>OX336398.1:166917357-169417357 GCA_946902985.2 Meconema thalassinum | reverse complement strand
CATGACACTGAGGTGTCCTTTGCTAGTGCTACCTTTGTACCAAATTTCATTCCATTCGGTTTCACCGTGTTCGAATTGATAGGGGGGGGGGGGGGACAGACATTCAGAGTACCACACACTCACACACACACACACACACACACACACACACACACAGACTCACACACATACACACACACAGACAGACACACTTTTTTCGCCCTGTAGTGATCTCATAAGTCTACTTTCATTTTTTGCAAAAATCGAAAGTAGGCTAAAAACAGATAACACACACTAATACAGTCATCACAATTAACACCGGTTATCAGACAGATTCTACACACACCCAAAGTACACGGGGCTACATGACCGCGTTGTCGCAAATAATACTTTCATTGCAAAAACAACAGTGTGGTTAGACTCATTGTCATGTACTCTAAACAAATAAAATCAATAAACAATTGGCTTATACAATGAAGTTCAACATTACCAGTGTATATATCGCTGCTCCTAAACTGAGGAACCAACCAACCTATCCACTCCACAGAATTTACTGAACTACCTGTGTAGCTACTCACACTGACTTTTAAACTGTTTTAATTGGTATGTCACGTATCCGAAAATATCTCACTAATCACTGGCATCGAAAATTCCACAAAACCTTCCTACTATTATTATTACTCGAGGGTTAATATTTCACTGTTCGGTTTATCACATTTATCGTGCTCAATTTTCTTGTACAATCGAAATCACTGTAATACACGAAGATTATCCCGACAAGTTCTCTCGCTCTGCCGGAAAAGAAAAATGTACGGATCAAGGCGACTGCCTTTCAAGAAATAGGCTCCACAAAATGCCAATCACCCACAAGATATCAGCTTGGACTCTTGGTCCAAGTGGTCTTCTTAATTAATGAATTCCTTTACGTTGTAGAACTCTCACTCGGTGGAAAATAATCATTCTCATAATCCCAATAATAATAATAAAGAAATTTTCAAACAACTTATAAATTTCCAGTATTCTTCAGTGGTAAATTTCAAATAAATGTATCACTATTACTAGAGACCAGGACACTCAAACAGCTATTCCAGTACTTTTGGAAAAGTAAAACCAAAAATCATTGGTTCGAAGAAGTCCTAGATGATCTAGATGAATTAGGCTTGACAATGCAACAAATTGAACACCGGGAAGAGAAGATGATCCTGAGAAACAAAGACTTGAGACTTAGTCTAAAAAATTCCACACGCAAACAATACACCATAACGGACGAAGAACGGGCTGCCAGGTCAGACAGAATGAAACAGTTCTGGGAGAAGAAGAATAAGCCAAATTTGTAACTAATAGGCCTATTCCTAAGACTTGACTGTATTTTGATTGATTATTTATAGTGCTCCAATGTTGGCGTAAAATAAATGAAAAGAAATGTTTATGCACTTTCCATGGCCTTGTCAAAATATTAGGTCTTCCGCTGTGACGTCATCGAACAGCTATTGCAACGTGAGATGAGATTAACCGCAGTCGATCTTAGTCCACAATCATAATTATCGATCATGAGCTGATCGGGCTCAATACTGTAGATATTTTTAACTGTTTGCCCAGCGTAAGCTTGAAAGGCGTACAGACGGCAGATTTTTCTTCCACTCGATTCACTGAAATCGTTACTGCTCGGCTTCCTTTAGTCATAAATGAATGATTTTCTACAGAAACCTTCCTCGAGAAATCCTTTACAGATTGGTGAAACCCGCATCAAAATCCATCCGGTGGTTCTAGAGAATAACTTACTCGTTACATCCAAGAATCGGGGACTTTGAATTATACTATATAGAGATTTTTAAATATTACTTACCTACTCTTACTTACTCTCGTGGCTCCACAAGCCACAGTTGGTTGTTGGCCTCGTCAAGTGGCCTCCTCCACCTCGTTCCGTCCTTGGCATCTTCCTCTCGCGCACCAAGTAGCTGGTTGTACCTGGCTACCTGGTCTCTCCATCTCATTTTTGGTCTGCCTATAGGTCTTCGTCCGTCAGGCTTCTTCTCGCAGTCTAGATCCCTCTTCTCTGCTATGCACGTGGCCAGCCCATCTCAGCCTTCTTGTCTTAGCTTCCGCAACAACATCGGGTTCTTTATACAACTCTTTTAGTTCCTTGTTCTTTCTCCTTCGCCACTCACCTGCTACACAAATAGATCCGAAAATCTTTCTGAGGATTTTATTTTCAAACACCTTTACCTATCTCACTGAGAATTGTGCTCTGAAAGAAGTTCATTTTCCGTATTGATAGATTCACTATATAACAAAGGAGAAACTGTTCCGCCTAGTCAATACATTTATTTACAACAAGTTATAAACTTGCTATTATATGGTACATGTTTCGGGGCCTCTAGTACTGGTCCCTTCTTCAGCCATAAATTAAGTTGCAAAATCCAGCATAATTAAATATATCAAAGTAAAAAATACATAAAATGATGATTGAATGGATGAAATGAGGTGAAAAAGAACATATTAATCATGAGAAGTAACATGAGTGCGCATCAGTAAAAAGTAACACCATTGGTTGTGCTAGGTTCTTGAGAATACACTTATATAGCACTGTTCTAATGTTTGTGCATGTGAAAATCACTTCACTTGGGATGTATGGCCTGTTGTTTACAATGCTGTTGACAGAAACTTACTGTTCAAGCTAGGGCTTCTGAGCTTATAGTCTTGTATTAGACGGAAAACACCGATTGTCATGTAATGAAATACATCATCATGATGAGGAGACGTCCAAGCATGGAAAAAAACATATTTTACTTAGACTAAAACAATTTTCTTTGTTGATCTAATTCATAGAATCTCAAATTACTTCATGGCCCCATTATTGCTTTATCCATTTGCTTAGATACCTTGGATCTAATAATAGGCCTGTAGATTATATGCATTGCCTAGGTCGTGAAGTATGTACATTTGTAACCGTTGCACACTCATTATTAATATATTATTAAATTTTAAAAATAATGACAATAAAAATACTCATAAAATACAATATGAGATTTAAATTAAAATAAGGTGAGGTAATATAATTTTATATCTTTGTGACCTAGAATTGTTATAAATGGAACATAGAAAGGTAGATGGGGTTATAAGGGTGAGAGGATATGGAAGAGGGAGGGGGTGGGGGAATATTGGGGAAGTTTGTGTTGGGGAATTCACGGTGGTTTGTTGTTGTCAACAATTTTATTCCTCATATATTCCGTTAGGGTGTTATACAGGATATTCGTTTCAAAATTTATTTAATTAAGATTATGAAGAGGAGATAGTTTCGGTGCGGTGTTAATTTCTATCGCTTCTAGTACATTCATAGTGGTTCCCTTTCCTGTAAGATGGAGGATTTCTAGGTCTTTATCGATGTTGGTGAATTTATGATGTGACTCCTCCATGTGTGTTGCCATTGCTGAGAATCTTCTGTATTTTGTGGCATTAAAATGTTCGTAATAGCTGATTGTGAATGCTCTGCCCGTTTGTCCCAAATAATTCTCATTGCACTCGGGACCATTAAGTCTATAAATTCCTGATATATGGAATTTGTCTATAGAATTTACTTTGTTCGAATTAAAGAAGAAATTGACATTGGTGTTGGATGTTTTATAGGCCATTTTTAAACCGTGTTTTTTGAATATGTTAGAGATGCTGTATGTACGTGCATTAAAATAAGTGAAAACCGCGTATACAGGTTTTTCTTTATGATCTAGTGTTAAATGGGTGGGAGGTCTATTTCTTATTTTGTTTATATAGCAGGCTGGTGACTCAATGAATTCTAGAATCGTCCAGGGCACACGGCTTCTCGACATTTCCTCCACTGGTTCAGTCACGAATATTCTGGATCATCCCTTTGTCCTAGTAGCCCTGTTGCATAAGGCACACGCAATACATGAGGCAGGGCACAGCCCAGCCCTGGGGCAGTTGAGACTCATGCGGCGAGCGATGACACAAACTCACAGCCGTAACAATATAATTCTTCGCCACGTGTGTATGTGACTGAACTCCTCCTAAACGCCTGGGCCGATTTTGATGAAATTTTTTATGAATATTAGGGTGGGCCCATGTATGGTTTGGATTCACAATTTGACCAAATAGGTGGAATTTAACAATTTTAGAACCACAATTTACACACAAATTTAGAACCACAATGTACAGTCATAAGCAGTCGTCATGGAAACCGCTAGCCTTAGTGAAAAGTGATCCTTTTGGACTGTGTGTCTCTGCACGTAGAGCCACCTGGTCGCAACCTGTGCAACTACCACCATAACATACACTCCACCCATGGCGGAAAGTTGTGTTTTATACCAAAGGTGGCAGTGATGTCGAATTCAGTTTGTCTCTGCACGTTAGAGCGTTTCAAAGTTCCGTATGCGTTCATATACCATTCATCCGATTGCGATGCAACTTGGGTGAGATGTTGAGTGCAATCCATGGAAGGTGTTTGGCTTAGTAAATCCATTTTACAATAGATAGCGCACGACTAGATTCAACAAACGAGCGACGACGCGCGAAGTGCTTCAAAAAGGTCCCGTATGCGTTCAAATACCATTCGTCCCATAGCGATGAAACTTGGGTGAGATGTTGTGTACACTCCAGGGAAGGCTTCTGGCTTAGTAAATTCATTTTACTATAGGTAGCGCACGAGTAGATTCAACAAATGAGCGACGACGCACGAAATGTTTCAACAAAATCCCGTATAAGTTTATATACCATTCATCGATTGCGATGAAACTTTGATGAGTTGTTGTGTACCCTTACGTGAAGGTTTCTAACTTAGTAAATCCATTTCACAGGAGGTTAAGCACGAGTAGATTAAGAATTTGAGCGCCGACGCACGAAGCGTTTCAACAAGGTCCCATATGCGTTCAAATACAATTCGTCCGATAGCGATGAAACTTGAGTGACATGTTGTGTGCACTCCAGGGGAGGCTTCTGGCTTAGTAAATTAATTTTACAACAGGTAGCGCACGACTAGATTCAACAAATGAGTGACGACGCACGAAGCGTTTCAACAAAATCCCGTATAAGTTTATATACCATTCATCGATTGAGATGAAACTTCGATGAGTTGTTGTGCACACTTACCTGAAGGTTTCTAACTTAGTAAATCCATTTCACAGGAGGTTGCGCACGAGTAGATTCAACATATGAGCGGAGACGTGCGAAGCGTTTCAACAAGGTCCCGTATGCGTTCAAATACCATTCGTCCGATAGCGATGAAACTTGGGTGAGATGTTGTGTACCCTCCAGGGGAGGCTTCTGGATTATTACATCCATTTTAGAATAGGTAGCGCACGAGTAGATTCTAAAAATGAGCGATGATGTGCGAACGTTTAAACTAAGTCCCGTATGCGTTCATATACCATTCATCCGATTGCAATGAATCTTGGGAGAGATGTTGTGTACACTTACGTGAGGGTTTCTAACTTAGTAAATCCATTTCACAGGAGGTTGCGCACGAGTAGATTCAACAAATGAGCGACGACGCGCGAAGCGTTTCAATAAGGTCCCGTATGTGTTCAAATACCATTCGTCCGATTACGATGAAACTTGGGTGAGATGTTGTGCACACCCTACGGAAAGTTTCTGGCTTAATAAATCCATTTCATAATTGGTAGCGCACGAGTAGATTCAACAAATGAGTGACGGCACGCGATCATTTCAACAAAGTAGCATATGCGTTCATATACCATTTATCCGATTGCGATGAAACTTTGGTGAATTGTTGTGTACACTTCAGTAAAGGTTTCTGGCTCAGTAAATTCATTTTACAATAGTTAGTGCACGAGTAGATTCAACAAATGTGCGATGGTGGGTGAATCGTTTCAACATAGTCCTGTATGCATTCATATACTATTTATCCGATTACGATGAAACTTTGGTGAATTGTAGTTTACACTCCAGGAAAGGTTTCTGGATTAGTAAATCCAGTTTTTAATAAGTAGCGCACGAGTGGATTCAACAAATGAGCGATGGCGCGTGAATCGTTTCCACAATGTCACGTATGTGGTCATATATCATTCATCCGATTGCGATGAAACCTTGGTGAAAGATTGAGTACACTCCAGAGAAGGTTTCAGGCTTAGTAAATCTATTTTACAATAGGTAGCGCATGAGTAGATTCAACAAATGAGTGACGGCACGCGAATCGTTAAAAAAAACGTATACGTTCATATGTCATTCATCCGATTCCGATGAAACTTTGATGAGTTGTTGTGTATACTTATGTGAAGCTTTCTAACTTAGTAAATCAATTTCACAGTTGGCAGAGCACGAGTAGATTCAACAAATGAGTGACAGCGCACGAATCATTTAAACAAAATCCCGTATGCGTTTTATTCCATTTATCCAATTGCGATGAAACGTTGGAGAGTTGTTGTGCACGCTCCCACGAATGTTTCTAGATTAGTTAATTCATTTCACGATAGTTTAGAGGCAGTCAACAGAAATTGAAAAAAATATTGTGTGTCCAAAAGCACGTCAAGGAACAAAGTTACAACACTTTCTTTGATTGGCAGGACAAAGTCTGCCGGGTCAGCTAGTAGTTTTATATATTCCTATTTTGGCCCTTCTTGATAACAATTTGAATGTGAGCAGTTTGTTAACTCAATATGATGCTCTGGATGCAGCTTTAATCCTCGCTTCTATCTCCCGTTCTTCTTCGTTTCTATTGTTTATTAGTGTCCCCAGGTATTTGAGCTCGTCTATTTCTTCAAACACATGTATTTTTTAAATATTAGGCTAAGTATTATTTACAATGAATATTGCAGAAAAATTTAAAGTGGGAGTGAAGATTCAAGCAGAAAAAATTTCAACTCTGAGATTTGCCGATGACATCGTCATCTTGGCCGAGACGCCTGAGGATTTGAAAGAGTTTTTGAATGGTATGGACTCCGTCTTGAGGAAAGAATTCGTGTTGAAAATTAATAAATGTAAAACAAAAATACTGGAATGCAGCCGAAATGAATGAGAATCCTCTATGGACATCAAATTGGCAGGTGAAAAACTAAAGGAAGTAGGAGACTTCTGCTACTTAGGAAGCAAAATAACCAGTGATGGACGAAGCATAGAGGATATAAAAAGTATGTTAGCTCAGGCAAGGAAAGCATTTCTACAGAAAAGGAATCTGTTGACATCGAATATAGATTTATGTGTTAGGAAGTCATTTTGGAAGGCCTTTGTCTGGATCGCGGCGCTCTATGGAAGTGAAACTTGGACTATTGGTGCAGCAGAAAAGAGGAGAATTGAAGCGTTTGAAATGTGGTGTTAAAGGAGAATGATAATAATAATGTTATTGGTTTTACGTCCCTTTTAACTACACTGGCTTTTAGAGACGCCGGGGTGCCGGAATTATGCCCCGAAGGGGATCTCTAACGTGCCAGTAAATGTACTCACACGGCTCCCTCGCATTTGCGCACCCTCAAATGCCAGCTGACTGCACCAGGTTTCGAACCTGCAACCTTGGGCTCAGCAAGCGAGAACGTTACCCCTGAACCACGCAGCCAGACAACAGGAGAATGATGAAGATCAGATGGGTAGATAGGGTTACAAACGAAGAGGTATTAAGACAAGTGGGAGAGGAGAGATGTTTCTGGCGACTGCAAATGAAGAGAAGAGATAGGTTGGTAGGACACATACTAAGACACCCAGGAATAGCAAGCTTAGTTATGGAAGGAAGGATTACAAGAACTGTAGGGGTAGACCAGGTTAGAATATGTTAAACAGATTACCTCGGACGTAGGGTGTGGTTGCTATGTAGAGATGAAACGATTAGCTCTGGACAGGGAGGCATGGAGAGCTGCATCAAACCAGTCAAAAGACTGAAGATCCAAACAACAACAACAACATTTTTACTATTAGTTTGGGATTTTACTTTCGGATTAATTTCCGCAATGCACACAGAGCTTGTATAAGTCATTGTTATGTTTAAAGTAACATCCAAGTTAGCAGCGCTAACGTTCGCAATGAAAAGAGAATCGCTGCTAAGAATTGTGGCGATGAGCGGCTGGATTTCCGCTCTATAAAGCTTCCAGGACATTTGGACCACTTCCAACGAAGGCCTGAGTGGTCACTCAGTTGTATATGGCAGTGTGTATAACGGCTTAGCCGACCTTCACAGTAGAAAGGTCGATGCAGTGTGTCAGGGGAATTTTGTTCTCTCCACAATAGTTATAGCCTAAGCATTTCAGTTTTTAGTCCCCTAGGGGCTCATATCTAATGGCGATCACGGGATCGCAGCTGAGTTATACATTGCTTCCACTTACATGGGCCGGGATCCTCTCTGTCATCTTTCCTGTCGACCTTCCTTGGTCAACTCTTTGTTTTCTTCGGACCCCGACGGTATTAGGTTATCCGTGGCCTAAGGAGTCTTTTAATTTTCCAATTAGGCCAATTAGGCCCTTGCCTTGCCTTTTCTGATAACCTCATTCTTCGAGGGGTCAGATCTTTTCTTTTCCCCAAAGTCAGTGGAAAAAGGGAAAAATGGACCCAGCTCAGAATCCCTCGGGGTCGCCAGCTCCCAAGCTTACCAGGTGTGTAAGTTTGAGACTGGGGCAACACACACCCCGTCTCTTCTAGGGCCTTGAGCAGAAAGCAGGAGATACTGTGAGCCCTATAGGGCGTAGCACTATCAAGGGTGGGGCTACACACACCCTGGCCAACCTCCTTAAGGGCCTTGTTCAGAAGACAGGATATACTGTGAGCCCTTGAGGGTGTAACGCTATTCAGGGTGGGGCTACACACACCCTGGCCTACCTCCATAAGGGCCTTGTGCAGAAAGCAGGAGATACTGTGAGCCGTAGAGGGCGTAGCACTATCGAGGGTGGAGATGCACACACCCCGCCTCCTTTAGGGCCTTGAGTAGAAGGCAGGAGATACCATAAAAAGAAACAAGAGGTCTGACCCCTCGAAGAATGAGGACATGAGACAACGGCAAATGAGATAGGAAAGTGGAAGACTCCATATGCGTTGGATACTATAATACCGTCGGGTTTGGAAGAGAACAATAGTTGACCAAGGGAGATCGACAGGGAAGACGATAGAGAGGAGTCTGACACAAGTTGAAGCAATGCCGGACTCAGCTGGGCTCCCATGGTCGCCATCGCACGTCCCACTAATTGTAAGCCCCTCGTAGAGAGAAAACAAGGAAACGAGAAAAGAGAGGAAGATTCCTCACACTAATGATACTGTTGTGCCTTTGCGTATGTATACGCTAACGACGTCAGAGATTTTGCTAGAATTCTTAACGCTGCTATTTGCTGAGTAGCCTACATTAATTGGACAAAACTCCACTCTGCAAGACAGACACAGCTCCCCCCACTCAATCCTGTTAGAAGAATAAAGCGCTCGTATGAGCACTTTGCTGCTAAGGCCTTTGTGAGAAGAGCGAGCTGCTTCCCTTTGTAACATGTGCGCGGTCTGGTTATAGCTATCATCCAGGGTTCGAATTAACATCGAGGCAAGGAAAAATCTCCTGGGAGCATTGCGTTTAGCAAATACAGTAGGCTAATTTTGTGTGGCTCTAGACTGGATTGGTGCATCCCACCATGCCTCCCTGTCCTCATCTAACCGTTTTATCCCTTCTTAGTCACCACACCCTACATCTGAGGCAATCTGTTGAACATATTGTTAAATAGTGCTTGCCACGGTGGGTGAGTGGTTATCGTGCTGGACTGCCAACCCCAAGCTTGCAGGTTCGCTACTGGCCGTGGTAAGTGTCTTTTGAAAGGTGACAAAAATCACGACACGCATGTCATATGTTGTTGGCATGTTAATGAACCCATTTGAATTCAGTAGGCCGTGTTCATAATGGCAAATATTAATCTCGGGATTTTCCACCAACACAAAGTTCCTCCATTCTCCATTAGAAAGCGCTATACTGTCAAGGAACTTAGATTTCTAACCACCTTGGCTTTCATAGCTTTCCAAGGAACGACAAAATTCGGCATGCAAGCTGCCCTCTGGGCGCAAATAACAAAGCTTGCACCCGGCATCCGAGGCTATACGATGTTTTTATGTATTGTTAAATAACAATTTTCTAACCTTGAACTACCCCTACAGTTCTTGTTCTTGACTCCTGCTTTCATAACAAAGTTCACTATTTCTGCGTGCTTTTAGTACCTGTCCTACCAACCTATCTCTTCCCTTCATTAGCAGTCGCTAGAATCATCTCCTCGCCCAATCGCCTCAATACTTCATTTTTTACTCTATCTACTAATCTGACCATCATTCTCCTGTGACACCGCATTTAAAATGCTGCATCTATTCTGCTGCAGTAAAAGTCCAAGTTTCACTTCCATAAAGAGCCCCACAAAGACTTTCAAAAATTAATTTATAATACCTAAATCTCTATTTGATGTCAACAGATCTCTTTTTTGTAGAAATGCTTTCCTTGCCTGAGCCAACCTACTTTTTATATCCTCTTTGCTTCGTCCATCACTGCTTATTTTGCTTCCCTAGTTGCAGAAGTCTCCTATTCCCTTCAGATTTTCACCTTCCAATTCGATGACAATAGGCTATTTGGACCCTTTTAATTATGTGAGACTAAATATCTATGTCAGCAGTAGCCACAAAAGCTATATATGATAATAGTTATTGAGTTTTTAAGGGGTGGAACTGCGAGGTCATCTTCCCCTTATATGTGACATAAAATCAATAACTAGACTCTCTTTGGAAACTGCCATGACCCTCTTTGAGGCCAAAATAGTCCCTATTCTCATGTATGGAATAGAGATAACATGGGAAAAGCTGCGATATAGACCTCCGCTCTATGGAAAATGTCAAAGCTCGCTTCCTAAAGGTCGTTCTTGGAATCTCAAAGTTCCCCAGGTCAAGATTAACCTATGCTCTCGCAAGATATTCCTTGCTAATCCAGGATCTAAGGTTGAAATATGACTTGCCCTCTAAAAACAGCTGGGAACCGGGTGAGTTAGCCGTGGTGGTTACGGCATGACTGATGGCAGTCGCTCACATCCGGGAGGCTAGGAGGTTCGAATCCCCCCGCCGGCAACCTTGAAGATGGTCTTCTGTGGTTTCCCATCTTCCTTCCAGGCAAATGCCGGGGTTGGTCCCTAACTATAGGCCACAGCCGCTACCTTCCAACTCCTCGTCCTTACATTCCAACTTCCCTCCTTCCCTCCCCAACGGTACTTGTAGCTCACCCACTGGGTGTCCGTCTCGAAGCAGCTACAAAACTGGCGAGCCGAACATGTCCTCGGACACTCCCGGCACTAAAAGCCATACGCTAAAAAAAACTGCTGGGAAAAAGATACAGTCAGTCAGAGAGACTAGACTTTATATCATTTCAAATGACGCATGCTACAAATGCTACACATGTTAGAAAGGCTCAGGAGGGCTCCCAGGACTCTTTTAACAGACTCCATTACCCATTAACTTAGGCTTCCCGCGCGGGGAACGGAGAGCGGGAGGTGCACTCTTCTGCATGACGTCACGCACTCGCCATCTCCGTATCGCATAACGCCAGACCCCAGGAGTAAACTCAGGCTCAACAGACTCCATTACCCTTTAACTTAGGTTTCCCGCGCGGGAAACGGAGAGCGGGAGGTGCACTCTGCTGCATGACGTCACGCACTCGCCGTCTCGGTATCGCATAACGCCAGACCCCAGGAGTAAACTCAGGCTCAACAGACTCCATTACCCTTTAACTTAGGTTTCTCGCGCGGGGAACGGAGAGCGGGAGGTGCACTCTTCTGCATGACGTAACGCACTCGCCATCTCCGTATCGCATAACGCCAGACCCCAGGAGTAAACTCAGGCTCAACAGACTCCATTACCCTTTAACTTAGGTTTCCCGCGCGGGGAACGGAGAGCGGGAGGTGCAATCTGCTGCATGACGTCACGCACTCGCCGTCTCCGTAACGCATAACGGTAGACCAAAGCATAACGATGAAGTCGACAAGATCATTTGAAATGATAAAATTGCTGGATGGCAGGGAACAGAAAAGGAAGGATATCTGGCCGGAATTTTACACATCTGAAGCTAAGCTCGACAGATCGTGGCCTGGTACAAACCAGGAACTCCGCCACTTTGTAAATTCGATGGCAGTGCACGGATATCACCACGAAGTGTGCACATTAATATATCACCACGACCCAAGACCCGATTGCATGTGTAAACTCTGTACTCAGCACTGTGCACGTCATCATGTTGTGACATGCGATAAACGTTTGTAGTCAATAGTAGTCTATTGCCAGAACTGACATTTATTCAGTCTAATTTTGTATTCATATTTTTGCACAGTTTGTGTGCGTTTCTTTCAATAATAAATATCTCAGATGTAGGTAATTTACAGAGGGGGGCAGGATGCTGTAAAAAATTTAGATTGCGGATGTAAAGGGACTAACTTCTAAATTATAAGCCGCTTATGATAAGGATATTATTCTTCAGAAGTCTACTACAGGGGCCATCTGTAATGTGATTTCCCCCCATGCTTTCCACATCCACTCCAACAAAATGCCAGTTACCATAATGCAACTCCCGAAGCATTTACAGACATCAGGCATTTACAACAACACAGGTCATCAGTCAAATTTCACACACACACATACGCCAAAGTTCACAAGAACTTCAATGAAACATATAGGCCACTACGACTTCTAACACCACCAAAATAAACTAACGCGGAAAAAGAGGAAAAATAGAAGAATCTTCTTCAATCATCGAAGAATGATGGGTTTTCGGAAATGAAGGAAAACGAACCCACGTCAGGAATCATTCAAGGACACCAGTTCCCGAGCTCGCTAGTCATAGGGGTAAATAAGAGTGGAGTTTACCTGAACCGAAGTAAAAAATTCTTAAACTACTGAAATTAGTCAAAATACCTGTATTAATGACATCTGGAGATGATATAGTAATATGTTTACTCCCCCGCTGTCTGTAACCCACGCAGCCATCACAAATAGGATCAAGACATATATAGATGAAATTCCATCTGACTCCGCCATTTTAGCATCATGTACAGTGTTGCCAACCCCACGCATTAGATTCTAGACATCAAGTTGATGCCATCTACACTGATTTTTCAAAGCCTTTGACAATATTTATCATGGTATATTATTACGGAAATTATCAGCCTTAGGATTCTCGAATCAAATGTTAGAATTAGTGACATCTTATTTATCAAGCAGAAAACAGTATGTGTCCTATAGTGAAGCTAATTCCTACACATTGCTAAGTCTGGGGTGCCGCAAGGCTCAAATTAGGGGCCAATTATTTTTTGTGGTTTTTATAAATGATCTTCCCATTTCTAACAAAGAATAAAAATGTATCCAATATGCTGATGATCTAAAATTGTACAGAGTTATTAAAAATGAACAGGATGTCCAGAAATTGCAAAATGGTATAGATATCATTCACAAATGGAGTCTAGGCAATGACTTATTGTTTAATATAAAAAAGGAATTTCATCATCTTCAGTCGGAAAAGACAATGTTTGGAATCGAGCTACAAAATGGATGGATATCTTCTAACTAGACTGAATACGGTCAAGGATCTAGGGTCGTATATAAATCATGATTTGAGTTTCAAATAGCATATTGATAAGGTAGTGACTGACGCACTAAGAACTCTGGGCTTTATTTTTAGAAATTCCAAGGAGTTGACGAATGCAAAGACAATCATTACGCTCTTCAATGCATATGTGAGAAGTAAACAGGAGTTAAATGCGGTAGTCTGGTCTCCAATGTATGAGTCACATATAAATCACATAGAAAGACTGCCAAAGGAACTTTTACGCTTTCTATGTTACAAGAAGTACACAGTATCAGTCATCCGATGTAGAATTCCTTACTCTAACTTATTGTCAGAATTCCAAACGACTAATCGTTCAACAAGCAGCATTATTGCTCAGCAGATATATTTGTATAAAATTATCAATGGTATTTCAGACACAAGTGAAACTTTAGGGCAAATAAATTTCAACGTGAGAAAGAAATGTCTCAGAAATATTGAACTCCTAATACAGTAGTTAAAAAATGTAATACAAATTCCCATAAACAATAACCGATATTGAATATGTGCTGTACTTACAACAGGCTCTCAGCTGACAACTATTTCGATTTCTGAGTGTCCTTGCTAAATTATAGAAGGGAAATTACACTTAGTTTTAGCTGTCAAATGATTCACTCTTACAGAGATATTAAATTTGTCTGCTATTAGTTTTAGGTTTCACTTCATTACTAAACAGCAACCCGCCCCGGCTTCGCCCGGGAACAGTTATGAATACAAGGTGATAGGCTACTTTTAACCGAGGTCTCATAAGATTTCCTTGTATACGACATTAGTCGTTTTCCCTCCAGCAGTGAACACGAAAAGATTTTGGTTTGTTGTAACACGCGATAGAGCCACGTTCAGCTGTCCACGAGAAAAACATTCTCCACTGAGATCAACTCCAGTCACGCTAAGTGTCTGACCCTGTGCTTTGTTTATAGTCATGCCACAGCAGACTCTTACTGGGAATTGTACTCGTTTGAAATGATAAACAAATATGAATGAATCATAGGGATTCTGGGTACTAAGACCGTTTCTCCTGTACCACAGCTAATTAAGATAGTTGCTTCAATGAAACAGTTTTTCAAAGTTTTCAGTACCAATCGCGTCCCATTGCATAACTTTGGTGGGTGTAAATTACGTAGCAATATAATAGGCACTCCCACTTTTAAAATAAGCTTGTGTGGTGGCAAGCCAGAAGGAAGTAAGGAATTTAGGAATTCTGTAGGCTAATGAACAGCTTCTTCACTATCAACTACTGCGTCTGAGTAATACACTTGAGCCTGGGCAGTGAATTAGGAGAACACCAAGTCATTAATTTTCACAACTTGTTCGTTTGTCGGAGATAATATTGCTCTTTCTTTAAACCCTGAATGAGACTTCTTAGACAGGTCATGGATTTGAGGATAAAAGCTAACAATCAATTCTTGAATGCTGCTTACTAAAACACAGAAATCGTGACTGAGGGTAATTTTCCCGTCAATGATCGGTAAATCACCATTTCTGAATCTAAGTAACAAATTAGCTTCTGAAGATAAGAGTACTCTCATATTAGTTTTGAGTGCCAATTTTGTTATATCCGGCCAGATGTAAGATCTTTTTAATGAAGCCTTCACTTCGTCGGCTCTCGTTCCTCTGGTAACAACTGGTAAGATTTGACGAAAATCTCCGGCGAACAAAACTGTGCAGCCACCCATAGTGTGTTCCGATTCCTTAGATCACGCAAGGTCATGTCTACTACTTCAACGGAAGTTTTGTGCGACATTGTAGCCTCATCCCATACAACTAAAGAACAATTTTGGATTAAACTGGCAGTGTTACTTTGTTTTGAAATATTACATACATTTCCATCATTACTGCTGACTTTCAAAGGAATTTTAAATGTTGCTGTTCTTCCCCCTTCCAAAAGAGTGGCTGCAATTCCAGATGATGCGACGGCAAGAGCAATATTACCACCAGGCCTCACTTTGGCGAGCAACAAATTAATCAAGAACGTTTTGCCTGTGCCTCCAGGGGCATCGAGAAAAAATATCTTACCTTCCTTCTTAGTGATGCTAGACATGATTGTGTCATAAGCTTGTTTCTGATCGTGGTTCAGGTGGTGTTCTTCTTGAGCAACGGTTTGAAGGAGCCGACAACGAAGTCTTTCTTTCTCTTGTGACAATCGAGAAATTATTTGTTGCTCTGTTTCATTGTTACGTGATAGCGCTTTTTCTTTCGATGTCAATGAACTATGACCTACTGTATATCTGTTTTACATCTCGGCATGATGGCTTAAAATCACTGACTGGACTATTAATTCTTGTCAGACGTAATTTAAGAATGGCGAGGTGCATGAAACACAAACCCCCCTTCCGTCCAATCTTAAATTGACTCTGTATTTTGCGGAACGAAAAGTTCACAGGCGAAACGAAGAAAAGCCGAGTTGCACTTCCAGGGGAACGGCGAGGTGCATGAAACACATATCCCCCTTCTGTACAATCTTAACTTAACTGTGTATTTTAGTTAATTATTGTTGTTTTAAGGGGCGGCACTACGAGTCATCTGCCACTAACTGTGTATTTTGCGGAACGGAAAGTTCACAGGCGAAATGAAGTGTTGCACTTCCAGGGAATGGCGAGGTGCATGAAACACAAATCCCCTTCCGTCCAATCTTAACATGACTGTGTATTTTGCGGAACAGAAGGTTCACAGGTGAAATGAAGAAAAGCCGAGTTGAACTTCCAGGTAAACTCCAAACATATCCACCTTTCCCTGAAGTCTTAACTCAACACGACTCAACGGTTTGCTGCTGGCTGTATGTGGGATAATAGGTTCACCCGCTAGTTAGGCTGTACCAGGGGTGATAGACTCGCCCTTAGCTAGCTCGTAAACTGTCGCCTCAGTATTTGAATGGACATGGTTGGAAGAAATTATAACGTAAAAACACTTATAGTGGGCGATGTATTGAAGATAGACATATGATTTTGCGGACTTTCCTGTAGAACGTTTCATGCTGAACAATTCGTATACTCATAGTATTTAGATAATTTTAACGGTTTGCCCAGCGTAAGCTTACAAAGCTCTCGGACGCCAGGTATTTTTTTCGACTTTTTCGTTACTGCTCGGCTTCCTTTGATTATAAATAGAAATCATCCTCGAGATATCCTTTACAGAATGGTAAAAACCGCATCAAAATCCATCCAGAGGTACTCGAGATTACCCGTAACATCCAAGAATCGGGGACTTTGTTTTATACTAAGTAGAGATTACCAATACCAATCATTAATGCCAACCTTGAATAAAAATATGAATCTAGCTTTACATTATGTGACCAAATGTTAAAAATCATGTTTCATTTACTGTTATTGCTACTAGAACTCGTGTATATTTCTTGTTAACATTTTTAAAAATTGTATTTTTTAATTTTTATTTGTATTCAAATGTAGCCTATTTTGAGCCTATTTTCATTTATGAAAAAATAGGCTTATGAGATCACCTTTCGTCCGTGTGTCTGTCTGTGCGTATGTGTGTGATTCCTGAGTGTGTTCCCCCCTAATAAAATCTAAACGGCTGGAGCGATTTCAATGAAAAATCGGTAAGTTCATAGTACTCTTCCGGCCGACCCCGACCGTGCCCTTCAAATTTTGTTACGTCTCACCAATCCAACATGGCGGCTGTGCGAAATATTTCACCAGCATTCAATATCTCCTACTCTATTTCCGATATCACCCTAGAATTTTGTACGTTGATAAACGGAACTACTAGAAGTTCCCCTATGTAGCTTTTGAAAACCTGGTAACTACAAAACCAACATGGCGGCCAAGCGAATTTATGACTTTTAAATAGACGTTTCTCGCGATTTAACCAACCAAACCCAATGAAACTTGGTACAGTATATGTTTATAAGATAGCGGCTGTGCGAAATATTTCACCGGCATTCTATATCACAGAAACTATTAGCGGTATCACCCTGAAATTTTGTACGGAGATAAAGGGCACTACTGGAAGTCCATCTATGAGACTTTCAAAAACCGGTTAACTACAAAACGAACATGGCGGCCAAGAGAAGTTGATAGTTTTAATGTACCTTTCTTGCGATTTAATGATCCAAACGCAATGAAACTTGGTACAGCAAATGTTTATACACATTGTAATGCTCTGGTACCTAATTTAGTTCAATTGTTTACATAGCCTTAATATGGCGGCTGTGCGAATCTTAAAATTAAGGTTTTATTTCTTTTGTCGTAATCATGCGATTGAAGTGAAAGTTTGAATAATGAACCTACGCAATAATATTCCTTTAATGGTATATGACCCTATGTCCTATACATATAACAATCCAACATGGCGACCATCCGAAATATTTAGACGGTTCTCAATATCTACGAATCTATTACAGCAGTCAAACTGAATTTTTTATGTTCATAGGGGCTATAGGACTTTCAATAACCTGGCGATCACAAATCCAACATGGCGGCGACGTGAAGTATAAATATTCACATTGTCGTTTCTCGCAATTTAACCATCCGACTGCACTGAAACTTGGTACAGTAAATCCTTATGCAGTTAATCCACTGGCATCTAATTTATTTCAATTGTTTCCATAACCACAAGATGGCAGCTGTACGAAATTTTACAATCTCGTTTTTACTTCTTGTGTCCTAATCATGCGATTGAAGTTTGAATACTACACGTACACAATAATCTTCATAACTCTATGTCCTACATATATAACAATCCAACATGGCGACCATCCGCAATATTCAGTCGGTTCTCAATACCAACGAATCTATTACAGCAATCAAACTGAAATTTTGTATGTTGATAGAGGCAATTCTCATAAGTAAGTTATATGAAAAAAGTATTTAGTTCTTCACGGAACTACTTTTAAATTTGTATTATTTTCATGTATTATCTGTGTGTAAACATTTCATCTGTCATTCATTTAATCATTGCCCCAGAGGAGTGCGCCAGGCCTCGGCAGCCGGCACAGTTCATAACCTCGCCGCTAGATGGGGGATTCATTCATTCCATTCCTGACCCGGTCGGAGACTGAAAGCAGGCTGTGGATTTTCATTTCATCTGTGTGTAAACAATTATTTGCTACTGTAATTTCTCACTGCCCTTGTTGTGGCAATAAATAAATAAAAAATAATTAAATAAATAAATGACATACACAAGCCGATAGGCGTACTAACTTTCAATAATAGCAAGTAAAATGTTCTTATAGCAACACATATATGTCACTACAGAACTAGAATGCTTAGGTCTAAATTTTGAACACTTGTTGCCATCGTAGCCATGCTATATATATATTTTTTTTTTTTATCACAGATAGACCCCAGCCTAAGTTTGCTGTCAGAATCGGGATTCCAACTTCCGATCTCGGACTTAGTGCAGGTCGTCATCGCAGTCGTGTTATGAGATTAAACGCTTGGGGCTACACCGTGGGGTACAGACAAACGTGTGCGTCATGCCAAGTAAAACTCAAATGTTCACTAGTAAGGACTTCCTCTATCTTATTCCTCCAGCAGACGGTATGGTAATCATCTGACTGCATTAAAGGAGAAACATCTCGCCTCTTGTGCTCCAATTCAACACTTGGGATGGAATAATGTAATTTTCCAGTCTTGAAGCACATAACACACTAACAGCTACACGCCATCTCTGATAATTCCAACAAGTTTCTCTTCCACTGTTCAAATGTTGTCATTATCTGAACCTTTCTCCGTATTAACAAATCCATAATCCAAAACCATAGCGTTGCCGTATTTCCATTATTTTATCTACGGTTTTCACTGTGGAACACATATGATCGGCAATAGTGACATGTTCTTCTTAATAGGCCTTGTCCGTAAGCGCAGACCACAATTAACAAGTTCAGTACTGGTAGTTCATTATAAGGTATTTATTAACCGGATGAGTTAGCCGTGGCCTTTACGGCGTGGCTGCAGGCAGTCGCTCACATCTGGGAGGCGGGGAGGTTTGAATTCCCCCGCCGGCAACCTTGAAGATGGTCTTCTGTGGTTTCCCAGCTTCCTTCCAGGCAAATACCGGGGTTGGTCCCTAACTATAGGCCACAGCCGCTACCTTCCAATTCCTCGTCCTTACATACAGACTTTCCTACCCAGACAACACTCCACAAGCGACGGTACTTGTAGCTCACCCCATGGGTGTCCGCATAGAAGCAGCTACAAACTCTTGCGAGCCGAACATGTTCTCGGATACTCCCGGTGCTAAAAGCCATACGCTAAAAAGTAAAAAGGTATTAATTGCAGCCAATTGGCCATGAGGCAATATAAAAATATTTGGAGAAAAGCCCAAAATATCCAAAGATTACATTCAATTCTCTTTGACAACGAAAGTTAGTTAGTTAGTTAGTCATGGCATGATACCTTTCACAGGCACTTCCACACAATTTGCAAATGCATTCTATACTGGGCTCCATTTTACAGAGCTTGAAATGGAATCCATGTATTGCGAAACGAGTGATTGTCTGTCTCAGGTCGTAACATGGGCCTTTCCACTCATCGGACCTCACTGCGGCTGTTAAATAAAAGTCACTCCATATTTGCATCCTCTTAAGTTTGAGCTCATTTAGAGATGGTCGGTAGATGGGAGCAATAGTTGACATCTTAAATCTGCGATGTAGGAGGTCTCTCTTGACATTTCATAGCACAGTCGTGATGGGATATATTTTGAGATACACATAACTTTTTTCATGAAAGTTGCCTTGATTCTTCCTATGCACTTCATGTTGTTCTTCGTGAGATTCTCCCATATAATGTTCAGACCGTAGCTTATTATTAGGCTGATTTTTACTCTGAATAATCTCACAGTTTATTAAAATGTTGTATTTCGTGGATTGCTTTTATGGCATGTATTGTTCTGTCCTTTATATGTTCGGTGAAGGTATCCCCATGTGTCTGGAAAATTAGTCCTACTGTCGACCAAAGTATTATGTGCACTCGAGTTTGAAGGTTGTTTGTAAAGTAACCAATAGACCTACATAAAATCCAATAACATCATCATTTTCGTCGTTCTATTTTACGTTAGTTTATGTAGGTTTGGAATTTTTAATTTATATTTTAATATTTTTTATCGAAGTTGGAACGCAAATTGTGCCCGTTTTTAAGCGTGTTTCAACCATGCGTCACATTTAAGAATTATTATCTCAAAATCCCGTCATCAGATCGAATGCAAATTTTAACACAATGGAATTTTGTATAACTGGTTTATTAATTTCAAAATTTTGTGTGTCCAAGAAACAAAGTTGTTATCATTTTTGTAAGGTAACTTTTTCTCGGCTCGGGGTGGTTGGAAAATATAGCTCTTGGTCGGGTTGTTATCCTTATACATCAAGAAGTTATGCTGTATGACTGTGAAATACGTAAATTAATTCACTTATTTTATATCGGTTTGTATTTGTTCGTGGAAATAAGGCATGATACACCAGCCAGCCGCTCCGGGGTAAGCTGTACAGCGTTGCTGAGATGGAGCCCATCACTGCCGAGCGAGGCGAGGTCGTATTTCCCCGTTGAAATATAAACCGATATAAAATAAGTGAATTAATTCACGTATTTTAAAGTCATACAGCATAACTTTTTGTTGTCTAAGGATTGCAACGCAATCAAGAACTACATTATCCAACCACCCCAAGCCGAGAAAACGTTACCTTACACAAATGATAACAATTTTGTTTCTTGAACACGCAAAATTTTAAATTAATAAACCAGTTATACAACATTCCAATGTATATTGTGTTAAAATTTGGATTCGATCTGATGACGGGTTTGTGAGATAATAATTCTTAAATGTGATGCATGGTTGAAACACGCTTAAAAACGTGCACTTTTTGTGTTCCAAATGCGATAAAAAATATTAAAATATAAATTAAAAATTCCAAACCTACGTGATCGCACGTAAAATAGAACGACGAAAATGATGATGTTATTGGATTTTATGTATGTCTATTGGTTACGTCACAAACAACCTTCAAAATCGAGTACACATAATACTTTGGTCGACAGTAAGTACTTAAATTGATTTACAATGCGTAACGCCTTGTATTCCTAGTCCACACAAATCCTAGAATCTTCAAATCTAGTGACGCCATATAATCCAACAATGGCCAAGCTCAATATCAAAGCGAGATTTTGTTTAATACTAGCTTTTAACACACGACGTTGGCGGGCTCAGGCGGTAGAATAATTTCCTCAAGAATTTGACTTCAATACTTCCGCGATTGGCGTTAACGGGGGATGGTTGGTTGGTTGGTTGCTTGGTTCCTCAGTTTAGGAGCTGCGACAATGCGGTCATGTAGCCCCGTGTACTTTGGGTGTGTGTAGAATCTGTCTGATAACCGGTGTTAATTGTGATGACTGTATTAGCATAACGAATAGAATAAAAAGTGTGATCTCTTCTCCCTCAATAGCATGTTATGAATACGGATCGGGTTGGCACTCGCCGCTACGCAGCGCTACAGTCGATTTGAGATTGTTGATTTCCACATATTTTTATGTGTTTATGTGCGATATATTAAGTATTTAATCGGTCGGAGTGTTTTTGTGGTGTTCTGTGCAAACGTTTATTGATATACAAGTGCTTACACTATTACTTCATAGTATTAATACCTGAAATGCTATTGTAAAAAGCATTAACTGAAATGGAATTTAATTTCTTGTCGTGTGTTGACGTTATCTTCGTGAGTTAATTTTATTGTTATTTAATGTAAGTAAACTGTAGTTTAGCCCTTAGATTTTCATGAGTGCTTAATGTGAGTAGTGAAGATGCCTTGCTGTTTTGTACCAGGATGCAGATCTAGCTATGGGGACTGTAAAGAGGTCAGACGGTTTTTCAAACCTCCTAAAGATAAGGAACGTTTTATCAAGTGCAAAGGGGCCATACCAGGGAAGGATAGGGAACTTACTGAAAAGTCCTACATCTGTGATGCTCACTTTTCAGAAGATTTAATTGTTAAATTTGACAAATTTGTGATAGAAGGGAAGGAAGTAGGGTAAAACTTCACAAGAGGGTTTCACAATGGTTTTGCCTGGACCAATATTTTCGTCCAGACCAATGGTGGATAGATAGCGCGGCCCTGTGGGCCACGTTAGGTAATAGATAACACCCCTGGTTTTTGTCAGGCACAGTGGGGGAAGTCACGCATCAATAATCTTTATCCAGGCCAATATTTTTGCCTTTTATTTCATGTCGTGAAACCCTCTCGTAAAGAATTAATGGAAGTAGTACTTCTCCCAAGAACCAACTGGCGATTGAAAGACTACTCTGTTCCACATATATTTCCTAATTTGCCTAAGTATTTGTCCAGTATGGTGTAAATAAAAAAGCTCTTGATGCCATTAAAGACTACTTCTGTGGAGAAAGGGATGAGAATAAAAAGACAATGAGTTTAAAAACATATATGTACCGTAATGCTGAAGGAGGCGTGATCAGTTTTAGACAATAGCCTACCCTAAGAAGGGGTCATGACTGTGCCTTCTATGTCTGTTAAATGTCAAGTGGTTCTGAAATGATAGTAGTTTACTGATTTTGGTGTTTGTGGAGTGAAATTTATGGTTATTATTGAATTGTATAGTAATCTACGGTAAAGTTGAAAGTTGCGTTCGTACGGCTTTTTTTTTTTGCTGTGTTGCAAGACTGTTAAGGGAATGTAAAATGTGTAACAATGTGAAGAAATCCTTTCTGATAGCGAGGTTAATTTTTCCGTTCTTTTTTTTTAAATTTACCGATAGCTGGCAAAACTAATTGCATTTTGAACTTGCTCTCTGTCTTCGCTTATTGTCGAAACTGGACTATTACAGGAGACGACTTATTAAATTATAATTGGGCACAGTAAAGTAAGTGGAGATGTCGAACTTATTAGCGCCTATGAGGATATCTTGCGGTGTTTTAACATGTAAAACAGGTCGCAAGGTTTAAAAGTCTCGTAAGCGCCAATGCTAACTTACATCACAGATCGGAGCCAGCGCTGCGCTGCGGCGGACCAGGCGTACTAGGCCAGTGTTTTCAAGTAGTTCCTACTTTTGCCGCCAAACGCCACCATCAACGACCAACTAGTTAAGAAATTAGTTTCCAGATGCCACCGCAGTCGGCTCTTGACGACGAACGTAGGAACTTAAGAACGTTAGTCAAATGTTTAACATATATTAATTTAGCTTCACACAGGTGTAATTAGTGGAAGGTTTTTTAACATGCCATAAATCTATGACATGGGAACGCCGGCTTTACATCCCCTCCGAAGGAAGATATACTGAGGAATTTTTAACGTTCTTAAAAAATCCGACGACTTTGGCCGGGTTTGAACCCGCGATCTTGGGCATAGAAACTCAGCAACTACGCCACCGAAGCCGCTGTTAACGGTGAAGATTCAGCTTAAGAGAGGAATAAATTGTCAATATTCATTCGATTGTTGAACATTCTACAAATATTGTTGACAAATGATACTGATATCACAGTAATGGCCTGTTTGTGGCAACCAAAACCGACATAAGAGTTTTTTGGAGAATTTTCAAAATTTGCCAATTTTTTTACCATGCATCATCGTTTCCCTTATATATCCCAAGTTTATAATAAATGTTCTACTTTTCTTATTTTAGGGGGTGTATTACATCTGAACCTACAAAATGTACCTCAATTACTAACATAAATTGTAAATTAAGTCCTTTTGTTGCATTTTTATTCGGAGCAGCTGAAAATGGTTCTTATTTTTAAGAATAAATACAGTTTATAAAACAAATATAAATCCTAATGACCAGATTATATTATATTGTAAGTCGATACAGAAACAAACTGATAAAAATTTGGGGCCAATGACCTAGATATTAGACCCTTAAAACAATCAGAATCTTATATTTTATATTCGTAGGTATGCAATCACCATCATCATGAAAAAATTATGTGAGTTTTAGTTAACTTTAATCAGTTAATTTTTTGGTTAACTCTCGCACTATGCTTTAATATTAGTGAAGGAGCCAGGCTCTCCCAATTAATTCCTAGATAAATTGAGTGAGTGCTCGCAAAAACGGGCTAACCTTCATATTTTCAGTAATTGAGTTATGCTGTGCAATCTATGGAGAAAAGTGTGAACTATTTTCTCTGAAACGGGCTAGCATCAGAGAGGCTTAACGGAGTACATGACTTTAAAGTTTATGCTATTTTCAAAGTTTCAACTTCGCTTGGCCGCCATGTTCGTTTTGTACTTAACAGTGTTTTGAAAGTCACATAGGTGAACCTCTATCACCGTACAAAATGCCATGGTGAAATCAGTAATAGTTTCGGAGATATAGAATGCCGGTGATTTATTTTTTACCCAAACGCAGATGTCCTATTTTCTCAGCTTTAGCTAAATGATGGTTTGCCCGTTTTTGCGAGCACCCACTCAATTCCTCCTTTGTGAATAGCATCAATTTGTTTAAAAAATCAGTATATTAGTCATTAGGAGTAATGAGCTTGGGTGCGATACTCAGCAATAAGATAAGATACAATTGACCTACCAGTACCATGTTAGTTCCTTCAAATTTTGAAGTCTTAAATTTACTGTTAGTTCAGTTACCTGTAATTAAAATCATCTGCAGTGTTATAGCCAACGACCTGGCCATGTTGAGACACCGGATCCCATGAGAACTCCGCAGTTAAGCAATATTGGGCGTGGTTGAACCTTGGATGGAATGCCGGTTCAGTGAGACCACGCGCTGTTGGCCACCCTACCGCACATAAACTCCGGCTGAGGATAGTCTCTTCGGAGGCACAAATACCAATAATAATAATAATAATAATAATAATAATAATGAAAAATGAAAATCCACAGCCTGCTTCCAGTCTCCGACCGGGTCAGGAATGGAATGAATGAAGCCCCCATCTAGCGGCGAGGATATGAACTGTGCCGGCTGCCGAGGCCTGACGCACTCCTCTGGGGCAATGATTAAATGAATGACAGATGAAATGAAATGATAGTGGAGAGTGTTGCTGGAATGAAATTTTGACAGGGAAAACCGGAGTACCCGGAGAAAAACCTGTCTGCCTCCGTTTTGTCCAGCACAGATCTCACATGGAGTGACCGGGATGTGAACCACGGACCCAGCGGTGAGAGGCCGGCGTGCTGCCGCCTAAGCCACGGAGGCTTCAATAATAATAATAATAATAGTAAAATTATAAAGGCGCTCTCAGTTTGCAGTAAAATTCTACAGTTCTTCTTCTTGGTCGTAGTTCGATTTCGTGACCCTTCACAGCAAATCTATGAACAATATCCCGCCATACTCCGCGGTCTGCTGTATGCATTAATTACTGAAGTGGCAGATTAGTCAGACTCTTTATCTGGTCAAGGTACCGGTTCGGGACACGTCCTTTCAGCCGTAAAATCTAGCGGCTATTTCCTGATTCAGCCTACCCGCATTTTGTTGCAATCCTTCCATCTCTGTCCTCCACCTCCACTTGACCTCGCAAAACCTAAGCCCCCTGCTGATGTACGTCACGGGCTCCATGGCCGCCTATGAAATCCAGCAGCTGACTACTTGCAAGGCCTCCTGGGATATAAACTGAAATGAAAGAGGGGGAAGTTCGCTGACTAGAAGAGCATGGGGGAAGCAAAAATACAAAATAAGGAGAATAAATTATGGAGCAAGAAGAAAATGAAATGCAATTCTTGGCTGAAGGAACAAAAATAAAATGAAAATATGGTAGTGTTGGTTAGAATTGAATTGAAACTATTTTCGTGTAAGCTTGGAGGAAACAAAAGCTACTTTGTGGGTGATTGGAGGATGAAATATCTAAGAATTGCCTGGTCTGCCGTTTATACAATTACTAGCAACCCGCCATAGCTTCGCCCGGGAACAATAATGAATGCATTACGTGATAAACACTTTTTTTTCCGATGTCAATGAACTAGGACCCTGTATCGGTTTTACGTCTCGGCATGATGGGTTAAAATCACTGACTAGACTATTAATTATATTATCATGGAGATGCATGTGCAATGAATTCTTGTCAGACGTAATTTAAGAATGGCGAGATGCATGAAACACAAATCCCCCTTCCGTCCAATCTTAACTTGACTGTGTATTTTTCGGAACGAAACGATCTCAGGTGAAATGAAGAAAAGCCGAGTTGGACTTCCAGGGAAACTCCAAACACAACCACTCTTCTCTGAAGTCTTAACTCAACCCGACTCGACAGTTTGCTGCTGGCTGTATCTGGGATAATAGGCTCGCCCGCTAGCTAGGCTGTAACTGGGGTGATAGGCTCGCCCCTAGCTAGCTCGTAAACTATCGCCTCAGTAATTAAATGGAGATTGTTGGAAGAAATGAAGATAGAGATATGCTCTCGTGGACTTTTTTGTAGAACTTGTCAAGCTTAACAATTCTTACACTCATAGTATATTGATATTTTTATTGGTTTGTCCAGCGTAAGATCAAAAAGCGCATGGTGGCAGGTTTTCTTTCCGACTTTTTCACTAAAATCGTTTCTGCTTAGCTTCCTTTGATCATAAATAAATTGTTGTCTAAAGAAACCTTCTTCGAGATATCCTTTACAGAATGGTGAAAGCCGCATCAAAATCCATTCAGAGGTTCTCGAGATTACCCGTGACATCCAAGAATCGGGGACTTTATTTTACACTAAGTAGAGATGCCGAAGAAAAAACAACGTCAGAAGCCAAATAGTTGTGTCTAGATTCAGCCCTTCTACTTCAAGAATAAATATTCACTAATATACTCGTAAAATATTCACTCAACCAATTAAAAAGAAAATATGCATGAATATTCCCTACTTTTCACATTAAACAACAAGCAGTTCCGTGAAGAACTATACAGCCTATTTTCAAATAACCTACTTATGTTAATTGCCTCCGTCTACATTCAAAATTTGAGTTTGATTGCTGTAATACGTAGATATTGAGAACCGACTAAATATTTCAGATGGTCGCCATGTTGGATTTTATATATGTAGGTCCTAGAGTTATGTATTGTTACATGAAGATTATTGTGTACGTATAGCATTCAAACTTCAATCGCATGATTAGGACACAAGAAATGAAAAGGAAATTTTAAAATTTCGCACAGCTGCCATCTTGTGGTTATGGAAACAATTGAAACAAATTAGATGCCAGTGGATTATCATTCGTATAAGGATTTACTGTACCAAGTTTCACTGCACTCGGATGGTTAAATTGCGAGAAACGTCCATGTGAATATTCATACTTCGCGTCGCCGCCATGTTGGATTTGTGATCACCAGGTTATTTAAAGTCCTATAGGTGAACTTACGTTCATAGCCCCTATGAACATAAAAAAATCAGTTTGATTGCTATAATAGATTCGTAGATATTCAGAGCCGTCTAAATATTTCGGATGGTCGCCATTTTGGATTGTTAAATGTATAGGCCGATAGAGTCATGTACCATTAAAGGAATATTATTGCGCAGGTTCATTATTCAAACTTTCACTTCGATCGCACGATTACGACACAAGAAATAAAAAACTTAATTTTAAAATTCGCAAAGCCGCCATCTTGAGGTTATGTAAACAATTGAACTAAATTAGATACCAGTGCATTACAGTGTGTATAAACATTTCATGTACCAGATTTCATTGCGTTTGGAACATCAAATCGCGAGAAAGGTCTATTTGAAGTTTTCCAATTCGCTTGGCCGCCATGTTCGTTTTGTAGTTAACCGGTTTTTGAAAGCCTTATAGATGAACATCTAGTAGTGCCCTTTATCTCCGTACATAATTTTAGGGTGATACCGCTGACAGTTTCAGAGATATAGAATGCCGGTGAAATAATTCGCACATCCGCCATCTTGTGGTTATGTAAACAATTGAACCAAGTTAGATGTCGGTGCATTACAATGTGTATAAACATATACTGTACCAAGTTTTATTGCGTTTGGTTGTTTAAATCACGAGAAACGTCTATTTAAAAGTCGCAAATTCGCTTGGCCGCCATGTTGATTTGTAGTTACCAGTTTTTCAAAGGTCAGATAGGTGAACTTCTAGTAGTTCCTTTTATTACCGTGAAAAAATCCAGGGAGATATCGCGAATAGTTTCGAAGATATTGAATGCTGGTGATATATTTCGCACAGCCGCCATGTTGGATTGGTGAGAGGTAACAAAATTTGAAGGGCACGGTCGGGGTCGTCCGGAATAGTGCTATGAACTTACCGAGTTTCATTGAAATCGCTCCAGCCGTTTAGATTTTATTAGGGACACACACACACACACCTCACACACACACACACACGCGCGCACGCACACACACACACACGGCCAAAAGGTGATCTCATAAGCCTATTTTTTCAAAATTGAAAATAAGCTAAAAATGATGGAAAAGTAGGCTTATGGGTTCAAACCGGTCTGCGACATCGTGGTCATGTAGCCTCGTTTACTTGGGTGTGTGTGTGATTTGTGTGATGCCATGTGTTATTATGATGGCTGTGCTAGTGCGTAAATTGGGAATAGGATTGGGAAGGAGGTGGTCGTGGCCTTCAGTTAGGAACTATCCCAGCATGCACCAGGAGTAGGAGTGGGGAAATCACGGTAAACCACTTCAAGAATAGCTGAGGTGGGAATCGCACCCTCCTCTTTTCATTTTTGCCTCACGAGGCTGAGTGTACCCGGTTCCAGCCCTCACACCAGAATTACAAGTTATTGGTAGAGCCGGGAATCGAACGCGGACCTCCGAGGCGTTAGCCGCTATATGTCCTTCTGGCTGTGTGTGTTTCCCACTACCAATCGATACCAAATTTGGTATGAGTGGAGAACTCTGCCAGGAGATTTCAAGGTCATAACTTATTTGAAAACAACGTTATTGCTGCCAACTGTTGAAACACAAGCAATTGAAATTTGAAGTCAAAGTTGTACATCTCGGAAGTTATGCAGGGAAACTGTTCCAAAATTGGCACCCGTGTAGACCATAATACACTGGCGGAAAGAATATCCCAACACCAAAAAGGGGTCGTGATAGATTAACGAACGTTGGTATGGGTGTTTATACATCTGAAAGATGACGTTGATTCAAATTTCCCGCAATTCGCATTAGCTTGGCGCTAATCAGGGTTGCTCTAAGGGTAAATGTCCCAACACTTTGGTAAAATGTATTTCAACCAACGGTAATAAACGAAGCTGAATTTATTTTTATTAATTTTTGTATCGAAGGAGAGCTCCGATCTGCGATCTGAAAACTGCTATGTACTCTGTCTAGTAGCAGAATTGATATTAATTCATTGCTTACTTTGTAATTTCAAAAACAGAAAAGGTTGCTGTTTGTTTTTCAAATATCTGATTAAAATTCGGAAGAAAACGGGTTATACGAAAGTTGAGTTTTACTCACTGATTCCAAAGCCGCATCGAAAACCGAAATCGGTTGAATAGAATCGTCGGAATCACAAGGCACGGCAGTAGAACCAGGTCATTGAGAGCGGATTGGTGGATGGTTGTGGGGAGGGGAGGGGAGTGGAGCTCGAGTGATTTGAGAGTGCGACAACCTTGCCAGACGGTATGGAATTCCCGAGCATCTAGTCCAATGTTGCGATTGACTGTGCTGGTTAGTTCTGAATTATTGTCAAGGTTTGGATATTTCTGAGTGATCCTTTGATATTTTACCAGTTCCTAATTACGACTTCTTGTTTTTAGTTCATCGATCTCTTGAATTACTTTTTGTTTAACTTATTTTAGCTGCAACAGTATTATTTTGTAATGCCCGTTAGGTGTTCTATTTTCGGCACTTTATTTTGGACAGTATTTCTGGTAGAATAGATACATGTACATATAGATATGCTACGACTGGTGGAGAGCATTACGGTCATGACGAGGAGTTATTTCTTCGTTTTTGTTGAAAAGTGGAGCCGCCACCAAAACCGATTCAAGGGCGTTCCACGAAATCCCAGGGGAGATTGTGACTAAGTACCAAGAAAAGGAAGCCAGGCCCTAAAAAAAAAGAAGAAAAACACCTCTTCACACCCGTAAGTTGTTTTTTCTAGTTTATATTTGAAATTATATATTTCTTTACGCTTGCATTAGAGAATCTGTAATGCACTGAGCAGTTATGATTTCACTTATATTTTACTTGTAGCCTACAAGTTGGATGACTAAACGTCACCCCGCAATCTGCAGGCTACATGGCAGAACAGCGCTGCGGTTGCTTGGTAGGCCTAGGCCTTTCACGGGCTGTCACGTCACGGGTATAGTTTGTTTTTTACTTCTAATACCTCACGAACTATTCAGTGTCAACTTTTTTCAGAGAAGCAAGTTCGACTTCAAATGAAAACAATGCGTTGTGTGCACAAATAAAGGCGTAGCGATTGTGAAAATGGAAAATTGGTTTCCGGAAATACTGGATTGGATTGGGATCCATAAAGACAGCAAACAGTACTTTTGAACTACCAGCGGTCAAGGTGAAGACAAACAGTTAACTGCAACCAAACTTATGCGTTATTGCTTGCAGCCCCTAATTGCAAAAAGTTCCCAGCTAGTATCAAACACCACCAGCAATGCTGCCGAAAATTATATGTCCCTTGTTGCAAAATTCACGGCATGTAAGCAGATTAATCGAGGGAAACGAGGTTCCTTCACTCATAGAACCAAAGCTGCCGGGCTGGTCTTTCAGTTCGGGCCATCCTGGCACTATAAAACAATGAAATCAGTTTAGAAAAAAAAACTGCCACAATAGTGAAGGATCTGCACTCGGCAGAAAGAGAAGAAGAGCAGCTTTCCGAAAAAGTTTACTTGCGTCGCGAGAAGGGAAAAGGATGTCCCGACAACAGTCTGATGAAATGAAACGTACTGTCTCACGTGATTATGGAAACCGATCAATGAAGTTGGATTTCGATGAGGTACTGTTGAGAGAGTTTAGTGATGAGAAGATCAAGCAACTAACGCTTAGTGAAGGCCATATACAAAACCTGGAAGAGGGAACAAGGGACCAAAGGGAAAATGAAAAGTGGCACACGGCTAGAAAGGACAGACTTACGGCATCCACTTTTTGATATGTATGTTTGAATTATGGTGTTGGAGAAGAGATCTTAGAGTTCCATGGACTGCGAAGAGAACCAATAAGTCAGTTTTACAGCAAATTAAACCAGTGTGTTCCTTGGAGGGCTTAATCCTGAAACAAAAACTGGGCTACTTTGGACACATCATGAGAAGACATGATTCATTAGAGAAGACCTTAATGCTGGGGAAGATAGAAGGCACAAGAAGAAGAGGGAGGCAAAGAATGAGATGGATGGATGGCATCACAGAAGCACTAAATTCCAGCTTGGAAAATCTTCGGGAGGCAGTGCAGGACAGAAGAAATTGGCGTAGTTTAGTACATGGGCTCACGGAGAGTCGGAATCGGCTAAACGAATAGAGAGAGATGCAAGAGGAAACCTACTTCGAAATGGGCTCCAGTGGCAAAAACATTCTGTACAGCGAATTTCACTCAAAAGCACTGCAGTATGTGATAATGAGTGAATTGCAAAACGAAATTTAGAGGAGAAATCGGTAGAAAAGTCGAAGAATGTGGTCTTTTCGTACATAATACTTACGGGTTTTTAGGTGCCTCCCCAGGCGGATTAATAGGAGATGACTCTATAGTCGAAGTCAAGTGCCCTTATTCTGCACGGAATATGACCATACTGGAAGCCTGCAAAAAGCTAAAGGTATTTTGTTTGGAAGAAAGTAAGCGAAAAGAAAAAGGCTAGAGAATGTCAAGAACAGTGCCATTCAGAAGAGAACAGATTGATAACTCTCTAACACTCACATGATTTTTATTTCCAGAACCAAGGCCAGTTGGAAATAAAATAGCGGGAAATGTGTTATTTTGTAGTATGGACGCCTAAGGACATTCACATAGAAACAATAAAGAGGGACGAAAAGTTCTGGAGACAAAAAATGCAACGTATAACATGCATGCCGTGATTTTTGTCGCCTTTCAAAAAAAACTTACCAGGAGCGAACCTTCAAGCTTGGGGTTGGTAGTCCGACCTGATAACCACACACCCACCGTGGCAAGCAAAAAATATCACTAAACGTAGCTCTACCAATTCATGAACACGTACTTCATAAATTTGTTCGTTTGAAGTGACGTTCTCCATCTGTGTTAAAAGTTGGTTGGAGAAGAACGGCAACAGGACTGGAACAACGCAGCTCAGAAGGAATGAGTCACTACTTTTTACCCAACACCCTCCAGCAGGTTGTGATAAGTCCTTAACAGGGTACAAAGCAACCATGGGCAGTGTGTCTCGTTGCTGCATAAGTGGGGCATAAAAACGTCGCCTAAGTGTAAGACAATGGTGTGCCAAAAGACCATCCGTCACATTGTTAGATTAGATAGAGATATTGTTGTTTTAAGGGGCGGAACTACGAGGTCATCTGCCCCTCTACAGATTGTTGTAACAGGGCGTAGTTGGCATCGCTGGAAGACTTTGCGCAAGCCTCTATCAAGGCTATAGATAGAGCCCTGTGCGGATAAACAACAAGTAGTTCCGTGAAGAACTATACAGCCTATTTTCATATATCCTACTTATGTTAATTGCCTCTATCAACATACACAATTTCAGTTTGATTGCTGTAATAGATTCGTAGATATTGAGAACCGACTAAATATTTCGGATGGTCGCCATGTTGGATTTTATATATGTAGGTCCTAGAGTTATGTACTGTTACATGCATATTATTGTGAACGTGTAGTATTCAAACTTCAATCGCATAATTAGGACACAAGAAAAAACAAGGAGATTTAAAAAATTTTCACAGCTGCCATCTTGAGGTTATGGAAACAATTGAAATAAATTAGATGCCAGTGGATTAACATTCGGATGAAGATTTACTGTACCAAGTTTCACTGCACGCGGATGGTTAAATTGCGAGAAACGTCCATGTGAATATTTATAATTCGCGTCACCGCCATGTTGGATTTGTGATCACCAGGTTATTTAAAGTCCTATAGGTGAACTTAAGTTCATAGCCCCTATGAACATAAAAAATGCAGTTTGATTGCTAAAATAGATTCGTAGATATTCAGTATCGTCTAAATATTTCGGATGGTCGCCATGTTGGATTGTTAAATGTATAGGCCATAGAGTCATGGACCATTAAAGGAAAATTATTGCGTAGGTTCATTATTCAAACTTTCACTTCGATCGCATGACTACATCACAAGAAATAAAAACTTAATTTTAAAATTCGCACTGCCGCCATCTTGAGGTTATGTAAACAATTGAACTAAATTAGATACCAGTGCATTACAATGTGTATAAATATTTCCTGTACCAGGTTTCAGTGCGCTTGGAACATTAAATCGCGAGAAAGGTCTATTTAAAATGTTCAAATTCGCTTGGCCGCCATGTTCGTTTTGTAGTTAACCGGTTTTTGAAAATCTTGTATATGGACTTCCAGTAGTGCCCTTTATCTCCGTACAAAATTTTAGGGAGATACCGCTAATAGTTTCAGAGATATAGAATGCCGGTGAAATATTTCGCTCATCCGCCATCTTGTGATTATGTAAACAATTGAACGAAGTTAGATGTCGGTGCATTACATTGTATATAAACATATACTGTACCAAGTTTCATTGCGTTTGGTTGGTCAAATCGCGAGAAACGTCTATTTAAAAGTCGCAAATTCGCTTGGCCGCCATGTTGGTTTTGTAGTTACCAGGTTTTCAAAAGTCACATAAGTGAACTTATAGTAGTTCCCTCTATCACCATAGAAAATGTCAGGGTAATATCGGTAATAGTTTCGGAGATATTGAATGCTGGTGAAATATTTTGCACAGCCGCCATGTTGGATTGGTGAGTCGTAACAAAATTTGAAGGGCACGGTCGAGGTCGCCGGGAATAGTGCTATGAACTTTCCGAGTTTCATTGAAATCGCTCCTGCCGTTTAGATTTTATTAGGGGGGGACACACACACGAATCACACACACACACACACACACACACACGCACACACACACGGACAAAAGGTGATCTCATAAGCCTATTTTTTCAAAATTGAAAATAGGCTAAAAAGTTATCCGCAACCGCCCCGCAGCCGCACGACTGTTACCTGCATCCGCCCCGCATCCGCACAACTGTTATCCGCCCCGCATCCACACGACTGTTATCCGCCCCGCATCCACACGACTGTTATCTGCATCCGCCCCGCATCCACACGACTGTTATCTGCATCCGCCCCGCATCCACACGACTGTTACCTGCATCCGCCTCCCATCCACACGACTGTTATCCGCATCCGCCCCGCATCCACACGACTGTTATCTGCATCCGCCCCGCATCCACACGACTGTTATCTGCATCCGCCCCGCATCCACACGACTGTTACCTTCATCCGCCCCGCATCCGCACAACTGTTATCCGCCCCGCATCCACACGACTGTTATCTGCATCCGCCCCGCATCCACACGACTGTTATCCGCCCCGCATCCACACGACTGTTATCTGCATCCGCCCCGCATCCACACGACTGTTATCCGCCCCGCATCCACACGACTGTTATCCGCCCCGCATCCACACGACTGTTACCTGCATCCGCCCCGCATCCACACGACTGTTATCCGCCCCGCATCCACACGACTGTTACCTGCATCCGCCTCGCATCCACACGACTGTTATCTGCATCCGCCTGGCATCCACACGACTGTTATCCGCAACCGCCCTGCATCCGCACAACTGTTATCTGCATCCACCTCGCATCCACACGACTGTTACCTGCATCCGCCTCGCATCCACACGACTGTTACCTGCATCCGCCTCGCATCCACACGACTGTTATCTGCATCTGCCTGGCATCCACACGACTGTTATCCGCAACCGCCCTGCATCCGCACAACTGTTATCTGCATCCACCTCGCATCCACACGACTGTTATCCGCATTCGCCCCGCATCCACACGTTCGTCACCCGAATCTACTGACATTACAATAATAGTTTTAATTTATTAGATAAAGCATAAATTACTAAAGCAACACCTTTAGACATTTAAGGAGAAAGTCGTCCTCTTAGGCTTTGTATGTCATGTGCTGTGTTTATAATGAATGTTACACAGCCAGAATTGCAACCCTTTCCTTTTCGGAGTGTTAATTATGCTTAATGACATGAATTGAATGAGATTATCCTAAATCATCATCTTACATTTGTCGTGGAAAGAACATAACGGAAAACATGTATGACTTAAACATCTGGGTCCGAGTAATAATGATGATATTCAACATGTTCGGATTGTATTGTTACGAGTGCTAGACAGCTTCGTTGGCTCGCGCTGGACTCAGGCCGCCTCAGGCTATCCCTGACTGTGTGTGTTACCAACTAGTGTTGGAAATCTCGAGAAGGTCTGCGAGTAGCTGTGAACCCTGGTCACCTCTAGAAACATCTGTGAGTCGTCAGCCCCGATATATAAAGAAGGACCCTGGCCAGTGTCATGGAGTGTGTTTATACCTGTGCGAAAGAGGTAATGCGGTGACGTGTGAATCGCGAAATAGTGTGTAGTATTCAAGAACAGTGTCAGACTGTGGCTTGTGAACTTGAGGGAGAGTTGTTATTTCTAGCGAGGACACCGGTCTCATTAGTGAGGGATTAACTGCGTGAGCAAGTGAAAGCGTGAGTATTCTCCATAAGGGAGCAAACTTGAGTAAGACAGCTAATTGCTTCTATTTGCTTATTGTGAGGCGTAACTTTCTGACCTGCAATAAAGCTAATATTTCTTTAAGGGACCATTTGTGTTGTGGTTTACCTACTTTGATCCAATTAACGAACTTGCTACTAGGGATAGCACTTATCAGTATTCTAAAAACTATCCGCAAATTTACTCCAAACATTATCCGCGGATATCCGCATCCGCGCAGGGCTTTAGGTATAGAGTGGTTGGACAATTTAGATCAGGTGCCCAGTTAATTGTTTTTAAGATCCGTATTGCTTGTAATATGTTATATATGTTTTATACTTTGCTATAAGCTTAATAATAATCTCTACTTAGCATAAAAAAACGTCACCGATCCTGGATGTTACGGGTAAACTCGAGAACCACTGAATGGATATAGATGCGGTTTTCACCATTCTGTAAAGGATATCTCGAGGATGATTTCTGTAGAAAATAAGTTATTTATGATCAAATCAAGCCGAGCAGTAACGATTTCAGTGGAGACGTTGAAAAGAAAACTGGCGTCCGAGCGCTTTGTAAGCTTACGCTGGGCAAACCGTTAAAAATATCTTAATACTATGAGTGTAAGAATTGTTCAGCATGAACAGTTCTGCAAAAACGTCCGTGAGAGCATATCTCTATCTTCAATACATCGCCCACTATAAGTGTTTTTCGTTTTAATTTATTCCAACCATGTCCATTCAATTACAGAGGCGACAGTTTACGAGCTAGCTAGGGGTGAGTCCATCACCCCAGTTACAGCTTAGATACAACCAGCAGCAAACTGTCGAGTCGTGTTGTGTTAAAAACTTTAGAGAAGAGTGGTTGTGTTTGGAGTTTCCCTGGAAGTGCAACTCGGCTTTTCTTCATTTCGCCTGTGAACTTTTCGTTCCACAAAATTCACAGTCAAGTTAAGATTGGACGGAAGGGGGATTTGTGTTTCATGCACCTCGCCATTCTTAAATTACATCTGACAAGAATTTGTTGCACATGCATCTCCATGATGCAGTAGAGTCTCGCAAACTCGGCACTCCGGATTTCTCGGCCACCCTGACAAGAGAAAAAAAATCATGATTTTTGTTTCCTTTTGAGTTTCCGCACAGAGCGTTATTATGTTGTCTTTCGTCTTCTCCGTTTTCTCTGCTATAGACATTCTGTTTCTTCGCCGTCTTCGTGATGAGACTTCAAGAAACAGGGTTCAAAGTGAAAAGCAAAATAACATTACTTACTTTTTTGCGAAAAAGTAAATGGTAATTTTCATTAAGTAGGAAAACTATTTGCCTACAGGAATTGTTTTGCACATATACTGTACAGTGTACATATTATAAAAATAATTTGTACGCCTAGTTTTTCTAAGTTTCCTTCTATAATTTACAGTAATTGTTTTTCTTGATTCTTGTGCAGAGCAGTAATACAGTAGTCTACTGAACTATATATTCAAGTAGTGTAATTGTAGTGGATTAATCGTTTTAAAACTTGTGTTCTGTAAAAATTAAATAAATGTACTGCATTGCAATACTTTTAACCAAAATCAAACAGCTTATTTCTTCTTTTTAAAACATTTCCTGATAACCCGGCATTTTCGCGAACTTGGCCACCCTTCGGTCCACATTAGGCCGAGTTTGCAAGACTCTACTACTGTAATATAATTAATAGTCCAGTCAGTGATTTTAACCAAACATGCCGAGGCGTAGGCTAAAACGGATATTGGTCGTTGTTCATTGACATTGAAAAAAATAGCGCTTATCACGTAATGCATTCATAACAGTTCCCGGGCGAAGCCAGATCAGGTTGCTAGTAATAATAATAATAATAATAACAATAATAATAATCCCATGTACCTGTCGATGTGTATTTGCTTGTTGTTCCATAGGATGGAATATCCTACAGATAACAGCGAAAACTGCATAAAATCGATGCGGAAGTTCACTTGTTCCACGGAAATAGGTTACAACAACAGATGTTGAGATAACCTGTCAGTGACAACACAGCATTTCCGCTCGTACTGGCTTTGACAGCTGTCAGCGTTATTCTTTCATAATTCAGACTACTGTGTATACCCGAGTAGCCTACAGCTCTGAAGTCTCAAAGCCCTTAAATGAATTATATTGATAACAAGCATACACTTCGCATTCATTTTAATTATCATCCTTATCATTAGTGACAGATGACCAAGATGTTTTCCATCCTAATACGTAGGTGGATCAAAAAGTTAGTTGCACTAACTCGCTGCAGCAGCGCGCTGTGTGTCGCAAACGAGGGCACAGCGGAGAAAGAGACAGACGCTGCCCACACGGGTGTCTCGTCTTGTATGGGGTGAATAGCGGCCAAATCAATGGAGCGTCGACTGGACGTTCACTCCAAATATGAGTTGCGTGCGACAATCCGATTCCTATGGGAAGAATTGCCCTATTAAAGAGAAGCGCCGGTGTGATTTTATTGCACGATAACGCAACACCTCACAAGGCCCGCCAAACGAGCGAACTGCTGCTGCGTCTCAAGTGGGAGGTCTGGCAAAATCCACCCTACAGTCCCGTCCTAGCGCCATGTGACTTTCATCTGTTCGGTAAGCTCAAAACGGAGCTCGGTGGTCGACGTTTCCAGACCGATGTGGAGGTGAAGGCCCCTGTCTGCGTGTGGTTTCAGAACGCTGGAGGACCTTTCTATGCATCCGACATCGACAAGTTGGTTGTGCGTTCGCAGAAATGTTTGGAGTCTCTTGGAAACTATGTGGAAAATTGACGTTACATTGTATGTCGTTATAGGCGTGTGTCTGTTGTATATGTGGTGTAATAAATGGCCATAACTCGGAAGTGTAACTTATTTTTTGATCTGCCCTCGTACTACAATCACCACCATCTTCGAGATGTTAGCCACTTGCGCTCTGGCGCTGCTCCATTGTTAGGATGGGGAAACTTCGAGCATACATTCTCTTAAGCCGGGAGACTGAGATTCATCGCTAGACTTACAAATTGGTGAAATATGAAGAATAAATCAATTAATTATCTGCTAGCGTCTCGGATATAATTCTTATTAAAAAAAAACAACGCTTGCATTTTTTTTTTACATTTTTTACGAATTTTTAATCCTAGCCTTTAATGTATTGGATGGTTCCTAAGTTTAGGGGCTGCGACAACGCGGTCATGTAGCACCGTTTACTTTGGGTGTGTGTAGAATCTGTCTGATAACCAGTGTTAATTGTGATGGCTGAATTAGTGTGTGTTATCTGTTTTAATTCAAGTAAGGATCGGAGACAATAATTTCTAGTAGTTCCTACTTTTGCTACCAAATGCTACCGTCCACGACACCTAGCTTGCAGACTTAGCTACTAGATGGCATCGCAGTCAGCACGTGGCGGTGAACGTTGGAACTAATAGAGTGTAATCTATTCTAACCTACAAATGTTGGCTTCAAACAAGTGTAGTTAGTGAAAGGTTCTTTTCATGCCATAAATCTATGACAAGGGACCACCGGCTTTACTTCACCTCCCAAGGAAGGCATACTGAGAGTTTTTAACGCTATTACATCATCCGCGACTTCGGCCGGGTTTGAACCCGCGATCTTGGGCATAGAAGCTCATCATGCTACCAACTACGCCATCGAAGCCGCCTTAAAGTATGTATACACGTTTAGGAAGAAATTCCACGTTTTTTAACTGATCAATGTTTTGTATCATAAACAATTTTTTTCTGTTTGCAGTTCTCTGATTTTTTTGTCTATCTGTCTGTTAGGTATTCAGCCCGAAGGCTGGTTGGATCCTCAAAAAGCACCGCCGTTACGTTATGTGAGTAGATACCCACAAAAACCCAAGGCAGCGCTATATTGAGGCGTTCTAGGCAAGAAGAGGAGTGAGGTAGTTTGTCATTGCTTTCCTCATTGAGTCAGAAGAGTAGTACTAACCCTATGAGTAGAACCTTTCACAACATCCACAGGCACTGACTGTGCCCCGAATGCCATTACTAAGCACCAGCCATACCTCAGTAGCTTCCATATAATCACAGCCATGAGTGAGACTGAGACATCGGTGAAAAGCCACCTTTTACTCTAGCCTGTGCCAACTGACAAATGCAAATGTACTGTATCCATCAAGAGATGGCAAACAGGCCAAAACAGAAAAAAAGGCAATTTTTGAAAATGCCCAAAAATTACTAAATAATATTCAATCATCAAATTTAATTTACAGAGTTCTTCTATTTAACGCATATAATGTTCTAAACTAGAATCGTGGAGTTACCTGCGATAGACGGACTGTAGGAGTTGTTTTTTTATGTTTGGAAAATGAATTGGATTTTTATCATTCCTTAAAATAAACAAGGTGTCTAAAGTTTTCAAAGCATCCAAAAATTCCTGGTTCACAGCATTCCTACATGCAGTAGCAGGGCCTGGATAATTATATACTTAACGTTTCAGAAATATGTCTTTATTTATGAGCTTAAAAGTGGAAAAAAAGAGAGACAGTCAGTCTGAAAGACTAGACTTAATATCATTTTAAATGCTACAAATGCTGAAAAATGCTGGGTGAAAGCCTCATGATCATGCAGCGAACTGCGTGAACTCAAAGTCCATTAGCAAGTGCAAGCCAAGGTCAAAGGAGGTAGCTGGCTGGATGACGTCACGCTCACCGGAGCTCGCGGGGAAAGGAGGGAGCTCAAGCGGTACTATTACGTCACACACCTCAGTGCATTCTCGGTACATTTCGTCCCGTCACCGTAACGTAACGCCAGACCTCAGCGTAACGACGAAGTCGACAAGGTCATTTAAAATGATAATACTGTATGTGATTAAGTTTTGCAGAATATTTTCTTACATTTGAATCATATTACTTTTTTTAAATTAATGCAGCCTATGGCCATGTAAACATATTAATGTCCCCCAGTCACTCGAAATATAGTTGAAACATCTAGACGCTTGAATTATCCATAATCCTGTCTACAGTCAAAATGTTCCCACTTAAGGTAACCGTGTAGTGTGAAACTGGCAAATAACGCACTGCGTTACAAATATCTCAATATTTCACAACAATTTCAAGTTAGAATTTTGAAATTTGTGTAATTTGTACAAGATAAACATATGAGCATACACAGTAATTTACATTGAGCATAGTTGTACGGTATTGTCATAAGGGCACTAATAATTCACTGAAAATGTAAATAAAATTGAAAACAAGTAGTTCCGTGAAGAACTATACAGCCTATTTTCATATATCCTACTTATGTTAATTGCCACTATCAACATACACAAATTCAGTTTGATTGCTGTAATAGATTCGTAGATATTGAGAACCGACTAAATATTTCGGATGGTCGCCATGTTGGATTTTATATATGTAGGTCCTAGAGTTATGTACTGTTACATGCAGATTATTGTGTACGTGTAGTATTAAAACTTTAATCGCATAATTAGGACACAAGAAGTAACAAGGAGATTTTAAAATTTCGCACAGCTGCCATCTTGATGTTATGGAAACAATTGAAATAAATTAGACGCCAGTGGATTACCGTTCGTATAAGGATTTACTGTACCAAATTTCACTGCACTCGTATGGTTAAATTACGAGAAACGTCCATGTGAATATTTATACTTCGCGTCGCCGCCATGTTGGATTTGTTATCACCATGTTATTTAAAGTCCTATAGGTGAACTTAAGTTTATAGCCCCTATGAACATTAAAAAATTCAGTTTGATTGCTATAATAGATTCGTAGATATTCAGAGCCGTCTAAATATATCGGATGGTCGCCATGTTGGATTGTTAAATGTATAGGCCATAGAGTCATGTACCATTAAAGGAAAATTATTGCGCAGGTTCATTATTCAAACTTTCACTTCGGTCGCATGATTACGACACAAGAAATAAAAACTTAATTTTAAAATTCGCATAGCCGCCATCTTCAGGTTATGTAAACAATTGAACTAAATTAGATACCAGTGCATTACAATGTGTATAAATATTTCCTGTACCAGATTTCAGTGCGTTTGGAACATTAAATCGCGAAAAAGGTCTATTTAAAATTTTAAAATTCGCTTGGCCGCCATGTTCGTTTTGTAGTTAACCGGATTTTGAAAGTCTTATAGATGGACTTCCAGTAGTGCCCTTTATCTCCGTACAAAATTTCAGGGAGATACCGCTAATAGTTACAGAGATATAGAATGCCAGTGAAATATTTCGCACATCCGCCATCTTGAGGTTATGTAAACAATTGAACGAAGATAGATGTCGGTACATTACAATGTATATAAATATATACTGTACCAAGTTTCATTGCATTTGGTTGGTTAAATCGCGAGAAACGTCTATTTAAATGTCGCAACTTCGCTTGGCCGCCATGTTGGTTTTGTAGTTAACAGGTTTTCAAAGGTCACATAAGTGAACTTATAGGAGTCCCCTTTATCACCATACAAATTGTCAATGTAATATCGGTAATAGTTTCGGAGATATTGAATGCTGGTGAAATATTTCGCACAGCCGCCATGTTGAATTGGTGAGTCGTAACAAAATTTGAAGGGCACGGTCGGGGTCGCCGGGAATAGTTCTATGAAAGGCACTACTGGAAGTCCATCTATAAGACTTTCAAAATCCGGTTAACTACAAAACGAACATGGCGGCCAAGCGAATTTTCATTGAAATTGCTCCAGCCGTTTAGATTTTATTAGGGGGGGGGACACACACACACACGCACACACACACGGACAAAAGGTGATCTCATAAGCCTATTTTTTCAAAATTGAAAATAGGCTAAAAATGCCTACATTGATGTACTTTTTTCTTAGAAACTAATTGTTATGTGGGAATATAATTTTACACAGATAAACTTATTACCCTGGTCTATTATGATGACTAGAATCTTAACTCTATGTTAAACAAGTTCTTAATTATAAATTTTTGAAATTTGAAAAAAAAAAATTTTTTTCATGAAAATTTGGTGGTATTAATTACTGTTTCTCAGAAACTACTTGATCAATTCGAATAATCCTAATCATTACTCAAAGGCATGGTTATGTTGTGTATACAAAATATTAGCTTGATAGTCCTACCCAGTTCTGAGAAAAAGGTACATATGTTTCAAAACATACAGTTTTTGAGAAAATCTCAAAAAACATTATAACAGAGTCTGGAGTCTAATCTCAGTACATCCCAGGAAAATAATCATCCTGGGATTCATCCCCTCCCTTTGTATACTTCCTTTTGAACCTCAGCTTGGTTCTTAATTCCTTTTGCATGGCCTCAGCAGCTCTATTAGCTTAATATAAACGCGTCTGGTCGATGGACTTCAATGACTCTAGATATTTTTCCCAACTCTCACACACATTTCCTTTAATACATGATTCCTTGAAAACACGCCAGCATTAAATGTAAGTACTGCCTCTATTACCCCTATTTTGAAGATCTCAAAATTAACTTGGAGGACACACCTTTCCTTACACAAACATCCTTCACAACTGATAAACTATCACTCATTTTACAAACTTTACACAATGTGTTTGTATAAAATCTGACAGAACTTTTAAGCCCTTAATTACATTGCCAGAATTAGAATGTGATATAAACCCAATACTATCCATATCTACTCCGGTTTTCCCTGTCAAAATTTAATTCCAGCAACACTCTCCACTATCATTTCATTTCATCTGTCATTCATTTAATCATTGCCCCAGAGGAGTGCGACAGGCTTCGGCAGCCGGCACAGTTCATATCCTCGCCGCTAGCTGGGGACTTCATTCATTCCATTCCTGACCCGGTCGGAGACTGGAAGCAGGCTGTGGATTTTCATTCATTTCACTATCCATATCATGAAATTCATCTTTAGAAAGTTTTCCTTTGGATGCACTTGATGGCAATGAACTATTTTCAGGAATACCACATGGAGAAGTTCGGTTAGAAACAACACTAACAAGTGACTGCAACAAAGAATCACTGTTCACTGTCTATATTATATTTACAGCATGCCTATTGCCATAGAATTAACGTTTCATATACACTTTCTGACTTCAACCCATGTAAAAAGAACAACAACACTCCCAGGAAAGTAAATAAACAAACAACAACTTCAAGAAACTAAACATACAACGTACTGTATGAAGATAAACTTTACCAAGCATAAATTAAATTCACCTAAGTGAAAAAATGAGAATATAATGAGTAAGAAAGTATTGAAGTGAAAGTGGATGTGGCACTTTCAGAGCAATAGCTGTGCATTACTTAGTCGAAAATTAATTTTCAAGGCTTAAATGTAAACGATTTACAATAAATTATACATCAAATTATTCGTAAAAGAACGAAGAATTTTATTACGTTGAAAACTAGAAATGCATTTTTTCATGAAATTACACTACAGATGCGCGATACGAAATCGTGTATGAGCTGTTTTCGAATTTCATTCTAAAGAGCAGGATAAAAGCTCACTTCAAAAACTTTCGTAGGACTCTGTCAATACTCACAAATTTCGTAGACCACTGTATTTTTAAGTTAAATTTCCTGTCAAGATAAGGACTATTGGAGGCTTAATGAGACTGTTGACTCCAACCCCCTGCTGTACTTAATGACCTGTCTTGAAATACTACTGCAATACAGAGACAATGGTGTATTCACGAAATAGAGAAGCAAATTACTGGAAGTGACAAGGGTCGATAATGTGGGCGGCAGTCATCTAAGGAGTGCAACAAACCACCAAACATGGGAAATGTGTACTTACTGTATGAATAAATACGCTGGAATATGTATTTATTCATAAAAACGGCAAAAATATGCTAATAAATAGAAGAAATTTAGTTAAATAAAAACTATTTAAACACATAACATATAAATAGCTTTAAATTGATGTAACTTATCAATAATATTCCTGGGCCAATTTTTGGTGTTGAATTTGTTAATTTGAAAGGCAAAAAATGTTAAAGATTTTAATCTTGAGAATTATATGAATGAAGTTACTCATTTGTGATATGACCAGTCATTCATTCATTTATTTTCAATCGGGGGGGGGGGGTGTCCCCAGGTGGCAAATTAGATATACATAACAGATAAACAATTATACATAACAATTCAATAACAATTAAACTGGAGTATTTACACAAATAGTCAGTCTTTTCTTAAACACACCTATATCTTTGGGGAAAGGCTCTAAGACTGCGGCAGGTAGAGAGTTCCAATTATCAATGGCACGGTTTACGAAAGAATATTTACCATAATTTGTTCGCTGTGGTCGGCCCTTAACTTTGAAAGGATGATCGCTCCTACCCATGTAAGTAGGCTTCCCCATTCGTTTGCTAAGCTCACCCCATGCTGGTTGATTTGTATACGTGTTGTACATAGCGCAGAGTCTAGATTTCATCCTCCTAGCCTCCAGTGATTCCCACCCAAGTTTCTTTAACATACGGCTCACACTGCTCCTGGGATTAAAGTCACTGAGCACAAATCAAGCGGCCTTTCTTTGTACCATTTCCAACTCATTGATGAGCCCTACTTGATATGGATCCCAAACCGCCGAGGCGTATTCCAGAATAGGTCTTACAAGTGACAAATATCCTAATTCTTTAGCAGAGGTACTACTTCCTTTTAATACCCTCATTACAAAGTGCAGGGATTTGTAAGCTTTAGAAACTACACATCCTATATGACTACTCCATTTCATATCATTCCTTACGTGAACGCCCAAATATTTGCAAGAATCTTCTTCTACAAGTATTTCAGAGCCAATGTCATATTGAAAATCTTCCCTTCGCAAATAAACTTAGACATATTAAAAGTAGTAATTCTTCGGGAGTGATGAATCTGGAACCTACACTTGCATTCAGCAAATATATGTCGTTTTAATGACTTTCATACCTTATTTGATTTTCCGGGATATTTAGATATTTAGAGCCATGCCCCTAGACATGTGCACACGAGCCCCCTTAAAATAGTTTTAACTACTTACAGGTGGAATATCGACATGAAATATAAATAACCACTCGCACTACAGCCCATGAAGGGCCTAGGCCTACCAATCGACGGCTGCCCTGCCATTTGACCTGCAGATATTGGGGTGACGCGTGGTCAGCGCAGCGGGTTCCCTCAGCTGTTAATCTTAGTTTTCGTGATCGGGTCGCTGCCTCAATGTCAGACAGCTATTCAATTGTCGTAATGAGGCTGAGTGCACCCCGTTCCAGCCCTCACGTCAGTTTATAAAATCCCTGACGGAGCCGGGAATCGAACACTGGGCCTCCAGGTGATGGGCAGCCCCGCTACCACAACACCACGGGGCCGGCCGACATGAAATATAATTATGTTAATTTCAAGCAGACAAGGCATTCATTTACAATGAAAAAACGAACATTGAAATTTTATTCAAAAATGCAATTTCAAACGTATACAATATACATACTGAGCCCGTATGGCTCATGTGGGTGGTCACTAGGGCCCGTATGTTGATGCCGTAAAAAATTTAAAAAATGCTCTTAACATTTTCAAAAATGACTGTAATAGCCTAAATGTCCTAAAAGTAGTGGAATGATGAGAGTTCTGCCCCCCCCCCCCCCCCCACACACACAACTACTCCCAATGCGAGCCGATAACTCCCGAACCCGTGGTCGGAGATTCACGAATGAGGTGTCGTTGGACTCAGGCTGACGGGGGCTTTCCCATGGACCACTCGCTTCAACCCCTAAATAAAACCCACTCCTACTAGGGGGTGAAATTGTAATTTTTTAGTGAAAGTCTCTTTTCAAATGCAACATGTATAAGATGTGCTGCTAAAATGAACTTAAACGTTGTTGCTCATATAGCGCATGCGGTTTGCTGGATCCCGCTATGGACCAACATTTTTGTTTTTGTTTTGTACGCATGCGCACTTGGGATTTTTGTAAGAGGGCGAGCTCTTTGAAAAAAAAATGATTGATAAGAAGGGGTTTTGGTGGTGAGGAGAGAGCCAGATAGTCGCCTACTTTCCTACGAAGTTTGCCGATATCTCTCAAACGCAAGGTCGGATTTGGACGTGTGACGTGTCAAATCGCTTGTCTCGAAGCCCTATATATGTTTTAATATTTTAAAGTTTTGAGAATGAGGGAAACAGCCTTTTTGGGGGTAAAACCATGATTTTAGACTTTTTCCGATATCTCACGAATGCATGGCTGGATTTGGTCCTATGACGTGTCAAATGGCTTGTCTCGAAACCCTCTTTATTTTGGTAATAGGTTAAAGTTTTTGAGAATGAGGGAAACAGAATTTATTGGTGTAAAACTGTGATTTTAGACTTTCTGTTATATCTCACAAACCAATAACGCCAGAGACGTATACGAGGGGTCGTAGGACTCGGGGTGACGCCCCTCCCCTCTCCCCCTTTCGAATATAGTATTTATGTTTAAAAACAAGATGTTCAGTAAAGAACATATAGCCTACTTTCTCCTAAATGCATGGGTATTGTTATAATTCTTTGTCCTTTTCAAGGAGTATAATTAAAAGTTGGTTGTAGTAGCTTGTTGAAATACAACGTGCTATAGGGATATTAAACATGAATATGAGGTGCCCTTTGCTAGTGCTACCTCTGTAAAAAAATCATTCAATTCGGTTTCACCGTGTTTGAATTGATAGGGGGAATCGATTTGCACACATACTTGGCCACCATCTGCAAACTATTGGGCTGATGATCTAGCAGTTTGGTCTGAATATGCTTCCCACATAAAGATTTGTTGTTGCAAAATTTGGTAGAGACTAGATTATTAGGTTGGTCGTAATTACATTTTAGCCTTTAACATTTGGGTGGCCGCGATTACTTTTCCGTCAAGATGGCGGTGATATAAAACATGACACTGAGGTGGCCTTTTCTAGTGCTACCTCTGTACCAAATTTTGTTCCATTCGGTTTCACCGTGTTCGAATTAATAGGGGGAATCGATTTTCACACAAAGATGGCCGCCATCCGCAAAATATTAGGCTAATGACCTATTAGTTTGGTCAAAGGATGTTCCCTCCGAATGGTATGTTGATGCAAAATTTGGTAGAGATCGGATGATTAGGTTAATCGTAATTTGATTTAAGCTTTGAATATTTGTGTGGCCGCCATTACGTTTCCGTCAAGATGGCGGCGATATAAAACATGATCCTGAGGTGCCCTTTGCTGGTGCTACCTCTGTACCAAATTTCATTCCATTCGGTTTCACCGTGTTCGAATTAATAGGGGTAATCGATTTTGACACAACTATGGCCGCCATCTGCAAACTATTAAGCTAATGACCTATTAGATTTGTCAAAGGATGCTCCCTCCATAAAGGTATGTTGTTGCGAAATTTGGTAGAGATCGGATGATTAGGTTAGTCGTAATTTGATTTAAGCTTTGAACATTTGTGTGGCCGCCATTACGTTTCCGTCAAGACGGCGGCGATATAAAACATGACACTGGGGTGCCCTTTGCTAGTACTACCTCTGTACCAAATTTCGTTCCATTCGGTTTCACCGTGTTCGAATTAATAGGGCCAATCGATTTTCACACAAAGATGGCCGCCATCCGCAAACTATTAGGCTGATGACCTATTAGTTTGGTCAAAGGATGCTGCCCCCATAAAGGTATGTTGTTCCAAAATTTGGTAGAGATCGGATGATTAGGTAAGTCGTAATTTGATTTAAGATTTGAACATTTGTGTGGCCGCCATTACGTTTCCGTCAAGATGGCGGCGATATAAAACATGACACTGAGGTGTCCTTTGCTAGTGCTACCTTTGTACCAAATTTCGTTCTATTTGCGCTCACCGTGTTCGATTTGATAGGGAGGACAGACATTCAGAGTACACACACTCACACACACACACACAGACTCACACACACACATACACACACACAGACTCACACACACACATACACACACACAGACAGACACACTTTTTTTCGCTCTGTAGTGATCTCATAAGTCTACTTTCATTTTTTGCAAAAATCGAAAGTAGGCTAAAAATGCGTTAGGGTCTAACGACACTTTTGTTGAAAACATTTTAGTTTTTAGAACTTTTTTTTTAAATCTGTTTAAAATGTTCAAGAAGAGTGGTTGTAGATAGAAAGAGACGATACCACTGGGCACGTGTTTCAACGATGCTATTACTGGCCACGGTGGCGACATACCAATACAGTATTCGCTATTTCGATGAGACGGCGGGTCGAGGGTTCGTTTTCCGATTTTTCCTATGATGGAATTCCTAATTCCTAAACCCCCTGAAGGGAGTCTTTAACGTGTAAACGATTATGAGTGACATGACAAATGATAATTCCTTGATCAGATGAAGCTGGCTTTAGATAGAACAAACAGTACTTGGTTATATATTGCTTGAAGTGAGTATAGAAAACAAACTTCCTGGGGAAGACTGACAGGATGTGGATGTTATTTGAGCTTATTGGAATGCATTGACCTGACTTGAAAACAGGCAATGAAAAAAAGCACAGAGATGCTGAGGACACTTGAAGGTCAAACGATATGGCAACCATGGTGGGAGAGGGAAGCGAGGATGATGTCGCCGATCATGTTCAATGTTCAATGGATGAATTTATATTTTGCGAAGCATTGTTCGGAGAAGGTCATGTGACGACTTGTTTTAAGGGTATTTATTTTTCTGATCTTTCCTCTGGTGGACTCATTGATTGAAATAATCCAAAACTGCTAGGGCATGGCCTTGAGATTTTATAAACTGATAATGGGATTTTGACATACAAGGTCCTCCCAGAACTTGACATGATGTCATTCTTTTTATGGCTTATGAAGTTCCCCAAAAAGACCCAAAACAACAAGATCATGGACTTTTGTTTTTCTTAATATATTGCAAACCCATAATGTAAGATGTTTACTGTGAGTGACGAAACCTAGCTAGGTAAAGAAAGAATTATTGTAGGCTACATGTATGGTGACTGACACGTCTTTGACCATTGGAACTTCTTTTCAGATCTGACTGTAGTACATAGGGGGTATAGATTGTAGGCATAACTTTACTAAAATAAATACACAAACGGTGTACAGACAAAAAATAAATAAAAAATGTGTAAACAGCAAAATGGAAAATCCATGTTTCCATATAGACAAAATTTAAAAACCTTAAACGAACATTTAAAACATATATATATATATATGGGAAATTGACAAATGTGTAAATATGAAAAAGGAAAATCCATGATTCCATATCATGAAATTGAAAAAAACATCAAACTGTCATTTTTAAAAATGCAAATGGAAAATTGACAAATTGCAATGTGTGAAATGTGAAATTGAACAAATGGCTATCATTATTTTAAAAAAATAAAAAATAAAACAGTGCCTTATGGTTGAGGTGTGAATCAAACCCTCTCTACTTATTTTTGACCACGCGAGACTGAGTATACTTGTTTTAATCCTCATACCGCTTTTAAAATTTTGCGTTAAAGCTAGGAATTGAACCCAAGAGCATGTAGGGGGAGACCAAGGTTAGAATATGTCTAACAGATAGTCTTAATTATAGGGTGTGGTAGCTATATAGAAATGAAACGATTAGCTCGGGACAGGGGCATTGAGATCTGCAGCAAACGACTAAAGACTCAAACAACAACACGTAAGCTCACCAAAATAATGTTGTGTAACGGTAAATGTTAGTCAACGAACAGTAATGCATTACTAAAACCCATGACACGATACCTAAGAGCTTTTCTAAAGTTATTTTAAAATGCCATTAACCCTATATTAAACATCCAGTTCACAATATTCATAACTGCAATGTAATGGTAAAACAAAACAAAATCTATATTTCAAAACAAGCAAGTGGTTTAGTCAATGCATACTGGGAAAAGTTTTGTAAACACTCAAGTCCACAAGACTAATTAAATTAGTAACTGTCAGGTTGGCTGAGTGGTTAAGGTGTTTGACTTAAGATCAGATTTCCTGTACAAGGAAGCAAGGGTTCGAATCCCTTACCTGACATAACTATTGCCTTAACATGGCTTGTCCACACTGAATTATTATGATACTTGCTACACAAACCATAGACAGAGTGTATTGTTTAAGGCACTCTCTTTATGAACATAGTCAGAGACTGTTGATGTTTAACAATTGCATTAATAGTGGGACATGGGGATAGTAATTAAGAAAAACAGCCAATACCCATACAATATTTTTTTTTTATTCATTTAGTGTTTTTACAATAGTTACACACTGAATACAACTTTTTATCTTTTTATCATTGTTTGATATAAATTTTTAACACAACGCTTATTGTAGATCCTTTTATAACATTCTCCAGGTACTCTTGTTCTTAAAAACTGGGGAAGCCGCAGTGGTTTTATAGACATTAAACCCTCATCCTCTTCTTTTTCATCATCATCATTATCATTATAAATATTATCATCTTAATTATTATAGTCATTGTCAACAACATCATCATCATCATTATCATCCTCAGCATCACTAGAACTATCCAATTCCTTTTTTTTCCTTTTCAAAAGGGCCCTCTTGAAAAGTCTGTGTTGCTTTTGATAGTGTTAAGGGTTTTTTGAACGTTGACAACTGTCCTAACATGACTGTTTGAGGAGATGATAATTGCTTATCAACAAACAATGCACTATCTTGAGCAGCAATATCATTTTCTTGAACTTGCTTTTTAGCAGTTTTTTTTCATGAGATTTTGATGACAGCAACAGTGTTTTATCTGGTACACTACATTGATGATTACCCACGCTTAAGACCTTACCATTCTTACTTTTTAGATGACCTAAACATTTTGTTGTCCTTTGTTTTTAGCACTGCCAAAATATGATTCCATTCACATTTTGACGCTTATAGTTATAGGAGTAGCCATGATACAGTGCACGTGGTTTGCCTTTATTGGTTATAGTATATTCCATAGTAGTAACTGAGCGGCTTCGGTGGCGTAGTCGGTAGCATGCTGAGCTTCTATGCCCAAGATAGCGGGTTCAAACCCGGCCGAAGCCGTCGGATTTTTTAAGAGCGTTAAAAATCCCTCAGTATGCCTTCCTTCGGAGGGGAAGTAAAGCCGGCGGTCCCATGTCATAGATTTATGGCATGTTAAAGATCCTTCCACTAATTGCACCTGTGTGAAGCTAAATTGGATAGGTTAAGAATGTAAACAACGCTCTTAGGTTTCTATGTTCGTTGCCAAGAGCCGACTGCGGCGGCGTCTAGTAGCTCAGTTCTGAACATGGCCTAGTAGTCGTTGACGGTGGCGCTTGGCGGCAAAAGTAGGAACTATTTGAAAAATTCTTAGTTGCAGTACTTAAATTAACAAACAGATAACACACACTAATACAGTCATCACAATTAACACCGGTTATCAGACAGATTCTACACACACCCAAAGTACACGGGGCTACATGACCGCGTTGTCGCAGCCCCTAAACTTAAGAACCAACCAACCAACCAGTAGTAACTGACTTGTAAAGTTGATCTACCTACTACAAAGGTCAGAACAATTCTGGTGAAAGTGTGATTTTGTGTTGAGATTTTATATAGGATGATGTTGGTGGCTTATGTTGATGGCTTATACTGGTGGCTTATGTTGGTGGCTTATATTGGTGGCTTATGTTGATGGCTTATGTTGGTGGCTTATATTGGTGGCTTATGTTGTTGGCTTATGTTGGTGGCTTATATTGGTGGCTTATGTTGATGGCTTATGTTGGTGGGTTATGTTGGTGGCTTATGTGGATGGCTTATGTTGGTGGCTTATGTCGGTGGCTTATATTGGTGGCTTATATTGGTGGCTTATGTTGGTGTCTTATGTTGGTGGCTTATGTTGATGGCTTATGTTGGTGGCTTATGGTGGTGGCTTATGTTGATGGCTTATGCTGGTGGCTTATGTAGGTGGCTTATATTGGTAGCTTATGTTGGTGGCTTATGTTGGTGGCTTATTTTGGTGGCTTATATTGGTGGCTTATGTTGGTGGCTTATGTTGGTGGCTTATATTGATGGCTTATGTTGGTGGCTTATGCTGGTGGCTTATGTTGGTGGTTTATGTTGATGGCTTATGTTGGTGGCTTATGTTGATGGCTTATGCTGGTGGTTTATATTGGTGGCTTATGTTGGTGGCCTATTTTGGTGGCTTATGTTGATGGCTTATGCTGGTGGCTTATGTCTGTGGCTTATATTGATGGCTTATGTTGGTGGCTTATGTTGATCGCTTATGTTGGCGGCTTTTTTTGTGGCTTATTTTGGTGGCTTATATTGGTGGCTTATGTTGATGGCTTATGTAGGTGGCTTATATTGGTGGCTTATGTTGGTGGCTTATGTTGGTGGCTTATGTTGATGGCTTATGTTGGTGGCTTATGTTGATGGCTTATGTTGATGGCTTATGCTGGTGGCTTATGTTGGTGGCTTATATTTGTGGCTTATGTTGGTGGCTTATGTTGGTGGCTTATGTTGATGGCTTACGTTGATGGCTTATGTTGATGGCTTATGGTGATGGCTTATGCTGGTGGCTTATATTGGCGGCTTATGTTGGTGGCTTATGTTGTTGGCTTATGTTGGTGGCTTATGTTGGTGGCTTATGTTGGTGGCTTATGTTGGTGGCTTATGTTGATGGCTTACGCTGGTGGCTTATGTTGGTGGTTTATGTTGATGGCTTATGTTGGCGGCTTATGTTGGTGGCTTATGTTTAGGGCTTATGTTGGTGGCTTATATTGGTGGCTTATGTTGGTGGCTTATGTTGGTGGCTTTTGTTGGTGGCTTATATTGGTGGCTTATATTGATGGCTTATGTTGATGGCTTATGTTGGTGGCTTATGTTGGTGGCTTTTGTTGGTGGCTTTTGTTGGTGGCTTATATTGGTGGCTTATATTGATGGCTTATGTTGATGGCTTATGTTGGTGGCTTATGTTGGTGGCTTATGTTGATGGCTTATGTTGGTGGCTTATGTTGGTAGCTTATTTTGATGTCAGTTTTTGTTATATAGTGTATTTGTTCCATTCATTTATGACGTCATAGCCAGTCTTAAAGCAAGTCTAAACTTGTCCGATATGTTGGATTTTTTTTCATGTGTGAAACTATCAAGTATCAATGATCAAGTGAGCTTTTTTCTCTCTAATCCGCAGTTCTGCCCCATAGCATTGAGAATATTTATTGTAGTAGCCTATTAAGAAACCAAAAATCTTGTCTTTTACAGTTTAGCTATAAGTGACCAGAACCGCTAAGTTATATATAACATTTTATTCTAAGAGCTTTCCAAAATGATAAAAAAAAGAGCTTGCCATAATGATGGATTGTGTAAGTAAACGTCTTTTGCTGCTTGATGCCACTACTAAAGTGATACTCATACAACAGACAGGTGAGTTCATGTTTTGCTGACGTAATCGTATGTTCCCCCGCACGCACACATCTTTCGCGATGCAGGCCCACACATATAGCTAAACTGTATTAGACAAGATTTTTTTGTTTCTTAATAGGCTACTACAATAAATATTCTCAATGCTATGGGGCAGAACTGCGGATTAGAGAGAAAAAAGCTCACTTGATCATTGATACTTGATAGTTTCACACATGAACAAAAAATCCAACATGTCGGACAAGTTTAGACTTGTTTTAAGACTGGCTATGACGTCATAATGAATGGAACAAATACACAATATAACAAAAACTGACATCAAAATAAGCCACCAACATAAGCCACCAACATAAGCCACCAATATAAGCCACCAACAAAAGCCACCAACATAAGCCGCCAACATAAGCCCCCAACATAAGCCACCAACATAAGCCGCCAACAAAAGCCATCAACATAAGCCACCAATATAAGCCACCAACATAAGCCCTCAACATAAGCCACCAACATAAGCCGCCAACATAAGCCATCAACATAAGCCACCAACATAAGCCACCAGCATAAGCCATCAACAAAAGCCACCAACATAAGCCACCAACATAAGCCATCAACATAAGCCATCTAAATAAGCCACAAACATAAGCCACCAATATAAGCCACCAGCATAAGCCACCAACATAAGCCATCAACATAAGCCACCAACATAAGCCACCAACATAACCATCAATATAAGCAACCAACATAAGCCACCAACATAAGCCACCAATATAAGCCACCTAAATAAGCCACCAACATAAGCCACCAACATAAGCCACCAATATAAGCCACCAACATAAGCCACCAGCATAAGCCACCAACATAAGCCACCAACATAAGTCATCAACATAAGCCACCAACATAAGCCACCAATATAATCCACCAACACAAGCCACCAGCATAAGCCATCAACATAAGCCACCGACATAAGCCACCAACATAAGCCATCAACATAAGCCACAAACATAAGCCACCAACATAAGCCATCAACATAAGCCACCAATATAAGCCACCAACATAAGCCACCAGCATAAGCCACCAACATAAGCCACCAACATAAGCCACCAACATCATCCTATATAAAACCTCAACAAAAAATCACACTTTCACCAGAATTGTTCTGACCTTTGTAGTATGTAGATCAACTTTACAAGTCAGTTACTACTATGGAATATACTATAACCAATAAAGGCAAACCACGTGCACTGTATCATGGCTACTCCTATAACTATAAGCGGCAAAATGTGAATGGAATCATATTTTGGCAGTGCTAAAAACAAAGGACAACAAAATGTTTAGGTCATCTAAAAAGTAAGAATGGTAAGGTCTTAAGCATGGGTAATCATCAATGTAGTGTACCAGATAAAACACTGTTGCTGTCAACAAAATCTCATGAAAATGCTAAAAATCAAGTTCAAGAAAGTGATATTGCTGCTCAAGATAGTGCATTGTTTGTTGATAAGCAATTATCATCTCCTCAAACAGTCATGTTAGGACAGTTGTCAACGTTCAAAAAACCCTTAACACTATCAAAAGCCACACAGACTCTTCAAGAGGGCCCTTTTGAAAAGGAAAAAAAGGAATTGGATAGTTCTAGTGATGTTGAGGATGATAATGATGATGATGATGATGATGTTGGTGACAATGACTATAACAATTATGATGATAATATTTATAATGATAATGATGATGATGAAAAAGAAGAGGATGAGGGTTTAATGTCTATAAAACCATTGCGGCTTCCCGAGTTTTTAAGAACAAGAGTACCTGGAGAATGTTATAAAAGGATCTACATCAAGCGTTGTGTTTAAAATCTATATCAAACAATGATAAAAAGATTAAAAGTTGTATTCAGAGTATAACTATTGTAAAAAACTAAATGAATAAAAATATTGTATGGGTATTGGCAGTTTTTCTTAATTGCTATCCCCATGTCGCACTATTAATGCAATTGTTAACCATCAACAGTCTCTGACTATGTTCATAAAGAGAGTGCCTTAAACAACACACTCTGTCTATGGTTTGTGTATCAAGTATCATAATAATTCAGTGTGGACAAGCCATGTTAAGGCAATAGTTATGTCAGGTAAGGGATTCGAACCCTTGCTTCCTTGTACAGGAAATCTGATCTTAAGTCAAATACCTTAACCACTCAGCCAACCTGACAGTTACTATTTTAATTAGTCTTGTGGACTTGAGTGTTTACAAAACTTTTCCCAATATGTATTGACTAAACCACTTACTTGTTTTGAAATATAGATATTGTTTTGTTTTACCATAACATTGCAGTTATGAATATTGTGAACTGGATGTTTAATATAGGGTCAAAGGCATTTTAAAATAACTTTAGAAAAGCTCTTAGGTATCGTGTCATGGGTTTTAGTAATGCATTACTGTTCGTTGACTAACATTTACCGTTACACAACATTATTTTGGTGAGCTTACATGTTGTTGTTTGAGTCTTTAGTCGTTTGACTGGTTTGCTGCAGATCTCAATGCCCCTGTCCCGAGCTAATCGTTTCATTTCTATATAGCTACCACACCCTACGATTAAGACTATCTGTTAAACATATTCTAACCTTGGTCTCCCCCTACAAGCTCTTGGGTTCAATTCCTAGCTTTAACACAAAATTTTAAAAGTGGTATTGCACCATTATTCCTAAAGGTCCTAAGTACAGATATGGATACAGTATTTTGGAACGCCCTGTAACTTTCAAGCTAGCCACTGAAGTCTATCATAACAGCTGGTCTACAGCAAGCAAAAGTTCTGCTATCAAGAATGGATCGGTAGAGCTCGTATTTCCGACGAGAAGCCCGAAGGTCATCGATAGTAATCATGTTGACATTGTCAAACATTATATCGATCGATTCACCTGAGAATGATTAATACGAATTAAAGTATATTTAGCGCTATATGTAAGTAGTTATTTATGTCTGTATGCATATTTCCATGGCAGAAAGCTATTACAAAGCAAGTATGAAAAACAGAAGAAGATCTGTTAAGTCATTAGTGATTATACTACGACTGCGATATATATATTGAACCCGAGGAGGTTATGCTGACTGGAATCGAACGTGGTCCTCAGAGACTGTGATCTCAGTATAAAGGTTCCACCAGGGAACGAACCCGAAGTCTGTGGAGGGAGTTTCATTGTAAAAACCCCTAGAGAGAAGTGTATATAAAATCACTGGTGTGATTTCAGTTGCAATGACATTATTTACTAAAATAATGAAGGGAAATGGAGCAGAATACTGCATTATTAGACTACTTGGTGTAGGCTATACGAGGCTTGGAACACTGCAAGTGCAGAGTTGACATTTTTACAAATTGGCCCAGAATTGTGGGAGGTGTTCAGTGGAGCCACGTCCATCTCTCTGACCTCGTTATGTCGTCTGGGAGAGGGTGAGGGCCTGAATAATGACCCAGTTCTTCCCCGACGGAGAATAGCATTGAGTTTGGTGGGGAGAGATAGCCAGGAAAATCATTGATTACTCGTGATTGGAGTAACGGATTGACTTGAGAGTTGTCCACAGGTGAATCTTTTGCCAAAAGGCTAATTTTAGAGCCTTTAATCTGCGAAATTGGTGCATATTTAATGGAGCGCGGAAGGATGGAAAACGCCCGTTGTTCGCGGCGGATTTTGAGAAGGTCGCCTGGGATTCCCAAGAAGATAGCGTCCCCAAGCCATGGAGAAAGGAATTAATATTAATTAATTGGACGAGCGATTCTTCTGCACGCAGGTAGTTCTGGGATCTGTGATGACAAAGGAACCCGATGAACATGGTTTCGAGACCAGAATCACGCTGTGAGAGGAGCCGAGATGACGCGGGAAAATTTCGCCCTACTTTTCGTGGGAATCCAATATAAGGGAGTCGACCCTTGACGGAGCGCCCAGTTGAAGTCAGTTGGCAGTCAGTCTTACTCAGTTTTACGCAGTCATCATGCCAGGCGCACGCCAGTATTGCAGCCTGTCTTACCGCAGTTTACAAAGTTGGACATAGTTTGTCACCGAGAATTGAAAATAGTCATCGCTACACAGTTTTGTAAACAGTATGAACAATGTGTGTTCATTTAGGAAGCAACGTGTGAGATAAGTTGCAGAACTATTGTAAATAATAATCTATGTAAAGTTATGCACAGTGTTAGCGCAATGTGTAAAATATTGACTGATCGTATATGAGTAATTACGATGGAATGCACTAAAAGAAACGTTACGGAGCAGTTGGTAATGTCATAAGTAAACCAAATAACCACGCTCAGGACGGTAGTTAGCATATTTATGCAACGCAGGGAGCTTACCGTAGGAGTATGGATAAGAACTGTTGGTGAATTCCGAGAGCAGGTAAACCAGACTTTCAATCAGGAGTTGATAGGAGCACGGGAGATGCCATCGATACCTGCAATTTTGATCTTTGCTAGGGAATTTCAACAATGAAAAGTGTATAAAGTGTCGTGTGTTATGTGTAAAGCATATGTAAAATATCTTTTAAAGTAGTGATTGAATAAGTATTATAAAGTATCACATGTGTGGGAGCGATAGCTTCCTTAGAGAAATGCAACGTGCCGTGGTGGTAACAGAAAATATGTGTCATAAAATGTGTGTATTCAAGATAAATATGTCACGTTAAACCTGCAAATGGCAGGCAAACTGGAAGAATATGATTGGTTGGAGCCACCATAAGGAGCCTGTAGAGATATGTGAGTACCCCACAAATTATGTTTAATTAATGAACATAGGACACTGCATGTTGGTGATTTCAGTAAAGATGCCAGTAAAAATCAGATTAGGAGGGAGATCCTCCAGGTTTAATCATTATTGTGTTGATTTTCATAAAGTTGAGATGTTAATTTGCATCATTAAGTGGAGTAATCGTTACCACTATGAATTAAGAATGGCAATCAGTTATGTAAATGCAACGAACACGATTGTTCGAATTTTAAGACGTTTAGTTATGTCGGATTTTTGGTAATTTATGTGAGAATAATAATAAAGAATGATTTTGGTCATTTATGTCAGTGAGATTAATGAATAAGAAGGAATGATTTTGGTAATTTATGTCAGTGAGATTAATGATAATAATAATAATGAATATTAAAAGTATGAATGAACGCATCAGGAAATAATAAACGTTGTAAGCGAGAAATAGTTACGCTAATTGCAAGACTTATCGATCTAAGCAGTAAGATGATACAGTAAGATTACATTACGGTAATTAAGGAAAGAAGTTTTATATCAGAATATTGCATATATTCGATAATTAGGCCAGGAATGAAAGAGCTTTTAGTGAATTGAATTTGCAGCTTATATGAGAAGCTTATAGAGTAAATTGATAGATTTCTCTTAATATTAGAGGGCGGAGGTCGTACTTTAGTTAAAGGGGCCAGGTGGTCTATTCTACGTATGAAATCTCCTATGTCATGGGCATAAGTGGAGATATAATTTATGCCAGAGTTTTAGTGTGGTACCCTAGCTCTGAGGAAGGATATGAAAGTGTTCCGGGTTGGAATCCTGTGGTAGAGACGAGGAAAACGAGGACACCTCGAAACTCTATGGATCCCCGAGAACTTATTGATGAGTTATTCAGCTCGTGGGAGCGAAACTCATGGCGACAGCTTGGACTGAGCGCCTATTTTATTTGAGACACCGGTCACCCGTCAAACTAATGTATTACGAACCCCGAACCTTCATGTTGAATGGACCTGTGTGAGGCCAGTAATTATTATATCCTCAGTGTAGGAGTAATTTAAAAAAGCTCATTCAATACCTGTTTGCATAATAGTCAATTAAGATCCTTTGGGATATGTGTGTCGTTCAGACAACAGTATTTGTATTGTACATCTTCTACTGCTTAGTGAAGGAAAGCATTCAAACCTTTAGGGAGGGTCGAGATAATTGGTGGAACCCCCATCCCACATTCTATTGTGTGCCGACTCCTCGAGCAGAGGGTCTGCGGACGGTCACCCGAACCGTCAAGGCAAGTTGAAAGGAACAGATTGAGACCCTGTAATGACATGTATTGAAATATTGTTATCTTGAGTAACGTAGCCATGTGGTTTAAGAACACATGGATAATTATAGATCATCCTGATGGTTCATTATTTTAGCTATCTGACGAATGGTTAGACGATGTATTTGCACTGTCACTGACGCCAAGTTAATGAAGTTGGTTACCAGATGCCACAGGCTACGCACGCAAGGTAGTCTTATTGTACCACCCGACACAGCTATAATTTAACGTCTTTAATATGAAATCACAACAGCATGCAGTGGGACTATATAAATAGTGGAGTAGGGGTAGCTTACATAAATATGGGGTTGCACGTAGTTTGCGGTGCAACACCAGAATAGGCTAATGCATGACGCATTTGGTGGGAAGAGAAAGATCAAAACACACACGGTACACATATTTGTCGAAACTAAAGAGGTTTAAGGAATAATTAATTTGTGAAATTAAAGAAGTCACATTGGATGACAGTAGTATGTCAATGTAAAAGTTGTTTGTGAAGTTGTATGTGCATCAGCGCACTAGAATATATTTGTGATATTCACATAAGGGTAAAGCTTTGTGGTATGATATGATTTATTATGATTATGTTTTTGCTCATATTGGTGGATTGTGGAAAGTAATTTTTGTTTGCTTTTGTTTTATGGTTATGGGGATTGTTTTATTTGTTCAAAGCCATGATTTTATTTACTGGATTAAAGTTTTAGAATAGAGTTGTGCCTTATTATTGTAGAGTTGATACCTTGTAGCCTCAAATCCAAAATATGCACTGCTCAATTGGGGAGACGGTACACGCCTGAGACCTGAAGCTAGCTGGAGGCAGAAGCATATTTTCCATCGAGATTATACGCATGGGTACAATATATATATTGAACCCTTTATCCTCTGTTGGATAAATGATTCTATGTTTTATTTCTTCAATTAATAAATATTTCCACCAGCATCATGAAAGTAGCCAGACGGAGATGAGGAAATTTCAAGCATTGGTTGGAGACAGCGGGGACATACCTGAAGCAGATTGACAAAAGGCTAAATACTTTAGCTGTGAAAGGAAATAGCCTAGCGATGTGTCAGAAGGACAGGTGTTGGCCGCCTCAAAATTAGAAGTGACGCGCAGTGAGACATGCTGCTGGTATGTTCATTGTGATATTCGCGCCTATAAGAAATATGATGCAGTAACGTGAGTGGCTGATGAAGAAAATAGACACTCCTACGACGCCAAGATCTGCTAAAACCGCCAAATTACAGAAAATGTGGGAACCAATGAGAGAAGAATGCCTATTTAGCGCGGCAGGTCTAGCGTGGGCACGCTCGGCTAGCATTCACGCGGGAGATCGCCTAGACAAAATCTCTACGATCGATTCTAGGATTAATGGGCATATTCTTGACCTGCGCTATTTTATGAGTTCAGTGATATTTATTTCATTCCTGTATCACCATTATTTCAAGAAATTTTTGTATAAAATCCCCCCCCCATCAAGACCTAGGGCCAGTTCATTTATAAGTGGTGTGAAGAGCCAAGACTTTGCTTATTATTATTCTGTGCGTCTACGGACGTAAGCTTATTACTCTGTGCGTCTACGGACGTAGACTTTGATTTTGTGTGTCGTGGACACAGGTTGCTTATTATACTTTGGTGTGTCGAGGACACGACTATTACTCTGCGCGTCTTAGGACGTTGATAGTTATACTTTGCGTGTCATGAAGGACACAGAAATTATTATTAAAAGTGTTAAATTCAGTGTTAGATAGTCACAGTACTATATTTGTAGGGGCAGTATCTTCGATAATTCGCCAATAGACTGCTTTGGGGAAAGAAGTACCCGAACGGCGAATTTAGTAGTCAGACATCAAGTGTATAATAATTTAATTTTTGAATCAGCACGAGAGATGACATCATTGACCATGGAGGAAGCCTGGAAATATCAAGACTCCGTCAAGATGGTTGAGATGAGATAAGAAGGATCCAGTTGGGAAATGGCTGCAGATGTTCTTTGACGGGTGACTGGCTGAGGATGAGTACAGAATAATATTTATTATTATCTGATAAATTAACTTATGGTGTATGGGACATATTTTGTTTTGTAAATAATTTGCTTGTGTGATTAACGTAGTCTATTTAGTTTTGGTCTGACACACCTTTTGCATGGAAACAGCTCGCATGTATATTTAGTAGAAGGTTCTTTTCTTGTTTGTTGTTTTAACTAACGTAGCTATGTGAACGGCCGTGTTTGCATATGTTACGCAATGCGGTTAAAACCGTCTCTCGGAGAGATGTTGTGTTTCAGAAGTAGGACTGAAGTAATATAATTATACAGTAGATTGGAGGGTAATTAATTTCTTTTGTTTTATTATTGATCAGATTCAATGAGATTATTGCCTTTGGAGCAATGTGATTTGTGACGAAGAGCAGTCAGCTCTATCGTAGGTTTTAATATTTTTTTAATTGATTGGGCGAGCATCCATTCAGCCGATCTGTGTGAATATACGTATTGTCATTCCCAAATGTGTGTGTGTGTGAGTGTGTGTATTTGTGTCATTACAAGCGGGATTTTCAGCTTAGACTGATTTCTGGCAGCTTGATGACAAATCTAGATTGTGACCTCGCGAGGGCAATTCTGGATATTTTGATTAATGTCTGACCATATTTTGAAGTGGTTGAGTTTGTTGCTGTTGATTCCTTGAGATAACGGCACAGCTGGTCAGGTATTTATACACACTGGAGTGGGACAATGGCAGGTGATTGAGGAAGAGGGGAGATGTTGCACAAGACGAACTGAAGGGTGCCAGCCAGGTCATTAGTGGAGAGTGCCTGTGTGGCGCAGTAATAACTTGTTATACAGAATAAGAACTGATCAATGATAAGAATTGTTTAAATAAATGGGAGTTGCCTACGAATCACGATAATCTCCGAAGCGTTAGCTTAACATGCAGTTTTGTTCATATAAAGTAATGTCAGCCAGTCAGGCTTTTGTTGTTGTTGGTTTATTCCATGTTTTTATTTTATTCAGTGACCCGTGAGTCACATGCTTGCTGTATTTCCTTGTTTGTGTTGAGCAATTTGGCCCGTGTTGGCAGCTCAAAGTCAAGTGCGTCTTCGCGCTAATGAGGGTCCCGAGAGAGATTCCTGTAGATAGTAGATTTAGTGCGTGTGTCAGCATTACTTTTTAAGGGTTTTTATTAATGTCATGTTCCATATCCATAAACGTTGATTTACGAGATGATTGTTCGTAAGCATCGTGGCTGTTAACCCGTTGTAAACGAACAGTCATCCAAAGTACTCATTCCTCGTAGTTAGTCATTACGCGCACATAAAACCCAAATTGCAAGGTAGTGGAACCAGGATCCACATTTTAAATAAAAGGGGAGATCCGTCTGACTCCTCAAATTTATAGATATTCCTATCATGGGAAATTCAGGGAGGATTGTTTTGTATTTTATTGTTGTTTATTTCTTTTTATGCACTATTAGTCATTAAATCATGTTATTATTTTACATCTTGTCACCTTTCTTTCTAATTTATAGTTTATATCCTATGACCCTTACCTCAGTAGAGCATGTTGTTTGGCGAACATAAACATCACATAGGAACTGATCGCGACCCCTTGATTAAGATTTCTTACATATAAACACTGCTTTTCTGAAGGGTTCATAGGAGTAAACTGGCGCGGCCAAGCGTGGGGCGGTTCACTGTGGTGTAACGGCAAAGATTTTGCACATGTCAGTGTAAGCGTAGTTGGGTTTTCAAACTGACGCAACAATGAAGGTGTAATTTTATTACTGGTTCCCTGCTGGAACACATTTAGTGGCGTATTTGAGTAAAACTGACATGCCACAAGTGCAGGCAGATATGACAATATTTTAATCACCGGGAAGTGATATTTTATTAAAAGTAAGTGAGGCGAAGAGGATACCGCCAAATGTGTGAAATATAAAGTAAAATCAGGAGTTTGCAATGTAAAATACGGTTCACGTTTTTGTCTATTGAATTAAAGTAAAAGATAATATATATGTTATTCCGGGCGCCCAATGATTAAAGTTGAAATTAGATTTGTTTAGAAAGTCAAACTCGTGAAAATGTTAGGAGGCTGTAGCCTTAAATGACAATTAATACTTTATTAATTAGTCAGTGTTAATATCAGATCAGGATAACAATTTAGTGACTGAATATGTGTTTGGGTTTAAATTAAATTGAGTAAAATTAGAACTACTCAGAGATGCAATCGACTAGTGGGATTAAAAGTAAAAATAAATGAACTGAGTAGGGTAAAGAAATTAAATGTGCATTGGATTTTATGTGTGTGTCAAAGGGCATTGCTTTATGCCATTTCCCTAATGTCTCATATAAAGTGTGTAATATGGCAACGGTTGAACAGATTCAAGAAATCATTGAGAGTGCAGCTAGGAGAACACAGGCATTGTTGGACACTAAATTGGCGGAACAGAGTCAATCATTAAACAATAGTATGTTAGAACAAAGTGAAGCATTAAACGCTAAATTATCAGAACAGAGTCAATCATTGAACACAAAATTATCTGAACAAATAAACGCTAAACTATCAGAACAGAGTCAATCATTAAACACTAGTATGTTAGAACAAAGTGAAGCATTGAACGCGAAATTATCTGAACAAATAAACAATAGTTTGTTAGAACAAAGTGAGTCGATAAACAAATTATCAGAACAAAGTGAATCATTGCGGACACAATTAAATAACAGTAGAATTGAACAGAATGAATATCAGGCGGAACTAGCTAGGTTGTTAAAAAGTGAAATTAATGACACTATCAATTCACAGTTAGAGACGCTAACCGCAGAGATGAAAGAACACACTAATCAACAGATGGTATTACTGGCCCTAGATGTGAGTAAAAATAATGAAAAGCAATTAGACCAGATTAAGAAAATGGAAAATATTTTTGATCAAAAACTTAGCATTCTGGATGAAACGGTGTTAGCTAAATTAGAGCAAATTGAAATAGCGTGCACTATGAATACAAGCGAGGTCAAGATAGCTCAGGAGAAGTTAGAAGGACGATTTATGGAGATGGAAAAGAGCGGCAAAGACATTCAACAACAATTATCAGCGGTAGATGAGAATATATCCGGCATAATTAAAGATAAGGATCGTCTCGAAATAAAATCAGCAGAGCAGTGGAAAAGCCTAGAAGCGGATCAGGAGCAGTTAAAGAGTACCTTAAACGACACTAAAAGCCAGATTGAAGAGAAAGTAAGCACGATTAAAGAGCAGATAAGAAAAGATTGGAAAAAAATGAATATCGATTGTAAAGAGGAAAGATCCACCATTCTTAAAACAGTAGGCGAAAATCACACTCGTATTCAAGCATTAGAACAAGAAATGAAGAGCAAGCTTAAAGAACAGACGGACAGGATCATTAAAGCCGAACTCAGGTCATTAGAGCAATCGTCGATATTTAGAACAGGAGCATTGAAAGACAAGCAGGATGACTCAAATAGCCCGGAGGCGAGCACAGCAGGAAGTCAGACTCAGGCGGAGAGCCCATTAACAACAAACACGGAAGGGTTTCGCAAGAATATCGATAGGAGCTCAACACCACAAGACGGTCATCAGCCTACTCAACTTATCCAAGTAATTCGCTCAAGTGATTATAAACCACAGAAATACATGGAGAATTCAGGGGTAACACCTAAAGCTTTTATTAAAGAAATTGAAGACCATTTCAATGACACTGGGGTACCTGAAGCACGTAGATTGAGGATGATGGAGAGATTTTTATCAGGAAATGTCCTTACATGGTTTTTAAGCTTCAAATATACATTTGGAACCATGTCAGATTTTAAATTGGCGTATCTGCGCAAATATTGGTCGCCCGCAACACAACAGAGTCTAAGGATGGAGCTTTACTCTAGAAAGTACCAAACCACCAGCAAACAAAATACTCACATTTCTTTAACATGCAAATGTTAAAATTTCGCGACCTGGATTACCCTTTAAATGAAGCGGATCTGGTGATGACAATAGCGAGGCAATTGTCAGTCAACGTGCAACAAGTACTAGTCGCAGCGAACGTTAGTACGGCCATACATGCAGAGCAGATATTACGCCAGATAGATGAGACTACATCTCATAGTCATTATAGAGGAGGAAGACAGCTGGAGTTAGTCAATACGACAGAGGTCATAAAACCTAAGCAGGCAAACACTAAAACGCAGGGCACTAATACAAGCACTTCCACACCTAGGCGAAACCAGGAAGAAGGAGAAAACAGACCATACCAGCGTAACGAAAATAACTACAATAATTGATCATATCAAGGCAACAATAGGTATCAACAGAGAGGATATCAACATTGGCGTGAAAATCGAAGGAATGACAGGCCTTATGGAAGATACGGTGATAACAATGCTAATCAAAGATGGAAAGGAAGAAGAGACCAAAACCAAGGAGAGCCGCGAAATTATCGAAATGACTGGGATGATAGGCACGCTCAATCACAAAATTACCTAGAGGAATTACACGCTAGTCAAGTTAGAGAGCTAGGAAGATGGGAAAAAGCTATTGGGAACATGAAGAATCCTGATACACATACTGAGGAAGCTGGAAGTCTACTGAGACAAGAGGAATATCAAGGACATCGGCGACAAATGGATGATGGGAGTCGCACCGGAGCTAAAAAAAAATGTTAAATTTGGATAAAGAAGACAGCCTACAAACGCAACAGTCGGAAGTTGAAGAGGGATGGATAGTAGCGAACATACAAGAATGGATTGCTTTGCCAGAAGACCGCCTGGAGGAGACGGTGAAACCACGGAACGATGAAATTAGGCAGCTACCCATTATTTACGCGAGGATTGGTGGAATTAATATAAGATGTTTATTGGATACGGGGTCACAGATCAGTCTGGTATCGGAGGCCTTGGTTCGAGAGTTGGGACGGAGTCAAAATATTCCTGTAATTCCCGTACCACAGCTCAAAGTGAGGGGTATTATTCCTGAACGCACCGTCACTTGTAAACGTCAGGCATACTTAGAGCTGAACATATTGGAACACACTTTTGGGCAAACATTCATTATCATGGCAAAGATGAATTTCAATATAAATCTTGGTGCAAATTTTATTTGTGACTATCAAGCAGTGATAGATTTGCACAAGAATACTGTCAGTTTTAGAGAGTATGATCAGCTGAAGAACGTGGGATTGCATATGGATGAAATCACCACCGGAAGAGATGTAAATTCTTGGGCATTGGAAGCAATATCGGAAGAGACGGAAGAGGAGGTACGAAAGGCAGAAGATAACATCATAGAAGGGGCTGTTGTGGAACTAGATGAGGAGAGTGAATCCCAGGAGATATGGTCTTTATTAACGGAAGGAGACGACAGTGAGGCACAATTTGAAGAGTTACTACAGGAGCGGCTCAATGGCATTCAACTTGGGGGTGAACACAGAAAGCAATTGGAAGAAATTTTAAGGAAGCACAAAACAGTATTTGATACAGTACCTGGGAAAATATTAAATTTCAAATATTCTATGCAAGTCGAAGACTGGTCACCGTTCAAAAGTAGGTTGTATCCAATTCCTGAAAAATATCGTTGTCAAGTCAAGGTCATTATAGATGAGATGTTACAAGCTGGAGTGATAAGGAAGACACCTACACCTTATCTAAATGCGATTTTGGCAGTCACAAAACCAAATGGATCTATTAGACTTTGTTTAGATGCCAGAAATCTCAACACGAGACTCATTTTTCCTGAGTATGACAGAGCGCCATTTCTTCCTAACAGCTGCTTCTGCAATTCCTCTTCAAACTCCTCCTTCTCTTCAGAAGCGCAGCCTACTTGTGGAGCATATACTTGCACTATTTCTACGGTCTCTCCCCTCAGTGCTACTTTCACTTTCATCATCCTATCACTTATTCTCCTCACTTCTTCTTTCAAACCATCTCGTACTACTACTCCCACTCCATTCCTCTTTCCCTCTTCGTTCCCACTCCAGTACAGTATATAGCCTTTTCTCAGTACTCTCCTTCCTTCCCCTTTCCACTTTGTTTCTTCCAATCCCAATAAATCCAACTTCCTTCTTTCCATCATATCCACTATCTCCTCCACCTTCCCCGTCAGCGTTCTTAGGTTTAAAGTTCCAAATCTTAGTCCGTGTGTACAGCCGTGTCGTTGTCTATTAAATCCATCCTGTCCGAGGCTCGTTCCATTTTTGAAAGCATTTGGTTTAATCCACTACTGGCTTGCTGGGCCTATCGTAGCTTCACCAGAGCCCCGTTAGCCGTCACTTTTCAGGGTTCCTGTAGGACCTTCACAGCTACCGTAACGGTCCCGGGGCACACGAAGTCCCCACTGTACTTCGCCCCTACAGGCAATCCCCTACTTTGTGCCGTTGCCCGTCTCCCACGACGTGGACGAGGGGTTGGACTTATGGGAGTGTTCTAGGACCAGAGGGTTGGGGTGGAAGAAATGAGGAAGGAAAGAGACTGTTGGACTTCTGCCAGAGGAACAGCCTGCTAGTTGGGAACTCCTGGTTTAAGAAAAGAGAGAGCCACACAATCACATGGTACAGTGATGACTTGACCAGGAAGTCGGTGGTCGACTATATACTGTATGAGAAAGAACTAAATAAGAACATCACGGACATCAAGGTTATACCATCGGAGAACCTGGATAGCGACCATCGATTACTGGTAATGAACCTGAGAGGGAGTAAGGAGAAGAAAGGGACTGAGAACCAGGAAAGACGTATAAGGATATGGAAACTGAAAGAAGGGGATAGAAGGGTCGAGTACCTCAAAATGGTAAAGGAAGGAATTCCAACAGATGAAGAAAGAGGGGTGGAAGAGGAATGGGCTAGATTTAAGAAGACACTAGTGGGTGCAGCAGAAGCAGTATGTGGGAGGACAAGTAGTAAGAAGAGGTGGAAGGAAACACCATGGTGGAATGAGAAGACAAAAGATATAGTAAGGGAAAAGAATAGAGCCTTTAGGAGGTGGTATCAAAATAGGACGGTAGAGACAAGGGAAGAGTACCAGGAAAGAAAGAAGGAGGTGAAGAGAGTGGTGGCTGAGGAGAGAAGGAAGTGGATGGAAGAGTGGACAAAGATGATGGAGGAGGATAGTGAAGGTACAAAAAAGGTCCTGTATGGGATGGTGAAAGATAAGAGGCGGAAGGATCCTACGGATTATGTTAGAATGGTGAACAAAAGGGGACAAGAGATAGAAAATAGGGAAGAACTGAAGAAAATGTGGAATGAATATTTTGAAGAACTTCTGAACCCAAATGGAAAAGATGGTGAGGAGGAAGAAATCGGAGAAGAGGATGATGAACTGCAAACAGAAAAGGACTTAACATGGAAAGAAGTGGAAGATGCAGTGAACAAGATGAAAGGAGGGAAGGCACCGGGTGTGGATGAGTTGAGTGTGGAGATGGTGATAGCAGCAGGAGAGGTGGGGATACAGTGGCTGTACCGAGTGATGAGGACAGCATGGAAGGAAAGGAAGACCCCAGAGGACTGGAAAAAAGGAATCATTGTCCCGATCTTCAAGAAAGGTAGTAGAACAGATTGCAGAAACTATCGGGGAATAACACTGATGAGTCATTGTGCAAAGATCTTCGAGAAAGTTTTGGAAAAGAGAATTAGGACAAGGATAGAAGGAGGGATGAGGGAAGAACAACATGGCTTCAGAGCAGGAAGGTCCACAGTGGATTTGATTTTTGCTGTAAGGCAGTTACAAGAACAGCACTATGAATATGGAACAGATCTACTGATGGCCTTCCTGGACATTGAGAAAGCATATGACAGTGTATGCAGAAACAAAGTATGGAAGTCCCTGGAGGACAGAGGAGTAGAGAAATGGACTATAAAGAGGATAAAGGAGATGTACAAGGGAAGCGTGAGCTGTGTGAAAGTGGGAGGAGAGAGATCTGACTGGTTGGAACAAAGAAACGGCCTGAAACAAGGAAGTGCACTGTCACCGTTACTTTTCATTGTGGTGATGGATGACATAATGACCCGAGTGGCACAAGTGATTGGGGACGGAAAGATGAAAGCAATGGTGTTTGCAGATGATTTGATGATTTGGGGAAACAAGGAGGAGGAGGTACAGGAACAGTTGGACGTGTGGGAAGGAGTAATACAAGGATATGGGATGAAATTTAGCATAAATAAGAGTGAGATGGTGATCACAACAAGGAAGAAGGAAAGAACCACAACGGGAATAACAATTGGTGGGGAACAGCTGAAGAAAGTGGAGAGTTTTAAGTATCTGGGAAGCCTGATACAAGATAATGGAAGAAACGATAGAGAAAAAAATGAGCGGGGGAGGCAGGCAGAAGCATTTCGGAGGAGTGTGAGAAGCATGTTATGGAGCAAGGATGTCCCTCAGAACAGCAAAAAGATCATATATCGGACGTACTATGTCCCTATCCTGACGTATGCCTCGGAGACCTGGGTTATGAAAGGAAGGGAGAGGAGCAAAATACAGGCCAGTGAGATGAGGTTCTTGAGAAGCAGTATTGGAGCTACAAAGATGGACAGAATAAGAAATGAGAGGACCAGAGAATTAATGAAGGAGGAACCATTACAGGATGGTATAGAGAAATCTAGACTTAGATGGTATGGACATGTAAAACGAATGGAGGAGAAGAGGATACCCAGGAGAGTACATGAGACGAAGTGGGAAAGAAAGAGACCGAGGGGAAGACCGAGAGATAGGTGGCTGAAGGGGGTGGAAGAAAGCGTGAAGAAGAGAGGAGAAGACTGGACAAGGGTGGAGGCTGAGAGATGGTGGGAAGACAGAAGACGTTGGAGAGGCTTGTGTTCCAAACAGACCCGGCCAGTGGCTGGAAACTGTGCAAGATGATGATGATGATGACAGAGCGCCAATCATCAGAGACGTACTAAAAGGCTTTAAAAACCAAAGCATTTATTCATCAGTCGATCTGACGAGCTCGTTCCACCATATTGAATTGGATGAGAAGTCACAGCTTCTAACTGGCTTCTTATTCGATAACCAAACGTTTTGCTTCGTTCGAATGCTCTTTGGAGTCAAAACAGCGGGCTGCGCCTTAATCCGAGCCCTGGACCGGAATCTAACCGAGGAAGTTAAGGAGATGACGGTACGCTACATTGATGATATTTTGCTGGCATCCGACAACATTGAAACTCACATGGAAAATTTAGATAAAGTATTAGGCAACCTGAATGCATCGAATTTCAAAGTAAATCTGAAGAAATCGCATTTCTTCAAGAGCGAGATCTTATATTTGGGTCACATCATTGACAAGGAGGAAGTGAAGCCGAATCCAGCTAAGATCGAAGCGATAAAGAATTTCCATACACTAACGAGAGTCAAGCACATTCGGGCTTTCTTAGGCGTAACGGGATTCTTTAAGGAAAACTGTCCAGGTTATACGGAGACTGTAGCTCCCATGCAGGAAATGCTAAAGAAGAATAATAAATGGTTATGGAATGCGGAGTGTGAGAAGGCATTCCAAGCAACAAAACAGCTATTGGAAAACTGCATTAAATTAGGATATCCAGATTTCAAGCACAAATTTATAATCCAAGCGGATGCTTCACTGGTGGGTATAGGTGCTATGCTCTACCAAGAGGATCCAGCTAACCTGCAGCATAAAACATATTTGGCATTTGTAAGCCGAAAATTGCGTAAGCACGAGCGCAATTATACGGTAACGGAACTAGAGCTGTTGGCCATACTTCATGCGCTACAACAATGGAAACGAATAATCTATGGTTACCCCATTGTTGTCAGGACTGATCACAAGGCATTAACATTCTTGTTTAAGACGTCGATGGCAAGCGAACGTGTGACACGTTGGTCTATATATATTCAGCAGTTTAGCATTGAGACTGAACATTGCCCAGGGAAGATGAACGTGATTCCGGATGCACTCAGCAGGAACCCAGAGCCTGATAATGAAGAATCAGCGATGGTACAACACTTGGAGTTAACACCGAAGGACCGGGAATTCTTGGAGGAGTTACGTGAGATACAGCGAGAACAAGAAGCGGAACCATGGATGATGCTTTTAATTCAATACTTCAGAAAGCAACTACCTACAGGAACACCTGCATTTCGAGAAGCAAAAGCCAAAGAAGGAAGATATGTTTATGTCAACAATTTGCTGCACAAATGGGTAGATAATGACCACACCAAGTTACGCATATTAGTACCTGCTTCTTTACAGCGAGGACTGACATGGCATACGCACGAAAGTTACGGTCACGTGGGCGTAGACAAGTGCGAAGCGACTATAGGAGAGACATTTACATGGCCACGTATGAGAACAACTATATGTGACGTCATTACAACTTGTGATCCGTGTCAGAGGACAAAGCCAAATAATTATTTAATGAGGCAGTATCCTAGACCATTGCTACCTCAGAAACCATGCGAGCTACTGGCACTCGACTGTTTCGGTCCAATCCCGAAGGGAAGGCGAGGTTGCCGTCACTTACTAGTATGCATTGATGTATTTTCTAAGTTTGTCGTATTATGCCCAATTCAGAAAACTACTTCAAAACAGGTACTCAGTCGTATTCGGAATAGAGTTATTCCAATCCTTGGAAAACCAGAATTTGTATTATCAGATCATGGCAGCTATTTCACAAGCGCCGAATTCAAGAAAGGTATGGAGGACATGGGTATAAAACACATTTTAAGCAGTATCCGACATGCTCAAGCAAATCCAAGTGAGAGAGCAATTAAGTGTGTAACTTCATATTTGAGAATCTTCATTCCAAATGAACATCACAGATGGGTGGATAAAATCAAGGATGTAGAGACATGCATGAATTCTACCAGGCACGAGTCAACAAAAAAAAGGAAGATTGTAGTTTTACGTGACCGTGAATCTAGTGATTATGAGCCACGGGACCTCCTTTTTACGTGGAATCCGAACCACAGGACATGGCATTTCACTTCGAAAATCTCACATGCATTGACCGGGAATCGAACCCGGGCCGCCTTGGTGAGAGGCATACAGCTAGACCGCTGAGCCACCACGCCCGCTCACACGAGTCAACAGGACAGATCCCTATGGTCTTACACAAAAACGAGTATCCAGTGAGATCGTGGAAAAGCATCATTAACTGCCCACAAGATCCAATAATAGCACCTGACTTGCGAATTGAGAGGACGAGAGCCTACATGAAGAAACAAGCAGACCGCAGACTACGGCGAGTAAGAAATAAGAGGTTTCACAGTGTTCTTGAAATCAACCAGCTCGTTTTAGTGAAACGACCTGCTACATCGGACCCAGAGAAGAAGATCTTCAGTAAATTCTGCGAAAAGTTCATAGGACCCTATTCTATCGTAAGAAACCTTGGAAATAATGCCTACAGAGTGAAAGAGTTAAGCACAGGAACAATGTCAGTCTACATCGCTGCCAACCTAAAAAAGTATCGTAGAAGTGAGCCATGGGAGCGCCGAAATAACGATGCAGTTTGAATATATGGACGTCCTACTATCAACAAAGTGAACGGGGAGCAGTTGAGTACGGCACGTGAAGGAGGAAGTAGAGTTGGTGTTGACAAACATTAACGAGGCGAGCAGAGTGTTGCCCCAGGCATCAGCGTCAAGCAAGCAGTTGAGAGAGTCATTATGAGCAGGATGTGAAACGAGTAAATGCCATTCAAGACAGGAGCGACTAGACCAAGTAATAGAAAAGGGGTGATTCTGAAATAAAACAATTTGCCCTACGGAAGTCTATAAAAATTGTCGACTTTATTCCTAAGTTCGAAATTTTGTGAGTGGGAGAGTTGTGAACCCTTTATCCTCTGTTGGATAAATGATTCTATGTTTTATTTCTTCAATTAATAAATATTTCCACCAGCATCATGAAAGTAGCCAGACGGAGATGAGGAAATTTCAAGCATTGGTTGGAGACAGCGGGGACATACCTGAAGCAGATTGACAAAAGGCTAAATACTTTAGCTGTGAAAGGAAATAGCCTAGCGATGTGTCAGAAGGACAGGTGTTGGCCGCCTCAAAAATAGAAGCGACGCGCAGTGAGACATGCTGCTGGTATGTTCATTGTGATATTCGCGCCTATAAGAAATATGATGCAGTAACGTGAGTGGCTGATGAAGAAAATAGACACTCCTACGACGCCAAGATCTGCTAAAACCGCCAAATTACAGAAAATGTGGGAACCAATGAGAGAAGAATGCCTATTTAGCGCGGCAGGTCTAGCGTGGGCACGCTCGGCTAGCATTCACGCGGGAGATCGCCTAGACAAAATCTCTACGATCGATTCTAGGATTAATGGGCATATTCTTGACCTGCGCTATTTTATGAGTTCAGTGATATTTATTTCATTCCTGTATCACCAATATTTCAAGAAATTTTTGTATAAAATCCCCCCCCCCCCAATCAAGACCTAGGGCCAGTTCATTTATAAGTGGTGTGAAGAGCCAAGACTTTGCTTATTATTATTCTGTGCGTCTACGGACGTAAGCTTATTACTCTGTGCGTCTACGGACGTAGACTTTGATTTTGTGTGTCGTGGACACAGGTTGCTTATTATACTTTGGTGTGTCGAGGACACGACTATTACTCTGCGCGTCTTAGGACGTTGATAGTTATACTTTGCGTGTCATGAAGGACACATAAATTATTATTAAAAGTGTTAAATTCAGTGTTAGATAGTCACAGTACTATATTTGTAGGGGCAGTATCTTCGATAATTCGCCAATAGACTGCTTTGGGGAAAGAAGTACCCGAACGGCGAATTTAGTAGTCAGACATCAAGTGTATAATAATTTAATTTTTGAATCAGCACGAGAGATGACATCATTGACCATGGAGGAAGCCTGGAAATATCAAGACTCCGTCAAGATGGTTGAGATGAGATAAGAAGGATCCAGTTGGGAAATGGCTGCAGATGTTCTTTGACGGGTGACTGGCTGAGGATGAGTACAGAATAATATTTATTATTATCTGATAAATTAACTTATGGTGTATGGGACATATTTTGTTTTGTAAATAATTTGCTTGTGTGATTAACGTAGTCTATTTAGTTTTGGTCTGACACACCTTTTGCATGGAAACAGCTCGCATGTATATTTAGTAGAAGGTTCTTTTCTTGTTTGTTGTTTTAACTAACGTAGCTATGTGAACGGCCGTGTTTGCATATGTTACGCAATGCGGTTAAAACCGTCTCTCGGAGAGATGTTGTGTTTCAGAAGTAGGACTGAAGTAATATAATTATACAGTAGATTGGAGGGTAATTAATTTCTTTTGTTTTATTATTGATCAGATTCAATGAGATTATTGCCTTTGGAGCAATGTGATTTGTGACGAAGAGCAGTCAGCTCTATCGTAGGTTTTAATATTTTTTTAATTGATTGGGCGAGCATCCATTCAGCCGATCTGTGTGAATATACGTATTGTCATTCCCAAATGTGTGTGTGTGTGAGTGTGTGTATTTGTGTCATTACAAGCGGGATTTTCAGCTTAGACTGATTTCTGGCAGCTTGATGACAAATCTAGATTGTGACCTCGCGAGGGCAATTCTGGATATTTTGATTAATGTCTGACCATATTTTGAAGTGGTTGAGTTTGTTGCTGTTGATTCCTTGAGATAACGGCACAGCTGGTCAGGTATTTATACACACTGGAGTGGGACAATGGCAGGTGATTGAGGAAGAGGGGAGATGTTGCACAAGACGAACTGAAGGGTGCCAGCCAGGTCATTAGTGGAGAGTGCCTGTGTGGCGCAGTAATAACTTGTTATACAGAATAAGAACTGATCAATGATAAGAATTGTTTAAATAAATGGGAGTTGCCTACGAATCACGATAATCTCCGAAGCGTTAGCTTAACATGCAGTTTTGTTCATATAAAGTAATGTCAGCCAGTCAGGCTTTTGTTGTTGTTGGTTTATTCCATGTTTTTATTTTATTCAGTGACCCGTGAGTCACATGCTTGCTGTATTTCCTTGTTTGTGTTGAGCAATTTGGCCCGTGTTGGCAGCTCAAAGTCAAGTGCGTCTTCGCGCTAATGAGGGTCCCGAGAGAGATTCCTGTAGATAGTAGATTTAGTGCGTGTCTCAGCATTACTTTTAAGGGTTTTTATTAATGTCATGTTCCATATCCATAAACGTTGATTTACGAGATGATTGTTCGTAAGCATCGTGGCTGTTAACCCGTTGTAAACGAACAGTCATCCAAAGTACTCATTCCTCGTAGTTAGTCATTACGCGCACATAAAACCCAAATTGCAAGGTAGTGGAACCAGGATCCACATTTTAAATAAAAAGGGGAGATCCGTCTGACTCCTCAAATTTATAGATATTCCTATCATGGGAAATTCAGGGAGGATTGTTTAATATTTTATTGTTGTTTATTTCTTTTTATGCACTATTAGTCATTAAATCATGTTATTATTTTACATCTTGTCACCTTTCTTTCTAATTTATAGTTTATATCCTATGACCCTTACCTCAGTAGAGCATGTTGTTTGGCGAACGTAAACATCACATAGGAACTGAGCGCGACCCCTTGATTAAGATTTCTTACATATAAACACTGCTTTTCTGAAGGGTTCAATATACACACATCAAAAAAAGTTTTGCATCACCTCGGTTCCCAGATCTCCGGCATATAGACGTTGACTGTGTATATTGTATCCAAGATACAGTCCCTTTGACTGTTCATAGATGTCACTAAAACTGCTCAAAGATGTAAACAACCATGCATGAGCAGGGCCTATTAGACGGAGGGGGTACGACAGCCGATCAGTTCCAGTCATTCCACCAGGACGAAGGTACGCTGCTCATGTTGTCTGTAGTTCTACCATGCCTAGAAGGTCAATACCGCAGTTCGATCGCGTCCGCATTGTTACTTTGTGTCAAGAAGGGCTCTCAACAAGGGAAGTTTCCAGGCGTCTCAGAGTGAACCAAAGCGATGTTGTTCGGACATGGAGGAGGTACAGAGATACAGGAACTGTCGATGACAGGCCTCGCTCAGGCCGCCCAAGGGCTACTACTGTAGTGGATGACCGCTACTTACGGATTGCCGCTCGGAGGAACCCTGACAGCAATGCCACCATGTTGAATAATGCGTTTCGTTCAGCCACAGGACGTCGTGTTTCAACTCAAACTGTGCGCAATAGGCTGCATGATGCGCAACTTCACTCCCGACGTCCATGGCGAGGTCCAGCTTTGCAACCCCGACACCATGCAGCGCGGCACAGATGGGCCCAACAACATGCTGAATGGACCCCACGGAATTGGCATCACGTTCTCTTCACCGATGAGTGTCGCATATGCCTTCAACCAGACAATCGTTGGAGACGTGTTTGGAGGCACCCTGGTCAGGCTGAACGTCTTAGACACACTGTCCAGCGAGTGCAGCAAGGTGGTGGTTCCCTGATGTTTTGGGGTGGCATTATGTGGGGCCGACGTACGCCACTGGTGGTCATGGAAGGCTCCGAAACGGCTTTACGATACCTGAATGACATCCTCCGACCCATAGTGCAACCATATCGGCAGAATATTGGAGAGGCATTTGTCTTCATGGACGACAATTCTCGACCTCATCGTGCACATCTTGTGAATGCGTTCCTTCAAGATAACGACATCGCTCGACTACAGTGGCCAGCATGTTCGCCAGACATGAACCCTATCGAACATGCCTGGGATATGTTGAAAAGGGCTGTTTATGGACGTCTTGACCCACCAACCACTCTGAGAGATTTACGCCGAATTGTCGTTGAGGAGTGGGACAATTTGGACCAACAGTGTCTTGATGAACTTGTGGATAGTATGCCACGGCGAATACAGACATGCATCAATGCAAGAGGACGTGCTACTGGGTATTAGAGGTAGTGGTGTGTACTGCAATCTGGACCACAAATGCTGAAAGTCTAGCTGTATGATGGTACAACATGCAATGTGTGGGTCTCATGAGCTGAAATGTTGTTTGTGTTGATCTCCATTCCCTTTGTATTTAACGGTTCCGGAACCCTTGGAACCAAGGTGATGCAAAACTTTTTTTGATGTGTGTATATATATCGACTCGTGGCGTATAGAGGAGTGGGGGTAGAGGATGCCTCCCTCAAGCGACCTCGTGTGGAGAGCAGGAACTTGTGAAACTGACAGCGTGCAGTAATAATCCTGGCAATAGTGAAAGTGAAATCGCCAGTTAACGGGATTTTCAAAACGTGTGAGCGTGCCTATGTATATAAGCGAGTTCGTTCGGCATTCTACGTGGGGTAGAGACTTGCTAAATGGGGATCAGACATGGTTTTAAACATGTAATATGTTTATCTTTGCCACCGTGTGTCCACCGCCACTAACGGACTATGCGGAAGAATACGTTCATAATCCCGGTCGCCAGCTCAGGTGTATTATGTCGTAACACTCTGCTTGTAAAACTTCATGGAAATGCAGCCCAGAGTTGATCAAAACTTTTCACAGTGGCAATACTTCTTTAAAAAAGCACATTCTTAAGCAAGGTGTCAGAGGGAAGGAATACAATGAAGCCTATATCCATTACGATGATAGGCTAGAGTACAATAGGAATACTGCATTAGCAGAGCGTTAGCGGGAGCATTTTGCAGCAACGTTCATTTACTATGAAGTGTACAAGCGAGTTTCGTAATGCAATGGACCACGCGGACTCGTGTGAACTTGGTCACATTCGCATCTTTATATTGGAACTAATTAGCGGCTGTTCGAATTCACTCTCGCTTCGTGACGAGTTGATGAACTGTTTGCGGTTCAGCCATCGGTATTCTAATGCGTGTGGAAATATATCGCCAGGATATATTGGGACCTTTCGACCGGTCTGGAGTTGTTCGAGCCTAGGAGGACTATGGCTTGTTCTCTGGAGACCCAGTAGGAGTCCGGCATGTTTGTGTTGGTCTGGAGCCTAGTATGGCCAACGATATCCTTTTTTTCCACATCCAGATTCGCCAAAGGTACAGATCACTTTAACTTGTTACTGTAGTGTAGCGTGGATATTTGAACAATCACAAATTGCCATATTTTGATTTTTGTAGATTAAATGGTTGAGTAGAAAGTGCAGGTTCGATGCCTATTTCGAAGCTGACCTTCTATGATGCCAGGATTTTGACTCATAAAAATGAGTGCATCCTTTTTGTATTTTGATTGATAAATTTAAAATTTCAATAGTTTTTTTTTTTACAATATATAAACTGATATGTTCATTCTTATTGTCGAGAAGTCACTGTAGGAGGAAGATCTCCAGATTTTTGTGTAAGAATATTTTAGTAACGCAATTTATTAAAGCGGCGTTGAGAACTCTGACTGAGTTTTACATATTCTAGTGCATTGTACTTTAAGCACTTTCGCTTGGATTATCTTATTCTTTGAGGAGAATTTTTCTTTCCTTATTATTATAACGATATTAGGAAGTTTTCGGATCCTGTTATTCTGAATGTTACTTCGAGTCTTTAGACTATTTTTCTTCAGTTTATTAACACATTTAACTTGTATTTTCTGAGCGTGATTTTCGGAGTGGATTGACTAATTTGTCATTAGTCGCTTAGCCTCTGTAGTTAACCTAGATCCATTCTGTAGGATTAATCCACCGACATTTTCGCGTTCGGTAAGTTCAAGGGAAGATCTTATTTTGAGATTGGATTTATATTTTTAATCGTTTTTACAACCTCAGTTTTGAGTGGTTGTGAGTGTAATACTTTTCTTCTCTTATGAAGTTAACACTGGATTAAATTGATATCATTGCCTCTGGTGCAATAGTTTTTCTCTATTAAGAGGGTATTTGAACGACATCCAAATTTGCGAGGATAATCCCAGGGATGACTCACTATAAGTCATACGTTTAAGAACTATGAATATTGTAATACATCAATGTATGGCAAGTTTTCTAAAAATTGGTGGAGTATTTCTGGAACCCACTAGGCTTTATTAATAACCTGTTACAGAATCAAATTATTTTTCTGAGCACGAGTTCAGACTTTTATTACAAACAGCTGATTTTCATAATTGTGGATTTAAAACAGTAAGGCTCCAATAATAGGTGCATGTTAGATTTTAAGAGGCATGTATTAGGAATAATGCTCTTGTGTTTAAGTATTTTGATACAGTGCTTTGCGAAGCAAATTTTCTTGTTGAAGATTGAGCAACGTGTGCCAATCAAGAATAGATTGAATGAGGTTTCAACCCAGAGAGGCGTTGTATTTAACCTAGTATGGTTAAGATTTTGTCATAGGTGACTTTATCGCTATTATTATCGTGAAGTAATGCCTGTGTGAAGATTAGTATTTTTCTGAGCATTATTATTAAAACTCTTGAGTGGATATCCAGTTCAATATTTCCAGTAAAATTATAACGACTTTGCCATAGCATGTATGTTTAACAAGGATCACCGATAACTATTTAATGCTGAATCTATGATTAATTTTTGCTTAACTTAACTGTTCGGCAGAAATACCCTGAAATTAGAAATGAAACAATTAAACAAACTTTAGCAGATGTGAATGTCGTGACATTAAGTCAGTGCGAGGATAATAATCGAAATTATTCTAGAATCTTGTATAAATTTGTATATTCTGTAAATATGCCATATTAATTTCATCGTTATATAACAAGACCATGTCGTGTAAGATTATTGGTTATAATCAGGGTATTTTGTGTAAGATGTTCAATAAGTTAATGAACCGAAATGAATCCAATTTATTCAATTCATATAATTCTTTTTTTGTGTGTGCTTATCCTATGGGATCGAAAATTATTATTATTATACCTTATTTTTGAAAGAACTAAACGTTAGTTGAGATAATGGGTGATTCATTTCGGAAGTCTTTCCCATATTCCATAGCTGAAAGACAATCCAGTATAATTAATGATATTTTTGATTGGCCGTGGTATCGACAAAATTTATATTTCTTGTCATGTTTATTCTTGCAATAAACTAATTTATTATTTGGTTTTAATTATTGCGTGATGCTTTATAGAGGTGATGGAAGGGTGTATTAAGGGGGCCATCGCTAGGTATTTTAGGATTTACCACACCTTTGAGATTCTTTCTTCCTTTTGAAGAATTCTTGTGTTTTGAGCTAGTCTTTTCTTTCTCAGAGCCTTGGTCAGTCTTAATACATCCTGTTAGGTATTCGAGTGGCCCTATTATCCCTGTGTCTGTTGGTAGAACTTGGGGGTTTTTCTAGCCGGGGATTTTCAGGTTCTACGATCCAGCTGTTATCCAGGGATTCAACAGGTATTGGTAGGTAATACGGGTACATGAGGTGGCGCCCAGCTCAGGGGCTTCGAAAAACTGGAATACCAGAGTGAATACCAGGGAGTTGAATGCCATAACTCTGCCAAATTTGAAACTGAAAGTACAAAGTGGAAATTAGTTTTATGATCATGTAACACAGATCACGAATTGGAACACCGTGTTTCCTGTGTGACCATGAATCAAGGCAATAAAATAATGGTGAACCAATATTTTGGCACGGACTATTGGAATTCCTATGGAACAAAGCAATTACGAGGATACTCGAGCTACTTGACTTACAAGTGGTATTGCAACCATTATTAAATTTTGTATTTTATGTATTGGAGGGGTGCCACACGCTCTGTTAATAATTTGTTCTACTTGTTTCCGGCTGATGATCATTGCTGACATCATTAAAAATAGAAGTGTTTGTAACAAATTTAAATTTGTGTAATGGTAGAATCATAGACCTTCACCGATATAAACCATCACGCACTTGTATATAGGCGATCCCAAATCAAATTGGACACTACGTGTTTAGACATAAGCTTATTTTAAGGTAATGCCAGACAATAAGGATGAGCATGTATGGTAAATGGTGGTTGTTTGTAGATGTTCTCGCTGTGCTTTGTTGGTGTGGTATTCTTATTTCTTGTGAAGTGTAGTGAAGCATGTCTGAAGGTAACATGGTGACTGTTGGTGACGTTAAGAAGATGTTTGAAATTATTCAAAATAAAATGGATAATTTGAATCAGGACATAGAAAATATTAAGGTCCAAACTAAATCTGCATTAGACCATACGTCCGAAACTGTTATTCAAAATCAGGGATTGATAGAAGATGCAGTTGCTGAAGGTATCAGGGGGGAAATTGATACTATGCAATCCTCCTTGAAGGCTATCAAAGATAGTTCTAAAAGGGTAGAAAAGAAGGTTACCAGTGTAGAATCTAATATCGAAGATATCCAGGACGATAATAGAAAAACACAACTAGATATCAGTACACTCCGAGTTAATGTTGGCTTGGTACAGGTTGGCCAAGAAAGAATGCAACTTGACATTAACAATATCCAAAGTAGTCAAACATCAATGCAAAATAGTCAAACATCAATGAAAAATAGTCAAACTTCAATGCAAACAGATCTTAACAATGTTCAGACTAGTCAAAAGGGAATTGAGGAAACAGTAAAGGATGTTAACTCTAATGTAAGGATTATGCAATCGCAAATCAATGATTTAAGAACAGATGTGGGATTAATAGAATCCAGTCAAAAAGGGATTCAGTCCCAAGTCAAAAATATTCAGAATGATGTAAATCAAATTGAATCCAGCCAAAATAAAATGGAGTTAGAGGTCCGAAAAATCGAATCTAGTCAAAATCAGACGGAGGTTATGTTAATGGAGCTAGAAAAATCAAGTAAAGAGTTTCAAGTTGAGATTAGACTAGACTTTGAAAAAAGTGTGAAGCTTAGTAAAAAAAATTAGAAGCACTTCAGCTACAGTTTTCCCATGACACTAATCAGACCCAGAATAGCCTGGAGCAGTTGAAATGTGAAATGGGGACACTCCAAGCTCAAGTCACAGATCATACAAAACTTCTCAGGGATGATTTTGACGTAGATTTGAAAGGGATCATAAGAGATAATATTGTAACATTTCGTAAAGATATCATGAAAATTAATGAGGAATGTTCTAAAGTTGAGAAATCTAAGTTAGAATCCAAACTTGCCACTGGTCTTGCAACTAATAGAAAAGACATAATAAATGTTAGGAAAGATCTAAGCAAAAGAATGGATGGAATTCAAAATACACAGGTTAATAACATATCCGATTTAGAGAAACGTATTAATACTGTTGAAACTAAAGTCGACCAAAGTAAGATAGAGTTAAATGAGGTCAGGGAGAAGAAAACTTCCGAGATTAATGAAATTAGAAAGGGTCTCGAGCAAATTAATCTAGAGGGGCATATCAATTTAGATATGCTAAAAGATCAATTGCGATCACTTTTACAGTCCGATTTTAGAGTTGTAGTTGAACAACCTGAAGTGATAGTACCTGATAATAGGGAAAGGATGATGCAGGAATCTCCCAATAACGAACCCAACGTTCAACTCAGTCAAATAGAACATCAAGTCCCATTCGAACAAGCAGGGAGACGTTTAGTTCTCCGAACCCCAACGTAGGCATGGATGATTGATTATACTTCGAGATCAATGGAAAGGACACCGAATGTAACCATAATAAGAAACTTGGAGGACAAACCGGATAGAGATACCCGTGACGACAGAGATAAGAGACAAAATCAAGGGTACTCAAGATACAACAATTATCGAACAGAGGCGTCCGATAAGAAAGTGCAGCAGGAGAGGCTCAAGAGAGGGCGAGATAAGTCCACGGAGGTAGGACGAAGAAAATCGAAGAAAAGAAAGGATGAAAATCTAGATAAGTCACAACCCTGCACTAGCAGAGAAGGTCGGAGTTCAGATAGAACACCTGACCGGGGCAAGGGAAGGACGGTTTCGAGAAGAGGTTGAGCACTGAGATGTCACGCATTCTACCTGTTCACGACTACAAGAAAGAGATTACCATGACAGAGAAGTCATTATGATAAAATGAAATAATTGTTATGAGGTAGTAAGCCTAAATGGAAGAGAAACGATAGGTCGTTTCAACGCAATAAACCTGAAAAGATATGTGAAGAAGATAGTCTGAGTGTTGACTGAATAATGCTACATATGCCGAAATTACCTGGAATGGTGTAAATAAAAGATGAGGAGACTTTTATTTAAGGTATCAAAGGGAAAATGCACCATTATTCCTATAAGGTCTTAAGTACAGATATGGATACAGTATTTTGGAACGCCCTGTAACTTTCAAGCTAGCCACTGAAGTCTATCATAACAGCTGGTCTACAGCAAGCAAAAGTTCTGCTATCAAGAATGGATCGGTAGAGCTCGTATTTCCGACGAGAAGCCCGAAGGTCATCGATAATAATCATGTTGACATTGTCTAACATTATATCGATCGATTCACCTGAGAATGATTAATAAGAATTAAAGTATATTTAGCGCTATATGTAAGCAGTTATTTATGTCTGTATGCATATTTCCATGGCAGAAAGCTATTACAAAGCAAGTATGAAAAACAGAAGAAGATCTGTTAAGTCACTATTGATTATACTACGACTGCGATATATATATATATATATATATATATACTAGCTGACCCGGCAGACGTTGTCCTGCCAATCAAAGAAAGTGTTGTAACTTTGTTTCTTGAAGTGCTTTTGAATACACAATATATTTTTCAATTTTTGTTAACTGCCTCTAAACTATCGTGAATTGAATTAACTAATCTAGAAACATTCGTGGGAGCGTGCACAACAACTCTCCAACGTTTCATCGCAATTGGATAAATGGCATAAAACGCAAACGGGATTTTGTTTAAATGATTCGTGCGCTGTCACCCATTTGTTGAATCTACTCGTGCTCTACCAACTGTGAAATTGATTTACTAAGTTAGAAAGCTTCACGTAAGTATTGATAACAACTCATCAAAGTTTCATCGGAATCGCATGAATGACATATGAACGTATACGGATTTTTTTTAAAACGATTAGCGTGCCGTCACTCATTTGTTGAATCTACTCATGCGCTACCTATTGTAAAATAGATTTACTAAGCCCGAAACCTTCTCTGGAGTGTACTCAATCATTCACCAAGGTTTCATCGCAATCGAATGAATGATATATGACCGCATACGCGACATTGTGGAAACGATTCACGCGCCGTCGCTCATTTGTTGAATCTACTCGTGCGCTACTTATTAAAACCTAGATTTACTAATTCCAGAAACCTTTCCTGGAGTGTACACAACAATTCACCAAAGTTTCATCGTAATCGGATAAATGGTATATGAACGCATACAGGACTATGTTGAAACGATTCGCGCGCCATCGCACATTTGTTGAATCTACTCGTGTGCTACCTATTGTAAAATGAATTTACTGAGCCAGAAACCTTTACTGAAGTGTACACAACAATTCACCAAAGTTTCATCGCAATCGGATAAATGGTATATGGACGCATATGGTACTTTGTTGAAATGATTCGCGTGCCATCACTCATTTGTTGAATCTACTCGTGCGCTACCAATTGCAAAATGGATTTATTAAGCCAGAAACCTTCCGTAGGGTGTCAACATCTCACCCAAGTTTCATCGTAATCGGACGAATGGTATTTGAACGCATACGGGACCTTATTGAAACGCTTCGCGAGTCGTCGCTCATTTGTTGAATATACTCGTGCGCAACCTCGCGTGAAATGGATTTACTAAGTTAGAAACCCTCACGTAAGTGTACACAACATCTCTCCCAAGTTTCATTGCAATCGGATGAATGGTATATGAACGCATACGGGACTTAGTTTAAACTTTCGCACATCGTCGCTCATTTCTAGCATCTCCTCGTGCGCTACCTATTGTAAAATGAATTTACTAATCCAGAAGCCTCCCCTGGAGGGTACACAACATCTCACCCAAGTTTCATCGCTATCGGACGAATGGTATTTGAACGCATACGGGACTTTGTTGAAACGCTTCGCTTGTCGTCGCTCATTTGTTGAATCTACTCGTGCGCAACCTCCTGTGAAAAGGATTTACTAAGTTAGAAACCTTCATGTAAGTGTACACAACAACTCATCAAAGTTTCATCTCAATCGATGAATGGTATATAAACTTATACGGGATTTTGTTGAAACGCTTCGCGCGTCGTCACTCATTTGTTGAATCTACTCGTGCGCTACCTACAGTAAAATGAATTTACTAAGCCAGAAGCCTTCCCTGGAGTGTACACAACATCTCACCCAAGTGTCATCGCTATCGGACGAATGGTATTTGAACGCATACGGGACCGTTTTGAAACGCTTCGCGCGTCGTCGCTCATTTGTTGAATCTAGTCGTGCGCTATCTATTGTAAAATGGATTTACTAAGCCAAACACCTTCCCTGGAGTGCACTCAACATCTCACCAAAGTTTCATCGCAATCGGATGAATGGTATATGAACGCATACGGTACTTTGAAACGCTCTAACGTGCAGAGACAAACAGAATTCGACATCACTGCCACCTTTGGTATAAAACACAACTTTCCGCCATGGGCGGAGTGTATGTTATGGCGGTAGTTGCACAGGTTGCGACCAGGTGGCTCTACGTGCAGAGACACACAGTCCAAAAGGATCACTTTTCACTAAGGCTAGCGGTTTCCATGACGACTGTTTATGACTGTATATTGTGGTTCTAAATTTGTGTGTAAATTGTGGTTCTAAAATTCTAAAATTCCACCTATCTGGTCAAATTGTGAATCTAAACCATACATGGGCCCACCCTAGCATTCATACAAAATTTCATCAAAATCGGCCCAGGCGTTTAGGAGGAGTTCAGTCACATACACACGTGTCGAAGAATTATATATATAAAGATATATATATATATATATATATATATATATATATATATATATATATCGACTCGTGGCGTATGGAGGAGTGGGGGTAGAGGATGCCTCCCTCAAGCGACCTCGTGTGGAGAGCAGGAACTTGTGAAACTGACAGCGTGCAGTAATAATCCTGGCAATAGTGAAAGTGAAATCGCCAGTTAACGGGATTTTCAAAACGTGTGAGCGTGCCTATGTATATAAGCGAGTTCGTTCGGCATTCTACGTGGGGTAGAGACTTGCTTAATGGGGATCAGACATGGTTTTAAACATGTAATATGTTTAACTTTGCGACCGTGTGTCCACCGCCACTAACGGACTATTCGGAAGAATACCTCCATAATCCCGGCCGCCAGCTCGGGTGTATTATGTCGTAACACTCTGCTTGTAAAACTTCATGGAAATGCAGCCTAGAGTTGATCCAAACTTTTCACAGTGGCTATACTTCTTTAAAAAAAAGCACATTCTTAAGCCAGGTGTCAGAGGGAAGGAATACAATGAAGCCTATATCCATTACGATGATAGGCTAGAGTACAATAGGAATACTGCATTAGCAGAGCGATAGCGGGAGCATTTTGCAGCAACGTTCATTTACTATGAAGTGTACAAGCGAGTTTCGTAATGCAATGGACCGCGCGGACTCGTGTGAACGTGGTCACATTCGCATCTTTATATTGGAACTATTTAGCGGCTGTTCGAATTCACTCTCGCTTCGTGACGAGTTGATGAACTGTTTGCGGTTCAGCCATCGGTATTCTAATGCGTGTGGAAAGATATCGCCAGGATATATTGGGACCTTTCGACCGGTCTGGAGCTGTTCGAGCCTAGGAGGACTATGGTTTGTTCTCTGGAGACCCAGTTGGAGTCCGGCATGTTTGTGTTGGTCTGGAGCCTAGTATGGTCAACGATATCCTTTTTTTCCACATCCAGATTCGCCAAAGGTACAGATCACTTTAACTTGTTACTGTAGTGTAGCGTGGATATTTGAACAATCACAAATTGCCATGTTTTGATTTTTGTAGATTAAATGGTTGAGTAGAAAGTGCTGGTTCGATGCCTATTTCGAAGCTGACCTTCTATGATGCCAGGATTTTGACTCATAAAAATGAGTGCATCCTTTTTGTATTTTGATTGATAAATTTAAAATTTCAATAGTTTTTTTTTTACAATATATAAACTGATATGCTCATTCTTATTGTCGAGAAGTCACTGTAGGAGGAAGATCTCCAGATTTTTGTGTAAGAATATTTTAGTAACGCAATTTTTTAAAGCGGCGTTGAGAACTCTGACTGAGTTTTACATATTCTAGTGCATTGTACTTTAAGCACTTTCGCTTGGATTATCTTATTCTTTGAGGAGAATTTTTCTTTTCTTATTATTATAACGATATTAGGAAGTTTTCGGATCCTGTTATTCTGAATGTTACTTCGAGTCTTTAGACTATTTTTCTTCAGTTTATTAACACATTTAACTTGTATTTTCTGAGCGTGATTTTCGGAGTGGATTGACTAATGGGTCATTAGTCGCTTAGCCTCTGTAGTTAACCTAGATCCATTCTGTAGGATTAATCCACCGACATTTTCGCGTTCGGTAAGTTCAAGGGAAGATCTTATTTTGAGATTGGATTTATATTTTTAATCGTTTTTACAACCTCAGTTTTGAGTGGTTGTGAGTGTTATACTTTTCTTCTCTTATGAAGTTAACACTGGATTAAATTGATATCATTGCCTCTGGTGCAATAGTTTTTCTCTATTAAGAGGGTATTTGAACAACATCCAAATTTGCGAGGATAATCCCAGGGATGACTTACTATAAGTCATACGTTTAAGAACTATGAATATTGTAATACATCAATGTAAGGCAAGTTTTCTAAAAATAGGTGGAGTATTTCTGGAATCCACTAGGCTTTATTAATAATCTGTTACAGAATCAAATTATTTTTCTGAGCACGAGTTCAGACTTTTATTACAAACAGCTGATTTTCATAATTGTGAATTTAAAACAGTAAGGCTCCAATAATAGGTGCATGTTAGATTTTAAGAGGCATGTATTAGGAATAATGCTCTTGTGTTTAAGTATTTTGATACAGTGCTTTGCGAAGCAAATTTTCTTGTTGAAGATTGAGCAACGTGTGCCAATCAAGAATAGATTGAATGAGGTTTCAACCCAGAGAGGCGTTGTATTTAACCTAGTATGGTTAAGATTTTGTCATAGGTGACTTTATCGCTATTATTATCGTGAAGTAATGCCTGTGTGAAGATTAGTATTTTTCTGAGCATTATTATTAAAACTCTTGAGTGGATATCCAGTTCAATATTTCCAGTAAAATTATAACGACTTTGCCATAGCATGTATGTTTAACAAGGATCACCGATAACTATTTAATGCTGAATCTATGATTAATTTTTGCTTAACTTAACTGTTCGGCAGAAATACCCTGAAATTAGAAATGAAACAAATAAACAAACTTTAGCAGAAGTGAGTGTCGTGACATTAAGTCAGTGCGAGGAGAATAATCGAAATTATTCTAGAATCTTGTATAAATTTGTATATTCTGTAAATATGCCATATTAATTTCATCGTTAAATAACAAGACCATGTCGTGTAAGATTATTGGTTATAATCAGGGTATTTTTGTGTAAGATGTTCATTAAGTTAATGAACCGAAATGAATCCAATTTATTCAATTCATATAATTTTTTTTGTGTGTACTTATCCTATGGGATCGAAAATTATTATTATTATACCTTATTTTTGAAAGAACTAAAAGTTAGTTGAGATAATGGGTAATTCATTTTGGAAGCCTTTCCCATATTCCATAGCTGAAAGACAATCCAGTATAATTAATGATATTTTTGATTGGTCGTGGTATCGACAAAATTTATATTTCTTGTCATGTTTATTCTTGCAATAAACTAATTTATTATTTAGTTTTAATTATTGCGTGATGCTTTATAGAGGTGATGGAAGGGTGTATTAAGGGGGCCATCGCTAGGTATTTTAGGATTTACCACACCTTTGAGATTCTTTCTTCCTTTTGAAGAATTCTTTTGTTTTGAGCTAGTCTTTTCTTTCTCTGAGCCTTGGTCAGTCTTAATACATCCTGTTAGGTATTCGAGTGGCCCTATTATCCCTGTGTCTGTTGGTAGAATTTGGGGGTTTTTCTAGCCGGGGATTTTCTGGTTCTACGATCCCGCTGTTATCCAGGGATTCAACAGGTATTGGTAGGTAATACGGGCACAGTATGACGATTAAAACAAGTATACTCAGTCTCGGGTGGTCCAAAATAAGTAGAGAGGGTTTGATTCACACCTCAACCATATGGCACTGTGTTTTTTTATTTTTTTTTAAATATTGATAGCCATTTGTTCAATTTCACATTTCACACATTGCAATTTGTCAATTTTCCATTTGCATTTTTTAAAATTACAGTTTGTTGTCTTTTCAATTTCATGATATGGAATCATGGATTTTCCTTTTTCATATTTACACATTTGTCAATTTCCCATTTATATATTTTTTTTTAAATGTTCGTTTAAGGTTTTTAATTTTTTCTATATGGAAACATGGATTTTCCATTTTGCTGTTTACACATTTTATTTTTATTTTGTGTCTGTTGAAAAACGATATTTCCAAAACAAGATATTTTATTTTTCATTTTATGTTTTTTTAAATGATCTTAATGTGAGTGCCTGACCATGGCAATAATAAAGTCTGTCCGTGTGTGTTAGCGGAACCGTAGAGGCTTATTACTACTGCAAGTAAGAATGTTTTACAAAAGAACGGCTATCTACCACTGTATTTGAAAAACAAAACTATTGAAAAAAACAAAAATACTATTTACCATTCATATATAAGTGTTAATTCTCCCTCACCCCACCCTACCTCACCGTATTTTCTCTGGTCAAACAATCAATGCTACCCACACATACACAAACTTTCTATCTCTCTCCCTCTCTCTCTCTCTATATATATATACGTTTTCTCTGTTCCACAAGATAAAAATTATGGTTGCTGGATTGTATCCTGCACTGTTTATGCGACATACCATTGCCAGTTCATAAAACCGTTAGGTAGTTCTCTACACATAGCGATTTTACCACTGCTCTACCTACGCCTTTTGCTTGTTTGTCTTTCTTACAGGCTAGTATGCGATAGGCAGCATTAACTGTATATCAAACCCAGTCCACCTTTTTTATTTGTAATCTAAGTAATAATTTGAAAAGAGACAAGTGTAATCAGTTTTAAACATTATCTCTGCTTTTTTGTTTGTTTGTTTGTCTGTTTATGACATGTATATTAACCTAAAATCAAACCCTAGTCTACCTTAGTGAAAGGCTAACAGTTTAACCACTGCGTCACCATACCCTTCTTTCTTAGTATGATTCGTTCTAGGCCTTAGAGCTAGAAATCGAGTTACGATCTCCAGTGCAAGAGGCACATGTGCTCACCACTATAGCATGTAATTTTTAGCTGGTAACATTAGACAACCGAAAATGATTGTATTTCTGTTAGCCAAGCATTTCTGTCATTTGCCTACTGTGTGAGCACTGCCAGCAAGACAGTTTAATTTAGAACAAGCAAGGTGTGTGTGTGTGTGTATAGATTATTAGCCTCAAGTATTTAAAGCTTGTTGTGCGTAGCGACCATCTTGCTCAGTAACCACTGAGTAAGTTTTAACAGTCCACTCATAAAAACAGTATAGGATAGTTGTGTGTGGGTGGATCATGTACTTGGGAATATGCATTAGCACCATGCGCTAGCTTTACCTTACCCTCTAGAGGTAGAACGTTATCCCTTCCTTTCGACATTGCCAATGACTGCATTCCCCCACAAGTTTTACACTTAAGCCCTTGGCTTGTTCTTGATTAGGTTTGGTTTGCTTTAGGCTTGGTTTGGTTCAGTTTGGTTGGATTCGACTTGGTTCAGTTTAGTTTAATGTAGTCACCATTTTTTTAATTTTTAGCTACACTCTTTAACCAATTAATTAATGATAGTCTACTCTTAATTCTTGAATCGATAAATTGAATTTTGTGTACACCGTTTGTCAAGCCATGCCTACAACCTATACTCCCTATGTACTACAGTCAGATCTGAAAACAAGTTCCAATGGTCAAAGACGTGTCAGTCACCATACATGTAGCCTACAATAATTCTTTCTTTACCTAGCTAGGTTTCGTCACTCACAGTAAACATCTTACATTATGGGTTTGCAATATATTAAGAAAAGCAAAAGTCCATGATCTTGTTGTTTTGGGTCTTTTTTGGGGAACTTCATAAGCCATAAAAAGAATGACATCATGTCAAGTTCTGGGGGGACCCTGTATGTCAAAATCCCATTATCAGTTTATAAAATCTCAAGGCCATGCCCTAGCAGTTTTGGATTATTTCAATCAATGAGTCCACCATAGTAGAGATCGGAAAAATAAATACCCTTAAAACAAGTCGTCTCATGACCCTCTCCGAACAATGCTTCGCAAAATATAAATTCATCCATTGAACATTGAACATGATCGGCGACATCATCCTCGCTTCTCCCTCCCACCATGGTTGCCATATCGTTTGACCTTCATGTGTCCTCAGCATCTCTGTGCTTTTTTTCATTGCCTGTTGTCAAGTCAGGTCAATGCATTCCAATAAGCTCAAATAACATCCACATCCTGTCAGTCTGCCCCAGCAAGTTTGTTTTCTATACTCACTTCAAGCAACATATAACCAAGTTCTGTTTGTTCTATCTAAAGCCAGCTTCATCTGATCAAGGAATTATCATTTGTCATGTCACTCATAATCGTTTACACGTTAAAGACTCCCTTCAGGGGGTTTAGGAATTAGGAATTCCATCATAGGAAAAATCGGAAAACGAACCCTCGACCCGCCGTCCCATCGAAATAGCGAATACTGTATTGGTATGTCGCCACCGTGGCCAGTAATAGCCTCGTTGAAACACGTGCCCAGTGGTATCGTCTCTTTCTATCTGCAACCACTCTTCATGAACATTTTAGACAGATTTAAAAAAAAGTTTTAAAAACTAAAATGTTTTCAACAAAAGTGTCGTTAGACCCTTTCGAATTTTTTTTAAACATAAATACTATATTCGATAGGGGGAGAGGGGAGGGGCGTCACCCTTAGTCCTACGGCCCCTCGTATACGTCTCTGGCGTTATTGGTTTGTGAGATATAACAGAAAGTCTAAAATCACAGTTTTACACCAATAAATTCTGTTTCCCTCATTCTCAAAAACTTTAACCTATTACCAAAATAAGGAGGGTTCCGAGACAAGCCATTTGACACGTCATAGGACCAAATCCGATCATGCATTCGTGAAATATCTGAAAAAGTCTAAAATCATGGTTTTACCCCCAAAAAGGCTGTTTCCCTCATTCTCAAAACTTTAAAATATTAATAACATATATAGGGCTTCGAGACAAACGATTTGACACGTCACACGTCCAAATCCGACCTTGCGTTTGAGGGATATCGGCAAACTTCGTAGGAAAGTAGGCGACTATCTGGCTCTCTCCTCACCACCAAAACCCCTTCTTATCAATCATTTTTTTTCAAAGAGCTCACCCTCTTACAAAAATCCCAAGTGCGCATGCGTACAAAACAAAAACAAAAATGTTGGTCCATAGCGGGATCCAGCAAAACGCATGCGTGATATGAGCAACAACGTTTAAGTTCATTTTAGCAGCGCACCTTATACATGTCGCATTTGAAAAGAGACTTTCACTAAAAAATTACAATTTCACCCTCTAGTAGGGGTAGGTTTTATTTAGGGGTTGAAATGAGTAGTCCATTGGAAAGAGGGCGTCAGCCCGAGTCCAACGACACCTCATTTGTCAAAATCGTACCATGCGTTCGAGTGATATCGACTTTGCCCCTGAATGTATTGTGGGTTAGTACCTATGTGACGTCAGAGAACTCACATCACTCCACTACTCCTAAAAATTCGAAAAATGCACTTTAAATGGAGAAAAATATCTTATAGACTAATAATAAACTCACCAATTTTTCAAAAATCGAAAGATGCAGTATAAAATGGAGAAAATAATCTTATAATAATAAATTCACCGATATTTCAAAAATGACATCTTCCTCAAACTGAAAAGTCAATCAAAATAGATTTCTAGCACTTAACAAAAGGTTTATGTTCACTTTAGTCTGAGTTGCACCGCACTACGAATGTCATTCTGATGTTGTCAAATATAAATGATCTGCGGTTATCAGCCAACAAGTTTTTATATCTCGAAAAGCGTTCAACATCAACTGATGTGATCGGTGCGTACTTGAAGTGAGGAAGGTAGTTTGCTACTTTATCCTCCTCAATCCCATCCGTGCAGTAATTTTCACCAGAAAAAATGTCTGAGATTTTGCATAATGTTTTATACCCGGTGTTTTTGTCCGGCATTTTTTTTTTACAGTTTTGATGCAATATTCGCAGCAATGTCACCATGATTGTTGCTAAGACTAGTTTCCACCCTGTTGATTAAGGAAATGGAATCAATATTTCAATATTTTAAATTATCTTGTATCAGATACTAACTTCTTCTTAATTCTGAGGGACGTAACTCCCTAATATAAAGCTGTGATGTGACTACATTGAAAAAAAAATGACCTCAAAAGGCCGATTCCTCTAAAATAAGACTAAAAAAAATCTACCAAACGTAAAAAAATGCTCTTAAATTGGAAAAGTAGCAAAAAAAATGCAAAAAGATGCAAAATAAAAATGACATATTTGAAGACGGGGTCTCCCGTCCGGAATGCGTCGTGAGAGCTTCAAACTAACTCCAACCCCTTATTTTGAGTCTTACAGTGCATTTCGACTTTCTAACCAAGAGGAAGTGACTTATATTTTTAAATTTTTACTCCTTAGTTTAGTGGCTGCGACAACGCCGTCATGTAGCCCCGTGTACTTTGGGTGTGTGTAGAATCTGTCTGATAAACGGTGTTAATTGTGATGGGTGTATTCGTGTGTGTTATCTGTGATTCAGCTAGAAGGACTGCGGACGATTAATTTGTTCAAGTAGTTCCTACTTTTGCTACCAAATGCGACACCTGTCTGCGGACGTGGATACTAAATGCCATCGCAGTCAGCCCGTGGCGGCGAACGTTGGAACTAATATAGCGTTATCAAACTAACCTACACATTTTAGCTTCCACAAGTGTAGTTAGAGGAAGGTTATTTTTCATGCCATAAATACAGGGTGTCTCAAAAATATACTAACACTTTGAATGACTATAAAATTATTATTTATTAACATAGAGACAAGTTTAAGGGCTTCAATTATAGAAGAGACATGTAATTAAAGACTCATGTTCGCAAATGTTCAAATTGATGACCCTCAGTGTCCAGGAGTTCTACAATCCGCCACCAACGCACCGGACCATTGCTCGCATCAGAGATAAATTTGAAGCAGATGGAACCGTTCACAACGTCAACAAGAAACGTTCTGGATGACCACGGACATCCACCAGTCCTAGAAAATGAGAACAGGTGCAGGAAGCCCTCACTCGATCCCCCACCGAAATCACTACGACAAACGGCTCGAGTGACACACATCTCAAAAGATAGTGTCCATCGCATCATGAAGCGCCTGCGCTGGAAATCCTACATTCCAACACGAAATTGGAAATTGACAGACAATGTCATGAAATTCAAAATGAACTTGGTCGTAACGTTTGCGAATCCATTGCTTCGCGTTATAAGCTTTGTTTGGACACTGACGGTCATCAATTTGAACATTTGTGAACATGAGTCTATAATTACATGTCTCCTCCATAATTGAAGCCCTTAAAAGTGTCTCTATGTTCATAAATAATCATTTTATAGTCATTCAAAGTGTTAGTACATTTTCTGAGGCACCCTGTATATGACATGTGACCGCCGGCTTTACTTCCCCTCCGAAGGAAGGCATACTGAGGGATTTTAACGCTCTTAAAAAATTCGACGACTTCAGCCGGGTTTGAATCCGCGATTTTGGGCATAGATACTCAGCATAATACCGACTACGCCACCAAAGCCGCTCTCCACGAATTTACCAGATTTATTGTGTACTTCTTGTGATATTACGCTGAATTTATGGATTTATGGCAATATTATATGCCATCTTTACCTCGCAGATATGCGAATCACGCTTAATTAGTCAATACCTTAAGCAACAATAATCAGCATCACCATAATATATCTACCTTTCTCTCTCACACGCATTTCTGCCAACCTGATTTGTGCCACTCACTTCTAATACCACATCTTAACTTCTCTTTACTTTCAATTCTTCATTCAAGAGATGAATAACGGAGGAAGATATTTCCACCACAGAAAGAAGACGACTTCATTCGATTTTCCATATTTCATACGCTTCGCTGACGGTACTTGTGTCTGATATTGCACTGCTCAATCTGATTTACTATTCACATAAAAATATGTGGCGAGAGAAATGACTCGGAATAAAGATAAGGAATTGACATCAAGTCTTTGATGTCGATCATATGTTATTTTTAAAGGATGTCATGAATGAAAGATGATTCCTCGTTCACTAGAACATCACAAGACGTTAAGATTGTCAATCATCGACTGAGTTAGACAGAAAAGTACTTTACGTTTGATGCAGGAGCGGTGTGTCATTAACCCTAGAATCGTAGGGTTCGTCTCTACTTCCCCCACTGCTCCCTTTGGGGCAGATGTCCTCGTAGTTCCGCCCCTTAAAGCAACAATAACTAACTAACTTCTCCCCTTTGTCTAATCCCCACCAGTGTTTGGCAGTCACAAAATACAAAGCTAATTAGTGAAAATAAAATAAAAAATATAAATAAATAATAAATTAGTCAAAATACAAAAAAGAGCAATCAAAACTAGTCAAAAAAAAGCTCAAAAATTCCAAAAATAACTCAAAAATCAAAATTAACCACAATTAGTCAAAATTACTCAAACCCACCTCAAACACATATAATAACAAGATGTTCAGTAAAGGACATATAGCCTACTTTCTCCTAAATGCATGGGTATTGTTATAACTCTTTGTCCTTTTCAAGGAGTATAATTGAATATTGATTGTAGTAGTTTGTTGAAATAAAACGTGCTATACGGATATTACGTTATGGGCTGATGACCTTGTAGTTTTATTAAAAGATTCCTCGTACATAAAGGTATAATTTTGCAAAATTTGGTAGAGATCAGATGATTAGTTTGGTCGTAATTTGATTTAAGCTTTTAAAATTTGGGTGGCCGCCATTACGTTTCTGTCAAGATGGCGGCAATATAAAACATGACACTAAGATATCCTTTGACAGTGCTACCCCTGTACCAACTTTCGTTCAATTCGGTTTCACCGTGTTTGAATAGATAGGGGGAATCGATTTGCACTCATACATGGCCGCCATCCGCAAATTTATGGGCTGGTGACCTTGCAGATTGGTCAAAGGATTCTTCATACATAAAAATATAATGTTGCAAAATTTGGTAGAGATCAGATGATTGGGTTGGTCGTAATTTGATTTAAGCTTTTAACATTTGGGTGGCCGCCATTACGTTTTCGTCAAGATGCCGGCGAAATAGAACATGACACTGAGGTGTCGTTTGCTAGTGCTACCCCTGTACCAAATTTCGTTCAATTCAGTTTCACCGTGTTCGAATTGATAGGGGGGGGGCAGACATTCCGAGTACACACAGACAGACAGACAGACACACAATTCTTTTGGCCCTGTGTTGCTCTCATAAGTCTACTTTCATTTTTTGCAAAAATCGAAAGTAGGCAAAAAAATATAAAAATATAAAAAAGTTAAAATTAGTCAGAAACCATAAAACCCCCAAAACATCAAAATTTTGTGGCAAAAAGTAGCTCAATAAGAAGAAAAAAATTAAGTATAGAAAAAAAGAACAAAATTAGTTGAAATACAAAAAAGAGCAATCAAAACTAGTATAAAAAGCTCAAAAAGTCCAAAAATAACACAAAAATCAAAATTAATCACAATTAGCCAAAATTAGTGAAAAACCAGCTCAGAAGTTCCATAAAAATAAAATAATAAAATAATACCAAAATTAGTCAAAATCAAAAAAGGGATTAACAAAAATCCAACAAAATTATTCAAAAACAGTCTCCATTCTGCCATCCTGGAGAGTGAAATAAAAGTTGACGCAAGTGGTATTTATTATCTGTGTCTAGAATCGTACTCGTCGCCGATGCGAAGCTCTACCGATAATAATAATAATAATATCGTATGACTCGGGTGCCGGGTGCAAGCTTTGTTAATTGACACCCAAAGGGTAGCTTGCATGTCGAATTTCGTCGTTCCTTGAAGCACTATGAAAGTCAAGGAGGTTAGATATCTAAACTCCTTGAACACTAGAGCGTTTTCTAGTAGAGAAATGAGGAACTTTGTGTTGGCGGAAACTCCCGAGATTAATATTTTGCCATTATGAAAACGGCCTACTGAATTCAAATGGGTTCTTTGACATGCCAACATTGTATGACATGGTGTCGTAATTTTTGCCGCCTTTCAACTTTGGAATTAGCGCTACCGTTCTACGGTTAAGGGCCAAAAGGGCCCCGCCCACGTAGGGCCGTATTGCACAAATTGTGTTTAATTAATGTCTTTATAAATTACTTTAAATTAGAGATATTCTCCTTAAAAGAGGTGTTCTTCCTTTCCCGAATCTCTAAAAAGATTTCAGTATACATAACTCATCCCTAGCTTAAGTTCCTGACAGTCTCGTGTGGTGTATTGTAATAGCGAGGGCCGCTCTACAGAACTGTCCATGAAAAGTACTACCCTAACAGGGAATTGTTACCGTTAGAAATAGAGCGCAGCTGTTGTGTATACTTACGTCATCTCGCCTCGTTATGGCTGCAGCGAGTGGCTTGCTGGGCAAGGGGGGACTCATGTACATTCATAGGCTAGAATGAGAACACACCGCACAGTGCATGGCCCAGCATGAATCAGGCACGTAAATAACGTCCACCGCAGGCGTGTTGCTGGGCGGAGCGCATTAGTTCCGATTTCCGCCACCGGTAACAATTCGCTGGTTGGGTAGTATATGGAGTGAAGGGCGATGTGAGTAAACAGTGGACATAGCACCGTCTTGCACACGAATTCTTCTGTGCTATGGAATAATTTTCCTTTCTCTGCAAGGGTCCGGAGAATTGGTCCATAACGTTGCGTTAAGCGAAATAGAAGATCTCACCATTTCACTTCCTGCTTCTGTCTCTGCTTGAAGGTCAAACATGATTATTACAGAAGAAGGGTTCACACTACGCCCTTAAACAGGTACATAGCCATGGTTCACAGCTAGCAGAAATATATTTATACATTTTCAGTTGTTCATTGCATTGGCAAAACAGGCACTTATGACTAAGAAAAACATTTTATCCAGCAAACATATGACTATAGATGTAAGAAAATCCTTTGCAAAATCATTTTATCATTTTAAATGATCTTGTCGACTTTGTCGTTACGCTGGGGTCTGTCGTTACGTTACGGTGACGGGACGAAATGTATCCAGATGCACTGAGGTGTGTGACATCATAGTACCGCTTGGTGCATTGTTCCCCGACAATCTCTACTTCGTTAGTATAAGACAAAAATCCCCGATTCTTGGATGTCACGGGTAATCTCGAGAACCACTGGATGGATTTTGATGCGGTTTTCACCATTCTGTAAAGGATATCTTAAGGAAAGATTCTGTAGAAAATAATTTATGTATGATCAAAGGAAGCCAAGCAGTAACGATTTCAGTGAAAAAGTCGAAAACAAACTTGGCGTCCGTGCGCTTCTTAAGCTTACGCTGGGCAAACCGTTAAAAATATAAATATACTATGAGTGTAAGAATTGGTCAGCATGAAAAGTTCTACAAAAAAAGTCCGCGAGAGCATATCTCTATCTTCAATACATCGCCCACTATAAGTGTTTTTAGACCGGATGGAAGGGGCACATCCCCGCACGCTCTGGTGAGCGTGACGGCATCCCGTGCGCTTGACCTTGCTTTGCCCTTGGTTTGCACTTGCTGTTCGCGAGTAATTTGAAACAAGGTAAAGTATTATAAAGCAAGATAAGTATTATGCAGATAATTTTCTAACATGTCAAGAGTCTTTGGCTCCGAGCGAAGCGAGAAGCCTCCAGCCTTTCTGGCATTTTTCAGCATTTGTAGCATTTAAATTTTTTTATGGAGTACACTGCTCTATGGAAGTGAAAGTTGGACTCTGGGTAAATTGGAAAACAATCGACTTGAAACTGCTGAAATGTGGATATGGCGGAAAATGACAAGAACGAGCTGAATGGAAAGAAAAACCAACCTGGAAGTCTCAAGGGGAGTCAAAGAAGAGAGAAGATTAATGAAGGAAATGGGAAAGAGAATGATAAAATATATTGGACATGTCATCAGACACAACACTTTCATAGTTAACATTCTTGAAGGGAAAATGCTGGAAAAGAAAGGAAGAGGCCGGCCTAGGACGAAGTATTTGGAAGACATCAAGAATAGAATGGGATGTGACAATTACATCGAACTGAAAAGAACCGCCAACGACAGAAGCGTGTGGTTGCATCGACAAGGCATTAGCCTCTAGAATATGTATGTACTGTTAGTGAGTTCTGGGAATGACGTTTATTTCTATAAATTAATGTGTTTTTAACTATTGTGGTAGTTATTTAATATGCTGATGTGTGCGACATATGAAAATGAATGAAGTGGTTTTTTTTTATTAACAAATCCATTTTCTTCTATAACTCTAAACACAAAGTTTGAAATTAAAAAATTAGGAGCTCATCATCCAAGTTGATAGATATATTTGCGTCACCACAGGAGTGGAAAGGGGTTTCGTTGGCGTAGTTGATAGCATGCTGAGCTTCTATGCCCAAGTTTACGGGTTCAAGTCCGGCTGAAGTCGTGGGAAATTTTAAGAGAGTTAAATCCCTCAGTATGCCTTCCTTCTGAGGGAAAGTAAAGCCGGCGGTCCCATGTCATAGATTTATGGCATGTGTGAAGCAAAATTATAGGTTAGATTTGATTAAAAGCTCTTAGGTTCCAATGTTCGTCGCCAGGAGCCGACTGTGGTGGCATATAGTAACCAAGTTCAGAACTAGTTGGTCGTTGACGGTGGCGTTTGATAGCGAAAGTTGGAAGTGCTTGAAAATTGAATGTCTGCAGTTGTTACTTGAATTAAAGAAGATAACACACACTAATACAGCCATCACAATTAACACCGGTTATCAGACAGTTTCTGCACACACCCAAAGTACACGGGGCTATATGCCCGTGTTTTCACAGCCCCTAAACTGAGGAATCAAAAAATCACAGGAGTGGAGAAGATATTTACACAAAAAAAAGAGCCATGTGAGTTCAGTTTCTAATGCACGAACTATTTATTAAAACCTGTTTCGAATGTTGTGTTGTGTGGAATGATGATAATGGCAACATTAGCAACAATAAATGTCAAATATAAAACAATATTTAATATGTAATAACAATAATAATCATCTGGTCCACCCTAAAATTTCAGTCATGAAGCGCCCCTGTTATTCATCCAACATTAAGATTGACAGTTGCTTCTTATGTGCTGCTGAACAGCTATCAATAGCTCCAAACAAGTGTACTTAATCTATAGAAAGAAATATAAGTATTGCCTTCTTCTTATTCTTCTTCTCCTTCCTCCTCCTCTCCTTCTTCTTCTTCTTCTTCTTCTTCTTCTTGCTCTTCCTGTCGTGCCGTCTTCTATCGAAGGTTGACAGTTATCATGGCACCGGGTGAGTTAGCCGTGGTCTTTACGGCATGACTGTTGGCAGTCACTCACATCCGGGAGGCGAGGAGGTTCGAATCCCCCCGCCGGCAACCTTAAAGATGGTCTTCTGTGGTTTCCCATCTTCCTTCCAGGCAAATGCCGGGGTTGGTCCCTAACTATAGACCACAGCCGCTACCTTCCAACTCCTCGTCCTTACATCCAAACTTCCCTCCCCAACGGTACTTGTAGCTCACCCATTGGGTGTCCGTCTAGAAGCAGCTACAAACCTGGCGAGCCGAACATGTCCTCGGACACTCCCGGAACTAAAAGCCATACGCTAAAAATAAAGTTATCATGGCTATTCTGGCTTTCCACGGTGGTTGAGTGGTTATCGTGTTGGACTACCAAACCCAAGCTTGCAGGTTCGCTCCTGGATGTGGTAAGTGATTTCTGAATGGCGACAAAAATCACGGCACGCATGTCATTCAATAGGCAGTGTTCACAATGGCAAAAATTAATCACGGGATTTTCCGCCATCACAAAGTTCTTCATTTCTTTACTAGAAAGCGTTATAGTGTCGAGGAGCTTAGATATCTAACCTCTTTGACTTTCATAGCGCTCAAGGAACGACAAAATTTGACATGCAAGCTGTCCTCTGGGCGTCAAATAACAAAGCTCGCACCCGGCACCCGAGGCCAAACGATATTATTATTATTATTATTAGTAGTAGTAGTAGTAGTAGTAGTAGTATTAGTATTAGTATTATGGCTATTCTAGTCTTCGAGTCAGCCACACGGCAAAGGGTCGTTGTGTTTATCCCAAACCAGTCCCTCAGGATCTCCAGCCATTTTTAGATTTATTTTGACTAATTGTTTTTATTTATTTTTATGGAATTTTCTGAGCTGGTTTTCACTAATTTTGACTAATTGTGACTAATTTTGGTTTTTGTGTTTATTTTTACTTTCTGAGCTTTTCTGATTAGTTTTGATTTGATTGCTCCTTTTTGTATTTTGACTACGGCCAGGTAATCAACTGTAGGATCTTGTACGTTTCATTCCGCATCATTCATCATCTTGTACAGTTTCCAGCCCCTGGCTGGGTCCGCTTGGAACATAAGCCTCTCCATCATTTTCTATCCTCCCACAACCTTCACTCCTCACTCTGCCCCACTCCTCTCGTCTTTTCTGCACTCCTCCCTTCACACCCACAATCCACCTATCTCTTGGCCTTCCTTTTGGTCTCTCGCCCTCATGCATCCTCCCTGCCCTCCTGCATTCTCCTAACTTGTCCGTACCAACTCATTCTCGACTTCTCTATTATCTCTTGTAAGGAATTCTCTTCCGCAATCTCTCTCTCTCACTCTCTCATTTCTTACTCTATCCCTTCTTCTTATTCCTAATCTGCTTCTTTGAAATTTCATTTCGCAAGCCTGGATCCTTCTCACCTGTCTCTTCTTCATAATCCATGTTTCTGACGCGTATGTGAGTATTGGGACATAATACGTTCGATACAATACCAGTTTGCTGTTCTAAGGTACGTCCCTGCTCCATATCAGACCTTTCACGCCTTCCTCTCTCACTGATCTCCTTGTCATTTCGACCCAAAAAGACCTAATAAATCGAATGAAAGTATTCCTAACTTCACAAATTTTGAACATTTATTCGGTTCAAACAGCCCGAGAACTTAGAAAAATTAGGGCCAGAAATCTAAAATGGTAAATATCTCTCTTATGCATTATAAGAACTCCATTCTGTCAACTGATTATTAACCAGAGCCTTACAATGCTTGTATATAATGATTATCGAGATCGTAGGACTTAAAAAGTTTTTTTTCTTTGCTATATTGAGCCCCCTTAATACATTCCCAAATGCAAAATTTGGACATTTTGGAATTTTCCCTTCGGTTGCTACCTACCTTCCACCATCATTGCAAATTTCAGCATTCCCTTTCATTGTTCATTATTGTCGCTTTTATCGAGCGTAATTAAAATCCTCAAAATCGTGATGGCGCAGTGGCTTAGCTGCTCGTCTTTCACCCGGACGGCCGGGGTTCGAATCCCGGTGACAGCGGGGTGGAATTTTCACCTGAAAAATCACGTGGCGTCAGGAAGGGCATCCGGCCTTAAATCCCCGGCTGTACCCGTTCGTCCTGGGGATGCGATGACCCATCTGCTATAACATCACATCCCTGGAGTTCCAGGACAGAGCGGAGTTAAATGAACCTCTAGTCAAATAAGGAATGTGTCGGAAATTCAGCTGAGTTCTTGAAAAAGCAGTGGGTTTCACGAGACAAAGTATCTCTAGGGTCGTTACGGGCTTAAGTTAATAAAAATAATTCAAATATAAATGGGCGCCATCAACTGAATTCCTAGCAAAACCACTTCCTTTCCGGATAAGCCTTACTCAAGACAAGGAAAGAAAAAGGAACATCACACCATCATCAGATCACAACTAAGATAAAAACAAATTTATTTTACTTTGATAGTCAGACAGACATTTTAAATATAATTCCTACCTGAGAGTATGGTCGAATGCAAAGTTAAATTGTCATTGTCCAAAAAATCGAACCATCTCCTTTCTAATGCAAAATTATTTCAATCCACTTATCAAGAAAAATGTATAAAGTTCTCTTGGGTTCTCAGGATCACTGTATCACTATGTCTTTCGTCACTGACATTTGTGAAACCTGAGACCTAATTCTCTTTAATTTAACATCAATGTGGATTTAATTAAGTTACTAATCTGCCTAAACATACACATATAATAATCACTCATGTTAAATATCACATAAATTATGGTTTGCATGGTATAATTTGAACGTAGAACATGTTAATCTAATGTTCCTAAACATTTACTAATTAATTTACATTATTTACATCGTCATTAATCTCTTATCTGTGAATTACAGAAAATTCAAATTCTCATTGGTCATCCTCATCATTATTATCAAAATTAAATATTTCTTACATTAATTCTCACTTCAAAATTCCCAATATTCTTGTCAGAATCGTTAATTCATCACCATTACATCATTTAAATTCACATTTTAAGTTGCAATTCCTTCGAATCATCTCTCAATTAAATGTATTTAATTGCATATAAATTCATTAATCATCAGCTTCTTTAATTAATCATCACCTTCTAATTCAGTTATTCATCATCATTACAATCGTCTAATAATTCATTTCAATCAGTTTAATTAATTCAATCTTTAATTCATCCACTTATTTAATTCATCGATTTATTTCAAAATTTAATTTATCAACTTATTTAAATTTCAATCATCTGGTTATTTAGTTTATTATTTCATCTAGTCATTCTGATTTTTATTTCATTAGGTCAGATCGTTAATATGCTTAAATCTCAGATTATTATTTCATTAATTATTATTTTCAGAAAATCTTGTATTATCAACTTCATTTATTTGTTTAATTTCCTAACAAATTGTTTAATATGGTTTATAGAACGTTGTCTTACAGTTTTATTACTTCCAAGTTATATCTCGTATTTAATTATCATGCCAAAAATATTATTGTCTCCACGACATCACGTTGGATCTAACTATCCACAACGACATTATATTTCTTCAATATTCCAAATATCACATTTGAATATAAGAATTGCTACAAAACTCCATAAATATTCAGCACATACAGCATGAATCTCAACAAATACGCTAGACTGGGTATGACGACCTCATGTCCGCTTCAAAATACATTATCAACGTTGCAACTATCAAATGGCAACTTCCACAAAATGCCTATCACAAACTTCATTTAACCACGTTGCATGATCTACAAAAATATATAAATGGCTTCAAATTATTAACGCACATAATCTCCAATGACTGTAATTACTCTGATCACATCTAGACAACTTCTTAAACAATTGGAAAAATATTACTTCAGTAATTTATGATCTGCTTTCAAATAGCATAAATTCTCTTTCACAAGTTTCATAATTCACATCGTAGAAAAACACCAATGTGCTACAATCTCTCACATCAAAATCTGCAATACTGATCTGCCTTAAAATAATTATGACCATTAATGATTAATCTTACAAGATTAAATTACTTTAAATCCTTCTCAAAGGTATCAAACACAATTATAAAAATCATCAAAGCATCAGCTGTAACAGCTGTTAAAACTGAAATTACTCTCAAAAGAGTATAGCAACAAAATATTGGATTGGCAAACAAGAATTACTAAATGCAATCCTGTTGACATTTATCGTTACTTTATTTAACAAAATTTCGACTGATATGTGACTAGTAGTTCCTTGTTTAATTCACTTACATCTCGTGTACATTCGGATGATAAAATGAGTACCTCAATGGCGAGTAAGATGTGTAACCACCGTGCAATCGTATAAATACGAAGGACCTCGCCCCGTCGACTTGGATGATAGTTCCCTAAACGGTGGGTAAGGTGAGTAGCCACCATACAATCGTATAAATACGAAGGACCCCACCTCGTAGGCTATATGAGTGAATGTACTAGAAAGGAATCAACAAGTTTCTAGTTGTCATATAAAAGCGACGTTCATTCACTAAAGTGAATAACTTCTTAATATCTCCAAACAATCCAATGGAAAAAAAAATCCCTACTGATGAATAATACACACTCGCTAGTATGCAATGAACTGACGAAGTAGTTTCTGATAATCAATTGCAGATCACGAGTTAGAAATACTCGTTACACAAAAAAAACTATCCATGAAAAATATCCTAGCTGGAAAAATGTCTATAAGACCAAACATCTTCTTAATAAAGCCAAACAACGGTGAGAATATCGAATAATGATGCCTGCCATATCATATGGTCACTCCATATTCTAGCAAATTCGAAGTATATAAATTCAAACCATGTCTTAATAATCAAATCACTCCTATTAGAAAAATATACATGTGTGCCCAGTATTCATGAAAATAATCGAATCAGGTAGATAGAACTCTTACAATACCTTTCATTATCAGTTGTAATATAATTTCCAAGATCGTCGATTTTCCCTACCTAAAGATTTCTCGTAAGATCGGCGTGAATATCATTTCATCCATGAAATGACGATTTCCTTCGAAATCCCAAGCGAATCAGCTGTTGGACTCCTCTCGTCAGGAACCGAATCCATCGCTCTGTGGTGCCATCTTGTCTCTATTCACGTTTACTCGATCATGTTGAACCTCGGATTACCCATAGCGGATATCGTCCAACTCCTTCTCGAAAAGTTCATGGAAACAGCGGACCCCCTACTCTTCTTCTAATATACGCCACTGTTCCGATAAATGTTCAGTTTGAGAATTGTAAGTCCTCTCTCAACTTACTGCAAAGTTCTACTTGAGTAAAATAAAAATTTTACTAGATAGTGTTCATGATTACGATACACCCTGTATCTGTCTATAATATGTAATCCATGAAAATTGTATAAGATAAAAATCTTATAAATGCACGCTGTAATGTTCATCAGAGCCTATGCTAAACATTCAGTTTACTTGAAATAGTAAAAAGTCGTTTGAATGTATTATATAACAGCATGGTTATAAGGTTGTATGTGAAAGCCTGTGTTCGAACAGCGTCGAAATGAAGCTTGAAACAAAGTCTTCATATGCGATCAGTGTGGTTTTGAAATACCCCGGCTATCTACAATTGTCTTCTCGGCTAGGTCGCCTGCATCAACGACCCGCGCGGCCTCTGTTGCTCGGTGATACGAGAAATGTCGCCTACTCCTGCCGTGACGGATTACGTGTGTTGCGTGACCTTCAATGCCCGTCTCGCTGTGCTACAGAGCTGCTCTGTACTGCTCGCCTCATTGAGCTCAACTGAACTGCTCAGCGCTGTGTTCCAGCTTATGAGCTCCGTGCGGCACGTGGCTAATTCTCCCCACCACGGTGCTCCTACGTCACGAAGATAGTCTCGAACCCGACTCCTCTCGGCTGTTCTGTTATACAATAACTTATTTCCATAAAATTATTTCCACATATAATGCATGTCATATATACTCTTCTAAGTTGTTTAAACTTATTATAATCCCATATATATTTCAATAAAGCTTCACATCTTTATTAATAATTCTATCTTCTTACAGATTTCAATGCCTCCTTGATTCTTGACCTCCTACGTCATCTTGGCTTTCTTCTTGACGCGATCGATGCGCTATCATATCAGCTTGCCTTCCAAAACCTCAACTACAGCTTAATGTCAGCTGGCGTAGCCGATAGCCTAAAATAGGTATCGGGTACATCTCTCCCGTACATCTCCTTTTTTTTATCAGGATTGAGGAAAAAAATACACTCTCAGGCATTCAATATATTATACATGTACACGATAGCTCTACAATTTCCTTTACTCAGCATGATGGTATTTCCTGATGCTAGCTGCATTAAAAGTTCCTACAACTTCATCAGTATCCATTCTGACAATCTTATAGCTATTATTCTGGTATGTTTGTTCAATACGGAACGGTCCAGCGTACAATGGAGCGAATTTATGGTAGATCTTCAGCTGTAGGTTCGAAGTGACTGGCTTCCTAATCAGCACCTCATCATTTTCTTGAAATGGCTCGTGGAACCTCCTTCCTGCCTGTCTCCTGGCTCTCTTCTCCGCCTGTCTTCTGAGCCTCTCTCCTGCCATCTCGACTCTTCTTTCTTGTGTGGGTTGAGGATCTACTGGTGCCCTCACGACTCTATCCCATGGTCTATCCGGTTTCAATCCATGATGAAGCATGGACGGAATCTGTCCTGTGCTTTCATGTACTGTGGAATTCAAGCATTGGTTAATGATGGGTATCACTTCCATCCATCTATGGTGTTGCCTTGACACATATAAGCGACACAGCTTACTTATCTCCGGCATAATTCTTTCGGCGGGATTTCCCTCTGGATACCGTACAGAATTAAACACATGCCTGATTCCTAAACGTTCCATAGCAGTAGAAAATTCCATGCTAGTAAATTGCGATCCATGGTCACTCAACAAAACTTCAGGTTTCCCCATGCTCGGAATGACTGTTTTCTCAAGTCGATTTATTACGTACTTGGACGTAGCTTTCTGTATAGGGCATAGAGATACGTACTTCGAAAATACATCGACTGTTACTAAAACGAATTGATTGCCTTTCGTCGAACGAGGAATCGGACCAAAAATGTCCGTCGCGAAAAGTTCTCTTGGCTTGCTGGGTAATATTGATCTGGGAATTTCTTTCATTAACTTAGATGAGTATTTACTTCGCTGACAACTGTCACAGGTCTTTATGACGTCGCGAATCGTTTGTCCCATTTGTTTCCACACAAAAGTTTCTTGAGCGAGAGCCAAAGTCTTGTCTACACCTACATGAGCTGCAGTTCGGTGTATCATCCAAATAACTGGTTTGACAAGCTTGGGTGGGATCACTACTCTAAGTCTAGTATGATCCTGGTCAATATATTGGCATATAACACCTCCCATAATATGATGTCTTCTAGCCTCTATCTCAGTTCTTTGAAAATCTGGATCAGTGTTATCCATCCTACGTGTCAGAAAACGGTAAATTCTTCGTAAAGGTGCATATCTCTTCTGAGTTTGCGCTAACAACTTCAACTTTTCTAGAGTACCACTATCCTCTTGAATCAAATTTATATGGTTGACTATTACTTCTTCACAAGGGTTTCTGCTCAGCACATCTGCTAACAGATTTAACTTCCCCGGTCTATGTACAACAGTTGGGTTAAATTGCTGTAAGAACAGAGCCCATCTGGTGATGCGGTCACTCGCTAAGTCTGTCTTCATAATAAATTGGAGAGCTTTATGATCTGTGATCACTGTTATGTCATGTCCAAACAACACCTTCTTCCACGTTTTGAGAGCATGAACCACTGCTAATGCCTCTAACTCAGTTGCATAGTAATTCTTCTCACAATTCCTAAGCTTGCGACTGGTGAAAGCTAAATATCTATGTTTCTTGTCATCATCCAGCTGATATAGGATTCCACTAATACCTATTTTGGATGCGTCTGTCTCTACAAAGAATCGTCTTGTAAAATCAGGATACTCAAGCTTGATATTTTGGATTAGCATTTTCTTGGCCGCTAAAAACGCTTGATTGCATCTATCGTCCCATTTCCATCGATTTCCCTTCCTTAATAAATCCTGCAGAGGTGCCATTGTCTCAGTATATCCAGGACAATGTGTTGAAAAGAACTGACACATGCCTAAAAACTGCCGTACCTCTTTAATCTTTCGTGGTGTTGGAAACTCTGAAATTGCCATTATCTTCTTTGGATTGGGCCTATAACCATCTCCATCGATTCTATGTCCAAGAAATTCAATTTCTTCATGAAAGAATTGACATTTATTGAAGTTCACCTTGAAGTTCGTTCTTCTAAGATCTTCAAAAAGCATTTGAAGGTGTCTGATATGTTCTTCCGCTGTCTCAGACGCTATAATCAGGTCATCAATATAGCTTACAACATGCTCTTTAACTGCATCTGACAAATTTTGATCTAGTGCTCGGATCATCACCGGACCACTATTTTTCACACCAAAAGGTAACCTATTGAATACGTATGTTTTATGGTCAAACAAGAACCCTGTGTACTGTTTGCACTCTTCTGCTAGCTCAACATGATAATATGAACTAGTCAGATCGATTGTCGAGAAGACACTCTTTCCTCTAAATCGGCGTAACAATTCACGAATAACAGGTGGTCTATCGTGTTCAGGAAGAACTCTTTCGTTAAGGGATCTGGCATCTAAACATATCCTCAGCTTACCGTTAGGTTTCTTGACAACAGCTAAAGGATTCAAATAAGCAGTTGGCATTTTCTTAATTATTCCATCTGTTTCCATGTCGCTTATCATTATGCTAACTTCCTCCTTCCATTTATCCGGAATGGGATATAAATTTTTATGGTATGGTTTGTCATCCATCAACTTGATGCTGTATGTAAAATTTTCTATGAGACCTGGTTTGTCATTGAATATATCCTCATATTCTGAAATTACTTGATCAAACCGCCCCTTAATCTCTGGATTTATTTTACTAGTTATGCCAATTTTATCTTCTATAGACCTTTCAACGCTGCATACAATTTCATCCAATATATCCTCTCTAAAGAATGTCATCTCCGATTCTTGATTTTCCATAACCCCTTCTTGAAAGTACATGCGCCTACTCTGCATATCTATGATCAGGCCACTCTTACTTAGGAAATCCACTCCTAGGATCATGTCAAAATGTAGTTGACCCACTACTAGGAACATCTGTTCAAAACTTCTGGTTCCAATCCCAACATCTAAAAGTACCTGACTTTTACATTTCATACTCTTGTCTGGAATCACCCCTTGAATTTTGCTAACAACAGTTGGCAACATTGTAATTCCTCCTAATAATTTCAATTCATCCAGGCAACCTATGGATATCAAGCTCACCATAGCTCCTGTGTCTACAAGTGTCTTTATTTCTTTTCCCATGACTTCCACACTAATAACTGGCAATTCATGTCTATTTTCCCGTTGTACTATGTCTTCTTCCTCGATTAAATCCTCGTCCTTGACCTGATATGTTTCTACGATGACGATTGATTCCCAATGATTTTTATTTTCTTCTGGAGTTAATTTGACGTTTTTTTTTTTTCATTGCCACTCGTGCTGGCTCGATTGACATCTCTCATTGTCTCCTCGAGTGGTGCACTAGGCTGTCTATCCTCTTGTCTTGACCTTTCATGTCCACGATTATCCCTTCTGTCGTTGGGATCGTTTCTTCGGCCTTCCTGTCGGTCGTTTCCATTAAACTGTTGACCTTGGTTCCAGTTATTCCTTCCCCGATATCTGTTATTATACCGATTCCTGTCCTGATACCTGGAATTTTGGTTATAATTCCTATACCGGCTATCTCTCGCTTCTTGATCGTATGGCCTTTCATATGGTCCTCTATATCGATCATTTCCTCTTGCATTACGGATGTTTCCTCGATTCCCATCGTTCCGTCGGTTTTCCCAGGAATCCCTTCTGTCCGTTTGAGCTGCATTGTCCACGACTACCGCATTTACTTCTTGCGTGTTTCTGTTGTCGTTCCTATTACTTCTCGGTGTAACCTGTGCGCTCGTATAATCCAACCGCCTCAATATGTCATCATAATGTTCCAGCGTATTGGCTCCCGATGCTATCAAAGATCGCTGTACCTCTATCGGTAACTGTCGCGCTATAGCTTGCAAAAGCTCTTCTTCTGGCAATGGAGGAATAAGGAACTGTAATTTAGCCAGCTGTGACGTGAAGTAGTTGGCGTAATGCGTCGGATGTGACGTAGAATAGCGTTTAGAGTACATCTCCGCTCTTACGTTGAGTTGATCCTCGGCACTCCAGAATCTCCTCAAGAAAGCCATGGCAAATTGCTCCATGTTCGCAAAGTTGCTTCTGAACGCTCTAAACCACGTAAGTGCAGATCCATCTAAGGCGCGTTCTATTATCCTTAGCTCTCTTTCTTTGGCTACCCTGTGTTCCGCCATGTAGTCTCGAATATCTCGCAGAAATTCTACTGGTGTAACTCCTGTATTTCCCGAAAACTTTCTCGGTTTGTCATCTAGGTTCCTTATAATTGTGACTGGACCTGAGTATCGTTCACTTGGACTCGACGTACTCCTACTCGAACTTGGATTCTCCTGAGGGGTTGAACTGACCCTTTCGAATGTCACATTCGGTTGCATTTGACGGTCTTCTACCATGCTCGTGTCTTGATTCGTCATACTGCGGTCTATCGCTGTTTGATTTATCAATGTTTCCCCTGATGTCACATTATGACTGGTAAAACTGTTAACTATGGATTCTAGTTTCGTCATCCTGTCTTCTGCTAATCTCTTGACCTGAGTCTTCAACTCATCTAACGATGTAACGTCCTGCGTCTTGTTACTTTCGTCTAGATCGTTCCTCAACTTGTCAATCTTTCCTTCGCACGTGTTCTTCACTAACGCGACTTGTTCTTTCAACAGATCAACATCTGTTCTAAATAGTGTTGAATCTAATTTCATCGCTTCCTTGCTTTCCGTAAACCTAGCTTCTAAGTTTGCCATACCTGCGATTAATTTTTCATCTAACCCGTCACGTTTCTCTTTTGCTTCGGCATCGACCTCATTATATCGTTCTTCAACAATTGCTCCGACTCTATTTTTAAATAAAGTTAAGTTTTCGTTAACCCTTTGCTCTATATCGTCGTCTATCTTTCTAATATCCTTCTGCAATTGATTTTCTAACGACTTTATATTAGAATTGACCTCTCCCAAGACTTCATCTTTAATGGTCCCAATTACTGTCTTCAAATCTTTTATTTCGTTACCTAGATTCGTTTCTAGACTCTTAATCTTAGTCTCGAAAGATACTTCGGTAGACCAATCTTGAATTTTTCCTACATCTGCCACTAAACCATCGATGTCGAATCTCAACTTCGATACATCTGACTTAATGTCTTTCTGTATGGTCATAACGTCTGTTCTTAAAGTAAAAATATTTTCTTCCCCTCTATTTTCCAACTCGATAATATTTTTCCTTAATATCTGAACATTTTCCTCTCCTTTCATGTTTACTGCAATGATGTCTAATTGTAAAGTTTTCAACATCTCATTGTTCTTCAAAGTTAAACTATTCTCTAATCTGGTTAACTTATTTTCTAATTCAGTATTAGTTTCTTCACTACGAGACTGTAATTTCTCTTCTAACGATTTAAAATTGTCCTCACTATTTGACTGTAGCCTAGTCTCTAATAACATCAACTCATCTTTGCTATTTGATTGTAGTTTTTCTTCTAATGACTTAAAATTGTCTTTCAAGTTAGCTTCACTAGTTGACTGTAGCCTAGTCTCTAATAATTTTAAACTGTCGTTTAAATTCTCTTCATTACTAGCCTGTAATGATTTTACATTCTCTTTACATTTAGCTTCTAATCTAGCTTCTGAATTATTAATTTGTTCTTTAACTTCAGTTTCCATCTTAGAAATGGTTTCTGCAATTCCAGACATACCCGTCTGTAACTCTCCTAACACCTTCGCTAAATCCTCTGGCAACATAATTATATTTCAATATAGAATTATATAGAGACGTTAGACAACAACACATCACGATGTCTCAATTCCTGCATTCACTTGGGTATAGGGAAAAATATCTTATAACTAACATGATATTACTAATACGATTAACATGAACACTGGATTGGGCACACAAGTACATTGTCTGACTAAGTATAATAAATTTTGTAACACACTTAAATGAACTTGAGATCAATCTCTCAGTAATCTAAATCTGATGTGATTCCATAGAATTAACAAAATCGAAAAGCCCCACTAGTTGGATAAAGCCAATTCTCCCTCTCTCTCTGTACCCGTTCGTCCTGGGGATGCGATGACCCATCTGCTATAACATCACATCCCTGGAGTTCCAGGACAGAGCGGAGTTAAATGAACCTCTAGTCAAATAAGGAATGTGTCGGAAATTCAGCTGAGTTCTTGAAAAAGCAGTGGGTTTCACGAGACAAAGTATCTCTAGGGTCGTTACGGGCTTAAGTTAATAAAAATAATTCAAATATAAATGGGCGCCATCAACTGAATTCCTAGCAAAACCACTTCCTTTCCGGATAAGCCTTACTCAAGACAAGGAAAGAAAAAGGAACATCACACCATCATCAGATCACAACTAAGATAAAAACAAATTTATTTTACTTTGATAGTCAGACAGACATTTTAAATATAATTCCTACCTGAGAGTATGGTCGAATGCAAAGTTAAATTGTCATTGTCCAAAAAATCGAATCATCTCCTTTCTAATGCAAAATTATTTCAATCCACTTATCAAGAAAAATGTATAAAGTTCTCTTGGGTTCTCAGGATCACTGTATCACTATGTCTTTCGTCACTGACATTTGTGAAACCTGAGACCTAATTCTCTTTAATTTAACATCAATGTGGATTTAATTAAGTTACTAATCTGCCTAAACATACACATATAATAATCACTCATGTTAAATATCACATAAATTATGGTTTGCATGGTATAATTTGAACGTAGAACATGTTAATCTAATGTTCCTAAACATTTACTAATTAATTTACATTATTTACATCGTCATTAATCTCTTATCTGTGAATTACAGAAAATTCAAATTCTCATTGGTCATCCTCATCATTATTATCAAAATTAAATATTTCTTACATTAATTCTCACTTCAAAATTCCCAATATTCTTGTCAGAATCGTTAATTCATCACCATTACATCATTTAAATTCACATTTTAAGTTGCAATTCCTTCGAATCATCTCTCAATTAAATGTATTTAATTGCATATAAATTCATTAATCATCAGCTTCTTTAATTAATCATCACCTTCTAATTCAGTTATTCATCATCATTACAATCGTCTAATAATTCATTTCAATCAGTTTAATTAATTCAATCTTTAATTCATCCACTTATTTAATTCATCGATTTATTTCAAAATTTAATTTATCAACTTATTTAAATTTCAATCATCTGGTTATTTAGTTTATTATTTCATCTAGTCATTCTGATTTTTATTTCATTAGGTCAGATCGTTAATATGCTTAAATCTCAGATTATTATTTCATTAATTATTATTTTCAGAAAATCTTGTATTATCAACTTCATTTATTTGTTTAATTTCCTAACAAATTGTTTAATATGGTTTATAGAACGTTGTCTTACAGTTTTATTACTTCCAAGTTATATCTCGTATTTAATTATCATGCCAAAAATATTATTGTCTCCACGACATCACGTTGGATCTAACTATCCACAACGACATTATATTTCTTCAATATTCCAAATATCACATTTGAATATAAGAATTGCTACAAAACTCCATAAATATTCAGCACATACAGCATGAATCTCAACAAATACGCTAGACTGGGTATGACGACCTCATGTCCGCTTCAAAATACATTATCAACGTTGCAACTATCAAATGGCAACTTCCACAAAATGCCTATCACAAACTTCATTTAACCACGTTGCATGATCTACAAAAATATATAAATGGCTTCAAATTATTAACGCACATAATCTCCAATGACTGTAATTACTCTGATCACATCTAGACAACTTCTTAAACAATTGGAAAAATATTACTTCAGTAATTTATGATCTGCTTTCAAATAGCATAAATTCTCTTTCACAAGTTTCATAATTCACATCGTAGAAAAACACCAATGTGCTACAATCTCTCACATCAAAATCTGCAATACTGATCTGCCTTAAAATAATTATGACCATTAATGATTAATCTTACAAGATTAAATTACTTTAAATCCTTCTCAAAGGTATCAAACACAATTATAAAAATCATCAAAGCATCAGCTGTAACAGCTGTTAAAACTGAAATTACTCTCAAAAGAGTATAGCAACAAAATATTGGATTGGCAAACAAGAATTACTAAATGCAATCCTGTTGACATTTATCGTTACTTTATTTAACAAAATTTCGACTGATATGTGACTAGTAGTTCCTTGTTTAATTCACTTACATCTCGTGTACATTCGGATGATAAAATGAGTACCTCAATGGCGAGTAAGATGTGTAACCACCGTGCAATCGTATAAATACGAAGGACCTCGCCCCGTCGACTTGGATGATAGTTCCCTAAACGGTGGGTAAGGTGAGTAGCCACCATACAATCGTATAAATACGAAGGACCCCACCTCGTAGGCTATATGAGTGAATGTACTAGAAAGGAATCAACAAGTTTCTAGTTGTCATATAAAAGCGACGTTCATTCACTAAAGTGAATAACTTCTTAATATCTCCAAACAATCCAATGGAAAAAAAAATCCCTACTGATGAATAATACACACTCGCTAGTATGCAATGAACTGACGAAGTAGTTTCTGATAATCAATTGCAGATCACGAGTTAGAAATACTCGTTACACAAAAAAAACTATCCATGAAAAATATCCTAGCTGGAAAAATGTCTATAAGACCAAACATCTTCTTAATAAAGCCAAACAACGGTGAGAATATCGAATAATGATGCCTGCCATATCATATGGTCACTCCATATTCTAGCAAATTCGAAGTATATAAATTCAAACCATGTCTTAATAATCAAATCACTCCTATTAGAAAAATATACATGTGTGCCCAGTATTCATGAAAATAATCGAATCAGGTAGATAGAACTCTTACAATACCTTTCATTATCAGTTGTAATATAATTTCCAAGATCGTCGATTTTCCCTACCTAAAGATTTCTCGTAAGATCGGCGTGAATATCATTTCATCCATGAAATGACGATTTCCTTCGAAATCCCAAGCGAATCAGCTGTTGGACTCCTCTCGTCAGGAACCGAATCCATCGCTCTGTGGTGCCATCTTGTCTCTATTCACGTTTACTCGATCATGTTGAACCTCGGATTACCCATAGCGGATATCGTCCAACTCCTTCTCGAAAAGTTCATGGAAACAGCGGACCCCCTACTCTTCTTCTAATATACGCCACTGTTCCGATAAATGTTCAGTTTGAGAATTGTAAGTCCTCTCTCAACTTACTGCAAAGTTCTACTTGAGTAAAATAAAAATTTTACTAGATAGTGTTCATGATTACGATACACCCTGTATCTGTCTATAATATGTAATCCATGAAAATTGTATAAGATAAAAATCTTATAAATGCACGCTGTAATGTTCATCAGAGCCTATGCTAAACATTCAGTTTACTTGAAATAGTAAAAAGTCGTTTGAATGTATTATATAACAGCATGGTTATAAGGTTGTATGTGAAAGCCTGTGTTCGAACAGCGTCGAAATGAAGCTTGAAACAAAGTCTTCATATGCGATCAGTGTGGTTTTGAAATACCCCGGCTATCTACAATTGTCTTCTCGGCTAGGTCGCCTGCATCAACGACCCGCGCGGCCTCTGTTGCTCGGTGATACGAGAAATGTCGCCTACTCCTGCCGTGACGGATTACGTGTGTTGCGTGACCTTCAATGCCCGTCTCGCTGTGCTACAGAGCTGCTCTGTACTGCTCGCCTCATTGAGCTCAACTGAACTGCTCAGCGCTGTGTTCCAGCTTATGAGCTCCGTGCGGCACGTGGCTAATTCTCCCCACCACGGTGCTCCTACGTCACGAAGATAGTCTCGAACCCGACTCCTCTCGGCTGTTCTGTTATACAATAACTTATTTCCATAAAATTATTTCCACATATAATGCATGTCATATATACTCTTCTAAGTTGTTTAAACTTATTATAATCCCATATATATTTCAATAAAGCTTCACATCTTTATTAATAATTCTATCTTCTTACAGATTTCAATGCCTCCTTGATTCTTGACCTCCTACGTCATCTTGGCTTTCTTCTTGACGCGATCGATGCGCTATCATATCAGCTTGCCTTCCAAAACCTCAACTACAGCTTAATGTCAGCTGGCGTAGCCGATAGCCTAAAATAGGTATCGGGTACACGGCCAAAACCAAAATGAGCCTGGTTGGCTCCGGCGACCCAAATTAATTGGGAGAAGCCGAAGAAAGTCTATAGCGGACCCTGCCACGAGGTGGGACAAACGCTAAAGCAAAAGAAGAATTAAAATCCTCAAAATAGGAAACACTGACGCTCTTCAATGATTCTTATCTGTTGATTTCTGCATCTGCATTCATTGTTTTACCTGAGGGCCTATTCCTTTGATACTTGAAACTATCCACCTTCTTTCGTACTTCTCCTCCTATCATTATATCTTTTGGTACTGTACCCCTATTTCTCGTTCACACTTCTTTGCATTCAATTTCAAACCATATTCCGCATCACGTGTCCAAAATATTCGAGTTTCGGCTTCTTGATGGAAAGGAGCACTTGATCTTCCCATCACCTGAGTATTCCACGAGATACGTAACATCCACCGATACATCCACAATTCGAAGGCTTTCAGCTTCTTGCACACGGCCTGGGTTATTAGACTCCACCCTTCCATTCCACACAATAGTGTGGGAAATACATCCCCTGACCATTCGTAGCCCAATATCTAGATTTAGACTGTGATTACTGAGGAGCTTTTTCATTTTAATGAAGATTGTTCTTCGCATGTTCAAATCTTGCTTTGATCTGTTGAGTTTCTATCTCCAAGGTCGCGGGTTCAGACCCAGCCGAGGTCGTTGGATTTTTATGAGTGTTAAAAATCCCTCAGTATGCCTTCCTTCAAAGGGGACGTAAAGCCGACAGGCCCATGATATAGATTTATGGCATGTAAAAGAACCTTCCTTTAGCGAAACTTGTGTGAATCAAAATTTGTAGGTTAGGTTTGATTAATGCTCTTAAGTTCAAACGTTCGTCACTGGGCGCTGGTTGCTATGGCATCTAGTAGTAGTGAAGTTCACAGCTAGGTGTCATGGACGGTAGCATTTCGTAGCGAAAGTAGGAACTACTTGAAATTATCGTCTGCAGTCCTTACTTGAATTAAAAACAGATAAAACACACTAATACAGTCATCACAATTAACACCGGTTATCAGACAGATTCTACACACACCCAAAGTACACGGGGCTACATGACCGCATTGTAGCAGCCCCTAAACAAAGGATCCAACCAACTATCTCTTGACTGAGTTCCCACTGTATATTCAGATTGCACCCAAAGTACTTAAAGTATCGAACACGCTCGATGGCTTGGACAAACCTCCGTTTGCTCACAATCATGAACTTTGTCTTTTTCACGTCCATGTTTCGCCCCCAGTTGTTGCGTGCAGTGTTGACTTTCTCCAGCAAGGCCTATTGCAATGTCCGCAAGTATTGCCTAGGTGGAACAACCCCTATTTTTAGCCTACTTTTAATATACTGCTCAAAAAAATTAAAGCACCACTTTTTTCACAGGCCACCAAATTTTGAAAAGTTGACCTACAAGCTCGAAATCTCAGTATGACGTTTGTCCTGACGCCTACCAAGCATATGCTTCAGCACAACTCCCCAACTTGAGTAGTTTCGGGGTAGCACCCCGAAAACCAGCCCATTTTCGAAAACCGCAAATTGAAGTTTGCGAAAAACGCTGCAGGACTTGTCGTAGGTTGCCAAAGCAGTCGAAAATTAATGAGTCTTGCTCTTAAAGGTTCCACAAACACGTTGAAATCGTTACATTTGACGTTTGGGCATTTTCAACCCCCTTCATCATCCCCTAAACATGGACTACCATTGGGGGCGTCTGAGAAGGTACCGGGTGTGTTTAACCACCTGAAAACCTGTACACCGTCCTCAGTTGCTGATTGCAGTAAGTTCTTAAGGCCTCCGCCAATGTCCACACCCCCTAACACCCTCAACTGGCATGGGACCAAACCACCCCTTCTCGATTCACCCCTAAGGAAGGTTTTAATCGAGATGTTTATCAGTGCTGCTAATGGGGGGTCTTCCCCTAACATTTCAAAAAAGGAACTGTGCCTTTGTCACCACCTCATCCCCTGCAACCCCCGTTTGTATGATTTTTCGAATCAGGCCCTTTTTAAGGGCTGAAACGACGTCTTAATCGCTAAAAGGGCTGTAAAGGTCCTTAGAAGTAGTGGTGACACGAAATCAACCCCTTCCGATCGATGATTAACATTCCGTCCCCCAAATTCGTAATTTTTGCACCCTCAACCCTCCCTGCCTGGACGCGTAATGCGTCATGGCAGAGTTTTCAGAGTTGGATGAAAATGAAGCTTATGGCCTGCAATGCAGCCCAAAACAGCAGGCTGGATAGAAATTCATCGGTAGGTTGGGAAACGGGACTAAAATTTTTCAAAAAGTGTACAGCCTACAGTAAGTACGCCCATGCATAGGCAACCCACATCACGTCCGTGCGTGTGGGTTGCCTATGATCGGCAATAGGTTACCAAGTTTGGCAATGGGAGAAAAATGACGTGATGTGGGTTGCCTATGCATTGGTGTACTTACTAGAGGCTGTTAACTTTTTTGAAAACTTTTTGGTCCCGTTTCCCACCCTACCGATGAATTTCCATCCAACCTGCTGTTTTGGGCTCCATTTCAGGCCATAAGCTTCATTTTGATCCAACTCTGAAAACTCTGCCATGACGCGTTACGAGTCCAGACAGGGAGGGTTGAGGGTGCAAAAATGTCAACTTTGGGGGATGGAATGTCAATCAAACATCGGAAGGGGTTGATTTCGTGTCACCACTACTTCTAAGGACCTTTACAGCCCTTTCAGCGATTGAGACCTAATTTCAGCCCTTAAAAAGGGCCTGATTCGAAAAATCATACAAAAGGGGGTAGCAAGGGAAGGGGTGGCGACACAGGCGCAGGTCCTCTTTTGAAACGTTAGGGGAAGACCCCCCCCCATTAGCAGCACTGATAAAAATCTCAATTTAAACCTTCCTTAGGGGTGAATCAAGACGGGGTGGTTTGGTCCCTTGCCAGTTGAGGGTGTTAGGAGGGGTGAACATTGCCGGAGGCCTTAAGAACTTACTGCAATCAGCAACTGAGGACGGTGTGCAGGTTTTCAGGTGGTTAAACACATCCGGTACCTTCTCAGGCGCCCCCAATGGTAGTCCATATTTAGGGGATGATGAAGGGGGTTGAAAATGCCCAAACATCAAATGTAACGATTTCAACGTGTTCGTGGAACCTTAAGAGCAAGACACATTCATTTTCGACTGCTTTGGCAACCTGCGACAAGTCCTACAGCGTTTTTCGCAAACTTCAATTTACGGTTTTCAAAAATGGGCTGGTTTTGGGGGCGCTATCCAGAAACTACACAAGTTGGGGAGTTGTGCTGAAGCATGTGCTTGGTAGGCGTCGGGGCAAACGTCATACTGAGATTTCGACCTTGTGCAGTCAACTTTCCAAATTTGGTGGCCTTTGAAAAAAGTGATGCTTTAATTTTTTTTGAGCAGTATATTTTGTAAAAATGAGGAAAAAGTAGACTTATGAGATCGATAAGGGAAAATGTGTGTCTGTCTGTCTGGCTGGCTGTGTATGTGTCCCCCCTCCCCCTATCAACTCCTAAACGGCTGAAGCAATCGAAACCAAATTAAGTATGAGTAAAGATGTATACCGGAATATCTCAAGCCCATATTTGAAAATGATGTCAGTGCTACCAACTGCTGAAAAAATGCACTAGAAATTTGAGCTCCATGTTGGATATCTTGGAAGGTATGCATGGGAGCTATTCCAAAATTGGCACACATGTAGATAATACTATTCCAGTTTAATTTCCAGGAGGACATACATGACCGTGTTGCCAAAATAGTTTTAAGACTTCTGATAGGTCCAATTTTTAAATGCATATAACTTCGACACTAACAATTGGATTTCAACCAAATTTTGTACGTAATATGTGTACATAAACAGATATGACTGAGCGTATTCTTAAGAGCCACCAGGGCTGCCAACTGTTGATAATTGCTCTCTCTCTCTCTCTCTCTCTTTTTTATATCCAAATACCAATATATCAGAAAGTATGCAAGCCGACAGCTTTTAAACTATGCACACGTATAGTACCTGACATTTTAGATTAATTTGGAGTAACTTATATACGTCAGTTCTACCAACATGATTCTAAGCCTGCTGATAGGATCAATTTTTAAATACATGTAACTTCCAAATTTCGTATGTGCTTTGTGTAACATAACATATATGACTATAAGTATTCTTAAGAGCAGTTGGGGCTGACAACTGTTAATAAATGCTGTCTATAATTTTTTTTACCCTAATATTCTAGATAGGTTCATATACTGTAGATTAATCATTGGCATGAATCTTAATTTTAAGAAAAGTAGGTTCTTTAGTTCGTCACGGAACTTCTTGTTTAATTAGTACCTGCATTTGGAACTGTACAATGCAGTCCTGGTTAATGAATACCCTGGGCCATGCCGATCCTGTTGTAACACGCGTCATTACGTCACTCAAACACACCCAATCAAGGTAAAGCAGGACATCCATGGCGTAAAACTCCTTCCACATACGCCCCAGGGGCTCACATCTAGTGGTGCGTGGGTCGGCGACCCCAGCTGAGTCTGGCATTACTTCCACTTACTTGTGCCGGGCTCCTCTCCGTCTTCTTTCCTGTCGACCTCTCTTGGTCAACTCTTGTTCTTTTTCGACCCCGACAGTATCAGGGTATCTTAGGCCTAGGGAGCCTCTTCCTTTCCTGTCTTAATTGGTCCTTCTCTCATCTCTCCTGATCCCTCATTCTTCGAGGGGTCTGACCTCTTGTTTTCTTTACATTGTATCTCGTGCCTTCTGCACAAGGCCCTCAAGGAGGCAGGGTGTGTGTAGCCCCACCACTTCTGGTGCACCCTCGATAGTGCTACACCCTCAAGGGATCACGGCTGGTGAGTTCGGGAGTTGGCGACCCCGGGGTATTCCTGAGCTGGGTCCAGTTCTCCCTCCTTTTTCCTCTGACTTTGGGACGGGCCCTGTCCTCTTTCCCTTTCCTATCAGCCTTTCATGGCTCTCCTTCCTTCCAAGTCCCTCAATTCTCGTTCTTCGGGGCTTGAGGGCATTTCTTTTCTTCCTGTCTTTTAGTTGTCTTATTCTATTTCTGTTTGCCATTTCTCCTTCTAGTCTGTAATTCTGTCGTTATTATTAGATATAGTTTACATTACATTCCCATCTTTCACCATCACCCAAACCATTAGGGGCCGAAAACCAAAATGTTTTCGGTGGCGTAGTTGGTAGCATGCTGAACTGCTGTGCCCAAGATAACGGGTTCAAACCCGGACGAAATCGTCAGATTTTTTAAGGGCGTTAAAAATCCTTCAGTATGCCTTCTTTCGGAGGGGAAGTAAAGCCGGCGTGGCGGTCCCATGTGACAGATTTATGGCATGTAAAAGATCCTTCCACAGACTAAACTTGTCTGAAGCTAAATTGTTAGGTTAGATTTCGTCGGAATGGTATATCAAAGTTCGAACGTTCACCATTAGGTATCATTGATATCTGGTAGTGAAAGTTGGAACTACTGTACTTGAAATTGAACGGAACTTGTAGCTCACCCTAAGGGTGTCCGCTGGAAGCAGCTACAGACTCAGGCGAGACGAACATTCCTAGGACACTCCCGGCACTAAAAGCCATACGATAAATAAATAAATAAATAAATAAATAAATAAATAAACAACAATTATCATCTTCATCATCATCATCATCAAACCATTAGGGGTCGATAAGCTAGATGTTCGGCCCCTAAACTACACAATTATCATCATCATCTTTCCACATACAAGTTTTCTTCGAATGGAGCTCGTATTAGCCTCTCTGCTCGGCGCTGTACACGCTGTAGCTTGTTCATGTTTTCCGCTGTAGTGGAATGCCAAGCAGGTAAGCCGTATGTTATCATCGGACCTGTCTATGTTTATCTCTACTTGGTATAAAACCAAGTCCCCGATTCTTGGATGTTACGGGTAAACTCGAGAACCACTGGATGGATTTTGATGCGGTTTTCACCATTCTGTATAGGATATCTCGAGGATGATTTTTGTAGAAAATAATTTATTTATGATCAAAGTAAGCCGAGCAGTAACAATTTCAGTGGAAAAGTCGAAAAAAACCTGGCGTCCGAGTGCTTTGTAAGCTTACGCTGGGCAAACCGTTAAAAATCTAAATGCCATCAGTGTAAGAATTGTTCAGCATGAAAAGTTCTACAGTAAAGTCCGCGAGAGCATATGTCTATCTTCAATACATCGCCCACTATAAGTCGTTTTACGTTTTAATTTCTTCCGACCATATCCAATCAACTACTGAGGCACAGAACACCTTGTTGAGTTAAGACTTCTGAGAGGGGTGATTATGTTTGGAGGTTCCCTGGAAGTGCAACTCGGGTTTTCTTCATTTTGCCTGTGAAACACAGTCAAGTTAAGATTGGATGGAAGGAGCATTTGAGTTTCATTCATCTCACCATTCCCTGGAAGTGCATCGTTGTTGATTGATATCGTAAAGAAGCGCTTAACACGTAATGCATTGACAACTGTTCCCGTGCGAAGCTGTTGCTAGTCATAATTATTCGAATGTTCGGATACGCAAAGCCCCAATCTCCAGGCATGCAACCGTGGATGGCAGCAAGTATTTCAGTCGTAACTCTTCGATGACACAGGTTTTACGCACACCTAAATACACGAGGCTACATGTCGCAAAGCCCCTCACAATCCTGTGTAAGGTCAGATTTCCACTCGGCGGATGGGATTGTTCTCCCCGCTAATGGAATGAATTACTAATAATTTAAACTCCCCCATGCGACCAAGCCGCTCACATCCCCGCTGGTGGTATTGAAAATCGAAGTATTTGAAGTGAAGAGAGAGGGGAAGGATTGTTATGGTTGTGGGGGAGGCAAACATGGGGAGGGAGAGAATTTGCATACACCGTGGGGTTAGGGTGACATTGGAAATGGCAGGTCAACTACAGGGTGCTTCCAAAGCCCTGTAATATTACACTATACTGTTTGAGTCTCCTGTCTTTTGACTGGTTTGATGCAGTCCTCTATGCCTCCTTGTCCTTACAAGGAAACGGATTGCGGTGCAAAATTATAATATTCTTCTTCTTTATTTGTTTCACCCAACTTTGGGATACATGAAATCAACCACTTTTTATTTTTTGAGCACCCTGGATATTGCTACACCCTCAAGGGCTCATGGCTGGTGAGTTTGGGAGTTGGCGAACCCGAGAGATTCCTGAACTGGGTCCGCGTTGTCCCCTTTTTCCTCTGACCTTGGGGAGGACCCGTCTCCTCTTTCCCTTTCCTATCTGCCTTTCATGGCTCTCCTTCCTTACAAGTCCCTCAATCCTCATTCTTCGAGGTTTGAGGGCATTTCTTTTCTTCCTGTCTTTTAGTTGCCTTATCCTTTATTTGCCTTATCCTTTATTTGTTTACCATTTCTTCTTCTAGTATGTAAGTCTGTAGTTAGTATTAGTTATAGTTTTCATTCTCATCTCATCTTTCACTATCACCCAAACCATTAGGGGCCGATAACCTAGATGTTAGGCCCCTTAAAACAACAATTATAAGGCAAAACTACTTTTTACTTTCACGTGGTTATACATTACAATTTACTTTAATTATTATAATTATAATAACGTTATTTTTTGTTTCTCTAATTTTAATGTTTATTTATTAATTTTGAATTTTCAATTTATGTTCTTATAAAATTTAATTTTGATATTTTTATTGAATTAATTAATTAACTAATTTCGAATTGATTTTTAGAATTATTTTCATAATTTATTTATAGTTATGTTCATTATTTTAATTCTTACATTTCTTTTACTATTGTAATTTTATTTGTATGATTTTTATTTCTATATTCATATTTTATTTTTACACTTTAATAGTGAATGTTTTTAGTTTCTTTTTTCTTCAAATTTTATCCAACACATTGTTCTGTCAATTTTGAATGAAATCCATTATTTAGTATAGAAGTTACATGCATTTTAAAATTGGACCAATCCGCACGCTTAGAATCATGTTGGCAGCACTGGCGTAGGCCTATATTAGTTAATCTAGAATGCCAGGTACTATACGTGTGCAAAGTTTAGAGCCATTGGCTTGCATACTTTCTCTGAGATATTGATATTGAAATGAAAATCCACAGCCTGCTTCCAGTCTCCGACCGGGTCAGGAATGGAATGAATGAAGCCCCCATCTAGCGGCGAGGATATGAACTGTGCCGGCTGCCGAGGCCTGACGCACTCCTCTGGGGCAATGATTAAATGAATGACAGATGAAATGATAGTGGAGAGTGTTGCTGGAATGAAATTTTGACAGGGAAAAGCGGAGTACCCGGAGAAAAACCTGTCTGCCTCCGTTTTGTCCAGCACAGATCTCACATGGGGTGACCGGTATTTGAACCAAGGACCCAGCGGTGAGAGGCCGGCGTGCTGCCGCCTAAGCCACTGAGGCTTCACGTCAAGTAGATACGTATATAATATTTGATTTTTGAAATACTAGCACTTCGGCATGAAAATTCTCCGAAATTTGGCACCTTTTAAAGCATAAATTGGTTAACATAGAGACCACTATCCCACAAGGGGTTAAAACAACAGTTATCATTATCTAACTGCTAATAGGGGACCATGGAGGCGACTTGTTCTCAAACAGAGGCTTGCAGACTAGATAGGGCGCTGAAAGCCAACAATTTGTACTCCAGGGAAATGAAATCTCGTTGGTAGCAGAGCAACAGCTGTTATTGAGTTGTTCCCGTAGCTAATGTACACAGCGCGCTGCCACAAATCCATCAACACATATTACGGTATATCTCCAACAAGGTGCGGTACAATTAGTACGAAATAACCAGCAACGGATTCCATTATATCTATCTGTTTATCGATCTACCCTTTTAGAGCATATATTGACTCAACGACTTGTTCGTTTTTGAATGCTGAATTTTTGCATTTCCGTAATTTTTGTGTACAATTATTATAATTGAATCGGTCATTGTTAGAATGCACTAGTCAATTCTTGTCGAAATTGCGATTTCCATGGATACGTATAGTATGAATGTGCACGCATCTAGCTATGTTAAAAGGAACTCTCTCTCTCTCTATTCGTTTAACCGATTCCGACTCTCCGTGACCCCATGTACTAAACTACGCCAATTTCTTCTGTCCTACACTGCCTCCCGAAGATTTTCCAAGCTGGAATTTAGTGCTTCTGTGATGCCATCCATCCATCTCATTCTTTGCCTCCCTCTTCTTCTTGTGCCTTCTATCTTCCCCAGCATTAAGGTCATCTCTAATGAATCATGTCTTCTCATGATGTGTCCAAAGTAGCCCAGTTTTTGTTTCAGGATTAAGCCCTCCAAGGAACACACTGGTTTAATTTGCTGTAAAACTGACTTATTGGTTCTCTTCGCAGTCCATGGAACTCTAAGAACTCTTCTCCAACACCATAATTCGAAGGAATCTATTCTACGGCGTTCAGCTTTTCTTATGGCCCAGGTCTCACATCCGTACATCACAACTGGAAAAACCATAGCCCGTACTATACGGATCTTTGTTGTTAAGGTTAGGTATCTACTCCTTAAGACATTGTCCAGATTTGAAAATGCCTGTCTACCAAGTAGCAATCGTCTTTTGATCGCATGACTGCAGTCACCATCGGCAGAAATCTGTGAGCCAAGATAGTTAAAGACAGAGACTATCTCCATTTTTTCTCCTCCTACTTGCCATGAATTGACAGTTGTAGTTGTCATAATTTTTGTTTTCTTGACATTCAACATCAGTCCAGCCTTTGAACTTTCCTCTTTCACTTTCAGTAAGAGGTTTTTTAAATCTTCTTCAGTTTCAGCCATCAGGATTGTATCATCTGCATATCTCAGGTTGTTTATATTTAACCCAGCTATTTTGATTCCTGTTCCTTCTTCATCTAACCCCACATTCCTCATAATGTGTTCTGCATACAGATTGAAAAGGTAAGGTGACAATATACAGCCTTGCCGTACTCCTTTTTGAATCTTAACCCATTTAGTTGTTCCATATATGGTTCTCACTGTAGCTTCTTGATCAGAGTTTAAGTTCCGGATGAGGTTAATGATATGTTCTGGTACTCCCATGTATTTTAGTACTTTCCATAACTCATTATGATCAACACAGTCAAAAGCTTTAGCATAATCAATAAAACAAAAATATACATCTTTCTGGAACTCTCTTGCCTTCTCCATTATCCATCGTACGTTGGCGATTTGATCTCTGGTCCCTCTTCCTTTACGAAATTCAGCTTGTTCTTCAGGTAGCTCTCGGTCTACATACTGGCGTAGTCTATTTTGTAGGATTTTAAGCATGACTTTGCTAGCATATGAGATAAGTGCTATTGTTCGGTGATTCGTGCATTCTTTAGAATTTCCCTTCTTAGGAATTGGGATGAATACTGAACTTTTCCAGTCTTTTGGCCATTGTTGGGTTTTCCATATTTGCTGACATATGGAATGTAAAATTTTCACTGCACTATCTCCAACTTCTTTGAACATTTCTATTGGAATTCCATCATGTCCACTTGCTTTGTTTTTAGCAATATTCTCTAGGGCCCATTTGACTTCGGTTTCCAAAATATCTGGTTCTGGTTCGAAGGGCACATGAACGTCATTATCCATATTACATGGTTCTTCCTTATACAGATCTTCTACATATTCCATCCATCTTTCCTTAATGTCCTCTGCTTCTGTTAGATCTTTGCCATTTTTATCTTTTACCATCCCAAATTTTGCCTGAAAATTTCCTTTGATATCCTTAATTTTCTTGTAAAGTTCCCTCGTCTTGCCCATTCTGTTATTTTCCTCAACTTCCTTACATTGATTAGTTATAAAAATATTCTTATCTCTTCTAGCTAATCTTCTAAACTCTGCATTAAACTCAAACATTGCTGATCTATCCCCTTTAATTTTTGCATTCCTTCGTTCTTCTGCAATTTGCAGTGCCTCATCCGATAACCATTTGGCCTTCTTCATATTCTTTTCCTTGGGAATGTATTTTTCTGCTTCCTGCTTAACAGCAGCAGATACTTCTGTCCACAACTCTTCAGGGGTTTTGTCTCCAATATGTAATGTATTAAATCTGTTCCTGACTTCTACTCTATAATCACAAGGAATTCTTCCCAGGTCAAATCTGTATGAGGAGGCAGTTCTAGCCGTTTTCCTCAACTTCAACCGGAATTTTGCAATTAATAATTCATGATCTGATCCGCAGTCAGCGCCTGGTCTTGTTGTAGTAGATTGAATAGCACTTTTCCACCTACTATTACAAATTATGTAATCAATTTGATTCCGGTATTGGCCATCTGGTGAATTCCAAGTGTATAGACGTCTTTTGGGTAACTGGAATAGTGAGTTGGTAATAATCAGTGAATTATCTAGGCAGAATTCTATGAGTCTTTGTCCTGCTTCATTTGTTGTACCAAGACCAAATTGTCCTGTTACACCATTTACTATTTGATTTCCCACTTTAGCATTCCAATCTCCAACTATGAACACGATATCCTTGTTTGGTGTCGACCGTAGTAGTTCTTGTAAATCTTCATAAAATTGGTCAACTATGTCCTCGTCAGCATCAATGGTTGGTGCATAAACTTGAATGACTGTAACATTGAGAGGTTGACCTTGAAATCTGATGGATATCATTCTATCATTTTTATAGTTGCAACCCATCACAGTTTTACCTACTCTGTTACTAACTATGAAGGCTACTCCATTACTTTTGTTGTTGTCTTGTCCAGAAAAGTATACTGTGTAGTCATCCGAAATAAACTCTCCCATTCCAGACCACCTCATTTCACTTATTCCCAATATGTCGATGCCGATTCTCTCCATTTCTCTTTTGAGTACATCTAGTTTCCCTTGATACATGGATCTCACATTCCATGTTCCTAAACAGTACTTTTCCTTGCAGCATTGCACTCTTCTTAAAGCCCCTCTCAACCTAGTTCCCCCCGGAGATCCGATTGGGGAACTTGCAACTTCGGAACATTTTAAATTGAGCAAAGCCATGGGGTTTTCTTGGAATATTTAATGTGGTGGTTTCCCGTTGCCTTCCACATTCTGATGCCGTTGACCAATCATGGTTCCTCCGCCTTCAGGGATAATTTCTCATCCCTAGGACAACAGAGTGCCCTAAGCCTCTACCCGCTCTTCCGCCTTCCAAGGAAACCGTTGGCACTTGGTAGAGGATGACCTCTTATACCGGAGGTCACTCGGTCGTCAGAGCCTCGTCAGTCTTAAGCAGGGTGCACCACGTGCAGGTGAGGTTGACATTTGAGTAGGAGTTCTGTCAACATCCTACCCCTTACACCCCTAAAAGGAACTAAGTCTTCCCATTCAGTATGCTGTATCACTCCTAGCTGAATTTAACATTCAGTGTTGAAGAGAACGAAGTCATTGACTTACTTTCAGACTTTTTAGTTCTATTTGCCCACTACCGTATTGCTAGCATTAAAAATATAGTAATATGCTATACTGGTATCCATAAATCTGTATATTTCTCATAAAAGTGAACTAACTACTATTTAAATATCTAATTCTTTGTTAAAGGGAACTAAGTAATACATTTCTTTTTGTATTTTCTCCCTTTTTATGGATAAATCCATTCAAATATACCTCTCTAGGACAGTATCATTGGTTGGTTGGTTGGTTGGTTGGTTGGTTCTTAAGTTTAGGGGCTGCGACAACGCGGTCATGTAGCCCCGTGTACTTTGGGTGTGTGTAGAATCGGTCTGATAACCTGTGTTAATTTTGATGACTGTATTAGTGTGTGTTATCTGTTGTTTTTTTTTAATTTAAGTACAGACTGCAACTTAGATTTTTTCAAATAGTTCCTACTTTTGCCGCCAAACGCCACCGTCAACGACTACTAGGCCAAGTTCAAAACGTAGCTACTAGACGCCACCGCAGTCGGCTCTTGGCAACGAACGTAGAAACCTAAGAGCGTTGTTTACATTCTTAACCTATCCAATTTAGCTTCACACAGGTGTAATTAGTGGAAGGTTCTTTAACATGCCATAAATCTATGACATGGGACCGCCGGCTTTACTTCCCCTCCGGAGGAAAGCATACTGAGGGATTTTTACGCTCTTAAAAAATCCGATGGCTTCGGCCGGGTTTGAACCCGCTATCTTGGGCATAGAAGCTCAGCATGCTACCGACTACGCCACCGAAGCCGCCTGACAGTATTATTGCGGGCAATGTTACTTACACGTGACAGCAAATATGCTTTACAATTAAGTGAGAGAAAGAGTTTTTGTCAATTATCTCAATTCTTACAAAAATGACTTAGTGCTTTCTAACAATGACCGATTCAATTATTAGTTTTATTAAATTTTTGGTTTCATTAATTTCGGTCTTTTCAAATTTAGGTGTCTATCTCTAAATTTTAAATTCCATTCCTAATTTGTATACTTTAATCTGTGTTAAGAGGAGCGGATGAACTTGTAGTTCCGCCCCTTAAAACAACAATAACTAACTAACTAACTTTTAGAGCAATTTGAATTTTATCAATTCTATGTTTTCTACGTTATTTAGATAGATTTCATGAGAAAGCCAACTATTGCTATGGTTACCACGCTACGATTTCGGGAATATTTCGACATATCTTCGCTTTCACAAGCCCCAGACTCCAAAACCACAGTCTGTTCAAAAGTTTATATACCTAGGTACAGTAAATATCTACTGCATATCTGTTTCTTGTGGACACGACGACTGCCGTCATTTTGCATCAATCACTTTCAACTTTATACATATAATATAACCATTCAAACTCTCGGCTGAGTTCGTTAGTGGACAAAATCAGAAACCATTGACCGCTGCTAAGTTAGACGACTGTCTGGAAGAAACCATTGGTCGCTACTAGGTTAGATGACTGTCTGGAAGAAACCATTGGTCGCTACTAGTTTAGACGACTGTCCGGACCAAACCATTGGTTGCTGCTAAGTTAGACGACTGTCTGGACGAAACCATTGACCGCTGCTAAGTTAGACGACTGTCTGGACGAAACCATTGACCGCTGCTTAGTTAGACGACTGTCTGGACGAAACCATTGGTTGCTGCTAAGTTAGACGACTGTCTGGACGAAACCATTGACCACTGCTTAGTTAGACGACTGTCTGGACGAAACCATTGACAGCTGCTAAGTTAGACGACTGTCTGGACGAAACCATTGGCAGCTGATAAGTTAGACGACTGTCTGGACGAAACCATTGGCAGCTGATAAGTTAGACGACTGTCTGGACGAAACCATTGGCAGCTGATAAGTTAGACGACTGTCTGGACGAAACCATTGACTACTGCTAAGGTAGACGACTGTCTGGACGAAACCATTGGCAGCTGATAAGTTAGACGACTGGACGAAACCATTGGCAGCTGATAAGTTAGACGACTGTCTGGACGAAACCATTGGCAGCTGATAAGTTAGACGACTGTCTGGACGAAACCATTGGCAGCTGATAAGTTAGACGACTGTCTGGACGAAACCATTGACTACTGCTAAGGTAGACGACTGTCTGGACGAAACCATTGGCAGCTGATAAGTTAGACGACTGGACGAAACCATTGGCAGCTGATAAGTTTGACGACTGTCTGGACGAAACCATTGGCAGCTGATAAGTTAGATAACTGTCCGGACAAAACCATTGGCAGCTGATAAGTTAGACGACTGTCTGGACGAAACCATTGGCAGCTGATAAGTTAGACGACTGTCCGGACGAAACCATTGGCAGCTGATAAGTTAGACGACTGTCTGGACAAAACCACTGGCAGCTGATAAGTTAGACGACTGTCTGGACGAAACCATTGGCAGCTGATAAGTTAGACGACTGTCCGGATGAAACCATTGGCAGCTGATAAGTTAGACGACTGTCTGGACGAAACCATTGGCAGCTGATAAGTTAGACGACTGTCCGGACGAAACCATTGGCAGCTGATAAGTTAGACGACTGTCTGGACGAAACCATTGGCAGCTGATAAGATAGACGACTGTCTGGACGAAACCATTGGCAGCTGATAAGTTAGACGACTGTCTGGACGAAACCATTGGCAGCTGATAAGTTAGACGACTGTCCGGACGAAACCATTGGCAGCTGATAAGTTAGACGACTGTCTGGACGAAACCATTGGCAGCTGATAAGTTAGACGACTGTCTGAACGAAACCATTTGCAGCTGATAAGTTAGACGACTGTCTGGACGAAACCATTGGCAGCTGATAAGTTAGGCGACTGTCTGGACGAAACCATGGGCCACTGCTAAGTTAGATGACTGGACGAAATCATTGACCGCTACTAAGTTAGACGACTGTTTGGACGAAACTGGCCGCTGCTACGTTAGATGACTGGACGAAATCATTGATCGCTACTAAGTTAGATGACTATTTGGACAAAAATGACCGCTGCTAATTTTGATGACTGTCTGGACGAAATCATTGACCGCTACTAAGTTAGACGACTGTTTGGACGAAACTGGCCGCTGCTAAGTTTGATGACTGTCTGGACGAAATCATTGACCGCTACTAAGTTAGACAATGAAAATTACTGCATCTAGTACAAGCAAGGGGGTCTGGACGTTAGCCTCAGGTTAGGTTTATGTTTGTAAATAAAGCCTGATTAACACATAAAATGTAATGGGCTATGTATGCATCGTTTAAACCTTAAGTGTCGGCCATGACGTCACGGATGCCACCATTCTGTGACTAGGGGGAATTGTGTATCGCGATCTATACCACTCCCATTATTTGAAGATTAGAATAATCAGGTATAGAAGGCGATGCGCTGTACAGGGATACACTTGAATTCCCGAGAAATGATTCACATCGCTTTATAAGAATCAGTTTATTTTGTAAAGGACTCGCGGTTGGGAAATACATGTGTTAAATCCCTATGTAAATTTTAACAAAGGACTCTGGCTCTAAGCTCTGGAGAAGTGGAATTTATTATTGAATGGGGAAAGAGGCGCGTGTGGTATTTGCATAGAAATAGCGGCGTGCTTTGGGACGGAAAGTAGGCAATGGCGTGCCGAAAAGCTAACATTATGACGGTGGATATGAGAAGCCAGGGGTGGGGGAGAAGCCGTTTCCTCTACAGACAAGCTAGTTTCTGGAGATGAACTCTTGAGACCAGTGAAAAAGAGATCAAAAGTCTCCGGCAGCGTTTATTATGATACACATGATGACGAGTAAAGGAAAAAGAAATTATGTGGCAAAATGGTGTCGCATGCAAAAATATATATTAGCCTACTTTCGATTTTTGCGAAAAATGAAAGTAGACTTATGAGATCAACACAGGGCGAAAAAAGTGTGTCTGTCTGTGTGTGTGTATGTGTGTGTGTGAGTCTGTGTGTGTGTGTCTGTGTGTCTGTGAGTGTGTGAGTGTGTGTACTCTGAATGTCTGTCCCCCCCTATCAATTCGAACACGGTGAATGCGAATTGAACGAAATTTTGTACAAAGGTAGCACTAGCAAAGGACACCTCAGTGTCATGTTTTATATCGCCGCCATCTTGACGGAAACGTAATGGCGGCCACACAAATGTTCAAAGCTTAAATCAAATTACGACTAACCTAATCATCCGATCTCTACCAAATTTTGCAACGACATACCTTTATGGGGGGAGCATTCTTTGACCAAACCAATCGGTCATCAGCGTAATAGTTTGCGGATGGCGGCCATCTTTGTGTGAAAATCGATTCCCCCTATTAATTCGAACACGGTGCAACCGAATGGAACGAAATTTGGTACAGAGGTAGTACTAACAAAAGGCACCTCAGTGCCATGTTCTATATCGCCGCCATCTTGACGGAAACGTAACGGCGGCCACACAAATGTTCAAAGCTTAAATCAAATTACGATTAACCTAATCATCCGATCTCTACCAAATTTTGCAACTACATACCTTTATGGAGGGAGCATCCTTTGACTAATCTAATAGTTCATTCACCTGATAGTTTGCGGATGGCGGCCATCTTTACGTCAAAATTGATTCCCCCTATTAATTCGAACACGGTGGAACCGAATGGAACGAAATTTGGTACAGAGGTAGCACTAGCAAAGGGCACCTCATATTCATGTTTAATATCCCTATAGCACGTTGTATTTCAACAAGCTCCTACAACCAACATTCAATCATACTCCTTGAAAAGGACAAAGAGTTATAACAATACCCATGCATTTAGGAGAAAGTAGGCTATATGTTCTTTACTGAACATCTTGTTTTTATTAAATTAATATAATATGTATTCATTTATTGATCTATCTCATTTAGTTATTTATCCTCGTGTTCATTTATTTATTTGATTTTATAATTTTTATTTATCTCCATATGTATTTATCTATTTATTGTATTTGCTGCTTTTCATTCGGTCAACACAGTTGCTGTTGTTTGAGTCTTCAGTCTTTTGACTGGTTTGATGCAGTTCTCCAATCCTCCCTGTCCTGAGCTAATCGTTTCATCTCTAGATAGCTACCACATCCCACATCCGAGGCAGTTTAACATATTCTAACCTTGGTCTACCCCTACAGTTCTTGTCCTCGACCCTTCCTTCCATAACTAAGCTTGCTATTCCTGGGTGTCTTAGTATGTGTCCTACCATCCTATCTCTTCTCTTCACTAGCAGTCGCCAGAAACATCTCTCCTCTCCCACTCGTCTTAATACCTCTTCGTTTGTAACCCCATCTTCCCATCTGATCTCCATCATTCTCCTGTAACACCACATTTCAAACGCTTCAATTCTCCTCTTTTCTGCTGCACCAATAGTCCAAGTTTCACTTCCAAACAGCGCCTCGCTCCAGACAAAGGCCTTCAAAAATGACTTCCTAATACCTAAATTTATATTCGATGTCAACAGATTCCTTTTTTGTTGAAATGCTTTCCTTGCCTGAGCTAACCTACTTTTTATATCCTCTTTGCTTCGTCCATCACTGGTTATTTTGCTTCCTAAGTAACAGAAGTCTCCTACTTCCTTTAGTTTTTCACCTGCCAATTTGATGTTCATAGAGGTTTCTGATTTATTTCGGCTGCATTCCAATATTTTTGTTTTACATTTATTGATTTTCATCATGAATTCTTTCCTCACGACAGGGTCCATACTATTCAAAAACTCCTTCAAGTCATCAGGCGTGTCGGCCAAGAATGCCCATAACTTCCAATGAACGGGCGGGTACAAATTATAAATATGTAAACACCATCCTGGAAAAAAATACATGTATTGGTTAGTTATCACTAGGTCTAGGATTTTTAGGTAAATAAATATTTTTTATGTAAATACATATTTCAAGCATTTTTTTCTATAAATACATAAATTCCTGCTTTTCACTTATTAGCACATAACAATACCTAATATTTACATTTTTTTTTAAATCAGTATGCTAGATCTTTCAGTGTATTGCATTCTTGTTCTGTGTTACTTCAACGAGGAAGAACCTGTGAGCTATCTAATCTTCGCGTATGTCAGCTTGCAACTGTATTATTCTTAACTTGTCGCCCCGTGCCACTCACTGTGGAAGCCGGGGATTTCCTTGTCCATAGCCATATTGCACCACGTGCTAGATCTCCCCCTCCTCCAGCTACCTGGAACCAGTGTCACTCACATGCAGTTCATTTGTGGCACTGTGAAGTGTAAGGCAGTTCTACGATGCCTAAAGTGAAAAGTATGTTGCAGAATTTGAAGATAATTTTACTTCTGATGGGGGCGTTCTGTTCTGCCACCCCTGTGGGAAAGCAATCAAGGCTGAACAGCGATCTCAAGTTGCACAACACCTCAAGGCAAGAAACATATTGCCGCAGTTTCGCGTCTTCAGAATAAGTGTTCCGCGATAATCGTCGGTCATTTGGGATGGACAACCTGAAGATGTATCCCGTTGTCTATTTTAATGCTTCAGCAGTCAGTGACATAGCATAAATTGCATTCGTGAGTACTGCATATTGTTTATATTCACATTAATAAACTAAATTATAATTAAATATTTTTACTTTTTTGTCACATATTTCAGGTATGTTTAATACATAAAAAATAAATTTTTTCCCGATTTTTTTACACCTAGCCCTAGTTATCACACTTAAATGGGCAATTTAGGATTACACGTTTCGGTCCTCAAGTGGCCATCATCAGGTCCTATTCATTGTGTAGCGGTTAAAATTTCACTATATAACTAATAATTTATTTAATTTTAAATTGCTTCTACAGTATGGTAGTAGTTCGTCTTGGTTGTATTGGTAACTTACAACGGTAACTTCCGTTTTGTCTTAATGGTTAAATTGTATGAATTGAAAAAAAAAACCACAGTCTTCTCCAGTCATCCGACCGGGTCATGGATGGAATGGATGAAGACCCCATCTAGCGGCGAGGACATGAACTGTGCCGGCTGCTGAAGCCTGTCGCACTCCTCTGAGACAGATTAAATGAATAACAGGTGAAATGAAATAATAGTGGAGAGTGTTGCTGGAATTAAATTTTTGACAGGGAAATCCGGATTACCCGGAGAAAAACCTGTCTGCCTCCGTTTTGTCCAGCACAGATCTCACGTGGAGTGACCGGGATTTGAACCACAGACCCAGCGGTGAGAGGCCGGCGTGCTACCGCCTAAGCCACGGAGACTCTGGTTTAATTTTATGAATTACGAAATGAAAAATGTTTATAAAATGTACTGTATATACATTCTTGTCAGTGGCGTACCGACGGGGGGGGGGTTGTCAGGGTTTAACCCCCCCCCCCCGGAGACATTTCTATCACCTGTTTTACGCTACCACTATTGAGGCTTCTTACTCCTGTATATATTTTAAATGTGGTCAGGTTCCTCACTTGGTAAATGTCCTGCACTCTACTCGCAGCGAGACTGCTCCTTCAGCGTTGAGGCTAGCCATGGATCAGTTTTACTGTTGAAGTGTGCGATCGGTAACCTTTTTCACGTCGCTTCGGGTTGCTTTAATCGTATGTCCGTTTCGTTAAAGATAATTCAGTACATGAGGAGTTTCTGCAATTTATTCCAATTAATGATACTGATTGTCATCAAGTTATGTAGATTTTCAGAGTCAACAGTAATGACAGTGGGAACACGGAGAGCAAAACATTATCATTCTCTCACATAATATCAATATTATAAGCAACCACGTAACTATGGTCATCATGATACCACTGCATCGTTTCACTTTTAATATTTAGTTACTGTTTTCCACATATATTTTTTTCATATTTTCATTGTGTCGAAAAAATAAGGCCTAAAATAGTTTTCATGCATAGAGAACGGTTACTTAATTATTGTTTTTTATGAATATTAACCGAAAAGTCATTTTAATTCTGATGTTAACTGTTGTTTTAAGGGGCGGAACAGCAAGGGCATCAGCCCCTTTACTAATGTGCACAATTACCCTACTTTATTAATGAACCCCCCCCGAAGGAAATCCTGCGTACGCCACTGATTCTTGTATTACATTTGTTTTATTGTACACACGTATATATAGATTGTATAAAGAGGTTAAAATGAATTGTACCCGCTGATACCCATAGGATGGCGTTGCGCTGTTCGCCGTTGACGTTTCATGTTAGCGTCCACGTCAGGCAGACGGTAACACTTCGTGAAAGGTTTAGTATGGAGTATTGCAAGTTATGACTCTGACACTTGGTCTCTGCGACAAGCAGATGTATCAAAACTTAGGGCATTCGAGATGTGGTGCTGGCGACGACGACTACTAAAGATACCTTGGACTGATAAATTCAAGAATGAGAATGTCCTCAAAAGAGCAAAGGAGACACGTACCTTGGTTGAATCCTTAAACAGAAGAAGGAATAGTTTTGTTGGCCACTTGATTCGTCTTTTGACTGGTGCACCACACTCTTCGAAGGGAAGCTAGAAGGAAAGAGCAGTTAAGGAAGACCAAGGACTCAATTTACAGACAGCATTAAAGGCAAGTACACTTATTGCCATTTGAAACCACAGGCCAGAGAAAGAAGACTTTATGGAAGACATGCATGTTACCCACCAATCTTGTAGTTGAGGAGAAGAAGAAGAAGAAGAAGAAGAAGAAGAAGACATTAGACGCAAAATAAGTATTTACACACCCTACAAACTAACACAGTTTTTATGCACAAAAACCTACTTAATTGGGTGACATGTTTCGAACGTCAAGTGTTCATCCTCAGATCCTGTTCACTTAGGCTTAACTAGTGTATGAGATTTTATGGATCAGAATTAAACACAAATACATCTTCTTTTTCCTGGCCTTGTTCCCAATTATTTTGTGGGGTTCACCACTCTGCACCTCGCTCTCCATTTGTTGTGGTTTGCTGCATCTATAGGATGAAGACCTACGATGTGCATATCGTCGTGTAGGGTATCCATCCAACGCCTTTTTGGTCGTCCTGGAGGTCTTTGTCCATCAGGCTCGAGAGCAAGTGACTTGCTTACAATGGACTCTGTATTTGCTTGGGCTACATTCCCGTACCAACGCAACAGAGTCTCCATCATTTTGGCTGGAATAGGGGCAATTCCAAGAGTATTGCGGACGTCTTCGTTCTTAATATGATCCAGCCGTGTAATTCGCAAGGACCATCGTAGCATCTGCATCTCCATTGAGTGCAAGGCTTGTTCATGTTTCTTTGTATTAGGTCAGCATTCAACTCCATACAAAGCAACAGGGTGGACGACTGATTGATAGATCTTAGTTTTGAGGCGCAAATTGATCTTGCGGTCAAAGAGAACGCCTGTGACCTGGCGCCACTTCATCCATGCAGCATTCACTCTTGCACGGGCATCCGAGACTGTGTCACCATCAGGTCTCACAACCGAGCCAAGGTATCGGATATGTGTAGTCATTGGTAGTGGGGTGCCATCTACTATGATGGTCCCATCTGTCTGGGAACCACATTCAAGGTACTCAGTCTTAGTGAGGTTGAGCCGTAGTCCAGATTCACAAATACATATAAACACTATTTATATTACATAAGTTTGTAAAAACTAGTGCAACGTGTCAACTATTTACAGACCTATATTACACTTCTATTATTGTTGCGTTATTATTTTACTATTTTTGTTAATAATGTGGATTAAGTATGTTTCCTGTTGTCTATTGAATTGTTATTATGGATAATCTCAGTATTGAAATTGTCTGCCTATTTCGTTATTAGTGTTATAAATCAACCGTTCCTATTTAAACTATTGGCGTAATTGTATTGCAATGTGTCGCGTGGCAAATACACAGTAAAAAAATATACAAGTGCACTGGAGGTAATGGAATGATGTCAACTTATCTGGTTTTTAGAGCTGATCCTTGTGGTCCGGTTCCGCTGCGTGTCTCCAGTGGACTGACTGCTCCGTGTACACGCTATCTTAATCGTGTCACTCATGCTGTGCTCTGTTAGTTGTTCTGAATACTAGTCATTAATGTTCAATCCACCTGTTACCCGCGCTATCCGTTGTAGTAACGTAAAACATTGTATGTTTTTTATGCAAAATTGTTACGTGGACAGCTGTATGACTCTATGAGTGTATGCTAATTGTGAACAACGATCTCAACCATTAACGACCAATCTCTCCCTGCCTCGCAGGTTCTCACAAATAGTCGACTAGTCTCTCGCAGGATATTTAGTCTGTATATACGGAGTGAAGAGCCGCTCGTTGATCAAAACCTTGGGAGTGAGTACGGTGAATGGCGTAGATGACGATTATGATGATGATAATTGTTGAATTAAGGGGCTAACATCTAGGTTATCGGGCCCTTATGGTTTGGGTGATAGTTAAAGATGAGATGAGAATGAAAACTATAACTAATACTAACTACAGACTTACATACTAGAAGAAGAAATGGTAAACAAATAAAGGATAAGGCAAATAAAGGACAGGATGAAAAGAAATGCCCTCAACCCTCGAAGAATGAGGATGGAGGGACTTGGAAGGAAGGAGAGCCATGAAAGGCAGATAGGAAAGGGGGGAAACAGGAGAGAGTTTGCCCCTGAAACAATAGAAAAAAGGGGAAAAACGGACCCAGCTCAGGAATCCCCCGGGATTGCCAACTCCTGAACTCACCAGCCTTGAGCCACTGAGGGAGTAGCAATATCTAGGGTGCACCAGAAGCGGTGGGGCTACATACACCCGGCCTCCTTGAGGACGTTGTGCAGAAGGCAGGAGATAACATGAAAAGAAATAGAAGGCTGAGCCCTCGCAGAAGAAGGATATCAGGAAAGACGAGACAAGGGCCAATTAAGGCGGGAAATGAAGAGACTCCCTAGGCCTCGGTTACCCTAATACCGTCGGGGTCGGCAGAGAACAAGAGTTGACCAAGAGAGGTCGACAGAAAAGAAAACCGAGAAGAACCCTGCACAAGTAAGTGGGAGCAATGCTGGACGCAGCTGGGGTCCCGTGGGTGACAACCCACGTCCCACTAGATGTGAGCCCCTGGGGGGTTGGACGAAAGACGCTACGGAATGGTCAGTTCCTTCTTGAAGACAGTGGGTGGTAGGACCATCTGGAGATTAGCACCAGGGACAAGGAAGGGCATATAGACATTGTCAAAGAGGTCACCCAAGTTGTGTCGAGTGCGTAAAATCTGTTTAAACATCAAGGCGTGTGTGGTAAAAATCACTGGATAAATGCATCTCTCTAAATTGTTAATCCAAAAAGACCAATGACTACCACGAAAAAATAGAAGGCCAAGTATTTGAAAATTGTTTTTATCATTTTAAATTATTATGTCGACTTTATCTGGGGTCTGGCGTTACGTTACGGTGACGGGACAACATTTACCGAGAATGCACTAAGGTGTGTGACGTCATAGTACGATATAACAGCCGAATACCTAGAAGGCAGTGCGAGAACAGAGTTTCAAGAAGGCAGTGTGAGAACAATCAAGTAGTCAGTGAAGAAACAAAATAGAATCTTGAAACTCTTTTCTCGCACTGCCTTCTTGGTACTCGGCTGCTAGCATTTAAAATGATATAAAGTCCAGTCTTTCAGACTGACTATCCGTGTCTTTTTTAACACATAGATTCCCGTATTGCCAGATGGCAGTACAGTCATAATACCACTCTTAGAGTTAAGGATAAATTTCCAACCTCAAACTTAACTAAATGTGCAATGGCGTGTTGGCTGCAATAGAGAGGCTTGTGCTCTCCCGGAGATTTGAGAAAACCTTAATTTTGCAAGCTAGTCAAGATGCATAAGCCACCACATCCTACTTACATTATTGACAGTAAAGTGGCAGAAATGGGACATAAGGTTATTCGATTTCTCCATGCAATTGTCAGTATAACGCAATTTAATTGGTATGGGCCTACATCAAATCGTATGTTCACGAAAGAAACCATACATTTAAAATTCATGATGTCGAAAAGCGTTTTATGTTCGACCCTGACTATTAGATGTCAGAAAACTGTATCATAATGATGGTCATTATAACATTATTTTTCATTATGAAACAGTTTATCCCATCAATCACAGCTCAAGAAACAGTTGTGTGACCAATTAGATAAGGTTAGCATCGCACCCGCGCTGAGTTCCAAGGCCTTCTAATTTAAGTTTCACTGCGTTGCCTAGTGTCATAGTGGGGTGATCGAGGAGACCATGGTCAAATTCAAAGCATTGTCTGCGTCCCATGCGCTCTGTTCAGTACATAAAACTGGCGAAATCTCGACAGATATTTATGAATATTTATGTTCGAACATAAAATAGTTATTATCGTCGAACATAAACAGTCGTATGCAACTCGCCTATAATGGCAATAATTAAGACACTCGTATGGAAATTATAAAACTCTCATACGCTCGTTTTATAAACATACTCGTGTCTTAATTATTGCCATTATAGGCTCGTTGCATAATGTACTATTACCGATGCTGTGACGGCGGTGACACCAGAGCTATGGAGTAAGTGCGCAACCCATGCAAAGAAGAGAATAGAAGTGGAATTGAAAGGCGACAAAAATCACGATACGCATGTCATACGATGTTGGCATGTTTGTTTTTTTATTAATTTATTCAATATAGTTACAACCCGTGTTTCACCTACAGGTATATCACGGGTTGTTTACTGTTTTAAATGCAAAATTAACATCAATTAATGAACTGAGTGGAAGTTTCTTTTTTAATAAATTCTGTTATTTCGACCGAATTCCTGTGGTGTTTCATAATAGTATGCAGTGGTAATGATCGTAGTACAGCTGCTCGTTCTCCCGAGTACGCGGTGCATTCAGTCAACAGGTGACGAGCCGTCTGTGGAGATTTTTCCTGGCAGCTGCAAATTGGTGAATCAATAATGTTCATTTTATGAAGGTAGGATTTGAAGCGACCATGATTAGTAATAAACTGGGTGGTTATGAAGTTGGCATGTTAATGAACCCATTTGAATTCAGTAGGCCGTGTTCATAATGGCAAAATTAATTTCGGGATTTTCCGCCAACACATGTTCCTCATTTCTCTACTAGAAAGCGCTATAGTATCAAGGAGCTTAGATATCTAACATCCTTGATTTTCATAGCGCTTTAAGAAACAACAAAAATTTGACATGCTAGTTGCCCTCTGGGTGTCAAATAGCAAAGCTTTCACCCGGCACCCGAGGCCATACGATATTATTATTTATTATTTATACTGTAAGTCTATTGTAACTGTACTGCTTCACATGACTAAATCAATGTATTTCTTATGCTTCTACGTCTTTTATCGATCTTTAGAGATATCTTTATTAGGAGAGTCACGACGTTTTCAAATTGCAATTTGGTTATCTTCTATCGCTCAATTTTCAAGTTTTCTTTATTTGTTTGAAATTTTAAAACTAGTAGTTGAAATACAATCATAGACGACAGTTTGAGAAGTCCGAGTTTGGACTCATTTTCTTTAGAATTTTATGTAGAATTCAAAAAACTTGGGAATCGTATTTTGTTTAAACTTGATATTAAGGGAGGACGTAGGTAAAAAACATGTCCATAACTTCTACATTTTTAGAGATATTTAGTTCATAATTTGTATGGTTATTGTCAACATGCTGCATTTGTAACTCAATATGAGCATAGAATCCTAATACAAAAAAAAAATATTTTTCTCATCCTGAATTAATTAAGATGCATTTTCTGCAGAACTACCGGGTATTTTATCATTTCGAATGATCTTGTCGACTTCATCGTTATGCTTAGGTCTACTGTTATGCGTCACGGTTACGGCATGTATGACGTCATGTTGTTCAGCGCATATGCACCGAGTCTGAGTTTACTCCTGGGGTCTGGCGTTATGCGAACGGAGACGGCGAGTGCGTGACGTCATGCAGCAGAGTGCAAAGAGTCCTGGGGCTTCGAGCGAAGCGTGAAGCCCTCCTGAGCCTTTCTAACATAGCATTTGTAGCATGCGTCATTTGAAATGATATAAAGTCTAGTCTCTCAGACTGACTGTATCTTTTTTTCTGATATTTTTATCACAGATTTTAAAAGACTCAACTTAGAATCCTGTGCAACAGAATTTTAATACCTTTTGAATTACTCAAATAAAAAATATTATTACAGAAAAGTGTTGGTGCTGTGGGACAGCGCCAGTAGGTGAGTTATTGTCGCCACCGTCCGGTCCGGCGACCGGATTGGGAGGGTGAGTGAGTGACGTCAGTTACGTTCCGAGAAGTCCCTTAATCCTCTGGGTGTCATGGCCAAACGGAAACACTATAGGCCTACTGTGATTATTAGAGTCAGGAAATGGGAAAGGTGCATCGGGACTAAAATATGGGTTACCATCAAGGTGATAGAGAGTGAACAAACCCTTGGTGGAAAACAGCATTCATGTCAGTGAAATCGCCAATTTCTCTGGACCACCAGCTGCCACTTGCAGTCGCGATGCGAGCCTTGACGGGCATGACTACGATGAAGGGTATCTGCGAATACGAGACTGCTCATTTGACCATTACGAATGAAGTTTATTGGCCAGTAAATTATGAAAGTAACACACTTCCCTGATAGCGCTACCATAACTAATGTTTTATTTACATTACTGGTTTAACGGATCATATCATCAATTGCCCAGGCCCACCAAATGGGCCGGCGTTTATCAGCAATGTAATTGTTTCAGTGCAATTCCAAAATACTGTGTTGGTAAATAAATATTCAACTTGATATATTAAAAACAAATTTCCATTAATCTGGACACCGGAAGCTGAATCAGTAGGATAACAGTAGAAAAATTCGCAGTTCTAGCTGTTCAGGCTGGGAACTTGAAGGCTCATCCACAATGCGCAGTCGGCAGTCGGTTGTTGGTAGTTGGCAGTCGGTAGTCACGGTTGTCCCCGTGTATACTATAGGCACCATACACAACATGCAGTTGCAGTTAGTAGCTGGCAGTTGGCAGTCGGCAACCGGTAGTCGGCAGTCGAGAATTTCATCTTCGACCGCCAACTACCCGACTGCAGCAATGTAATAGCCAATCAGAGCAGGTCAGAAACCGACATCACATTGTTGTTTTGTGTCGTGTGCAAAGAGCATACAAGTGAAATACCTTCGTAACCCGTACTGCACCCTTACATACTGGATGATCCACCAATATCCTCCGGCTGGAAATAATCTGGGATTGTAGCATCTTGAAGTCCCGGCTAAAAACGACATGATACCACTTGGCGAAAACACTCAGAATAAGGGACAGGATTTTCTCAGACGGAATGTGCTGCAGTATCTAACTACAGAACATTAGGGTCATCTAACTACTTAGGATAAAGAGAGTCTCAAAAAATCTCGGGCGTAAGGATGCGGATTAGGTCCCTCGGGAACTTCCACCCCACAGCACATTCCTCTACCATCTAACTACAAATATAATGCCAGTTTCCTATAAAATAATCAGGAAATCGTCAACACGAATCCGTCTATTTATTATTAAAAGCAATACACTTCTCGTGTCGTCGAGCTTCGATTAAACGCTCTAAAAAAACAATGAAATAAGAATGACCAAGTGTCATCAATCCATATAAAAATACATATCGTTTCCTTAAGAAACCGTAAAAACTGTTACGTGTAAGCTCCAGACAGCCAACAACTGCTGTGCCCTAGGTGACGGGAGTTTATAACAAGAAAAATGTCATAAGCTAAAAATTTAAATAATCCCAAAGATAAATGACGTTACCCCTGACGTAGATCTCCGTCATTACAAATACTATTCATTACACTATACAATTTATCTCCCGCACCCTAACATTAAAATGTCTTCCTCTAGGAAGCGCAAAATCTCTACACAACTCTAAAGTTTAAATTTAAAATATAAAACACTCCTAAATCTACTTACGAATCTATCTGAAATATATTTAATACAACATTCTATACAATGAAAATAATCACGTCGTAGTTCATCAACTACTTGAAATGAAAATCCACAGCCTGCTTCCAGTCTCCGACCGGGTCAGGAATGGAATGAATGAAGCCCCTATCTAGCGGCGAGGATATGAACTGTGCCGGCTGCCGAGGCCTGACGCACTCCTCTGGGGCAATGATTAAATGAATGACAGATGAAATGAAATGATAGTGGAGAGTGTTGCTGGAATGAAATTTTGACAGGGAAAACCGGAGTACCCGGAGAAAAACCTGTCTGCCTCCGTTTTGTCCAGCACAGATCTCACATGGAGTGACCGGGATTTGAACCACGGACCCAGCGGTGAGAGGCCGGCGTGCTGCCGCCTAAGCCACGGAGGCTTAGTTCATCAACTACTTACTTAAAACAAAAATATATACAACGCGTTCCTTCCTTTCTCCCGACAATACAACATGTAACTGTCCCTCTACTTCACTCCTGCCTCTCAACGGGCTTCAGAAAAATATGACTTCACTCTACTATGTCTTGTTCGTGGTTTGCGTTACAATCTGGGATTCTATAATCCATACAATTAAGTAGAGACTAGCTCAAAAACCTCCTACAACTTATCTGTTCATGAAATAAATATAATTAATAAAAATACACATTTCCTCTCGTCGAATAACTACCATAAATGAAAACATTAGGAAAAGAACCATTTAATAGACCTCAGTTTACTCTCAGCTTCTACAAAGATCCATTAAAACCTATAATTTCTATCAGATTTAACTTCATCCAGGATCCGCTGTCCTGTGAATTTCAAGGAGTTTCAACTATATTGAGACTATTTCAATAACATCCACAATTAATAAACTTCCATAACATTTCTCTCATAACTTCTTACTTCCATGAAATACACGGGTCTGTCACTACAGACATTTCTACAAAAATAGATCAATGGCTACACACTGGCTCATTGTCTCACAACAAATACCTCCGTCTACAACGGGAATAATAAATCTCATCCATCGAGATACTTCGCAGATCCTTCAATACAATTCCTTTCTCTATACATTCCAATAATAAACTCTTCTTTCAGTTACCACAATCTTAATAACCATATAATAAACAATACTGGTTCTCTCCATGAATCAATTTAATAGTTAATGCGATAAAATGATAATCTTCAAATAAAAATCTTATTTCTTTGCCTCACTCACATTTCTTAAAAACCTTTCAACAAACTGTAACATTCCTTCAATTCCTTCGTTACATTATTTCTTACTTCAAAATACGCTATCATTCGTATTTGTTAATTCCACATTATAATTCTTTACAGATTATTTCTTTACTGTCATTTCAACAAATTAAAAAAATACTTTAAAAAACATTACTCACAAAATTTCTTCACTCAATCTGTTTCATTATTCCTCAGATCGTGACTTTATATAGATCTCTACAATAGATCTTTCTGAATCGCATTCTTTGACATATACTTCCTATCACATACTTTGAAAACATTTCCACTATTACAATCATTAATAAAACATAGATATCTTGCGATTTAAAACACGTTTGAATTTTACTATAACCATTCTGAACTAAACTATAAAATCTCCCTTCAAATTTCGAATATCGCAAAAATCGAAAAATCGAAATGAAAAAATCCCTAAAATTCCGAAATCGTCGAAAAATACGACCAAACATCCGCATGATGTTTTACGAATATAAGAATGAAAACTGCAATAATCTAATAAACAATATAGAAAAATGGCATTCAACAATAGTTGTCGGATATTCAAAATATATACAATTCTACAAAGTGGGATGTTCAATGATGGTCCGTGGACTACCTTGTGCTGGGTTAAAGTTGACATGAAGCGGACTTCCTTTGGTTACCCATTAGAAACGGAATGTTTCTAGCGGCTTAATACTGCGTGATGTTCAGCATTCTTGTCCAATTCTCCCTCCGAATATCTCGTGCGGTCAGGTCTCGGGATACGAACTCGATTATCATCGTGCTGTCGCCCCCTTCCGCCGATGACTCTTCTGGGTGAGATGGGATAGCCCTTTCTCGCTTCGGCGCCGGGTAATTCCCTGGCCGCCCTCGTCCATGAATTCTTCTGGTCTTCTTTCCTCAAAGTTCCCTGTAGATCGTCATTTGAGAGGGTATAATGACTGATAATTGTAGAATTTCTATTACGGGAGAGATGAGATGTTAATCTCCCCCGAAATGTTGATGTTAAGTCATTTCGGATGGTCTTGATGCCATCATAGCGTCGTTCCCATAATTGTTTAAGCGTTTCTTCACGACGCTTGTAGAATCGTTAGGAAATTCCTCCCTCAACTTTTGGAATTTTACCATGCTTGAAGCTATAGATTTGTTGTTCATAATATAATTATTTCTTCGCTGAATGTCGACTTTTATGTTACTTGCACATTACTGAGTGCCTTCGATGAATATCTGCTATTTGCTTTGTTCAACTTGTAGAGTAGTTTGTTCGAACGTCCTTCTGCTTCGAAGTCGTGGTTGATAAGAATCTCGCTGCGTCTTCTCTTTCCCCCGCGTCTAATTTCCAAAACTGCGTCCTTTCTCAATCCATGGCTCTGATTGGTTGCTTATAATAATTGATCAAACTCTTCATTAATTACTTAAATACTCGGCTGTAATCGTAATCAATCGTTCTTAATTATCATTCAACACTCTTCATGATGGTTTAATATAATAACTTTGTCTTAGTAATTATATATGTTAATTAATCTGTTGGTGTTAATTTTAATAAGGCGGCTTCTCATTGGTTCCAGTCGCGTGTCGAGCTCGCGCCACTTCCCTTTCTCCTCCTTCTAGCCACACGCCTCGCTTCTCTGTCTTACTCGGGAGTCTTCGTTGCTGCTCGGGCTCTCTGTCGTCTCGGCAAAGCAAGTTCCGATTCCCCTAGCGGCTACTAATCTGCTATTGGCTGGCCGAATTAACTCAGTTAATTCCTTCGCTCAACAAACCTGTTTTGTGTCAACTTGCAGCATCGATAAATATTACATGGGTCAATTTATAAAACTTTCCACTAGATGTATGATTTTCTGTATCGTCTCTCCAAACGAGTACAGTACCTTATTAATCTTAAATACACGGTTCCAGTTACTAATAACAAAATGTCCTTACATCTCCAAATCATCCACGTTGCAAGTTTTGAGGTTATCGACAACGCCCCTGTGCACAAGGAATAAAAGGATGTCACTGTATTATTTACTCCTAGCAGTCGTTAAGACTGCCACTGCCATCGTAATGTACAGGCCATCATGCAGCGACTCTTAACGATTGATCAGCTGATCGGTAGGGGGTAGAGATGGCGACCATTTTGCTTTGTGCTGTGTTGTTTATATCTTTTATGAATGAGTATCCGCGTGAAAAGTGATACTTGTGAACGCTTCTACTTACGTCATCTAGAATGAGGATTATTTATTTTCTGAAACAAATGTTCATTTTGTAGGTAGGTTATTGTATCTACGCAAATTTTGCGTTGCATGTTTGTCATCACACAGAAGGTTATGTTTTAGTTAGGACCTCTATATCACTTATTATTTCGAATCATGCAAGGTTTTTTGGATGGTAATAAAATGTTGTTAGTTCAGGAAACCTCCTTCCCAGGTCGCAGGTATGTCTAAAGTTTGTTTATAGCAACTACCGGTATTATGAAAGAAATGATATTGTGGCTTGCTTCTCCTTCCCCACCACGACAATTTAAGAAAGCAATGCATACACAACATTCCTAGAAATTATTGGTAGGTACATTACGGGGAACACAAGAGTGTGTATTAACATTTCCCTGAAAGTAAGATACCATTCTTCGAGAGAGAATAGCTAATCGCCTTGATGGTAGGTTGTTAGTTAATATGGTTTCAATTATTGTAAGAAGTTCCCAAACTTCAGCCTATGCTAGGACTGGAAACATTTCTAATATGATAATGCTGATGTTAAGTTACTTACCGTATGTAAATCAGAGAAGCGATATCCAGTATTCAGTATCTACTGAAGTCAGTCCAAGTTACATTATTTGTGAGGATGGTCTCTCGATCAAGCTCAAGTAAATATGGTAATGTTTTCGTTGCAGCATTTGTGTAGGCTACTGAATTTACATTAATGGGATTGTTAGCACCTGGTGTATGTACTGTTGGTTATTGATACCTGATTTCAAAATTACAACCCATTGTAAATTCCTGATGCAAGGAACAAGTTAGATTGAGAAATAGAAAATAAGTGCTGTTAGGTTAGGCCCTGTTTATGTCACCTTGAGGGTGGTCTGTGCATTGATTACAGTTAGAGATAGGTTCCATTGTGCTTTGTCATCCACGAGCAGTTTAGGACGTGATCTGTTGAATAGCCCAGAGTGATGTGGGGTTTTCTCAGGCATCTACCATAAACCTTTTCAATGCGGTGAACAACGAGAAAATGGCCAAGAATAGATCTTATTCTCGACGTCAAAATACTGCAATTTAGCCCTGTTTATGGGTTTCAACGTCCTAGTAAATGTACCGGCAATGTACTATTTTGTTCACTCTCAAAATGCCAGCTACATCGGCCGGATTCGAACAAGCGGAGCGATAATTAGGCATATGTAGTGGTAACGGATGGAAGTACCAATCAGCCCTAAATATCATTGCTATGTTTCTACGTCTTGAAGTGGGAGCGTAATTTATATTAGGTTTGAAGAGACTGCGTGTGAAGCGAGCTATCTGACTGCTGCTGCGACTATAACGACCCTAGGCGTGACGTCACAGTAGGAGCCTTACGGCCTGTACATTACGATGGCAGTGAGACTGCGCATTCTGAATGGCTAGGTTATCAACTACCAATTTCTGACTGCAGCTACCAACTGCCAACTACCAACTATCGACTGCGCATTGTGGATAGACCTTAAGGGAACCGTGACGTGTGATTCTATAGAAAAATATAGCTTCCGATATATAGTTACATATCTCAGAAACTACAATAGATATTTCCTTGAATGTTCTTTTGGTATATTCAGAGTACATTCATCATTATTTGGGTAGAATTTGAAGCTTCTGTAGGGACATTTATAATTTTAGTCACTAAGTTGGCAGTTGAGAGTCAGTTGTTATTGTCATTGTCAGTGGAGTTATAGCATTCATCTGGTGTTCCAAAAAAGGTATGTAATAGTAAAAGTGTTATAAGTCCCTCGGAAGAAATTGGCCCGTGAGTTAGAAACTGAAGCTGGCCACTGGGCCTACCTCAAGTTCAATGACAGCTTACAATGCAGAAGAGGGTTGGGAAGCGGTGAGAGGGGGGGAAGGAAGAAATGCTGCTTCTTGTGACAGATTTATAACAGAGATATACAGTCAGCTAGTTGTTTTCAACATGCTACTTATTTACCAGTCACATCAAAGAAGTGAGGACTATCACAAAGATATGAACAATGAATATTATATTCGTTGGTTAAAGGGAAAGTTGATCCCTAATTTGGAACGCAACTCAGTGCTTGTTATTGACAACGCATCGTACCACAACACGCAGAAAGAATGGTTGATTATTAACAGTACAGTGCTGAACTATATAGTCATAACATGTTTGTTAAAATATTATTCCATTGCACGTATTAGTGTCATTTAATTATTCTAATCACCTAATAGAGTTTGTAACGAGTGAAATAAATAATGGTTGTTATCGTGTGAGTGAGTGACAGTTGCTGCGTGAACGGAGTGTACTTCTGACGACTGACGGGTGACGCAGCGGACTGCACCCAGCAGGCTGAGAAAAGCAGACTCTCTCTTCAGCTTCCTACTAGATTTTCACAAGGGTCAATTAGTTCTGAGGCAGTTATAAAATTAAATAGTTGGTGTGAATAAAAAATAAATAAGAAAACATACCGACAAAGTGGTGACCCTTCCGACGTGATTTGTGAAAGAAAGAGTAAGTACCATTGATGCCGATGAAGGAAATATTGCCGCTTCCAGTAAAACCGAAGTTGACAATATTAGTGTGAAATTGCCGCCGTTTTGGGTAGAAAATCCCGATATTTGGTTTTGTCAAGCTGAAGCACAATTTCATATCGCTGGCATAAAGCCTGAAATGACAAAATTTAATTATTTATTAGCGCAGTTAGAGCCACGTTTTGTTGAAAATATCTGGGATTTAGTTACTAGTTCCGAGTGTAATAAATATTCCTTTGCTAAAGAAAGGCTCTTAGCCGTGTTCAAAGAGAGTGAAGAGTGCCAGATAAAACGACTAGTCAGTGAACTTGAGTTAGGTGACCAAAAACCAAGTCAGCTGTTACTGAAAATGAAAGGTTATGCCGGAAACAATTTTTCTGAGAAGATTCTTAAAACTTTATGGTTAGATAAACTCCCAGGCCATATACAAAGTATTTTGACCATTTCTGACGAAGGTGTAGATAAAATGGTTCTCATGGCAGATCGAATGATGGAGATGTGCTCAGTTAATGTGGTTCAGACATCATCTACACAGAAGACTATCACTGCTGTAGCTCCTACCTTTCAATTACAAGAATTAACAGCGCGCATCGAAGAATTAGAACATTAGCTGAGGGTACAAAAGAATCCGTAAAAGCCGTAGTCGATCAAGATATAACAACAGAGGGAAGTACTGCTTCTACCATTTTCGTTTCGGTGCTGACTGTAGGCAGGAAAAATGTGTTCAGCCTTGTGCATGGCAGAAACAGGGAAACGAAAAGGGACAGACAGACTAGCGGCTGAATGTTCTGCCACAGATATTAGCATAGGCCGCCAGTATCGCCTTTTTGTCAAGGATTATAATTCAGGGCAGATGTTTTTGGTAGATAGTGGAGCAGACGTCTCTGTCCTGCCAGCAACAAAACATGATAAAACAAAATTGGCTGAATATAAGTTGTATACAGCAAATGGCTCTCAGATCCCAACCTATGGTTCAAAATTACTGAATGTGGATTTCGGATTAAAACGTAGTTTCGAATGGCCATTTATAGTAGCAGGAATTTCAAAGGACATATTAGGCGCTGATTTTCTTCATCATTTCCACCTTCTGATTGATCTCAAGAACAAAATTGATAACAACACGCAGTTGAAGATAAAGAGGAATATAGCAAGTATTGAAGCAACTGAGACAGTTAATTCTTTTCATATTACCTGCAAATTTTCTGAAATTTTAAAGAAATTTCCTGAGTTAACAAAAGCATGTGTTGCGCCAAAAGAAATCAAGCATGATGTTAAACATTACATCACAACGGCTAGTGGACCTCCTGTTTTCTGCAAACCTTGTAGGTTAACCCCCAATAAACTGTACATCCCTAAGCAAGAATTTCAGTGCATGTTAAATCACAATAATATTGTTCTACTTTTGATTAGAACTCATTCCGTTCCTCCCACCATTTGTTCTACTTTTGTGTGTGGAACTATTTTAAAGTGTTTGGCAAGAGGGCTGAATGGATCTATTTGTAGAGCTTATCCCGCGTCCTACCATTGGTTCTACTTTTGTGTAGAACTACCCCCTCCGAGCCTCTTGCATTTGTTCTACTTTTGTGTGGAACTGTTGTTGTGAATGGGCTGGACGGCATTACCGGTATCTACTGAGTTCAACCCGGCACCTGTCCCCCAATTGTTCTACTTTTGTGTAGAACTCGTGTTTAAAGTGTTTGGTGTTTTATGAAGTACTGCGGACATGTCTAGAGAGCAATTGAGGAATACTCACCTTGCTTACCTTAAGGTGGCTTAGTAGGCCGCACGCTTGCTGTGCACCGCCTCCTGCTGGGCAGCGTTCGGTGGAGATCTTAAACTAGGTTCTAATCTAAAGGGACGGGCTTCTTAATCTAAGCGAAATAAAGAGATAACCATTGGACTGTTCAAAAAGGGGGTTTAATTAGTACTAGTGGCGATGAAAAGAGGGGAGGAGTGAAATAATAAACTAGGGGGAAAAAGGAGTCTAGCAGACACGTGTTCACTCACCCCACCGTGGATCCCGGTCTGCTATGATGTTGGTGGCGTTGGGACTCGATACGGGGCATCCCCCATACCGGTCCGTCGTAGCACAACTCCGATAGAGTGTAAGACTGTAATAGCGTCCAAGTAAGAAAGCGGCCAAAATAAGAGAGCCCGGCGCGTGTCCGTACCTTCTACTTATAGGCAAAATGTGCATTGTCAGTTTACTCAGCAGTATCTTTGGAGCGTAATGCCCGCTGTGTCCTGTCTGACCTACTTGCTGTTAGACCTTAGGTCTATGACCTGCCGCTTACTTCGCAGTCGTGTTGCTATGTCGTTATTCCCGTCTTTTACGTAGTTACTTTTAATTAGCTTTTGTGTAGGTATAGGCACAGCCCTTGTATGAGGGCTGGGGCTGGAACAATATTCGACCATCTAAATCACAATGGGCCAGTCCTCTACTCATGGTTACAGAACCAGATGGCTATTGGCGTGTTTGTGGAGATAATCGCCGTCTGAACGACTGCACCCTTCCAGACTGTTTTCCTATTTCACGAATAGATGATGTCACTCTCATCCTCCTTGACAAGAAAATATTTTCTTAAGTTGATTTAATGACGGCACACAAAATACATACTTTCTTAAAGAACAAGGCTACTAGACCGAATTGGTATAAATTTACAGAGAGAGACTTAAAGGAATTAGGATCACCAAACTTACATGACCGGAAGGAAATCAGGAAAATCACTCAGACGCGGGGTTTCGAGGAAGAAGATAAGAAGACTACACAACACCAATGGTCAGAGCAGCGGAAACAGACCCACTGGAATACTGGGCCAACAGGAAGGATTTCGCGTGGTCCTAAGCGACCCATTCGCGAAGAAGAAGAAGAAGAAGGCGTATTATCAACCACTCGCAGAAGAAGATAAGCATAAATCAGCTATTATAACCCAGTTCGGATTGTTTGAATTAAACTTCATGCCATTTAGACTACGTAATGATTCATCAACGAAGTACTGAGAGGATTATATTTCTGTTTCGCATACTTAGATGGCATTCTGATTGCATCAGATTCCGTAGAGGAACACTTGCGCCATCTAACCATCCTTTTCGAACGTTTCGAACTGTATGGTCTCAGGATTATTCCCGGAAAATCTCTGTTTGGCACCCATGAAATTAGTTTTTTGGGATACGCTATCACACCGGAAGGCACCAAACCGGACCTAGAGAGAGTGCCAGCTATTAATAATGCCCTCGTCCAGAGAATGTACAACAACTGCGAGCATTCCTTGGCACACTCAAAGGAGCATGAACTTTCATTATTTGTAGATGCATCAGACTTCGCTGCAGGAGCAGCCCTACAAGATAAATATGATGGAACGTGGAAGCCTATTGGGTTATTTTCAAGGAAGTTTTCCCTTGCTCAGAGGAACTACTCAACCTATGACCGGGAGCTTCTCAGTATCTATCTAGCGATAAAATATTTCATATACGGTACCTACTTCAAGGAAGAATATTTACTGTCTACACGGACCATGTCCCATTAACCTTTGCGTTCAAAGAATATAAAATGAAAAAGCTTCGCCATTGCAACTCCTCTATCTCCAGTACATTTCTCAATTTACAACTGATCTGCGTCATGTATCTGGAAAGGAAAATGTGGTGGCTGATCATCTATCCAGACTGGAAGAATCAACGATAATAGACTACGTTGGGATGGCTGTTTCACAATAATCAGATGAAGAACTTCCAGACCTCAAGTCAAGCAGCATCACCTCAATGCAATTCAAGCAGTTTACTACCCCTGGTGGATTAAAACACTGGTGTGACGTGTCAACTGAAAATATTCATCCATATGTACCAAAACAATTTAGAACCCCAGTATTTGAGCATTATCACAACATGGCTCGTCCAGGTGTAAGATCTTTAGTGAAGCTCATATCTTCAAAGTTTGTCTGGCCAAACCTAAAGAAGGTTATGCAACAATGGACTAGGACATGTATAGCTTGCCAAAAGAGAAATATTTCTAGGCATACTAAATCACCTATTGGCAAATTCCCCGTTGTTGATGAACGTTTTCAGATGGTACATATTGATCTTATTGGTCCTCTCCCGTCTTCTGATGGATTCACTTACTGTTTGACTTGTGTAGATAGGTTCACCAGTTGGACGGAAGTTGTGACCCTCCGGAATATTGAAGCCGAAACAGTAGCAGCAGCATTTTTAAATTCCTGGATTATCAGATTCGGAACGCCGCAACAGATAGTAACCGATCAGGGAAGACAATTCCAGTCATGTATGTTCCGTCCTTTGACAAAGATTTGCGGTTGTAAACTGACAAGAACGACTGCATACTACCCACAGGCAAATGGGAAAATCAAAAGGTTTCACCGTACGCTGAAGAGTGCCATTCGAATCCATGATACAGCTAAATGTGCTGCCAATGATCTACTTGGTCTTCGTTGCTCCTTCAAAAATGAAAGCAATTCGACAGTGGCGGAGATGGTCTATGGCACTACGTTTGAGTTGCCTGGAGATTTTTTTGAGGAACCTCATACCACAGTGGACACTGACCTTCCAACATTCGCCACTGAACTGAAGAAATGGATGAATTGCTTGAAGCCAGCAGATTGCTCCCACAAGGCCAAAGAAAATGTTTTCGTTCACAAGGGTCTCAAAAGTTCAAATTATGTGTTTGTCAGAATCGATAGGGTAAAGAGTGGACTCACACAACCATATGAAGGACCTTATGAAGTAGTTCAACGTTGACCAAAATTTTTCAATTTGAGGATTGAGGACAAACTGATCAACGTTTCTATCGATCGACTCAAACCAGCTTACTTCATTGCTGATAGCAGTACACATGAAGTCCCACAAATATCAGATCAGTTGCCAGTTAAGAATTTTCCTCCAAGTGCCTCCCAAAACCACAAAATCAGGACGTGTTGTGAGATTTCCAGCAAAATTTGCAAACATTATTGAGTAATACCCTAGGAATGTTTTGTAAAGTCCGTAGGTACAGTGTAAAAAATGACTTTATTGAGGGGGAGTGATGCAGGGACATATATAATTTTAGTCAGTAAGTTGGCAGTTGAGAGTCATGTGTTATTGCCATTGTATGTGGGGTTATAGCATTCATCTGGTGTTCCAAAAAGTTACGTAAGGTAAAAGTGTAAAAATAAAATAGTTCTGTGAATAAAAATAAAATAAAACATACCGACACTTCTATGTTGAATATTTTGTGTCAGAGAGAGCATTACAAAAACAATCTTAAAGAAATATAATGTTAAAAATTCCCTTAACTCATGTCTCTTTTTCTGAGCAAATACTCAAACCAGACCCTACAAACTTGGCATGCACAATATTTAAACCATTTTTGAGATACTGAAGTAAATTTATTGACATATTGTTTACAGGAGTTGAGTTTTCTTTCTTTATATCCTAGTTGAAAATTGACATTTTCTGTAAAATTGTCTGTGCTTTTCAAGCTGGGATCCATGAACTAATCAAGATTCCTGAATAAATTTACTTCCACTAGTAGACCTATATAGGGTCTTTGAAACTACCAAATTTCAAATCCATTGATCAAATAGTTTTTGAGAAAATGGTTCATGAAATTTCAAAAAATATGACTTACGGAAAACAAAAAGATTGTTTGACAAGTAGCTACAATATAGCCTTAAAACATTGTGTTTAAAACTAATTTTATTGCATCAAATATCACTTCAGCACAATAATTGGTAGACCAAATTCTTCAGGAAAAATGGGAGATTTTTTAAGCTAAAATAACAATTGACAATTTTGAGCCTAACACACGTCCCGGTTCCGTTAATGTTGAAAACATGACTTGGGAATTAACATTTTAGAATTTAAAAAAAGAAATAAATAATAAACTTTACATCAATTTAGTGAACTACATACGACGAAGGATGTGGTCTAACGCTTGGTGATTATGATTTGTCAGTCAAAACGGAAGTAGATAGTTCGATTTGGCGACATCGTGACACACACTAAATGGAAAAGTAATGGACACCAAGTGTTAGACCACATCCTTCGTCATATGTAGTTCTCTAAATCTATCACTACGAGCTCTAGTGTTGACTCATACATGGTCAAATCAAAATCGAAATATCTATAAGGTGCGTTCAAGAAGTAACGAGCCGGAGACTGAAATGCGCAAACCGATGACGGCATCGGCTAATCGTGGCGTGTGTAACGAGGTGTGGTTCCGAAAAGAGCGTGGAAGGTCACAGCCCGTCGCTAGAGGGCACGCGTGCACGTCACGTGACGATACAAAGCGAGTAGCAGCATGCATCCATCTCCAACGCAGCCAGTCGCATTGCAAACAGTGACATGGAGGCGTCAACTTAAGAGCAAAGAGGTGTTGTTCGGTTTATGACAGCGGAAGGAGTAGGGGGAACGGACATTCGTCGCCGAATGTCACAAGTGTACGGCGAACACTGCATGCCCCTTGCAAGGGTCAAGGCGTGGCACAAGCGCTTCAGGGAAGGACGGGAGTCGTTAGCCGATGATGCCCGGTCTGCGGCACCCCCCTGCATTACCGATGACAACGTCCAGCTGGTTGATGCACTCATTACCCGGGACCACCGAGTGACAGTGAACGCCATAGCCGCCGTGGTCGCTCCATGACAATGCACGACCTCATACGGCCAACACAGTCACGGCACTCCTGCAGAAATTCAAATGGGAGGTTCTCGGCCACCCTCCATACAGTCCAGACCTCTCTCCCTGTGATTACGCCATGTTTGGTCCCCTGAAAATGGCTTTGCGGGGCCAACGATTCACCTCGGACGCCGACGTCCAGCTGTACGTGCGGAACTGGTTCACATCGCAGCCCAGGGAATTTTATGAGACAGCCATCCACCGCCTCGTGTCACAGTGGGACAAGTGCCTCAACAGTCAGGGCCAATACTTCTAACATACAGGTACTGGTTTCTGTAATTATGCCTCCGGCTCGTTACTTTTTGAACGCACCTTATACTTAAGTTATGACTAATTTGAAAATATGCTTCCCACAAATTGAGGATAAAGAATCAAAGAATAGATTAGTTAGTTATTGTTGTTTTAAGGGGCGGAACTACGAGGTCATCTGTCCCTCAAAAGAATAGATTAAAACAATCAAACTTTAATGTCATTAAAATGTGTACAACAACGACGTTGCATTTAGAAAGCAAGCGTTCTTAGCATGTTTTTCAAAATATCATATAAGCTGGTAGTAATTTTCATTTTGAGACTTTCCCGGGTCTTCTAGCTTTTCAACATTTGGCACAATTGTCACAATAACTTAACTTTGTGTTTTTGCTCCCTGAGTGCTCTTAAGGTACCATTTGGCAGCCCACGACAGAGACAAGCGACCGAGACAGACGACAGCGACGAGAGACGGAGACAAGTCAACGTGTCGCCGCTCCCGTAAATCGATGACGACCGAGACTGACGACACGCCTAGATATACAGTAGGTGTTTATTGCGATGTGCGTGCACATATTCTTTGAAAAATGGTTACGAAAAATATTCTAATGAAAAAGTTCCTCGAAGAGGAAGAAGACGATGATGTGTTGCTGTGTTATTTGTTGCGAAAGAAACCAAGAAAACCTATGGGTTCAATATTCAAAACCAGACGCGAAGGAGGATCTTTCTGTTTGATAATAAAGAATAGAAATATTTCCATCTTTGTATGACTGAACTTCAGGATCGAACAGCGGTGGGTTATCTCCGACTAATTCTACTAATATCTCGTCTTCTTCACCAGTAAATTTTATTTCCAACTTTTTATTACTTCATAAGACACGTGCTGCGTCCGATTGTCGCCAGACACTGCTACTCTGAGAGCGGTCTCCCACGGTTTGTCTCGGTCGCCGATCTGTCTCGCGCTCTCAAATGTACTTCATATGGTTGAATGGCGAGCAGATCGAAAGCGACCTGTCTCGGTCTCGCAACTCTGCCGTCTGTCTCGGTCGCTTGTCTCTGTCGTGTGTAGCCAAATGGTACCTTTAGTGACATTGAGAAGTGTTTCCAACATTAAAACTATCGAAAGACAAGCTTAAATCTCTACTTAGTGTAAAACAAAGTCCCCGATTCTTGGATGTCACGGGTAATCTTGAGAACCACTGGATGGATTTTGATGCGGTTTTCACCATTCTGTAAAGGATATCTCGAGGAACGTTTCTGTAGAAAATCATTTATTTAAGATCAAAGGAAGCCAAGCAGTACCGATTTCAGTGTAAACATCGAAAGAAAGAAAAAACTTGGCGTCCGTGCGCTCTTTAAGCTTACGCTGGGCAAACCGTTAAAAATATCAATATACTATGACTGTAAGAATTGTTCAGCAAGAAAAGTTCTACAAAGAAGTCCGTGAGAGCATATCTATATCTTTAATACATCGCCCACTATGGTGAGTTAGCTGTGGTAGTTACGGCCTGACTGTTGGCAGTCGGTCACATCCGGGAGGCGAGGAGGTCCGAATCCTCCCGCCAGCAACCTTGAAGATGGTCTTCTGTGGTTTCCCATCTTCCTTCCAGGCAAATGCCGGGGTTGGTCCCTAACTATAGGCCACAGCCGCTACCTTCCAACTCCTCGTCCTTACATCCCAACTTTCCTCCCCAACGGTACTTGTAGCTCACCCATTGGGTGTCCGTCTCGAAGCAGCTACAAAACTGGCGAGCCGAACATGTCCTCGGACACTCCAGCACTAAAAGCCATACGCTAAAAAAAAAGCCCACTAGAAGTGTTTTTACGTTTTTCTTTCTTTCAAAAATCTCCATTCAATTACTGAGGGGACAGTTTACGAGCTAGCTTAGGAGCGAGCCTATCACCCCAGTTATAGCCTAGCTAGTGGGCGAGCCTATCACCCCAATTACAGCCTAGCTAGCGGGCTAGCCCATTACCCCAGATACAGCCTAGCTAGAGGGCTAGCCTATTACCACAGATACAGCCTAGCTAGCGGGCTAGTCTATTACCCCAGATACAGCCTAGCTAGCGGGCTAGCCTATTACCCCAGATACAGCCTAGCTAGCGGGCTAGCCTATTACCACAGATACAGCCAGCAGCAAATTGTCGAGTGGCGTTGAGTTAAGTCTTCAGAGAAGAGTGGTTGTGTTTGGAGTTTCCCTGGAAGTGCAACTCGGCTTTTCTTCATTTCGCCTGTGAACTTTTCATTCCGTAAAATACACAGTCAAGTTAAGATTGGACGGAAGGGGGATTTGTGTTTCATGCACCTCGGCATTCTTAAATTACATCTGACAAGAATTTGTTGCACATGCATCTCCATGATAATGTAATTAAATCTGGAGCTAAAAAACATGAAGTCACTTTTCACTACTATCCAGGAGAAAGATAAAACGTCATTGATAAATCAGGACTGAACAAACACACTATATTAGTCATCCATGTTGTGAAGCAACTATTCAGGTTATGTTTGTGTTAGCGGAATATCAATTTCAATTTAAGTAACATATTTTTGAAATCAATTTTGGAAACGTGACTTAATGCTTTTTAACTCCGTGGCCAGTTTAGTACGGCATAAAGCCATTCGGAATGAATGTTTCACATTGTATTTTATTTTAAAATGGATTTTTAACATAAAACCCCCTAAACCCTGTACAAATGTAATTTACAACTAGTTGATACCCGTCAAAACATGACGGTCATTGGGAAAATATTTACTGAAGAATCCTCTTAGACAGTACGCATTTTTTGAATGATTACTTTTTGACACTGTTGCAACTTTATGGGCGTCGAAAGATCGACTTCGCAACATATAACTGGCCATGACTGAAACCTTGATGAGGCAAATAGAAACTTACACGTTCCAGAGTTTCCCCTTGAGCTTTATTGACCGTGATAAAGTACGCCAAACGAATTGGAAATTGGAAAATTGAAGTGAATTATCGGAAGATGTTAAATCAAGTCGAAGGATTATAGCTCTCTGCCTATTTAGCGATTTGCCTCCACATAGCCTGTACTTACTCTAAAAGTTTGAGCCATAGAGCCACAACAATATTTCCCCCATTTTTAGCCTACTTTTCACATTTTGCAAAAATGAGGAAAAAGTAGACTTATGAGATCGATCCGGGAAAATGTGTGTCTGTCTGTCCTTCTGTCGGTCTGTCTGTCTGTCTGTCTGTTTGTTTGGCTATGTGTGTGTCCCCCCCCCCCCTATCAACTCCTAAACGGCTGCAGCAATCGGAACCAAGTTTAGTATGAGTAAAGATGTATACTGGAATATCTCACACCTATATTTGAAAATGATGTCAGTGCTGCCAACTACTGAAAAAACGCACTAGAAATGTGAGCTCCATGTTGGATATCTTAGAAGGTATGCATGGGAGCTATTCCAAAATTGGCACACATGTAGATAATACTATTTCAGTTTAATTTCCTGGAGGCCATACATAACAGTGTTGCCAAAATAATTTTAAACCTTCTGATAGGTCCAATTTTTAAATGCATATAACTTCTGCACTATCAATTGGATTGTACATAAACAGATATGATTGAGCGTATTTTTAAGAGCCACGAGGTCTGCCAACTGTTAATAATTGGTCTCTCTCTTTTTTTTTTATCCAAATACCAATATATCAGAAAATATGCAAGCCGACAGCTTTAAACTATGCACGCGTATAGTACCTGACATTTTATATTACATTGGAGTAACTTATATAGGCTACGTCAGTGCTACCAACATGATTCTAAGCCTGCTGAGAGGTCCAACTTTAAATACATGTAACTTCTATACTATCATCTGGATTTCAACCAAATTTCGTATGTGCTAAGTGTACCATAACAGATATGAATATGCGTATTCTTAAGAGCAACCAGGGCTGCCAACTGTTAATAAATTCTGTCTCTATTTTTGTTACCCTAATATCAATATATCAGAAAGTATGCAAGCCAATAGCTCTAAACTTGGCACACGGATAGTACCTGGCATTCTAGATTAATTTGGAGTAACTAATATACGTCAGTGCTGCCAACATGATTAGGTCCAATTTTAAAATGCATGTAACTTCTATACTAACTAATGGATTTCAGTCAAAATTGGCACAACAATAGATCATATTATTTCAGATTATTTCTGACCATCACTTGCATGACATTGTTACCAACATGCATTTACGCGTGCTGATAGATCCAATGTCTATCTGCATGTGACGTCCATTGGACTTCAACAAAATTTTGTATTCTGTACCTTAAGAGATGGAACTAAGAATATATTCACTCTCCAGGGCTGCCAACTGTAGTGCTCTATTAGGCTACACTATACCAGGTATATTTCGAACTAATTAGACATTTCGATATTACGAACTTAATTTCGTCATTATTCTAGATAGGTTCATATACAGTAGATTAATCATTGGCATGCATGTTCATTTTAAGAAAAGTAGGCTCTTTAGTTCGTCACGGAACTTCTTGTTAATTCTCATAAACAAAGATCTCAGTAAGACGCAGCGGGATCTGCCATTGTGCGCAGGCGCGGGAGCGACAGATATAACATTCTTCTTTAATAATTTAACAAGAAGTTCCGTGACGAACCAAAGAGCCTACTTTTCTTAAAATTTAAGAATCATGCCATTGATTAACCTATATTATGGATCTATCTAGAATAATGACAAAATTAAGTTGGTAATATCGAAATTTCTAATTAGTTCGAAATACTGCATACCTTGCATAACGTAGCCTAATAGAGAACTACAGTTGGCAGCCCTGGTGACTGAATATATTCTTAGTTCCATCTCTTAAGGTACAGAATACAAAATGTGGTTGAAGTCTAATGGATAGCATGGAGGTTACATGCAGTTAAACATTGAATATAACAGCGTGCGTAAAATCATGTTGGCAACAATGACATACATGTATTGGTCAGAAATAATCTGAAATAATATGATCTATTGTTGTGTCAATTTTTAATGAAATCCATTAGTTAATGTAGAAGTTACATGTATTTAAAGTTGGACCTCTCAGTAGGCTTAGAATTATGTGGGTAGCACTGACGTACAGTATATAACTTACTCCAAATTAATATAGAACTAGCAGAAGTACCCATTCTTCGAACGGTCGTCGGTATTAATAACCAGACGTAATCAATTGAGCCACTGTTGCAATGGTTAGGGGCTTGGAACCTGTTTGTCGAAAAAGATAAATGATTAGTTGAAATATGCTCTGAAACTAATTCACCTAACGTGTACTTCCTAACGTGAAAATAAAATTGAAAACCTCTTAGACGAAATGCAATACACGTCACATAAAAACTGACCCTCACTGTTGTGTCCAGTGCGCATCCAGAGGAAGACCCCTTTAATAAATTATAAAGGCTTGTGGTGCATGAAAATTCAGGTTTTTTAGCCTCCAATGGCCCAAATTCCTAAAAGCAAAAAAATAAAATAAAAAATAAACTATTTCAATTCAGGAATTTTTGAAAATAATGTTGCTGTTTGAAGATATAATAGACCTTCTGTACGACACATCGCACGTTTAAGTCTTGTGAAAAAATCGAGAGTACCTCTTGACCCTCTTAAGCGCATTGATGAATTCTACAGTTTTTGTTGGTTCCGTGATAACCTTATAGCCATTTGCAAACTTTAACAGAAATTTAATAAATGGAGTGGCATTACTTCTTGCAGAAATAGATGGAAAGTTGGATGTACCTTTTTGAGACACTGTTGTCATGGTTACTGGCTTGCATTCCTACATTAGTTTATTAAATGAAATTAGTTTACTGGGAATATCTCAGAAACTCTTGGTTTTAGAGCATTAAAATGTAGATTTTGGGGACCCTTTACGACAGTTTAGGGGCCCCGAGGTTTTTTTTTCTGATACAAGGGGCTGAAAATGAGCTTTGTCTCGTCGTTGTAGGTCGTAGTATCATCATCATCATCCTCTTGCACAGTTTCCAGCCACTGGCCGGGTCTGTTTGGAACACAGGCCACTCCAACGTCTTCTGTCTTCCCACCATCTCTCAGCCTCCACCCCTGTCCAGTCTTCTCCTCTCTTATTCACGCTTTCTTCCATCCCTTTCAGCCACCTGTCTCTCGTACTTCCTCTCGGTCTTCCTCTCGGTCTCTTTCCTTCCCACTTCGTCTCGTGTATCCTCCTGGGTATCCTCCATTCGTTTTACATGTCCATACCATCTAAGTCTAGATTTCTCTATACCATCCCGTAATGGTTCCTCCTTTATTAATTCTCTGGTCCTCTCATTTCTTATTCTGTCCACCTTTGTAGCTCCAATACTGCTTCTCAAGAACCTCATCTCACTCGCCTGTATTTTGCACTTCTCCCTTCCTTTCATAGCCCAGGTCTCCGAGGCATACGTCAGGATAGGGGCATAGTACGTCCGATATATGATCTTTTTCTGTTCTGAGGGACATCCTTGCTCCATAACATGCTTCTCACACTCCTCCGGAATGCTTCTGCCTGTCTCCCTCGCTCATATTTTCTCTAACGTTTCTTCCATTTTCTTGTATCAGACTTCCCAGATACTTGAAACTCTCCACTTTCTTCAGTGTTCCCCACCAATTGTTATTCCCGTTGTGGTTCTTTCCTTCTTCCTTGTTGTGATCACCATCTCACTGTTATTTATGCTAAATTTCATCCCATATCCTTGTATTATTCTTTCCCACTCGTCCAACAGTTCCTGTACCTCCTCCTCCTTGTTTCCCCAAATCATCAAATCATCCGCTAACACCATTGCTTTCATCTTTCCTTCCCCAATTACTTGTGCCACTCGGGTCATTATGTCATCCATCACCACAATGAAAAGTAACGGTGCCAGTGCACTTCCTTGTTTCAGGCCGTTTCTCTGTTCCACCCAGTCCGATCTCTCTCCTCCCACTTTCACACAGCTCACGCTTCCCTTGTACATCTCCTTTATCCTCCTTATAGTCCATTTTTCTACTCCTCTATCCTCCAGGGACTTCCATACTTTGTTTCTGCATACACTGTCATATGCTTTCTCAATGTCCAGGAAGGCCATCAGTAGATCTGTTCCATACTCATAGTGCTGTTCTTGTAACTGCCTTACAGCAAAAATCAAATCCACTGTGGACCTTCCTGCTCTGAAGCCGTGTTGTTCTTCCCTCATCCCTCCTTCCATCCTTGTCCTAATTCTCCTTTCTAAACCTTTCTCAAACATCTTTGCATAATGACTCGTCAGTTTTATTCCCCGATAGTTTCTGCATTCTGTTCTACTACCTTTCTTGAAGATCGGGACAATTATTCCCTTTTTCCAGTCCTCTGGGGTCTTCCTTTCCGTAGTTTAATAATAATAATAATTATAATAATAATATAACAATATAGGGATAGGGATATAATATACCTTCCATAGCACACCAGCACGTGTAAATCGCGTGAAAAAAATTCTAGAGTACCCCTTGACCCCCTTAAGCGCATTATATGTATTGATGAATTTTACAGCTTAATTTGATTCCGTTATAACCTTCTAGCCGTTTGCAAACTATCTCAGTAATGTAATAAATGGAATTGTATTGCGTCTTACAGCATTAGATGGACCTGTGAGTTTCTGTTGCCATGGTTACCGGCTTGCTTTCTTTCATTATTGTATTAAATGAAATTAATTTACTGGGAATATCTCAAAAACTGTTGGTTTTAGGGCCTTAAAATGTGGTCCCTTTAGGACCCCCGAGTTTCGTTTCTCACATTGAGGGGCTGAAAATGAGCTTTGTCTCGCCCTTCTACGCCTATTTCAGCAAGTATTTTAAGGGGGTAGGCCCCCTTTTATGAGAGGTACAGAGAAGATCAATGATTAGTGTTGTGCCTCTGAAGGATATCTGTACCAAATTTTACGTTGATCCACTCAGCCGTTCTCGAGTTATAAGGACACAAAAAATTGTCCACAGACAGACAAACAAACAAACAGACAGACAGACAACAATTTTATTTTCGCGCGCATCCGTCATAAAACAGTCTGAAACGCGTAAATAACGCAAATTTCCGTAGAAATTCAGAAAAAGCAGACAAACTTTCATTCTTATATATATAGAGATGTCAGGTACTATACGTGTGCATAATTTAAAGCTGTCGGCTTGCATACTTTCTGATATATGGGTATTTGGATTTTAAAAATTGAGAGCATTTATTAACAGTTGGCAGCCCTGGTGGCTCTTAAGAATACGCTCAGTAATATATGTTTATGTACACATAGCACATACGAAACTTGGTTGAAATCCAATTGATAGTGTAGAAGTTATATGCATATAAATTTGGACCTATCAGCAGGGTTATAATCATTTTGGCAACACTGACATGTATGGCCTCCTGGAAATATAACTGCAATATTATTATCTATATGTGAGCCAATTTTGAAATAGCTCCAATTCATACCTTCCAGGATATCCAACATGGAGCTCAAATTTCAATTCCGATTTTTCAGCAGTTGGTAGCACTGACATCATTTTCTAATATGGACGTGAGATATTCAGGTATAGATCTTTACTCCTACCAAATTTTGTTTCGATTGCTGCAGCCGTTTAGGAGTTAATAGGGGGGGGGGACACACACAGCCAGACAGACAGACAGACAGACAGACAGACACACACACATTTGCCCGATCTCATAAGTCTACTTTTTCCTCATTTTTGCAAAATGTGAAAAGTAGTCTAAAAATATACTCTAACATATATTTTCCTTTCAAAGACACTGCAAATCTACATGCCAAGAGCTCTCGTTAGAATGCATTACGAAGTCAATCGGTTGAGATGTTTTCTCAATCTCGCGGTAAAAAAAACATATCACCTTATGTTTTAAATATATAGATAGCACTGTAACACGCGGGAATCTTGCAGTGCGACCAACATTAAGTACGGAATACGGGGCTAAAAGGCAGCAAGACATTCACTTCATGCTTTTCTCCTCTGATCGCACTACATGTAACCGCGGTTTCTGGCTCAAACAGAAGGCTGACTTAATGCTTTCCTATGCCGTTCCAAGGCCTTGGGTCAATACTTCAGAATACTAATTGTTAGAAATTTGAAATGATCTTGTCGACTTCGTCGTTATGCTTGGGTCCAACGTTATGCGTTACGGAGACGGAGACGGAGACCGAAGTGACGTCATGCAGCCACTCGGGAAGCAGAAGCTAATGGTTATTGGAGTACGTTGGAAGAGTCCTGGGTCGTCGCGCGACCTGGGGCTTTGAGCGAAGCGAACACAAGAATACAGGGTGACTTCTAAAGAGATATACAAGGTGCCATATAAAAATACAGGGTGCCTCCTAAAGAGGTGTGCAGGATGTCATAGCAAAATACGGTACAAGATGCCAGATAACAATACAGGGTGACTCCTAAAGAGATATACAAGATGCCAGATAAGAATACAAGGTGACTCTTAAAAGAGGTGTACAAGATGACAGACAAGAACACAGGGTGCCGCCTAAAGAGGTGTGCAGGATGCCAGACCAAAATACAGTACAAGATGCCAGATAAGAATACAGGGTGACTCATAAAGAGATATACAAGATGCCAGATAAGAATACAAGGTGACTCTTAAAGAGGTGTACAAGATGACAGAGAAGAATACAGGGTGACCCCTAAAGAGGTGCACAAGATTACAGGGTGACTCCTAAAGAGGTGTACAAGATGTCACACTAGAATACAGGGTGACTTCTAAAGAGATATACAAGATGCCAGATAAGAATACAAGGTGACTCTAAAAGAGGTGTACAAGATGACAGAAAAGAATACTGGGTGACCCCTAAAAAGGTGCACAAGATGTCAGACAAGATTACAGGGTGACTTCTAATGAGGAGTACAAGATGTCACACAAGAATACAGGGTGACATCTAAAGAGATATACAAGATGCCAGATAAGAATACAGGCTGCCTCCTAAAGAGGTGTGCAGGATGTCAGAGCAAATTACAGGGTGACACTTAACGAGGTGTACAGTATGTTAGATTCAATTCAAATACAGGGTGACCCTTAAAGAGGTGTGCGAGATATCAGATTCAAGTAATGGGTGACTCTTAAAGAGTTGTAAAAGATGTCAGACTCAAATACAGGGTGACCCTTAAAGAGGTGCCCGCGCGGGAAGCCTAAGTTAATAGGTAATGGAGTCTGTTGAAAGAGTCCTCGGGCTTCGAGCGAAGCGAGAAGCCCTCCTGAGCCTTTCTAACATGTGTAGCATTTGTAGCATGCGTCATTTGATATGATATAACGTCTAGTCTTTCAGACTGACTGTAATTTTTTAAGCTTTTCAATTAATAGTCCAGTCAGTGATTTTAACCCATCATGCCGAGACGTAAAACGGATATAGGTCGTAGTTCAATGACATCGAAGAAAAGGCGCTTATCAAGTAATGCATCATAACTGTTCCCGGGCGAAGCCGGGGCGGGTTGCTAGTATTACATAATAATCCTATCCTTACTTATTACCGGTCCCGACTGGTGAAACTGCCTGTATTTTATATTAATCCCTTGTCCACAAGCAGCGACTGGACGCTAATCCCACCTCGCTACCTGAACTCCTCGTGCAGTTTAAATGAGCACGTGGAGATTTAATTGGTTAGTTCCGTTAATTAGTGAGGGATTTACAATCAACAGTCCTGCTTTCATGTCCCAGGAAGATTAGAGAGGACTTTAAAAAATATTCTATGTCATTTCAACGTAGGGGCAGCTTTAAACTGTTTAATCACCAATACTCTGTGAGTCACGTGGCTTTAGCGGTAGCTGTGCTTGCTGAGGCGCTGCTCCGGACCTTGTGGCTCTCATCCTAGAGGTCCGGGTTCGATTTCCACCTCAGCCAAATTGGAAGTGGTTTTCCGTCTTTTGCAACTTCTATTTCAGCGTTTCCCAAACTGTAGTACGCCCGTACTGCTGCAGCGGTACGCGGTGATGTTACAGAAAATATTAAAAAAATTAGATGCGTTAAAAAATTAAAAATATGAAAACATTAATATGTTGCCGGAGGACTTAAAGGCCAAAGATAAGGAGCAGTTTTATGAATTGAATTGTGATTCAGAACTATGGCAAACTTTTTCAAAAATGGCTCTTGTGAACTTTGGGTTGAGGGGCGTGCAGACTATGCAAAGCTGACAAAGGAGTTAGATTTTTACTGCCTTTCACTACTTCCTACTGGTGTGAGACTGCATTTTCTTCACTTGTTTACTTCGAACAAAATAGGCTCCTTACAGTAGAAAACGATCTTTGTTTGAAACTCAGCAATCTTAAACCAGACATTCCTCAGTTGGCTTCTAATCTTCAAGCTCACCCTTCACATTGAAGTTGTTAGTTGAACTTTGGATTTTATGTTTAATTATTAACAGTTCTTTTATTAATATTATTTGTACAGTTTCATTTCTGAATGTTTGAATTGAATACTTATTGTAATAAATAATAAAACAACTGAACACACTTTTTATTATTTGAACTTTAACTCCAACAAACACAATTTACAAGCCATCTTTTGGTCTGCTACGTATATAGGTAGTTACTATATCTCCCAACCATTAGGTGGTACGCGAGAGATACTCATCTCTTGAAGTGGTACACACACAAAAATGTTCTATTTAATTATTTTTGGGCTCCTTTTTCTTATTTATGCCTCCACCTGTAAATTTCAATCTGTGTTGCGATGGTGAGATGACCTCGCTGTTCCACAGTAACCATAACTATCTAACTCCAGATAAATGCCGGGATGGTTTGTAACTGAAAGCCACGACCGCCTACTTCCCAATCCTTGCATGAATTACAAATAGCCTACTCACACTAATATAGCCATCACAATAACACAGGTTGTATGTATGTCTACCCCTTATTATTCCCGTTTTCCAACGGTGTCGGGGATGAGATGCTATGGAAGTCTTTGTGGCGATGGTTTTTACTGTCGGATGCCCTTCCTGACGCCAACCTCATGAGAGGAGTTAATGAGAAATGAAATGAAAGATGATGAATGAAACTGGGCAAGGATGTGGAAGGAAGCGGCCGTGGTCTGTCAGAAGGTACCGTCCCAGCATTTGCCTGGAGTTGAAAATGGGAAACCACGGAAAACCATTTCAAGGACAGCCGACGGTGGGGCTCAAACTCACGCGTCTACCGAGTCAGCAAAGAGCTTGGCCCCATGGCCTAGCTCTGCGCGTTAGCGACGTAGCCACCACTGTCGGTATCAAAATAACACAGGTATCAGACAAAATTCCACTCTAACGTTTTTGTTGTTGTTATTGTTTCATTTTAGGGGCAAGGATATTATGGTCATTAGCCCCGTGTACTTGGGTGTGTGTTGAATGTTTTCTATAACCTGCGTCACTGTGATGGCTGATTCAATGTGTGTATTTGTATTTGAGGTAAGGATTGGGAAGGAGGCGGCCGTGGCTATAACTAGAGCCTCGCGTGGATAAACAAAATGTTTTTCGCATTCGCACGTTTGTTATTCGAATCTACTGGCTTTACAATAATATTTTAAACTAGCATTACTCGTCGCGGCTTCGCCCGCGAATATTCTAGTTGTAAAGAGTACACTTAGCAAAATCTCATCATGAATGCTATGACTGATTTATCCTTGGTATCAATTCAGACTTTACCAATTCAGCTACTGGTGCAGTGGTTAGGGCTTTGTCATTCCTTCATAGCTATATCAGAGCGAAGTTAGTTTTCTGGGAATATCACAGACACTGTTAATTTAAGGGCCTTTAAATGTGGTTTTCGGAGACCCTTTATAGTCGGGTGAAAAAGACCTTTCGTTCCACACTAACACGTGAAAATTGCGTGAAAAAATTCTAGAGTTCCCCTTGACCCCCTTAAGCGCACTATACTGTATGTATTGATGAATTTTACAGCTTAATTTGGTTCAGTGATAACCTTATAACCGTCTGGAAACTTTCACAGTAATGTAATAATTGGAATTGCATTGCGTCTTACAGAAATAGATGGACCTGTGAGATTCTGTTACCATGGTTACCGTGTTGCATTCTTTCATTGTAAATATACATGTTTTAAGGTATTTATTTAATTGTGAGGCATTTAAAGAGTAAGTGAGTGCGTTTCGCTTACGTATTGGGTTATGCTGAACCTGTAGGTACCCCACATGTGTAGGTTGATGTTAATGGGACCTTATTTACGGTACAAAACTGGAATGGGACCTTAGCAGAATAATATAGGGAGGGGTATAATAAATTATTAAAGCAGCACATTTAGACATTAGAGAAGAAAATCGTTTCCTTAGGCTGTGAAAGTCCTGTGCTACGGTGTTTTTAAAATGCATGTTATACACCTACAGGATCGTTATCTCTGTGTGCCCCGGTAATCACAGCAAACTATGGCGCCATTTGGCTGGCCAGGTGCGCAGCGAGTGGACCTCGCAATACCCTGCTCCGCTGACTCATATCGTTAGTTCACACGTGTTTTGTCATTCATAAGCTTAGACGTTAGTGATGATGATGATGATAATTGTTGTTTTAAGGGGCCTAACATCTAGGTTATCGGCCCCTAATGGTTAGGGTGATCGTGAAGATGAAAATGAAATGCAAACTATAACTAAAACTAACTACTAACTTATATACTAGAAGGAGAAATGGAAAACAAAAGGAGAATAAGGCAAATAAAGGACAGGAGGAAAAGAAATGCCCTCAACCCTCGAAGAATGCGGATTGAGGGACTTGGAGGGAAGGAGAGCCATGAAAGGCAGATAGGAAAGTGAAAGAGGAGAGGGTCCGCCCCCACAGGTAAGGGACAAAAGGGGGAAACCGGACCCCGCTCAGGAATCCCTCGGGGTCGCCAACTCCCGAACTCACCAGCCGTGAGCCCCTGAGGGTGTAGCAATACCTAGGGTGCATCAGAAGTGGTGGGGCTACATACACCGTGCCTCCTTGAGGGCCTTGAGCAGAAGGCAGGAGATAACATGAAAAGAAAAAGAAAGCTGACCCCTCGCAGAAGGAGGGTATCAGAAAAGATGAGACAAGGGCCAATTAAGGCGGGATAGGAAGAGCCTCCCTAGGCGTCGGAGACCCTAATACCGTCGGGGTCGGAAGAGAACAAGAGTTGACCAAGTGAGGTCGACAGGAAAGAAGACGGAGAGGAGCCCGGCACAAGTTGGGTAGGTTTTTGCTAAGAATTAACCTTACCCACAAGGGAAGATGAATAAAGAAGTAAAGGGAAGTGGGTTTCGTACAGAGGAACAAGTGTGGATAATAGGTTGAAAGTCCAACATCAAATACAAACAATTTTTAGAGAAGAGTGTCACCGCAAAGCCCGTGAAATCACTAAAGTGAGTGGGGACCTGAACACAGCTAACGGGAAACGCAGCTAGAGCTTGGGCTATTTGCGGGCGAAAGGAGGTGGTACCTTCCCTTCCAAGCCAAGATCCGGCTACTATGGGGAAGGGTGGTGGTCTGGCAAAGAAAGAAATGATGAGTTTCCTATGTATCTTTTCAAAGGAGTTTGTTTTAAACCAATATTTTGAAGAATACAAATAGTTTGGATTGGCCGTGATGTTTTAATTCTTGAAATTGTAGAATTTCTAAAAAGCGACCGAATGTTTCCAAGAAGGGTAGGGATGAAGCAATTATACCCTTGTGAATAATTTTGGTAAGAGCACCAATAGTTGCATTTAGGAATGACTAAGCTTTTACCCAGCCAAAACGGCTAAAAGTTTAGACAAAGAGAAAAACTTAAATTTGGAAAACGAACCTTAAGTTGTAGAGAAAATCTCAACAAGCAGGAAGCTGGCGTAGCGAGCTATGCTTGCCTTACTGGCCAGTTAGAATTAGCTATCAAAGCTAAGAGAGGCTCTAATAAGTTTGTGACTAAGAGTTCTTGCTCAAATGCAACAAAAAGTGGAACCGTTATTAATTTTATATGTAAGGTTTTTAAATTTAAGCCCATAGGAAGAGTAGGGGAAGACAGGATCTAGCCTAATCGTTACTTTAGAGAAATGATAAAGCAAAAGGATAAATTTAGATTTATTTAACAATGCAAAAAGGTGTAATCAATTTGACACATATGTAATTTGATTTTATAAACAATTGGGGTCGCAGACCTCCTTAAATCATTTAAAGCTTGCACCAGGCAATTGACATTTTTTTTTTTGGTTTGGAACATTTTATAAGCACTAAAATCTTCACGAGATTTTGAAATGCTGCTAAGATTAATGAATAGAAAATTTAAAGATAATTGACGTAATTAAAGTTAAACAATAAATCAAGTACAAGATGTGTAAATTGAGGATTTCTAGATGGGTATCTTAGAAATATGAACAAATAACAACTTCGAAAGTAACAGCAAAAAAAACAGGGAGAAGTGAAATAGAAGTTTCTATAACTTCTTATATTGATACAGAATTAACTTTAGAGGTTATACAAATAGGGCAGGTCACTTATTGTGAAACCTGAAGAGATAAATTAAAAGGAAGTTTCTAGAACTTCTATGTTTAAACAGGATCACGAGGAAAAAATGGGGCCAGTTACCCTTTTGTGAAACCAGGATTAAAGAGATTAATGAAAGGTTTGGTAGACAATAACCAATTCTTGTGCTAGCAAGAAAAGAAATAGATGAATAAGCAGTTTCTAACTGCTGATATTTATACAGAGTGAATAAATGGTAAATGGAGAAAGTTGGGAGGGCGCCTATGGTTTGGCGAAGCCTCGTTGCAAAATACATAAATTTAAAGATTAACCTAATTTGTTAGTAAAGAGGGGTTGAGGAAGAGGAAATAGGAACTTTGTAGAGAAACTTCTTGGCCTATTTTATTTATTTCGGACGTGCGCGACGCGGATGAGAAATCGAACGAGCACTGTTTCACTATAGTCTATTGACGTGGTTGAAAAGTTCACTATTGTAGCACAGAAAGTTTATAGCAAGGAAAGTTATTGCAATGGTGAAAAATAACTAGTTGCACTAGATTTGCGAGAGTCTATTGCGTTGAAAATGTGTAGGTTATAGTTGAATGTAGCAGAAAAATTCCAACGGAGGAAGAAAAACTAGGTGTTGATTAGCTGTGCATAAGGAAGATTCCTTGGTTAGAAAAAGTATTCCCATATGTGAGTGGAAAATACTAGAAGGTTTAACTTATAGATGAATTGTTTGGCATGGAAAATTCCAGAACAATCATAACTGTTGAAATTGACAGAAAAAGTCCAGCGGTGGAACGAGCTAAGTTTTCTACAGACAGTGGGTAATTTAAAGATGTCCCACGTTGTGAGAAATTATCTCAGTTAATATGCATAAGAAATGCTTCTTCATGTTAAGATTAGCTTAGATAGACAAAGCCCAACCTCGAAAATCCCGCGAAGATGGCTATTGCCCCACATCAGCAATTTCACACTGTCTGTAAAATGATGGTTAAAAAGCATGTAGCTATTTAAAAGCAATTAAAATGAGTTGAAGAACGTTGAAGTAGTACTTAGCTCATTTCAGATGAACGGCGATTCTAGTTGACCGTTAGTTACGATCTGGACACGGCGTCCAATTTGAAAGTTTGTCTCTCGAAGAGAGGAGACGAGCTCTAGGTAAGCTCCGACTGGAAGTCTTGACGACTGTAGCACAAGTGAGGCCAGCTCAACGAAGCGCGGAGAGACCAGGGAAGGGAAAAGAGTGGGGGTAGGAGACAAAGGAACATACATAAGAATAACCAACATTATAAAAATTAATTCTCTTGATGAAATGGTCTTCAAAGAGTTGATAGCAGGCGTCACTAGCGAAGCCTGGTGATGAGAAAGTAGATGAAGTCCTCTTGATCACGGAGATGATAGCTGGCGATAGCGACGAGATTTGGTGGCCATATTGGTAAGGAAATCCTCTTGTACATGGAGAAATTGAGGAACTTCAGAGATTCGCTGCTAGATGACGCTAGGTGAGTCATGGAAGATATATATCTAGAACATACTCACAGATAGTATAAGAAAAGTATACCAACAAAGAGAAACCAGGAGATCACTGTTGGTGTTTGCGAAAAAGGAAGTAATGAAATAAAGCAAAGAGAAACAAAAGCTTACTCTGTCTTACCGTGTATTCCAAAGAATACACCACAAGTAATTGGAAGCAATGCCGGACTCAGCTGGGGCCCCGTGGTCGCCAACCCACGTCCCACTAGATGTGAGCCCCTGGGGGGCTTAGACGTTAGTGTTGCACGTTTAGTGAGTATTGTGATTACTTTGATTGTTGGTCATGCCTAGACACCAATTCTCAGTGGGTGAGTGGTTAACGTGTCGGTCTACTAACCCCAAGCTTGCAGGTTCGCTCCACGCCGTGGTAAGTGTTTTTTGAAAGGTGGCAAAAATTAAAGACACGCATGTCATACGATGTTGGCAAGTCAATGAACCCATTTGAATTCAGTAGGCCGAGATTAATTTTGCCAATGCAAAATTAATCTCGGGAGTTTCCGCCAACACAAAGTTCCTCATTTCTCTACTAGAAAGCGCTATAGTGTTCAAGGAGCTTAGATATCTAACCTCCTTGACTTTCATAGTACTTCAAGGAACAACGAAATTCAACATGCAAGCAACCATCTGTGTGTCAAATAACAAAGCTTGCACCCGGCACCGAGGCCATACGATATTATTATTATTTGTATTATTATTATTATTATTATTATTATTATTATCATTATTACCAATTCACATTGCACGAACGTGTGTAGGTATATCCATAATTCGTATATGAAAAGCAGAAAGTCTGGTTCTGAAACAAGATGAAAATTTCCAATCAAGATTCCAGGAAGACCTGTGCCTAATGCCAATACAATTAGGAGGCTCGCTAAACGATTCAAGGAAACAGGCTCCGTAAATAAAAAGTTAACAGGCAACGTTGTGTTCTTACAGAGCAAAAATTAGATGAGGTTGTTGTCCATTCGTTCAACAGAAGATGTCAGGTGTGTGTTACAAGAGAGGGAGAACATTTTCAGCATCGGCTATGAGCACTGGAAGTACACATTACTGAACATGTTTGGTAAAAGTGTAAACAGTGCGCGCCTACCACCGACTGAACAGTGTACGCACGCCCGCGATCAGCGCCATGTTGCTTGCCATGTTTACCGGAGCGCACAAAGATAATGACCCTGTAGAATTGCAGCCCTTTACAGTTCGGAGTGTTAATTGGGTTTTACATAATTTAAATGAGATTAGCGTAAATAATCATCTTGCATTTGTCATTAAAAACACAACAGAACAATACAGCCTATTTTCATATATCCTACTTATGTTAATTGCCACTATCAACATACAAAATTTCAGTTTGATTGCTGTAATAGATTCGTAGATATTCAGAGCCGTCTAAATATTTCGGATGGTCGCCATATAGGATTGTTAAATGTATAGGTCATAGAGTCATGTACCATTAACGGAAAATTATTGCGTAGGTTCATTATTCAAACATTCACTTCAATCGCATGATTACGACACAAGAAATAAAAACGTAATTTTAAAATTCGCAAAGCCGCCATCTTGAGGTTATGTAAACAATTGAACTAAATTAGATACCAGTGCATTACAATGTGTATAAACATTTCCTGTACCAAGTTTCATTGCGTTTGGATCATTAAATCGCGAGAAAGGTCTATTTAAAATTTTCAAATTCGCTTGGACGCCCAGTTCGTTTTGTAGTCAATCAGTTTTTGAAAGTCTTATAGATGAACTTCCAGTAGTGCCCTTCATCTCCGTACAAAATTACAGGGTGAATACCGGTGAAATATTTCGCACAGTCGCCATCTTGTGGTTATGTAAACAATTGAACGAAGTTACAGTATATGTCGATGCATAACAATGTATATATCCATATACTGTTCCAAGTTGTATTGCGTTTGGTTGGTTAAATCGCGAGAAACGTCTATTTAAAAGTCGCAATTTCGCTTGGCCGCCATGTTGGTTTTGTAGTTACCAGGTTTTCAAAAGTCACATAGGTGAACTTCTAGTAGATCCCTTTATCACCGTAAAAAAATCCATGGTGATATCGGTAATAGTTTCGGAAATATTGAATGCTGGTGAAAAATTTCGCACAGCCGCCATGTTGGATTGGTGAGACGCAACAAAATTTGAAGGGCACGGTCAGGATCGTCCGGAATAGTGCTATGAAATTACCGAATTTCATTGAAATCTCCCCAGCCGTTTAGATTTTATAAGGACACACACACACACCATCACACACACACGCGCACACACAGACACACGGACAAAAGGTGATCTCGTAAGCCTTTTTTTTTTCTTTTTTTTTTTTTTCAAAATTGAAAATAGGCTAAAATGTATGTCATAAACATCCGGGTCCTAGTAATGATATTCAACAAGTTGGGATTGTATTCTAGAAAATATCCGCAAATTTACTCCAATCATTATCTGCAGCTTAAACATTATCCGCACAGCCATGGAAACTATATCCGCATGGCGAAACGTTTTACGGATATCCGCGGGTAAATCCGCGCAGGGCGTTAGCTATAACTTAGGAACAATTCCAGCATTCACCTCTTATTTCATGAGTGTTTGCCAGTCAAAAGTTAGGAATGACCTACTGTAAATGTCATGTCCGCTGCTCCAAGTCACGAAGTTCGAGCACAAGTAAATTGGTTGAAAGGGAGAAGAACTCGCCTCTAAATAATTAACTTGTCAAATGTAATTAAGTGTCGAGCTTTCTGCAGTTGACAAGCTGCTTCTTGGAAGCGACGTGAAGAATAATTAATTGAGTGTAAATATGGCGAATATATTTTGAGTTGCAATCAAAGGTTTAGAGATGGAGAAACTCACAAAGCGAGAATAGCAGAGACTCGCTTTGATAAGTTATTAAACTTTGGAACGACCATTAAGAGCTGAATGTTCTTAGCAGCAAACTTGTACATCTTAAATATATACAAGTTCAACACCTCATTGATGGCGAATGGAGGTCTCATCTATTACGAAGGGCGTATTATGTTCTTTTACACTTTATTGTTTCTACCCAAATGAAGCACATTACACATCAGTTGTTACTTCCACCTTCTCAACATAATCTCCTCGTAACTTTATGCACTTTTACCATCGATGTGTCAGTCTCTCCAGACCTTCCTGAAACCAATCTTTCGGAGTGATGCGTACCCGTGTCTTGACAGCTGTGTCCAGTTCTGTAAAATCCGCAAAACGGCGATAATGCAAAGGAAGCCTAGGGGCAGTCCACCGCCAAAGAAATGTCGTACAGTGCCATCAGTTGGCAAGCGAATGGCGACAGTGTTCTGGGACACAAAGGGCATCATCCTCTTTGACTGGCTGGAATTGGGGGCCACGATTAACAGTGCATCTTGTGTGGCAACACTTAAGTGCTTACGTCGTGCCATCCAAACTAAGCGGCCAGGAAAATGGGCTAAAGGTGTGCTTCTGCAACATGACAATGCCCGCCCCCACACTAGCCGAGAGATCACCGCTGCCATTGATCAATTGGGATTCACGGTGCTGCCACACCCACCATACTCTCCCGACTTGGTACCAAGTGATTATCACCTGTTCGGGAACATGAAGAAACCTCAGGACACAGCTGTCAAGGCATGGGTACGCAGGACTCCGAAAGAAAGGTTTCAGGAAGGTCTGGAGAGACTGACACATCGATGGTAAAAGTGCATAAAGTTACGAGGAGATTATGTTGGGAAGGTGGACGTAACAACTGGTGTGTAATGTACTTCATTTCGGTAGAAAAAAGTAAAGGATAATCCAATATAGTGCGTCCCTCGTAGGTCGTGTAATGTATATAAATATGATGAAAATTGAAGAACCCAGCGCAAGAAGTAGACAGCTCCAATTTCTTTTTCTTTTTTCAAGATACACAAAAAACTAATAGAGTTACTATATGTCGAAAATGTAAGGGTTATCTACGTACACTAGCTAGAAGCACCAATAACATACATATTGTAGTGGTAATAATAATAATATCGTATGGCCTCGGATGCCAGGTGCAAGCTTTGTTATTCGATGCCCAGAGGGCAGCTTGCATGTCGACTTTTTTGTTGCTCCTTCGAACGCTATGAAAGTAAAGGAGGTTAAATATCTAAGCACCTTGACATTATTCCCTAATACTGAAAAAAATTGCATCAGATTAATAAATACAGTTTTGATCGTCAAGCGATCATCATCAGATCCATTACACCCTTAGGCTATTAAATCTATGTCTAAAAATATGGGTAAAAATATTTACAATATGTACACTCATTTCGTTGCAGTATTGGTTGAGATAATGCAACTCGTCAGTATTTATTAGTTATAGTCTATGTGACGTGTTGCTAAAATACTGGAAGAGGTGATTGACCCCCACAATCACATATTCACACTAAACAAGCAAGTTTGGAGATCAATCACCAACTCCAGTATTTTAACAAAACATCACATAGACCACAACTAACAAATATTGGCGAGTTGAATTATCTCAACTCATACTGCAACTAAATAAGTGTACATATTGTAAATATTATAACTCGTAATTTCTGGCATAAATTTTAGGGCCTAAAAGTATATGTCATTACAATGCAACAAGAAAGTGAGGTTCACAGGAAGAGCACCAACATCATCACTCCTAGTTGAAACTATCTGGTTGTAGAACCACAAACAGACAGGTGGTGCATACTTCGAAGCTATAACTTTATCATCCTTTGCCTTATTGGTATTGCCGTTTAAGACATTGCGATGTAGAAGACTTGATGCGTCTGGTAAGGAAAAAGTAGCTCCTGCTTTCTATAAAACAAAGAAATCTCTTACCATGGTACTCGCCATGACACTGTACGACAGTCCATAGCTGTTGTATTCAACGTATCTATATTTTGACACTGTCAACGTTGCAAACTTGATGGTGTAGTACTACCCAGGGTGGGGTTACACACACACTGTATCCTTCAGAGCCTTGAGTAGAAGGCAGGAAATACTGTGAGCCCTTGAGGGTGTAGCACCATCTAGGGTAGGGCTACACGCACCTTGCCTCCGTTAGGGTCTTGAGCTGAAGGCAGGAGATACCATGAGCCCTTCAGGATGTAACACTATCCAGGGTGGGGCTACACACACCCTGCCTCCTTTAGGGCCTAGAGCAGAAGGCAGGAGATACTGTGTGCCCTTCAGGGTGTAGAACTATCCAGGGTGGGGCTACACACACCAGCCTCCTTTAGGGCCTAGAGCAGAGGGCCAGGGTGTGTAGCCTCACCCTGGATAGTTCTACACCCTGAAGGGGTCAAAGTATCTCCTGCCTTCTGCTCAAGGCCCTTGAGGGTGTAGCACTATCCAGGATGGGGCTACACACACCCTGCCTCCTTTAGAGTCTTGAGCAGAAGGCAAGAGATATCATGAATAGAAAAACCAACTAGCCCTCGAAGAATGAGGGTATCAGGAAAAATTAGACAAAGGCCAAATATGGTGAGAAAATCGAAAGACAAACTAGGCCTCGGATACCCTAATACCATCGGGATCGGAAGAGAACAAGATTTGACCAAGGGAGGTCAACAGGATAGATGACTAGACTTTCTCTAACAGATGTACCATTTACCATGTCTTTTGGGTGTACTATTTGTAGTAGTGTGCTTGATAATAGACCTCGTGAGGGCTCTGAATGATACCAAGATCTGACAACGTTGCCCAAAAGGGAGGCTTCTTCGATGGCATGCTGAGCTTCTATGCCCAAGGTCGCGGGTTCAAACCCGGCTGACGTCGTCGGATTTTTAAGTGCGTTAAAAATCCCTCAGTATGCCTTACTTCGGAGGGGAAGTAAAGCCGGCGGTCCCTTGTCATACATTTATGGCATGATAAAGAACCTTCCATTAATTATACTTATGTGAAGGTAAATTATAGTTAAGATTTGACTAACGCTCTTAGGTTCCAACGTTCATCGCCAGGAGCTGACTGCGGTGGCATCTAGTAACCAAGTTCAGAACTAGTTGGTAGTTGATGGTGGCGTTTAATAGCAAAAGTTGGAACTACTTGAAAATCGAATGTCTGCAGTCATCACAATTAACACCGGTTATCAGACAGATTCTACACATACCCAAAGTACACGGGGCTACATGACCGCGTTGTCGCAGCCCCTAAACTGAGGACCAACAAACCCAAAAGGGACACTGAAGTTGACTAGCGCTATTTAGAGCTCCCACTTCTCACAAGAGTCTCTCGGGGAAGTTTGAGACCGAGTCTCCCTCAGATTTTGTCTTTGTTCCGAGCTGAAATGAATTGTCCTGACCCTCGGTCGTGGCGACCCTTTCTCTGTCAGCTAGTTTCCAGCTCTCTGGGGACAGACTCGAGAAGTGGATGACGGGCTTACTCGATTACCGGTAGAGACTTGCTTTGTAACTACATCATATTTGATGTTCAAAATAAAGAACATGTTAAGACATCCAGGAGCATATATGGTTGTTGTTGATTCGTAGTGTTGGGGTAGCAAGCCTGCTTTGCACCCGGAAGTCCCGGGTTCGATTCCTGGCTTCGTTAGAGACTAACGTGACAGATGGAACGGGGTGCACCCAACCTCGTGAGGACAATTGTGTAGCTGTCTGAAAGTGAGGCAGCCAAGATTAGCGGCCGAGGGGACCAAACGCGCTGACCGCACGTCACCTGCAATCTGTAGGCCATCTACGTAACAACGGTTTCTTTAGTCTATTTTCATTTACGAAACAAGATGTTCAGTAAAGAACATATAGCCTACTTTCTCATAATGCATGGATATTGTTATAACTCTTTGTCCTTTTCAAGGAGATTAATTGAATGTTGGTTATATTAGCTTGTTGAAATACAACGTGTTATACGGATATTAAACATGAATATGAGGTGCCCTTTGCTAGTGCTACCTCTGTACAAAATTTCATTCAATTCGGTTTCACCGTGTTTGAATTGATATGGTGAATCGATTTGCACACATACATGGCTGCTATCTGCAAATTATTGGGCTGATGACCTTGTATTTCAGTCAAAAGATGCTTCCCACAAAAAGGTATGTTGTTGCAAAATTTGGTAGAGATCATATTATTAGATTGGTTGTAATTTGATTTAATCTTTTAACAGTTGGGTGGCCGCCATTACGTTTCCGTCAAGACGGCGACGATATAAAACATGACACTGAGTTGCCTTTTGCAAGTGTTACCTCTGTACCAAATTTCGTTCGATTGGGTTTCACCGTGTTTGAATAGTAGGGGGAATCGATTAGCACACACACATGGCCGCCATCCGCAAATTATTGAGCTGATGACCTTGTAGATTGGTCAAAAATATTTAATATGAAAAGGTATAATGTTGCAGAAATTGGTCGAGAACAGATGATTCGTTTGGTCGTAATTTGATTTAAGCTTTCAACATTTGGGTGGTCGCCAATACGTTTTCGTCAAGATGGCGGTGATATAAAACATGACACTGAGGTGGCCGTTGCTAGAGCTACCTCTGTACCAAATTTCGTTCAATTTGGTTTCACCGTGTTTGAATAGATAGGGGGAATCGATTAGCACACAAACATGGCCGCCATCCGCAAATTATAGGGCTGATGACCTTGTAGATTGGTCAAAAATATTTAATATGAAAAGGTATAATGTTGCAGAAATTGGTCGAGATCAGATGATTCGTTTGGTCGTAATTTGATTTAAGCTTTCAACATTTGGGTGGTCGCCAATACGTTTTCGTCAAGATGGCGGTGATATAAAACATGACACTGAGGTGGCCTTTTTTAGTGCTACCTCTGTACCAAATTTCGTTCAATTTGGTTTCACCGTGTTTGAATAGATAGGGGGAATCGATTATCACGCAAACATGACCGCCATCCGCAAATTATTGGGCTGATGACCTTGTAGATTGGTCAAAAATATTTAATATGGAAAGGTATAATGTTGCAAAAATTGGTAGAGATCAGATGATTCGTTTGGTCGTAATTTGATTTAAGCTTTCAACATTTGGGTGGTCGCCATTACGTTTCCGTCAAGATGGCGACGATATAAAACATGACACTGAGTTGCCTTTTGCAAGTGCTACCTCTGTACCAAATTTCGTTCGATTGGGTTTCACCGTGTTTGAATAGTAGGGGGAATCGATTAGCACACACACATGGCCGCCATCCGCAAATTATTGAGCTGATGACCTTGTAGATTGGTCAAAAATATTTAATATGAAAAGGTATAATGTTGCAGAAATTGGTCGAGAACAGATGATTCGTTTGGTCGTAATTTGATTTAAGCTTTCAACATTTGGGTGGTCGCCAATACGTTTTCGTCAAGATGGCGGTGATATAAAACATGACACTGAGGTGGCCGTTGCTAGAGCTACCTCTGTACCAAATTTCGTTCAATTTGGTTTCACCGTGTTTGAATAGATAGGGGGAATCGATTAGCACACAAACATGGCCGCCATCCGCAAATTATAGGGCTGATGACCTTGTAGATTGGTCAAAAATATTTAATATGAAAAGGTATAATGTTGCAGAAATTGGTCGAGATCAGATGATTCGTTTGGTCGTAATTTGATTTAAGCTTTCAACATTTGGGTGGTCGCCAATACGTTTTCGTCAAGATGGCGGTGATATAAAACATGACACTGAGGTGGCCTTTTCTAGTGCTACCTCTGTACCAAATTTCGTTCAATTTGGTTTCACCGTGTTTGAATAGATAGGGGGAATCGATTATCACGCAAACATGGCCGCCATCCGCAAATTATTGGGCTGATGACCTTGTAGATTGGTCAAAAAATATTTAATATGGAAAGGTATAATGTTGCAAAAATTGGTAGAGATCAGATGATTCGTTTGGTCGTAATTTGATTTAAGCTTTCAACATTTGGGTGGTCGCCATTACGTTTTCGTCAAGATGGCGGCGATATAAAACATGACACTGAGGTGGCCTTTGCTAGGGCTACCTCTGTACCAAATTTTGTTCAATTTGGTTTCACCATGTTTGAATAGATGGGGGGGGGACAGACATTCAGAGTACACACACTCATACACACACACACTCACACACACACAGACACACAATTTTTCGCCCTGTGTTGATCTCAAAAGTCTACTTTCATTTTTTGCAAAAATTGAAAGTAGGCTAAAAATAGGCTTAAGCGATCACCTTTTTTTTCGTATGAGTGTGTGACCCCCCCCCCCCCCCCCCCCCTCACATCAACCCCTCCCCCACCCCCTAATAAAATCTAAACGGCTGGAGCGATTTCAATGAAACTTGGTGAGATCATAGCACCTTTTTGGCCAACCCTGACAGTGCCTTTCAAATGTTTTATGTCTCACGAATTCAACATGGCGGCTCTGTGAATATTTCACCGGCAATCTATATCTCCAGAAGTTTCACCTATGAGACTTTGGTTGGTTGGTTTGTTCTTAAGTTTAGGGGCTGCGACAGCGCGGTCATGTAGCCCCGTGTACTTTGGGTGTGTGTAGAATCTGTCTGATAACCGGTGTTAATTGTGATGACTGTATTAGTGTGTGTTATCTATTTTTTTTTATTCAAGTACTGCAACTTAGAATTTTTCAAATAGTTCCTACTTTTGCCGCCAAGCGCCACCGTCAACGACTACTACGCCAAGTTCAGAACTTAGCTACTAGACACCACCGCAGTCGGCTCTTGGCAACGAACGTAGAAAAATAAGAGCGTTGTTTACATTCTTAACCTATCCAATTTAGCTTCATACATGTGCAATTAGTGGAAGGTTCTTTAACATGCCATAAATCTATGACATGGGACCGCCGGCTTTACTTCCCCTCCGAAGGAAGGCATACTGAGGGATTTTAACGCTCTTAAAAAATGCGACGGCTTCGGCCGGGTTTGAACCCGCTATCTTGGGCATAGAATCTCAGCATGCTACCGACTACGTATGAGACTTTCAAAAACCTGTTCACTACAAAACGAACATGGTGGCCAAGCCAAGTTGAAACATTAAAAAAGACTTTTCTCGCAATTTCACCATCCAAACGCAATGAAACTTGGTAACCCAAATATTTATACACATTGGAATGCACTAGCATTTAATTTAGTTCAATTGTTTACATAATCTCAAGATGACGGCTGTGCGAAATATTTCACCGGCATTCTATTTCTCCGAAACCATTGCTGATATCACCCTGAAATTTTGTGTGGTGGTAAAGGGCACTACTAGAAGTTCACCTATGTGACTTTCAACCTGTAAAGTAAAAATCGAACATGGCAGCCAAGTGAAGTTGAAACATTTTAATAGACTTTTCTCACGATTTAACCATCTGAACACAGTGAAATATGGTACAGTTAATGTCTATACTCATTGTAATGCCCCGAAAACTAATTTAGTTCAATTGTTTACATAACCTCAAGATGGCGGCTGTGCGAATTCTTAAAATTAAAATTCTATTTTTTTGTGTCATAATCATGCGATCGAAGTGAACGATTGAATAATGAACCTACACAATAATCGTCATCTAATAGTACATAACTCTATGGCCGACATATATAAAAATCCGACATGGAGACCATCCGAAATGTTTAGACGGTTCTCAATGTATATTAATCTATGTCAGCAACCAAACTGAATTTTTTTATGTTGATAGAGGCTATGAGCCTATGGGCCTTTCAATAACCTGGTGAGAACAAATCCAACATGGCGGTGACGCGAAGTATAAATATTTAAATGGACGTTTTTCGTGATTTAACCATCCCCGCGCAGTGAAACTTGGTACGGTATATGCTTAGACAAATTTTAATCCACTGGCATCTAATTTATTCCAATTGTTTTCATAACCACAAGATGGCAGCTGTGCGAAATTTTAAAAAATCACGTTTTTATTTCTTGTCTCCTAATCATGCGATTGAAGTTTGAATACTACACCTACGCAATAATAAGACCTACATGGGCCTATGTTAAAATCAAACATGGCGACCATCCGAAATATTTAGACGATTCTCAATATCTAAGAATCTATTACAGCAATCAAACTGGAATTTTGTATGTTGATAGTGGCAATTAACATAAGTAGGATTTATGAAAATAGGCATTAGTTCTTTACGTAACTACTTGTTCTAGGTTGAAAACATTTGTTAATGACACTCAGAGCGCTCAGGGTTCAGTTTTAAAAAAACGTAAAGCTAAGGTATTTTAAGAATCATGCCAAAAGTTGTCAAGCTACAAAACCCGGAAAAGTGTCAAAATGTGTGTTTTGAAAGTTACTTTGAAAATTATTTGCGGCTTAAATATAATTTTAAAACGCTAAAAATTGTTTGTTCTTAAAATGGAACTTGTTCTACAGATTTAAACGAAATGAAAGTCTTATTGTTTTAATATATTCTCTGATTCTTCAGACCCCCATGTGACACAGTGGCTAGCATTGATGGTTCCGGATTCGATCCCCGGCTCTGCTAAGAATTCAAAAGTCTTGGTATGGTCTGGTACGGGGTCTCCCAGCCTCGTGATGCAAGATAGGAACCTTTCGGATGCTATGGCAGGAGGAGGAGTGGATAGGAACTGACCACCCTACCACACGCAAACTCCGGCTCGGGATGCCTGGTTAGTGATCCCTTGACCTAGTCAAGGGCTCTAATTGAGGTAGCCTACGTCCCAGGGGGGTATATGGCACTCTAATTAATTTGATTCTTCATCTTTAATTTGTGTGAAGTAGATGTTTTAATTTATCAAAACGGAGGTAGATATTTCCATTTTGATTTGATCATGTATGGGTTGACACTAGCGCTCTTAGTGATAGATTTTGGTCACAAAGGATGCGGTCTAACGCTTGGCGTCCATGACTTGTCAGGTTAGTGTGTATCACCATGCCGTCAACACGTAAGGTTAATACACTAAATATTCAAAAGTGGAATTATGAAATTAAAAGTAGAACGATTCAGTGCCGAACCTGGAACGAGTCGGGAACAAGATGAAGACATTGTAATCACTAGAGCTCGCTCGAATGTTTATAAAAGATCATATTTTATCATTCCCTCCATTTTTATGCCCGTTTGGTGCCTGATGCAAATCAAGTGATTATCGTCACAATACAGTGGTTATTATTTGTCATATAATTGCTTATTTCTAACATTCTGTACCATTAGGTCATATTTTGAGCATTTTTAGTAAGAACGTGATTTTTGGGTAGTTTGACGGCAGCTGTAAGTGTGCAACTTACCGAACGGGAACTACTGTCGACCAAAGTATTATGTGCACTCGAGTTTGAAGGTTGTTTGTGAAGTAACCAATAGACCTACATAAAATCCAATAACATCACCATTTTCATCGTTCTATTTTACGTTAGTTCATGTAGGTTTGGAATTTTCAATTTATATTTTAATATTTTTTATCGCAGTTGGAACACAAAACGTGCACGTTTTTAAGCGTGTTTCAACCATGCGTCACATTTACGAATTATTATCTCAAAAACCTGTCATCAGATCGAATCCAAATTTTAACACAATATACATTGGAATGTTGTACAACTGGTTTATTAATTTCAAAATTGTGTGTGTCCAAGACACAAAGTTGCTATCATTTTTGTAAGGTAACTTTTTCTCGGCTCGGGGTGGTTGGAAAATGTAGTTCTTGGTTGCGTTGTAATCGTTATATATCAAAAAGTTATGCTGTATGACTGTGAAATACGTACATTAATTCACTTATTTTATATCGGTTTGCATTTGTACGAGGAAATAACACATGGTTGACCTGCTAGCCGCTCCGGAAAAAACTGTACAGCGTTGCCGAAATGGTGCCCACACGCATCATGACGCGTCTCGCTCGGAAGTGATGGGCTCCATCTCAGCAACGCTGTACAGCAATTCCCGGAGTGGCTAGCAGGTGAACCATGTGTTATTTCCTGGTACAAATACAAGCCGATATAAAATAAGTGAATTAATTTACGTATTTCACAGTCATACAGCATAACTTTTTGATGTATAACGATTACAACGCAACCAAGAACTACATTTTCCAACCACCCCGAGCCGAGAAAAAGTTACCTTACAACAATGATAGCAACTTTGTTTCTTGGGCACACAAAATTGTGAAATTAACAAACCAGTTATACAACATTCCAATGTATATTGTGTTAAAATTTGGATTCGATCTGATGACGGGTTTTTGAGATAATAATTCTTAAATGTGACGCATGGTTGAAACACGCTTAAAAACGTGCACTTTTTGTGTTCCAACTGCGATAAAAAATATTAAAATATAAATTAAAAATTCCAAACCTACATGAACTAACGTAAATAGAACGACGAAAATGTTGATGTTATTGGATTTTATGTAGGTCTATTGGTTACTTCACAAACAACCTTCAAACTCGAGTGCACATAATACTTTGGTCGACAGTAAGTGTTTACAATAATACACTGGAAATAATCACTTAAACATGTATATTCAGAACATTAATATGACATTAGGAACAAAGAGTTTAGTTAACAATTTAATCTCGAAGGGATGGGCGCTTGGATTTATAATTACGGCCATATTTAAATCAGTCATTTCCAGGTCATATTTCACTGTGGGGTTTGAAGCCATTTTTCAGTCTTGCCTTAGTAAACAAACGTTTGGTGCTTTTCAGTCGGTCAACACGAATGTACCAAAAGAGTTGGGTTATACCCTAATCCTGCAAAAAAATACTTGAGATTAATGCACATAGGCTGTAAAATCTATGTTTGAAAATCAAAGTTCATGAATGGATCTGATGATGATCGCTTGACGATCGAAACTGGTCATCCAAGTGTATTTATTAATCTCATGTAATTTTTTTCAGGATTAAGGTATAACCCATCTCTTTTGGGTACATTCGTGTTGACCGACTGAAAAGCACCAAACGTTTGTTTCAGGTCATATTTCGTCATTTTAAGGTCATATTTGCTTGCATATTTGGGCTATGTTTAGGTCTTAAACATCCGAGCTCTAATAATCATTGAACGATCAACAGCTAGAAATGAAATTACGTCAAGGAAACGTAAACCTCGCCAACAGAAGACGAAGACAGAGAATACTCGTATGGTTTCATTCAAACCTCCAAGATCACTAGGCGCTAAATCACGAGCTTGTAACTCCAAGATGGCCGAACTTAGCGGAGTAAGACTCTCATTTGTTTGGTGACGCCACAGCGATAACACCTAGATGCAGGTAGGTTATTTGTTGCTGTTGTTGATATAGACAAGGACTTGACCCGTATTACGGGGACTGAGATAGCGGCGCGGGTAATCCCCTAGAGGAGCAATACATTGCAGTTAGATTGTATCGGCACACACTGCATCTACTATCGACCAGACAAGTTCACAGTTTATGGCATTTTACAGCACAGGTTCAGTAACTTTATAAAAGTAACTAACATACATTTGCCATAAAAAGCAAGGGGTAATTTGGATGACTAGTTTCGTCCGTCAAGTGATCATCATCAGATCTGCTCAATTAGGCTTAATTTCGTAGGTTCAGTGGATCCGCAAATAACACTTATTGTATATTGTTAGTTATTGAAATTGTAACGGGTGGTTCCCAAATCCTGAAAAAAATTACATCTGATTAATAAATACACTTGGATGACCCGTTTTGATCGTCAAGCGATCATCAGATCCTTCGCACTCAGACTATTAAATCTATGTTTATAAGTATAGGTTATGATATGTACAATAAGTATAAACCCCTACAGTTCTTGTCCTCGACCCTTCCTTCCTTAACTAAGCTTGCTATTCCTGGGTGTCTTAGTATGTGTCCTACCAACCTATCTCTTCTCTTCATTAGCAGTTGCCAGAAACATCTCTCCTCTCCCATTCGTCTTAATACATCTTCGTTTGTTACTCTATCTACCCATCTGATCATCATTTTCCTGTAACACCACATTTCAAATGCTTCTATTCTCCTTATTTTCTGCTGCACCAACAGTACAATTTTCACTTCCATAGAGCGCCACGCTCCAGACAAAGGCTTTCGAAATTGATTTTCTAATACCTAAATATAGTTATATTTATTTGTGTAGATGTATAGCTCTCAAAACTACAATAAGATAGCGTGGGGCTGGCAGACCTTATAAAATATTTCAGGAGGGCTAAAATCACTTCTTGTGAGTCCCTGAGGAGCACGGAGCCAGCTATATTCACGTCACCAACAGAGCTCCCATTACCACGCTACGCTAACCTCACCACTGACCAGTCTACGTGCAGCTGACGGCAAGCGGTCTGCTATTAATGCTAAGTGACAGTTTGGTAACTCGCTGAGTATCGTCAGTGGCGCGTGAAATGAGTTCACCTCGCCTCTTCGAATCCCGGCTGAGGATGGCCGCCCACTCACCTTCAGTGGTCTCGAGCTAACTTGTTGTTGATTCATTGAGGGGTTTAGGGTCATGTAGCCCCGTGAACTTGGGTATGCGTAGAAGTTATCTGATAACCTGTGTCACTGTAATGTCTGTACTAGTGTGTGTACTTGTAATTGAGGTAGGATTTTAGTAGGAAGCGGCCGTGGCCTTAAGTTAGGAACCATCCCGGCATTTGCCTGGAGTAGAAGTGGGAAACCACGGAAAACAATTACCAGGATGGCTGAGGTAGGAATTGAACCCACCTCTTATCAGTTTTGCCTCACAGCACTCAGAAAAAGGAAGGAAGCTTTTAGTTTTATGTGACCGTTAATCTTGCGATCATGAGCTACGGGAGCTCCTTTTTACGTGGAATCCTAACCACAGGACATGGCATTTCACTTCGAAAATCTCACATGCATTGACCGGGAATCGAACCCGGTCCGCCTTGGTGAGAGGCCAACAGCTTGACCACTCCACCCCCCACCCCCACCCCCTCCTCCCACAACACTTAGACCAGAATTCTTGGCAGAGCGGGGAACCGAACCCGGCCCCCTTCGGTGACAGCCATGAATGCCAGCCACTACGCAACGAGTGCGTGTGTTGCATTCTGTCTGATAACCTGTGTCATTTTGTTAGCTGTACTAGTAAGTTCATTTGTAATTGAGGTTAGGATTTGGGTAGGAGACAGCAGTGGGTATAATTTAGGTACCATTCCAGCATTTGCTTGGTGTAAAGTAGGAAGCCACTTCCAGGATGACTGAAGTGGGAATAGAACCCTCGTCTGCTTAGTTCAGTCTTACGAGGGCGAGTGAATCCAGTTCCAGATTTCAGACTATATTTCTTCGCAGAATTGACCTTCGCGGTGGCAGGCAATATTGCTAGCCACTACACCACGAGATGGGGAACAATAGTCTCCATACGTTCTTTAGACCAGACAAGAAATTAATTAATTTACCTTAGGGTACTCTTGCCCATTTAAGTGTGATAACCAGGGCTAGATTTGTGACGGTACGCCGCGCCGCACAGTGTGTCGAATCCCATATCTAGGTGGAAAAAATTCACTGTCGCAAATGAAAGCGGAAACTGGCTCATTCGATAGTGAACAAACCAGATGGTCTTCCTTTCCGCTCTCTGGTGCGTAGGAGGGAGGTTATAGGTGCTGAAACGTCTTCCGGGCAGTTATCAGGTCATTTGATAGGAGGTGTCGGAGTGAACCGAGCGTTGTGATTCTAGTGAGTTCAACGAGGTGTTGTCTTCTGCGGCTCATGGAATAGTGAAAAGAGGTATGTGTTCGCACTTTTATGCGTAATACAAGCTTTCTGCACTAAATAAATTATTTACTTTATGAGTGCCTCATAGTGCCACTTTACTTTAAACGTCATTCGATAGGAAATTTAATGTAGATTCATGATCTGTAGTGGTTTGGTTGCGCACGAACGTGCATGATGGTTTATTTTCTTATTTTCAGTGACTATGTGGGCATTACCGCGAGAAGAATTTTTCAACGCGTGGCGGTCATGTCGTAAATAGGGGCGTACAGACGCCATATTTCAATATGTTATGAATAAATTTGATCCTACAACTCTTACTGACACACAGAAACAAAATTAAGTTGATATCCCATAATATTAACAAAAATGGGGGAGTGCAGGAAGAACAAAGCCACGTATATATGTAATCTACCTATGTGTTACGGCTGTGAGTTTGTTTCGTCGCCTCGCCGGTTGAGACACAGCTGCCCCGGGCTGTGTGTGCTCTGCCTCAGTGTATTTCGTGCGCCTTACGCAACAGGGCTACTAGGACAAAGGGATGGTCCAGAATATTCGTGACCCAGCCAGTGATGGAAATCTCGAGAAGCCGTGAACCCTGGATGGGTCTGGAAGCATTTATTGAGTCACCAGCCTGGTATATAAGCGGCCTCCTCAGCGAGGGGACAGTGTTTCTGAGCTAGTGCGTGTTTTTCCTGAGCGACGGAAGTGTGGTGACGTGACTGGGGAAACCCAGTGAGATTCCTTCCGAGCCGCGGAGCAGTGTGAGGAGTGTGTACTAGCCTAGGGCGACAGAGACATTGTGGTGAATTACGAAACGCATTGGGCAGTTCCCTAGCCAGCGGTCAGCGAGGCAGTGTGTGGTGGCGAGTGACTGGCTATCATAAATAATTGTAGTTTGCGTTCAAGGAAGTGGACAGGTATTTCGGTGAGTGACAGACCGGCTAGACACCGGCCAGCCAAAATAGTCAACGGACAGCTGCTTGAGAGAGTGAAGGGGAAGTGACGGCAGCGAGAGAGGAACTAGTGAGATACTAGTTGCTTGCATTTGATATTTGTGTGGTGTATTTTCTGGCCCGCAATAAAGCCAATACGTTTCTTTTAAGCAGTAATTGGTGTTGTGCTTTCTACCCACCGTAATCCAGTTAACGGAAGTGCCACTAGGGGGTGGCACGTATAGTCCAGGACACCTTAAATAAGTTACTAGAAAACCAACATGGCCGCCACATTTGGTGTTGCCAACTTACATCATTTAACACCAAAAAGTCAGCACATACATCCATGTAACACGTATCGCAAATGATCCAAACTAAGTAAAGGCTCTATTACGAAAATACGTTTTACATGATGTTGTGAAGCAGTCCTTGCTCAAGTTAGGGACATCTTGGTCATCAGTCCTCGACAGTAACTCTTAAGCAGTATTATGGTAGTGAAGTTAACTTAAATTATCTCTTCTAGATTGATTTTTAAAGCATCATATAAAATGCATAAGAACAGAAACATTAATACTTACTCAATTATTTTCGCCAGGGAGCTAATGATGAGCATGTTCATTTCTTCTTATAGGCTATATTTTTATAATTAGTCCAAAAATGCAGACCATTCTGTTTTAAGATGAGTGTTCAGAGAAGGATTTAGGAGTAGGAGAGAAATATGATAGTAGGGTACATATTAGCTTATTATTTCTTTATTTTTGATAAGTACCGTACTCATTTCTTGCATGTATTGGCAACTCAAACTAACACTTGGGGCGCTGCGGTCGGTCTGGATAAGTAGGGTAAAAATACTCAATAACACGCGTTTGATATGGAACACTTTTTATTTTTCGGTTATAATCAGTAAATGTGGTTCCTAAAATAATGACAGTGTTATTTTTGATTGTATATATGTATAACTGTGCGATACACGTGATCTAATTTGTGTGTTCCACTGGATTTTATGTGTCAATTGCATATTATCAAGCATCGGTTGTCTGCTGGTATCTGTTTTTGAGCAGTTCGAGTCATGGCGCTGTTACTAAGCTATATTTGAGTTTGCTCACTGTACCATCGACTGTAGAAATTATTTGCTGCTTGGTAGGGCGAAGGGATAAGTTTAACTTGTATTAAAGCTCGGGGGACACAGGAATTGCTTGATTTAGATGGTTAGCTGGTGGGTTTGGTGTAGAATATCGGACTGGTAGCAGGTTCTCGCAGAGTAGATATTTACCCTGCGAAGTCAAATTAGGCCTATATGACTCGTAGTGGAATGGCTCGGATATCGCAGAGCGAGGTGATGGCGGTTGGTAGGGTAATTGGAAATGAACTAGGGAGGGGGAAGGATACCTGACTGATGAAGCTTGCCTGTAGTCGGCTGGTGTAGGCCTAGCTGTCTTGGTACGGCTTGGCTCGGCGTAAACAGTGAACAACCCGTCCTGTCGTCAGTGAGTGTAGTGGTGAGTGGTCCAACCCGCTCCTGTTGCCCGTATTTATTTGGTATCGTCACCTTTTGGCTATAGCTATTTACATCTTTTGGAAAGTGATGAAAACTTATATCCGCAGCCCTCTTTTATGCATCGACTTACAGCCGTCAACTGAGCAATATACGTTGCTTTTACTTATTTTACACTCCATCAACGAGTAAAACTTATTACTTATGTATAAAGACACGAAGAAATTACCTCGATCTGCTTACGAATACAAGAAACCATATACAAACAGTCACCACGTGACAAATGTACCCTACTGGGTAAGTTTCTAATTTTTACCGCTAGATGTCATATCAGATAGCTGGAGTTGCCAATAGGCCTACATATATGAAGGCAGAATTGAGACAAGCTGTTGAAAGCCTGCTGGCAAATCCCTATTGAGATGCAAGAAGATGGTTGATCCAATGCTTAGGCCTAAAACCATTCGAACTAGTCGTGGATTTTAGGGGCATTAGACTAATGGCAACTCGAAGATTTCGTCTTGGAATGGTATAAAGCAGCAGTTGGTTGATTTTGGGGCTTTGTGACATCATGGTCATGTAGATCTGTGTACTTGGGCATGTGGAATTTGTCTGATAACCTGTGTTTTAGTGATGGCTGGATTAGTGTGTGCATTTATTATTCAGATGAGGATTGGGAACGAGGTGGCCATGGCCTTAATTTACGAACCATCCCGGCATTTGCCAGGAGTAGAAGCGTGGAAACCACTTCCAAGATGGCTAAGATAGCAATCGAACCCTCCTTTTCTCAGTTTTGCCTCATGAGGCTGAGTGTGCCTTGTTCCATCCCTCAGACCAAAATTAAAATTTCTTGGCAGAGCAGGAAATTGAACCTGGACCAACTGCCAAAAAATGCTAGCCGCACAACGCGAGATGGTTGGTAGAATAGTCTCCTGACCTCTCATCAACCGGCACATTAAAAGCCACTTGTAGAAAATTCAATGAATTCACTGAGAAATTGACGAGTTAAGTACAGGTGTTGAAAGGCAAGCTTTATCGACGGAGTAATATCTTGAAAATTATAATTATAAGATACCAACACAAAACAATTTTCTGTGGAGAGCTGAGATATTTAAATTGCGAGAGCGGAATATATGAGAGGGAATTGAACTTAGGCAGCGTTGTCGCGAATGGGTACGTCCTCTACACTTCCACTCATTTCTACATGATCATAATAATAGCATTATCATGACGAATACAATACATAGTGTTATCACTGACCTAGTTCAAGTGCGCCCCGCTGTTGGCCAGCGCTAGTGGTGCAGACCCCCAACGCTACAGTCAACCGCAGTCAGCTGTTCAAAAATGGGATACGCGCTGGCCTGCGTAAACCTCTTTACGAAGGCTGCGGTTACGCTGATTACATCAAATTTTCAGTGCATATTCTAAAATAAAATAATAGCCCGCCTTCAACCAAAAATGTTCAAGGCAAAACGACATACGTAATAGAGGTAACACTTCAGGAGTGATGAACCAAGTAGAATACTTAAATTAGCCTAAATACCTTGTGTAATGATGAATAATAATTATGGAAGTGATGTCCTAATAGATGTTTTCTCCTTCGCTGACTGTAACCCACCCGCTATGCCCTTTTATAAAACGACATATACTGTAGTGAAATTTCAGATTAATTCTGTACCATGTATCACTCTTTTTTCTATTCGCTTTCACTTTGATAATATATCATTTTCATACCTTATTTCATCTTTTGACGGGAGGGGGACATTATCAATTGTAACTACTAACCTTGATCACTTCTGCACCGGATATATGTGCTAAATCACTTAAACATGTATTTTTATTTATTGTATATTTAACAACCGCAGCCATGTTCGACAGCATATTCGGTATGTATAACTGCCGCAGTGAGCGATCACATTGACGCCATTAGTTACCAACATATCCGATACTAAATAGGCCTACATTTGACGACACATGTAATGTTGTAATTATGTGAGAAAAAGAAATAAACGAGCTCTTCTTGGTTAGACGACTGACTGGACGAAACCATTGGTCGCTACTTGGTAAGACGACTGTCTGGACGAAAATTACCGATTGCACTACAAGCAAGGAGGTCTGGGCATAAGCCCCAGGGTAGGTTTGTTTTGTATGTAGAACAGTATTTACCACTGTAATGAACGCTGATCGCAAGAATTTCATGTTTCGAACTAATCGTCAATACCAGCGCCTCACTGCCTAAAAGTTATTGGTCTAGGCACAAACCATGGGTTTGGATGAAAATTATTGATGCGTGTCTACCCCCACTGTGCGTGACAAAATCCAGGGGTGTTTGTATGGCCTAATGAATTAACAATTATTGGTCTAGACAAAAACAGCTTGCACAATCCATTGCGAACTGGTTCAAACTTGGCGCCATTTTGTTTCATGGTACATACAATATAAATTGTGGGATTGGCAATACTGTACTTGTGCATAATTAACAGCGAAAATGGCAGACTCGGCTGGAATTCCATCTATATAAGCCGTGATCATATTTGGGACATCCTGAGATCTGAAAAATGCACTCTTTATCACGAACCTGGAAGTAAAATGGATAAGGGGCACCTGCCAAATTGAAACAAACTTGATGTGACTGCTAGAACTTCAGGAAACCTCACACAACTCTATTAGAATGCAAGAAAGCTGATGGATTGGAATCTGGGCTAGCCATAAGAAACAACAACAATGCTTTAATATGAAAAATTGAGGTAACGCGGGCCGCGTTAGCTAATATATAACACCCCCGGTTTTTGCCATGCACAGTGGGGGTAGTCAAGCATCAATAATCTTTATCCTGACCAATGGTTTTGCCTTTTATTTCATTATTCACGTGTCGTGAATTTTAAGAATGTCCAAGCTGTGTAGTTTAGGCTTACGAGATCTATGACATTTTTAGTTTTCTATTACCGTATAATGTATAGCCTACAAATATCGTTACCTGTGTGCTACTAATTCTAGCGCAGCCATCACAGCATACAGTCACAATCATGTCCGATGCAGGTGTATAAGCCACTCTCTACTTTCATTCAGAATTAATAATACAAGTAGGCTATAGCTGCGACCAATATTTATAACTTATTGCAACCAGTGGCTTCGCCCAAACCGTGTCATCTAACCAAGTAGCGAACAATGACTTTGTCTCACCCAACATTAGTACATCAGTAATTTTCACCCAGACATTCAGTGGCGCAGTAACTTATGTCGAGAACTAAAAGAGAGCTATGAGATATTGTTGGTATTCTCTGAAAATTTGCATATGTGACTCCAGCGCAGTGCATATACCATGCACATGTGATTATATGGCTCTTCAGAATGATGATTGATTCATGTTGCACAACCCTTGAAGTTCGTTGAAGGGCATCACACTACTCTGTCGCAACCATCAGAGAAACAAATAAAAATAGGCCTAATATAAATATTTTATCTGCCTACTACTAAGTAGGCTATAGGTCAGTAGCCAAGTACATAAGTTATAAGCTTCATAAATAATCACCAATACATTCACTACCACCAACCGAGTGTGAATCATAGACTAGGCCTACTTCCAAGCTTAAGAGTTACATGTGCAATGTATTATAATATTATGGCCTAAGAATACATTCCCGAGAGAGAACTTACATAGGCTATATTTTAGGTTATGTTTGAATTAGGCCTATACGGAAAATGCAGTCGGAAGACTATTTCAAAATTTCCAAAGACCATTAAGGTTTTTTATTACGTTATTTGTGCTCTGACTGAATATAAAAATAAATAAAACAACGATTAAATAACTCTGTACTTTAAATTGTGTAGGTCTAGGCTAGGCCTACTTAGCCTACTTAAATTGTAGTGATCTTTGTAGAGTTACTCCAATCCATCTCCAATCTTGTTCTCGTATTTTTTAGGCGTCATGATGAAATCTAAATAAGAATTTATCCAAAAATTAATTAAATAAAAGCTTCGAAACATCTCAGACAGGTGGATTTGACACACACATATCAAGAGTCTATAATAACTGTATAAACTGTTTTAATCGATGTATATTACTAGTACTTACCTTGTACAACTTGTTACAACTTCATTAGACTTGAATTTCCAAAGAAAACTGTGAAATTATTTAAATAATAAGTCATTAGTTACAGTCGTAATTATAATGTTGGCTGACTTGATGAAAAAAGCATTCTGGGAGTTATTGCCAGAAACATGTCGGCAACTGTGTGGTACGGAATTTTACTGGTATTATGGTCTTTGGAGATAGCGGGATTTTAGGCAGGGTTGGCGACAATGTGCTCGCACCTGAAAACAACTTACCTTCAAGAAATGCAACCATAAACCAACATTTACGTAGGCATAGGGGACGGCTGTTAATGTTGCCTACCCTGCCTTGATCTAATAACTCATTTAAGCTGTCCCGGACTATAACATATGGAAGCTATTGCGTTACTTAATGACCCCCAAGGAACTTGACATCAAATGATAAAGACCAGTATAGCAATGACTACGATGCTCTGGACTCTATACAGAAGAATCAGTTGACGGATGTACATTAGACATTTTGTTATTATTATATCAAGGGGAGTGAGATTAAGGAGAACATTACTTGACGAATGGACGTTTTCTTTTTATTTGCAATAGGAGAAATAGGCCTAATATTCAATATATGTTGTCTTTATTCCCATGCTTTCCTGGAGAAAAAATATTGTTTTCGTGTGTGACGTGTGTTTACTAAAACTACGTCATTAACAGGACTGTAAAATGACATTTTATTATAAATAAATATTTTTTGTATGATTTTGACGAATATCTTTTTATTTTTAGAAAATAAACGTTATTTTTTGTGCATATTTCGTTGTTCTATGTTTAATAACAATTTAATATACGTTTTTAATCTGGATGATTTTACATACAGTGACTTCGTCTATTCCCTCAAATAAGGTGTAGCAAGAATACTTGACTGAAAGTCTCATTGTTATCCATATTTTATCCAGTTTTAAATAGTATGTTTACCACTGTCATAAACTATCATATACACATACAAATCGAGATTTTTACTACCAAAAATGGATGATTCTTGTGTTGCTTTCGGTCATTTTTAACACCTCACCTTACCCCCTCACCCCTATATTTATACCCCCGAGGATCGTACACTTTAGACGATGCCAGAAATGAATTCAGCGACCTCGAAAGCGGTATATTGCCAACTATTAACGAAGTTATTAATTTTTTCCACCCAGAATTGGGATTCGACACACTGTGCGCCGTACGGAAACCTCTTTGCGTCTTTGTTAACACAAACTGTCTCCTGACTACTTTTCTTTAAGCTGAATGGCCCACCACTCACTCGTTTTGCCCCTTCAAGGTCCTGGTACGTGGAATCTTGGCTGCTTCGGGGACGGCACTCCGCTCTGGACACTAACAGCAAGGTGAGAGAGAGAGGAGGCACAAACAACGAAACCTTTTCTAATACTTTGGACGAATTTATCAACTGTGAGGTAAAACATGTTCAAGTACAGTACCTTTTATAGTAAATAATTCTTTCAGAAAACTGTAAAGACAAAATTATAAAGCAAGAAATAAAAGATTGTTTGTAAACTTGTGTGTATTTTCAAACCGAATGTATTTATTTTTTAAATTACGTAAAAAAATGAAATAATGCACGTTGTTTGAAGGGTAGCCTAGTTGGCCTACATTAAAATTTAATATAGGCCAACGGCTATGGTAAGAAGAATGTTGCTACAGCAGTCTCAATTTAATTTTAAATTGCAATCAAATTTAGATTGCTATTTTGTCCACTGATTAATTTTTAAAAGTGTTCAGAAAAGCGTAAAAATATTGTTTTTAACATTCTATTTTTCAATAGTCCCCCCAATCCCACCACCACCCTGTAGTCCACAGTACCGGAACCTCCTCTGTTACAAATCAAGCACTGGGGATAACTAATACATGTAATTTTTTCCACGAGTGTGTTTACATATTTGTAACTTGGACCCCACCCAATTCATTGGGCGCAATCGTGTTGACCGACTGAAAATCTGTATGGCCAACACTGAAAAAATAAGGGCTTCAAATTTTCGCACTAGGGTAGTCCGTATTTCACTGTCGTTCATATCTCATTTAAGGGACTAGGGACATCTTGGTCATCAACTCCGTGCACTACAGTGAGTGTGTAACTGCAATTTGAATATTAATGACAAGTGTGATGAAGTGAGGCTCTCGGGAGAATGGTGAGAATTGTTGGTCTACCTTTACAATAATAACACTCACTATATCCATATATATAAAGCACAAAGTTTGTCTGTCTGTCTGTCTGTTTGTCTGTTATGTATACAAATCTACACCGTTTTACCGACAGAACCCAAATTTGTATACTTACCCTTTCGAACCAAGCGGGTAACCCTGTAAACTTTAAATTTCGGACAGACCATCCCATTCCCTGCATTGAGGCCCTTTTGCACAAATCTACATCGTTTCACCGATCTGAACCAAAATTTGTATACTTAACTTTTGAAACCCTGCGAGTAACATTGTCCACTTAAAATTTCGGACAGACCACCCCATTCCCTGCATTTGGGCCCTTCGGTCCAAATCCACACCGTTTCACTGATCAGAACTAAAATTCGTATTCCTATGCGAGTAACATTATCTGCTTGAAATTGCGGACAGACCATTCCATTTCCTGCATTTAGGCCCTTTGGCACAAATCTACACCGTTTCACCGATCTGAACCTGTTGCTGCTTAAACATCTCTCTGGTAGCAGTTAAAATGAAACACCTCGAGTACTCACTTAAAATAATTTATTAACTAAATTCTACAACTAAGGAGAACATCTTAAGACTACGACATTGCTCTCCGTGAGACTACACGTGACTGAGGAAAGGGGACCTCACTCAAGGCTGCCCGAGTCGCCTGCGGGGTGCTGCCGTCTTGTGGTTGCTGGGTGAACTACCCTTAGTCCAGAGCGAAGCACCAGACATGCCGCCCATCTAATTTGTTACACAAATTATAAAAAATGATGGCAGTACGTGGACATACTGCTCCAACACAAGTCTCTAGCAATAAATCAAACCACACAATGTAGACAAAAAAACACAAGGTAAACACTATATGAACACAAGATAAACACAGGATAAACCCTATATGAACACAAGATAAACACAAGATAAATACACTACACTGGTAGTCCTTTTAGATGAGTTCTTCGGGGAAAAGGCTGATCCTGGTTACTGGTCGTTTGTACGACCCCTTGCTCGTCCGCACAGTCCCAGGATGGAGCTCTTCTATTATCCCGGTTGGCCATGTGAGGGGGGGAGTATTTTCTTCTTTGAGGAGCACCAGCCTTCCTGCCTTGAGGTTGGGTTGGTTGTGGAGCCACTTGGAACGCTGCTGGAGCTGGCCCAAGTAGTCGGTTGACCAGCGTTTCCAGATGAGTCGTCGGCACCGCTGGACCAGTTGCCATCTTGACAGCCGTGATGATGGCCCTAAGAGACAATCTGGTTCAGGGAACGACACTAAGGGTTCACCAGTCAAGAAGTGACCAGGGGTGAGGAACGCATACTCATCAGGACTGTTGGGTATCGGGATGATGGGTCTCGAAATTAAACATGCCTCAATTTGTGTGAGCAGTGTTGTTATCTCTTCAAAAGTTAGCACAGTGTTACCAGCAACTTTCTTCAGGTGGGTCTTCACTGATTTTATACCTGCTTCCCACAGTCCGCCGAAGTGAGGGGAGTAAGGAGGTATGTGATGCCAACGAATTCCTTCTTCAGCTGTGAAGTTCGATACGGTAGTTTGATGGTCTTCTGTTCGGATGAAGCGCGACAATTCAACTAGTTTCCTTCGTGCTCCGGTGAAGCACGTGCCATTGTCACTATACATGTGACTGCAGCGCCCACGTCTTGCAATGAACCTTCTTAATGCGGCAATAAAGGCCTCCGTGGATAGATCGCTGACTGCCTCAATGTGTAGTGCCTTGGTCGCCATGCACACAAACAATGCTATGTAGCATTTCTTCTGTATTTTACTTCGTGGGCTTCCATATTTCACATGCAGCGGCCCTCCATAGTCCACACCACAATGAGAGAACGGCTTGCTTGGGGTCACTCTAGACTTAGGCAACTGTCCCATGAGCTGACTGGTGTCATTGGTCTTCACTCGGAAGCATGTTACACAGCTGCGGATCACTTGCCTGATAACAGATCGGCCATTGGTTATCCACCACCGTTGCCGCAACGAGGCTAAGAGAAGTTGGCTTCCTGCGTGCAAAAGTCGTATGTGCTCATTCCAAATAAGCAATTTTGTGACAGGATGCTTAGGGGGCAGTATCAAAGGATGATTTTGTTGAAATGATGCTTCAGCATTCTCCAGCCTGCCGCCCACCCTCAATAGGTTGTCACTATCCAGAAAGGGGTGCAGAGTGAGAAGTTTGCTCTGAAGTGGCACTGCGTTTCCTTGATGTAAATTATGTCTCTCCTGACTGTACGAGCAGCGCTGAACGATGCGGATGATTGCTGTCAGACTATCGCGAAGTTCGTCAGTAGTCAAAGGTCCACACCGTCTTGCTGCTGCCTCCTGCTTTAGATTGTGAAGAAATCTGAGAATGTATGCAAATACTCTGTGCAGTTTAGTCCAGCTGGAAAAGCGGGTGAAGAGGTTATCTGCGTCATGATTACTCGCCACGAAACACAACCTTACTCCTCGCTGCTCAGGAATTTCGGTTGGTTCAGCAGTGGTTAGTTCAGGCCAGGCTGAAGGATCCGTCGATAGCCAGGCGGGCCCCGCCTACCATAATCGATTGCCTTGAAGTCGATGTGGCTCCGTTCCCCTGGAGATAACGTCCGCTGGATTTTCCTGTGATGAGACATGGTTCCAATCTTGCTGAGAAGTCGGTTGGTGAATTTCCGACACCCTGTTGGCCACATATGTTTTCCAGGCTGAGGAGCTACCTGCAATCCAGGCCAGAACGACAGTGGAGTCTGTCCAGTAATAACGTCGACATGAATGTAGATTAAGGGCTTGAATCACTCTTTCCATTAGCCTGCTCAGAAGGAGTGCGCCATTCAACTCCAGTCTTGGGAGAGACACTTGCTTCAAAGGGGCTACCCTAGATTTAGAGCAAAGTAAGTGAACGGAGATTGTTCCATTGGAGTTGATGCAACGTAGGTAAGCGCATGCACCGTAGGCTCTTTCTGAGGCATCAGCAAATCCGTGAAATTCAACATTGGCATTCATGCCGTCTGCGGTCACCTTCCGTGGTACACGAATCTCATTTAGTTTGGGGAGCAGCTGATGTATCTCCTTCCATTGTGTCTCAAGTTCTGAGGGAATTTTACCATCCCAATCGAGGTGTCGATGCCAAAGGACTTGTATGAACAACTTGCACTGGACAATTACAGGCCCTATGAGCCCCAATGGATCATAAATGGACGCTACATTGGCCAACACTGATCTCTTTGTCCAAGTCAATTTGTTGTGGTTGAGAGCTCCCACGGTGAATTGAAATGAGTCACTGCTCGAATGCCATAACAGACCAAGCGTTTTCACGGCGCCATCTTCAAGAGGAAGACTGCAAGACACCTGGCTCTCGCGAAGTGTAGGTGGGATGGCCTCCAATACATCGGGATTTTTGGACCGCCATTTACGGATGGGGAATCCTCCGGTTTGCAGGAGCGATGTGAGGTCTTTGTACAAATGGATGGCTTTTTCAATGGTGTCTGTCCCTGTCAAAAGATCATCAACGTAGAAGTCTCTCTTGGCAACTTCGGCTGCTGTAGGGTGTATGTCTTTACCGTCGAGTGCCACCTGCAGTAAGCAAAGGTAGCTAGATACGGAGCCGCTGCAGTACCGTAGGTTACCGTAGTCAATCGGTACATATCCAATTGTTGATTCGGAGAACTGCGCCACAAGATTCTCTGGAAGTCTCGGTCTGCTTCATGAATCTGGATCTGTCGGTACATCTTCTCGATATCTGCTGTTAGCACATACTTGTGTGTGCGGAAGCGAAGAACGATCGAGAACAGATCCTGCTAAACAGTTGGCCCAACCAGCATCACGTCATTCAGGGAGATCGACGAAGTTGTTTTAGCCGACGCATTGTAGACAACTCTGACCTTGGTAGTGTTGCTCGTGTTCTTGATTACTGCGTGATGAGGCATGTAATAAACAGGTTTCTGCTGGTCACTACGATCGACAAGTTCCATGTGTCCTAGTTGGCGGTATTCATCCATGAATTTGATATACTCATTCTTCAGTTCAGGTTGTCGATGCAATTTCCTCTCGATATAGCCAAAGCTCCTCCTGGCATTGGCAAACGAGTCACCAAGTTCTCCTACTGCTTCTCGTAGTGGAAGTCTCACTGTGAACCTGCCCGACTTATCACGCGTGAATGATTTCCTAAAATGCTCCTCGCATTGACTTTCTTCCTTGGAATGGCTACGAGTCGTCAGCTCCTCCTGTTCCCAAAAGCGTTCCACCTGTGTGTGCAAGGCTTCAGCCGTGGATAACAATGATGTTGTTCCATTCTTACGTTGTTGAACTGAGTGAGGGGGTAGACATCCAGATAGCACCCAACCAAGTTGTGTATTTTGAAGAGTAGGGTAACCTTCTCTAGATTGTTGTTCGGGTCTCAAGACTTCAAAGAACACAGTAGCACCTAACAGCAGATCTATCTCCTTAGGCTGGTTGAAATTAGGGTCGGCTAGTGGAATGTTGGCGGGCAGTTGCCAGTCCTCGCACTCTATTCTTGATGAAGGCAGCGGGCCAGTGATCTGACGCAGGACAGAACCTACTATATGCCGACTATAAGTACCAACTCTCGACTCTATCTGAAGTTGACAGAAGTGAGAGGATTCAGTCGCTCGCGTGTTGCTAATGCCATTGATGGGCATTGAATGCCGATTCAGCTTGATACCCAACCGGTCCACTAAGTCTCGAGACACGAAGTTCATCTGTGATGCACTGTCTAATAGTGCTCGGCATTGATGCATTCGACCTTCGCTATCCCTAATGTTAACAATGGCAGTTGATAGCAATACTTCATTGTGAGGGCAAGCGCCTCTGACAGAACAATATGCTTGGTGTTGGGATGCAGTGTGTGACGAGGTAGCAGTACGGTCCATATTCTGGTCTATATGTAACATTGTGTGGTGACTTTTATTGCATCTTCGGCAATTACCAGCGTTGCAATTGTTGGCTATGTGGTCATTTCTCAAACAATTGAAACAGAGATTATGTTCCCTCACAATACCTATACGGCCATTTACGTCCATGTATTTGAATTTTGGACATTTATGCAGACTGTGAGATGTCTTACATAGCACACAATAAGGTGACGTGGTGACGAAGGCTCGGTGTTGTCCCCTTGAACTTGTACCACGCTTGACCTCATCTTGGGTTACAGCAGCTGTCTTGCTGGACGTGACTATTTCTAAAGTTTGGCAATTACTTTCCAAGAATTGAATTAGGTCCTTCAAGCTGGCATGCACTTCATATGACGTACCGTTCTCCCATTGTTTCCTGAGATTGAGACTGATTCTTTCCAAAACTAAGTGCGAGAGCATAAGGTCATGCAAGGGCGTTTCAATTTTTAGAGCTTCTATGGCATTTAAGTTGCTGCAAAGTTGATTAATTAGCAAACGCAGCTCTTTAGGAGAATCATGCTTTGCGTTAGGGAGTGACAACTATTCCTTGATGTGAAGGTCTGATATAAGTCTGGGATTGTGATACCGACTGCGAATCAATTCCCAGGCGACCTTGAAGTTATCCTGTGAAATTGGTAAATTCTCAATGAGGTGGTGAGGTTCGCCAGACAAACATGATAGAAGATAATAGTATCTTTGAATGTCTGTGATTGTATCATTATTGATGATCAGCGCTACAAAGGTGTCATAGAAATGCATGAAATCTTGTAGAGCACCACTGAACTTGGGTAGTGAAATAGTTGGAAGTTTTAGGGCGCAACTATTGCTCATGTTATCACTATTTACAGGTGGAGGTGTGTGTGTATGTTCGGGGCACAATAGCGTTTCCATTTTTGACTTAATGTCTAAGCATAAATCATCAAAGGCTGCTCTATCTAGATCATGTGCTTCGTTTTCAGGATCATCGATTTCCAATTGTATCTGAGTGTCATTATACTCATCCATTAAACTCGCCAACGATTGTTTCCTAACTTTAATGTCATTAAGATTCCCACCTGCTGCAAATGCATTCACGAATATACTTAAGCGAGTCACGCGAGATTTGATGACTGCTCTTTTCTTTGTTAATACACGTTTTTGATTGGCATCCATAATAACCCGGTAAGAAAGGACAGAAGGAAATGTTGAACCAGATTGTACTCACCGATGTTGTCTTCAATGTTGGTAAGCTTGTATATCTGTCGACAGCGGTCTCTGGTGGATGTTCCTGCAATTTCCGTTCTCTAGCACTCCTGGCGGGCATGTATGGTAGCTGACGTAAATGGACTAACACCTCTCAAGATGGCGTCCTACGGTCATGGCGTGGTTGTGCTATTCAAGATGGCTATTCACAGAATACGAAATTTATTTCTACCGTTATATATGTATATATTTTGTATTCTTATACCGCACTTTGTATTATTAGTCACAGTTTGCTTTGTAACATAAGTCATGCACATTTCATCACTAAACAGGTACACTTGTTTCACAAAAATCCCACATGTTGGCACACGAATAAGTTCGAAGTTCACTTTTTTCTATAATCCGGCATTAGGAGGACCAAAATGTTGCTGCTTAAACATCTCTCAGGTAGCAGTTAAAATGAAACACCTCGAGTACTCACTTAAAATAATTTATTAACTAAATTCTACAACTAAGGAGAACATCTTAAGACTACGACATTGCTCTCCGTGAGACTACACGTGACTGAGGAAAGGGGACCTCACTCAAGGCTGCCCGAGTCGCCTGCGGGGTGCTGCCGTCTTGTGGTTGCTGGGTGAACTACCCTTAGTCCAGAGCGAAGCACCAGACAGAACCAAAATGTGTATACTTACCCTTTGGAACCCTCGAGTAACAGTGTCTGCTTGAAATTGCGGACAGACCCACTCCATTCCCTGCATTTGGGCCCTTTGGCCCAAATCTACACCCTTTCACCGATCTCAACCAAAATTTGTATATTTACCCTTTGGAACACTGCAACTAACATTGTCTGCTTGAAATTGCGGAGAGGCTACTCCATCCCCTGCATTTAGGCCCTTTGGCATAAATCTACACTGTTTCACCAATCTGAACCAAAATTTTTATACTTACCCTTTGGAACCCTGCGAGTAACACTGTCCACTTAAACTTTCGGACAGACCTCCCCATTCCCTGCATTTAGGCCCTTTGTTCCAAATCTTCACCGTTTCACCGATCAGAAACAAAATTTGTATATTTACCCTTTGGAACACTGCGACTAACACTGTCTGATTGAAATTGCAGAGAGGCTACTCCATCCCCTGCATTTAGGCCCTTTGGCACAAATCTACACTGTTTCACCGATCTGAACCAAAATTTTTATACTTACCCTTTGGAAACCTGCGAGTAACACTCTCCACTTAAAATTTCGGACAGACCACCCCATTCCCTGCATTTAGGCCCTTTGTTCCAAATCTTCACCGTTTCACCGATCCGAAACAAAATTTGTATATTTACCCTTTGGTACCCTGCGAGTAACACTGTCTACTTGAAATTGCGGAGAGGCTACTACTTCCCCTGCATTTAGGCCCTTGGCACAAATCTACACCATTTCACCGATCAGAACCAAAATTCGTATTCTTACCCATTGGTACCCTGCGAGTAACACCGTCTGCTTGAAATTGCAGAATTCCCTGCATTTAGGCCCTTTGGCCCAAATCTGCTCCGTTTCACCGATCTCAACCCTGCGACTAACACTGTCTTCTTGAAATTGAGGAGAGGCCACTTCAACCCCTGTATTCAGGCCGTTTGGCAAAATCGACCGCGTTTCACCGATCTGACCCAAATTTTACATACTTACCCTTTGACACCCGACAAGTAACACTGTTCACTTAAAATTTTGGACAGTCAATACTATTCCCTGCTTTTTGGCCCTTTGCACAAAATTACACCGTTTCACCGATCTCAACTGATTACCCTTTGGAACTCGACGGGTAACACTGTCCACTCGAAATTTCGGTCAGACCACTCCATTCCCCGCATTTAGGCCCTTTGGCACAAATCTACATCGTTCACCGATCGAAAACAAAACGTGTATACTTACCCTTTGGAACCCGATGAGTAACATTTTCCACTTGAAATTCCGGATAGACCACTCCATTCCCTGCATTTAGGCCCTTTGGCACATATCTACATCGATTCACCGATCTGAACCTAAATTTGTATACTTACCCTTTGGAACCCTGCGAGTAACACTGTCCACTTAAAATTTTGGACAGACCACTCCATTCCCTGCATTTAGGCCCTTGGGCCCAAATCTACTCCGTTTCACCGATCTCAACCAAAATGTGTATATATACCCTTTGGAACACTGCGACTAACACTGTCTACTTGAAATTGCGGAGAGGCTACTCCATCCCCTGTATTTAGGCCCTTTGGCACAAATCTACACCGTTTCACCGATCTGAATCAAAATTTGTATACTTACCCTTTAAACCCTGCAAGTAACACTGTCCACTTAAAATTTTGGACAGGCCACCCCATTCCCTGCATTTAGGTCCTTTGGCACAAATCTACACCGTTTCACCGATCAGAACCAATATTCGGTCCTTACTCTTTGGTACCCTGCGAGTAACAGTGTCTGCTTGAAATTGCGGACAGACCACTCCATTCCCTGCATTTAGGCCCTTTAGCCCAAATCTACTCCGTTTCACCGATCTCAACCAAAATTTGTATATTTACCCTTTGGAACACTGCGACTAACACTGTCTTCTTGAAATTGCGGACAGGCCACTCCAACCCCTGCATTTAGGCCGTTTGGCAGAATCGACCGCGTTTCACCGATCTGACCCAAATTTTACATACGTACCCTTTGACACCCGACAAGTAACACTGTTCACTTAAAATGTTGGACAGACCAAACTATTCCCTGCTTTTTGGCCCTTTGGCACAAAACTACACCGTTTCACCGATCTCAAATAATTACCCTTTGGAACTCGACGAGTAACACTGTCCACTCGAAATTTCGGTCAGAGCACTCCATTCCCCGCATTTAGGCCCTTTGGCACAAATCTACATCGTTCACCGATCAAAAACAAAACGTGTATACTTACCCTTTGGAACCCGATGAGTAACATTTTCCACTTGAAATTCCGGATAGACCACTCCATTCCCTGCATTTAGGCCTTTTGGCACATATCTACATCGTTTCACCTATCAGAACCTAAATTTGTATACTTGCCCTTTGGAACCCGACAAGTAACACTGTCCACTTAAAACTTTGGACAGACCACTCCATTCCCTGTATTTAGGCCCTTTGGCAAAAATCTACCCTATTTCACCGATCGTAACCAAATTTTACATACCTACCCTTTGGGACCCGACGTGTAACACTGTCCACTTAAAATTTTGGACAGACCAGTCCATTCCCTGCATTTAGGCCCTTTGGCACAAATCTACACGGTTTCACCGATCTGAACCAAATTTTACATACTTACCCTCTGGAACCCGATGAGTAATACTGTCCACTTGAAATTTCTGACATACCACTCCCTTCCCTGTATTTAGCTCAGGAATCCCTCGGGGTTGCCAGCTTCCTAACTCACCCGCCATGAGCCCTTGAGGGTGTACAAGAAGTGGTGGGGCTACACGCACTCTGCCTCTTTGAGGTCATTGAGCAGAAGACAGGAGATATTATGAAAAGGAATAGAAGGCAGATCCCTCGAAGAATGAGGGCATCAGGAAAGATGAGACAACGGCCAATTAAGGCGGGAAATTGAAAGACTCCCTAGCCCTCGGATACCCTAATACAGTCGGGATCGGAAGGAAACAAAAGTTGACCAAGGGAGGCTGACAGGAAAGAGAACTTAAAGGAGCCCGGCACCTGGAAGTAGAAGCGATGCCAGACTCAGCTGGGGTCCCGTGGTCGCCAACCCACGTCTCACAAGTTGTGCGACCCGGGGGGGGGACAGTTGTGAGAATAGCTTGCTGATTCATCGCGTGGTGACATGAGAGGACTTTACAGAGCTGTCTATGCTGATGCCAACATAGGCCCGTTGCTCAAGCCACTGTGGTGTTGCGAAAGAGTGAGTGATTCCCCGGCCAATCTAAATAAGACGGGGATTCCCAAACGTGTGTCATCATATTTCGTCATCATCTCAGGTTCGTGTAGCTTGGACCCATATTATTTGCAGAGCAGTACGCCATAAGCTCTTTCACTAAACGCATCGAGTACAGGCCTAAGCCTGAAAATAAGGTTCAGACTTTGGAAGACATCAAAGCTAGACATCTGAATTACCTATATCAGTTTTAAAATTACACCATGTTCGTTTGGTAGTCATTTTTTCATTACCTTATTATTATCATCATAAGTGCAAATGACCTAGATGTTACGCGCATCATACCACTAATCACCGCCGCATAAAGTCTTTCTCGACTGTGATTTTTAAAATATGTATTTTTATTACAGTAAATTGTGTACATTATAAGTTGAAGTGTCAATTCAATAAGGGCAAATGACCTAGATGTTACGCCCATTACACCATTAATCACCACACAGAATAAGTCTTCCTCGCCTGTGAATTTTGAAATATGTATTTCTATTACGGTAGTTTGTAAGTTTGACGTGTCAATTCAACAGTAGTTTTCATTATCATCCTTATCAAAAGGGCAAATGACCTAGATATTACGCCCTCATTGTCTTTGGGGGCAAATGACCTAGATTTTAAGTCCATTATATTTCTAAGGAGACTTGGAGACATTATCATCATTGCACCGGGCGAAGCCGGGTACTACTGCTAGTCTTTATATATAAAAATCAATGTTACGGGATAGTTTGTATGTATGTCTCCTATGCGTTCATATACCATTCATCCGATTGCGATGAAACTTGGGTGAGTTGTTGTGTGCACTCCAGGGAAGTTTTCTGGCTACAAATTATTTATGTAACACAATAGGGTGAGGGACTTAACAAGAACCCTTAAATCCCACAGTAACCCAATTGTACAATCTGTATACTTATGGTACCGCAATGCCAGGTGTGAGAACGGCTTGCTGATTCATCGCGAGGGGACATGAGGAGACTGTGTTATCTGGTATCGCTGTCTATTCCAATACAGTTCACGACACGGTTTTTGGCCGGGGGTTCATTATTATTATCTCCTTTCTGTCTTTGATTGGCATTGAAACGCTTGCCGGGTATAGCAAGATAAGTATAAAAAGACCACACCGATTAATATGTATATACAAATTTAAACCTCAACACAGTGATTATTATTATTATTATTATTATTATTATTATTATTATTATTAATATTATTATTATTATTATTATTTATTTGGATTTATTGTGCTTCTAACAGGCATATGCCTAATAAAAAGAAACACATGTATATTTGGTTATACAATTCTAACAAATTATAATATAATTGACAGGCATTATGTTGAGATTGTAATGTAAATTAATTCTACAACTAAATACGAAAATATAATAATTATGTGCAGTAAATTGGTAGGTGGAATGTACGAGTTCATGTGATCGCACAGCAGGCAGAAACAAAGGAACTACTGTATATGTGTAACTGAATAAGTCAAGGTTGTTTGCTATTGAATGTTCATTGTATAATTGTATAGCACTTATTATTGGGGAATGTTTATGCTGTTCAGTTCTAGTTCTTGGGCAGTAAAATGTAATAAACTTCGGTCGAATTGAGGGACACGTAAATTAAACTGTCATATTAAATACGGACTATACAAAAGGTTATTGAATACTTTGAAGACAAAAGCAAGAATTGCAATTTTTCGTCTGTTAGCCAGAGATTTATCATTCAGGTAACTTAGAAGATTTCCATAGCTATCATATTTCGGATAAATACCCGTCATTTTATACTGCAGATATCTTAGGAATTTATTCTGAACCATTTCAATTTCACTAATGTGGTTCTAGTACCAGGGATTCCAGATGATGGATGCATATTCTAATCTGCTTCTAACAAAATAATTGAACAATAATTTTATACTTTTTGGGTTGACAAAATCTTTAGAATTTCTTCTTATAAAGCCTAGCATTTTATAAGCACTAGCTACCATTTCATTAGTGTGCCATGAAAATGTTAGCTTTGAATCAAAATGGACTCCTAGGTCTTTGATAGAATTGTTAATAGTGAGATACGCATCCTATATCCGGTACCGAAACATCACCTGGAATTTGTTTCTAGTAAACTTCATAACTGAGCCTTTCTTTATGTTAAGGTTCAAGCGATTTAATTTACTCCAGGATGCCATATTATTGAAATCTTCTTGTAGTAATTGACAGTCCTGCTCAGTCTGAATATTTCCAAAAATTTTGACATCGTCCGCGAATAACAAAACGTTTGGATATTTAAGATCATTGATAAGCAGCAAGAATAATAGAGGGCCTAGGTTTGAACCTTGTGGGACGCCTGATCGGGCATAGTATGAATAGGATTCACATCCATTGCAAGCAACAAACTGGTTTTGTTCACTGAGATATGAGGTGAACAACTTAAGCAAATTGTAGAAGAAACCATAATAGGCTAACTTATTTAAGAGGATGTCATGATCTACCTTATCGAATGCCTTCGCATAATCTGTATAAATTACATCAACTTGACTTCCTTTGTCCATTGCTGCTGATACTTTGTGAGTAAACTCCATTAGATTAGTTACTGTTGATCTTTTAGGCATGAACCCATGTTGAAAGTCACTTATAATATACTGTACGTGCTGAAAGATATGCTGATATAACAATTGTTCAAAGAGCTTTGCAATGGCTGACAGTATTGCCATGGGTCTGTAATTATCAAAATCAGACTTATGTCCAGACTTACGTATGGGACTTACCCTGGTAATTTTCCAACGACTGGGAAAAGTACCAGTTTGAATGGCTATATTAAATAATATAGTTAAATGATAGGCCAGCACCTCTCTACAGCCTTTGATTATGTGTGGAGGAATTAGGTCTAGGCCAGCGGCTTTATTTGATTCATTTTTAGTATCGCATTCTTAACATCAGAAATACTAATCTGTTCAGAATCTAGTACATCAAGCAATGGGTGTATGTCCTGGTCACTTGCACCTAAATTGTCAAACTTGGCGCATTCCTTGGAATAAACTGACATGAAATAATCAGCAATCCCGTTGACTATCTGCTTATCATTTTCTAATATTTCCCCATTAATTTTCATTACGGGTATTGCCGGGGATCGTTTCTTGTGTCGAATAAATGCCCAGAGGCGATTCGTGTCCTCTCCGATTGCATTTTCGACATTATGTATGTATTGTCGGTAAGCGGATTGAATATCACGTTTTAGAATTTTCCTGAGCTATTTAAACTTTTCGCAATGAAAGTCCTTATTGGCCTGTTCCCTACACATTTTATTTCGATGTTAAGATTTTCTTGCGATGTTTTTATTATATCAAAATTAAACCAGCATGGATACAGTTTGGTCCTCCTACTAGTGCTTACAGGTACACAAGAATTCAGAGCCTGATAGAAACGGGAATAAAAATGATCTACCGCCTCGTCTATATGGAAAAATTGCGAGAGAACACTCCAATCCACTTCTTTAATTTTTTATAAAGTTGCTCGAAATTAGCCTTTTTAAAATTGTATGTATGAGTTTGTTGAATATTGTGTCTAACTTCTCTTTGCCAGTATCGTACATTAATGTTAAGGAGGGATGATTATTGTCTTCCGGTACAGGGGTTGTTCCTCTCTATTGACAGCAATAGAGGAGATGGTGGACAGTACTAGATCAAGTGTTCTCTTACTCACATTCACGATATTATTAAAACTTTTCAAGTTCATAATATTTATAAAATAATAATAATAATATATTATGGCCTCGAGTGCCCGGTGCAAGCTTTGTAATTTGACACCCAGAGGGTAGCTTGCATGTCGAATTTCGTTGTTCCTTGAATCACTATGAAAGTCAATGAGGTTAGATAGTAGATATCTAAGCTCCTTGAACACTATAGCGCTTTCTACTGTAGTAGAGAAATGAGGAACTTTGTGTTGGCGGAAACTCCCGAGATTAATTTTGCCATTATGAACTCGGCCTACTGAATTGAAATGGGTTCTTTGACATGCCAACATCGTATGACATGCGTATCGTATTTTTGCCGCCTTTCAAAAATCACTTACCACGGCCAGGGGCGAACCTGCAATCTTGGGGTTAGTAGACCTACACGCTATCCACTCACCCACCGTGGCGAGCTATTTATAAAATTATTTAAGGAAATAGAAAGCCGAGATCCTGTTTTTAAATCAAATGTTGGGGTTATTTCCGGAATGTTAAAGTCTCTCAAAATAAGAACAGGATTGTTGCTTATGAGTGAGTTCGATTCTATACTTGCGTAAAATTCCTCGTATTTCTCTGCCTTCGACTCCGGCGGAAAGTAAACTGAACAGATAACTATGGTAAAATAGTTGTCTATGAAGAGTTTCACACAAAGGACTTCCATTTCCAGACCCAGATCAATCTCCACAGCTTTATACTTGTTATGGACTGCGAGGACTACACCGCACCGCCTCCTAGCCTCTTGCCAGTTATATTTTCGTCACGGTCATTTCTAAATACAGCATACCTCTCATCAGAGAGCTCAGACGAATAGATTGACGAAATAAGCCATGATTCTGTTAAAACCACTATACCGTAGCTCTCGCTGGTCATATTTGTATAAAACTGAGTAGTTTTAGCTGTTCTCAAACCCCTACAATATTGATAATATAAATTTAGCGATTCATAAGAAGAAGACATTTTATTTAAATGAGAAGAGAGGCACCTGCAGTGAGGCTAGGCCCATGGTAGGGGTTTTCGTTAGGCAAAACAATGAGGCAAGGAAAGAGAAAGGTTCAAGAAACTGTCCAGAAATAATCAGACAGTGACCCTCCAGTACTCTCAGTGTCCTATCACTATAGACCTTACAAAGTATTTCAAATGAGACCTTAGGGGTTGTCACGAATTATGATAGCTTCCTGAGATCATTACTGTCATTTATGATATACATATTTGACCCCTCACTCTTCCTGAGTTGTATCACACCATTACGTACCCATAAGAACTTGTAGCCGTGTTCCCTCTTGAAGTTCCGCGATAGAGCCACCAGTTTCCTCTTCTCAGGTGACAGACTTTCATTAATGTAGGTGATGTTCTCTCAGAAAGCCCCATGTGCTTGGCTGACAGGTTACGCTTCACCCGCCTTCGAAACATGAAGTCTTCCTTGTCGAACCGCCGGACAAATTTTACGATGATTCCACCATGAGGCTGATCTGGTCACTTAGGCAAGCGATGACATGTGCCCACCATCTGATTATCAATGTTCATGCCCATTGCCCTGCCAACGGCCTTAACGGTCTTGCTTTCAGGGACCCCGAATATCTCCACAGTGTTACGGCGTGAATACTGCTCTCCATCCGAGAAGCGAGTCTTCAATGTCATCACACGGGCCCTGAGATCAGTGTTCTCTTGTTGTAGGAATAGAACCTGCTGCGAGATTTCCTTCAGATGAGTATCCTGCTGTTTGATACTCTTCGCATTTTCATCTACTCCCTTATGATAAAAGTTCAGAGATTTTGTGAGGTCCTGCTCCCGAGATTGTTGTTGTTGCTTCATCTCCCTGATTTCTGCCTGCATTTCTAATAGGTGTTTTACGATATTCTCCAATTAATAACTCTGAGCAGCTTTGACACAACACTCGTCATTTCTTTCTTCCATGCACTTAGTGTGGTTCCACTTTTCACACGCTACACACTGTGCCTTCTTCTTCCCCAGCTACTTGTCACAGAAGGCGCAGGTCGGCATGTTTCTTGGTGACACAGCTCACTTCAGTAAATAACGCTTACACGCACTGATTAAGCAACGCACACTCAGTTTGTCGAAGTAATAAAAGGAAGTGTTTTCTTTGCTGTAGTTGCAAAATACTCAGATTAGTGCACAAAATAATACACAAAGTTCGGGAGCTGAACAACACGCCACTCTTACTCAGCCGCCATCTTGGGGATGTGATGATGGCTGCTTGAGGTCGAAACGCGTAATGCCAAATTTCCCGTTATTTAATAGTTATCCCTCCCTTTATTATTCTGCTAAGATCCCATTCCAGTTTTGTACCGAATATAAGGTCCCGTTAACACCAACCTACACATATGGGGTACCTACAGGTTCAGCATAACCCAATGCGTACGCGAAACGCACTCACTTACTCTTTAAATGCCTCAAAATTAAATAAATACCTTAAAACATGTATATTTACAATGAAATAATGAAAGAATGCAACACGGTAACCATGGTAACAGAACCTCACAGGTCCATCTATTTCTGTAAGACGCAATGCAATTTCAATTATTACATTACTGTGAAAGTTTCCAGACGGTTATAAAGTTATCACTGAACCAAATTAAGCTGTAAAATTCATCAATACATACAGTATAATGCACTTAAGGGGGTGAAGGGGCACTCTAGATTTTTTCACGCAATTTTCACGTGTGGGTGTGGTACAAAAGGTCTTTTTCACCCGACTATAAAGGGTCTCCGAAAACCGCATTTAAAGGCCCTTAAATTACCAGTGTCTGTGATATTCCCAGAAAACTAACTTCGCTATGATATACCTATGGAGGAATGACAAACCCTTAACCACTGCACCAGTAGCTGAATTGATAAAGTCTGATTATCCATCCCAAGGATAAATCAGTCATAGCACTCGTGATTGAGATTTTGTGTGTAGCCTACTCTTTACAACTAGAATATTCGCAGGCAAAGCCGCGATGGGTAATGCTAGTTATAACTAATACTAGTAATTTCAGGGATGTGTATTTATTATGCCAAGACTGGCACAATATATAAGACGTGATCAAAAGTTTCCGTTTGAGAGCGTTGCTGCAGCGTATATGCGACGTAACGCGACTCCGATGTGGGTGTAGAAGCACGGACCCCTGATCCCATGAAGTTGGCCGTATGAAGGTTTGCAAACTGATAGATATTATATTTGATCCAGGCGTGAGGTGAATGGGGAGGAAAGCCATCTCCCTATCTCTCGCCAGTTCTCGCTCCCAGCTGGTGAGTCTATCCAGCGCCAATCTCTTCATATCATAAAGAGAAGAAAGTTGGGAGAAACGGCAATATAAAGCGGGCGTGGATAAAGAAGTTTAGGGAAGACTGGGGTAAGAATATGGCACGGGGAAAGTGGCCAATATCAAGGAGAGATAAGCCAATATTTATGGGAGTTCTAGAAGGTTTGAATGTTCTTGATTGGTGATAACTGTTTGGAATTTTGGAAAAATATTAGAATTTAGTCCAGAGAAAAGAGGTTGGTGGAATGTCGCTTGTATGGAGCAATGTACAGATATGGACAATATCTATGAGGGTGCATCGAAAAGTTTTTGCCACTATTTTTGTTAGCCAAAAAAAACACACAGGTAAATACAAGGGTTGCTTTTTAAGTAAAGGCCGTTTTTTTAAATTAACCGATCATTTTATTTTGAAACCACGTTTATTTTTAAGTTTTACATACCTTCCTCTATTTTTCTACATAGTTGCCTTGTTTATTTAGGCTGTTGTCATACCATAAAACTAAGTTCTGAAATCCATCTGAATAAAAATTTGCCGCCTGCTCTGACAACCAAGAATTTACGGCTGTTTCCACTTCTTCATCGTCGGCGAAGCGCTTCCCACCAAGATGACGTTTCAGCTGCGAAATGAGGTGGAAATCACTCGGAGCAAGAAGCGGATGACATGTTGAGTCAAATCATCACAGGAGATGAAACATGGGTATCCCATTCCACCCCTGAAACCAAGCAACAGTCAATGGAATGGCGACACTCAACCTCTCCTGTCACGGTCAACCCCAAACAAACACCGAAGAAGTGAAAACAGCCGTGAATTCTTGGTTGTCAGAGCAGGCGGAGGTATTTCAGAACTTAGTTTTAAGGTATGACAAGTGCATAAATAAACAAGGCAACTATGTAGAAAAATAGAGGAAGGTATGTAAAACCTAAAAATAAAAAAAAGATACGAGCCTTACAGTAGTCGTATATGATGTGCAACATCTGACATGTTATCCTACTCGTACACTACACAGCTTGGACATTCTTAAAATGTTAATTTACACTCCATTTTCTTACTGGAACTATGATGAATGTATAGATTGAATTGTAGATATGCTACTGTCACATTTGTGGCGCAGCGGTCAAGCTGTTAGTCTCTCACCAAGGTAGACCGGGTTTGATTCCCGGGCAATACATGTGAGATTTTCGAATTGAAATGCCATGTCCTGTGGTTCGCATTCGACGTAAAAGGGAGGTACTGTCCCCGATATCAGGATAGTAGGCTGTCAGATATCCGCCCCCTCAATCGGATTGCCAATAATCAATCGCACCGGCACAGCTACATCAATGAAAATGGCACTGACAGATACTATCGAGATTAGAACACAGTAGTTAACAAGAAATTATTGTGGAACACACCAAAATATACGGGGGTTCATACTTACCTTTTACTTACCTTTTAAATTTATCTCGGGGACTGGGTTGTCAACTGGATCACTTAAAGTATGCCCTCACAATAACCTCCACCGTGATATTTAAAATGAACCAAAACGAAGACGAGAAACTTTAAACTGCACAATAATTTATTTCACAAAAAGAATGAATTTAACAAAAATAAAACAACAAAATCCACGTGGCAATCAGAAGCCATCGTCCACATAACCATGTCCTCCTGTAGGACTTGTATACTCTACATACAATGTTTCAGTTTTCTCAAGCTCAAAATAGCGTAAAAATAATAATGCACTTGGAATGGAAACGGGATTTGGGACGAGACACATATAGCAATTGTTTTGCGTGTTTATACACATCACATTTTATTTATAGCCACAAGGCTATTATGGAGACGTCCTTGGCCTCTATCATACAGTTTCCTGGCCCGCTGTGATACACCTGCACCGTCAAAGTGGACTCACATGTCCGTTCAACCCCAGCATATGCGAGTTACATCAGAGCCTAGCTCTCCTTCAAAACACGTTAAATGTCCACATCTCAACTCAAATATTATCACGCAAATCTTTTAAATGCTCCATTCAAACACCAGTGGATTACTCCAACAATCCCAAATCATGTTTAATTGTCCAAACCACTTGTTTAATTAGCGTTGTTTAGAGTATAATAACAAAACTCTTAATGTTTATAACAAAAGTTCATTAATTATTTCTAACAATAATAAATTGTTTATAACAATGTCAAACGACAATTGAAAATTTTATACACGCCTCTATTAATCCCTTTCATTTCAAATTATTATCAAAGATATTTACATAATTATTTACAATATTTATATTGTTTATATTATTTATACAAGAAATACATTAAACCACACGTTTATCCGGTTGATAATTACTCAAATCGTGGTGATATAATCGACCAATGAAGGTTAGTTATATTTAAATGTCAAATTCAGGTTTAATAAGGTTTAATAATAATTATTATTAATATTTGTGACGGTAATCTCCATTCAACATCTTTATCTCAAATTATTTAACACTCTTGTTAATTTTAACAGTATCTTCATATGAATAACTTTCAAAGAACCAGAACAATACATTCAGCGGAAAAATACTTCGCTCAAAACGCACAAAATTGCACAAAAATAGGCCCAGAATTCATCATATATTTCAATATATATGGCATCAAAATCTCCCAAATTACATACAAAAACCTCCACTTATAAATTCAACAACATCATCCATCTTACTGTGGGAACCTCCTTCACTATTCAAGGGCATTATTCATCAGCGACTTTTACACGTCCACTGAACTAACGATTATACATCCATTGTTCCTCTTTAAAAATTCTTATATTCATCAATTGTATTAATGACTGTTATTATTTAACCTTCGTGGGTTTCATTCATGAATCGATATGAAGTAAAAATTTGCCAATCACAAATAAATTTAATAGCAAATACGATTAGACACTCCTCCCTGGTCTATCAAAATTGAGATTAATATCTTCAAAGTAACGCAGTATAAAAATACTATCTTCAATCAAAGTTCATCTAAACTGCATAAATAGTCGAATAGAATACAATTAGATTGTGGAATGCAAACATTATTGTTCCATCTAGAATTGAGAAAAACTCCTATCAAATGTTCATTACTATAGTGTATTCAATAAATCGTAATCAAAGTTCATATTTCATAAAATTGTCTATAATGCAATGATAAATGTCTATGTTGCAATCATGTTCATAAGACGACTAGTATTTCAAAGATCGTCGATAACGTATTAGATTTTAACGCTCTAAAATCATTTAATTATTCTTCTTTCTTGAGGATGACAGAAAATTGGTCAAAGTAATTTACTGAAAAGAATTACTTTAATAAAATGACACGCTGTCTGAATTCAAATCTGCCATAGAAAATCGTTAACTTTACAGTTAAATCGAGACTACAAAAATATGCAAATTACTGAAAGAATCTAAATTATCAGTCTCAACTGATCCAAAATTATTTAAGTATGCCAATGACATAACAATGTCTCAATAAATCGAAGAAAAAGGCATAAATCAACGAAGTGTACTGAGTACAGAAATATCAAGCAAGAAAATGGGGCAAAAGATAGGACAGAAAATATGGGAAAAATGGTTGCTCAGATATCGCTACATGACTCAAATAATACAAGAAACGTTCACGACTACCTTATCTGTTGATTGAAGTTCTAGAGGAAAGTTTTCAAAGAAAACTGCTGTTGGTTCCATTTCACCAGCGTGAAGATATGCTCCGTCCTCGAACCTGGAATCAGCGCCCTCGGAGAATCGAACTGCTTCCTCCTCCGGAAATTGCACTGCTCCGTGGATACGAAAAACATCCTTCTGGCAAAACTCTTCTTTGTGAGCCGGGTCCACCCTGGCCTCTCTTGAAAGTTCCCTGAAGTTCTGGTCGCAATTCGCCATGAAGTTTATTGCAGTTATTTCCGCAGAAATATTCATAATCGTGGAGTATGAAAATATTTCCACTGTCATCTGATATAATTCAGCGATGGATTCACTATGCATGAGTGTAGTTGGATGTTCACTACATGCTCGCTTTTGTAGAATGACGATTAACGAAGTTCCATGCTGCTATTTCACTCCATCGATATATGTCCCAATTGCATTAAAGCCTTTAGCCTTCCATCTTCACTTCTGTTATAATCATTGAAAGCACTGCCAGATTATAATGTTCCATAGTAGACTGTATCGTTGTATCACCGAACGTATTCTTCAATATCACGGTTGCAATACACGTGTCAGCCGTAGTGTATAATGTGGAATTTTAAAAGTGCTTCTCAGGTGGCGAGAAAATCACTTTTGTCTGCAGTCTTAAAATGCCAATATCTTTCAAATTATAACTGTGAAATTGTTCAAATCTTCTACACACCTCAATGTTGTACTGCCCAATTGAATTATAATAAAGGCAGAAGCCAACTCTAGATATTTTATCTGGTAGAAACGTTAATGTGTGCGTTTCAACTTCGCCTAGTTTCAAACACCGTAAAATGGAACTGCTCCGTGTTCGTTCGATGCGCCGGGCTTTAACCACATGCTAAAGATGACTTGCTTCACTTATTCACTCGAAAATGACTATATGACATCAGAAATATATATGCGGTATGAGCGGAATGAGCGGTATGAGAGCTCTTCTCTCCTGTGCACGACCTTTTATCAACTTCTTAAGGGGCGTATCCATCCCTTCCATAGCCTGTTGCTCCGTCATTGCTAGAAGTTTTAACTTTGACTATACTTGACGGATTTTCAAATTTCAAAAACTCAAAATTAATTTCTTCAAAATTCCAAATCAATGCCATAACTGAAAATAGTTTTCCACAATTCTGCATGCCAAAAGTAATTAAATATCGTAGTTTCAGTAATCTCCGTCTTCCTTCCAAACTATCGTTCATTGGTTCGAGCCTTTCCTCCAATAGCGTAACTTCTTCCTTAGCACAATACCTTGTTTCCTGCGACTGCGTCGTAAATCTCAGATCTTTCTCGAACAAAATCATGACGTCACCAAGAATCTCAGCTTCACCAGCCTACTTGCATGAATTCTACGTCATCCGTGCCTACGTCATGAATATACACGTCACAACTATGACAGCCATAACTTTATTCATTTATGCCAATACAGCCATCGTGGTCACAATATAATTCAATTTACGGGGGCAGTACCATGGATCATGATCGTGATATTAACGGACACGCAAAACTACGAGCTTCCTTCCTTCCTTTTACATTAATAATTCATAATAACAAAGTGACACACAACGTCGACAGTACTCTCAAATACTGTGAGCACATTCCTCAGTAACTATAACATTCATTATTCTCAAGGCTCTCATACAGTTCGTTGTAAACAATCAAAACATGGCTTCCTACAATCCTGAAATGACCTAGTCTCACATATGATGAAAATACAGCTTTTATTCCACTCATATAACAACATTCTGTTATGCATTTAATATTTGACTACTCACCCACAGCTTGACAATAATGTCCCTTACTTAAATGTCATTTGTCGTCTTTGTCCTACCCCATGTGATATTCAACCATGAACGCGAAGCTTCATAAACTGCTCAATGACAAATGAAAGTCGGTGAAACATTTGCCACTGTGCTCGTCAAACCAGTGCCTGCTAAATGCACTGCCTACTGTATTGTCATAACATTCTCGCGCTACAGAGCACACACTGCCTTGTTTCCAATACACCCATTTTCAATTGTACATCCAGCTGGCAGTGCGTCTTCACTTCCGTCCGATCCACTTCCGCCCGATTCACTTCCGTCCCATTTTTCTGGCAGTGCATCTTCACTTCCGTCCGATCCCCTTCCGTTCGATCCACTTCCGCCCGATCCACTTCCGTCCCCAATTTTCAAAATCACTCCCACAAAACTATCCAGCAACCGAGCGGAAAGATGTTACACATCAAAAAAATGTGGTTTCAAAATAAAATGTTCGGTTAATTAAAAAAACGGCCCTTACTTATAAACAGCCCTTGTACAAATATACGTCTAGTTCTAAGTACCTTGCACTATTTTCCCACATTGTTTCCACATTAGCGGCTTCAGTGCCGCAGTTGGTAGCATCCTGAATTTCTATGTCCAAAATCGCGGGTTCAAACCCGGCCGAAGTCGTCGGATATTTTAAGAGCGTTAAAAATCCGCAGTATGCCTTCCTTCGAAGGGGAAGATGTCATAGATTTATGGCACCTTCCAATAATTGCACTTGTGGAAGCTTAAATTTGTAGGTTAGTTTGATAACGCTATATTAGGTCCAACGATATCTTGCCACGGTGGGGGAGTGGTCAATGTGTCGGTCTACTAACGCCAAGCTTGCAGGTTCGCTCCTGGCCGTGGTAAATGATATTTTTTTGAAAGGCGGCATAAAATAACGACACCATGTCATACGATGGTGGCATGTCAAAGAACCCGTTTGAATTCAGTAGGCCGTGTTCATAATGGCAAAATTAATCTCGGGAGTTTCCGCCAACACAGAGTTCCTCATTTATCTACTAGAAAGCGCTATAGTGTTCAAGAAGCTTAGATATCTAACCTACTTGACTTTCATATTGCTTCAAGGAACAACGATATTCGACATGCAAGCTACCGTTTGGGTGTCAAATAACAAAGCTTGCACTCGGCATCCGACGCCATACGATATTATTATTATTATTATTATTATTATTATTATTATTATTATTATTATTAATTGTTCCAACGTTGGCCGCCAGGTGCTGACTGTGATGGCATTTAGTAGCCACGTCCGCAGCTAGGTATCGTGGACGGTAGCATTTGGTGTCAATAGTAGGAACTACTTGAAAAAATTAATCGTCTACAGTCCTTCTACCTGAATCACAGATAACACACACTAATACAGCCATCACAATTAACACAGGTTATCAGACAAATTCTACACACACCCAAAGTACACGGGGCTACATGACCGCGTTGTCGCGGCCCCTAAACTGAGGAACCAACCAGTCTCCACATTGTTCAGACATTTGTTCCATGTTGTTGTTGTTGTTGTTTGAGTCTCTGTCTTTTGACTGGTTTGATGCAGCTTTCCATGGCTCCCTGTCCTGAGCTAATCGTTTCATCTCTACATAGCTACCACACCCTATATCCGAGGCAATCTGTTTAACATATTCTAACCTTGGTCTACCCCTACAGTTCTTGTCCTCAACCCTTCCTTTCATAACTAAGCTTGCTATTCCTGGGTGTCTTCGTATGTGTCCTACCAACCTATCTCTTCTCTTCATTAGCAGTCGCCAGAAACATCTCTCCTCTCCCACTCGTCTGAATACCCTATCTACCCATCTGATCGTCATCAGTGTCCTGTAACACCACATTTCAAACGCCGCAATTCTCCTCTTTTCTTCTGCACCAATAGTCCAAGTTACACTTCCATAGAGCGCCACGCTCCAGACAAAGGCTTTCATAAATGACTTCCTTTTACCTAAATCTATATTCGAAGTCAACAGAGTCTTTTTTTGTCCCATCGCAGCACTAAATTTGAGTTGTCCCTGTGGTAGATTTCAACCGGCTGACTGTGGAACAATCGTCTTGGCGTCATCGTTGCACGTGATGAATCGCTGTCCTGCCAGGAACTTCATCAGTGGACCGTGACAATACGAGACCACGTGTGGCAACCAGAACCGCCAACAAGCTCTGGTCATTTCACTGGGAGAGTCTGAACCACTCGTCACACAGTCCAGACCTCGCCCGTAGTGATTTCCCCGTTATTGGTCCGATGAAAATAGAGTGAGGTACGTAGAACAGTATGTATATTTGTAATAAAAAAATGTACGGGTCATTTTCTGAATCTTCTTTCAATGAAAACTATCACTTAATATGGATTTAGGAGCGTTATGACCGGGTGGGTGAAACTGTACTGGGAGTTTTGAAGCCAACGCTAGCTTGCCTTGTAGTAGTTCCTGATGACAACGTTAAAAAAAGGCTATCAGTCATCGCATACGACGATGTAGTTGAGTTGTACTTCAATAGATGGCAGCAAAATCGGAAAATTGGTGAGTATTCTGGTTAATGTTGTATATTTAATTAATATTTGAATATATATCAATAGTAAATACATATTGCAGTGCTTAGAAAAGAATACATTCGGTTTCGCACAATATTATACGAATAAATTGAATTATATTGAATCACACATCGATTTTAGTCAATAGGCTACACTGCGCTCGAAAACGATATCAGATACTATCGATATAATTCGAAAGAAGAGCTGGTTGTTCCTACGCTTCCCGTAATTCAAACGTGATATTTCGTTATTCGATTGATAGGAAGTAGCGCACTGACAATTAAATAATAAGTTACTGGTGTGTGATAGGTGCAAATAATTTCAGTTTTGTGTGATATGGGCTACAAATAATTCATAAGTGATCTACTGTATAATAATGAAAAATGAATCTGCAAATGTGCTCGTTAACATTCCCTTTCTGTAAGCTGCAATTTATTAGAGTAACCTAATAAAAGTTTTTCTCCAGCTGTAATTCTGTCTTACAATTCCTTTTTAATATTATAATATTGAAGTATAGTAGCCTACTCTCTAATTCCATATATCCTCCTTGGTTATGACCTTTCAACCCCAATCAACACTTTCAGGTATATTCACCACAGAAATAATCCATCCGTATATTATTCTGCTAAGGTCCCATTTCAGTTTTGTACCGAAAATAAGGTCCCATTAACATCAACCTACACATATGGGGTACCTACAGATTCAGCATAACCCAATGCGTAAGCGAAACGCACTCACTTACTCTTTAAATGCCTCACAATTAAATAAATACCTTAAAACATGTATATTTACAATGAAAGAATGCAACACGGTAACCATGGTAACAGAATCTCACAGGTCCATCTATTTCTGTAAGACGCAATGCAATTCCAATTATTACATTACTGTGAAAGTTTCCAGACGGTAATAAGGTTATCATGGAAATAAATTAAGCTGTAAAATTCATCAATACATACAGTATAATGCGCTTAAGGGGGTCAAGGGACACTCTAGAATTTTTTCACGCAATTTTCACGAGTGAGTGTGAAACGAAAGGTCTTTTTCACCCGACTATAAAGGGTCTCCGAAAACCACATTTAAAGGCCCATAAATTAACAGTGTCTGTGATATTCCCAGAAAACTAACTTCGCTCTGATATACCTATCAAGGAATGACAAACCCCTAACCACTGCACCAGTAGCTGAATTGATAAAGTCTGATTACTCATACCAAGGATAAATCAGTCATAGCATTCATGATTGAGATTTTGCTAAGTGTACTCTTTACAACAAGAATATTTGCGGGCGAAGCCGCGACGGGTATTGCTAGTAGGTAGATTATTGGCTGAGGAATAACCTAACCACCAAGGGAAGATGATAAAGAGAAGGAGATGGGTTTCGGACCAAAGAAAAAAGGATGGAGAAATAGGAGGAGAGCTTGACATCAGTTATGCCTAAGATTTCTTGTTCAAATGCAACAAGTGGTGAAAACCCTATTAAGAGATTTATTTGCATTAAGTAGGGCATGAACCTAGGAGAAGTTAGGAAAGCCAGGATCTTGCTTAACTGTAGTATTAGAGAAATACTGAGTCAAAAAAGGAACTTGAATTTATTTAACAATGAAAAAGAGCCTAATAAATTTAACAAACATATAGTTTCAATTTTTGTTAACAATTTGGGGTAGCAGACCTCCTAACATTTAAAGTTTGCTCCAGGCAATTCACAATTCTTTAGGTTTCAAACCTTTATATGTACTAAAATCTTCTTAAGATTTAAAAAAGACAAATGAAGTAATTAAAGTTAGACATTAAATCGAGTACAAGGTGTGTACTTTAAGAAATTTCCAAGTACCTATCTTAGAAAAAGTTACAACTTCGAAAATAACAAAAAAGAAAGCAGGTAGAATGAAAGAGAAGTTCCTATAACTTCATATATTTACGCTGAATTACGTTTATAATAGTTATACAAAAAAGGACAGGTCACTTACTGTGAAACCTGAAGAGAAATTCAAAAGGAAGGTTCTAGACTTCCTATGTTTAAGTAGGAATCACGAGACAAATGGGGCAAGTTTCCCTTTCGTTAGACCTAAAAATAACTCACTCATGAGTTGAAGGAATTGTATTCCCTAATTAGAAGGGAGAAACAATGTAAGTTTGAAACGTGTACTCGACACGTATTTATGCAGAAGTTAATTAATGTTATATAAGAAAAAGGGGAGGGCACTTCTATAGAGTGACACCTCATTGAAAAAAGACTTAAAGTAACAACTTTATTATTATGGTTTGTTAGTAAAAGGTTTAGGAAAGATCAATTGGTATTGAGGATATATTATGTTCATGGCCTTATTTATGGTAATCGGACGATCGTGACGCGGTAGACATGTTGAACAAACACTAGTTTTCACTATAGTCTGTTGAATGGATGAAAAGTTCACTGTAGTAACACAAAAGTTTATGGCAAAGAGAGTTATTGCAATTGTGAAAAAAACTGGTTGCACTAGGTAGGCGAGAGTCTATTGCTTGAGAAAGTTATAGATTGTCATTAAGTACGCCAGAGAAAATCCAAACGGAGGAAGAAAAGTTAGCTATTGAGTGTTAAATAATAAGGAAGATCCTTTAGTTTGAAAAAGTATTCACACATTTGAGTGGAAAATAGATGACGGCGTGACTGGTAGATTCTGGAAGGTTCCAGAGCAATATTGACTGAAGAATAGGGCCAAAGTTATTCCAGCGGTGGAACGAGCTGATTATTTTATCGACAGTGGGTAATTCCCGCGTTGTGAGAATATTTCTCATTTAATTAGCTTAGGAAAAGCTACTTTCTATTAAGGTTGGCTTAGACAGACAAAAGCCCAACATGGTAAATCCCGCGAAGGATGATATTGCCCCAAAATATAGTAATCTCACACTGCCTATTAAATGATAGTTAAAAGCATGTAGAATTACAACCGATGAAGATGAGGTTAAAACCTGAAGTCTGTACTTATCTTTGCCGCATGGCGAAGGTGAAGTTCCCTTTGACGATTAAAGTTCCAACATGGCGCGGAATGAAGAAAATGCCCCTTGAGTTCAGGAGGCTAGCTCTAGTTGAGCCTTGACTGAGTCGACGGTCGACGTACAAGTGAGACCCACTCAGCGAAGCGCAGAGGGACCAGGAAAGGGAAAAGAGTGGGGGTAGGAGACAAAAGGAATACATATATAAGCACAACCAACATAAGAAAGTTAAATTCTCTTGAGGAAATGGTCTTCAAAGAGTTGATAGCAGACGATACTAGCGCAGCATGGGGAGTGAAAAAGTAGACGAAGTTCTCTTGATCACAGAGATGATAGCTGGCGATGGTGACGAGATCTGGTGGCGAGATGGAAAAGGAAGTCCTCTTGTACAGGGAAGAATTGAGGAACTTCACAGATTCGCTGCTAGATGACGCTAGGTGAGTCATGGAAGATATATATCTAGAACAGACTCACAAATGACATAAGAGACATGACCACCAAAGAGAAACTAGAAGATCACTGTTGGTGTTTGATAAAAAGGAAGGAATGAACAAGAAAAGAGCATTAAAAATATGCTCTATCATACCGTGTATTCCAAGAATACACCAAGCTGGGAGGGGAAAACACCAACAGAGAGCAGGATAAACAATTAAACATTTAAAGGTAATGAAGCAATTAAAGACAGTGGTCTTGTGATATGACCATTAGTGGTCAAGATTTTGGCCACCCTGACTCTCCCATCCCTTCCAGGATAACACTCGGTCACTCTACCAGAAATCCAGACCAGGGGAGGAGAGACATCCCTAACCAAGACCAAGTCCCCCACTTTAATGTCGGGACTGGAAAGAATCCACTTCTGTCTCCGTTGCAAGGAAGTTAAATATTCCAAGTTCCACCTCTTCCAGAAAGAATTGCGAAGGGCTTCAAGTTTACGCCAAACAATAGGTAAATTAGAATCCCTGAAAGAATTGGAATGGGGAGGATGGGCAGAAAGAGAAGTGCCTATAAGGAAGTGACCAGGTGTGAGTGGAAGCAGGTCATCAGGGTCATTGGAAAGCGGAGTTAAAGGGCGAGAATTAACAACTCCTTCAATCAGAACAGAGAGTGAATTAAATTCTTCATAAGTCAGAATGCGATTACCTAAAACCTTTCTTAAATGACGTTTAGTGAGCTTTACGCAGGATTCCCACCTACCACCGTGATGAGGAGCGTAGGGAGGTATAAAACGCCATTTGAAACCCTTTGAATAGGAAAAATTAGAGATCTGTTCCATGGCAGGAGAAGATGTGAGAGCTTTTAGGTAGATTTCATTAGAAAGCTAACTATTGCAATGGGTACCATGTTTCGACTTCCGGAAAATTTCGACATATCTTCGCGTTTCACATCCCCTAGACCCCAAAACCACCGTCAGTTCAAAAGTTTATATATAATTTATGTATATATGTATCTATCTATCTATCAATCTATATATATATATATATATATATATATATATATATCAGTTTCTTGTGGACACGATAACTGCCGTAATTTTGCACCAATCACTTTGAATTTTTTACATAATATTTATCCCTATAAAGTCTCGGTCGAGTTCTTTAATGGGCAAAATCGGTCGAAGGGGGTGAAAATGGGGGGCTTTTTTCGAAAAAGTGAAATTTCGCTATAAATCTCTTAATACGTGAAATATCGAATCCATTCAAAGTTTATAATATGTGTCGGATAAGTGCCAAAAATGTATGTCAAATAAGTTTTTTGATAGCACCAACCATTGACCAAAGGGGTGGAAAAAAGTGGGGTTTTCGGGAAACATTAATCATATCTCTCTTAATAGGCACAATATCAAAACCGTACAAAATGGAAAATATTCCCCTAATAATTACCTAAAGCTTTTGTCTCAAAGAATTTTTGATATGACCCACCATTACGCCAAGGGATGAGAAAAACGATTTCGGAATTTTCAAAAATGCCAAGTGCCATCAGAGGTTACCATAACAACGCTTTTAAATTGACAAGGGATGATCTATCAGAGGTTGCCAAGACAACGCCATTGACGAGATCACATTCATTTTTAGCCTACTTTTCACACTTTTCAAAAATGAGGGAAAAGTATACTTATAAGATATATCCGGGAAAATGTGTCTGTCCTTCTGTCTGTCTGTCCGTCCTTCTGTCTGTCTGGCTGTGCGTGTGTGTGTGTGTGTGTGTGTGTGTGTGTGTGTGTGTGTGTGTGTGTGTGTCTATCAACTCCTAAACGGCTGCAGCAATCGAAACCAAATTTAGTATGAGTAAAGATGTATACCGGAATATCTCAGGCCCATATTTGAAAAAGATTCCAGTGCTACCAACTGCTTAAAAAACGCACTAGAAATTGGAGCTCCATGTTGGATATCTTGGAAGGTATACATGGGAGCTATTCTAAAATTGGCACACATGTAGATAATACTATTTCAGTTTAATTTCCAGGTGGCCATACATGAGAGCGTTGCCAAAATAATTTTAAGCCTTCTGATAAGTCCAATTTTTAAATGCATATAACTTCTACACTATCAATTGGATTTAAACCAAATTTTGTATGTAATATGTGTATATAAAAATATATGACTGAGTGTATTCTTAAGAGCCACCAGGGCTGCCAACTGTTAATAATTGCTCTCTATTTTGTATCCAAATATATCAGAAAGTATGCAAGCCGACAGCTTTAAACTATGCACACGTAAATTACCCGACATTTTACATTAATTTGGAGTAACTTATATACGTCAGTTCTACCAACATGATTCTAAGCCTGCTGATAGGACCAATTTTTAAATACATGTAACTTCTATACCAACAAATGGATTTCATCCAAAATTGGCACAAAAATATATAATATTTCAGATTATTTCTGACCAGCACTCGCATGACATTGTTGCCAACATGCTTTTACGTGTACTAATAGATCCAATGTCTAAATCCATGTAACGTCCTTTGGACTTCAACCACATTTTGTATTCTGTACCTCAGGAGATGGAAGTAAGAATATATTCAGTCACCAGAGCTGCCAACTGTATTGCACTATTAGGCTACAGTATGCCTAGTATACCTTATTTCGAACTAATTAAGACATTTCTATATTACCCACTTAATTTCGTCATTATTATAGATAGGTTCATATACTGTAGATTAATCTATGGCATGAATCTTAATTTTAAGAAAAGTAGGCTCTTTAGTTCGTCACGGAACTTCTTGTTCTATCTGACTATGAGGGAAGCGGCTAACTGGTAGCATGCTGAACTTCTATGCCCAAGGTGCTGGTTCAAAGCCGGACAAAGTCGCCGGATTTTCTAAGAGCGGTAAAAATCCGTCAGCATGCTTTCCTTCGGAGGGGAAGTTACAACGTTCGTTGCAAGTTGCTGGTTGCGGTGGCATCTAGCAGCCAAGTTCACAGCTGGGTGTCGTTGACGTTAGTATTTGGTACAAAATTAGGTACTACTACTTAAAATTGACCGTCTGCAGACCTTATCTGAATTACAGACTAATACAGTAATCACAAATAACACCGTTTATCAGACAGATTCTTCACACACCCAATGTACACGGGGTTACATGACCACCTTGTCGCAGCTCCTAAACTGAGGAACCAACCAACATCTCTGCGGGAGATAAAATTTTGCGTGAAGAAGTAACAGACTGTTAGATAGTTACACATTAGTTCCAAACCTTGCATAAGGACAGTGTGATCACAAGTATAAAAATTAACCCCAAATGACAAGAAGGTTACCATCCCCATAAGACAGTAAAATGTTAAAAGTATGCATAGAAAGACGAAAAAATGTTAACTAACCTCCAATTGTAAAATACTTTCTCGCAATAAATGAGGTCTGATCCTCCTACGAAAACCTGCATATTTTGTCTATTATAGCCTATCCCCTAGTTTGCCCGGTGAAATCTACCTCCGCCTTCCGGCGTGCCGAGAGGAATTTTTTTCCACAAGGAAGCTGCGCCTTGAAAAGTGGAAGCGTTATCAGAGAACATCTCTGAAGGAACACCACGCCTAGCAGCGAAGCGAGAGACAGCTGATAAAAAGTAAGAAGTAGAGGCATTCGTTACTAGTTCCAAATGGATTGCGCCAGTAACCATGCAAACAAAGAGAGAAACATAGAGCTTACCAAACAATTTGCGTTTAGCTTCAGGGGAATTTCGTTGATATTGGAACGGGCCCATATAGTCTACGCCAGTTAGAACAAATGGACGTATAGGAGAAGAGCGAAAAGAGGGTAGATCGCTCATTAATTGAGTATTGACTTTAGGTTTCGCTTTGAAGCAAGGAATGCACTTGTGAATTACAGAGGAAACTTCATGAATTCCATTTATAATCCAGTACTTTTCCCTTAACAGGCAAAGCAGAGTGCGTGTACCAACATGCAGATTGCGATAATGAAAGTCACGTATAATCAAGGAAGTTACGTGATGTTTAGAAGGCAAAATAACGGGATGCCTTTTGTCTTCAGAGAGCAAAGATTGAGAGAGCCTACCACCTACCCTAAGTAACCCATTGTCATCAAGGGACGGGGCTAAAGCACGAAGACGACTGGATTTTGGAAGATCCCTTTTAGAAGAAAGTAAAGACAATTCAGAAGAAAAGGTTTCTTGCTGTGTCAGTTGTAAAACCTTAATGGTAGCGAGATTCAATTCATGATTGGTAAGGTGTGGTTTTGGGAGAAGAGGTTGGTCAACCTCAAGATATTTCCATCTAAGAAGATAGGCGACAATTCGACTTAATTTATGAAAGGAAGAATAGCGGGACAACAAGGGATGGGAAACGTTGGAAACAAGACACGAAGCAGTAGATTTAGATACTTTAGCGTCAGGCAAGTTGGAGTTTGTAGCTGGAGGTTTAGAAGGCCAAGAAGAAGAGTCTTCGATTAACCACGAGGGCCCGTGCCAGTACAACTGGGAAGCTGCCAATTGAGAGGGTAAACATCCACGAGAGATAATGTCGGCTGGGTTGTCAGCGCTGGGCACATGCCTCCATTGACATCCCGAAGAAAGAGTTTGAATTTTGGAAACTCTGTTTGCAACAAAAGTTTGCCAGTGAGAGGGGTTTTTGGCGATCAAAAAAAGTGTGATCATGGAATCGCTCCAGAGATAGATTTGCGAGAAGTCGACTTTTAATACTTCCCTAATTTCTTAACAAGTTCTGCAGCCATGAGCGCAGCACACAATTCAAGCCTAGGCAAAGTGATAGTTTTAAGAGGAGCTACCTTCGATTTGGCACAAACAAGGTTGGAAACTGAAGATCCATATAATGAACCGCGATAAACCAAATATGCACAGCAACCATAAGCTTTTTCGGAACTGTCCGCGAACACATGAAGGAAAAACGATGCATTAGAATGAGCGTTAATTAAATTCCTAGGAATTTCAATAAGGGGAAGATCAAGTAAATTGCTGCAAAAAGAAAGCCATCGGTTGAGAAAAGAAAAGGGAACAGTGTCATCCCATTCACATTTGAGCGACCACAGCTCTTGCATGAAGAGTTTGGCTATAACGATAACTGGGGCAAGGAATTGAAGCGGATCAAAAAAAATTGCAATTTCAGAGAGAATTTGTCGTTTCGTGTTAGGGAGCTCTTCAGCGAGCGAAACTTTGTAGATGAGAGTGTCAGTGCTGGTGCACCAATGAACTCCAAGAGTTTTTATGGATTCGGATTTTCCACAAATTTCGACAGAGGAGGGATCTACATCTTCGATGGGAAACTGGGCGAGAAACTCAGGGGAGTTGGAATTCCACTTATGAAGTGGGAAACCTCCATCCCTTAGCAAAGCCTGAAGTTCTAAAGACACAAAAGAAGCTTCCTCCAGAGTGGGGAAGGACTGCAAATAATCGTCAACATAGAATGACGTGGTTAGCGCTTCAGAAGCTTTGGAATTAAATAAATGACCATCTTGAGAGGCTAGCAAGTGTAGGGATCGGATAGCAAGGAAAGCGGAAGGTTTTAAGCCATAAGTAACCGTTTTTAAGCGAAATACCTTAATGGGCTTACTGATTTCGTCGCGCCACAAGATTCTTTGGAGATCTCGTTGTTCAGGCTGAATTAAAACTTGACGGTACATCTGTTTTATATCATCTATAACAGCTATGGGAAATAATCGAAAGTTTAAGAGTATAGCAGATAGATCTGACTGAATAGCAGGGCCAGAGTAAAGAGTGTCGTTAAGGCTGTTGCCATTAACGTCAGGTGATGAACCATTGAAAAGAACTCGGATTTTATCCTTTACAAGTGGGTTTTTCCACACGGGTTGATGATTTAAGAAACCCGTTTCAGTCGGGGGGTGCGATTCATCTTCAGATTTGTTAACAACTTCCATATGATCTAAGCTTTCATACTCATCCATGAAATCAGTGTACTGCTGTTTAACGAGAGGTTCTTTCTTGAATTTGCTCTCAATAGCAAAGAGAGCTTTTCGAGCTTTGGGTTGAGAGTTAATAAGTTTAGGGGGATTATGTAATCTTGGCATTTGAACAATGAACCGACCATCAGAAGAGCGAGTGGTGGTGTTCAAAAAAGTTGCTCACAGAATTCATTTTCTGAAGAAGTCGCGTTAGGAGGATCAACGCTTTCGAGCCTCCAAAACTGTTCCAGATCAGTATTGGAGAAATAGCATTGCGATGCGGGTTGGGGAGAATAATGGGGAAGTTGACCGGTGACGATCCATCCAAAATTAGTGTCTCTGGCGACCACTTTTGAAGATAACTTGCGAACCTGTTTACGAAGACAATTCCAAAAAACTTTGGCACTAAAGAGTATATCAATAGGATTTTGTATGTTGAACAAAGGATCGGCTAGCCTTAAATGCGAGGGAATGTTTAACCCTGAAATATCCACAGAGTGACTGGGAGTGTCTTCTCCAATGCTATTGAGAATTAGACAATTCAGTTTGAGAAAGTTGTTTCTGTGACAAATATCTCTTATGGGTAGCTTTGAGAATTGTAAAGCTTGCGATTTTGAGCTGTTAATGCCCGATACATTAATAGAAGTGGGGTTTACAGGTAAGCCTAGTTTTCTGATTAAAGAATTAGACACAAAATCATGAGTTGCCGCTGAATCGAGAAGACCGCGTGCACGGACCCAGTTGCCAGAGTTATCCTGAACTTCGATTTGGACAGTGGACAGCAATACTTGGGCACTACGAATTGACTTGGCATTTCGAATATACGATGAAGCATTGGAATTGTTAGCATTATCACTTTTCTGAGAAGTAGATGCTGTCGATGACCTTGCCTGATCATGACGATGTAGCAAAGTGTGATGAGCCTTTTCACAATGGAAGCAAAGTCTTGTGGACTTGCAATTAGAAGCAGAATGCGTGGGCGCTAGGCAGTTGAAGCAATGTTTGTTTTGGGAAACTAATTTTCTTCTGTCGTCGACTGACAGTTCTTTGAAGGATTTGCATAGATATAAAGCATGGGAATCTTTGCAAAGTATACACTTTAATGGTTCATTTAAACTCTTGCGAGGTTCGCTTTGAGTATTTAAAACGAGAGAGCTAGCAATACGGCGTTCACTAGACCTAGTTGGGTAACCAGTGGTGTTTGGCTTAAATTTAAAGGAGCTGGGCCCGGGTTTTTGGGTACTAGACGCTAAGCGTTCGCTTTTAGGTTTGATAGACATTAATTCAAATTTAGAACTCGGAGATGAGGGTTCACTTTGATTTGCTAGAGCGGTTAACAGCTGGCATCTGGCATTTATGAAAGTGACTAAATGCTCGTAAGAGTAGTCGTCTTCTCTAGAAAGTTCAATTTCCCAAGCTTTGAGGGTAGCAGCATCAACTTTAGAAACCACTAAATGTATTAGGAAAGTATCCCAGTGTTCAGTGGGTTGATCTAATTGGGACAGAGCTTTTACGTGAAGTTGTGTAGTGTCAACGAGAGTACGCAAACTAGTGACGTCATTATGCTGTGACGCAGGTAGGTTGAATAGAGCCTTCATATGGCGTTGAATACGTAACCGTAAATTTCCGTATCTTTCTTTTAATAAGTTAAAGGCAATGGGGTAATTTTCGGCACTTAAAGGGAGTGCTTCAACTAACTGCAGAGCTTGACCTCGAAGGATAGATCTCAAGTAATGAAACTTGTATATGGCTTGAATGTCTTCATTGTCATGAACAAGAGAACAAAATAATTCGTAGAAAGAATCCCAAGTAGATTCGTCTCCAGAGAAGTGGGGTAAATCAATTTTAGGTAAAATTGGTTTGGGTTTGTGAGTACCATCGCGAAAAGAAGTTTGTGGTTCGTGAAGGGAACCAAGAACAGAAGCGTCCTCTTTCTGCTCCTCTTCGAGTTCGCGTATTATTTTGAAAGCAGAACCTATGCCTTCGTAATATTGGTTTTCTACTTCGACTCGATCTTCGGTTTGATTGAGCATACAAGTTTCTATTTCAGTTTGGATATTGCAATAATTTTCATATGAACGTTCAAAATCCCTTACACGATGTTTCAACAAGTCTAATTGAGCTTCTGAGGGATCTAGCTCTTTGATGTATTTTCTGAATCGGGTAAACTGTCCTTTATAGGATGCTCGTTTAGAAGTAAGTTTTTCATCCTTATCCTTTTCAGTAGGAGCCATGACAAGGTAAGTAGATTAAAGTATAACTCACGAAACTGTGGAACCTTGGAAATGCTGTCAGGCTGGCAGCAGCAAATAAGTTGAAAAAAGGGGACACCCCAAAGGAGACAGGAGCGGCCTCTTTCCCCTTCACAGGCTTTGCACGATGTAGATATAGCTGAAAGATTCAATGCAGTTATTAATAATTTGTAAGGTATTGTCAAATAACCTTTGAAAAAAAATAGCAATGACAAATGGACTCTCCCGGGTTTCTGGGACCAAACTTTGGGTAGATTATTGGCTGAGGAATAACCTAACCACCAAGGGAAGATGATAAAGAGAAGGAGATGGGTTTCGGACCAAAGAAAAAAGGATGGAGAAATAGGAGAGTTTGACATCAGTTATGCCTGAGATTTCTTGTTCAAATGCTACAAGTGGTGAAAACCCTATTAAGAGATTTATTTGCATTAAGTAGGGCATGAACCTAGGAGAAGTTAGGAAAGCCAGGATCTTGCTTAACTGTAGTATTAGAGAAATACTGAGTCAAAAAAGAACTTGAATTTATTTAACAATGAAAAAGAGCCTAATAAATTTAAGAAGCATATAGTTTCAATTTTTGTTAACAATTTGGGGTCGCAGACCTCCTAACATTTAAAGTTTGCTCCAGGCAATTAACAATTCTTTAGGTTTCAAACCTTTATAGTGTATGTACTAAAATCTTCTTAAGATTTAAAAAAGACAAATGAAGTAATTAATGTTAGACATTAAATCGAGTACAAGGTGTGTACTTTAAGAAATTTCCAAGTACCTATCTTAGAAAAAGTTACAACTTCGAAAATAACAAAAAAGAAAGCAGGTAGAATGAAAGAGAAGTTCCTATAACTTCATATATTTACGCTGAATTACGTTTATAATAGTTATGCAAAAAAGGACAGGTCACTTACTGTGAAACCTGAAGAGAAAGTCAAAAGGAAGGTTCTAGACTTCCTATGTTTAAGTAGGAATCACGAGACAAATGGGGCAAGTTTCCCTTTCGTGAGACCTAAAAATAACTCACTCATGAGTTGAAGGAATTGTATTCCCTAATTAGAAGGGAGAAACAATGTAAGTTTGAAACGTGTACTCGACACGTATTTATGCAGAAGTTAATTAATGTTATATAAGAAAAAGGGGAGGGCACTTCTATAGAGTGACACCTCATTGAAAAAAGACTTAAAGTAACAACTTTATTATTATGGTTTGTTAGTAAAAGGTTTAGGAAAGATCAATTGGGATTGAGGATATATTATGTTCATGGCCTTATTTATGGTAATCGGACGATCGCGACGCGGTAGAAATGTTGAACAAGCACTAGTTTTCACTATAGTCTGTTGAATGGATGAAAAGTTCACTGTAGTAACACAAAAGTTTATGGCAAAGAGAGTTATTGCAATTGTGAAAAAAACTGGTTGCACTAGGTAGGCGAGAGTCTATTGCTTGAGAAAGTTATAGATTGTCATTAAGTACGCCAGAGAAAATCCAAACGGAGGAAGAAAAGTTAGCTATTGAGCGTTAAATAATAAGGAAGATCCTTTAGTTTGAAAAAGTATTCACACATGTGAGTGGAAAATACATGACGGCGTGACTGGTAGATTCTGGAAGGTTCCAGAGCAATCTTGACTGAAGAATAGGGCCAAAGTTATTCCAGCGGTGGATCGAGCTGATTATTTTATCGACAGTGGGTAATTCCCGCGTTGTGAGAAGATTTCTCATTTAATTAGCTTAAGAAAGGCTACTTTCTATTAAGGTTGGCTTAGACAGACAAAAGCCCAACATGGTAAATCCCGCGAAGGATGATATTGCCCCAAAATATAGTAATCTCACACTGCCTATTAAATGATAGTTAAAAGCATGTAGAATTACAACCGTTGAAGATGAGGTTAAAACCTGAAGTCTGTACTTATCTTTGCCGCATGGCGAAGGTGAAGCTCCCTTTGACGATTAAAGTTCCAACATGGCGTGGAATGAAGAAAATGCCCCTTGAGTTCAGGAGGCTAGCTCTAGTTGAGCCATGACTGAGTCGACGGTCGACGTACAAGTGAGACCCACTCAGCGAAGCGCAGGGGGACCAGGAAAGGGAAAAGAGTGGGGGTAGGAGACAAAAAGAATACATATAAGCACAACCAACATAAGAAAGTTAAATTCTTTTGAGGAATTGGTCTTCAAAGAGTTGATAGCAGACGATACTAGCGCAGCATGGTGAGTGAAAAGTAGACGAAGTTCTCTTGATCACAGAGATGATAGCTGGCGATGGTGACGAGATCTGGTGGCGAGATGGAAAAGGAAGTCCTCTTGTACAGGGAAGAATTGAGGAACTTCACAGATTCGCTGCTAGATGACGCTAGGTGAGTCATGGAAGATATATATCTAGTACAGACTCACAAATGACATAAGAGACATGACCACCAAAGAGAAGCTAGAAGATCACTGTTGGTGTTTGATAAAAAGGAAGGAATGAACAAGAAAAGAGCATTAAAAATATACTCTATCATACCGTGTATTCCAAGAATACACCAGCTAAATACGCTGAATTCATCCGACAAAAATATCAAGCTCCTGAACCATTGGGAGTTAAAAGGTGCATTTTAAAGGAAGGAAGCTTTTAGTTTTACGTGACAGTTTTTTCGTGATCATGAGCCACGGGAGCTCCTTTTTACGTGGAATCCGAACCACAGGACATGGCATTTCACTTCAAAAATCTCACAAGGATTGACCGGGGGAGAAAGGTACAGTTTGTACCAAAATATTTCAAATCGTCTCAACAGTACAGGTAAAATCTTGCATTTCATGAAAAGTCAACAGAAATATATTTAATTGTTTACAGAATGTGTTCGAACAAAAAAAAAACTGTGTTTTGTCCAGCCCGCATAGCACTAGGGCCGGGCGGGTAGTCTATACACAAGGACCGCACACAATCCATTGAGCATTGAATATTCAAACAGAATTATCCGGAGCAGTGACGAATTGCACTCTGATTTCGTAAATATCGACAATTTGTTTATTAAGTGTGTTTAAACAAATAAACGTGTTTATAGAAGCCCACATAACAGTAAAGCCGGGCGGGTGGTTGGTTAATGAACGTGGGAGATTTCCCGCGCAGGTCCCCTAGTATAATAATAATGTTATTGGTTTTACGTCCCTTTTAACTACTGCGGCTTTTAGAGACGCCGGGGTGCCGGAATTTCGCCTCGAAGGAGATCTTTAACGTGCCAGTAAATCTACTGACACGGCTCCCTCGCATTTGCGCCCCCTTAATGCCAACTGGCTGCGACAGGATTCAATCCAGTAACCTTGGGAACAGCAGGCGAGAATGTTACTGCTGAGCCACGCAGCCAGTCACCGCACACATAAGTACACAGGACTGATGACCAATATATCGAAAACCTTAATTTGGTTGAACTGCCTGGCACAGCTTCTGTCCCTGAATGTTCGGGAACGATACAAGTTGTGAAACTCGAGTACAAAGTTCATTAGCTGGAAGCGAAGTGCGAGCAGGACCGAGACCGGGTGAAACTTTATAGGATGTTTTGGTACCAACGCTAGCTTGCCTTGTAGTAGTACCTGCTGACAACGTTAAAAACGCTAGCAGTCATCGCGTACGACGATGTAGTTGAGTTGTACTTCTATAGATGGCAGCAAAATCGGAAAATTGGTGAGTATTCTTGTTAATGTTGTATATTTAATTAATATTTGAATATATATCAATAGTAAATACATATTGCAGTGCTTAGAAAGGAATACAATCGGTTTCGAACAATATTATACGAAGAAACTGAATTATATTGAATCACACATCGATTTTAGTCGATACAATGCGCTCGAAAACGATATCAGATACTATCGATATAATTCAAAGTAAGAGCTGGTGGCTGGTTGTTCCAACGCTTCCCGTAATTCAAACGTGATATTTCTTAATTCGATTGATAGGAAGTACCGCACGGACAATTAAATAATACTGGTGTGTGATAAGTGCAGCTGTAATTTTGTCTTACCATTCATTTTTAATATTGTAGTATAGTAGCCTACTCTTTCTATGTGTACATATCTGTGGGGTAGGCCTATGTCATGCTATGTGCTTTGTGGAAACATCCACAACTATTCTCATAGAGCCTATGTTTTCTTCTCTACCTGATATCACAGGGGGAAGAAATCGCCTATTATTAGACCAATTACTAAAATATGAAAGAAAGAAAGAAAGGAATATAAAGTAGTGGTGGGGGGATAGAGTAGGGGAAAGGGAAGGGTGGGCACGGGCCGGGAGGGGAGAGGAGCGAGTAGGCCAGGTCGGGGACGGATCGCGCTCGAGAGTACATCGTCACGCCATCTCATATTGTCAGTTGGAACTATTTGCGTCGAGCAATAGGTTGGGGTCAAAATTTTGCATTAAGTTGCAGCTCTACCCATATATCCTCCTTGACCGAGACAGAGTTTACTCATCGCTCAGCGAGGCGGGGTTCTTGTTGCTACCACATGTTTTACTCTACATTGCTTTTAAATTTATAAATATTGCATTTAGAAATATAAACAAATAAAAGATACGAGCCTTACACTAGTCGCATATGATGTGTAACATCTGACATGTTATCCTTCCTTGAAGTTGTTACCGTTTTTATTATCCTTGACATTCATCAACACACAAAAAATCTTTTTATTTTTATGTTCGACCCTGACTATTATCTGTCAGAAAACTGTACTATAATGAGGCTCATTATAACACTATTTTTCATTATGAAACAGTTTCTCTCACCAATCAGAGCTCAAGAAACAGTTGTTTGACCAATTAGATAATTAGATGCGCTGAGTTCCACGGCCTTCTAATGTAAATCGCACTGCCTGACCTAGTGTCATAATAGAGTAATCGAGGTGGCCATGGTCAAATACAAGGCATTCTCTGCGTCTCATGCGCTCTGTACAGTACATAAAACTGGCGAATTTTCGACAGATATTTATGAATATTTTTGTTCGAACATAAAATAGTTATAATAATTATCGTCGAACATAAACAGACGTATGCAACTCTCCTATAATAGTAATTAAGACACTCGTATGGAAATTATAAAACTCGCATACGCTCGTTTTATAAACATACTTGTGTCTTAATTATTGCCTTTATAGGCTCCTTGCATAATGTACTATTTTACACTCTCATAATACATAACCTTCATAACAATTCCAAGACTCTCTCTTTTTTTTCTTCACTGCCTACTTGATATTTCTACTCTCGCACTACCTTCTTGATACTCTGCTGTTACATCACTCTCCTGCCAGGAACTAAGTTATGTTAACAGAGATGACCTTTTTTTCTTCACTGCCTACTTGATATTTCTACTCTCGCACAGCCTTCTTGATACTCTGCCGTTACATCACTCTCCTGCCAGTAACTAAGTTATGTTAACAGAGATGACCTTTTTTTCTTCACTGCCTACTTGATATTTCTACTCTCGAAATGCCTTCTTGATACTCTGCTGTCACAAAGTATTTCGTTTGTGATAAACATTCCACATGGTAGTGCGTCTTACACACTTCCGTACGATCCACTTCCGTCCCATTTTTCAAAATCACTCCCACAAAAATATCCAGCAACCGAGTGGAAAGATGTTACACATCAAAAACACACGGATAGTCAGTCTGAAAGGCGGGACTTTATATCATTCTAAATGCTAGCAGCCGAGTACCAAGAAGGCAGTGCGAGAACAGAGTTTCAAGATTCTATTTTGTTTCTTCACTGCCTACTTGATTGTTCTCGTATTGCCTTCATGAAACTCTGTTCTCGCACTGCATTCTTGGTAATCGGCTGCTACATCGTACTATGACGTCACACACCTCAGTGCATTCTCGGTACATTTCGTCCCGTCGCAGTAAGGTAACGCCAGACCTCAGCGTAACGACGAAGTCGACAAGATCATTTAAAATGATAATAAATACATTCCTGTATATGACTTGAAAACGTGAACAAAAACATCTACTGTCCAGACAAGTTAACTACTTACAACAATGCTGTCAAGGAACTTCATTTACCTTTCAAAGAAGCACAGCATTTCTTGTGCCACGGAAGTCACCGTTAATAGAATTTCTTTATTTATTTATTTCGTATGGGAAAATGAGGATACATTGCGGCTAAGAATTGAAAACACACAGATAACAAAAAGGTTTAAATATTTACAAAGTAGATTGTAGGTACCGTAACCATTATATTCAGCCAGTTGACAGCACTGTGCAGGTTCCTTCAAATATTCTCCTTGGACACTCTAGCTACGGCAACATGCTGAATGGTCTGAGGCACATTGGTGAATTCTGCACTGGGCATTTCCATGATTCTTTTGCTTGCTTGGCCATACCGTTTCATGTTCGTGATGTTACAGTGCTACTGTCCAAGTGATAATTTCCTTTAAATCCCATGCAATAGGAACATAATCGCGGGAAGTCCTTCTTGACACCAGTCACAGACCATTTTCACGAACTTTAAACATTTTAGAGAAGCACTCAAGTAGACTTCTGCTTTCCTGAGCGATCTTCGTATATTAATCATAATAATAATAATAATAATAATTAGGGCTCGCTCGGATGTTTAGAAAAAATCATATTTTTTTCATTCCCTCTATTTTCATGGCCGATTGGTTTCTGATCCAAATCAAGTGATTATCGTCACAATACAGTACTTATTATTTGCCATATAATAGTACATTATGCAACGAGCCTATAATGGCTATAATTAAGACACGAGTATGTTTATAAAACGAGCGTATGCGAGTTTTATAATTTCCATGCGAGCAGCAGCATCAATCGTCCAACGCTGCCAGTGACATTGCAAACAGTGAAATGGAGGCGTCAAACGAAGAGCAAAGAGGTGTTGCTCGGTTTCTGACAGCGAAAGGAGTAGGGGGAACGGGCATTCATCGCCAAATGTCACAAGTGTACGGCGAACACTGAATGTCCCTTGCAAGGGTCAAGGCGTGGCACAAGCGCTTCAGGGAAGGACGGGTGTCGTTAGCCGATGATGCCTGGTCTGGGGCACCTCCCTGCATTACCGATGACAACGTCCAGCTGGTTGATGCACTCATTAACCAGGACCGCCGAGTGACAGTGAACGCCATAGCCGCCGTGGTCGGATTGAGCGTCGGAAGTGTGCACACCATCATGAAGGAACGACTGCACTTGCGCAAAGTGTGTGCCCAATGGGTGCCCCACAGTCTTCAACCTCACCAGGAAGCATGTCGAATGACATGGTCTTGGTTGGACGATCGATTCATGCTGCTGCTCGCTTTGTATCGTCACGTGACGTGCACGCATGTCCTCTAGCGACGGGCTGTGACCTTCCACGCTCTGGTCGGAACCACACCTCGTTACACACGCCACGATTATCCAATGTCGTCACCGGTTTGCGCATTAGAGCCTCCGGGTCGTTACTTTTTGAACGCACCTTATATTATATTTTAAGGTCATATTTGCTTGCATATTCGGGGGAGAGTGATGGCGCAGTGGCTTAGCTGCTCGTCTTTCACCCGGACGACCGGGGTTAGAATCCCGGTGACAGCGGGGTGGAATTTTCACCTGAAAAATCACGTGGCGTCAGGAAGGGCATCCGGCCTTAAATCCCCGGCCAAAACCAAAATGAGCTTGGTTGGCTCCGGCGACCCCAATTAATTGGAAAAAGCCGAAGGAAAACAACATTTGCTCGCATATTCGGGCTATTTTTAGGTCTTAAACATCCGAGCCCTAATGATGATGATGATGATGATGATAATAATAATAATAATAATAATAATATTTCAGTGTTGCCTGTAGAGCCTCCGTGGCTTATGCGGCAGCACGCCGGCCTCTCACCGCTGGGTCCGTGGTTCAAATCCCGGTCACTCCATGTGAGATCTGTGCTGGACAAAACGGAGGCAGACAGGTTTTTCTCCGGGCACTCCGGTTTTCCCTGTCACAATTTCATTCCAGCAACACTCTCCACTATCATTTCATTTCATCTGTCATTCATTTAATCATTGCCCCAGAGGAGTGCGACAGGCTTCGGCAGCCGGCACACTTCATATCCTCGCCGCTAGATGGGGGCTTCATTCATTCCATTCCTGACCCGGTCGGAGACTGGAAGCAGGCTGTGGATTTTCATTTTCAGTGTTGCCTGTACTGTATAGTCCACAGAATTACTCTCCACTCAGTTAACACACGAGTACCTGAATAGATTGCGCAGAAAGAGACGATTCTTTTTATCACTCTATTAAGTTAATATTACATGAATTAATTATGCATTAACACACTTCTCTAACAAATGGTGAGGTTGAATGGAGGACATGTTTCGGTCGTCAAGCGACATCGTCAGACATCTCCACTTGTATCTGATGACAAAGTGTGTTGTTCACCTCGCAGACAATGTCCTTGCGACGCTAGAGGATTGATCCTTCCTCCTCTGCTACAACCTATTGAATACAAAATGTCCTGCAGTCCTGCTTGCGTGACAGAATGATCCACTTTCAATAAACATATTCGAATGGGGAGGAAGAATGTTCGCAGGGTATTTGATGACACAGGGTTTGTAAATATATCGTAAAGAATTCCAATAAAATACTGTCTGACGGAAGATGGTGAGCCCTCGCCTTCCTATCGGCTTCCATAAAGCGAATTATAACTCAAATGTTTCCAGTTCAATGAACACAGAAGCAATTCCCTTGAGGCGGGGCTGTTGGCAGCAAAGTGGAATGATCGCTATCTTGGTTGACAGCCCCTAAACTATGATCACATGCTGCTGGTATTTATTTATATCTATTATTTATTTATTTATGTTTTCCTTTCTTTCTTAACTTCTTACTTTCTGTCATTCTTTCTTTCCTTCTTTTTCTTTCTTTCCATCTTAACTTCTTTCTCCCTTTCTTTCTTTCTTTCTTCCCTTCATAACTTCTTTCTCCCTTTCTTTCTTTCTTTCTTTCTTTCTTTCTTTCTTTCCTTCTTAACTTCTTTCTCCCTTTCTTGCTTTGTTTTGTTTCTTTCTTTCTTTCTTTCTTAACTTCTTAACTTCTTTCTCCCTTTCATTCTTTCTTTCTTTCTTTCTTTCTTTCCATCTTAACTTCTTTCTCCCTTTCATTCTTTCTTTCCTTCTTTTTCTTTCTTTCCATCTTAACTTCTTTCTCCCTTTCTTTCTTTCTTTCTTCCCTTCATAACTTCTTTCTCCCTTTCATTCTTTCTTTCTTTCTTTCTTTCTTTCTTTCTTTCCTTCTTAACTACTTTCTCCCTTTCTTTCTTTGTTTTGTTTCTTTCTTTCTTTCTTTCTTTCTTTCTTAACTTCTTAACTTCTTTCTCCCTTTCTTTCCTTCGTCCTTAACTTCTCTCTGCCTTTCTTTCTTTCTTTCTTTCTTTCTTTCTTCCCTTCATAATTTCTTTCTCCCTTTATTTCTTTCCTTCTTTCTTTCTTTCTTCTCTTCATAACGTCTTTCTCCCTTTCATTCTTTCTTTCTTTCTTTCTTTCTTTCCTTCTTAACTTCTTTCTCCCTTTCTTGCTTTGTTTTGTTTCTTTCTTTCTTTCTTAACTTCTTAATTTCTTTCTCCCTTTCTTTCTTTCTTTCTTTCCTTCTTTCTTTCTTTCTTCCCTTCATAACGTCTTTCTCCCTTTCATTCTTTCTTTCTTTCTTTCTTTCTTTCTTTCTTTCTTTCCTTCTTAACTTCTTTCTCCCTTTCTTGCTTTGTTTTGTTTCTTTCTTTCTTTCTTATCTTCTTAACTTCTTTCTCCCTTTCATTCTTTCTTTCTTTCTTTCTTTCTTTCTTCCCTTCATAACTTCTTTCTCCCTTTCTTTCTTTCTTTCTTTCTTTCTTCCCTTCATAACTTCTTTCTCCCTTTCATTCTTTCTTTCTTTCTTTCTTTCTTTCTTTCTTTCTTAACTTCTTTCTCCCTTTCTTTCTTTGTTTTGTTTGTTTGTTTCTTTCTTTCTTTCTTTCTTAACTTCTTAACTTCTTTCTCCCTTTCTTTCCTTCGTCCTTAACTTCTCTCTGCCTTTCTTTCTTTCTTTCTTTCTTTGTCAACTTCTTTACTTCTTCCTTTCTTTCTTTCTTTCTTTCTTTCTTTCTTTCTTTCTTCCTTTCCTTCCTTTTTTCTTTCTTCCTTCTTTTCTTTCATTTTCCTATCTTTCTTAACCTCTTTCTTTCTTTCTTTCTTTCTTTCTTTCTTGCTGTAAATGTACGTCTGGCAACTCAAATTTCTCAGTAGTTGGTGTTGTTGTTGTTGTTGTTGTTGTTTTTAGGGTCTTGGGCACCGTGGTCATTTAGCCCTGTGCACTTAGGTGTGTGTGGGGATTTTGTCTGATAACCTGCGTTATTGTGATGACAGTATTAGTGTGTGCTTTTGTAATTCAGGTGAGGATAGGGAAGAAGGCGGCTGTCATTCATTTCCGTGTCTGGTCAGCATTTCCAAAAAAACTGCAGCTGCGATGGCCTTGTTACCTCCTCTAAAAACATCTTCTATTGTGCATGGATTGTCCAGGAGGTGGCTTGGGTCTTGTTCAGCTCCACATTCACAAGAGGTGTCTGCGTCTGCTGGAAGGATCCCCCATTTTTGCATCGAGGGACACCCACTCTTAAGCGGTTGAGGGACCTCCACACAGGATAAGGTAGGTCGGCGCCAGGAGCCAGTTCTTCCTTTGGTGACATGTATGTGGGCAGTGAGCTCCTCCATCTGTTAAGACGAGTTGTCTCTGGTGTTCTCTCCAGCGGCAGAGTCCTAGCAAGGAAACTCTTGCGGGATCTGAGGCGAGACCTTGCTGCCTGGTGACCATATAGTGGATGTCGATGGTCATTCTCCTGCTTTGTTCTCTCGGCGTCCGCAGCAGTGGCCCTCCGGATGTTGGGTGGGGCTATTCCAACAATAGGGTAGAGTTTGTGCACTGGTGTTGGTTTCAGGCATCCCGAGATTATCCTTGTAGTGTCGTTGCCAGCAGTATCAACCTGCTTAGCATGTGCTGAAGCGATCCACACAGGAGCGGCATACTCAGCGGCTGATACGCACAGTGCAAGTCCGGAAGTCCTCAGGATGTGCGGGCTGGCTCCCCAGGTGCTGCCGATCAGTTTCTTGAGTATGCCATTGCGAGCACCGACCTTCTGTTTCGTGTACAGACATTGCTGTCTGTACGTTAGAGCACGGTCTAATGTGACACCTAGGTAAACTGGTGTTGGGGAATGTTTCAGTCGCTCCCCTCGCCATGTGATGTCCAGCTTTCGCCGTGCTTCCATGTTTCGTAGATGAAACGCACACACTTGTGTCTTATTAGGGTTCGGCTTCAGATGGTTGGTATCATAGTACTTGGAGAGTTCGTCCATCGCTTAAGTCAGCTTTCCTTCCACTTCCTCAAAGGATGAGCCCTGAGCAGCTAGTGCAGTGTCGTCGGCATAGATGAAGAGCCTAGTACTTGCTGGAATTGACTGATCATTTGTGTAGATGTTGTACAGCGCTGGGGCCAGCACGCTACCCTGAGGGAGACCGTTCTTCTGGTTTCGCCATCTACTCCTTTTACCCTGTAGCGAGACTTGGATTCTTCTGTTATAAAGGAAGACGCTGATTAGGGATGTTAGTTGGTGGTCCTTGGTAAGGTCATACACTTTCTTTGACAGCTTCCTATGATGCACAGTGTCGTATGCAGCTGTTAAGTCAACGAAGGCGACCCCCGTTATCTCTCCGCGCTCAAAACCATCCTCGATGTGTTGGGTGAGATTCAAGATCTGGCTACAACATGATTTGCCAGCATGAAAGCCTGCTTGTTGTGGAATGAACTTCTCTTCGAGGATGCTACTGATTCGGTTAAGAACCAGGCGTTCAGTATCTTGAAAGTATGGCATAACTGTGAAATAGGTCGAACATTTTTCGGGTCGTTTGGTTCTTTCCCAGGCTTGAGTAGTGCAATGACTCGCGATTTCCTCCACATTTTAGGGATATGTAGCTTGGCAACACATGCATAAGGCGGCCGTAGCCTTACGTTAAGCACCATCCCCGCATTTACCTTGAGTTGAACCGCTTCCAGGATGGCCGAGGTGGGAGTCGAACCCAGGGCGACAGCTAGCCACTGCACTAGGAGGCGGTCTCCTCAGTTGTTTAAAGCGAGGTAGAATCCCACACTCTTGGCCTGTTTGATTGTCTGTTCACAACGCTGATACGCGGTTCACTCTGTATGTGGCAAGGGAATATTACCGCAGTGGTTTATAAGTAGTAATTCCTCCTCGGATAATTGGATTCCTCTCTCTGTAGTTCCCTGGCGATATTATCACATTCTAGGACAGTTTATTCCCTCAATTACAAGGCAAATGAACAGCTGCTGTCTGACCCCAATACAACCACAATGTAACCGTGTTCTTATTATGTCGCGACCGACTCTGTGGACTCTAGCCCACTTTTAAACTGAATACGTAGTGAAAAAATCCGCAGCCTGCTTCCAGTAGACCGACCGGGTAATGGATGGAATAATAATACAGTAATAATATCGTATGGCCTCGGATGCTGGGTGCAAGCTTTGTAATTTGACACCCAGACGGTAGCTTGCATGTCGAATTTCGTTGTTCCTTGAATCACTATGAAAGTCAAGGAGGTTAGATATCTAAGCTCCTTGAACAAGATGGCTGACCCACTCGGTCCTCTTTCCGGAATCAGAGGGATTTGTTGTAGCTATCCATGACGAAGTTGTTGCTACTCGAAGCTATCGGAAATTTATCATAAAAGATCCACCAACAGAGAGTGAGAAGTGTCGCGCTGTGACAAATGTAGTAATAATAATAATATCGTATGGCCTCGGGTGCCGGGTGCAAGCTTTGTTATTTGACACCCAGAGGGTAGCTTGCATGTCGAATTTTTCGTTGTTTCTTGACAATGAAAGTCAAGGAGGTTAGATGTTAGATATCTAAGCTCCTTGAACACTATAGCGCTTTCTAGTATAGAAATGAGGAACTTTGTGTTGGCGGAAACTCCCGAGATTAATTTTGCCATTATGAACACGGCCTACTGAATTCAAATGGGTTCTTTGACATGCCAACATCGTATGACATGCGTATCGTATTTTTGACGCCTTTCAAAAATCACTTACCACGGCCAGGAGCGAACCGGCAATCTTGGGATTAGTAGACCGACACGCTATCCACTCACCCACCGTGGCAAGCAGGGATGGAATGAATGAAGCGACCATATAGCGGCGAGAATATGAACTGTGCTGGCTGCGGAAGCCTGTCGCACTCCTCTCAGGCAATGATTAAATGAATGACAGATTAAATGAAATGATAGTGGAGAGTGTTGCTGGAATGAAATATTGACAAGGAAAACCGGAGTACCCGGTGAATGACCTGTCTGCCTCCGTTTTGTCCAGCACAAATCTCACATGGAGTGACCGGGATTTGAACCACGGACCCAGCGGTGAGAGGCTGTCGATTTAATCGATTAATTGGACTGATTAAAATAATAGTGTGGTGTAGAAAAGGTAATTGAATCGGTCGGAGCTAAAAGTATGAAGTCAGTTTTCACAACTTTTCAGGAGACAGGTGAAACTTCATTGACAGAACAGAACTTAACAAACACACAATATTAGTCGTCTATGTTGTGAAGCAACTATTCAGGTTGTATTGATGCTAGCGGAATATCAATTTTAATTTAATAAACATATATTTCAAATCAATTTTGGAAACGTGACTCAATGCCTTTCAGCTCCGTGGTCACTTTAGTACAGCTTAAAGCCATCCAGAATGAATACTTCATATGATATTTTATTTTAAAATGGACTTATAACATAAAATCCGCCTAAACCCTGTACAAATATAAATCACATTAGCACTGTAACACGCGGGAAACTTTCAATGTGACCAACATTAAGTACAGAATACGGCCTGAAAGGCACCAAGTCATTGCTTTTCTCCTCTAATCGCACAACATGTAGCAGTGGTTTCTGGCTTAAACAGAAGGCCGACTTAGTGCTTTCCTATGCCATTTCAGGGCCCTTGGGTCAATACTTTAGAATACTAATTGATTTTAAAAAAACCTTTATGGCTTACTGCGTTTCAGCTCCGGCCGATTCATTTGTTTTACGTAGCACAAAACCTGTGTAGTGTACTATTATTTGCCATTTGGCGCGCTATCATCAGCTATTGACAGGTCATTATAGTTAGCTGATGTCCATGGCTTTGCTTCAGGAAGATAAAACCGGTAATATCTCCTTAATTGCTTTCATCAAAACTGAGGGATTTGTCCACCACCATTACAAACAATAGGAAAAGAAATACCGGACAGGCTATTATTGTCTTATTAGGCTACTGAAGTTTACAAGTCGTTGGTGGAACTAGAAGATGACTTCACAGACCCTCTATAATGGTGGAAAATACATTCAGTTCAACTTACAAATCTTGCTTTGCATTCTAGCTACTTCAGTTCCGTGTGAGAGTGTCTTCAGTGACGCTGGAAATATTGTTACTAAGAGAAGGACAGCCCTTAGTTCTGAGGATGTCATGTTTGAAGTCCTGGAGCAAAGAAGTGTGACTGTAAGTAACTGTGAACACTTGTGTCATTAAATAATCAATATTGAAATATATTGTAAATAATATTATTAACTAACATACTTTTGAATTTCTTTTTACAATAAAAATTAAAATTGTATCTTCCCCATAGCAAATAGAATTGTAATCATTTTGAAATATATTATCAAATGTTTCCTTTTCTCAAACTGATACTGTGTGAAACAGACTAAAATTCGATTGATCGACCGATTAACTGTTTAAAGGCATTCGGTTAACAAATCAAAATGTGTAATAGATCGACAGCTCTAATAATAATAATAACACTACAAACACGTTATGCCACAATAATCAAAGCTGAAGCCTCGAAAAACTTGATCATTGGAGGGAGATCACTTATTAAAGACGTAGATAAACAAGAAAAGAAAATCCTTGGTCCAGTCTGCTCGGAAGGAATCTGGATGAAACGGTAGTCTCAGGAGCTTTATCAGAATGTTGAAAAGATCACTGACACCTTCAGGAAAAGGCGAATTGAAGTTCTACGGCCACATTCTCAAAATGAACAATGACAGGCTCACCAACCTCGCTCTCTCAATGAAAGTCAAGAACAACTGGCCTATTAGTGAAATAGAAAAAGACCCTCAAGAAATTGGCTTGACGACTGAAACTTTACTAGATCGATTTCAGTTCAGAACAATAATCAACAGCCATGATTTCTCTGAGAAAATTACTGCCAGGACCAAGAAATCATGGACGGAACAACGTAGGAAGATTTTCAGTGTCCATAGGAAGAGATTTTGGGAGAAGATTAAACACATCATTAGCAAAATAAGTTATATCGCCCTCCACAGATGGGCATAACGAAGGGAAATAATTTTAATAATAATATTTTTATTAATGCAGCCAATTGCCATGTACGTTTCTTTTCAGGACCGGTCAGGGAAGGGATATTGGAAGGAAATCGGCCGTGGACCTATTGAAAGGAACCGTCCCGGCATTTTCCTGGTGGTGAAAATGGGAAACCACGAAAACCGTTTTCAGGACGACCGAGGTGGGATTCGAACCCACGCTCTCCCGATGCTAGCGAGGCTCGATGTAGCACGTTAGCGCTCTCGGCCACCGCGGCCAGTGAAATAATAATAATGATATTAATAAAAACAGAGATCTTTCCCGCAAAAAGATACTGACCAGTGGGCTAACCCGAGATGAAGAAGACAAGGTACCTGGACAGCGGAGCGCAAGATGGCCCACTCACATAGAACGAGGGAATTCTGAGCTCAGAGGAAAGCAAAGTGTAGCGAGAATAAACGTGGCCCTAGATGGCCTAAACGATTTATACATAAACTAGCAACCCGCCCCGGCTTCGCCCGGGAACAGTTATGAATGCATTACATGATAAGCGCTTTTTTCTTCAATGTCAATGAATACGTCCTATATCCATTTTACGTTTCGGCATGATGGGTTAAAATCACTGACTGGACTATTAATTATATTATCATGGAAATAGCATGTGCAACGAATACTTGTCAGACGAAATTTAAAAATGGCGAGGTGCATGAAACACAAATGCCCCTTCCGTCTAATCTTAACTTGACTGTGTATTTTGCTACATGAAAAGTTCACAGGTGAAACGAAGAAAAGCCGAGTTGCACTTCCAGGGAAACTCAATACACAACCACTCTTCTCTAAAGTCTTAACTCAACACGACTCGACAGTTTGCTTCTGGCTGTATCTGGGGTAATAGGTTCGAGCTAGGCTGAAACTGGGGTGATAGGCTCGCCCCAAACCAGCTCATAAACTGTCGCCTCAGTAATTGAATGGAGATGGTTGGAAGAAATGGAAACGTAAAAACACTCATAGTGGGCGATGTATTGAAGAAAGAGATATTCTCTCGCGGACCTATTTGTAGAACTTTTCATGCTGAACAATTCTTACACTCATAGTATATTGATACACACATCAAAAAAAGTTTTGCATCACCTCGGTTCCAAGAGTTCCGGAACCGTTAAATACAAAGGGAATAGAGATCAACACAAACAACATTTCAGCTCGTTTTATTGCTCATGAGACCCACACATTGCATGTTGTACCATCATACAGCTAGACTTTCAGCATTTGTGGTCCAGATTGCAGTACACACCACTACCTCTAATACCCAGTAGCACGTCCTCTTGCATTGATGCATGCCTGTATTCGCCGTGGCATACTATCCACAAGTTCATCAAGACACTGTTGGTCCAAATTGTCCCACTCCTCAACGACAATTCGGCGTAAATCTCTCAGAGTGGTTGGTGGGTCAAGACGTCCATAAACAGCCCTTTTCAACATATCCCAGGCATGTTCGATAGGGTTCATGTCTGGCGAACATGCTGGCCACTGTAGTCGAGCGATGTCGTTATCTTGAAGGAACGCATTCACAAGATGTGCACGATGAGGTCGAGAATTGTCGTCCATGAAGACAAATGCCTCTCCAATATTCTGCCGATATGGTTGCACTATGGGTCGGAGGATGTCATTCAGGTATCGTAAAGCCGTTTCGGAGCCTTCCATGACCACCAGTGGCGTACGTCGGCCCCACATAATGCCACCCCAAAACATCAGGGAACCACCACCTTGCTGCACTCGCTGGACAGTGTGTCTAAGACGTTCAGCCTGACCAGGGTGCCTCCAAACACGTCTCCGACGATTGTCTGGTTGAAGGCATATGCGACACTCATCGGTGAAGAGAACGTGATGCCAATTCTGTGGGGTCCATTCAGCATGTTGTTGGGCCCATCTGTACCGCGCTGCATGGTGTCGGGGTTGCAAAGCTGGACCTCGCCATGGACGTCGGGAGTGAAGTTGCGCATCATGCAGCCTATTGCGCACAGTTTGAGTTGAAACACGACGTCCTGTGGCTGAACGAAACGCATTATTCAACATGGTGGCATTGCTGTCAGGGTTCCTCCGAGCGGCAATCCGTAAGTAGCGGTCATCCACTACAGTAGTAGCCCTTGGGCGGCCTGAGCGAGGCCTGTCATCGACAGTTCCTGTATCTCTGTACCTCCTCCATGTCCGAACAACATCGCTTTGGTTCACTCTGAGACGCCTGGAAACTTCCCTTGTTGAGAGTCCTTCTTGACACAAAGTAACAATGCGGACGCGATCGAACTGCGGTATTGACCTTCTAGGCATGGTAGAACTACAGACAACATGAGCAGCGTACCTTCGTCCTGGTGGAATGACTGGAACTGATCGGCTGTCGTACCCCCCCCCCCCCGTCTAATAGGCCCTGCTCATGCATGGTTGTTTACATCTTTGAGCAGTTTTAGTGACATCTATGAACAGTCAAAGGGACTGTATCTTTGATACAATATACACAGTTAACGTCTATATGCCGGAGATCTGGGAACCGAGGTGATGCAAAACTTTTTTTGATGTGTGTATGTTAAACGGTTTGCCCTGCGTGCGCTTAAAATGCACACGGACGACAGGTTTTCCTTTTCGACTTTTTTACTGAAAACGTTACTGCTTGGTTTCCTTTAATCATAAATAAATTATTTTCTACAGGAACCTTCATCGACATATCCTTTACAGAATGGTGAAACCCGCATCATAATCCATCCAGTGATTCTCGAGAATACCTGTGACATCTAAGAATGGGGACTTTGTTCTATACTAAGAAGAGATAATAATGATAAACATTCGAACGAAAGAGCAAGCAAGTAACATGGAAACGACTTTTAAACTGAGCCATGTTATGTACAAACCTAGATTCATCTCCGTCAAGGCAAAATCAAAACACTAAGTTACTCTTCGTGCTTATTAACCAACAAAGCCCTGAGGAAAATAGATCTGCTGATTATGAAAAATAAAAGGAAGGTTTTCAGTGCTCAAGAAAGTGTAAATCGAGGTCCAATAAGGAGTACTATACGAATGTAAAATAACTCATCCACTACAGTATTAAACAGTAGGTTAACCTTTTATGGACATCTCAGATCAATAAACCCTGAAAGACGTGGTTCAGAAGAAACAAATAACTAATCCCTGCTGGCTGAGACTCACTACAGAAGGAAGCAAAACACCTGCTCTGTTGAAATCCTTTTAGAACAGAAGACGCGAGAATTGAGGGAAAATCTTAAAAACAAAACAGGAGCCAAACTTAAAAAGGACGGCCAGTGAATTAAAACTCAGCAATATTTTAGGTTTGTGCCGTGTCTTGTGTGGGGTTTCACCTAGGACACTGGTCGTGAAAGCTAATATACCATCTTTATAGAAGCCTTCATAGGGAGGTTATGGCTGCTTGAGCGTTTAGTTCTCGCAGTAAAGAGGCGCAGGTGCGCTTCTTAAAAAGGGATGTATTGCGCAGTTCGGTACTCCTGTGGGGGTCCAGGCGAGGACCCCAAGAGCCCGCTGATGAGCCAGCTTAGTGTCCTAGGCGAAACCCCACACAAGACACGGTACAAACCTAGAAACATTGCTGAGTTTTAATTCCCTGGCCGTGAAAGCCAATATACCATCTTTTTGGAAGCCTTCATAGGGAGGTTATGGCTGCTTGAGCGTTTAGTTCTCGCAGCAAAAAGGCGCAGGTGCTCTTCATAAAAAGCGAGGTAGCGCGCAGTTCACTACTCTTGTGGGGGACACCAAGAGCCCGCTGATGAGCCAGTTTGGTGTCCTGGGCGAAGTCCCACACAAGACACGGCAAAAACCTAGAAAAATTGTTGTGTTTTAAAAAAATACGTCTGGTGGTCACTAGTTGATAGCTCCTGAGGGACGACTAATGCAAAGCCCCCTCTATTGAACTGCCATCGCGATGACAGAAGCGGAAATGGAAGAAGTGTGTCGCTATAGAAATATGGTCTACCTTCTGCTCCATGTAAGCCGCTTTGTCGTCAGCACTTGACGGAGTACATTGCAAGAAGCGGACGAGTAATAAAGCGTAACAAGAAGGCAAGGAAATGGCTTCCCAGTCAATCTCTACAAGCTGGAAACGTAATTGAAAATAACTGCATTTCTTCAGCTCGGGCTGAAATACTCAGATAACCTCACCAACAAAAGCCTACTGTGTAACACCGCCTCTACCGATGATAACCGCCTTTATTCGGTGTTTAAAGGAGACTCTGGATTAACCAACCGACGGTTGGTTCCTCAGTTTAGGGGCTGCGACAACGCGGTAATGTAGCCCCGTGTACTTTGGGTGTGTGTAGTCTCTGTCTGATAACTGGTGTTAATTGTGATGGCTGTATTAGTGTGTATTATCTGTTTCTAATTCAAGTAGCCTAATGACTGCATACATTCGATTTTTCAAGTAGTTCCAACTTTTGCTACCAAACGTCACCGTCAACGACCAACTAGTTCTGCACTTTGTTACTAGATGCCACCACAGTCAGCTCCTGGCGACGAACGTTGGAACCTAATAGCGTTACTCTAAGATAACCTATAATTTAGCTTCACACAAGTGTAATTAGTGGAAGGTTCTTTATCATGCCATAAATGTATGGCATGGGACCGCTGGCTTTACGTCCCCTCCGAAGGAAGGCATACTGAGGGACTTATAACACTCTTAAAAAATCCGACAACTTCGGCCGGGTTTGAACCCACGACCTTGGGTATAGAAAGCTCAGCATGCTAACAACTACGCCACCGAATCCGCTGTATAAACTGAGACTCCGAATTAAATGAAACCCTGGATTAACCAAGGCTCCGGATTAACCAAGGCTTTGTATTAACAGAGACTCTGAATTAAATAAAACTCCGGATTAACCAAGGCTTTGTATTAACCAAGGACCCATATTAACCTAGACTCCGGATTAACCAAAGCTTCTGGTGCACCTTGGGCTCTCGACTGATTAGTTCGGGAGTTGACTACCCCGAGGGTTTTCTGAGCTGGGTCCTAGTTTCCCCTTTTTCCATCATGTACAGTTTTGAAGCTATTTTTCAGTGTTGCCTGAAATATCAATTTATGCTTTTCAATCGGTCAACACGCGTATGCCCAACTAAATTAGACGGGGTAACTATTTATATAACAACTATATAGGCCTAACGTGTAATACTATAAGGAGTATTCAAATGAAACCCGGTTAACTCATATTTACTGATATCCACCAGGGGTTTACGACTAGTGGGCCATGGGTTGGCGACCACGGGGCCCCAGCTGAGTTCAGCATTATTTCCATTTACTTGTGCCGGCCTGCTCTCTGTCATCTTTCCTATCGACCTCCCTTGATCAACTCTTGTTCTCTTCCGACCCCGATGGTATTAGGGTATGCGAGGCCTAGGGAGTCTTTCACTTTCCCGTCTCTTCTGATCCCTCATTCTTCGAGGGGTTAGTCCTCTTCTGTTCTCTTCATATCTCCAGCCTTCTGCTCAAGGCCCTCAAGGAGGCAGGGTGTATGTAGCCCCACCACTTCTGGTGCACCCTGGATAATGCTACACCCTCAAGGGCTCACGGTTGGTGACTTGTTGAGTCGGGGACGCCGAGGGATTCCTGAGGTGTGTCCAGTTTTCCCCCTTATTCTATTGCCTCTCGGGCGGATCCTCCCCTCTTTCCCATTCCTGTCTGCCTTCCATGGCTCTCCATACTTCCAAGTCCCTCAATTCTCATTCTCGAGGGTTGAGGGCATTTCCTTTCTTCCTATCCTTTATTTGCCTTATTGTCCTTTTGTTTACCATTTCTTCTTCTAGTTGGTAAGTGTGCAGTTAGTTCAAGTTATAGTTTACATTGCATTCTCATGTTTCACTGTCACTCACACTATTAGGAGCCGTTAACCTCGCTGTTAGGCCCCTTAAAACAACAATTATTATCATCATCATAATAGCTTGCCACGGTGGGTGAGTGGATAGTGTGTCGGTCTACCAACCCCAAGATTGCAGGTTCGCTCCTGACCGTGGTAAGTGATTTTTGAAAGGCGTCAAAAATACGAAACGCATGTCATACGATGTTGGCATGTCAAAGAACCCATTTGAATTCAGTAGGCCGTGTTCATAATGGCAAAATTAATCTCGGGAGTTTCCGCCAACACAAAGTACCTCATTTCTCAACTAGAAAGCGCTATAGTGTTCAAGGAGCATAGATATCTAACCTCCTTGACTTTCATAGTGATTCAAGTAACAACGAAATTCGACATGCAAGCTACCCTCTGGGTGTCAAATTACAAAGCTTGCACCGGGCACCCGAGGCCATACGATATTATTATTATTATTATTATTATTATTATTATTATTATTATTATCATCATCATAATATTTACTGATTTTATTTATTTTATTTAGTCAATTTACCCTCTAGGTTGGTGGATCCCACGGACTCAGCGAGGGAACTCACCACTACCGCCTCTATGGGCAGTGTCCTGGAGCTTGGAATATCTGGTCGGAATGGATACAACTGGGGAGGTGTGATCAGCACTTCGCCCAGGCGGCCTCACCTGCAAAGCGAACAGGGGCCTCATGAGGGATGGGAACGGATGGAAGATTGGGATGGATAGGCTAGGAAGAGGGAAGGAGGCGGCCGTGGCCTTACAGTAGGTACCATCCCGGCATTTTCCCGAAGACGAAGTGGGAAACCACGGAAAACCACTTCGAGGATGGCTGAGGGGGAATCGAACCCCTTCTATTCATTTGGGCCACCCGAGGCTGAGTAGACCCCGTTCCAGTCCTCGTACTGTCCCCGTTATCAGGATAGTAGGCTGTCAGATATCCGCCCCCTCAATCGGATTGCCAATAATCAATCGCACCGGCACAGCTACATCAATGAAAATGGCACTGACAGATTCTATCAAGATTAGAGCACAATAGTTAACAAGAAATTATTGTGGAACACACCAAAATAAACGGGGGTTCATACTTACCTTTACTTACCTCTTAAATTTATCTCGGGGACTGGGTTGTCAACTGGATCACTTAAAGTATGCCCACACAATAACCTCCACCATGATATTTAAAATGAACCACAACGAAGACGAGAAACTTTAAACTGCACAATAATTTATTTCACATAAAGAATGAATTTAACAAAAATAAAACAACAAAATCCACGTGGCAATCAGAAGCCATCGACCACATAACCATGTCCTCCTGTCGGACTTGTATACTGTACATACAATTTTTCAGCTTCCTCAAGCTCAAAATAACGTAATTAATAATGCACTTGGAATGGAAACGGGATTTGGGACGAGACACATATATCAATTGGTTTGCGTGTTTATATACTTCATATTTTATTTATAGCCACAAGGCTATTATGTAAACGTCCTTGGCCTCTATCATACAGTTGTCCGGGCCAGCTGCAATGCACCTGCATCGTCAAAGTGGACTCACCTGTCCGTTCAACCCTAGCATAAGCGAGTTACATCAGAGCTTAGCTCTCCCTTCAAAATACGTTAAATGTCCACATCTCAACTGAAATATTATCACGCAAATCTTTTAAATGCTCCATTCAAAGACCAGTGGATTACTCCAACAATCCCAAATCATATTTAATTGTTCAATCCACTTGCTTAATTAGCGTTGTTTAGAGTATAAAAACAAAACTCTAAATGTTAATAACAAAAGTTCATTAATTATTTATAACAATAATAAACTGTTTATAACAATGTCAAACGACAATTGGAAATTTTATACACGCCTCTATTAATCCCTTTCATTACAAATTGTTATCAAAGATATTTACAAAATTATTTACAATATTAATATTGTTTATATTATTTATACAAGAAATACATTAAACCACACGTTTATCCGGTTGATAATTACTCCAATTGTGTTGATATAATCGACCAATGAAGGTTAGTTATATTTAAATGTCAAATTCAGGTTTAATAAGGTTTAATAATTATTAATATTTGTGACGGTAACCTCCATTCAAAATCCTCATCTCAAATTATTTAACACTCTTGTTAACTTTAACAGTATCTTCACATGAATAACTTTCAAAGAACCAGGACAATACATTCAGCGGAAAAATACTTCGCTCAAAACGCACAAAATTGCACAAAAATAGGCCCAGAATTCATCATATATCTTCATATATATGGCATCAAAATCTTCCAAACTACATACAAAAACCTCCACTCATAAATTCAACAACTTCATTTATTACTGTGGGAACCTCCTTCATTATTCAAGGGCATTACTCATCAGCGACTTTTACAGGTCCACTGAACTAACGATTATACATCCATTGTTCCTCTTCAAAAATTCTTATATTCATCAATTGTATTAATGTCTGTTATTATTTAACCTTCGTGGGCTTCATTCATGAATCGATATGAAGTAAAAATTTGCCAATCACAAATAAATTTAATAGCAAATACGATTAGACACTCCTCACTGGTCTATCAAAATTGAGATTAATATCTTCAAAGTACCGCAGTATAAAAATACTATCTTCAATCAAAGTTCATCTAAACTGCATAAATAGTCGAATAGAATACAATTAGACTGTGGAATGCAAACATTATTGTTCCAATCTAGAATTGAGAAAAACTCCTATCAAATGTTCATTACTATAATGTATTCAATAAATCGTATTCAAAGTTCATATTTCATAAAATTGTCTATAATGCAATGATAAATGTCTATGTTGCAATCATGTTCATAAGACGACTAGTATTTCAAAGACCGTCGATATCGTAATAGATTTTAACGCTCTAAAATCATTTAATTATTCTTCTTTCTTGAGGATGACAGAAAATTGGTCAAAGTAATTTACTGAATAGAATTACTTTAATAAAATGACACGCTGTCTGAATTCAAATCTGCCATAGCAAATCATTAACTTTACAGTCAAATCGTGACTACAAAAATATGCAAATTATTGAAAGAATCTAAATTATCAGTCTCAACTGATCCAAAATTATTTAAGTATGCCAATGACATAACAATGTCTCAACAAATCGTAGAAAAAGGCATAAATCATCGAAGTGTACTGAGTACAGAAATGTTAATCAAGAAAATGGGGCAAAAGATAGGACAAAAAAAATATGGCAAAATGGTTGCTCAGATATCGCTACATGACTCAAATAATACAAGAAACGTTCACGACTACCTTATCTGTTGATTGAAGTTCTAGAGGAAAGTTTTCAAAGAAAACTGCTGTTGGTTCCATTTCACCAGCGTGAAGATGTGCTCCGACCTCGAACCTGGAATCAGCGTCCTCGGAGAATCGAACTGCTTCCTCCTCCGGAAATCGCACTGCTCCATGTATACGAAAGACATCCTTCTGGCAAAATTCTTCTTTGTGAGCCGGGTCCTCCCTGGTCTCTCTTGAAAGTTCCCTGAAGTTCCGGTCGTAATTCGCCATGAAGTTTATTGCAGTTATTTCCGCAGAAATATTCATAATCGTGGAGTATGATGATACTTCCACTGTCATCTGATATAATTCAGCGATGGATTCACGATGCATGAGTGTAGTTGGATGTTCACTACATGCTCGCTTTTGTAGAATGACGATTAACGAAGTTCCATGCTGTTACTTCACTCCATCGATATATGTCCCAATTGCATTAAAGCCTTAGCCTTCCATCTCAACTTCTGTTATAATCATTGAAAGCACTGCAAGATTATAATGTTCCATAGTAGAATGTATCGTTGTATTACCGAACGTATTCTCCAAGATCACGGTTGCGATATACGTGTCAGCCGTAGTGTATAATGTGGTAATTTTAAAGTGCCTCTCAGGTGGCGAGAAAATCACTTTTGTCTGCAGTTTTAAAATGTCAATATCTTTTAAAGTATACTCGTGAAATTGTTCCAATGTTCTACACACCTCAATGTTGTACTGCCCAATTGAATTATAATAAAGGCAGAAGTTAACTCTTTATATCTTATCTGGTAGAAACGTTAATGTGAGCGTTTTAACTTCACCTAGTTTCAAACAGCGTAAAATGGAACTGCTCCGTGTTCGTTCGATGCGCCGGGCTTTAACCACACGCTAAAGACAACTTGCTTCACTTATTCACTCGACAATGACTATCTGACATCTGAAATATATATGCGGTATCAGAATATCAGATATGAGATATCTGAGCGGTATGAGAGATATGAGAGCTCCTCTCTCCTGTGCACGACCTTTTATCAACTTCTTAAGGGGCGTATCCATCCCTTCCATAGCCTGTTGCTCCGTCATTGCTAGAAGTTTTAACTTTGGCTATACTTGACGGATTTTCAAATTTCAAAAACTCAAAATTAATTTCTTCAAAATTCCAAATCAATGCCATAACTGAAAATAGTTTTCCACAAATCTGCATGCCAAAAGTAATCAAATATCGTAGTTTCAGCAATCTCCGTCTTCCTTCCAAACTATCGTTCATTGGTTCGAGTCTCTCCTCCAATAGCGTAACTTCTTCCTTAGCACAATACCTTGTTTCCTGCGACTGCGTCGTAAATCTCAGATCTTTCTCGAACAAAATCATGACGTCACCAAGAATCTCAGCTCATCCAGCCTACTTGCATGAATTCTGCGTCGTCCGTGCCTACGTCATGAATATACACGTCACAACTATGACATCCATAACTTTATTCATATATGCCAATACAGCCATCGTGGTCTCAATATAATTCAATTTACGGGGGCATTCTCCCTTCACCACGTTTTAAAAACAGTTGCAAATTGTTTTTAAACTCTGTGTTATAAATATCTCAATTCACTTGAACACGAAATTGAATTATTATTGGCTTACTCTTGTATGATATTTCCTCTATGTTCCTTAATCATAAGTCTCTTCTTCTCTGGGTTGTGTGTGGCTAATGCATTCTCTCCTCTCTACTTTCTCTTCTGTCCTGTATTTCTGTTTTCTAAGTTCTGCTGACTTGTAGAAGGACCAGGATCGATCACTACATCCTGTCTTTTCTTTTGGTTTTCAGCTTCCTTCTCTCGTAATTCCTTCAGATACTGCTGACTTTCTTTCTCTCTCTCTTGATACTTGTCGGGTGTCATAACCTGACCTTGAGAATTCTGATTCTGATTCTGGTACTGGTTATTTCTATTGTAGTTTCTATTATAACTATTGTTGTAGTATCTACCTCTTCCGTTGTTATAATTCCCTCTATTATTATTCCAGCCTCGTCTTTGCTGATATGGACGGTAACCTTGTGATCTGTTGTTGCGGAAATAATTATTCCTGTGAGGACCTACATTTTCAGATTTTTTTTTCATCAGGCTTATCAGTTTGCTGCACTTGATCCATGTAGACTGTATTAACGTCTTTGAATTCGTGCCTCTGACCTTTTTGTACCAAATTTGGCATTGGACTCGTGTAGTCAAGCCTTCTCAATAATTCGTCCATACTGGTCAAATCTCTGATATTTGACGATATGATCAGTCTTCTTACTTCCACAGGCAGCATACGTGAAATCGCATCTATCAACTGCTCTGTTGACAATGGGGGTTGCAAAAATCTCAAGCGTGATAGCTGGCTCGTGAAGAAATCAGCGTACCGTGTTGGAAGAGTACCTGAATACTTCCTCGAGTATACCTCAGCTCTTAATGAATTCTGAGCTTCTATTGACCAGAATCGTTTTATCAGTGCCTCTGCAAATTCGTGAAAATTGCTGAAAGTGTACCGAAATGTTCTAAACCATTCAAGGGGTCCTCCAGCTAGAAATCTTTCTACGATTCTCATATCTCTCTCTCTAGGAATGTGGGCTTCTATGAAATAGTCTTTAAGATTCCTGATATATTCGATCGGTGTGAGACTATCAGTGTTGCTAAATTTTTGAGGTTTGTCTTCAAAATTCCGGATGACTGTCACATTTCTCGGATATGAATCCATATAATGTTTCCCACTATCACGATACTTCCATTCAGGTTCAATATTCCTATCCTCTTCTTCTTCCCTGAATCTGGATATACGTTCCTCAGGACTAATATCTCTCTCTTCTGTAGCGAGGTTACATCTTCTCACGTAATTTCTATCCTCTTCACCAGTCAATCCTTCCGTATCCTTGTCTGTGATTTCCGTGATGACTTTCCTAATCAACTCTTCCTTATAGGTTTCCATCATGCTAGCTTCTCCTAGTTTCAAATTCTGCAGTTTGCTCGTAGTTTCATTAACATCAGAGACAACCTTATGAATCTGTTCCTCTAACGCAGTTTTTAATGCTTGCACGTCCTGACCTATTTGAGTTCTATCCTCTACCTGCTTTTCGGATAGCGAATCCAACCTTACATTCAAGTCTTTCCTAATCTGAACTACTTCAATATTAATGTCTACTTGTGTACTGGCAAGTTTTCTTTCAATTCGCTCCTGAATATGATCGACATGTTCCCCACTTGACCTCTTCCATTCATCTTTCCACACCGTTACATTTGCAGTTAACATTTCCGCGATATCTACCTCAATGTCTTCCTTAAGTAAACGATTGTGATCTAATACTTGGGTTCTCATGACCTCTACATCGTATTTTAAACCAGCTAAAGAAGCTGTTGTCCTAACAGACTCGTCAACTAATCGAGTTGTTAATGCACTAATGTTACGAGTACAAAGCGTTTTTGAAGTTTCAATTTCTTCCCTAACTCTGTTAACATCAGTCTGAACTTTAGCAATGTCTACAAAAACAGTATTGACTTCTACTTGTATCTTATTGATATCGCTTTGCATATCATTAACATCTGAATGAATATTATTGATGTCAACTTGAACATTTGACACATCAGTTCGAGCATTTCTAACCTCTCTTTGAACTTCCTCTACTTTGTCTTGTACAGTAGCAACATCATTCCTAACAACAATTACTTCAGCTCTAGCACATGAAATATCACCCCGGACATTAGCAACATCAAGATTCAACATAGTAAGATCTTTCTGTACTTTAGAAACATCTATTTTAACATCAGAAACATCTTTGTGAATGTCACTTACAGCATTCTCGATTCCCTGGGTACTGATCTGTAAACGCGACACATTATTTTCTAGGTTTGCAGAACTGGTCTGAAGAACTTTCATATTCTCCTCCATTCTACTAGTTTTCCTAGCTTCCATTTCCCTCACACTTTCATTCATGCTAGCTTTCAAATTAGCAGACATATTACTAGCATTCTCCTCCGTCATCTCCTTCATACTGCTATTCATGCTAGCTTTCATCTCCCTCGCACTTTCATCCAGCCTAATAGACAAATTAGCCGACAAACTGTTGGAGATCTCCTCCAACATTTTCTTAATACTTTCATCTGCCATTTCAATAATATATCAATAATAAACTGCTTTAGGGACATACATCAAACAGAGCAAAATAACAACATCTGAGCAACATTTTTCACCATATATAAATTTGAGCAATTTTCTGTCTTAAATCTAACTTATAATTACCTTATAATTAACCTTCGTAGACACTTCATGTTGAAATAAACTCAAGCACATGTTCAAGTTTCTTTGGTTCATTTTAAAATATCCTAACACAAATAATTTACATTTACAATCCAAATAGTTTAATATTATCTTTAATATGACTACACATGTCATAAGCCGGTCAAATAAAATAAGATTCCAGATCATAGGCGATTTTTCTAAGTTTCCAGCCTATTTAACCTCTCTCAAGTTGTATAAGATCTGATCTTTCCTGAGTGTAATTTTCCTAATACAACACAACATTTAATCCCTATATAATCACACTCTCAAATTCTACAATTGGCCTAGACATCTAACAAAGAATCAACCTCTTTATTTGAGTCTTCACAATCCCTTTGACATCGATAACTTGGTAATCCAATGTTATTCGAACACTCCACAAAAATTGCGGTGTCAATTCTACTGCAATAACTTGGTAATCCAATGTTATTCAAGCACTCCGAACTTCGATTGTGCCAATTCTACTGGCGTTCAACCTGGTAATCCAGTGTTGTCAATCGAGCCCCACCGAATTGCGGCGCCAATCCTACTGTCCCCGTTATCAGGATAGTAGGCTGTCAGATATCCGCCCCCTCAATCGGATTGCCAATAATCAATCGCACCGGCACAGCTACATCAATGAAAATGGCACTGATAGATACTATCGAGATTAGAGCACAATAGTTAACAAGAAATTATTGTGGAACACACCAAAATAAACGGGGGTTCATACTAACCTTTACTTACCTCTTAAATTTATCTCGGGGACTGGGTTGTCAACTGGATCACTTAAAGTATGCCCACACAATAACCTCCACCATGATATTTAAAATGAACCACAACGAAGACGAGAAACTTTAAACTGCACAATAATTTATTTCACATAAAGAATGAATTTAACAAAAATAAAACAACAAAATCCACGTGGCAATCAGAAGCCATCGACCACATAACCATATCCTCCTGTCGGACTTGTATACTCTACATACAATTTTTCAGCTTTCTCAAGCTCAAAATAACGTAATTAATAATGCACTTGGAATGGAAACGGGATTTGGGACGAGACACATATATCAATTGGTTTGCGTGTTTATATACTTCATATTTTATTTATAGCCACAAGGCTATTATGTAAACGTCCTTGGCCTCTATCATACAGTTGTCCGGGCCAGCTGCAATGCACCTGCATCGTCAAAGTGGACTCACCTGTCCGTTCAACCCTAGCATAAGCGAGTTACATCAGAGCTTAGCTCTCCCTTCAAAATACGTTAAATGTCCACATCTCAACTGAAATATTATCACGCAAATCTTTTAAATGCTCCATTCAAAGACCAGTGGATTACTCCAACAATCCCAAATCATATTTAATTGTTCAATCCACTTGCTTAATTAGCGTTGTTTAGAGTATAAAAACAAAACTCTAAATGTTAATAACAAAAGTTCATTAATTATTTATAACAATAATAAATTGTTTATAACAATGTCAAACGACAATTGGAAATTTTATACACGCCTCTATTAATCCCTTTCATTACAAATTGTTATCAAAGATATTTACAAAATTATTTACAATATTAATATTGTTTATATTATTTATACAAGAAATACATTAAACCACACGTTTATCCGGTAGATAATTACTCAAATTGTGTTGATATAATCGACCAATGAAGGTTAGTTATATTTAAATGTCAAATTCAGGTTTAATAAGGTTTAATAATTATTAATATTTGTGACGGTAACCTCCATTCAAAATCTTCATCTCAAATTATTTAACACTCTTGTTAACTTTAACAGTATCTTCACATGAATAACTTTCAAAGAACCAGGACAATACATTCAGCGGAAAAATACTTCCCTCAAAACGCACAAAATTGCACAAAAATAGGCCCAGAATTCATCATATATCTTCATATATATGGCATCAAAATCTTCCAAACTACATACAAAAACCTCCACTCATAAATTCAACAACTTCATTTATTACTGTGGGAACCTCCTTCATTATTCAAGGGCATTACTCATCAGCGACTTTTACAGGTCCACTGAACTAACGATTATACATCCATTGTTCCTCTTCAAAAATTCTTATATTCATCAATTGTATTAATGTCTGTTATTATTTAACCTTCGTGGGTTTCATTCATGAATCGATATGAAGTAAAAATTTGCCAATCACAAATAAATTTAATAGCAAATACGATTAGACACTCCTCACTGGTCTATCAAAATTGAGATTAATATCTTCAAAGTACCGCAGTATAAAAATACTATCTTCAATCAAAGTTCATCTAAACTGCATAAATAGTCGAATAGAATACAATTAGACCGTGGAATGCAAACATTATTGTTCCAATCTAGAATTGAGAAAAACTCCTATCAAATGTTCATTACTATAATGTATTCAATAAATCGTATTCAAAGTTCATATTTCATAAAATTGTCTATAATGCAATGATAAATGTCTATGTTGCAATCATGTTCATAAGACGACTAGTATTTCAAAGATCGTCGATATCGTAATAGATTTTAACGCTCTAAAATCATTTAATTATTCTTCTTTCTTGAGGATGACAGAAAATTGGTCAAAGTAATTTACTGAATAGAATTACTTTAGTAAAATGACACGCTGTCTGAATTCAAATCTGCCATAGCAAATCATTAACTTTACAGTCAAATCGTGACTACAAAAATATGCAAATTATTGAAAGAATCTAAATTATCAGTCTCAACTGATCCAAAATTATTTAAGTATGCCAATGACATAACAATGTCTCAACAAATCGTAGAAAAAGGCATAAATCATCGAAGTGTACTGAGTACAGAAATGTTAATCAAGAAAATGGGGCAAAAGATAGGACAAAAAAAAATATGGGAAAATGGTTGCTCAGATATCGCTACATGACTCAAATAATACAAGAAACGTTCACGACTACCTTATCTGTTGATTGAAGTTCTAGAGGAAAGTTTTCAAAGAAAACTGCTGTTGGTTCCATTTCACCAGCGTGAAGATGTGCTCCGACCTCGAACCTGGAATCAGCGTCCTCGGAGAATCGAACTGCTTCCTCCTCCGGAAATCGCACTGCTCCACGTATACGAAAGACATCCTTCTGGCAAAATTCTTCTTTGTGAGCCGGGTCCTCCCTGGCCTCTCTTGAAAGTTCCCTGAAGTTCCGGTCGTAATTCGCCATGAAGTTTATTGCAGTTATTTCCGCAGAAATATTCATAATCGTGGAGTATGATGATACTTCCACTGTCATCTGATATAATTCAGCGATGGATTCACGATGCATGAGTGTAGTTGGATGTTCACTACATGCTCGCTTTTGTAGAATGACGATTAACGAAGTTCCATGCTGTTACTTCACTCCATCGATATATGTCCCAATTGCATTAAAGCCTTAGCCTTCCATCTCAACTTCTGTTATAATCATTGAAAGCACTGCAAGATTATAATGTTCCATAGTAGAATGTATCGTTGTATTACCGAACGTATTCTCCAAGATCACGGTTGCGATATACGTGTCAGCCGTAGTGTATAATGTGGTAATTTAAAAGTGCCTCTCAGGTGGCGAGAAAATCACTTTTGTCTGCAGTCTTAAAATGTCAATATCTTTTAAAGTATACTCGTGAAATTGTTCAAGTGTTCTACACACCTCAATGTTGTACTGCCCAATTGAATTATAATAAAGGCAGAAGTTAACTCTTTATATCTTATCTGGTAGAAACGTTAATGTGAGCGTTTTAACTTCACCTAGTTTCAAACAGCGTAAAATGGAACTGCTCCGTGTTCGTTCGATGCGCCGGGCTTTAACCACACGCTAAAGACAACTTGCTTCACTTATTCACTCGACAATGACTATCTGACATCTGAAATATATATGCGGTATCAGAATATCAGATATGAGATATCTGAGCGGTATGAGAGATATGAGAGCTCCTCTCTCCTGTGCACGACCTTTTATCAACTTCTTAAGGGGCGTATCCATCCCTTCCATAGCCTGTTGCTCCGTCATTGCTAGAAGTTTTAACTTTGGCTATACTTGACGGATTTTCAAATTTCAAAAACTCAAAATTAATTTCTTCAAAATTCCAAATCAATGCCATAACTGAAAATAGTTTTCCACAAATCTGCATGCCAAAAGTAATCAAATATCGTAGTTTCAGCAATCTCCGTCTTCCTTCCAAACTATCGTTCATTGGTTCGAGTCTCTCCTCCAATAGCGTAACTTCTTCCTTAGCACAATACCTTGTTTCCTGCGACTGCGTCGTAAATCTCAGATCTTTCTCGAACAAAATCATGACGTCACCAAGAATCTCAGCTCATCCAGCCTACTTGCATGAATTCTGCGTCGTCCGTGCCTACGTCATGAATATACACGTCACAACTATGACATCCATAACTTTATTCATATATGCCAATACAGCCATCGTGGTCTCAATATAATTCAATTTACGGGGGCAGTACCACTTTTCAAATTTCGTGGCAGAGCCGGGAATCGAACCCAGGACCTCCGGGGCGGCAGCTAACCATGCTGACCGCTACGCTACGGAGGCGACCATATTTACTGATAAAGGAGGAATTTTATGATTAAGTGTTTCGGCCGTCACGCGGTCGTCGTCAGATCCCGATCAGTAGCGTGGATATTTAAAATTATACAATTATTTACAAATACGAGTATGTTTTGCTATACTTTGTATAGCTTGTATTGTTAATGTTAGTATTTAGTATTCGCAGTGAATCTCATTATTTTAAACGGTTAGTTTATTTTGTATTGTATGGCGGCTCCGGTGGCGTAGTCGGTAGCATGCTGAGCTTCTATGCCCAAGGTCGCGGGTTCAAACCCAACCCAATTCGTCGGACTTTTTTAAGAACGTTAAAATTTCATCAGTATGCTTTCCTTCGGAGGGGAAGTAAAGCCGGCGGGCCAATGTCATACATTTAAGGCATGTTAAAGAACCTTCCACTAACTAAACTTGTGAAACAAAATACGAGTATGTATGTATGTATATATATATATTGCTCTGAAGTTCGAACGTTAGTCACCAGGCGCTGGTTGCGATGGTATCTGGTAGTAACCAATTTCACAGCTAGGTGTCGTGGACGGTAGCATTTGGTAGCGAAAGTAGGAACTACTTGAAATTATCGTCTGCAGTCCTTACTTGAATTAAAAGCAGATAACACACAATAATACAGCCATTAGAATTAACACCGGTTATCAGACAGATTCTACACACACCCAAAGTACACGGGGCTACATGACCGCGTTCGCAGCCCCTAAACTAAGGAACCAACCAACTACTTGGTGTATGAATATTATGCACGTGTGAATAGTTAAGCTACACAACATATAACAAACTTACGACATGCAACCTGATTTCTACTTAAGATTATGAGCCTCAGTTAATCCTGAGCCTTCGTTAATCCGGAGCCTTGGTTAATCTTCAGGTTGATTAATCCTGAGCCTTGGTTAATCCTGAGCCTTGGTTAATCTTGAGACTTGGTTAATCTTGAGGCTTGGCTAATCCTGAGTCTTGGTTAATCCTGAACTTTGGTTAATCTTGAGCCTTGGTTAATCCTGAACTTTGGTTAATCTTGAGCCTTGGTTAATCCTGAGCCTTAGTTTATCCTGTGCCTTGATCAATCGCAGTTAAACGCGAGTCTGTATCATGTGGTTGTTATTTTCCACCACTATTCACTACACAACAAACAGTGGAACGTCTGGGGGATCTCTGAGGAGGAGGCGAACAACATCCTTTCGTCCAACTTTCACGCTATGCCACTGCTCAACATTAAGGTTCTCGTGTAAACATGCCGTTCCGACTTGGCCAAATCAGTTTACAGTTCCGTAGTTGGTAGTATGCTGAGCTTCTATGCATAAGGTTGCGGGTTCAAAACCAACCGAAGTCGTCGGATATTTTAAGAGCATTAAAAATCCTTCAGTATGCCTTCCTTCGGAGGGGAAGTCAAGCCGGCGGTCCCATGTCATACATTTATGGCATGATAAAGAACCTTCCACTAATTACACTTGTGTGAAGCTAAATTATAGGTTACCTTAGAGTAACGCTCTTAGGTTCCAACGTTCGTCGCCAGAAGCTGACTGCGGTGGCATCTAGTAACAAAGCTCAGACCTAATTGGTCGTTAACCGTGGCGTATGGTAGCAAAAGTTGGAACTACCTGGAATCGAATGTCTACCGTCCTTACTTGAATTAAAAACAGATAACACACACTAATACAGCCATCACAATTAACACCGGTTATCAGACAGATTCTACACACACCAAAAGTACTGCTCGAGTCTCAGCTGCGTGAACCTGAGAGGAATGTGCATCGCGGACTATGAGTAATGGTGTTGACGAATTATGAGGTTTCTCGGTCCGTGCATAGTACAGAACCAAATACATTGGTCGGTGACTCACTCAGTCATTCCTAACACCACAGTGGTTTGAGCAACTGCCGAATGTTAGCAGTATTGGAATAGAAAGGATTACCATGTATCACGGTGGGTTGTTGACAGATCCTTCTCTTCACGCCCGAACCTTCCCTGCTCTTTCTCCTCACCCCGCAAGTTCATAGAGCTGCAAAGACCTTTGATCACGTTGATTGGAGTAAGTTGTTTGACTTTTTGAGAACGATTGGAATAAAATACAGGGATAGAGGGGTGCTCTACAATCTACACAGAAACCAGACAGCAGTTGTTCGAGCAGTATATGGGGTCACATGACCACGTTGTCGTAGCCCCTAAACTGAGGAACCAACCAGTTCCCAGTTCTTTGTTTGAGTGACTGTACAATGAGATGACGCTAATCTGTCTCCACTAATGTTAACTAGAATTAGTGCGACCCGGCAGCGGTGAGTGATGGCTGGGATTAGAATGTTGGATAACCTTATTTACCTCAGCTTAGGATCTATTTCATCTCAGTCGAAGTAACAGAGGTGTCGTTAAGCACCTGCCAACACAGCCATGCGATCGAGTCCAGAGATCAACGTATCGATTCCCGAGGCAGTCCACACTCCTTGCAGGGGCACCTACCCTAATCCTGTGAAGTTGTTGTTTGTTGTTGTTGTTGCAGATTTTATTTACAGGCTTGGACATCATGTCATTGTTTTGTACCATAAACCTTTATGGGACAGTGGTCTCTATATTAACCACCTGTCATAAGGACAGTTTATGCTTTCAAAGATGCTGATAGTTGAATCTTTCAGCCAAATTTCGGAGAATTCTCATACCAAAGTGCTAGTATTTCTAAAGATCAAATAGTATATACGTACCTACTTGACGTAATGTGTTGGAATTTTTTTTTAACTAATAACATTAACAATTAAAGTATAACCATAAAACATAAATATGACAGAAGAATTTTATAAAAATTAAATTACAATAATGAACGAAATATACATATTATAATAATTAATATGATGAGAAAAAATTATAAAAAATTACGAGCCTTACAGTAGTCGCATATGATGTGTAACATGCCACATGGCCGACAGTACCTCGAGTGTTTACATTAAATCAGAATACAGCAAAAGTATGAACATTTAATAAATCATAATTGTTTTCAGAAAATATGATATAATGAATATTTTCACACCATAGAACGAAAACTTAAAGATGATTTATTGTAGGAATATCTGTAATTGGGCCTCCAAACCTTGAAGTAAACCGCATGTGATATACATTCCACATAGCCACATGACCGATAGTATGTCGTGGTACCAATCTTCGCCACCGCGCGCGCTCATTGTTTCCGTCACATCCATTTCCGTTTCATTGTTTCCGTCCTATACATTTCCGTTTCATTGTTTCCGTCCCATCCATTTCCGTTTCATTGTTTCCGTCCTATCCATTTCCGTTTCATTGTTTCCGTCTTATACATTTCCGTTTCATTGTTTCCGTCCCATCCATTTCCCTTTCATTGTTTCCATCCCATCCATTTCCGTTTCATTGTTTCCGTCCCATCCATTTCCGTTTCATTGTTTCCGTCCCATCCATTTCCGTTTCATTTTTTAAAATCATGCCCACAAAAATATATAGATACCTAGTGGAAAGATGTTACACATCAATAAAACATAATAAATCTATAAGAACATAAATTAAGAATTAAAAATAAATATATAAACATTAACATTAGAGATACAAAAAATAACATTATTATTTATTTAATTTTAAGTCGTTTACCCTCCAGGTTGGTGGAACCCATGGACTCAGCGAGGGAACTCGCCACTACCGCCTCTACGGGCAGTGTCCTAGAGCGGGGAACATCGAATCGGAAGGGATACAACTGGTGAGGTGTGATTGGCCCCTCGCCCTGGCGGCCTCACCTGCAAAGCGAACAGGGGCCTCATGAGGGAAGGTAATGGATGGTCAGGATGGATAGGCAAGGAAGAGGGAAGGAGGCGGCCGTGGCCTTGAAGAAGGTACCATCCCGGCATTTGCCCGAAGACGAAGTGGGAAACCACGGGAAACCACTTCGAGGATGGCTGAGGGGGAATCGAACCCCCTCTACTCATTTGGGTCACCTGAGACTAAGTAGACCCCGTTCCAGTCCTCGTACCACTTTTCAAATTTCGTGGTAGAGCCGGGAATCGAACCCAGGACCTCCGGGGTGGCAGCTAACCATGCTGACCGCTACGCTAATTATTAATAATAATTAAAATAAATTAAAATGTAAAAGCACATAAAATAAAAAAACGTTTTGCCCTAGAAAGGGTTAAGCTAGGATTGTGGATGGAGGCGGCCGTGGCCTTAAGTTAAAACCATCCGAGCATTTGCCTGGAGGGAAATCACAGAAAATCACTTCTCGGATGGTCGATGTGGGAATCGAACCCGTTTCTTCTTAATTTTGCTTCACGAGGCTGAGTGTACCTCGTTTCAGCCCTCAGACTAGAAATATAAGGTGCGTTCAAAAAGTAACGAGCCGGAGGCTGGAATGCGCAAACCGGTGACGACATCGGCTAATCGTGGCGTGTGTAACGAGGTGTGGTTCCGACCAGAGCGTGGAAGGTCACAGCCCGTCGCTAGGGGGCATGCGTGCACGTCACGTGACGATACAAAGCGAGCAGCAGCATGCATCAGTCGTCCAACGCTGCCAGTTGTATTGCAAACAGTGACATGGAGGCGTCAAACGAAGAGCAAAGAGGTGTTGTTCGGTTTCTGACAGCGGAAGGAGTAGGGGGATCGGACATTCATCACCGAATGTCACAAGTGTACGGCGAACACTGCATGTCCCTTGCAAGGGTCAAGGCGTGGCACAAGCGCTTCAGGGAAGGACGGGTGTCGTTAGCCGATGATGCCTGGTCTGGGGCACCCCCCTGCATTACCGATGACAACGTCCAGCTGGTTGATGCACTCATTACCCAAGACCGCCGAGTGACAGTGAACGCCATAGCCGCCGTGGTCGCTCCACGACAATGCACGACCTCATACGGCCAACACAGTCGCGGCACTCCTGCAGAAATTCAAATGGGAGGTTCTCGGCCACCCTCCGTACAGTCCAGACCTCTCTCCCTGTGATTGCGCCATGTTTGGTCCCCTGAAAAGGGCTCTGAGGGGCCTACGATTCACCTCGGACGCCGACGTCCAGCTGTACGTGCGGAACTGGTTCACTTCGCAGCCCAGGGAATTTTATGAGACAGCCATTCACCGCCTCGTGTCACAGTGGGACAAGTGCCTCAACAGCCAGGGCCAATACTTCTAACATACAGGTACTGGTTTCTGTAATTGTGCCTCCGGCTCGTTACATTTTGAACGCACCTTATAAATTCCTAGGTAGAGCCTGGATTCAAGCTGCGTCACGAGGTAGTACATTCACTACAAACACAATGTTAAGAGATAAGTTCAACACATATTATAAGAGACCCTGGCACACGGGACACTCCCCTAGTTGAGAGCAGACAGTGACGATGATAACTGCTCTCATCATGGCCGCGCAAGACTCAATCAGAGACGTAGCCTGCACAATACTATCCGAACTGACCATTCAACTGCAATCACATAGTCACTTTAAACAAGCAAATTTAGGAGGCCAATCACCACTTCCAGTATTTCAACAAAACATCATATAGACTGGTTGGTTGGTTCCTCACTTTAGGGGCTGCGACAACGCGATCATGTAGCCCCGTGTACTTTGGGAGAGTGAAGAATCTGTCTGATGACCCGTGTTAATTGTGATGGCTGTATTAGTGTGTGGTATCTGTTTTAATTCAAGTAAGGACTGCTGACGATAATTTCAAGTAGTTCCTACCAAATGTTACCGTCCACGATAGTTAGCTTGCAGGCTTGGCTACTAGATGCCATTGCAGTCAAAACCTGGCGGCGAACGTTGGAACTAATATAGCGTTATCAATTCTACCTACAAATTTTGGCTTCACACGTGTATTTAGTGGAAGGTTCTTTTTCATGCCATAAATCTATGACATGGGACCGCCGGCTTTACTTCCTTTCCCAAAGAAGGCATACTGAGGGACTTTTAACGCTCTCAAAAAATCCGACGACTTCGGCCGGGTTTGAACCCGTGATCTTGGACATACGATCTCAGCATGCTACCAACTACGCCACCGAAGCCGCCTAAATGATTGTACATATTGTAAATATTTTCACCCATACTTTTAGACATAGATTTAATAGCCTGAGTGTAATGGATCTGATGATGATCGCTTGACGATCGAAACTGGTCTTCCAAGTGTATTTATTAATCTCATGTATTTGGGTACAATCATGTTGACCGACTGAAAAGCACCAACTTTCGTTTACTAAGGCAACACTGATAATGGCTTCCAACACCATAATGTTCAAGACATATTCAAGCTCGTCCAGTAGCAGCAATGTGTTTAAACGTATTAATTTCAATATCGTCGCCTCCGTAGCGTAGTGGTCAGTATGGTTAGCTGCCGCCCCGGAGGTCATGGGTTCGATTCCCGGCTCTGCCAAGAAATTTGAAAAGTGGTACGAGGACTGGAACGGGGTCTACTCAGCCTCGGGTGGCCCAAATGAGTAGAGGGGGTTCGATTCCCCCTCAGCCATCCTCGAAGTGGTTTTCCGTGGTTTCCTACTTCGTCTTCGGGCAAATGCCGGGATGGTACCTTCTTCAAGGCCCCGGCCGCCTCCGTCCCTCTTCCTTGTCTATCCATCCTCACCATCCCTTACCTTCCCTCATGAGGCCCCTGTTCGCTTTGCAGGTGAGGCCACCTGGGCGAGGTGCCAATCCCACCTCACCAGTTGTATCCCTTCCGATTAGATGTTCCCCGCTCTAGGACACTGCCCGTAGAGGCGGTAGTGGTGAGTTCCCTCGCTGAGTCCGTGGGTTCCACCAACCTGGAGGGTAAACGACTAAAAAAAAAAAATTCAATATCAGGTTATTCATAAATTAAGTGGCATTTACTGTGCACGGCGTGGAAATCTTAAGCGTCATTGAGTACTAATGCTCTTTAAATCACGTTTTGTAGGAAGAACTCCAGTTGTTCTGTGGTATCATTGCATTACAGCGCTACACGGCCACACTGTATACCAGCTTCTCTCTCATGTCCTTTGGCTCGAATAACTGCTGTCTGGTTTCTGTGTAGATTGTATTGCACCCCTATATCCCTGTACTTTATTCCAATCGTTGTCAATATTTATTTATCGTATGGTTTGGTACAGCGTTTCCCAAACTGTGGTACTACTGGTGGTACGTGGTGATGTTACGGAAAACATAAAAAATATTAGTTTACGAAAAATATCAAAATATCAAAAGTTTGACTTCTCTACTAGAAAGCGCTATAGTGTTCAAGGAGCTTAGATATCTAACCCCCTTGACTTTCATAGTGATTCAAGGAACAACGAAATTCGACATGCAATGTACCCTCTGGGTGTCAAATTACAAATCTTGCACCCGGCACCCGAGGCCATACGATATTATTATTATTATTATTATTATTATTATTATGAAAGAGTTTCTCTCACCAATCAGAGCTCAAGTAACAGTTGTCTGGCCAATTAGGTAAGGATATCTTCGCGCATGCGCTCAAAATCCAACATATTTCTGTGTTGGCAAGCAAAGTGAATGGTCTCTGCTTTTGGAGTGCCTTGACTCACGCATGCGCTCTGTTCAGTCAGCAAAGCCAGCGAGCCCTGTTCACTAACTGAATCCCACAGATATTTATGAATATTTATGTTAAAACATATAATAAAGTTATAATTATCGTCGAACATAAACAGTCGTATGCAACTCGCCTATAGACTAATGGTAATTAAGAACAATTGCCAACAATAAATAAGGTAACATATAGACTAAACATATAAAAACACAATAAAAGAACGTTAGGAGGAAATTTCCTTCAAGTCCGTTGCACTTGTTCATGTTTTGAGGGAAAACAACTTGTCGACTTATCTGGTGGCTTGTTCTTTTGATTATGATTACGCAGCACTTAACATTTCTTGTGAGTAAGCTTTGCAGTGTTTATGTTGAAGACTTGATGTGAGTCGGGAAGGCTTTTAAGAAATAATAACCTTTTCTTAATTAAAATTATATTTTCGGAAAGGTGCGTTGTCTTTGCGGAATTGTCTCGGATCGGTGGCGTAGTCGGTAGCATGCTGAGCTTCTATGCCCAAGGTCACGGATTCGAACCCGGCCGAAGTCGTCAGATTTTTGAGAGCGTTAACATTCCCTCAGTATACCTTCCTTCGGAGGGGAAGTAAAGCCGGTGGTCCCATGTCTTAGATTTATGGCATGAAAAAGAACCTTCCACTAACTACACTTGTGTGAAGCCAAAATGTGTAGGTTAAGTTTGATTATTGCGCTTAATTTCCAACGTTCGTCACCAGGCCCTGGTTTCGATGGCATCCAGTAGTAGCCAAGTTCACAGCTAGGTGTCGTGGACGGTAGTATTTGGTAGCGAAAGTAGGAACTACTTGAAATTATCGTCTGCAGTCCTTACTTAAATCATACAGATTCTACACACACCAAAACTACACGGGGATACATGACCGCGTTGTCGCAGCCCCTAAACTGAGGAACCAAGCAACCATGTCTCGGATCGATCCTGAAATTATTTTCCGGAAAAGAAAACCAAGAACGTATATATTGAAAATTGTTAAAAAATGTTTATTTACCGGTAATCTAACTTTAACTTAATTTGTCAATCATGGATAATAATAATATTCCTAAATGCATATTACTTGACGAGAATTTATTCTTTAGTATTTTAGGCGTATCTTTCACCCGAGTCAGTTACAGATATCAATGTGAATCCTGACATAACCTTGCTTATGATGAGTAATGTTTTCAAATATAAAGCCATTTAAAAGATACTTTTAAACTGTATCTATACTAATATAATAAAGCTGAAGAGTTTGTGTGTTTAAACGCGCTAATCTCTGGAACTACCAGTCGGATTCGAAACATTCTTTTTGTATATGATAGCCTGATTCAAGAAGAATAGTTTAGGCTATGTAGCATTTTGCTACACCTCTCAGGTAACCTTAAAGATTGTTTTTTGTTCAGTAAGTCGGAAGAACAAGCGCTCCAGAACGGCTTCAATAATACCTAAGTCTATTGTTGCCTGGTAATGCGGGCTGCATCACGTCGCCCCTACCAGTGTTCAGGTGCAAAATTGCGAGCTGCTTATAAATTGCAGTCACGGGGAGTAATTGGTGCTAAAAGACTTCTTAGGCCCCTTAGAACAATTTTCATGACAATAGTATTTCTCTGTTTTAAGGCGATGGTGTTGGTGCGGTATACTGAGGTTATTAGCCGCAATAAGCGTTGGTGCTTTCAAATTTACGTTCATTTATTCCGATCCTTATCCTTGAGCGCTCCAGTTCTGTAAAAATAATAAATCCACCGGGCGAAGCCAGGCACTACTTTTTTTTCGTGTGGTCTCCTCAGAGGCTGAGTGCAGGCCTTTCTACTCGACGCCCGTGGGCGACCTGCGCGTCGGGATGAGAGATGTAATGAATGAAGATGAATGAAACAGGGGGAGGATGTGGAAAGAAGCGGCCGTGGCTTGTCAGAAGGTACCGTCCGAGCATTTGCCTGGTGTTGAAAATGGGGAAACCACGAAAAACCATTTCAAGGACGGCCGACGGTGGGGCTCGAATCCACTCGTCTACCGAGTCAGCAGAGAGCTTGGCCCCATGACCTAACGCTGCGCTTTAGCCAGCATAGCCACTGCTGTCGGTCGGGCACTAGTGCTAGTATGGAATAATGAAGTATTGATTTTTAAAACATTACTGTTCCACCTCTGAAAATGATGGTTATCTATTGTTGTTTGTCGGATATTGTATGCTAATATATTTGAGTTTTATCTTGTGCGTTTAGCTACAATCAAGTGTCACCCTTGATTTGATGCCAGGCCTGATATATTGATACAATGCGCTATCTGGTAGCGTATCGTTGAACTGATTTATTACGGAACGAGGTTGGGAACTGAACATGGGGGTGTCCAATTTAAATATCCGATGTTTAGTTGTGGATTAACGTGGATCTGAGCTTCACCATCATGAGCCATTTTATGTAGAATTCGAACCATACGACATGGCATTGTTGTTGTTGTTAGCATCTCTTCACCTCACATCTGCATTAAACAGTTGGTAGGTTCCTCAGTTTATGGGCTGCGACAATGCGGTCATGTAGCCCCGTGTACTTTGGGTGTGTGTAGAATTTGTCTGATAACCGGTGTTAATTGAGATGACTGTATTAGTGTGTGTTATCTGTTGTTTTTTATTCAAGTAAGGACTGCAGACGATAATTTCAAGTAGTTCCTTCCTTCGCCACCAAATGCTTACGTCCGCGACACCTAGCTGTGTACTTGGCTACTACTAGATGACATCACAACAAGCACCCGGTGACTAACGTTGGAACTTAAGAGCATTAATCAAACCTAAGCTACAAATTTTGCTTCACACAAGTTTAGTTAGTGGAAGGTTCTTTTATATGCCATAAATCTATGACATGGGTCTTCTGGCTTTACTTCGCCTCCGAAGGAAGGCATACTGAGTGATTTTAACGCTCTTAAAGAATCCGACGATTTCGGCTGGGTTTGAGCCCACGACCTTGGGCTTTAAACAGCGATCCAACCCGGTCCACCGTAGTGAGAGACCAGTAATTCCGCCATACGACCCTTTCTGAAAATGTAGGGAACATTCATATTAACTAAATCTTGAAATACAGAGTCACCGAAAAATGTGGCCTTAATTTTGATTTGTAATAGCTCAGGCTGTAATAAAGATAATTTAATTATTTTTACACCAAAAGATAGAGAAAATCATAAAGTTGTGTTGAGTAGGTTTTGATGTGAGCACCGCCTGTGGCAGGACTCACATCCTAGCGATAGTCCACCTCCGTCCAGGTCCACCGAAACATGTCAGGAGTCACAGTGGCTATCGCATCGGTGATTCGTTCTTTTAGGTGTTGCAGGCACTGGATATTTTGAGCATAAAAAATGTTTTTTATGTAGCCCCAAAATAAAAAACGAAAAGAGTTAAGTCAGGACTCCTTGGCGGCCACGCAAGAGGACCAGCTCTACCAATCCACTGATAAGGAATTTTCTTTTGAGAGCTTAACGTACAATAAGACAGCAGTGAAGCGGTGCTTCATCCTGCTGGAAAGTAACATTTATTCCCTTTTCCCTTCGAATATCGTCTCATCATCATCATCATCATCTTAATTTCCCCTTTTCCAGCTGACACTGGGTGGGGGCAAATATGGTTCCTCTCCACTTTGTTCTGTCGTTCCACCATTCCTCTTCCGACACGGTGTTCCAATCCTGGTTCCGTTTACTAATGCTATTCTTCACCGAGTCCATCCAACGCATACTTGGTCTTCCTCGCCTCTCTTCCCTGTCATCCATCGTTCCAGTGCTCATCTTGGTAGCCTTACTTCATTCATCCGTTTGACATGTCCAAACAATCTCAATCTGTTTTGCTCCAGTTTCTGTACTCCCAGTTCTTCATAATGTCACTCTCACTCTGTCCCTCCTCGTTTTCTGGACCATACTTCTCAGGAATCTCATCTCAGCTGCCTGTACTCTGCTCTCATCCCTCTTAATCATTGTCCAAGTTTCTGCTGCATATGTCATTATAGGAACATAATATGCTTTGTACATAACTTATTTAGCCTTAATTGGTATATCCTTGTTCCATACTAGTCCCCGTACCTGTTGGTAGAAAGCACTCCCGAGTTGTATTCTTCTGCTAATTTCCAAATCTAGTCTTCCATCTTCAGTCAGTTCACTTCCCAAGTACACACATCAAAAAAAGTTTTGCATCACCTCGGTTCCAAGAGTTCCGGAACCTTTAAATACAAAGGGAATAGAGATCAACACAAACAACATTTCAGCTCGTTTTATTGCTCATGAGACCCACACATTGCATGTTGTACCATCATACAGCTAGACTTTCAGCATTTGTGGTCCAGATTGCAGTACACACCACTACCTCTAATACCCAGTAGCACGTCCTCTTGCATTGATGCATGCCTGTATTCGTCGTGGCATACTATCCACAAGTTCATCAAGACACTGTTGGTCCAAATTGTCCCACTCCTCAACGACAATTCGGCGTAAATCTCTCAGAGTGGTTGGTGGGTCAAGACGTCCATAAACAGCCCTTTTCAACATATCCCAGGCATGTTCGATAGGGTTCATGTCTGGCGAACATGCTGGCCACTGTAGTCGAGCGATGTCGTTATCTTGAAGGAACGCATTCACAAGATGTGCACGATGAGGTCGAGAATTGTCGTCCATGAAGACAAATGCCTCTCCAATATTCTGCCGATATGGGTGCACTATGGGTCGGAGGATGTCATTCAGGTATCGTAAAGCCGTTTCGGAGACTTCCATGACCACCAGTGGCGTACGTCGGCCCCACATAATGCCACCCCAAAACATCAGGGAACCACCACCTTGCTGCACTCGCTGGGCAGTGTGTCTAAGACGTTCAGCCTGACCAGGGTGCCTCCAAACACGTCTCCGACGATTGTCTGGTTGAAGGCATATGCGACACTCATCGGTGAAGAGAACGTGATGCCAATTCTGTGGGGTCCATTCAGCATGTTGTTGGGCCCATCTGTACCGCGCTGCATGGTGTCGGGGTTGCAAAGCTGGACCTCGCCATGGACGTCGGGAGTGAAGTTGCGCATCATGCAGCCTATTGCGCACAGTTTGAGTTGAAACACGACGTCCTGTGGCTGAACGAAACGCATTATTCAACATGGTGGCATTGCTGTCAGGGTTCCTCCGAGCGGCAATCCGTACAGTAGTAGCCCTTGGGCGGCCTGAGCGAGGCCTGTCATCGACAGTTCCTGTATCTCTGTACCTCCTCCATGTCCGAACAACATCGCTTTGGTTCACTCTGAGACGCCTGGAAACTTCCCTTGTTGAGAGCCCTTCTTGACACAAAGTAACAATGCGGACGCGATCGAACTGCGGTATTGACCTTCTAGGCATGGTAGAACTACAGACAACATGAGCAGCGTACCTTCGTCCTGGTGGAATGACTGGAACTGATCGGCTGTCGTACCCCCTCCGTCTAATAGGCCCTGCTCATGCATGGTTGTTTACATCTTTGAGCAGTTTTAGTGACATCTATGAACAGTCAAAGGGACTGTATCTTTGATACAATATACAGTCAACGTCTATATGCCGGAGATCTGGGAACCGAGGTGATGCAAAACTTTTTTTGATGTGTGTATTTGAAGTGTTTCACCACTTCCAATTCCTTATCTCCTACTTTGATTACTCCTATTCCTTCTTTCTTACCTCAATGTTTTACTCTTCTCCACATTTATCTTCAATCCCCATTGCTCAATCTTTTCATTTATTACGTCTAACTGTTCTTGTACCTCCATCTCATCCTCGCCCCAGATCACAACATCGAATATCATCTATTTGTGGAAATTAAGGCCACCCTTTTCGACGACCCTGTACAAGTTCGAGATCTCCCCGAAGGTCAGAGGCTTGCATTCTTCGCTGTCACCTCTGACGTCCGGGCTCGATACCCACGTCAACCATCCTAGACGTGGTTTTCCCTGATTTCCCCACTTTTATTCTTGGCAAATGCTGCGGTGGAATCAAAATTAAGGCCTACCTATGTCCTAGTCGCAATTGCAAATACAAGCACTAAGACAGACACCACAACAACACAGATTGAAAATACTTTTTAAATTTGCAGTGCTTGTAATTCAAGTATGGCTGGCTGCGTGGCTCAGGGGTAACGCTCTCGCTTGCTGAGCCCAAGGTTGCAGGTTTGAAACCTGGCGCAGTCAGCTGGCATTTGAGGGTGCGCAAATGCGAGGGAGCCGTGTCAGTACATTTACTGGCACGTTAAAGATCCCCTTCGGGGCAAAATTCCGGCACCCCGGCGTCTCTAAAAGCCAGTGTAGTTAAAAGGGACGTAAAACCAATAACATTATTATTATTATTAATTCAAGTATTTTCACTTCGGCGCAACAGATTGCCAAAACTGTGCGGCTACTATGTTTATTATTTGTGTATGGAGAGAAAGTTGTGTAAGTTTAATTCTTATAGCTCTCTTACTTTCCAAGAAACTGAGGAAATCGCTTTAATGGTAGCTTCAATTTAAAATTTACACAAATGAAATTTCTCTGTTACCTCCGCAGCCAGAGGTGACTTCTCACGCGTACACTGGAAAAGAAGCCGTCTAAATTTTATGAAGCAAACGTACATTTATTGAGACACTAGCAGTAGTGCCCGGCTTCGCCCGGTGGATTTATTTGTTTTACAGAATATGAGCGCTCAAGGATAAGGATCGGAATAAATGAATGTAAATTTGAAAGCACCAACACTTATTGCAGCTGATAACTTCAGTATACTGCACCAACACCATCGCCCTTATAGAGAAGCATACTATTGTCATGATGATAACTGTTTTAAGGGGCCTAAAAATCTTTTTGCACTAATTAATTCCCGTGACTGCAATTTATAAGCAGCTCGCAATTCTGCACCAGAACATTGGTAGGGGCGACGTGATGCTGCCCGTATTGCCAGGCAACAATAGACTTCGGTAATATTGAAGCCGTTCCCCGCGCTTGTTCTTCCGACTTACTGAACAAAAATCAAACTTTAAGGTTACCTGAGAGGTGTAGCCTAATGCTACATAGCCTAAGCTATTCTTCTTGAATCAGGCTATCATATACAAAAAGAATTTTTCGAATCCGACTGGTAGTTCCAGAGATTAGCGCGTTTAAACACATAATCACACAAACAAGCATACAAACTCTTCAGCTTTATTATATTAGTATAGATGTGTGCGCAATCAGGCTAAATAATAAACAAATTCACAGATGTAACCCCTCTAGGCTACAAGGTCCCGTTAACAAAACAAGCCAAAAGGTTTATCTGATAGACATCGCGGTACCACTAAGCCAAAACCTTAAGACCACTCAGGCACAAAATAATCAACAAATATGCACCGTTGGCAGAAGAAATCAGGAACATGTGGCGAGTAAACTTGTGAAAATGTGGTAATGTCAGCAAGGGAAATAGTTCCGGAGGGTCTGGCAACTTCGGTGGTGTAGTTAGTAGAATGCTGAGCTTCTATGCCCAAGATCGCGGGTTCAAACCCGGCCGAAGTCATCGGATTTTTTTAAGTGCGTTAAAATTCCTTCAGTATGCCTTCCTTGGGAAGGGAACTAAAGCCGGCGGTCCCATGTCATAGATTTATGGCATGAAAAAGAACCCTTCGCAAACTACATTTGTGTGACGCTAACATTTGTAGGTTAGTTTGATAACGCTATATTAGTTCCAACGTTCGTCGCCACGTGCTGGCTGCGATGGCATCTAGTAACCACGTCCTCATCTAGGTGTTGTGGATGGTAGCATTTGGTAGCAAAAGTAGGAACTAATTGAAAAATTGATCGCCTTCAGTCTTTCTACAAGTCGGACGTTTGTTTTAGACAATTTTCCTTGACCTTGAAGCTTGCGGGTGAGCCTGTACAGTAGTTTCTGCCGGTGAGGACCGTAGCATTTCTGAGAATTCGAGCCGTCATCTCTTCTACTCCTATTCATAAGACATTACCTCACCCTGTGGGGCTCGGGAGTTCTGGCGGCCGACTTAGCATAATGCAGTCGGCACACTCATTAGTGCTTGCCGGTCTCTTGTTGGTGTGCCAGTTTGAGAAATGTCTACCTTTCCTGGAAGTAATGACGTAGCTCACCGGCAGAGTTATAACGGGGGCACTGTACACAGTCGCTCTCTCACCCTCTCGCTTCATAGATGTCACCACCGGTCTGATGTAATGGAGACGACACCACCGTGCAGACAGTACAGTCCACGTCGAAGTATTGTGTGACGCGGAAGTACACGTTACATAGTTATGAACAGAACGCCATAATATTTCCCAATGATTGTACTCCAGCAGTATCGTGAGATAGCTTTGTCAATCATCTGACTGTATGGGGCAGCTGACAACAATACAGGTACTGTAATAACTCGCCTTTAGGCTTCCATTAAGATTTTTCACTCGTCTAAAACAAACGACCGGCCTGAACCTGAATCACAGATAACACACATTAATACAGCCATCACAATTAACACCGGTTATCAGACAGATTCTACACACACCCATAGTACACGGGGCAGAAGGCAGTGTTGATCGATGCATGTCACATAAACCGATTATTTTATCCCAGTAATAATTATAAGATACTTGATTGTAAAGTCCGTATCTTGTATGTTGAGATTTATCATATCCATGAGGAAATAAATATAATATTAACAATAATAATAATCAATATCTCGGAAAGCAAAACTTAGACACTATAATACAGTAATCAAACCTGCATCAGAAACTTTAATCAATGGTGGCGGATCTTCAACCAAAGACATAAAAAAACAAGAAGTTCCGTGACGAACTAAAGAGCCTACTTCTCTTAACATTTAAGATTCATGCCAATGATTAATCTATATGGATCTATCTAGAATAAAAACGAAATTAAGGTGGTAATATAGACATTTAAAAATTAGTTCGAAATAATGTATGCCTGGCATAATGTAGCCTAATTGAGCACTACAGTTGGCAGCCCTGGTGACTGAATATATTCTTAGTTCCATCTCTTAAGGTACAGAATACAAAATTTGGTTGTAGTCCAATGGATAGCATGGACTTTACATGCAGTTAAACATTGGATCTAACAGCGTGCGTAAAATCATGTTGGCAACAATGTCATGCATTTATTGGTCAGAAATAATCTGAAATAATACGATCTATTGTTGTGCCAATTTTGAATGAAATCCATTAATTAGTATAGAAGTTACATGCATTTTAAAATTGGACTTATCAGCAGGCTTAGAATCATTTTGGCAACACTGCCATGTATGGCCTCCTGGAAATTAAACTGAAATATTATTATCTATACATGTGCCAATTTTTAAATAGCTCCCATTCATACCTTCCAAGATATCTAACATGGAGCTCAAATTTCAATTGCGATTTTTCAGCAGTTGGTAGCACTGACATCACTTTCAAATACGGCATTGAGATATTCAGGTACAGATCTTTACTCCTACCAAATTTTGTTTCGATTGCTGCAGCCGTTTAGGAGTTGATATGGGGGGGGGGGGGGGAGAGACACACACAGCCAGACAGACAGAAGGACAGACACACATTTGCCCGGATCGATTTCATAAGTCTACTTTTCCCTCATTTAGGCTAACAAGGTACCTGTTTGCCATATCTTGATGAATGCGATACATTTGTATTTGTCAGTTGGCACAGGGTAGAGTAAAAGGTGGCTTTTCACCGATGTCTCAGTCTCACTCATGGCTGTGATTATATGGAAGCTACTGAGGTATGGTTGGTGCTTAGTAATGACATTCAGGGCACAGTCAGTGCCTGTGGATGTTGTGAAAGGTTCTACTCATAGGGTTAGGACTACTGTTCTGACTCAGTGAGGAAAGCAATGACAAACTACCTCACTCCTCATCTTGCCTAGTACGCCTCAATATAGCGCTGCCTTGGGTTTTTGTGGGTATCTACCTACATATCCTAACGGTGGTACTTTTTGAGGATCCAACCAGCCTACGGGCTGACTACCTAACAGACAGGCTAACAAGTAGGCTAACACGGAAGGAAAATGTTCCGAAAACTTTTAGCCCAGTTTGTATGGAGGAATAAATCATCCCATGAAATATATTGTGCTGTATTCTGAAAAAATCTCTCTCACTGTTCGGAAAAGACGATTGAAATGTTATGGACACATTATCAGAATGAACAATAACAGACTGAAAAAGGTCTGATGCTTTTCAGTCGGTCTACACGATTGTACCCAAATGAGATGGGTTACTCCCTAATACTGAAAACTATTACATGAGATTAATAAATACACTAGGATGACCAGTTTCGATCGTCAAGCGATCATCATCAGATCCATTACACTTAGGCTATAAAATCTATGTCTAAATGTATGGGTGAAAATATTTACACTATATACACTTATTTAGTAGCAGTATTAGTTGAGATAATGCAACTCGTCAGTAATTTATTGTTAGTTGTAGTCTATGTGATGTTTTGTTGAGATACTGGAAGTGGTGATTGACCTCCGGAATTTCCTTGTCTTGGAGTGAATATGTGGTTGTTGTAAATGGTCAATTTAGATTGTATTGTATTGTACAGGCTACTTATCTGGTGGAGTCTTGCGCGGTCCTGTTGAGAGCAGTTCACTTGGACACTTATTGCACTCGACTGACTGGATTTTTTAAGAGCGTTATAAATCCCTCAGTATGTCTTCCTTCAGAGGGGAAGTAAATCTTATGGACCCACGTCATAGATTTATGGCATGTAAAAGAACCTTCCACTAATTACACGTGTGTGAAACTAAATTATAGGTAAGATTTGACTAACGCTCTTAAATTCCAACGTTCGTCACCAGGAGCCGACTACAGTAGCATCTAGTAACCAAGTTCACAGCTAGATGTCGTTGACTGTAGCATTTGGTAGCAAGAGTAGGAACAACTTGAAAATTGAATGCCTGCAGTCCTTAACTGAATTACAGATAGCACACACTAATACAGTCATCACAATTAACACCGGTTATCAGACAAATTCTACACACACCCGAAGTACACGGGGCTACATGACCGCGTTGTCGCAGCCCCTAATCTGAGGAACCAAGCAAGGTAACGAAGAAAGAAGGAATAACCTAACAATAGCATAAGTCCTCCATAGATAAAATGGTATAAGATAGAAGACCAAGTCGAAAATGTAAATTGCTACTCCATGACCTTCCAAGACTAAGAAGAAGGTAAAGAAGAAAGCTTATAGATAGTTTTACGTGACCATTAATCTTGCGATCATGAGTCACAGGACCACCACTTTAAGTGGAATCCAACCCACAGGACATGGCATTTCACTTCGAAAATATCACATGCATTGACCGGGAATCGGCAGCCAACAGCTTCAACGCTGAACCACTACGCCCCAAGAAGAAGATGATAATTGTTGTTTTAAGGGGCCTAACATCTAGGTTATCGGCCCCTAATGGTTTGGGTGATAGTGAAAGATGAGATGAGAATGAAAACTATAACTAATACTAACTACAGACTTACAGACTAGAAGAAGAAATGGTAAACAAATAAAGGATAAGGCAAATAAAGGACAGGATGAAAATAAATGCCCTCAACCCTCAAAGAATGAGGATTGAGGGACTTGAAAGGAAGGAGAGCCATGAAAGGCGGATAGGAAAGTGAAAGAGGAGAGGGCCCGCCCCAAAGTCAGTGGAAAAAGGGGAAAAAATGAGCCCAGTTCAGGAATCCATTGGGATCGCCAATTCCCATAGTCACCATCCGTGAGCCCTTGAGGGTGTAGCAACATCCAGTGTGCACCAATCGTGGCGGGGCTACATACACCCTGCCTCCTTGAGGGCATTGAGCAGAAGGCAGGAAATAACATGAAAAGAAAAAGAAGGCTGACTTCTCGCAGAAAGAGGGATCGGGAAAGATGAGAGAAGGACCAATTAAGGCGGGAAAGGAAGAGACTCCTTAGGCATCGGACACTCTAATACCATCGGGGTCGGAAGAGAACAAGAGTTGACTAAGAGAGGTCGACAGGATAGAAGACGGAGAGGAGTCCGGCACAAGTAAGTGGAAGCAATGCCGGACTCAGCTGGGGTTCCGTGGTCGCTAACCCACGTCCCACTAGATGTGAGCCCCTGGGGACGCCCCAAGAAGAGTGTAATAACGAGAACAGCCACACACACAAGTAAACGGGGCCATTGACCACGATGAGCAATATCCGAAATGAAACGGAATATTGGAAAACATAAGATGAAAATAATATCCCGAGCTCTCAACAACCCGCAGTACAGTATGTTGACGGCAGAGCTCGCTAGTGGGCCATGGAACGATCTCAAATGATATCAGGAAATAGCGTGGCATTTATCAACAGTCCTTCATTTCCTCTGTAGTAGCGTGCCGTGACACCAGATGGCAGTAGGAAATAGTGAATCTAATCAGAGTAACGACCTGGCAACCATGTTTGACCCAAGTAACGTGTGGGCCATCAACAATATCTTATACATTTTAACTGTTGTTCCTGCTATCGTTAATTCATTTTAAGGCTTGCCACGGTGGGTGAGTGGTTATCATGTCGGACTAACAACCCCAAGCTTGCAGGTTCGCTCCTGGCCGTGGTAAGTCATTTTCAAACGCGACAAAAATCACGACACGCATGTCATACGGTGTTGGCATGTTAGATAACCCATTTGAATTCAGTAGGCCGTGTTCATAATGACAAAATTAATCTCGGGATTTTCCGCCAACACAAAGTTCCTCCTTTCTCTACTAGAAAGCGCTATAGTGTCAAGGAGCTTAGATATCTAACCTCCTTGACTTTTATAGCGCTCCAAAGAACAACAAAACTCGACATGCAAGCTGCCCTTTGGGAGTCAAATAACAAAGCTTGCACCCGGCACCGAGGCCATACGATATTATTTTTATTATTATATTCATTTTAAGGGGCTTAGGACATCTCGGCCATGAGCCTCGTTTTCTTGGGATCAAATAACCTATTGTAACCTATACTTTTGCTTGCCATTCCAGGGTAGCAGGGCGATGTACTCGGTAAATCAGGGCTGGCCAGTCTTTGCACGCTCGGCGATTCAGCTAACGTAAGCTGCACTGGGCGCCGGCAGGCTCTCTCCTGCCTCTCTTGACTGTTCTGCCTGCCCTGACTGCCGGCGCGTCGGACCGAGTCAAGTTGGGATCGCCTTCGCAATGGACGTATTGTAAACAAACAAAAAAACAAACAAACATACTGTTTGCCCAATGCGTTGGTTGTCCGACACATATACAGTATATTGTGTTTCGCGCTTTCCTCCACGTACAGGTACTTGAAAATTACGTGCTTAGTATTCAAACAGTCAGAAATATCGTAAAGGTATCATGGGAATTTTTAATTTCTGTGTCATCATCTTCTGCGATTGATGCAACGATTTTAGAGAGGCGGTGTTGATACAGCCATTTAATGCTTGGGTCTCGTAAGATATGTATTTTGAAGCTGTTTTCTTCATTCTTAGGGGTCTTTCCGTCTTCAACCAGGTAGGTCTGCATCTTACCTTGCCTATTACTAGAAGGTGGTCTGTTTCTAGTTCTGGGTCTTGAAAGGCTCTAACATAGCAACCTATAGGAAGAACTGGAGAGACCAAGTCAACAGAATGCCTGGGGAAAGAGTCCCAAAGCAGTTTGTACGATACCAACCAAAGGGGGTTCGATCTATTGGACGTCCAGCTAAAAGACGGAAGGAGACCGTAACAGGCCACCTGCCCTAATACTTGACTGGCTGATGATGATGATGGGAATTATTTAACACATTGCAATTTCGGTCACATTTTTAGCCTATTTTCAATTTTGAAAAAAATAGGCTTATGAGATCACCTTTTGCCCGTGTGTGTGTGTGCGTGTGTGTGTGTGTGATTCGTGTGTGTGTGTCCCCCTAATAAAATCTAAACGGCTGGAGCGATTTCAATGAAACTCGGAAAGTTCATAGCACTGTTCCCGGCGACCTCGACCGTGCCCTTCAAATTTTGTTACGACTCACCAATCCAACATGGCGGCTGTGCGAAATATTTCACCAGCATTCAATATCTCCAAAACTATTACCGATATTACCCTGACATTTTCTATGGTGATAGAGGGAACTACTATAAGTTCACTTATGTGACCTTTGAAAACCTGGTAACTACAAAACCAACATGGCGGCCAAGCGAATTTGCGACTTTTAAATAGACGTTTCTCGCGATTTGACCAACCAAACGCAATGAAACTTGGTACAGTATGTGTTTATATACATTGTAATGCACCGACATCTAACTTCGTTCAATTGTTTACATAATCACAAGATGGCGGATGTGTGAAATATTTCACCGGCATTCTATATCTCTGAAACTATTAGCGGTAAATCCCTGAAATTTGTACGGAGATAAAGGGCACTACTGGAAGTCCATCTATAAGACTTTCAAAAACCAGTTAACTACAAAACGAACATGACGGCCAAGCGAATTTGAAAATTTTAAATAGACCTTTCTCGCGATTTAATGTTCCAAGCGCACTGAAACCTGGCACAGGAAATATTTATACACATTGTAATCCACTGGTATCTAATTTAGTTCAATTGTTTACATAACCTCAAGATGGCGGCAGTGCGAATTTTAAAATTAAGATTTTATTTATTGTGATGTAGTCATGCGATCGAAGTGAAAGTTTGAATAATGAACCTACGCAATAATTTTCCTTTAATAGTACATGACTCTATGGCCTATACATTTAACAATCCAACATGGCGACCATCCGAAATATTTAGACGATACTGAATATCTACGAATCTATTTTAGCAATCAAACTGCATTTTTTAATGTTCATAGGGGCTATGAACTTAAGTTCACCTAAAGGACTTTAAATAACCCGGTGATCACAAATCCAACATGGCGGTGACCCGAATTATAAATATTCACATGGACGTTTCTCGCAATTTAACCATCCGAGTGCAGTGAAACTTGGTACAGTAAATCCTTATACAAATGTTAATCCACTGGCATCTAATTTATTTCAATTGTTTCCATAACCTCAAGATGGCAGCTGTGAAAAATTTTAAAATCTCCTTGTTTTTTCTGGTGTCCTAATTATGCCATTGAAGTTTGAACACTACACGTTCACAATAATCTGTATGTAACAGTACATAACTCTAGGGCCTACATATATAAAATCCAACATGGCGACCATCCGAAATATTTAGTCGGTTCTCAATATCTACGAATCTATTACAGCAATCAAACTGAAATTGTGTATGTTGATAGTGGCAATTAGCATAAGTAGGATATATGAAAATAGGCTGTATAGTTCTTCACGGAACTACTTGTTATTTTTCTTGTTTTCAATTTGTATCAATTTGTTTTCAAATTTACAATATGCTCAATGTTCGGTACGAGTGTTTAAAAAAATTACAGTCTGAAAGACTAGACGTTATATCATTTCAAATGTCGCATGCTACAAATGCTACACATGTTAGAAAGGCAGGACTTAGAACAAAATATTTCAACAAATAGTTCCATCCAATAAGGGGTTAAAGGTTTCAATCTGACATCATGCCCACCTCAGTAGAAAGGAAAAGTATGTTTTGAATATTGCGTAATCGCGAGGACATATTGCATCATCATGACGTCATCTGATAGCCATGCGGATGTGAGCACGTGCACGTGCACATGTTAGCGTGGGAAGAGGTTGACCTTTAACCGCTTGAAGCAGATAACCTTTGGGTAACCGCTTGAAGCAGATAACCTTTGACTTATTTATGCGATGGAGATAAAAATTAATGGGTGTTGACGTCATCTGATACCCATGAAAGTTTGCAGCTGTGCGAGCGATCACGTGATATGCCTGCAGTGTTCGCGTGAGACGTGGTTGACCTTTAACGTCATCGGGTAAGAATGTAATCTTTGACTTCTTTAAGTAATAGTGATAAAAATATAATGAGATGATTGCGTCAGAAGCTTGTTTTGTAGCATTTGGTCTCTTGAGTGTAGGTGGGGTGAAGGATATATAAATGCATGTGTGCGTGGATGAGTTTAACTTCTACGTTTGCGCGAAGAGAGTGTGTGTGTGAAAGAAATAAAGAAAGCCAACGACGAGGAACAAATTGTGTGTGTGTGTGATGGATGTTCTAACGAAGTTCAATAACTTAGCCACTTGCATTGAGTATTCTAATTAGAAACTATCAGAACTAATAATTGATTTACCGTAAGTGGTCCAAATTATTCGGGCTGTGGGGACGAGATTTGGAAGAAAAATAGTGGTGGACATTATCATTGAAGGTGAAATAACAAGTGTATTTCTACCAGCAGTATTTGCAAAACTAAGCGCATCAGAGATCGATGAACTAAACTCACTGAGAGTCAAACTGATGTTGGTGTATTTGGGGTTGAAGAACCGCTCACATCAAGTTGTTTTAAAACTGTAAATTTTTGGTGAGTATATATATGCAGATTATATATGTATTGATTGATATAACGAATTATATATATATTTAGTTGCTTATTATTTCTTAATTTGTTTAATTTATTTTTTTCAGATTATCTAAAAACTAATAAAAAGGAACAGGAAAATGATGTGGAAAACTGTTAATTTTCTGAGTGGAACTGAACATCGATCGCACCCGGTAATAGAGTATCATCGTGTATGCTTTCATCAGTCTGAAGAAGAAGAAGAAGGAGAAGAAGATGATAATGAGGTGAGTCATAATGAGAAAGAAGCTTGTTTTAACAAATGGACATCTTCGAGTGGAATTTCAACATTTTCAGTCTACGTTACTAATAATAGCAAATCAGATGATAGTCAGCGAGAGGTGACAGAAACAGTTCTAAGATATTTGTTACAAGAATTATGTGAAGATGAACATTTTATTTGTTTCTTCGGATACAATACATTTGATGAGGTTTACAAAATTGAATTTTCCATCACTTGTTTTGAAGTAACAAAATTGAATGAGTATAGAAACAAATTGCTTGGTAAACTTCAGGATGAATTTCCCTTTGAAGCCATTCATTGTTCGCTGGAGATTACAGGAAGCAATTTATCTCAATGGCTTGAATACATAATACAAGATTATAGGTTTATGGTGAGCCGATGTTACAGCAACTGCTGGTGGTGTATTAACAACAGTGCGAATTGGACAATTGCTTAGACAACAATGGCAACACCTCCTAGCAAACGTAGAAAAGTTGATATTGTAATACATAATAATAACAGTGAAAATATAAGAAACCAATTGGACAATGCATTTGAAAGTGTTTCGAATTTTAGAAGTGAACTAAACGGTGCTATTTCAATATCATACCAAATCGGGGAATACACTCAAACGGACTTGATTGAGAACAGTGATGAGTTGATTGAATGTTGGAGAGTTATTAGTGAGCACATATTGCAACAAGCTGTGAATTGTGAAGAAATTACACTTCAAATAAAGGATGAATCTTTCTTAAGCTGTGAGTTAATTGAAACAGCATTCAATTCTAGAGTGTACACACTTGCAGTTTCAAATGTTAAGAATGAGTTTTTGGATCCCCGCGAATTTTTAGCAAATGCTAATATTTGGTTTACAAAGTATGTTAAGAAAGCGTTAACTGTGCAAGCTTTAAAGGTGAATTCAGTTTTGTGTGCACAGTATGTGCTTCGCGACATATCAGAAACAAAATATTTTGCTGTCAAAAATAAAGTAGTTTTCGAGTATACGGATGTAAATGAATTTTATAATAATCATATCATTGAAGGTACATTGACAAAAATGAGCGAATTTGAAGCAAATGGCTCTGGGTGGGCTTTAGAAAAAATTCATAGTTTGAGAATTAATATAAATAAATATGTTGGATTTCGAGTAGGAATGTCCAATACTAGTAGATTGCCTGATGTAATAGTCAATAAACATGCAGTGCTAAATTTGTATGATACAAAGGAAGCTTGTTTTGCGTGGAGTGTGGTTGCTGGTTTGTATCCAAAAACGCGAAACGTGAATCATCTTTCTTCCTATCCTAATTACAGAGATGTTTTAAATTTAGATGATATTCCAATTCCAATGCAAATGAAATATTTAAACAAGTTTGAAAATCAAAACAATATTTCTGTGAATGTGTATGAAGCACAATATGATGAAAACAAATGGGTGTGTATGGGAACAAACGAAGTAAAAGGAAAAAAACATTTACTATTGTACCTTTGTATGTATCAGATAAAGTATATGAAAGGAGTGTGGACTTATTGATGTTGCAGATTGGAAACAGTGAAAGTTATCACTTTTGTTTAGTTATGCGAATTGAAATCGAGACAAGTGAGAATATACCTGAAGATACAACTCTTTATTGTGTTCTTATTCATGATCGTCAAATATCTTACAGACCATTAACTAATGAAGTAATTATCTAAACCAATATTTGTTAAGTTATAAGCAAGCAAGTAAAGAAGTATTCTCACTTTAGTTGCAATCATGGTATTGACAACAACAAACTCTCCTTCTACTGATGCTGACACGTGGAATAAGAAGCAGCCAATAGTTGCAGACATTCGCAAGCTACCAAACGGCAGTTTGGAACTTGCTTACTGTATGTTAAATAACAGCAATATACCTTCATTCAGTCCTGTGTTAACATGGGTCGCAGCGTATTGTGAAAAAAACTCTTTCTTCTTTTTTTGACTCTATTAAAAATAAATATGAATATTTATTTGTGTATAATTTGCCACAAGAATTTTCTTTGTTTGCACTAAAAACACTTTCCCCTGGGTCATTAATCGATCTTAATACGATGGATGGAATGTCAGATCTAATGTTGAAGCATAGCCAACGTTTACCTACAGATTGTCCAAAACATTTACCATCTCTTGCATTGGGAAGCAATAGTTGTGCTAAATTTAATGTCAATGCTGTTCAACATTGGTTAAATTCTTCTTATGGCATCATGAAAATCGTGTGTTCGATAATAAACAAGTTTCGAAACAATGGACTTCAAGGTTTTAATAAGTTTGATTGGAACTACTTTCCTATAAACATACTGACTATATATGAGCCACAACGAATTCGTCTGGAGTGGGAACATCTACCAGATCATCTAAAAAGAAAATTTCAATTGTTTCATCTTCGCTGCAAATGTGATAACTGTAACCGTTATCTATAAAAGGTAATTCATTAAATCTACTAGTGTTGTTGACACCTATACATATTTTGTTTTTGTTTGCTTTTTCAACACAGTGTATATTTTTTGTCTACAGAAAATAAACATCTGGACAACTAAAAGAACAAGATCATCTCGACACACACTCATCAGGACAACTAAACGAATGAGATTACTTCAACATTCATACAAGAGAAATAAAATTGTATAAATTGTAATTCTAAATGAATAAAGAAGAAAAGGTCTTTGTACCACTTCATATTAAAGTTTCTTTAATGATCAAGCACCTCCTCACTCCACATGTATATAAAATAATATTTGTCAGGTGAGGGATTCGAACCCTCGCTTTCAATTTCTGAAAATTAGATCACGCCTTAGACCGCTCGGCCAACCCAACACACGCAAATCTTGCATATTAGCCAGCATGTTTTGTTGGTTCATATCAGTTCACATTTAGCTTCGTGTGGGGAACATCTTTTTTTTTTTTTTTTTTTTTTTTTTTGAAGTAAAGCATCATCATGAAGTATTTTAATTGTGTAAAGTATTCCAAGAAACAGTTAATGCAAATGATATTGGGTCAAAAAGGAATGAATTTAAAATCTGAAAGAGATCGGCTAAAAACATTTAAGAACTGGTCTTCAGACAGTTTTACGAACACTGCATGGTTAGCAGCTGCGGGATTTTACTATTATGGATATAAGGATATGGTCAGGTGTGCTTTCTGTAATCTTCAACTTAGTTATTGGGAAGAAGATGATGATCCGTTTGAAGACCATAAGAAATGGGCTTTTTCTTGCCCTTACGTAAACAATATTTCTCCTAGCATAGAATTAAAATCTGAATATGAAAGACTTAAAACTTTTCAAAATTGGCCTCTTCCCTCTCCAAACGAATTTTGTTTAGCATCAGCAGGATTTTATTATACCGGTCATGGTGATACGGTGAAATGTATATTCTGTAAGATTGAAATTGAAAATTGGAGAGAAAACGATATTCCTTTAAGTGATCATAAAAAATGGGCACCATATTGTCCATATTTAAGAGGGTTTTACGTTGGCAACGTTGATTTAAATCCTGAAAATCCTACTATTATTCCATATAATACAAGTTATGATACGTGTGGAAACAATATATGTTGATGTGATGTGATTTTTTGTGCAGTGTGCATTCTCAGAAGTAAACGTAGACATGCTGAAGTTTGTTAAGCAGTCAAACACTCTACCAGTAATTTCATTTACTAATGGTGAAAACCAGAGTAAAAGTGAAAAAAGAAAGCATAGTGTTTTACTACCGAACACTATTCGATGTATCATTTGCGGTCCATCGAACTGTGGCAAAACAAACGTAATGCTAAATTTATTATGTCACAAAAATGGAGTTCGTTTTGAAAACGTTTATATTTATTCTAAGTCACTTGCTCAAAGTAAGTATGTTGAATTAAAAAAGTTTTTGGACTCTATAAAAGAAATAAAAAGTGATTGTTTTTCGATAATGATGAAGTTATGCCTCCAGAAATGGCTAGAAAAAAACTCTATATTTGTTTTTGATGATGTAGCCAGCAATAAACAACAACACATGAAAGATTATTTCAGTAGAGGTCGTCATCACGAAGTTGACGTATTTTATCTTTGTCAAACATATTCTTGTATACCTAAACATCTAATTAGAGATAACGCTAATGTTTTAATTCTTTTTAAACAAGACGGAACAAACTTGCGTCATGTATATAACGATCATGTAAATACAGATATGAGCTTTGATCAGTTCTTCGATATTTGTTCTTATTGTTGGCAAAACTCTAAGTTTGGCTTTTTGGTTATCGATAAAGATAGCGATTTACAAAATGGTCGATATCGCAATGGATTTGATGTTTATTTTCAGTTATAAATAATAGTTCAAAAGAGCTAAATGCTCATTCGCGTTATACACTTTGTGTGGTTAACAACCTAACTATGGCATCGTTTAACAAAATCAATAACGTGTCTATCAGACCACCAACTTCACGCCATGATATTGCAACTAAATCGTATGTTGATGATAAGCTACTGCAATATGGAAATCAAGTAACAACAACAAGCGATGGACATCCAAGTATTAACGGCAAACGGTTAAAAGATGTTGGAACGCCCATACATGTTGAAGATGCTTGCAACAAAGGTTATGTACTGAAGTTACTGAATGAGCTAAATAAAATTGAGTCTAAAGAAGACATACAACGAAACATTAACGACCTTAAAGGTTTAATTTTTTCAATTTGTAAAATAGAGAAACAATAGAATAGAGATTGAACTGGATGGCAGTGACATTGTAGTTGAAGAACAAGATGATATACAGTTTCGACTTAGAGACCCCGAGAAACATAAAACCAATGATCTTCCTCTTCAAATTGATTTTGAATATACTATAAATAAATAAAACAACTACAATTTTAGTTTAGTCATGGAGAAGAGCTTGAAGATTAAAGCTGAAAGTCGAGTAAAGGATAAACTTTCTCGCTTAAAAAAAGATGTTAAGGACAAGTATCTTTCACTTCAAAATGATGTTAGACGTCAAGAATTAGATATAGAGACTAAGTTTAAACCAGTAACAAATTCATTAAATCAGCTTGTAGCTATTGCTAATACAACGTCAACTAAGAAAAAAGAAAATCAAAAAAGAAAACAAAAATGATGATTCTGAATCAACTGCTACTTCAGACGAAGAAGATGGAGATAGCGTCAAAATAATTACACTACTTAACCGCTACTTTGATCCGTTCATTAAACAAAACGTGGATAGAACATTTGGTATAACGATAAGAACGAGTTTTCTTTGATAAAAAGTGGATAAAAGTTGGTGGTGAAAAATATCCTATAACAGAAGGTCTACTTGAATTGATTCAAAGGAAAGTACCAGATCACTCTATAATCGATAGGAGTGATTTAAGTTCTTTTTTGAAATTATTAAATGTTTCAAACGTGCACAAAAGAAATTATGCAAGCAATGCAGCTCCGAGAGGAACACAATCTCATAAGTATAAAAATATAATCGAACCCCTTCTTACTGAAGACATAGATAGAATTATAAAAACAACAGATGAGAATGAAGAAGCAAATACTACGATGCATACTGGATATGGCCAAAAGAAACACATCACACCACAAGCCATTTGGAAATTCGAAGGAGGAAACAATATTGAATTTATCCATTGGAATGAACCAAACAAATTAGTATCAAGACTTAAAAAATTAATTGCATCGAAAGCTGCAGGTCACACAGGACTTGACAGCGAAATCTTTGCAATTGAAGAAGAACTAAGAAATGCAGGATATATTGAATAAAAATTCATACATTTGTAAAACAATGCACAGTATGTTATAAATCTTTGTTTAGAAATTAACTATGAACGAAATCAGACGAGGAATTGCAAAAGAACTTCATGCACCTCTTAGAAAAAAGTTTAAAAGACGACATGTTATTAGCAAAGGAATCGATGACCTCCATGAAGCTGATCTTGTGGACATATCAAAACTTGCAAAATGGAATAATGGATTTAAATATTTATTAACCATTATTGACGTTTACTCAAAATATGCATGGGCAATTCCTCTTAAAACCAAAAAAGGAAGTGAGATTGTAAAAAGTTTAAAATTTGTTTATTCTCAAAGTAAAAGATTGCCCAATTATTTTCACGCTGATCGAGGAACGGAATTTTACAACCGTGAATTCAAAACATGGTCTCAGAAACAAAATCTAAAGCATTATTCCACTGGGAGCTCCATAAAAGCGAGTGTAGTAGAAAGATTTAATCGAACTCTTAAGGAATCGATGTGGAAAGAGTTCACAACACATGGTTCATACCGACGGGTACATATTTTGCCTGAGTTATTAGTAAAGTATAATCACAAAATACATCGCAGCATTGGCATGAAACCTATTGATGTAAAAAGAAACAATCCACCCCGCTTGCCAACACAATATAATGAAACTTTAAGAAAACCAAAATATAAAATCGGTGACATTGTAAGAATATCAAAAATCAAGAAACACTTCACCAAAGCCTACGAAGCTAATTGGACTACGGAATTATTTACAATTTATAAAGTTCAAAATACTAATCCACGAACATATCTTTTAAAAGATCATAAAAATTTGCCGATATTTGGGGCGTTTTATGAAGCAGAGTTACAACGAACGAAACATCTTAATATTTACTTAGTTGACAAAGTACTACGTAGAAAAGGAACCCAAGCCTTCGTATCTTGGCTAGGATTCGATTCAACTCACAACTCTTGAATTTCGAACAAAAACATATTCTAATTAAAACAATGTAAGTTTTTTTTAATTCATCGCAATAAATTATTATTACTATTATTAATATTATTATTATTATTAATGTGTCTCATATTTTTCAGCTCACGAAAACCAACACACTCAAGAAAGAAAAGAATGATTGTACTTACCTTCCACACAAGATAACCAGCATATTCAACTCTGCAGACAGCATCTTCAATTCTCAGCATCTTGGCGGAAAAAAAAGAACTACTTACCACTTTAAGAACGAAGATCATACCATTTTGTTTTCACTATTTCGTATTATATAATTAATGTAAACCACAATGATTAAAATAAATATATTTTAAAAAATATATACATCCGTCATTTTAAATAAAAAACACTGACCCTGTCCATTTAATTAATGATTTGACAATCATCATCATCATCATCAACTTCTTCTTCTTCTTCTGCTTCTTCAGTTTCTCCAACACGCTCTCATCCTCTTCTTCACGTTCTTCTGCTAGAGGAGGCGGAGGAGTCATTAAATCCTCCAACCTCAGTCCATGAAGAGGAGTCATACTTATAATATCCTCACCCCTCACTCTGAATGCTCGAAGTCTATTAATCAAAACATTAATAATTTCAATATTTAGTCCATTTAATATTAATTCAGCACTATATCGTTGGTCTGACACTATTTTCTTTACATGAAACTCGAAAATTTCTCTTTCTCGATCACTTAAAGTGTTTATGATTATTCATTCTTCTACTTTTACAGCCGAAATAAGGTAATTTAAGTTCAGCACCCTCGCTCGCTCTCCTATTAATTTCACCTCTCCTATGCGGCACAACTTCTCAATAACACATTCAAATACGTTCATGATGAGAGCAACTATGGCTCCCAAACCATCTCTGCTCATATATACTATGAAGTTAAATAAACAAAAAGCTCATTAAACATATCACATGAATGAGGCTCTGTGAACGGACATCCAAACTTGTTCTCTCATTAAAATAATTTCAGACTTCAATAATGATGGTTAAGAATTTAAAACAAACAAACCAATATTCATTTCATGCAGTCAATGCTATATATTTGTGTTATAAAACAGTCTATGCAGAAAGAGACCACAGAGCATGCAAGCCCGCAAAAAATGTTAACTAACAGCTGCACATCCTTTATGGAGCAGCAAGCAGGACCTCCCACGTTCAGCATGCTAGCGCTAGCCAAAGAACGGTAACAGCCGCGCGCGGGGCAAAAGGTTATCCGATTCAAGCGGTCAAGGGTCAATCTCTTCTTAGTGCTAACACATGCAGACCAATTAGCAAACGCATATGAATAACCAACTGGCTCTCCATGGGCGCGTCGCGCCCAGACAGTCTCATTCAAATGTTAGTACACCTAAAACATTTCCGCTAACAAAGACGCCATTTGAACATTTTCTTTTCATTTTTGTTCTATACACCTGAGAGTTGGTTTACTGGTAGAGGAGATAGAGAGCTTTCATTTATGTCAAACAATTTTTTTATAGATTTCCTAAATTTGGAAATATAGCCTATTTTCAAAATTCAATTTATTTTGTCCTAGAGAGTTGAAATTTGGTGTGAGGCTAGAGCAGGTCAAGGCCATTCATTTATGTCAAACAAACTTTTTTGTCGCGAACACTGCAGACATATCACGTGATCGCTCGCATGATGATGCAATATGTCCTCGCGATTACGCAATATTCAAAACATACTTTTCCTTTCTACTCACCTCTTTAAGGGTCACCCTGTATTTGAGTCTGACATATTTTACAACTCCTCAAGGGTCACCCATTATTTCAATCTGATATCTTGCAAACCTCTTTAAGGGTCACCTTGTATTTGAATTGAATCTAACATACTGTACACCTCGTTAAGTGTCACCCTGTATTTTGCTCTGACATCCTGCACACCTCTTTAGGAGGCACCCTGTATTCTTATCTTGCATCTTGTATATCTCTTTAGAAGTCACCCTGTATTCTTGAGTGACATCTTGTACACCTCTTTAGGAGTCACCCTGTATTCTTGTCTGACATCTTGTGCACCTCTTTAGGAGACACCCTGTATTCTTCTCTGCCATCTTGTACACCTCTTTAAGAGTCACCTTGTATTCATATCTGGCGTCTGGTATATCTCTTTAGGAGTCACCCTGTATTCTTATCTGGCATCTTGTACACCTCTTTAGGAGTCACCCTGTATTCTTTTCGCTTCTCTCGAAGCCCCAGGTCGCTCGACGCCCCAGGACTCTTTCAACAGACTCCATTAACCATTAACTTAGGCTTCCCGCGTGGCTGCATGACGTCACGCACTCGCCGTCCTTTACCCATTAACTTAGGCTTCCCGCGCGGCTGCATGACGTCACAGTCTCCGTCTCCGTAACGCAACCGTCTCCGTCTCGCATAACGTTAGACCCAAAGCATAACGACGAAATTGACAAGATCATTTGAAATGATAAAGACAATCAAACATGTCCGCCAAGTGGTACGGACCTTCTTGTTTCGCCAGAAGGTGAACAGGCGGTTGGTCTGTCTTGCCACATGACCATAAAAAGCTATCTTTCTTTTCTTGCCAGAGTCAGAAAGCTTCTCTATTTGTCCGTAGAGCTCTGAGTTGTGTTGTCCCCATCTTCTAGTAACCCCCCTCCCCCCACTTGTGTGAGAAGTGCTTGATTACGTGTATAGATAATTCATGAAATTATGTCAATCATTAGGGGATTAATTGTGATCCCCCACCCAGTGAACATTGGATACGCTTGAGTTGACCGACATATTCTAATAATAGGGAACCAGTATTGTTTGATGCCACTGTACAATCTCTCTAGCAGTCCAGACAGGTGTTCGCCTCTCGTGACTGATGGTGACTTCCGCTGAGAATCCAGCTGATAGGGTCTCTAGGGCCAGACCGTACATGCGCTAGCCCTTAAGACAGGCTGTTCCAGCCGAGCAACTCGTCAGTGAGCAGCCGAGTACTCGCCACCTTACGTGAGTAAACCTGCAACATGCAATGCAGCTCTGCTGTGTGGGCTGCCGTCACTGCGCGGTGGATACATCAAGACTGGCAGGAAGCGTATGGACTTGTGTTATGACCTTCGCCCAATGACGTATTGGCTAATACCCCCAGTCCCTGTCCAACCGTGCTCCGAGCAACACTGCTGAGTACTCGCGTGTACTCATACTCAAACTCGTGGATTTGGAACAGACTGCCTTAATGCAAGGGTTTTAACCTGTGAGGTGTGAGTGTCCTCTATAATTTTGTAATATTGCTCTTCAGAATTTACACCAGTCTGAACGTAAAACATTAAGTTATAAGAGTTTCTTCTTTATACAAAGTATTCTGATCAGAACAATAGATCTAATGAGATAGGCACAAAGTTTGAATAGCTACAACAATGGATGTCTTCAACTATTTATTTATTATTTATTGAATACCCATTACAGTAAATTTAACCCTATTACACAAAGTGCATTAGGGTTGCTGTTTGTTACAAAATAAAGAATTAATTACATCATAAATTATGAGATTAATTTGAAAAATTAGATGAATAAAAGCTAAAAACGGAGAGAGTGTGGAGTTACATGCAGTTATATCTACAAAACCTTGAGAGTTACTACGCATATGTCGGCTTGTTACCATTATTGAGTATACTTCAATTGCAGGCACTGAAAATATCATAGAAGAGTTTCCCCCGGGCATCCTCAATAGGGCTACCCTAGGAGCCATGCTTGGCATTAATATCACCAGTAATAAGTACTGGTTTCCCTCTCAGATCGTCGCATATTTTCTGAATATTTCTTCAAGTAATAATGCTTAGAATTTCACTTTATTGGAATGCACAATCATGAGTGTTACAATGAATGTTTAGAAGACCGTTTTTAATAATGTAAACATTATGTGTCAGAAAACTGTATCATAATGAGGCTCATTATAACACTATTTTTCATTACGAAACAGTTTCTCCTACCAATCAGAGTTCAAGAAACAGTTGTGTGACCAATTTGGTAAGGATACCTTCGCACATGCGCTCAAAATCCAACATATTTCTGTGTTGGCGAGCAAAGTGAATGGTCTCTGCTTTCGGAATGCCTTGACCTCGCATGCGCTCTGTTCAGTCAGCAAAGCCAGCGCGCCCTGTTCACTAACTGAATTAACTGAATCCCACAGATATTTATGAATATTTATGTTAAAACATATAATAAAGTTATAATTATCGGCGAACATAAACAGTCGTATGCAACTCGCCTATAATGGCTCGTTGCAGAATGTACTATATTAATGCAGCCAATGGCCATGTACTTTTCTTTTCAGGACGGATCAGGGAAGGGATATTGGAAGGAAATCGGCCGTGGACTTATTGACATGAACCGTCCCGGCATTTGCCTGGTGGTGAAAATGGGAAACCACAAAAACCATTTTCAGGACAGTCGAGGTGGGATTCGAACCCACACTCTCCTGATGCCAGTGAGACACGAAGTAGCGCGTTAGTGCTCTTGGCCACCGCGGATAATTTACTACTTAAAGTAGGAAGTTCTTTCATTATTATCTCCAGTAATATCAAAAGTATAAGTTACAATGATGTGTTTTAAGAAAAGATAGTAAAAGAAAAAGGAAGTAAAGTGATGTATGATGTACCCGATACCTAGTTGAGGCTATCGGCTACGCCAGCAGACATTAAGCCGTAGTTGAGATTATGGGAAGAGTTATGAAAAGATAGCGCTCAAATCGAGTCAAGAGGAATGTCAAGATGACGTAGAAGGTCTAGGATTAAGAAGGCACTGACAGCAGTCAAGCAGATGGAATTATGGATGGAAATATGAAGCTTTATTAAGATCTATATGGAACATGGTATTTAAACATCTCAGAAGAGAAGATATAACAAGCATTATATATGGTAATAATTTGAAGGAAGTCAGATAACCCTTAAGTTATTTTATAACTTAATAGCCGAGATGATCGGGGTTCGAGATTATATTTGTGACGCAAGACCACAGAGGTGGGGAGAACGTCACGTGACTGCGCCAGGGAGATGCAGGTCAATGCAGTCTAGAGACAGTCAGTCGAGCTCTGTAAGCAGAGGAGTCGAGCTCAGTTAGCAAGAGAGTCAAGTACAGTTAGCAAGAGAGCGAGCTGAGTAGGACATATGCCGAGCGTATGGTAAAGTCGCGCAGCGAACAGCATTTGTCACGGAAAGTGAAAGCGACAGTTTTAACTTCACCAAGCAGAGAACGGAAAGTAGGTCAATGAGCCAGGCAGACACCCGCAGTAGGCAGCGTGAAGACCGGTTACGGAACCAGCTGTACGGGCCAAGCAAGCATAGAAGGCCGGGGTTTAGAACAGCACTGTAAAACGAGTCGGAGAACTTTATTTCAAGCTGCATTTTGGTTACGCAGAACAGCATAGCAGAGCGGCATGGCGAGGCCAGCTTTAAGCGGAGATTATTCTAGAACATTGCAGTAGAGACGAGCGGGATATTTCCAATTTTATACGCAAGCAATATGATAGAAGCTGAACTTCATTACAACATTGAGTTAGGAATCATATTCAGTAATCAAATTGTACAGGCAGATAGTTACGAGATACTGCAACTGTGAACTTTGAATGAACATAGTTATTCAATGACATTACGACTATGCATTTCATAACGGAACATGCAGAGCGACCATGGGGTCCAAGTAACATTAACGATTTTAGGCAAACGGAATGTTACAGGCATATGCACTTATGAACATTGGCACGTGCATTAATGCAATTCTTTCTTATGAAGTGTTATAAATTACCGAGTACAAACACAGCTACAGGGTGTTTCATAAACTTAGACACTCTCATAAAAAAAATTATTTTCTGCAAGTGAAACTAAACCGCTGTGGAGATTGAACTTTCAACACTCAAACCGAACATTGTATGGGACAGTGGCGTAACGTAGAAGAGGAATATGGGGTACGCTGTTTCTATGAACTTTTTCGGGAGGATTTGGACAGTATCCGCTATGGATAACCAGCAGTTTATCATGTCGGAGTAAACGAAGACGGAGACGCGATGGCACCACAGAGCGATGGATTCGATTCCTGAAGAGGAGGAGGTCCACCAGCTGATTCACTTGAGGTTTGAAGGCAATCGTCATTGCGTGGGTGGAATGATATTCACGCCGATCTTTCGAGAAATTCATTACATAAGGATAATCGACGATCTTTGAAATTTAATAACAGCTGATTATGAGAAGGTACTGTAAGAGTTATAACTTCCTGATATGATTATTTTCATGAATACTGGGCACACATGTATATTTTTCTAATAGGAGTGATACGATTATTTAGACATGGCTTTGACTTTATATGCTTCAAATTTTGCTAGAATATGGCGTGACCATATGATATGGCAGGCATCATTATACGAAATTCTCACCATTGGTTGGCTTTATTAAGCAGATGTTTGGTCTTTTAGACATTTTTCCAGTAAGGATAGTTTTCATGAATAGTTTTTTTTTGTGTGACGAGTATTTCGAACTCGTGATCTGCAATTGATTATCTAAATTACTTCGTCAGTTCATTGCATACTAGCGAGTGTGTATTATTCATCAGTAGGGATTTTTCCATTGGATTGTTTAGAGATATTAGGATGTTATTCACTTTAGTGAATGAATATCGCTTTTATATGACAACTAGAGACTTGTTGATTCCGATCTGGTACATTCACTCATTTAGTCTTCGAGATGGGGTCTTTCGTATTTATACGATTGTATGGTGGTTACTCATCTTACCCATCGTTCAGGGCACTATCATGTTAGTCGACGGGGCGAGGTCTTTCGTATTTATACGATTGTATGGTGGTTACTCATCTTACTTGCCATTGAGGGACTCATTTTTATCATCCGAGTGTACTTGAGATTGTAAGAGAATCAAACAAGGAACTACTAGTCACATATCAGTCGAATTTTTGTTAAATAAAGTAAAGATAAATGTCAACAGGGTTACATTTGTAATTCTTGTTTGCCAATCCAATATTTTGTTGCTATACTCTTTTGAGAGTACTTTCAGTTTAACAGCTGGTACAGCTGATGCTTTTGATGATTTTTATAATTGTGTTTGATACCTTTGAGAAGGATTTAAAGTAATTGAATCTTGTAAGATGAATCATTAATGGTCAGATTTATTTTAAGGCAGATCAGTATTGCATATTTTGATATGAGAGATTATAGCACATTGGTGTTTTTCTGTGATGTGAATTATGAGAATTGTAAGAGAATTTATGCTATTTGAAAGCAGATCTTGATTTACTAAGGTAATATTTTTTTCTAATTGTTTAAGAAGTTGTCTAGATGTGATCAGAGTAATTACAGTTATTGGAGATTGTGTGCGTTGATAATTTGAAGCTAGTTATATATTTTTTGTAGATCATGCAACATGGTTAAGTGAAGTTTGTGATAGGCATTTTGTAGAAGTTGCCAAGTGAAAGTTGCAATGTTGCTAATGTATTTTGAGGCAGACATGAGGTTGTCGAACCCAGTCTAGCGTAATTTTTGAGATTCAGGCTGTATGCTGAATATTTATGGAGTTTTGTGGAATAATCGTGGTATTCAAATGTGATATTTGAAGAAATGAGAATAATGTAGTTGTGGATAGTCAGATCCAACGTGATGTCGTGAAGGCAATAACATTTTTGGCATGATAATTAAATACGAGATATAACTTGGAAGTGATAAAACTGTAAGACAACGTTCTATAACCCATATTAAACAATTTTTTAGGAAATTAAACAAATAAATAAAGTTGATAATACAAGATTTTCTGATAATAATAATTAATGGAATAATAATCTGAAATTTGAGCATATTAATGATCTGACCTAATGAAATAAAAATCGGAATGACTAGATGAAATAATAAAAATCTAAATAACCAGATGAATAAAATTTAAATAAGTTGATAAATTAAATTTTGGAATAGATCTATGAATTAAATAAATGGATGAATTAAAGATTGAATAAATAAGCTGACTTAAGTAAATTAATAGATGATTGAATAGATGATGAATAACTGAATTAGAAGGTGATAATTAATTAAAGAAGCTGATGATTAATGAATTTATATGGAATTAAAATAAATTTAATTGAGATATAATTTAAGAAATTGCAACTTGAGTTGAGGAATTAAACAATTTATATTGATGATTTAAGGTGATTTAATCTGAAGTAGATGATAAAATAAGAGTGTGTGAATAATTAGAAAGTATAATGAAGTGATGATAATAATTTTCATTTAAATGATTTAATGGTGATGAGTTAATGATTCTGACAGGAATATGTTGAATTTTGAGATGAGAATTAATGAGAGAAATATTTAACTTTGATGATGATGATGAGTATGACCAATGAGCAGTGGATTTTCTGTAATTCACAAACAAGCAATCAGTAATGACAATGAATATAGTGTAAATTAGTTATTCGATGTTTAGGAGCATTTTACTAACATATTCAGCATTTGAATAATGCCATGCAAGCCATAAATTATGTGATATTTAAAATATGTGTTTATAATATGTGTGTTTAGACAGATTAATAATATTTTTTAAATCCACATTCATGATGTTAATTTAAAGAGAAATTAGGTCTCAGGTATCACGAATGTCAGAAGAAAGACATAGTGCTACGGTGATCCTGAGAACCCAAGAGAACTTTAGAGATTTTTCCTGTTTTATGTGGATTAAATACTTTTGATTAGAAAAGAGATGGTTCGATTTTTCTGGACAATGACAATTTAACGTTGGCATTCGACCATGCTCTCAGGTAGGATGAATATTTAAAATGTCTGTCTGACTGTCAAAGTGAAATAAATTTGTTTTTATCTTAGTTGTGATCTGATGATGGTGTGATTTTCCTTTTTCTTTCCTTGTATTGATTAAGGCTTAACCGGAAAGGATGTGGTTTGCTAGGAGTTCAGTTGATGGCGCCCATTTATATTTGCATTTTTTTAAATTAAATTTAAGCCCGTAACGACCCTAGAGATACTTTGTCTCGTGTTACCCTCTGCTTTTTCGATATCTCAGCTGAATTTCCGACACATTCCTTATTTGACTAGAGGTTCATTTAACTCCGCTCTGTCCTGGAACTCCAGGAATGCGATGTAATAGCAGATGGGTCATCGCATCCCCAGGACGAACGGGTACAATACGGCCCGGAGGTTCATGCGCTATGAAATGAATAAATATGCATGCAAAAATGCGCTAATTTTTGCATCCCGGTTCAACAAAAATGCACTATGAAATAACTGCAACAATTACTATCACTCCATATTCTATAGCGTTTCTAATTTGAATATTAAAGAAATATGAACAGATGGACGTATAACTACACCTATTTTAAAATATCTCAACTATGTTCTAAATAGTTGTTGTTTTGTTAGCGTATGGCTTTTAGTGCCGGGAGTGTCCGAGGACATGTTCGGCTCGCCAGTTTTGTAGCTGCTTCGAGACGGACACCCAATGGGTGAGCTACAAGTACCGTTGGGGAGGAAAGTGGGAATGTAAGGACGAGGAGTTGGAAGGTAGCGGCTGTGGCCTATAGTTGGGGACCAACCCCGGCATTTGCCTGGAAGGAAGATGGGAAACCACAGAAGACCATCTTCAAGGTTGCCGGCGGGGGGATTCGAACCTCCTCGCCTCCCGGATGTGAGCGACTGCCTGCAGCCACGCCGTAACCACCGGTTGTTCTAAATAGTAGAAAATGTTAACGGAACTTCAAGCGGTGTTGACCTGCAATAATTATTATATTATGCTAATTTTTAAGTACATCTGATATACAATTTTAATGACCATTGAAGTTTAACAAGAAGTTCCGTGACGAACTAAAGAGTCTACTTTTCTTAAAATTTAAGAATCATGCCAATGACTATTCTATATGGATCTATCTAGAATAATGACGAAATTTAGTTGGTACTGTAATATAGAAATATCAAATTAGTTCAATACTGTATACCTGGCATAATGTAACGTAATGTAGCCCAATAGAGCACTACAGTTGGCAGCCCTGGTGACAATATATTCTTAGTTCCATCTCTTAAGGTACAGAATACAAAATTTGGTTGAAGTCCAATGGACGTTACATGCAGTTAAACATTGGATCTAACAGTGCACGTAAAATCGTGTTGGCAACAATGTCATGCATGTATTGGTCAGAAATAATCTGGAATAGTACGATCTATTGTTGTTCCAATTTTGAACGAAATCCATTAGTTAGTATAGAAGTTACATGCATTTAAAAATTGGACCTATCAGCAGGCTTAAAAACATGTTGGCACCACTGACGTATATTAGTTACTCCAAATTAATCTAGAATGCCAGGTTCTATACGTGTGCATAGTTTAAAGCTGTCGACTTGCATACTTTCTGATATATTGGTATTTGGATAAAATAAATTGAGAGCATGTATTAACAGTTGGCAGCCCTGGTGGATCTGTGTTCATGTACACATAGCACATACAAGATTTGGTTGAATTCCAATTGATAGTCTAGAAGTTATATGCATTTAAAAATTGGACTTATCAGCAGGCTTATAATCATTTCGGCAACACTGCCATGTATGGCCTCCTGGAAATTAAACTGTAATATTATTATATATACGTGTGCCAATTTTGAAATAGCTCCCATTCACACCTTCCAGGATATCCAACATGAAGCTCAAATTTCAATTGCGATTTTTCAGCAGTTGGTAGCACTGACATCATTTTCAAATATGGCATTGAGATATTCAGGTATAGATCTTTACTCATACCAAATTTTGTTTCTATTGCTGCAACCGTTTAGGAGTTGATAGGGGGGGGGGGGGACACACATATAGCCAGACAGACAGACATATTTGCCCGGATCGATCTCATAAGTCTACTTTTTCCTCATTTTTGCAAAATGTGAAAAGTAGGCTAAAAATGAAAGAAAATACAATTTTACATACTGAATGCTGAATAAAAATAATTCACATTAACTTATAAAATAGACTGAAATGTGCTAGGTATTAAAATAGTTTCAGTAGTATTCTGAGATGGACTCTCAGAGTCCGAATCGAAATATACGACTTGATGAACGTGAAGTAACAAAACGTGATTCAAAACAACAGGAAATTAGAATATGCGCCCTCCTCAAGCAGAGATATGGGCTTAAACAGGAAAACGAGAACAATGATGAGGCATTGTGCCAAAATAACCAAAAAATGCATAAATATACAAACATATGATACTGCATAAACTTCTGGGCCTTAGTGATGAATATATAAAATGTGGCTTCACATGCAACCTTGGTCGCAATGGAATTGAAAAAAATTACAGTCAGTCTGAAAGACTAGACGTTATATCATTTCAAATGACGCATGCTACAAATGCTACACATGTTAGAAAGGCTCAGGGGGGCTCTTTCAACAGACTCCATTACCCATTAACTTAGGCTTCCCACGCGGGCACCTCTTTAAGGGTCACCCTGTATTTGAGTCTGATATCTTTTACAACTCTTTAAGAGTCACCCATTATTTGAACCTGATATCTCGCAAACCTCTTTAAGGGTCACCCTGTATTTGAAATGAATCTAACATACTGTACACCTCATTAAGTGTCACCCTGTAATTAGCTCTGACATCCTGCACACCTCTTTAGGAGGCACCCTGTATTCTTATCTGGCATCTTGTATATCCCTTTATAAGTCACCCTGTATTCTTGAGTGACATCTTGTACACCTCTTTAGGAGTCACCCTGTATTCTTGTCTGACATCTTGTGCACCTCTTTAGGGGTCACCCTGTATTCTTCTCTGCCATCTTGTACACCTCTTTAAGAGTCACCCTGTATTCTTGTCTGACATCTTGTGCATCTCTTTAGGAGTCACCCTGTATTCTTCTCTGCCATTTTGTACACCTCTTTAAGAGTCACCTTGTATTCTTATCTGGCATCTTGCACATCTCTTTAGGAGTCACCCTGTATTGTTATCTGGCATCTTGTACTGTATTTTGCTCTGACATCATGCACACCTCTTTAGGAGGCACCCTGTATTCTTACATGGCATCGTGTATATCTCTTTAGAAGTCACCCTGTATTCTTGTGTGACATCTTGTGCACCTCTTTAGGAGTCACTCTGTACTTTTCGCTTCGCTGAAAGCCCCAAGTCGCTCGACGCCCCAGGACTCTTTCAACAGACTCCAATAACCATTAGCTTCGGTTTCCCGCGTAGCTGCATGACGTCACGCACTCGCTTCCCACGCGGCTGCATGACGTCACTTCCCGCGCCGCTGCATGATGTCACTTCCGTCTCCGTCTCCGTAACGCATAACGTTGGACCCAAGCATAACGACGAAGTCGACAAGATCATTCAAAATTATAAAAACTGCAGTGTTTCTAATGTGCCAAATTTCTTTGCAATAATATGAGGCCTGCCAAACTCCAGGAACATTTAAGTCTAGTACACGCGGTGAGCTCTGGAGAGTCGCTGGAGTCACTTCAGCAGAAGAGAGCTCGATTCCAATCATCAGGTACGTTACCGTAGTGAGGTTAATGTTAATAACATAATCCATTATTAATCCATTACTAACTTTGTGAAAGAGGGGCAGGGGGGAGGGGGAGAAGTAGTGAATTTTTAGCCTATTTTCATTTATGAAACAAATAGGCTTATGAGATCACCTTTCGTTCGTGTGTGTGTATGTGTGTGCATCCGTGTGTGTGTGGGTCCCCCACTAATAACTTTTAAACAGCTGGAGATCATAGTACTATTTTGGCCAACCCCGATCGCGTCCTTCAAATTTTATTACGTCTCACGTGCGACCGTGCGAAATATTTCGCCGGCATTCTGTATCTCCAAAACTATTACTCATATCACCCTAAAATTTTGTACCTTGATAAAGGGCACTACTAGACTTTCACCTATGGTGTATTTCTCGAAATACACGGCCAGTCAGAGTTAGCTTTTGCTGCTCTTTGGCTTTCTACATTAATTTATTTATTTAATTTCCCTTCCCGCAGACACCAACAGTGAACCATTATATTCTGTTTCCCCCGTGCACTTGCTTATGTTTTGCATAAGTCTGTTCCAGATATACATCCTCTACGGAACCAACCTGGCAGCGCCTAACCGCTATCCTCTGAAGCTCTTCAATTGCCTCAGGTCAAGAGGACTTCCCCACCAATACACCAGGCTTCGTGTTCATCGCCAACTAACTACTCCATGAAGAAGCTTTACCTGTATAAGAAATGTTGTCGTTGTAGTGTTTGCTATGTTTGTATAAACTCCTTTGTTTCCTTCCCCTACCCCCTCGCTTCCCCTTCACCTCGCCCGCCTTCCTCTGCCGTGTGCGTGTTCGTTCGTCCTCACTTTAGCTTCAGCCGTCAAGGCTACAGTGCGGAACTGCAGGCCCTCACTTTTGCGTCAGTCGTCAAACGCACAGTTTGGAGCCTACCCCAGGCTTGTCTCCTGTCCATATGAGACATTTGTAATCTACGCCATGTTGTGAATGCAAGCTAACGGTCGCCAGGATCATCTACTTTCTTCAAACATGTAAAAAGCTAAGTACCAATCTCTAAAGATTCTTAAAACTGTTTTAATGGTTTTCAATACAATTTTATAGGCAGTGTGTGCAATTGCTAACTATTATGCAATATTCGCCTTCGAGGGATTTTTCTTGTCATGCTTTAACTATCTAAGCTGGCTTTAAACCATGGAAATCTGTACTTCTTGTACTACATAACTGAGAATACTTTCTTACTACGAGGGATTTAATTCAAATTACCCACTGTCTATAAAATTCAGCTTCTTTCCTCCGAGGGATGGCTGTTACCCCATTTAACAGTTATCACAACTCTAGAACTTTCTATGGCAACCTATCTTTCTACTATTCTAGCAATTCAGTATTTTCCACTTGATCATGGGAATGCTTTCCCTCACTGAGGAATTTACGTTACCTAAACTGCTGGTCAACACCTAATTTGCCTTCCACCGTGGGAACTTTACCGCATTATTCTACTGCAACCTATAAACTCTCCAACGCAATAAACTGATTACGTTCAAATTCTACTAAGTGTTCTTCATAACCACAATAACTTTCTCCTGTTTTACGAACTCACATACCTTGCAATAGTGGAGTTTTTCAACTTGTCAACAAACTATCAGTGCTCCTAATTTGCGTGTGCTACATATCTTCCGCGCCGCGTTCGGTTGTGAAAATAAATTTGGCCAGGACGTTTTCCTAAACCTCCTATTTTCCTTCTCCCAAATACCTTTACTAACATAACTTAAATTAAAATTGTCATCTATCTAAATTACTATGAGGCCTCGCTTGCGAGCAAGCGCCCTTCCAAATTTGTTCTACTTATAATATTGCAATTACTGTTTCAAATAGCGGTAATTTCCGCTTTCCATTTTCCTATTCTCTTTTTCTTTTTCCTGTAACTATCAGGATTTAATCTATTTGTCTTTAGCATGTTGGCTTGCCATAAGCGCAGTCAAATATCGCTTGTAACTTACCTAATTTGTAAAAGTTATAATTACTGCACAATTTATTGCTTTTAAAAGCTTTAATTTTCACAATTTTAAGCACGGTTTAGTGCTTTCACAAGTTTGAAACTTGCAATTGAAAATTGTAAACTTCTTATAATTAGGTCTAAGTCCTTGACATTTTATAGCTCTAAATTGTTATTCTCCACTTAAAACCAAAATCAAATTTTAAGTATGGTTATTTAGTTTATCGTTTGAAATTATTTAAATAAATCGTTAGTTTTCTTTTGTTCCTTATCTTTATTTTTAGAATAACGATTAGGCAGGACCTTCACTTCCCTGATTCTTCCTATAGGCTTAAGCCCTCTTTACGAAAACGAATAATCACTCAAATAATAAAGTCTTTACTACTTGTTGCATTTAAACTAAAACTTCAAGTAACAACATTTTCAAAGTTTCTTTTAGCTGTCATAGCTAATTCTAGCAAGCCATTAAGGCAAGCTTCCTACTTGTTGAGATGTTTTTCTCTTACTTATGGTTTGTTTCTAAAAATTTCAGTTTTGTTTCAGTTAGGTTTGAGGTTCTTCATCTTTCCTACGCTTTTAATCGGCGTCTTGCTGGGTAACAGCTTAGTTTTCCTTAAGTGCAACAATTGGTATTCTTCCAAAAAAAAGTCAAGAAAACAAGTAAAATTATTACAAAAAGCATTAAAAACTGCTTTATCGCTTCCCTCTCCGGAAGAATTCGGTCATTTGCCGGAGATCCAACAGTTCACAGATCTAAAAAATTCACGGTGAATTCAAATTATTTCAGCCTTACAAAACATTTGGTTAAATCTAACTCCTTTGAAAGGAGAAACAGTAAATCTGTATTTCTTAACACACTTTGTCTTGCCAGACTACTACCTGTCCCCCATAGCAGGGGAATACCGGCTTGGGAGGGAAGGAACGCTCGCCGCTTGCTTGCAAATAGCCCAAGCTCCAGCTACATTTCCCGTTAGTTGTGGTCAGGTCCCTACCCACTTTAGGTGTCTCACGGGCATTGTGCGGTGGAACCTTTTACTGGAGACTTATTTAAGTTTGCTTTTATTCTTTTGTATTGGACTCCCGTCCTATCTACCCATACTTGTTCTCCACACCGAAATCCACTTCCTTTTTTTAGCCTATTTTCAATTTTGAAAAAATAGGCTTATGAGATCACCTTTTGTCCGTGTGTGTGTGCGTGTGTGTGTGTGAGAGGTGTGTGTGTGTGTGTGTGTCCCCTAATAAATTCTAAACGGCTGGAGAGATTTCATAGCACTATTTCGGGCGACCTCGACCGTGCCCTTCAAATTTTGTTATGTCTCACCAATCCAACATGGCGGCTGTCCGAAATATTTCACCAGCATTCAATATCTCCGAAACTATTACCGATATCACCCTGGAATTTTTTACGGTGATAAAGGAAACTACTAGAAATTCACCTATGTGACTCTTGAAAACCTGGTAACTACAAAACCAACATGGCGGCCAAGCGAAGTTGCGATGTTTAAATAGACGTTTCTAGCGATTTAACCAACCAAACGCAATAAAAATTGGTACAGTATATGTTTATATACATTGTAATGCACCGACATCTAACTTTGTTCAATTGTTTGTATAACCTCAAGATAGCGGATGAGCGAAATATTTCACCGGCATTCTATATCTCTGAAACTATTAGCTGTATCATCCTGAAATTTTCTACGGAGATAAAGGGCACTACTGGAAGTTCATCTATAAGACTTTCAAAAAGCAGTTAACTACAAAACGAACATGGCGGCCAAGCGAATTTGAAAATTTAAATGGACCTTTCTCGCGATTTAATGTTCCAAACGCAATGAAATCTGGTACAGGAAATGTTTATACACATTGCAATGCACTGGTATCTAATTTAGTTCAATTGTTTACATAACCTCAAGATGGCGGCTGTGCGAATTTTAAAATTAAGTTTTTATTTCTTGTATCGTAATCAAGCGATCGAAGTGAAAGTTTGAATAATGAACCTACGCAATAATTTTCCTTCAATGGTACATGACTCTATGGCCTATACATTTAACAATCCAACATGGCAACCATCCGAAATATTCAGACGACTCTGAATATCTACGAATCTATTATAGCAATCAAACTGATTTTTTATATTCATGGGGGCTATGAACTTAAGTTCACCTATAGGACTTTCAATTACCTGGTGATCAAAAATCCAACATGGCGGCGACGCGAATTATAAATATTCACATGGACGTTTCTCGCAATTTAACCATCCGAGTGCAGTGAAACTTGGTACAGTAAATCCTTATACGAATGTTAATCCACTGGCATCTAATTTTTTCAATTGTTTCCATAACCAAAAGATGGCAGCTGTGCGAAATTTTAAAATCTCGTTGTTACTTCTTGTGTCCTAATCATGCGATTGAATTTGAATGCTACACGTACACAATAATCTTCATGTAACAGTACATAACTCTAGGACCTACATATATAAAGTCCAACATGGCGACCATCCGAAATATTTAGTCGGTTCTCAATATCTACGAATCTATTACAGCAATCAAACTGAAATTTTGTATGTTGATAGTGGCAATTAACATAAGTAGGGTATATGAAAATAGGCTGTATAGTTCTTCACGGAACTACTTGTTTTCATTATCATCATCCCTTAGGTAGAATTAATCCTCAGCTAAGACCTACCAACCTATGTGACATTCAAAACCCTGTTAATTACACTACGAACATGGCGGCCAAGCGAAATTGAAGCACTTAAATAGACTTTTCCCGCGATTTAACCATCTGAACGCAGTGAAACTTGGTACAGCAAATGACTATACAACTTGCAATGCACTGACATCTAATTTAGTTCAATTGTTTACATAACCTCAAGATGGTGACTGGGCGAATTATTACATTCTCTTTTTTATTTCGTGTGTCCTAATCATTCGATTGAAGTTTGAATAAAACACCTGGTGTTTTCTTAGTAATATATATTCTTAGGAATACACGGTAAGACAGAGTTAGCTTTTGCTGCTCTTTGCTTAATTCATTCCTTCCTTTTTCGCCAACACCAACAGTGATTTCTTACTTTTTCTTTTATTTGTGCATCTTGCTTACTTCCTTTGTAAGTCTGTTATAGATATATATATCTTCCATGATCAACCTAGCGGCATCTAGCAGCTAACTACTGAAGTTTCTCAATATCTCAACTCTCAAGAGGACTTCCTTCCCAATCCAGTCACAAGATGTCGTCGCTATCTCCAGCTAACATCTCAATGCTCAAGAGGACTTCTTCATCATTCCAATCCTCCAGACGTCGTCATCATCGCCTGCTAGCTTCTCCTTGAAGATCACTCCATCAAGAAAATTAATATCTAAGAAAGCAATGTATCATTGTTAGGTTGGTAATTTTTATGTATGTTCCTTTGTCCTTTCCCCCCCCTCTTTTTCCTTGGTACCTCTGTGCTTCGTCGAGCGGCTCTCACTTCTGTGTCAGTCGTCAAAACGTACAGTTGGAGCCTACCTCAGGCTTCTCTCCTGTCTACTCGAGACATTTTTTAAATATCAACGCCATGTTGTGGATTCAAGCCAACGGTCGCCATGGATCATCTACTCTGCAAGCAATAAGCTAAGTACCAAACTCTAATGGTTTTCACCGCATTTTAATTGGTTTTAAACAGCTAAATGCTTTTTAATTCTTGTTTTATAGACAGTTTGAAATTGCTAAATGTAACGCAACAACTACCTTCGAGGGATTTTTCTAGTCATGCTCTAACTATCTAAGCTGACTTTCCATTTAAAAATTAGTGCTTCTTGCACAAATTAACTGAGATTGAGTTCTCGCACCGCGGGATTCATATTAAGCGAAATACTGTCTATAAAAACTTAGCTTTTTTTTCGTGGGACCTATCGCCCAATTCAACTGTTACCATAACTCCAGAACTTTAGACATCGAACTATCTTTCTACAAGTAAAATAGCCTTGCATTTCTTCAAATATGAGAACACATTTTCCTCACTGAGAAATTTATGTTGCATAAACCTCTAATCAACATAATGTGTCTTCCTTCGTGGGATTTTCCGTTGCATTCAGCTGAAACCTACGGATTTTTAAAGAAATAAACTCTCTCAAGTTAAAATTCAACTAGTGATTTACTTAATTGCAATAACTTTTCTTCTTGTGAACATTCTGTGCTGCAATAGCGAACCTTCCAAACACACCAATAGACTATAGAGAAACAGCGTCCGTTAAACTACCAACGGTGTCGCGTTCGAAAGAGAGCAATAAACATGGCCAAGACATTTTCCTAAAACTCCTATTTTCCTCCTCTCAAATACCTTACTAACATATTATAATTAAATTATAAAATTTGGATTTCCATCAATGAGGTGTCACTCAATGGCAGTGCCCTACCAACTTTGTGCTGTTTAACATCGTAATTTCTGTGTAATCTGTGCCTAGCACACTCTTTAAACTATTGTTTTCCTCGTTTATTAGGGAATTCAATCATTTCTACTCACAAGTGAGTTTTCTAACTTTTCTTTCCCAGGTTTCACGAAAGGGCAACTGGCCCCATTTTTTCTCGTGATCCCTGTTTAAATATAAGAAGTTATAGAAACTTCTTCTTAATTTTCCTCTCTTTTTTTTTGTCATAATCTCATATTAAATGCTTTTTCATAGCCTTTAAGATCTCTAATAGGAATTCTTTAAGTGCCTGCATTGTACCTGATTCCTTGTTAAAGCTTTAATTATTTGTAATTCTCGTTATAAACTTTAAAGTTTTCAATTTTTAGTAAAACTTTTAAAATCTTATTCAGATTTTGTGCTCGAAGCAAGTTTTAAACTTGCGTCCTATTTAACATTGTCAAAAAATTTACAATTTGTTAGCATTAAGTCTCAGACTTTTGTATGTTAAAATTGTTTATTGTTATTAATTTGAATCTAAATCAACTTTATATTGTTTGCTACGTCAACTCTTTTTTTTATTGTTAAATAAACAAAATTTCAACTTTTCGCTTTATACATTACATCAGAATAACGATTGGGTAGGACCCTGGTTTCCCTGACTCTTCCCATCGGTTTATGTTATCTTTAAGCAAATCACATACCGGTACTAAAATTATAAAAGTTTTGCTTATTGTTGCATTTGAAAGAAAACTTCTAGTATCATCTTTTTCAAAGCATCTTTTAGCTGCTATAGCTAATTCTAATGAGCCATCAAGGCAAGTAAAGCTAGCTCTGCAAGCTTCCTGCTTGTTGAGATTTTCTCTAAAACTTATGGTTCGTTTTCAAAATTTAAGTTTTTCTTCCGGTCTAAACTTTTAGTCAGCACTTTGCCGGGTAAAAGCTTAGCCATTCTTAAATGCAACTATTGTCTTTCTTACCAAAATTTTCGAAGAAATCAACAAAATTGTTCCCAAAATCACTATAACTGCTTCACCACTACCTTTCCTGGGAGTATTCGATCAGTCGTCGGAGATCCTGCAGTTCCAAGAACTAAAATCATAACGGCAAATTCAAATTATTTGCGCCTTTCAAAACATTCGTTCAAACTTGACTCCTTTGAAAGGATATACAGTAAATCTGTCATTCTTTGTCTTGCCAGACTACCACCCTTCCCTACAATAGCCAAATGTAGGCTTGGAAGGGAAGCTACGATCGTTGCTTGCTTGCAAATAGCCCAAGCTCCAGCCGCATTTCCCGTTAGCTGCGTCCAAGTCAATACTCACTTTAGGTGCTTCACGGGCTTTGCGGTGACACTCGTCACTAAATACTCATTCAAATTCATTCTATTTACTTAGTAGTGGACTCTCGTCCGATCTATCCATACTTTTTCTCCATTCCGAAACCCATTTCTTCCCTTTCCTTTTTTTCATCATTTTCCCTTGGGGGTAGCGTTAATCCCTAGCCAAAACCTACCCAACACCTACACAATAATCTTCATGTAATAGTACACAACTCTAAGGCTATATATAAAAATCCAACATGGTGACCATCCGAAATATTAAGACGATTCTCAATAGCTACGAATCTATTAGCAGCAATCAAATTAAAAATGTGAAAGTTGATAGCGGCAAATAATATAAGTAGGATATGAAAATAGGCTATTTAGTTCTTCACGGAACTACTTGTTCATTTTAGTTTTACGCCATGTATCAGAATAAAAAGGTTAAGAACCCTTGCCTTAAGGTATGAATATTGCGCATTCTTGTCGAAGACGTTGCAAATACCCATTGTCCGAGCGAGGGGAATTAACCTTTCAAAGTTAAAATTCCAACACCAGGTCTTTCGAATATTATGTCCTCGTACTTGCTAACCGTACGGTGTGTTGTCTACCTCCCAGGTGCGTGGAGAATTGTTGGTGGTGTGATAATAGGGGCGAAGTAGGCTGACATCTGAACAGAATATAACACTTCCTATACACTCGAGGAGCTTTGTCCAGTGACATCTATTGTGAGACTCGCTAGAACTTCAGACTGATATGAAGCCTTAAATACGTGTTTTGTACCAAATGTCCATCAAGCTAGAAACCCGTGCCTGTTTAAGTCAATAGGGGGTGAAAGGGACAGGAGTTGACCATCAACAGATTAATTGGATGCCGTTAAAGGAGGGATTTTATCTGAATATTTTCCAACTAGGATATTTGAACCTTTATGGGTGAGGAAAAACATTACCTTACATTCAGGGCTAAGGTATTACTGTCAATGTTGGAAACATCTCTTGAAAGACAAAGTAGGAGTCCCCATCTTAGTAGACAAAGTAGGGGTCCCCATCTCAGCAGACAAAGTAGGGGTCCCCATTTCAGCAGACAAAGTAGGGGTCCCAATCTTAGCAGACAAAGTAGGGGTCCCCATCTTAGCAGACAAAGTAGGGGTCCCATCTTGGTAGACAAAGTAGGGGTCCCCATCTTAGCACACAAGGTAGGGGTCCCCATCTTAGCAGACAAAATAGGGGTCCCCATCTTAACAGACAAAGTAGGGGTCCCCATCTTAGCAGACAAAGTAGAGGTTCCCATCTCAGCAGACAAAGCAGGGGTCCACAACTTAGCAGACAAAGTAGGGGTCCCCATCTCAGCACACAGAGTAGGGGTCCCCATCTTAACACACAAAGTAGGGATCCCTCTATTAGTAGACGAAGTAGGGGTCCCCATCTCAGCAAACAAAGTAGGGGTCCACATCTCAGGAAAGTAGGGGTTCCCATCTCAGCAGACAAAGTAGCGGTCCCCATCATAACAGACAAAGTAGGGGTCCACATCTTAGCAGACAAAGTAGGGGTCCCCAACTTAGCAGACAGAGTAGGGGTCCCCAACTTAGCAGACAAAGTAGGGGTCCCCATCTTAGCAGATAAAGTGGGGATCCCCATCTTAGCAGACAAAGTAGGGGTCCTCATCTCAGCAGACAAAGTAGGGGTCCCATCTTAGCAGACAAAGTAGGGGTCCCCATCTCAGCAGACAGAGTAGGGGTCCCCATATTAGCAGACAGAGTAGGGGTCCCCATCCTTGCAGACAAAGTAGGGATCCCCATCTTAGCAGACAGAGTAGGGTTCCCCTTCTTAGCAGACGAAGTAGGGATCCCCATCTTAGCAGACAGAGTAGAGGTCCCCATCTTAGCAGACAAAGTAGAGGTCCACATCTTAGTAGACAAAGTAGGGGTCTCAATCTTATCAGACAAAGTAGGGGTCCCGATCTTAGCAGACAAAGTAGGGGTCTCCATCTTAGCAGACAAAGTAGGGGTCCCCATCTCAGCAGACAAAGTAGGGGTCCCCATCTTAGCAGATAAAGTAGGGGTCCCCATCTCAGCAGACAAAGTAGAGGTCCCCATCTTAGCAGACAAAGTAGGGGTTCCCATCCTAGCAGGCAAAATAGGGGTCCCCATCTTAGCAGACAAAGTAGGGGTCCCCATCTTAGCAGACAAAGTAGGGGTTCCCATATCACCAAAAAAGTAGGGGTCCCCATATCAGCAAACAAAGTAGGGGTCGCCATCTTAGCAGACAAAGTAGGGGTCCCCATCTTAGCAGACAAAGTAGGGGTTCCCATCTCAGCAGACAAACTAGGGGTCCCCATCTTAGCAGACAAAGTAGGGGTTCCCATATCATCAAACAAAGTAGTGGTCCCCATCTTAGCAGACAAACTAGGGGTTCCCATCTCAGCAAAAACGTAAAATTAAGCAACTTCCTCAATTGTTGAAGGGGTAAAGGGCTCGGTAAGGTTTCAAGTTGTGAGTCTTGGAGACCTCTATCAGACTACACCAAATTTTCAAAATCAATTCCGGTCTACATGCAGTTGCGGAAGAACAGCCTAAATTTGATTTTTTCTTTACTCGTTTACATGAACTGTTGGGGTACACTTTTTAGGGTCAAAAGAAATGTTATTGAATTATTTAAATGAATAATATTTTAACTTTCACTTGGTGGAAACAAAACGAAAATATCTTCAACACTTCCAGAGATATGCCCCTAAATGTCAGTTGTGGATGCTTAAGTTTTCTCTTTAAATCTACCCTTAGGTAAGTTTGAAGCTCGTTTGCCGAAAAATTAATTTTTCACAACGTTTACTGTACTTGATAACTCAAATACTGCTCAAGATATCTGAATGAAAGTTTTCATGATTGTGTATTTTAGTAATATGAACAATATACTGAACCCTTTAGTATTGCAGTGTTTATATGCAAGAATCTTGATCAAGGGGCCGCGCTCAGTTCATAGTGTGATGTTTACGTTCGCCAAACAACATGCTCTACTGAGGGAAGGGTCATAGGATTAAAACTATAATTAAGAAAGGAAGTGACAAGACGTAAAATAATAACATAATTTAATGACTATTTGTGCAAAAAAAATGAATATAGACAACAACAATAATAATATTTCCTCCCTGAATCTTCCCATGACAGAAATACCTATCAACGTTGAGGAGTCAGATGGATCTCCCCCTCACAAAAATGTGGATCCAAGTTCCACTAACTTGCATTGGGATTTTATGTACGCGTAATGACTAACTACGAGGTATGAGTACTTGGATGTCTGTTCGTTTACAGCTGGTAACAGCCACGATGCTTACGAACAATCATCTCGTAAATCAACGTTTACGGATATAGGACACAACATTAATAAAAATCCTTAAAAATTTAATGCTGACACACAATCTAAAATCTAATATTTACAGGAATCTCCCTCGGGACCCTCCTTCGGTGCGATGACGCATCTGAAAAATGAGCTGCCAACACGGCCAATTGCTCAATACACAAACAAGGAAAAGACAGCATCGCACGTGACTGCACGGGTCACTAATACGGAACATAAACATGGAATGAAACCAACAACAACAAAAGCCTCACCGGCTGAGATTACATTATATGAACAAAAATGCACGTTAAGCTAACGCTTCGGAGATTATAGTGATTCGTAGGCAACTCCCATTTATTTAAACAATGTTTACCATTGATCAGTTCTTATTCTGTATTTCAAGTAATTTTACGGAGCCAACAAGCACTCCACTAATGACCATGATGCAATCTTTTCAGCCCGCCTTGTGAAAACAGCTTCCCCCTACCACAACTCTTGTCATCGTCCAACTCCAGTGTGTAAAAATAACTTGACCAACTGTCCCGTTATCTCGTAGAATCAACAGCAAAAAATCTCAACCACATAAACATATGGTAAGACATTAATCGATATAGCCACATATGTCCTCGCAAGGCAACGATATGAACTTGGCACCAAGCTGACAGAAATCAGTCTACGCTGAAATTCCCGCTTGTAATGACCAATAAAATACACACACACACTCTGCTGGGAATGACATAACATTTTTCACACAGGTCGGTTGAATCAGAAGCTCACAATCTATTTAAGACTAATAAAACCTACGAGAGAGCTGACTGCTCTTCGCCACAACTCACATTGCTCCAACGGCAATAAACTCACTGAATCTGATCAATAATAATCATTACGAAGATTAATTTACCCTCCAATCTACTGCATGATTATACTAATTCAGTCCTACTTCTGAAACACAATATATCTCCGAGAGACGCTTCTTAACCGCATTACGTAAACATATGCGAACACGGTCGTCCACATAGCCACGTTAATTTAAAAAAAAAATACGACTATGAAAAATTGTGCGAGCTGTTTCCATGCAAAAGGTGTGTCAGACCAAAACTAAATACACTACGTTAATCAACACAAGCAAGATATTTACAAACAAAATATGTCCCATATACCATAAGTTAACTTGTCAGATAATAAGAAAATTATTCAGTACTCATCCTCGGCCAGTCACCGTCAGCGAACATCTGCTGCCATCTCCCTACTTAATGCTGCTTAGCTCATCTCAAACATCTCGACGGAGTGTTGACAGTTCCAAATTTCTTCCAGGATAAGCGATGTCATCTCTCGTGCTGATGCAAAAAGTTATAGATTATTACACACTTGATATCTGACTACTAAATTCACCGTTTTAGGTACTTATTTCCCCCGAACAGTCTGTTGGCGAATTGTCGATGATACTGTCCCTACAAAATAGTACTGTGACTATCTATCACACTGAATTTACAACACATTCATATTAATAAAAATCTGTGTCCTCATGACACGCAAAGTACAAGTGCCTATGTCCTCAGACGCGCAAAATGTAATAATAACATGTGTCTTCCGACACACAAAATGTAGTAATAACCTACGTCCTCAGACGCACAAATGTAATCATTTTTCTTGGCTCTTCACGCCACTTATAAATGAACTGGCCCTAGGTATCGATAGAGGGGGAAATTATATAACAATTTCTCAAAATAATAGTGGTACAGGAATAAAACAAATATCACTGAACTCGTAAAATTGCGCAGGTCAAAAATATGCCCATTAATTCTAGAATCGATCGTAGAGATGTTGTCTAGCCGATCTCCCGCGTTAATGCTAGCTATCGCGTGCCCAAGCTAGACTTGGCGCGTTCGTAAGCATTCATCTCTCATTGGTTCCACTTTTTCAATATGTTCGCGGTTTTTATCAGACCTCGGTCTCGTAGGAGTGTCCAGTAGTACCATCAGCCACTCACGTTACTGCATTATATTTTTTCTAGGCGCGAATAGTACAATGAACATGCCATAAGCGTGTCTCACCCCGCGTCCCTTCTATTTTGAGGTAGCCACCACCTGTCCTTCTGAAACATTGCCAGGCTCTTTCTTTTCACAATCCTTAAGTATTTAGCCTTTTGTCAAACTGCTGCAGGTATGTCCCCGCTGTCTCCAACAAATGGTTGAAGTTTCCTCATCTTCGTCTGGCTATTTCATGACGCTGGTGGAAATATTAATTAATTGTAGAAATAAAACATCGAATCATTTATCCATCAGAGGATAAAGGGTTCAATACCTAGGAACACCAAACTACAGGGTCTTTCATATACACACATCAAAAAATGTTTTGCATCACCTCGGTTCCCAGATCTCCGGCATATAGACGTTGACTGTGTATATTGTATCCAAGATACAGTCCCTTTGACTGTTCATAGATGTCACTAAAACTGCTCAAAGATGTAAACAACCATGCATGAGCAGGGCCTATTAGACGGAGGGGGTACGACAGCCGATCAGTTCCAGTCATTCCACCAGGACGAAGGTACGCTGCTCATGTTGTCTGTAGTTCTACCATGCCTAGAAGGTCAATACCGCAGTTCGATCGCGTCCGCATTGTTACTTTGTGTCAAGAAGGGCTCTCAACAAGGGAAGTTTCCAGGCGTCTCAGAGTGAACCAAAGCGATGTTGTTCGGACATGGAGGAGGTACAGAGATACAGGAACTGTCGATGACAGGCCTCGCTCAGGCCGCCCAAGGGCTACTACTGTAGTGGATGACCGCTACTTACGGATTGCCGCTCGGAGGAACCCTGACAGCAATGCCACCATGTTGAATAATGCGTTTCGTTCAGCCACAGGACGTCGTGTTTCAACTCAAACTGTGCGCAATAGGCTGCATGATGCGCAACTTCACTCCCGACGTCCATGGCGAGGACCAGCTTTGCAACCCCGACACCATGCAGCGCGGTACAGATGGGCCCAACAACATGCTGAATGGACCCCACGGAATTGGCATCACGTTCTCTTCACCGATGAGTGTCGCATATGCCTTCAACCAGACAATCGTCGGAGACGTGTTTGGAGGCACCCTGGTCAGGCTGAACGTCTTAGACACACTGTCCAGCGAGTGCAGCAAGGTGGTGGTTCCCTGATGTTTTGGGGTGGCATTATGTGGGGCCGACGTACGCCACTGGTGGTCATGGAAGGCTCCGAAACGGCTTTACGATACCTGAATGACATCCTCCGACCCATAGTGCAACCATATCGGCAGAATATTGGAGAGGCATTTGTCTTCATGGACGACAATTCTCGACCTCATCGTGCACATCTTGTGAATGCGTTCCTTCAAGATAACGACATCGCTCGACTACAGTGGCCAGCATGTTCGCCAGACATGAACCCTATCGAACATGCCTGGGATATGTTGAAAAGGGCTGTTTATGGACGTCTTGACCCACCAACCACTCTGAGAGATTTACGCCGAATTGTCGTTGAGGAGTGGGACAATTTGGACCAACAGTGTCTTGATGAACTTGTGGATAGTATGCCACGGCGAATACAGGCATGCATCAATGCAAGAGGACGTGCTACTGGGTATTAGAGGTAGTGGTGTGTACTGCAATCTGGACCACAAATGCTGAAAGTCTAGCTGTATGATGGTACAACATGCAATGTGTGGGTCTCATGAGCAATAAAACGAGCTGAAATGTTGTTTGTGTTGATCTCTATTCCCTTTGTATTTAACGGTTCCGGAACTCTTGGAACCGAGGTGATGCAAAACTTTTTTTGATGTGTATAAAATAAGAGCGCCAAGCGGCGGCTTTGTTAACCACAGCTGCGGTCACCTTGGCCGAGCTTGTGGCGCGCCAAGGCCCCCTGCTTTAAGCGTGTGTACAATCCTATATGATGCAGTGGCCTTGCTAGCGTGTGTACAATGCTGAAATCTAACTTTAGTTAGTTACTTTAGTTAGTTATTGTTGATGAAACCGAAACCCCTACTTGTGCTAATTTTGTGAGTGATTTATTTGGAGACCGTTCATGATTCTCGCCAATGTCATCTAGCTCATCCTCTGTTAAAACTGTTCGTGTGCGGGCATTTTTAGCCTATTTTCAATTTTGAAAAAATAGGCTTATGAGATCACCTTTTGTCCGTGTGTGTGTGCGTGTCTCTGTGTGTGTGTGTGTGTGTGTGTGTGAGGTGTGTGTGTGTCCCCCTAATAAAATCTAAACGGCTGGAGAGATTTCAATGAAACTCGGTAAGTTCATAGCACTAATCCCGGCGACCTCGACCGTGCCCTTCAAATTTTGTTACGTCTCACCGTTCCAACATGGCGGCCGTGCGAAATATTTTACCAGTATTCAATATCTCCGAAACAATTCCCGAGATCACCCTGGAATTTATTATGGTGATAAAGGGAACTACTAGAAGTTTACCAATGTGACTTTTGAAAACCTGGTGACTACAAAACCAACATGGCGGCCAAGCGAAGTTGAGACTTTTAAATAGACTTTTCTCGCGATTTAACTATCCAAATGTAATGAAACTTGGTACAGCAAATGTTTATACGCATTGTATTGCACTGGAGTCTAATTTAGTTCAATTGTTTACATAACCTCAAAATGGCGGCTGTGCGCAATATTTCACTGACATTCTATATCTCCGAAACTATTACAGATATCACCCTGCAATTTTGTACGGTGATAAAGGGTACTGATACAAGTTTACCTATGTATATTTCATAAACCTGTAAAGTACAAAACGAACATGGCGACCAAGCGAATTTTAAATATTTTAATAGACTTTTCTCGTGATTTAACTCTCTGAGCGCAGTGAAATGTGGTACAGTAAATGATTTTGCAGATTGTAATGCACTGCCATCTAATTTAATTCATTTGTTTACATAACCTCAAGATGGCGGCTGTGCGAAATTTTAAAATTAAGTTTTAATTTCTTGTGTCGTTATCATGCGATCGAAGTGAAAGTTTGAATAATGAACCTAGGCAATAATTGTCCTTGAATGGTACATAACTCTATGGCCTATAGATATAACAATCCTAAATGGCGATCTTCCGAAATATTTAGACGGTTCTCAATATCTATGAATCTTTTACAGCAACCAAACTGATTTTTTTAATGTTCATAGAGACTATTAACATACGTTCACCTATAAGACTTTCAGTAACCTGGAGAGCACAAATCCAACATGGCGGCGACGCGAAATATAAATATTTAAATGGACGTTTCTCGCGAATTAACTATCCGAGTGCCCTGAAACGTTGCACGTTAAATGCTTTTACAAATGTTGATCCACTGGCATCTAATTTATTTCAATTGTTTGCATAATCACAAGATGGCTGCTGTACGTAATTTTAAATTCTCGTTTTTACTTCTTGTGTTCTAATCATGCGATTGAAGTTTGAATACCACACGTACACAATAATCTTAATGTAATAGTACAAAAATAAAAATCCAACCTGGCGACCATCTGAAATATTTAGACGGTTCTCAATATCTACGAATCTCTTATAGCAATTAAACTGAAATTGTGTATGTTGATAGGGGCAATTAACATGAGTAGGATATATGAAAATAGGCTGTATAGTTCTTCACGGAACTACTTGTTTTTATTGAGTACCGAGCCAGTAGTGTCAAACTTATCTGCAATTACGTGAATCTGTGCTAGTGAAGGTGGCACTTCATCAGGAAATTGCTGAACAAATGCATCACGTACCCGCCGAGCCGACTCGTACTTAAAATAAGTTTTACATAAAAAATATGATGTTGCAATGATAACTGTCTCACCATGTTAGCAGTTGAGGTTTTGACTGGCGACTGAGCACCTGCACGCTTATTGCAAGGTCAAGTTTAATAATGTCAATCTGTTGTTTTTATACAGTCCATCGGAACTTGAAAAAAAACAGCCCTCGTATGTACTATGCGCGCGCTTTCAATAGTACAGCAGGGGGCCGTGGCGCGCCACAAGCTCGGCCAAGGTGACCGCAGCTGCCGTTAACAAAGCCGCCGCTTGGCGCTCTTATTTTATATGAAAGACCCTGTATTTTGAGTTTGAATCATACTTGCCATTTAAGAGAATAGTTATTAACTAACAAAAGTAAAAACATATACATTTAGCGTATGAATATGAAGAAACAAGATCCTGAATATGTGTAACAATTATTTTGGTGAATGTTGTAGCCGTGATTGTTACCAATAGCTCAAAAGAACATTCATGTAAATATTTTAAACTGTGGGGTAAATTTGCTTCCTTAGTTTAGGGACTGCGAAAACGAGGTCATGTATCCCCTTGTACTTTGGATGTGTGTAGGCGGTGTTAGTTGTGATGACTGGATTACTGTGTTCCCCCAGGGGCTCACATCTTGTGGGACGTGGGTTGGCGACCACGGGGCCCCATTCTGAGTCCGACATTGCTTCCACTTACTTGTGCCGGGCTCCTCTCTGTCTTCATTCCTGTCGACCTCACTTGGTCAACTCTTGTTCTCTTCCGACCCCGACGGTATTAGTGTATCCGAGGCCTAGGGAGTCTCTTCATTTCCCGCCTTAATTGGCCCTTGTCTCATCTTTTCTGATACCCTCCTTCTGCGAGGGGCCAGCCTTCTTTTTCTTTTCATGTTATCTCCTGCCTTCTGCTCAAGGCCCTCAAGGAGGCAGGGTGTATGTAGCCCCACCATTTCTGGTGCACCCTGGATAGTGCTGCACCCTCAAGGGCTCACGGCTGGTGAGTTAGGGAGTTGGCGACCCCGAGGGATTCCTGAGCTGGGTCTGGTTTCCCCCTTTTGTCCATTACCTGTGGGGCAGACCCTCTCCTATTTCACTTTCCTATCAGCCTTTTATGCCTCTCCTTCCTTCCAAGTCCCTCAATCCGCATTCTTCGAGGTTTGAGGGCATTTCTTTTCCTCCTGTCCTTTATTTGCATTATGCTCCTTTTGTTTTCCATTTCTTCTTCTAGTATATAAGTTCGTAGTTAGTTTAGTTATAGTTTCCATTTCATTATCATCTTCATTATCACCCAAACCACTAGAGGCCGATAACCTAGATGTTAGGCCCCTTAAAACAACAATTATCATCATCATCATGTATTAGTGTGTGTTAACTGTTTTTAATTCAAATAAGGACTGCAGACGGTAATTTCAAGTAATTCCTACTTTTTCTACCAAATGTTATACTGTCAACGCTGTAAACATGGTTACTAGATGCCATCGCAACCAGCGCCCGGAACGTTGGAAATTAAGAGCATTAATCAAACCTAACCTACAAATTTTGGCTTCACACAAGTTAAGTTAGTGGAAGGTTCTTTTACATGCCATAAATTATGACATGGGCCCGACAGCCTTACTTCCCCTCCGAAGGAAGGCATACTGAGGGATTTTTAACGCTCTTAAAAAATCCGACGACTTCGTCCGGGTTTGAACCCGCGATTTGGGCAAAGAAGCTCAGCATGCTACCGACTACGCCACCGAGGCCGCCGAACTGTGTTTAATAATCCTGCAAAGTTCTATTTCTTGCCAACATATAATTTATGAGATATTTATTTATAACTCAGTAGAAATTGTCATGCGAAAGGTGTACCTTCCCCTTTAAACCGATTGGCTCCAATGTAGCTATGTAGAGATGAAACGATTACCTCAGGACAGGAGTAATGGAGAGCTGCATGAAACCAGTCAAAACACTCTAACAATAATAAATGTGCGTAACTGCTCCAATCATTTGTAATAACCCTGTATATGAAAACTCAGCAATTCTTCTAGGTTAGTGTCGTGTCTTGTGTGGGATGTCACCTAGGACACCAGCTGGCTCATCAGCGGACTGTTGGTGTCCCCGCCCGGACCCCCACACGAGTAGGGAACTGCGTGCTACCTCCGGTCCGGGCGAGGACACCAACAGTCCGCTGATGAGCCAGCTGGTGTCCTAGGTGACATCCCACACAAGACACGACACTAACCTAGAAGAATTGCTGAGTATTCATTCACTGGTCGTGAAAGTCAAAATACCCACCCTGTATATGCTTTGACTCCCGTGGACGGTGGATCTCTGGGGTGGCTGGTTCCATCCAATCCCACCCAGTGACGTCTTAGGTGCGGTACCAACATTTCTATATATATGGTCACACGGATGAAGTTTCCCTGTACTAAACTCTGTTTGATTCTCGCGCGTGTATTTCAAATGAAGCTTTTCCGGTTTCCAATTCAATAGCAGGTTCTGAGAACTTTTCAATTGAGTTGAATAAAGTTAGCTCGCAGAAGAACTCAGTCTAACTTGTTGGAAGGAAGACGAAGGAATCGCCCTCTCAGCACACACAACATTTAAAATGACGACTGCTATTTCCTTACACAAGAACTTTCCTTCAATATTCTCGTAAAGTGAGTTGTGGCTCTTTCAAGGCTTCCACAAACCCCTCCTTGGTGACGGTCTTTTACTCTACATTTCTTAGGTGGTGAATAGTTTTAACAACAAATTGTATATCCGCCTTAGTCAATACATAAACGAAAATAAATTATAATTACACTTGCTCCTGGTACATGTTTCAGGGATTAATAGCTTTTATTCCCTTCATCAGCGAAGACAAATATCCGAAGAAAGATATAAAATAGCGTAGCACTCAAAAAACCAAGAAGTTCCGTGAAGAACTATACAGCCTACTTTTCATGCCAATGATTATTCTACAGTATATGAACCTATCTAGAATAATGACGAAATTAAGTTGGTAATATCGAAATATCTAATTAGTTCAATATATACCTGGTATAATGTAGCCTAATAGAGCACTACAGTTGGCAGCCCTGGTGACGGAATATATTCTTAGTTCCATCTCTTAAGGTACAGAATACAAAATTTGGTTGAAGTCCAATGGACGTTACATGCAGTTAGACACTGGATCTATCAGCACGCGTAAAAGCATGTTGCCAACAATACCATGCGTGTGCTGGTCAGAAATAATCTGAAATATTATGATATCTTGTTGTGCCAATTTTGGATGAAATCCATTTGTTAGTATAGAAGTTACATGCATTTTAAAATTGGACATATCAGCAGGCATAGAATCATGTTGGCAGCACTGCCTTGTATTAATTACTCCAAATTAATCTGGAATGTCAGGTGCTATACGTGTGCAAAGTATAGAGCTATTGGCTTGCATACTTTCTGATATATTGATATTAGGGTAAAAAAATATAGACAGCATTTATTAACAGTTGGCAGCCCTGATTGCTCTTAACAATACTTATAGTCATATCTCTTATACTACACATAGAACATACGAAATTCGGTTGAAATCCAACTGATAGTATAGAAGTTACATGTATTTAAAAATTGGTACTATCAGCAGGCTTATAATCATGTTGGTAGAACTGGCGTATATATCTTACTCCAAATTAATCTAAAATGTCAGAATATACGTGTGCATAGTTTAAAGCTGTTGGCTTGCATACTTTCTGATATATTGGTATTTTGATTAAAAAAATAGAGAGAGCAATTATTAACAGTTGGCAGCCCTGGTGGGTCTTAAGAATACGCTCAGTCATATCTGGTTATGTATGCATACAACATACGAAATTTGGTTGAAATCCAATTGATAGTGTAGAAGTTATATGCATTTAAACATTGGACCTATCAGAAGGCTTAAAATTATTTTGGCAACACTGCCATGGTTGGCCTTCGTGAAATTAAATTGAAATAGTATTATCTACATGTATGCCAATTTTGGAATAGCTCTCATGCATAGCTTGCAAGATATCCAACATGGAGCTCAAATTTCTAGTGCGTTTTTTCAGCAGTTGGTAGCACTGACATCATTTTCAAATATGGGCGTGATATATTCCGGTGCACATCTTTACTCATACTAAATTTGGTTTTGACTGATGCAGCCGTTTGGGAGTTGATATGGGGGGGGGGGACACACACACAGCCAGACAGACAGACACACATTTTCCCGGATCGATCTCATAAGTCTACTTTTTCCACATTTTTGCAAAATGTGAAAAGTAGGCTAACAAATGGCTATTTAACTTAATATAGTGCACCATATAAGTAGGTCACAGAAAAATGTTGAGCAAAACTAAAAAATATATGAAACAGCGATGATATTCAGCCATCAAAACACAGAGAGTCAGTGGACAGTTCATTCTTGAATCCGCTCCAAAACACTGGTCGATGCTTGAATTGATATATTTTCATACTTTCATATATTTTATAGTTTTGCTCAACATTTTTCTGTGACCTACTTATATGGTGCACCATATTAAGTTAAATAGCCATTTGTTTTTGTTTTTTTTTGTTTTTTTTTTAGTGCTACGCTATTTTATATATTTCTTCGGATATTTGTCTTCGCTGATGAAGGGGATAAAAGCTATTAATCCCTGAAACATGTACCAGGAGCAAGTGTAATTATAATTTATTTTCGTTTATGTATTGACTAAGGTGGATATACAATTTGTTGTTAAAACTATTTAGTATGTCAATACGGAACCATCGTGGAAACTAGTTTAAATAATAGAATTATGTGGTGAATATACATAAATATCCATGATGGCCGATGTGCATCGTATTCAATCGAATACAGAGTGCCAGGGAATGATCTCCGCAGCGTCTACATGCGTCTGCGAGAGCTAGCTACAACAGTTACGTTGGCAGCACGCTGTCGCTTGTATCAAAACAAACAGTAAACTTTGTTCTCACCACAGCCATTCATAACAGATGCTGGAAGTGTTGTTCTTGTGTTCGAAGACTACCTTCAACACGTGTACACAATTGTTGAAGACTTTCACTAAAGTCTCTTGCGTAATGGACTACACATAATTAATTATATTCACTTTCAGTTCAATCGTTTTTGGTTTAGTTTGTGAACCGGTCACACGAAATTTACTCATCAAATCCCACACGGTATCCTGATTTGGACACTTTGAATTAGGAAACAGAGCCTGAATTTTAATTTTATATTTTCTGTAAATCGATCGCCTTTGCAAAAAAAATGTATTCCGGCAAAAATGCTCTTTCTTCAGTAGTAAACATTACCGCCTGTATACTGTTGCACTCCTCCAATAATCCATCATGGCTGTGCTGTTTTTATAATTTTAAATGATCTTGTGGACTTCGTCGTTACGCTGGGGTCTGGCGTTACGTTACGGTGACGGACGGACAGATGCACTGAGGTGTGTGACATAATAGTACCGCTTGGTGCATGTGTACCCCGACAATCTCTACTTCGTTAGTATAAGACAAAAATCCTCGATTCTTGGAAGTCACGAGAAATTTCGAGAACCAATGGATGGATTTTGATGGGTTTTCACCATTTTGTAAAGGATATCTCGAGGAAAGATTCTGTAGAAAATAATTTATGTATGATCAAAGGAAACCAAGCAGTAATGATTTCAGTGAAAAAGTCGAAAACAAACTTGGCGTACGTGCGCTTCTTAAGCTTACGATGGGCAAACCGTTAAAAATATCAATATACTATGAACGTAAGAATTGGTCAGCATGAAAAGTTCTACAAAAAAAGTCCGTGAGAGCATATCTCTATCTTCAATACATCGCCCATTATAAGTTTTTTTAGACCGGTTGGAAGGGGCAAGTCCCCGCGCGCTCTGGTGAGCGTGCGGCAGCCCCCACGCTGGACCTTGTTTTGCCTTTGGTTTGCACTTGCCCTTCGCGAGTAATTTGAAACAAGATATGCAAGATAAGTATCATGCAGATAATTTTCTAACATGTCAAGAGTCTTTGGCTTCGAGCGAAGCGAGAAGCCTCCAGCCTTTCTAGCATTTTTCAGCATTTGTAACATTTAAAATGATACAAAGTCTAGTCTTTCAGACTGACTGTCACCTTTTTTTCATTGACAGTGTAATGTACCCTCTAAGTCAGGTGATTCCAATCCTTAGTTCATGAATCTTTGAATAGTTCAAGAACGCATCGTCAGTAAAAGGACTTCAAATTCCTCTACTCTAAATATATATACGAAAAGTAAAGTAATCAATACAAGGTTGGTTGGTTCTTAAGTTTAGGGGCTGTGACAACGCGGTCATGTAGCCCCGTGTACTTTGGGTGTGTGTAGAATCTGTCTGATAACCAGTGTTAATTGTGATGGGTGTATTAGTGTGTGTTATCTGTTTTTAATTCAAGTAAGGACTGTAGACATTGAATTTTCAAGTAGTTCCTACTTTTGCCGCCAAATGCCACCGTCAACGACTACTAGTTCAGAACTTGGCTACTAGATGCCACCGTAGTCGGCTCCTGGCGATGAACGTTGAAACCTAACACCGTTGGTCAAATTTAACCTATAATTTGGCCTCACACAAGTGTGAAGGTTCTTTAACATGCCAGACATCTATGACATGGGCCCGCCAGCTTTACTTCCCCTCCGATGGAATGCATACTGAGGGATTTTAACGCTCTTAAAAAATCCAACGACTTCGGCCGGGTTTGAACCCGCGACCTTGGGCATACAAGCTCAGCATGCTACCATCTACGCCACTGTAATCAATACAAATCGTGTGGTATGTTGCAGTAGCAAAGCTCCTCTGTTAGTGGAAATTCTAGAACATCATTAAAAGAAATATAATTAAGACGCTTGGTAAAACATTTGAAGTAAATTCAGCGCCTTGCAAATATATTTATTGCATTAACCCGTGAAAACTGTAAGGGCAATTTTGGAAAACTGGCGTCGTTTCTAATAATTTGCACACGTTGTATAATTTATTTATTTATTTATTTATTTATTTATTTATTTATTTATTTATTTATTTATTTATTTATTTATTTATTTATTTATTTATTTATTTATTTATTTATTTATTTATTTATTTATGTCTTTTGCAGTGGCGAAGTTAGGGCTCGTGGCCCTCTCTTACACTTAACCACATAGTTATAATAAAATACATAAATACTACCATTGAATAAGATACGTAAACTAGAAATTAAGTTAGAATGATACAGGACATAAGAAATAAATATAGCAATGCACATCAAACAAAGAAACATATAAAACAGTTACGTGAAACAACAACAATAATAATAATAATAATAATAATAATAATAATAATAATAATAATAATAAGTGATAGTGTTAGATCTAGTAAATAACTGCGTATTTTAATTTTGAATCGACAAAGTTATTTATATACCATAATGGCTCAATCATGCTGTCTATCATCCATCACCAGTCACACGAAACAATCAGCGGTGTTCAAAAGTAAATCTCTGCAAGCAGTCTTAAATTTTGTATAGGTCTGGCATTTCCTTACGTCAGCTGGGAGTGTATTCCAAAGTCGCGACCCAGTCACAACGAAGGATTTATTGTAATTGGAATAGTGGTTAACGGGAATAGCGAGGGAAGAGCCAGATCTAGTATTAATATTATGAAATGAGGACAGGAAATGAAATTTCGAAGAAATATACAGTGGGAGATTTTCGTCTAGGGTTCTATATACCGACGTCAAAATATGAAAATTTCGACGTCCTTCAGGTTTCAGCCAAGAAAGAGCTTTGTAACTAGGGGTTACGTGAGAATCGCAATTCAAGTTGAAAGCAAACCGAAGACTAGAGTTCAATCCTCGTTGCAGTTTTTTAGTTTGTTCGCTAGTTGCATCATCAAGGACCACGTCGCAGTAGTCAAGTATTGGTAGTATCAGAGTCTCAATAAGTTTTATCCTCACGTCTTGTGGTAAAATGTCTTTATGCCGTTTGAGTGGGTGCAGCGTCGCGTACATCTTCCTGCAAGTATTACTTACATGTCCAGACCAGTCAAGAGTTTCAGTCAGAGTCATACCGAGGTTTTTCACTGTTTTACTAAACGAGATAACGGTCGCATTTAAAGTCACAGGAGGGATAGTGTATTTTTATACATGGAATTCAATAATCCCTGCGAACCGATTATAATAACTTGGGTCTTTTGGGGGTTGAGAAGGAGAGTGTTATCACTAGCATACAGACTGAGTTGTTGCAGGTCGGTGTTTACATCTCGTATCGCGTTGTAAGTGAGATAAATTAATAATTCTACCTGAAAACTAATCAGGAACTCATCGAGTTAGGTAGATTTCATTAGAAAGCTAACTATTGCAATGGGTCCCATGTTTCGACTTCCGGAAAATTTCGACATACCTTCGCGTTTCACATCCCCTAGACACCAAAACCACCGTCAGTTCAAAAGTTTACATATAATTTATGTATGTATATATTGAACCCATGTACCATTGGTTCAAGGGGTCGAATCCATGTATTTTGGTAAAAGGAAGGAAGGAAATATACAGTCTTCAGTGGAACATGGAAAGATTTTATACAAGAGGACGAGCATAACGTTGTGTAATAAACTGGAGCCCAGGTGGCCAGAAAATGAGATCATGCATGACGCATTGATAAGGAGTTGGTCACGAATATAATTAGAACGAGTGGGACTTTCCGTCGGAGTGACTGCGAGCGTGTTTCGGAAATTGCTCTTACGTTGCAGGAAAATGGCAACCGCGCAGCAGTGCCAGAAGAAGAATAATTAGATTTAACCCATTTGCAAGAATAAAATTAACTAAAGAAATACAGCATTGTGAATCATTTCGGAATAGAGATTTTTGTGTGGAAAAAGATGTTATAATAAATGCCCAGGAAAGAAGTGCCGACGTGGCCATACGTCATTGGGAGTTCCCCGAGACCCGAGGAGGTGGGGATTAAAAATCAACTGTAACACCCACACAGCTGAAGACCAAATTTTATTTAATATCTCAGAAATGCACGATCGATTTTCAGGTGCAAAGAAGTCAGTTTACGTTTAGAAAACGGGCTTTCCAGAGATATAATTATTAAATGTCTGAGACCATTACTTCAAAAGTTGGTTCTGGAAAAGACAAGGATTTTATCATTTTGTCGCCAAAGAATATAAAAGTCCTGGCAGAGCCAAGCCAATCATGCAGTACTTACTAGACCTCGAGAGGTCGTGATACTCTGTATCAACAACCAACGTGCACCCGTAAGGAGTGGCCGATAAGTATCATCATAGTATCGTCGTGTGGAGACTTAGGAAAATCCTAATACAGGATCTAGTTCCGCCAGTATCAATCTTATAGTGAAAAGTTCAGTATTACAGTCAAAGTAGGCTGCGGACTTAAAGAACAGGCGATAGGTCTTCAAATAACAGTTCATTTAAACGACCGAAAGTATCGTAACGTTTTGAAGTACCATAATAGCGAAACAAACATTCTATTAACGTTAAAGAACCCGATCAGGGTCGGACAAAATAAGGTCCGCATCGTATTCTGAAAAGATAGGAATTATAGAACTGAATAATCAGAAGGGAGAATTAAATTCAAGACGTTGTTTCAAGGAAATAAACGAACTATAAAAAGCACTAAGTTACGAGGAGCATTAGATGCTAGAAAATAATAGGTCACCGATAGAGTACCTGGGAGACCGTGAACAAGACAGACATTCGCTAGACAAACTATTAGGGTCTAGAAAAAAGCAATTTCGAGCTAATAATAATAATAGCCGATCGTCAGGAAACCGGATTTGAAGAAGTACCATTCCAGGGAGGGGTAGAGTGTTCGAGACTTTCATATTCTGGTCAGATAGGAAGCCGACATCTACTAGTTTCACCCTTGGAGACGGGGAATCAAGAAATCACGTGTGCAAGGCCTAATCAAAGCCTCAGTGATTAAAATCAGTGTAGTGTAAATATATAAAATTTGTGTTTGATAGTAATATTTCAGTGATTTTATTGTGTATAATAGAAAACTACAGAAGTGTATTTTAAAATGCTACCAGTGTTTAAAGTATATAAGTTATATGTGTGTCAAGATATGTCAGTGTATGAAATGAATTTGAGCAAGATGGCTTAATCACAAATAGTGGGCGAAATGAAACATCGTTGGAAAGTACGGTTGGGGGACCGTCAGAGCATGTAAGTAACCATTTTCATTATGTTATGTGTTGGGAAATGTTTGTGTACAATCCACCTGAGAATAAGAAATAGGGATGTTTTTGAATAACAAATAACAGAATGAGAGCGCGATCTGAACCAATAAAAATTAAGAAATTATAAAATAATTATGTGAAATGAATAAATCCCTTAGAGGAAATGTATGAAATAAAATATCAGTGTATTTGATAAATGTTATGAAAGCAAGCGTAATAATAATAATAATAATAATAATAATAAAAGGTATATAAATGAAGATTAAGTTGAATTATATGCAAGTAATAGCTTTTGAGCTCCTGTAAAAGAATAAAGACATGGTGTGAATACATGTTCTTAAAGTATAGCGATTATTGTCACGGGAGAGGATTAATATAAAAAATTGAGATGTAGATCAAATGTTGATTTTGAATTTATCAGTTCTTTGGAAGACGCTAGGCCTTAAAGTAATGTATAGAGCAATGTAGTGCATTAAAGTAAATTGTCACGCTAGGAAGGCGTTGAATCTAAATATACTTGGTAAATTAATTATGAAGGGCAGTTGATTGCGGTAATTGAGCTCTGATAAGTCCTCCAGTATGGGATTGGTTCCCGAGGCCATGTGTGTTATGTTGTGTTATAATAGGGTGCAAATTTATTGTATTATGAGCGCAGGTTATAAGGCCGAGGCCACTCTAAGTCGCATTTATATAAGTCCTCCAGTATGGGATTGGTTCCCGAGGCAGTTGAGAGAGTCGAACCCAGACTCGTCTAGTTGTTGAAGCCCCTGAATATTGTTGTTGTATTGAATTATTCTTACCCATCAATGATGACACTTCATAATTAATAAATGCCAAGGTCACGAAAGTGGTCTATGAACCTAAATAATGTTGTTAAAATGAATGAAAGAAACGCCAGGTCTGTTCAGAGAACTGTGTATAAGAAATAGCTGTTTTAAAGCATGAGTGTAGCCGTCCCGTGTGGACGAGACTTAGGGTCTCCCTCCTGGACAATAAATCACCATTGAGTGTTACGGCCCGACCCCTCGCTATTGAAAGTGTGGTAGGTCAGGGGAACCGTCTGTGGGAAGTAATAATACACCATGAGTGTTTAGAGTTTGTTAATGACCCGGGATTCGAACCGAGGTTCTTGTAGATGAAAGTTACCGCTTGCAAATTCAGATCGTTTGCTTTCTTATGAGATGATGGTCTTTTAAGACAAATAATAATAAATATAAATCCCTAATGTAATGGTATAGTAATGTAGGATTTAACGAGTTCAGTGAAGACAATTAGATTTCGGGAGTAATCAAAATTTTTGACTTTGTTCAAGTAGTCTTCTATAACTCGGGAGTACACAAGTATTTTTCCCAATCACTGTAGTGAATTTGTTAACTTGAGAGAGGTGGTAACATGAGAACATTGTGGAAAGCCCAAATATTTAAGTAAAGGAGTAACATTTACTTTAAATAAGATTATATATTGTTGGATTATAAGAAACTCATAAAATAGATATTGAGGTGTGCAAAAGAATAACACAGTTTATATTGGAAAGTATCGAGCCATGGGAGCTCCTGAGTGTATTGAATTTTTAAAGGGATACTTTATGGAAGTGAAAAGAATTATAAGTTTGTTGGTTTGAAGGAAACCATGTATTTTAATATAACATTTGTTTGATTTTATGTATTCCTTGTTCACTCTGAACAAGTTAGAAGGATTTGTCAGTAGTTTATTTGTTTAATTTGTTTGTAGCGCCATATATTTGGTTAATTAAATGTTTTATAATTGGAGTTGATTTTGTTTTTATTTTGGAAGTGTATCCTCTATTTAATCCAAAATGTGTAAGTCACCGAGTGGGAGAACATACCATAACCCCGAAAATCCCGATTTAAGCATTGCTGGCATACTGTGATTTGCATATTTCTTGCTAAAAGGGCACAGGGGGGCATAGAAGTACTGTGCTTGGATTAATAATTAGAGGGACACTTAAGACGGTCATATCATGTAAAAGTAAAGTAATGATAGGAATAGCTACAACATATAATGTTAACTGACCGCATGGGTCCCTGGAAACTCACACCGAACAGCCCTATGAATATAAATACCCCCCCCCCCCCAAAAAAAAACATATAAATATGGCGCCCAGTACGCAGTGCTGAGTTTTCCTAGGGAAAACCCGAGTTTTCTTGAAAAATCAAAATTTTCATTTAAAAAATGGTTTTTCGAATTTTTGAATTTTTAAATACTTCCATAAAGGTTTTGAGATTGAATGAGTATATCAAAAGGGTACGTTTTAGTAAACACCCGTACTAAGGTAAATTTTTGAAATTGGGACACAAGAGTTCAGATTACCATCTCTCAAGCATGTACCAGTGATGTGGCATAGTAGCCCACTGTATTCTAATAAGATGGCATTGAGTGAGGAGATGCAACGGCTCTTGGAGGCCATGAACAATAGATTCGAAAAGATAGGCAATACATTGGGCCTTCAACAGGATGAAAATAACAAAAAGTTAGGATCCATGAATCAAAGATTAGAATCACTAAAAACAAATAGTGATAACATGGGGACTAAATTAGAAGCTATCAAAGCCGACTGTATAACAATGAATAGTGAACTGAAGGCTGAGATAGAAAGCAAATTGAATAGTATAAAAACAGAAAATTCAGACCATTTTTCAGCACAATCCAAGGTTTTAGAAGAAACAATGAATACCAAATTTCAAGGTTTTGATACGGGGTTGGAGAGTAAGTTAAGAGAGTTAAAAGGGGAAATCACAAGTGAAATTAAAAAGGAAAATTATGTACTTAAGTCAGAATTGCAAGGCCAAATAAAGACCTTAGAGGAAAGTACGGTATATTCCCAAACTAAATGTCAGGAAAATTTTGGAATTTTGAATGAAAATTTGAATTCCATGGAAACTAAATTAAGTCATATGGAGAAAAATGTGGATGTATGTAAAAATGAACTTGTAACCCAGATCCAAGGTGTGCAGAAAAAATTAGAAGATCAGATAGAATCTAACAAGAATATTTGTGAAGAATCCCGGGGAGAGATAAAGGAAAGTTTTAAGGAATTAGGAGATAAATTTAAGGGGGTGGAATGCCAAGTAGGAAAACTCGAGGGAAAAGTCGATAAAATTCAGGCCAAAGTTAATGATATGGAAAATCAGAATCAGGAAGATGCGAAGAATAGGAAAGAGCAATTTGATCATTTTACCGGGCAGGTAGATGAGAACTTAAGGAAGCACGAGGAGGGAATAAATAAAAAGAAAACAACGAGATAAAGAAAGTAAGGAAAATACCCAGAAGATAGATGAAATAAGTAAGGGTATCAATGAGGTTCAGGGAACCAGGGAAACATTAAAGGTGCAAGTAGAAAAAACTAATTCTGAAGTAAAGCTTGTCAAAGATGACTTAACGGAATTATATAAGAGTCAAGGGAAAACTGAGGAAAAGCTTGAAGGAATTAAGGGAGATATGATCAAAGGACAAAGGGAGATGGAGAAAAAGATAAAGGAGACACGAGAAGACTTAGATTCCAAAGGTGACGTTAAGCCAGAAATCATAGAAGAACAGGTCGTGGTCTTCAAGAAAGAAGTAGAGAAACACTTAGCTGAAATGAGGGATAGTTTCAGGGAAGAAAAATTTCAACTCAAACAAGACATGGAAACCAGTAAAAAGAATCAGGAAAGAGTTCAGAATGAATTAGGATCCCGGTTGGAAAGGACTGAACACAAGAACAGTCAAATGGAAATTCAACTCATGGCTAATGAGGAAAGTGCCCGAAGAGAAAGGAAATTAGAATTTGAAAGTCAGGATGAGTTCCAAAAGACAGGATGGGTAGATCCACAAGAACGCGGCACAGATCAAGGAGGGGAGAGCCCTTATAAGAACCCAGGATATCCGATGGCGATGTCTACCCCTTATATGAACCAAGCAAATGGTCAAATAATAAATATCATCAAGTCAAATCAGGACAGACCGGTGAAGTTTACGGGTAATAATATGTCAATTACTCCTAAATATTGGTTGAAGGAGGTCGCAGAGTACTTGAATGAAATGAAAGTTCCTCAGGATCGGAGACTGAGAGCAATTGAGAAGCTGTTGGCAGGTGATTGTCTCACCTGGTTCAGGAGTTTCAGGTATACATTTGACACGGTGGAAGGTTTTAGAGAAGCGTTTCTGAAACGATATTGGGCAGCAGATGTCCAAGAGAATCTGAGGCTAGATCTGTATTCTAGGAAGTATAGAACCAATGCCCCAACTAAATATTCAGAATTTTTCACCGCTCAGCTGTGTAAATTCCGGGAACTTGACATTGCTCCTGCTGAGAATGACCTGTGTGCCGCCATTGCAAGACAACTTCCATATGAGATCCAGAGGTTGTTAATCTCATCTAAAGCCAGAAGTGCTGTGGAAGTGGAGAGCGTATTGCATCAATTAGATATGACGACTTCACACGTTACTCCCAGGCAGTCAAGACAGACTGAACAAGTACATATGGCCAGCAGTCAAGAAAACAGAGAGAAACCATCGACCAAAAATCAGTCCACTAGTACTGATACTCAGGGACTGGGTCGAGAATATGGACATCAAGAGCCTAGGGGAATACAGCCATACTATAGAGGAGGATATCGAGGAAGAAATCCTAGAAATACGGGTTATAGGCAACAAGAGAACCGACCCTATAACAATTATAATCAGAGGCAGGATAACAGAAAGAGATGGGAAAATTATCCCAGAAGGAATGTGAGGCCGGAAGACAGAAATGATGAATATCGGGCCGAAATAGAAGAAAGATATCAGGAAAGTCTTCGTTACATGAATGAACGAACGGACGAACCTGAAACGCAAAGAGTCCGTTGGAGTGAGGCAATAAAGAACCGAAAATCACCCGACCGACTAGAAGGAGCTCAAAGCTTGGAGTTACAAGCTAAATTGAAGAATGAGGGGAAAGGAAGCCCTCAGGATAAAAAAAACTTCAAAATTAAATCATCAAAAGTGGAAACATACCAGGAGCTGGGAGGAGGTAGAGATTGTGAATTGGATAGCAAGACCAGACGAGCTAATTAAAGAGGATGTGGAAGGAATCCCACCTATTAGAAGAGAACTACCTATCATCATGCTAAGGATAGAAGGATTACTGGTCAGGGCATTAATTGATACTGGATCAACCATAAGTTTAATTACGCAAACCCTCCTAAATGAATTGGAAACAAGAGGCCGCATATTGAAAATTCCCACCTCAAGTGTGAAGATTAAGGGAATTATTCCTGAAAAATCTTTAACAGGTAAATTTCAGGTATACATCGATTTGATCATAGGTAACGCTGAAATTTCGCAATGCCTTTTGCTGGTAAATCAATTGCCATATAATGTCATATTAGGTATTGATTTTATCCATGAGAACAAGGTCATCATAGACCTAGCGCAAAATTGCATTAGGATTCAAAGAGAGGATGTGGACGAACAAAACATTAACCTACAGGAACAGGATGCGAAAATAGGAGAACGGGTATGGCATGTGGAAGAAGTGAACGAGGAAGGTTGTAAGGACAGAGAAAAGGTATTTGAAGTCCTAAACATAGAACTTGAAGATAGTTTGGAAACTGAGTTCGAAACCAACCTGTCAGGAAAAATAGAGGAAGCTAAAGTTAACCTCGAAAACAAGGAGAAATTAAAGGAATTACTATTAAATTTCAGGGACGTATTTGATTCCAAGCCAGGAAAGATTGAAAATTTTAAATACGCTTTTCAAGTAAAAGATTGGGCACCGTTCAGACAAAAACCATACCCGGTTGCAGAAAAACATTGCCCACAAACGAAGAAAACACTGCAGGAGATGAGTGATGCCGGTGTTATAGAAAAGATGGCGACACCATATGTTAGTCCATTAGTAATTGTAAGTAAACCGGATGGCTCAGTAAGGGTGTGTTTGGATGCCAGGAATTTGAACGCGAAAATCATACCAGAGAATGATTCGGCACCACCCATAAAAGAAATACTGAGGAAATTTAAAGGCAAGAAGATATTCACAAATATTGACATGACTTCTTCGTATCATCATCTCGAACTTGAAGAGAAAAGCAGTCTCTTAACTGGATTCCAGTTCGACCTACAAACATATTGCTTCAAGAGATGTCCATTTGGTTTGAAGACCGCGGGATCTGCCTTAATAAGAGCGCTTGATCGAAACCTGTCAGAGGACGTGAAAGATTGCACTATCCGTTATGTGGATGACATATTGCTTACCTCGGAAAACATTGAGGAACATTTGGAATAGTTAAAGAAATTATTGGAAGATTTAAGAAGGGCTAACTTTAAGATTCATTTGAAGAAATCGAATTTTTGTCAGAGACAAGTTACGTTTTTGGGGCATGTGATTGACAAGGATGGTGTTAAACCAAATCCATGCAAATTAGAATCGATAAGAGATTTTCCCAGGCCTTTGAAGGTGAAAAACGTTCGCCAGTTTTTGGGATTGATTGGATTTTTTTCAGGACATTGTCCGTCATACACCAAAACTGTTGCACCACTACAGGACCTTCTGAAGAAGGGGGGCAAGTGGAAATGGACGGAGGAAACAGAAAAGGCATTTATAGAGGCCAAGGAAATGCTTTTAAATTATGTGAAGCTAGGATATCCTGATTTTAATCAGAGATTTGTAATACAAACAGATGCATCCCAGATTGGAATAGGGGCAATGCTATATCAGGAAAACCCGGATAACCCTGAGGAGAAAAATTATCTAGCTTTCACAAGTCGGAGACTGAAACCACACGAGAAAAATTAAACAATCAGCGAGATCGAGCTGTTAGCGATATTGCACGCGTTGCAATATTGGCGAAAGATCGTATATGGGTTCCCAGTCACATTAAGGACTGATCATAAAGCCCTAACCTTTTTGATGAAGACGGATTTATCCAGTCAAAGGTTGATGCGTTGGGCTTTATACATTCAACAGTTCGACGTAAATATAGAGTATTGCCCAGGGAAAGAAAATGTAGTTCCAGATTATTTAAGTAGACAGCCAGAGTCCACAGAAGAGGAAGTAATGGCTATTGACTTGGAAGACAGGTATCAGCGTACTCTGGATGAATTAAGAAGCATTGGTCAACGACAACCCTTCTTGGAAGGGAGTTTGATAAGGGGAACGCCTGCGTATACTGAAGCGAATGAGATAGCTCAGGATTACACGTTCTTAAATGGATTGTTATATAAGTTTGTGGACTCTGACCATACACGATTAAGGATCGTTGTACCTGCTATTATGCAGAGGAAAATGGTATGGTTAGCCCATAGATCGTTTGGACATATGGGAGTCGACAAAACAGTCTCGATGCTGAAAGAAGCTTTTGTATGGCCGAGACTGAGAGAAACTGTAAGGGATACGCTCAAGACATGTGATCTATGTCAAAGGATTAAGCCAAATGCATTTTTGATGAGACAAAAGCCAATACCATTGTTGCCCGAGAGGCCAGGTCAAATTATTTCTATTGACAATTTCGGACCTTTGCCAAAGGCTAGGAGAGGAAATAGACATATAATGGTGGCTATGGATGTTTTCACAAAAATGGTTGTCCTTGCTCCCATACAGAAGACTAGTACCAAACAGGTGTTAAAACGACTCAAAGAAAAAGTGACACCTATTCTGGGAGAACCCGAGAATTTGTTGTCGGATCACGGTAGTTGTTTTACAAGTGTAGAATTCAGACAGGAATTAGAGAGACTTGGAATACGTCAGATACTGTCTAGTATTCGCCATCCTGAGGCAAATCCTGTGGAAAGAGTGATGAGGGAAACGGCCAAGTATTGTAGGATATACTGTGCCGAGGAAAATTGGAAATGGATAGATATCCTGGATATTATCGAATTTTGTATAAATAATACAATCCATGAATCTACGGGAGAGATACCAATAACGTTACATAGGAATGAGCAACCAGAGAGACCTTGGAGTCTGGTCATTCCTAGGCCAGCAGACGCTCAGCCTGGAAGATATGTACGTATTAGAAGAGCCTTTGAGCATCTAAAAGCTCAAGCTGATAGAAGGCAAAGAAGAAACAGGCACAAGAGGTATCATCGACCACTATTAGCAGGGGAAATGATGTTAGTGAAAAGACCAGCCATTTCGGATCCAGGGAACCGCGTGTACAAGAAGTTCCAGAAAATGTACCACGGACCCTATCAAATAATAAGAGACTTAAGAAATAATGCCTATAGAATTCGGCACTGTGAAACGAATCACGAAGTGATCATTAACTCAGCGAATTTAAAAGTATATTACCCTCCCGAAGACTTCGATGAAGCAAATGAACAAGCCCTGGTTATGGAACAATTTAGAGATGATGAATCCATTTTTGATAGAAACAAGAGTAAGGTAGAACAAGGAAACAGAGCTCAACCATTCGATTGCGAATGCGAATTAGAGAAACTGTATTGTGAGATAAGAGAAATAATTGATTTTGTTGAAAAAGAAAATTTCAATTTAAGAAGAGAGAATGATGAAATAAAGAAACGGGTAGGGATAGACCACACCCGTAACGAAGAATTATGTTCTGGAGATTTTTAGACCAGAAAAATAAGAAAGAAAGAAAGAAAGAAAGAAAGAAAGAAAGAAAGGGTAGCGACAGAGCGTACCCAACCTACACAATTACCGGATATGACTTAAAAGGTGGAAACCCCAAATTATCGTGGGATTTTAAAGGAATAAAGATCAGAAGGTACGGATAAACGTTATGATGGCTTCGACAATGAAGAAAAATAAGATTTTTATGAAAATTATTGAAATAAATTTCCTCAAAATATTTCGAAAATTTATTTACCTAAGGAGGGGAGAGATGAACCCATGTACCATTGGTTCAAGGGGTCGAATCCATGTATTTTGGTAAAAGGAAGGAAGGAAATATACAGTCTTCAGTGGAACATAGAAAGATTTTATACAAGAGGGCGAGCATAACGTTGTGTAATAAACTGGAGCCCAGGTGGCCAGAAAATGAGATCATGCATGACGCATTGATAAGGAGTTGGTCACGAATATAATTAGAACGAGTGGGACTTTCCGTCGGAGTGACTGCGAGCGTGTTTCGGAAATTGCTCTTACGTTGCAGGAAAATGGCAACCGAGCAGCAGTGCCAGAAGAAGAAGAAGAATTAGATTTAACCCATTTGCAAGAATAAAATTAACTAAAGAAATACAGCATTGTGAATCATTTCGGAATAGAGATTTTTGTGTGGAAGAAGATGTTATAATAAATGCCCAGGAAAGAAGTGCCGACGTGGCCATACGTCATTGGGAGTTCCCCGAGACCCGAGGAGGTGGGGATTAAAAATCAACTGTAACACCCACACAGCTGAAGACCAACTTTTATTTAATATCTCAGAAATGCACGATCGATTTTCAGGTGCAAAGAAGTCAGTTTACGTTTAGAAAACGGGCTTTCCAGAGATATAATTTTTAAATGTCTGCGACCATTACTTCAAAAGTTGGTTCTGGAAAAGACAAGGATTTTATCTTTTTGTCGCCAAAGAGTATAAAAATCCTGGCAGAGACAAGCCAATCATGCAGTACTTACTAGACCTCGAGAGGTCGTGATACTCTGTATCAACAACCAACGTGCACCCGTAAGGAGTGGCCGATAAGTATCATCATAGTATCGTCGTGTGGAGACTTAGGAAAATCCTAATACAGGATCTAGTTCCGCCAGTATCAATCTTATAGTGAAATGTTCAGTATTACAGTCAAAGTAGGCTGCGGACTTAAAGAACAGGCGATAGGTCTTCAAATAACAGTTCATTTAAACGACCGAAAGTATCGTAACGTTTTGAAGTACCATAATAGCGAAACAAACATTCTATTAACGTTAAAGGACCCGATCAGGGTCGGACAAAATAAGGTCCGCATAGTATTCTGAAAAGATAGGAATTATAGAACTGAATAATCAGAAGGGAGAATTAAATTCCAAGACGTTGTTTTAAGGAAATAAACGAACTATAAAAAGCACTAAGTTACGAGGAGCATTAGATGCTAGAAAATAATAGGTCACCAATAGAGTACCTGGGAGACCGTGAACAAGACAGACGTTCGCTAGACAAACTATTAGGGTCTAGAAAAAAGCAATTTCGAGCTAATAATAATAATAGCCGATCGTCAGGAAACCGGATTTGAAGAAGTACCATTCCAGGGAGGGGTAGAGTGTTCGAGACTTTCATATTCTGGTCAGATAGGAAGCCGACATCTACTAGTTTCACCCTTGGAGACGGGGAATCAAGAAATCACGTGTGCAAGGCCTAATCAAAGCCTCAGTGATTAAAATCAGTGTAGTGTAAATATATAAAATTTGTGTTTGATAGTAATTTTTCAGTGATTTTATTGTGTATAATAGAAAACTGCAGAAGTGTATTTTAAAATGCTACCAGTGTTTAAAGTATATAAGTTATATGTGTGTCAAGATATGTCAGTGTATGAAATGAATTTGAGCAAGATGGCTTAATCACAAATAGTGGGCGAAATGAAACATCGTTGGAAAGTACGGTTGGGGGACCGTCAGAGCATGTAAGTAACCATTTTCATTATGTTATGTGTTGGGAAATGTTTGTGTACAATCCACCTGAGGATAAGAAATAGGGATGTTTTTGAATAACAAATAACAGAATGAGAGCGCGATCTGAACCAATAAAAATTAAGAAATTATAAAATAATTATGTGAAATGAATAAATCCCTTAGAGGAAATGTATGAAATAAAATATCAGTGTATTTGATAAATGTTATGAAAGCAAGCGTAATAATAATAATAATAATAATAATAATAATAATAATAATAATAATAAAAGGTATATAAATGAAGATTAAGTTGAATTATATGCAAGTAATAGCTTTTGAGCTCCTGTAAAAGAATAAAGACATGGTGTGAATACATGTTCTTAAAGTATAGCGATTATTGTCACGGGAGAGGATTAATATAAAAAATTGAGATGTAGATCAAATGTTGATTTTGAATTTATCAGTTCTTTGGAAGACGCTAGGGCTTAAAGTAATGTATAGAGCAATGTAGTGCATTAAAGTAAATTGTCACGCTAGGAAGGCGTTGAATATAAATATACTTGGTAAATTAATTATGAAGGGCAGTTGATTGCGGTAATTGAGCTAAGATAAGTCCTCCAGTATGGGATTGGTTCCCGAGGCCATGTCTGTTATGTTGTGTTATAATAGGGTGCAAATTTATTGTATTATGAGCGCAGGTTATAAGGCCGAGGCCGCCCTAAGTCGCATTTATATAAGTCCTCCAGTATGTGATTGGTTCCCGAGGCAGTTGAGAGAGTCGAACCCAGACTCGTCTAGTTGTTGAAGCCCCTAAATATTGTCGTTATATTGAATTATTCTTACCCATCAATGATGACACTTCATAATTAATAAATGCCAAGGTTACGAAAGTGGTCTATGAACCTAAATAATGTTGTTAAAATGAATGAAAGAAACGCCAGGTCTGTTCAGAGAACTGTGTATAAGAAATAGCTGTTTTAAAGCATGAGTGTAGCCGTCCCGTGTGGACGAGACTTAGGGTCTCCCTCCTGGACAATAAATCACCATTGAGTGTTACGGCCCGACCCCTCGCTATTGAAAGTGTGGTAGGTCAGGGGAACCGTCTGTGGGAAGTAATAATACACCATGAGTGTTTAGAGTTTGTTAATGACCCGGGATTCGAACCGAGGTTCTTGTAGATGAAAGTTACCGCTTGCAAGTTCAGATCGTTTGCTTTCTTATGAGATGATGGTCTTTTAAGACAAATAATAATAAATATAAATCCCTAATGTAATGGTACAGTAATGTAGGATTTAACGAGTTCAGTGAAGACAATTAGATTTCGGGAGTAATCAAAATTTTTGACTTTGTTCAAGTAGTCTTCTATAACTCGGGAGTGCACAAGTATTTTTCCCAATCACTGTAGTGAATTTGTTAACTTGAGAGAGGTGGTAACATGAGAACATTGTGGAAAGCCCAAAAATTTATGTAAAGGAGTAACATTTACTTTAAATAAGATTATATATTGTTGGATTATAAGAAACTCATAAAATAGATATTGAGGTGTGCAAAAGAATAACACAGTTTATATTGGAAAGTATCGAGCCATGGGAGCTCCTGAGTGTATTGAATTTTTAAAGGGATACTTTATGGAAGTGAAAAGAATTACACGTTTGTTGGTATGTAGGAAACCATGTATTTTAATATAACATTTGTTTGATTTTATGTATTCCTTGCTCACTCTGAACAAGTTAGAAGGATTGGTCAGTAGTTTATTTGTTTAATTTGTTTGTAGCGCCATATATTTGGTTAATTAAATGTTTTATAATAGGAGTTGATTTTGTTTTTATTTTGGAAGTGTATCCGCTATTTAATCCAAAATGTGTAAGTCACAGAGTGGGAGAACATACCTTAACCCCGAAAATCCCGATTTGAGCATTGCTGGCATACTGTGATTAGCATATTTCTTGCTAAAAGGGCACAATATATATATATATATATATATATATATATATATATATATATATATATATGTATATTAGTTTCTTGTGGACACGATGAAAAAATGAAAATCCACAACCTGCTTCCAGTCTCCGACCGGGTCAGGAATGGAATGAATGAAGCCCCCATCTAGCGGCAAGGATATGAACTGTGCCGGCTGCCGAGGCCTGACGCACTCCTCTGGGGCAATGATTAAATGAATGACAGATGAAATGAAATGATAGTGGAGAGTGTTGCTGGAAGGAAATGTTGACAGGGAAAACCGGAGTACCCGGAGAGAAACCTGTCTGCCTCCGTTTTGTCCAGCACAGATCTCACATGGAGTGACCGGGATTTGAACCACGGACTCAGCGGTGAGAGGCCGGCGTGCTGCCGCCTAAGCCACGGAGGCTTTGTGGACACGATAACTGCCGTAATTTTTCACCAATCACTTTGAATTTTTTACCGAATATGTATACCTATAAAATCTCGGTCGAGTTCGTTACTGGGCTAAATCGGGCGAAGGGGGTGAAAATGGGGGGCTTTTTTTCGAAAAAGTGAAATATTGCTATAACTCTCTTAATATGTGACATATCGAATCCGTTCAACGTTCATACTATGTGTCGGATAAAGCCCAAAAATTTATGTTTGAAGAGTTTTTTTTATAGCACCAACCATTGACCAAAGGGGTGGGAAAAAGTGGGTTTTTCGGGAAACATTAATCATATCTCTCTTAATAGGCACAATATCAAAACCGTACAAAATGGACAATATTCCCCTAATAATTACCTAAAACTTTTGTCTGAAAGAATTTTTGATATGACCCACCATTACGCCAAGGGATGAGAAAAATGATTTCGGAATTATAAGAAAATGCCAAGAGCTATCAGTGGTTGCCATGGCAACACTACTAAATTGATGAGGGATGAGCCATCATTGTTGCCATGACAACGCACTTGCACGAGATCGGATTCAGTATTTCCATCTGACTAAGTGGGAAGTGGCTTCGGTGACGTAACTGGTGGCATGCTGAATGTCTATGCCCAAGGTCGCGAGTTCAAAGCCGGCCGAAGTCGTCGGATTTTCTAAGAGCGCTAAAATCCCTCAGTATGGTTTCCTTTGGAGGGAAAGTTCCAACGTTCGTTGCGAGTTGCTGGTTGGGGTGGCATCTAGTAGCCAAGTTCACAGCTAGGTGTCGTTGACGGTAGTACCTGGTAGCAACATTAGGAACTACTGCTTGAAATTGACCGTCTGCAGTCCTTACCTGAATTAAGACAAATACAGCCATTACAATTCACACCGTTTATCAGACAGATTCTACACTCACCCAAAGTACACGGGGTTAGATGACCGCGGTGTCGCAGCCCCTAAACTGAGGAACCAACCAGAGGTAGATTTCATTAGAAAGCTAACTATTGCAATGGGTACCATGTTTCGACTTCCGGAAAATTTCGACATATCTTCGCGTTTCACATCCCCCAGACCCCAAAACCACCGTCAGTTCAAAAGTTTCTATATAATTTATGTATGTATGTATATATATATATATATATATATATATATATATATTATTATTATTATTATTTCCGATTATTCCCCTTCAGGAGAGCGTGAGAACTTGAGCCAATCACAGCTTCACTTCCTTTTCCTCTCTTCTTTTCTTCCCAAAACCTCTTCATTAGTTCACTGTGCTTTTTCTTCCTTTCCTCTGTCCATTTTTTCCCTGATGTATCTTTCCTTGAAACTTGTACAATTTTCGTGTTTCTGATTTTATTTCTAAATTGTTCTCTGTCCTCAGAGATTTTAAGTAATTCCATGTCTTCATGTACTTCTTTAATCCAACTGGTCTTTAATTTACTTGCATTCACGATATTGAAAATCTTCTTAGTGAGTCTGTTCTCATCCATCCTATATATGTGTCCATAGAACTGCAGACGTCTCTTCCTAAATTTATCTACAATGGTGTCTGTATTTTCATAAAGTTCCTTTGTTATATATATATATATATATGTATATCAGTTTCTTGTGGACACGATAACTGCCGTAATTTTGCACCAATCACTTTGAATATTTTACCGAATATGTATACCTATAAAATTTCGGTCGAGTTCGTTACTGGGCTAAATCGGTCGAAGGGGGTGAATATGGGGGGCTTTTTTTCGAAAAAGTGAAATATTGCTATAACTCTCTTAATATGTGACATATCGAATCCGTTCAACGTTCATACTATGTGTCGGATAAGGCCAAAATATTTATGTTGGAAGAGTTTTTTTATAGCACCAACCATTGACCAAAGGGGTGGGAAAAAGTGGGTTTTTCGGGAAACATTAATCATATCTCTCTTAATAGGCACAATATCAAAACCGTACAAAATGGACAATATTCCCCTAATAATTACCTAAAACTTTTGTCTGAAAGAATTTTTGATATGACCCACCATTATGCCAAGGGATGAGAAAAATGATTTCGGAATTATAAGAAAATGCCAAGAGCTATCAGTGGATGCCATGGCAACACTACTAAATTGATGAGGGATGAGCCATCAGACGTTGCCAAGATAACGCACTTGCACGAGATCAGATTCAGATTTTCATCTGACTAAGTGTGAAGCGGCTTCGGTGACGTAACTGGTAGCATGCTGAATGTCTATGCCCAAGGTCGCGAGTTCAAAGTCGGCCGAAGTCGTCGGATTTTCTAAGAGCGCTAAAAATCCCTCAGTATGCTTTCCTTTGGAGGGGAAGTTCCAACGTTCGTTGCGAGTTGCTGGTTGCGGTGGCATCTAGTAGCCAAGTTCACAGCTAGGTGTCGTTGACGGTAGTACCTGGTACCAACATTAGGAACTACTGCTTGAAATTGACCTTCAGCAGTCCTTACCTGAATTGCAGACTAATACAGCCATCCCTAAGTACACGGGGTTACATGACCGCGTTGTCGCAGCCCCTAAACTGAGCAACCAACCAAAATCTCTGCGGGAGATATAATTTTGCGTCAAGAAGTAACAGACCGTTACATAGTCACACATCAGTGTCGAAACCTTGCATAAGGACAGTGTAACCACAAGTATAAAAATGGACCCCAAATGACAAGAAGGTTACCGTTCCCATAAGACAATAAAATGTTTAAAATAAGCATAAAATGACGAAAAACAAAGTTAATTAATCTCCAATTATAAAATATCTTCTCGCAATAAATGAGTTCTGATCCTTCTACGAAAACCTGCATATTTTGCCTATTTTCGCCTATCCCCAAGTTTGTCCGGTGAAATCTACCTCCGCCTTCCGGCGTGCCGAGAGGACTTTTTTAGTTTTAGATGTAACTGTACTACGCCCGTGACCTTCAGCCGGTGCACAGAATGAGTGCACGACTGGGAGCTGCCACGCCACTGTTTCAGTAGTGAGTGTGATTGCAATGGCGACAGTTCAGCAGAAATCGCAGTGTGTGTTGTGGTTAGCGGAGTTTAAATCTGATATAACTTTTCAGTGCACTTTCCGACGTGTTCATGGTAGGGATCCTCCTCGTGATAATAGCATTAGATGCTGGTATGAACAGTTTCATGAAACAGGCAGCGTTGACGTGAAGATGTAGAACGAGTGATGAAAAAGTCGAGCGTATTCGCCAGAGTTGTATCCGAAGTCAAAACAAGAAGTTCCGCGACGAACTAAAGAGCCTACTTTTCTTAAAATTTAAGATTCATGCCAATGATTAATCTATATGGATCTATCCAGGATAATGACGAAATTAAGTTGGTAATATCGAAATTTCTAATTAGTTCGAAATACTGTATACCTGGCATAATGTAGCCTAATAGAGAACTACAGTTGGCAGCCCTGGTGACTGAATATATTCTTAGTTTCATCTCTTAAGGTACAGAATACAATATTTGGTTCAAGTCCAATGGATAGGATGGACGTTACATGCAGTTAAACATTGGATCTAACAGCGCACGTAAAATCATGTTGGCAGCAATGACATACATATATTGGTCAGAAATAATCTGAAATAATATGATCTATTGTTGTGTCAATTTGGAATGAAATCCATTAGTTAGTGTAGAAGTTACATGCATTTTAAAATTGAACCTATCAGCAGGCTTAGAATCATGTTGGCAGCACTGGCGTAGGCCTTTATTAGTTACTCCGAATTAATCTAGAATGCCAGGTACTATACGTGTGCAAAGTTTTGAGCTATTGGCTTGTATACTTTCTGATCTATTGATATTAGGGTAACAAAAATGGAGGCAGTATTTATTAACAGTTGGCAGCCCTGGAGGCTCTTAATAATACGCTCAGTCATATCTGTTTATGTACACATAGCACATACGAAATTTGGTTGAATTCCAATTGATAGTGTAGAAGTTATATGCATTTAAAATTTGGACATATCAGCAAGCTTATAATCATTTTGGCAACACTGCCTTGTATGGTCTCCTGGAAATTAAACTGCAATATTATTATCTAAACGTGTGCCAATTTTGAAATAGCTCCCATTCATACCTTCCAAGATATCCAACATGGAGCTCAAATTTCAATTGCGATTTTTCAGCAGTTGGTAGCACTGACATTATTTTCAAATATGGCCGTGAGATATTCAGGTATAGATCTTTACTCCTACCAAATTTTGTTTCGATTGCTGCAGCCGTTTAGGAGTTGATAGGGTGGGACACACACACACAGCCGGACATACAGACAGACAGAAGGACAGACAGACACACACACACATTTGCCCGATCTCATTAGTCTACTTTTTCCTCATTTTTGCAAAATGTGAAAAGTAGGCTAAAAATCAATTGCGAAGCAAAGTTTGCAACTAAGTCAGCAATGCAAAATGTGTCAAGCAAGCGGTTACGTCTTCACGCTTACAAAATTCATCTAAACCATCACATTACACCCAGGATTGACCAAAGGAAATGACATGCTTAAAATAACCTTTTGAGTTAGTGAATGTAACAAAAATAACTCGTTTTAATATCTCAAATAGTAGAGCTATAATTTTTTGAAATTGCTGCAACCTTTTTCGCTGACCCTGTATACGGGGTCTTTCATATAAAATAAGAGCGCCAAGCGGCGGCTTTGTTACCGCAGCTGCGGTCACCTTGGCCGAGCTTGTGGCGCGCCACGGCCCCCTGCTGTAGTATTGAAAGCGCGCGCATAATACATACGAGGGCTGTTTTTTTTCTTTTCTTTTTTTCAAGTTCCGATGGACTGTATAAAAATAACAGATTAACATTACCAAACTTGACCTTGCAATAAGCGTATTTTTTATGTAAAACTTATTTTAAGTACGAGTCGGCTAGGCGGGAACGTGATGCATTTGTTCAGCAATTTCCTGATGAAGTGCCACCTTCACTAGCACAGATTCACGTAATTGCAAATAAGTTTGACAATACTGGCTCGGTGCTCAATAAAAAAAACATGCCCGCACACGAACAGTTTTAACAGAGGATGAGCTAGATAACATTGGCGAGAATCTTGAACGGTCTCCGAATAAATCACTCACAAAATTAGCACCAGGAGGGGTTTCGGTTTCATCAACAATAACTAACTAAAGTAAGATTTCAGCATTGTTCACACGCTGAAAGCACGCCTCAAGCTTGGCCAAGGTGGCCGCAGCTGCGGTTAACAAAGCCACCGCTTGGCGCTCTTATTTTATATGAAAGACCCTGTATATAAGGGGTGATCAAAAATGTTTCCGTTTGAGGGCGTTGCTGCACCCAGTGGATACCCCGCGGTTTGAATGTCCAACAGCTGTTTGTCTGATGTGTTTCAATGTTGAAGGTAACACGTTCCTGGAGTGCATTGTCGATGGTTCCTCCACTGTGAACCAGAATCGAAAGCGTCGACTATGCAGTGGTGTCATCCATCATCCGCTCGTCCCAAGAAGTTCAAGAGTCAACAATCCACTGGAAAATTTATGCTCCAGGGGCGTATATACAATTTTTTCGGGGGGGGGGGCTGACTATCTTGGAAAATTGTGAGTATTCTCAGGTGATTTTCACCACAAAACACCCAGAAATATCAACCAATATCTTAGAGCATATAACTTTGTGTAAGTATTTTAGATAAGAGTTAAAGTTTATATAGCCTACAATTTTATTATTACTGGCAATACCAAAAAAAGTTGTAAAATACAACACAACACACAAATAAAAGTTTATACTTAATGAATTTCGTATTATGATCTTTGGGGTATGAATGGCAAATATTTAAATGTTTGTCTGAAATACACAGTTTTGCCTCACAAGGCTGAGTGCACCCTGTTCCAGCCCTCAGACTAGAATTAAAATTTATTGGCAGAGCCGGTAATCGAATTCAGACCTCCGGGGCGGCAGCCAAGAATGCTAGCCACTACACCACGAGTTAGTATAATTTCAATCTTAATATTGTTTATAACTTAGCCAATAAGTTAAGATTAGGGTACAACCAGATTAAAATTATTTTATGCTCTTAATTTTATTGGCATTTTTCGGGGAGGGGGGGGATGGAGCCCCCTCAGCATCCCCCTTATATACGCCCCTGTGATGCTCACCCTGTTGTTTGATTACCGGGGTCCATTGCTTATTGATTTCAAGGAACCTGGTGTCTCCATCACTGGGGAACGGTACTGCGCTACACTGGAGAAATAATAATAATAATATCGTATGGCCTCGCGAGCTGGGTGCAAGCTTTGTTATTTGACGCTCAGAGGGCAGCTTGCATGTTGAAATTTGTCGTTCCTTGGAACGCTATGAAAGTTAGATATCTAAGCTCCTTCACACTATAGCGCTTTCTAGTAGAGAATGGAGGAACTTTGTGTTGGCGGAAAATACCGAGATTAATTTTGCCATTATGAACACGGACTACTGGATTCAAATAGGTTCCTTAACATGCCAACAACGTATGACATGCATGTTGTGATTTTTTTTTTGTCTTTCAAAAATCACTTACCGTGGTCAGGAGCGAACCTGCAAGCTTGTGGTTGATAGTCCGACAGGATAACCACTCACCCACCGTGGCAAGCACCGGAGAAATTAGGCGCGCAACGTCCAGGAAAGCTGCGAAAAAGGGGTGTTGCTGCTTCATGATAACGCACGTTCCTATACCACAACAAGTAGTTCCGTGAAAAACTATACAGCCTATTTTCATATATCCTACGTATTTTAATTGCCTCTATTTACATACAAAATTTCAGTTTGATTGATGTAATAGATTCGTAGATATTGAGAACCTACTAAATATTGCGGATGGTCGCCATGTTGGATTTATATATATGAAGATCTAAGAGTTATGTACGATCGCATTATTAGGACACAAGAAGTAAAAACGAGATTTTAAAACTTCGCACAGCTGTCATCTTGTGGTTATGGAAACAACTGACAAAATTAGATGCCAGTGGATTATCATTTGTGTAAGGATTTACTGTACCAAGCCCCTATGAACATTAAAAAATTCAGTTTGATTGATGTAATAGATTCGTAGATATTGAGATCCGTGCAAATATTTCGGATGGTCGCCATGTTGGATTGTTATATGTATAGGCCATCCAGTCATGTACCATTAAAGGAAAATTATTGCGTAGGTTCATTATCCAAACTTTCACTTTGAACGCATGATTACGACACAAGAAATAAAAACTTAATTATTTTAAATTCACACAGTCGCCATCTTGAGGTTATGTAAACAATTGAACTAAATTAGATACCAGTGCATTACAATGTGTATAAACATTTCCTGTACCAAGTTTCATTGCGTTTGGATCATTAAATCGCGAGAAAGGTCTGTTAAAATTTTCAATTTCGCTTGGCCGCCATATTCGTTTTGTAGTTAACCTGTTTTTGAGAGTCTTATAGATGAACTTCCAGTAGTTCCCTTTATCTCCGTACAAAATTTCAGGGCGATACCGCTAATAGTTTCAGAGATATAGAATGCCGGTGAAATATTTCGCACAGCCGCCATCTTTAGGTTATGTAAACAATTGAACGAAGTTAAATGTCAGTGAATTACAATGTGTATAAACATATACTGTACCAAGTTTCATTGCGTTTGGTTGGTTAAATCGCGAGAAACGTCTATTTAAAAGTCGCAGCTTCGCTTGGCCGCCATGTTGGTTTTGTAGTTACCAGGTTTTCAAAAGTCACATAGGTGAACTTCTAATAGTTCCCTTTATTACCGTACAATATTCCAGGATGATATCGGTAATAGTTTCGAAGATATTGAATGCTGGTGGTATATTTCGCACAGTCGCCATGTTGGGCTGGTGAGACGTAACAAAGTTGAAGGGCTCGGTCGGGGTCGTCCGGAATAGTGCTATGAACTTACCGAGTTTTATTGAAATCGGTCCATCCGTTTAAAAGTTATTAGGGGGTGACACACACCATCACACACACCATCACACACACACACGCACACACAGACAGACACACGGACAAAAGGTGGTCTCATAAGCCATTTTTTTTTCATAAATGAAAATATGCTAAAAATACGCCAACTCCACTCGGGGAAAACCACCCTATGGTCCTGACCTCTCTACATGCGATAATCACGCCTCAATCCCTTAAAAAAAAGGCCTTGAGGGGTCGACGATTCCTGTCGCATGAGGATGTGCGGCAGGTTGCTACGGACTTCTTCACGCAGGAGGACACAGTGTTTTACCACACGGGGATCTTCAACCTGCTGCGCCTCAATGCTCACGGTGATTTTGCCTGATTAACAAACAGATTCTGGACTGTACGGCCATCAAACGGTAACTTTTTGATCACGCCTTGTACAGGTTCCGGCAGCATAACTTCCTTTTTTTAAACGCAATAAACCCCATTGTATGAAGCAGAAAACTACTGTTTTTTAAATAATGTAGGCGCATACATAAAGTTTAGTTTTACTTAGTTTTGAAGATCAAATGAGGTAGGAGACGTCCCCCATTCTCCATACACTGAGTAAACCGCTTTCTGGTGTTTGTCATGACTCTTGCCAGCATATCAGGCGTTATGTTGGCAATTTCTTCCTGGACGTTTGTCTTAAAATCTTGTAGCGTCTTTGGATAGTTCACATAAACACGGGACTTCAAAAAACATAGAAAAAAATCACAAGGGGACAAATCAGGAGAGTGGGCCGGCCACTCCAAATCCCCCCTAAGTGAGATGAGGCCGAGGGACTCAAGTTCTTCGTCCTGTCTCACTTACAGTTCGTCTGAACGTAGTGACCCACGTAACAATTGATTTCCGGTCCACGACAGGGGTCAACAGGGCTAAATTAAAGCACCTCTGAAAGGCGCGCTGGTTTGCGATCACAGAACATCTGCTCGAAAAGTAGGACTCCTCCCTTTTCCAACGCATGATAGCGACTCAATTGTGTCTGAACAAAACTATATAATACCACCTCACGACATCAACCGACTGAATGGCGCGCATTTTAAAAAAGGAAGTTACGCTGCCGGACCCTGTATATAATACGCTAAGGTGTATGTTTCACTAAACTCAAGCTCCTAACCAGAGGGAGTTAGAAGGTGTGGTTTGTACCAAAATCTTCCAAATCGTCTCAATAGTACAGGAAAAATCTTGCATTTCTTGACAAGTTGACGGAAATATATTTATTTGTTTCAAAAGTGCGAGGCAGAAATGTGTCGCGTCGAACTCGCTCAACAGTGAAACCAAGTAGGTGGTTCACAAGCAACCGATCGTGCATTCAAAAGAACTCTGAGTTCATAAATATCGACAATTTGTTTAAAGAAGTGTGTGTTTAAGCAAAACAAACAAGAAGTTCCGTGATGAACTAAAGAGCCTACTTTTCATGCCAATGCGTTTTCTACAGCATATGAACCTATCTAGAATAATATCGAAATAAAGTTGATAATTTCGAAATGTCCAATTAGTTCGAAATATTCCTGGTATAATATAGCCTGATAGACCACTACAGTTGGCAGCCCTGGTGGCTGAATATATTCTTAGTTCCATCTCTTAAGGTACAGAATACAAAATTTGGTTCAAGTCCAATGGACGTTACATGCAGTTAGACATTGGATCTATCAGCACGTGTAAAAGCATGTTGGCAACAATGTCATGCGTGTGCTGGATAGAAATAATCGGAAATATTATGATATCTAGTTGTGCCAGTTTTGGATGAAATCCATTTGTTAGTATAGAAGTTACATGTATTTTAAAATTGGACCTATCAGCAAGCATAGAATCATGTTGGCAGCACTGATTTATATTAATTACTCCAAATTAATCTAGAGTGTCAGGTGCTATAGGTGTTCAAAGTATAGACCTGTTGGCTTGCATACTTTCTGATATATTGATATTAGGGTAAAAAATATAGACAGCATTTATTAACAGTTGGCAGCCCTGAGTGCTCTTAAGAATACTTATAGTCATATCTGTTATGTTACACATAGCACATACGAAATTTGGTTGATATCCAACTGATAGTATAGGAGTTACATGTATTTAAAAATTGGTCCTATCAGCAGGCTTAGAATCATGTTGGTAGAACTGAAGTATATAAGTTACTCCAAATTAATCTAAAATGTCAGGTACTATACGTGTGCAAAGCTTAAAGCTGTCGGCTTACATACTTTCAGATATATTGGTATTTGGATGAAGAAAATTGAGAGAGCAATTATTAACAGTTGGCAGCCCTGGTGGCTCTTAAGAATATACTCAGTCATATCTGTTTATGTACACATATTACATACAAAATTTGGTTGAAATCCAATTAACAGTATATAAGTTATATGCATTTAAAAATCGGACCTATCAGAAGGCTTGAGATTATTTTGGCAACACTGTCATGTATGGCCTCCTGGAAATTAAACTGAAATAGTATTATCTACATGTGTGCCAATTTTGGAATAGCTCCTACGCATACCTTCCATGATGTAGCACTGGCATCATTTTTAAATATGGGCTTGAGATATTCCGGTATACATCTTTACTCATACTAAATTTGGTTTCGATTGCTGCAGCCGTTTAGCAGTTGATAGGGGGACACACACACAGCCAGAGAGACAGAAGGACAGACAGACAGACAGACAGAAGGACAGACATACAGACAGACACACACACATTTTCCCGGATTTATCTCATAAGTCTACTTTTTCCTCATTTTTGCAAAATGTGAAAAGTAGGCTAAAAATGAATCCCGCATAACAGTAAAGTCAGGCGGGTGGTTTATGCGCAGGTCCCTTGTTATTATTAATTTCAGCTTAGGACAACTTGTGTCCAGAATGTCAATTCTAGTGAGCGTTGATCTGTTAAAACGTAATTTTTTTTTATTATAATACTTGAAATTCACGCACAGCTGCCATATTGAAAATAATCAGCTGAGAATTTTGCAACTTCGGTGACCGACTCCCTTAATAAGACAGTGCGTGTGACTCAAATTTATAAGGCATATAATCATTGATTCAACTCGTAGTCGACTTAGGCAATGAAAATATAAATGGCTGCCATTTTATGTTCCCTTAAGATGGTAGTAGTACAGACAAGGTGTTTGGGAGAGTGACAACATTTGCAGTAATCTTTATTGAATTTGGTTCACGGTTTAAGAAAAATTGGACACGGCGACTTTCTAAAAAATAATTAACCGAGTGGTCAGCATTTTGTTTCCACTAAGATGGCACCAGCACGAGAATTGTTGTAATGTGCACATGAGAGTGACTAGCATTGCCGCAATTTGTGTTCAATTATGGTGATACGTTTTGAAATTTATGGACGACTGACACACACACACGGCAAAGGCCTATTTCGTTCTTAAGAAAGTACGCTAATAAGGATAACATGCTGTCGGAACTGCACATGTGTAATTTTTTAATTACAGTAATTAATGTAAGACCGAATGCCCTATCTCGCCAATGTTAATTTTGTATAATTTATGTTCCTCTTTCTCAGAAACTGATCAAGATAAATGGATGAAATGTTCACAGTATATATTCCTCAACTCTTACTTAGTGCTGGGATCTACAATTGGAACTTTGGTTCAATACATGTGGGAGAAGTGATTTTTTTAAGATATAATCCAATTTAAAAAATCATGAACAATGAGGCATAACTCTCAAGGTATTAGTCACAATGACCTGATTGTAGATCTCCAGCTGTATTGTATACACATTAAGTACCTGTCAAAATTTCATGGTTATACATTGTATAGTTTTTAAGAAAAAGGAACATTTATCGAGATTTTTTAAGTTTCAAGAAAATCAACTGCAAAGTTGAAGAGTGAAAAAAGTATCTAAATCTTACCCTATACGTTTCCCTAGACCAATTAGAAGCATCCAGCAACATAATCTGACAATTCACTGGCTAATCTGCTCCTTTTTTACTTCTTTCTTGCTTCTTTTGTTGTCAGATTTGCCGCAAATTGTGCTTTTTGCACCTTTAACCTGTAGAGCACTTTCAATCCAGATGCTGTATGCTTTACTATTTCTACTCTAAGTTCTTCAAGAACCTCAAGTCTGCCTGAATTCCCATGATTGAAGGTTATTACAACATTAAGTGCTTTTAAGTTTTCATTTCTTCCAACAATCTCCAATCATTGGAAATTTAAATACTAGCTTCGGAGCGAGCCTATCACCCCAGCTCGGTCAGCATCAAACTCTCAAGTCATGTCGCGCCACAGTATAGCCCACTTCCGGCACTTTAAAATGAACCAAACCACAGCCTTCTAGGTCAAGAAGTTCCTGATATATCAATGACTATACCAATCGGTGCAACATGAAACGAACATCCATGCAGTGTAGATGTACATTTAAAAAATAATTAAAAATACTTCCAGGACGAATTTCTATATAAATGATACATCAGAATGTTCGTTGAAGTTCAAATTGTAACATAAGTCAATAAATGAAAAAAAGACTTCTTTTTTTTTCAGATTTTCGGGTTCGGTCTTACCTTAAGTCCTGTTGTTCACATCGCTGCAACATAGGGCTTCGACGAAGCATCGCCATCGGACTCGGTTTCGTGCTATTGCCTTCACTTCTCCCCACGTTCTCCCCGCTTCAAAATCCAATCTTCGTGGTACATTTCATTCAAAAGGTTGTCAATTTGTTGTCCGTCTGGATTTTTCTTCTTGAAGTTTCTTTAACAATATGAAAAAATCCACAGCCTGCTTCCAGTCTCCGACCGGGTCAGGAATGGAATGAATGAAGTCCCCATCTAGCGGCGAGGATATGGACTGTGCCGGCTGCCGAGGCCTGACGCACTCCTCTGGGGCAATTATTAAATGAATGACAGATGAAATGAAATGATAGTGGAGAGTGTTGCTGGAATGAAATTTTGACAGGGAAAACCGGAGTACCCGGAGAAAAACCTGTCTGCCTCCGGTCTGTCCAGCACAGATCTCATATGGAGTGACCGGGATTTGAACCACGGACCCAGCGGTGAGAGGCCGGCGTGCTGCCGCCTAAGCCACGGAGGCTTTCTTTAACAATATATTTTAAGAGAATCAGGTTGTTATCCCACAGTCCCCGAGTGCTTTAGTGGGGCTGCCACCTTTCGGCCTAAGCACATGCCATTATAGCTAAATAGTCTGCTATATATCTTGCAAATTCTTTACATGCAGAGTTGAGACTGGTCTCCCTAACGTTCTCCTTCCTCCGGGCTTGGGACCGGCAACGACAACCATGGAGCTACATGCAGCACATGTGTACATTCCTCGCTATTATGGTAAAGATGTTGCCAGTTTACGTGTTATCCCCTCCAATTGTCTGCCGTAACCATCATCTTCATCACTGTCCCATGGCATAGTGACTAGCATTCTCCCCTGTCACCATGGATGCCCGGGTTCGATTCCCGATTCTACCAAGAAATTGAATTCTGTGCTGAGGGCTGGAACGGGGTAACGTAGCCCCCTGAGGTAAAACTGAGAAGAGGTGGGATGGATTCCTACCTTAGCCATTCGGGAAGTGGTTTTCGGTGGTTTCCCACTTCTACTCCAGACAAATGCCACTTCTAGGACGACTGGTGTGGGATTCGAACCCAGACCCACTACGCCAAGAGGTGGACAACGGAACATCTATACCCCATTGTGGTGTTTGAAGCCACTTTCAGTGTTGCCTTAGGAAACAAACCTTTGGTGCTTTTCAGTCGGTCTACACGATTGTACCCAAATGAGATGGGTTATTCCCTAATCCTGAAAAAAATTACATGAGTTTAATAAATACACTTGGATGACCGGTTTCGATCGTCAAGCGATCATCATCAGATCCATTACACTTCTGCCCGTTGCTCACGGTAAAATTTTCCTTCAAATTTATTGTACAATAATTTAATTTTATAAAATTTCTGTTGCTCACGGTCAAATTCAAGTTTTATAAAACCTTTGATAAAACTTTCCATAAAATAGGACATGTTCTATTACGTAAAATTAATTTTACGAAACGAACCAATCAGGGAAGGTGACATGAAGATGATTCTGGCGCCATTTGGTGAGGAGATTGTGAAGCTCGCTTGTAAACAAACACTTCGAAAATGGCAGGCTCCGGCTGGACTAAGGAAGCTGTTAGTGTTTTACTGGACGAGTACCAGAAATATCAGTGTTTGTATGAGGTTAAAACGCCCATATACCACAATAGAAATGCAAGAAGGGAGGCAGAAATCTCATTCGTCGAATATGTTTCACAAATTCGACCGAACACAAGCCAGGCTGATGTGAAGGCGAAGATAAACGGGCTTCGAACTCACTTGCAGTCTCATTTCAGGAGAAATGGCTTGCCTCATGTTAGTGTCCTGTCGAATAATTTTGGGACCAACAAGATCTAGGAGTTTTTTTTAAACTGCTTTCCTCCATTCTTAGAAAATTCCTATATGAATTCTGATCTAACCTCAACTCATTTTCGACCAAGGACTGCATTCCTCTACTCTTCTCTTCTTTTTATCCATTCCCGAGTCCAGGACTTCCTAGAATTTATTTTCTTCCTTTTTACCACTGTACGACATATAATTGTAGCTAAAGCAGCAATGTTTGCTTTGTTTGTTGGAGCCATACTCTCAAACCAATGTGTGTTGAACAGCTGATTCTTGGTTCAGAAGTTTATCGGTAGATGGAGATCCTGATACATCCACGGATTTTATAAACTATTTTTACCGTGAACAACACAGCTTGCTTTCGTCAATTTTTTATAAAATTAATTGTAAAATAAATTTTAAGAAACATATTACCGTGAGCAACGGGCATTAGACTATAAAATCTATGTCTGAAAATATGGGTGAAAATATTTACAATATTTATAATAACTAATTAAGTGTATATATTGTAAATATTTTCACCCATATTTTCAGACATAGATTTTATAGCCCAAGTGTAATGGATCTGATGATGATCGCTTGACGATCGAAATTGAACATTCAAGTGTATTTATTAATCTCATGTAATTTTCTTCACGTTTAGGGAATAACCCATCGCATTTGGGTTCAATCGTGTTAACCGACTGAAAAGCACCAATCTTTTGTTTATCTATTCCATTAGCTATTCGTGGTGATGACTCTTATCACAATGTTAAGCACAATTGGGCGTGGTCAGAACTTGGGTTTCGCGGAACCACGGGCTATGGAACTACCAACCTACTGCAAGTAAACTCCGGCTCGGGTCTGCCTCTTCTATAGGAATATTTGTTCCATGTTTACACCTCGCATTTCCAACTCCTTTGTTCAAAATACTGCAAATGCGGTCGGTATATTCTCATTCTACAAAGCAAAAGAAATGGAAATAATTCCCGACAAGAAACTCCAAGTAGCTAATACACCGCCCTGAGTTCCCCAACCCCAAACAACTGTCCTTTCATCCCCTCTTAATACATTTTCTCCCTCTTTTCTCACCCTCAAACAATAAAAAACTAATTAACCCCAGCAACTTCTGTCTACTCGCTGTTTCCTAATCAAAGTGGATGAATTCTTAACATAATTTGTGAAACGAGATGAGAAAGCCAGGCAGGGTGTTGGGTGTAATTGCATTACAAAGGGCTCACTTCAGAAGCGAGCCAAGAAGGAAAAGTTGATGGAGTCATTTTGTCAAGTTAATCAGGTGTGGTGAGGATAATGGCGCAAAGCGTCTATAAATACCTGTCGACGTTATTGTTTATAATGAGGAGGGAAAATATTAGATTATAAACTAATCTCTCTTGTAAGTAGATCAGGCGTGTTCGATGTAACGCCTAAAGACACGCTCACCTTGTACAAAGAACCACCAAACGTAGGAAACAAGTTCAGAATCAGAATCAGAATCACTTTATTTGGCGTTAAACACAAGTGCAATAGCCATCGTCAGGTTAATAATACAAAACAATAAAATCAAACAATCCTACATTACTTAGCCTACTTATAACAGTATATACAAATAGCTTATTATCGTTATAACAAAATGTAACCTACTTCTATTGCACTAAATATTACACCAATCTGCTTCCATACATTCTTCCAGGGAATACCATGGATTCACCAGCAACCACTTTTGCAGCTGTTTCTTAAAGATTTTGGTTGGTAGTTGTTGGAAAGACAAACTCAGTATGTTAAAAAAAATTATGCCAAGAATTTCATGACTGTTCTGTGTTTTAGAAAGCCGACACCATGGTACCTCTATCTGGTGTGAGTTTCTTGTGCTGTATGAGTGAATTGTTACCCGCCTGCCTGGCAATTCATGTGGATGTTTATTTTTCATATACATGAGGATATTTAAAACAAAAAGATTTATAACTGTTAGTTTGGAAGATTTAATAAATAAAGGTCTACAGGGTGTGTTAGGAGGAGCATTTGCAATAATACGGATTGCCTTTTTTTGTAATTTTAAGATATTTACAATGTGTGCACTATTTCCAAAAAATATTAATCCATACCTGGGCGTACGCCTACACACTACAGCAACCTCCTTCAGCCATCATATACAAGAAGATGATGATAATTGCTATTTTAACCCTTTATGGGATAGTGGTTAACCACCTGTCATAAGGACAGTTTATGCTTTCAGAGATGCTGATAGTGGAATCTTTCAGCCAAATTTCGAAAATTTTCATGCCGAAGTGCTAGTATTTCTAAAAATCAAATATTATATACTTATCCACTTGACAAATGTGTTTGATACAATTTAAAATAAAATTAAAACTAAAAACATTAACAATTAAAGTGATAAAATAAAATATAAATATAGAAATAAAAATCATAAAAATATCTTTTTAATAATAAACTAATGTCCACATACTTCAAGGCACTACCAAAGAGCAAGACAACTTGGACCTCTCCCAACACGATGTTTGGGGAGTTCCAGATTGACCATGTCGCAATAACAACCCGAAATCATAAATAAATCCTGAACGTCCAAGTGAGGAAAAGTGCCAACAGAGACTCAGACCATTATCTTTCAGAGATCAAAGTTAGATTCCAACCAAACAGACCCAGACACAGAAAAAGGAAGAAGCCCAGAATCAATTTAGAGACTTTGAAGAATAATAAAGAAAAATACCTTGAAAATCTTTCTTCGATGGAGATGAACAGTTGGGAAGAGATTAGAGATTCCTTGATCAAAGCATCCGAAGATTTGGGAAACCCTTCAAGGAAAAGAAAACACAGGTGGTGGAATGAAAGATGTGAAGCACTTGAAAGAAGATTAATTTTCTGGAAAAGGTGGAATTCCAACAAATCCGAAGAAAATGGGAAGACTTCAGTAATGTAAGGAAAGAAACAGCCAAGATCATACGAGCCGAAAAGAGAAGATATGATACATCTCGAGTGGAGAAGCTGGAAGAAGAATTTAAAAAGAACAACACTCAAAAAAGTCAAAGTCAACCCCTGGCACTATCCAGCCCATGACGGCCTAAGGCCGACCAAGCGACCGCTGCCCAGCCATTTGGCCTGCAGATATTGGGGTGACACGTGATCAGCGCGTCGGGTCCCCTCGGCCGTTAATCTTGGTATTCGTGATCGGGGCGCTGTCTCACTGTCAGACAGCTACTCAATTGTCCTCACGAGGCTGAGTGCACCCCGTTCCAACCCTCACGTCAGTTTTAAAATCCCTGACGGAGCCGGGGATCGAACCCGGGGCCTCCGGGTGAGAGGCAGGCGCGCTACCCCAACACCACGGGGCCGGCAAAAGAACAACACTAGATAATTTTATCGCACCTTTAAAGAGGAACTGCATGGGTATCAACCACAGACTCTTTGGTTTAAGCGTAACGATGGTAGCATACAATAAAGAGAACTGCGAGCTCATGCCGAAAAGGGCCATTAAATTGCGAAGAACCACTTGCTAGACTAGAAGCCAAAACACAAATTCACTAGAACTCAGATTCCCAACCACCAGGGTTTGACGAGGTCGAATTGGTAATCAAGGAACTCAAGGATAATAAAGCACCAGGGGAAGATGGCATTTTGGCTGAAATGTGGAAGATTGGTGGATAGATCGCTGCAGGAAAAATCCATCACCTTATAGAAGAAATATGGAAAACTGAACAGATTCCAAAGGACTGGAAGTGTGCGCTCATTCACCCTCTTCGTAAAAAAGGCACTCGAACAGACCCAAATAATTACAGGGGGATTTCTCTACTTCCAATCGCATATAAGATACTCTCTAAGATTTTGTTGAGCAGAATTGAAGAACAAGTTGATCACCTCATAGGAGAATACCAAGCTGGTTTCCGAAAATGCAGATCATGCGTTGAGCAAATTTTTTACTTGAAAAGTATTCTGCGAACAAGAGCATTAAGGAGCCTGAACACTGTGCTCATCTTTGTCGACTTTCGAAATGCATACGACTCTATTGACAAACTTTATTTAATGCCTTAAAAGAGTTTGGAATTGACGAAAAATACTAGAGAAATCATTAAACAAACACTGACGGATACCATCTCCAAAGTAAAGTTCTTCGGAGAAATTTCTGATCCATTTGAAATTAGGACTGGGGTCAGACAGGGAGATGGATTATCTCCAATTCTCTTCAACATCGTCTTCGAAAAAATAATGAAAACTTGGGAAGAGGATTTGAATATGAGACGAATTGTAGGAATACACCTGGATAGGGGAAAACAGAATCTTGAAGTCAAGTGTTAAGCTTTTGCTGATGACCTTGCTCTCTTAGCCAACAACCGAGAAGATGCTCGAAAGATGCTTGACAGTCTTCATGAAATAGCTCGAAGAACAGGTCTTCAAATCTCCTATGAAAAAAAACGGAATATATGGAGTGCAGACACCAAACTGAGAAATATATGGAAGTAAATTATGGGAAGATTAAGAGGACAGAGAAGTTTAAATGTCTGGGGGAAAGGATCCAACCCAACGGACTGGATAAGGAAGCAATCAAAGGAAGAACCAGAAAACTGGACCTGGCCTACAAACTAACCCAGAATAAATACAACAAACGAGCTTAATCATTCAAGGCCAAAATCAATCACTACAAATCGTTAGCACAAACTGAAGGATTGTACGCTTCAGAGTGTCTTATTTTAAGTAAGAAGGGAGAACTTCAAGTACTAGAAAAGAGAGAAAGGAAGATTCTGAGAAAAATACTTGGACCACAGAAGACTACTGATGGGACATGGAAGAAGAGGAAAAATTAAGAACTTTACAAGTGTACTGAAAAGATCACAGACGTAATGAAGAAGAGGAGGCTAAAGTTCTATGGACATTTACTACGAATGGATGAAGGCAGGCTGACCAAAAGGATCTTCAGCTGCATCATGCGGTTAAAGGTTACATCAAAATGGGTAGATGAGGTGAAGAGGGATGCAGCGGAAGTTGGAATTACTCCACCGATGGCCTACGATAGAAGAGAGTTCCGCAGTCGAGTTGACGGAGTAAAATCATTTCAGGAGAAACCACCAAGCAGGAGGCCCAAACGGACCATCTCCGAGGAGGAGAGAAAACAAATAAGTGACAGGATCAAGAAGTTATGGGAAGAGAAGATAAAGAAAGCCAATAAGTCTTGAGTTCTTTGCGGTCCATAGTCGGCCAAATTCGATAGTAAAAAAAGTATAAGAATTAAAATAATAAACATAACTGTAAAAAAAAATACAATAATTGTAAAAATCAATTTGAAATTAGTTAATTAATTCATTAAAAAATATCAAAATTAATTCTATAGCCTAAGAAGATAAATTGAAAATTCAAAATAAATATATAAACCTTGAAATTAGATCAATAAATAATAACATTATTAATAATTATAATAATTAAAATTAATTAAAATGTAAAAACATATAAAAACAAGAAGTTCCGTGACGAACTAAAGAGCCTACTTTTCTTAAAATTTAAAATTCATGCCATTGATTAATCAATATGGATCTATCTAGAATAATGACAAAATTAAATTGGTAATATAGAAATTTCTAATTAGTTCGAAATACTGTACACGCTGTACTGCATACTTGGCATAATGTAGCCTAATAGAGAACTACAGTTGGCAGCCCTGGTGACTGAATATATTCTTGTTTCCATCTCTTAAGGTACAGAATACAAAATTTGGTTGAAGTCCAATGGATAGCATGGACGTTACATGCAGTTAAACATTGGATCTAACAGCGCGCTTAAAATCATGTTGGCAACAATGACATACATGTATTGGTCAGAAATAATCTGCAATAATATGATCTCTTGTTGTGTTAATTTTGAATGAAATCCATTTGTTAGTATAGAAGTTACAGGCATTTTAAAATTCGACCTATCAGCAGGCTTAGAATCATGTTGGCAGCACTGACGTATATTAATTACTCCAAATTAATCTAGAATGTCAGGTACTATACGTGTGCAAATTTTAGAGCTATTGGCTTGCATATTTTATGATATATTGATATTAGGAAAACAAAAATAGAGACACCACTTTTTAACAGTTGGCAACACTGGTTGCTCTTAAGAATATGCATAGTCTTATCTGTTATGGTGCACATAGCACATACAAATTTTGGTTGAAATCGAAATGATAGTATAGAAGCTACATGTATTTAAATTTGGACCTCTCAGCAGGCTTAGAATCATGTTGGTAGCACTGACGTATATAAGTTACTCCAAATTAATACAGAATGTCAGGTACTATAGGTGTGCATAGTTTAAAGTTGTCGGCTTGCATACTTTCTGATATATTGGCATTTGGAAAAAATAAATTGAGAGCATTTATTAACAGTTGGCAGCCCTGGTGTATCTTAGGAATACGCTCAGTTATATCTGTTTATGAACACATAGCACATACGAAATTTGGTTGAATTCCAATTGATAGTGTAGAAGTTATATGCATTTAAATATTGGACCTATCAGCAGGCTTATAATCATTTTGGCAACACTGCCATGTATGGCCTCCTGGAAATTAAACTGCAATATTATTATCTATACGTGTGCCAATTTTCAAATAGCTCCCATTCATACCTTCCGAGATATCCAACATAGAGCTCAAATTTCAATTGCGATTTTTCAGCAGTTAGTAGCACTGACATCATTTTCAAATATGGCCGTGAGATATTCAGGTATAGATCTTTACTCCTACCAAATTTTGTTTCGATTGCTGCAGCTATTTAGGAGTTGATAGGGGGGGACACACACACAGCCAGCCAGACAGACAGAAGGACAGACAGACAGATAGAAGGACAGACAGACAGACAGACACACACACACACACATTTGCCCGATCTCATGTCTACTTTTTCCTCATTTTTGCAAAATGTGAAAAGTAGGCTAATAAAAATAATAGTTTTGCCCTATAAAGGGTTAATGGGCCTAACATCTAGGTCGTCGGCCCCTAATGGTTTGGGTGATGGTGAAAGATGAGAATGAAAACTATAACTAAGATCACACTTACAACTAAAACTAACAAACTAGAAGAAGAAATGGGAAACAAACGGAGAATAAGGCAAATAAAGGACAGGAGGAAAAGAAATGCCCCAACCCTCGAAAAATGAGGATTGAGGGACTTGGAAGGAAGGAGAGCCATGAATGGCAGATAGGAAAGGGAAAGTGGAGAGGGTCCGCCCAAGAGGCAATGGAAAAAGTATGAGACCCCAGTAGAAACGGATGAAGACCTGCTTGCTAGGGTCCAAGCTGTCTCCTTGCACAACAGACACCAGGGATCTTTGAGAGGGCGTGGCAAAACTTCATGTGACTTTACAATACATGGTGGTTGTCACTTTGAACAATCGTTGGTATGACCATAACACAGTAAATATACATTTCCTCCCATTGCTTCCCGGTCTCAATATACTCCACCACCACCCCCCCCCCCCCCCCACACACACACACACACACACGAAAAAAAACAATAAAAATTAAGAAAGTGTTCGGTAAAAGCATAAAATAATTGTAAATTTGGTTGTACCCTAATCTTAACTTATTGGCTAAGTTATAAACAATATTAAGATTGAAATTATACTACCTCGTGGTGTAGTGGCTAGCATTCTTGGCTGACACACCAGAGGTCCGAATTCAATTCCCAGCCGGCCAAAAAATTAATTCTGGTCTGAAGGCTTGTGCTTGTGCGGCAAAACTGAGAATTCCACAGTACGGTACTTTTGAGAAATGAATTAAGTTACCATCAATTTGTAAAAGAAAATAAAAAATAAACTGTTTACCTTTCTGCTTAATAAATTGACAACTATTTAGATATTTTCCATTCATAATAGAAAATTCTTTAAGTAGGCCTATAACATTTTATTTTGTGTTGTGTTGTATTTTACCAAATTTTTGTATTGCCAGTAATTGTAGGCTATATAAAGTTAGAATTTTACAAGTAACTCTTATCTAAAATAATTACACAAAGTTAGCATATATGTTTTAAGATATTGGTTGATATTTCTGGGTATTTTGGGGTGACAATTCCCTGAGAATACTCACAATTTTCCAGGATAATCAGCCTCCCGAAAGAAATTGTATATACGCCACTGCCTGTAACACCTGTATGAATATGACCCAAAAGGTTTGAGTCACCCTGTGTATAAGATCCGGAATCTAACAGTCCTGTCAGCCTTGACGCTATTCCATACCACCATCTCACCCATTGAGACATATACTCTATGGGATCACCTCACAATCAGCGATTTCGAAAGAATGGAGAGTGTCAAGTCGCGATTCTTCAAATATGTGCTGAGAGTTGGAAAGATGACCCCTACAAGACTGGTCTACGAGCTAGCGGAGGAAACCTTCTACATAAACCCGGCTCAGGTCTGCCTCTGGGGCGTTCTTAATCTTCAAATCTTGGATACAACGATTAAGATGGGTTATAAATCCGAAGTAGAATTGAAAAACTGGTTCTCACCTGATCCCTCAGCTTTATTGACGTTGGTGCTCTTGAGTACCGAAATAATTTATTAATTTATTCATCTATTTTTTATTTAATTAATTATTTATTCATTTATTTATTTATTTGATTATTTATTTATTCATGTATTTGTTTAATTATTTATTTATGCATGTATTTGTTTATTTATTTATTCATCTATTCATTTATTTATTTATTTATATAATTATTTAATTATTTATTCATTTATTTCTTTATTTATTCATTTATTTATTTCATTATTTATTTAATTATTTAATTATTTATTAATTCATTTATTTAATTATTTAATTATTGATTAATTCATTTATTTATTCATTTATTTATTTGTTTATTTATTTATTTATTTAATTATTTGATTATTTATTTATTTTATTATTTAATTATTCACTTATTAATTTATTCGTTCATTTATTTATTTATTTATTTATTTATTTATTTATTTATTTATTTATTTATTTATTTATTTATTTATTTATTTATTTATTTATTTATTTATTTATTATGTATTTATTTATTTTTGTTCATCATATTCTTTCACTTGTTACTTCTGACCAATGGATGAGGCACACCATTGAAAGTGCCGAACGCAGTCGGGAATACCCGAATTACTCGTACACAGTTATGAACGCCGCCGGGAAAGACTAAGGTGTTACAGTTGTAGTGCGCGCCATTTCAGGCACACCCTGTACTTTATATAAATGATTGGGTTGTTCTGCCGCATGAAGAACGAATATAAATTAACAAATTGCCACAAGTTAGTGTGGAACAAGTATTAATTTAATTAGCGTCGAGCTAATGGACACCTTGTATTACACTCATAATTCAGAGTTAATCACTTGAAATATGAGTTGTCTTCCTTCCTTGTTTAATCCACTTCATACATACGATATTAACTCCGCTCCAGACGACAGTGATGAATGCGGCCCATTGCATTGTGGGTAGAGACACACCGCTGTAAAACACTTCTGCTTTCTGAGACCACGAATTTGGGAGATGACGTAAGAACCCTGTCAGTAAAGTTGTCGCTTCCTGTGCACAAGGTTTTGAGACTAGATTGGAGTAAATGTGGCAAACAGGTGCCAATAGGTTTATTATATTTATTGGTCACTTCATTTAGGGTATTGAATCATCATGATCATCAGCCCTGCGTAATGAATTAGTCTGATAAACTGTTTTCATGTACTGACTGTGGTAGGCGATGTAAACGTAAATATTTAGGTTAATGATATGGGAGTAGTGCGGAGACTTCAAATTATATCGTATTGTTTGAACAAGACCTAAACTGATTAATAATAATAACTAGCAGGTGTGTCGACCTCGTGGTGTTGGGTTAGCGTGCCTGGCTCTCACCCGGAGGCCTTGGGTTCGATTCCCGGCTCCATCAGGAATTTTAGAAACTGACGTGAGAGCTCGAACGGGGTGCACTCAGTCTCGTGAGGACAATTGAGTAGCTGTCTGACAGTGAGACAGCGCCCCGATCACGAAATCCAAGATAAACGGCCGAGGGGACACGATGCGCTAATCACGTGTCACCCCAATATCTCCTGGCCAAATGGATGGGCAGCGGTCGCTTGGTCGGCCTAGGTCCTTCACGGGCTGTAGTGCCAGGGGTTATTATTAGGGGGCGGATTTCTATGAGAAGTCATATTTTTTCCCTTAACATTATATCTTATAGTCTTGTATTTTCAACACGTTTCCAAGCATGATAACCAACATTAAACAGGTTTTATTGGGCATATAAATGCATATTTAGGCTTTCTTAAGTTTTATTGCATATTTTGAACAAAATATCATTATAAACGGCATATTTTGGTAATTTTCATTTGAATTTCGTTTGATAAAAATCATAATAAGCTCTAGAAATTATTGTTCAGGATAGACTGGAATATACTACTGAAGAACCATTCTAAAGTAGAGTATGTAATGTTTCTAACAGGTAGGAGCTATGTTTGCTAGCTGGGTCAATTCCTGGAAACCGGGCTATTGTTTACACGGAAGCAGAGGTAATTCCGCAGTTATTTGTCATCGTTCTTATCTCTCTCCTTCCCCCTTTCCTCTTCCACCTTCAACACACTGAATGACCTTAGTCACTCATTAGGGAGCTTCAGTCATTCAGTTCATTTGTGGGAAGTTGTGAGGTTTTGTTCACGAGTTAGGTGAAAATATATTCAGTACGGATTGAATAATAAAAGTGTTTCTATGTAACGTAGATGCTATTCATTAAGTCATATTTTGAATTTTATAGGTTATATTTTTATGTTTTTAGATCATAAATGCATACATATTTCATACATTTTTAGGTCATAGAAATCCGCCCCCTAGTTATTATAATTATCTATAGAATGTACATCGACAGACTATCCAAAAATTATAAGTAATCAACTCAAACAAGTTCTAGAAGAAACTAAGGTGGACCTCCAAGAAATGAATATCACAGACAACATCATAGACAATCGTGGAGCTTTTAGGACAAGCACAAATTCGTGGAGAAACCTAAAAAGGAAACTGGTGGAAGTGGTCCACAGATCGCAAGATGCAACACAGTGCCTTCATGAAGACATTTTGGGAAGAACTAACAAGTTCGAACACGCTCTTTGAATAGGCATAACGAAGGAGAAGAAGAAGAATATTCAGACTAACGTGGAATCACTACAATAAAGCGCGGCTTTGGTGGCGTAGTCGGTAGCATGCTGAGCTTCAATGCCCAAGATTACGGGTTCGAACCCGGCCGAAGATGTCGGATTTAAAGAGCGTTAAAATCCTTCAGTATGCCTTCATTCGGAGGGGAAGTAAAGTCGGCGGTCCCATGTCATAGATTTATGGCATGTAAAAGAACCTTCCACTAATTAAACGTGTATGAAGCTAAATTTGCAGGTTAGATTTCATTGAAATGCTCTATCGAAGTTCCAACGTTCATCACTTGGTTTGAGTGGCATCTGGTAGAGAAAGTTGGAACTAGTTGAAATTGAACGCAACTTGTAGCTCACCCAATGGGTGTCCGCTGGAAGCAGCTACAGCCTCTGGCGTACCGAACATGTCCTCGGACACTCCTGGCACTAAAATGCATACGATAAATAAATAAATTAACAAATAAACCATATATTTAAGTGTCCATTCAAAATTTTCAGGGATTGAAAAGCAAGAACGCAAAAATCTTAGAAAAATATTCGGCCCTACACAAGAAAATGGAATTTGGATCAAGAGACGAACTGCAGAGCTCTATAGCCTCACAGACAGTTTCACAAATACTGTACTCAGGATATGGTTGAAATGTTTAGGGGACACATATTTAGCATGAACAGCAATAGACTAACAAAAGGTTATTCAATATTGCAATTAATATCAAAAATTCGAGGATAGATTGGCTGGAGGAAACAAGGCGAGAAGTCAAACGGCCTTCTTAGCACACGCCAAAACTGGCTCGAGACGCCTGGTTAGCGATCCAGTGTGGATTACCATACTCCGATTAGTTTACTTAATACGAACGCCGTGATGTAGAATATGTCGGCAACCAATACAGTAGGTAAGTACTGCGGAACTGTATATCTGGCCCCTGCACTCTCCGAGCCGCGCCGTGATGTACGTTAGACTGGCAACCAGTACATAACGCCTGTAGTGCAGAGCTGTATAACTTATAATTACAGGAGATCGTGGTATATCGTTTTGTTTACCAATTCGTTTTAATTTTTACAGGAAACGTCTTACCTCCCGAACCCAGTGTGAAAAACCCCAGTGGTACTCTGTCGAGCCCTCAGTCATTCGCAATACACAAATTATATTCCTGACGCAGCAGTAGCTGCTAACAAATACTAACCATGAAACTCAGCAATTTTTCTAGGAATATGCCGTATCTTATGCGGAGTTTTGCTTCCGATTTCAGAACATCAAGCTGGCTCATCAGCGGGCTGTTGCTGTCCGTGCCGGACCGCCAGGAAAAGAAAAATTTGAAAAATTGCTGAGTTTTAATTAACTTGCCGCGGATTTTTGGTAGCGTTCACAGGGAGGTTAAGGATGATTGAACTTTTAGCTATCGCAGTTAAGAGGCGCAGGTGCGCTTCATAAAAATGGAGGTAGCGCGCAGTTCGGTACTCGTGTGGGAGTCCGGGCACGAGCACCAATGGCCCGCTGATGAGCCAGCTTGGTGTTCTAGGCGAAACCCCACACAAGGCACGGTATAAACCTAGGAAACTTGCTGAGTTTATATTCTCTGGCCTTGAAAGCCAATATACTAAACATGAAACTGCTGATAAAGGAAGTGTGAGTAAAGGAACTTACAATATACTGACTTCGGAAGGCCATTCCAATTGCTGTAACATCATCTTGTGCATGCTTGTATCAGTCATGGTCTTTTTCTTTTACTTAAATAAAGTAGGCTGCAGTTCAATGATGATAATTGCATTTTACTGTCCTAATTAATTAATTAATTGAATTGTTGTTGTTGTCTGAATACTCAGACAACTGGTTTGATGCAGCCTCCATGCCTCCCAGCCCTGAGCTAGTCGTTTCATCTCTTCATCCGAGGCAATCTGTTTAACATATGCTAACCTTGGTCTATCCCTACTGTTCTTGTACTTGATCCTACCTTCCATAACTAACTTTGCTATTCCTGGGTGTCTTATATGTGCCCTACCAACCTATCTCTTCTCTTCATCAGCAGTCGCCAGAAACATCTCTCCTCTCCCACTCGTCTGAATACCTCTTCATTTGTTACTCTATCTCCCCATCATTCTCCTGTAACACCACATTTCATACGATTCTATTCTCCTCTTTTCTGCTGCACCAATAGCCCAAGTTTCACTTTCATAGAATAGACCATAAACAAATGCTTTCAAAAATGACTTTCTAACACCTAAATCCATATTTGATGTCAACAGATTCTCTTTCTGTAGAAATGCTTTCCTTGTCTGAGCCAGCCTCTCCACATTGACGATATCAAATCTCGAGCAATGCGCAGTCTCGGCATTCTATACAGATTCACAGAAATTAAAGACCTCACTGCACTTAAGTTATACTTCACCACCTATGTTCTCCCTATCCTAGATTTCTCTTCTCCAGTTTGGTCTACTTCGGCTATAACCAATATTTCTAAATTAAACAGTGTCTTTAATTTTTTCATATCAATAGTCAAAGCTCGCAATCCTTCACTAAGGCAGTTTGCCAAATCCGACATACTAAATCAGCCCAATGTACTCGACCTGAGAAGCCGCTTACAATTTACTGACCTGTGTTTCTTACATAAAATTATGAATGGTTACACAAAATGTAATATGCTCTTAAGCTACTTCCCACTCCATGTTCCCTCCCGTTCAACACGTCAGAACCATTTACACCATATACCTCGCCCACGACTTGAAGTACAGAAGCGCTCTATCTTCCACCGTCTACCTACCCTTAGTAACTCCCTTCCAAATATTGACATATTCTCTCCCTATAGAACATTCAAACATAACATTAGAAGATTCCTTTCATCCTCAATTCCTACCCCCTCACCCTCCTAACCACCCACTACCCCACTCATTCCCTGCGTCTTTCCGAGATGTGTCCCTTGCTGCCATCACTGCCAATCTTTACCTGTTGTTGTTGTTATTTTTGTTAATATTATTTGAAATTGTTAAAATATTAGTGTAAAATGGCCTATCATGGTTGTATCTAATAATTATTAAATAAATAAAAAATATCCTCTTTGCTTCATCCATCACTGGTTATTTAGTTTCCTCATCGGTTATCAGACAGATTCTACACACACCCAAAGTACACGGGGCAACATGAGCGCGTTGTCACAACCCCTAAACTAGGGAACCAAACAACCAACCTTGAATCTTTACTACAACTTTAAATTCTTCTCCAATTTCCTTCATGGCTTGTTCAATGTATAGATTGAAAAGTATAGGTGATAAGTTGCATCCTTGCCTTGCACCTTTCTGAATACCAGATTCTCTCTCATATTCTTCAGCTGGAATAACTGCGGTTTGTTTTTTGACATTTTGTTTAGTCAGTTATATTTTGTTTACTCGGTTGGTTACAGTAACCCCTGTTTCAATAGGTAGCCTATGTGTTCAGCGACACCGGAGTGCTATTTCAGCGTGCTGATAAATCCACTAACACGAGGCTGTCGCATTTTAACACACATCTTTACAATGGGCCTCACCCAGAATCGAACAATAATGTTTATCTTAACCAACAGTGTTACCCAGCCTGATAAATATGTCATACAATTCGGTGTCCTATTTGTGACATATTTTTGGCTAGTATAATAATCGGTCGATGTTTTCAGTTCGCATTATAGAGAGGACGAGAAGAAATGGAAGAGAAGAGGCATTGTGGCCCCGACTTAATTAATTTCCGTCTTGTGACCGCCCCAAATAACTCTCCAGAGAGATTAAATGGAAAGAGAAAACACTTCCAGCCTCCCCTATATTAACATAGGCGGGAGCAGAGCGTGTTGGGGCAGAAACAGGGGAAGATTGTGGGTTCAGGGAGGACTTTAATAGAAACTCTTGTGTATTTTATTTCCAATATGTTCACTTGATGGCTCTGTTCGCACAGTCACGCGGCAATTGTTATCACTCACTCGAAAATTGAGTGGTTGGCGGAGTTAACAAGGCGGCCAGAGTTCAGCTTCATAATATCCACGAGGGGTTTACAAAGGTGAATGCAGTGAAATATCATTCTTAACAAGCCTATTCAATTACTATCAGGCATATTATTTTCCCTCCCTATATTATTCTGCTAAGGTCCCATTCCAGTTGTATACCGAAAATAAGGTCCCATTAACACCAACCTACACATATGGGGTACCTACAGGTTCAGCATAACCCAATGCGTAAGCGAAACGCACTCACTTACTCTTTAAATACCTCACAATTAAATAAATACCTTAAAAAATGTATATTTACAATGAAATAATGAAAGAATGCAACACGGTAACCACGGTAACAGAATCTCACAGGTCCATCTATTTCTGTAAGACGCAATGCAATTCCAATTATTATATTACTGTGAAAGTTTCCAGACGGTTATAAGGTTATCATTGAACCAAATTAAGTTGTAAATTTCATCAATACATACAGTATAAGGCACTTAAGGGGGTCAAGGGGCACTCTAGATTTTTTCACGCAATTTTCACGTGTGAGTGTGGTACGAAAAGTCTTTTTCACCCGACTATAAAAGGGTCTCCGAAAACCACATTTAAAGGCCCTTAAATTAACAGTGTCTGTGATATTCCCAGAAAACTAACTTCGCTCTGATATACCTATGAAGGAATGACAAACCCCTAACCACTGCACCAGTAGCTGAATTGATAAAGTCTGATTATTCATACCAAGGATAAATCAGTCATAGCATTCATGATTGAGATTTTGCTAAGTGTACTCTTTACAACTAGAATATTCGCGGGCGAAGCCGCGACGGGTAATGCTAGTTATTATTATTATTATTATTATTATTATTATTATCATTATTATTTATTTTCGCAGTAGTTTTACCCTCCAGGGTTGGCTTTTCTCTCGGACTCAGCGAGGGATCCCACCATTACCGCCTCCAGGGCAGTGTCTTGGAGCATGAAACTTTGGATATGGGGATACAACTGGGGAGGTGGGACGAGCACCTCAGACAGGCGGCCTCACCTGCCTTATGAGAGGGATGGGAAGGGATGAGAAGATTGGGAGGGATATGCAAGGAAGGGGGAAGGAGGTATTTCCTGGAGACGAAGTGGGAAACCACGGAAAACCACTTCGAGGATGTCTGAGGTGGGAATTGAACCCCCTCTACTCATTTGGATCACCCGAGGCTGCGTAGACCCCATTCCAGTCCTCATACCACTTTTCAAATTCCATGGCAGAGCTGGGAATCGAACCTAGGACCTCCGGGGTCACAGTTAAGCACGCTGACCACTACACCATGGAGGCGACATTTATTATTATATACAGGGTGTTTTTTTATGGAGAGGGAAAGCTATCAGGCGTGCGCACACCTTCCACCAGCCAACTGAACTCGGGCCACAGATTGCGGGGAGGTAGAAACGGTAACAGAGTATATTAACTTCAACCTAATGAGGCGAGCTAACCAGGGTCACTGAACTTTCATCGACGAGGGTGTGAAGTGTCAGCACACAGGTAAGAAAGTAACATAAACAACAGCTTCCTGCAAGAAGCACAGATGCTTTTTTTATTTCTTGGTAGTCTGGATGTCCTCACTTCACCAGTTAAAGGTTAGAACTACCTTTTCACAGAATATGCTGAAAATGGTCTCGTTCAGATGACACACAGTCAGATTATGAATCTACTCCTGTACCACCCAGTGTGTTTACTGTAATTAATCGAAGCACGGACCTAAGCCCGTTTGATGTTTAACTGTTGGGTAATTTAAAAAACAAAGTTTACAGATCAATTACCCTGCTGTAGTGGATCTGGAGAACAGTATACCGCAACAGGTATCCCTCACAACAGAAGGGAATTACAACGTGTAAACCCTAATTTATGTACACGGTACAACGCCTGTCTGTCAGCTGAATGAGAACATTTTCAGCATTTTCTGTGAAAAGTTAAGTTCTTAAATCATGATTTGCTAGTGAATGTTATATTGTCAATAGTATGGTTTTTTATATTTAATTTGTATTTCAAAAATAGTTTTTATTGAATTTTCCAAGTAGGCTACAGTATATCTTAATTATTTTTAATGTAATTTCATGAATGAGGATCATCCTTCGTATTCATGTGTTTTCTTTACAAGAAAAGATGATAATTCCATTCAGACTGGTATTTCCTGTTAGATCGTGTTTTGTGTGATTCATGAAGTTTAAAAAATGACAAATATTTCCCTACCCATAAATCACGCAATACTTTATGTACTGTTCGCCTTTATACTGTATATGGCTGGCTGCGTGGCTCAGCGGTAACGTTCTCGCTTGCTGGGCCCAAGGTTGCAGGTTCGTATCCTGGCGCAGACAGCTGGCATTTGAGGGTGTGCAAATGCGAGGGAGCCGTGTCAGTAGATTTACTGGCACGTTATAGATCCCCTTCCGGGAAAAATTCCGGCACCCTGGCGTCTCTAAAAGCCAGAGTAGTTAAAAAGGACGTAAAACCAATAACATTATTATTTATCGCTTTTATGTTCGACCCTCACTATTATGTGTCAGATAACTGTATCATAATGATGGTCATTATAACACTGTTTTCCATTATGATACAGTTTCTCCAGCCAATCAGAGCTCGTTCATTGACCAATTAGGTAACGATAACTCGCGCATGCGCTCAAAATCCAACATGTCGGACATAAACACAACATCGAACTATAATAAATTACCGACATGGAATACCCACCGTCCATATGTTCGCGTAAATAAACTGGCGAATATGAGACAAGAAATAGCACTGTACCTTAAAATCACCAACACTAATTTCTACACAGCACATTGTCTTCAAATGACTGCGGTGACAATATTACTGAGGGACGGCTGATGTAAACATATGACTGCATATGGCATTGCAAGCCCACAGAGCGCATGCGTCGGCCGTTCAAAGCTCTTGAAAGACAAAGATATAACACCCAACGCTCGCTCTGCGATCACAAAATTCCAGTAGCTGACTCTCAACAGATATTTATGAATATTTATGTTAAAACATATAATAAAGTTATAATTATCGTCGAACATAAACAGTCGTATGCAACTCGCCTATAATGGTAATTAAGACACTCGTATGGAAATTATAAAACTCGCATACGCTCGTTTTATAAAAAATACTCGTGTCTTAATTATAGCCATTATAGGCTCGTTGCATAATGTACTATTATATATTTAATAGAAGCCCTATGTATTTACTATAAGTTTGTTAGCTCTCATAATTCTATGTTACATATTACTGAAGCTGTAATTTAATTGTTAACTGTGTGCGAAACTCCCACTCAGGGTGTACGAGCCTCCTTAATGTACTCTGTTACGGATTCTACCTGCACGCAATCTGCGACCCGAGTTCGGTTGGCTGGCGGAAGACCTGCGCACGCCTGATAGCTGGCCACTGGCCCCAGTCAAGAAAAGTAAACTCTATAATTCGCTAGGGCCATCTACCTGTAGGACCAAGTTAAGTCTCGTTACTTTTGGCTTTCTTTTGCGCGTATAGTTCCCTCATCCTTTGGGAATGAGCCCAATTGCGTTCCTCTGTCCAAAGGGCACCGTGTATTCTTTCTGGAGGCAAAACTCTGTTAAACCCGTTCGTCACCATCTTTTGGCGGAAGAGATCCATGTCCAATGCGTCATCGGGATTGATTTGGAGCATTTGGAGGTCTTCTTTGCAGATTCTAAACCAGACCATCGTGGTTTTGTGGATGGATATTATTAGTAATTTATGTTTTAACATCGTTATACTCGTTATGAACCAATCTTTGATGTTGCTTTCTTGTCCTCACAAAATCTCTTCATATTCTCACTACGGCTCTTTCTGCGCTACTCCGTCCACTTTCTGTTGGTTGTAATGTTTGGGTGCTCTGAAATTTTGATGATTGTCCCTGCAGTACCATATCACTTTGGATGTCTATTTCCTGAGGGTCTTTTTCAACTTCAAGCAGTCAGTTGTTTTTAGCTTTCATTGAGAGAGTAAGATTTAGAATTCTTTCAGTCAGCCTGTGATCACTCATTCTGTGAATTGCAAACAGTTATTCAATTTCCACAGTTAAAAAATATTATACCGAGTGAATCAGCTGCCCCTAATAATATTGTTCTATGCAGCCCAACTAACACATGGGCATGTTGTCAGGAAGGTCGATATTTCTCTGCTGCATCCAGTATGGTACTAATACACTGCAAACGATACTGAACACTAATATTGGCCTATTTTCATTTATGAACAAGTAGTTCCGTGAAGAACTATACAGCCTATTTTCATACATCCTACTCATGTTAATTTCCTCTATCAACATACAAAATTTCAGTTTGATTGTTGTGATAGATTCGTAGATATTGAGAACCGTCTAAATATTTCAGATGGTCGCCATGTTGGATTTTTATTTATGTACTATTACATGAAGATTATTGTGTACGTGTTGTATTCAAACTTTAATCGCATGATTAGGACACATGAAGTATAAACGAGATTTTAAAATTTCGCACAGCTGCCATCTTGAGGTTAAGTAAACAATTGAACTAAATTAGATGCCAGTGCATTACAATATGTATAATCATTTACTGTACCGCATTTCACAGCGCTCAAATGGTTAAATCACAAGAAAAGTCTATTAAAATTTTTCAAATACGCTTGGCCGCCATGTTCGTTTTGTACTTTACAAGTGTTTTAAAGTTACATAGATAAACTTGTAGCAGTGCCCTTTATCACCGTACAAAATTTCACGGTGATGTATGTAATAGTTTCGTAGATATAGAATGCCAGTGAAATATTTCGCACAGCCGCCATTTTGAGGTTATATAAACAATTGAACTAAAGTAGACGCCAGTGTATTACAATGTGTATAAACATTTGCTGTACCAAGTTTAATTACGTTTGGATGGTTAAATCGCGAGAAAAGTCTATTTAAATGTCTCAGCTTCGCTTGGCCGCCATGTTGGTTTTGTAGTTACCAGGGTTTTGAAAGTATCATTGGTGAACGTCTAGCAGTGCCCTTTATCACCGTACACAATTTCAGAGTGATGTCTGTAATAGTTTCGGAGGTACTGAATGCTGGTGAAATATTTCGCACAGCCGCCATGTTGTATTGGTGAGACACAATAAAAATTGAAAGGCACGGTCGGGGTCGGCCAGAATGGTGCTATGATCTTACTGAGTTTCATTGAAATTGCTCCAGTTGTTTAGACGTTATTAGGGACACACACACGAATCACACATACGCACACACAGACACACGGACAAAAGGTGATCTCATAAGCCTTTTTTTTTTTTCATAAAATGAAAACAGGCCAAAAAATAGGCTTATGAGATCACCTATTTTGTGTGTGTGTGTGTGTGTGCGTGCGTATGTGTGTCCCCGACCCCTAATAAAATTTAACGGCTAGAGCGATTTCAATAAAACTTAGTAAGATCATAGCACCATTCTGGCCGACCCCGACCGTGCCCTTCAAATTTTATTACATCTCAATAATCCAACATGGTGGCTGTGCGAAATATTTCACCGGCATTCTACAGAATATCTCAGAAACTATTACTGGTATCACCCTGACATATTGTGCGGTGATCGAGAGCACTACTAAAAATTCACCTATGTTACTTTCAAAAACCTGTAACGTACAAAATGAACATGGCACCAAGCAAATTTGAAACATTTAAATAGACTTTTCTCGCGATTTAATCATCCGAACGCAGTGAAACTTGGTACAGCAAATGACTATACACATTGTAATGTACTGTCAATTTAGTGCAATTGTTTACATTACTTCAATATGGCGTCTGTGTAAATTTTTAAATTAAGTTTTTATTTCTTGTGTCCTAATCATGCGATTGAAGTTAGAATAATACACCTATGCAACATAATTCTAAGGCCTACATATGTAGAGATCCAACATGGCGACCATCCGAAATATTTAGGCGGTTCTAAATATCTATTAATCTATTACAGCATTCGAACTGAAATGTTGTATGTTGATAGAGGCAATTAACATTAGTAGGATATTATGTGAAAATAGGCTATTTAGTTCTTCACGGAACTACTTTTTTCGTCTTATTAGTCTGTAGTCACTTCGAGGGAAAAGCAATAGTGTTCAGTATCGTTTGCAAGATCTGCTTGCTGTGTATTAGTACCATACGGGATGCAAGCAGACAAATATCAACCTTTCTGACAACATGCGTTAGTTGGGTTGCGTACAATAATATTATTAGGGGCAGCTGATTCACCTAGTAAATACGAAGGGCGTACTATATTGTTTTACATTTTATTTATTTCTACCCAAATGAAGGACATTAAGCATCAGTTGTTACGTCCACCTTCTCAACACAATCTCCTTGTAACTTTATGAAATTTTGCCATCGATGGGTCAGTCTCTCCACACATTCCTGAAACCATTCTTTTGGAGTGATGCGTACCCGTGTCTTGACAGCTGTGTCCAGTTCTGCAAAATCCGCAAAACGGCGATAATGCAAAGGAAGCCTAGGGGCAGTCCACCGCCAAAGAAATGTCGAACAGTGCCATCAGTTGGAAAGCGACAGTGTTCTGGGACACACAGGGCATCATCCTCATTGACTGGCTGGAATTGGGGGCCATGATTAACAGTGCAGCATATGTGGCAACCCTTAAGCGCTTACGTCGTGCCATTGAAACTAAGCGGCCAGGAAAATGGGCTAAAGGTGTGCTTCTGCAACATGACAATGCCCGCCCCCACACTAGCTGAGAGACCACCGCTGCCATTGATCAAATGGGATTCACAGTGCTGCCACACCCACCATACTCTCCCGACTTGGCACCGAGTGATTATCACCTGTTTGGGAATATGAAGAAACCTCTGGACACAGCTGTCAAGGCATAGGTACGCAGCACTCCGAAATAATGGTTTTAGGAAGGTGTAGAGAGACTGACACATCGATGGCAAAAGTGCATAAAGTTACAAGGAGATTATGTTGAGAAGGTGGACGTAACAACTGATGTGTAATGTACTTCAATTGGGTAGAAAAAAAATAAAGTAGCCTATAAAACAATATAGTATGCCCCTCTTATTATAAAAGGCTCTGGTATTTGTACTAGGAATAATGAGTGTACTGTGTATCACTTTATTTTTAATATTATCTTGTCTCTCGACCTGGCTTTACACAGGCTGTGAGTTAAATAAAACATGAACAAGGACATCGCTTGTGTGGCCAGAACATGAGGACACTCCGTGGTGGAGACTTTGATGACCATCAATATAAATCAGTCGTAGAGGACCTAGTCCAGTCACGTCTTCCCTCGTGACAAGCCATCCCCTGAGGAACTGACGTCATCAAGTCGTAAACCCGCGACTCGAGTGATTGGACAGACGGGAGACGTGGATAGCATCGAGAGAAGAGGTCACTTTGAATATTTACTGAACAACTTTCAAACACAATGTTTCTTACCACTCTGCATCGAAGCTGAGTGAGCTAACACTCTATAGCAGGGGCTCCCAAACTGGGGAGAGCACCCCCCTCGGGGCTTTATCAGCGGGGGGGGGGCGTGAAGTAATTTCCATTTATAAGCTCGAATATTACTATTTTGTATAATAAACAATTTTTGAATCTCTCCAAGTGATTGTAGCGCCAAGTCAATCGTTCGAAGGCACTGGTAATTGCCAACTGTGCGGAGCCGAGAGGTTGGAGGTAACATAAGGAATTTGTTGTGTTGTGAGGAGCATAATCAAGCCTGAGAGGCGATGCACGAACAAAACCACTCAACGCACGTTTAATTGCACACTTTGTGGACCTACTTGCGTGAAAGTAAACTGTGACCACACGCGACATGTTTCAACTCATCAACGATGTAGTAGTTGCTTTCTTTTCCCAGTATTGTTGTTACAAGGTTTTATAATTATTCCATTATGTAGTCTTATCAGCTTAGATCTATATCCCCCACGTAAGTTTATCGATGAGTTTATAGAAATGACGGGGGGAGGGGGGCCGCGTTAACCCCCCCCCCCCGTATCTGAAAAGGGGGGCGTCAGCTGGCAAAGGTTGGTAACCACTGCTCTATAGGTTAGTGGTCTGTAACCACCTACTATAAGGCCTTCCTCATAAAGTCCACAGCCGAAAAGACCATGACAAAAAAAAGACCACAAGCAATAATGTCCACCAAACCAAAATGTCCAGAGTGATAAAATGTCCAGGAATATTTTAACCCCGTTCAAAGTGTCCTCAAATATTTATGTTCATTAAGACAGGATTCTTATTTTTCCAACTCTTTCTTCTTTTTTGAAATGATCAGTCACATTGGGTTGGTCTGGGTGGCAGCGTTGCATATTCTTCTTAAACTGCACCTCCAGTAAATTTTAGATTTTTGCTTATTGAAATCGTGCTGGTGATATACAAATTTCCGAAATGAAAGTAGCGGTTTCCCCTTTTGTGAATCATTGATTTCTGATATATCTGCCATTTTACGCTAACTTTCAGATGTAAACATTGCCATACGGCCGCACTTGACGCGCGCCACCCAACGGCTAACAATGCTTCCTGGGTCTGCACCAACAATTAAGACTGGCGCTGGCTGAGCTGGACCACGCCCAACAACTCGCGGACCACCAAGCCACGTGATGTTTTAAGTCCTGGAGGTTTTTCACATTAACGTTTTGTACTCTGGGTATTTCCCACTTTGAACGTTTGGCACTCTGGACATTTTGATCTTCGGCCGTTTTGCACTCTGACATTTTGACATGAGGACCAAAAACCAATGGACCAAGAAACCTGGCCTTCTAAGACCTGGACCAATAGGCGTGGAATTCCTGGACATTCTAATCGTGGACAATGTATATTGTCAGAGATGCTGATGGTTGAATCTTTCAGCCTTATATCAACGATATTAGTATACTTTCGATTTTTGCAACGTATGATATTGAGACCGTCGATGGAGCTGTCAGGATAGCCAACAGCCGAAATGACTTCCCTAACATCTCATCCGTCGGACATAATTGCCGTGAGGATCAGGTGAACTTCCAAATAGGCCAAAGCGGCACGAGAAACTGTAGTCCACAGGGATCGTGGTACATGGTGACGATGGTCATAGACTGCCGAAGGAAAGGTTCACTTTAAAAACTAGACTGAGAAAATAAACATCCAGACTTATGTAAAACACCGTGAAAATTTATTGTTAAAATTCACAAGCCCCTAGCCTAGTTCGGAGGGTTTCAATCGGCTAGTCCGCAAGCTAATAAACAAACAAAAATAAAGAGCAGGTCCCTACCTGAGAAGTTACGGAAAACCCTCGCGAAAAATCTATCTCACAATAATAAAGCAACAACAGCAACACTAGGAAAATGGTACGATGCAAATCCCTAGTTCAAGTTACAAGATCAAGCTAATATCAGAATTTACATTTAACAGGGTAGCAAAACAAATCTAACTTAGGATGATACCATCTCCACATTTACATTTAACGTTAATTCGTCTAGCTAAGTCCTATCAATTAGTAACAAACTTTACGGCGATGACGTCCGTAACAGAAAACATTACATTCCAATCTAAGTGAACAGCCATATAAAAAAAACATTGAATTATTCTTAGTAACTAGGTGCTAACAGCACACAATAGGGTAACATGTAGGATTCATACACTCTTACATCATAAGTAATTAATGAAAGAGACAACAGTTTTATTAAAATGCCTGCCTGCACCTTGGTTTACTCTTTGTAAGCCATAGTCATCTAAAGTGTGTAGTTACGGTGACGACTGCGTAGTTAAGACTACGTCTAACATCGCATGGCCTGCGCTCCACAAGCTACGAACTCAAGGTTCGAGCATGCTTCAGGTCGCTCCAATAGTGTCAGCTGTCCTAGTCATTTCCTCAAAAGAAAATACCTTCATCTGCACGGCCATGTCAGCAGGTTCCAAATGCAAAAGAACAAAGTTAGATAGAAAGAATTCGTTAGTTAGCTTTTGTTTTACCAAAATTATGCGTTTTATTATTAAGATGTCGGTTTAGGTTTATCGTTGGTTTATGGAGAATAATACTGACAATAGCCTGGGCACGGACTGTCTCCACTGAGATCAATCTCCACCAAAAGCCTCGACTCAAAAATCGGAATATAATCAACGAGCAATAACAACTCGGACATACAATAACACAAGTTACCAGCGGCGCACAGCTCGCGTTCAATAACTCTGGGATGGGCCTGCACACTCAGTAACCCTCCAATAACATCTGGTCAACGGGAACAATCCCGGACAAGGTACACTCAAAATACCTTCATACAATAAATACCTCCTTTAACAGGGTAGCCTACAACATACTATAGAAAACCTGACATAACTGTACACGTCAAACGACGGTACACGCAACAGTGCGTTTAACTAACAAAAAACAATCTATAAAAACATGTGATCAGATACAAGAATGGACACTGGGTTCCATGAGCTAAGTTGCAATGAAAGGAAAAGCGAATACAACAAGCATTCTGTCCTTCGTCAAAGTAATTCTGTCTCACAATAACAAGCGTGCTCTCAAGGGCACTGGGTCACAAACCAGTTTGTGTCGCTACAGGCTACAACATTCCTGCGCGGCTGACACAACACTCTAACTATCAAGGCCGGCGAATTAAACAAAAATAAAAACTGTACATCTGGCCTCATCTTAAAATCTTTACCATATGTTATAAACCTTGAAGAATACGTGTATAAAAACACGCTATAAATCTGAATACAATAATATAATTCCGTCTTTCAAACCAAAGACATCTAAATGATAGCAATGTCACTATTGCTGGAGCTCTTTGCTCACACAGATATCATTCAGTAGTTGCTTGTACAACATCAAATAAATACGTGTCTTCACATGACACTAACAAAATAATAATTGTGGCGCAGATTCCACACTCTGGATCTGCTTAATGATACGATGGGAACTGGGTTCGATGCTAGACAACGAAACATCCCTTCTACTTATTAGGTCCACGCTTGACCAAGAATGGCTTCTGAGCTCATTTCAAATGAAATATAATGCAGTTACAAAACTGGTAATTACAGTCGATTACCTAACTGATACGACTGTTCTAACGAAGTCAGGGGTGTAACAAAGACTGGCTGCAAAGAATGCAGTTAAAGAAATAACCATGGCATCTGATTGTCATAACTAAAGTCAGCAAAGACTTGAAAAATCACCCCAAATAGGGTTAAACAAAGTAGCCTCAAATGACTACGGTCACGTTTAGCAAAAGATAGGCATTGACGTTCTACGACGTGCATCAAGCTGCACCAGGGCTGACCAAAATGTCTGACCCAAGGGTGTCTCACTCTAACTGAAATAAATGACATCTAAATAGACTAATTACATTCCCTACCTATAAAAATGGCTGACACTGAGTTCGGTTGGTTCACAAACTACATTAAACCTACTATGCCACCAGAAACTAGAACGGGAAAGAGTGTACAAAAACTCACGAAATGGAGGAGCTCTCACTCAGCCCTCTGTTCAACGACAATGGTAGTACAAATTCATCCCTGGCTTTCCGGAACAGCATCATCCTCATCAGGATTCCCATCTGGACTCCTCCAAACACCAGGGTTCGATCTGTCCCTGTCGATAACCTCGTGGATGTACTGGATATGCCTGGGAATGGCTTCCTGGGTTCCTTCCTCCTCGTTCGCTGTTCTGGAAGCTCCACCATCATGCTGGTTCCAATAGAAACATCACCCTCATACCATGATAATATTAGCCCATGATGTTGGTCTCAAACATGGTGTAGAATAGTTTGATCACGTGGGTGGTGAAATAAATCGTGTAGTAGTTCATTCTTTCACTTCGAAATCACAATGTTCGTAGTAAATGTTACAGGCTTTAATTGCAATAGATAACACAGCCTTTACTTCGCAGATATCGAATTAATACGTGGGCAAGCACTGTTCTATGGTTCTTCACGTGTGCTGACGCCACATTTACATCACGTGGCATCCGTGAAATGTGCGTCGTTTTGGAATTGAAACATTCACTGTGGCAATTCAAATATGTTATACATTCATAATCACACTTATTCAAAGTAGTCATAACACGTTTACCTCTATATTTTTCACCAGGCACTCGGCCCTCCACAAACACGTGGATACAAAAATGTGGTGTTACGGTAATGTTACAATTTTCACTATACTTGCCAATTATTTCACAATATGCTTCTTGTTGCTCACTGTGCATAAATAACAGTGATTTGCAGTATGTTCGTGCACGATGGCACCTGATAATAACTTTCACGCTAAACAGCGGATATTTTCTACGTCTTATAGGACGGATACAATTTCACGCCTACACGGGGCGGATTCTCCAGACGTAGTGCAAGGCACTGAGTTCCTCTAGGAAGTAGGTCGTCAAAACGAAGTCGTTGAGCGACTATTTACATTCCTGTTTGCGTATCTGCAAGGGTATTACCTTACCTTAAGCGAAAATAACATTCTCCAAAATGTTTTAATAATGCAGCATGACGAAATGGAATATTCTGAGTCTCATGGAAAGATAAAATTAATTAATAAGACCTCAGATAAATAATTATCAGACTTCACCAAAGTCAAAAGTGCGATTCACCGCTACTTCAAAGAGTATAGCGTGAGCTCTCAGCTCCACGTGGCTTTCTGGGTGTGTTCAAAGGTACTACATCCCATCATAAATGTGCTGTTATAAAAAATATCACATGAACCTTAGCTCATCGGGTTCATCTGCCTCTCCGTCGTTTCAAATAAAATGTTGGGATGACATTTTTATTTGACTTGAAGTTCATTCATGAGTGATATTTTTTTAGATTAGCTGCATTGAAGGTTCCAATGCGCTCTCCTGTCCTAATGTCTTCTATCACATAACGTCCATTGTTCAAAGGCTGTCGGATACGACTAGGGCCATAATATAAAGACTGAAATTTCCCATATATGCGGTCTATAGTACTTGAAATTCCGGGTCTCCTTATAAGGATAAGGTCTCCCTCAACTAGTGGTTCTCTGAGTTGTTGAAGATACTCACGGCTCTCCCGTGCTCTTCCTCTCCAATCTCTATCTGGCTGGTATCTAGGGTCTCGATCTCTGTTATACCCTCTACTGTATCGGTAGTCCCTACGGATACTTCCGTGCTGTGGGTTTCTGCCATTATTCCCTCGGCGGTAGTTTTCGTGACGACGGTCGTCGTTCGTCCCTCGGTCGAATCGCCGGTTCCAATGACTACGACGGTCATCTCGCTGGTCTCGAGCATATGGAGTGTTGTTCCATTCTCTTCTACCATAGTTATAGTTACGTTGCCCAGAGCTCTCTTGAGTTTTCGTCTACGGTGGCGTCTGGATCACTTTGTCGAAAGTAGTTAAGTTGACATGTCTCTCCTCACGCCTGTCAGCCTTCTGCTGACGGTGTGTCGGGAACAGTTCCGTGTTCGCATCCAACCGTCGCAGGATTTGGTCACACTGCTGAAAAGTGGATGCCCCTGCAGCAATCAATACGCGTTGCACGTCTGCAGGGTATTGCCAAACGATGGTGTTTACTAAGTCTTGTTCAGATAACGGGGTTGAAGACAACGAAGCTTCGCAAGCTGGATCGCGAAGTAGTTCGCATAACGCGTTGGAGTATTAGAGCTGTATCTGCGAGTATACATCTCAGATCTGATGCTCTGCTGGATGTCGCTCGACCAGTACGTTCTTAACAAGGCCTCTTTGAAATCCTGGTAGCCCATAAACGAGTATCGGAATGCTCTAAACCAGGTGCTGGCTTGCCCCTCAAGCAAACGCTCTATAACTCGGAGCTCCCTCTCCGGAGTTACCATAGTGTCTCTCAAGTAGCTTTCTACGTTGGCCAGAAATTCAACTGGAGTGATGCCACTTCCAGTGCCAGAGAAGCGAGCTGGTTGCTCCTCTCTCGAACGGATTATAGTTACATTTCCCTGCGTATGCGCGGGTCTAAATGAATTCTGCATGTAGTTATGCGTAGGTGTATTTATTTCATGACTAAGTCGATTGGGTGCTGGTTGAAAAGGATGGGCGTCAAAGTTCAAAGTTTGACTTTGCGCTGAACCAGTGAATTGAGATGGTTGCGGTTCTATGGGTGCGCTGGGTTGGAAATGAGTAGGCATCATCCCTGCGGATTGAGATACTGGTGTTTCCTGGGAGTCTCCCATCTGTGGGGGTAAGTGTCTCTCTCTAGGAAGCGTCTCAAATCTGTCAAGACGTCTTTCAATAACCTCGAGTCCTGGGATGGTTCTAGCTGCGACTGTGTTACCTAAGTCGTTAAGTTGTAGCTCGATCCTATCGACTTTCCCTTTGAGGGTCGTGTCTACTTCGCGTATTGCCGTCCTGAGGTTTTAGCTGAAGTCTAACCTCTCGGTTACCGCGACTTCCTCGAATCGTTTCTGTAAGGAATCGATTTCTCCTTCGACTTTCGACACGTTGTCTTGGATCTTTCCAACATCGTCTCTGACCTCGGCTATCTTAGCCTCCACTGTGGTCTTGTGTTCGTTGAGGTCACCCCTCAATAACATGAGATCGATTTTATGTTCCTCACGATGAACATCAACTGTTTCACGTAGGCCTGCTACGGTTTCTGTTAACTCCGTAATATTCCTCCTATTGGTGTTTAATTCGTCCTTGACTTCTATCATGCCATCAACGATCGTCTTGACGTTGTTATTCACAGCATTTGCAGCACCTCTCATCGAAATCAGTCCAATATTCATGGTTGCCATGCCCTTTTTCACGGTGTCCATAAATCCCTCGACGTGAGTCAATCGAGTCCCAAATTCTTCTCGAGTGTGCTCCAGGTCGGCTCTCATATCTATCTGGACTCTGTTTATTGTCGTTTGAATTTGAGCTGTGTGCTCCTCCAATCGGGTCTGCACGTCCTCCCTAGCTCTATTCATCTGGTCGGTTAAGCAATCTATACGCTGGTTAGCCTCCTGATGGTGTCGTATGACATCAACCCTAACAGCTGCTAAACCTGCCGTAAGATCATTCCTAGCTTCGACTCTATATGCGTCCATGTCGGCCCTGACCTGCGTTAGATCAGTCCTAACATTGTTAACTGACTGGGTGTTAACCTCTAAATCTACTCTTACTTGGTCCACATGACCACTTACAATATTTATGGATCGAGTATTAACCTCTAAGTCCTGTCTAACATTGTTGACAGCTTGGGTATTCTGACCTAAGTCACCTCTTACATCACCTAAATCAGTCCTTACAGTACCTAAGTCACCTCGGATTTCACCTAAATCACCTCTTACATCACCTAAATCAGTCCTTACTGTACCTAATTCAGCAGTAATCTGCTGGAGGTTGGCATTAACACCTGCCATCATCTCTCCAAACACACGACGAATAGTTTCCTCATCCATTGACAAGAAATATATAAGAGAAAGTGAGGGATCAATATCTAATGGAACTTACAGCTATGATTAGTTACTTGGTGGTATAAAGCTTGTTTCATTTATATAAATATCACGAGTACAGCTGGAGTATGCAAACTTAGTGCTTCTACATTTACAAAGACAACGGCGAGTAAAGCAAAGTATTACATTTACTCAGGATGAGGCATCATTAAAGAAAATCCTATCCTGCATTTATCCAACACTAAAGCCTCACCCCATGGACTTCTATCAGACATGAATGCCATGCGGTCAATTGATCTGCAGTACGATTTTCTAAGTTCGTCCCAGTCCTGTCAATTTACCATTAATCAACATAAAGATCCTCCTAAATAACATGGAACTGACGGTCACCACGTTAACGTCGGCACATGAGTTGGGCGCCATATTATGAGACCGTCGGTGGAGCTGTCAGGATAGCCAACAGCCGAAATGACTTCCCTAACATCTCATCCGTCGGACATAATTTCCGTGAGGATCAGGTGAACTTCCAAAAAGGCCAAAGCGGCACGAGAAACTGTAGTCCACAGGGATCGTGGTACATGGTGACGATGGTCATAGACTGCCTAAGGAAAGGTTCACCTTAAAAACTAGACTGAGAAAATAAACATCCAGACTTATGTAAAACACCGTGAAAATTTATTGTTAAAATTCACAAGCCCCTAGCCTAGTTCGGAGGGTTTCAATCGGCTAGTCCGCAAGCTAATAAACAAACAAAAATAAAGAGCAGGTCCCTACCTGAGAAGTTACGGAAAACCCTCGCGAAAGATCTATCTCACAATAATAAAGCAACAACAGCAACACTAGGAAAATGGCACGATGCAAATCCCTAGTTCAAGTTACAAGATCAAGCTAATATCAGAATTTACATTTAACAGGGTAGCAAAACAAATCTAAGTTAGGATGATACCATCTCCACATTTACATTTAACGTTAATTCGTCTAGCTAAGTCCTATCAATTAATAACAAACTTTACGGCGATGACGTCCGTAACAGAAAACATTACATTCAAATCTAAGTGAACAGCCATATAAAAAACATTTAATTATTCTTAGTAACTAGGTGCTAACAGCACACAATAGGGTAACATGTAGGATTCATACACTCTTACATCATAAGTAATTAATGAAAGAGACAACAGTTTTATTAAAATGCCTGCCTGCACCTTGGTTTACTCTTTGTAAGCCATAGTCATCTAAAGTGTGTAGTTACGGTGACGACTGCGTAGTTAAGACTACGTCTAACATTGCATGGTCTGCGCTCCACAAGCTACGAGCTCAAGGTTCGAGCATGCTTCAGGTCGCTACAATAGTGTCAGCTGTCCTAGTCATTTCCTCAAAGGAAAATACCTTCATCTACACGGCCATGTCAGCAGGTTCCAAATGCAAAAGAACAAAGTTAGATAGAAAGAATTCGTTAGTTAGCTTTTGTTTTACCAAAATTATGCGTTTTATTATTAAGATGTCGGTTTAGGTTTATCGTTGGTTTATGGAGAATAATACTGACAATAGCCTGGGCACGGACTGTCTCCACTGAGATCAATCTCCACCAAAAGCCTCGACTCAAAAGTCGGAATATAATCAACGAGCAATAACAACTCGGACACACAATAACACAAGTTACCAGCGGCGCACAGCTCGCGTTCAATAACTCTGGGATGGGCCTGCACACTCAGTAACCCTCCAATAACATCTGGTCAACGGGAACAATCCCGGACAAGGTACACTCAAAATACCTTCATACAATAAATACCTCCTTTAACAGGGTAGCCTACAACATACTATAGAAAACCTGACATAACTGTACACGTCAAACGACGGTACACGCAACAGTGCGTTTAACTAACAAAAAACAATCTATAAAAACATGTGATCAGATACAAGAATGGACACTGGGTTCCATGAGCTAAGTTGCAATGAAAGGAAAAGCGAATACAACAAGCATTCTGTCCTTCGTCAAAGTAATTCTGTCTCACAATAACAAGCGTGCTCTCAAGGGCACTGGGTCACAAACCAGTTTGTGTCGCTACAGGCTACAACATTCCTGCGTGGCTGACACGACACTCTAACTATCAAGGCCGGCGAATTAAACAAAAATAAAAACTGTACATCTGGCCTCATCTTAAAATCTTTACCATAGGTTATAAACCTTGAAGAATACGTGTATAAAAACACGCTATAAATCTGAATACAATAATATAATTCCGTCTTTCAAACCAAAGACATCTAAATGATAGCAATGTCACTATTGCTGGAGCTCCTTGCTCACAAAGATATAATTCAGTAGTTGCTTGTACAACATCAAATAAATACGTGCCTTCACATGACACTAACAAAATAATAATTGTGGCGCAGATTCCACACTCTGGATCTGCTTAATGATACGTTAGGAACTGGGTTCGATGCTAGACAACGAAACATCCCTTCTACTTATTAGGTCCACACTTGACCAAGAATGGCTTCTGAGCTCATTTCAAATGAAATATAATGCAGTTACAAAACTGGTAATTACAGTCGATTACCTAACTGATACGACTGTTCTAACGAAGTCAGGGGTGTAACAAAGACTGGCTGCAAAGAATGCAGTTAAAGAAATAACCATGGCATCTGATTGCCATAACTAAAGTCAGCAAAGACTTGAAAAATCACCCCAAATAGGGTTAAACAAAGTAGCCTCAAATGACTACGGTCACGTTTAGCAAAAGATAGGCATTGACGTTCTACGACGTTCATCAAGTTGCACCAGGGCTGACCAAAATGTCTGACCCAAGGGTGTCTCACTCTAACTGAAATAAATGACATCTAATTAGACTAGTTACATTTCCTACCTATAAAAATGGCTGACACTGAGTTCGGTTGATTCACAAACTACATTAAACCTACTATACCACCAGAAACTAGAACGGGAAAGGGTGTACAAAAACTCACGAAATGGAGGAGCTCTCACTCAGCCCTCTGTTCAACGACAAGGGTTGTACAAATTCATCCCTGGCTTTCCGGAACGGCATCATCCTCATCAGGATTCCCATCTGGACTCCTCCAAAGACCAGGGTTCGATCTGTCCCTGTCGTTAACCTCGTGGATGTACTGGATATGCCTGGGAATGGCATCCTGGGTTCCTTCCTCCTCGTTCGCTGTTCTGGAAGCTCCACCATCATGCTGGTTCCAATAGAAACATCACCCTCATACCATGATGGTATTAGCCCATGTTGTCGGTCTCAAACATGGTGTAGAATAGTTTGATCACGTGGGTGGTGAAATAAATCGTGTAGAAGTTCATTCTTTCACTTCAAAATCACAATGTTCGTAGTAAATGTTACAGGCTTTAATTGCAATAGATAACACAGCCTTTACTTCGCAGATATCGAATTAATACGTGGGCAAGCACTGTTCTATGGTTCTTCACGTGTGCTGACGCCACTTTTACATCACGTGGCATCCGTGAAATGTGCGTCGTTTTGGAATTGAAAAATTCACTATGGCAATTCAAATATGTTATACATTCATAATCACACTTATTCAAAGTAGTCATAACACGTTTACCTCTATATTTTTCACCAGGCACTCGGCCCTCCACAAACACGTGGGTACAAAAATGTGGTGTTACGGTAATGTTACAATGTTCACTATACTGCCAATTATTTCACAATATGCTTCTTGTTTCTCACTGTGCATAAATAACAGTGATTTGCAGTATGTTCGTGCACGATGGCACCTGATAATAACTTTCACGCTAAACAGCGGATATATTCTACGTCTTATAGGACGGATACAATTTCACGCCTACACGCGGCGGATTCTCCAGACGTAGTGCAAGGCACTGAGTTCCTCTAGGAAGTAGGTCGTCAAAACGAAGTCGTTGAGCGACTACTTACATTCCTGTTTGCGTATCTGCAAGGGTATTACCTTACCTTAAGCGAAAATAACATTCTCCAAAATGTTTTAATAATGCAGCATGACGAAATGGAATATTCTGAGTCTAATGGAAAGATAAAATGAATTAATAAGACCTCAGATAAATAATTAGCAGACTTCACCAAAGTCAAAAGTGCGATTCACCGCTACTTCAAAGAGTATAGCGTGAGCAGCTCTCAGCTCCACGTGGCTTTCTGGTTGTGTTCAAAGGTACTACATCCCATCATAAATGTGCTGTTATAAAAAATATCACATGAACCTTAGCTCAGCGGGTTCAATATCTACACAGGGCCAAAAAAGTGTGTGTCTGTCTGTGTGTCTGTCTGTTTGTGTGTGTGTGTGAGAGAGAGAGAGAGTGTGTGTGTGTGTGTGTGTGTGTGTGTGTGTGTGTGTGTGTATTCTGAATGTCTGCCCCCCCCCCCCTATCAATTCGAATACGGTGAAACCGAAATTGAACGAAATTTGGTACAGAGGTAGCAATAGCAAAGGTCACTCCAGTGTCATGATTTATATTGCCGCCATCGTGACGAAAACGTAATGGAAGCCACCCAAATGTTAAAAGCTTGAATCAAATTACGACTAACCTAATCATCTGATCTCTAACTAATTTTGCAACATTATACCTTTATATATAAAGAATCCTTTGCCCACACTACAAGGTTATCAGCCCAATAATGTGCGGATGGCGGCCATGTATGTGTGAAAATCGATTCCCCTTATTTTTTCAAACACGGTGAAACCGAATTGAATGAAATTTTTTACAGAGGTAGCACTAGCAAAGGGCACCTCAAATTCATGTTTAATATCCCTATAGCACGTTGTAGTTCAACAAGCTACTACAACCAACATTCAATTATACTCCTTGAAACGGACAAAGAGTTATAACAATACCCATGCATTTAGGAGAAAGTAGGCTATTTGTTCTTTACTGAACATCTTGTTGTTGTTGGTTTTTTTTCTTGGAAGTATTAATATACTGCTCAAAAAAATTAAAGCACCACTTTTTTCAAAGGCCACCAAATTGTGAAAAGTTGACCTACAAGCTCGAAATCTCAGTACGACGTTTATCCTGACGCCTACCAAGCATATGCTTCAGCACAACTCCCCAACTTGAGTAGTTTCGGGGTAGCACCCCGAAAACCAGCCCATTTTCGAAAACCGCAAATTGAAGTTTGCGAAAAACGCTGCAGGACTTGTCGCAGGTTGCCCAAGCAGTCAAAAATGAATGAGTCTTACTCTTAAAGGTTCCACAAACACGTAGAAATCGTTACATTTGACGTTTGGGCATTTTCAACCCCCTTCATCATCCCCTAAACATGGACTACCATTGGGGGCGTCTGAGAAGGTACCGGGTGTGTTTAACCATCTGAAAACCTACACACCGTCCTCAGTTGCTGATTGCAGTAAGTTCTTAAGGCCTCCGGCAATGTCCACACCCCCTAACACCCTCAACTGGCATGGGACCAAACCACCCCCTCTCGATTCACCCCTAAGGAAGGTTTTAATCGAGATGTTTATCAGTGCTGTGAATGCGGGGGTCTTCCCCTACCGTTTCAAAAAAGGAGCTGTGCCTTTGTCACCACCCCTTCCCCTGCAACCCCCGTTTGTATGATTTTTCGAATCAGGCCCATTTTAAGGGCTGAAACGAGATCTTAATCGCTGAAAGGGCTGCAAAGGTCCTTATAAGTAGTGGTGACACGAAATCAACCCCTTCCGATCGATGATTGACATTCCGTCCCCCAAATTCGAAATTTTTGCACCCCCAACCCTCCCTGTCTGGACGCGTAACGCGTCATGGCAGAGTTTTCAGAGTTGGATGGAAATGAAGCTTATGGCCTGCAATGGAGCCCAAAGCAGCAGGATGGATAGAAATTCATCGGTAGGTTGGGAAACGGGACCTAAATTTTTCAAAAAAGTGTACAGCCTACAGTAAGTACGCCCTGCATAGGCAACCCACATCACGTCCGTGCGTGTGGGTTGCCTATAATCGGCAATAGGTTACAAAGTTTGGCAATGAGAGAAAAATGACGTGATGTGGGTTGCCTATGCATTGGTGTATTTACTAGAGGCTGTTAACTTTTTTGAAACATTTTGGTCCCGTTTCCCTACCTACCGATGAATTTCGATCCAACCTGCTGTTTTGGGCTCCATGTCAGGCCATAAGCTTCATTTCCATCCAACTCTGAAAACTCTGCCATGACGCGTTACGCGTCCAGACAGGGAGGGTTGGGGGTGCAACAATTTCGAATTTCGGGGATGGAATGTCAATCATCGATCGGAAGGGGTTGATTTCGTGTCACCACTACTTCTAAGGACCTTTACAGCCCTTTCAGCGATTAAGACCTCGTTTCAGCCCTTAAAAAGGGCTTGATTCGAAAAATCATACAAACGGGGGTTGCAGGGGAAGGGGTGGTGACAAAGGCACAGCTCCTTTTTTGAAACGGTAGGGGAAGACCTCCGCATTCACAGCACTGATAAACATCTCGATTAAAACCTTCCTTAGGGGTGAATCGAGAGGGGGTGGTTTGGTCCCATGCCAGTTGAGGGTGTTAGGGGGTGTGGACATTGCCGGAGGCCTTAAGAACTTACTGCAATCAGCAACTGAGGACGGTGTGCAGGTTTTCAGATGGTTAAACACACCCGGTACCTTCTCAGACGCCCCCAATGGTAGTCCATGTTCAGGGGATGATGAAGGGGGTTGAAAATGCCCAAACGTCAAATGTAACGATTTCTACGTGTTTGTGGAACCTTTAAGAGCAAGACTCATTCATTTTCGACTGCTTTGGCAACCTGCGACAAGTCCTGCAGCGTTTTTCGCAAACTTCAATTTGCGGTTTTCGAAAATGGGCTGGTTATCGGGGTGCTACCCCGAAACTACTCAAGTTGGGGAGTTGTGCTGAAGCATATGCTTGGTAGGCGTCAGGACAAACGTCATACTGAGATTTCGAGCTTGTAGGTCAACATTTCAAAATTTGGTGGCCTTTGAAAAAAGTGGTGCTTTAATTTTTTTGAGCAGTATATTTCTGAAAATGAAATATTTGACTTCAGGTGCTTGATAAAATTATTAAATTTAATAATGACAATTAAAATTTAAGAGTGAAAATATTATGAAAAAAATAGAATTAAAAATAAATATGCTATTAAACATTAACAACAAATGAGCTCATAAATACTCCCCATCGATGGTATCTTTACCTTGCCGCGGTTGTGGGACTTGCGTGGTCAGAAGATCCTGAGAGCTATGCCGGCGATAGCTTAGCTACTGGTAGGGTCTCCCAAGCCGGACAGGTCGAAGGTGATGATCCAGACTAAAAGGGATACCCTGGTCCTCCGGGTTGGGGGTTGGGCATAAGGCTGACAACCCTATCCCGTTAAAAAAAATAGTTTATTGAGAAGCCGCAAATAATGAAAATAAACCTAACGGATAAAACGGAAAAACGACCTAAGCGAGGAATTGGTTATGGATTGGTATTAGCGACTTGGAGTAGACGACATAGAGGTAGGCCAAGAACGCGGTGAATCGAGGAAGTGGAGGACGATCTACGTACCATGGAAGTCAGGAGATGGAGGACCAATGCAATCGACAGAGAGCTTTGGAAGAAGGTAGTTGCGGAGACCTAGGTTCTGCAAGGACCGTAGCGTCAAGGAGTAAATAAGTAAGTAAGTAAGCTCATAAGAACTCATATTATAATAATTGTATCTTCTTAATTTTAACACTGAAAAATTAATATGAAAAGATACAATATTATCAAACAATATATGAACATTAAAATGTTAAAGAAAATTAAAATTAATAATAGTTATAACTGAGAGCCTCCGTAGCTTAGGCGGCAGCACGCCGGCCTCTCACCTTTGGGTCCACGGTTCAAATCCCGGGCACTCCATGTGAGATTGGTGCTGGACAAAACGGAGACAGACAGGTTTTTCTCCGGGTACTCCGGTTTTCCCTGTCACAAATGTCATTCCATCAACACTCTCCACTGTCATTTCATTTCATCTGTCATTCATTTAATCATTGCCCCAGAAGAGTGCGACAGGCTTCGGCAGCCGGCACAGTTCATATCCTCGCCACTAGTTGGGGGCTTCATTTATTCCATTCCCTAACCCAGTCGGTCGACTGCAAGCAGGCTGTGGATTTCGAATAGTTATAACTAGGCTAAAATAATGAAAATGAAATTAAAATATAAACAAATAAAATATTTTCAATAATAGTCTGCCTTATAAAGAGTTCAAGTCCTTCAGGGTGAGCTGAAAGTCCATGAGTCCCGCTGCAAATGGCGGGCATCCTGGGCGACAGTGGCTACTTCTTTGCAGCAAACATATTGATGGAATGCTCCGGCATTCACGACCAGGCTGAACAATTAATATATTAGCTTTCAGTCGGTCAACACAAATCGGGCCCAATTACATTAGGTTGTAAACAAGTATTTACACACCCTACAAACTAACACGCTTTTATGTTGGTATGGACTATTGGAAAAAGCGGAAACTAAGGGGCGATATATTTCGCTCGTCAAGTGAGCATCATCAGATCCAAACAAGCAAGACAAATAACTCTACAAAACACTACCAAACCTACAGTGACGCCCACAGACTGTCTCTGTCCTCCAAAAACGAAGAATAGAAACCTGTCAGTTACTTAGTAAAAAAAATGTCATTGGTATTCTGCCCGAAGGCAGGACCGAGCCTCAGCCGAAGTTTATGTGTTCCCGGGCTTCGGCACCAAATGTTGTGGTTAATAGAAATGGATAACGGGAATACTACAATCTGATCTTGATTTGATCTAATCAAGATGTCACAAGTCAAGTAGTAACAATAAAAACAAAAGACAATCATTAATCGCAATCCATAGATTCTCAATTCCCTACATTCGCGGTAGGGTGACCAGGGCCTTACCGCTCCACCTCATGTTTTGCCAACAACGAGTAGTACCTAGAACAGGCATGCCATCCACGTTCCGACCGCGCCCAATGCTGCTTAACTGTGTTCTCATGGATCCGGTGTTTCAACATGACCAGGCCGTTAGCTGATACTTAATAAGTGTCGTAATTTTTACTAATAAATATGAAGGCATTAAGAAAAAGGAATTATTTATTACAACGTTGCAAAACTTAGAAATAATGAATCCAGCAACAAGACAGGCTTCCTCCCTCAACTAATCTATGAAGGTGTAGCTACTGGTTGGTTCCTCAGTTTAGGGGCTGCGACGACGCACTCATGTAGCCCCGTGTACTTTGGGTGTGTGTAGAATCTGTTAATTGAGATGGCTGTATTAGTATGTGTTATCTGTTTTTAAAATTCAAGTAAGGACTGCAGATATTCGATTTTCAAGTAGTTCCAACTTTTGCTACCAAACGCCACCTCAACGACCAACTAGTTCTGAACTTGGTTACTAGATGCCACCGCAGTCGGCTCCTGGTGACGAACGTCAGTCAAATCTAACCTATAATTTAGCTTCACACAAGTATAATCATTAGTGGAAGGTTCTTTATCATGTCGTAAATTAATTACATGTGGCCGACGGCTTCACTTTCCCTCCGAAGGAAGGCAGAGGGATTTTTAATGCTTTTAAAAAAATCCAACGTCTTCGGCCGGGTTTGAACCCGTGACCTTGGGCATAGAAGCTCAGCATGCTACCAACTACTCAACCGAAGCCGCTGGTGTAGACTCTATTGCTATGATAAGTCCTAAACTACAGTAGAATTAAAACTGGGCAGATGACCTCGTAGTTCCGCCCCTTAAAACAACGATATATAGAATTAAAATTCAGCATTTTTTCTAGATTTATACCATGTCTTGTGTGGGGTTTCGCCTACAACACCAAGCTGGCTCATCAGCGTGCTCTTGGTGTCCGTGTGCGGAGCTTTTATCTCTCGCAGTAAAGGAGCACAGGTGTGCTTCATAAGAAGGGAGGTTCCCTACTCCTGTGGGGATCCGGGCACGGTCACCAAGAGCCCACTGATGAGCCAGCTTGGTGTTCTAGGTGAAACCCCACACAAGACATGGTATAAATCTAGAAAAATTGCTGATTTTTAATTCACTGGCCGTGAAAGCCAATATACCATCTTTTACAGTATATTGTAAACTAATTTTCGGAAATGACCAACAAATACTCTACTGGGATAACACAGGGTCATTATCTATGTGCTCCCCGATAAACACGGCAAGCTAAGACGGTTGTGTCTGGCGCAGATCCCGGGCGCGCGTACCCGGTTCAGCCGGTGGTTGGTGCGCACTTTCACACTTTTACCAAACATGTTCAATAATGTGTACTTACAGTGCTCATAGACGATGCTGAAAATGTCCTCCCTTCTCTTGTAACACACATCTGACATCTTCTGATGAAATAATGTCTGTCAACTCTTTTATTATTTACGGAGCCTGTTTCCTTGCATCGTTTAGCGAGCCTCCTAATTGTACTGGCATTAGGCACAGGTCTTCCTGGAAACTTGATTCGAAATTTTCGTCTTGTTTCAGAACAAGATTTACTGCTTTTCATACACGAATTATGGATATACACACGTTCGCGCAATGTGAATTGGTGTCTAGGAATGATCAACAATCACACTAATCACAATACTCACAAAACGTGCAATACTAACATCCAAGCTTTGCGGATACTCGTCCATATGAATGACAAAACACGTGTGAACTAGCGATATGAGTCAGCAGAGCGCGCCTACCACCAGCTGAACCGTGTACGCCCGCAATCTGCGCCAGTCACAGCCGGCTTAGCTTGCCATGTTTACTCGCGCGCTCATAGATAATGACCCTCTAGTAAATAGCTATAACTACAACATACGAAAAAGTGTTTATGTTCGACCATGCCGAAATATAAGTATTATATGTCAGAAAACTGCATCTTAATGAGGCTCATTATAGTTTCAGTTTCAATATGATACAGGTTCTCCACCAATCAGAACTGAAGATTTTCATTACGATACAGCTGTTTGATCAATTAGGTAAGGATAGCATCGCACATGCGCAAAATCAAACATGTCGGACACAAGTGACAACATTGAGGTTATGATAACCTTCTATCCATGTTTTTGTTTCAAAGCTTTGGAACATATGACATTGTCATGGTCTTTGATCCATGGAAAATCAATAACCCAGCGCATGCACTCTGTGCAGTAAGCGCAACTGGTGGAATCTAGACAGATGAAATGAAATCCACAGCCTGCTTCCAGTCTCCGACCGGGTCAGGAATGGAATGTATGAAGCCCCCACCTAGCGGCGAGGATATGAACTGTGCCGGCTGCCGAGGCCTGACGCACTCCTCTGGGGCAATGATTAAATGAATGACAGATGAAATGATAGTGGAGAGTGTTGCTGGAATGAAAGTTTGACAGGGAAAACCGGAGTACCCGGAGAAAAACCTGTCTGCCTCCGTTTTGTCCAGCACAGATCTCACATGGAGTGACCGGGATTTGAACCACGGACCCAGTGGTGAGAGGCCGGCGTGCTGCCGCCTAAGCCACGGAGGCTTCAATCTAGACAGATATTTATGAATATTTCTGTTCGAAAATAAAAAAGTTATAATTATCGTCGAACATAAATAGTCCTGTCCAACTCGCCTATAATGGTAATTAAGACACTGTAATTAATTTATTTATAACCTAGATTTTTTGCTTGCCACCTCAGGGTAGCAGGGCGATGTACTCGCTAAATGAATCACACAAAAGTAAAGTAACTTCACTAAAATATACACTGATTTATTAATACCTTAACATTGTGATCCGTGAGAAAAGATCTAACACGTATGAGATACTAGTAATACATTCAATATATATATAGCACCAAACACTCACTGCCTGGGAGCATGGCTCTGGTTTGGGAAAATCCCTGCAAAAAGGTTGAAGTCACGATCTACACAATAAGTCTCTTCTTCATCAAAATATGCTGCTAAAAAAAAAGCACCATTTTTTCAAAGGCCACCAAATTTTGAAAAGTTGACCCCACAAGCTCGAAATCTGAGTATGACATTTGTCCTGATGCCTACCAAGCATATGCTTCAGCGCCCCCAAAACCAGCCCATTTTCGAAAACCGCAAATTGAAGTTTGCGAGAAAAAAAAAAGGTGTAGGACTTGTCGCAGGTTGCCAAAGCAGTCGAAAATGAATGAGGCCTTTCTTAAAGGTTCCACAAACAGGTTGAAATCGTTACATTTGACGTTTGGGCATTTTCAACCCCTTTCATCATCCCCTAAACATAGACTACCATTGGGGTGGGGGGTCTTCCCTTAACATTTCAAAAACGGAGCTGTGCCTGTGTCACCACCCCTACCCCTGCTACCCCCGTTTGTATGATTTTTCGAATCAGGACTTTTTAAGGGCTGAAACGAGTTCTTAATCGCTGAAATGGCTGTAAAGGTCCTTAGAAGTAGTGGTGACGTGAAATCAACCCCTTCCGATCGTTAATTTACATTCCATCCCCCAAACTTGAAATGTTTGCACCCTCAACCCTCCCTGTCTGGACGCGTAACGCGTCATGGCAGAGTTTTCAGAGTTGGATGAAAATGAAGCTTATGGCCTGCAATCGAGCCCAAAACAGCAGGTTGGATGGAAATTCATCGGTAGGGTGGGAAACGAGACCAAAAAGATTTCAAACACGTTAACTGCCTCTAGTAAGTACGTCCATGTATATGCTTGGTAGGCGTCAGGACAAACGTCATACTGAGATTTCGAGCTTATGAGGTCAAGTTTTAAAAATTTGGTGGCCTTTGAAAAAAGTGGTGCTTTAATTATTTTTTGAGCAGTTTATAATAATGGTTCTTCTCCTCTTTCAGATCCTTCCTTTCTGGTTGTTGTTACGTCACACTGAACATCATTTTCTAGATCCGAATCGCTTCTGTGTTTAGAATGCCTCTTTTCATCTTGTTCCCTCCATAATTTCTGGCAACTCAATTCCCATCTCTCCATACGCATCAATTTCTTCCGACTGTCGTGACAGTGAAATTCTAAATTCCTTCTCGGATAATCTTCCTCACTATTCGATGATCCACTCTGGCAATCGCAAACACAACTCGAAGCCTTCCTCCTGACTTGTTGGCACTTCCACATGAAACGTCTCTTTCCTTCCATATTACTACATCTTCTCCAAGCCTTCTATTAGGTCCATTGTTAGTCCGTTGTCAAGGAGATTTGTCAACAACTAAGGCCACTATATAAAATGTTTAGCCTAGGCAATAAGGCGGCCATTTTGTAACCACATTTTCTCACATCTCACACCACGGCGCTAACACATACTTACACAGAATTAATATATAAAGTTGGTACCCATATCCAAAATAAAATAGTGACTTTATCAGGTAACAATTATACAATAATTATTCCTGTCCTCGATATAATAATATTAACCGCACAAGGCGAAAACACGACGGTGAGCTATGTAACCGAATAAGCCATTATAGGCTTGTTGCATAATGAACTATCTATATTATAATACGCTAAGTTCATGCGACAAAAAACTCAAGCTCCTGAATCAGAAGGAGTTAGAAGGTGGTTTTGTGCCAAAATCTTCCAAATCGTCTCAATAGTACAGGAAAAATCTTGCATTTCTTGAAAAGTCAACGGAAATATATTTATTTGTTTAAATGGTGTGTTTAAACAAATAAACAAGACGATAGCCCCTGGCAGAACTGTGTCGCGTCCAGCCCACATAACAATAGAGCCAGGCGGGTAGTCTATACACATGGGGTGCACACAACCCGTTGTGCATTGAAAGGAATATTATTATTATTATTATTATTATTATTATTATCATTATCGAGTCAGAAAACATGAAATAAAACACAGATACAAATACTATGACTACAGACATTATATAATATTTAACCAAAACTTGGCCACTTCCACTGCATTCTGTGATGCTTCATAAAGTTCATCTTCTGTGCAGGACGTCGGGCACAGTCTACACTGAAACATATGTTTCACAGTCTGATCTTCTCCACAATCACACTGCATGTCATCTTCCTTAATGTAGCCCCACTTTGCAAGATTTATCTTAGATCTACCCACTCCTGATCTTAATCTATTCAAGGATTGCCATGTTACCCAATCTTGATCATGACCAGGAGGTAAAGTTTCGGCTCTCCTCTTCCAGCCCAGGAGAGGAGATTCCTTAGCTTTCCATAATTCTAGCCTGGCTTTTTCACATGTAGTCTTCAATTCTCTAGATGTTCTTAGGAAACTCCTCCTAGACTTCAGCCTCTGAGCATGTAGTTCATGCCCATGAAGAGGATGAGTTGCTTCCTGTACAACTTTCTTCCTTTCCTTGTTTGCAGCTACTTCTCGTCGAATAGAAGGTGGTGCTATTCCTGCAAGCTGGTAAAGGCACTCTGTTGGTGTTGATCTTAAGCATTCAGTTATAGTTCTACACGTTTCATTGAGAGCTACGTCTACCTGTTTAGCATGAGTTGAGTTATACCAAACCGGGCAGGCGTACTCTGCAGCAGAATAACACAATGCCATTGCAGATGTTCGAATAGTGTCAGGTTGACTACCCCATTGTGATCCGGCCAGTTTCCTCAAAAGATTAAACCTGGTGTGAACTTTTGACTTGGTTTTCAAACAGTGTTTCTTGTAGATAAGAGCTCTGTCCAGTGTCACTCCTAGAAATTTCGGGGTGTAACGGTGTTCCAGTTCCACTCTTCACCATATTACCTTCAGTTTACGAAAGGCTTCCCTGTTTCTCAAGTGAGAGGCACATACTTGTATCTTGGAGGGATTGGTTTCAGTTGATTTGCGATATAATATTTGGACAGATCCTTAAGGGCACTCGTGAGGTTGTTCTCCACTGATTCAAAATCCTTACACTGTGTAGCAAGAGCGAGATCGTCAGCGTACAAGAAACTCCTAGTGCTGGGAGCTATCGGCTGGTCATTTGTATACACGTTGAAAAGAAATGGAGCGAGAACACTTCCTTGGGGTAGGCCATTCTTCTGTAGTCTCCAACGGCTGCGTTGCCCCTGGAAGTCCACAAAATATCTCCGATTCTGCAGGAGAGTAGCAATGAACCTGGTTAGGCTGGAGTTCTTAGTCAGCGTGTAGACCATAGCAAATAGAAGCTGATGATTAACAGTGCCGTAGCCTGCCGATAAATCGACAAATGCCACTCCAGGTACCTTAGCTGCTTCGAAACCATCTTTTATGAACTGCGTAAGGTTCAGCAACTGTCCAGTACAGCTTTTGCCGTGACGAAATCCAGCTTGTTCAGGTATGAGCTGAAGATCAATTACGGGTAGATGGCGATTCAAAATCATTCTTTCTTGTAGTTTGTCGAGGTGACACAGGAGTGCAACTGGTCTGAAGTTCTTTGGATTGTTCCCTTCTTTGCCAGGTTTCAGCAAAGCTATCACACGGCTCTACCGCCATATCTTTGGAATTTGATAATTCTTCATGCAGTTATTGAAGAGCTGGAGTATCCATTCCTTCGTTTTTAAGCCGAAATGCTTGATTTGTTCTGTCCGAATGTCATCCAAGCCGGCTGATTTTCCATTTTTAGTCTGTTTGATAGCCTTCTCCAGTTCTACCATGTATGTCTACCCCTTATTATTCCCGTTTTTCCAACGGGGTCGGGGATGAGATGCGATGGAAGTCTTTGTGGCGATGGTTTTTACGGCCGGATGCCCTTCCTGACGCCAACCTCATGAGAGGATTTAATGAGAGATGAAATGAATGATGGTGAATGAAACTGGGCAAGGATGTGGAAGGAAGCGGCCGTGGCCTGTCAGAAGGTACCGTCCCAGCATTTTCCTGGTGTTGAAAATGGGAAATCACGGAAAACCATTTCAGGGACGGCCGACGGTGGGGCTCGAACCCACGCGTCTACCGAGTCAGCAGAGAGCTTGGCCCCATGACCTAATGCTGCGCTTTAGCCAGCGTAGCCACTTCTGTCGGTCTTGTCCAGTTCTACCATAATGAATAGTATTGTAAGATCGTTACTTTCCTCTTGAAATCCTCTTTGATGTCTGGGCACTTTGTGCTTATAGATGGGCTTCCCATTCATCAAAAGCTGATGAGCTATTTGGTTGGCAGTGATGTTGTAATGTACAGAGGTCTTTGTCGGATCATTGCTTAAACGCCTTAAAAGTCTCCAAGCCTTATGGCTGTCTCTTTTCAGATCCAGGTCTTCTACAGTTCTAACCCAATGATCCCGTTTTGTTTCTCTAATGGCGGAGATGAGTCTGTTCCCAGCTTCTACTGTTGATTCGCTGAAAGGGTTTTCTTCAAATTCCTTCCTGTATTTTGTAAGTAGGGCAACTTTTCTGATGTGAGACCAGGGATAAATGAATTCCGGCAGCCGCGAGGTAAAGACCTTCTGGAGCACTTCTTTACAATTGTGGTGAAGATGTCGTAGGATGGTGGTGTAGGTTCTATAGAAGACACTTCGATGTCCAACATATCTGTAAATTTTGACCAGTCAGCTTTCTTGAAGTTCTACCTCCTGCGGAAAGGTATTTTCTGAGGTCTGACTGCAGCAAATATTTGGCATATTATTGGCCGATGCTGTGTATTAGGTATTGGAGAGCAGACAGATTTTACACATAGTTCGCTGATTTTATTACTACTGAAAATTAGGTCAGGGTTGTAACCTCGTTTCCATCTACCACTATTGAATGATGTTGACTGTTTTCCATCATGGATCAGGGTAAGGTGATTTATTTCTGCCCATTCTTGCACTGCTATTCCATTCTCATCTCCATGATCATAGCCCCATGCGCACCTTTGGGTGTTTAAATCGCCAATCACAATCTGTGTGCTATTATTTTGGAAATTGGATGGTTTGGTGATGATGAAATCAGCGCCAGGTGGTTTATAAAGAGATGAAATCGTACAGTTGGCTGTTTCTAGGGTAGGATCTTCAATGTTATTTTCCTCCGTGAGTGCCGTGGAGAGGACTTGAACATTTGGATGGACAAATATGGCACTTCCATGCTTATCATGAGGTCTTTCTTTTGCAAGGACCATTCCCTTTACTTTTGGTCTGTGCATATTATGGCTTCTATGTGTCTCCTGTATGCATAGCACATGGCATCCATGCTGGATACAAAGGTTTTGCAGTAGTTCTTCTTTGGCGGATGATATGCCCTCTATATTTGCAAAGATAATTGTTAACTGTGGCCCTGAAAAGGACTCGGTTGATGTTTCTGGTGTGAAAGGATTAGCCGTCAGAGAAGGTTGATTAATTCTCTGCTGTTGCCCAAAGTATGCCCGATTGGTTTTTTTTTAACATTCATCATCATCATCATCGCAATCTTCGGGCGGGCTCCTTTCGTGTACCCCAAAAGAATATTCAAACAGAATCGCCCGCACTCATTTCATAAATATCGACAATTTGTTTTAAAAGTGTGTTTAAAAAAATACATATATTTACAGAAGCCCGCATAACAGTAAAGTCGGGCGGGTAGTTAATGAACATGCGAGAATTCTCGCACTGGTCCCCTAGTTGTCTACTATTAGTATTGGTTGGTCCCTCAGTTTAGGGGCTGCGACAACGCGGTCATGTAGCCCCGTGTACTTTGGGTGCGTGTAGAATCGGTCTGATAACCGGTGTTAATTGTGATGGCTCTATTAGTGCTACTATTAATGTGTTGATAGATCTGATGTAATTACTTATCTCAATATTGTGGAATATCTACAGGGGCTCAGACCACCACTTTTTATGAAAACTTCTGGAGAGATACTTGCTATTATAAAAGTACATTATGCAATGAGCCTATAGCCTAATGGCAATAATTAAGACACGAGTCTGGAGTCGCATCGCTCGTTTTATAATTTCCATACTCGTGTCTTAATTACCATTATAGGCGAGTTGCATACGACTGTTTATGTTCGACGATAATTATAACTTTTATTATTATGTTCTAACATAAATATTTATAAATATCTGTCGAGATTCTGTCAGCTGACTTAAGTGAAGAGTGCATGCGGTGAATTTCCACTAAGGGTCAAAGTCCTTCCAAAGCTTTGTTCATCTTTTCTTGGAAATTGTGTGGTCTCAACATTTGCTCTCTACCCAATAACAAATAGACTACGAAAGCATTGAAACATTGCTTATCCTGAAATAGCACCAACAGATAGCGCACAGGTACTATGTTGGATGATTTTGTTATTTTGGTCAAATAACACAAAATAGGCTGTTACAGACGTTTTAAAATTATAATGTATCGTATTATCAACTAGTTATTCTTCAAATTCGATGCGTATACAAACGAATGCAAATCAATTGAGTCCCAAATAGAACAGTTATGACATCTCGCGGAAAAGTTTCGCTTAAGTATTCCATTTACTGAACAGAGAGCTGGATTATAATTTCCATGGAACTAATGTCATATGCATGCTTCCTCCATGATGTTCTGGTATATCTATGTCAACAACAGCATCACTAAAATTGTCGGCGAAATCTTTCGAATGTGTAGAAATTGGAGCTGAGGATATTAAGGTACAGTGCTATTTCTTTTGCAATATTGCCCAGTTTTTTATGCATTGTAACTACAATGGTTGATCCAATATTGGCTACATTGTCAACTTTCAAATCGGGTAATTCATGTCCGACATGTTGGATTTTGAGTGCATGCCAGAAGATATCCTTACGTAATTGGTCAATGAATGAAAATATTGAGCTCTGATTGGTTGGTAAAACTGTGTTATAATGAAAAGCAGTGCTTTAATGACCCCCCCCCCCCCCATTATGAAACAGTTTTCTAACATATAATATTTACATATCGACATTGTCGAACATAAAACCTAATTTAATTCAAAGCATTCAAAGTTACATAGTAATAGTTTAGTAGCTTGTAATCCTACGAGAGGTACGATAACCCGGGTACCCAGGCCCGTATTTAAGGGGGGGGGGAGAACTGGGCAAGTGCCCAGGACGGCAGGTTTTATGGGCAACAACATTTCTGACAAACTGTACAAAACCACTTGGGCATTAAATGTAAAGTTATTTAAATTTTAAATACCCACACAAGGGATATTATTCTCGCACAATGGCAACGCTGATTATTTAAGGGGGGCGTGGTGGCACAGTGGTCAAGCTGTTGGCCTATCACCACAGTGGACCGGGTTCGAATCCCGGTTAATGCATGTGAGATTTTCAAAGTGAAATGCCATGTCCTGTGGTTTGGATTCCACGTAAAAAGGAGGTCCCGTGGCTCATGATCGTGAGATTAACTGTCACGTAAAACTACAAACTTCCTTTTTCTTGACATACAAAAAAGAATCGTTATGGTCATCTTGGTTTTCTTGCTGTTGAATCTGACTTGAAAGTGAAATTGTGCTAAAGAAGAAATCCTAAACTTGCTTGCAAATGACAAGGCCTGTCGTTATTTAAATAATTGATGATTTGGCCACTGGTTGTGAATGGTATCTGTTAAAATTTAATGTAAATTCTTTGTTAAGTTCTTTTTCTATTTGTAATTTTAGTACGCATACTGTTTGCCGCTCTTAGTTAAATACACACACAGATTATGAAACAGCCCCATATGTTAAGGAAACTTAAATAAATCTAGATATTCTAAGTCAGGGGCAGCGTAGCTTTTTTTTTTCAGGATCGTCAGGAGCCCTAAATACGGGCCTGCGGGTACCATAAAAAAGGCGATGAAGCTGCTGAACACTCTAAAAACTTCAATAGAGGTGCTCCGTCCCTTACACATTAATCGCCACCATCTCCTCCTGTCCCCCAGCAATGTCTGGAATAAGTTGTCGCCACTGATCAGGTCTCGACCTCACGCTTATCGAGCGAACGGGAACAATACTAGAATTGATTGCAGCAACCGGGCATGGACAATGGATCACCATTCCAGAGACAATCTCGATAATGAGTGCAGCCTTCTTGTGATAAGAGGAATCCACAGATATTCACACGTTCATTCTGTTTCTAAGCACCTCATAGTGTAGTGACTAGCATTGTTGGCTGCTTCAACTTTCCAGTCGTTCATCACAAATTGTGGCCAATAACATTATTTATACACCCTAACCTGAAAGAAGTATTACATAAGATATGTATCACAAAATAACACGTTTTAATGAACAAGTGAGGTTAAAGTCACTTGGAGCGAGGTCTGGGCTATAGGGAGGGTCGTAATGATATCGGCCTCGTAACCTTAGTTTTTGATCTCCCCCATTTATATGTAGACCGACTAAAAAGTTGCAGAATAAAAGAGAAAATTCGCACGTGTCGAATTATTGCATTGTGAATTTTTTGGAGTATGTATATTCCTAATATCCACTCGTACTTATTGAACCATCTTCGTAGTGTTGTTCTGTGAGAGGATCCGAGCAGCCCGCAAGTCTATTAGCGACTGGAATGTAACTCCAAAACTTGTTCTGTAGTTGGACAGGGACTTAATTGAGTCAAGAGGGCTTACGACTGTTTTGATTGCGTTACACAGTAGTTCGTAGGGTTTGCCTTTGAGCTTATCTCCCGAATGTCAAGCAAGACCAGTACAAGCCTCAAGGCTGTTGCCAACTGGTCAATCCCATCTCAGCCATATTAGAAGTGATTGCCCATCTCTACTCTAAGCACGACCACTTACATCCCCAGTTACACCAGCGCCTTAGTATTGGATTCAAAAATCACACATGTTTCAACCTTCGTTGAGACCTTCTTCAGCAAATTGCATATTAACATTTAAAATATTAAACTATAACTTGAGAAAACTCATAAAATTGAAAATAAGCTAAAATCTATATTGGAACATGAGAAATTAAATAAGGATTGAAATTACGACTAAAAATCAATAATAAAATATCAAAAATCAATTATGAAATACAAAAAATAAATAATGAAACACAAAAATCAGTCATCATCATCATCATCATCTTCCTAGCATTTGTCCCGCTTTGGAGCAGGGTCCACTATTTTACATGCCAATCTCCATTTCTGTCGATCAAGGCCATCATGCGGACACCGATTAACTTGTCGCATGTCTTCTCTAAGGTGATCAAACCGAGGTGGCTTAGGTTTCCCACGAGGTCGTTGACAATCCGGGTTGAGGCACAAGTCATGAAATACGAAAATCAATAATGAAATACAGAAATCAGTCGTGAAATACGAAAATGAATAATGAAATGAAATACCAGTTAATCTTGAAATACGAAAATCAATAATGAAATACAAAATCAGTCATGAATACAAAATCAGTCATGAAAAACTGTACGAAAATCAATAATGAAATACGAAAATGAATAATAACATTCAAAAATCAATAATAAAATACAAAAATTAATAATAACATTCAAAAATCAATAATAAAATACAAAAATTAATAATAAAGGAATTTTGATTGGATAAAAAAACAGGGCAATCATTCAACAGACCTTAGCTAACACAACCTCCAGAGTCAAGTTCAGAGGAGAAATTTCAGACTCTTCCGAAATTAAGACAGGAGTTAGGCAGGGAGATGGGCTTTCACCCCTGCTCTTCAACTGTGCACTTGAAAAAGTCATTCGCGAGTGGTGAAAAGAAATGAACGATGGGGTTCAAAATGTAGTACGACTGGGTTACAAGAACATGAACCTTTCTATTGATTGCCTAGCTTTTGCAGATGACCTTGCAATTTTCTCCGACTCTTTAGACATGGCCACAAAACAAATTAACCAGCTGCAGGTACAGGCAACAAAAGTTGGTCTTCAGATCTCTTTGGAGAAAACACACTTCATAACTAACGTCAAGCCAGCACCAAGGGAGCTAAAAGTGAACCAGGGGAAAATCAAACGGACAGATAAGTTTAAATATATTGGCGAGTGGGTAGAACCCAACGTATGTGAGAAATAAACCTTCCCTTTGCGCATGAACAAAATGGAAATGGCGTACCAACTCACCAAGGACATTTACAACAAAAAGTCAATATCCCTGAACGCAAAACTTAGGCATTATTGAACTGTCATACGACCAGAGGTTCTGTACGCAGCGGAATGCCTCACCATGAACAAGAAAGGCCTGGTAGAAAAATTGGAGATCAAGGAAAGAAAGATCTTGAGGAAAATTCTTGGCCCGATTAAAGACAACGGTGAATATAGACGACGGCATAACTATGAGCTGTATATTCATGTCCAGAAGATCTCTGATGTAATGAGGAAAAGGAGGATTGCATTTTATGGCCACTTGCTTAGAATGAAACCCACACGATTGACGAACCGGATCTTTAACTATTTTAAAAATAAGAAGACCAAGCCAGCCTGGTTCGAAGAGGTGGAAAGTGACCTGCAAGAGATGTAAATTACCTGTGGGGATATTCAAGAACGCAATACCCTCAGGAAGAAACTACACGACCACCAGAGTGTTCAAGAAAAACCGAAGTTGAAGACGGGAAAGATGAGGACGGAAGAAAGAAAAGAGCAACACCGGCAACGTATGAAGGAACACTGGGCAAAGATCAAAGCCCAGAGAAGCCAGTTGAAATAACGTGGTCGTTAATTGGCCGATACGATTAAAGAAGAAGAAGAAGAAGAAAATACAAAAGTCAATAATAAAATACAAAAAACAGTCAAGGAAACATAACCACAAAAAAATGTAAATTCTTATTCAACAATATTTCATGATCTTACACATATAGCAATATTAACCCATATGTTACTCAACTTTATTTCTTTGATATATCACACACAAATTAGATGAGTATTATTATATAAAAATTGGTATTATTATACAAGTATTAGTGTAATTAATCATAAATTACTGTAGTATGTTTTTGACAACGAAGAGAATGTGTTCGGAGGGCACAGGAAATGTTTGGTTGGCCTTATTTCGGGGTTAAAGGAACAGCGGTAGTGAATTTACAAAGCTAGTTGAGTACAGCACAAAGCACATATCGTTGTGAATTATGTAGCGAGCCGCCAATAAAACTAAATCAACGATATTCACCACTGTGCGATCCCGCCTCGGTCAATACTGCAGTGGCATAGCTTAGCAACCATCTCTCAGATTCGTGGCAGTGTGCAAGTGGCAAGGTGACTGGACTGGTTGGCTTATGCCTCCCTATATTATTCTACTAAGGTCTCATTCCAGTTTTGTACCGAAAATAAGGTCCCATTACACCAACCTACATATATGGGGTACCTACAGGTTCAGCATAACCCAAGGCTTAAGCAAAACGCAATCACTTACTCTTTAAATGCCTCACAATTAAATAAATACCTTAAAACGTGTATATTTACAATGACATAATGAAAAAATGCAACACGGTAACCATGGTAACAGAATCTCAGAGGTCCATCTATTTCTGTAAGACGCAATGCAATTCCAATTATTACATTACTGTGAAAGTTTCCAGACGGTTATAAGGTTATCACGGAACCAAATTAAGCTGTAAAATTCATCAATACATACAGTATAATGCGCTTAAAGGGATCAAGGGGCACTCTAGAATTTTTCACGCAATTTTCACTTGTGAGTGTGATACGAAAGGTCTTTTTCACCCGACTATAAAGGGTTTCCGAAAACCACATTTAAAGGCCCTAAAATTAACAGTGTCTGTGATATTTCCAGAAAACTAACTTCGCTCTGATATACCAATGAAGGAATGACAAACCCCTAACCACTGCACCAGTAGCTGAATTGATAAAGTCTGATTATTCATACCAAGGATAAATCAGTCATAGCATTCATGATTGAGATTTTGCTAAGTGTACTCTTTACAACTAGAATATTCGCGGGCGAAGCCGCGACGGGTAATGCTAGCTAGTTACCTGTGATTTCTGTTAGCCTTGCGCGTTTGTTGCGCCTCACGTCGTTAGAGCAATGTGTTCTTTACGAGATTCAGTATTGCTTATTTTGCATTAACTCGCATTAACCCTCATTGGACAGAAGTATATATTCAAATGTTTTGTTATAACTAGCGCTCGGATGTTTAAGACCTAACAATAGCCCGAATATGCGAGCAAATATGACCATAAAATTACGAAATATGAGCTGAAAATGACTGATTTAAATATGGCCGTTTTTTAATTATAAATCCAAGCGACAATCCCTTCGAGGTTAAATTGTTAACTACATTATTTATTCCTATCTTCATATTAATTTTCTGAATATACATGTTTAAGTGGTTATTTCCAGTCTATTATTTTCTGTAAACACTAGTTCCCGTTCGGTAAGTTGAGGATGATTGCACACCTACAGCTGCCGTCAAACTTCCGAAATATGACATTCTTACCAAAAAATGCTCAAAATTATTAGACTATTAATATTGATTTAAGCCCACTACGGAGCGCTTATGACTAATTTCTCTTCGACGCTCTTTTCCGTTCCCAATATCTCTTGAGCCCTGCTGATAAGTTCTCCTTTCTCTCCTGCAAAAGGGGCTTCCGACATTTAGGGACTCTAGGTGGTGGGGTCCAAGACTCTACCATAGCACAAAATTTAGAACGATATTCTGCATCAAGGTCAGCAATTCAAGCCGAATCCAAGTCCTTTAATACTTCATTAAGCCACAGGCTTCCAGTCTTGAAAATGCTCAAAATATGACCTAATGGTAAAAAATGTTCGAAATAATCATTTATATGACAAATAAAAATCACTGTATTTTGACGATAATCACTCGATTTGCATCAGAAACCCATCGGGCATAGAAATAGGGGCAAATAAAAAATATATGATTTTTTCTAAACATCCGAGCCATATGAATATCTATGACTTTAGTCATTTTTCCAAGTTTTCCCGTATTGATTTTGATAAGTTATGCAAATGTCCACTTTACAATACAAAATTATCTTTTTATATATCACTTGATGTCAATATACATTTTGAGACATGTTTCGGCTCTGTGAGCCTTCTTCAGTCAAAATCACTAAATAATTCTCCTAACACAGTCTAATGTTTGGTCTCCCATAAACATTTTGTAAAGCATTTTTTTACATCGTCAAGATGATTAAAACACATGAATATAAAATGCTTAAAGAATTTAAACTTTAAAAAAATGTTCAAAATTTCGAAACGTGGGCCACATTCTTGTTGATCCATTTTCAAACAGGGGACCCATTTCAAGATGCTCGTATAATGGGGTCCCCTGTTTGAAAATGGATCAACAAGAATGTGGCCCACGTTTCGAAATTTTGAACATTTTTAAAAATTTAAATTCTTTAAGCATTTTATATTCATGTGTTTTAATCATCTTGACGATGTAAAAAGATGTTTTACAAAATTTTTATGAGAGACCAAACTTTAGACTGTGTTAGGAGAATTTTTTAGTGATTTTGACTGAAGAAGGCTCACAGAGCCGAAACATGTCTCAAAATGTATATTGACATCAAGTGATATATAAAAAGATAATTTTGTATTGTAAAGTGGACATTTGCATAACTTATCCGAGCCATAGTTATAAGTTACGTTTTATTACATTGAACAAGCAATGAAGAAAATTAGAGAAAAAGTCAAACGAAGAGTAAAGATTAATGGGCAAATACTGTAATTTCAACTCTGGGATTTGCTGAAAAACATCGTCATCTTAGCCGACACAATGAGTTTTTAAATGGTATGGACTCCGTTTTGGGGAAGGAATTCATGATGAAAATCAATGAACCAAAAACAAAAATATTGGAATGCAGTCGAAAGAAATCAGAAACCCTAATGGACGTTAAATTGGCAGGTTAGATAGATAGGTAGATAGATTTATTTACCATCAACAGGACAGGCGCCCAATTACTGATGATATTGTTACGGCTGTGAGTTTGTGTTGTCGCTCGCCGCATGAGTCACAGCTCCCCCGGACTGTGTGTGCTCTGCCTCAGTGTATTACGTGCGCGTTACGCAACGGGCTGCGAAGTGAAAGGGATGGTCCAGAACATTCGTAACCCCGCCAGTGAAGGAAATGTCGAGAAGCCGTGTGTCCTGGACGATTCTAGAATTCATTGAGTCACCAGCCTGCTATATAAGCGGCTTCAACAGTAAGGGGCCGAGTTTTTCTGTGGTTGTGTTTTTATGAGCTAGTGCGAGCGTTTATCCTGAGCGACAGAAGGGTGGTGACTTGCGAAACCCCTAGTGAAGCTGATTCTCTTGACAGCGAGGAAGTGAGAAGCCTACAGAGGAACTGTGTCTTGAACGAGTGCGTTTTTTTCCAGTGCGACAGAAGTGATTGTGGTGCATTGTGAAACAGTGTGTAGTACGGTGACAGGCTGAGTGCAGATATTTCCAGCCAACGCACGGGGCCACCTCATTACGAGGGATTAACTTCTGCGGCTTACTGACAAGTGAAAGGGGAAGTGTTCTCACCGAGGAAACTGGAGTAAGGTAATAATTGCTTGTATTTACTGATGAGTGCTGTATCTTCCTGCAAGCAATAAAGCTAACTTCTCTTTAAAGCAGTAATTGGTGTTGTGTTTTCTACCCACCGTAATCCAGTTAACAAAAGTGCCACTAGGGGGTGGCACGTAACAATATTATAAAACAAAATAAACATTAAATTAACTTAAAAGCAACTATTTAACTAACCTAGAAACAAACATTGATTCAAGCTTATAAACTAAGTTCTCTATACACTTAAATTAAAATAACAATTTTTACACTCAATAAATACAACAAACACCTACGATCCTGAAATCAACAATGACCTACGAATTTCAGTAGGCTTCGAATAAAATATATCTATAGCGCTATCAAGAAGGTTTAGAGAGCGCAACGCCATTAATAACCAGGAATTGGCATGGGCTACAGTTCTACACTTCTGGATCCGGAAAGTGAGTATTTGCCTTGTATAGGTGAAATGCTAAAGGAAATAGGAGACTTATGTTACTTAAGAAGCATAGTAATTAGTGATGGACGAAGCAAGGAGGATATAAAAAGTATGTTGGCTCAGGCAAGGAAACCATCTCTACAGAAAAGAAATCTTTTGACATAAAATATTGATTTAGGTATTAATTGAAAATCATTTTTAAAGCCTTTGCCAGGATCGTGGTGCTCGATGGAAGTGAAACTTGGAGTGTTGACGCAGCAGTAAAGAGGTGAATAGAAACATTTGAAATGTGGTGTTACAGGAGAATGATGAAGACCAGATAGGTAGAGTAACAAATAAAGAGGAATTAAGGCAAGTGGGAGAGGAGAGATGTTTCTGAAGACTGTCAATGAGGAGAAGAGATAGGTTTGTCGGACAAGAACTGTGTGGGTAGACCAAGATTAGAATATGTTTAACAGATTGCCTAGGATGCAAGGGGTGGTAGCTATGTAGAAATGAAACATATAAGTCAGAACAGAGAGGCTTGGAAGGCTGCATCAAACGAGTCAAAACTCTGAAGACTCAAACAACAACAACAACTATAACAGATTCCATGGATGGGTTTTTTTTTGTTGTTTTTTTTTACTGTGTTATTTGCTTTGCTTTCTTGTTTTGGTACATTTAATTTCTTTTCCGCTTTAGAATTTTATGTTGTTTTTTATTTTGTGTTGGGTTTGTTTTTGCTTTTAATTAAAGTTTTTCTATTGTATTCGTTTTTATTTTATCTTTTAACCTTACTTTGGTTTTAGATATTTCATTTGCATTTCTTTTCGTAGTTTGCTTTTATTATGATTTAGCTTTAGGATTGTTCTTTTTCGGTTTGTATTGTAATTATATTTCTTTTTCTTTATTGATTTCTTGTGGTTTTGTCTCTTATTTCGTGATTTACTTTTGTATATTTATTTTTATTTTTTTTTTTGCTTTTCATATTTTTATTTTATTTTAATTTTTGTTTTGATTTTAGTTTTTTGTTCTCTTTTTGTTTCATTTTGGTTATTTTTATTATTTTGTGTTTTTTATTTGTTTGTTTTGTTTTGTTATGGTTTATGATTTTATTTTTTATTTTACTTTTGCTCTTGCGTTTTGTTTCTGATTGTGTATTTGCTTTTGTATTCTTCTTCTCCAACATTGAGTTGCTTTCCTCAAGGATTTGTCTCTGGCTGGCTGTTCCCTAATGTGAACACATATTTGAACAGTGTCACGTGATTTCAATATTAATGCCTGTCAAGAACACAGACCCCTCCCAATGAGACTAATTTTAAAATACGTGACCAAATGGATGTTTTTCTTAGTATATCTCATTCTCATTAATTTGTTCCACTATAGAACGTACCTCACACCGGGAGAAACATCGATTAACGATTAGCACAAGTTCCTTCCTCCCCAACAAAAACACTTTTTATAGCAGAATTTAATTAAACTTTAGAATCTTTTTTAACGATAACCTCTTTTTTTTTTCACGGATATGATTCGAGCGAATAGAATGTCGGTGAGACTTTATAATAGAGAATTATCCTTGCTCGTCCATAATGCGAACAAATATTTGAACAGCGTCACGTGATTTCAATATTAATTCCTGTCAAGAACACAGACACCTCCCTCCCAATGAGACCCATTTAATGGAACTTTACAAACTCGTTTCCTTTCAAAAGAAGGCAATTATACAGATTATACCATTTTCATTTATTGAACAAAACCTGTAGCGAGGAAATGAAGACCTTCAAAAACAGGATGTTCTGTGAAGAAATAATTCTGAATTGCCTGCGCACACCAGGCGACAATTCTGAGATTATACAGTACTAATATACAGTCGAACTCATATAAGTAGAATTTTCAATATCTCGAAGTAATTTTAATTTCCCGGTCAAGTTCTACACAATTTATATGCCATGTTATTTTCTATAATTCGAAGGTTTATTAGTCGAATATTTTTATAACCCGAATGCTACGAGGCTGTTTTTAACCTACTTTTCACATTTTATAACAAGTAGTTCCGTGAAGAACTATATAGCCTATTTTCATATATCCTACTTATGTTAATTGCCTCTATTCAGTTTGAATGCTGTAAAAATTCGTAGATATTGTGAACTGTCTAAATATTTCGGATGGTCGCCATGTTGGATTGTTATACTGTATGTATAGACCATTGAGTTATGTACCATTAAAAACAATTGCGTAGGTTCATTATTCAAACTTTAATTTCCATCGCATGACTACGACACAAGAAAGAGAAACTTAATTTTAAAATTCGCACAGCCGCCATCTTGAGGTTATGTAAACAATTGAACTAAATCAGACGCTAATGCATTACAATGTGTATAAACTTTTTCTGTACCAAGTTTCATTGGGTTTGGATGATTAAATCGCGAGAAAAGTATATTTAAAACTTTCAACTTCGCTTGGCCGCCATGTTCGTTTTGTAGTTAACAGGTTTTTGAAAGTCTCATAGAAGTCCTTCTAGTAGGGCCCTTTATCTCCGTACAATATTTCAGGGTGATATCCGTAATAGTTTCGGAGATATTGAACGCTGGTGAAATATTTCGCACAGCCGCCATGTTGGACTGGTGAGATGTAAAACAATTTGTAGGGCACGGTCGGGGTCGGCAAAAATGGTGCTATGACCTTACCGAGTTCCATTGAAATCGCTCGAGCCATTTAGAAGTTATTAGAGGGGGGAAAAACACACAGACACACACACGGACAAAACGTGATCTCATAACTTTTTTTTTATAAAATGAAAATAGGCTGAAATGAGGAAAAAGTAGACTTATCAGATCGAGCCGATCAAATGTGTGTGTGTCTGTCCGTCTGTCTGTCCTTCTATAAGTCTGTCTGTCTGGCTGGCTGGCTGGCTGTCTGTGCGTGTGTGTCCCCCTATCAACTCCTAAACGGCGGCAGCTATCGAAACCAAATTTGGTATGAGTAAAAGAGCTATGCCTTAATATCGAATGGCCATATTTGAAAATGACGTCAGTGCTACCAACTGCTGAAAAATCACAATTGTAAATTGAGGTCTTTGTTGGATATCTTGGAAGATATGCATGGGAATTGTTCCAAAATTGACAAACATATAGATAATATTACATCAGACTAATTTACAAGAGCCCATACATTAGAGTGTTGCCAACATGATTCTATGCCTGCTGATAGGTCCATTCTTTAAATGCATGTAACTGATATACAATATATTAGATTTCAATCAAATTTGGTATGTGATTTGCACACCGGAGCAGATATGAATATGCGTTTTTAGTGTCAACAGGGCTGCCAACTGTTGAAAAATGCCCTCTATACATTTCTATCCTAATCTCAATATATCATAAAGTATGCAGGCCAACAATTCTAAACTTTGCATACATATAGTACCTGCAAATGTAGGTTATTTTTCAGTAACCGATATTCGACAGTGCTGCCAACATGATTCTACGCGAGCTGATAGGTTAAATATTGAATCACATGTAACATCCATACTAATAAATGAAGTTCTTTCAAAATTGGCACATATATAGATCATAATACAGTATTTCAATTTAAATTTGAGCAACCAATTTATGGCAGTGTCGCCAACCTGATTTTACGCATGCTGATAAATTCAATATTTAAATACATGTAACGTGCATATACTATCTATTGGACCTCAACCAAATTTTGTATTCTGTACCTTAAGATATGGAACTAAGAATATATTTAGGGTCGCCAGGTCTGCCAACTGTTGATATATAGTCTTTATAATTTGAAGAAAAGTAGGCTCTTTAGTTCGTCACGGAACTACTTGTTTTTCTCAAGTTTCGATGGACTGTATACAAATAACTGATTGACATACCAAATTGATTTTACTACTAAATATTTGCTTGTTTTATTCTTATGTCTCTACATAATCGCCAAAACGATTGAAACATTTGTCGTATCGTTACACCAGCTTTCCAATGCCCTCGGCAAAATATTCTGCCGCTACTGAGGTGGGTACTTGTGGAGAGTCTCCTGAAATGTTTCCTTTTTGGCGAGGCGTTGCCGCCCAACCATACCTTCAATTCTCGAGAAAGGTGAATATCATTCGGTGCTGGTTTGGACTAAACGGCAGATGGTCCAAATCTTCACACTTGAATTCTTTGGAAAATTCGATCATAAAGTTGGCACAGTGTGATCGAGCAACGTGTCTCAATCGAGGATTGTAATTCGAATTTTCCACCAGTTACTGTAATTGAGTGAATCGTTTGCAACTTTTATATCTCGATAGAATCTGATATCGGTCCAAACCACTGGAGGCACTGATAGTCTACACGTTAAACTAACCAGTTTTCAAAATCTGATGTTGTTCAGTTGGTCAACACGATTGTACCCAATTGTGATGGGTTCTTTCCAAATCCTGAAAAGAATTTACATACGATTAATAAACATACTTGGTTGACCAGTTTCAATCGACCAGCGATCATCATCAGATGATGGGTGATAGTATTTACAGTATATACACAAACTAGCAACCTGCCCCCGGCTTCGCCCGGTATCTTTAACGGTTTACCCAGCGTAAACTTAAAAGGCGCACGGACGGAAGGTTCCAGACGCAATTCAGAAAAGCCGAGGTGAACAGCGAAACTCTAAACACATATACTCTTCTCTGATGTCTTAACTCTACACGACTCGACAGTTTGATGCTGGCTGAAACTGGGGTGATAGGCTTACTCTGAAGCTAGTAACTTAAATTTCCACTGAATGCAGATTGTTGGAAGAAATGAAAACGTAAAAACACTTAGAGCGGGCAATGTATTAAAGATAGCGATATGCTATCCAGGACTATTTTATAGAACTATTCAAGCTGAACAACTCTTACACTCATAGTATATAGAAATTTTAACGGTTTACCCAGTGTAAGCTTAAAGCGACGCACGGATGGCAGGTTTACCTTCGACACGATTCACTGAAATCGTTACTGCTCGGTTTCCTTTGGTCATAAATGAATGTTTTTCTAGAGAAACCTTTCTCGAGAAATCCTTTACAGAATGTTGAAAACCGCATCAAAATCTATCCAGTCGTTCACGAGATTACGTGTTACATCCAAGTATCGGGGACATTGTTTTACACTACCGGTATGTAGAGATTTAGTTGGAGTAGTAAGTTGGTTCAACTAACACAACTTGTCAATATTTGTTAGTTGTATGCAGGCTGCGGGGTCTTAGTACGGGTGCAATGAAGTTAGACGCGCCGTACTATAGGACACGTGGAAGCTGCTCATGTGACCTTCGGGTGTATCTATGAACACATGAGACGTACAGCGGATAAATGGACAGTTCGCATGGTTCGTCGTGTGTTGTATACAGGCTGGCACTTCATAAGCTATGCGATACAAATCTTATAGCACTGTTTACGAACTAACACCCCGCAGTCTGGTTATATGTAATACAACCTCTGTCCGAAATGTTCGGTGAATGGGTCTATATTGCGAATGGATTGTTGTCTTACCTGAAACAGCAGGTACTGACCTTCAAAGTAATCCCCGTGGATGGTTATGCACTTCTGAGAACGGCTGTACAAGTCCTGAAAACTCCTGGCATAGTCTTCTTTAGGGATAGCCTCTAGTTGGGTCGTAAAAACTCTGAATTGATAGCAAACGTTTCGCATAATTCATGCAATCTGCCATGCCCACCTGTTCGACGGGTGGCAGTGAGAAGGGTGAATTTCTGCAACCTGCCATGCACATCTGTTCGACAGGCGGCAGTGAGAAGGGTGGACGTTCCGTGGAATGGAAAGGTCCTGAAAATAATCGTCACGGGTGACCACACCTGGTGCCTGAGGTACCCGAAGGCAAGCGTCAAAGTGTGGAGTGACAGGGTTCAGGATCGCCGAAAAGCCCTGAAGGGACAGAGGTTTTCGGACATTTCGGACATTTCAGACATCCATCGTAATGTGACGACCCGACTGAAGGCTATCCCTAAAGAAGACTATGCCAGGAGTGTTCAGGACTTGTACACCGTTCTCAGTAGTGCATAACCATCCACGGGGATTACATTGAAGGACAGTAACTGCTGTTTCAGGTAAGCCAACAATCCATTCGAAATATAGACCCATTCACCGAACTTTTCGTACAGAGGATGTATTTTGTTAAGATACTGAAAGTGGTGAATTGACCTTCAAATTTGCTTGCTGTGATTGTATCGTAGTTAAATGGTGGGAGTGAAGATTCGAGGAGAAATAATTTCAACTCTACGATTTGCTGATGACATCGTCATCTTGGCCGACACGCCTGAGGATTTGAATGAGTTTTTGAATGGTATGGACTCTGTCTTGAGGAAGGAATTCATGATGAAAATTAATAAATGTAAAACAAAAATATTGGAATGCAGCCGAAATAAATCAGGAACCTCTATGGACATCAAATTGGCAGATGAAACGCTGAAGGAAGTAGGAGACTTCTGTTACTTAGGAAGCAAAATAACCAGTGATGGACGAAGCAAAGAGGATATAAAAAGTAGGTTGGCTCAGGCAAGGAAAGCATTTCTACAGAAAAGGAATCTGCTGACATCGAATACAGATTTAGGTATTAGGAAGTCATTTTTGAAAGCCTCTGTCTGGAGCGTGGCGCTCTATGGAAGTGAAACTTGGACTGTTGGTGCAGCAGAAAAGTGGAGAATTAAAGCGTTTGAAATGTGGTGTTACGGGAGAATGATGAAGATCAGATGGGTAGATAGGGTTACAAACGAAGAGGTATTAAGACGAGTATGAGAGGATAGATGTTTCTGGCGACTGCGAATGAAAAGAAGAGATAGGATAGTAGGACACATACTAAGACACCCAGGAATAGAAAGCTTAGTTATGGAAGGAAGGGTCGAGGATAAGAACTGTAGGGGTAGACCAAGGTTAGAATATGTTAAACAGATTGCCTCAGATGTAGGGTGTGGTAGCTATGTAGAGATGAAACTATTAGCTCAGGACAGGGAGGCATGGAAGGCTGCATCAAACCATTCAAAAGACTGAAGACTTAAACAACTACAGTTAAATGGCCAGTTCAGAGTGGATTGTGCAACTTGAGTTGCACGCGACAACTCTTAGATTATTCTCGATATGTACTGTACATGATATCAATAATTGTTATTAAGGCGACACCGCTTCAAAGCTCTCTCTATTGAAAGTGAGAGGTGTAGAGGCAGAGGAGGCCGCATTGCTAACTTAAATTAAGGTGCCATGAAACGATTCGTTCGCTAACAGAGACTTGTAGACTAGACTGCTCGCTGAAAGGAAAAATCGTCTCATATGGGAATAAATGTATAGTAATAATAATAATATCGTATGGCCTCGGGTGCCGGGTGCAAGCTTTGTTATTTGACACCCAGAGGGCAGCTTGCATGTCGAATTTCGTTCTTCCTTGACTATGAAAGTCAAGGAGGTTAGATATCTAAGCTCCTTGAACACTATAGCGCTTTCTAGTAGAGAAATGAGGAACTTTGTGTTGGCGGAAACTCCCGAGATTATTTTTGCCATTATGAACACGGCCTACTGAATTCAAATGGGTTCTTTGACATGCCAACATCGTATGACATGCGCATCGTATTTTTGCCGCCTTTCAAAAATCACTTACCTCGGCCAGGAGCGAACCTGCAATCTTGGGATTAGTAGAACGACACGCTATCCACTCACCCACCGTGGCAAGCTAATGTATACTTATCATCATCACCATCATTGTCGTCGATGTAATAGTATTCATATTCACAACATTGAGGCAACTCGTTTGTTTCAAGCTCATCCGAAGAGACAGGTTTGTGTGAGGCGGCTTCGTTGGCGTAGTTAGTCGCATGCTGAGCTTCTATGCCCAAGGTCACGGGTTCAAACCCTGTCAAAGCCATCGGATTTTTATGAGATTTTAAAATCCCTCAGTATGCCTTCCTTCGGAGGGGAAGTAAAGCCGGTGGACCAATGACATAGATTTATGGCATGATGAAGAACCTTCCACTAATTACACCTGTATGAAGCTAAATTATAGGTTATCTTTGAATAACGCTCTTAGGTTCCAACGTTCGTCCCCAGGAGCCGATTGCAGTGGCATATAGTAACAAAGTTCAGAACTAGTTGGTCGTTGACGGTGGCGTTTGGTAGCAAAAGTAGGAATTACTTGAAAATCGAATGTATGCAGTCCTTACTTGAATTAAAAACAGATAGCATACACTAATACAGCCATCTCACTGGTTATCAGACAGATTCTACACACACCCAAAGTACACGGAGCTACATGACCGCGTTGTCGCAGCCCCTAAGCTGAGGAACCTTCCAACCAGGTTTGCATGGCTGCCATGAATCGAACTTTGGGTCAACAATGGCGCGCATGGTCATGTATGTCGACAAACACTAGCGCTGCTCTGCGCATCCGGCGTTCTCACAAAACAGGTCAGCACATGGCGGATAGATGGCGTTAGCAACATGGAAGAGAGAGGTTGTGCATGAAATAGCTGGAAGTGCCGCTAATTCTGTGGAAATCACAGATTACCTTACTAGGTGGAAATGCTGTCTTCAGATCAGTGGGTGGATACATACAAGCTCATTGGCAGATATTAAAGGCTCCCAGAAAATGAGGGAATGCCTATTAATGCAATCTGTCGATCGGGGCAATGCATTGCTTACGCCCCTTTGTTTGATCGATTGCCTACAATGTTGACAGTGTTGTGGTTTTCAGGCAGGGGTGCCAACCCTAGTCAGCGGGCCAACTGATGGCCCGTCAAGACAATATGATTAACCCACCGAAAGCTCAAGATCTGATGCGAACCTATGCATCACTATCAGACAGCGATTCATAGAAGCTGATTATCAAGTACAGTTAATTTACTTTTACTTTTTGTTATTCGGTTCTAAATAATAGTCCATAAAGGTAGGCCTACATTATTTTTCTGGAAATAATAGAAATCCAAAACCATTCAGGACAATACACAATGAACGCGGTGAATACAGATTACATTGAAAAAATCTCTATTGTAACAACTAAGAATAGTTACCGGCAGTTAGCTCTGCATACATTTATTAAAATCCAACATGGCGACAATCCGAAATATTTAGACGGTTCTCAATATCTATTAATCTATGACAGTAATCAAACTGAATTATTGTATATTGATAGAGGCTATAAACATAAGTTCACCTATGGGACATACAATAACCTGGTGAGCACAAATCCAATATGGTGGCCACGCAAAATTTGAATATTCAAATGGACGTTTCTCGCGATTTATCCATCCGATTGCAGTGAAACTTGGAGCGGTGTATGCTTCTATAAATTTTAATCCATTGGCATCTAATTCATTTCAATTATTTTCATAACCACAAGATGGCGGCTGTGCGAAATTTTAAAATCTCGTTCTTATTTCTTGTGTCCTAATCATGCGATTGAAGTTTGAATAATACACCTACACAATAATCTTCATGCAATAGTACATAACTCTAAGGCCTATACCTAAAATATCCAACATGATGACCATCCAAAATATTTAGACGGTTCTAAATACCTACAAATCTATTATAGCAATCAAACTGAAAATTTGTATGTTGATAGAGGCTATAAACATAATTAGAAATGAAATGAAAATCCACAAACTGCTTCCAGTCTCCGACCGGGTCAGAAATGGAATGAATTAAGCCCCCATCTAGCGGCAAGGATATGAACTGTGCCGGCTGCCGAGGCCTGACGCACTCCTCTGGGGAAATGATTCAATGAATGACAGATGAAATGAAATGATAGTGGAGAGTGTTGCTGGAATGAAATTTTGACAGGGAAAACCGGAGTACCCGGGGAAAAACCTGTTTGCCTCCGTTTTGTCCTGCACAGATCTCATATGGAGTGACAGGGATTTGAACCACTGACCCAGCGGTGAGAGGCCGGCGTGCTGCCGCCTAAGCCACGGAGGCTTACGCTATAAACATAATTAGGATATATGATAATAGGCTGTATAGATTATCACGGAACAACTTGTTTTCCTTGTTATGAATCTCCAATTGAAATAAGTCTACCCCTTATTAATCCCGTCTTTCCAACGGAGTCGGGGATGAGATGCGACGGAAGTCTTTGTGGCGGATGGGTTTTTACTGCTGGATGCCCTTCTTGACGCCAACCTCATGAGAGGAGTTAATGAAAGATGAAATAAAGGATGATGAATGAAACTGGGCAAGGATGCGGAAGGATGCAGCCGTGGCCTATCAGAAGGTACCGTCCCAGCATTTGCCTAGAGTTGAAAATGGGAAACCACGGAAAACCATTTCATGGACAGACGACGGTGGGGCTCGAACCCATGTCTACCGAGTCCGCGGAGAGCTTGACCCCATGGTCTAGCGCTGCGCGTCAGTGAGGGTACCTACCGCTGTCGGTTTGTTATGAATCTCCAATAATATGCAATATTTCAAGTAATAATTGAACCCATTGTAGTTAAATAGTTCTGAGAGCAAATTAAATGGAAGTACAGTAACAGATATCAGCCATGAATTGTTTTAGATTATTGATGATGATGATGATGATAATAATTGTAGTTTTAAGGGGCCTAACATCGAGATTATCGGCCCTTAATGAAATGAAATGGCATGAAATGAAAGGATGTAGATAAAAACAGCTCACTGCCATGGATGAAACGAAAATGGGTTTATAAAACAGACAGTGAGCCCCAAAAAGGATTTGAATAAAAAGAATAAAAGACGGATGGTAAAAAACAATAAAACAAATAAGGCATAGAACAATAAACGCAATAAAAAACATAAAACAGACTTAACCTGAATTAAAAGTCGCAACTACACATTAAAACTTAAAAAAGTAACCACTCTCCCTCGTGAACCGGATGATGAGGTCTACTGACGGCCCGTCATCACGGAGAATAAGGGAGAGGGTATTAGGCAGTTTAATAAGAGTCCTTCGCAGATCGGCCAGATCCACACACTCCGAGAGAATGTGTGCCACAGTTAGGTGGGCACCGCAAGTACACACAGAGAGATCTTCTCTCTTTAGCAAGTGGGAGTGCGTAGCAATCCCATGGCCGATGCGAAGTCGACAGAGTACCACAGCTTCCTTCCGGAGAGATCGGAAAGAAGATTTCCACACCTTCGTTGTCTCCTTGATGCCTCTCAGTTTGTTGGGTGGAGGCGTGGCACGCCACGCTTCCTCCCAATGCGACAGGATCGAATGCCGCAACTGAGAGCGCACATCACTACCAGGCACCTTATACGGTAGCGAGGGCAGTGCGACTGCCTCTCTCGCCGCCTGATCAGCAAGCTCGTTTCCCGCAATACCCATGTGGCTAGGAAGCCACACAAAGGTCACCCCGGTTCCAGCATTACACGAACTGACGAGCAGGTCGTGCACACGCTGGACCAACGGGTGCTTCGGGAAACACACATCGAGCGCTTGCAGCGCACTCAGAGAGTCAGTACACACAAGAAAGTGCTGGTGATCGTCTGATAAAGTGTACCGCAGAGCCCCTAAGATGGCATAGAGCTCCGCTGTGTACACTCCACAAGCCTCGGGAAGTGAAAAGAGAAACCGACGATCCTCAACCACAAATGCACAGCCTGCTTTCTCGTTTACCCTCGAACCATCCGTGAATAGAAGCCCTGAACCTGGATACCGGCTCACCACGGACTGGAACAGCCTCCGATGGACGGAGGAGTCCGTGTCCCACTTTGGGCTGGTGTGCAGATCCAGGATAATATCAGGGCGAGAGACCATCCACGGAGGGGCCTTGCTAGGTACTCGGACGATACAGGAGACAGAAGGAAATCGGAACTGACGGTATAAGTCATCCAAGCGAATCCCCGCCGGCCGAGTGGCTCGGGCGAGCGCATCATACAGCCGGCGATTAGGATTGGTAAACAAACATGGATAGCTTGGATGAAGTGGCATCTGTCGAATAGTTGCAGCATAGGTCAGCAGTACTTGTTGGCGCCTCAGGTGTAAAGGAGGTACGCCAGCCTCGGCGAGCAAGCTGGGCTCGTCCGAAAGGCTCCCGTCGCCAGCCTCACACCGCCGTGGTGGACACTGTCCAGTTTAACAAGCACTGACTTACGGGCCGAACCATATGCTACACTGCCATAATCTAATCTAGATAAAATCAGTGCCTTATAAAAACGTAGGAGCACCGCGCGGTCCGCCCCCCCCCCCCCCCCCCCCCACGATGTGCCGCTAAGAAACCGCAACATGTTGAGTTTCTTAACACAGGCAGTTTTCAAACACCACACGTGTGGCTCCCACGTCAATTTCTTTTCGAAAAGGAGCCCAAGGAAACGGTACACAGCAACAACAGGCAAAGCTACATCGCCCAGATAAAGCTCAGGATCAGGATGGAGAGTGCGCTTTCGGCAGAAATGGACAACCGAGGTCTTAGCGGTTGAGAACCGAAAGCCATGCTCTAGTGTCCAGCGTTCCACTCTCCAAATAGCTTGTTGGAGCTGTCGTTCAGCGACCGCAATATTTTGCGCACTATAATGTAGAGCGAAGTCGTCTACATATAGCGACGGTACCACTGCTGGACCAGCAGCAGCGACTATACCGTTTATGGCAATCGCAAATAATGTTACGCTAAGCACCGATCCCTGTGGGACTCCGTTTTCCTGTATATGATATTGCGAATATGTCCCCCCTATTCGGACACGGAATAGGCGAAGGGACAGAAAATTCGCAATAAAAACCGGCAAGTTACCTCGGAATTTCCATTGATGCAGGGTAGAGAGGATGCCGTAACGCCAAGTGGTGTCATAGGCCTTCTCGAGGTCAAAGAAAACAGCGACTAGGTGCTGTCTCCGGAGAAAAGCGTCCTGTATGGCGGTCTCCAGGCGTACCAGATGGTCGTTGGTACACCGAGACGCCCTGAATCCACACTGGTATTCAGACAGGAGTCCTCGCTTCTCCAGGACCCACATCAGGCGCCGATTGACCATCCTCTCAAAGAGCTTGCACAGACCGTTAGTGAGACAAATAGGTCTGTAACTCCCTGTCAAATTGGGATCCTTATCGGGCTTCAGGATAGGTATAATGATACCTTCCTGCCATTGCGCTGGAAACACACCTTCCAACCAGATACGATTAAACACCCTGAGCAAATAACAAATGCTCTCATCGTTAAGGTGTTTAAGCATTTGGTTGTGAATATTATCCGGGCCGGGAGACGTGTCCCTGCAGAGCGCCAGCGCTCCGCGGAGTTCCCACTCCGTAAAGGGCACGGTGTACTCCTCCGAAGTGCGGGAAGCAAAACTGAGCTGGAAACGTTCTGCCTCGCGCTTCATGGCCACGAAGGCAGGATCATAGTTATCGGAACCGGATATATCCGCAAAATAAGATGCGAGATGGTTTGCAACGCGGTACGGATCTGTAACCAATTCATTATCAATGGAAATTCCCGGTACAGTAGAAGATGTCTGAATACCCGAGATGCGTCGTAGTTTAGTCCACACATGAGAGGAGGGGGCATGTGCCGTAATAGACGACACATACCGTTCCCATGATTCTTTCTTACTCTGGCGGATAAGAATCCGTGCCTTGGCACGAAATTTCTTAAACGCCACCAAATTGGCCATGGTTGGACGCCGACGGTAGTGCTCATGAGCTCGACGACGGTCTCTTATTGCCGCTGCAATATCCTCTGTCCACCAAGGGACAAGTTTGCGACGAGGAGTCCCATAAAAAGATGGAATGGACTCTTCGGCGGCAGCAAGAAGCACATCGGTGATGTGCTGTACCTCGTCATCGACGCTCCGGCAACCAAGATCAACGAACACAGCTCGTTCTTGAAACGAGGGCCAATTTGCCCTCTTAAGCACCCAACGAATGGGAAACTCCACGGGCGTCTGGTTCAGAAGTGTAAGAACGATCGGGAAATGGTCACTGTCACAGAGGTCGTCGTGTACATACCAACGAAATAGGGGGACCAGCGCACGGCTACACACACTCAAGTCAATGTGTGAATACGTGCCGTGCGCTAAGCTAAAATGTGTAGCTTCCCCTGTATTTAATAGAGATAAATCCAACCCTTGAATTAAGCCCTCCACGTCCCTTCCTCTGGGGCAGGAAGATGGTGATCCCCATTAGGGGTGATAAGAGTTGAAATCACCCACGATTAGGAAAGGGACTGGAAGTCGATCAACAAGATCAAAGACGTCATTAATATCAAGGGGCTGGTTCGGTGGAAGGTATACGTTACAAACAGTTGGCATAGCAGGCAAGGACACGCGAACTGCAATAGCTTCCAGAGGGGTGGCGAGTGGAAACTCCTCACTATAGCAGTCAGAGCGAACGAAGTACAAACGCCCCCGGTAGCCCGGGCGGCGTCTTGTCGCTCTTTAGAGTATAGTCGGAAACCTCTCAGAACAGTCTCGTGATCAGATCTGAGGTTTGTTTCCTGTAGGCAGACTATACTCGCTGCGTATTGTGCAATAAGCTGACGGAGCTCTGTCAAATGCCTGTCATAACTGTTACAATTCCACTGTAACAGTGCCATTGTGTGAACTTATAAACTAGGGAATAAGTTGGAGCAGCAAGCTACAACTTAACCTCTGGAGGATCATCAGCCACTACGTCGACTATAATCTCCGTGTCCTCAGGCGAGGTCGTGGAGTGAATCGACTCAGCGGAAGATTTCCAAGACGCAGTTCAGCGGCGGGGGGATCTCCGTGGGGAGCGCGCAGATCTGGGGACCGAAACATCTCCATGCGCAGAAGCATCCGCAGGTGGTGGGGCGGATGGCTTCCCCTTTTTTGGAGAAAGGGAATGCGTAGTGCGGGCTCCCTTCTTCCCCGCCTCTTTAAGATATTTAGACGGGTCGGGAGACGAATGCCTGACCCTGGTCGACGATGCCGCCTCCGCCGGCTTCGGCGCGGCTTTCGCCGACCGTTTGGGTGGGGAGTAAGTCTTCAACTTCCTCCCCTGCTGTGTGGGCGAAGCAGCCTTCACTCGCACAGCCTTCTTTGTGGCCGAAGGTGGGGATGAAGTCACCTTCGGGCTTTTCGTCATATTCATAGGTGCTGGTTTCTGAACAGTAAACTCAGTTGCAGGTTTCACAGCTGGTACAAAAGATGAGGTAGACGGAACCAAATTGGGTATTATAACCCGATAATCAATCGTAGGTGCAGGAGCAATCGCGGTATGGTACTTCTTGCGGGCTTCCTGGTAGGTGAGACCATCCAGGGTTTTGATCTCCTGGATTTTCTTCTCACTCAGGAAGACAGGGCAGTTCCTGTCCCGAGGAGAATGAAATCCAGGGCAATTAGTGCACTGATAGGGTGTTGTGCACTCTTCCGCTTCGTGTGGTACCCTACCACATGTTTCGCAGATTTCTGGGCTCGAGCATCGGGATAACATGTGCCCGAACTTCTGGCACTTATAACACCTCATTGGCGGAGGGATATAAGGCCGTACGTCACAACGGTAACTCGTAACCTTGACTTTCTCCGGGAGCACCGAAAGCTCAAAGGAAATAATGAAAGCACCAGTATCCACGATTTGACCATTGACCTTGCGCGTAATGCGCCGGACATCAGTCACGTGACGGTGCCGCATATCCTCCTTGAGCTCCTCGTCAGTGTTCAGAATCAGGTCCCGGTGGAAAATAACTCCTCGGACCAGATTCAGGGACGTGTGCTTTTCCTCTTTGACGGGTATTTCGCCAAAGTGGTCACATTGCAAAATTTGTTCAACTTGCTCACCAGTCCTAGTCTTGAGCAACAAGCTACCGTTCATCATCTTTTGTACTTTCTCAAGCTCACCATAGACACCTTCTATGTGGCGAGAAAACAAAATACTCTTTACCAGCTTGAAATCACCCCCATCTGTTCTGGTAGCTACCAGAAACTTGGGGGTGTTAGCCCCCAGATTTTCACGCACAGATTGTTCCCAAGGGGTTGATCCCCGTAGGGAATCAAATGTTAAAGACTTGGGTGTAGGACCACCCTGTTTGGGGATTTTTCTGTTTGAACCCATGGCCAGATCATCCTCGCCGAATGCCACCGACATCCGATCACGGGCCGTCACAGTAGGCGCTACCCAGGCAGGGCAAGGCCCGCTTAGCTTGGCCCGGGGGTCCGATGTTTTACAATGCCGTATCGGCATATACCCCTTGGCATATACTGGATTTTACAGCTCTGACATTCGGCTGTAGTCAGGAGGATACTACTGCACGGGTACATGGCACACCCACCTGTCGGCGCGGCCAAGACCGGAACAGGCTTTCGAGCGTAGTGCAAGCGTAAGTGGCCCATCCCCTAACAGCACGCACATATATAAATTTTGGATGCCAGACCCTGAAAGCAGTAACGGAAAGAAGTGCGATGTAACCCAATGAGAGTTATACCGCACGGGTGTATGTCTTTTAGAGCTGACTGTCAAACCCTCGAAAGGGGACCGATCCGAGAAACCCTTTTAGTCGCCTTTTACGACTGGCAGGGATTACCGTGGATGTATTCGCTTCCTCCCACCCACTGGGGGGTCCAATTCACAAACCAACGCGGAGTCCTTAAAGTATAGCCAAGGTCGCCCCTTTTAGTTGCCTCTTACGACAGGCAGGGGATACCGTGGATGTATTCTAAATCCCCCACCCTTAGGGGGATTTAGATTATTATACCTAGCAGCTCATGTGAAGTGGTTTGCGTGACAGAGTATGCGGCAACTCGGTTTATTAATTCGGGCTTTGGCAGCATGACGTCATATTCCAATTTAGGTTAAACGCCATAGATCCAGCCGCCCTGTAACATTTGCCCCGGTCTGCCCAATGATAAACATGAGTTTGAGGAGGGGAAGGAAGGTAAAGAGTAGATTTAGAGTGTTGGTAACCATGACATCTCCACTGAGTGTTATGAAGTTGCTCAACAGATAGATCTCGCATCAAGCTCAAGGACTGTAGATAATGGAATATTGGCTGGTCAGGACGCTGTCAACCGCTACTGGCAGCACAATGCAATAAATTACAGTCCAGCCGCTGAATGTCCGGCTATGACGTTTGGCGATGGTGGGAGAAGAGGGGCAGAGAGAACAATATAGCCAACTTACGGCAGTGACAAGCTGTTAATACAACCTTAAAACTTGTCACCATTGTAATTCTTCTCTAGCGTCTTCACTATGCAACGTGAAAGTCTCACACCCCATTGCAATTTTATCCATGATTTTGTTATTCCAACATTTTGCGGTTACAAAACCTAAATTCTTCGATCGCAGTGGAATTCCGCCTATGTTGGCGAAGTCGCTTACTACCATGAAGGAAAGAATAAGAGGAGATGTCCTGAGCTCGTTTGAGTGAAGCCAAGCGCTGCAACCAAAGTGGGCGTAACCTTAACTCGTATTCGGTGTTCTGTGACTTGCATGGGGCATTGTGCATGGCTAAACCTTATTTTGGCCCTGGTTTTTATCGCGCTCTGGTTATGCAACTTTGGAAACGTAATAACAGTAGTGATAAGTTATTTAAAAAAATCATCAATTCTAATCTCAGCATGTGGCCTACCCTATATAGGCCTACCAAAAAATAAAAATCATTCCTCTCCAAATCCCAAATTATTAAACGGCTGTCGGTCAATAATTACGGTAGGCCTACGTAATTAATCAATTCGAGGCTAATCGTCAAGTTTCTACCCCCCACAAAGAAAATACCGTACGGTACCGAAACGTATAGGCTATACCGTATTTTTGTGCAAATATGCGTTCTTTTTTAATTGTTCAGCTTATTAATTTTGAGGTTCGTATTCTTGAATATCAAAATGTGTACGACCAATGAGTGAAAGTGTCTGTGCTCGAAATTAGGCCTAAAAACTGATGAATGCCTCAACACCAATAAGAATATAAAACTCAATTTGGTGTAAATACCGTAATTAGTTCGGCATCATTAATTCCCAAGATGTTCCTTCTTTGGTATAACTCGCATCTTCAGACACCTGTATTCAATTTAATCAATGTTTCAGCGTATTATTACGTTTTGCCGCGTCTTCCTTACAAAACTAGCCTAGCAAAGGTGCTCTCATATTTATATTTAAATTGGCTTTTAAAACGATAACGCAGCTTATTTGTGCCAAGTACCGTGAAGTACAGAGTGTATTCTACCTATCCAAGAAAAAATCTTGACTTGTCATTACAGTTTTACGTCACTAAAATCCATTACTAGTTGGAGTGGTTTACGGCTTTAAGCATAGGGACAGCCATTTTCTTGCAACCAAAGTGGGCGAGCCGTTTGGCTTCAGCAGCTTGCGCTAGGCAGCGCAGCGAAGGCATCTCCTTCCTTTCTTTCCTCCATGTTACTACCATTAAGAATGTTGTCACCTGTACCAATCAGCGGTTTTCCCGGTAAGTCGGTCTTGAAATTTAGCTCGATGTTGCCAAAGCTCTCTTCTGTAGTCCATTTGCTCTTTGTGTTAATGCAGGTTTGTTGCTTTATTGTCTTGTGTGTGCACACTTACCGGTTAACTGTGTGGATATGGTCAGCGGTTCGTCAGAATGTATTTAAAAATATGTGAAATATTTTATGTAGTCCACGTTGTTATATATTACGTGGCACACCGGCAACGCTGTCTCCCTTCCTCATGAGAAATGTCAGAGCCGGACACTCGGCGGCTGGACTGTAGATACAGTATTTTTATACAATTACTAGCAACGCGCCTCGGCTTCGCCCGGTATCTTTAACGGTTTTCCCAGCGTAAGTTTAAAAGGCGCACGGACGGCAGGCTCCAGACGCAATTCAGAAAAGCCGAAGAGATAGGCTCGCTTGCTAGTACGTAAACTCGCTCCGAAGCTAGTAATTTAAATTTCTACTGAATGGAAATTGATGGAAGAAATGAAAACGTAAAAACACTTATAGTGGCTGATGTATTACTGATAGAGATATGCTCTCCCGGACTTTTTTGTAGAACTTTTCATGCTGAACAATTCTTAACTCATAGTATGTACATATTTTTAACGGTTTACCCAGCGTAAGCTTAAAAAGCGGACGGACGCCAGGTTTTCTTCGACCCGATTCAATGAAACGGTTGCTGCTCGGCTTCCCTTGGTCATAAATGAATGTTTTATTACAAAAATCTTCCTTGAGAAATCCTTTACAGAATGATGAAAACCGCATCAAAATCCATGCAGTGGTTCTCGAGTTTACCTGTTACATCGAAGAATCGGGGACTTTGTTTTATACTAACAGTAAGTAGAGATACCATCCTCGCATTTGGACGAGGTTTAAACAGGAGCCACAATCATCTATTTGTCGTTGCACTTACAACATATCTTGTATCTAGGCGACTCAATCTCTAAGGAATATACTGTATGTTACTATAATTAATGACTAAGAATATTCTCATGGTCAACCAGTCCGCACATCAAACACCCTCAAACAAGATCTCAGCTATCTCCTTTCTAATTCACTTCTCAACTGTAAATGACAGACGTTCAATTTATTAGTATGACCAAACAAGTAAAGAGGGAAAACTCCTTGAAATAGTTCTACGTGGATTCACATTCCAGGCAAATGCTGGTATAGTAGCTCTATCTTTCCTCATTATTTTTTTTCCAAAAATACACAACTGATCAGTTGCCAGTTGTGTTAGTATCCGAGTGTAAGTGCCATTTTGTTAAGTGGATAATATTGTGTTAAGTTGTTTTGCTGTTTTAAGTAAAGGGGAAAGCTTGCAGTTTTACGTGACCGTTAATCTCACAATCTTGAGCCACGGAACCTCCTTTTTACGTGGAATCCGAACCACAGGTTAGTTAATACCTTCAAATAACATATCAATATTTGTAAGATATATGCCAGAAATGTTCCGTAAGGTATCCACAGCGGCTTCAGTGGCGTAGTTGGTAGAATGCTGAGCTTCTATGCCCAAGATCGCGGGTTCAAACCCGACCAAAGTCGTCGGTTTCTTAAGAGAATTAAAAATCCCTCAGTATGCCTTCCTTCGGAGGGGAAGTAAAGCCGGTGGTCCCATATCATAGATTTATGGCATGTAAAAGAACCTTCCACTAACTAAACTTGTGTGAAGCAAACTGTGTAGTTTAATGCTCTTAAGGCGGCCGGGGTTAGATTCCCAGAACTGGCCAGGAGGTTGACTCTTGTCAGCGTCGTAATGACAATTGGGGAGCTACAGCTGAGTAGCGGACCGCGTTAGGAAAGCAAGAAATGTGGCTGAGAGAAGCGATGTTCTGACCACATGACCGCCCTTCCTCTGTTAGCTTTGAGTTGGGCATCGGCCGTCCTAGACGCTATGGGCCAGAATGGCCTGCCAATGCGGGGTAGGTAAGTAGACTTTACATAAAACTAGCAACCCGGCCCGGCTTCGCCCGGGAACAGTTATGAATGCATTACGTGATGAGCACTTTTTTTCGATCTCATTGAACTACAACCTATTGGTCTATCCGTTTTACGTCTCGGCATGTGAACCGTTTTCTCCCATTTTAATTTACACCACTTTACTTTTCCTTCTCTTGTGCCAATAATTTGAATTGTTCTCTCTTCTTCTCGGTTATTACTGGCCAGAATATCTGAGCAGATCAGTGGAGATTTCTGTAATTACTGATCAGGTTCGTTATAGGAACACGTTACTATACTGAATCGTGATTAGTGGCCCCTCTCTTTTCTGTATCTATGCTTCTCTGTTACTCCTTGTTTGTCTCTGGGCAGTCTTCTGTTTTTTCCATTGTAGGGTTTACGTGTTTTTTTGAGCTCCCGCTCCCTTTTCGTGGTGCCTTTCTCCCTCTTTCCTTTTTATTTATATTTATTATTTATCCTCGAGAACTGCTCGTACCTGACGTGATTTAACAAACTCTTTGTTTCTTTTATCTTCATTCTGTGATATTTGCTTCACACCGATGCCATCATGGTAAGGTCTCAATATTCTTCTTTGTTTTACATGTGTGTGTGTATCTTTCATGTGGAATACTATTAGTCCAATCAAAATATGCATCCGACCTTGCAAAAGGTCATGTAGTTCTAATTTTTTATATGTTGTTTGGACCTGTGCCAATAGTAAAAAAAAATGCAACTTCGAAAGTCCTGTGCTAGCTGTGTAATAGCCAAAAACCGCCAGATATTTACACTTTTTTCAGGTTTTGCTCAGTATCGTCTAAACTATGCATCTGGTATATTAAATTGTCTACAATTCGAGTCCTAACCGAGCTCTGTACGTTTATCAGTTCCCGAGATACAGTTATTCAAAAATTGTTTTTTTTTTCTTTCAAAAAAAGTAAAAATTGTTAGTTTCGGTCTCCTAATTTGACAAATATTGTCCAACTTACTCATCCTATCAGAAATGGCATTGATAATGAACTTAAAGTGTATTTGTTTACCTTTAATTTGAGCATTAACGGGTATCTGTAGGCTCAGTACTTCTCTCAAATGTGGCATGTAACTGAAAACCTTGAAATATTGAATTCGAGAAAAATGAAAGAAGAGAGTTCACATACTGTAGGTACTATTTTGTTTTATTACAAAAGAAAAACGTTACATCAAAAATTATTTTACAATATTATATGGTGTTTTACCTAGTATAGCATGTCCACTGTATGTATGTTTGTTTCCTTTGAGTGCAGTATTTCTTTACCTTTACTTTCCCCCTTTTATTATTTGTGTGTGTGTGTCGGCTCTTTGGCTTACTGTGCGGTTTTCTTCTTCCCGGGGTCAATTGGTCCCGTGTTCGAGCAAAGCGCTTGCTCGCAAGTCTGTTCGCTCGGGGACGCAATTATGACCCGTGACTTCACCGATCTCTATCTGTCTGACGGTGGACTTGTGGGCATAGGGTTTGGTTGCGACCTCCCTATTGTATCCTGGTCCACTTATGATATCTGTATCTGGTGGTCACAACTTCGATCTTCGTGGATTCTTTGCCCCAAGTAAGGCCTAGGTCGTACACCACATTATATACATTCCTTTACCTTCGTTCCATTATACCTATGATTGCGTTTTTTCTCACGTAAGTCTTTGTGTCTATCTAATTGCCCTTTTATCGTACGTATCTCCCTTCACTGTACTCACCTTTATTTCTACTTCCTTACCGTAACTTATCTTGATGGATTTTACGTTACCTTTCAGGTATTCATTTTAATTGTCGACTGTTCTGTCGTCTCATATTTAGTTCAGTCACGTCCGTCCTACGAGTATTTACTCTATTAGCTTTTGTCCCTCATAAACCCCCCACTTTCCCTGTATCTTCTAGGCCAGTGTTTCCCAAACGTTGTTGTGTGTGTACCACTTTAAGGGATGAGAATCTCTCGCGTACCACCTAATGGTTGGGAGATATAGTAACTATAACCCCCACCACCACTATGCAGTAGACCAAAAGATGGATTGTAAATTGTGATTGTTCGAGTTAGACTGTTAGAGTTAGAGTTGAAATAATAAAAAGTGTATCCAGTTGTTTTATTATTTATTACAATAAATATTCAATTCAAACATTCAGAAATGACACTGTACAAATAATATTAATAAAAGAACATGTAATAATTAAACAAACAAAAAACAAAAAAAGTTCAACTAACAACTTCAATGCGAAGGGTGAGCTTGAAGATTAGAAGCCAACTTAGGAATGTCTGGTTTAAGATTGCTGAGTCTCAAATGAAGATCGTTTTCCACTATAAGGAGCCTATTCCGGTATTTATTCTTGAGATAAACAAGTGAAGAAAATGCAGTCTCACACAAGTACGAAGTAGTGAAAGGCAGTAAAAATCGAACTGCTTTGTCCGCTATGTCTGTCTCTCAACCGAAATGTTCACAAGAGCCATTTTTGAAAAAGTTTCCCTTAGTTCTGAATCACAATTCAATTCATAAAACTGCTCCTTGTCTTTGACCTTGAAGTCCTCTGGCAACATAGCAATGTTTTTATATTTTTAAATTTTATATTTTATATTTTGATATTTTTCGTAACATCACCACGTACCACCAGTGGTACGTGTACCGCAGTTTGGGAAATGCTGCTCTAGGCTATCCGGAATACCGTACACTTCTTTGTCGGTCTGTCCATTTTCCTGACTCCCTTGTCTAGCCTCTTAATCTTTTTATTTTCCCAACTTAATTTTGCACTGTAGGCCTACGTGCATACTATTTCCTCAACGTACCACTCTCTCTCTCTCTCTTATGTCTATGACATAAACGTTACGTACATTCTTCCTTTCTCTTACAGTAACATCATGTCTTATTCATTACCATAACCTAACTGTTAGAATGTATCGCTTCCTCGTCAATACTTATTTATCTTTATTGATCAATACACTACCTCTCTATTACATCTACGTGGTCTCTGAGTACATTCATTCGTTTGATCGTCTAGATCGTTATTTTTATGCTATCCGTTTGGTTCTAGGCTAGGCCCAGGGTCCATTGTACGTACGGTATCGTATTGAACTTACATCCACTGTCATGTGAATGTACGTTCAGTCCACGCCTCTGATACATTTCTCTCCCTTTTGATCTACCATTATTCTGGTCATATATTTATTCATCATCCCCTAGTCCTGTTACTTGGGCCCAGCACAGGATTAAGGTTATGGCTCTCGATTCCACTGCTGCAACAACATCTTGCAAGGTAAGACCGTTTCACATGATAGGTTAAAATCACTGACTGGACTATTAATTATTATATTATCATGGAGATGCAAGTGCAACGAATTCTTGTCAGACGTAATTTAAGAATGGCGAGGTACATGAAACACAAATCCCCCTTCCGTCCAATCTTAACTTGACTGTGCATTTTGCGGAACGAAAAGTTCACAGGCGAAATTAAGAAAAGCCGAGTTGCACTTCCAGGGAAACTCCACACACAACTACTCAAAACTCAACACGGCTCGACAGTTTGATGCTGGCTGTATCTGGGGCAATAGGCTCACCCGCTAGCTAGTCTGTAACTGAAGTGATAGGCTCACCCCTAGCTAGCTCGTTAACTGCCGCCTCAGTAATTGAATGGAGATTGTTGAAAGAAATGAAAACGAAAAGACACTTATATATTGAAGATAGAGATATGCTCTCACGGACGTTTTTGTAGAACTTTTCATGCTGAAGAATCCTTACACTCATAGTACATTGATATTTTTAACGGTTTGCCCAGTGTAAGCTTAAAAAGCGCACGGACACCACGTGTTTTTTCGACTTTTTCACTGAAATCGTTACTGCTTGGCTTCCTTTGAGCATAAATAAAGTATTTTCTATAGAATCCTTCCTCGAGATATCCTTTACAGAATGGTGAAAACAGCATCAAAATCCATCCAGTGGTTCTCGAGATTACCCGTGACATCCAAGATTCGGGGACTTGGTTTTATACTAAGTAGAGATACGAGACGCATATTATTATTATTATTATTAATATTATTATTATTATTACTATTATTATTATTATTATTATACTGCTAGTGATCACCAATATATCACCTTCCGTATTTTACGAGATCAGCGTCCTCAGAGGCACAACACATTGAAGACAACACGTTGGAATGTATCGCACATCGACGAGGAGAAATTTGCCAATGTACTCGAATCAGTACAGACAGGAACTAGTAACATTGTTGAGGAATTAGATCTAAGAGTTTCTGTTGAGGAACAGGTGGGGGTCACTATGCGTCTCTTGCACCTAGCCTGCGAAGCGTCAATGCCCCGGAAGCGTCTTCGAAACAATAGACGTCCAGCTTATTGGTGGACTGACGGAATAGCTGATCTTCGAAGAACTTGTCTTCGACTCAGAAGAAGAGCCCAACGTTCAAGACATCGACCAGAGGCTGATTTGAGATCCGCTGAGCACCTTGCAGCTAAGAGAACCCTTCGAAATGCCATCAGAAGACGTAAGACTCTGATGTGGCAGTTGTTAGTTAAAGAAGTAGACGTACATCCTTGGGGATTAGGCTACCGAATTGTCACCATGAAACTCGGTTCCATGTCCAATACCACGTTGGATGCACGGACGATGGAAGGTATTGTAAACGAGCTATTCCCTACTCACCCTGTGCGAATTGATGTGGGCGACGTACTTGAGCCGGAATTCATTCCTCTATTTACCATAGGTGAGCTGAAGGAAGCAGTAGGCTCCCTCCGGAATAAGAAGGCTCCAGGCCCTGACGGGATACCCGCGGAAGCTATGAAACTAGCTCTCAAGGTTTGTCCGTAGCTACTTCTTGAAATGTACAACTGTTGTCTGAGAGCAGGTGTCTTTAGTGCCCGTTGGAAAATGGCTCGACTAGTGCTGATTAAAAAAGGAAAGGCAGTCGGGAACGCGCCATCGTCCTTCAGACCATTATGTATTTTAGACATTGCGGGAAAAGTGCTGGTGAAGCTATTAAAACCTCGCATACTGTCGTCTATTCAAGCCGAGGGAAATCTCTCGGACAGGCAATTTGGCTTCCGTCGTGGGCGATGTACAATAGATGCAGTACGCCTAGTAGTTGAAGCTGCGAATCAAGCCCAGGAAGGTAACCACTATTCTTGGAAAATAACACTTCTGGTAACCTTGGATGAAAAGAACGCCTTCAACTCAGCTAGGTGGATAGATGTGGTTGAAGCTCTTCAATTCACCTTCCAGTTGCCTGCATATCTCCTGCGTATAATGAAAGATTACTTGAAGGACCGTACCCTGTTTTATGACACTGCAGACGGTCAGAGGAGGAGAAAAGTCACGGCAGGAGCAGCGCAAGGATCTAACCTGGGCCCGGATTTGTGGAACATGTTGTACAACGGCTTACTGCGCATGGAAATGCCCGAAGATACATTCCTTGTTGGGTACGCTGATGATATTGCAGCAGTGATTGTAGCCCGAGATGCGGTTCTGGCTCAGTGGAAACTCAATCAGGTAATGCGACGGGTGAGTGGTTGGATGAACGCTCATGGTCTGAATTGAGCTATGGCGAAAACTGAAATAGTAATGTTAACTAACTTAGGAGGAGAATAGACACTATAATTCCCATGAAAGTTGGAGAGGTGGTCGTTCGAACTGGAGCCACTGCGAAGTACTTAGGATTTACTCTTGACACGAAACTGACATACTGGTCTCATATACGGAAGGCAGCAGACAAGGCGGAAGTAGTGACAGCTGCCATTAGTAGACTCATGGCTAATGCGCATGGTCCTAGACAAAGCAAGCGTGGATTACTGTCGTCCACAGCGCAGTCTATTCTCCTGTATGGAGCTGAGATTTGGTCTGATTCGCTGAGGATAGAGAAGTATAGGAAACGCCTAGCTGCAATTCAGAGAAGAGGAGCTCTGAGGGTGGCGTGTGCTCACCGTACAGTTTCGGAACCTGCAGTACTGGTTGTCTCAGGTGTTGCGCCAATAGACTTGCCAATAGAATTGCGCAAGAACGTAAAGACCTATACTTCCGACGAGTAGAACTGGGCAAGGCTCAAGCCCGGAAGGAAGCCGTAGCACGCAAGATGGAGCTTTGGCAGTAGAGGTGGAATGACGATCTCAGAGGAAGATGGACAGCTCGGCTGATACCGAGTCTGGTCGAGTGGACGAGTAGGACACACGGAGAAACTAATTACTTTCTGACTCAGATGTTGACAGGTCATGGCTACTTTCGTTGTTACCTTCATCGTATGGCCAAAGTAAGGAGTCCAGTTTGTATTTACTGCGAGAACGAACAGGATGACGTATATCATACGTTCTTCGTCTGCGATCGTTGGGCAGCGGAAAAACAACAACTTGAAGCTGAGGTTGGTCCAATAACGCCGGACAATATAGTTGGTATTATGCTGAGGATCGAGCTCAGCTGGGATACGATCGCTTTCTTTGTTGAGGTGGTCCTTCGTCAGAAGATGTCGGATGGGGACTTGCTCGATTTAGTTGATTGAGTCTGCGATCCGCGGACTATGAATGGAGAAGTAAGATGGTGCTTGTGAAGCAAAGAAAATGGCTCCATCCTGAAGGAATACGAAAGTGGTCCCAGCATGGGTTTTATCAAGAGGACAGGGTGTGGTTTTTTAGTGGGTAAGAATCCCACACTCTTGAGGAGTGCGGACCCTTATCAAGGTCTTATGTAAGATTTTTCCACTTCCCTCGTAAAAAATAAATAAATACAGGGTGCTTCAAAAAAATGTATACACACTTTGAACTTCCATAGAAAATTTATTTACCGTTCTACAAAGTTAAATTTCAGGAAATTAGAAAGCTGAAAGTCCAATGTAAATGAAACATCAATACAGTTCTGAGTACGAGTCACCACTGATTCTGTACATCGTACCAAAACTTCCAATGAGATTTCTCTACACACGGCTTGAATCTCATTCCAAAGAATGTCTAGGTTACGTGGTTTACGTTTGTACACCTCATCTTTTACTGTGCCCCATAAGAAGAAATCCAGTGGTGTAAGGTCTGGAGAGCGTGCTGGAAACTCGATTGGTCCCTTGCGTCCCATCCACTGGCCCGGCAAATTTTGATCCAGGTAAGCTCGTACGTCCCTGTGGTAGTGCGGCGGGGCACCATCTTGTTGAAAATAAAAATTATCATTACCGTATAAAGCACGAATGGAAGGAAATATGGAATCAGCAAGCATTGTTAGGTAAGTTATACCAGTTACAGTGCCTTCAAATCGAAAAGGTCCAAAGAGTCCCCTTGAAGACAAACCGCACCACCCATTTACACCTGGCAAATTTACAGCTTTTTCAATTGTAATGTGAGGATTTTCTTCACCCCAGTTAACACAATTGACAGTTCCATTAAGTTTGAATTGGGCTTCATCCGACCAAATGATGCTACCCATAAATCCCGGTTCACGTATCAGCATCTCCTGAACCCATTCACAAAATTGCAACCTTCGATCTGGATCGTCGTCACTTAGCTGTTGCACCAGCCTTGGAATGTAAACACGATACTTGCCTCTCTTCAGAATGCGTAGCACGCTGCTAGCACTTACATCACTTCCACGTGCCCCTTGCCTTGAAGATTTGTTAGGAGAGCGTTGAAACAGTTCCAAGACTGCCGTTGATGACTCATCACTTGTAGCTGTTCGAGGTCGACCTGAATGACCTTTATGCACATCACACACTGTTCCATGAACTTCGAATTTGTCTCGTATGCGTGTAATTGATAATCTTGAAGGTGGTTCTGTATCATACTCCCTTCTCCACTGTCTTTGAACTTCATTTACATTCTCAAACTTCCAGTACCACTTAATAACCTGCTTACGTTCTTCAAAACTCAAACGTACGTCCGCCATGTTGATATTACAAATTCCAACTGACAATATAACATAGAGGGACGATTATGCTGCCACCTGGCGAAGAAATATAACATTAGCCTTGTAGAGCGGGGAAAACTACGATAGTTTAACGTGTGTATACATTTTTTGAAGCACCCTGTGGTAGTATTATTATTATTATTATAGTTTATTGTTTGACAACATTATCACGGCAAATACCGGCTACATTTTCTGTTACAACCTGGTTCGGCCTTAGCAAGGAACCATCTGTACTGAGATAATTACGATTACACTGTTCAGAGACTTCACATCCATGTCGTGCCCGCAGTCTTCACGAGTCTCCTTCATTTGTAGGATGAGCTAAATTCCCATCTGGACCATCGAGCTTCGCTGAGTATTCGGCCATGGCACTGTCACCAAGGAACTTCCTAACAATATGGCATGTGTTTAACAGAACTGCCTTCTGAAGTTCAATATATATCTGTGGGTGCAGATTCAATATTGATAAACTACTGTGGAGAGTTTTCGGTATAACACCAGTACACGATACAATTATTGGGATGGTAGTCACCGAATCAAGTTTCCACACCTGCTTTATCGCAATTGCCAGCTCTGTGTACTTAGATATTTTAGTAGCAGCTGTTGTTTGGATGCTTTGATTGTTGGGACATGCGATATCTATCAGTAATGCCTCTTTGTGTACTTTATTGATGACAATGATATCTGGCCGGTTGTTACTGACTGCGACATCTGTCACAACTCCTCTGTCCCAATAGAGCATGTGTGTGGCATTTTCGAGTACTGCAGATGGTGTGTATTTCCAATAGGGGACGGAGCTTTGAAGAAGTTTGTACTTCAAGGCCAGTTTCTGGTGGATAATGTTGGCAACTTGATCGTGTCGATGTTTGTAGTCAGTGTTGGCAAGGTGAGAACAACCTGATATAACGTGTTGAATGGTCTCACTACATTTGCCACAGCGGCGACACTTCTCACTCTCTGTTGTTGGATCTTTTATGATAAATTTCCGATAGCTTCGAGTAGCAACAACTTGGTCTTGGATAGCTACAACAAATCCCTCTGTTTCCTGAAAGAGGACCGAGTGGGTCAGCCATGCGTGCGACGCTAACTTGTCGATGTGAGGCTGGTCCAACTCATGTGGAAACTTCCCATGAAGCGCCTTCTGTTTCCAATTATTATTATTATTATTATTATTATTATTATTATTATTATTATTATTATTATTATTATTATTGCAATACCAGATAAATTATCACCAGGCGCCACTGGTAAGTTGTTCGGTTCATCAACTAATTAACCTCCAATTTAAAGGAGGACTTAGATGAATGAAGCGACTAAAAGCAGGTGGACTTGCAACAGTATGGCGTAAAAGGATAATCACAAAGGAGTCATCTAGCGAGGTGATTAGAAATCCTGGTAAGCTTAACTGGATTCTGTTATGAGGCAAGGAACCATTACCGCTAAGCATCCTCAGCTCAAGTCGTGAGCCTAGCGGATGTGAAAGCTTCCTCACCATGACTGGACAAATATTGCGCGAGTGTGTTTGTTAGGAAATACAGTAATCTCTAAATGATTGATGGCTGCAGTAAAGAACACCGGGACAGGACTTCAAGATCAAAATCTGTGGTCGCTTGCCTCCCATTGTCAGCGTTCTATTTATAGTTTCATTCCAGGCTCAGCAATGTTTCTTCCGGTGAGGTTTGGGCACTACTTTTGTCTCCCTTCAGTGGTGTTGTGTTGTGTTGTGTTGTGTTTGACTCTTCAGCCTTTTGACTGGTTTGATGCAGCTATCCATTTCTCCCTGCCCTGAACTGATTGTTTCATCTCTACATAGCTACCACACCCTAAATCCGAGACAATCTGTTTAACATATTGTAACCTTGGTCTACCCCTGCAGTGCTTGTCCTCGACCATTCCTTCCATAACTATGTTTGCTATTCCTGGGTGTCTTAGTATGTGCCCTACCAACCTATCTCTTCCAATTCAATGCCTGATTTAAGAAGATCAAATGCTCTCTTACGAGAGTACAGGAAGATTGAAATGAACCCTCAATTGCCTGTTGTGGATGATATTCCCACTCTCAAGATACCGAGGCTCAAGGCACGTCATCCATCTTTGCGTGATGCTGGCGCTTTGGCTGATAGGAATTTCTACCCTTTAGAAGAATGGAGAAGTCGCTGGAAAGTTGCCACAGACAGTTCCCTACACAAAATATTTTCTGGTTAACCTCTTCCTAGTGGACATCATCTACCGCGTAAGCTCTGGACCACAATGAATCGGGTGAGAACAAATAATGGACGATGTAGGGACGTCCTTTATAAGTGGAAAAACAGGGCGTCCGAGAATGTTCTCCACAGTGGCTACGTGCAGCTGCGAGCGGTTGCGTCATGAGTTTAGTTGGCAGCACTGTGTCCTTGAAACGGGGACTCCCGCATGTGGGCTGTAGAGTGTCGAATCGTCAGTGCGTATTGCGATAACCGAGCAAGTGTGTACTGTATGTCTTCAGTGTGTATTGCGATACGCGAGCGTTCAAATTGATTTTATTGGCAGAGTGCAACATTATACAGGCGGTAATGTTAACTACTGAAGAGAGAGTTTTTTTGGTATAGTCTAATACGTTTCTCGCGAAGGCGATCGGTTTACAGAAAATGTAAAATTAAGATTTCAGGCGCGGTTTCCCAATTCAAAGAGTTCAAAATCGTGGTATCGTTCGGGATTTGATAAGCAAATTTCGTGTGACTGGTCCAGTACACGATGTACTAGGAACAGGCAGGCCTACGCTTTTAACAGACGAAAAACTTGATGAAATCTCCGATATAATGCTACGTAGTCCAAGTAAATCAACACGAAAATTAGCTCAACAAACTGGAATCTCTAAGTCGATGTGTTGATGTCTGTCTTCGATCACAAGGACAACAATTCCAGCATCTGTTATGAATGGCTGTGGTGAGTACAAAGTTTACTGTTTGTTATGATGCAAGCGGCAGCCGAGCTACCAACGTAACTGCTGTAGCTAGCTCTTGCAGACGCATGTAGGCGCTGCGGAGAACATTCCCGGACTCACTGTATATTACATCACCGGAGTGCGACTGTGTTGCCTTTCAACAAACAATCCCCCATATTGTAAGTGAATGTGTGCGACGTTCTTATACAGGTAGCCCAAATGACTTTCTGGAACCAGCAGAGGAAGCCAATTGGACATTGCAATATAATTAATCTTGCTCCCTGGAAACATGTTTCTTGACTGTGTATATTTGTATATAATTATGTATCTAACTTGTTGCCATACCCTAAATAAATAAATAAATAAATAAATAATCTCTTCTCTTCATTAGCAGTCGCCAGAAACATCTCTCCTCTCCCAGTCGTCCTCCACCCATCTGATCTTCATCATTCTCCTGTGTCCGCCTCGTTACGTAGTGGCTAGCACTCTTGACTGTTGGCGACTTCGGTGGCGTAGTTGGTAGCATGCTGAGCTTCTATGCCCAAGTTCGCGGGGAACCGCAGGCTTTACTTCCCCTCCGAAGGAAGGAACACTGAGGGATTTTTAACGCTCTTAAAAATCCCAACTACGCCACCAAAGCAGCCCAGTCCAAGTTTCACTTCCATTGCAGTGGCGTGTGGTGGAATTTTACTTAGGGTAAGCAATGGTCTTCTTTGCAAAATCATTGAACACCCAGTTGTAGAAACTGGGATGGTTTGAACTTAGAAAGTAAATCTATCTCAATTGAAATCAATGATAAATGTTATACGTTTAGTTAAAATACCGAATACAAGCTTTCACTTTCGTGTTAATAGGCCTACTCAATTGAGGAGTTGGACGACTTCCTAATAAAATTAATATTTTGTTCTCAAATTTACTGCACATCACACGCTGTCATCTCTACGGCCAAGTCCTGGTGGCATATTTTTACAGATTTCTCACGCATACTAGTGTAAACAAAAACGTCTACTGCATACCCTACTCCCTTATATTGCATTAGAGAACGTTATATTGCTGAACTATAAAAATGACGGCCTACCACTGTAAAACAATCACACGTTTTAACACAGCATATAAAAAGCTGTTTACACAAACACTGATACGCTTTTTCAAACTATAATGAGCGAGTAAATACACTATCTTTGAAAACTGACCGCTCCTTGTTTTCGGCCTAAGGTATGTAACTTCAGGAATTGCTTCCTATAGCCTTCGCTTTCACCCACCCTGCAGTACCAAGAAATACCAAAAGATGGCATGTCACGCTATTGTGCTGCTGCAAGCGACTCCGCAAGGAACTCGAAGTAGGCATCAAAGAACGGCGAATTGTGAATGGGTTCATAAAAACAATACAGGACACAGAGACTGGAATATCACTATAACCAAAGTAAATAATTATTGTACCCGTCATTATTTTACTTGGGTAAGCAATGCTTGCCTTACATCCATGGAATACACGCGCCTGTTCCATTGAGCGCCACGCTCCAGACAATAAATAAATTTAACTGGGAGATTTTATTGGGGGCCATGCAAGAGAGAGAGAGAGAGAGACAGCTGGGACGCTCAATTGGAGTAATGGGCCCGCTAAGATATTTGCCAATCTTATTTGAATTGCGGTGTCCTGGATTTATTGTAATTTTCAGTAATGATCGTCATTATGTGAGTAGGCTCCACTGTGGCCCACTGGCCTGGTGCGAGTCTTGGAGACTGACCCCACTTACCCGAGCGTTTCATTGATATTGCTTCTTGAGTCCATGGACAGAACTAATCGCTATAATACTGTAGTAATACCATTAAGGAAATTTCCACTATGTGTATGGTATTGCAATAAGACCATTCGCATATTAAATATTAAATGAGAAACGCTTGGAGGTTGTTAGCTGTTGTGATATCCATAGAAAGTAAATACCAGGCTCTTTTGCTGCATTCCTTGAGAGGGCGTGGTGGTGTAATCCAGTGGCGACTGGAGTGTTTTTCTTCGGGGACGTTGCACAGCCGCCCAAAGGGAATAATATGATCAATTAAATACGAACATCACAATAGATTAAAAGTAATTCATTACTCGTATTATTGTTATTCTTTGCCACGGTCGGTGAGTGGGCTTCCAACCTCAAGCTTGCAGGTTAGCTCCTGGCCATGGTAAGGGATTTTTGAAAGGCGACGAAAATCACGGCACGCATGTCATGTTAAAGAACCCATTTGAATTCAGTAGACTGTGATCATAATGGCAAAATTAATCTCGGAATGTTCCGCCAACACAAAGTTCCTCATTTCTCTACTAGAAAACGCTAGAGTGTCAAGGAGCTTAGATATCTAACTTCCTTGTCTTTCATAGTGCTTCAAGGAACAAGAAAATTCGACATGCAAGCTGCCCACCCAAGCTGGGTGTCAAATAACAAAGCTTGCACCCGGCATCCGAGGCCATACAATGTTATTATAATTTTATTAAAGCAGCCAATGGCCATGTATTTTCTTTTAGGACGGGTCAGGGAAGGAATTTTGGAAGGAAATCGGCCATGGACCTAAGGAACTGTCCCGCCATTTGCCTTGTGGTGAAAATGGGAAACCACGAAAACCATTTTCAGGACGGCCGAGATGGGGTTTGAACCCACGCTCTCCCGATGCCAGCGAGGCACGAGGTAGCGCGTCGGCGCTCTCGGCCAGCGCGGCCGGTACAATATTATTATTATACATCGAGTTGAGCCTCAATGGACTGCGTGGTAACAACCAACTTAACTTTAGTGTCTAGGTCTTGTTCTTGTTCCGGCTTTGAATTACTGCCAGTATCTTCTGACCCCAGCAACGAGTGCCTGTTTATGTTCTTCGGACAAAGGTCCTCTCCGTCTTCCGGAAGTTAATACCATTTTAAAACATTGGTAGTTGTTCACCAATCTTCTAAATGTGTTCCTGTCAGGAATTTCTCGGTCTAGAATACCAATTTGCCTGAGATTTTATTCGCATTCCTCCAATCATCTCGGGTTGCCTTAGACTTAATGAAACTCCATATTCTTGTCGTTAATCAGTCATCAGTCATTCTCAAAAGGTGACCGTGAAATAGTAGCCGTCTCTTTTTAATTGATGCTGTGATATGGTCTATTTTGTTGTACAAGTCCTCATTTGCTCTCATTCGCCACTGTCCATCAGCCCATCTATTACCTAGGATTTGTTTTAAATATCTTGCGCTCTCTTTTTTCCAGTTGGTCAGCTTCACCTTTACTATTAATGGTCAAAGTTTGGGACGCATATAATCCCTCAGGTTGTACAACTGTGGTATAGTGTCGGAACTTGGCCCCTATACTCTCTGACTTAATGTTATAGATATTCTTTGTCATTTGCTATGCCTGGTCTAACGTCCTCATCCTGACATTAATTGCTTCCTCTTCATTCATTTATTTACAGCGTATTTTCCCAATATTGGAAAGCATTGAGCACTTTGACTCAATTCTTGACGTTCTTCTTATGTTGCCAGTATTGTTTCATTCTGTTGGAGAATGCCAATTTTCTTTCGTCAGACCATTGAGGTCTGTAAGGTGTAGGTTTTGCTTGCTTTGATTGGACTTCGCAGTTGTTCACTTTGTTACGGAAGGAGTCTCTGTCTGAGGTATCGGTTATGCTGGGTTGTATGGAACTGCGCCCAAGCTTCACTAATGACCCTGGTCACTAGCATCAACATTCGAAATGTGGCCGTGGAACTGCACCCATTGAGAGCGGTCAGGTAGGTTCCCTCCCTCCACCCCTCTACCGAATTATGTTGTGTCGAGTGGTGTGAATTTGAAGTGACTCATTTCAAATCGGTTGTGTCTTGATTGCGAACAAGTCAAAAACAGTCCAGATTGCGAATAACTAAATACACCCTGTCCAGATTCCGGACAAGAGATTAGTGTCGGCATGGGATACATAAAACAGGTACAGTTTTCAAAACAGACTAATATTTAATTTTTGTTCTAGCAATATTAGTATTAACTGGTACATTGGGATGTTTTCGACAACCTAACCATATTTTAAAAATAGTTTTGTTATTGCAAATGTTTAATAATCTAGTATGAGGTAATCTTACCATTTAGAAGATTATTATATTTTTTAATTGTATAACAAAACTAGAGGGGTAGTTATTTATGGTGGAATAGAGAGAGTTGTATTATCATTATTATTATTATTATTATTATTATTATTATTATTATCAGTGTAGCCCCCGTGGCTTAGGCAGCAGCACGCCGGCCTCTCACCGCTGGGTTCCATCCTTCAAATCCTTGGCACTCCATGTGAGATTTGTGCTGGGCAAAGTGGAGGCGGGACAGGTTTTTCTCCGGGTACTCCGGTTTTCCCTGTCATCTTTCATTCCAGCAACACTCTCCAATATCATTTCATTTCATCTGTCATTCATTAATCATTGTCCCAGACGAGTGCGACAGGCTTCGGAAGCTGGCACAATGCGTATCCTCGCCGCTAGATGGGGGCTTCATTCATTCCAACCCTGAACCGGTCCAATGACTGGAAAAAGGCTGGTGATTTTCATTATTATTATTATTATTATTATTATTCACCTCTGTGGTGTAGTGGTTAGTGTGATTCGCTGCCACCCCCGGAGGCCCGCAGTACAGCTGCTTATCGGGACGGGGGACTACCTCTTATTCTCAGCAGTGCAGAAGCTATTGGTGGGAGACAGTCCGTCACTTCCCCTTAAACCGACCTTGGGCTAACAGCCGACTTGACTATGGGCGCAGTTCAATCGACCTAATTAAAAGGGTCTGGAAATACCACTGATTATGGGCGCAGTTCCATATCTCCAGGTTATGTTAGCAGTTCGCATGTCTTTTCATCCATGGTGTTGTACTTGTGAGTGATGCTATGTAATCTAGTATTCTTTTGGTGAGTCGGGTATTCGGTAGTCTACTTATGTGCCCGGAGAATTTCAATCGTCTTTTTTCTAATGTCGACTTCGATGTTTGAGTATTTTTCAGTTGTCTTGATTGACTGTAGTCAGTACCCGTCAGGAGTGAGTCTTCCTCCTAGTATTTTCCGAATGTGTTTTTTTTTCTTCTTTCTTGATGTCTTCAAATTCATATTTCTTATTGAGTGTAAGTGTTTCGCTTGCGTTAGATTTGCCGGTTTGATGACAGTGTTGGTTTGCCTTGACATACATTTTTGTTATTATTATTATTATTATTATTATTATTATTATTATTATTATTATTATTATTATTATTATTATTATTAGACTATTATTATTATTATTATTATTATTATTATTGTTATTACTCTACATAACAAACGGCATAGTAGCTAATATCAACACACTATTCACTCCTGCATTCCTAATACCCAACTGAGAATGGAATTGGACCAAACGGGTTTTGTAACTACATCCTGCGTGCTATAAATATGTATGCAACAATCTGGGATGGTTGATTTAAATAACATGTCGATTTTACGCGCAATACCGCCTGCGCCTTCCTTGCTATGATATTAGATCAGGGGCGGCTGGCTCTAACGGGCCACTGGGCCAGGGCCCTCCTTACCATTAACCTACATTAGTAATTCATTTATTAATCCTTAACGCTCGAAATACTGGCCAAGTTGTGCGCTCCTCACTTTGAAAAGGCACCAGCATATTTGAATAACGCGCTACATATCTTGTCACGTAATTCGCCTTGCTGCGGGCTACTCGGGGCCCAGGCATTACTGGGCCCAAGACTCCATTCAACTACAAACAAGGAGAGGTCTATTGCGCGTGCGCGCAGACGCTCTTCAAACGTCGGCTATGGGCCCAGAGATTGCGAGCCCATGGTTACAAGGAGGAATAACAATTGGAGCAGTTGTATGGGCTCTGGAGAGAACGTTGGAATGCTGAACTGCTACGTTCAACTCGAACTTACAACATCTATGGCCATACCTTGCCCTTTACCTCCCCTTCTTCCGATGCTGTTTGAAATGATTCGCAAGACGACCACTAGATGGCAAACAGGACACCACCCCGGTGTCATTAGTTCCAAGGTTACGAAAAACGAAAACGAATGGAAGAATACCTTAAATGGTGCAGTGACAAAACCATTCATACCTAGTGTCACGGATATGTTGTAAATAAACTTCCCATTAACTAGCAATGCAACTACTTTTTAACAGGACATGGTAAGATAAATTCGTATTTTTTTCGTTTCAAATTAAAAGACAGTCCATTGTGTGCGTGTGGCAATGAAGAACAAACAGTTGATCATTTATTATTTAATATTGCGTGTGGCAATGAAGAACAAACAGTTGATCATTTATTATTTAATATTTACATGCGTGAAACTGGAAGAAGAAAGACAGTTGTTTAAGGACAATATGGTAAATAAACATGGAAAATGGACGTTCGAGAAAAATTAAGCTTAAGAAGCATTATATAATTAATTTTATATTTTAATTTAATAGATTTATAAAGAATGTCAAGTAGTTGAACAGATTCTTAATATTGGTGTAGCTCATAAAAACAATAAGTTAATAGATTTAGACAGTTCCTAGAACAATATATCACCAAACAAATAGCCATAGAACAATAATGAATAATACATAAGTAAGTTAAATGTATGTTATTAAAATTTTAAACATTTTGTAAACATAGCGTGTAGTATTACTTCCATTGTAATGGAACATGCTGTTAAAAATAAATAAAGAAAGAAATAAATAAATACCGTAAATAAAAAAGGTTATGTAAAGAGGTCTCTTTTGGAATTCTGTGACAAGTGTTACCGATTAAATAATTTTGTTTTTCATCTAGGTCTAGAGTTTTTGACGAATGTCTTAGTGATAGGCTATCATAAATTTGGAATTAAATAGCGATTTAGAGGGTCATTTAAATTATATTAAATGTAGAACATAACATTTTCCCTAATGAGACACAATTTAATGGATATTGGCAAACACCTACTGTCGACCAAAGTATTATGTGTACTCGAGTTTGAAGGTTGTTTGTGAAGTAACCAATAGATCTACATAAAATTCAATAACATCATCATTTTCGTCGTTCTATTTTACGTTAGCTCATGTAAGTTTGGAATTTTTAGTTTATATTTTAGTATTTTTTGTCGCAGTTGGAACACAAAAAGTGCACGTTTTTAAGCGTGTTTCAACCATGCGTCACATTTAAGAATTATTATCTCAAAAACCCGTCATCAGATCGAATACAAATTTTAACACATTATACACTGGAATGTTGTATAACTGGTTTAATAATTTCAAAATTTTGCGTGTCCAAGAAAAAAAAGTTGTTATCATTTTTGTACGGTAACTTTTTCTTGGCTCAGGGTGGATGGAAAATGTAGTTCTTGGTTGCGATGTAATCCTTCTACATCAAAAACTTAAGCTGTATGACTGTGAAATACGTAAATTAACTCACTTATTTTATATCGGTTTGTATTTGTAGGCGGAAATAACACATCGTTCACCAGCTACCCGCACCCGGGAGAGCTGAACAGCGTTGCTGTGATGGAGCCCATCACTTCCAAGCGAGGCACGCCATGATGCGTGTTGGGCTCCATTTCGGCAACGCTGTACAGCTTTTCTGGAAGCGGGTAGCTGGTGAACGATGTGTTATTTCCGCCTACAAATACAAACCGATATAAAATAAGTGAGTTAATTTACGTATTTCACAGTCATACAGCTTAACTTTTTGATGTATAAGGATTACATCGCAACCAAGAACTACATTTTCCAACCACCCCGAGCCGAGAAAAAGTTACCTTACAAAAATGATAACAACTTTTTTTTCTTGGACACCCAAAATTTTGAAATTAATAATCCAGTTATACAATATTCCAATGTATATTGTGTTAAAATTTGGATTCGATCTGATGACGGGTTTTTGAGATAATATTTCTTAAATGTGACGCATGGTTGAAACACGCTTAAAAACGTGCACATTTTGTGCTCCAACTGCGACAAAAAATATTAAAATATAAATTAAAAATTCCAAACCTACATGAACTAACGTGCAATAGAACGACGAAAATGATGATGTTATTGGATTTTATGTAGGTATATTGGTTACTTCAAAAACAACCTTCAAACTCGAGTGCACATAATACTTTGGTCGACAGAAGCATGCTAACTAGTAATTTTTACTGTACATGATAATTTATTTTGTGTGCCCTCCCAAGCGCTAAGACCACCAGCCGCCGCTGTATTAGATTACATCATAGGAGTGAGACGGGTGTGGAAGACATTCGCATTTACCGTTAGTCCGCTCCATTATTTGTTCCTCAATGCGTTCGAATGCAGTGCAGTCAAGGTGAACCGGTTGCTATGGAAACAAAAACTATGTCGCGCTGCACTTCTAGCGTCTGGGGGTGGAAACAAAAACTCAGGAAACTATCATAGTTGACAGTCTCGCAAAAGAATCAAGCTGCTAGACCGTTTTCCGAGGCAATTGTTCAGTGCTCGGTGCTTCAACAACGATACTTCCCATGGCAATCGTTTGAAACCACGACAATCCCCAGTTTGTACTGAGAACATGGATACTTCGGAAAAACAAACTATGGGATATTGTAAATTTTTCTCCACGCTAATCCCACATTAACTCTCAGCCCGTAAACATACCCACGTTGAAACCGTTCACTCTAATCCCAAATATTGACAGTCAGCAAAAGAATGAAGTACCGTAAGTCTAGGGGTTTACGCTCTCGTAAACAAATTGTAGTTGAACATGTATTAAATTGTAACATAGCATCTTCCAACTCTGTGGTAGTTATTTATTTAACTGGTGGCTTCGGTGGCGTAGGTGGTAGCATGCTGAGCTTCTATTCCCAAGGTCGCGGGTTCGATTTCTTAAAAGCGTTAAAAATCCCTCACAACAGTAAGCCTTCCCTCGGAGGGGAAGTAAAGCCGGCGGCCCCATGTCATAGATTTATGGCATGTAAAAGAACCTTCCACTAACTACACTTGTGTGAAGACAAAATTTGTATGTTAGGTTTGATTAATGCTCTTAAGTTCCTACGTTCGTCACCGGGTGCTGGTTGCGATGGCATCTAGTAGTAGTAACGAAGTTCACAACTAGGTGTCGTGGATGGTAGCATTTGGTAGCGAAAGTAGGAACTACTTGAAATTACCGTCTGCAGTCCTTACTTGAATTAAAAACAGATAACACACACTAATACAGTCATTAACACCGGTTATCAGACAGATTCTACACACACACCAAGTACACGGGGTTACATGACCGCGTTGTCACAGCCCCTAAACTAAGGAACCAACCAAAAGTTATTTAACTGTATTATATGGTGAAGTGATATCAAGCTTATATTCTACAAGAAATAATAATTTGAATTCATGTAGCGCTGCAGTGTATCCTGGTTTGCGCCTGTTTTTATTACTTAAAATTTCCCGTATTGGTATTTTACGGCGTGTCCAATTGACAGTCAGATTCCACTGACACGTAAGTACACGGGGCTACTTGAACACTGTTACATAACACGAAAATAAATCAGTGATGTGCAGGGAAAAGAAAGAAAAGCAGAGAACATACGTTTCTCTTCCAGTTCTTCAAACACGTGGGCTTTAAGGATTGACAAAACCTCCCCAGAGAGTAGCAAATACAAAATTAAATGCTCCATTTAAACGATAAAATTTTGATTGATACGAACACAAAAAGAAATGTAGAATTCTAAAGAATCACAAATCATTACATGGAATTCAAATTTTAAAAAAGAACCAAAATGTTTTAATGGCCAACAAGACTTCAGTGATCCAGATAGAAGAAAAAAGTAGATTGTATCTCTTAGGACGGACTTGAAATTAATGGAGCCAGGCTGCACGCTAGACTATCTCTCTCTCTCTCTCAAGAGAGCCGACAGCTGACTAATGCGAGTTATAGCATCGTAAAGGTGATCCGATACGATACTTAAGAAGTTGTGAAAAATTATGCCAACCTGACATTACACAATACGCAGTGAAGTAATCATGGCACATTACCCGACTCAAGTGGAATCACGAATAAGACCCAGAATAGAGGAATGAGTAATCTGAGCGTCATTTTGAGCGAGATATTCCAAGCCAATAATAACAACCTTAACAATCATTAACAACAAAACATAACATAACGGTGATTACAGGGCGACAAGTTGGAGATTTTTGGAAGAAATGAAAACGTCAAAACACTTACAGTGGGCGATGTATTCAAGATAGAGATATATTGTCGCCGAAGTTTTTATAGAACTTTTCATGCTGAACGATTTTTACACTCATAGTATATAGATATTGTTACGGCTGTGAGTTTGTGTCATCGCTCGCCGCATGAGTCACAGCTGCCCAGGGCTGGGCTGTGCCCTGCCTCAGTGTATTGCGTGCGCCTTATGCAACATGACTACTAGGACAGAGGGATGGTCCAGAATATTCGTGACTCCGCCAGTGAAGGAAACCTCGAGAAGCCGTGAACCCTGGATGGGTCTAGAAGCATTTATTGAGTCACCGGCCTGCTATATAAGAGCGACGGGTCAAGCAGTTGTTGTTGTGTTTTACGAGCTAGTGCGAGCGTTTATCCTGAGCGACAGAAGTGTGGTGACTTGCGAAACCCCTAGTGAAGCCGATTCTCTTGACAGCGAAGGGAGTGAGAAGCATACAGGGGACTGCCTGTGTTTTGAGCGAGTGTGCTTACCTAGTGCGACAGAGGTCATTGTGGTGAGTTGCAAAACAGTGAGTGACAGACTTAGTGCAGCTATTTCCAGCCAGCGTATGGGACCGGACTCATTAGCGAGAGGATTAACTGCAAGGCCGAGTGAAAGGGGTCAAGAGCTCTCCATAAGGAAGAAATTTGAGGAAACTGGAGTAAGGTAATAATTGCTTGTATTTGCTGATGAGTGGTGTATGTTCTGGCCGCAATAAAGTTAATTATTTCGTTTAAAGGAACAATCTGTGTTGTGCTTCAACCCACCGTAATCCAGTTAACAAAAGTGCCACTTGGGGGGTGGCACGGAACAATATTTTTAACGGTTAACCCAGCGTAAGCTTAAAAGGGGCACGGATGCCAGGTCCCAGTCGCAATTCAGAAAAGCCGAGGTGAACAGCGAAACTCCAAACGCATATACTTTTCTCTGAAGTCTGAACTCGACACGACTCGACAGTTTGATGCTGGACAAAGCTGGGGTTATAGGCTCGCTCCGAAGCTAGTAATTTAAAGTACCACTGAATGGAGATTGTTGGAAGAAATGAAAACATCAAAACACTTATAGCGGGTGATGTATTAAAGATAGGGATATGCTGTCGTGGACATTTTTGTAGAACTTTTCATGCTGACAATTCTTGCACTCATAGTATAACGGTGGAGAAAGTTCTGCCCTAAAACTTCCCCATACGGGAGAAACGCGAAGTAGGTTTAAGCTTAACCAAAATAGCTACTGTTAAACAGCGAAAAGACTGAAGCGGTGCGGTGCAATGGGCATAAAAGTACATCAACAAAATTTAGTTAACAAGATATAAATGATATTTATTGAGACAACAATTTTCTTTAAATGACATTAAAATGCACAATAAATGCACACAACTGGGATATGCAGAGAATAATTAATGTTAAATCTTAACAAATGGAGAGGGTCTGGTGACAGTACCCTGATTAATGATGGAAAAACCAATGTTAAGAATTGCCTAGATTTGAGAGAAATTGGAATTGAAATATAATTTGCATATTAATAAAAGAACCATTAAAAAAGATGAAATGTATGATGAGAGTAAAATATTCAATTCTTTATCAAGTTTGAACTTATCTTCCAAATTGTTGAGCCAGCTCCATAAAAGTTCCAGTTAGCCTAAAACTGTTTTAAAAGTCCTCCACGGTTTCTTCGGGGGGGGGGGGGGCGCTCATGGCCTCAAGATGCATATTCCGAAAAGATGAATATTCAACTCTTCTTTTCCCTTCTGGTGACGGTTTGACACTGGTAGTGTCCAGGCGGTGACTGAGTATAAGTCGACATTGGGTGCGGTCGGGAAGACTGCTGCTTCCTCGAAGTTTAAAGTGAGATACACCATCTAAGGTGAAACTTGCAGTGTGCTGCGGCTGGCAAACATTCCTGTCCTCTTGAGCGATGTATCAGAGTAGAGGCCTCGTGACGTAGCAGCGAGGTGAAGCAGCGACTGGCAATAGTGCCATGCGGTGTGGCAGCGTTGATCTGAATGACGATGTGATCAGAATGATGATTGATCAGAAGTGGGATGGAGAACACCAGCAGGTGGCGTCTTAAATAGTGATCATGGAACAATCTCGAAGGCTGGAGATTGCCCGACCAGACAAAGACCTGCCATTGGTCGAACGAAGGTCAGGGTGACGTCAGTCGGCCCTGCTCAGCAGACAACAGATGAGCCAGTAGATGCCGTGTATGCCGTGAGTGAGGAAGCTTGAGGTAGCGAGCAACTGGAACACTCGAGGTGAGAGCTATGATATCTATGAATAGGTGCTTGATAACAAGATTATGCATTTGGTTTAAGCAATTAGTACATTTACAAAGAAATAATTACCATTCGGGGATCTCGGTAACAAGAAACAAAATTTGACCGAAAAATGGGCCAAGCTAAACATTGAAAACATCACGAAAGTGATCATGCTCCGAGAACTCCGAATGAAAAACAAACAAAAGAATCAGTCAAAGCAAAACATGGATAACAGACGAGGAGAGACTAAGACTCGAAAGGCAAAACAGAGATAGCAGAGATGGGTCTAGTATAAAGACCTTTACCAGTTAAAACATCAACAACTCTGACGCGTTTATCACGGCCAAAGTGGCATTGAATAACTCTGCCTAGGTTCCATACGAGAGGCGGAGATGGGTCTCGAAGAAGAACCATGTCCCCCACTCGTACATCTGGTTGAGGAAGCCGCCATTTCTCACACCTATTTAGCAAGCTGAGATATTCTAACTTCCATCGGCGCCAAAAAGAACAGCGCAAAGATTCTACTTTTCTCCAAAAGATAGGTAGGTTAGGATCACAGCGTCGAACCAGCAAAGGCGGAGTAGCAGCAAGCGAACAGCCAATCAGGAAGTGACTGGGTGTTAAAGGTAAAAGATCCTTAGGATCGTTTGAAAGAGGAATCAGAGGTCTGGAATTTACAATACCTTCAACTTGAATAATTAAAGAGTTGAATTCCTCATAAGAAAGTATGGTAGGACCAAGAGTTTTCTTAAGCTGTCTTTTAGTAAATTTGATGCAGGATTCCCATCGGCCCCCATGATGGGGAGTATAAGGCGGGGTGAAATGCCATTTGAAACCTTTAGAATAGGAAAAGTTGGAAATTTTTTCTTTAGCAGAAAGGGAACTTAACACTTTTTTCCAGAGATCAGAAGCGCTTACAAAAATTTTTGCATTGTCTGAAAAGACTTCAGATGGGACACCCCTTCTAGCAGCAAATCTAGAAAAGGCGGCCAAAAAGTAGGATACCGAAGCGTTCGTAACCAACTCAAGGTGGATAGCTCCCGTCACCATACATACAAATAAAGAGATGTAAAGTTTACCTAAAATTTTGCGCTTAGATGAAGAGGGATTGGTCTGATATACGTAAGGACCAGCGTAATCGATCCCAGTAAGAGCGAAGGGCTTACTAGGTTCTAAACGAAATGGAGGTAAATTGCCCATAATCTGCGTGGCGGGCCGTGGTTTAACCTTAAAGCAAGGTATACACTTTTTGACAACAGAAGAAACCTCATGAACGCCATTGATTATCCAGTTGAGTTCACGAATTAGACAGAGCAAGGTGCGAGTGCCAGCATGAAGGTGTTTATAATGAAACTTTTTTATTATAAGGGTGGTGATAGGATGCTTTGAAGGAAGGATGATGGGATGCTTTTTCCCATCCTCATAACTAGACATAGCTAATCTTCCACCCACACGTATCATGCCGTCCTGGTCAAGAAAAGGAGTAAGTGGTAAAAGCCTGCTGGACTTGGGCAAATCTTTACCACTCATAAGAGCTTGCCTTTCAGGAGCAAATACTTCCTGCTGAACAAGTAACAAAATCTTGCAAGTAGCGAATTCTAACTCTACTCTGGTGAGAAAGGGTTGAGGCTTCAATGGTTGATCAATTACTAAATATCTCCATCGGAAGATATAAGACACTACGCGAATCAATTTATCAAATGAAGAGTATCTATGAAAAAGACTAGTCGAAGTAGAAGTAAGATGCGACGTGACAGGATCATTACGGGCATCGGGTATTTCTTCTGCAAATTGATTAGCTAAGCGAGGCCAGCAAGATGATTCCTGACTTAGCCAAGGAGGACCATTCCAGTACAGGTCTGAGGAAATCAATTTTTTAGGCGTGCAACCACGTGATATTATATCCGCGGGGTTTTCACGGCTAGGAACATGTCTCCATTGTTCAGAATGGGAGACTTCATGAATCTTAGAAACGCGATTTGCCACAAAGGTATTCCAATGAGAAGAAGGCTTGGAAATCCAAGCTAATACAATAGAAGAATCGCTCCAAAAAAATGTGCGGGAAAATTTTAACTTTAAACTGACATTTAGTTTAGTAGCTAATTCTGTTGCCATTAAAGCAGAGCATAATTCTAATCTCGGCAATGATACCGTTTTAAGTGGAGCAACTTTTGATTTAGCGCACACTAAATTAGAAAATCCAGGGAAAGTGGCTGAGGAACGTCCTACTATATATGCACAACAGCCATAAGCCCGTTCTGAACTATCAGAAAATACATGCAGGTCATACTGCTGGCATAAGGGATTAGAAATTAAAAGGCGGGGTATAGAAACCTTGGAGAGATCCAGCAAACTGCTGCGATACTCTAACCATTCTTCTACAAGAGGAAGGGGGAGATTTTCATCCCAGTCTGATTTTAATGACCAAAGCTTTTGCAAGAACATTTTTGCAACAATAACTATAGGAGCAATATATTGCAAAGGATCAAAGATCTTTGCGATTTCTGACAGAACTTGTCTCTTAGTTACAGGGGGAGATTCTGAGAAATGTACCTGATAAGAGAAGGTATCAGAAGAAGGACACCAAAAAACACCCAATGCTTTTACGGCTGCTTCATCAGTAGGAATAGCAACAAATTCATCAGCTGGGACCTCTGATGAAAATTTTGATATAAATTCAGTAGAATTTGAAGTCCATTTATGGAGTGGAAAACCACCTCCTAGGAGCAGGGATTTCAAATCTTCGCACACAAGGAGTGCTTCAGAAATATTAGGGAAAGAGCACAAGAAATCGTCAACATAAAATGCCGTTTTTAATGACTCAGAGGCCAAAGGATGATACAGATGACCATCTTGCTCGGCTAACATGTGGAGAGACCGAATCGCAAGAAAGGCTGAAGGCTTCAGGCCATATGTCACAGTCTTCAATCTAAATATCTTTATGGGTTTGGAACTCTCATCGCGCCACAATATTCTTTGCAGATCTTGCTGTTCGGAATTTACGAGAATTTGCCGGTACATCTGCTTAATATCTGAGATTACAGCAATAGGAAACCGTCGAAAATTAAGCAAAACAGAGGTGAGATCTGTTTGAATCGGGGGACCACATTGCAAGGTATCATTTAAAGAGACTCCATTGGAATCTGATGACGAGCCATTGAAAACTATTCTTATATTGTCTTGTGTTAAGGAATTTTTCCATACCGGGTGATGATTTAGATAAACTATTTCATTTAAAGGACGGCCAATTTCTTCTGATTTAGGAATTACCTCCATGTGATTGGATGATTCGTATTCCTCCATAAAGGAAGCATACTGAGTTTTAACAGAAGCATCTTGTTTGAACCGATTTTCAATAGCAAATAGTGCCCTAAGTGCTCTGGAATGCGAGCCCGTAATGGCGGGAGGGTTAGGAATACGTGGAAGAGTTACTATAAATCTGCCTTCAGCAGTACGGACAGTGGTTTCCTTGTATAACTTTTCACAAATTTCGTTAGAAGAAGAAGCAGTAGCCTGAACATTCTCAAGATCCCAGAACTTGGTTAGCTCTTGACTCAAATCGGTACCAACAAAATAACAATTCGATACAGTTTGAATAGGATTACGGTATATTTGGCCAGTGGCGATCCAACCAAAATCAGTTTCGCGGAAGAAAACATTAGGAGCAATTTTTACTTTATTGGAATGAAGACATTGACAAAATACTTTTGAGCTGAAAAGAAGCTCTACGGGCGAAGCTCTGTTGAAATGAGGGTCAGCTAGCTGGACAAAATTCGGGATATTCCAACTTTGAATAGGATAAGAAGTGCCAGGAATATTGTTGCCTATAGACTTGATAATCAAACAATCTAATTGCAACTGCGTACCAAGATTATTAGAATCCTTCAAATCCACTTTAGCAAAGCTTAAGGATTGCGATTTAGAGCAGTTTATTCCTGTGACCTCTATTGAGGTAGGATGTTTTGGGAGGTCTAACTTTTGTACCAAAGATTCATTAATAAAATTGTTGGTAGCGGCATTGTCTAATAATCCCCTGACAGATACCCATTTCCCGTGAGAATTTTTCAATAGAACCTGCACGGTAGATAATAAAACCTGGACTTTGCCAAGCGAGGTAGAACTTTGAGCATATGACTGCGCACTATTTTGAGAAGTCTCAGAATTAGACTTGGTATTGGAACTGCTTGGTCCTGATAACCGTGATCTTTCATGTCTGTGCAAAAGGGAATGGTGTCTAGCCTTACAATGAAAGCATAAACGTTGTGAACGGCAATTGTTTAACATATGCGTTCCTGACAAACAGTTGAAAGAATGTTTTTTGTTCGTAATGAACTTTCGTCTTTCATCTACTGATAAAGATTTAAATTCATCACAATTGTATAAATTATGCGATTGCTGACACAGACCGCACGTTTGCATTTGGTTAGGTGACCGAGCATCAACAGGAAGAGCCTGTGATCTTAAAATTCTTTGATTAGAACTGCTAACCTTATCTTTTGATAAGGCTTTTGAATCTGAACTACTAGTTTTTTGATTATCTATGGCGGAAAAGACTTGGCTTCTAGCCTTCAAAAAGTTGATAATCGCCTCATAAGTGCATTGCAAATTCTGGGGAAAGTTCTGTTTCCCAGGCTTTTAATGTATTTGCATCCAATCTTGCAGAAATGAGGTGAACTAGAAATAAATCCCAGTGATTTACAGGTTGGTTTAAATTGGACAATGCTCTGACGTGTAGCTCTGCAGTATCAATCAGCTTACGAAGTGATAAACTGTTATCTGCTTGCACGTTAGGTAACTCGAATAAGCTTTGTATATGGCGTTGAATAGATAAAAGAATATTCCCATATCTATCCTTAAGAAGATTCAGAGCAACTTCATAATTATCACTGGTCAAAGAAAGTGCTTGAATCAGGTTAAGTGCGTTGCCTTGAACTGCCAGACGCAGGTAGTGAAATTTTTGAATTACTGGTATAGACGTATTCTCATGTACTAAAGAATTGAATAATTCAAAAATGGCTCCCATTCTATGTCCTTACCAGTGAATTTGGGTAGTTCTAATTTAGGTAATATAATGCGTGAGGAAGATGTAGAAGATGCTGCAGAAGTTTGATCTTCTTGTTTTTCTTTTAAAGTTAAAGTCCTAATAAGCTGTTTAGCTTCAGCAAATCCCTGATAGTATAATTTTTCAACTTCCAACCTATCACTTTGCTGGTCCGGATGCTGAGTTTCTATACTGCATTGTTTCTCATCATATTTCTCAAAGGCTTGTTCATAATTCTTAAGCCTCTGCGAAATTATGTCAAGATTACGCTCTTGGGGTTCAAGCTCCGTTAAGAAAGTACGGAACCGTGTGAGCTTGCCCTTACAAGAGGCTCTGGCGTTGCTGAGTTTTTCATCAAGGTTAGGCATGTTAAAGGTTGTTTGTTACTCACGTCAATATTGTGACTTCGAGTACTGGAAGCCAGAGGATGACAGCTTGCTAGGTAGTAAGGTTTTGTCTGATGCGGAAGAAACCGGCTTAGCTCACGTTTCTCTCCTCCACTGCTGAACTTGCGCCTCAGGCTGAAACTTACAATGTGAATTAGTGTTGAAACACAATGAACAAAAATTGTTAATGTGAAATTCAAGATATGAAACTTGTAATATTCCCAGGGTGCAACAGATATGTTTATCGGGGGTGAGGCATCAAAGATATGGAGAAAGTTCTGCCCTAAAACTTCCTCATACGGGAGAACGCGAAGTAGGTTTAAGCTTAACCAAAATAGCTACTGTTAAACAGCGAAAAGACTGAAGCGGTGCGGTGCAATGGGCATAAAAGTACATCAACAAAATTTAGTTAACAAGATATAAATGATATTTATTGAGACAACAATTTTCTTTAAATGACATTAAAATGCACAATAAATGCACACAACTGGGATATGCAGAGAATAATTAATGTTAAATCTTAACAAATGGAGAGGGTCTGGTGACAGTACCCTGATTAATGATGGAAAAACCAATGTTAAGAATTGACTAGATTTGAGAGAAATTGGAATTGAAATATAATATGCATATTAATAAAAGAACCATTAAAAAGATGAAATGTATGATGAGAGTAAAATATTCAATTCTTTATCAAGTTTGAACTTATCTTCCAAATTGTTGAGCCAGCTCCATAAAAGTTCCAGTTAGCCTAAAACTGTTTTAAAAGTCCTCCACGGTTTCTTCGGGGGGGGGGGGGGGGGGGGGAGAGGCGCTCATGGCCTCAAGATGCATATTCCGAAAAGATTAATATTCAACTCTTCTTTTCCCTTCTGGTGACGGTTTGACACTGGTAGTGTCCAGGCGGTGACTGAGTATAAGTCGACATTGGGTGCGGCCGGGAAGACTGCTGCTTCCTCGAAGTTTAAAGTGAGATACACCATCTAAGGTGAAACTTGCAGTGTGCTGCGGCTGGCAAACATTCCTGTCCTCTTGAGCGATGTATCAGAGTAGAGGCCTCGTGACGTAGCAGCGAGGTGAAGCAGCGACTGGCAATAGTGCCATGCGGTGTGGCAGCGTTGATCTGAATGACGATGTGATCAGAATGATGATTGATCAGAAGTGATGGAGAACACCAGCAGGTGGCGTCTTAAATAGTGATCATGGAACAATCTCGAAGGCTGGAGATTGCCCGACCAGACAAGGACCTGCCATTGGTCGAACAAAGGTCAGGGTGACGTCAGTCGGCCCTGCTCAGCAGACAACAGATGAGCCAGTAGATGCCGTGTATGCCGTGAGTGAGGAAGCTTGAGGTAGCGAGCAACTGGAACACTCGAGGTGAGAGCTATGATATCTATGAATAGGTGCTTGATAACAAGATTATGCATTTGGTTTAAGCAATTAGTACATTTACAAAGAAATAATTACCATTCGGGGATCTCGGTAACAAGAAACAAAATTTGACCGAAAAATGGGCCAAGCTAAACATTGAAAACATCACGAAAGTGATCAAACGGTTTACCCAGCGTAATCTTAAAAGGCACACGGACGACAGTTTTTTCTCTGACTTGATTCACTGAAATCGTTACTGCTTGGCTTCCATTAGTCATAAATGAATGCTTTTCTACAGAAACCTTCCTCGAGATATCTTTTACGGAATGGTGAAAACCGCATCAAAATCCATTTAGTCGTTCTCGAGATTACCCGTTACATTGAAGAATCGGGTACTTTGTTTTATACTAAGTTGAGATTTATTTGTTTATTATTAATCTTATTATCATTATTATTACACTTTACGCCGTTGAATATTCTGTTATTATGATGCGTTCCCAAGGTTGCAGAATCGATTCCTGGTGCAGTCATTCGGCATTTGATGGTGGGCAAATGCGAGGAAGCCGTGAAAGTAGATTTACTGGTACGTTAAAGATCCCCTTTCAAGCAAACTTCCAGTCCCCCAGCGTATCAAAAAGTCTCAGGATAATCTCGGGATGCCTGAAACCAACACCAGTGCACAAACTCGACCCTATTGTTGGAATAGCCCCACCCAACATCCGGAGGGCCTCTGCTGCGGACGCCGAGAGAACAAAGCAGGAGAATGGCCATCGACATCCACTATATGGGCACCAGGCAGCAAGGTCTCGCCTCAGATCCCGCAAGAGTTTCCTTGCTAGGACTCTGCCGCTGGAGAGAACACCAGAGACAACTCGTCTTAACAGATGGAGGAGCTCACTGTCCACAGACATGTCACCAAAGGAAGAACTGGCTCGTGCCGCCGACCTACCTTATCCTGTGTGGAGGTCCCTCAACCGCTTAAGAGTGGGTGTCCCTCGATGCAAAAATGGGGGATCCTTCCAGCAGACGCAGACTAAAACTAACTAACTAACCCCGTGGCACTACAGCCCGTGAAGGGCTAGGCCTACCAAGCGACCGCTGCCCAGCCAATTGGCCTGCAGATTTTGGGGTGACGCGTGGTCAGCGCATCGGGTCCCCTCGGCCGTTAATCTTGGTTTTCGTGACCGAGGCACTGTCTCTCTGTCAGACAGCTACTCAATTGTCCTCACGAGACTGAGTGCACCCCGTTCCAACCCTCACGTCAGTTTTAAAATCCCTGACGGAGCCGGGGATCGAACCTGGGGCCTCCGGGTGAGAGGCAGGCGCGCTACCCCAACACCACGGGGCCGGCAGCAGACGCAGACACCTCTTGTGAATGTGGAGCGGAACGAGACCCAAGCCACCTACTTATCTGTCCCCTCCTGGACAATCCATGCACAATAGAAGATGTTTTTAGAGGAAGCAACAAGGCCATCGCAGCTGCATTTTTTTATTTTTTTTTGGAAATGCTGACCAGACACGGAAATGAATGATGGGTTGTAAAAATGGACATAAATCATTACCATTATTATTATCCGTCTATTATTATTATTATGTATTTATTTAGTCGCCTCCGTAGCGTAGCGGTCAGCATGGTTAACTGCCACCCCGGAGGTCCTGGGTTCGATTCCCGGCTCTGCCACGAAATTTGAAACGTGGTATGAGGACTGGAACGGGGTCTACTCAGCCTCGGGTGGTCCAAATGAGTAGAGGGGGTTCGATTCCCACCTCAGCCATCCTCGAAGTGGTTTTCTGTGGTTTCCCACTTCGTCTTCGGGCAAATGCCGGGATGGTACTGTACCCGATATCCGGATAGTAGGCTGTCAGATATCCGCCCCCTCAATCGGATTGCCAATAATCAAACGCGCCGGCATAGCTACATCAATGAAAATGGCACTGACAGATACTATCGAGATTAGAGCACAATAGTTAACAAGAAAATTATTGTGGAACACACCAAAATATACGGGGGTTATTACTTACCTTTACTTACCTCTTAAATATATCTCGGGGACTGGGTTGTCAACTGGATCACTTAAAAGTATGTCCTCACAATAACCTCCACCAAGATATTTAAAATGAACCAGAACGAAGACGAGAAACTTTAAACTGCACAATAATTTATTTCACATAAAAAATGATTTTTAACAAAAAGAAACAACAAAATATACGTGGCAATCAGAAGCCATCAACCACATAACCATGTCCTCCTGTAGGACCTGTATTCTCCACATATAATGTTTTAGCTTTCTCAAGCTTATAGCAACGAAAATATAACAATGCAATGGGAATGGAAACGGGATTTGGGATGAGACACACATATCAATTGCTTTGCGTGTTTATATCCTGCACATTTTATTTATAGCCACAAGGCTATTATGAAACGCCCTTGGTCTCAGTAACACAGTTGTCCGGACCAGCTGCAAAACACCTGTGTCGTCAAAGCGGACACCCGTTCGTTCAACCCTACCATAAGCGTGCTACCTCAGAGCTCGGCTCTCTCCTTAAACACGTAAATGTTCACATTTCAACTGAAATATTATCACGCAAATGTCTTACATGCTTCATTCAAACACCAGTGGATTCCTCCAACAATCCCAAATCATGATTATTTGTTTAAACCACTTGCTTAAGTTGCATTGTTTAGAGTATATAAAAAAATTCTAAATGTTAATAACAAAAGTTCATTAATTATTTATAACAATAATAAATTGTTTATAACAATGTCAAATGACCATTGAAAATGTAATACACGCTTCTATTAATCACTATCATTTCAAATTATTTAACAAAGATATTTACAAAATTATTTTACAATATTAAATTGTTTATATTATTTATACAAGGAATACATTGAACCACACGTCTATCCGGTTGATAATTACTCAAATCGTGTTGATATAATCGACCAATGAAGGTTAGTTATATTAAACTGTCAAATTCAGGTTTAATAATGTTTAATAATAATTATTAATATTTGTGACTGTAACCTCCATTCAAAATCTTTCTCTCAAATTATTTAACACTCTTGTTAATTTTAACCGTATCTTCATATGAATAATCTTTCAAAGAACAAGAATAATAACATTCAGCGGGAAAATACTTCGCTCTTAACGCACAAAAATGGCACAACAATAGGCCCAAAATTCATCATATATCTTTGTATATATGGCATAAAAATCTTCCAAACTACACACAAAAACCTCCACTATTAATTCATCAACTTCATTAATTATTGTGGGAACCTCCTTCATTATTCAAGGGCATTATTCAACAGCGACTTTTACACGTCCACTGAACTATCGATTATACATCCATTGTTCCTCTTTAAAATTCTTATATTCATCAATTGTAATAATGACTGTTATTATTTAACCTTCGTGGGTTTCATTCATGAATCGATATGAAGTAAAAATTTGCCAATCACAAATAAATTTAATAGCAAATACGATTAGACACTCCTGCCTGGTCTATCAAAATTGAGATTAACATCTTCAAAGTAACGCAGTATAAAAATACTATCTTCAAACAAAGTTCAACTAAACTGCAAAATAGTCGAATAGAATACAATTAGATTGTGGAATGCAAACATTATTGTTCCAATCTAGAATTGAGAACAACTCCTATCTTCATTATTCATTACTATAGTGTATTCAATAAATTGTAATTAACGTTCGTATTTCATAAAATTGTCTATAATGCAATGATAAATGTCTATGTTGCAATCATGTTCATAAGACGACTAGTATTTCAAAGATCGTCGACATCGTAGAAGATTTTAACGCTCTAAAATCGTTTAAATTATTCTTCTTTCTTGAGGATGACAGAAAATTGGTCAAAGTAATTAACTGAATAGAATTACTTTAATAAAATGACACGCTGTCTGAATTCAAATCTGCCATAGCAAATCGTTAACTTTACAGTCAAATCGTGACTACAAAAATATGCAAATTACTGAAAGAATCTAAATCATCAGTCTCAACTGATCCAAAATTATTTAAGTATGCCAATGACATAGCAATGTCTCAAAAATCGAAGAAAAAGGCATAAATCATCGAAGTGTACTGAGTACAAAAATATCAATCAATAAAATGGGGCAAAAGGTAGGACAGAAAATATGGGAAGAATGGTTGCTCAAATATCGCTACAAACTCAAATAATACAAGAAACGTTCACGACTACCTTATCTGCCGATTGACGTTCCAGAGGAAAATTCCCCCAAAGAAGACTGCTGATGGATCCATTTCACCAACTTAAAGATGAGCTCCATCCTCGAAACAGGAATCAGCGTCCTCGGAGAATCGAACTGCTTCTTCCTCCGAAATGGCACTGCTCCGTGGATACGAGAAACATCCTTCCGGCAAAATTCTTCATTGTGCGCCGGGATAACCCTGGCCTCTCTTGAAAGTTCTCTGAAGTTCTTGCAGGAATTCGTCATGAAGTTTAATGTAGTTATTTCCGCAGAAATATTCATAGTTGTGGAGTATGAAAATATTTCCACTGTTATCTGGTATAATTCAGCGATGGATTAACGATGCATGAGTGTAGTTGGATGTTCACTACATGCTCGCTTTTGTAGAAAGACGATTAACGAAGTTCCATGCTATTACTTTACTCCAATGACATATGTCCCAATTGCATCAAAGCCTTAGCCTTTCATCTCAACTGCAGTTATAATGATCAAAAGCACTGCAATATTATAGTGTTCCATAGTCGAATGTATCGTTGTAATACCAAACTGTTGCACTCCACGTGTCAGCCGTAGTGTATAATATGGAATATAAAAGTGTTTCTCCTGTGGCGAGAAAATCACTTTTGTTGGCAGCCTAAAAGTTCCAATATCTTTCGAAGTATCACTGTGAAACTCTTCAAATCTTGTATACACCTTAATGTTATACTGCCTAATAGAATTATCGAAAAGGCTGAAGTTAGCGCTTGATATCTTGACTGGTGGAAACGTTAATGTGCGCGTTTCAACTTCACCTAGTTTTGAGCAGCGTGAAATGGAACTGCTCCGAGTTCGTTCGATGCGGCAAGGCTTTCACCTCACGCTAAAGACACCTTACTTCACTGAATCACTTGAAAATAACTCTATATCACCAGAAATATATATGCGATCACAAGTATAAGATCTGAGCGTATGAGATCTGAGTATGAGTATGAGTGCTCCTCTCTCCTGTGCACGACCTTTTATCAACTTCTTAAGGGGCGTATTCATCCCTTCCATAGCCTGTTGCTGCGTCATTGCTGGAAGTTTTAACTTTGGCTATTCTTGACGGATTTTCAAAATTCAAAAACTCAAAATTAATTTCTTCAAAATTCCAAATCAATGCCATAACTGAAAATAGATTTCCACAAATCTGCATGCCAAAAGTAATCGAATATCGTAGTTTCAGCAATCTCCGTCTTCCTTCCAAACTATCGTTCATTGGTTCTCGTCTCTCCTCCAATAGCGTAGCTTCTTCCTTAGCACAATACCTTGTTTCCTGCGACTGCGTCGTAAATCTCGGATCTTTCTCGAATAAAATCATGACGTCACCAAGAATCTCAGCTCAATCAGCCTACTGGCATGAATTCTACGTCATCCGTGCCTACGTCATGAATATCCACGTCATAACTATGACATCCATAACTTTACTGATATTTTCCAATACAGCCATCGTGGTCTCACTATAATTCAATTTCCGGGGGCATTCTCCCTTCACCACGTTTTAAAAACAGTTGCAAATTGTTTTTAAACTCTGTGTTATACATATCTCAATTCATTTGAACACGAAATTGAATTATTATTGGCTTACTCTTCTATAATATTTCTTCAAGTTCCCAGCATTGAACTTGCCATAAACGACATTATTCTCATCATCGTATAGTTCATAACAGTTGTTTCCATAGGCATTCGTAATTCTGAACGGACCCATGAACACTAATCCAAATTTGGGGTTTATTTTCTTACTTACATCAGCCTTGACAGGTCTGCGTAGTAATACCAGATTTCCAATTTCTAAGGGAGCACCAAAACGTTTTCCAGCTACTCTTTTCAGTCGTTTTTGTGCTGCTTTCTGGAGTTGATCCTTCGCTCTGTCTATTCTCTGCTGCCTTCCTAAGTCGGGATCTCTAGGAACGTGGTTAAAAAGATTATCCCATGGCCTTTCTGGGTTTCTTCCTAGATGAAGTCTCATTGGCACCTCTCCTGTGCTCTCCTGCACTGTAGAATTTAGACATTCCTCAATATGGGGTACAAATCTCACCCAACCAGAATGATCATTCGGACAGAAAATTCGACAGAATTTCGAAAATTCAGCCATATATCTTTCCGAAGAATTCGATTCCGGATATCGCACGCTTGAAAATATGTGCTTAATACCAAGCCTTTCCATATCTGCAGCAAATTCCAAGGACGTAAACTGAGCTCCATGATCCGAAAGTAAATATTCTGGTTTACCAGCTTTTGGAAATACAGCATGTTCCAGTCTGCTTACAACGTTCCTCGTGTTAGCTTTTTGCATGGGACTCATTGTTACAAATTTTGAGAAGACATCCACGGTAACCAACAGATACTGATTACCCTGATATCCCTTCGGACAAGGACCAAATATGTCTGTCGCCATGAGTTCATTCGGTTTAGAGGGAATCATAGCCTTAGGTTTTCCTTTCAATAGAGCGGAAGCATACTATGCTCTTTGACATTTGTCACATGAACGAATGACATTAGCAATGCTGGAACGCATGTTAGTCCAAATAAACCTCTCTTTAAGAGTATCAAGGGTTTTATCTAAACCCGCATGTCCAGTTGCGTGATGAGCTACCCACACTAAATTGACAACAAGTTTAGGTGGCACGACTATTCGAAGCTTTGTATGCGCAGAGTCAGCATACTTACATACAATGTCTCCACTCAAGACAAAGTGTCGTGATTCTCTCTGTGTAGCTGCATAGTCAACATCTGTATTGTCCATGTAACCCTTAAGGAACCTGTACATTTTCCTGATTGGAGCGTGTCTCTTCTGTGACACACCGATTCGGGCTAACCTCCTAACGGTTTCTTGATCTTCTTGCTCCAATTGTACATGGTGTATCTGCACATTTTTAATAGGGTTACGTGATAAAGCATCAGCCAGTAAGTTATCTTTCCCAGGCTGGTGGACGATAGTGACATTAAACTGTTGGGTGAACAAAGCCCAACGTGTCAATCTATCACTAGACATATCAGTTTGCAACATAAACTGTAGTGCTTTATGATCTGTAATAATGATAACCTTGTGTCCCAGCAACATTTTTTTCCAAGCTTGCAAAGCTGTCACAAAAGCTAACGCTTCTAGTTCTGTCGTAAAGTAATTTTCCTCGTGTTTCTTCAACTTCCGACTAGTGAACGCAATGTAGTGCTTGTTGCCTGCCTCGTCTTTCTGGTATAAGACTGCACTAATGCCAATTCTTGATGCATCAGACTCTATATAAAATACCTTCTCAAAGTCTGGGTACTCCAGTTTGACATTGTTTCTGAGCATCTCCTTTGCTTTCTCAAAAGCCTCGTTTGCTGCTGTACTCCATTTCCATCTATTATTTTTCTTGAGTAAATCATACAGAGGAGCCATAATTTCAGAGTATCTCGGACAGTGGCTGCTAATGAATTGGCAAGCGCCTACAAATTCTCTGACTTGTTTCACCTTAGTTGGCTTTGGGAATCTAGTGATTGCATCTACTTTCTGCATGTTTGGATGATATCCATCTTTATCAATGGTATGCCCCAAGTAATTTATCTCCTTCTTCAAGAATTGACATTTTCCAAAATTGACCTTGATATTGGCCTCCCTTAAATTCTCGAACAACTTTCTCAGGTGCACTAAATGTTCTGCGGCGCTGGGTGAAGATACAATTAAATCGTCAATGTAGCAGATTACATTCTCCTTTACTTCGTCAGTGAGCTTACTATCAAGTGCTCGAATGAGTGCTGGTCCACTGTTAACCATTCCAAAAGGCATTCTCACAAAGACCCATGACGTCTGGTCAAATAGGAATCCAGTGTACTGCATACTCTCTTCTTCTAGTTGAACTTGATAAAATGAAGACGTCAAGTCAAGAACGCTGAAACATGCTCTCCCTTTGAATTTTCGAAGCAGATCTCTAATCTTGGGTGGTCGGTCATTTTCTGGAAGAATCTTCAAGTTAATGGTCCTGGCATCGACACAAAGACGTATCTGACCATTACTTTTCTTCACTACTGTGATGGGGTTTATGTAAGACGACGCCTGTTTTTTAATAATCCCGTCTACCTCCATTTTTCTGATTAACCCTCGTACTTCTTGATAGTATTTCTCAGGAATGGGGTATATTCTCTTCTGGTAAGGGGTTTCATCTGTCAGCCTTATCTTGTACTTATAATCCTTAATCAATCCAGGCTTTTCATCGAAAATATCTTGGAATTCCTTTATCAGATCCTCAAATTCCCCCTGAATTTCTTCAAATCCTTCAGTTTTTCGACTGGGTATTTCTGCTAAATTTTCCACTTCATTAATTATGGTATTCAAAATTTCTTCCCTAAGGTCTATTTCCAGACTGTTTTTCACGTCCTGTTCTTCTATCTCTTCTGTGATCATGTACCCATCATTAAAGCTAATACTTCTGTTCTTCATGTCAATAATAGCTCCAACCTTCGATATAAAATCGATTCCAAGCACCATATCAAAATTGATCTTGCTCACCACAATGAAGATCTGTTCATAATTTCTTCCATTGATCTCAAAGTTCAATAACACTTGAATCTTGCACTTCACTGCCTTATCTTGGAAAATCCCTCTCACTTTGACGGTAGAAACAGGTAAAACTGTCATGTTCTCTCCTCTTAGCAGATTTTGATAACAATCTTCTGAAATGATGGAAATAATCGCACCAGTGTCCATCAGGGCTTTATACTGTTGGCCATCTATCAGTACAGAAATGATAGGTAATGCACATGATCTTTCCTCTTTAACGATACCCCTCTCTTCTAGTAAATCTTCATCAGTAACTTCATATATCTCATTAATTGAAATTAGGTGTGGTGTGGCAATGTATTTACAAGTTCTCACTGTCGTTGAGAAATCGGCGTTTTTTTTTTTTTTTGTGTGTTACCGACCTCAAAATTATGCTGGCTCGTAGAAGGCCCAGGATCAATCACAACATCCTGCCTTTTCTTTTGATTTTCGGCTTCTTTTTCCCGTAACTCCTTCAGGTATTGCTGGCTTTCCTTCTCTCTTTCCTGATACTGATCGGGTGTCATAACCTGACCTTGAGAATCCTGATTTCTATTTTGGTTCTGGTTATTTCTATTATAATTTCTGTTATAACCATTATTGTTGTAATATCTGCCTCTTCCATTGTTGTAATTGCCTCGATTATAGTTCCAGCCTCTTCTCTGTTGATACGGACGGTAACCTTGCGATCTGTTATTCCTAAACTGATTATTCCTGTGAGGACCTACATTGTCAGTTTTCTCTTCATCTGGCTTGTCAGTTTGCTGAACTTGGTCCATGTATACAGTATTTATTTCTTTGAAGTCATGCCTTTGACCTTTCTGTACCACGTTAGGCATTGGACTTGTGTAGTCTAACCTCCTCAGTAATTCGTCCATGCTGGTCAAATCCCTGATGTTTGACGAAATGATTAGTCTCCTCACCTCCACAGGCAGCATACGAGAAATCGCATCAATTAATTGCTCCGTTGACAATGGGGGTTGCAAAAATCTCAAGCGGGACAATTGACTCGTAAAGAAATCAGCGTACCGTGTTGGAAGAGTACCTGAGTATTTTCTTGAATAAACCTCCGCTCTTAACGAATTCTGCGCTTCTATGGACCAAAATCGTTTGATTAATGCCTCTGCAAACTCGTCAAAGTTACTGAAAGTGTATCTAAAAGCTCTAAACCATTCAAGGGGTCCTCCAATCAAAAATATTTCCACTATCTTCATCTCTCTCTCTCTGGGAATGTGAGCTTCGATGAAATAATCTTTGAGGTTCCTGACATATTCTATAGGCGTCAAACTATCAGTGTTGCTGAATTTTTGCGGTTTGTCTTCAAAATTCCTGATGACCGTTACATTCCTCGGATATGAATCCGGGTAGTTTTTCCCACTATCTCGATAGTTCCACTCAGGTTCCCTATTCCTCTCGTCATCTTCCTCCCTGAATCTGGTTATACGTTCTTCAGGAGTCACGTCTCTTTCTTCTGGATCTAGGTTATATCTTCTGGCATAATTCCTATTAGTTTCGCAAGCCAAGCCTTCTGTATCCTTGTCAGTGATTTCCGTTAAGACTTTCCTGATTAACTCTTCTTTGTAGGTCTCCATCAAACTAGCTTCTTTTAGCTTCAAATTCTGCAATTTGCTCGTCGTTTCATTTACATCAGAGACAACTTTATGAATCTGATCCTCTAACGCAGATTTTGATGCTTGCACATCCTGACCTATTTGTGTTCTATCTTCTACTTGTCTCTCGGATAGCGAATCCATCCTTACGCTTAAATCTTTCCTAATCTGTACTACTTCATTGTTAATATCTATTTGAGTACTGGCAAGTTTTCTTTCAATACGTTCCTGAATTTGGGTTACATGTTCCCCACTTGACCTATTCCACTCGTCTTTCCATACTGCTACATTTGCCGTTAACATTTCTGCTATGTCTACTTCGATATCGTCTTTAAGTAATCTATTATGGTCTAATACCTGGGTTCTCATGACCTCTACATCATACTTTAAACCTGCTAAAGACGCTGTCGTTCTAACTGACTCATCAACTAGCCTAGTCGTTAATGCACTCATATTACGCGTACAAAGTGTTTTCGAATTTTCTATTTCTTCCCTGACTTTATTTACATCAGTTTGGACTTTAGCAATATCTACGAAAACTGTGTTGACTTCTACTTGAATCTTATTTATGTCACTTTGCATCTCATTTACATCCGAATGAATGTTATTAATATCAACCTGAACATTGGACACGTCAGTTCTAACATTTTGGACTTCTCTTTGGACTTCCTCAACCTTGTCTTGAACAGTCGCAACATCATTTTTGACAACAACTACTTCAGCCCTAGCACAAGAAATATCACTCCGGACATTAGCAACATCAAGATTCAACATAGTAAGATCCTTTTGTACCTTAGACACATCAATTTTAACAACAGACACATCTTTATGCATGTCACTCACAGCATTCTCTATTCCCTGGGTATTAATCTGTAAACGAGACATATTATCATCTAGGTTTGCAGAACTGGTCTGAATAACTTTCAAATTTTCATCCATCCTAGTAGACAAATTAGCAGACAAATTACTAGCATTCTCCTTCATCATCTCCTGCATTCTAATGGACAAATTAGCAGACAAGTTACTAGCATTCTCCTCCATTCGACTAGTATTCCTAGCTTCCATTTCCCTCACACTTTCATTCATGCTAGCTTTCAAGTTAGCAGACATCTCCTCCAACATAATTCTCAGACTTTCATCTGCCATTTCAACAATATTCAATAATAAACTGCTTTAGGGACATACATCAAACAGAGTAAAATAACAACATCTGAGCAACATTCTTCACCATATATAAATTTGAGCAATTTTCTGTCTTAAATCTAACTTATAATTACCTTATAATTAACCTTCGTAGACACTTCATGTTGAAATAAACTCAAGCACATGTTCAAGTTTCTTTGGTTCATTTTAAAATATCCTATCACAAATAATTTACATTTATAATCCAAATAGTTAATTTTATCTTTAGTATGACTACACGCCATAAGCCGGTCAAATAAAATAAGATTCCAGATCATAGGCGATTTTTCTAAGTTTCCAGCCTATTTAACCTCTCACAAGTCGTATAAGATCTGATCTTTTCTGAGTGTAATTTTCCTAATACAATACAACATTTATTCCTATATAATCACACTCTCAAATTCTACAATTGGCTAAGACATCTAACAAAGAATCAACCTCTTTATCTGAGTCTTCACAATCCCTTTGACATCGATAACTTGGTAATCCAATGTTATTCGAACACTCCACAAAAATTGCGGTGTCAATTCTACTGCAATAACTTGGTAATCCAATGTTTTGCTGATCGATCCCCACGTTGGGCGCCAATCCTACTGTACCCGATATCCGGATAGTAGGCTGTCAGATATCCGCCCCCTCAATCGGATTGCCAATAATCAAACGCGCCGGCATAGCTACATCAATGAAAATGGCACTGACAGATACTATCGAGATTAGAGCACAATAGTTAACAAGAAAATTATTGTGGAACACACCAAAATATACGGGGGTTATTACTTACCTTTACTTACCTCTTAAATATATCTCGGGGACTGGGTTGTCAACTGGATCACTTAAAAGTATGTCCTCACAATAACCTCCACCAAGATATTTAAAATGAACCAGAACGAAGACGAGAAACTTTAAACTGCACAATAATTTATTTCACATAAAAAATGATTTTTAACAAAAAGAAACAACAAAATATACGTGGCAATCAGAAGCCATCAACCACATAACCATGTCCTCCTGTAGGACCTGTATTCTCCACATATAATGTTTTAGCTTTCTCAAGCTTATAGCAACGAAAATATAACAATGCAATGGTAATGGAAACGGGATTTGGGATGAGACACACATATCAATTGCTTTGCGTGTTTATATCCTGCACATTTTATTTATAGCCACAAGGCTATTATGAAACGCCCTTGGTCTCAGTAACACAGTTGTCCGGACCAGCTGCAAAACACCTGTGTCGTCAAAGCGGACACCCGTTCGTTCAACCCTACCATAAGCGTGCTACCTCAGAGCTCGGCTCTCTCTTTAAACACGTAAATGTTCACATTTCAACTGAAATATTATCACGCAAATGTCTTACATGCTTCATTCAAACACCAGTGGATTCCTCCAACAATCCCAAATCATGATTATTTGTTTAAACCACTTGCTTAAGTTGCATTGTTTAGAGTATATAAAAAAATTCTAAATGTTAATAACAAAAGTTCATTAATTATTTATAACAATAATAAATTGTTTATAACAGGTCCCAGGAATTAACCTGGGAGGAGTCCATGTGGCTCTGGGCAAATGGGAGTGAAATGCGTCGTTGCCTGTCATCTGCAACCATAACATATTGGATTCAGCAAGAGAATCCAACTAGCCTCTTTCACTCCAACTCCGGCACATAACCTACAAGAGGTGCCCCTGTTAAGCCGAGCAACTCAGTGGAAGGTTGGGTAACCAATCCCAGCGGGAAACTGGGTCGGCGAGCCGATCAGTGCTGGGGGCTCCAAGGCTCACAACCTTGGTAGTACCCTGGTCGGTGTGAAACATCACTGACCCCAAACTACAGTTTTTCAACTGTTCAAAGCATGGAGGAAAGTTCAGCAAAAGCTACTACCCCAGGTGGTAACCAATCCACCTTCGCCTTGAGCGAAGCATGCAGGCCTTCGGAATCTGGGGAGCCTGCGCCGACATGCATGGAGGTATCGGAGACTCCAGGAAAGATCCAACACAAACGCCGGAATTTCTTTGCTACCTTTAACACGAATTCCCTTCGGAAGATTGGTAAATTGAAACAACTAACTGATTCCTTATCCCAACATCAAATCCTGATTGCAGCAATTCAAGAAACGAGATTCACAGATGAACAAGCCTTTGAGTCAGAAGGCTACAGAATTTTTAAAGGTAAAACTGGTAAACGTGTAATAAAATCAGTTCCCAACCTTGGCACAGGATTCATCGTCAGTAGGAAGATTTTGGATTCAATAATTGGCTTCAACTCGCCTAGCAGTCGAGTTTCAACTCTCTCCTTCCGGAGCACAAACAAAGTTTATACTGTTGTGAATGTCCATGCGCCAATCAATCAAGCGAATAAGAGAGACCCGGAAAGAACGGATAGATTCTGGGAAGACCTTGAAGATGTTCTCTGTAAGATTCCAGACAAACACACGATTATGCTTCTTGGAGATTTCAATGCACAGCTGGGTAAGGAAAGAAAGTTCCAAAACATTATCGGAAACTATCCAGCTCACCAGAGAACAAATCGCAATGGTGAGAGGCTCGTAGAACTATGTAAGGCTTTCAATCTTGTAATAAAATCCACAGCGTTCAAACACCTTCCGAGAAAACAGAAGACTTGGACATCTCCGAATCCAAATCTCGGCGAATTTCAAATTGATCACGTCGCTATTGCACGTAAAGCTCAGAGAGAAATACAGAATGTGAAGGTTCTAAGAAATGCCAATCTAGATTCGGATCACTATCTATCCAAAATCAAAGTTAAGCTGATTCCGAGAAACACCAGAAAGGCCGTCTTACAAAAGATCAATCGATTTGATACGGAAAAACTACGATTGTGCCCTAAATTTACTCAAAAACTAGAATCTTGGAATCCCGAAAACTGGGATGAACTACAACAGGCCTTGGTCACAACAGCACAGGAGACAGTTCCACTGACGAAGTCAAAGAAACATGCGTGGTGGAATAATGTATGTGATTCAGTGGTAAAGCAAAGACAACTTGCCTGGCAGAAATGGAACTCGGGAAAGAACCAAGAAAATTGGGAAAACTTCGTGAACGAGAGACAACGCGCTGCAAAAATCATCCGCAATGTAAAACGTGCCTACAACAAGAGCCAACTAACTCAAATTGAGCTAGACTTTCAGAGGAACAACACAAGGGACTTCTACAGAACCTTCAAACGCAATCTAAGCAAATACAATCCTCCGAGTCTACAGTTCAAAGACTCAAATGGGAGACTAGCTTACAGTGAGAGAGAAAATTGCCAGATTCTAGCGAAATACTTTGAATCCCTCCTTAATTGTGAGACTCCCAAATCCACTTTCTCATTTGAAGACAACGTACAAGTCCACCCAGATTCATCCCCTCCAACGAAAGAAGAAATCAAACAGATTATCCAGTCACTTAAGAACAACAAGGCACCAGGTGAGGACTCGATAATCGCCGAATTGTGGAAGTATGCTGGTGAAAAGATGATTGATAAATTGACTGACATTATCAAGGAGATTTGGGAAACTGAGAAACTTCCACGTGACTGGACTTCTGCCTTGATTCATCCCCTGCATAAGAAAGGTGACAAAACGGACGTTAACAATTACCGCGGCATTTCCCTCCTACTGATAACTTACAAAATTATTTCAAAAGCTCTGCAGATTAGGGCAGAACAACAACTTGATCCACAATTAGGAGAGTACCAAGGAGGGTTCAGGAAAGAGCGCTCATGTGCAGAACAAATTATGAATCTGAAATCCATCCTTTTCTATCTGAAGCAAAGGAACAAGAAATTTGTGGTAACCTTCGTCGACTTCAAGAAGGCCTATGATTCGATTGATAGAATAGCTCTTATTCAAATTCTAAAGGAATTTGGATTGGATAATAAAACCAGGGCAATCATTCAACAGACCTTAGCTAACACCACCTCCAGAGTCAAGTTCAGAGGAGAAATTTCGGACTCTTTCGAAATTAAGACAGGAGTTAGGCAGGGAGATGGGCTTTCACCCCTGCTCTTCAACTGTGCACTGGAAAAGGTCATCCGCGAGTGGCGCAAAGAAATGAACGATGGGGTCCAAAATGGAGTACGACTGGGTTACAAGAACATGAACCTTTCTATTGATTGCCTCGCTTTTGCAGATGATCTTGCAATTTTCTCCGACTCTTTAGACATGGCCACAAAACAAATTAACCAGCTGCAGGTACAGGCAACAAAAGTTGGTCTTCAGATCTCTTTGGAGAAAACACACTTCATAACTAACATCAAGCCAGCACCAAGGGAGCTAAAAGTAAACCAGGGGAAAATCAAACGGACAGATAAGTTTAAATATCTTGGCGAGTGGATAGAACCCAACGTATGTGAGAAAGAAACCTTCACTTCGCGCATGAACAAAATGGAAATGGCGTACCAACTCACCAAGGACGTTTACAACAAAAAGTCAATATCCCTGAACGCAAAACTTAGGCATTATTGCACTGTCATACGACCAGAGGCTCTGTACGCAGCGGAATGCCTCACCATGAACAAGAAAGGCCTGGTAGAAAAATTGGAGATCAAGGAAAGAAAGATCTTGAGGAAAATTCTTGGCCCGATTAAAGACAACGGTGAATATAGACGACGGCATAACTATGAGCTGTATATTCATGTCCAGAAGATCTCTGATGTAATGAGGAAAAGGAGGATTGCATTTTATGGCCACTTGCTTAGAATGAAACCCACACGATTGACAAACCGGATCTTTAACTATTTTAAAAATAAGAAGACCAAGCCAGCCTGGTTCGAAGAGGTGGAAAGTGACCTGCAAGAGATGGAAATTACCTGTGAGGATATTCAAGAACGCAATCCCCTCAGGAAGAAACTACACGACCACCAGGGTTTTCAAGAAAAACCGAAGTTGAAGACGGGAAAGATGTGGACGGAAGAAAGAAAAGAGCAACACCGGCAACGTATGAAGGAACACTGGGCAAACATCAAAGCCCAGAGAAGCCAGTTGAAATAACGTGGTCCTTAGTTGGCCGATACGATTAAAGAAGAAGAAATTGTTTATAACAATGTCAAATGACCATTGAAAATGTAATACACGCTTCTATTAATCACTATCATTTCAAATTATTTAACAAAGATATTTACAAAATTATTTTACAATATTAAATTGTTTATATTATTTATACAAGGAATACATTGAACCACACGTCTATCCGGTTGATAATTACTCAAATCGTGTTGATATAATCGACCAATGAAGGTTAGTTATATTAAACTGTCAAATTCAGGTTTAATAATGTTTAATAATAATTATTAATATTTGTGACTGTAACCTCCATTCAAAATCTTTCTCTCAAATTATTTAACACTCTTGTTAATTTTAACAGTATCTTCATATGAATAATCTTTCAAAGAACAAGAATAATAACATTCAGCGGGAAAATACTTCGCTCTTAACGCACAAAAATGGCACAACAATAGGCCCAAAATTCATCATATATCTTTATATATATGGCATAAAAATCTTCCAAACTACACACAAAAACCTCCACTATTAATTCATCAACTTCATTAATTATTGTGGGAACCTCCTTCATTATTCAAGGGCATTATTCAACAGCGACTTTTACACGTCCACTGAACTATCGATTATACATCCATTGTTCCTCTTTAAAATTCTTATATTCATCAATTGTAATAATGACTGTTATTATTTAACCTTCGTGGGTTTCATTCATGAATCGATATGAAGTAAAAATTTGCCAATCACAAATAAATTTAATAGCAAATACGATTAGACACTCCTGCCTGGTCTATCAAAATTGAGATTAACATCTTCAAAGTAACGCAGTATAAAAATACTATCTTCAAACAAAGTTCAACTAAACTGCAAAATAGTCGAATAGAATACAATTAGATTGTGGAATGCAAACATTATTGTTCCAATCTAGAATTGAGAACAACTCCTATCTTCATTATTCATTACTATAGTGTATTCAATAAATTGTAATTAACGTTCGTATTTCATAAAATTGTCTATAATGCAATGATAAATGTCTATGTTGCAATCATGTTCATAAGACGACTAGTATTTCAAAGATCGTCGACATCGTAGAAGATTTTAACGCTCTAAAATCGTTTAAATTATTCTTCTTTCTTGAGGATGACAGAAAATTGGTCAAAGTAATTAACTGAATAGAATTACTTTAATAAAATGACACGCTGTCTGAATTCAAATCTGCCATAGCAAATCGTTAACTTTACAGTCAAATCGTGACTACAAAAATATGCAAATTACTGAAAGAATCTAAATCATCAGTCTCAACTGATCCAAAATTATTTAAGTATGCCAATGACATAGCAATGTCTCAAAAATCGAAGAAAAAGGCATAAATCATCGAAGTGTACTGAGTACAAAAATATCAATCAATAAAATGGGGCAAAAGGTAGGACAGAAAATATGGGAAGAATGGTTGCTCAAATATCGCTACAAACTCAAATAATACAAGAAACGTTCACGACTACCTTATCTGCCGATTGACGTTCCAGAGGAAAATTCCCCCAAAGAAGACTGCTGATGGATCCATTTCACCAACTTAAAGATGAGCTCCATCCTCGAAACAGGAATCAGCGTCCTCGGAGAATCGAACTGCTTCTTCCTCCGAAATGGCACTGCTCCGTGGATACGAGAAACATCCTTCCGGCAAAATTCTTCATTGTGCGCCGGGATAACCCTGGCCTCTCTTGAAAGTTCTCTGAAGTTCTTGCAGGAATTCGTCATGAAGTTTAATGTAGTTATTTCCGCAGAAATATTCATAGTTGTGGAGTATGAAAATATTTCCACTGTTATCTGGTATAATTCAGCGATGGATTAACGATGCATGAGTGTAGTTGGATGTTCACTACATGCTCGCTTTTGTAGAAAGACGATTAACGAAGTTCCATGCTATTACTTTACTCCAATGACATATGTCCCAATTGCATCAAAGCCTTAGCCTTTCATCTCAACTGCAGTTATAATGATCAAAAGCACTGCAATATTATAGTGTTCCATAGTCGAATGTATCGTTGTAATACCAAACTGTTGCACTCCACGTGTCAGCCGTAGTGTATAATATGGAATATAAAAGTGTTTCTCCTGTGGCGAGAAAATCACTTTTGTTGGCAGCCTAAAAGTTCCAATATCTTTCGAAGTATCACTGTGAAACTCTTCAAATCTTGTATACACCTTAATGTTATACTGCCTAATAGAATTATCGAAAAGGCTGAAGTTAGCGCTTGATATCTTGACTGGTGGAAACGTTAATGTGCGCGTTTCAACTTCACCTAGTTTTGAGCAGCGTGAAATGGAACTGCTCCGAGTTCGTTCGATGCGGCAAGGCTTTCACCTCACGCTAAAGACACCTTACTTCACTGAATCACTTGAAAATAACTCTATATCACCAGAAATATATATGCGATCACAAGTATAAGATCTGAGCATATGAGATCTGAGTATGAGTATGAGTGCTCCTCTCTCCTGTGCACGACCTTTTATCAACTTCTTAAGGGGCGTATTCATCCCTTCCATAGCCTGTTGCTGCGTCATTGCTGGAAGTTTTAACTTTGGCTATTCTTGACGGATTTTCAAAATTCAAAAACTCAAAAATTAATTTCTTCAAAATTCCAAATCAATGCCATAACTGAAAATAGATTTCCACAAATCTGCATGCCAAAAGTAATCGAATATCGTAGTTTCAGCAATCTCCGTCTTCCTTCCAAACTATCGTTCATTGGTTCTCGTCTCTCCTCCAATAGCGTAGCTTCTTCCTTAGCACAATACCTTGTTTCCTGCGACTGCGTCGTAAATCTCGGATCTTTCTCGAATAAAATCATGACGTCACCAAGAATCTCAGCTCAATCAGCCTACTGGCATGAATTCTACGTCATCCGTGCCTACGTCATGAATATCCACGTCATAACTATGGCATCCATAACTTTACTGATATTTTCCAATACAGCCATCGTGGTCTCACTATAATTCAATTTCCGGGGGCAGTACCTTCTGTAAGGCCACGGCCGCCTCCTTCCCTCTTCCTAGCCTATCCATCCCAGTCTTCCATCCCCATCCCTCATGAGGCCCCTGTTCGCTTTGCAGATGAGGCCGCCTGGGCGAAGTGCTGATCACACCTCCCCAGTTGTATCCATCCCGACCAGATGTTCCAAGCTCCAGGACACTGCCCGCAGAGGCGGTAGTGGTGAGTTCCCTCGCTGAGTCCTCGGGAACCACCAACCTAGAGGGTAAATTGACTAAATAAAAAAAAATAAGCTGTATAGACCCATATTATCACATAAAACAAATTATGATCTGCTGCTGTTTTTCTTGGTCTTCCAAAACTCCTCCATCGTTTCGCTATGACGAATTCAACGTTCCTCCATCCATCGTTTCCCCGTTCCCTTTGGTCAATCTTCAGGTGTAACTTCCCAACTGTGTATCTTTTGTCTGAATGACATGCTATCCTCGATGTCTGTTGGTGTGATATTGTCACTTCTGTGATCAATTTGGACTCAGACTGTTATCACTTTAAGTATGTCAGAATTCTCTTCATTAATCGGTCGTCATTCGGTCTCATGATGTGGCCGTAAAATTTCAGTCGTCGTTTGTGGAAATCTGTCTCGATGTTTGAGTATCTCTTTGTGATTGTAGAATATATCCTTCAGCTGTGAGCTTAGGACCCAAGACTTTCCGGATGATTTTTCTCCCCGCCTCCTTGATGTTTACGAGATCCCCTTTGTAGTTGAGGTTCAAAGTCTCGGGTCTAATGACACTCGGGTAGTGTCGAATTTTTGTGTTGTTGCTCACGCATCTCTTGTTGTAGATGTTAGCGATTTTACCGTATGCTTTCCTCATTTTGAGTTCACGTGTTTTCTGTGCTACTCTTTCCATACCTGTGGGTTCGATGATTTCACCCAAGTACTTGAAGTGATTAACCTTGTGTATCACGCCGTATTTCGTGATTATTATTATTATTATTATTATTATTATAATTATTATTATTACCGACAGTAGTGGCTACGCTGGCTAACGCGCAGCATTAGGTCATGGGGCCAAGCTCTCTGCTGACTCGGTAGACGCGTGGGTTCGAGCCCCACCGTCGGCCGTCCTTGAAATGGTTTTCCGTGGTTTCCCATTTTCAACACCAGGCAAATGGTGGGACGGTACCTTCTGACAGGCCACGGCCGCTTCCTTCCACATCCTTGCCCAGTTTCATTCACCATCATTCATTTCATCTCTCATTAACTCCTCTCATGAGGTTGGCGTCAGGAAGGGCATCCGGCCGTAAAAACCATTGCCACAAAGACCTCCATCGCACCTCATCCCCGACCCCGTTGGAAAACGGGAATAATAAGGGGTAGACATACTGTACATACATTATTATTATTATTATTATTATTATTATTATTATTATTATTATTATTATTCAATATTATTCAATAACATCACAAGATGGTGTCATGACAATAATTTGTATATAAATACAACCAAATCTAAAATAATGCACATCAGAGTTGATCACTTCACACAAGAAAAATACAAACTAACGCACCACAGCATATCATGCATACACCAAAACATCCTGGCAGGTTGCAAATGTAACACCTTCATAAATAGTACTTCGACACAAAAATACCTAGGAATTACCCTTGATGAACACTTTAAAATGAATACACACACAGTAAACATAATAAAAAACCTAAGAGCAAACCTCTACACCTTCTACAATCTCCGAGTTTATGTAGATAGGAAAACTTACAAAACAATTTATAGTGCTCTGATTGAAAGCAAATTAAGATATGCTATAGCAGCTTGGGGAAATCAAAACACAACTTTAATTAATAATCTTCAAGATAGCCAAAACAGGTTCTTTAAATATTTCACTGATATCCCTTATTTTAATATTAAAGAGTTGTTCCAAATTACTGTACTGAATCTCTACTACCATGATCCAAGATTCAGGCATAAGGTCTCTCACAACATACAAACAAGAGCCATAACAAATACTAAATATGTAAAACCCTAATGTATAAATAGCTATGGTTTCAAGAGACTAGATTATATTATACCATCACTACTTAATGAACTACCACCTGGATTGACGAACATTAACAGCAAACAACTAGCTATAAGTCGCATTAAAAAATATTACTTAACCAAACATTAACTCATAACATAAATTTATTAATATAACTACTATAGTGTAACTTTTTGTGGTTTTAATTATTTACATTAATACTTTATCATTATCATAACAAAAAAAATGCATGCACTCTTGTATTGAAACATAATCTATATACACACATCAAAAAAAGTTTTGCATCACCTCGGTTCCCAGATCTCCGGCATATAGACGTTGACTGTGTATATTGTATCAAAGATACAGTCCCTTTGACTGTTCATAGATGTCACTAAAACTGCTCAAAGATGTAAACAACCATGCATGAGCAGGGCCTATTAGACGGAGGGGGTACGACAGCCGATCAGTTCCAGTCATTCCACCAGGACGAAGGTACGCTGCTCATGTTGTCTGTAGTTCTACCATGCCTAGGAGGTCAATACCGCAGTTCGATCGCGTCCGCATTGTTACTTTGTGTCAAGAAGGGCTCTCAACAAGGGAAGTTTCCAGGCGTCTCAGAGTGAACCAAAGCGATGTTGTTCGGACATGGAGGAGGTACAGAGATACAGGAACTGTCGATGACAGGCCTCGCTCAGGCCGCCCAAGGGCTACTACTGTAGTGGATGACCGCTACTTACGGATTGCCGCTCGGAGGAACCCTGACAGCAATGCCACCATGTTGAATAATGCGTTTCGTTCAGCCACAGGACGTCGTGTTTCAACTCAAACTGTGCGCAATAGACTGCATGATGCGCAACTTCACTCCCGACGTCCATGGCGAGGTCCAGCTTTGCAACCCCGACACCATGCAGCGCGGTACAGATGGGCCCAACAACATGCTGAATGGACCCCACAGAATTGGCATCACGTTCTCTTCACCGATGAGTGTCGCATATGCCTTCAACCAGACAATCGTCGGAGACGTGTTTGGAGGCACCCTGGTCAGGCTGAACGTCTTAGACACACTGTCCAGCGAGTGCAGCAAGGTGGTGGTTCCCTGATGTTTTGGGGTGGCATTATGTGGGGCCGACGTACGCCACTGGTGGTCATGGAAGGCTCCGAAACGGCTTTACGATACCTGAATGACATCCTCCGACCCATAGTGCAACCATATCGGCAGAATATTGGAGAGGCATTTGTCTTCATGGACGACAATTCTCGACCTCATCGTGCACATCTTGTGAATGCGTTCCTTCAAGATAACGACATCGCTCGACTACAGTGGCCAGCATGTTCGCCAGACATGAACCCTATCGAACATGCCTGGGATATGTTGAAAAGGGCTGTTTATGGACGTCTTGACCCACCAACCACTCTGAGAGATTTACGCCGAATTGTCGTTGAGGAGTGGGACAATTTGGACCAACAGTGTCTTGATGAACTTGTGGATAGTATGCCACGGCGAATACAGGCATGCATCAATGCAAGAGGACGTGCTACTGGGTATTAGAGGTAGTGGTGTGTACTGCAATCTGGACCACAAATGCTGAAAGTCTAGCTGTATGATGGTACAACATGCAATGTGTGGGTCTCATGAGCAATAAAACGAGCTGAAATGTTGTTTGTGTTGATCTCTATTCCCTTTGTATTTAAAGGTTCCGGAACTCTTGGAACCGAGGTGATGCAAAACTTTTTTTGATGTGTGTATATGTTGTAAATAATAATTAATATGTCTCACAGATAATCTGTACTGTCATCAGATTCGTGAGACATATCACAATAATGTAACATAAATAGTATTTAATAAATAAATTAAAATAAAATTAAAAAATAAATAAATTATTATTATTATTATTATTATTATTATTATTATTATTATTATTCTAAGATACGCGTGAAGAGGGAGGAAAGAGACAGATCTCTTCTGGAATGGCAGGAAGAATGGGAACGTGAACATCGTGGCAGGTCGACCACTAGTCTCATCAAGCAACTGAAGCAGTGGTTGTCGAGGAAACAGGGTGAGGTTAATTATGACATTACCATGTTTCTCTTTGGTCATGGTTATTATGAAGCATACCTCAATCGAATGGGAATATCACCGAGGCCATGTTGTCGATATTGTGGTGATCAATGGGATGACGTGGCAGCACACGTTCTTTGCATGATTGAGGTGGAGAAATCTTCGAAGGCTTCTGGAGACAAAAGTTGGAGTCATTACACCAGACAGACAATGTGGTGGATAAAACGCTCAGCAGCAGAGAGAGTTGGACACAGATTGCTGTCTACATCTCTGAGCTGCTGAAAACAAAAAGAGAAGAGGAACCAAGAAGATTGGTTGCTGAAGACAGTGAGGATGATGATGAGTAATTTCATTATCACGTTAAATGAAATTGACCGAGACCTCTGGTCGTAACAATGGCTCCACCCTGAAGTAAGGCTGAACAGGCCGTTCCGGGGTGGCTTTAAGCCAAGTACAGGGTTTGTGGGGTTTTAGGAGGTAAGAATCCTACACAGTTGTAAGTCCGGAAACTTGCAATCTGTCTTTTGATGATTTCCCCACAGTTTCCCTCGAAAATCTTAATATATATATATATATATATATATATATATATATATATATATATATATATATTATTATTATTATTAGACATTATTATACAGTAAATCTCTAATTGGTATTTGAAGTCATTAAATTTAAATAATGAATTCAGGAACATTTATGTGTTTATTCATTCGTAAAGGTTTAGTTCCAATAGTGAATAGTAAGTGCGGATAGCGATCATTTAAGTGAAGAAACTGCAGATGGAAGTTGACCAGTATGTGTATTAGTATGCGGCAACACTGTTTAGTAACTCAATTGTCCGCCGCTATCGCTTAAAATTCATCTGTGGGAATTACTTTGGGTGGTAAATCCATCGAGTGTCTTGTGATGCCAAGAAGTTATTTGAGAAGTAAAATGTATCAGGTACATTTCCATTGAATGTGATGTTCGGGACAAGTGTGGTTGGCAGAACATGAGAGGCTAATAAATATCTCGTCAAGCAGACGATGTAAGACAAGTGGAGCAACAAGAATGGAAGCTAAAGGAGCTGTTTAAGGTTCTTCTTGTTGATTGTAGAGCGCGACCTTGAGATGTTGGTTGGCACAGAGCCGCGTACAGTCTTATCAAGAATTATATTCGAGAATTGAAGAGCTTATTTCCAAAGTAACGCATCCCCCCATTTTATTATTACTTTTTTTTTATTTTATTTTTTCAGGAGACGCGATATTTAGCCTACTTTTCACATTTTGTAAAAATGAGGAAAGAGTAGACTTATGTGATCGATCCGGGCTAATGTGTGTATGTCTGTCCGTCTGTCCGTCCTTCTGTCTGTCTGTCTGTCCCCCACTATGAACTCCTAAACGGCTGCAGCTATCGAAACCAAATTTGTTATGAGTAAAGACCTATGCCTGAATATCTCACGGCCATATTTGAAAATGACGTCAGTGCTACCAACTGCTGAATAATCGCAATTGAAAGTCGATGTCTATGTTGGATATTTCGAAAGATATGCATGGGAATTGTTCCAAAATTGACATCCAATATAGATAATATTATATCAAACTAATTCACAGCAGCCCATAGGCCTACATGAGAGTGTTGCCAACATTATTATATGCCTGCTGATAGGTCCAACCTTCAAATGCATGTTACTATCATACTATCCATTGGAGTTCAACTAAACTTGGTATGTGATTTGCGCACCGGAGCAGATATAAATATGCGTTTTCTTTTGTGTCAACAGGGCTGCTAACTGTTGAAAAATGCACTCTATAAATTTTTATACCGATTTCAATATATCAGAAAGTATGCAGGCCAACAGTTCTAAACTTTGCAAAGGTCCTACAGATGGTACCTACAAAGGTAGGTTAATTTTCAGTAACCGATACACGATAGTGCTGCCAACATGATCTACGCATGCTAATACGTTTAATGTTGAATCACATGTAACTTCCAATAGTAATAAATGCAGTTCTTTCAAAATTGGCCCATTTATAGATCATAATATTTCAACTTAAGTTTGAGGATCCCATTTATGGCAGTGTCACCAACCTAATGTTACTCATGCTGATGTATTCAATGTGCACACTATCTATTGGATCTCAACCAAATGTTGCATGTACATTGTGGACCATTAAGAGCTGGAACTAAGAATATATTTAGAGTCGCCAGGTCTGCCAACTGTTGATATATGTTCTCTGTTTTTTTTTTTTTTTTGAAAAGTAAGCTCTTTAGTTCGTCACTAACTTATTTGTTTTTATACATGGATTGCTAATAAGATAGACGATATTCTGTGTTTGTCATGGTTCCTAAAATCCTAGAATAAAGAATGCCATAAAAAAATAAGGGGTGTCCTTGGATTTACGTCACTTTGGAACTAAAGAGGAGTACAAAATGCGAATCATGCAGAATGATGTATGGTAGATTACTTTCTATTAGCTGAAACTTCCAAATTTATCGTATTATCAACTTGTCATTCTTCAAATTCGTTTAGTATAGAATGCCACCGGAACGTAAATCAATCGAGTCTCACATAAAACAGTCATGGCATCTTGTGGAAAAGTTTCGCATCCTATATCCGATCCGCCAGAGGAAGGAAGGAAGATTGTAGTTTTACGTCACCGTGAATCTTGTGATTATGAGCCACGGGACCTCCTTTTTACGTGGAATCCGAGCCACAGGACATGGCATTTCTCTTCAAAAATCTCACATGCATTGACCGGGAATCGAACCCGGACCGCCTTGGTGACAGGCATACAGCTAGACCGCTGAGCCACCACGCCCCTGATCCACCAGAGGATTTGAATGAGTTTTTAAATGGTATGGATTGCGTCTTGAGGAAAGAATTATTCATGATGAAAATCAATCAATACAAGAATAACGGAATGCAGCCAAAACAAAACAGAAACCTCTATTGACGTCGAATTGGCAGGTGAAAATCTAAAGAAAGTAGGAGACTTCCGTTACTTGTGAAGCAAAATAACCAGTGATGGACGAAGCAAAGATGATATAAAAAGTAGGTTGGCTCAGGCAAAACAAAAGCATTCCTACAGAAAAGAAATCTGTTGCCATCGAATACAGATTTAGGTATTAGAATGTAATTTTTGAAAGCCTTTGTCTGGAGCGTGGAGCTCTATGGAAGTGAAACTTGGACTGTCAGTGCAGCAGAAAAGAAGAATTTGAAATGTGGTGTTACAGGAGAATGATGATGATCAGATGGGTATATAAAGTAACAAATGAAGAGGTATTAAGACGAGTGGGTGGGGAAAGATGTTTCTGGCGACTGCTAATGAGAGAATAGATAGGTAGGTAGGACACATACTAAGACACCCAGGAATAGCAAGCTTAGTTATGGAAGGAAGAGTCGAGGACAAGAACTGCAGGGGTAGACCAAGGTTAGTTGGTTGGTTGGATCCTCAGTTTCGAGGCTGCGACAACGCGGTCATGTAGCCCCGTGTACTTTGGGTGTGTGTAGGATCCGTCTGGTGACCGGTGTTAATTGTGATGGCTGTATTAGTGTGTGTTATCTGTTTTTAATTCAAGTAAGGACTGCGACGATAATTTCAAGTAGTTCTTCCTTTCGCTACCAAATGCTACCGTCCACGACACCTAGCTGTGAACTTGGCTACTACTAGATGCCATCGCAACCAGCGCCTGGTGACGAACGTTGGAACTAATAGAGAGTTATCAATTCCAACCTACAAATTTTGGCTTCACACAAGTGTAGTTAGTGGAAGGTTCTTTTTCTTGCCATAAATCTATGACATGGGACCGCCGACTTTACTTCCCCTCCAAAGGAAGGCAAACTAAGGGATTTTAAACCAAGGTTAGAGTATGTTAAACGGATGTAAGGTGTGGTAGATATGTAGAGACGAAACGATTAGCTCAGGATAGGGGGACAGTCAAAAGACCGAAGAATCAAACAACAACAACAACGCACACTTGTGTCCACGCAGATCCCAATCCTCTTCTTATGAAAAGCATTCCAACCCCACCAAAATGAGAACGATTATTATGTTTGATCTGGCATTACGAAACCCTTGTGATCCTTGTTCAGAACAATCAGAAATACTTGGATGTTATCTTACATCGGACTGCCCAAATTCCTCTCCATGTTTGGCTACAAACTCTTAAACGGTTTCATTAGATCCACTTTTGATATTCTAAAAGGAATATTTACATCTTGGCAAACAAAGGAACCTCTTTCCTTTCAATATGTTGCTCCGCTTCGAAAAACCTGTTCTCTGCAGCAGGCGCGTGTCCAAGATTTAATTTCAGAGGGGACTGAAAAAATGAACAGTGGAAATACGGTATATAATGGGCTAAGTACCATAAAGTTAATAGGAGCCTCCGTGGCTTAGGCGGCAGCACGCCAGCCTCTCACCACTGGGCCAATGGTTCAAATCCCGATCCACTTTTGATATTCTAAAAGGAATATTTACATCTTGGCAAACAAAGGAACCTCTTTCCTTTCAATATGTTGCTCCGCTTCGAAAAACCTGTTCTCTGCAGCAGGCGCGTGTCCAAGATTTAATTTCAGAGGGGACTGCAAAATGAACAGTGGAAATACGGTATATAATGGGGTAAGTACCATAAAGTTAATAGGAGCCTCCGTGGCTTAGGCGGCAGCACGCCAGCCTCTCACCACTGGGCCAATGGTTCAAATCCCGATCACTCCATGTGAGATTTGTGCTGGACAAAGCGGAGGCAGACAGGTTTTTCTCCGGGTACTCCGGTTTTCTCTGTCACAAATTTCATTCCAGCAACACTCTCCACCATCATTTCCTTTCGGCCGATAACCTAGATGTTAGGCCCCTTTCATCTGTCATCATTGCCCCAGGGGAGAGCGATATGCTTAGGCTGTCAGCACAGTTCATATCCTCGCCACTAGATGGGGACTTCATTCATTCCATTCCATTCATTGGTCGGTGGACTGGAAGCAGGCTGTGGATTTTCATTTTTACCATATTTAATGTGTGCTATGAAACCCCGCCAATAACTAGATGTTTTGGTGACAAAGTAAGTTAAATTTTCTGAGAAAAAAAATGGAGCTCGATTTTCACTTTCAGTTATAGTGGTCTCCGAAACTTATTTTGGTTTTGGTACGTGGCGGGTGGACCGGGTATAAGAGCGCTGGTGGATTGTTCGTACTGACAATTTTTTTAAAGTCAATATTTCGCGTCGGTGTCATTTCATTAGCCTTTGAAATGAGTCAATCAGATCGCTTTGCGGGACGATGTTGCCAACTCTGAACATGGATCAAGACCGACTCATGAGCGCCACAGGAAGGAACAAGTAGTTCCGTGACGAACTAAAGTGCCTACTTTTCTTCAAATTATAGAGACCATATATCAACAGACCTGTCAACTCTAAATATATTCTTATTTCCATCTCTTAAGCTCCACAATGCGCATGCAAAATTTGGTTGAGATCCAATAGGTAGTATGCACGTTACATGTATTTAAATATTGAATATATCAGCATGTGTAAAATCAGGTTCGCGACACTGCCATAAATTGGATGCTCAAATTTAAATTGAAATATTATGATCTATAAATGTGCCAATTTTGAAAGAACTTCATTTATTAGTATGGAAGTTACATGTGATTCAACATTAAACTTATCAGCACGCGTAGAATCGTGTTGGCAGCACTGTCATATATCGGTTACTGAAAATTAACCTACATTTGCAGGTACTACATGCACGCAAAGTTTAGAACTGTTGGCCTGCATACTTTCTGTTATACCGTATTGAGATGAGGATAAAATTGTATAGAGTGCATTTTTCAACAGTTAGCAGCTCTGTTGACACTAAAAATGTAAATTCATATCTGCCCCGGCACGAAAATCACATACCAAATTTGGTTGAAGTTCAATGGATAGTATGGAAGTTACATGCATTTAAAGATTGGAACTATCAGCAGACATAGAATCATGTTGGCAACACTCTCATGTAGGGGCTCCTGAAATTAGTCTGATGTAATATTATCTATGTGTGCCAATTTTGGAACAATTCCCATGCATATCATCCGAGATATCCAACATATACCTCAATTTTCAATTGTGATTTTTCTGCAGTTGGTAGCACTGACGTCATTTCCAAATATGGCCCTGCGATATTCAGGTATAGCTCTTTACTCATACCAAATTTCGTTTCGATAGCTGCAGCCGTTTAGGAGACAGACACACATTTTCCCGGATCGGTCTCATAAGTCTACTTTTTCCTCATTCTTACAAAATGTGAAAAGTAAGGTAAAAATCCTCACCAAGGGATGGACTTGAACATGGATCTCCAGGCTGACATGATCGCGCTATGGTGACACGGGCTTCTTATGATTCTGGTTTCTCGGCAACGCCAAGCACCTACAGTACATTTTGTAGATGAGCGATCCTCTGCCTGTAGAGCGCCTGTTCTGTAGCTACCACATCCTACTTCCGAGACAATCTGTTTAACATATTCTATCCTTGGTCTACGCCTGCAGTTCTTATCCTCGACCCTTGCTTCCACAGATAAGTTTTGCTCTTCCTGAATGTCTTAGTACTGTATGTATCCTACCAACCTATCTCTTCTCTTCATTAGCAGTCGCCAGTAACATATCTCCTCTCCCACTCGTCTTAATACCTCTTCATTCGTTACTCCATCGACCCATCTGATCTTCATCATTTTTCTGTAACACAACATTTTTCCTATCTCCTGCTGCACCAGCAGTCCAAGTTTCACTTCCATAGAGCATCACGCTCCAGGCGAAGACTTTCAAAAATGACTTCCTAATTTATTTTCAGCAGAAATGCTTTCCTTGCCTGAGACAACCCACTTTTTATATCATCTTTGCTTCGTCCATCACTGGTTATTTTGCTTCCTAAGTAGCAGAAGTCTCCCACTTCCTTTAGCCTTTCACCTGGCGTAGTTGGTAGCATGCTTAGCGTCTATGCCCAAGATCGTCGGTTGAAACCCATCTGAAGTCATCGGATTTTTAAGAGCGTTAAAAATCCCTCAGTATGCCTTCCTTCGGAGGGGAAGTAAAGCCGGTGGTCCCATGTCATACATTTATGGCATGTAAAATAACCTTCCACTAATTACACTTGCGGAAGCTAAAATTTGTAGGTTAGTTTGATAACGGTATATTAGTTCCAACGTTCGCCGCCAGGTGCTGACTGTGATGGAATTTAGTAGCCACGTCCTCAGCAAGGCGTCGTAGACGGTAACTTTTGGTAGCAAAAGTAGGAACTTGAAGAAATGAATCGTCTGCAGTCCTTCTACCTGAATCACCGATAACACACACTAATACAGCCATCACAATTAATACCGGTTATCAGACAGATTCCACACACACGCAAAGTACACGGGGCTACATGACCGCGTTGTCGCAGCCCCTAAACTGAGGAACCAACCAACCAGCCTTTCAGCTGTCAATTTGACGTCCATAGAGGTTTCTGACTTGTTTCGGATATCCATGTTAAAGCTGCAGGGGAAGGCCAAGGTTACAGTGGGGTGTGGTAGCTCAAGATAGGGGACCATGGACTGCTGCATCAAACCAGTCTCAAACAAGAACTGCTCCAGATCACGCAGGCAAAAAGCTACCACCCATTATTCTCCATCCGGTTGGCCTTGAGACTACGTGATGCCGATTATACTGTATATTTTAATACGTGCTGCTCGAGCTGTTGGGAGTTGTGTAATGAGAATGTGGGGCAGGGGTGATCCACTCGAGTCTCGACCGGCCGACCTTCACCTTTCAAAGAGCCGGTTAGCCCGCAGGAGAAAGTCCTCGAGTGGTTGACAGTGCCGTACTGGAGGTTATTGACATTCCCACAACATGTCCTAGGTTCAGCTTCTGTGCTCTGTAGTCTCTAACAAGTTGTTGGTTCTTTAGGGGCTTTGCGACATCATTGTCATGTAGCCCCGTGTACTTGGGTGTGTGTACTTGGATAGAAAGTGGCCGTGGCCTTAACCAGTGCCGGATTAAGGTAAAATGAGGCCCAAGTCCCGCAGATTTTTGGGCCCCTTTATTTTTTTCAAATAATGTTTATTTTTTTAGCACCTGTAGTGTACATTTAATAAAGTACATACAAGAGGTTTTTTTTTTCTCAAGATGAATAATACACTTTTTATTAAATCATATATACATACATTTCAATTGAAACGATCATCGTTATTTGAAAACATTTCAGATGATTTGATGAACAATTTAACAAAACATACTATTTTTCACTTCTGTAAAATGTAATCATTTTTTTTTCTGTTTTTTCGGTCAATAAAATCTTCTACAATGTCGTCAAAATCAACTTCCCACAGAACATCTGACTCGATATACATTAAACTTAGCATTTCTAATCGTTCTTGTGACATGATACTTCTTTGCGCACTTTTGATCCGTTTCAATTTTGAAAAGGAACGCTTTGCAGAACAATTCGTTATCATGAGGGTCATGTAAATACGAAAAGCAATTTCAACGTTCGAACGAACAGACTCAAGCTTGTCTCGAATAAGAATTTCGTTAAGTCCAGAATGAGTGAACTCAGTGTTTAAAGGACATTGTAATTTAATAATAATGCTGGAACTGCCTCTGTTCTGGATATTTTTTCTAAATCTTCGGAATAAAATTTGGGGGGCCCCAGATAATTGGGGGCCCTAGGCCTAGTCGGGCGTAATGGGTAATCCAGCACTGGCCTTAACCCTTAATAGGACAGAATATTGCAGATATTTTCTTCTTCTTCTTTTCTCGAGTTTGGCCATCTTTGGACTCGTAACATAACCCACTGCATTCACTGTCTCTTTATTTCCTTTGCCTTCCAGTAGTTCTTCATTACTTCACTTTGTCTCCTTCTTCTGTCTTCCGTCCAGATGTTAACCTGCTTCTTCTTTTCCTTCTCCTGGAAACCCTTGAAATATTTGATCATATTTCTGAGAAGTGGTCTGTCTGAATAATATACTGTATATTGTTACTTCCATCTCTTCCATATCCCTTTTTATACTTTGTACCCATTGATTACCATTCTTGCTTTTGTATACATGACTGAAGATTTGTTTTGTAAGTCTGGTGTTATTCATCCTCATTACGTGTCCTAAGAAATTAACCCTCCTTTTCCTGATCGTATCGTTGATTTTTTCAATTCCTTTATTTTTGTAGCGGTTGTCATTTTTATCATTTTAAATGATCTTGTCGACTTCGTCGTTACGCTGGGGTCTGGCGTTACGTTACGGTGACGGGACGAAATGTACCCAGATGCACTGAGGTGTGCGACGTCATAGTACCGCTTGGTGCATGTGTTCCCCGACAATCTCTATCCCCGATTCTTGGATGTCACGGGTAATCTCGAGAACCACTGGATGGATTTTGATGCGGTTTTCACCATTCTGTAAAGGATATCTCGAGGAAAGATTCTGTAGAAAATAATTTATGTATGATCAAAGGAAGCCCAGCAGTAACGATTTCAGTGAAAAAGTCGAAAACAAACTTGGCGTCCGTTTGCTTCTTAAGCTTACGCTGGGCAACCCGTTAAAAATATCAATATACTATGAGCGTAAGAATTGGTCAGCATGAAATGTTTTACAAAAAAGTCCGTGAGAGCATATCTCTATCTTCAATACATCGCCCACTATAAGTGCTTTTAGACTGGATGGAAGGGGCACGTCATCCAGCCATCTCCCTCCGCGCGTTTTACCTTGCTTTGCCCTTGGTTTGCACTTGCCGTTCGCGAGTAATTTGAAACAAGGTAAAGTATTAAAATGCAAGATAAGTATTATGCAGATAATTTTCTAACATGTCAAGAGTCTTTGGCTTCGAGCGAAGCCTCCAGCCTTTCTAGCATTTTTCAGCATTTGTAGCATTTAAAATGATACAAAGTCTAGTCTTTCAGACTGACTGTCACTTTTTTCTGTAACTGAACTCTCCACTTTCTGTTTCTAATGGTCCCAATATTATACTAAGTATCCTTCTTTCCTTTCTCTAGCTCTTCTATTCCGCCTTTTTAATGGAAAAAATTCATTCTGAAGCATAGAGACTTTCCGGCTTAATTACCGTATTGTAATGTCGGATTTCAGTAGCAATAGAAAGATTTTTCTTATTGTCGGTATCCTTCGTCAGTTGAAAAGATTGTTCCAATTTTCGTATTCTAGCTCTATTTGCTTCTTTGTCCAGTCCATTAATTTGAATCATTTCTACCAAATACTTCAACTTTTCTACCATGTCAATTTTTCCGGAGTCTGGTTGGTTGGTTCTTAAGTTTAGGGGCTGCTACAACGTGATTATGTATCCCCGTGTACTTTGGATGCGTGTAGAATCTGTCTGATAACCGGTGTTAATTGTGATGGCTGTATTAGTGTGTGTTATCTGTTTGTTAATTCAAGTAAGGACTGCAGACATTTAATTTTTCAAGTAGTTCCTACTTTTACCGCCAAGCACCACCGTCAACGACTACTAGGCCAAGTTCAGAACTGAACTACTAGACGCCACCGCAATCGGCTCTTGGCAACGAACGTAGAAACCTAAGAGCGTTGTTTACATTCTTAACCTATATAATTTAGCTTCACACAGGTGTAATTAGTGGAAGGTTCTTTAACATGCCATAAATCTATGACATGGGACCGCCGGCTTTACTTCCTCTCCGAAGGAAGGCAAACTGAGGGATTTTTAACGCTCTTAAAAATCCGACGGCTTCGGCCGGGTTTGTACCCGCTATCTTGGGCATAGAAGCTCAGCATGCTACCGACTACGCCACCGAAGCCGCCTTTTCCGGAGTCGGTTATTAATTTTAATTTTACATGTTATTGTTATTTTTTAATTTAATGTTAATTATTATAGCTTAATATTAATTATTATTAGTTTTAATTTTAGTTTTCAGTAACTGTTTAATTTTTATAATTATTTTTAAAATTTGAATTTCCAAATTATTTTTATAATCTTTAAAAGTAAGATTTTGAAATTATTGTAATTTCAAATTTGATAAACCTATTTATTTTTAATTTTTACAACCATATTTATTTTAAATCTGATTTTACTATCACATTTTTTAAAATTTTAATTTTAATTGTACCGGTATTTATTTTAAATATTTTTTTCAAACACCTTAGATCAAGGTGAAGTGATAATATTCGGTTTTCAAAAATATTAACACTTCCACAAGAAAATATCGCTGAATAATTCAACCATCAGCATCTTTGACAACATACATTGTCCTTAAAGTAGGCAATAATAATAATAATAATATCGGATGGCTTCGGGTGCCGGGAGCAAGTTTTATTTGACGCCACGAGGACAGTTTGCATGTCGAATTTTGTTGTTCCTTGGAGCGCTATGAAAGTCAACTAGGTTATATATCTAAGCTCCTTGACATTATAGCGCTTTCTAGTAGAGAAAGGAGGAACTTTTGTGTTGACGGAAAATCCCGAGATTCATTTTGCCATTATGAACACAGCCTCTTGAAATCAAATGTGTTCTTTAACATGCCAACAACGTATGGCATGCGTGTCATGATTTTTGTCGCCTTCAAAAATCACTTACCGTGACCAGGAGCGAACCTGCAAGCTTGGGGTTGGTAGTCCGACACGATAACCACTCACCCACCGTTGCAACCTCTTAAAGTAGGTGGTTCATATAGAGCCCACTAACCCATAAAGGGTTAAATTAGATACATCCCGGCATTTGCCTGGATATGATTGGGGGAACATTTAATACCAATGTGAAAACTGTCATATTGTATGCACGTGAAACATGGGAAGTTACCAATACCATTAGCCACCAACTTCAAGTATGCAATTCGACGAATTCCGGGTATACTGTACAATGGCGAGATATAATCCCAAACGTACAGCTGTGTCAAAGAGCTAACCAACAACCTATAGAAGTCCAGAACAAGTAGTTCCATGAAGAACTATACAGCCGCTTTTCATATATCCTACTCATGTTAATTGCCTCTATCATAGATAAACTTGTATCAATACCCTTTGTCACCGTACACAATTTCAGGGCGATATAAGTAATTGTTTCGGAGATACTGAATGCTGGTGAAATATTTCGCAAAGCCGCCATGTTGGATTGGTGAGAGACAATAAAATTTGAAGGGCACGGTCGGGGTCGGCCAGAATAGTGCTATGAGCTTACCGAGTTTCATTGTAATCGCTCCAGCCGTTTAGAAGTTATTACGGGGGGCACGCACACACCTCACACACACACACACACACACGGACAAAAGGTGATCTCATAAGCCTTTTTTTTTTTCATAAAATGAAAATAGGCTAAAAAATGGGGCTGGATCGGGCATTCTGCAGAAACAGAATGATGCAGTGGAAAGGATTGTAGGATGAACTCAAGGAAGGTTGTAGAAAGGAAGGGGGAAATAAAGGCAGAATAAATTGAAGGAAATGAAAACGAAAAGAATGAAGGAAGACGGACATGAGGAAAGAAGAAAATGAACGAAGACGGAAATGAATGAAGGAGGAAATGGAGGAAGAAAAATTAAGAAACACGGAAATTAAATAAAAAGAAGGAAGAAAGAAATTAAGGAAGAAGACCATGAAGGAAGCAGGAAATGAAGCAAGAAGAAAATGAAGAAAGGACAAAATGAAAAAAGAAGCAAATGAAGGAGGTAATGAAGGAAACGAAGGGAGAAGAGAATTAAGAATAGAGGATATGAAGGAAATAAAGGAATCAGGAAATGAAGGACGGCGGAAATGAGAGAAGATGAAAATGTGGGAAGAAGGAAGTAAATGAAGGAAGGAGAAAATGAAGGAAATTAAAAAGACGGAAATGAATGAAGGAGGAAATGAAGAGTCCTAATTTGTTGAATAAAATGTAAACACAGTTACAGTTGCACCAGATACAACAATGTTAGAGCTAGTCATATCGTGGAATCAACTGTTGTAGAAGTCTGGTTGGTTGGTTGGTTGGTTCCTCAGTTTAGAGGCTGCGACAACGCGGTTATGTAGCCCCGTGTACTTTGGATGTGTGTAGAATCTGTCTGATAACCGGTGTGTATTGTGATGACTGTATTAGTGTGTGTTATCTGTTTTAATTAAATTAAGGACTGCAGACGATAATTTCAAGTAGTTCCTACTTCTGCTATCAAATGCTACCATCCACGACACCTAGCTTGCAGACTTGGCTACTAGATGCCATCGCAGTCAGCACCTGGCGGCTGGAACTAATACAGCGTTATCAATTCTAACCTACAAATTTAGCTTCACACAATTGTAGTTAGTGGAAGGTTCTTTTTCATGCCATAAATCTATGACATGGGCCCACCGGCTTAACTTCCCCTCCGAAGGAAGGCATACTGAGGGATTTTTAATACTCTTAAAAAATCCGTCGACTTCGGTCGGATTTGAACCCGCGACCATCGGCGTAGAAGCTCAGCATGCTATCAACTACGTCACCGAAGCCGCCTAAAAAGGAGAATATAATAATATTATTGGTTTTTGAGACGCCGGAGAACCGGAAGTTTGCCCTAAAGGGGATCTTTAACGTGCCAGTAAATCTACTGACACGGCTCCCTCATATTTGTGCACTCTTTAATGCCAACTGACTGCGCCAGGATTCGATCCTGCAACCTTTGGTATAGCAGACTAGAACGTTACCACTGAGCCACGGAAACACGTTTGTACATAAAAGCGTGTTATTTTGTAGGAATATCGTATTTCTTTCAGGTTAGGTCATGTAAATACTTGTTTCACGCCAAATGTAATTGGTCACAACTTGTGTTGACCGACTGAAAAGCTTTCTATAATAGAATTTGGCAACACTGAAAAATGACTTCTATCACTTCTAATCATTTTCACTTAAACCATTAGGGGCCGATGACCTTGATGTCAGAACCATTTAAATCCCAATCATCATCACTAGGGCTCGGATGTTTAAGACCTAAAAATAGTCCGAATATGGAAGCTAATACGAAGACCCTACGGAAAGAACGGGGTAAGTCCATTTTATTCCGAAAATAAGTTTATGGCGCATTCTGGTGGCCAGGCATCGTCACTACAGATAAGTTGAAATTAATTTCAAATAAAGTGTAATGTCACCGAGATATAGAGGTTTTTATTTTTAGTGGAAACGGAAAGAACGACCCACATCCTCTCACTTTTTCATAATTAAACTATTGTTGAACTATTATTTGTTTTACATGTACTTCCTTTATAAGAAATAAATTTGGCAAAATAAAACTATATTGCTTACACTCAATTGGGGTGTTTTAATTATTTCCTTTTAGTGTTGAAAGTTTAAATTCGTTCTCTTGAAAAATTTACAGAATGTGACTTACCCCGTTTTTCCCGTGGAGTCTTCATATGACCTTAAAAATGACGAAAATGTCACTCAAAAAAGACAATATACGACCTGAAAATGACTGATTTAAATATGGCCAGTTGTTTTTATTATAAATCCAAGCGACCATCCCTTCGAGATTAAATTCTTAACTAAACTCTTTATTTCAATTTTCATATTCATTTTCTGAATATACATGTTTAAGTGGTTATTTACAGCCTCCGTGGCTTAGGCGGCAACATGCCGGCCTCTCACCACTGGGTCCGTGGTTCAAATCCCGGTCACTCCATGTGAGATCTGCGCTGGACAAAACGGAGGCAGACAGGTTTTTCTCCGGGTACTCCGGTTTTCCCTGTCAAAATTTCATTCCAGCAACACTCTCCGCTATCATTTCATTTCATTTGTCATTCATTTAACCATTGCCCCAGAGGAGTCCGGCAGGTCCCGGCAGCCGGCACAGTTCATATCCTCGCCGCTAGATGGGGGCTTCATTCATTCCATTCCTGACCCGGTCGGAGACTGGAAGCAGGCTGTGGATTTTCAAGTGGTTATTTACAGTCTACTTTCTGTAAACACTAGTTCCCGTTCGGTAAGTTAAGGATGATTGCACACCTACAGCTGCTGTCAAACTACCGAAACATGACGTTCTTACCAAAAACAAGTAGTTCCGTGTAGAACTATACAGCCTATTTGCATATATCCTACTCATGCTAATTGCCTCTATCAACATACAAAATTTCAGTTTGATTGTTGTGATAGATTCGTAGATATTGAGAACCATCGAAATATTTCAGATGCTCGCCAGTTTGGATTGTTATATGTATAGGCCATAGAGTTATGTACCAATAAATGAAAATTATTGCGTAGCTTCATTATTCAAACTTTCACTTCGATCGCATGATTACGACACAAGAAATACAAACTTAATTTTTAAATTTCGCACATCCGCCATCTTGAGGTTATGTAAACAATTGAACTAAGTTAGATGCCAGTGCATTACAATATGTATAATCATTTACTGTACCACATTTCACTGCACTCAGATGGTAAAATCACGATAAAAGTCTATTAAAATGTTTCAACTTCACTTGGCTGCCTTGTTCGTTTTGTACTTAACAGGTTTATGAAAGTTACATAGATAAACTTGTAGCAGTACCCTTCATCACCGTACAAAATTTCAGGCTGGTATCATAAATAGTTTCGGAGATGTTGAATGCCAGTGAAATATTTCGCACAGCCGCCATTTTGAACTAAATTAGACGCCAGTGCATTACAATGTGTATAAAAATTTGCTGTACAATGTTTCATTACGTTTGGATGGTTAAATCGCGAGGAAAGTATATTTAAAAGTCTCAATTTTGCTTGGCCGCCATGTTGGTTATGTAGTTACCAGGGATTTGAAAGTCTCATAGTTGAACTTCTAGTAGTTCCCTTTATCCCCATACAAATTTTCAGGGTGATATCGGTAATAGTTTCGGAGATACTGAATGCTGGTGAAATATTTCGCACAACCGCCATGTTGGACTGGTGAGATACAATAAAATTTGAAGGGCACGGTCGGGGTCGGCCAGAATGGTGCTATGATCTTACCGAGTTTCATTGAAATCGCTGCAGCTGTTTAGAATTTATTAGGGCGGGGGGTGGGGGTGAGGGGCACACACACACATACACACGCACACACAGACAGACACACGGACAAAAGGTGATCTCATAAGCCTTTTTTTTTTTCATAAAATGAAAATAGGCTAAAAATGCTCAAAATATAACCTAATGGTAAAATGTTCGAAATATGCATTTATATGACAAATAAAAACCACTGTATTGTAACGATAATTACTTGATTTGAATCAGAAACCAATCGGTCATGAGAATAGAGGCAAAGAAAAAATATGATGCTTCCTAAACATCCGAGCACTAATGATCGTCATCATAAAACTACGGTTCAGTGGCTTTGTTTTAAACCATATCCGGAATCATTGCAATCTGTAACTTTGCTTGCTTGGTTTTCTAACATAGGTTTTAAAAAAATCTCATGAGAATTTCAGATAGTTTTATTACCCTTTCACGAATTGATTGCCGGCGGTGGAGATGGGAACTATTCCTTGTTTACTTGTGTCACACGTCACTCTGCTTCGTTGACAGGTACAGTTGCGCGAGTAGGATATGACTCAGTTCCAGTAGCCTCAGTCATAGTTTAACTGTCCGTGGTAACATGAGCTCCTGTGACCCACAATGCTGCTTGACTTATGTGCATCCTGCACTCTGTCATCGCTGTGTCCTCCGCTTCGCCCCGCGGAGCTCATGCTACAATAAACAGCAAACGCTGGCGCAGGCACGCTCAGCGGCAATCAAATGTTGAAGACTCCTACACAGATCACACACTTGAAAACCTCAATAAACTTCGCCACCACGAAGTAGATAAATTAAGGCCAGTGCTGTATCCCCTCGAAGAAATTCCCGAAGATTCCAGAAGTGCGACAACTCTCAGAATGATCCAACGGTGTGTGGTCAAGTCTTGCTTGGATGTAAAGGGACTGAGGAACTAACTTTCAGTCCTTGTGAATTAGTGTATGGGGAGTATCTTCTCCACGCTTATGGGAATGAGCTTCTGGCGAGCACCACTAGAATATTCAAAATAATCTATCATTTTCCCCTTAATTAATGCTTCATGATGTAGATCCAGGAATCAAGACTAAAGTGGTTTGGTTATATAAAGAGGATGCCAGTCAAAAGAACTGCACGAAAGGAATTTGAAAGAGAAGTGGATGGAAGTCGACCAGTGGGCAGACCACGAAAGAAGTGGATAAATCTGGTTACGTGTGATGATCTGCTGAAAGGTCATGATTGGGACAAGATGGTGGAGGAAGAATGCTTTGGGGACATAACGAGATGGAGGGGGCTCATATATCACACCCGGGCAACTGGAGACGGTTTCGGATGACGATGACGATGTAATTAATGAAAATTCAAAATTACATTTATTTCCGAAAAAGCCTATGTCAAAGTCTTGAGTAACATCCCTGAAAAAACCTATTAGTTCCTGTTAATAAAATAAAATAAAAATAAACAAGTAATTCCGTGAAGAAAACGCCTATTTTCATACAGTATATCCTACGTATGTTAATTGCCTCTATCAACATACCAAATTTCAGTTTGATTGCAGTAATAGAGTCGTAGATATTGTGAACCGTCTAAATATATCGGATGGTCGAAGTGTTTGATTGTTATATATATATATATATATAGACCATAGAGTTATGTACCATTAAAGGAAAATAATTGCGTGGATTCATTATTAAAACTTTCATTTCGATCGCATAATTACGACAAAAGAACTTAATTTTAAAATTCTCACAGCCGCCATCTTGAGGTTATGTAAACAATTGAACTAAATTAGATGCCAGTGCATTACAATGTGTATAAAATTTGCTGTATCAAGTTTCATTGCGTTTCGATGATTAAATCACGAGAAAATTCTATTTAAAACTTTCAATTTCGCTTGGCCGCCATGTTCGTTTTGTAGTTAATAGGGTTTTGAAAGTCTCATAGATGACCTTCTAGTAGTGCCCTTTATCTCCATACAAAATTTCAGGGTGATATCAGTAATAGTTTCGGAGAAATAGAATGCCGGTGAAATATTTCGCACAGCCGCCATTTTGAACTAAATTAGACGCCAGTGCATTACGATGTGTATAAAAATTTGCTGTACAATGTTTCATTACGTTTGGATGGTTAAATCGCGAGAAAAGTATATTTAAAAGTCTCAATTTTTCTTGGCCGCCATGTTGTTTATGTAGTTACCAGGGATTTGAAAGTCTCATAGTTGAACTTCTAGTAGTTCCCTTTATCCCCATACAAATTTTCAGGGTGATATCGGTAATAGTTTCGGAGATACTGAATGCTGGTGAAATATTTCGCACAGCCGCCATGTTGGACTGGTGAGATACAATAAAATTTGAAGGGCACGGTCGGGGTCGGCCAGAATGGTGCTATGATCTTACCGAGTTTCATTGAAATCGCTGCAGCCGTTTAGAATTTATTAGGGGGGGGGGGTGAGGGGCGCACACACACACACACACACACACACACACACACACACGGACAAAAGGTGATCTCATAAGCCTATTTTTTTTTTTCATAAAATGAAAATAGGCTAAAAATGCTCAAAATATAACCTAATGGTAAAATGTTCGAAATATGCATTTATATGACAAATAAAAACCACTGTATTGTAACGATAATTACTTGATTTGCATCAGAAACCAATCGGTCATGAGAATAGAGGCAAAGAAAAAATATGATGCTTCCTAAACATCCGAGCACTAATGATCGTCATCATAAAACTACGGTTCAGTGGCTTTGTTTTAAACCATATCCGGAATCATTGCAATCTGTAACTTTGCTTGCTTGGTTTTCTAACATAGGTTTTAAAAAAATCTCATGAGAATTTCAGCTAGTTTTATTACCCTTTCACGAATTGATTGCCGGTGGTGGAGATGGGAACTATTCCTTGTTTACTTGTGTCACACGTCACTCTGCTTCGTTGACAGGTACAGTTGCGCGAGTAGGATATGACTCAGTTCCAGTAGCCTCAGTCATAGTTTAACTGTCCGTGGTAACATGAGCTCCTGTGACCCACAATGCTGCTTGACTTATGTGCATCCTGCACTCTGTCATCGCTGTGTCCTCCGCTTCGCCCCGCGGAGCTCATGCTACAATAAACAGCAAACGCTGACGCAGGCACGCTCAGCGGCAATCAAATGTTGAAGACTCCTACACAGATCACACACTTGAAAACCTCAATAAACTTTGCCACCACGAAGTAGATAAATTAAGGCCAGTGCTGTATCCCCTCGAAGAAATTCCCGAAGATTCCAGAAGTGCGACAACTCTCAGAATGATCCAACGGTGTGTGGTCAAGTCTTGCTTGGATGTAAAGGGACTGAGGAACTAACTTTCAGTCCTTGTGAATTAGTGTATGGGGAGTATCTTCTCCACGCTTATGGGAATGAGCTTCTGGCGAGCACCACTAGAATATTCAAAATAATCTATCATTTTCCCCTTAATTAATGCTTCATGATGTAGATCCAGGAATCAAGACTAAAGTGGCTTGGTTATATAAAGAGGATGCCAGTCAAAAGAACTGCACGAAAGGAATTTGAAAGAGAAGTGGATGGAAGTCGACCAGTGGGCAGACCACGAAAGAAGTGGATAAATCTGGTTAAGAGTGATGATGATCTGCTGAAAGGTCATGATTGGGACAAGATGGTGGAGGAAGAATGGTTTGGGGACATAACGAGATGGAGGGGGCTCATATATCACACCCGGGCAACTGGAGACGGTTTCGGATGATGATGACGATGTAATTAATGAAAATTCAAAATTACATTTATTTCCGAAAAAGCCTATGTCAAAGTCTTGAGGAACATCCCTGAAAAAAACCTATTAGTTCCTGTTAATAAAATAAAATAAAAATAAACAAGTAGTTCCGTGAAGAAAACGCCTATTTTCATACAGTATATCCTACTTATGTTAATTGCCTCTATCAACATACCAAATTTCAGTTTGATTGCAGTAATAAGTCGTAGATATTGTGAACCGTCTAAATGTTTCGGATGGTCGAAGTGTTTGATTGTTATATATATAGGCCATAGAGTTATGTACCATTAAAGGAAAATAATTGCGTGGATTCATTATTCAAACTTTCCATTCGATCGCATAATTACGACAAAAGAACTTAATTTTAAAATTCTCACAGCCGCCATCTTGAGGTTATGTAAACAATTGAACTAAATTAGATGCCAGTGCATTACAATGTGTATAAAATTTGCTGTATCAAGTTTCATTGCTTTTCGATGATTAAATCACAAGAAAATTCAATTTAAAACTTTCAATTTCGCTTGGCCGCCATGTTCGTTTTGTAGTTAACAGGGTTTTGAAAGTCTCATAGATGACCTTCTAGTAGTGCCATTTATCTCCATACAAAATTTCAGGGTGATATCAGTAATAGTTTCGGAGAAATAGAATGCCGGTGAAATATTTCGCACAGCCGACATCTGAAGGTTATGTAAACAATTGAACGGCATTAGATGTCAGTGCATTACAATGTGTATAAACATAAACTGTACCAAGTTTCATTGCGTTTGGTTGGTCAAATCGCGAGAAACGTATATTTAAAAGTCGCAACTTCGCTTGGCCGCCATGTTGGTTTTGCAGTTACCAGGTTTTTGAAAGTCCAATTGGTGAACTTTGAATAGTTTCCTTTATCACCGCACAAAATTTCAGGGTGATATCGGTAATAGTTTCGGAGATATTGAATGCTGGTGAGATATTTCGCACAGCCGCCAGGTTGGATTAGTGAGACGTAAAAACAATTGAAGGGCACGGTCGGGGTCGGCCAAAATGGTGCTATGACCTTACCGTGTTTCATTGAAATCGCTCCATCCGTTTAGAAGTTATTAGAGGGACACACACACACACAGACACACATACGCACACACACACACACGGACAATAGGTGATCTCATAAGCCTATTTTTTTTTCTAAAAATGAAAAAAGCCTAAAAATCACCTTGGGCAATAGAGGACATGAATGATTAAACAAAATGAAAGAATCGCTTAGGTAAAATCGTGCAATTGTCTTATACTCGTAATAAAGTCAAATAACAGCGGCTTCCGTGGCGTAGTCGGTAGCATGCTGAGCTTCTGTGCCCAAAATAGCGGGTTCAAACCTGGCCGAAACCGTCGGATTTTTTAAGAGCGTTAAAAATCCCTCAGTATGCCTTCCTTCGGAGGGGAGGTAAAGCCGGCGGGTCCATGTCATAGATTTATGGCATGTTATAGAACCTTCCACTAATTACACCTGTGTGAAGCTAAATTGGATAGGTTAAGAATGTAAACAACGCTCTTAGGTTGCTACGTTCGTTGCCAAGAGCCGACTGCGGTAACGTCTAGTAGCTAAGTTCTGAACTTGGCCTAGTAGTCGTTGACGGTGGCGCTTGGCGGCAAAAGTAGGAACTATTTGAAAAATTCTAAGTTGCAGTATGTACTTAAATTAAAAACATATAACACACACTGCTGGACAAAACGGAGGCAGACAGGTTTTTCTCCGGGTACTCCGGTTTTCCCTGTCAACATTTCATTCCAGCAACACTCTCCACTATCATTTCATTTCATCTGTCATTCATTTAATCATTGCCCCAGAGGAGTGCGTCAGGCCTCGGCAGCCGGCACAGTTCATATACTCGCCGCTAGATGGGGGCTTCATTCATTCCATTCCTGACCCGGTCGGAGACTGGAAGCAGGTTGTGGATTTCATTTCATAACACACACTAATACAGTCATCATAATGAACACCGCTTATCAGACAGATTCTACACACACCCAAAGTACAGGGGGCTACATGACCGCGTTGTCGCAGCCCCTAAACTTAAGAACCAACCAACCAAAGTCAAATAACAAATGTACAGTACATGAAGGTGCTTTTAGTGTCTAAAAATTATTATTATTATTATTATTATTATTATTATTATTATTATTATTATTATTATTATTATTATTATTATTATTATTATTATTATGTGCCTCCGTGGCTTAGGCAGCAGCACGCCGGCCTCTCACCGCTGGGTCCGTGGTTCAAATCCCGGTCACTCCATGTGAGATCTGTGCTGGACAAAACGGAGGCACACAGGTTTTTCTTCGGGTACTCCGGTTTTCCCTGTGACGTATTTAATTCCAGCAACATTCTCCACTATCATTTCATTCCATCTGTCATTCATTTAATCATTGCTCCAGAGGAGTGCGTCAGGCCTCGGCAGCCGGCACAGTTCATATCCTCGCCGCTAGATGGGGGCTTCATTCATTCCATTCCTGACCCGGTCGGAGACTGGAAGCAGGCTGTGGATTTTCATTTCATTATTATTATGTGCGAATGGACCCAAATGGATCACGCAGTACTTTAGATTCGCCTTTCTGATCTTCCATATAGCCCTCATTCTCTCTCCGTGGGTCATCTTCCTTTCCTCAGTCCACTTGGTTCCTGGTCTCTTTGGAGCGTCATTCTCTGGTGTTACATTCCATCCATCCACCATACATCGGAACAGGTTCCTTCAAAGACTTCCACTGTTCTTAACTGGGCCTTCTCAAAATCCTGTTTGACTTGCTGAATCCACGGTATATTCTTCAGTCATTCTGCGTAGGTCATGATCTTGTGTGTAAGCCTAATCGGTGGAAGTCTTTGAACATGTCCATAAAACCCAAATCTTTGTTTTCTGATGTCCGCCGCAAGATTAGATCATTTCTCAGTTGCTTTACGAGATTCCAACCTGTGTCCATCTTCTGTTCTTTCTGGGCCAAGAATTTTCCTCAAGATCTTTCGTTCTTCCTTTAGGATATTTCCCAAGTCACCCTTCCTATTAAGTATTCGAGTTTCACTTGCATACAGAGCTTCTGGTTTGATCACCGTGTTGTAGTGTCTGATCTTTGTATGTGTGGACTTGCACTTCTTGTTGTAGATGTCGCGCGTTCTGTGTCTTGAAATTACTATAGACCTATATTTAATATACCATTTTGTTTAGAGAACTTCACAAATTTTATTTTAAACGGAAACAAAACAACCGCATATTCCGATCGTCCCTCCGGCTGACGTTTCTTAAAGCCATCATTGCTCATCACAGCGGTCGTGAAAATGCCATTCTTAGACTCAATTAGATCGTCTCTTGTCCTTGATAGACTAGACGTCCTCACTCGCATGGGAAAGTGCAGTAGCTGATGACCTTGCTGAACAGCTTCCCTCTCGTTTGTGATCACAACTGTCCATTATGTAGCTGACAAGTTTTAACATAAATATTAATAAGATTAGCATTACCGCTATTTCCGTATTACACTCACCCACTTCAACTAAGACCAGCTCAGGGACTCACAACTTCTGAAACGAGTTCCTGTTGTTGTTGTTGTTGTTGTTGTTGTTATAGTAAAATAACGGGAAGATCTACAACATTTAGAGACAACGAATGTTTAACTGCAACACAACGTACTGTATTTCGTACCGTTTAATGAGTATCCTCAGTAGCACATTCTGGCTGAACACAACTGCAGATCACTTATTGCATGTGACTATTTGAACTTTTTTTGTGTATGTTTCGTATACATATTTTTTTGAAACGTAGATTTTACGTCGAGTCGCCTCCGTAGCGTAGCGGTCACCATGGTTAGCTGCCGCCCCGGAGGTCCTGGGTTCGATTCCCGGCTCTGCCACGAAATTTCAAAAGTGGTACGAGGACTGGAACGGGGTCTACTCAGCCTCGGGTGGCCCAAATGTGTCGAGGGGGTTCGATTCCCCCTCAGCCTTCCTCGAAATGGTTTTCCGTGGTTTCCCACTTCGTCTTCGGGCAAATGCCGGGATGGTACCTTCTTCAAGGCTACGGCCGCCTCCTTCCCTCTTCCTTACCTATCCATCCTCACCATCCCTTACCTTCCCTCATGAGGCCCCTGTTCGCTTTGCAGGTGAGGCCGCCTGGGCGAGGTGCCAATCCCACCTCACCAGTTGTATCCCTTCCGATTCGATGTTCCCAGCTCTAGGACACTGCCCGTAGAGGCGGTAGTGGTGAGTTCCCTCGCTGAGTCCGTGGGTTCCACCAACCTGGAGGGTAAACGAGTAAAAGAAAAAAGAAGATTTTACGTTGAATTTCAATTGTACGATTGAAAAATGTAAATAGCTGCAGTTTTCTTTTTATACATCGAGTTGAGCCTCAATGGACAGCGTGCTATCAACCAACTTCACTTTAGAGTCCAGGTCTTCTTCTTGTTCCGGCTGTTAAGGATGTTTGATTGTTTAGCCCGCGCCTCCAGTATTTGTTAAGGATGTTTGATTGGTCTGAGGGCTGAACTGATCCGTTTTAGAGGGATTCACCCCGCGCCTTCAACCATTTGTTAAGGATGTTTGATTGTTTAGCCCGCGCCTCCAGTGTTTGTTAAGGATGTTTGATTGGTGCCTTAACCACCATTAAAAAGGGTTGTTGATTATTGGGCATCCTTGCATCTACGGGAATGTTCTAGGATGCCTTATGAAGAACTGCGGACACGTTTAGAGAGCAATTGACATACCGGGGAACTGGCGGGAGGAATACTCACCTAGCTTACCTTAAAGTAGCTTAGTAGGCCGCACGCTGGCTGTGTACCGCCTCCTGTTGGGCAGCGTTCGGGGGAGATCTTAAACTAGGTATTAATCTAAAGGGAAGGGCTTCTTATTCTAAACGAAATAAAGTGGTAATCATTAGACTGTTCAAAAAGGGGGTTTATTATGTAATCGTGGCAATGGCAAGAGGGGAGGATGGAAATAATAACCTAGGGGGAAAAATGGAATCTAGCAGGCACGTTATCACTCACCCCACCGTTGATACCGGTCTTCTATGATGTTGGTGGCGTTGGGACAACTCCGATAGAGCATCAGACTATCACAGCGTCCAAGTAAGAGAGCGGCCAGGTTAGATTAGAGACCGCGGCGCGTGTCCGTACCTCTATTTATAGGTAAAATGTGCATTGTCAGTCCACTCAGCGGTATCTTGGGAGTGTAATGTCCGCTGTGTCCTGTCTAACTGCTTGCTGTTGGACCTTAGGTCTATGACCTACGGCTTACTCCGTAGTCGTGTTGCCATGTCGTCTTTTACGTAGTTACTTCTGATTATATTTTATGTATGTATAGGCACAGTCCTTTTATAAAGGGCTGGGGCTGGGACACGGCTTTGACTTCTGCCAGTGTCTTCTGACCCCAGCGATGAGTGACTGTTTATGTTCTTCGGACAAAGGTCCTCTCCGTCTTCCGGTCGATACCATTTTAAAACCTTGGTAGTTGTTCACCAATGTTCTAAATGTGTTTCTTAAGGAATTTCTCAGTCTGGAATAGCAATTTGCTTGAGATCTTTTCGTATTCGCCTTAGACTTTATGAAACTCCATATTATTTTCGTTAATAGCTGCAGTACTCCTATGCTGAGAACATATTAAACAAATAGTGATCATTCTCATTTGCAGTAGGTGGTGCTGGTGGAGATCGAAATCATTTGCCCTAAATTCTTCTAGTCAGAAATAGGCATACCTTCGAAGAGAGCTCTCTCTCTCTCCCTCTCTCTCTCTAACGTTGTTGAAAATCCACAGCCTGCTTCCAGTCTCTGACCGGGTCAGGAATGGAATGAATGAAGCCCCCATCTAGCGGCGAGGATATGAACTGTGCCGGCTGCCGAGGTCTGACGCACTCCTCTGGGGAAATGATTATATGAATGACAGATGAAATGAAATGTTAGTGGAGAGTGTTGCTGGAATGAAATTTTGACAGGGAAAACCGGAGTACCCGGAGAAAAACCCGTCTGCCTCCGTTTTGTCCAGGACAGATCTCACATGGAGTGACCGGGATTTGAACCACGGACCCAGCGGTGAGAGGCCGGCGTGCTGCCGCCTAAGCCACAGAGGCTTTTCTAACGTTCTTAAACCTACCATTTTACATCGCAACAATGAGCATACTTTTCACAGCAATGTTGTCGAGTGACATACTACACTGCCGGCCAGAAAAAACGTAACATTTAGGAAAATGTAAGTTGTCGAAAAGTCTTTTATAATTTCGTTCTTTATATTGGTTTTCTTTTCCGTCTCGAGTCAAAGGATCATGTTTTGTACATTTGGGAAGAAGAAGAATATATACGGTTTATAAAGGGATTCTATCGGTTACGTCTCAAAACGCACGAGCTAAAAATAGTAACTCACGACTCCGGAGAGCATGTGTCTGTGATGATCGCAGGGAGTATGAGCTGTACGGTAACTCACACTGCCTCTCAACCCACATTTGTCCACCCAGTTTTAGAATGGGATTTCCTTTGTATTGTTTTAACAGGAATTATCAACCTACCACAGACCAAATTCTCCAAGTATAACGCTGATTTTTACTCAGTCAATCTCCTTGGTATCATCAAGAAGGCTCATTGCAATCATGGACGTCGTTATTTTGCGTATGGATACAAAGCGACAGCCAATGGTCATTCATTGACAAAACAATTGAAAGGCGCCTAGTAAGCACGTGGAATGCTCATATCTGCCAACCCTGTCAAGCATCTTGCCACGGTGGATGAGTGGTTATCGTGTCGGACTACCAACCCGAAGCTTGCAGGTTCGCTCCTGGCCGTGGTATGTGATTTTTTTGAACGGCGACAAAAATCACGACATGCATGTCATACGTTGTTGTCATGTTAAAGAACCCATTTGAATTCAGTAGGCCGTGTTCATAATGGCAAAATTAATCATGGATTTTCCGCCAACACAAAGTTCCTCCATTCTCTACTAGAAAGCGCTGTAGTGTCAAGGAGCTTAGATATCTAACCCCCTTGACTTTCATAGCGTTCCAAGGAACGACGAAATTCGACATGCAAGTTGCCCTCTGGGCGCAAAGAACAAAGCTTGCACCCGGCACCCTTGGCCATACGATATTACTATTATTAACCCTATCAAGTGACTTAGGTGTATATTGTGTTGGTCCTGAACAGAAACAAATGATTAGCGGCTTATTCGGCCTACATTAACTTTACAGCTTCGCGCTTTCACTGTTATTGAGATGTGAGGATGGCGGTTTGTTATGGTATTATTGGGCTCTCATCTAATGACTTGTTATTCAGTATTCAGTTTGGTTGCGGTAAAGATGAGTGAAGACTCATTGTGTTGTGATTTTTTAGAGTGAGTCATTTTGATTTAAGCACAAAATATTGCAATTAAAGTAGCAACCTATCTTCATGACAATTTGCTAAAAATCAAAGAACTTCATTTACAGTCATCTGAAAGTAAACTTGTAGGTGAAAAATGATCTTTCCCTTAAAACCAAGTTGTTGTTTATGTTCCTTGCATTTCAGTTCAAATATAATGGCAGTAAAAATAATTGTGTGTTCATTATTTGAAAACACCCAAGTGTTACGCTTCTCTTTGGTCCGCAGTGTATTTAAAGGAAAAAAGAGAAATGTCGAGTTTCTTCTAATTACTTGAGTAATCTATGTATTTGAAACGCTAAGGTGATTTTGTTACCGCGAGATTGAGAAAACGTTTTAACCGATTGACTTCGTAATACATTCTAACGAGAGCTCTTGGCATCTAGATTTGCAGGGTATATTTAAAAGGAAAATATATGTTAGGGTATATTTTTAAATTATTAAAGAAAAATGTAATATTTGTCACTTCCGCGCTTGCGCACAATAGCTCTGTTCCACCACAGAAATGGCGGAGCCCGCCGCGTCTTACTGAGATCTTTGTTTGTGATAGTTACAATGGGGGGAAATATTGTTGTGGCTCTATGACTCAAACTTTTGGAAGAAGTATATGTGGAGGCAAATCACTTAACGGGCAGAGGGCTATAATCCTTCGACTTGATTCAACATCGTCCGAAAAAACACATTAATTTTCCAATTTGCAATTCGCTTGGCGTACTTTATCACAATTAATAAAGCTCAAGGGGAAACTCTGGAACATGTAGGTCCCTATTTGCGTGATCAAGGTTTCAGTCATGGCCAGTTATATGTTGCGAAGTCGATCTTTCGACACCCTTAAAGTAGCAACAGTGTCAAAAAGCAATCGTTCAAAAAATGCATTTAAGAGGAACCTTCAGTGAATATTTTCCCAATGACCGTCATGTTTTGACGGGTATCAACTAGTTATTATTAAATAATGTATTTGATCCCAAATGCACAGGGGGGCGTGGTGGCTCAGAGGTCTAGCTGTATGCCTCTCACCAAGGCGGTCCGGGTTCGATTCCCGGTCAATGCATGTGAGATTTTCGAAGTGAAATGCCATGTCCTGTGGTTCGGATTCCACGTAAAAAGGAGGTCCCGTGGCTCATGATCTCAAGATTAACGGTCACGCTAAACTACAAGCTTCCTTCCTTCCTTCCAAATGCACAATTATATTAGAGGAAAAGTGTACACATTCATTTATGATAATTTACTTCAAAATGTTTTATTAAAATCATGTTTCGGATTGTGTGTTGCGTTGTTAATGTTACTGTTTTTATTGAAGCGAGCTTTGCCTCCTTTGGGAAATACATGTTCTTTGTTATTTAGTTTGGAATATCCTAGTTGTTCGAAGTTTAATTTGGTTCACTCTCCTCTGCTTCACACAACGTCATTGAGCTATCTTAATAACACTTATATTGGTAACTGTAGTTAATTTAACTGATATTGTGTGATTATTCGATAGTTTTTGGCCGGAAAGAACCACAGGCCGGTCGAAGAACAGCTACTACTGCTATTTTTTTTTCTTTATCAACGTTAGGGTGATTTCGTATTTAGGTATATTCCTCAAAATTTTCAACTGACCATCATGTGTATATTTAACTCTGTTTTGAGAGGCGGAAGACCTCACTGTTAAGTTCTTTTAAAGACCATCATCATTAGGGTATTTGGCCATGGTGAGGCCAATCTTGGAATACGGGTCAGTGGTTTGGGACCCGTATCAGGTAGAGCTCATTACCTCGTATCACTTATCCAACGTTTTCATTGCATTATTTCTCTACCTTGCAAAAACTAACCAAACTAACAGTCTTAACCTAGCCATTTCAACGTATCTAATTTTTTTTTAGCAAGACTTAACTTTATTCATGTTTTTCTTACTTTACAAATTTGGTAACAGATCGTTTTTTTTTGTTTTTGTTTTTGTTTTTAACTCTAATTTGTGAGTTTTTGAAAGAAGAATATTTTTAGAACCCTCTGTTATGGCAAATTTATATTAAGTATACTGTATGTTTTTAAACCTTTTCATATCCTAATATTAAGTACTAGCATTACCCGTTGCGGCTTCGCCCGCGAATATTCTAGTTGTAAAGAGTACACTTAGCAAAATCTCAATCATGAATGCTATGACTGATTTATCCTTGGTATGAATATTCAGACTTTATCAATTCAGCTACTGGTGCAGTGGTTAGGGGTTTGCCATTCCTTCATAGGTATATCAGAGCGAAGTTAGTTTTCTGGGAATATCACAGACACTGCTAATTTAAGGGCCTTTAAATGTGGTTTTCGGAGACCCTTTATAGTCGGGTAAAAATACCTTTCGTATTACACTCACACGTGAAAATTGCGTGAAAAAATCTAGAGTGACCCTTGACCACCTTAAGCGCATTATACTGTATGTATTGATGAATTTTACAGCTTAATTTGGTTCAGTGATAACCTTATAACCGTCTGGAAACTTTCACAGTAATGTAATAATTGGAATTGCATTGCGTCTTACAGAAATAGATGGACCTGTGAGATTCTGTTACCATGGTTACCGTGTTGCATTCTTTCGTTATTTCATTGTAAATATACATGTTTTAAGGTATTTATTTAATTGTGAGGCATTTAAAGAGTAAGTGGGTGCGTTTCGCGTACGCATTGGGTTATGCTGAACCTGTAGGTACCCCATATGTGTAGGTTGGTGTTAACAGGACCTTATTTTCGGTACAAAACTGGAATGGGACCTTAGCAGAATAATATAGGGAGGTCACAATGCGACTGAAAGTGCTACATATATCGTCTTATACAGTACATTTTATGATAACAAATACGGTAGTTCAATTGTTGTCAAGTACACAGGAACTGTTGCTTCCATTACCTGACTACTAAACTGGAAGTTCGTTATGCATATGGAAGGCGGAAGTGGCAAACGCAAGAAATGTGGAATTGAATGCTGAGGCTCCTTTGTATCCCCATAGAACGGTGTGACCCCTTTAGGATTGGGTCAGTAACAGTGCTCAATATGTCACACGCAGACTTGAGAGGTGGAAAAGGAAAGGAAGAAATGTGAATTACGTCATCTCAACACCGAGGAGAAGCAGTTACCACACTCTTCTTGTTCCTGAAAGGACTTGCAATTACTGCAACTTTCTTATCCGTGTACTGTGTTCTCAAGTGGCAGAGGGCTGGGGAATGTCGGGGTTCAACCTTGTGGAATTTTTAGTAGTAATTTTATTTGTCGATTAATCGAAGCATAACAAACGAGTAATAGCTAAAAAAAAAACGTTTAATCTATTGTGCGTTTATTCGATTGTGCGTTTAATCGATTAAATGGTAGGTCGAATAATCGATTCATTTTATTTGTCTATTATTCGAAGCATAACAAACGATTAATAGCTAAACAAAACGTTTATTGTGCGTTTAATCGATTGTATGTTTAATCGATTAATTGGCAGGTCGAATAATCGATTAATTTTATTTGACGATTAATCTAAGCATAACAAACGATTAATAGCTAAAAAAAAGTTTAATATATTGTGCGTTTAATCGATTTTGCGATTAATCGATTGTGCGTTTAATCGATTAATTGATTAATTGGTAGGTCGAATAATCGATTAATTTTATTTGACGATTAATCGAAGCATAACAAACGATTAATAGCTTTAAAAAGTTTCATATATTGTGCGTTTAATCGATTGTGCGTTTAATCGATTAATCAGTTAATTGGTAGGTCGAATAATCGATTAATTTTATGTGTCGATTAATCGAAGCATAACAAACGATTAATAGCTAAAAAACGTTTAATCTATTGTGCGTTTAAGCGATTGTGCGTTTAATCGATTAATAGATTAATCGGTAGGTCGAATAATCGATTAATTGTTTTGTCGATTAATCAATGTACTTCGCTCCTTTCACTACGCTCTCACAGAAACCAAAGAGACATTTAATTAATTCAAATACAATATATTGTACCACACTACACTGACCGGCAAAAAAAAAAAAGACGATCACTTGAAAAATTCACCATTACAGTGCAGTTGAACGTCGTTTATCCGGACGTCAAACAACCGACGTCAATTATCCGGACGAGCAAAAAAAGTCCGAGCAGCGCGCGCTTACTGTTGTTATGCGGAAGTGCGCGAGTTACGTTACTCGACTCGAATCCCGGACGGGATCCCAGTTAAGTTTGTCGCTTAACAATTATATCGTGGCTAGCGTGCTAAGCTAGGTCCTCACAGGTTCTCACGAGTCTGAGTGATATCTATTTCAAATGAAGCGAAGAGTTCAATTGATATATTTATTGTTTCGACTAGTTGGTGTATTCTTGGAATACACGGTACGAGAGAGATAAAAATTTTAATGCTCCTTGCATGTTCATTCCTTCCTCTTTGTCAAACACCAACAGTGATCTTCTATTTTCTCTTAGGTGTTCAGGTCGCTTATATCCTTTATGAGTCTGTTCTAGATATATATCTTCCATGACCCACCTAGCGTCATCTAGCAGCGAATCTCTGAAGCTCTTCAATTCTTCCTGGTGCAAGAGGACTTCTTTCTCCTTCTGGCCACCAGATATTGCTGCCATCGCCAGCTATTATCTCCTTGATCAAGAGAACTCTGTCTACTTTTTCACTCACCATGCTGCGCTAGTATCGCCTGTTATCAACTCTTTGAAGACCAGCTCATCAAGAGAAAATCATTTTTTGTTATAAAGTTGGCAATGTTTATATGTTCTCCTTTTGTCTCCTACCCCCCACTCTTTTCTCCTCCCTTGGACCCTCCGTGCTCCGTTGAGCAGGTCTCACTTCTCAGTCGGCAGTTGACTCGGTCAGTTAAGGCTCCACTAGAGCCAGTCTCCTCAAACCAAGAGGCAAACTCTCTTCTACGCCATGTTGGCAAGGTAGTTATCGTCAAAAGGAACTTTACCTTCAACATGAAATCAAGATAAGTACCATCTTAAAGTTTTAACCTCATCTTCATGGTTTTAACTTTCACGTGCTTTTAACGATACTTTTATAGACAGTGTGAGATTATTTATTTTGGGGCAAAAATCATTCTTCGTGGGATTTGCCATGTTGAGCTTTTGTTCGTATAAGCCAACCTTACTAAAAAAGAGCTTTTCTTAAGCTATTCAAATGAGAAATCCTCTCACTACGTGGGATATTATCTAATACCCGCTGTCTATAATTCACCAAGCTAGTTCCTCCGTTGGATTTTCTTGACCCCATTTTTCTATAAAGATCGTTCTGGAACCTTCCAGATTCTGTACTTGATCTACAAGTCCTGTCGTCATGTATTTTTCCTCACTCGTGAGAATACTATTTTAAAATTGAAGAATCTCATTTCTGAATTAAAAGCTTAATAGCTAACTTTCTTCCACCGCTGGAACCGCTGGAATGTTCTATGGTACATTTAATTGTAACTCCCAACTTTCTCAAGAAATAGACTCTCGCCTATCTAGTGCAATCGGTTATTTTCCTCATTGCAATAACTTTCTTTCTCATAAACTTTCGTGTTTCTACAGTGAACTTTGCATCCATCTTTACAGACTATAGTGATAACCAGTGCTTGCTCCACTTTTCTACCGCGTCGCGATCGTCCGTTTATATTAAATACGGCCATGAACATTGATCCTATATCCCAATGATCTTTCCTCAACCTTCTACTAACAACCCATATTAATAAAATTGTAACTTTTCTATAAGGTGTCACTCTCGAAGTGCCCTTCCATTTTTTCTTGTTTAACATTAATTAATTACTGTATAACTAAGTGTTTTAAACACGATTTAAACTTACATTGTTTCTTCCCTATAATCAGGGAAAACAATTCTTTCAACTCTTGCGTGAGTTATTTCTAGGTTTCACGAAATGGAAACTGTCCCATTTGTCTAGTGATTCCTACTCAAACTTGGGAAGTCTAGAACCTTCCTTTTGACTTTCTTCAGGTTTCACAGTAAGTGACCTGCCCTCTTGTGTATAATGGTCATAAAAGTAATGCAGCTTAAATATAAGAAGTTGTAGGAACTTCTATCTTATCTTCATGTTTTTCTTATTGTTATTTTTGAAGTTGTCACTTTTTCTCGAATATTCTCTCAGAAATTTCTTAAAGTACACTCCTTGTACTCAATCTAATGTCTTAACTTTATAATTATTTCATTTGTCTTTTTTTAATCTCACAAAGATTTTAGAACATATATGAGGTTTGAAACCTCATAAATTGTCAATTGCCTGGAGCAATTTCTAAATGTTAGGAGGTCTGCGACCCCATTTGTTAAACAATTTAAATGATATATATTTGCCAAAAAGATATTAATTATTTGTTAAATTCGTTACACTCCATTGCCTTGTTAAATAAATTAAATATTTGTTTTTGGATTTATCATTTCGCTAGTACAACGATTAGGTAGGATTCTGTCTTCCTTGGCTCTCCCTACTAAATGTCATTAAATCCATTAATAGGGCTTTCACCACTCGTTGCATTTGAGCAAGAACTCTTAGTAGTAACCACACTAAAGATTCTTTTAGCTTTAATAGCTAATTCTAATTGGCCAGTAAGGCAAGTAAAGCTCGCTACGCCAGCTACCTGCTTGTGGAGATCCTCTCCGAAAACTTATGGTCAGTTTTCCAAAAGATAAGTGTTTCTTTTTGTCTAAACTTTTAGTCGGCTACTGGCTGGTTAAAAGCTTAGCAATTTCCAAATGCAACTAATGGTTCATTTACCAAATTTATTTTCAAAGGCATAATTCCTCTATCACCATCCGTTTTGGAAGCACTTGGTCACTGTTCAGGAAGCTTATAACTTCGAAAACTGGAAATACCACACTTGATTCAAATTATTGTCATTCTTCGAATTACTTTGAAAAAACGAATTTCTTTGAAAAGACATACAATAAGTCTGTCACTTTCAGTCGTGCCAGACCAACACCCTTCCCCATAGTAGCTTTATACTTGCTTGAGAGGGAATAAACTAAGGCCACTCTCCAGCAAACCGCCCAAGTTCTAGCTGTGTTTCCCGTCAGCTTAGACCAAGTCCTTACTTATTTTAGGTATAAAAGAACGAATTTTCAGTGGCAACCACCTATAAGTGTATTGAAAGTTAAATTTATAACTTTTGTGGGACTCTCCTCCTATTTTTCTATCCTTTTTCTCCAATCCAAAATCTAATTCCTTTTCTTAATCATCTTCCCTTGGTGGGTGGGTTATTCCTTAGCCAATAATCTACCCACTAGTCACTAATACATTTGAAGTTATTTACAAGTGCCGAGGCATGAAGCCCGACTACCAACCAGTTCAGTTGGTTAGTCTTAAGATTACTGAGTTACAAGAGACTGGAGCTCTGTGAGTCCAGGGTTTTATTAGAATTAAACAAGTCTAGGTGGGATACAGTACAATCTTACTGGCTAGTTACCAGAGTAGAGGGGGACACACATGGAAGGGGCTGGTAGTGGTCTGGAGTAAGGAACATACGTCACGGAAATATCTGGCTGGACTCTGCCAAGCACGAGACTGTGTCTCATCTGAACCCTGAGCTGTTTTGTAATTATTCATAGCATGCTAGGCACAAGGGTATGTGTCATTTGGACCTCGAGTTGTTATAAAATATTATACTGAGAAATGATTCATAACTGGCAAGGCACGAGTTGGTGCGTCCTCTGGACTTTGAGTTGTTATCAGATTACACACAGCTCGAGTCACTTAGTATTGAGAAATTAGCATACATACTGTCTGTTGAAACTCGGCTGACACTCTTGCAGTAATGATAATAATAATAATTCAGCTTTTAGAAGCTGAATCCATTAATATTGGTGGTTGTGGGTTCTAATCCCGACGAGGAATATTACTCCTCCCCTCTTTCTTTAACGTTACTGCCCTCAGTAACATTCTTATTTCTAATTTTTACAGATTTACATAATGTATACAGTCTTTTCCTGAACATGATTATAACAATACCTGTTATTAATAGCACAAGAATGACATTGGTAGATACGAATATTTTTGTACCAATAGAAGTTATAGGAATTGGTTTTAGTTCCAGTTTCAATTTCTTTGCATCTAAATGGGAAATGGGAAACTTAATTTCATTTTTATTGCAGGTTCATTCTGAATATTTAAGGATGGGAAAGTATGAATGTAATTGGTAGGTTTTTGTTGTAAAGTTATTCCCATACTGGAAATAGGACAAGATTCATTAGAATAAATTACCTGTGGTCCTGAAATCTCTACGGATTTCTGGGATTCTGGGCACGTTTGTAGAATTACCTCTGGATCGTTAGTAAGGAACAGAATGTGTTCCTTGTTTAGGGGTCTAAATATTTTTACATTATTCTTTACAGAAGCAAATTCACATCCTGCAGTGTTTGTTAAATTACAATTTGTGATTCTGGTGTTATAATATAAACACACATAAGTTTGAGTGTTCTTAATACATGGTACAGTGGACCATTTCAAAATTGGACCTTGTAGGTAATATTTTTCAGAAGGGACAAGTACAATATTATTAATAGTGGGTATAGGGGTTACATCATATAGTTTGTATTGGTTTCCATCCGTTATTGGCATGGAGAGAATTATAATTATTTCTTCGTCCAGCATAAGGACTTGAGTCTTTGACAATTTCAGGTTTTCATACTGATGGTATTGATCAGTATGGATCATACTCTGTGTAGGGTAGATTGATAACAAATGTTTGACTATGTTAGTTAAGTCTTTTCTTGAGAACAATTTTACATTTGTCATTTCATGGAATGAGAGACTAATGGTCTCTTGAAACACTCGCATGATTTCTTGGAATTTGTTGATGCTCAGTAACACGTATTGGATGTTTTCTAGTAGATTTATCTTGAAGTCTTCTGTTCGAAGTATACCTTGGATTACCTTCATATTGCCATTAACATGATTCATTTCATCATAAAATTTTTGAGCAATTGAATTTGTGAATGATACTAGTTTAGTTATATGTTTAATTTCATTAGTACGGCTTTGTTTTTGGAATGTCTAATTGACTTTGTAAAATATCTAAATCATCCTGGTCTAGATTGCTAGAGATGAACTTAATTACTTTTCCTAATCCATTTATTAGACCACGTTTAGTTCTATTAGATGTATTAGGTATTAGTTTATTTAATTCCTTTTTTGCATTTTTAGTTATCTCAGTTAGTTCATATATTAAGTGCGGAAATGTATTATTACTTTTTAATAAAAGGCTAGAGACAGTATCATCAATATTTTTGTACGAATCTTTTAAAGTAGTAAGATTGAAATGAAACATGAATTTATGGTAATTATTGATTACCAATACAGATCCCATGAGGTCGGCATAAAATCCTGACGTTGTTATGGGTTCGGTATAGATGATGGCATATCATGGTAGGAATCTGGGTAGAGAAGAAATTTCCTTTTAGGTTTAATGTCACGGAAATTTCTGACATGGGTCTTGCCATTTTTCATTTTGCAGTATACTCGGTTTTCTTCAAGTTTGGTTATTGTGCCTTCATTATATAGGTTTCTGGATTTGCTATTTCTGCTTAGAGTGTCTAGGACATATACAGTTTCACCTGTTTGATAGGAGTGCTCGAAATTGGAATCTTTTTGGGTCGGGTTTACTTTCATTTAAGATTTTCAACTGGTTTCCTTGTTTCTCGATATATTCATTACTTTTTGGAGACGAGGAGACACATTGAGAAGTATCAATATGAATCTGAGAAAATGTGTAGTCGGCTGTTATAGGACCTTGGTTTGATACCTCGTTAGGGTGTCTTTCATATTTATTTCTATGACATAAGTTACACTGATTTATTACATTTGTAATTTGTTCTTTTAAGTGTGGCCAATAGTACTTGGTTCGAAGGTGTTCAAACGTTTCTATAATACCATTGTGATTTATTGAATGATATTGTTGAATTAATAGTTTCTGTGTTTCTGGACATTTAATGTCCTCCAAAAATGTAGTTGTTCTGATAATTACTAGCTCTGACGTGAATAATTTCTGGCATGTTCTAATGAATGGGATTTCAAGGGTTAGATCATTTAAGTAAATGGCGTACTTGTTTGAGGTGTTGATTACTTTAAGTAAGTGTTTGTTCAAATCTTGTTGAAGGTTTTTCTGTGTTACTATCATAACGTGTCGTGTGTATTTCTTGAACAGTTTCTGTTCAAGAACCGTAGGGACATTACCATATTTTAAGATAATTTGATTTCGGTTTTGGTTCAAATTAAGCACTGATGTTTTCAGTGTGAAGATAGGATCTTCCTGATTCGAGTGTATGGTTTCATTATCAATTTCGTCTTGATATGTGGCATCTCCGGGGATGGCTACATTCGAGACTGTTTCGTCGTTCACATTTACTTGTATTCTAGAAAGTGTGACTGCAACGTGATTGGTCTTTCTTTTGACATATTTGATGTCAAAATCAAATTCTTCTAGTTTTGTGTGGGGATATTCTTGAATGTCACCGTATGTGATGGAGTTCATTTCCAGTGACTCAACTAAAATCGGTTCCTTAAACTCTTGTTTTAATTGTGTTTCTGTGGGGTATATGACTTGGTGGTTTTTGGCATCTAAGAGATACATTTCACCATATTTAGAATTCAGAATATACTCATCTCCTTTCTCGATGTTGACAGGAATCGCAGTGTTATGTGTATCTACTGCGGGTTGAAAATGATTCACTTGCTTATTACTCGAATGAAAATGGAATGGTATGGCTTTATTGGCTAGCGTAACTAGGTTCGATTCATAATCTATCTTCGCACCTAGTTTGACAAAATCATCTGTGCCAATTAGCGCATCGAAATAATCATGCCATTGCATGACTCTAAAGTCTACGGGAGTGTCAATTTCATATTCTGAAAAGATAGGGAATTGTATGTTTTCTTCGCCCATCGATTGCGAATGAACTGATTGTATACAGAACGGTTCTTGGAACAAATATTCTGCAAAGTGTTGGTGTGCGACTCTCGGATTCATTATAGAATTGCAAGCACCACTGTCTATTAAAATTTTATAACCAAATAGAGTGATGAATGGTAATTTAGGAGCATTTCTTATGTTATTTAAGTCTTCGCTTGAGAGGACTGAGCCAAGAGAAAATCCTGACTTTGTTCATGATCTTCATTGAATGAGTATGGGGATGGGTGGACTGTGTCGTATTCGAACTCGTGTTCGTGCGGTTGTGTTTCTTCAAAATATTCTGACGTGTGTGCCTCCTGAAAGTATTCTGATGGCACATAGTCATAATCGTTGGTTTCTTCTGCGTGCGCATTTACATTCCCTCGGATGGTGGATACACCAGACATAGGCTTATGATAACTTTGGTTATTAGGTGTGAAACGTCGGCCTATGTTATTTGGCGTAGGATAAGGACGATTCATTGGTTTAAAGGGTTGTTGGTTCTGAGGTTTGAAAGTCGGTGGGTTCGGACCTTGAAAGGGTCTGAAGTTTGGTGATTGGTTAGGGATTATGAATTGTTGGTTAGGTTGGTTGGAGAAAGAACGTGGATGAGGAAAATAGTGGCTTTGTGGCCTTGGATATGCAAACGGATTGTGGGCAGTATGGTTTAGTGGTTGTGTCGCTAGACTGAATCTGTTAGGTAGTGACTGTATGAATGGTCTGAGGCTGGCATGGTTATTTGGAGGATGTTTCTGTATCCCTCTCAATTGATCCATGTAATTCTCGTGAGCACGGTCATTATCGTAAGTCCTGCAATGTCTCAGTGCGTGACTTAAATCTGTGATTTGTGCATAGCGCAGATATGCTCGGTACGGCTCTAAGATAACGGCTTTGAAAGTGTTTAAACTCAGATCGTCTAGCTCTCTTAGTTTGAGCTCTAAGATCTGATCCCTGTAGTTTAATTTGCATAAACTTTTACATTGTAAGACTAGAGCGTCTAGTCTGTCGTGATAATCTGTGTAAGCCTCACTTTTCTTTTGGAAGCAATTAGAAATTTCTTGAACTAGCAGTCTTTCATTTTTTACGTCACCAAATTTCCTGATCACTTTTTCTTTAAATTTCTCATAACTAGAGTTGGCATCCAGATCTAAAATAGTACTAGCTTCTCCTTTTAGTTTCGATTTGACAATATTAAATAAAAAGTCATTAATGATGTTAGCGTTGGGAACTGCATTAGCTTTCCTGTGAGTATTTAAGAAACTATCACATTTCGCAAGAAAGTAGTCTAGACTGCAAGTACTTCCATTAAATTCGGGTAGCAATTGTATTTGAGCGTACTCAAATTTTTATAGCAATTCTGTCTCAGGCATTGTGATTTACTATAATTAATTAATTGACTAGTTAATTGAATAATTGAAAATTATTAACTTATTTATTATTATTATTAATTTGAAAGATTAATGATATGTGGATATCCCGTTTAGATTCTCCACAATATAAGCTAGTAAAATGATATTTATTCTGACATGAGAATGATGATTGATGATGATGTTTTTGTTTATATAAAAAAGGTTTAGTTTCAATATTAATTCAAAAAGAGGATAAAAAGTGTAAGGTCCACTAAATCAGAAAGCACTTTGATTATTCTTTTTGAAAGGCACAAATATTTATTATTATGTATTTATTATTTGTTTTATTTTATTAATTTAATTCAAACGAAATAACAAAGCATACTCTGCTAGTCAAAGTTTACCGTAATTTGCTTCCGTTTGAAAGGCAAGAATTTATTATTTAATTTTTTATTTTACAAGTATTAGTTCAAAATGAAATAGGAAAAGCGACGTATCTTTCGATCAAGCTAAATCCTTTTTCATTTGAAAGGCAAAACAAATTATTATTATCTTAGTATCTATGTTTTAATTCAAAAGAAAATAGTGATATGCGAAAACCCCGTTTAGATTTACACAAACTCACTCCTCTTTTAAAGGGCAAAATGAATTTATTATTATTGCTCTTGTTACTGTAAGTTAAGAATGAACCATGCTGTTGGTAGCAATATTTAGGCAGTACAATAAGGTATTTCAAATGTAACTTACAGGCAGGAAAGGATGATCAGCTTGGACTGCATCTTCCTTGGTCTGTAGTTGTAGTCGGTTGGTTTTTCTTCTGCGATGTCGAGCGAGCGAGCCCCTTTTCAGAGCTGTCGGTGCGCACGCACAGCAGCAACGTACGGCGATAGGCTGTAGTCGAAAGGCGCTGCTTCGATCGTTGGATTCTTGGAGCGTTGTCGGCTTACTTCCTCTCGTTCTGTAGTCGGTTGGTACTCTTCGGCGTCGTTGAGCGATCGAAAAGCGCTTCTGGAGCGTTGTCGGTTTACTCGAACGGCGATGGCGGTTGGTTGCTGCGAAAGGCGCTTCTGGAGCGTTGTCGGCTAGCTTCCTTCCTTCAAGCTAGCGTAGTCGGTTGTGGTCGAAAAGCCTCCAGTGAGGTTGTCAGTTCCACTCCTAACTAGCTGGCTGGTTCAAATGAAATAGATTACTTCAGTAGTTTTCGGGAAGATAACTGGCTTTGCTAGACGAGTGACGAAAGGCGATTCTGGATCGTTGTCTGAACACTTCATCCAACTAGCACGTAGATCTAGTGGCGATCATTTATCTATCCCGGACGGCAGGCCCCCAGTTAAGTTACTCGACTCGAATCCCGGACGGGATCCCAGTTAAGTTTGTCGCTTAACAATTATATCGTGGCTAGCGTGCTAAGCTAGGTCCTCACAGGTTCTCACGAGTCTGAGTGATATCTATTTCAAATGAAGCGAAGAGTTCAATTGATATATTTATTGTTTCGACTAGTCACTAATACATTTGAAGTTATTTACAAGTGCCGAGGCATGAAGCCCGACTGCCAACCAGTTCAGTTGGTTAGTCTTAAGATTACTGAGTTACAAGAGACTGGAGCTCTGTGAGTCCAGGGTTTTATTAGAATTAAACAAGTCACATGTCAATCCCTCTAGGTGGGATACAGTACAATCTTACTGGCTAGTTACCAGAGTAGAGGGGGGCACACATGGAAGGGGCTGGTAGTGATCTGGAGTAAGGAACATACGTCACGGAAATATCTGGCTGGACTCTGCCAAGCACGAGTCTGTGTCTCATCTGAACCCTGAGCTGTTTTGTAATTATTCATAGCATGCTAGGCACAAGGGTATGTGTCATTTGGACCTCGAGTTGTTATAAAATATTATACTGAGAAATGATTCATAGCTGGCAAGGCACGAGTTGGTGCGTCCTCTGGACTTTGAGTTGTTATCAGACTACACACAGCTCGAGTCACTTAGTATTGAGAAATTAGCATACATACTGTCTGTTGAAACTTGGCTGACACTCTTGCAGTAATGATAATAATAATAATTCAGCTTTTAGAAGCTGAATCCATTAATATTGGTGGTTGTGGGTTCTATTCCCGACGAGGAATATAACTCGCGCAGCCTACAGTAGTGAGTCGGTTCTCGTTTTCAATTGTTGTCGCCTACGGTTTGTTTGCTCTATAATGTTTCAACGTGTTACAGTAGCCTGCGTAGTGTACTGTATTGCGTTGTGAAAATGACTTTTACGAGTGGCAAAAAGGAAAAACGAAATCGCAATGTTTTATCGATTGAGAAAAGGCGGATATGATTAATTAACTGGATAAATGGGAGAGTGTGCAGTGTGTACTGAAAAATTACAGTGTAGGAAAATCCACAATATTTATGATTTGAAGAACCAAAAAGGTGAAATTCTGAATTATGCATCGAAGTTAGATAGTGAAGAGGGCTCTAAAAAGAGATGACCCATGAGATCAGCTACGGTTGAAAAATTGGAAGACGCGGCATACGTATGGTTTATTCAGACAAGAAGTAAGGGATATCCCATGTCTGGATCTTCGTTGTGTGAGAAAGCGTTGCACCTAAATGAGAAGCTTAGTGGTTCTCCCTATGTTCGATTATCCAGAAAAATCGTTATCCGGAACATTTTCGGTCCCAAGTAGTCCGGATAAACGACGTTCTACTGTGCTTTCATTCGAATTATAAATATGAACGGTTTAGGCCTAGTACAGTACATACTGTAGTTATAACTAGAGCCCTGCGCGGATAAACAAAACGCTATCCGCATCCGCCCCGCATCCGGAAAACCGTTATCCGCATCCGCCCCGCATTCGCACGTTTGTTATCTGAAATCTACTGGCATTACAATAGTATTTTAAATTAGATAACGCATAAATTACTAAAGCGATATATTTAGACATTTGAGAAAATAGACGTTCCCCTAATATAAGCTATGTAGTCATGTGCTATGTTTAAAAAGAATGTCATACCTCCAGAATTGCAACAGTTTCCTGTTCGGAGTGTTAATTATGCTTAATGCCATAATTTGAATGAGATTAGCTTAAATCATCTTACATTATTTTGTCATGAAAGAAACATTACAGGAAAATATGATATGTCATAAACATCAGGGTTCTAATTATGATATTAAACAAGTTCGGATCGCCTCCGTAGCGTAGCGGTCAGCATAGTTAGCTGCCGTCCCGGAGGTCCTGGGTTCGATTCCCGGCTCTGCCACGAAATTTGAAAAGTGGTATGAGGACTGGAACGGGGTCTACTCAGCCTCGGGTGGCCCAAATGAGTAGAGGGGGTTCGATTCCCACCTCAGCCTCGAAGTGCTTTTCTGTGGTTTCCCACTTCGTCTTCGGGCAAATGCCGGGATGGTACCTACTGTAAGGCCACGGCCGCCTCCTTCCCTCTTCCTAGCCTATCCATCCCTATCTTCCATCCCTTCCCCTCCCTCATGAGGCCCCTGTTCGCTTTGCAGGTGAGGCCGCCTGGGCGAAGTGCTGATCACACCTCCCCAGTTGTATCCATCCCGACCAGATGTTCCCAGCTCCAGGACAGTGCCCATAGAGGCGGTAGTGGTGAGTTCCCTCGCTGAGTCCGTGGGAACCACCAACCTAGAGGGTAAATTGACTAATTAAATAAAAATAAAAAAAACAAGTTCGGATTGTACTGTCAAAACTAACCGCAAATTTTCTTCAAACATTATCCGCAAATTATCCGCTATCCGCACAGCCATGCAAACTATATCCGCATGGTGAAAATGTTTGCGGATATCCGCGGGTTTATCCGCATCCGCGCAGGGCTTTAGTTATAACATGGATGTAACGTTAATTATTGGTTTCCTGGATGCATTACCATTCTTCATATCAATGTTTCACATAACAATAGCGACTCTTTGACATGATGCTGTTTCCCGTGGAAAGATGTCCGCGCCATCGCTATCGTCAACAATGCAATGCTTTGTTTTCTTTTTCCTTTTGCCACTTGTTGGCATAGGAGAAGATCAATACAGCCACATCCTCTGTTGTTCTTGTGCAATTCTGAAGCGAATGTGCGCTTCAGGCCTGAAGATGTTGCCAGGGGAGTGGCTCTGATCGAAAATGGTGGCGCGTACATCTTCCCACGGGAAACAGCATCATGTCCAATGAATCGCTATTGTTAAGTGGAACAATCGCATGAGGAATGATAATACATCCAGGAAAACAATTAACCTTGCTTCCATGCTATAAACAGTAACTTATGTGCAGGGCCAGATAATCTCGTAGTTCCGCCCCTTAAAACAACAATAACTAACTAACGTATATACTAGGCCTAGAGCGTTCATATTTATGATTTAAATAATAATATCGTATGGCCTCAGGTTCCGGGTGCAAGCTTTATTATTTGACACCCTGAGGGTTCCTTGCATGTCGAATTTCCTTGTCCCTTGACTATGAAAGTCAAGGAGGTCTGATGTTAGATATCTAAGCTCCTTGAACACTATAGCGCTTTCTAGTAGAGAAATGAGGAACTTTGTCTTGGCGTAAACTTCCGAGATTAATTTTGCCATTATGAACTCGGCCTACTGAATTCAAATGGTTTCTTTGACATGCCAACATCGTATGACATGCGTATCGTATTTTTGCCGCCTTTCAAAAAAATCACTTACCACGGCCAGGAGCGAACCTGCAATATTGGGGTTAGTAGACTGACACGATATCCACTCACCCACCGTGGCAAACTTATGATTGAAATGAAAGTAATGTTCGATATCTCAAGTGATCAGTTTTCTTAGCAGGTCAGTGTATTTTAAAATAATGTATTTTCTTTGTGAGAACTAAACAAAATAAAACAAAAAAGGTTCCTGTCCTAAGTTGTAAACATTGATCAAGAATTCAAAATCTTTGCTGAAAACTCTTCAATTTCTTTTTCCGAAACCCTTCCCAATTTGATTGATGCTTGTCCTTCCAATGTCACTGACTCTTATTTGGTGATTGTTAACATAAACAAGGAAGAACACTTTGTATATTTAGGTAAAAAGTAATTTCTATAGCTGTATATACTGTCTGTCTGTTAGGTAGTCAGCCCGAAGGCTGGTTGGATCCTCAAAAAGTTCCGCCGTTACTTTATGTGTGTCGATACCCACAAAAACCCAAGGCAGCACTATTTTGAGGCGTTCTAGGCAAGAAGAGGAGTGAGGTAGTTTGCCATTGCTTTCCTCACTGAGTCAGAACAGTAGTCCTAACCCTATGAGTTGAACCTTTCACAACATCCACAGGCACTGACTGTGCCCTGAAAGCCATTACTAAGCACCACCCATACCTTAGTAGCTTCCATATAATCACAGCCATGAGTTAGACTGAGACATCGGTGAAAAGACACCTTTTACTCTAGCCTGTGCCAACTGACAAATGCAAAAGTACTGTATTCATCAGGAGATGGCGAACAGGCCAATATATATACACACATCAAAAAAAGTTTTGCATCACCTCGGTTCCCAGATCTCCGGCATATAGACGTTGACTGTGTATATTGTATCCAAGATACAGTCCCTTTGACTGTTCATAGATGTCACTAAAACTGCTCAAAGATGTAAACAACCATGCATGAGCAGGGCCTATTAGACGGAGGGGGTACGACAGCCGATCAGTTCCAGTCATTCCACCAGGACGTAGGTACGCTGCTCATGTTGTCTGTAGTTCTACCATGCCTAGAAGGTCAATACCGCAGTTCGATCGCGTCCGCATTGTTACTTTGTGTCAAGAAGGGCTCTCAACAAGGGAAGTTTCCAGGCGTCTCAGAGTGAACCAAAGCGATGTTGTTCGGACATGGAGGAGGTACAGAGATACAGGAACTGTCGATGACAGGCCTCGCTCAGGCCGCCCAAGGGCTACTACTGTAGTGGATGACCGCTACTTACGGATTGCCGCTCGGAGGAACCCTGACAGCAATGCCACCATGTTGAATAATGCGTTTCGTTCAGCCACAGGACGTCGTGTTTCAACTCAAACTGTGCGCAATAGGCTGCATGATGCGCAACTTCACTCCCGACGTCCATGGCGAGGTCCAGCTTTGCAACCCCGACACCATGCAGCGCGGTACAGATGGGCCCAACAACATGCTGAATGGACCCCAAGGAATTGGCATCACGTTCTCTTCACCGATGAGTGTCGCATATGCCTTCAACCAGACAATCGTCGGAGACGTGTTTGGAGGCACCCTGGTCAGGCTGAACGTCTTAGACACACTGTCCAGCGAGTGCAGCAAGGTGGTGGTTCCCTGATGTTTTGGGGTGGCATTATGTGGGGCCGACGTACGCCACTGGTGGTCATGGAAGGCTCCGAAACGGCTTTACGATACCTGAATGACATCCTCCGACCCATAGTGCAACCATATCGGCAGAATATTGGAGAGGCATTTGTCTTCATGGACGACAATTCTCGACCTCATCGTGCACATCTTGTGAATGCGTTCCTTCAAGATAACGACATCGCTCGACTACAGTGGCCAGCATGTTCGCCAGACATGAACCCTATCGAACATGCCTGGGATATGTTGAAAAGGGCTGTTTATGGACGTCTTGACCCATCAACCACTCTGAGAGATTTACGCCGAATTGTCGTTGAGGAGTGGGACAATTTGGACCAACAGTGTCTTGATGAACTTGTGGATAGTATGCCACGACGAATACAGGCATGCATCAATGCAAGAGGACGTGCTACTGGGTATTAGAGGTAGTGGTGTGTACTGCAATCTGGACCACAAATGCTGAAAGTCTAGCTGTATGATGGTACAACATGCAATGTGTGGGTCTCATGAGCAATAAAACGAGCTGAAATGTTGTTTGTGTTGATCTCTATTCCCTTTGTATTTAAAGGTTCCGGAACTCTTGGAACCGAGGTGATGCAAAACTTTTTTTGATGTGTGTATATATATATATCATTCCAAAAATAAGCAATGACTTCTCATTTAAACTTCTTTTGGGGCGTGGTGATGCAGCGGTCAAGCTATTCGCCTCTCACCACGGCGGACCGGGTTCGATTCCTGGTCAACAATGCATGTGAGATTTTCAAAGTGAAATGCCGTGTTTTGTGGTTCGTATTCCACGTAAAATGGAGGCCCCGTTGATCATGATCACGAGATTAACGGTCACATAAAACTACAAACTTCCTTCCTTAAACTTCTTCTTCTTCTTCTTCTTCTTCTTGTACATTTTTCTGAGGGCAAAACTGTATTATTTCGAAGATAAGATCGGATGAATTCTTGAGCAGTTTTAAGAAGAAGAAGAGCAGGGATACGGTCAAAGAACACAAGACATTGATGGCTCAGAATAGGTTGTTGAAGAAAATGAGTACGACAGCAGTTCAGAAGTTTCAGGAGCAGTTGAAATAGAGATTGTTGATGACCAGGGCTAGGATGTTTAAGACCTAAGAATAGCCCGAATATGCAGGCAAATATGACCATAAAAATGACGAAATATGTTCTGGAAATGACTGATTTGAGTATGACGTGTCTTTTTAATATAAATTCAAGCGACAATCCCTTCGAGATTAAATTGTTAACTAAATTATTTATTCCTATTTTCATATTGAAATGAAAATCCACAGCCTGCTTCCAGTCTCCGACCGGGTCAGGAATGGAATGCATGACGCCGCCATCTAGCGGCGAGGATATGAACTGTGCCGGCTGCCGAGGCCTGACGCACTCCCCTGGGGCAATGATTAAATGAATGACAGGTGAAATGAAATGATAGTGGAGAGTGTTGCTGGAATGAAATTTTGACAGGGAAAACCGGAGTACCCGGAGAAAAACCTGTCTGCCTCCGTTCTGTCCAGCACAGATCTCACATGGAGTGACCGGGATTTGAACCACGGACCCAGCGGTGAGAGGCCGGCGTGCTGCCGCCTAAGCCACGGAGGCCATCCTATATTCATGTTAATTTTCTGAATATACAAGATTAAGTGGTTATTTCCAGTGTATTTCTGTAAACACTAGTTCCCGTTCGATAAGTTGAGGATGACTGCACACCTACAGCTGCCGTCAAACTACCGAAACATGACGTTCTTACAAAACAACAATGCTCAAAATATAACCTCATGGTTAAAAATGTTCAGAATATGAATTTCTATGACAAATGAAAACCACTGCATTGTGACGATAATCACTTGATTTGCATCAAAAACCAATCGGGCGTGAAAATACAGACAAAGAAAAAATATGGTTTTCCCTAAACATCCCAGCCCTAGTGATAACCCTGAAAATGTTCTGGACATAAATATAGTATTTTTATTTAATTTTATTCAATGATAAAATGTTTCTTCCTTTTCAGTCAAACCCTGTTTTAGGGGTGGGAAAGACGATTTTTATTAGGCTACTCGCCTGATTGTGAGAGGTTGTGAGATGTCTGTAGGCGCTACTGGGAAGCTTTTAATAATTCTATTAATGCAGACAATGGCTTTTCTTTTGAGGACGGGTCAGGGAAGGGATATTGGAAGGAAATCGGCCGTAGACCTATTGAAAGGAACCGTCCCGGCATTTGCCTGGTGGTGAAAATGGGAAACCACGAAAACCATTTTCTGGACGGCCGAGGTGGGTTTCGAACCCACGCTCTCCCGATACTAGCAAGGCACAAGGTAGCGCGTTAGCGCTCTCGGCCACCGCGGGCGGCCGGTTACAGTGAAGCTTTTCTGCGCATGGTTGCAAGCAGGGCGTGGTCAAGAGTAACGAGGTAGCTGTTGGACATGCGTGAGGAAGGAAACAGGTAGCGAACAACCTTGGGAACTGTTACACACCAACATTCTTGTAGAGCAAGAAATATCGTCCAACGGTTCCTACTTGGCTTCGATTAGTAGAGTCGGGTTCTTCTGTAGATTACCGGCAACCCTAGGTTTGGCTAAGTTTCGTGAAGTGAGGTTGGGTTCAGTCAAGTAAGATCAGGTCAGGTTAGGCAGGGTTGGATTAGGTTAGTTTATGCTTGCCACGGTGGGTGAGTGGTTATCTTGTAGGATTACCAACCCCAAGCTTGCAGGTTCGTTCCTGGCCGTGGTAAGTGATTTTTTTGAAAGGCGACAAAAATCACGAACCCATTTGAATACAGTAGGCCGTGTTCATAATGGCAAAAATAATTTCGGGATATTTCGCCAACACAAAAGGTCCTCCTTTTTCTATTAGAAAGTGCTATAGTGTCAAGGAGCTTAGCTATCTAACCTCCTTGACTTTCAAAATTCGACATGCAAGCTGCCCTCTGGGCGTCAAATAACAAAGCTTGCACCCTGCTCCGAGGCCATACTACATTATTATTATTATTATTATTATTAGGTTAGGTTATGTTAGTTGAGAATAGGTTTAGTGATATTACGTGGCCCTAAGTTAGACCAAATATAGATATCTTGGCCGAGCGGGGAATCAAACTCGGGTCTCCGCCAAGAATGCTAACCACTACACAACGGGGCGGATATGACCACATGGACAGGAGCGAAACTCTCAGACTATTATATAATATGCAGTTGGTTTACCTCAGAAGCTCACAACCAGTGGGTCATTTCTTTAACTTACTTGTATCGACCTCCTTTGTTCACCGCCTTGCACCCATTCATCAAGAATCCTAACCCCCTAACCCCCTCCCCACCTCGTGATCACGCACCATCTCAATATTAATAATAATAATAATAATCTCGCCTTTTATGGCCATTTAACACGAATGAACTCCGGATGATTGTCCGATCGAATCTGTGCCTACTTTGTGGGAAAGAAAACCAAAGGGATCTGGTTTACAGAGGTGGAAAAAGACCTACAAGAACTGGGGATATCACATGAGGACATCTTTGAACGTGACTCTTTGAAGAAGAAACTTGGGGAGATACAGAGTTTTCAACCAAAATCCATATTGAAAACCGGCAACAAGTGGACCGAAGAACGGAAGGAAGCTCACCGAAGAAGAATGCGCGAATGTGAAAGAACGAGGGAAAAGGCAGTTGAAATAACGTGGTCCATAGACGACCGAAACGATTATAAAAATAAAATAAAAAATAATATCATTATGGCCTCGGTTGCCGCGTGCAAGCTTTGTTATTTGACACCCAGAGGGCAGGTTGCATGTCGAATTTTGTTGTTCCTTGGAGTGCTATGAAAGTCAAGGAGGTTAGATATCTAAGCTCCTTGACACTATAGCGCTTTCTAGTGGAGAAAGGAGGAACTTTTTTGCAGGCGGAAAATCCCGAGATTAATTTTGCCATTATGAACACGGCCTATTGAATTCAAATGGTTTTTTTTTTAACATGTCAGCAACGTATGACATGCATGTCGTGATTTTTGTCGCCTTTCATAAATCCCTTGCCATGGCCAGGAGCGAACCTGCAATCCGACACGATAACCACTCACCCACCGTGGCAAGCAAGTTACTTGTGTCGACCTCCTGCATTTTGCACCCATTCATCAAGAATCCTAACCTCCTACCCCCTCCGCCACCTCAACCATTCCCTGCGACTCTCCCTTGCTGCCATTTGTTACTTGTTGTTATTGATATTATATAAGATTTTGTTCCACACTAAACTCTCGATTATCCGAACTCCGATTATCTGAACCCCGATAATCCAAACCCCGATTATCCCAACCCCGATTATCTGATCCCCGATTATCCCAACCCCGATTATCTGATCCCCGAATATCCAAACCCGATTATCCGAACCTTGATTATCCAACCCCGATTATATGTATCCCGATTATACGAACCCTGATTATCTGAACCCCGATTATCCGAACCCCGATTATCTGAACCCCGATTATCTGAACCCCGATAATCTGAACCCTGATTATCTGAACCCCGATTATCTGAACCCCGATAATCTGTACCCCGATTATCTGAACCCCGATTATCTGAACCCCGATTATCTGAACCCCGATAATCTGAACCCTGATTATCTGAACCCCGATTATCTGAACCCCGATTATCTGAACCCCAATTATCTGAACCCCGATTATCTGAACCCCGATAATCTGAATCCCGATTATCTGAACCCCGATAATCTGAACCCTGGTTATCTGAACCCCGATTATCTGAACCCCAATTATCTGAACCCGATTATCTGAACCCCGACTATCCGAACCCGATTACCTTAACCCCATTTATCCAAACCCAATTATCCGAATCCACATTATCTGAACCCCGATTATACAGTATGAACCCCGATTATCCGACCCCGATTATCTGAAGCCCGATTATACAAACCCCGATTATCCGAATATCCGAACCTTGTCTATCCAAACCCGATCAACCAAATCGAAAATAGATAAATAAATGTCTCGTTGTTGTTACTTCATATGAGGGGCTTACACTAGGGTATGTGGTGTAGAATTTGTCTGATAATCTGTTCTATTGTGATGTATGTATTAGTATTGTTTGTATTTAGCAGGGGCGTATATGAGGGGGGGGGCATCCCCCCCCCATAAATTTGTGTCAGATATATTATTTGTTTATGAATTAAACCATTCAAAACTAATATAATCAGTAACTATTGTTACTAAGCGACGTATGGCAACGTTGCAAAGCAAGGCGAAGGTAGAACGATGTTAACAGTGTGACAATCAGTTTGCACTGATGTTATGTGTAACAACATAACCTCTTATTACTCTCCAGTGCTTTCGCTATTATGAACGAACCAAGAACAGCAACAAGTGCTCTTGAAGCGTGTGGCAAAAGTTTTTCCCTAACTTTTATACCCTTATCAAACTTTTGGCAAATTTGCCTCTCTCTGTAGCTACTGGTACTGCCGAACGGAGTTTGAGTTGGTTGAAAACATACTTAAGACATTCTACTTCTGAAAACAGACTCAACGGTCTAGCATTGTCATCTATTCACAGAGACATACATCTCACTGACGATGAAGTTATGAACCGATTTGGCAATGCTTCCAGAAACCTTGACTTTATATTATTGAGTGAGTTGTAAATCAAAACAGTAACATTAATTCTTTCCATGTAAACACTATCAAGTGATCAAGATGGTTGTATTAATAAAAAGTGTCATCGAATGGTCTTAGTTGTGTTTAGCATTAACCAAACATAAAACATCACAACAAATTGGTTGAAAAAGTGATGCCACATAGCCTTAAAACTCATCATTTTGCACCAAATTATACAAAAGTTTCCCGGGGAGAAACCCGGACCCCCTATTCTTTGGGCCTATCCCATGCCCCCTAACCCCAGTTGGGCACCCCCCGAAATAAAACTCTATATACGCCCCCGGTATTTCGGCTATAAGTTGGGCTGTGATTTGGCTTGAATGTGGTTGTGGCCTTAATTTAGGTATCACAGACAGCCTCAGTGGGATTCAACCGTTTGATCTGCCAACTTCCATAGGGTCGGCACGAGATATTTGTTGCAGTAGTGCAAGGCTGAAAGAGGAATATGTCAAAGAACTTGTTCCTATCGCTGGGTGAAAGGCGAGGTCATCTTAATGTCTCTCTTATCCGATATCTGACTCAGATAAGCCCCATTATCATACAAACAACTCTCCATCCTTTCTCATTGTGCTCCGATAGCCATTGTCTGTAACCTGTATGGACACGGGTCAAGTAATTCGTGCCGTGGTTTATTTGCACCTGGGACTTCGTAGTCATAGTCATTAACCTATGTGTCTGTCATTAAGCATTTATAAGATAGTGGTCTATATATTAACCATCTACTATAAAAAGAGTTTGTAGGCTATTATCAAAGGTGCTATTTTCTTTCTTTTCTACGAGAGAAGAGGAAAAATCTTCTATCAAGACGCTTGAAGAGGGTCCGTACTCTTCAAGTGCGTGGGATTCTTACCCACTAGAAAACCACACCCTTTCCGTCCTGACAGTCCGTCCTGGAACCGCTCTCACATTACTTCAGGACGGTGTCAAATTAGTGAGCCTTTTTAGCTGCTCCTTTCTTATTCTGTTTATCACTGACGCTGATAAGCATCCAGTTTCCTCTCCTTTGTTGTCGATTTTGTCGAAGTAGACAGAAACAAACATACCGTAATGATGATCGCTTCCTGTGTAGTCTTCAATCACCCGCCATTCAGATATTATTGACAAAAGATCGTCTGACACAAAAGTCACGTCTGTTATGGTTCGTTTTCAGCCATGTCGTCGAAAGGTAGGCGTATTTCCAACATTTACGGTCGTCAACCTTGCAGCCATTTCCAGTATACGACGTCCTCTGGAATCTACATCCGGCATACCCCATTCCAAGGCCTTGGCATTGAAATCACCAGCTACAATCAGGTTATTTCCAAAACCATGCAATGTGTCCTCAAGACTATCCAACTTCTTCTGGAAATCATCAATGGACTCGTTCGGAGTGAGGTAACAGCTCGCATACGTAAGCGTGCCAATCTTAATCCAGACGAAACCGTCCTTTGATTCTTGATCTATCACTGGATATTTTCCCTGATCTGGAATGAAAATTTCGGCTGTTCCAAGGTTGTCCGCAAACCACCCATGATGATCCCTGTTCTGATATTGCTCACTCAGGTTAAAATATCCACTTCCATTTCAAATGCAAATTGCGTCAAGAGGTCAAACTTCTGTGAACATTTCCTTGAAGAACTCTCACTATTTTTTTCACCGATATTAACCTTCTCGAGAGCTTCCCGGAACACTATACAGGCGCCTGAACCAGGAACATGGTACCGTTTTGTGTCATGAACCTCCTTCTCCGTACATAGCACACATCGTGCTTCACCTTTGCAGTCTGATGCTGTATGTCCGGCATCTCCACACTTGTAACAGAGTTTGCTCCTGTCAGGGCAATTACAATTCCTTGCGAGATGTCCATATGACCGACAACGGAAACAGCGAGTTACCATTACTCTCTCCCTTACCCTACCATATATCCATCCCACTTTCATTCTCCCCTCCTCCAGCAGTTTACGGGCATCTTGCTCTGCTAAATGTACACACATCAAAAAAAGTTTTGCATCACCTCGGTTCCAAGAGTTCCGGAACCTTTAAATACAAAGGGAATAGAGATCAACACAAACAACATTTCAGCTCGTTTTATTGCTCATGAGACCCACACATTGCATGTTGTACCATCATACAGCTAGACTTTCAGCATTTGTGGTCCAGATTGCAGTACACACCACTACCTCTAATACCCAGTAGCACGTCCTCTTGCATTGATGCATGCCTGTATTCGTCGTGGCATACTATCCACAAGTTCATCAAGACACTGTTGGTCCAAATTGTCCCACTCCTCAACGACAATTCGGCGTAAAACTCTCAGAGTGGTTGGTGGGTCAAGACGTCCATAAACAGCCCTTTTCAACATATCCCAGGCATGTTCGATAGGGTTCATGTCTGGCGAACATGCTGGCCACTGTAGTCGAGCGATGTCGTTATCTTGAAGGAACGCATTCACAAGATGTGCACGATGAGGTCGAGAATTGTCGTCCATGAAGACAAATGCCTCTCCAATATTCTGCCGATATGGGTGCACTATGGGTCGGAGGATGTCATTCAGGTATCGTAAAGCCGTTTCGGAGCCTTCCATGACCACCAGTGGCGTACGTCGGCCCCACATAATGCCACCCCAAAACATCAGGGAACCACCACCTTGCTGCACTCGCTGGACAGTGTGTCTAAGACGTTCAGCCTGACCAGGGTGCCTCCAAACACGTCTCCGACGATTGTCTGGTTGAAGGCATATGCGACACTCGTCGGTGAAGAGAACGTGATGCCAATTCTGTGGGGTCCATTCAGCATGTTGTTGGGCCCATCTGTACCGCGCTGCATGGTGTCGGGGTTGCAAAGCTGGACCTCGCCATGGACGTCGGGAGTGAAGTTGCGCATCATGCAGCCTATTGCGCACAGTTTGAGTTGAAACACGACGTCCTGTGGCTGAACGCAACGCATTATTCAACATGGTGGCATTGCTGTCAGGGTTCCTCCGAGCGGCAATCCGTAAGTAGCGGTCATCCACTACAGTAGTAGCCCTTGGGCGGCCTGAGCGAGGCCTGTCATCGACAGTTCCTGTATCTCTGTACCTCCTCCATGTCCGAACAACATCGCTTTGGTTCACTCTGAGACGCCTGGAAACTTCCCTTGTTGAGAGCCCTTCTTGACACAAAGTAACAATGCGGACGCGATCGAACTGCGGTATTGACCTTCTAGGCATGGTAGAACTACAGACAACATGAGCAGCGTACCTTCGTCCTGGTGGAATGACTGGAACTGATCGGCTGTCGTACCCCCTCCGTCTAATAGGCCCTGCTCATGCATGGTTGTTTACATCTTTGAGCAGTTTTAGTGACATCTATGAACAGTCAAAGGGACTGTATCTTTGATACAATATACACAGTCAACGTCTATATGCCGGAGATCTGGGAACCGAGGTGATGCAAAACTTTTTTTGATGTGTGTATAATAGCCATTTTCTGACTTCTGCTATTGGGTTCCGTGACAAAGACTTTGACTTCTCCAGTAAGTGTTTTAATGTCCCGTCTTACCGCCTCCTCCACATCTGCAATAGTCGTGATGCAGTCTAAATCCCACACCTCTAGAGTTATTCAAGGGGTCAAAGTTCTGACTTCTTCATCCTGACCAAGAACCTCTCTCAACTATTTGTTGAGGTTTTCTCGTCCCTCACACGTCGTAGATTTGTTCAATTCGAGAAGAACATCTCCTGTCCTGGTTTTCCTAATTGACTTAATATCAACACCACTGTCCTATGGTTTGACCTTGCTACGGATATCTTTAAGGACACCCGCAAAGGTTCTGTCTTTTGCTGGCTGAATAAGAACAGCTTCAAGGCGCCTTCGTGGTTTAGACCTTTTCCCTTCCTTTCTTGCAGGGTTCATGACCGCTGTTTCAACCTCTTCTACTCGCTTCTGATTATTTTCAATTTCATTACTCTGTTGTTTCCTCTTCTTCTTAGGTTGAACTCTTGTCCATTCCTCCTTTTCAGTGTTCTCTTAAATTGTTCCCGGAGGTATCGGAGACAATTCCTGCGCTCTTGGAGAAAGGTCCTTTTTTGAAGCAACAGCAACTCTATGGCTTTTTTTTTCAGGATCTCCGACTTGTACTCCCTGCATCTAAACTCTCCTGCAATTGTTTCAACCCAACTTGAATCTCCAGCTTCATATTCCTATGGGGAATAGCCAAAATGCTCTCCATATGTTCTTTGTTTTCATTGTCCGATATCTGCTGTCTTAAGACAGCGAACTTATCGGAATTCAATGCTCCTTGACTCGGTATTTCCTTCATAGCAATGCTACGGGTTAAAAATGTCCGCCGAAACAGATATCTAGACGCCCTTGCCGCCTCCTGGCGACATAAACTTTTACTGCTACTAATACCAGACGGCTTTGAAAGTTACGGCAAGACCTTGTTACAACAATACCCTAACCTCTGCTTCTGCTAAAGATGATATTTCTAACTCGTTTGTTTGAGGTGGTATTTCCAATTCTTAGGGAACCGGGAAGTGCGAAAGGATCAAAAAATGCAATTTTTGTTTTTTATTGCATTAAATTCTCCAGAGTTTTCTGAACAAAATGATATTCATTTTATATTTTTTTGTGCATATTTACTTTATAAAAAATATTTTAATGGACTGCGCGCTTCAGTAAGTTGAGCCGTACCATGCCCATTTTCACTCTGATCTAAATATCTCTCTCCCCTGTGGAGATAAAGTATTCTAAGAATGTTGGTGGGGATTCTAAAGGTTATAAGTTAGTCAGTGAAGCACAGCCTTATGAACCTAATGTAAATATAGAGAAACTTAAATGTGTTGGGCATGTGCGAAAAAGAATGGACGCCGGACTTAGGAAACTAAAATATTACTTGGAAGGTAAGGTGTAGGAAGATAAGAAACAAATTGGTGGTGCTGGTAGGTTAACTGATTTAGAAATAGATCTGATTCATACTTACTATGGGTTATCTATTAGGAGAAAACCCACAGTTTGAAGCATATGAGGTCAGCAGTGTGGGCGATATTTTTTCATAAGGCATCTACTGATTCACACCCACAACATACCTTGTGCCCCAAAGGTGAGGAGTCATGGTGTGGGTTTCAGAAAGCATTAGTTGGTGGTACTAGTTATCAACACAAACACTCACTTCCTAGTGCTGTGATAGAAGCCATGAGACCTGTTTTCAGAGATATCAGTGAAGATAAACTCTTGAAAAAATGCTTGTATAGCAGACTCAAAATTTAATGAAAGTTTTAATAATTATGTGTTGGAACGCTTACCAAAAACTGTTTTTATAGAATAGTGTGCAATAGTAATTGGTGTATGTGATGCTATTGTCACATTCAATGAGGGTGCAAAGGGTAGACTAAAGGTTTTGAAGGCAATGGCCATAGAACCAGGTCAAAACCCCACAACAGCTTTGTGTCGAATCGACAAAGATCAAGTAAAATATGCAGAAAGAGCTGCTAAGGCCTCATCAAAGGAAGGCAGAATTGAAAAAAAAAAGAAGAAGAAGGAAGGTAGATGAATCAGCTGAAGCAGATAATGATGACTATTCTTCAGGAATGTACTAAAGTAAGATGTAATATTAATTTTATCTTTATATCACTTTTTCTCAATACCACATTTTTGCAAACATAGGTACATACTTTTCAGGAACAGTTTGGCATAGAAAGCTGAAATTTGGACCATACATTTTACATGTAATACTGAGTGCTGTCCTCTAAAATTAAGCAATAGGTTTGATAGGTTCGAAAATATTATTTTTTATTTTTTTGGGAATTTGGCAGATTTTTTTAGTATGGCAATATTTTTTTACTGAAATCTATTTCAGTTAGGAAGATGAATTTAGTCATCAAGGTCAAGTATCAGTGGTTAAATATCATGTAAAAATCTCATGACAAAATTTTGAAAAATTTTCTCAGAAAATGTACCTAAAATTTCAAATATTTTATGACTTTTTGGTAAATTTATGACCTATTTACTTGAGCGTTTTTTTTTAATTTAGAGCAATGAAACTGTTGTGAATTAAAGAATAGACCCTGATAAAGACTTAAAACAAAATTGAAAAAAAAATCATTGAAAACTTCATTTTTAAATGGATGTAATTCCATGATAAGCGTTTTTCAGCATTGCACACTTCCCGGTTCCCTTAACCTCAAATTGGTTATGACTTATGACATTACAATATACAAGCAATAAAATAACCAAAAATGTATATTGCACCAACAACAGAGATATTTCTATTTCACAACACAATGATACCTTCTTCTCATGCAAACGCACAAAATCTGCAACACCACTATCGCAATCATGGCTCCTCCATGGAAAAGGTGCTAATAGTTGAAACTTTCAGCCTAATTACAACAAAATTGCTTGTACATGTAATATTTCTGATAAGCAAATATTATATTTGTCTAGTTTTATGTTGCGGGATAAAATTTCAACTGGTATATATAATCAAAAATATTAAAATTAAACAATAAAATGAAACATAAATACACAAATTAAAATGAAACACACAAAAAATTAAATTAAATTAAGATTGTAAAATTAAAAATAATAAATAAATAGATCATTTTTAAAATTTATTTAAAAATAATAATATTGAATATTAAAAATCAAACTAAAAATCAGGGCTAAAATTAAAATTTAAATAAAAAATAAGTAAAAATTCGAAAAAGAAAGTCTGCCCTATAAAGGGTTAAGGGACGAAAGGGCCTCACCCACCCCAGGCCGTTAGGCTTTATTGCATAAAATTCGTTTTATGAATTTTGAACATTTACTTTGAATTGCAGATATTGTACATAAAATACGAGATTTTCCCTCCTTGAATCTCTAAAAACACCTCAGTATAAATAACTCATCCCTAGCTCAAGTTCCCGACAGTCTCGCAAGGTGCATTATAATAGAAAGGGCCGCTCTACAGAACCTTACATGTTAACTATAAATGGAGTTAAGGGCCGGGTGAGAAAACAGTGCACCTAGGTCTGTGTTGCACGCGAATCCTTCTGTGGTAAGAAAGGATTTTCTTTTCCTTTCAAGGGCTGGAGAATTGGCCCATAATGTTGACTTACTTGACTTAATTAACGTTACGTTGGACCAAAATACATTTGATGTGCTCTACAGGACAGGAAGCAATTCTACAAGTAATGAAAATCCACAGCCTGCTTCCAGTCGACCGACCGGGTCAGGAATGGAAAAAAATAAAGCCCCCTATCTAGCGGCGAGGATATGAACTGTGCCGGCTGCCGAAGCCCGTCGCACTCCTCTGAGGCAATGTTTAAATGAATGACAGATGAAATGAAATGTTAGTGGAGAATGTTGCTGGAATTAAATACTTCACAGGGAAAACCGGAGTACCCGGAGAAAAACCTGTCTGCCTCCGTTTTGTCCAGCACAGATCTCACATGGAGTGACCGGGATTGAACCACGGACTCAGCGGTGAGAGGCAGACGTGCTGCCACGGAGGCTTGCAGTTCTACGTGTACTTGATGATAATTTACATACATATTTATGTATGACTGTGTGTTCTTCAGCGTTCAGTCTAGTCTGCAAGCTTGTGTTTGCGAACAAGTCACCACCATGGTCTCTTATTAACAGTTAGTTATCTGCTTCTACAACTCTGACTTTCAAATCGTTGAACACTAAATATAACCATCGCATTATAAGTCCTTCTCCTATAATCTACCTCTTCAGCAATCCTTCTTCTCCCCATTCTCATATCACATGAACCCACCATCTGAGTTGGTTGGTTGGTACCTCAGTTTAGGTACTGCGACAACGCGGTCATGTAGCCACGTGTACTTTGGGTGTGTGTAGAATCTGTCTGATAACCTGTGTTAATTATGATGGCTGTGTTCGAGTGTGTTATCTGTTTATAATTCAAGTAAGGACTGCAGACATTGAATTTTCAAGTAGTTCCTACTTTTGCCGCCAAACGCCACCATCAACGACTACTAGTTCTGAACTTGGTTACTAGATGCCACCGCAGTCGCCTCCTAGCGGCTAACGTTGGAACCTAAGAGCGTTGCTCAAAGATAACCTATAATTTAGCTTCACACAAGTGTAACTAGGGAATGTTCATTTACATGCCATAAATCTATGACATGGGACCGCCGGCTTTACTTCCCCTCCGAAGGAAGTCATACTGAGGGATTTTTAACGCTCTTTAAAAAATCCGACTTGGGCCGGGTTTGAACCCGCGACCTTGGACATAGAAGGTCAGCATGCTACCAACTACACCACCATCTGAGTTGGCTCATACGATCAGAGTTCATTTCTAATTTAGCCTTTAGGAGAGCTTGATGGCGCAGCGCTCAAGCTGTTGGCCACTCATCACGGTGGACCGGGTTCGATTCCCAGCCACTGCATGTGAGATTTTCAGAGAGAAATTCCATGTCATGTGGTTCGGATTCCCCTTAAAAAGGAGGTCCCCTGGCTCATGATCATGAGATTAATGGTCACGTTAAACTACAAGCTTGCTTTCTTATATAACGATATCCAAACTACGAATCGTAATGTAAACACCAACTAAACGCACTACACTTCCTGTAGTTAGATAATATAACATATAAAACATTCTATTTGAATGAACCAATTCATACCACTCCTCATCATCTCTACTTAGTATAAAACAAAGTCCCCGATTCCGGGTAATCTCGAGAACCACTACAGATTTTGCTGTGGTTTTCACCATTCAGTAAAGGATTTCTCGAGGAAGGTTTTTGTAGAAAATAATTTATTTAGGATCAAAGGAAGCCAAGCAGTAACGATTTCAGTGAAAAGGTAGAAAAAAAACAGGCGTCCGTGCGTTTTTAAGCTTACGCTGGGCAAACCGTTTAAAACATCAATACACTATGAGTGTAGGAATTGTTCAGCATGAAAAGTTCTATAAAAAAGTCCGGGAGAGCATATCGCTATCTTCAGTGCATTGCCCACTTTAAGTGTTTCTACGTTTTCATTTCTTCCAACAATCACCATTCAATTACTGAGGCGACAGTTTACGAGCTAGCTAGGGGAGAGCCTATCACCCAAGTTACAGCCTAGCTAGCGGGCGAGCCTATTATCCCAGATACAGCCAGCAGCAAACTGTCGAGTCGTGTTGAGTTAAGACTTCAGAGAAGAGTGGTTGTGTTTGGAGTTTCCCTGGAAGTGCAACTCTGCTTTTCTTCATTTCACCTGTGAACTTTTCGTTCCGCAAAATGCACAGTGAAGTTAAAATTGGACGGAGGGGGGATATGTGTAATCCTAAATTACCCCATTATAATAGTGATCTTAACTAATACTTGTATTATTTTCCAGGAGTTGTATTCACTTGTTGTTGTTGTTGTTGTTGTTGTTGTTGTTGTTGTTGTTGTTGTTGTTGTTGTTTGTGTCTTCAGTATTTTGACTGGTTTGATGCAGCTGTCCATTACTCCCTGTCCAGAGGTAATCGTTTCATCTCTACATAGCTAGCACACCTCGCATCCGAGACAATCTGTTTAACGAATACGAATCTTGATCTACCCCTACAGTTCTTGTTCTCAACCGTGCCTTCCATAACTAAGTTTGCCTTTCCTGGGTGTCTTGTAAGTGTCCTACCAACCTATCTCTTCTCTTTTCATTAACAGTCGCCAGAAACTTCTCTCCTCTCCCACTCGTCTTAATACATCTTCATTTGTAACCCTATCTACCCATCTGATCTTCATCATTCTCCTGTAACACCACATTTCAAACGCTTCTATTCTCTTCTTTTCTGCTGCACCAATAGTCCAAGTTTCACTTCCATAGAGCGCCACGCTCCAAACAAAGGCTATCAAAATGACTTGCTAATACGTAAATCTGTGTCCGATGTCAACAGATTTATTTTCTATAGAAATACTTTCCTTGCCTGTGCTAACCTACATTTTATATCCTCTTTGCTTCGTCCATCACTGGTTATTTTACATCCTAAGTAACAGATTATATTACTGTACCCCGTCCAGTCATTGGCAAATTCGTGTTGACCGATTGAAGAGTTACAAATAACAGTTTGTACAGGCAACACTGAAAGAATGAGGGGCCGATAACCTAGATGTTAGGCCCCTTAAAACAACAATTACCATCATCATTTATGATTACAGCGGTTGGTTCCTCAGTTTAGGGGCTGCGACAACGTGGTCATGTAGCCCCGTGTACTTTGGGTGTGTGTAGAATCTGTCTGATAACCGGTGTTAATTGTCATGGCTGTATTAGTGTGTGTTATCTGTGATTCAGATAAGGACTGCAAATATTCGATTTTCAAGTAGTTCCAACTTTTGCTACCAAACACCACCGTCAACGACCTACTAGTTCTGAACTTTGTTACTAGATGCCACCGCAGTCGACTCATAGTGACGAACGTTGGAATCTAAGAGCGTTAGTCAAATCTCACATATAATTTAGCTTCACACAGGTGTAATTAGTGGAAGGTTCTTAAACATATCATAAATCGATGACATGGGTCCGCCGGCTTTACTTTCCCTCTGAAAGAAGGCATACTGAGAGATTTTTAACGCTCTTAAAAACTGACGACTTGGGCCGGGTTTGAACCCACGATCTTGGGCATAGAAGCTCAGCATGATACCAACTACGCCACCATGATTACAGCAATAGGGAACTTATCGGAGGAGGGATTATATTGATATTTTATGTTAATTGTGATTGGATTTGCTAACGCTGACGACACACTCTCATTAGGCGCGGAGTGAACTTCAAAACTCCTGCTTCACCGCGATCGTAATTAAGGACTGTTGAGTAAGTGTTTTTTGAAAGCTAGTTCCAAGGTCATGGTTCGCTCGCCGCCAGCGGTGCGGGTTGATTAGCGCTGTTCATTTTATAATGCCAACCAGTGCCACGGAGAGGATTTAAAAGGGCTCTTACGCAATTTTTTTCTCGGGCCCCTCTTGAAATACTTGCAATCATTACTAGCTATTCCGGAAACACAATGTCACTGTGGGGAAAAAATCCAATGGGCAGTCATAATTTAAAAAAACAGTTTTAACTCCTAGCTCCCAGTCATAGAATTTAAAATTCGTCTTGGGTAGAATAAGAAAAATTGAAACTATTTTTTGTAAACTTTCGGCTTACTTTCGCACTGTCATATACTGTATGTGTTTTTCTGCCTCATTTCTCTTGACAGTTAAGGCTCGGCCACATAGAAAGCGGTCTGTCGCGGCGGGATGCGATCCAGCGGTCGCCGCGGCAGTCTGCGATATGGGGACGTAACATACGACCTTAGTGTGAGCGGTGCATTCTGGTCGCTTCATTCTAGAGAATATGTCGGTCCATACTGTAAGGGCCTCAGTCACAATTTTGGTGAAAATGAGTTATTGCCAGAATCGTATTATTGCGACTAAACTTACATGCTATAACGAAAGGACCTCAGTCCTGTGCTCAGAAAGCAGAGAAATCGATGCATGCGTTTCATAATTCCACAGAGAAAGGGTCTCAGTCCATAGGCTATACCATTTGCAACACGGAAGACATTTACCGCGCAAATTTACTTCCTCTCTTCCCGCGGCTCCTTATCTAATAGGCAACAACTGAGTGGATTGTTGATGTTTATCGTGTGTTCACCTCCTCTGGATCTCCGTGGACTTTGTCTGTATTCTGGCATAGATTAAAATAAAAATTGTATCAAAATATATCGTATCGTGCAGAAAGGGCCTCAGTCCATCGTCTTTATTTCATCACCCACACTAGGTAAACATTTGAATGTCAAGTTTTGTTATGAAATTATATTCATGATACTGGATATCTTTATAAAACTAAAGATACAACTTAAGGGAAATAAACAGTTTTTTTTGCATTTTACTCAAAACTGACTCAACTGGACTGAGGCCCTTTCAGTATGGACCGATTCATGTAGTGTGTTTTCATATTAAGGGACACTGGGACTGAAATTTTAGTGAAATATGTGAAAAATATCGATTTTCGTTTTTTTATATATTAATACACCCCTATCCCCTGCGGATCAGATAGCAGTGTTTTTTTTATCCGAATTCCGCCATTTTTAAAGCCCTAGCGTAGATTTTAAATGCATGGTGGGTCCTTTAAACGCCCCAGCACATTAAGTGTCCTGAAGGTTCTGAGTCTTGGTGCTTCTACAATCGGAGTATAGAAGCTGGTAAAACACCACAGAGTCATGAAAAAATGGCTGTAAATCTTTAAGAACCCTTAGTTGTCAAGATTATGCCTGTTTATCAAAGTCTGGCATCAGATGAGCTACTATCCAGATGCATCCGGGGTGCTACTGAAAATCAGAATGAGTCTCTGCAATCAGTTATTTGGAGGAAGTGCCCAAAAGAGATTTTTATTTCACGGAAGAGACTTGAAATTGCTGTTTGTAATTCTGTAGCAGAATTCAACATGGGGTGTAGTGCAACAACAGAGATGAAATCAGGAATAAGACAAACTTCAGTATCTCATGTCCCAGCATAACACTTGAAAGATGTGACAGTCGCAGGAAGTATGAAAGTCCGCGGTCATCATTGGAGAAGCGAAAGGCATGTCGACGGAAGGTGAAACTGACAGAAATGAACAAGGAGGCTGCAAATCAGAAGAAGGAGGGTGTCATCTATGCTGCAGGACAGTCCTAATGTCCTTGGTAAGCTGAAACCTTGTAAACTGTGCATCATTTTAGAAAATTGCTGTTTTCTCTGATTCACTTTTTCAGGCATTCAAAATGTTACTCGCGTCATAAATCTTATGATATTGCTTTCAAAATGGGCATTAATTATCTTCATTGCAATGACTATAAAACTGCGGATCGTTTTTTAGATTGCACTTTTGGTCTGGCTGCAAAAAAAATCAAACTGGAAAAATTCAAGATTTTTTGTAGAAAAAAAACTTGGATATGAAAAATAATTAATTTCTTCACACTCATTAATGCAATTTCAAAACGGATCCGTAGGTTTCTTCCAATTGCTATAGTGCAATAGAATATTACTTAAAAGTTACGCTATCTTGATTTTTTTTAACGCGACTGACCTTTATAAAACTTGAATAATTAGCACAATAAATGTACAAAATAATTAATATCTGGAGAACTAATCAACTTACAATGCTCACGTTTCCCACAGTGGTTTAGAATATGACTATTCATAACCATATAAAATTTCAAAGCTGTACCTCAGTTTATATAGAATTTGAAAATTTCAGTCCCAGTGTCCCTTTGTATTGTTTGATATTTTTATTGAGCATAAGCTCGGACGAAGAACAACTCCTTCTCCTATTTGAAGGGTACATAGGAAGAATGAACATTGTCACAAAAAGCAAATTTTACTGGAGAGACATTTTAAAGTTTGAACACTACTACAAAAAATACTCAGAAGGTAATTCTTTGTGTGTAAGTGTCTACATAATTGTCACATATTTGTGCATCATATCCATCAAAAAGATGATTCTAAGTCGACAATTACTCTAGTAATACACTTTTCTATTAATTAGTGTGAGGACTATGTGCGTTTTTCCTCTGGATTCTCCTAAAAGAATGGGTGCATTCATGATATTACAAAGATTATTCCTCAAATATAGCATTAATACTACTTTAATACATGTATTTAAGATAGTTTAGAGAGTATGTTACAATTTTCTTTATTTTTTTAATTAAGAAAATGAAATTAATACAAATTCAAATTAAAACCTTATACTCAATTATACTGTTAATGTGTTAAGATTACTTCATATATGTACACATTAAAATGTATCCATTGATGTCTTGTTAAGGAAGGTTCAATTTGTAAAATTTTGGCCTTCAATTTCAAAAATTAAAATAATTGGTACACAGAATAAACAATAATTTGAACATTTTTATAACTGAATATGGCCATACACATAAAACGTAATAAACACTGTAATATTTCTACGTCCTTCTGTGTAATGGTCGATTTCAGTTGAGCCCCTTACCACAGTATGTTATCAAAGATCACTGTCTTCGTCGTCTGCTTGGTTCTAGTTGACTCTTTCACGACAGGTAGGCGACTAAAGAACTCCTGTGCGTCATCTCGGCAAAACTTCTTCAGTACTTGAAGGTCCTTGTACTTCTCTTTGGGCAAAGGAATTGGTCCTAAATATGCTTGCGCAACTTAGTGTTGGACATGTGGGAAGTTCTTACGCCCTGTTGCTGTAACAACAGTGGAATTGAAGAGTCCATTGTATGTTTCACGGTGTTCAACTGTCTGTGGATATCTGGGTGTAATTCGAAGTTCCAAGATGGGGCGTGTTGCAGCAGGAAATGCTTTCTTATACATCGGTGTTAGAAAGTTACCCCAGGACTTGAACATATCAGTTTTACACTCAACTACCTCGAAAGGAGAAGGTTTCACTCGAGCACTTCTAATTACTTCACGCCAGTCATCTGGGGTTTCTGCTGGAGATTTCTTTTGGATTAGACCCATGTTCTTGTCACACTCCATGTAGGAATGTCCTCTTATTGGGAATGTGACAAATACTTGGTCAAAGCGATTCAATGTTATTGCTACATAGTGGAGAAATCTAATCATGGTGAAGTTTTTGTTTTGCCCACTACATGAATCACAGAAAATGTGAATTTGCGGACAGAATTATCTAAGTAGTTTGTTATGAAATGATGTAGCATTGAAACTACGTCGTCTGCTCCCTTTTTGCCCACTGTCTGATCGTAAGTGTAAAACATCGACATACCAGTTGCAAAACATGTACATTGAATACATAAAACGAAAGTTGCCTACGATAATAGGCCTCACTGGTTGATATGTTTGGTAATGGGAGATTTCTACCAAAATCTATAGCTATCGCCTCGTATGTTGCATCTTTTCTAGCTTCTCTTCATGCGTTTCTCTTCCTTTTGTAGAACCAGTCAGCTCTAACTTTGTGCAGTTTCATTTCGTCATGCAGTTTTTTCAAATCTTCCTCTAACTTCCTTATTTCCTCCAGATTAGATGTTTTAACCTTAGCCTTTTCAATGTTACTAGCTGGTGCTTTCTGTTCATCGCATGTACTACACGTGTCAGTTCGGGGATACCCAAAAGATAAGTTATATTTTGTGACAAATGTTTCTCTGAATGTCTCATAAGAAATTTGAACACTCGGATAGCGTTCCAGAAACATGACCAGCAGCTTTTTCACATTCAGGTCTTCAGGTAGGTAAACTTTTCCTGTATCCTGCAAACTGTAATGAGATTTGCGCCCCTTAAGAGAACTGAGAAACGTAGCCATTGCTTCATACGTTTCCTCAGGAAGTTTACTTTTACCTCTGTTCTCATGTTTTCCCCTTTTGTCAATCGGGGAATGTCCTGTTGTAGCTAGGGACGATTTAATTGTGTGTAAACGGCGGGCAGTTACACCGAAAAAGGACAAGATTGCTTTAAAACAAACATTAATTTCTTCGAGTGTCCCTTCACGCACGACACGAACTTTATACACATAAGCAAAATCATGCAGGCGGGTCTCTTGTGCTTTCAACCGTGGTCGCCTTCGGTTTACAGGAATGACGGAAATTAATCCCGCCAAGTACGAGTTCTGGGCATTTCTATCACCTAACTTATTAATATCATTTATGAGCTTATTCCTTTCATTAGAAGTGACCCGCTTAAAACATTGCAAGCGTTTGCAGTCACAGTCTTCACCAGATTCGTATGTAGTATCTCGTAACCTTTTCATCACACTTTTCACACTACCGTATTTACGTTTCTTCTTTGTAGAAGTTCCTATACTCGCAACTTGAGTCTCCTCATCACTTGAATTGTAGACATCAGTATCCATCACAGCATCCATCGTACGACATACAATGCTATTGTAACACACCACACAACACAGAAACAGAACAAGTCACCTGACACAACCAACATTCATTTAAACTGCAATGGCGGCCACACGCGCATGCGCATTGCAGCAGCTGGTGGACACAGTTCGTTTTAATGTAGTTCCGCGCGAACATTATTCGTTTTTCCTCTGTGTACCATTTCTATTTCACTGCATATCTTGGACATCGTTCAATGTTTCACTGTGATATGTCACGTGTTCAAAGCTTCGATACTAAGCTAACTAATGGGACTAATAACTCATTTTCGGATTTTTTGGACAATGTTCGTTTTTCCTCTGTACCCTTCATTTGCTTTGCAAAACACAAAGAGGCAAAGACAATGTTGGATGCATGACATCAATAAGAAGAGAGAGCAATTAGGAGAATACCACCGCTTATGTATCGAACTGGAGTCACATGAAGATAGGTTTTTCAAGTATTTTCGTCTGTCGCGAGAATGTTTCGAGGAACTGCACGATTTAATGCAATTGAGCATTGGAAAGTGCACAACGAACTGGAGAAAACGGCTGCCGTTGCTTATTTTAAGTTTTAAAGGCTTTTTTTTTTCTTGCCAGTTTTCGATCGTTATGCATTGTTCTGCGATTTACACACTTTATAAAACACATAATGAATTTCCATATATCAAATATAAAATAGGTTACACAAATTAAATTGAGCTCTTGAGCTGTCTCATTCCATGCTTCAGCCTTCTTTAAAACTTTTTTATAATGTTCGTGTGAACTGTCGAACAAATATGTGTATTTACGCACAGTTTCAATAAATACTTCAGTTTGGTCACTCATCACAATCGAAGGTGGCACGGCGGACAGGCGGGTAATCTGTAAATTAGTACAACCGGATCGCTCGTCGTCGCGACAAAGACTAGCGGGCGACGGTAGACCGCGTTCTGTGTGTCGGGTTGATGCAACTTTGGGAAATACAACTGGACCGCCTGTAGCTTCCACAACATTTTAAACTTCACATCCCTCCATAATACACCATTCCGGGAGCCGTGGCGAAGTCTGCCTGGGGGGGTAAAGGCCCTGCCAGCCCGCCTGGGGTGACGAACCACGGCCCTCGGCGCAACAAACACGCCAAACTGCACTGGAGCGTATTACAAGATTCGAACCAAGTACCTACTAGGAGGCCCAGTCTAGCGGGGCCGATCCCGCCGATTGGCCTACGCTGTACTGGCTCCCATGGTTTACGAAAGCCTCACATTGCATTATCAACAGTCTATATTAACAATAATTAACCATTATACAGCATAATTATTACATATAAATACTACTAAACTCCATCCAGCCTTCAGCCAATCAGATCACTCCTCAAGCCAATCAGCGAACAGTAACTCTAAATTCAAACTCCCCGCTCCAGTGTCAGTCTTTACACTACAATAACACAAGTTACATACTTCTCTCACAAATTTTAACAACATGAGGTGGTAGCTGAGGCATGACGAATAGAAATAAACAGTGTCATCACTCCGCTACTTAAGCATTGTAGTTCATGGTCCAGCCAGTGTGTGGCGCGGAAGTCGCGCCGAACCATAAGCACGTGTGACAGTAACCCACGAGGTTAGTACTGTAATATCCTGTGCGCGAGGAGTCATATTATTCGAGGGAAATTGTCTCTTTGTAATAGTTTACGAATGTCTGTGCAGTGCTTTGTGTGTGCAAACAACTAACTTTTCTGTTGTTTCGGAAAAATGTCGTAATGTTTTGTTCCTGGAAGTAAATCGGGTTACTAAGAAAATCTGATGGTAGACATTTTTTCACACCGCCAAAAGGAACACATCTGTTGGCGAAATGGGCGAGAGTTATTCCGTGGAAAGATAAGCAATTTTTGATCAAAATAGAATCTGTGACGAGCGTTTTTCGGAAGATTTAATTATTAAAAAGGCGGACTGTTTCGTAGTGAACTATGAGAACGTGGAAATTCCTCGCGTGAAGTGGAAATCAAAACCAGGATCAGTACCTCACATTTTTCTAAATTTACCGAAATATCTATCCACTGATGTAAAATCACGAAAGCCGGCCCAGTACGATACGGAATGAAGGCAGCTTTCCATGGTTACTTGTTCTATTTCGTGCCATCCTTACCTAAAACGAAAAAAAAAATCCGTCTTAATAATAATAGGCCTAAAATAATAATAGTTGTTGATTCTTTAGGGACTTAACGACATCGTGGTCACGTAGCCCCGTGTGTTTGGGTTTGTTTAGAATTCGTCTGATAACCTTTGTCATTATGATGTCTGTAGTAGTGGGTGTATTTGGAATTGAGGTCGGATTTGGGTAGGAAGCGGCCGTGTCCTTCAGTTAGGTACCATCCCGACATTTGCCTGGAGGAGAAGTGGGAAACCACGGAAATCCACTTCCAGGATAGCTGAGGTAGGAATCGAACGCGCCTCTTAACATTTTTGCCTCACGAGGCTGAGTGAACACCGTTCCAGCCCTCAGACCAGTATTAAATTTTTGGCAGAGCTAGGAATCGAACCCGGACTTCCGTGGTGATAGCCAATTGGCCAAGAATGAGTCGGACATATAATAATGGCCAACCTGCCAATAAAATAAACGGTCATCCAATTCTTCGCTTCCGTTACCGTCCTCCTTATCTTCGGATCTTGTTTCAACTTTGTCTTCAGTATCAGAGTCACAAATTCCTTTGAAATTACTGAATCATGAACTAGCTATTCGTTATCTTTCAGCAGAAGGTGACACGCTTCATCTGCATCCTTAGGTTTTCGTAAGGCGCAATCTCCTTACTGATATTAACTAAGGCAACATACTAAGCCAAATAATCGGTATAACAGCACACCTGCCACTTACTGACAGAATGTAACATCATTGGGAGCGCTGGTACTATCAACCTCACGCTGACAAAATATTACACGTGTTAAAGTTATTTTTAGGCACGCTATTTCACAACTCCAGAAAAATGCTTACTAAGGTTTGGTTTAAGATGTCACGAGACGATAAGATCATAACTTGAACTGTTGGCTTGATATTAAAACTAATATAACGAACCATGGAGCTGTCAGACCAATGCGCGACTAACGGAGGGTTTTAAACGATAATTCTACATGGGGACAGAGAATATTAATACTAACTTTTTGACAGTATTATTCATAAGTCTAAACACACAATTTGTTGTAATCAGCGTAACCGCAGTCTTCGTAAAGAGGTTTACGTAGCCCAGCGCGTATCCCACTATTGAACAACTGACTGTGTAGCGTTGGGGATCAGCGCCGCTAGCGCTAGCCGAGCGGGGCGCGCTTGAACTCGGTGAGTGATAACACTATTTATTTCTATTCGTCATGGCTGAGGCTTTTACATAGCAATGCATTGTCATAAAACAATGCAATACCCACTACGGGTCTTTATTTTTCACTTCTCTTAAAGCACTATTTAACTTCTACCTACTAAAGGTCTTCTACATTTCTAAAGCTCAAATACCACTGACTGACTGATTCATTCATCACGAAATCTCAGAAACCACCGAACGGATTGGAATGAAATTTGGTATGCAGCTTCCTCAAGGGCCGCAAACGCCCGCTAAAAAAGGATTTTTGGATATTCAGGTTCTAAAGGGGTGTTAAGGGGGTAGACCTGCATTTCATTGAATAGCAATATCTCCCGATTGGTTTCATTGGGGGATGTGATACTCGGCATATAAACTCATCATTAAAGATAAGAAGAGACATGTCTGAGGGTTTTTCGATGTGGTGTATATTATGAGGTGAAAGGGGTGAAAAGTGGGGGTTGAAAGATTCCTAACGGAGCGTGTATCCCTTAAACGACATAGGCCAGGAGTTTGGAACTCAGCGGGAAAAAATCAGCATAAAAATAACGAAACAGGTGTTTGACCGTTTTTTCATAAATCCAATTTAAGGGGTCATGGGGAGGGGTGAAATTATGGGGGTGGGGTGGGGGTGGAAACGTAATATGTCTGTGTGTAAAATTATACATGGCCTATGTTGTAGACAATAACACATTACATCTTTTTTGTCCCTTGCTATTTCATCATACGACGAATACTTACGGAGTTATTAATGATTTTGTACTTTTTGGCCGGAATTTTCCAAGTCCCAGGAATGACATAAAAATTGATTCGAATGAAATTCCAAAAAATTGTTTTTTTTAATACTTTTATTATATTTTTCACGTCTTTTAGGTTCCGAAACCAACATGATATTTTGATGTTTTTTTTCGTCCCATGCATTTTTGGTTTCAGGTGATAGAATTATTTTCCACTAGGACCCATGCTTATCTATCTATATAACTAATGTTATAACGGGATTCCAAATGTTATTGCGGGCGAAGCCGCGGGTAACAGCTAGTTTCTAATAAAATTACGAAGCTGCTGCTCAAATATTAAACAATTATGCACACTGCAAAAATTAAACACGTTCATACCATGGTGAGCGAACTGTAATTAACATCTACAGCATCGGCAGGAGTGTGCACTGGCCAACAATGGCCATCAGGCACATCCTGACCCGAACTTAAGCTGGAACAGACTTCTATTCTCTTTTTAAATTCGCACTGCCCTCAAATAATTAACTGGTTGCTCTTGCAATTAGCTAATTAATTATAACTTAACTCCTCGCACAACTAAAATCCATTTCACTGCAAAAACTCTGGCTATCGGTTACTCATTAAACCATAGCCAGAGTAAATTTACTTAATTCTTTAACATTTTTTAATCATCCTCCAAAATTCCCCCCCTCCTACTAGAGTAAAAGGAGCCCGGTTTACGGGCACCAGACTCTACCTCTTCTTGCATTCACCTTTCAAAGGTGACTTGCATGTCACTGCCAGAGCATAGTACCGCCTCTGTCAGATATCGCTTCCCGCCGCGACAGACTGCTTTCTGTGTGACCGAGCCTTTTAAAGTTCGGTAACATGGGATATCTTTTGCAGAGCAGTAGACAAATCGACGTCCTTATTCTGCAAAGCCTCGGACAGGTTGTGAGTTATAGACAACATTTTACATAAGACAAAAGTATCTACAACAAACTGAAACCAACAGGCACCACTAGCGGGCCCTCATCGCTTACAGACCCCTGTGCATTTTCCCCCCTTGCCCCTCCCTCTCGGCGGCCGTGATGCAAAGAGCTTGGTCGTGTTGACACTCATGTTAGGGAAGAGTTATTTTAGAGCTGTCGAAGGCCACGCAAAACAATTGCTTTTCCTACACTACGCTACTATTTTAATCGGTCAGATTAATCGACTAGCACATTGATTGGTTAATCGTATTTTTAGATTAACCAGTTAATCGGTCTGATTAAACGATTGAATCGACAGATCTAGTTATTTTATAACCTTGAAGTTCGTCATCGAGATGCATTATTATCCTACTACTTGCCACGGTGGGTGAGTGGTTATCGTATCGGACTACTAACCCCAAGCTTGCAGGTTCCCTCCCGGCCATGGTAAGTGATTTTTGAAACGCGACTAAGATCACGACACACATGTCATACGTTGTTGGCATGTTAAAGAACCCAATAGAATTCAGTAGACCGTGTTCATAATGGCAAAATTAATCTAGGGACTTTCCGCCAAAACAAAGTTCCTCCATTCTCTACTAGAAAGTGCTATAGTGTCAAGGAGCTTAGATATCTAACATCTGTGACTTTTATAGCACTCCAAGGAACGACGAAATTCGAAATGCAAGCTGCCCTCTTGGGTGTCAAATAACAAAACTTGCACCCGACATCCGAGGCTATACGATATTATTATTATTATTATTATTATTATTATCATCATCTTACTGAGCAGCACGCCGGTCTCCCACCGCTGGGTCCGCGTTTAAAATCCCGGTCACTCCATGTGAGATTTGTGCTGGATAAAGTGGAGGCAGACAGGTTTTTCTCCGGATACTCCGGTTTTCTCTGTCACAATTTCATTCCAGCAACACTCTCCACTATCATTTCATTTCATCTGTCATTCATTTAATCATAGCCCCAGCGGAGTGCGACAGGCTTCGGAAGCTGGCACAGTTCATATCCTTGCCGCTAGATGGGGGCTTCATTCATTCCATTCCCTTACCCGGTCGATCGACTGGAAGCAGGCTGTGGATTTTCATTATCCTACTATGTACAGATTCATAAATTACTCATTTTATAATGGTACAATGACTGAAAGTACGGACTAATTCCAAGGCCTCTCAGAGTTCATTCTTCACTTAGGAACCGTCGCACTAAATGGCAAGTGTCCAAGATCACTGACTTTTGGATCTGTCCCAGCTTGTGCGCCTGTAGTTGGTCCACCAGTCTTGAAGGTATAATTCCAGTTGCAGACAGAATGTACACTTGCTTTAGCTTCCACATTTATTTTACTTCAATGACCAGTTCAGTCTATTTGTTGACCTTTTGGGCATAGGCTGTTTGAAGGTTGTGGCTCAGTGGTACTGATATATAGATTCACAGCTTCTTTCTTCTGCCGATCAAGGAGGAGAATATCAGGTCGGTTGGCTTTGATGGTTTTATCAGTGCGGATTTCTCAATCCCAGTATAATATATGGGTTCCATTGGTACTTATAATACGGAAGCGAGGAGTCATCTAGCCCTGTAGTTTTAGCCATCTTCATGTGCACGATCTTAGCAACATTATTGTGGCCCTCAGTTTAGTCCATAGTTTATTATTATTGTTTATTTTGCGCATGCGCTTACACATTCTCAGCATAGTTGCTGTAAGGAAATCATTTACAATCCAAGATACCGTATATATCATAAGGAGCAAATTCTTGCTGACTGCATTGGCAACTCAAACTAACACTTGAGGTCGGTCTTGATAAGTAGGGTAAAATACTCAATAACACGCGTTTGATATGGAACACTTATTATTTTTCGGTTATAATCAGTAAATGTGGTCCCTAAAATAATGACAGTGTTATTTTTAATTGTATTTATGTATAACTGAGCGATACACGTGATCTAATTTGTGTGATCCACTGGATTTTATGTGTCAATTGCATATTATCAAGCATCGGTTGTCTGCTGGTATTTGTTTTTGAGCAGTTCGAGTCATGGCGCTGTTACGTTTAAAAACTATATTTGAGTTTGCTCACCGTACCATAGACTCTAGAAGTTCTTTGCTGCTTGGTAAGGCAAAGGGATGAGTTTAACTTGAATTAAAACTCGGGGGATACAGGAATTGCTTGATTTGGATGATTAGCAGGTGGGTTTGGTGTTCAATATCGGACTGGTAGTAGGTTCTCACAGACTAGATATTTACTCTGTGGTTAGGATCTGTCAATGCGAGACCTCCTTTTTCGGGAAGGACTAGGAGTGAAGCTTCTAGTCTAATAAGAAAATGAACTTTACTAAGTAGGAACAGATTGAACATTGATGAGTAAATAGGAATGGAAACAGTTTGCCAATAACAGTGGTATTTTATTCAAAAACCAACTTTAAAAAGATTAACAATAAATAAATATATAAACATGTAATGGAAAGGTGACCTTTGACAGGCCAACAACAAGCGAACAAGATTTCATAAGTTTGAAAAGGATTAACAATAAATATATAAATATGTAAGGGAAATGTGACCTTTGACAGGCCAACAACAAGCGAACAAGATTTCATAAGTTTGAAATGCCAAGAACCCTGAGAATAAGTAACCACTTTGTGGCCAGTTAGTCTGAAGTAGAACTATGCAGGGTAAAATAGTGAGTAACTAAAGTGCTCAAATGAAGGCTTAAAATTTAGCCTAGGACTGCACACAGAGAGTATGCTAGTTTATTTACAGAAAAATCAATATTTACATGCCAGTAGGGATAGCATCCCACTAGTTGCCTGATAGTTACAAGGCGAGGTTGTTTACAATTGAAATGGGAGCATTCCCAAGAACACTTTGATAGATTAAATGAAGAACAAGCCATTCACTACGTCAGATAGGTGAACTGGTGTTAAGCCCAATAGTTTGTACAAAAATAGAGAAAAGAATGATTTGTTTTGAAGGAAAGTTAACATGCGAAAGAGAGAGAACAGTCGTTTTCTCATAGCCTACAATTTAAAGGCATAATACATGCTTAAACCACTTAATAGAAAGAAATAAGTTGAGTTTGGCATAGTTTGACAAGTTGTTTAAGTCGGGTAACATAACCCTAAAAAGAAAGATATATTTTTAAGGTTTAGAAATTTTTGAGGTTATAATAAACACTTAGCTTTTTGGCGTTGGTGTAGAGGAATTTCCACATAATATAAATAGAGGAAGAGCGTGTAGATCACTTTTTTCCGTCTTGGAAATGTTGAAGACTTCGTGCCCAGCACAAAACTGACGTAGGCCAATCATTGATGTAAACTTATATAGACTTTGTAGAACTCAGTTTTGATCACTTTTTTCCGTCTTGGAAATGTTGAAGACTTCGTGCCCAGCACAGAAGAAAATTTGTTTATCGTTTTCTTGCTCACGACAAACTGACGTAGGCCAAGTATCGATGGTAACTTAAATATATTTCGTAGATTTTAGAATGCACTGCTAGTTTGACTAGAAGCATTTTGCGATGTATTAGCACACAGCGTTGAGACACATTCAAGCGTTGTGCAAACAGCGTGAAGACAGCTGACGACGAGTGATTGGCCTTGTGACTTGCTGGAAACAGACGAGACAGACAGTTGATGTAGGCCAGGGCAGGCTATATACCGGAGATCACGCGGAATGCGTGACGCGGACAGGTGGCGTCGGCCAATCCGAGAGCATGGAAGATTCTCGAAAACTGCTGAGGCCAATCAGAGCAAGGGGCCAACTGAAAATGAACCTCGTGACCAACATTAGTTCCGGAAATCATTACAGTGCCATGGAACACGTGCTAGCAAGAACAGATTGAAGAAAAATGGAATGACATGACAGGTGAGAGGTTATGTTATAATAAAAATAAGTGAACTTTGTAAATTTCACTGAAAAGTGAACACTCTGCGAAGTCAAATTAGGCCTATATGACTCGTAGTGGAATGGCTCGGATATCGCAGAGCGAGGTGATAGCGTTTGGTAGGGTAATTGGAAATGAACTAGGGAGCGGGGAAGGATACCTGACTGATGAAGCTTGGCTGTCCTCGGCTGGTGTAGCTTGGCTGTCTTGGTACAGCTTGGCTGTCTACTTGTGGCTTGGCTCGGCGTAACAGTGAACAACCCATCCTGTCGTCAGTGAGTGGTCCAACCCACTCCTGTTGCACGTATTTATTTGGTATCATCACCTTTCGGCTATTGCTATTTGCATCTTTTGAAAAGTGATGAAAACTTATATCCCCAGCCCTCTTATACATCGACTTACAGCCGTAAACTCAGCGATATACTTTGCTTTTACTCATTTTGCACTCTATCAACGTGTAAAACGTATTACTTATGTACGAAGACACGAATAATTTACCACGATCTGCTTACCAATACAAGAAACCATATACAGGTGACAAATGTACCCTACTTGGTAAGTTTCTCATTTTTACCGCTAGATGTCATATCAGATAACTGGAGTTGCCAATTGAGTAGTAGCTTTATATTTCTCCCTCATTCCTTCAGGCCTGTTTGCCCAAGAACAGCCTTACTACGCGACACGTAGAAAGTATAACTGTTTTCGGCATCAGTTTGAAAAGGCCTGGGTCTAATTTCAACTCTGTGAGCGATTCCTTTAAGTTGTTAGGAATCACACCAGTGCTAGAGATGATAATGTCCTGGTTTGTGCAATGTGCCATTGCTTCCTTATCTGTTCTGAAAGCTCTGTGTATTTTGACAGCTTTTCAACAAGCTTTGTTAGCATGTTGCCAATGTTTGGAATTGCCACATCTATGAAGGTCGTGTGCTTCATGCATTTATATTATTATTATAATAATAATAATAATAATTATTATTATTATTGCTTCGTTACGGCCAACTAAGGATCACGTCATGTCAACTGTTTCTTCTGCATTTTAGGTAGATTTCATTAGAAAGCTAACTATTGCAATGGGTCCCATGTTTCGACTTCCGGAAAATTTCGACATATCTTCGCGTTTCACATCCCCCAGACCCCAAAACCACCGTCAGTTCAAAAGTTTATATATAATTTATGTATATATATATGTATATCAGTTTCTTGTGGACACGATAACTGCCGTAATTTTTCACCAATCAATTTGAATTTTTTACCGAATATGTATACCTATAAAATCTCGGTCGAGTTCGTTACTGGGCTAAATCGGTCGAAGGGGGTGAAAATGGGGGGCTTTTTTTCGAAAAAGTGAAATATTGCTATAACTCTCTTAATATGTGAAATATCGAATCCGTTCAACGTTCATACTATGTGTCGGATAAAGCCCAAAAATTTATGTTTGAAGAGTTTTTTTATAGCACCAACCATTGACCAAAGGGGTGGGAAAAAGTGGGTTTTTCAGGAAACATTAATCATATCTCTCTTAATAGGCACAATATCAAAACCGTGCAAAATGGACAATATTCCCCTAATAATTACCTAAAACTTTTGTCTGAAAGAATTTTTGATATGACCCACCATTACGCCAAGGGATGAGAAAAATGATTTCGGAATTATAAGAAAATGCCAAGAGCTATCAGAGGTTGCCATGGCAACACTACTAAATTGATGAGGGATGTGCCATCAGACGTTGCCATGACAACGCACTTGCACGAAATCAGATTCAGTATTTCCATCTAAGTGGGAAGCGGCTTCGGTGACGTAACTGGTAGCATGCTGAATGTCTATGCCAAAGGTCGAGGTTTCAAAGCCGGCCGAAGTCGTCGGATTTTCTAAGAGCGCTAAAATCCCTCAGTATGCTTTCCTTTGGAGGGGAAGTTCCAACGTTCGTTGCGAGTTGCTGGTTGGGGTGGCATCTAGTAGCCAAGTTCACAGCTAGGTGCCGTTGACGGTAGTACCTGGTAGCAACATTAGGAACTACTGCTTGAAATTAACCGTCTGCAGTCCTTACCTGAATTAAGACTAATACAGCCATTACAATTCACACTATTTATCAGACAGATTCTACACTCACCAAAAGTACACGGGGTTAGATGACCGCGTTGTCGCAGCCCCTAAACTGAGGAACCAACCAGAGGTAGATTTCATTAGAAAGCTAACTATTGCAATGGGTACCATGTTTCGACTTCCGGAAAATTTCGACATATCTTCGCGTTTCACATCCCCCAGACCCCAAAACCACCGTCAGTTCAAAAGTTTATACATAATTTATGTATGTTTATGTATATATATGTATGTGTATATCAGTTTCTTGTGGACGATAACTGCCGTAATTTAGCACCAATCACTTTGAATTTTTTACCGAATATGTATACCTATAAAATCTCGGTCGAGTTCGTTACTGGGCTAAATCGGTCGAAGGGGGTGAAACTGGGGGGCTTTTTTTTCGAAAAAGTGAAATATTGCTATAACTCTCTTAATATGTGAAATATCGAATCCGTTCAACGTTCATACTATGTGTCGGATAAAGCCCAAAAATTTATGTTTGAAGAGTTTTTAATAGCACCAACCATTGACCAAAGGGGTGGGAAAAGTGGGTTTTTCTGGAAACATTAATCATATCTTTCTTAATAGGCCCAATATCAAAACCGTACAAAATGGACAATATTCCCCTAATAATTACCTAAAACTTTTGTCTGAAAGAATTTTTGATATGACCCACCATTATGCCAAGGGATGAGAAAAATGATTTCGGAATTATAAGAAAATGCCAAGAGCTATCAGTGGATGCCATGGCAACACTACTAAATTGATGAGGGATGAGCCATCAGACGTTGCCAAGATAACGCACTTGCACGAGATCAGATTCAGATTTCCATCTGACTAAGTGTGAAGCGGCTTCGGTGACGTAACTGGTAGCTTGCTGAATGTCTATGCCCAAGGTCGCGAGTTCAAAGCCGGCCTAAGTCGTCGGATTTTCTAAGAGCGCTAAAAATCCCTCAGTATGCTTTCCTTTTGGAGGGGAAGTTCCAACGTTCGTTGCGAGTTGCTGGTTGCGGTGGCATATAGTAGCCAAGTTCACAGCTAGGTGTCGTTGACGGTAGTACCTGGTAGCAACATTAGGAACTACTGCTTGAAATTGACCGTCTGCAGTCCTTACCTGAATTACAGACTAATACAGCCATCCCTAAGTACACGGGGTTACATGACCGCGTTGTCGCAGCCCCTAAACTGAGGAAGAAACCAAAATCTCTGCGGGAGATATAATTTTGCGTGAAGAAGTAACAGACCGTTACATAGTTACACATCAGTGTCGAAACCTTGCATAAGGACAGTGTGACCACAAGTATAAAAATGGACCCCAAATGACAAGAAGGTTACCGTTCCCATAAGACAATAAAATGTTTAAAATAAGCATAAAATGACGAAAAACAAAGCTAATTAAGCTCCAATTATAAAATACCTTCTCGCAATAAATGAGGTCTGATCCTTCTACGAAAACCTGCATATTCTGCCTATTTTCGCCTATCCCCAAGTTTGTCCTGTGAAATCTACCTCCGCCTTCCGGCGTGCCGAGAGGACTTTTTTAATGTTGGCCCAGTACTCTTTGATTCGCAATCGATGTTCCAGCTTTCTCTCAGCGTCCACGCCTTCCCGGTTTTAGTTTCGGCTTAGATTGAAAACTCCGATGATATTGAAGTTTTTCCCTAAGTGCGCCACGCTCCTCGATATCTTCACATGTTATGCCAATCTCCAATCTTTCTCTACTTCACTGAACCAGGCCCCGTTTGTCTTTTTCTCATGGAGAAAACAAAAAATCCGGTTGGATAGCCGTGTTGATTTCATTCGGGTTATATGTCCATAGAAAGAAATCCTTCTTTTCCTCATCACGTCAGTAATTTCCTGTACGTGTGTGTACAACTCTTGGTTGTGGCGTCTTCGGAACTCGCCGTGTTCTTCGACTGGACCCAGGAATTTCTCTCAAAAACTTCCTTTAGGCCGTATATGTGACTGAGCTCAGCGGCAAGTGGCTGGTATTTGCGTCTTTTCTCAGCCACCGTATTCTGTAGGTTTTCATCGAGTGGAACAGCAATATCCCTTGTGTGCATCCTTATCGAATATGACAAGGTCTGGCCTGTTGGCGTCTACAGTAATTATAGTGGAAACCCATAAGAAATTGGCTTCATCATTGTTCAGATCAAATCAGGTCAGGACATTCTTCTCAACAAAACCGTATCGCCCCGCAAAAACTTGATGTACTACAGTACTTTCCCTACGTTGTTTTGCCGCTCCAAGTATTGTTTTGGAGTAAGCGTTTGGCACCCCCCCCCCCCCCCCCCCCCCCCCCATGTGCTGGATCGATTCAGTAGATCTATTGCACAGACGGCATTTGTCCATTGTACCCTTCCGAAGAATGTGGGCGCTCATAATTGGTCCTAAATCGCGAAAAATCCTTGTTTCTCCGATAAAGCCAGCCAACCGAAGCCACTCTGTTGAATTCGTAGTATCGGTAGATTCTGAATGCAGATAAGCAGCATATCTTCCAGTCATCTATCCGCTGTTATTATTATTATTTCCATATCGATATGCCCAGCAGTGGAGCGCGATACAACATATTTTGCTAATGCTGTTTTAATGTTCCCCCGGCGGCTTCGGTGGCGTAGTTGGTAGCATGCTGAGCTTCTATGCCCAAGGTCACGGGTTCAAACCCGGCCGAAGTCGTCGGACTTTTTAAGAGCGTTAAAAATCCCTCAGTATGCCTTCTTTCGGAGGGGAAGTAAAGCCGGCGGTCCCATGTCATAGATTTATGGCATGGAAAAGAACCTTCTACTAACTACACCTGTGTGAAACCAAAATGTGTATGTTAGGTTTGATTAATCCCCTTAATTCCCAACGTTCGTCACCGGGCGCTGGTTGCGATGGCATCTAGTAGTAGCAAACTTCACAACTAGGTGTCGTGGACGGTAGCATTTGGTGGCGAAAGTAGGAACTAATTGAGAAATTGATTGTCTGCAGTCCTTTAGGGTTTAGGCCTACCTGAATCACAGATAACACACAAATACAGCCTTCACAATTAACAGCGGTTATCAGACACATTCTACACACACCCAAGTACACGGGGCTACATGACCGCGTTGTCGCAGCCCCTAAACTGAGGAACCAACCAACCAATCTTGCCCCCAAATCTTTTCATCTGGGCACAGAAAATATTCCTCGGTTCTTCATTCCATGATTTCTTGGTTCTGGTAGTAAATCTCTCAGAGAAATAATGGTTGTTGATTAATGTTCTGAACTGGAGTCCATCTTGTATAAATTCCTCTGTTTCGCTAAGCCAGTTGTTGTTGACTTTCATTGAGAGAGCAAGGTTGGTGAGCCTGTCATTGTTCATTGTGAGAATGTGGCCGTAGAACTTCAATCGCCTTTTCCTGAAAGTGTCAATGATCTTTCCAGCATTCTGATAAAGCTCCTGAGACTCCCGTTTCATCCAGATTCCTTCTGAGCAGACTGGACCAGGGATTTCCTTTGTTGTTTCTCTACGTTGTTTGAGATCTTCCTCCAATGATCAAGTTTTCCTAGGTATATAGTGCTTCAGGTTTGATAACTGTGGTGTAATATTTTAATTCGCCAGCCCCGTGGTGTTGGGGTAGCACGCCTGCCTCTCACTTGGAGGCCCCGGGTTCAATTCCCGGCTCCGTTAGGAATTATAGAAACTGACGTGGGGGCTGGAACGGGGTGCACTCAGCCTCGTGAGGACAATTGAGTAGCTGTCTGACACTGAGTCACCATCCCGGTGACGAAAACCAAGATTAACGGCCGAGGGGACCCGACGGGCTGACCACGCATCACGCCAATATCTGCAGGCCAAATGGCTGAACAGCTGTCGCTTGGTCGGCCTAGGCCCTCATGGGCTGTAGGCCCAGGGGTTATTATCATTAATATCTTAATTTTGAGTTATTATTATTATTATTATTATTATTATTCTAACATTTGAATTGAGCTTGTATGGACTGCACATTAATAACACTAGCCGACCAAAAACAACGTTTTATTTGCTTCTTTTACAAAATACTAGTTTTTACTAAATTGGGCTCAGGAAAACCGTTGGTTGGTTCTTAAGTTTAGGGGCTGTGACAACGCGGTCATGTTGCCCCGTGTACTTTGGGTGTGTGTAGAATCTGTCTGATAACCGGTGTTAATTGTGATGGCTGTATTAGTGTGTGTATCTCTTTTAATTCAAGTAAGGACTGCAGACGATCAATTTTCAAGTAGTTCCTACTTTTGCCACCAAACGCCACCGTCAACGACTACTAGTTCAGAACTTAGCTACCAGACGTCACCGCAATTGGCTCTTGGCAACGATCGTAGGAACCTAAGAGCGTTGTTTACCATCTTAACCTATACAATTTAGCTTCACACAGGTGTAATTAGTGGAGGGTTCTTTAACATGCCATAAATCTATGACATGGGACCTCCGGCTTTACTTCCCCTCCGAAGGAAGGCATACTGAGGGAGTTTTAACGCTCTTAAAAAATCCGACGACTTCGGCCGGATTTGAACCCGCGATCTTGGGCATAGAAGTTCAGTATGCTACCAGGAAAACCGAATATGACCGTAGAACTTGTTTATTATCTCTAGTTCTTTAGATACACTACTTGTGATACATGTACTTCTGTAGTAAAAACCAATATTATATTAATATGATATCTGTACCCAACAGAAGTAACAATTCACTCCATGTACATGTAACTTTTCCTAGGGCACAACGTTTCGTTAGAAACCTTTCTGTTGTATTGTTAAGACCTATCCCTGCTGTCCCATAAGAAGAAGAAAACAAAGGTTATTTACAAACAATAAACAAAATATGCCTGACAATGACTCAGGATACCTGTACTAAGGATTGCCAACCTACAATTTATTTAAATAAAAAATCCCTAGTATCATCTGAAAGTCCCTCAAATTCTGTAGCATTTAATGAAATATCGATATATCTCAGAACATAGAGCTAACTCTGCATTTTATATTCGTATTTCCCATGCTTGAATAAACTAGAAATGACTGGTTTTTCTTTGGAAGCGTTTTCACCGCTGGTTAGTGTAATCAACTTCATTTGTGTTGTTCTACCGGCCTTGACATCCTGCCAGTATTTCTTGAGTCCATCGAGCAGTGCCTTCTTCACAGAAGATGAGCTGTGCATGGTCTAATTACCCTGTTACAGGCTGCGGTGCGGATAGCGTCTATAATGAGTGTGGTTGTCCCCGGGTTCTTCCAAACTCCCACCTTACGCCCTCAATGGATACACTTCCACAAATGAAACTCAAAAGTCACACTGGGGTCTGACGAACCCCAATATTTTAATGAATTCTAAATAAAAAATTTACAACATATTGCAAAATAGAATGCATGGGTGGATTCAGAGACCAATTAAGAATGTCCTTAGTGATTTGTGTCAATGTTTTATAGTAATAATAATAATAATAATAATAATATCATATGGCCTCGGGTGCCGGGTGCAAGCTTTGTTAATTGACACCCAGAGGGCAGCTTGCGTGTCGAAATTAATGCTCCTTGACGCTATACCGCTTTCTAGTAGAGAAATTAGGAACTTTGTATTGGCGGAAAATCCCGAGATTAATTTTGCCATTATGAACACGGCTTACTGAATTCAAATGGGTTCTTGAACATGCCAACAACGTATGACATGATTGTCGTGAATTTTGTCGCCTTTCAAAAATCACTTACCATGGCCAGGAGCGAACCTGCATGCTTGGGGTTGGTAGTCCGACACTATAACCACACACCCACCGTGGCAAGCATGTTTTACAATATGAAATCGATACTAAAATTTAAAAAACTAAAATGTCTAATGAAGAACTTACTGGAAACATTCTAATTCTTTGCGGTTTTCCTCAGTAATAAACAATTCACTTGTGTGCACTTTGCTAACAATCACCACTGGTCTAGTAAAAGTAACAATGTGCGTAATTAGGTCATTACATAATGTTACAGGGGTGTTCAAACATGAGCGTATATTCACTACAATCAATGCACAACACTGCCCGATGTTCGTCGCATATCACACAGTTTTACTAATCCTGAAATGAACAACACTCGTTAAATATTTCGCTCCATTCCAGTATCGAAAACAGACAGAAAAACAGGAATAAATCGAGTAAATTTCCAACTCACATAAAATATAAACTCACCCTCAAAAGCCACACTGGGGTCCCCACACTCGATTCAACCACCTACTAACCGGAACGCAGTTAAACAATGAATCTGCTGTTTTAGCCTTGTCTCCTTAATGGTGCCAATTTAATTAACGTAGAATGGCAAGGCCATAATTCCCGTGCTATCCAATTCGTTATGAAGACAAAAATCGCCAGGGTCTGAGGGACGCCAGTGTGGCCATACAGGGTTAAAGTCACGGAGCACCTATCTCGATCCCGACCCTAATGGTATTACAGTCACCACATAAACACAGGTTATCAGACAAAAGTGATGTCCCCGGGCTCTAAAATGAAATATCGACATCATCATCATCATTTGGCGACCTTGGTCTAGTGAGGAGCACTTTCTCTACACCACCAGGTTAGTGGCTTGTTGCTACACGCGACTTACTCATGTTTCACTGCACCGCGTAGCCCACTTGTTGTTGTTGTTTGAGTCTGCAGTCTTTTGACTGGTTTGATCCTGCGCTCCATGCCTCCCTGTCCTCAGCCAAACTCTACATAGCAACCACACCCTACATCCGAAGCAATCTGTTTAACATCTTCTAACCTTGGTCTTCCTCTATAGTTCTTCTCCTCGACCCTTTCTTCCATAACATACTAAGCTTGTTAATTCTGAGTGTCTTACTAAGTGTCCAACCAACCTATCTCTTATCTTCGTTAGCGGTCGCCAGAAACATCTCTCCTCTCCCACTCGTCTTAATACCTCTTCATTTGTAACCCTATCTACCCATCTGATATTCATCATTCTCCTGTAACACCACATTTCAAACGCTTTAATTCTCCTCTTTTCTGCTGCGCCAATAGTCCAAGTTTCACTTCCATATAGCGCCACGCTCCAGACAAAGGCTTTCAAAAATTACTTCCTAATATCTAAATCTATATTCGATGTCAGCAGATTCCTTTTCTGTAGAAATCCTTCCCTTGCCTGAGCCAACCTACTTGTTATATCCTCTTTGCTTCGTCCATCACTGGTTATTTTGCCTCCTAACAGACGTCTCCTACTTCCTTCAGCTTTTCACCTGCCAATTTGATATCCACAAAGGTTTCTTTTTTTTTGGCTGAATTCCAATTTTATTTTTATTTTTATTTTTTTACATTTGTTGATTTTCATCATGAATTCTTTCCGTAAGACGGAGTCCATACCATTCAAAAACTCATCCAAATCCTCAGGCGTGTCGGCCAAGATGACGATGTCACCAGCAAATCTCAGAGTTGAAATTATTTCTCCTTGAATCTTCACTCCAACTTAAATTTTTTCTCCAATTTCCTTCATTGCTTGTTCAATGAAAAGATTGAAAAGTATGGGTGATAAGTCGCAGCCTTGCCTTACACCTTTCTGAATACCAGTTTCTCTCTCATGTCCCTCAGCTCGAATGACTGCTGTCTGGTTTCTTGTCGCACTTCTTCTCCTCTACACTTGTTCTACAACAAGTACGGATAGATGGTTGTAGACAAGAGAACAGAATGTTAAATACTTGCTCATTTGAAATGATTCTGTATTGATTTCCGATTTCTTTTTAAGTTGTTTTGTTTTGTTTTCTTTAATGGAAATGGAAAGCCAAGGTCCGTAGCTTAAATATTACGTAAGAAATGAAATTTTGAACATTTTCAGCATCCTTGAGCCCCTAAAGCCAAATATTCAAAATGTTCGGACAGAAACCTTCCAATATTTAAATATTACGTAAGAAATGAAATTTTGAACATTTTCAGCATCCTTGAGCCCCTAAAGCCAAATATTCAAAATGTTCGGACAGAAAGCTTCCAATATTTATTTATATAATAATAATAATAATAATAATAATAATAATGTTATTGGTTTTACGTTCTACGTCCCATTTAACTACTCTGGCTTTTAGAGACGCCCGGGTGACAGAACTTCACCCCGAAGGAGATCTTTAACGTGCCAGTAAATCTACTAACACGGCTCCCTCACATTTGCGCACCCTCAAATGCCAGCTGACTGCACCGGGATACGAACCTGCATCCTCGGGCCCAGCAAGCGAGAACGTTACCGCTGAGCCACGCAGCTGTTTTGATTCGAGTGAATCTCATTCCCAATGAAGTTCATGGCGGTTAAGCAATAGAGCAGTGCGATGCTCCTCACTTTCACTCTCACTGGAGGTCACAGGTCACTGGAACTGTTCAAGCTATAGTATAGCCTCCCTCAGGGCTCACATCTAGTGGGACGTGGGTTGGCGACCACGGGACCCCAACTGAGTCCGGCATTGCTTCCACTTACTTGTGCCGGGCTCCTCTCCGTCATCTTTCCTGTCGACTTCCCTTGGTCAACTCTTGTTCCTTTCCGACCCCGATGGTATTAGGGTATCTGAGGCCTTGGGAGTCTTTTACTTTCCAGCCTTAATTGGCCTTGTCTCATCTTTCCTGATCCCTCATTCTTCGAGAAGACAGACATCTTGTTTTCTTTTCATTGTATCTCCTGTCTTCTGCTCAAGGCCCTCAAGGAGGCAGGGTGTGTGTAGCCCCACCACTTCTTGTTCACCCTGGATTGTGCTACACCCTCAAAGGTGAGTTCAGGATTTGGCGACCCCGAGGGCTTCCTGAGCTGGGTCAAATTTCTCCCCCTTTTTCCATTGCCTTTGGGGTGGATCCTCTTATCTTTCCCTTTCCTCCCTGCCTTTCATGACTCTACTTCCTTCCAGGTGCCTTAATTCTCATTCCTCGAGGGTTGAGGGCATTTCCCTTCCTCCTGTCTTTTATTTACATTTTTCTCCTTGTTGTTGTTTGAGTCTTCAGTCTTTTGACTGGTTTGATGCAGCTCTCCATGCCTCCCTCTCCTGAGCTAATCGTTTCATCTCTACATAGCTACCACACCCTACATCCGAGGCAATCTGTTTAACATATTCTAACCTTGGTCTACCCCTACAGTTCTTGTCCTCGACCCTTCCTTCCATAACTAAGCTTGCTATTCCTGGGTGTCTTAGTATGTGTCCTACCAACCTATCTCTTCTCTTCATTAGCAGTCGCCAGAAACATCTCTCCTCTCCCACTCGTCTTAATACCTCTTGGTTTGTAACCCTATCTACCCATCTGATCTTCATCATTCTCCTGTAACACCACATTTCAAATGCTTCAATTCTCCTCTTTTCTGCTGCACCAATAGTCCAAGTTTCACTTCCATAGAGCGCCACGCTCCAGACAAAGGCTTTCAAAAATGACTTCCTAATACCTAAATCTATATTCGATGTCAACAGATTCCTTTTTTGTAGAAATGCTTTCTTTGCCTGAGCCAACCTACTTTTTATATCCTCTTTGCTTCGTCCATCACTGGTTATTCTGCTTCCTAAGTAACAGAAGTCTCCTACTTTCTTCAGCTTTTCACCTGCCAATTTGATCTCCATAGAGGTTTCTGATTTATTTCGGCTGCATTCCAGTATTTTTGTTTTTGTTCCTTAGAGTTCCCCATTTCCTTTTCTAGTTTGTAAGCCAGTAGTTTTAGTTTTAGGTTTCATTTTCACTATCATCCAAACCATTAGGGGCCGATAACCTAGATGGTAGGCCCCTTAAAACAACAATTATCATCATCATATATAGAAAAGCCATCATTACTTCCAACTCAACGTTTCAGTTTTACCCTAGAGTTATCTAGCGGTCAGAAGAAAAACACTCCTCTCCGTCATCTTTCCTGTCGACTTTCCTTGGTCATTCAAATGAAAAATGAAAATCCACAGCCTGCTTCCAGTCTCCGACCGGGTCAGGAATGGAATGAATGAAGCCCCCATCTAGCGGCGAGGATATGAACTGTGCCGGCTGCCGAGGCCTGACGCACTCCTCTGGGGCAATGATTAAATGAATGACAGATGAAATGAAATGATAGTGGAGAGTGTTGCTGGAATGAAATTTTGACAGGGAAAACCGGAGTACCCGGAGAAAAACCTGTCTGCCTCCGTTTTGTCCAGCACAGATCTCACATGGAGTGACCGGGATTTGAACCACGGACCCAGCGGTGAGAGGCCGGCGTGCTGCCGCCTAAGCCACGGAGGCTTCCGTTCATTCAAATCAATATATCACGACATATCGAGTTTCGTTCGCGATGTCATGATTTAGCAAACGAAACTCTAGCCTAGCACTGAAACGTCAAGTTGGAAGTAATGATGGGTTTACCATACATCTGAACATTTGGAACTCTTGGCTCAAACTTGGTTATTATTCAGGATGAGTTGTACAATAACCAAAATTATTGCCAGATGGCTGTGAAACGATGAAATAAGAGAGCAGATCGCCTCGAAAGATCTGCCATACGATTATTTATTTATTTTTATGTTTTTTTTAATGTATTAATCTATTTATTTAATGTATCTATATATTTATTTATTTATGAATGTATTTATAAATTATTTATTAATTTACCAATTTACGTATTTTTATCTTTTTTATTTAATTAATTATTTTTTATTTGATGTTGCCTCCGTGGTGTAGTGGTCAGCGTGCTTAGCTGCCACCCCCGGAGGGCCGACATTTGATTCCCGGCTATGCCACGAAATTTGAAAAGTGGTATGAGTACTGGAACGGGGTCTACTCAGCTTCGGGTGATCCAAATGAGTAGAGGGGATTCGATTCCCACCTCAGCCATCTTCAAATGGTTTTCCGTGGTTTACCACTTCGTCTTTGGGATGATACCTACCGTCAGGCCACGGCCGCCTCCTTCCCTCTTCCTTGTTTATCCCTCCCATTCTTGCCATCCCTCATGAGGCCCCCTGTTCGCTTTGCAGGTGTGGCCGCCTGGGCGAGGCGCTAGTCCCGCCTCCTCAATTGTATCCCCCGACCCGATGTCAAGCTCCAGGACACTGCCCGTAGAGGCGGCGAAGGTGGCATCCCTCGCTGAGTCCGTGGGAAAAGCCAACCTGGAGTGTAAACTGACAACGAAAAAAACATTTATTTATTTTATTTTTTTATTTTTTTACGTATTTATCTATTTATTTATGATTTATTTCTGTATGTATTTATAAATTACTTTTTTTTCTTCCGAATTTGGCCGCCTGTGGACCGCGTGGAACCTAAGGCTTTCTGGTTAATCTCCTCTTCTCTTCCCAAAACCTCTTCATTCGTTCACTTCTTATCTTTCGCTCCTCCTCGGATATTACCAGTTTGGCTCTAATTTTAGGTGTTTTCTCCTCGAACATCTTGATGTTGTCAATTCGGTTTCTGAACTCTTTTCTGTTGTGGATCACATCCACTGTGAGTCCACTTTCCTTGGCGTCTCTTTTAACCTCTTCTACCCACTTAGTTGTAGCCTTCAGCTCTGTAATATACTTGAATATCCTCTTAGTCAGTCGGTTCTCGTCCATTCTCACCAAATATCCGTAGAATTTCAACCTTCGCTTCCGCATTGTGACAGTAAGTTTTTCAGTGTGTTTATAGAGGTCCTCATTCCTTCTGTTCTTCCATGTCCCGTCAGCAGTTTTCTGTGGTCCTAAAATTTTCCTCTCCTTTTTTTCCAGTTCCTGAAGATACCCTTTTTTATTCAGTGTCAAGCACTCCGAGGCGTACAGACCCTATTTATTTATTTGGGCCTATTTATTTATTTATTTATTTACAAATTTACGTTATTTTATTTATTTATTTATTTATTTATTTATTTGTATCAGGAGCAGCACTTTATTGCAGTAGTAACGAAGATGGATCGAATTGACAAATATTGAATGTCATTGAACCAGTATTTCGCAAGATCCCGGACGTTGGGTGTAGGTTATTATTATTATTATTATCATCATCATCATTATTCTTCCGAAAATTTGAATTTTTAGGTCGTGTGATGCTGCACAAATAGAGAAAGCCATTTAGATAGAAGTGGAAATCATTGCCAAAGTGAGAATGTAAGTCTTCCCCTGTCAGAGCGTCATAGGTCGTGGGTTTGTGTTTGAAGGGGTAAGATATTTTTATTTCTTCAACTTCCATCCACATCATGCTTGCAATATTTGAGCATCCAACGTCTATTTTACTAAGAAAGACTCTAATACCAAACGTGTCATTATCCAAAAAGCGAACGTTTAACGTTGAGAATTTAACCTTCGAGTGAGGTGGAAGTGTTTTGTATATCAGGAAGAAAGTCATCACGACAGCGTTGTTAATTAACATTTCACTGTGAAATTCTCAGAGGTTATCTAACTCTACAGCACTTCCTTGCCTAGTTAAAGGTCATACCGTATATTACTTTCTGAAGAGATACCAGTTGAAGTCTAGGATAGCCTCTCTGTATCAATTAGAATAAGATTAAACGTAGTACGCAATTAATAGCCATTATTTTCAGATGATATGGTGGTTGTGGGTGGGAGAGAAAGACAAGCAACACAAATGTTGAAGGACCTAGATAAAATTTGTAAAATATATGGGATGAAAGTAAATGGGAATAGAACGAAAAGGTTGATCATAGGTGGAAAAAGTGAAAAAAGTACAATAAAATTAGAAGATGAAATTGAACAAGTAGATAGTTTTAAATACCTAGGAAGTTGGGTTACACAAGAATTGATATGCACTAAAGAAATAAAAACAAGGATTGCAATAGCTAAAGAAGCCTTCAGTAAGGAAAGTAAATTATTTTGTGGAGCAATGAAAGTAAGCCTAAGGAAGAGATTAGTGAAATGTTTTGTTTGGAGTGTAGCAATGTATGGAGCGGAAACTTGGACGCTTAGGAAAGAAGGCGAGAGAAGAATAGAGGCTTTCCAAATGTGGTTTTGGAGGAGAATGGGGAGAATAGGTTGGAAGGACAAAGTGAGCTAGTATTAAAGAAAGTAGGAGAAGAAAGAATGTTGCTAAAGAAGAAAAGGAAAAGAAAAATGAATTGGATAAGAGGAGAAGATTTGGTAAAAAGTGCATTAAAAGGGACAGTCCAACGGAAAATCCGAAGAGGAAAATGAAGGTGTCAGATGCTGGATTCCATCAAATCTTATGAGCTAATGAAACGTGCTGCTGAAGACCGAATAAGGTGCAGAGACCCACCATGAGGAAATCAGGCAGATAATAATAATATAATATCGTATGGCCTCGGGTGCCTGGTGCAAGCTTTGCTATTTGACACCCAGAGGGTAGCTTGCATGTCGAATTTCGTAGTTCCTTGACTATGAAAGTCAAGGAGGTTAGATGTTAGATATCTAATCTCCTTGAACACAATAGCGCTTTCTAGTAGAGAAATGAGGAACTTTGTGCTGGCGGAAACTCCCGAGATTAATTTTGCCATTATGAACTCGGCCTACTGAATTCAAATGGGTTCTTTGACATGCCAACATCGTATGACATGCGTATCGTATTTTTGCCGCCTTTCAAAAATCACTTACCACGGTCAGGGGCGAACCTGCAATCTTGGGGTTAGTAGACCGACACGCTATCCACTCACCCACCGTGGCAAGCTATCAGGCAGATAAAAAGGAAGGAAGATTGTAGTTTTACGTGACCGTGAATCTTGTGATTATGAGCCACGGGACCTCCTTTTTACGTGGAATCCGAACCACAGGGCATGGCATTTCACTTCGAAAATCTCACATGCATTGACCGTGAATCGAACCCGGACCGCCTTGGTGAGAGGCATTCAGCTAGACCGCTGAGCCACCACGCCCTATCAGTCAGATTAGCTGATGATAATGATGATTAGTGTTTTGATAATTGTTTATATTGCATGTATGTATTCTTTACTGTCAGACAGATAAGACTCTACGTGTGACAATTTAATTGCCAGGTGAATAAAAAGTAGCATTTGCCTGGAAGGAAGATGGGAAACCACAGAAGACCATCTTCAAGGTTGCCGGCGGAGGGTTCGAACCTCCTCGCCTCCCTGATGTGAGCGACTGCCATCAGTCATGCCGTAACGACCACGGCTAACTCACCCGGTGGTCTCCTAATAATAAATTGAGACACTGAGTATATGGAAGAGCTTCTCATAATAAATATGTCTCCAACATTTTAAGTCTGTGAAGGATGATTATTTTTTAATACCACCATGTGTGCATTAATATCACACTCGAGGTCTAAATGTGTCCGTTAGCCTACATTCTTTGTTGTTGCTTTTGTTTAATGCAGTTCTCCATGTCCCCTGTCCTGAGCTAACCGTTTCATCTCTACATAGCTACCACACCCTACATCCGAGGCAATCTGTTTAACAAATTCTAACCTTGGTCTACCCCTACGGTACTTATCCTCAACCCTTCTTTTCATTGCTAAGCTTGCTATTCTTGGGTGTCTTAGTATGCGTCCTACCAACCTATTTATTCTCGTCATTAGCAGTCACCAGAAACATCTCTCCTCTCCCACTCGTCTTATTACCTCTTCATTAGTTACTCTATCTACCCATCTGATCTTCATTATTTTCCTGTAACACCACATTTCAAAGCTTCAATTCTCCTCTTTACTGCTGCGCTAACAGTCCAAGTTTCACTTCCATAGAGCACCCCACACCAGACAGAGGCCCTTTCTTTCCTATAACTAAATCTATGACGTCAACAAATTTATTTTCTATAAAAATGCTTTCCTTGCCTGAGCCAGCCTACATTTTACATCCTCTTTGCGTCATCCATCACTGGCTAATTTACTTCATCAATTGTTATTAATACTTCGCCTCCGTGGTGTAGTGGTCAGCATGCTTATCTACCAACCTGGAAGTCCGCGGTTCGATTCCCGGCACTGCCACGAAATTTGAAAAGTGGTCTGAGGACTGGAATGGGGTCTACTCAGCCTCGGGTGGTCCAAATGAGTAGAAGGGGTTCGATTCCCACCTCAGCCATCCTCGAAATGGTTTTCCGTGGTTTCCCACTTCGTTTCCGGTTTCGGTGGCGTAGTCGGTAGCATGCTGAACTGCTCTGCCCAAGATAGCGCGTTCAAACCCAGCCGAAGTCATCGGATTTTTTAAGAGCGTTAAAAATCCTTCAGTATGCCTTCCTTCGCAGGGGAAGTAAAGCCGGCGGTCCCATGTCATAGATTTATGGCATGTAAAAGGTCCTTCCACAGACTAAACTTGTGTGAAGCTAAATTGTTAGGTTAGATTTCGTCGGAACGCTCTATCACAGTTCCAACGTTCACCACTAGGTATCTTTGATATATGTTTGCGAAAGTTGGAACTACTTGAAACTGAATGGAACTTGTAGCTCACCCTAAGGGTGTCCGCTGGAAGCAGCTACAGACTCAGGCAAGCCGAACATGTCCTCGGACACTCCCGGCACTAAAAGCCATACGATAAAAATAAAAATCCGGGCAAATGCCGGGATGGTATCTACCGTAAGGCCACGGCCGCCTCCTTCCCTCTTCCTTGCCTATCCCTCCCAATCTTCCCCTCCCCATCCCTCGTGACGCCCCTGTTCGCTTTGCAGGTGAGGCCGCCTGGGCGAGGTGCTGGTCCCACCTCCCCAGTTTTATCCCCCGTCCAGGAGTTTCAAACTCCAGGTCACTGCCCTGGCGGCGATAATGGTGGGATCCCTCGCTGAGTCCGAGGGAAATGCCAACCTGGAAGTTAAACCGACTAAAAATAAATAAAAAATTGTTATTAATTAAATGTTTGTTAACTTGTACTGCAGTTGGTACGTGCACGGAATTTATTTGGTTATATTGGCAGTGCTGCGTTGGCCAGAATAGCTTCGCCTCTAAGCAACCTTACGTCAATGAGTGGTGCATCTTATTTATTGATACATGATCCTTGTTAGCCTCTTATCATTTTATGAAAAAATAGGCTTATGAGATCACCTTTTGTCCGTGTGTGTGTTTGTGCGTGTGTAGTTCCGCCCCTTAAAACAACAATAACTAACTATGACCCTCACCCCCTAATAACTTCTAAACAGCTGGTGCAATTTCAATGAAACTCGGTAAGGTCATAGTTCTATTTTGGCCGACCCCGACCATGCCCTTCAAATTTTATTACGTCTCACCAATCCAATATGGCGGCTGTGCGAAATATTTCACCGGCATTCTATATCTCCGAAACTATTACCGATATCACCCTGAAAATTTGTATGGTGATAAAGGGCACTACTAGAAGTTAACCTATGAGACTTTCAAAAACCTGGTAACTGCAAAAACAACATGGCAGCCAAGCGAATTTGAGACTATTCATATAATAGTACATAACTCTAAGACCTACATATATAAAAAACGAACCATCCGAAATATTAGACAGTTCTCAATATCTACGAGTATATAACAGCAATCAAACTGACATTTTCTTCACGGAACTACTTGTTTTTCTTATGGCATAATATCTGTCTGACGCCAAACAACACATGAAATGAATGAAATAAGGAAAATATTTGGAATTTACCGTCCCAGCATTTGCCTGGAGTTAAAAGTAGGGAAACCACGCTGGTGCAGTTTCTTCATGGGAGACTTTAACCTTACTTTCACCTGCTGTAAGTGTTCAGATAAAAAGCAGTGCTCCTGATTGTGCTGGCTGTCTGTGACGTAATCCAGAGTCTATTGTGTGATCTGGGCGTTCCCCTTCGACTAGTCTTACTTCATTTATTATATCATTAATAAAACAGCAACCGTTAAGCGAGATTACCTCCCACAAGATTGACCAATCGTTTGCTCAGTTTCTAGCACAATAAGAAGGTTCGTACCACGTGGTTGACGGAAACTGAGAAGGATATTAACGAACTGGAACAAGGGCGTATCTACATTTTTTCGGGGGAGGGCTGACTATCCTGGAAAATTGTGAGTATTCTCAGGTGATTGTCACCACAAAACACCCAGAAATATCAACCAATATCTTAGAGCATATAACTTTATGTAATTATTGTAGATAAGATTTATTTGCAAAATTCTAAGTTTATATAGCCTAAAGTTAAACAGTTTATTTATTTATTTATTTATTTATTTATTTAATCGAATAGCACTATTACAGAGCACGTAAAATCCATACTTCAAATCTTGCCACATGTATTTTCTTTTCAATGCCCACATTCGTTTCATCCTCTCTGATCTCTGCTTTCGGAGCTGTTCAATGTTCCGTGGCTGCTTTCGTTGTCTTCCTTGTTCCTCCCTGAAGATCACTTTTTGAATTTTGTCCCGAAATAAATCCTATTATATGTATCTGTAAGGCCAATGTCGGCTTCCTTAAGATCCTTTAATGTCTGTGTAAACCACGCTGGCTGAACTTTAAGTTTTAAAATTTTATTAAACTTTGTTTTGTTAGCCTGTCATCGTTCATTCTATTTAAATGCCCAAAAAAAATTACATCCGTCGTTTGCGCATGGTGTGAATTAAGTTCTCCACATGGGTGTATATTTCCTTGTTAGGTCGTGGTCTGTTATAGTTTTATATATATTACAAATTGATATATTATTTCTCAAAAGTACCGTACTGTGGAATTCTCAGTTTTGCCTCACAAGGCTGAGTGTACCCTGTTCCAACCCTCAGACCAGAATTAAAAATTCTTGGCCGAGCCGGGAATCGAATTCGGACCTCCAGGGTGGCAGCCAAGTATGCTAGCCACCACACCACAAGGTAGTCTAATTTCAATCTTAATATTGTTTATAACTTAGCCAACAAGTTAATATTAGGGTACAACCAAATTTACAATTATTTTATGCTTTTGCCAAAGGAACACTTTCTTAATTTTTATTGGCTTTATTCGGAGGGGGGGGGGGAGGGGTGAGGGGGGGGGGTCTGGAGCAACCACAGCTCCCCCCTTATATACGCCCCTGAACTGGAAATAACAGATCTGCATGACAGACTGGCTGTGAGGCGTGCTTTAAAGGAAGTCCATGGTTTTCAGAAGAAACTCTGGACTCCCTGAAAGAAAGGAGTTACACTGGCAGAAAATGCGTCAATACTGGGCGAAGATCAAGACCCTCCAGTTGAATAAACGTGGTCCTAAGTTGGCCAATTAGAGAGAAGAAGAAAACTACAACCGTTAACCGATGGAGTAAGGCTTGCCAATTGGAAGTACCGAGGTTCATGCTGGACGTGCAAATCTCAGGATTTCTGTAAGGAGCTGCGTTTTAATTATAATTATCAACTAGAGGGCCTGGGTGAGACTCTCGCAAGTGTATAAACCACCCGCCCAGCTTAAGTGATATGCGGGCTGGACGCAACACAGTTCTATCAGGGGCTATGGTCTTGTTTATTTTTCCAATCGAACTTTATAAACAAAGTGTCTATATTTATGAAATCAGAGTGCAATTTGTCACTGCTGGGGGTTATACTCTTTCTGTTGGCCGATAACCTACATGTTAGGCCCCTTAAAACAACAATAGCAACAATCTTTTTCTCTTGAATGATCATTTGTTACGATCGGTTACTTGTAAAAACCCTTGCGTCTATACCACCCTTCCGGCTTTACTGTTGAGCGGGCTTGACACATCACAATTCCAGCAGGGGCTAACCTCTTGTTTAAACTTTAAACGCACTTCTTAAGCAAATACATTTTTTCCGTTGTCTTTTGAAGACCACCTCGTTGCGTACTGGGTATCACCACGGAGGCCCGGGTTTGATTCCAGGCTCTGCCAAGAAATTTATTTCTGGTCTGGGGGCTGGAACGGGGTACACTCAGCCTCCTGAGGCAGAACTGAGAAACAATAGTTTCCGGTTTATCGGGACTTCAGTGTACCGATATATTGAAATGAAAATATCGGTAACTAACAAACCCGCCCCGACTTCGTCCGGGAACAGTTATGTATGCATTACGTAATAAATGTGTTTTTTTTTTTTTTCGATGTCAATGAACTACGACCTATATCCGTTTTACGTCTCAGCATGATGGGTTAAAATGACTGACTGGACTATTAATTATATTATCATGGAGATGCATGTGCAACGAATTCATGTCAGACATAATTTAAGAATGGTGAGGTGCATGAAACACAAATTCCCCTTCCGTCCAATCTTAACTTGACTGTGTATTTTGCGGAACGAAAAGTTCACAGGCGAAATGAAGAAAAGCCGAGTTGCACTTCCAGGAAAACTCCAAACACAACCACTCTTCTCTAAAGTTTTTAACTCAACACGACTCGACAGTTTGCTGCTGGCTGTATCTGGGGCAATCAGCTCGTCCGCTAGCTAAACTGTAACTGGGGTGATAGACTCGCCCCTAGCTAGCTCGTAAACTGACGCCTCAGTAACTGAATGGACATGGTTGGAAGAAATTAAAACGTAAAAACACTTATAGTGGGCGACGTATTGAAGATAGAGATATGCTCTCACGGACTTTCTTGTAGAACTTTTCATGCCGAACAATTCTTACACTCGTAGTATATTGATATTTTTGACGGTTTGCCCAGCGTAAGCTTAAAAAGCGCACGGACGCCATTTTCTTCGACTTTTCCACTGTAGTAGTCACTGCTTGGCTTCCTTTGATCATAAATAAATTATTTTTATCAGAAACCTTCCTCGAGGTATCCTTTACAGAATGGTGAAAACCGCACTCGAGATTACCCGTGACATCCAAGAATCGGGGACTTTGTTTTATACCGAGTAGAGATTCCTAAAATCCTATTATCGTTTCCATCTCTAGCCACGACACGGTCTCGCGTATTGAGTTACTCAAGGATTTCCTTAGAAGAGAAGCGTGAGCTGTGAGCTAACTCCACACAACACCTTGACCGAACTAAGGACACACTTCCTCCCGGGGTATCATCTCATTAGTCTGTTTATTACTTAAATCCCTTTGGGGCCCGTTTACGAGATCAGTAATAAAACTGGAAATGCTAATGGCCTATTGAGATCTACTCCACAATGACTAAGCTTATTTCTATCCTTGGCCCAGAAGTGTACATTACTCTATGTTCGAGATGTGGGTCAGATGATCTAGATGTTACGCCTCGGGGGTTGTTAACCACCACAGAGAGATCGGCGCAGAGTTTGATAATAATATGAATATCTCTTGAATTCAGGGTGTCTTGTACTCTGGAAAACATGGAAAACAGGGAATTTTTAAATCCTGGAAACTCAGGGAATTACCAGGTTATTTTAATGACACTCTGGGAATTTAGTCTTATAAGGACTAACCTTGAATAATTGAAAATTAAGAATTTAAAGTTTGATGGGGGAAAAGTATAATCGCATGTACAATAGTGTTTCTGGATGACAAATTTAGAAATTGGCATTTTTTTTTCCAACTTTGCCATGCTACCCTTTAATGTTCAAGCACTTTTTCAAATGATCTTCAGATACAAACTCTGTTTTATATATTTATTACGGCCCAACCTTGAATAAATGGAAACTAAGAATTTAAATTTTATTAAAGGAAATGCGCATAAATATGCATAGTAATACATACATAGCTTGCCACGGTGGGTGAGTGGTTATCGTGTCGGTCTACTAACCCCAAGATCGCAGGTTCGCTCCTGGCCGTGGTAAGTGATTTTTGAAAGGCGGCAAAAATACGATACGCATGTCATACGATGTTGGCCTGTCAAAGAACCCATTTGAATTCAGTAGGCCGAGTTCATAATGGCAAAATTAATCTCGGGAGTTTCCGCCAACACAAAGTTCCTCATTTCTCTACTAGAAATGAGAGATATCTAACATCTAACCTCCTTGACTTTCATAGTCAAGGAACAACGAAATTCGACATGCAAGCTACCCTCTGGGTGCGAATAACAAAGCTTGCACCCAGACACCGAGGCCATACGATATTATTATTATTATTATTATTATTATTAATACATAATCTGAATATAAGTCAATTTGAATGACTGTATTCCTTTAAGGATTTCAGTCGCTTTTGGCATGCAAGTAGAGGGTACCTGTCACAAAACTCATCACATAGTGTGCAAACACAGTCATCACCAGGGGTGTGATATTGTGTCTTCCCGCAAATCTTGTGATGGTAGCCATGGACAGCTAAGCTTGTTAGCAGGTGTCTTAGTTCTTGATTCGGTTTAGTCCATCCTCTGTCGATCATTGCTATAGAACTCAGGACATACTGATATAGCGTCAGGAGTTGGCAGTCGGGTTTGAACTGCAGGGGTCTTCCCGCTCACTGCGTATCGCGCATTCCAAAAACATTCAGTTGGTCACTACTTGCTTCACTCACTCAGCACATTCCTTCTTTCAGTGGCTGAGTGTCGCCTGCTGCAATGACAACCATTGGCATGCGGCAAGCCGATATATTTAACTTAGGAATATGCGGGCCGCGCATGCGTACTGCAAGACCCACCCGCACCCCGTCACAGCGTGTTCAACTGCCATCTCCTGCCGCGATGACAGTATGTCTTCTTGTTTTCTTTTGATGGGGGGAAAGTGTATTCTGGTGATGATTGCTGTAGATGTATGTTCGTACTGACGTTAAATCAGTAAGCTCTCATTTCTTGCACACTAATTACATATGTAGACTGTGTATTTGTATATAAATGTGTAACTGTATGATTTTGGATAGCATTACTACTGACGAGCTACTTCAAATAATCGCAAGTACAATAGCTTTCCCGGATGAAAAATTTAGAAATTGCCAAAATATGGAAAATATATTTTTTTTTTCAACTTTGCCATGCTACTCTTTATTGTTCAAGCACTTTTTTAATGCTCTTTAAGTACAAACTCTGTTTTATATATTTATTATGGCCGCCATTGTTACTCAGGGAATTTATCTTGGATATATCAGAGAATTGTCAGGGATATCTGTTAGTTGGTTTTGGTAGACATCCTGTTGATTTACATGAAACGTTAGTTAGTAATTGAGGTTTCTAAGGGGCGGAACTACGAGGTCATCTGCCCCAACACATGAAACGTTAACAATTAATATTATAGCTCTCTGTCGGTCCACACGAAATATGACCAATTACTGGAATATGTGCCGGCCCCGTGGTGTTGGGGTAGCGCGCCTACCCGGGTTCGATTCCCGCCTCCGTCAGGGGTTAAGAAACTGACGTGAGGTCTGGAACGGGGTGCACTCAGCCTCGTGAGGACAATTGAGTAGCTGTCTGACAGTGAGACAGCGCCCCGATCACGAAAACCAAGATTAACGGCTGAGGGGACCCGATGCGCTGATCACTCATCACCTCAATATCTGCAGGCTAAATAGCTGGGCAGCGGTCGCTTGGTAGGCCTAGGCCCTTCATGGGCTGTAGTGCCAGGAGTTATCATATATTACTGAAATATGTGAAAAATAACTGAAATTCTGAGGAAAATACTCGGGCCACAGAAAACTGCTGATGGGACTTGGAGGATGAGGAAAAAAGAAGAACTCTACAAATATAATGAGAAGATCGCGGACCCAATGAGGAAACGGAGGTTGAAGTTCTACGGACACCTACTAACAATGCAGACTGACCAAAAGGACCCTCAACTATATCATGGAGTTAAAGGCCACATCTAAATGAGTAGATGAGGTCAAAAGGGATGCGGCAGAAGTTAGAATCACACTACAAATGGTCCACAACAGAAGAGAGTTTAGAAAGAGAGTAGGCAGTATAAAAGCATTTCAGGAGAAACCAACAATGAGGAGGCCCAAACGGAACATTTCCGATGAGGAGAGAAAGAAAAGAAGCGAACGCATGAAGAGGTTCTGGGAGGAGAAAAGAAGAAGAGCCAAAAAGTCTTAAGTTCTTTGCGGTCCAAAGTTGACGAAATTCAAAAAAAAAGGCTACATGTGATTAAGATTTATATTGTTATGGACTATTGAAGAAGAAGAAGAAGAAAGCTAAGGGATGACACGTTTCGCTCGTCAAGCGAGCATCATCAGATCCAAACAAGTAAGACAAATAGCTCTACAAAACACTACCAAACCTACAGTAACCTGCTCTGCCCTCCAAAAACAAAATACAAGAAAACCAGTCAGAAAACTTACTTAGTATAAAACAAAGTATCTGATTCTTGGATGTCAAGGGTAATCTTGAGAACCACTGGACGAATTTTGATGCTGTTTTCACCATTCTGTAAAGGATATATCGAGGAAGGTTTCTGTAGAAAATTGTTTATTTATGATCAAAGGGAGTCAAGCAGTAACGATTTCAGCGAAAAAAGTCGAAAAAAACTGGCGTCCGAGCGCTTTTTAAGCTTACGCTGGACAAACCGTTAAAATATCAATATGCTATGAGTGTAAGAATTGTTCAGCATGAAACGTTCTACAAAAAAGGTGTTTTTAGGTTTTCATATCTTCAAACAATCTCCAGTGGAAATTAAAATTATTAGCTTCGGAGCGAGTGAACCTGTCACCCCTGCTTTGGCCTGAATCAAACACGGTAGGTTATATATCCATAGCCGAGGGCCCCGTGGTCACCAACCATTGTCCCATGAGCCCCTGAGTGGGTAGTGTTAAAGTAGTACCAGCCCCCATACACTTCCGTAACGCGCGCTATGGATTAGAGTAGAAAGTACCAACTCAGGCTATCTTAATTGATATTGTAATATATCCATTAGAGAAACATGTCTACCATCACTCACTTTCACTCCTGGTCCTCTTCACTTTCAATAAACTTACTCCAAACACAGCATCTGCTCGATTAAATGGTTAGGAGAGAGGCTGGTTGGAGGTTGGTTCCTTAGTTTAGGGGCTGCGAAAACGCGGTCATGTAGCCCTGTGTACTTGGGTGTGTGTCGAATGTGCCTGATAACATGTATTAGTGTATGTTACCTGTTTTTATTAAACAGCCCTCACATAGGGAAGATCGATGTTGAAATCAACAAGACCATGCGATTGATATCTGGTACAATTAAATGCACCCCTATTCAATGGCTTCCTGTTCTGAGCTACATTCCTCCACCCCATCTCCGCAGGTGTAATATCCTGGTCAAAACATACCAAAAGATACTTCAAAATCAGGATCTCCATATTCATGCTGATATACCTGCTGCTTGTCTACCCAGACTTTGCTCAAAGCAGCCCCCTGTGAAGACAGCTACGAGACTTATCAATGAGAACTTTGACCTAGTCCAGCAGTGGTCTCATGATTGGAAAATTTTTGCTCCACAGGAGTGCCGGGACATGCATCTGTCACTTCTAAAGTACCTGGCTTTGATCGTCCTCGTCGGATATGGTCGTAATTAAACCGGATCAGGACCAATTCTGGTGTTTGTGCGGACTCTTTGTTCAAGTGGAACAGGTTACCCTCTCCAACGTGTGACTGTGGAGCCGATAGACAAACGGTGAAGCACATTATTCAGGACTATCCTCTAAAATCCTATGGTGGCAACATATTGGATTTTCTCTCAGCGACTCCTGCATCAGTGGACTACATTTTGAATTTAAATATAAAATTATGAGCCTATCTGTTCTCTTTTCTTTTTCTTTCTTCAATATTTCATTAAGATGTATTATGATGTAGCCTACTGTAAGTGTGTACCATACCATACGATAAATAAATAAATTTGTTTTTAATTCAAGTAAGGACTGCAGACATTCAATTTTCAAGTAGTTCCTACTTTTGTTACCAAACACCACCGTCAACGACTACTAGTTCTGAACTTGGTTTCCAGATGCCACCACAGTCGGCTCCTGGCGACGAACCTTGGAACCTAAGAGCGTTAGTCAAATGTAACCTATGGTGACTGGGTGAAGAGTTCCCTCAGGCCCAACAAATCCATGCAAGAAGAAGAAGAAGAAGAATGTAACCTATAATTTAGCTTCACACAAGTGTAATTAGTGGAAGGTTTTCTTACATGCCATAAATCTATGACATGGGCCCGCCGGCTTTACTTCCCCTCCGAAGGAAGGCATACTGAGGGATTTTTAACGCTCTTAAAAAATCCGACGACTTCGGTCGGGTTTGAACCCGCAATCTTGGGCATAGAAGCTCAGCATGCTACCAACCACCCCACCGAAGCCGCTGGTTAGGAGAAAAGCTACCCCCAACCATTCATCCTTCCCGCTACCAATTCTATACTAACAAGGGGAATCATCGTCACCGATTTCATCCAAATGTATTGTTACGGCTGTGAGTTTGTGTCATCGCTCGCCGCTTGAGTCACAACTGCCCCAGGGGCTGGGCTGTGGCTTGCCTCCTGTATTGCGCGCGCCTTATGCAACAGGGCTACTACAGACAAAGGGATAGTCCAGAAGATTCGTGACTGGACCAGCGGTGGAAACCTCGAGAAGCCGTGGACTCTGGATGGATCTAGAACCATTTATTGAGTCACCGGCCTGATATATAAGAGTGACCCGTGAAGCAGTTGTTGTTGTGTTTTACGAGCTAGTGTGAGCGTTTATTTTGAGCGACAGAAGTGTGGTGACTTGCGAAATCCCTAGTGTAGCGGCGAAGTGAGGAACATACAGGGGACTGCCGTGTTCTGAGTAAGTGTGCTTTCACTGAGTGTCAGATATTGTGGTGTTGAAATCCAGTGACATTGTTTCTCCCAGCTGGTGAACAGCGCGCAGCAAGTGCTCGTAAGTACTGTAGTAGGCGCACATTAGAAAGAAGTTGCATGCAGTTCTGTCAAGGCCACTAGGCTCATTAGCGGCAGGATTAACTTCTGTGATCTGTTGACAAGTGGAAGGGCCAGGAGCGCTCAAGGAAGAGACTTGAGGAAACTGGAATAAGGCTCCTAATTGCTTGTATTTGCTGACTAGTGTAATTTTCTGGCCTGTAATAAATTATATTTCTTTAAGCAGTAATTGGTATTGTGCTTTGTACCCCCACCGTAATCCAGTTAACAAAAGTGCCACTAGGGGGTGGCACGTAACAACTGGTGTCAGAAGCCGGATTACGAACTCAAGCACAACACCTGACGGTCCTGGTTTCAAAACCCGAGCAGGTCATTTTCTCTAATTTTCCTGTGAGTGCATGCCCTTTACAAGACAAGCAACTAAAATGGAGGAGAAATTGGCAGCATTTCTAGAAAAGTTAACTGGCATGGAAGACGGCCAGAAGAAATTAGCCAAGGACCTGAAGGAGGACCTAACTGCTAAACTAGAGGACGGCCAGAAGAAGTTAGCCGAGGACCTAACTGCCAAAATGGAAGACGGCCAGAAGAAGATGGAAGACGGTCAAAATAAGCTAGCGGAGGACCTGAAGAGGATAGAGGACGGCCAGAAGAAGATGGAAGACGGTCAGAATAAGTTGACACAGGACCTGAAGAAATTAGAACTGGGTCTGCGTGAGGAAGTCACGGCAGTGGAAAAGAAGTTCGACGCCTTACAAGTGGAAGTTGCCGAGCTGCGCCAACGCCCGCTGATGGGGGTGGAGGAGAAATTCAACGCCTTACAAAAGGAAGTTGCCGAGCTGCGCCAACGCCCACTGACGGGGGTGAAAGAGGAATTCAACGCTCTACGAGAGGAAGTTGCCGAGCTGCGCCAACGCCCGCCCACCGTTACACCGGGAATATCAGGAACGGGACAAAGCAGAGTGACGCCCCCAACCTTCAACGGAAAGGTCCCGTGGAGCACCTACTTACGTCAGTTCGAGGCAGCCTGTTCCATAAATAACTGGAACAACACAGAAAAGGCTACAGCTCTCATTGTAGCGCTGAGAGGCGACGCCCTTAACGTCCTTCAGGCCATCCCGACCGGATCCCAGGACTACGCTTCACTGATCGCACATATGGAGTCCAGATATGGGGATAGCCATCTTCAGCAGGCTTACCAGATGCAGCTCCAGACCCGGGTACAAAAGAACGCGGAAACCCTGCAGGAGTTCGAGATGGACATCGCACGCCTCGTAAGGCTAGCCTACCCAACAGCGCCGGCCGACTTTCTGGAGCAGATTGCGACGCAAACCTTCACCGACGGACTACGGGACTCGGACACTCAACAGGCGCTGCGACTCGCGCGCAATAAGACCCTGGCAGATGCGCTGAGCCACGCACTTGAGTTTGAGACGGCGAAACAGGCATCTAGAATGCACGCGCGGGTGCGTCAAGTGGACGTTGACGAACCAGCAAAACCCAACGAGACCAAGCCCCTGGCCGACGAATTGATGGAGGCGCTAAGCCGTTTCTTCGATAGTCGCGGCACTACCAGCAACGACACAGCCGGAAGACAACCGGAGAGGCGGCCCGGAAGAGGACTACCGACCTGCTGGACCTGCGGTAAGAAAGGCCACCTGAGCAAGGACTGCGGTGATCGCCGCCGCCGAGGGTATCCGACGGGAAGTCAGTCGTCTGAAAACCGCGCGGCCCAGGGAAACGAGTATTAGCCAGCCTTGGGGGGCAAAGGTTGGCTTGTGACAGTCGTCAAGCCCCGGCAGTCCAAGTCCGTGTGACGAAGTTACGGAGGGACGATAGCAGCCTGATGGTCGACGGAGTTATCAACGGAGTGAGCTGGCCCATGCTAATCGACACGGGAGCATCGAGGACCATCGTCAGCCCCACCGTGATCCCGAAGTGGAGAGTGCAACCCACACAAAGGAACCTCCTGCTAATAACCGCGACCGGAGAGACCGCTCCGGTACATGGCGAAGCATCACTGGAGTTCGTCATTGGTCGACGGGCGATAAAGCATCCAGTACTTGTGGCTGACGTATCAAATGAAGTGATCATCGGACTGGACTTCCTGGACCAGAACAACATCATCTTGGATCTGAGTACCAACACTCTGCACTTCGGAAGTGAGGAACTTGCTTTGCAACCAGCACACGAGGCCGTCGCCGCACGACGAGTAAGGCTGAGAGAGGACGTCATCGTTCCCGCCAGGATGGAAGTCAGCGCTGCCGTAATTGTCGACGGAACTGCTGAGGGTGTGGCGGCTGTCATCGAGCCAAAATATGAGGACATCCAGACAAAAGGATTGCTAGTTGCCAAGACTCTCATCAACACGACGTCTCGGCCGTACGTCCGCCTGTCCAACCTGAACGACTACGACATTACGGTTCAACGGGACACCAACCTAGGAGTCTGCGAGCCCGTTACCTGGATTGCCCGCATCACAGATATGACGGACGGACACCTGCAGACGGACAACCGAAGAAGACGCGCCCTGCCAGAAGAACTACAGAAGCTGTACCAAGGATCCCAGGACCATCTAGACGAAGAGCAATCACGCCAACTTCAGGACCTGCTACGCGAATTCCAGGATGTCTTCTCCGTGGGGAGCAAAGACTTCGGCAGGACAAGCTTGGTCCAGCACAGAATCGACGTTGGGGACAGCGCACCGATTAGGGCCCCATTCCGACGTGTCCCGCTCGCCAAGCAAGCCGAAGTCGACCGGATGGTAGAAGAGATGAAGGAGCAAGGGGTGATCGAGCCATCACATAGTCCTTGGAGTTCTCCGGTCGTGCTAGTGAAGAAGAAGGACGGTTCCACCAGGTTCTGCGTGGACTACAGGCGGGTGAACGACGTCACGAAAAAGGACAGCTACCCTCTACCCCGGATCGACGACACGCTGGACACCATATCAGGATCAAGATGGTTCTCCACCTTGGATTTGAAGAGTGGCTACTGGCAGGTGGAGGTCCACCCTAAGGACCGCGAGAAAACGGCGTTCTCTGTGGGCAGCGGACTCTGGCAGTTCACCGTCATGCCATTCGGTCTGTGCAACGCCCCTGCAACCTTCGAAAGGCTAATGGAGTCCATTCTGAGGGGACTACACTGGAAGACCTGCCTGGTATACCTAGACGACGTCATCGTTCTGGGGAGGAGCTTCGAGGAGCACTACAGCAACCTGAAGGAGATCTTGTTGAAGCTACGGGCTGCCCAACTGAAGTTGAGTCCCAAGAAGTGTCAGCTCTTCCAGAAGCGGGTCCAGTACCTTGGGCATATCGTCTCCGAGGAAGGGGTGCGCACCGACCCAGAGAAGACCGCAGCTGTGAGGGAGTGGCCAGTTCCGAAGGACAAGTCCCAACTACGAAGCTTCCTGGGACTCTGCACTTATTATCGTCGCTTCGTGAGAGGATTCGCCGACATCGCCAAACCTTTACATCGACTGACTGAGAAGGACCAACTCTTCACGTGGACAGCAGAATGCCACAGTGCCTTCGAACAACTCAAGCAGGCTCTGTGCACCGCGCCTATTCTGGCCTACCCCAGACCTGGAACAAGGTTCATCGTCGATACCGATGCCAGCGACTTTGGCATAGGGGGAATCCTGTCGCAGGTAGTGGACGGCGAGGAGAGAGTAGTGGCCTACTTCAGCAAGGCCTTGTCAAAGCCAGAAAGGAACTACTGCGTCACCAGGAAGGAGCTGCTCGCCATCGTGAAGACCATTGAACACTTCCACAAGTACCTGTACGGGCAAGAATTTCTCATCAGGACCGACCATGCATCCCTGCGGTGGCTCCTGAACTTCAAGCAGCCCGAGGGTCAACTCGCGCGGTGGTTAGAGAGGCTTCAACAGTATAACTTTGAGATTCAGCACAGGAAAGGCCAACTGCATTCTAACGCCGACGCCCTGTCACGAAGACCGTGCCCAGAAAACTGCACCTTCTGTGCCCGAAGGGAAGAGAACACCGGGATACAGTGCCGAAGGACTACCGTGGAACTTCAAGGGAGCTGGAGCCGCGAATCTTTCACGCAGGCGCAAGCGGAAGATGATGACCTGGGACTGATAGCCGAATGGAAGAGGGCCTGTGTCCCCAGACCCGGGTGGAACATTGTGAGTGACTGCAGCCCAAAGTTTAAGTCCTACTGGGCACAGTGGGACTCGCTGATTGTAAGGGATGGCCTCATCTGCCGTACCTGGGAGAGCACCGACGGGAAGACATCTCGGGAACAAGTCGTCGTTCCAAAGGCTATGACGGAGGAAGTCCTGAAGGAAGTTCATGGAGGATCGTCTGGTGGACACCTAGGGATAAAGAAGACCCTGGAGAAGCTGAGAGAGCGGTTCTACTGGATCGGATGCCGAACAGACGTGGAGAACCACTGCGCGAGGTGCCACGATTGCGCAGCCAGCAAGGGCCCAGGACGAAGACGACGGGGTCCACTGAAGCCCTACAACGTGGGCGGCCCCATGGAGAGAGTGGCCATCGATGTTGCTGGGCCATTCCCGTTAAGCGAGGCAGGGAACCGCTACATATTAGTCGTCAGCGACTACTTTACCAAATGGCCGGAGGCGTATGCGCTCCCTAACCAAGAAGCCGCGACGATTGCCGAGACCCTGGTGAAGGAATTCGTCAGCCGGTACGGAGTACCCCTGGAGCTGCACTCCGACCAAGGGAGGAACTTCGAGTCGCAGGTGTTCCAGAACCTATGCCAGCTGCTGGGAATCCGGAAGACAAGGACAACGCCACTACACCCTCAGTCCGACGGGATGGTAGAGCGATTCAATCGCACCATCGAGAACCATCTTCGAATAGTCGTCAGTGAGCACCAGAGGGATTGGGACAAACATCTTCCACTATTTCTCCTGGCCTACCGCGCCGCCGTGCATGAAGCCACCGGGTGCACACCAGCCCGGGCCATGTTTGGGAGGGAGCTCCGTCTACCTGTCGATCTTGCCTTTGGCCGACCTGGGAATGATCCGATCCCGGTAAGCCAGTATTGTCAAGAACTGGTCGACCAACTGGAGGACGTGCACGCGTTCGCGAGGAGGAAACTGCGGATCGGGACCGACAGAATGAAGACCCGATACGACCAGCAGACGGATGCCGGCGGATTCCACGAGGACGACCTGGTCTGGCTCTTCAACCCATTACGGAAGAAAGGCCTGTCACCCAAACTGCAGAAGTCCTGGAAGGGCCCGTACCGAGTCGTGAAACGGATCAACGATGTCGTCTACAGGATCCAGCGGAGCCCGAGGGCGAAGATGAAGATCGTGCATCGAGATCGCCTGGCAGCCTACGGAGGGACACAGACGGACCAATGATTGATCGGGACGATCAGCCTTTTTAGGAAGGGGGTGGTGTTACGGCTGTGAGTTTGTGTCATCGCTCGCCGCTTGAGTCACAACTGCCCCAGGGGCTGGGCTGTGGCTTGCCTCCTGTATTGCGCGCGCCTTATGCAACAGGGCTACTACAGACAAAGGGATAGTCCAGAAGATTCGTGACTGGACCAGCGGTGGAAACCTCGAGAAGCCGTGGACTCTGGATGGATCTAGAACCATTTATTGAGTCACCGGCCTGCTATATAAGAGTGACCCGTGAAGCAGTTGTTGTTGTGTTTTACGAGCTAGTGTGAGCGTTTATTTTGAGCGACAGAAGTGTGGTGACTTGCGAAAACCCTAGTGTAGCGGCGAAGTGAGGAACATACAGGGGACTGCCGTGTTCTGAGTAAGTGTGCTTTCACTGAGTGTCAGATATTGTGGTGTTGAAATCCAGTGACATTGTTTCTCCCAGCTGGTGAACAGCGCGCAGCAAGTGCTCGTAAGTACTGTAGTAGGCGCACATTAGAAAGAAGTTGCATGCAGTTCTGTCAAGGCCACTAGGCTCATTAGCGGCAGGATTAACTTCTGTGATCTGTTGACAAGTGGAAGGGCCAGGAGCGCTCAAGGAAGAGACTTGAGGAAACTGGAATAAGGCTCCTAATTGCTTGTATTTGCTGACTAGTGTAATTTTCTGGCCTGTAATAAATTATATTTCTTTAAGCAGTAATTGGTGTTGTGCTTTGTACCCCCACCGTAATCCAGTTAACAAAAGTGCCACTAGGGGGTGGCACGTAACAGTATGTTATATTCAGGGGTTGGCAAGAAATGAAAGTGACTGAAGTGGGAGCTGTAGATGGACAAGCGTTTTTTAAATAGCATGTTTCCAGCGGGTCGGGCGAAGCAAGAGCCAGGTGGTCTATGGTTTTTTTTCTATAGTAACTAAAACAACCATGTAAATCTAAAATTTCGCGTCTATATCGTGTACAAGATGCCGAGAAAATTACTGCTTTCCCTGGTTCTACGATGAATATCATTCCAGCACGTGTAAATCATCAACTGTAAAATCTTAAATGTTATATGCGACGCTCTCGTGTACGCCTTAATTGTAATCCCTTCCTGGAAATGTATTTGTCATCCCAAAATGTCCTCCGTTTCATGAATTTTATGCAAATGTTAATGGGTACAATATATTGAGCATTATTTAAGTTTATTTGCAGTGTAAGTTCTTCTTTATTAGGAATATTCTGCAATACAGTAGTCTTCCTTCAACACAAAAATATTATACTTCTCCACAAATTTCGATCTTCAGCATCTTCCTCGGTTAAGCCTCTGGTAGCCATGCTTCTCTGTACACCAACCATCCATTGTTCTCTTGGTTTACCCTGTTTCAGTTTACCTTCAGCTTGCCAATTTAACATTACATTTGGAATTCTACTATTCTGCATCCTTTTCACATGTCCAAACCATTGAAATCTTCTTTCTTCAACCACTTTTAGTACATTTATTTTTACCTGCATAATTTCTCTGATTCTCGTATTTCTAATTTTATCCAATCTTGATCTTCTTGTCGCCCTCCTCCAATAATCCATCTCTGTTACTAATAATTTGTTTGCTTGCCGTCTGCTTAACGTCCAAGTTTCTGCTCCATATAACAAAATCTCTCTATTCCTTTAGTCGATACCGACTCTCCGTGACCCCATGTACTAAACTACGCCAATTTCTTCTATCCTGCACTGCCTCCCGAAGATTTTCCAAGCTGGAATTTAGTGCTTCTGTGATGCCATCCATCCATCTCATTCTTTGCCTCCCTCTTCTCCTTGTGCCTTCTATCTTCCCCAGCATTAAGGTCTTCTCTAATGAATTATATCTTCTCATGATGTGCCCAAAGTAGCTCAGTTTTTGTTTCAGGATTAAGTCCTCCAAGGAACACTCTGGTTTAATTTGCTGTAAAACTGACTTATCTGTTCTCCTCGCAGACCATGGAACTCTTAAGAACTTTTCTCCAACACCATAATTCGAAGGAATCTATTCTACGGCGTTCAGCTTTTCTTATGGTCCAGGTCTCACATCCGTACATCACAACTGGAGAAACCATAGCCTTACTATACGGATCTTTGTTGTTAATGTTATGTCTCTACTCCTTAAGATATTGTCCAGATTTGAAAATGCCTGTTTATCTAGTAGCAATCGTCTTTTGATTCTATGGCTGCAGTCACCATCAGCAGAAATCTGTGAGCCAAGATAGTTAAAAACAGAGACATATCCATTTTTTCTCCTCCTACACGCCATGAATTGACCGTTGTAGTTGTCATAATTTTTGTTTTCTTGACATTCAACATTAGAACATTTGAACTTTCCTCTTTCATTTTCAGTAAGAGATTTTTTAAATCTTCTTTTTTTTCAGCCATCAGGATTGTATCATCTGCATATACAGGGTGTCTTTTATGTACCTTTGGAGAAAGATAGGTCGTGTAGGGGATGGGTATAGAAGTAATTTGAGATAGGGAACTTGGGGTCGGAGCGGCCTCCTTAACCCCTAAAATGAGGGTTGATTCAGGTCCTCCACCTTGTCAGTTGGGCAACCGACCCAAGCCTCTATTACCTTTCTCAACCACTTAAATCTTGGCAAGATTCATTTCACCATGTGGCGCTGGCGTAATGGATAGCGTTGCGGTGCGAAAGGCCGGTAGTCTCGGGTTCGATTCCGGGCTTGGGCATTTGTGTGTGTGTGTGTGTGTGTGTGTTATTTTAGGCGTAAGATTTTTAAGCTTAATACCTTCGGTAAATTAAACCGATCTTTGTGCACTTCTCTGACGTAGCACCAGACTGTATCATGTGACTACAATATACGACAAATAACAACGTTGGGAGCTTTTGTCTTGTTGCACTCACTGTCATTGTCTTTCTGTCCTGTTTGGTGCATGTTGATCAGTGGCGTAGCCAAGGGGGGGGGGGGTTAGGGGGGAGTTACAACCCCTCCCATTGGAAAATCGGCAGGTTGTGATTTGTGTCTGTGGTGATGTAGGCCTACTGTTGCCGCCTTACGACCCGGGTCCCCATTTGTGGCCAAAAAGTTAAGATTTGATCTATGGATTTTAGGCTAGTATTATAAAGCTTTTCAAGAGGAGCGTGATGGTGCAGTGGCTTCGCTCGTCAATTACCCGGAGTTCCAATCCGGGTGACAGTGGGGTGGAATTTTCACCTGAAAATTACGTGGCGTCAGGAAGGGCATCCAGCCTTAAATCCCTGTCCAAAACCAAAATGAGCCTAATTGGCTCAGGAGACCACAATTAATTGGGATATGCAGTAGAAAGTATTATAAAGCTTTTCAATCAAACAACCGAACTAGGTCTTTAACTGGTTATAAATCAATAATAATGTTATTGGTTTTAGGTCCCTTTTAACTACTGTGGCTTTTAGAGACACCGGGGTGCCGGAAGTTTGCCCTGAAGGGGATCTTTAACGTGCAAATAAATCTACAGACACGGTTGCCTCGCATGTGTGCACCCTTAAATGCCAGCTGACTGTGCCACGATTAGATCCTGCAACCTTGGGCACAGCAGGCGAGAACGTTACCGCTGAGCTACGGAGCCAGTCGGTTATAAATCAGAAGCATGTCTCGGTAGGATATCTATGCATGGCTTTGGTGGCGTAGTCGGTAGCATGCTGAACTGCTATGCCCAAGTTCGCGGGTTCAAACCCAGTCGAAGTCGTCGGGCCCATCTCATAGATTTATGGCACGTAAAAGAACTTACAACTACAATTGGAAGTGTGTAGCCAAAATGTGTAGGCTATTGGGTTAGACACGCTCTATCAACTTCAAACGTACGCCGTTGGGTCTCAATGACAGTGGCGTCTGGTAGCTTAAATTGGAACTACTTGACATTGAAATTGGAAAACCTACGGGCGTTCATATGAAATGCCCTGCTATGGCCATTGACTGAAAATCAAATATAAATATCTATGCATTTTGAAAACGAAGACATACGGTAGGCTAAGTAAACGTAAAAGATGTCATCTCAAACGCGTGCCGACGTTTTAATTTTCAGATGTAGAAAATGGCTTTTTAATAGTCAGAGAGCTGATTTAATGAATAAAGATTTTGTACAATAATATAAACTTATCCTCGAATCCTTTGGAAGCAAGCCAATTTATGTCGTCAGGATAATGCTCACCTACTGTTTGTTAATTCTCTTATGAAATACCTGGTCTCCCACATGGCTGCTGTGAAGGTACGGTACACAATTGTTATTGCCGATATTTTGTAAAATTGACATTGTATTATTTTGTTAAATTCTGGAATGAAAAGGTTTCAAACTCACAGAAAAAATACGAAGTACCTACAATTAAGCCATTTAAGACCGTAAGATCCTTTTATACTTTTCGTTTCACAAATCACACTGGTATTTTTACTAATTAGGGTAGAGTGGGGCAAGTTGATACGCGGGCAAGTTGATACGGAAGGTGGCGTGACCTAGTGCGCATGCCCAGGCAGTCCGCCGTAGCAGCAGACGTTGTAGTTCACTTCAAGCCAGTGCCTGCCGGTGTTCCATAGTGGACGCACGTGTCATCTGTGTTTGGTGACTAAATGTTTGTTTTCAGTATTGAAAAGTATTTTTTGAGCGTTTTGGTTGAGTGAATTTTTGAAAAGGACAGTATATTTCAGACAGTTTATTGTTAGTTCCTCGAAAAGTGTACTTAAAGGTGAGTAATATTCAATAGTTACAAATGTTGTAGCATTCTTAATTTAGTCGCAAGGTTAAATTAAACGTCACGTGTGCAGTAGGGGCAAGTTGATACATGTTGGTTGGGGCATATTGATACAGCGTATCAACGTACCCCAATGCATTGAAATATATCACTTGCCTCTTTTTTTTACAGGAAAATGGTGCGGAACTACAAAAGGAAGACGGATCGAGGAAAAATTCTGATTCAGACTTTTGATAAAGCATATGATGAAGTCAAAGCACGAACGATGACCCTGCGAAAAGCGGCTATCGCTTATGAAATCGACAAAATGACACTTTTCAGATATGTCAGGAAAATGGATGAATCTAATGGCCTAGTTGTCACAGTGGGTTATGCTAAGCTTAGACAGATTTTTCCAGAGAACCAAGAACTTGAGCTTGGAAAATACATACTACATCGCTCCAAAATTTACTATGCACTAACTCCAGAGAATATTAAACTACTTGCATATGAACTGGCCATGGCAAACAGGCATATTATCAATGTGCCTGATACGTGGCTTAACCATAAAATAGCAACAACAGACTGGTTCTACTTATTCATGAAGAGACATCCTCAGCTTTCAACCCAGGAGCCGGAAGCAACCAGTTTAAGCCGAGCGACTAGTTTCAACAGAACCAACGTGAATATCTTTTACGACAACTTGAAAAGTGTGTTGGATAAATACAAATTTGAAATGAAAGATATTTGGAATGTTGATGAGACCGGCGTGCAAACTGTTCAAAGACCTACTAAAAATGTAGCCGAAGAAGGAGTGCGTGCAGTCGCAAAAGCTACCTCAGCAGAAAGAGGACAAACAGTCATAATGGTTCTTGGTGTAAGTGCGATCGGAAATTCAGTTCCTCCAATGTTCGTTTTTTCAAGTTTTTTTAAGGATCATTTTGTAATCAACGGACCACCAGTCTGCATTGGTACTTCCTACCCATCTGGATGGATAACGAGTGAATCTTTCTTGCAGTTTGTCAAGCACTTTCACGGTCATGTAAAATCTTCGAAAGATCATCCCTGCTTGTTAGTTCTGGACAACCATGAATCCCATCTGTCTATCCAAGCGCTCAACTTTTGCAAGGGAAAAGGCATTGTAATGTTGTCTTTCCCTCCCCACACCTCCCACCGCTTGACAAATCAGTGTATGGACCTTTTAATAGATATTATTTTGCTTCAGTTGATGACTGGATGACTGATAATCCAGGCAAAACAGTAACTATATGTGACATTCCTGGCATTGTCAAAATGTCTCTTCCTAAGGCTATAACACCTGCAAACATAGTGTCTGGTTTCCAAGCAACAGGGATTGCGCCATTCACAAGAGACGTATTTACTGATGCTGACTTTCTGTCGACTGCCGGACAGAGACAACAACCAAGAGGAGCAGGCTGAAACCAGTAATGTGCTACAGTCTCAGTCACTTCAAGCTGAACCAACATCGTCCGGTGGCTTATGCCTATCCATTGTCAGCTCTCAAGAAGTCTGTCCCTACCCTAAAGCTGGTGAACGAAAGAACTCGAAGAAAGGGAAGAAACCATTGAAGTCTGCCATACTCACAAGCACGCCAGTCAAGGAAAGATTACAGAAAGAAGTTGCAGAAAAAGAAGCAAAGAAACGTATAAAAATAGAAAATGCAAGGAAGAGGTTGTATAACTTGGTTGGGTCGACAAAAATGATGTGAAAGAAAAGAATGAGAAGAAGAAGAAAATTCCAAAGAAGAGAGTCAGCATTGAATCATAGTCTGAAGAAGAGGATGACGCCTTATGTCTTGTCTTCTTGGAACCTTATTCTAATTCAAAACCAGGACAAGACTGGATACAGTGCATGTCATGTAAAAAATGGGCACATATGAATGTGGAAAGGACCCAAAAATGTATGTATGTATTCACTGAACATCTGATTTTGTACTTTCTTATTCTGAATAGCTCTCATAAACTTAATTGCTCAGCCTTGTGTTTTCATTTATCAGTTAACTTTTTTAAATTTTTACATTTAAAATGTCTTTAAACTAAATAAAATAGGCCTACTTTCATATTCTTGGCACAAAGCTGTTCAAAATTACTTTCATTGCATTGCTCAGCCTTGTATTTTCATTTTTATATTTGAAATGTCGTTCAGCTAAATAAAAAACTTTTATATTCTTGGTACAAAGCTGTTATAAATTACCCTAAATGCATTATTATAAGATGCTATACACTGGTAACAACTTGCCCCCAGCTAATATCAACTTGCCCCCATTGTGGGGAAGGTTGATACACTTGCGGGTACTACAAAAAATATATATTTTGAAATAAAGGGGTAATATATAATATTTACAAGTAGCATATTTAAATGCGCAAAAGGTGAAAGTATTTTAATTGTCAATTCAAAAAAACAAAGGGAATAAATTTAAAAAAAAAAAGTAAAAATTGTCTCAACTTGCCCCACTCTACCCTAACTATAATATTAACGGAATAACTAGCTTTTGATATGGTTAAGAATTTGATATTATATTATACCCATACTATCAACCCGCTCCGGCTTCGCCTGGTATCTTAAAGGGGTCACTCAGCGTAAGCTTAAAAGGAGCACGGACGGTAGGTCTCAGACGCAATTCAGAAAAGCCGAGGTAAACAGCGAAACTCCAAACACTTATAGTCTACTCTTCTCTGAAGTCTTAACTCGACACGATTCGACAGTTAATGCTGGCCGAAGCTGGGGTGATGGGCTCGCTCGCTAGCTCGTAAACTCGCTCCGAAGCTAGTAATTTAAATTTCCACTGAATGAAGATTGTTGGAAGAAATTAAAACGTGAAATCTCTTGGCGGTGTATTAAAGATAAAGATATGCTGTCGCGGACTTCCTTGTAGAAGTTTTCATGGTGACCAATTCTTACACTCATAGTATATGGATATTTTTAATGGTTTACCCAGCGTAAGCTTAAAGGGCGCACGGACGGCAGGCTTTCCTTCGACACGATTCACTGAAATCGACACTGCTCGGCTTCCTCTTGTCGTAAAAGAATGTTTTCCTACAGAAACCTTCCTCGAGAAATTCTTTACTGAATGGTGAAAACCGCATCAAGATCCATTCAGTTGATTTAGAGATTACCCGTTACATCCAGGAATCGTGGACTTGGTTTTATGTAGAGATGCCAGCGACTATCATTAAAACAAATACATGAATTTAAATCTAGTAAGGACTATGAATTCTACGTAAGACTCATTAAATACGTCATACAACTGTACCTAGGGATACTTATAGAGGACTGAACTAATAAAAACAAAGCATTCTTTTTATGTTTATGTGAATTAAAAGTGTACAGCATATCAACATTGTGGCTTTTTTCTGTAGTAGTTGGCGATTTAACGTGATTTATGTTTACAATGGAAATAATCACTCAAGTGAATTAAAATTCAAAAAGCCCTTGCAAAAGTGAAATCATCTGTTCCGCGAATATCGTGCTCAAGGCAGTTGCCAGCTTGCTAGCCGCCGCGAGCGCTAGTGTCGCTTCACCTCCAAAGAGGATGCAATTTCGTAGCGCAGCGAGCTTCGCGACTGTGTATTTTAGACTGTGGTAATACAACTCCGTCCTTCCAGAGTTGCCAATCTAACTTTTCCCTTGCGAAATAACTTATAGCTTATTTCAAACTGAGGCTAGCGCCAAATAATTTTGAATCCCACACAGCGGGACAATATTAGCTTTTTTTCTTTTCTTGGCGGGAGAGAAGTTATATGTAAATTAGTATAGTTTTTATTAAAAATAACGCGATTTAATAAAGACTTAGAAAATTCTATGGGTACATTAACACTAATTTTGGGATCATTATTAACATCTTGAGCATGAGATAAGCGTCAGCCGAGTTGATTCATATTACGTAAATATATGTCCAGCAATGCCCCGAATTACGGTTAACTCCCAGTTACGAATGAGTGAAATTTGTTGCCTGAGTAGTGTAAGCAATTAAACCTTTTTCCGGCTGCATGTAGCATTTGTAAGGTAAGAAGGACCTTAGTAGGTGGCAAAAATCTTCGAAAATGATAGTTTAGGCATTCAGGGCTAATTGCAATGTAAAGCACAGGATCTTGTTGGAAAAACTGAATAAACATGAAAATGAGAACCGGTATTGAATTACTCATAAATAAACATGATACTTCGTGAGAGGACATGCCCACTTTTGCTGAGACCTCTGTAAATAATTTCTCTTGTTGAGAGATACGCAGTATTCATGTTAGTAGCACAGATATATTTGAGTTTATTTTGTTCCTGTCAGGGGAACAGGATTGTTCTAGATTTACCATTGAGGTGAGACATTTTATTCAAAAATTAACTTAATTTTTCAAAGAACTGATTTGTTTTTGTCTTTTGAGCATATTGTATTACTCGAAAAATTCGGGATCAAAATACATGAAACTATGGAAATACTTGTAGAGTTGTTGGAAATTCATTTGAGAGGCTTGAGACACCTTGGCCATCAGCCCCGTGTAGTTGGGAGTGTGTTGAAGCTGTCTGGCAACCTGTATTGCTGTGATAATTGTAGTTGTGTGTGGAAATGTATCTGGGACAAGGATGGAGTAGACGCTCTGGGACTTGAGCAAGGTACTATCCCGGCAATTTCCTGTAGCGAGTGTGGCAAAACCCGGGGAAAACACTCAGATAACCGCTGTCAGCACCGGGATTCGAACCTACGATATCCGTACTTATCACAGCTGCCCTCGCGGCCATGGTGCACGTTTGACGAGCACGGCTAAGCCGCGGGACGAAATGCTTGTAGAATTTGGCTTGAGTACCTATAACCCCTCCCATTGGTCGATCCTAGCTACGCTACTGATGTTGATTCCTGTTTGGCTCCAGCTGTCTCCATGCTTCCTTGTCTCTTGCCACTCTCGACCATTGGTTTCCCGCTTTAGCTCTAAAGTAGTCTGACCATCTGGTTTTTTGGCGTCCCACGTTTCTTCGTCCTTTTCTCGGGTCCCACATTGTGGTGCGATGCGTCCATTTCTGGTGATCCATGCGTGTTACGTGTCCTCCCCATTTCCATTTTAGGCTTTCTTCCTTTCTACCACGTCGCGTATGTATGTCCTTCTTAGTTCCTCGTTCCTGATTCTGTCACTTAGAGAAACGTTTAGGATCTTACGCTCCATTCGTCTTTGACATACCTGTAGCTGCATTTTCAGTTTTTCTGTCAAGGGCCATGCTTGACAACCATAAAGTAGTGTTGGCATAACACGTTTGTCTAGGATTTCTGCTCTTGTGCTTATTTTTAGTCTGTTGTCTGTGAGTAAGAACTTAATCTTATACAGAACGCCAAATATTCCGGTTTTTTTTGGGTTAATATATTCAATTTTGCACCAATTTTCAAATGTCCCGCTTGAGCAATCCATCCTTGACGTAATTGGCCATTGTTGTTAGTGACGTCAAACAGCATCGGCACCAGCACGCCGGCCACGTTACTTCACTTGACTGAGTGCTAGGGTACAGGTGCAAGTTTGAAAGAGAAAATCATTTCTATGTCTGTGTCAGATAGATGGGTACATGTTATAGATTTATTAGGGGCAACAACATTAAGGAATACCGTCTCTTAGTCCTTGTGAAGTTCATACTCAGCATTTTCCCCTCCAATGATATTACGGAGAGAGTTGTTTCTGTCAAGAATATCAAATGGAGAGATGATAGAAACAGAAGCTCCATTAGTTTGATAAAAACGAGAATTGTTCACATAATTCAAATATGACAAACATTTAAAAATATCCTTGCAAAGGGTCGTTCAAATGAAAAGAATTTGTAAGTTGCTCGTGTCATAGGCCTATATAATATGTCAGCAATATCTAGTATTAATTTTGTGTGTTTGATTATGTAATGTTTATTTTATACACATGTCTATTATTTATTACAACATTTAACAACTTTGATTCTTTTTTTTTAATGTTTTGGGACGTGTGTTCTGTTTTTCCATTCTTGAAATATGGCAACCTTAAAATAGCAGCACCTCTCAGCTAGGCTGGCAGCAGTTGTTATTGAGAAAGGTTGGTAATGCTGTTGGACTAGAGCAGCATGGCACGGCATTTTAAGTTGTTTAATAATAACATACCGACAGTAGTGGCTACGCGCGCTAAAGCGCAGCGTTAGGTCAAGGGGCCAAGCTCTCTGCTGACTCGGTAGACGCGTGGGTTCGAGCCCCACCGTCGGCTGTCCTTGAAATGGTTTTCCGTGGTTTCCCATTTTCAACACCAAGCAAATGCTGGGACACTACCTTCTGACAGGCCATGGCCGCTTCCTTCCACATCCTTGCCCAGTTTCATTCATCTTCATCCATTCCATCTCTCGTCCCGACGCGCAGGTCGCCCACGGGCGTCGAATAGAAAGACCTGCGCTCGGCCTCTCAGGAGGCTACACGAAAAAAAATGTATAATGTACACTTCAACCAACCACGGTGGCCGAGAACTCTAACCCGCTAACTCGTGCATTGCTGGCATTGGAAGAGCGTGGGTTAGAATTCCACCTCAGCCGTTCTGAAAATGGTTTTCATGGTTTCTCCCATTTTCACCACCAGGTAAATGCTGGGACGCTTCCTTTCAATACGCCGACGGTAGAATTCCTTCCAAAAATCCCTTCCTTGGCCCGTCCTGAAAATGAAATAAATAGCCTTCATTAATAATAATAATAATAACAATCATATGTATACACTCCATTCTACAAACTTCGTCGTACAGTGTCAACAAACTAGTGTTAAGTCTGTGTGCTATTCTATTTGCTGAAAGCCAATGTGAGTACCAGAATGATTCGCGATATAACACTTAGAACACATGATTGTTGTTGTTATTGTTTGAGTATTCAGACTTTTGACTGGTTTGATGCAGCCCTCCATGCCTTCCTGTCCTGAGCTAATCCTTTCATAACTACCACACCCTACATCCGAGGCAATCTGTGTAACATATTCTAACCTTGGTCTACCCCTTCAGTTCTTGTCCTCAACCCTTCCTTCCATAACCGAGTTTGCTATTCTTGGGTCCTCTTCTCTTCATTACCAGTCACCAGAAACATCTCTCTTCTCCCACCCGTCTTAATACCCCGGAACTTAAAGTACTAATGGCTAAGCGCGATGCGGCACACAGTAAGTTTAAGAGATTACTCACGCAACAGAATTATGATGATTATAAAACACTTCGAAACAAAACTTCCCAAACGGTACGTAACGCTCGAATCAGACATGCTCATAACCTGCTAGGTGCTAGGAGGTAATATCAAACCCTCTGCGGCGTGCAAGGAACTAAGAAACATGGGAATAGCTACTGTACAGAGAGAAATGACAACCCCATTAATCTACCTCTTGGCACACTCAACGATTATTTCAAAACTACCGGACACTCAGTTGACCCTGACATGAAACACAGAACTCTGATCAATAACTACAACACCCCCACCTCTTACCGAGAAACATTCCATTTCTTGTATGTTACCCCCTCACAAGCCAGACGTGCTATTCTTCGAATAAAATCAAAATCTAAAGGGATTGACAACATGGAAATCGAATTATTCAAACGAATCATTGATATTATACTTCCCACAATTACACATATACTCAATCACTCGTTAATGATAGGTATGTACCCATCGCTTCGGAAAGCGGCCCTCGTCATCATAATCCCATAAAATACACCGGCTAAAAGTGTAAGTGATTATCGCCCTGTAAGCATACTATCATCCATCTCCAAATCACTGGAATTTATCGTCCACGAGCAACTCTCCTCCTATTTGCTAGAGCACAATATCCTTGATGAACACCAATCCGGCTTCCGCAAAAATCATACTACTACTACTGCACTACTCAAGGTCGCGGATGACATAAGAAAGGCTATGGATAGTAACAATCTTAACTCTACTTGATTTCAGTAAAGCATTCGATTCCATTGACCATGACATATTATTCTCTTGTCTATTTAAAATTCATCTCTCCGTGAACAGTATCCAATGGATGGACTCTTATCTACGTGGACGTCAACAGTGTGTTAAAAGTAACTCAAATCAAATGTCTTCATGGCGTTCAGTTGAGAAAAAAGTCCCTCAGGGGTCAGTACTTGGACCGCTCCTGTTTTCGATCTATATAAATGGCATTGATTCATCAATCACTAAATGCAAATACCACTTATATGCTGATGATGTATAACTCTATCTGCATGCAGCACCAGAAAATCTATGGAAAGCAATCGGTACCTTTAATGAAGACTTAACTGAAATCTGTAACTGGACTCACTTACATGGACTACGACTCGGTGAGGCTAAAACTCAAGCAATCATTATCACCCACCCAAAAAGCCTCCTAAAATTAAAAAATGAACCCACTCTACCAAAATTACGCTTGTGCGATTCCCCAATCGAATTCCGAGAATCAGTTACATATCTTGGTGTTATTATAGATTAACAGCTTTCATGGACGTAGCACGTCTGCAATGTTTCCAGAAAAGTAGTTTCCGTATTGAATTCACTTAGAGGATTCTGGAATATTTTCTCTCGTGTATTAAAAGAACGACTTGTGTCCTCCCTAATACTGCCGTCTGGCTGCGTGGCTCAGGGGTAACGTTCTCGCTTGCTGAGCCCAAGGTTGCAGGTTCGAAACCTGGCGCAGTCAGCTGGCATTTGAGGGTGCGCAAATGCGAGGGAGCCGTGTCAGTACATTTACTGGCACGTTAAAGATCCCCTTCGGGGCAAAATTCCGGCACCCCGGCGTCTCTAAAAGCCAGCGTAGTTAAAAGGGACGTAAAACCAATAACATTATTATTTATACTAATACTGCCTCGTTTTGATTACAGTGATATGGTATACAAAGCTCTGCGTGTTACTCTTAAAAACAAACTCCAACTTGCACAAAATGCCTGTGTACCCTACATATACAATTTACGGTATTATGACCATGTCATCCCCGCTTACGAGCAACTTAGCTGGTTGCGCCTAAATCAACGCCACAACCTCCATGCCTTATGCCTTCTTCAACAAATACTCTCAACTTCCACTCCAGCTTACCTGCATTCTCAGTTTCACCGCCTCTCGTACGAGCATAGTCTTGGAACACGGTCAAAAAACGGCACTCTCTTTCTGATACCCATACATCGCTCAGTACGCTATACCAACTCCTTCGTTGTTGCTACTGCACGACTGTGGAACAATCTGCCTTGCTCTGTCAGAGGAGCAACCCCGTCCAGTTTCAAGCTACGTTGCCAGCTGTACATAATCACTAAGTAAATGAAAGTTGAACTCAACACTTTGAAGACATGAATTCTTATGTCGTATTACAGATACCGTATTCAATCTTTCCAAGTCACACTTTCTTATTTACTCTCTATTTAGACATCTAAATAACATACCCGAGAAAATCTTCAAATTCAATAGATGTTTAGGAATCATCAATACAGTTTTTAGACCATAATTAGTTCAGAAACACACCCGAACAAGAATCTACAAACCCTTAGCAAGACCAGAACTTTGCTATGGTAGCGAAGCGTGGACCCTGAGGAAATGCGATGGGAGACGAATAGCTACCGCCGAAATGAAATATAAGCCACGAACAGTAGGAGTCACTACGTGGGTTCACAAACGAAACACAGAAGTGCTGAATGGTCTTAACAACAGACCTATATTGGAATACATCCATGAATACCAAAGAAATTGGCTAGGACACCTCAACAGGATGGACAGAAGCAGGATCTCCAAAGCAGTCGTCAACTACTGCCCCGGTGGGAAGAGATCTCTAGGTCGCCCCAGGAAAAGATGGCGTGAAAATTCAAATCTTTTGTGTAGACCGTAACAGTTCTTCTAGGACTAACACATGAAAGGAGGATGTTGATGATGAAATACCCTTATTCATCCATTCAAAATACCCTGCATAGTTAATCTTCCTCATAAGTAAGGGCCTTATTTTTTGGTGAAATAAAACTGTTGATTTCGGTGTTAAAACTGACACTATTTCGGTGTATATTTTGCGAAATAAATTGTCATAATGATCGATGTTTCATCTAAAATCTTCCTTATAGTCTGGGGTAAGTCTAACAAAGTATGTGATAAGGGGGTTTTTAAGCTTCTTTGCGATGTGTAGAGTATCGCCGAATGTTATTTGCCGCTTAGAATTATGTTCATTTCTTTCTTTCTTACGCTTTTTATGCGTTTATGAATCCCTGTAGTGTTTATGGCACGTTTCTTTTCGTTACCACTGAATACGAACATTGGAGTATTTACACATTAGAATCTTTCTTGCAGCGTCAAATACATATAACCCCTCACTATTGTATTTCTCGGCCCTCGAGAAAACAGTTGCGACTTTAGTTTTCGGAATTTTTATACTTAAATGCTGGATGTTTGCCAATAAAGTTTTATCAGTCGCGAACTCTCACTGCTGTATCTACGACCACAACGCCATTTGATGTAATCGATAGCAGATATCTATTTTTATCGATAGCCTTAGAGATCGCGGAACTAAATGCACATACTTCCGGCCCAGCACTATCAATCAAATGAGAAGGAAACCACGACGGTTAATTCCTCAGAAGCATTTATACGTGTTTTGGAGAGCTTTTTCGGTAATATTTAGCATTTTCTTACCAAGTGAAGTATATTTCGTGATATTTGTGCAATTCGCGCAATAAATCAGATTTCGTGATATTTCGCGAATTCATTTGGCAAAAATACGCTACTTTAAGTACCTAGAAGGCCATATATATGCAAGAAGGAAGATATGAGAAAAGTTCGCGAGTATCGCTATTACCAAAAAATACAACCCCTACTCATAAGTCAGCAATGACTGATCATCATCATCACCATCATTATTCTATATTTTATCAGTATTTCCTTTTCTTAGTCTAATTTTAATCTGTTTTATATGTATTTTATATTGTATTAACATTGTATTACTGTTAGATTTAAGTAGCCTAGACATGTTCACATTTGTATTGCTCATTGTGTATCAATTGGATACTCTGGTTTGTTGGAAGAGAAGGCCCAATGGCCCTAATCTTGCCAGACAAAATAAATCTATCTACCTCTTCGTTTTGGGGGGGGGCGTGGTGGCGCAGTGGTCAAGCTGTTGGCCTCTAACCACGGCAGACCGGGTACGATTCACGGTCAATGCATGTGAGATTTTCGAAGTGAAATGCCATGTCCTGTGGTTCGGATTCTACGTAAAAAGGAGGTCCCGTGACTTATGATCTCGCGATTAACGGTCACGTAAAACTACCTTTTACCTCTTCGTGTGTAACCCTATTTACCCATCTGATCTTCATCATTCTCCTGTAACACCACATTTCAAACGCTTCTATTCTCCTCTTTTCTGCTGAGCCAACAGTCCAAGTTTCACTTCCATAGAGCGTGGCGCTCCAGACAAAGGCTTTCAGGAATGACTTCCTAATACCTAAATCTATATTCGACGTCAACAGATTCCTTTTTCTGTAGAAATGCTTTCCTTGCTTTAGCCAACCTACTTTTGATATCCTCTTTGCTTCGTCCATCACTGGTTATTTTGCTTCCTAAGTAACAGAAGTCCCATACTTCCTTTAGCTTTACACCTACCAATTCGACGTCAATAGGGATTCTGATTCCTTTCGGCTGCATTCCAATATTTTTGTTTTACATTTATTGATTTTCATTGTGAATTATTATTATCGTTCCAAAATATAATATAGGCTATTTTGTAATTTTGGCTCCTAGGCACTGTCGAAGGACCGGATAGAGCACATGTTATGCCTTTCAGTGCAATAGATAACAGTTAACAAATCTCAAATGGACCTCAGAAACCAGAAACAGTCCCTAGGCACAACCGTTTCCGAATTATTTACAAAACAATTTCCGTTCTTCTTCTTCTTCTTCTTGCGGCTTCGGTGGCGTAGTTGGTAGCATGCTGAGCTTTTATGCCCAAGGTCGCCGGTTCAAACCTGGCCGAAGTCGTCGGATTTTTTAAGAGCGTTAAAAACCCCTCAGTATGCCTTCCTTCGGAGGGGAAGTAAAGCCGGCGGTCCCATGTCATAGATTTATGGCATGTAAAAGAACCTTCCACTAATTAAACGTGTGTGTAGCAAAATTTGTAGGTTAGGTTTGATTAATGCTCTTAAGTTCCAACGTTCGTCACCAGCCGCTGGTTGCAATGGCATCTAGTAGTAACCAAGTTCACAGCTATGTGTCGTGGACGGTAGCGTTTGATAGCGAAAGTAGGAACTACTTGAAATTATCGTCTGCAGGCATACAGTCATCACAATTAATACCGGTTATCAGACAGATTCTACACACACCCAAAGTACACGGGGCTACTAGACCGCGTTGGGAACCAACCAACCAAAAGCTTCAAAAGAAATTTAGAAATTATACATTACAGATTAGCTCAAAAATAATGTAGTATGCAAATAGAAAAGAAATAAAAATATAAACTCATGCAAGGCGCACATTTGTGGTCTTGGGAGAGCAAATTTGTTGTCTTACGTATATGATTGATTTGTTTGACTTGGTTCTGATGATGTTCGCTTGATGACCGAAACATGTCATCAGCCCAAATAATAATTCTCCCCATGTAGATAGAATCTCATATTTCCAACCAATATAGTTGGTGTTGACCGGCGGAAAGTCATCAATCATTATTAACAAGACAAAAATGAACAATGGCTTCACTGAAGGAGGTCACACAGAAGTGTAACGATACGGAAATCGGAAGCACACTCTTGGAGTGGTGGTAAGGTGTCTCAAGGTTCTGCTGGTGGAGTTACCACTGCTCGCTGCGAGCAGGCACACTTCATTCTGTGTTCAGCCTCTGTACGAGCAGCATGGAGTCCGTAGCGCTTGTGGCTGGCATCCTGGTTGCCATGGCAACGATAATAACAGCCGCTCTGCAGCAACCCATCCGTGAGTACCAACAATATCAACTGCATTTCTCGCGAGCCTATCGAGACATCTTAGTCAGGGGTGTATAATTATGTAAACATGTCACATATAATATTTGTTTATGAATTAAAACATTGGTTGGTTCTTAAGTTTAGGGGCTGCGACAACGCGGTAATGTAGCCCCGTGTACTTTGGGTGTGTATAGAATCTGTCTGATAACCGGTGTTAATTGTGATGACTGTATAAGTGTGTGTTATCTGTTTTTAATTTAAGTAACTTACTGCAACTTAGATTTTTTTTAATAGTTCCTACTTTTGCCGCCAAGTGCCACCGTCAAAGACTACTAGGCCAAGTTCAGAACTTAGCTACTAAACGCCACCGCAGTCCGCTCTTGGCAACGAACGTAGAAACCTAAGAGCGTTGTTTACATTCTTAACCTATCCAATTTAGCTTCACACAGGTACAATTAGTGGAAGGTTCTTTAACATGTCATAAATCTATGACATGGGACCGCCAGCTTTACTTCCCCTCCGAAGGAAGGCATATTGAGGGATTTTTACGCTCTTAAAAATCCGACAGCTTCGGCCGGGTTTGAACCCGCTATCTTGGGCATAGAAGCTCAGCATGCTACCGACTACGCCACCGAAGCCGCAAATTAAAACATTAAAAACTAATATATTTATGGTATCATGTACTATTGTTACTAAGCGACGTATGGCAACGTTGCAAAGCAAGGCGAAGGTAGAGCGATGTAAACAGTGTGACAATCAGTTTGCTCTGATCTTATGTGTAACAACATAACCTCTTATTAATCTCCAGTACCTTCGCTCTTACGAACGAACCAAGAACAGCAACAAGTGCCCTTGAAGCGTGTGACAAAAGTTTTTTAACTTACTTTTATACCCTTATCAAACTTTTGGCAAATTTGCCTCTCTCTGTAGCTACTGATACTGCCGAACGGAGTTTGAGTTGGTTGAAAACATACTTAAGAAATTCTACTTCTGGAAACAGACTCAACGGTCTAGTATTGTTACAAAGACATAGATCACTGACGATGAAGTTATGAACCGATTTGGTAATGCTTCAAGAAACCTTGACTTTATATTATAGAGTGAGTTGTAAATCAAAACAGTAACATTAATTATTTCCATGTAAACACTATCAAGTGAGCGAGATGATTGTATTAATAAAAAGTACCAGTAACATAAAAGTTGTGTTTGGCGTTAATCAAACTTAAAACATCACAACAAATGGTTGAAAAAGTGATGCCAGATAGCCTTAAAACTCATTATTTTACACAAAATTACACAAAAGTTTCCCGCGGAGAACCCCGGATCCCCTATTCTTTGGGGCCTATACCATGCCCCCTAACCCCCGTTGGGCATCCCCAAAAATAAAACTCTATATACGCCCCTGATCAAAGTAATTGAACTTTTATCAAAGTGACTTTATCTATCATCGAACTTTGTTAACGCTGATATTATCCCCTCTCTTATTGTCGTTTATTTTACTTTTGAAACTTTTATGTTTATTCATAAATGAAAAATGTACAGAAGAATTATGCGATTATCATTTATTTATTTATTTATGTATTTATATTTTTATTTCTATTTTTAGTTTTATTTTTATTATTATTATTATTTAGGGGCTTTGCGACATCGTGGTCATGTAGCCCCGTGTACATGGGTGCTTGTGAATTTTTTCTGATAACCTGTGTTATTGCGATGACTGTATTAGTGTGTGTATTTGTAATTCAGATGAGAATTGGAACAGTGGCGAAACAAGGATTTGCTTCAGGAGGGAGATGAGCTAAGAGGGAAGGGGCGCTGAGGGCTCGGACATAATGAGACATAATAACCAATGAAAGCAAATATACGATCCCGAAGTTTCAAAACCTTCTAACTACAGTATATATTTTTCGTATTTTTATGTCATTGTCATTTGACACTTTCGTATTTACAATTATCAATGTATAAATGCTGAAAAATTACCCATTTTGTTGATATTACATTAAGTCAAGGTTTCTTCGCGAAATCATATGGCCCCTTTCTATTCCCCGACATTGTTTAAATATTCGTAAACCACAGTTTCCAACTTAAGTACAACTTAAGGGGGCGTTAACCAAAAAATATCCATTTTTTGGCTCATTTATAGACCACTATATTGCTTTATCAAAATCAACTTATTTCATGATGATATCTCAATTAGTTTAATTGCTATGGCTCTTAGTTCATGCTGTAAGGTAGGCGTGGCGTTTAAAAGACCCAGTTCTCTTAGCTTTCGCAGGATTTTGTAATAATTATCCGGATTCAAATTGACCGCGTCTCTATGCTTGACAGTAGTTGGTATTTTGGCCAATAGATAGAACCAGTATACGCTTGGAGACGAGGCTTTATGTTCGTTGCTACTTATGAGTGCTCATATGACATGTGCTTTTCATATGACCGCTTTTGCTGTATAGTCTTATTGATATTGCTAGTGGAAGTGTAGTAATTGGGAATATGGGTAGACAATCATTAAAATGGACTAGGAATAAAGAACAGAAGAAGGAAGATGGTATGCCAAGACAAGGAGAAATAGGCAGGAGCAGGAGATTACAGATCAGGGATGTTTTAGAAGAAAGCAAGTCTTGGAGGTACACACTTCACTTTGAACTCATTTTCCAACTAATAATGTGGTTTCATTTTTCGTACAAAAGGTGCATTATCTCTGGAAGTAACAGCACCATTGACATTAAATTTGCAACTTACTATGTATGTACAGTGCTTTGAACCTTCAAAATATAGAATAAGGTCTAAACATTGGAAATAATAATATTTGTTTTTCTTATTTATTCCTTTCGTAAAATTGTAAATGCTGAAAATGTTATTATTTTGTAGGTTATGATTACAATACAGACACTGCGGAAGCTGGAAACTAAATTTCGGCGTAATAGCATGAATTGTTTTAGAAATAATGCACCGATACATAACTTTTACACTCGCAACGATAATTGTTATTCACATAAGAATTTATGAACCCAGGACTCGGTGAATTCATTCACCTATTACTACGTACATATGCTATAAGCAGTTCAAGTTTCATGAACATGAAGTGTATGGTTCCAGAGATATTCATATTTTTATCTAACATGCGCTGTGCTTGTTAACGCTGTACGCGACACAGTTCTGCCAGGGGCTATCGTCGTGTTTATTTATTTAAAAGCACTTTATAAACAAATAAATATATTTCCGTTGTCTTTTCAAGAAATTCAAGATTTTTCCTGTTCTATTGAGAAGATTTGAAAGTCTTTGGTATAAAGCACACCTTCTAAATCCCTCTGACTTATAGGAGCTTGAGTTTTGTGAACTTAACACAATATTATCCATATTTCAAAATGGCACTCACACTTACACTCGGATACTAACACAATGGCAACTGATCAGTGGTGTATTTTTGGAAAGGGCACACTGCCACCGCTACGGCAAACTGAACAACTGGCTATTTCACTAATTCAGTAAGTATTAAGTTAGGGTAATACTATAAACTATCGGATCCGTGCGAGACCTCTCGCATAATGGGTTGTGTGCGCCCCATCTGTACAGACTACCCGCCCAACTCTATTGCTATGCGGCTGTATGTGATACAGTTCTGCCAGGGGCTATCGTCTTGTTTATTTGTTTAAAGGCACTTTATAAACAAATAAATATATTTCCGTTGATTTTTCAAGAAATGCAAGATTTTTCCTGTTCTATTGAAACGATTTGAAAGACTTTGGTACAAACCACACCTTCTAAATCCCTCTGGTTTAGGAGCTTGAGTTTTGTGAAACATACACTTTAGCGAATTATATACTAAGTTGTGACACGAGTGAAAAGAAATGCTTTCAAACACAATCCCATCATTTCTCATCAATTTAAAGAGTGTTTTATTCCAAATTAAATACCGTATCAAATTTCCTTATCCACCTGATAACCCCCCTCGTAATTATGCCACTGATTTGGAAGGAGTAGGCCGTGGCCTTACTTTAGGAACCATCCCGGCATTCTCCTGGAGTAGAAGTGGGAAACCACGGATATAAGATGCTTTTTAGTACAATGTTTCCCACTGTAAGGAGGTAGGCTCGGTTCGTTTGTAAATGCATTGTAGATCGAAGCTGCCCGAGCATGAAATTGGTTACTGAGGTAGTTTTGCCCAATTTGTGAGGTAAGACGAGGGCGTGGTTCTCGTGTTGTCACGATAAATTTCACTAGGTGTGGTATTAAAAAGGTAGAGAAACAAGAAAGGGGGGGGGGGGATGGAGAAAACCCTCGGTCCAGTCTGCTCAGAAGGAATCTGGATGAAACAGGAGTCTGGTTGGTTGAATCCTTAGTTTAGGGGCTGCGACAACGCGGTCATGTAGTCCCGTGTACTTTGGGTGTGTGTAGAATCTGTCTGATAACCGGTGTTAATTTTGATGGCTGTATTAGTGTGTGTGTGTTATCTGTAATTCAGATAAGGACTGAAGACGATTAATTTTTTCAAGTAGTTTCTACTTTTGCTACCAAATGCTACCATCCACGACACCTACCTGCGGACGTGGCTACTAAATGCCATCGAAGTCAGCTGCTGGCGGTGAACGTTGGAACTAATATATTGTTATCAAACTAACCTACACATTTTAGCTTCCACAAATGTAGTTAGTGAAAGGTTCTTTGTCATGCCATAAATCTATGACATGGGAGCGCCGGCTTTAATCCCCTCTGAAGGAAGGCATACTGGGGGATTTTAACGCTCTTAAAAAATCCGACGACTTTGAACCCGTGATCTTGGGCACAGATGCTACCAACTACGCCACCGAAGTCACTTAACAAAAGTCGCAGGAGTTTTATCAGCATGCTGAAAAAAGATCATTGACACCTTCAGGAAAAGGCGATTGAAGCTCTACGGCCACATTCTCAGAATGAACAATGACAGGCTCACCAACCTTGCTCTTTCAATGAAAGTCAACAACAACTGTTATATTCGTGAAATAGAAAAAGACCCTCAAGAAATTAGTAAGCGGTTTCGGTGGCGTAGTTGGTAGCATGCTGAGATTCTATGCCCAAGATCACGGGTTCAAACCCGGCCGAAGTTGTCGGATTTTTAAAGAGCGTTAAAAATCCCTCAGTATGCCTTTCTTCGGAGGGGAAGTAAAGCCGGCGGTCCCATGTCATAGATTTATGGCATGAAAAAGAACCTTCCACTAACTACACTTGTGGAAGCTAAAATGTGTAGGTTAGTTTGATAACGCTATATTAGTTCCAACGTTCACCGCCAGGTGATGACTGCGATGGCATTTAGTAGCCACGTTCGCAACTAGGTGTCGTGGACGGTAGCATTTGGTAGCAAAAGTAGGAACTACTAGAAAAAATTAATCGTCAGCAGTCCTTCTACCTGAATTACAGATAACACACACTAATACAGCCATCACAATTAACACAGGTTATCAGACACATTCGACACACACCCAAGTACACAGGGCTACATGACCGCGTTTTCGCAGCCCCTAAACTAAGGAACCAACCAACCATTACGAACGAAATCATACAAGATCAGAACATTAATCAACAACCATCATTTCTCTGAGAGAATAATGACTACCGGGACCAAGAAATCATGGACGAAAGAACGTAGGAAGATTTTCAGTGCCCAGATGAAGAGATTATGGGAGAAGAAAGAAATCATTAGCAGATGGACATAACGATGCATAAAAAGAGTAGTTCCGAGAAGAACTAAAACCTATTTTCATATGTCCTACTAATGTTAATTGCCACTATCAACGTACGTACAAAATATCAGTTTGATTGCTGTAATGGATTCGTAGACATTGAGAACCGACTAAATATTTCGGATAGTCGCCATGTTGGATGAAGATTATTGTGTACGTGCAGTATTTAAACTTAAATCGCATGATTAGGGCACAAGAATTAAAAACGAGATTTTAAAATTTCGCACAGCTGTCATCTTGTGGATATGGAAACAATTGAAATAAATTAGATGCCAGTGCATTACAATGTGTATAAACATTTGCTGTGCCAAGTTTCATTGCGTTTGGATCATTAAATCGTGAGAAAAGTCTATTTAAAACCTTCAACTTCGCTTGGCCGCCATGTTCGTTTTGTAGTTAACCGGTTTTTAAAAGTCTTATAGATGAACTTACAGTAGAGCCCTTTATCTCCGTATAATATTTTAGGGTGATACCGGTAATAGTTTCAGAGATACAGAATAGCGGTGAAATATTTCGCACAGCCGCCATCTTGAGGTTATGTAAACAATTGAACAAAGTTAGATGTCGCTGCAGTACAATGTGTATAAACATATACTGTACCAAATTGCATTGCGTTTGGTTGGTTAAATCGCAAATAACGTATATTTAAGAGTCGCAACTTCGCTTGGCCGCCATATTGGTTTCGTAGTTACTAGGTTTTCGAAAGTCACACAGGTAAACTTCTAGTAGTTTTCTTTTTCACCGTACAAAATTTCAGGGTGATATCGGTAATAGTTTAGGAGATATCGAATGCTGGTGAAATATTTCGCACAGCCGCCATGTTGGATTGGTGAGACGTAACAAAATTTAAAGGGCACGGTCGGGGTCGTCCGGAATAGTGCTATGAACTTACCGAGTTTCATTGAAATCGCTCCAGCCGTTTAGATTTTATTAGGGGGACACACACACGAATCACACACGCACACACACAGACACGCGGACAAAAGGTGATCTCATAGCCTTTTTTTTTTTTTTCACAAATGAAAATAGGCTAAAAATATTACGGGAAATAATAAGTCTCTCTGAACTACTGACAGCAGTAAATAAGAACATTCTCCGGTCTCCTAAATATAGACTGAATCCAAGGGCACTGTCACATACCGTTCTTCTTCAGATGTGAATGTACGGTATCAGAAGGACGCCCAGTCTGTTTGTTTGACAGTTTATACAGGCCGAGGGCAGTGGAATTCTTCTTCGACCTGGTTAGACGCCAAATGGATTCTTGTTAAATGGGGCGGAGCACAGAGATTATCTTGGAGAAGAAATCTTGTAGTTTTACGTGAGAGTTAATTCCGCGAACAGAATCCAGGGGATGCCCTTTTCCATGGTGGAATCCGACTCACCAGACGTGACTTTTTACCTTGAAAATCTCACATGCATTAGCTAGGGATCAAACCCGGTCTGCCTTGGTTAGAAGCATCCATTTGGAGAATGAAGAGAGAAAGAGTTTCCATCCATTGAGAAGTGAGAAGCAAAAGATCATGAGAGACAGAGAAATGTCAAAATAAAACACCCTAACACATTAGGGGAAATTAACCACAAATCTTGACTTAAGTTAAACAAAACTAACTCATAGAAGCAAAATTAACTATTGAAGTTAAAGTTAAACAAAACTAACTGATTGGAGTTAAACGAAACGAACTGATTGAAGTTAAAGTTAACAAAACTGGCTAATGAAATATTAAAAACGGCGAAAAGTTTTCAGAATACACAATAACCCACCAGCATATTATTATTAAAATTATTATTTATGAAAGTTAAAATATCGTCGTTACAGCATCATTGCCTTTAATTAAATGCAATTAAATCTAGTGACAGCTCTCATAAACTCCATTAAACTGACATTAGTTGTATCTTGCTAGTTTTGAAAGTATCGAATGAGTTTAAAATTACCCACCAACGTAACGGGTAATTTAAAATTGCCTCAAAAATTGCCTCAGGGTTAGGAGAGAACATAATGAACTGAATCTCACCTACAGATCGCCCAACAGAATTCTGGTTTTCACTACCAGATGGCAGTGTTAATAGATCGTAGAAATTAGAATCGCCTCACTGGCTCGTGCTCACAACCTAACGCTACGGTAGCTTATTCTTTATTCGTTATGCCCATGCATAGAGCGCGTTGGAACATGTTAGTTGGCTTCATGACTTTTGTCTTCCTCTTCTCCCAAAATCTCTTCATGAACTCACTGTGTTGCTTCTTCTGCCCATCTTGTACCAGTCCTGCTGCTAGATTTCACCCTCAATGTGTGCTTATTTACAGAGGTTCTGAAGATTTCTCGTTTATTCATCACATATTCCCCAATGTTTCAATTCATCATGCTTCCACCCCCACCCCCTCCCCTACCCTCCCACCTTGTTTCCTCCAGCCAATTTATTCAGAAACGGTTGATTGAAGCACGCATCTAGAAGGCCGTGTGATGAAAGCAGATAAATGAACGCTATACCGTTAAGAGACGGTTGATTGAAGCACGGATCTAGAAAGTTGTGATGAAAGCAGATAAATAAACGATATACCGTAAAAGAAACGGATGATTGAAGCAGGCATCTAAAAGACTGTGACGAAAGCAAATAAATGAACGCTATACCGTTAAGAAACGGCTGATTGAAGCACGCATCTAGAAGGTTGTGAAGAAAGCAGATAAATGAACGCTATGCCGATAAGAAACGGCTGATTGAAGCACGTATCTAGAAGGTTGAAGCCTCCGTGGCTTAGGCGGCAGCACGCCGGCCTCTCACCGCTGGGTCCGTGGTTCAAATCCCGGTCACTCCATGTGAGATCTGTGCTGGACAGAACGGAGGCAGACAGGTTTTTCTCCGGGTACTCCGGTTTTCCCTGTCAACATTTCATTCCAGCAACACTCTCCACTATCATTTCATTTCATCTGTCATTCATTTAATCATTGCCACAGAGGAGTGCGTCAGGCCTCGGCAGCCGGCACAGTTCAAATCCTCGCCGCTAGATGGGGGCTTCATTCATTCCATTCCTGACCCGGTCGGAGACTGGAAGCAGGCTGTGGATTTTCATTTCATCTAAAAGGTTGTGATGAAAGCAGATAAATGAACGCTATACCGTTAAGAGACGGTTGATTGAAGCACGGATCTAGAAAGTTGTGATGAAAGCAGATAAATAAACGATATACCGTTAAGAAATGGATGATTGAAGCACGCATCTAGAAGGCTGTGACGAAAGCAAATAAATGCACCCTATACCGTTAAGGAACAGCTGCTTGAAACACGCATCTGGCTGTGATGAAAGCAGATAAATGCATGCTATACCGTTAAGAAACGGCCAATTGAAGCACGCATCCAGAAGGCTGTGATGAAAGCAGATAAATACATGCTATACCGTTAAGAAACGGCCAATTGATGCACGCATCCAGAAGGCTGTGATGAAAGCATATAAATGCATGCTATACCGTTAAGAAACGGCCAATTGAAGCACGCATCTAGAAGGCTGTGATGAAAGCAGATAAATGAACGCTATACCGTTAAGAAACAGCTGATTTAAGCACGCACCTAGAAGGCTGTGATGAAAGATAAGTGAACGCTATAGGCCTACCGTTAAGAAACGGCTGATTGAAGCACGCATCTCGAAGGCTGTAATGAAAGCAGATAAACGATCGCTATACCGTTAAGAAGCGGCCGATTGAAGCACGCATCTCGAAGGCTGTAATGAAAGCAGATAAATTAACTCTATACCGTTAAGAAACGGCTGTTTGGAGCACGCATCTCGAAGGCTGTAATGAAAGCAAATAAATGAACGCTATGCCGTTAAGAAACGGCTAATTGAAGCACGCATCTAGAAGGCTGTGATGAAAGCAAATAAATTAACTCTATACAGTTAAGAAACGGCTGACTGAAGCACGCATCTAGAAGGCTGGGATGAAAGAAGATAAATGAACGCTATACCGTTAAGAAACGGCTAATTGAAGCACGCATCTAGAAGGCTGTAATGAAAGCAGATAAATGAACGCTATACCGTTAAGAAACGGCTAATTGAAGCACGCATCTACAAGGCTGTGATGAAAGCAGATAATTGAACGCTATACCGTTAAGAAACGGCTGATTGAAGCACTAATCTAGAAGGCTGTGATGAAAGCAGATAAATGAACGCTATACCGTTAAGAAACGGCTGATTGAAGCACGCATCTAGAAGGCTGTGATGAAAGCAGATAAATGAACGCTATGCCGTTAAGAAACGGCTGATTGAAGCACGTATCTAGAAGGTTGTGATGAAAGCAGATAAATGCACGCTATACCGTTAAGAAACGGCTGATTGAAGCACGCATCTAGAAGGCTGTGATGAAAGCAGATAAATGAACGCTATACCGTTAAGAAACAGCTGATTGAAGCACGCACCTAGAAGGCTGTGATGAAAGCAGATAAATTAACTCTATACCGTTAAGAAACGGCTGAATGAAGCACGCGTCTAGAAGGCTGTGATGAAAGCAGATAAATGAACGCTATACCGTTAAGAAACGGCTGATTGAAGCACGCGTCTAGAAGGCTGCGATGAAAGCAGATAAATGAACGCTTATAGGCCTACCGTTAAGAAACGGCTGATTGAAGCACGCATCTAGAAGGCTGTGATGAAAGTAACTGAATGTTTGCTACACTGTTTGGTCCATACTAAGAATCCAATGGCGTCCATTATTCTTTGTTTTAATGCATTTTTATTGTGTGAACTAAATGTTACCAGTAATGAAATACCTTTCGTTTCTCTTTCAATTTCAACAAATTTTCTCCTAAATGCAGTAATATAAAGTAATAATCGACAATTCTAGCAATGTTATATTTCACTTTGGGATCATGTGATTGATTTCTACAAGAACAGATCAATTCCGAAGGGTATACAGCTGAAGAATTAGTTTATTATCTGATCTTTGAAGGAAGAGGACTCCACAGCTAGTAGGAAATAAGCCAGCTGCACCGCTCATGTTGTCTTCCATCAACCATCTGGTGCGAGACTTTCACTCTGACTGGTGACATACGCTGTCATACTCTTACATGGTGTGTGTGAATCAATGATCTCAAATGAGTATACACGGTGCACAAAAAATTCACGTCACTGTTTATAGCGCAGAGGCACCCATCAGTTGCGTTAGTGTCACACTGAGATGGTTCTTGTTAATTCATTTGTAGGGGCTTCAGACATCATGATCATCAGCACGGTGTAGTTGTGTGTGTGTGTAGAATTTATGGGTTAGTATGGCTGTATTAGTGTGTGTATTTGTAATTCAGATGAGGAGTGGGTAGGAGGTGGCCGTGGCCTAACGTTAGGTACCATCCCGGCATATGCCTGGAGTAGAAGTGGGAAAACCCCTTCCAGGATGGCTGAGGTAGGAATCGGACCCGTCTATTTTCATTGCTATACCTCACGAGGATGAGTGTACCCCGTCCCAGCTCTCAGGCCAGATTTATATTTCTTGGCAGAGCCGGGAATCGAACCCGGTCCTCCACCGTGACAGCCAAGAACGCTAGCCACTACACAACGAGTCTCACTCCACCAACTAATCCTATGGTGTAGCGGCTAGCGTTATTGTCTGTCACCCCGGAGGTCTTGGTTCAATTCTCGGCTCTACCAAGAAATCCAATTCTGGTCTGAGGGTTGGAACGGGGTACACTTAGCCTCGTCGGGCAGAACTGAGAGGAGGTGGGTTCGATTCCCACCTCAACCATCCTAGAAGTGTTTTTCCGTGGTTTCCCTAAAGCCACGGCCGCCTCCTTCCAAATGCTATGCTAAGATACCACTCTACGTATGATAGAAAAACATTCGTTAATCATGCGTGTTTCTTTCTCATTCCAGCTGAGTTCCTGGAACTGTGTAGCAGAAAAGATCCTTCAGTCAACGAGTGCCTGACTTCAACGCTGCAGAGAATACTGCCCAAGTTCATGGGAGGTACGTCAAACACTCTATATTTCGGACATCATTATCATTGTCTGGCTGCGTGGCTCAGGGGTAACGTTCTCGCTTGCCGAGCCCAAGGTTGCAGGTTCGAAACCTGGCGCAGTCAGCTGGCATTTGAGGGTGCGCAAATGCGAGGGAGCCGTGTCCGTACATTTACTTGCACGTTAAAGATCCCCTTCGGGGCAAAATTCCGGCACCCCGGCGTCTCTAAAAGCCAGGGTAGTTAAAAGGGACGTAAAACCAATAACATTATTATTATTATCATCGGTTCCTCAGTTTAGGGGCTGCGACAACGCGGTCATGTAGCTCCGTGTACTTTGGTTGTGTGTAGAATCGGTCTGATAACCGGTGTTAATTGTAATGACTGTATTAGTGTGATTCAGGTAGAAGAACTGCAGACGATCAATTTTTCAAGTAGTTCCTACTTTTGCTAACGTCCACGACACCTTGCTGCGGATTTGGTGACAAGATGCCGTCGCAGCCAGCACTTAGCGACGAACGTTAGAATTAATATAGCGTTATCAAACTAACCTACAAATTTTAGCTTTCACAAGTGTAGTTATTGGAAGTTTTTTTTAATGCCATAAATCTATGACATGGGACTGCCAGCTTTACTTCGCTGTTAAAAAAATCCGACGACTTCGACCGGGTTTGAACCCGCGATCTTGGGCATAGAAGCTCAGCATGCTACCAACTACGCCATCGAATCGTATAACTACACAAATTACGGAAGTTTTAAACGAAGACAAACAACAGCCAAAGAGCTTTCACTTGCCGCGTCACTGCCTTCTCATTCCAATCGTGACTCTTGTGCCTGAATTATTTATTCCTTGTATCTACCGTTACAGCATGGTGGCTTAGAATGGCTACACAAAAGCATAAAAATACCTGTCTTTTTTCTACGGTCTGATAATTGCTCCTGGATACGACATGTCGGCTGTGTGTTGTTCTTGTTGTCATTTAGGGGTTTGGATATCATGATCACCAGCTCTGTGTGCTTGGGTGTAGAATCTTTTACGTATAGAAAATGTATATCTAAAATGTTTGTTTCAACCTGTATAATTAACGTACGAGTGGTAAAATAAGTTAAGAGATGGACGCCAGAGCCCAAGGAAGCGAGTTCGATCCCACTTACTGGTGCTCAAATGCAAGAGATCAGAGGCGGTGGATTTACTGGCACGTTTAAGATCTCTTTCAGGGTAAAATATTCTAACATGCCAGTATCTCTAAAGTCACAGCTGTTAAAAGGGACGTTAAACCCATAGCATTATTATTAGCATATTATTATTATTATTACTGACTGGCTGCGTGACTCAACGGTAATGTTCTCGCCTGCTGTGCTCAAGGTTGCAGGATCGAATCCTGGCGCAGTCAGTTGGCAAATGCGAGGGATCCGTGTCAGTAGATTTACTGGCACGTTAAAAATCCCCTTTGGAGCAAAGTTATTTATTTAATCGAATAGCCCTTAATAGAGCACGTTAAATCAATACATCAAGTTTTGCTATATGATTTCTTCTTGGTCACCCAAAATTGCTTCATTCTTTCAGATTGTTGTTGCCGGAGCTCCTCAATGTTGTGTGGCTGTTTCCTGCTTCTCTCTAGTTCCTCCTTGAAGGTGACTGTTTTAATTTTATTCCGAAAGAGTTGTCTATTAGGTATGTCTTCAATTTGTATATTGGCCTCTTAAAGGTCATTCAAGGTCTGTTGAAACCAAGCTGGCTGTATCTTAAGTTTCATAATTTTATTGAAAATTTTCTTTGTCAATCTATCATCGTTCATTCTTTGTAAATGTCCAAAAAAGGATAATCTTCTTCTTCGCATGGTATGTAGCATGTTTTCTACATGCTCATAAATTTCAACATTTGGTCTAGGTCTGCTGTAATCTGCTCCTACTTTTCTAGGGCCAAGTATACTTCTAATTATTTACCTTTCCATGACCAATAACATTATTATTATTATTATTATTATATTTTCGTTTACGGCCTTTAAAGACCACGTTAGGCAACAATTACACATTATTGAAAGCCTTCTTCGCCGCCCAAAATATTCGCATTCTTTCTCTGGCAGCCTGTCTTCTTTCTTCCGTCCAACCCCTGTTCATTTTTGGTTCGTTGTGGAATCCTTGGAATTTGTCGATAACTGACCTAAACTTAGCGCGCTTTGAAATGTCTTCCGACTTTAGTCCAACCTGATGAAGATCCTTCCGTCCTCCCTGAACAAATTTGTCAGATACCTTAGGTCTATTGTCGAGTATTCTAAAAAATCCTCTACGTAAGTCTCCGCTCATCCGTTCGAAATAAATAAATACATAAATAAGAGTCTCCGTTTTCTCATCGATTCCATCAACCTTTCATTGCCCTGGTAGAGTTCTTCCCTTCCTCGCAACCTATATTGACCGTCCACAATCTTTGGACCCATTACCTTGCGAAGGATCGTTCTTTCGAATTTCTCATCGTCCCTCAAACCCGCCTTCACTGTCATATGGAGGCTTTACTAGCATATACGCATTCCATTTTGACATAACGTTGAGGCTATAAGATGGAAATGTTATATACATTAATAACTAGCAACCCACCCCGGCTTCCCCCGGTATATTTAACGGTTTATACAGCGTAAGATTTAAAGGCGCACGGACGGTATGTCCAAGACGATATTCAGAAAAGAACATATATTCTTCTCTCAAGTCTTAACTTGACTCGACTCAACAGTTTGATGCTGGCCGAAGCTGGGGTGGTAGGCTCGCTCGCTAGCTAGTAAACTCGGTCCGAAACTAGTAATTTAAATTTCCACTGAATGGAGATTCTTGGAAGAAATGAAAACTTAAAAACACTTATAGTTGGCGTTGTTTTGAAGATAGAGATATGATGTCACGGACTTTTTTGTAGATCTTTTCATGCTGACCAATACTTACACTCATAGAATATATAGAGAGTTCCCGCTTCGGTGGCGTAGTTGGTAGCATGCTGAGCTTCTATGCCCAAGGTCGCGGGTTCAAACCCGGCCAAAGTCATCGGATTTTTTAGAGCGACAAAAATCCCTCAGTATGCCTTCCTTCGGAGGGGAAGTAAATCCAGCGGTCCCATGTCATAGATTTATGGCATGTAAAAGAACCTTCCACTAATTACACTTGTGTGAAGCGAAATTATAGGTTAGATTTGACTAACGCTCTTAGGTTCCAAAGTTCGTCGCCACGAGCCGACTGCGGTAGCATATAGTAACCAAGCTCAGAACTAGTTGTGGTTGACGGTGCCGTTTGGTAGCAAAAGTAGGAACTACTTGAAAACTGAATGTCTGCAGACCTTACTTGAATTAAAAACAGATAACACACACTAAAACAGCCATCACAATTAACACCGGTTATCAGACAGATTCTACACACACACAAAGTACACGGGGCTACATGACTGCAATGTCGCAGCCTCTAAACTGAGGAACCAATCAACTTTTAACAGTTTAGCCAGCGTAAGCTCAAAAGGCGCGCGGTCGACAGGTCTTTCTTCGACTCGATTTACTGAAATCGTTGCTGCTCGGTTTACTTCGATCATAAATGAATGTTTTTCTACAAAACCTTCCTCGAGAAATCCTTTACAGAATGGTGAAAACCACATCAAAATCCATCCAGTAGTTCTCGAGATTACCCGTTACACCCAAGAATTGGGGGCTTTGTTTTATACTACGTAGAGATGAACCGACGACGCGTCTTCGGGATAACGGCTTGTCCCGGTATCAAATTTAGAATAGATGTGACAACCTCGTGGTGTAGAGGCTAGCATTATTGGCTGCCGTCCGTAGGTGGAAGGTTGGAATGGGGTCTATTCAATATCGTGAGGCTTCAGTTGTTGTTGTTGTTATTTCATTTAAGGGCTTTGTGACATCATGCTCATGTAGCCCCGTGTACTTGGGTGTGAGTGAAATCTGTCCCATAAGCTGTGTCATTGAGATGGCTGTAGTAGCGTCTGTTTTTGGAACTGAGATTATGATTTGGAGGGAGGCGGCAATGGCCTGGAACGGGGTTCACTCAGCCTCGTGAGACAAAACTGAGAAGATGCTGGTTCGATTCCCATTTCAGCCATCCTGAAAGTGTTTTCTGTGGTTTCCCACTTCTACTCCAGGATGGTTCCTAACTTAAGGTCATGGCCGTCTCCTTCTCAATCCTCACCTGAATTACAAATACACACACGAATACAACTATCACAATACCACAGGTTACAAGACAAATTCCACATACACACACCCCCAAGTACTCGGGGCTACATGACCACGATGCCGCAAAGCTCCTAAAGAATCAACAACAACACTCTTATTTGATTATCTCTACTTGGTATAAAACAAAGTCCGCGATTCTTGGATGTTCCGGGTAATCTTGAGAATCACTGGTTGGATTTTGATGCAGTTTTCACCATTCTGTACAGTGTTTCTCGAGAAAAGTTTCTGTAGAATATAATTTATTTACGACCAAAGGAAGCCGAGCAGTAACGATTTCAATGGAAAAGTCGAAAAAAAAACCTACCGTCCGTGCGCCTTTTAAGCTTACGGTGATGTCTGTCTGTTAGCTAGTTAGCCCGAAGTCTGGTTGGATCTTCAAAAAGTACCGCCGTTAGGTGATGTGGGTAGATACACACAAAAACCCAAGGCAGAGCTATATTGAGGCGTACTAGGCAAGAAGACGAGTGAGGTAGTTTGCCATTGCTTTCCTCACTGAGTCAGAACAGTAGAACTAACCCTATGAGTAGAATCTTTCACTGCATCCACAGGCACTGACTGTGCCTTGAATGTCATTACTAAGCAACACCCATACCTCAGTAGCTTCCATATAATCACAGCCATGAGTTAGACTGAGACATCGGTGAAATGCCACATTTTACTCTAGCCTGTACCAACTGACAAATGCAAATGTACTGCATTCATCAAGAACGGTGATATCCACCGTTAAAAATATCTATATACTATGAGTGTAAGAATTGTTCGGCATGAACAATCTTGAATACATCGCCCACTGTAAGTGTGTGTTTACGTTTTCATTTCTTCCAACAATCTCCTCCGCGACAGATTGCGAGCTAGCCTATCACCCTAGTCACAGTCAGTAGCAAACTGTCGAGTCGTGTCGAGTTAAGACTTCAGAGAAGAATGGTTGTGTTTGAAGCTTCCCTGGAAGTGCAACTCGGCTTTTCTTGATTTCGCCTGTGAATTTTTCGTTCCGCAAAATACACAGTCAAGTTTAGATTCTTCCTTCGGAGGGGAAGTAAAGCCGGCGGTCCCATGTCATAGATTTATGGCATGTTAAAGAACCTTCCACTAATTACACCTGTGTGAAGCTAAATTGTATAGGTTAAGAATGTAAACAACGCTCTTAGGTTCCTACGTTCGTTGCCAAGAGCCAACTGCGGTGGCGTCTGGTAGCTAAGTTCTGAACTAGTAGTCGTTGACGGTGGCGTATGGCGGAAAAAGTAGGAACTATTTGAAAAATTCAAAAGTCTGCAGTCCTTACTTGAATTAAAAAAGTGACAGTCAGTCTGAAAGACTAGACTTTGTATCATTTTAAATGCTACAAATGCTGAAAAATGCTAGAAAGGCTGGAGGCTTCTCGCTTCGCTCGAAGCCGAAGACTCTTGACATGTTAGAAAATTATCTGCATAATACTTATCTTGCTTATCTTGTTTCAAGTTACTCGCAAACGGCAAGGGCAAAGCTAGGTCTAGCGCGCGGGATGCCGTCACGCTCACCAGAGCGCGCTGGGACTTGCCCCTTCCATCCAGTCTAAAAACACTTATAGTGGACGATGTATTGAAGATAGAGATATGCTCTCGCGGACTTTTTTGTAGAACTTTTCGTGCTGACCAATTCTTACGCTCATAGTATATTGATATTTTTAACGGTTTGCCCAGCGTAAGCTTAAGAAGCACACGTACGCCAAGTTTGTTTTCGACTTTTTCACTGAAATCGTTACTGCTTGGCTTCCTTTGATCATACATAAATTATTTTCTACAGAATCTTTCCTCGAGATATCCTTTACAGAATGGTGAAAACCGCATCAAAATCCATCCAGTGGTTCTCGAGATTACCCGTGACATCCAAGAATCGGGGAGTTTTGTCTTATACTAACGAAGTAGAGATTGTCGGGGAACACTTGCACCGAGCAGTACTATGACGTCACACACCTCAGTGCATCTGGGTACATTTCGTCCCGTCACCGTAAAGTAACGCCAGACCACCAGCGTAATGACGAAGTCGACAAGATCATTTAAAATGATAAAAACAGATAACACACACTAATACAGTCATCACAGTTAACACCGGTTATCAGACAGATTCTACACACACCCAAAGTACACAGGGCTACATGACCGCGTTGTCGCAGCCCCTAAACTTAAGAACCAACCAACCAAGTTTAGATTGGATGGAAGGGGGATTTGTGTTTCATGCACCTCGCCATTCTTAAATTACGTCTGACAAGAATTCGTTGCACATGCATCTCGATGATAATGTAATTAGTACTCCAGCCAGTGGTTTTAACCCATCATGCCCAGACGGAAAACGGATATAGGTCGTAAGTTAGTTCATTGGCATCGAAAAAAATACGCCTTTGGCTGCTTACGCTGGGTAAACCGTTAAAGATACTGGGGTTGCTAGTTGTTAACATAAACAATAATGTTATTGGCTTTACGTGCCTTTTAACAACTGGGGCTTTTAGAGACGCCTGTGAATCTACTGACACGGCTCCCTAACATTTGCGCACCCTCAAATGCCAACTGGCTGCGTCAGGATTCGATCCTGCAACCTTCAACACAGCAAGCGAGAACGTTACCGCTGAGCCACGCAGCCAGCCTTAACATAAACCAGGAAGGACACTTTGTATATGTAGGCAAAAGTAACTTTTATAGATTTCTATACATCATTCCGAAAATAAGCGTAACTCTACTTTAGCCATTTATTTATTTATTTATCGTATGACGTTTAGTGCCGGGAGTGTCCGAGGACATGTTCGGCTCGCCAGAGGCTGTAGCTGCTTCAAGCGGACACCCTTAGGGTGAGCTACAAGTTCCGTTCAATTTCAAGTAATTCCAACTTTCGCTGCATTGGAACATTGATAGAGCGTTCCAACGAAATCTGACCTAGAAATTTAGCTTCACACAAGTTTACTCTGTGGAAGGATGTTTTACATGCCATAAATCTATGACATGGGACCGCCGGCTTTACTTCTCCTCTGAAGGAAGGCATACTGAAGGATTTTAACGCTCTTAAAAAATCCGACGACTTCGACCGGGATTGAACCCGCTATCTTGGGAACGGCAGTTCAGCAAGCTACCGACTACGCCACCGAAGCCGCTAACTTAAGCTATGACCTCTCTCTCATTTAATCTTACTTTATCTCGTGCCTACTAATCAATTAATCTATTTTTCGATTAGCCGATTAGTCGATTTATCGAATGAACAGTAAGTCGATTAATCGTTTACGATTACGATTAATCTTAAATTATTAGATTAATCAATAATCGATTATCCGAACGTAGCTTATTGCCAGCTCTAATATGGAGCAGTAAACTTATCAACAACTACAGATCATGGCCAAGGTTGAGAAGGAGGTCAGAACGTTTCCTGTTCCGCTGGACCTTGAGGAAACTTCCTTGTAAACACGCTGTGTTGTTATTGTTATTGTGGCAGGAGTTCCCGAGTTCGACCTCGAGCCATTTGACCCAATGGTAGTTCCGGAGATGTTACTGGAGTATCGACAAGGTGACGTGAATGGCAAGATGCTGGTCAAGAATACTCGAGCCTATGGCCTGGAAGGGATTCAGGTCACGGACGTCAGGTGAGTTGATGAACACATTTATACTTCGACCATATATAAAGCCCTGTGCGGATAACGGATAATGTTTGTATTAAATTTGCGGATAGTTTTTAGAATACAATTCTAAGTTGTTGAATATCATTAGGGTTGTTTTTTTTTTTCATGAAGAATAAAAAATGATAATTTAAGCTTATCTCATTCAAATTATATCATTAAGCATAATTAATACTCCGAACAGGAAAGGGTTGCAATTCTGGCTGTAGAACATTCATTTTAAACATAGCACATGACATGCATAGGCTAAGGCAGGGGTCTCCAAACTTTCCAGCCTTAGGGCCATACTGATTACTCCAGTAAGTTCCGAGGGCCAAAACCATATTATCATTGTTGCCGGTGGTAAAAAGTGAAATAGTCCACTGATGAAAAAAAAAGTCCGAAAAAGTACGCAACGTTGAAAAAAGGCTGCAAATCGGACTAAAGTCCGCAAAACGGCAACACTGCATATTATTAATTTTCCTGTCATTATCTGTAATTTTTAGATTAGTCGTAGAGTACGAGCCATGAGGAGTAACGTGACACGACATCTGGTGGACACAAGCGGAAATTGGTAGTACCTTCTATCGCTAACAGATGGCGCTAATAGCACGTACAGAGTAATCTCGTTGGTTCGAGAGAGTTCTGGTGTCTTCCACTCACTTCTAGATGGCAGTAATTGGAATATATAAGAAGGCTAGTTGCGCAACCACAAGTCAGTTCCTATGACACTGTTGTGAAATAAAATAGTGCGTACCTCCTTAAAACGTGTTTGTGCGTGTTTAAGTTTAAGACATCTTTGTAACAGTATTTTGATTTGAATTGTTGCTTTTGTGTGTGATTTAGTAGTATGGAAAAGAAGCGAAAAATTGATAGTGAATGCAGAAAATTCAAAGATGAGTGGAACATTCAGTATTTCGTAATTGAGTCCAGTAACAAGGCGCTATGTTTGATTTGCAATGAAAGCATAGCCGTTCTCAAGGAATATAACATTAAACGACATTATGAAACAAAACATTTTCAAAATTACTCAAAATATACAGGAAGTTTGCGGACAGAAAAATTCGAAGCTATGAAGCGCGGATTGAAATCGCAGCAATCTTCATTTACAAAACTCAAAACCGAACAAGAGGCTGCAACTCGTGCCAGCTTTCGTGTGGCTCTTGAAATTGCAAAACGTGGAAAACCATTCACCGATGGAGAAATGATCAAAGAATGCATAATTGCAGCAGCCGAAGAAATGTGCCCTGAAAAGGTAAATTTATTAAAAACTGTCAGTATGTCAGCAAACACTGTGGCTCGAAGGGTAGAAAACATCGCTGAAAATATATCCTCTCAACTGTTCGACAAAAATGGAGATGTTGAGTGGTTTTCTTTGGCCTTGGATGAGTCAACGGATGTGTCAGATACTGCTCAGGTGTTGATTTATAATCGAGGAGTAGATAAAAGCTATGAAGTGCATGAAGAACTTCTTGATATGTATAGTATTCATGGCACAACTACTGGTACAGATATTTTTAAAGGAGTTGAAATGGCCATTAATCAAAAGAACCTTCGATGGAAAAACTTGAAATGTATTACAACTGATGGAGGCAAAAACATGAGTGGGAAAGATAAAGGAGTGGTCGCTCTTGTGTCAAAGGCTGTAGAAAATGACGGTGGTTCAAAACCATTAGTCTTACATTGTATCATTCATCAACAGTCTTTGTGCGGAAATTGTTTGGATATGTCTGAAGTTCTGAAACCAGTCATATCATCTGTTAATTTTATGAGATCTTTTGGGCTGAATCACCGACAATTCCGACAATTTATTGAAGAGATTGGAGAAAATGACTTACCTTATCATACTGCCGTACGTTGGCTTAGTTGTGGGAAAGTCCTTCAGCGCTTTTTTGAACTTCGAGCAGTGATCGAATTTTTTTTTGAATGAAAAGCATCGCCCTCTTACTGAATTACAAAACAACGCATGGCTGTGGAAGTTAGCATTCTATGTTGATTTGACAAAACATGTGAACGAACTGAATTTGAGATTGCAAGGAGAAAACCAGCATCTTCCTGATTTATACACTAATATCAAATCATTCCGGAAGAAATTGATACTCTTTCAATCACAACTTCGAAGTAAATGTTTTTCACATTTTAAAACATGTGAAATATTCAGCCACACCACTGAGACTGAGTTTCCTATCGATTTTGCAATCGAAACTTTGAGTGCTTTGAAAATAAATTTTGATACTCGTTTCTCGGACTTCGATGCCTTTGCGAATCAAATTAAGATTTTTCAGGATCCTTTTTATACTGACATTGAAACCCTAGCCCCGGAACTTCAAATGGAAATGATTGAACTACAGTGCAGTGATATAATTAAGAACAAATATCAAAACGCATCTTTGTTGGAATTTTATAAGAGTCTTCCACTGACACAATTTGATAATTTGCATAAATTTGCTCGTGGGCTGTTTTCTGTTTTTGGTACTACTTATTTGTGTGAGAAGACCTTCTCCAAAATGAAGTACACAAAAAATGTTTACAGATCTAAATTAACTGATGAGCATCTTAAATCTCTTTTAATAATTGGTACAAGTAAAATTAGTCCACAACTACAAACTATTGTCAGTGGAAAATCTCAATTACATAAATCTCATTAGTATTTCATATGTCTGCATGTTATACATGTCTTTACTCATTACAATTCTGTGTTTCTTTATCCAACTTATCACAAAAACAATAACAATAAGCCTACAACAATGTTATGAGTAGTTAGCCCATGACCATATCAATGTAGATGTCATATTAATAATTATTCAACATAAAATTAGAATACTTCAGTAAACTAAATTTAATTTGCTATAAAAAAATATGTTCTCTAAAAGGAGTTTTCAAGAATGCTAGCTCTCCGCGGGCCGGACAAAATCTGTCCGCGGGCCGGATGTGGCCCCCGGGCCGTAGTTTGGAGACCCCTGGGCTAAGGGAACGACCTTCTTCTCAAATGTCTAAATTAAAATGAAATGAAAATCCACAGCCTGTTCCAGTCGACCGACCGGGTTAGGGATGGAATGAATAAGCCCTCCATCTAGCAGCGAGGATATGAACTGTGCCGGCTGCCGAAGCCTGTCGCACTCCTCGGAGGTAATGATTAAATGAATGACGGATGAAATGAAATGATAGTGGAGAGAGTTGCTAGAATTAAATTTTGACAGGGAAAACCGGAGTACCCAGAGAAAAACCTGTCTGCCTTCGCTTTTGTCCAGCACAAATCTCACATGGAGTGACCGGGATTCGAACAACGGAACCAGCGGTGAGAGGCCGGTTTGCTGCCGCCTAAGCCACGGATGCTCTAAATGTCTAAAGGTGTTGCTTTAATCGTCTACCCCTTATTATTCCCGTTCTCCAACGGAGTCGGGGATGAGATGCGATGTAAGTCTTTGTGGCGGATGTATTTTTTTACGACCAGATGAAATGTGTTGCTTTAATACTAACTTTATCTAATTAAAAATATTATTGTAATGCCAGTTCCGTGGCTCAGGCGGCAGCACGCCGGCCTCTCACCGCTGGGTCCGTGGTTCAAATCCCGGTCACTCCATGTGAGATCTGTGCTGGACAGAACGGAGGCAGACAGGTTTTTCTCCGGGTACTCCGGTTTTCCCTGTCACAAATTTCATTCCAGCAACACTCTCCACTATCATTTCATTTCACCTGTCATTCATTTAACCATTGCCCCGAGGAGTGCGTCAGGCCTCGGCAGCCGGCACAGTTCATATCCTCGCCGCTAGATGGGGGCTTCATTCATTCAATTCCTGACCCGGTCGGAGACTGGAAGCAGGCTGTGGATTTTCATTGTAATGCCACTAGATTCAAATAACAAACGTGCGGATGCGGATAACGTTTACACATATACTCTTAGTGGCCAAAAGTCATGGGAAGCCACGGAATATGATGTTAATAACGACCTGCTCCTCCGCGAGCCCTCAAAACGGCGAGGCATCGACTCGACAAGAAATGGGTTCCTGACTCCCAACATTGAACTGGACGGTGATCTGACTCACAGTAGCCCTTCGATCGCCCCGTATGGTTCTGCTGAAGCGACGTAATGTCCATTCGTTAAACATCTGTGATCGTCCTGTGAGGCGGTTTACGCGGATGGTAACATTATCTCTGCGATATTGAAGATCCGCCCTCGACACTGTTGATCTCGGAAACCCGAATTCGCGTATAATCTCCAAAATGCTATGACCCATGCACCGATGATCATCCCACGTTCAAAGTAGGTTAACTCGCGACGTGTTGCCATATTCACTACACTCGTGTCTGTGACAACTGCTCTACTGCGCCACAGCTAGCCGCAACGCACAGGAGTCATACACGGCACATTTTCTCATGGGACTGCCTTTCCAGTTACTTCTGGCTGCAATTCAATTTTTTTTTTTTTTTTTGCATGTCCCAGTAATTGGGATTACATTATATTCTGTTGACCGACTGAAAAGTTATTATATCAATTATATCAATAATGCAACAATAAATGGCTTCAAAGTTATCTATATTCTTATTTTAAATCAAGTGTCTTTTGTAATAATATGAATTTACTTATTACATTTCTGTTATGAGGTACAATGAAATAAATTGGATTCTGAAGAACAAACGTATAAGGCTTACACTAAAAATTAATCAACGATAACAATATGTCATATCTGATGAGCAAAGGGCAGCCAGAATGAAGAGATTTTGGGAGAGGAGGAAGGTGACAGCTAAATTCCTTCAATCCATAGAGGACTTAAATGTATTTGGTTTGATTTAAGTGCCCCAATGTGAGTGTAAAACTATGTAAATAAATAAATAAATAAATAAGGTATAGTTATAGCAATACTTGTCTTACATATCAAATAACAATTCTAGATTTAAATTAACATTTTACTTAGAACGTATTATTCTTGAACTAAGTTTTGCTGAAGATGGTCTCACCGTAGACCGAAACATGAACAATGTGTTATACTTGAATAGATATGTTTCATTTTAACTTGTATTGATTGGCATATTTTAACTTTTTTTTTTTTTTTTTGAGAATTCCCTCATTACTATTTCCAGATCCACCTTAAATGACACGAAGAAATTCGAGCTGCTGATTGATGTCCATTTCCCCGTGGTGTTCCTGGAGGGAGACTACAAGGCTCAAGGGAAGATTGTAGTGTTCCCTATTAATGGCAAGGGAGTCTATAACATCAGTATGAGTGAGTATTAACACTATCTTGTTAGGCACCTTTCTTGTGAATTATTTGAAAAATACCCATTAAAAAAAAGCATTTTATTTTGCACTTCTGGCTTGAGAACTGGCCTACACTGTTGGTTTCCCATTTTTAACTACTGGTACTCTCATAGAGACTGGTGATAAAAGTTTCTCTGTTGAAAGAGTGTATAAAAACATCTCTGTAATAAAGGAATGCATAATTTAAATTTAGAAGCATTAATTGTAAATTTCACTAAGTCCATTCAGCCACAACAGTCAATATATTTGGAACTGTTGATAAAATATGTTCTACAGATGGGTAGTAGCGCTGTTACATGGAGCCTTAAATTCCTCATTACTTCCTATGTAACAGGCAAAGGTTTGGTGATTTTCAGTGGGTCAACACGAATGTACCCAAAAGAGTTGGGTTATACCCTAATCCTGAAAAAAATTACATGAGATTAATAAATACATGCAATTTTTTTTTTCAGGATTAGGGTATAACCCAACTCTTTTGGGTACATTTGTGTTGACCGACTGAAAAGCACCAAACCTTTTTTTACTAAGGCAACACTGAAAAATGGCTTAAAACCCCATAATGTCTATGTAACAGGGTTGGGAAGCGTGGTTAAGAAACCTCCATTCAATCCCGTTTAGCTCTGAAGGCTCAGGCGAACAGAGCCTAAGCCAGGCTTGTTAAGGAACTCCTGTGCCATTGGCCTTATGATAAAGAGCAAAAGCTTCGCATAATATATATTTAATGCAATTTTTTTTAAGGAATGGGGAGCGTGATAGCGCAGTGGCTTAGCTACTCGTCTTTCACCCGGACGGCCGGGGTTCGAATTCCAGTGACAGTGGGGTGGAATTTTCACCTGAAAAATCATGTGGTGTCAGGAAGGGCATCCGGCCTTAAATCCCCGGCCAAATCCAAAATGAGCCTGGTTGGCTGCGGCAACCCCACTTAATTGGGAAACACCAAAGAAAGTTGTTTTATTTTTAAAAAGGAATCTATTATATTATTTTCCTTTCCAGAACTCAATTGTCACAGCCATATTGACGACAAATGAAGCTTACAGGTCGTGTATTATACAGAAAGTACACGGGACCTACTCTGATCACTGAGTTAATGGAGCAGACATTTTAATTCTCTTTGTGAAAGGTACATATTTAGAACTGCATATATGTTTCAGTTGATGTGAGTGCCACGTGGAATCTGACGGGCGAGCATATCATCCGGAGAAGACAGGACTATGTGCACATCACGCACTTCACTATGTTCCCTGTGGTACATGACATGCAGGTGTACGCATCCAACCTCTTCACAGGCAATGAGGACTTCAGTAAGTTAACTTCTACCTTCATTAAGTAATATTCGATGATTCCATATCCAGGACATAACATACATAAATTTTCATTTGAAACTGTTTTGCCTTTCAGTGTCCAGTTTGCAAGCCTATGCTTGTGAACAAGTCACCTCCTCTCACTTTGAAATAATTCAACACACAATCAAACCATTACCTCGTAGGTCTACCTCTGCTTCTCTTACCCTCTAGAGCGAACTCTTTAACCTGTTAGGTAATCTCTCCTCCCCCATTCTCTTCACATGACCCCACCATCTGAGTTGGCTCATACGAACAGCTTCGTCTAGCAAGTTCATTTCTAACTTAGCCTTTATCTCTTCATTACGAGTAACTTCCTGTCCCTGTCTCAGCAATCATTTTTGCTACCCTCATGTCAGTTACCGCTAGCTCTGAATCTACCCAGCTCTCACTTCCATACAGCAAGCTTGGTCTAAATACTGAGCGAGAGTAGGGAGAGTTTTGCTACACTAATTTATTTCTTGCAGAATACTGTAGATCGCAACTATGAATTCACTGCATTGACTTTTCCACACCTCAACTCTATTTCTTCCCCCATACTACCACCTTAAGTTTAAAAAAAAAACAGCCCAGGTACTTAAAATGTTCCACCTGCTCCAATGTAGTTCCTCTTACCAGGCATTCTATTTTCTTGTGTTTTTTCCCTACCGACATAATCTTCGTCTTTCAATAATGCTGATCTTCATACCATACTCCCTACATCTCATTATAAATACGGTACATTTTAAAAATGTCGTCTCCGTAGCGTAGCGGTCAGCATGGTTAGCTGCCGCCCCGGAGGTCCTGGGTTCGATTCCCGGCTCTGCCACGAAATTTGAAAAAGTGGTAAGAGGACTGGAACGGGGTCTACTCAGCCTCGGGTGGCCCAAATGAGTAGAGGGGGTTCGATTCCCCCTCAGCCATCCTCGAAGTGGTTTTCCGTGGTTTCCCAGTTCGTCTTCGGGCAAATGCCGGGATGGTACCTTCTTCAAGGCCACGGCCGCCTCCTTCCATCTTCCTTGCCTATCCATCCTCACCATCCCTTACCTTCCCTCATGAGGCCCCTGTTCGCTTTGCAGGTGAGGCCGCCTGGGCGATGTGCCAATCCCACCTCACCAGTTGTATCCCTTCCGATTCGATGTTCGCAGCTCTAGGGCACTGCCCGTAGAGGCGGTAGTGGTGAGTTCCCTCGCTGAGTCCATGGGTTCCACCAACCTGGAGGGTAAACGACTAAAAAAAAAAAAAAAAAAAATTTAAAAATACACATAATTACATGAGATGTCAAGACTTAAGTGTGAATGACCCTGTTATTTGCTACACCTTCGTAGATTAGTTGGGTGAAGCAGACTGTTTTGTTGATGGGATCTAAGTTTTGCAACATTAAAATAAATAGTTCTTTTTTCTGGTGCTTAATATTTATTAGTATTAATTACTACACTTACTAAGTTTTCTGACAAGTTTTCTTGTATTTTGTTTTTGGAGGGCAGAGTAGGTCACTGTGGGTTTGGTAGTGTTTTGTTTATTTGGATCTGATGATGCTCACTTGATGAGCGAAACATGTCTCATCCCTTCTTCAATAGTCCGTAACAATATATATAATTTATTTCAGGTTATTTTCTTCACATATTCCAGTAATTGGAATGAAAGCTATAATGTATTTCACCACAATGAATTATGGGTATTAAGCACAAAGTCTAGGTGTTGGTAAATAATGTGGATTTTCTCTTGTGTGTTCTAGATAAGGCTGCACTAGAATTTGCTAACGAGTTCTGGCCTGTGATCTACCGAGAAATGCTGCCATTTGCCAATGAAGCCTGGGACAGGATCTTTAGAGAATATGCAAACAGAGTATTTCTGAAAGTTCCATTCAAACAGCTGTTTCCTTAGCCATTCAAGAGACCACACAATTTACAGACATTTCTTTGAGAGAGAAAATAAGACTTAACAAAGAATGAGACACCTTAGCAAATGGCTGAACAAGGTTTGCTTTTCTTCTCGTTTCAAATAATTTTGGCCATCAGCCACATCTACTTGGGTGTGAACGATATCCTGTGTTGTTTTGGTGACTGTAGTAATGTGTGTAATAGTAATTCTTAGGGTATAGGATTGGCATAGTGCCCTGGTACAATTTCAGCATTTACATGGAATCATTATGGAAAAAACAAGCTTGCCACGGTGGGTGAGTGGATAGCGTGTCGGTCTACTAACCCCAAGATTGCAGGTTCGCCCCTGACCGTGGTAAGTGATTTTTGAAAGGCGGCAAAAATACGATACGCATGTCATACGATGTTGGCATGTCAAAGAACCCATTTGAATTCAGTAGGCCGAGTTCATAATGGCAAAATTAATCTCGGGAGTTTCCGCCAGCACAAAGTTCCTCATTTCTCTACTAGAAAGCGCTGTTGTGTTCAAGGAGATTAGATATCTAACATCTAACCTCCTTGACTTTCATAGTCAAGGAACTACGAAATTCGACATGCAAGCTACCCTCTGGGTGTCAAATAGCAAAGCTTGCACCAGGCACCCGAGGCCATACGATATTAAATTAAATGGAAAAAACACACTCTGGATGATTGAGACTGCAACTTTCAAAGCTCTCTACGCTCTAGATCAGGGTTTCCCAAAATTTTACTGACCATCGCCTACTTTCGAGATTTATAATTTGTTTTCGCCCACCTCATTTCAAAAAACGCACAAATCTTAAAATTACTAAAACATACATTCAAATACCTACATATAAGTTGAGAAATTAGGATTTTTATGGACATTTTTCTTAATAGGTACATCATGTTTATTTAGGTATAATTATGTACATTAAAATTTTACAAATAATAGGTCTAAAAAAGGAATAACAATTATTGAAATGAATTAAAGAAAAAATTAAAATTAAAACTCCATGAATGTTATATCTAATTAATTAAACATGAATACCTATGTCTAATTAATGTGAGGGATGGATTTGATGAGTTTCAATCAATTTGTTGATGTCAGGAGCAATTTTTGTTAGAAAAATGTTAAGATCTCCTCACTTTACAATTTCTAACCTATTTCTAGATTCCGTGGCAAGTATATTTGACATAATTAAATTACTCGTTTGCAATTTTATTTTATTCCTTGTTTTTTATAGCCAAAACTTCTCAGTCATATTGTATATGAGTCGTCTAGTATCAAAACCGGCCAAGTCACTGAAGGCATATTTTTCAGTATGGATGAAAAACCTCTAGAGACAAAGCAATGGTGGTCACAAAAGATTTTATTGCATAGTTATATCCGTAATGGTTTAATATTTTTAAGTTCTGCTATTTTGAGAAATCTGATTCATAATGAACCCATCTATTTTGCTAATATTAATTTAGACTTGGCCGTTTTTGGTGCAATTTGGTATAATTTTAATTTTTTTTTGTAAAACTTTCCTTTTTAAATTAAAAACTCCAGTGAAAAAAGGCCATTAATTTAAAATAAATTTATATCTGTCTTTATTGCAATAAAAACGAAAGCATTCTGCTTAAATTGGATAGTAATATATGAAGATGAACATCAGAAAGCTGAGGAGAATACACAATAGATATTATATCATTAAAAGGAAGGAAGGAAGAGGAAAGATTGAATTGAATGGGAAAATTCTAGAAGTGGTTAAAAGTTTCAAGTACTTGGGAAGTGTGATCACAGAAGATGGAAGGATAACTGAGGAAATTGGAAAGAGAATACAACAAGCGAACAGTTTTTACCAGAGCATAAGGGGTATTCTGTGGAACCGAGATGTCCCAAAGAAATGTAAAAATGTATTATATTCAACCTACTACAGACCCATACTAACATATGCAGCTGGAGCGTGGACTACTACAAAAAGAGAGGAGAGTAGAATACAAGCCGCGGAGATGAAATTCCTAAGAGGTATAGAGGGCAAGACCAGAAGAGATAGAGTTAGAAATGAAGAGATTAGAAAAAGGACAGGAATCTTGATGCTGCAGGACAGGATAGAAACAACAAAGTTAAAGTGGTATGGACATATGATGAGAATGGGAGAGGAGAGAGTACCAAAGAAAACTTTCTGTGAAAAGATGACAGGGAAGAGACCACGAGGAAGGCCCCGAAAGAGATGGGCAGATACAGTGTGGGAGTGTGTAGAGAAGAGAGGAGGAAAACCTGAAGAAGTACTAAAAACAGGAGAGGAGTGGTGGAGAGACAGGAAACGTTGGAGGTCCTTAATTCACAACCCGACCCAGGAAGCTGGAAACGGGAAATGAAGATGATGAAAAGTTAGTAATTCACTTAGATCTTGAACACAGTAAAAGAAAATGAGTCACTTATTAAAATAGGAACAATATACACGTTACACTACACAATAATGACAAAATACGAGCACACAGGATATACGACTGCTTTCGCGCCAATGCGGTAAGAAGCCCGCGAATACAGAAGTCAGTGTTGCAAACGAACAAAATACAAATTATTATGACTTCGAAGAGTATACAATATAAGGAACAATATTGCCTACTGATATTATCACATTCTTGCATAATCTAACAACGCAATATTCCAAACAATAATGCTGCGTCGACATTAAGATTGCTACAAGTTCTTTGACATGGCCGGTTATGAAAGAACTGCCTGCATGACTTGGCCCATTTTGTTGCACGACCAAGAATTCAGTGCTCTGTAACATGAAGACATGGACGATTTTGAAGCATATCCTTGTTTCGCCTGATAGTGCTATACTTCTACTTCAAATTGATAACCTTAACTCATTTTCGTAAATTTTGTGACTTGGCCGGTTTTGATACTAGACGACTCATATATAAAAAAATTAACTACAGTATTTGCCCACCACTTTTTTTCAAATCGCCCATCGAATTCACATTTCGTCAGTTTCGCCCACTGGTGTGCTAAAATCGCCCACTACTGGACAAATTCGCCCAGTTTGGGAATCTCTGCTCTAGATGGTCACTGTGAACTAGGATCTTTTGTCTCTCCTATGGAGGGCTCAGTGAGTCAAATGCTACTGATTTCTTTCCCAGCCAGTCTCAATTTACAATACATTTACAGAAAACATACGGTCTTGGTGAACTTACGGTCAATTTCCTAAATCCACTACAAAATGTAAAAGCCATGAGATATTGTGTTCCATTCTTTGTTTCCATGTGCAGGTGTGTGTGTGTGTGTGTGTCTCTAATTGTATTACTTTGCTCCAGTTGACAGTAAACAGCTCACACACCATTTCATGAAACAGTCAGTCAATTCAAGAATGAGAATTTCACTTAAATAAGGGGAGTGGGGGATACAGCAGGGAAGTGCTCTGTCCCCTCTTCTTTTCATCATTAAGGATGAGATAATGAAAAGAATTAAAAAATGATAACTGATAAATTTACAGCATTTGCTTTTGCAGACGATATTGTAATTTGGGGAAAATCAGAAGAGAAACTAGAAAAAAGGAATCAAGAGTTTAAGAACTTTGGCCTAAATATTAAAAAGAAAGTAAACTGTAATAAACAAAAGAAGAAAGCCACAATATCTGCATAGATGGAATCCAACTGGAGATGTGGAGCAGTTTCAATATCTTGGAAGTATAATTCACCAAGAAGAATCTTTAAAGGATCACATTTTTACAATCAAATGTGAAACTTGTGTTTGGATGTAGAAGTGCCACTTGGCTCAAAAAAGGCCCTCAATAACAGTTAACCATTTACAGCGTTGAAAGATGCGCAATACCCAGGAGAGAAGAAAGCAATCGTCAAGTTTCTCCACAGTATAATAAGGAAGACTTTTCTTCTTCTTCATTTCCCGGTTCCAGTGATCTGGGTCGGGGTGTGAATCAAGGACCTCCATACTCTTCTGTCTCTCCACCACTCTCGTCCCTCTTCCAGTACATCCTCCACTTTCACTCCTCTTTTCTCAACGCTCTCCCTCACTGCATCCATCCACCTCATCCTCGGCCTTCCCCTTTGGCGCCTTCCTGTGACTTTCTCAGTAAATAATCGCTTCGGGACTCTGTCTTCTCCCATTTGCATCATATGCCCATACCATTTTAGCTTACTGATCTCGATTTTGTCTTGTAACTTTGGGAATCCTGTTTTCTTCCTAATTTCCCTGTTTCTGATTTTGTCTCTGCGGGTCTTTCCAATTATACCTCTAAGGAACTTCATCTCAGCTGCCTGGATTCTACGTTCCTCCCGTTTAGTTGTTGTCCATGTGCCTGCTGCATACGTCAATATAGGAGTGTAATATGTTGAATACAAGATTCTTTTACATTTCTCCGGAACTTCCTGGTTCCACACCAGACCCCTCACACTCTGGTAAAACCCATTTGCTTGTTGGATCCTCTTACCAACTTCCTCACTTATCCCTAAAATAGATAAATTAAGGAATTAAATAATACGAACACAGGCTAAAATAGACGAACCCAGATCGAGGATGAAATGGTTTGGAGAATGGAGGAGTAGTGAGAACATGGATGGAAGTAGAAGTTACTTGAAGACCAAGAAGAAGGTGGTTAGATATAAAAGAAGACATAGTGAGGAGAGGCGATGTCAAGACCATCTTCAAAGTAGGGAACAGGACTTCAAAAAGGTAAAGCATAGGAAATCAAAAACTATAACTGAAAAATATCAATTACTGTTTGGTTTTATATAAGCGACAGCCGTGCTGCCAACGTAACTGGTGACGCTATCTCTCGCAGAAGCATGTAGGCACTGCGAAGAACATTCCCTGTCTAATATAATTTGTTAGTTGACCAATTATTTATATATTATTTATTTATTTATCGTATGGCTTTTAGTACCGAGAGTGTCCGAGGACATGTTCGGCTCGCCTGAGTCTGTAGCTGCTTCCAGCAGACACCCTTAGGGTGAGCTACACGTTCTATTCAATTTCAAGTAATTCCAACTTTCACTACCAGATATCAATGATACCTAGTGGTGAACGTTGGAACTTTGATAGAGCATTCCAACGAAATCTAATCTAACAATTTAACTTCCCTCAAGTTTAGTCTGTGGAAGAATCTTTTACATGCCATAAATCTATGACATGGGGCCGCCGGCTTTACTTCCCCTCCGAAGAAAAGCATACTGAAAGATTTTTAACGCTCTTAAAAAATCCGACGACTTCGGCTGGATTTGAACCCGCTATCTTGGCAACAGCAGTTCAGCATGCTACCAACTATGCCACCGAAGCCGCTAGTTGACCAATTGAAAAGTTATCAATTAATTAAATATTTATGTTATTTAATTCGCCTTGTCAATACTAAAACATGTAGTTTATTTAATTCCGTAGTTTATGCCCACATTGGAGCACTTATATCAAACCAAATACATTTAAGTCATCTACGGAGTGAGGGAATTTAGCTGTCATCATCTTCCTCCTCTCCCAAACCCTCTTCATTCTGGCTGCCCTTTCATCAGATATGCCGTATTGTTGTCATTGATTAATTTTTAGAGTTTGTTTTTCAGAATCCTTTTTTCTTCTCTATTTGCAATTGAAATATTCAACTCTTCTAAATCATTTTGAACTTCTTTGAACCAATTATTTTTGTTTCATTTTTCAAAAGTAATTAAATAGTCTAATGTCATGTAATCTTGATAAATGACAGAAAAAGGCAATTCTCCTTTCTCTCATCATGTCTATTATTGATCACATTCCCGATAGACAACTGCATTACGCAACAATCACCATTGTCCATCCACCTGGTGGTTTTTATTAACGATTGTTCTGTCAACCTTCTGTTGTTGATTTTGTGTTCAATTTAAATAGCAGAAGTTGCTTCAGGTTTAACAACGGAACAGTAATGTTGAAATTTAGCATTTATCGAAAGAGATTTCTTCTTGTATGTTGGACGAGTAATTAGTTGTACTTTTTTTATTTAAATGTTCTACTTTCTATTGACGATTTTTATTGTAGTTTATTAGTATTTAAACGAACATGTTTCAATATCCAATGTGTAACATTACGTCTTCTAATTGGGGGTATGGTGGTATTAACTTACCAAGAGGGACATTTGTAGACATATGGCACTTCCGTACACATATACTCTCACCTCGATCTTCAGTCCACATCAAGCTCTCTTTTGTATTTTTCTCAATCTAATTCTGCAACTTATATCCTTTACTTCGTTCATTTAAAAATAACATTTCCATTTCTTTATTTCCTCTTACCAACCAACAACTCAATAGAACATTCCTTTAAACAAACCAATCCCTCAGACCATATAATTCTTACATTTCCACAAGCCCATCTTTTCACATCTTCCAACCACACAATAAATCCGTCCTCTAACACTGAACCTAACCAAATCTTCCTACAATCTCCATAGAAGATCTAAACAGATACTCAAGCCAAGAGTAATCTAAACAAAACAGCATCATGAGAGAAATATAAAATACACATGTGTAACTTGAATGATCATGGCCCTCCTTCTCCTTTACTGGTGAACTACTGCAAGGAATCTCTAAGCTCAGCGCTAAGGCCTTACAATAGCCACCAGCAAAGAGAAGCCATGATCCAAACCTAAAAAATCTAAGTAAAATGAACAGTGACAAAAATAATGATATCTTCTTCAGCGTTCAACATTATTAAAATAAAAATGGATATCCATAAACTGGAATTGTAAACTAACAAGCAGAGTACTCTGCCGAGATGATGGTAAAAAGCAAGATACAGAGACAGTGTTTGTCCACTAATGGATACTTATCTGAATTGTGGAATGTGTACAGCGCACACGCACCAGTCTAAATTATGCTATGTAGCTTAAGTTATTGTCAAAACATTTGTATATAGAGAATAGAATCATCATGTGAAATAAAAATAATATGAATATGTTCCAATTTCTTTCAAATCTCAACTAGTTCTTTGGTTCAGACCAAGGCAAGTAGATAGCTGTGGCGCCACCTACCTCTGCAACATCACAAACTTTTGAACACCAAATCACAAGGGAAGAAACTGCGATAGTTATTTGGTTCATCCACAGCGAAGAAGAAACCGCAGATGTTATGAGGAATAAGGTGGTAGAGGCAATGTACAGGGGCATGCATCTGGAAGTGTTTAAGGAGGTACTTTCGGTATCGGTGCCTGCTCGGTTGGGTCAGTGGTTCGAGTCCAGAAGGTGGGGGAATCTCTCAATGTTTATGTTCAGGATATTTTAAAAAGGTTTGCCCTCGGGCGAAGAGTAAATAATATCGACTATTCTGGGATCTTACTCGACCAAGATCGATTAGAGACCTGTGTGATACAGCCATTGCTCCCGAGTCAGTTCGTCAGGCCAATAGTCTGCATGTCGCTGAAGGGGAAGCCTTTCATTGTAAACCATCATCAGTGCAGCTGGGTGTTTCTCGGAATCATAATCATACTGCTGTCGGACCCCAGGAAAATTTTCTAGGGACACTTCCGGGGTGTGAGGATAGCGTAATCTTTCTTGTTCGCTGATTTTGGAATCCAATTTCTTTGGATATACTGGTATAATGCTGGATATTCAGGATGAATTCTGGTTCACATTTCGTCCTGATCTGAAGCTTGAATTTGTCACTTCCGTTAAACCTACTGTACGCTCTCGTGTTCGTGAGACTGTTGATGATCTTCTCCAGCATGTTGTATTGAGACTATGGATTTGAGTGATGAGCAAGGGAAAGTTATTCGTGACCAATGTAGGGAGTTCCCAGAAGTCCTCACCGAAAAATTAGGAATGACCAGTGTTGGAATATAATATTGAGGTGACTGATCACATTCCTGTGAGGCAACCGACTAAATCCTCATAAGATGAAGGAGCTGAAGAGGATTATTGACCAAATGCTTGAAAATGGCATGATCAGTACATGACATTAAATTATTTCACGTTATTTCCGGACTTCAATTTGAGATAGTCTCCAAATTCAGAGGTCAATAACAGAAATGAGAGGCTTCTGTTTAGTTTCGGAAGATTTCGCGAATAAACGTCTCTCGAAGTCAGGGTCACTAATAATACAACAGAAATTTCAAACCTAACTAAAAACACTTCTTGATGCCAAAAATATACGTTGAACCGATGTATACCACTCAAGGTATCCTCAGTATGCATTTCCTCGAGGTCGGACACCGGAATATATAGCTTTATTACGTAATCGGCACCGCTTGCGTGAAACTCGCTCCATCGTAATCTGTGAGGCTAGTGGCGCGAGTTTATACCGACCTTAGAGAATTTTCGTTACCTCCAGACATAAAAATTAGCTACTTTTCGTTACCCGTTTGTAAAAGGAGTTACTTTTTTGCAGTCACAGCTAGTGCTGTTGATGTTGGGGAAGGCTGCAAATGAGCTAAATCCTGAAGGTAGTTTGGTGAAATTTATAGCTAGGTAGTAACTGACCAGCTTACCTCATCGCGCAGTGGCAAATATTGATTTAATGTGTGCGACTTACATACACCTTTCCACAATTTTTAATGGGGAAAATATTTCAGGGGGGTATGGGGCGGAAGTCCGGAATATACGTCACGTTGATTTATAGATTGATCCTATTATGCTATTTTATTAACCGATGGATTTTTAATTTTCTATTTAAACGGGTTGACTTACCTAGTCTCGTAATTCTAATTTAACCTGCTCCCCATTCTAATAAGACCCGATCAGAGGTGGTCTGATTCATGATTGCACCCTACAATACAACCGCAATTTACCTCAAAAACACTCAGCTAGACTTGATCTGCAACATGATCCGAGAGTGAAACCGAACTTGAGGATTATGGAAACAAACACACAAAGCCAGGCCGGATTTCCCTAAGTCTCGGTAGATGGTACTGCTACCCATCACATTGTGTTCTCTGGTGGAAATACAGGGTTTCTATAAAAGAACTCTGGGCTTTTAAAAATTCATATCTTAATAACTGAAGAAGATAGCAAAATGTAGTTAATTTGTCTGAAACGATTAGCTCATCAAGTTTTACTCATACCAATTGGGAATGTTTACATCAACAGTTGGCAGCGCTGCAGAGCGTTGACCTTGAAACAACTTAGCGGCAGTCAGTGCTGTCTGGATTGCCGCACTATGGCGACGCCGCAACAAAAGGCTCAATGCGTTATTTGGCTAATAGAAACTAATTCTGTTGTTACGGTACAAAGAAACTTTCGACGTAATTATGGTGTTGACCCGCCTATGGATAAAACCATTCGCCAATGGTTAAGTACTTTCGAACAAACAGGAAGTGTTTCAAAACAAAAGTCGCAGGGTAGGCCGCGTGTGTCACAAGAGAATGTGGACAGAATCCGAGCTGCATGCCTTCGAAGCCCTAAGAAACCATTGACAAGACGCAGTCTGGAGTTGGGGTTACCAAGATCAACAGTTCATAAGGTAGTTCATAAAAGACTTCGTTTAACTGCTTACAAAATTCAACTGTTACACCACATTAAACGGGCAGACAAGATTAAGAGATTAGACTTTTCTGTTTCTATGCTAAACAAAATCGATGAAAATAACGATTTTTTTTTTATGTTATGTTTAGTGATGAAGCGACTTTTCATGTGAACGGGTCTGTAAACAGACAGAATTTGGGGATCAGAGCTGCCCCACGAGTTCATAGAGTATGAACCTGACACGCCAAAAGTGAACGTTTGGTGTGGTCTTATGCATGATAAGAGTAATAGGTCCCTTCATTTTTGTTGAAAGGAATATCAATGGTGTTGTCTATTGTGACATGTTAGAGGATTATGTTTTTCCTCAGATGACATTGAGGCGGCGAAGGGTTTAGTCCACTTCCAACAAGATGGGGCACCCCCACACTTCATTTTTCGTGTGCGTGAGGCACTTGACGCTCGACTCGGCAACAGATGGATTGGAAGGGAAGGACCTATTCCATGGCCTCCAAAAAGCCCTGATATGATTCCGTTGGACTTTTTCTTCTGGGGGCATATCAAGAATCTTGTGTATGCGGAGAAAATTCATGATGTTGGCCATCTCAGGGAAGGAATAATCAATTTTGTGGCAAGCATCCCCCCAGACATGGGAGGAGGTGGAATACCGTTATGATGTGTGCAGTGCCACTAACGGGGCTCGTATTGAACTTTATTAAATTGTTAAAAAAAAAACTTGAAAATGCAACCTTTCCAATCATGTATTAAACATTAATATAACTTTTTTACTTCATTACAATATTTGGGACTACTATACATTGCGATACGGCCGCGTATGAAATTCCCCTAAAACAAAATGGCGGCTTCCGTGACGTCATCAACGACGTCACGAAATACTCGGAACTCCTCTGGCAAGCTTACGGGAAAAGCCTGGGTAATAGGGGTTTTTGGGTGGGGAAACACCAAAAAACGTCAATTTTTTTATGTATCGAAATCTATATTTGAGCTATATAGTTCAACTAAAGATTCCGATACATGAAAAAATTTCGCGAATTCACGTATTCTATGTATTGAAATCTATATTTGAGCTATATAGTTCAATTAAAGATTCCGATACATAAAAAGAATTCGCAAATTCACGTAAGGAAATTTTTTCGGGTGGAAAAACGCAAAAACCGTCAATTTCTATCTATGTATCGAAATCTATACTTGAGCTATATAGTTCAACTAAGGATTCCGATACATGAAAAAATTTCGCGAATTAACGTATTCTATGTATCGAAATCTATATTTGAGCTATATAGTTCAACTAAAGATTCCGATACATGAAAAGAATTCGCAAATTCACGATATAGCAGTTTTATGGGTGCAAAAACACAAAAACCGTCAATTTCTTCCTATGTACCGAAATCTATATTTGAGCTTTATAGTTCAATTAAAGATTCCGATACATAAAAAGAATTCGCAAATTCACGTAAGAGAATTTTTTCGGGTGGAAAAACGCAAAAACCGTCAATTTCTATCTATGTATCGAAATCTATATTTGAGCTACATAGTTCAACTAAAGATTCCGATACATGAAAAAATTTCGCGAATTCACGTATTCTATGTATCGAAATCTATATTTGAGCTATATAGTTCAACTAAAGATTCCGATACATGAAAAGAATTCGCAAATTCACGATATAGCAGTTTTATGGGTGCAAAAACACAAAAACCGTCAATTTCTTCCTATGTATCGAAATCTATATTTGAGCTATATAGTTCAATTAAAGATTCCGATACATAAAAAGAATTCGCAAATTCACGTAAGAGGAGTTTTTTGGGTGGAAAAACGCAAAAATATTCAATTTCTTTCTATGTATCGAAATCTATATTTGAGCTATATATTTCAATTAAAGATTCCGATACTTAAAAAGAATTCGCAAATTCACGTAAGAGGAGTTTTTGGGTGGAAAAACGCAAAAATATTCCATTTCTTTCTATGTATCGAAATCTATATTTGAGCTATATATTTCAAGTAAAGATTCCGATACTTAAAAAGAATTCGCAAATTCACGTAAGAGGAATTTTTTGGGTGGAAAAACGCAAAAAATGTCCATTTCTTTCTATGTATCGAAATCTATATTTGAGCTATATAGTTCAATTAAAGATTCCGATACATAAAAAGAATTCGCAAATTCACGATATAGCAGTTTTATGGGTGCAAAAACACAAAAACCGTCAATTTCTTCCAATGTATCGAAATCTATATTTGAGCTATATAGTTCAATTAAAGATTCCGATACATAAAAAGAATTCGCAAATTCACGTAAGAGGAGTTTTTTGGGTGGAAAAACGCAAAAATATTCCATTTCTTTCTATGTATCGAAATCTATATTTGAGCTATATATTTCAAGTAAAGATTCCGATACTTAAAAAGAATTCGCAAATTCACATAAGAGAATTTTTTCGGGTGGAAAAACGCAAAAACCGTCAATTTCTATCTATGTATCGAAATCTATATTTGAGCTATATACTTCAATTAAAGATTCCGATACATAAAAAGAATTCGCAAATTCACGTAAGAGGAGTTTTTTGGGTGGAAAAACACAAAAACCATCAATTTTTTTCTATGTATCGAAATCTATATTTGAGCTATGTAGTTCAATTAAAGATTCCAATACATTAAAACAATTCGCAAATTCACGTCATAAAACATTGTGGTGAATAATGTTGTTTTTGCTGGGGGGGCTGCGCCCCCCCCCCCCCCTCCCCCAACTTCCGATAGTTTGGTATTTTTATGTTTTCCAATACTGGCTGCAAACACAAAAACAAGACCTATAGGCCGATAGGTCTAATACAAAACATTGTCATATCTATTTTGCAGGTGTTCATGTAGGCCTACATGCCAATTTGTCTCAATCCATTACTATTTTAACAGGCGTATTCCCCAACACCATTACTGACGTAATATTATCGTTCAGACAACTTTCATATTAAATGCAACAACCAAAATATATGTATTAACAACGTAAAAACTCACCGATATATTCCAAATACTGTATTATTCCATATGTACAAGCAGAAGCACTGATTTTCCACAAATAACAGATTTTAGTTTAATGCAACAATTTCAAATTTTAAAAATTTCGATACACAAGCGAGCACACGATACTGCTAATATAAATGATACGCAAGAATAGTTATCTAATTATTACAGTTAGAAATCACTAACGATAATACCAAAATGGCGAACAGTGTCCAGCAAATTGCGGAGACAAACTCACCACTGAAATGACGTAGTAATCAGCTGACAACCGGTTTTTTATTTCAAAGACATATGATCAAAATATACCATCGATCGACATATATCCATCAAAGATTCAATTTCATAAAGGAATTTCGCAATTTCTATTAATATGTAGTATGAACGCAATATCAAGTACAACTTACCACATAACTAGCGACGTGAAGAACAGACAGCACAAATGTTGGAATGACATAACCAAAAAAAAAGAAATCTTTCTCATACAAAGGCCCGGTCAATAATAAAAAATAAAAGAATCAAAAATCTTGAACATCATATTCAGTCAACCATCCATACCCAAACATTCTCAGCAGACATACAACATACACCACATACATACACACACAAAAGTTTTACACTAACTATATATAGAAAATAGACTACTTGCCTATGAAAATATTCAAATTTTATAAACCATTATTCTGGTTAAAAGAAATAACGAAACATAAAAATATTCATTAAAAAGAAAAATAAGTAATTGAAACAATTATATAACTCCATGAACACACTGACCATTGCTAATTGCCAATGTCACATGCACAATAATTAAATAAATTTAACTCCTTAACGATAAAAATAATCAAAAAATCAAACCCATTCCTCTGGTATAACGAAAACAAAAAAATTAACAATATTCATAAACGTGTGTAATCCAAAAGCAATTACAACGTTAAAAAAATATAACAAATACTCAACTTGGCACAGTGGAAAATTATAATTACTTTTCCATTCATTCAGAAACAGAAAAGAAATCATTCAGCAGGGACACACCCATTATAAATTGAACCCAGGTGATAAGGACGATCTCAACTATTAACGACCAATCTCGACCCCGCCAACGCATAAGCTAAAAAGCCATATTTAAGCGAATAAGGCAGACCAATCCCAGTCTTTACATAATGGGGCTTCTTGAACTCGTTAATAACTGCCTAATTTAGGCCTTGGTTTGTTGAAAATGTGGTACAGCGTACATCCTTCCCACTTGTAGTATTACAAAAGGCTAATCCCCAGTCCCCAACTCCCCCATCCCAATAGCCTTCAAACTAATCCCTGCCAAAAATGAAAAACTAAAAACAAAACAATCACCAAACTTCAGCATACACTCAATCTCTCACACTTGGAGGATATAACCTCCGACAATCAACCAGAAACCTTTCAAACACACACACCCCGGGGTCCACATTCTTCCGCCACACATACTCATCCAAATGCTTCTGCAGTGACCCTTCCCGTCTTTTCCCCTTCCCAATGCTATACTTCCTGCAGACCAGAACCCTTCAATAGTATTCGTACATGCCCCAGTATCATAATTTTTAAATTGAACAGTATGATTAACAGCAAAATGTTGAAAACCCTCATCGTTTAACCCCCCATAACCCTTCCACATATCACTATAAATAATAGACCCTCCCTTGATATATTTCCTAATTAAACCCAATAAAGTAACCTTATCCCTTTTATCTACAACCTCAAAAAAACACTCCCTCCCATTACTGCCCTGAACTACCCCACCAAAAACCCATGTATTCTTCATCTTCTTACCCCGATTAAACTTACGCTTCCCAAAACAACTCTCATCTATCTCTACGATAACCCCCTCCCCCCCAACAGGCCCCCGTTCAGACAACCAAGCACCACATACCTCTCTACAAAACACAAACCAGTCAATCACAGTTACCGTCGAAACATCCAACTCATGCACCACCTGATAAATAGGCATTCGCCAACAAAAACAATATACCATCAATAAAATATCCTTTATGGTTAAACGGGTCTTTGCAAAAAAAAGACCCCTTTCTAATGGTACGCCATACCGAACACTTCGAACAACGCCACATGACAAGGTCAGATGTACGTTGGGCTGACACCTTCATCTCCTTCATCTGGCGAGAACACTTCGGACATGCATATTCCGAAGCCAATAGGCCCTTCTCCCTAGCAAAGGCAACAGCTCCTTCCACCGTGGATAATAATCCGAACAGGACAATTAGTTTCATTGCGGATCGAGGAGGTGCCATAACCTCTTCTCTCTCGCCACCACTTTCAGAAGATGACACATTTTCCCTATCCCTACACAATCCACTAGGCCCGGCCACATCCATAACTATTCGAACTACTGCCGACTATTCAAATACAGATATAAACGAGAAGTAATTAATAATCATTCACTACTTACCAAGAAACGTCGGTACTTCGAATCACCATTCAATTCAACACCAACAGCGCACTCAACCATCAACAGCCGACAACGGAATAACCAATCAAACAGCCGACAACCGAACAACCAATAGCGTTCCGAATACGACATGACATGAAACCTGTCACGACAGCCAACCAATAGCTTTACCGATAGCAATACGCCAGCCGTGAGATCACGGTGACGTCACTGATCTCCCTAAATAATCCCCAGATACCGGTGTATCGGTAGGTATAGTTTAACCCAATATTTTGCCTCAAAACCCCGGAGTTCTTTTATAGACACCCTGTATTTTAATTATACTTCAAGGGATACCATTCGAGTTGTTAATAATGAGTACAGTAGAACGTCGTTTATCCGGACGTCAAACAACTGGAACGTCAATTATCCGGACGAGCAAAAAAAAAAAAAAAAAAGACGGAAGTCTGTGCTGCCTACAGTAGCGAGTCGGTTCTCGTTTTCAATTGTTGTCCCCTACAGTTTGTTTACTCTATACTGTTTCAACGTGTTCCAGTATGTGAGTGTGCGTAAAACTGTACTGAATTACGTTGTGAAAATGGCGTCTACAAGTGGCTAAAAGGAAAAACAAAATCGCAATGTTTTATCGATTGAGAATAAGGTGGAGAATATTAATGAACTGAATAAAGGTGAGTGTGTGCAATGTCCAATGAAAACTTCGAGTGTTGGAAAATCCACAATTTATGATTTGAAGAACCAAAAAGGTGAAATTCTGAATTATGCATCGAAGTTAGTTAGTGAAGAAGGGTAAAAGAGAAAAATCACGAGATCAGCTACGGATGAAAAATTGGAAGACGTAGCGTACTTATGGTTCATTCAGACAAAAAGTAAGAGATACCTCTGTTATGTGAGAAAATGTTGCAGCTAAATGAGAAGCTTGGTGGTTCTCCCTATGAAATGAACGCATGTTCGATTATCCGGAACACTTTCGGTCCCAATTAGTTCGGATAAACGACGTTCCACTGTATTACTTATTTGTCTTCCGAGTGCGTTCCTGGTAACTCGTAACTCCTTCGGAGTGTAAAAGAGGGAAACGTGAGTTTCACTTTGAATGAATTATTGTTGTTTCTTATGGCTAGCCCGGATTCCAATCCATCAGCTTTCTTGTGTTCCAATAGAGTTGTGTGAGGTTTCCTGAAGTTCTAGCAGTCACATCAAGTTTGTTGCAATGTAGCAGGTGACCCTTATCCATTTTACTTCCAGGTTCGTGACAAAGTGTGCATTTTTCAGATCTCAGGATGTTGATTCGTATCAGATGAGCTGCAAGGCTAAATATAAAATTCCCGTCGGTGTTGGCAAGCCTGGCTTAGGCTCTGGTCACCAGAGCCTTCACGATCACAGCGGAAATGGAGTTTTCTAAACCACGCCTTCCAACCCTGTTACACAGGAAGTAATGAGGAATGTAAGGCTGCGCCTAACAGCGCTACTACCTTTCTGTAAAACATATTTATATCAATAGTTCCAAATATATTGACTGTTGTGGCTGAATGAACCGAGTAAAATTTACAAAAGCTTCTGATCAATTTAAATTATAAATACCTTTATTCATCATCATCTTGCACAGTTTTCAGCCACTGGCCGGGTCTGTTTGGAACACAAGCCTCTCCAAAGTCTTGTCTTCCCACCATCTCTCAGCCTCCACCCTTGTCCAGTCTTCTCCTCTCTTCTTCACGCTTTATTAAAGAGATATATTTATAGAATCTTTCAAGAGAGCCTTTTATGGTGGTTTTGTTACTTCAATTAGCGGTCGAAACCCTGTAGTTAACGGGTAGGAATAAAAAGGAGTTATTAAGAACACCAACCATCACACAGTAGCTACAACATTTATTAATGCATATCCCTGTACAATATTACTTATACAATTCTCTGTTACATCTCAAAAATATACATTAAAATACATTTTTACATTCTTGTATGGGATATGATTCATCTGTGATGCTGACATTAGCAATTAATATTGAAATTCCAGCACCACTATAAATTACATCCATTTCCTAATGATGTTCACTAAGGGAAACATTGAACACAGGAAATTACAACTCCTTAATGGGGGCAACTTAGTATGTTTGGATAAGAACTTCACACTCAATTTATTGATATAATACAGCAGCACACAACATGAATAAGTTTGAAAAAAAATCACTGTTGAAATGTCGGGTTATTTTTAAATATCGTGTCTTAAATTTATTGAAAGGGAAGGTGCCATTCCAATGCAGTTTCTATATTTAAAGGAAATACTGAAATAAATCTGTCTTCCTACAGAATTACAATATACATCTTCAGATAATAAGTCCTCTAATGTATCTAACCTTCAAAGTATGAATGTAACACCAACTATCCGCTAAACATCTATTATGTTCTTTACCGAATATTCTACATCATTACGATTATCTGTTACATCATAAAAATATACATTTAAAAACACATTTTTATACGGGATATGATTCATCTGTGAGGCGGGCATTAGCAATTTATATTGTAATTTGAGGGAGATTATTCAAGCATCAATATAAATAACATACATTAAGGGGAACACCCAACAGACGAAATTACAACTTATGGTATAATTCACTTTAATTCACAAGAATGGTGCAATACAACAGAAGCATACACAAAAGAGTTAGGGGAAAATATTATGTGACTGAAAAGAGAGAAAGGAAGGTACTGTTCCTGTGTAGCTGTAATATTTATACTGTAGGAAATGAAACCTGTTCCATCATAACGTACGATAGCTAACCTTTCTAACTTTCAAAGCACAAATGTTGGTGCATAATATTTCCATTGGGTTTCTTCCTTGTGTAATTCCTCAAAAGTAAAAGTTTGTGAGACAATTAATCTTCATTCAGGAATAGGAAATAAATGATAAAATGTGAAAGCAATTACTGTATCACAAAAATCTTCTGAGAATTCATATTTTTATTATAATACCATACATTGCTTTTAAAAAGTCTTCTTTTATCTTAATTTGTCATTTCATACTGAAGAAACTTCGTACAGGAGGCAAAATGTGTAGATATTTATATATGACGTAGCATTGACGGCCAACTTTGACCCTGTGCTAATTATATTACAATTTCGTATTTAAATTATTGAGCATTATTAGGGCATGTTAAACAACAATTGTTAAAATTCCCCCCACTGTACAATGAATAGGTCAACTAATCAGCTGATCAAACCAGCAGTTCATAAGGATAACCTCCAAGAGAAAATAAATGCCATTAAATCTCAAAGTTCGAGGGTTTTGGGAGAGACAGACCACTTAGGGTGCACTTTGAGGAGATACCCTGTCCTTGAGTGTATTTAAACACATGTATAACTTTCACACAAAAGTACAATTTAGTCAAACATTAGGCTAAGTATACAAAAAATACTAATAACAGAATTTGACCCAAACTGATGAAGACCTCTGTTTATAAGATTATTATTAATTATAGCCTACTATAGCGATTTAGCACTGAAATAAAAATATAATAAAGATATTTCCAGAGAGAATTTTTTGTAGTCTGATAAAGACTGGTTCCTAACATGCCATCAAATTAGCCAATCTGTGGCATACTATAACTTGACCTGGACTCAAAGTAATGGCTTGTATTAACCAAAATGGACAAAAGGAATGAGGACTAATCAGTAACAAGATTGCAATTTGATTTGTATATAAAAAGTAATGGGTCGTATTAACTTTAAAAACAATAACCAGTTGCAGATTTGGACACAGAAATACAGTATATCATATTGACAAAGTGGCAACTCTTACCCACCCATGCTTTAGCTAAACCAATGGAAGATGCATTAAATAATAATCTGCATTATATGCAATGGGAACATTACTCTTCAGGACTTGAATGTATTTCATGTACAATCCCAGAGGTGCTCCTCCTAGATAGTGCAAATGTTCACACCTACAGTATTCCAAGGGATAGTGGTTGACTGTTCTTATAGCCATCTTCATCCACTTCCTAATCAGTAGTATATACTATACAAAATTACACTGAATATCTTATTATAAAACTATACACACAAACCACAAAAGTACCCCTTCCTACAGCAAGCATAATCGTTTAAGACATCCTGTTTTTGTACCAAATATCCTGAAATTCAATAAAATCCTTTGTATGTATCTATTTAAGTTTTGATAGCAGTATGAGCCTTGATTGCATCACAATACACAAAACATCATATCAACTCATAAAACAGAAACTAAACTGGTAAATGCCAGGTTCGAATGCTAGTTTGTTATGAAGTGTAATAAACAAAATACATTGTAAAGAATTTAAAAAAAAAAGGAGGGGGTGGGGGGGGGACGAGGGGGGAGGCAGGAGGACTAAGGAAGGAACTCCAAAAATTGAAGCTCCATTCTGTTAAAATTTTGTAAAAAGCAACAATATAAATCAATACCATATTGGCCAAGTTTCTTTCGCTGCCGTTTGAAATTTTTCAAGTCGAGGATGGAGAAGAGAAATTCTTGCCAAAACCTACTAAAGACATGTAAAATAAAATGAACCAATAATGTCAGCGTGCCATAGTGACCTATACTCCCTGTATATTTGTAGAGATAATCACTCACATTTCAAATATAACCTAGAAAATAATAAACTTAATTCAGAGAATGATTAGCAGACAAACACCTTGATTACATAAATTCGTAACCAAGGAATGTAGCAGATGTGTTTTACTTGTTAACACTTAGACTATTAAATTGGATTTATTAACAAGTATTGGACACATTGTGCAGGGAAATGAGAATTACCCTCCTCCCTCACGTCATCCTCCACCAATGGCATTATGGTCCATATTGAAATGGTGTTCCAGGTACGCTTATCTTGTAGTCTTTGAATTAATACAAGTTTCCTCACAAAGATCTAACTTCTGATACAATATCGTGATGACTCTGTTGTAACTCATCCCAGGGCGTTACAATAACAGTAATACAATACACATTCAGTCATTTCTTACCCTCGGGGCTACATGACAGTGTTGTCGCAGCCCCTAAACTGAGGAACCAACCAAATTTCTTACCCTAGATCCTTATAACGATATATGTACAGTTTACAGAAGTGTCATAGCTTCAAGATAGCTCAATGCTCGACTGTAAACATTGTGCTGCAAGGTATTACTTAACCTAGATATTTATAACGATACTATGTACAGTTAACAGACATGTCGTAGCTTCAAGATAGCTCAATGCATGACTGAAAACATTGTGCTGCATGGTATTACTTAACCTAGATATTAATAATGCTACTATATACAGTTTACAGACATGTCGTAGCTTCAAGATAGCTCTATGCAAGACTGTAAACATTCCGAGTTACATAGTATTACTTAACCTAGATATTTATAATGCTTCTATGTACAGCTTATAGACATGTCTTAGTTTCAACATAGCACAATTGTAAACATTCTGTGCTGCATGGTATTACTTAACCTAGATATTTATAACACTACTATATACAGTTTATAGACGTGTCGTAGCTTCCAGATAGGTCAATGCACGACTATAAACATTCGATCACTATGATGGACTTATCCTAGATCCTTATAAAGCTACTATGTACAGATTACAGACGTGTCGTAGTTTCTAGATAGCTCAATGCATGACTGTAAACATTTCACTTCAATGAAAGGTTTATCCTAGATCCTCATACTACTATGTACAAGATGGCTCAATGCACGACTTCAGTGGAAGGCGAGACTTGCCCTAGATCCTTATGCTACACTGTACAGTCTACGGACGTGTCGTAGCTTCAAGATAGCTCAATGCACGACTGTATACATTTCTTCCGTGGAAGGCAAGACGTACCGTAGGTTCTTAGAATGCTACTACATAAAGTTTACAGATATGTCTTAGCTTCAAAGATAGCTCAATGCAAGACTGTAAACATTTCTTCAGCGGAAGGCGAGACTTACCCTAGATCCTTATAATACTACTATGTACAGTTTACAGACATGTCGTAGCTTCAAGATAGCTCAATGCACGACTGTAAACATTTTCACTGCAAAGAAAGACGTACCCTAGATCCTTATAATGCTACTATATACAGTTTACAGACGTGTCATAACTTCAAGTTGCTCAAAGCAACACCTGTACATATAATGATATAACTGTCAAAAGCCAGCCCATACTTAAAAGAAGCGAGACTCAGAGAGAAAATATCAGAAATAAAACTCAACGGTCCAACAGTTTCTACAGGAACTGGAACACCATGTAACATGTTAAGTCATGGTTGTTCCGTCACTACCAATTATGAACAGAAGGGAAACTTCTGATTGGATATGTTATGTGTGTACTTAATTATTAATTTTGATCGAGAAATATAGATTAATAATAATAAATTATACACTCAAACACTACTTCTGAATGAATAGCCCTGCAATTCCTTTGCAACTACACCCACGCTATGCCATATTTACGTGAAAGCATCTTGCTATTCATTATAGACACACACAACCATTACAGCTTCTTGAAGTATATCACACATCTGTTTATTGTTCTTATTATCTATTATGATACAATTTACAGATGTTTTACAATTTCTTGCCGTCACATCTGTAAATCTTTGTTACAATTTGCCACATAAAACTGGAGTCTTTCAGAAACTGCAGCACCGGTACTATAATACTCTGGTGATCATGAATGTGTGTGCGTCTGAACAGTCGGTACTCTAAAATAATACGCTTTACAGATCTTGCCATAGGCACCGACTTCAGAAGGCAAGGTGCTTTCTGCCCTCAAACCCCCTATATAATATTACTGAAGGTTCTCCAGTTAATTTCTACATATCATTGGTCAAAGGAAGTTGAAAATCATTAATTCAAGTGTTAGTCACAACATAATAAACGAGCTATTACCAAAAAACAATAAGGTATGTATTTTCTTAGAATGGTATGGACATTAGACCGGAAATAGCATGGCAGCGATCACACATTTTACTTGTTCGCATAGTTGACGCCAATGATATCCTGCACTATAATTCCAGAAACCACATGCTCTGTTGTGCCAGTTGATGCACACATTGTATTCAAAAGTTAACTGAGCAATAGTGCTTTATTACTTTTAACCAATAAACCCCTCAACATTGGCTTCAGGCTTCGGATGTAGCGATGTTATCTCTGTTACGGCCACTTCCAACTTATGTTAACTATTGGAGGCATTTGAAATGAGAACCTGTCGTCATATACTTCGTGTCTCTCTCATGAATGGATTGGATTATAAATGCCGAAGTTTCTAAGCTTATGGATGGCGATTCAATTGGGAGTACATTGGACTCATCATTCATGCAAGAAGTAGAGAATTATGCAACTTGTTCTGCAAGGGGAAATTGACAGCAAACGTAGACATGGCCACAGAAGTATGTCTTGGTTGAGTAACATGCGTGATTGGTACCAACAGGATATATACTCTCCATCTCATGCGGCAAACGATAAATCTCTCATGCATTGAATGGAGATGGCACCAAAGAAGTAGTTCTAAGAGAGGAGTAATTAGTATGTTTGCGTCATACGTCAGTGCTGTTATTGTTCTTATTACAAGTCGGTTTCCAGATCGTCAGAACAGGGTCTTCTAGAGTTCGAGTCAGCCGGGAAGGCGGTACGCAGAACACAACGCTACCATTACGTCATGCCTCGCTTCCATCCCACCAATCACAGTCAGTCTGTCTTGAGAATCTGAGCTAGTGTGTTGTCAGGAAAGCGAAGTGGTTATATCGTAATATTTAAAGATTCAGTGGAAGCGATTGTGTTCATTTTGAGCGCTATGGAAGCAAAGGGAAGTCAACAACAGGTTATGCCGAGAAATAGTTTACAAAGTGTACGAATACTTTGAAATTCTAAAGCAGCGAGAAAGAGACGGGCTCTATGAGGTAAGCGACGGTGTTGCCACACCGCAGGATCTCACGGCAGCAGCTTGCGGTGTGGGGACTCGGACAAAGTGCACCTGTTGCAACAGTGGACATGAATCTCTGTCTCCCTCTGCACAAATCCCAGAGAGCTGGCCACCTTCCCAGCTGACGCGAGCTCTAGCAATCGGGAAGGGTGAACTCTGCTAATAAGAATAAACAAACACGTTTACCAGCATGGCAAAGAGAGGCAAAGTGGCGTCACCACGATGAACTAACAGCATTATAACTCATAGGTCATAGATAATAATGGCCATGAGGAGCTGATGAAATGACGAGACCTACTACAAAAAACATACGGCACTTAATAAACGACAATTGAAAGCATATTGTGAGTATATATTTGAGTTTCGGGTAATGAACGTAAATATGCACGAGTGTGAAAGATTAAAATTGTTGTGTGTTAGTTGGATGGTTTTAAAAGGGAGCCCCAGTAGACTGAACAACCACCGGTCTTGAAATATCTTGTGACAGAGTCAAACTTTTGTTTTCCAATTTGGGGAAAATGGGAATTTAAACGTACTTGCATATTTTGTTCAGAACATAAAGAGTATCCCTCTCTCAAGTTTGAAGCAGTAAAAGCTGAAGCTGGAGAAAAAAATCAAAAAGTTTCAGAGTTAGTATTATTACAAAAGGAGATATTGTATGCTTTACATCTTGGCAATCAATCTAGTTTCTAAATAAATCTGAAGCTCTCCCATGAAATAATTATTATAGCTAATACAGTGAGTTGAATGAACAAACACATTTACCCGTTCGATAGACACGAGTAGTTTGACTGATAACCTCATTCTCAGACCACATGACGAGATGAGAAACATAGATACCATTATTGAAGCATAGAGTGTTAACCGTGATTGTTCCTACACATCTTAAATTAACAATTATTCCTTCAATCACCAGTAATTAACACTTTGTAATATTATAGCAAATATTACTAATATCTGATTTTGTGGCATAGTCATGACCCCTCCTCCCCCTTGCCATTTGAATTCGGCAACTATGGCTCTTATAATCTACTATATTACAATTACAGATGTGCTTTGTCTTGCAGTCCATATTTGTAGTCATTTGGGACTATTTACACTACCTACAACATTACAGCCCTGAGAAAACCCGAGTTCTTACAACCTATTATATACAGTTTGCAGATGATTTAAAACCTCTCACAGTTCAATCCACATCTGCAAACATTGCTGAATATATATCGAACGACACAGGAATCCCAAATAGAACCTAGGCCCTATTCCATTGAGTAATCATAACCTGTATTCTTATAACCTAGAAGAGGACATCGCAGTTGTTCCAAATGAACTTAACATTGGTAGGTCTACTATTCAAGTCTCCTGAGTGAATGGCTTACAGCAATGAAAGGGAATCCATAACATCAAGAAGATAGAAACTACTTTTCAACTAACAAAAGATGTTTATAACAATGCATTTCTTGGAACAGTAAAATTCAATAGTAGTGGTTTTATAGACACCAGAGAATTTTGATATTTGTTCTGTGTTGTTAAACTTGCTGGTAGATTTGTTTTCTACAACAAGATTCCTCGAATCCTTGGTGAGTAAAACCCACGTTATTGAAAAGAGTTTTAGATGAGTAAAACAATCAAACCATTAATACGAGATGAATGAACTTAATGCACCAGGAAAATTAGTGACCGCAGCCAGGTCCATGTACTTCAACATAGAAGGTTTTGACAGATGATGTACAAATCAATAGCTACATGTATAAATAATTATTTCAAGCTATTTTTAAATACTCGAATACCATAATTCTTAAACTCTACTATGTACAGTTTATAGAGGCCTTACAGCCTTAATTCACATCTATAAACATTTCCAACACATTCTCCATATTAAATATAAATGGGTTGTTCAACACTGAAAATAACCTAGTCTTAAAATTACTATTCATTATTTCGATGAGCATAATTGCTTCTGAATGTTGCTAAACTCTACTATATATTGTTTATGGAGGTCTTACAGCCTGTGCCAGCTTAATACACATCTATAAACCTTTCAGAACATTCTCCATATTTTAAATTATAAATCGGTTATTCAACACTGAACATAACCTAGTCTTAAAATTATTATTCATTATTTGCTTCTGAATGTTGCTAAACTCTACTATGTACAGTTTATAGAGGTCTTACAGCCTGTGCCAGCTTAATACACATCTATAAACATTTCAATACATTCTCCATATTTTAAATATAAATAGGTTGTTCAATACAGAACATAACCTAGTCTTAAAATTACTATTCATTATTTCAATGTGCTTAATTGCTTCTGAATGTTGCTAAACTCTACTATGTACAGTTTATAGAGGTCTCACAGCCTGTGCCAGCTTAATACACCATCTATAAACATTTCAACACATTCTCCATATTTTAAATATAAATGGGTTGTTCAATACTTAACATAACCTACTCTTAAAATTACTATTAATTATTTTGATGTGCTTAATTGATTCTGAATGTTGCTAAACTCTACTATGTACAGTTTATAGAGGTCTTACAGCCTGTGCCAGCTCAGTACACATCTATAAACATTTCCCCACATTTGGAACATATGGCCTGGACAGAAATCAATTACCCAAGCAAACATAAACCTACGTCTATCTATCTACAGTTTTCATTAACTATTTCAGTACTGCCTAGCTTATTATATACACATCCAAAAAAGCAATTAATCCAATGGTAAGATTATTGTAGCTAACTCTAGATTTTGAACATTCAACTTAAATGAATTCATTCATTCATTCACTCCCCAAACACACATAACCTAAATTCATAAAAATCTAATATGCACACACTTCACTGCATTTCATAGATTTTGCCTTAAACTTTTCTTTAGATGTTTTTCTAAGTTCAATAAAGATTTTTGTAAAGTATAGTTTGATAAATTAAGGGGTACCTATTTTACAGCCATAAGAATGCTCAAAAAGGGAAAAAGATACAGTATTCAAACTCACATGGAAATTATATGATTCCAACAATTTATTATAGGCAGAGTTAATAATAAAAATTAGCTGAACTGTTATATGAAGTTAAATAGCTCTCAAGGCAAATGAGGCCTACATTCATTAGAATTTTACAAATTAAATGAATCACAGCCAATGGCCATAGCAGGGTATATTAATTGAATGCCTGTGGGCTCCCAGCAAGTTCAATTTAAAGTAGTTCCAACTTTGGCTATCAGATGCCACTGACACATAGCGGCAAAAGTGGAACTTGATAAGAGCGTTTCCAACCAAATTTGGCTACACACTACCAATTAGTGGTAGGCTCTTTTACATGCCATAAATCTGACATGAGATTTACTTCCCCTCCGAATGAAGGCATACTTAAGGATTTAACGCTCTTAAAAAATCCAACGACTTCGGCCGGGTTTAAACCCACGATCTTGTGCATAGAAGTTCAGCATGCTACCGACTATGCCAACAAAGCCATTAATTTTACACGTTAGAACTTAACTTTACAGCTTCTTAGTTTAAAGTAAACCTGGTGATCCTTAACAAAGTGCATATCTACACAGTCCATTTAAGTTCTAATTTGAAATAGTAACCAAAATGGTTTTGTTAATTCATTTAGGGGCGATCCCTGCAGAATAAGCTGGCTTTCGCCCCCCCACAGAAGCTGTGCAGACCAAGTCCTGGCTCTCATATCACATATTGAAGAGGGCTTTCAGAAGAAGTTGAAATCATCTGTGGTCTTCATTGATTTATCAGCAGCCTATGATACCATGTGGACACAAGGCCTAATCTATAAAACTGATGGTAATTCCATGCCATAAAATTACAAAGCTTATTGACAATATGATTGATAACAGAGGTTTCCGGGTCATCATGGAAAACAAAATCAGTAGCCAAAAATTATTAAAAAATGGCTTAACTCAAGGCTCGGTATTAGCCCCACTGCTCTTTAGACTGTACATTGCTGATATGCCATAAACAGTTTGTAAGAAAATTGGTTATGCTGATGATTGGACCATAGCAATAAGGCACACCCGTTTTGAAACTATGGAAGAACTCCTGAAATCTGACTTGTCTGTACTGGAGGCTTAGACCTAATCCTGCCAAGACAGAAGTGACCTGCTTCCATCTCAATAACATACAATCTAATAGAGATCTGGAAGTCTATATTGATGACAAACGTCTTAATCATAACAAGGAGCCAACATATTTGGGTGTCACACTAGATAGAACTCTTCTTTTAAATCTCACCTCACAAAAACTGCTGCTAAACTGAGGACAAGAAAATAATCTCATTCAAAAACTTTGTGGAACATGGGGATCATCAGTGGCAACTCAGCAGACTTCTGCTTTGAGCTTGGTATACACTGCGGCGGAGTACTGTGCGCCAGCATGACTGAACAGCGGTCATGTAAACAAAATTGATGTCCAACTATGAGTATCATTTCCGGAACAATTAGATCTACTCCCACCTTCTGGCAGCCTATCCTGAGCCACATACCACCCCCAAATCTGCTAAGGAAAGAAGCCTTGATAAGAGAATACTACAAGATCTTAGCAAACCCTTGACTACCAGTGCATTCCGACATCCTTGATCTCAGAATCAACAGACTTCGCTCAAGGCATCCTTGCAAACAGTCTCACTGGGGTTAACAACAGCGATACCTGGAAGAGAGAATGGCTCCAAAATGTCCCAGCAACATGACAATCATTACATTGTGTCACTAAGATCGTCCCTGGTTTTGAACAACCCTGTAAGGTGTGGTCAACTCTAAACCGACTGAGAATAGGTCACGGAAGATGTGCAGATTCACATTTTAAATGGGGAATGTCCATCTCACCAGCATGCGACTGCGGCGTATCAAAGCAGACTATTCAACACATCAGGGAAGACTGCAGTGTCAGAGCATATATAGATTATGAGGAATTCCATCAAATTTATATAAGAACTAGATGTTTGTGATTACCGGTAAGTGTTTAGAAATAATGTAATTTACTGTTTAAATGTACTTAAATCCCATACGCTAAATAAATGAAGGGCTACGGACATATTGAGGTCATCAGCCTATGTGTCTTGAACTTGTCTGATAATTGATGCCATTACTGTAGTGCCGATTGTGTGTGTAACTGTATAAGGGACAGGGATGAGGTAGGTACCCCGGCATATTTAGTTTAAACAATTTAAATGAAACTATTTCTCTGGCATTCATTACCTAAATTTCTTATGATCTACTATGTACAGCTTATAGATGTCTCACAAATCATGTCCACTCAGCATGCATCCATACCACAATCTTACTACATAATTTTAAATAATGTAAATGGAACATTCATTCCCCTAGCTTAAGTCTTACAATCTATTATGTACAGATTACAGATTTTTTGTAGCTTCTTTGCATCAAATTCATCTGCAAACATTGTATCTAGCTCACCCAACCTATTTATAGAAGCTTAAATAGAGCATTTGTTATCTGAAGATAAGTCTTACAATCGAATATGTACAGTTCACAGATGCTTTGTAGTTTCTTTGCATCAAATACATCTGCAAACATTTAAGCTTAAATAGAGCATTTGTTATCCTAAGATAAGTCTTACAATCTAATATGTACAGTTTACAGATGCTTTGTAGCTTCTTAGCATTCAATACATCTGCAAACATTGTATATGGCTCACCCAACCTCTTAATTTTATCTTGCTTAAATAGAGCATTTGTTATCCTAAGATAAGTCTTACAATCTAATATGTACAGTTTACAGATACTTTGCAGTTTCTTTGCATCAAATATATCTGCAAACATTGTATATAGCTCACCCAACCCCTTTATTTTATCTTGCTTGAATATAACATTTGTTATCCTAAGATAAGTCTTACAATCTAACGCTTCGTAACGTTTTGCCAGAAACACATCTGTAAACATTCATACGCGTTGTCACATAATCTGAACTGAACAGCACAGATCTTCCCTAATTACAGTATTTTAAAAATATTATATAAAGATGACATAATAATTTAAATATATTTATGCATTTCCCATATACAGGGTGGAGCAAATAAAAGTGGCTCTGGGAACAGAGTTTCAGGTTACAAAGAAACGCATCACAGGAAATAGATTGCTAACCTGCTTATACGGTAGCAGTTGTTGCAAATAAGTGGCCCGGACGAGGGGCTACACCACGCACACACAGTAGTGCGGGCTATCAGTGCACAAATGAAGATGTTGCTCACAGTGCAGCAGCAGAGGGTGTTCGTTGTGGAAAGGTACGTTAAAACAAATTCGTGGAAAGGGTGCGGTCGGTTGTTTGCTCAGGAGTTTAATTTAATGGCGTTAAGGTGCCATGTAACGATTAGTCACAAAACGGCATCAGACAGGATCTGTTTTGAAACATTCCGAAACGTGTCCGCACAAAAGAAAATGTGGATGCAGTTAACCAGAGTATCCTTCGGAGCCCGAAGAAATCAACCCGACACCTGTGACAACAGGCGAACATCACGTCGAACATGCGGACGAATACTCCACCTGGACCTTAAAATTCATCCCTACAAAGTGTCTGTTGTTCATGCATTAAAACCAACAGATGCTCTTCAGTGCCTCCAGTTTTGTGATTGACTGTTCACTGAGACAACAATGCATGGCTTGGACATGGATCTTTTTATTTCTGCACTATGTAAGGGAATGTCTGGACAAATACTACTACTGGTGTGCAGTCGAAGAACGGCTCTCAGATAGCTGTCATTAATTTTGTGATCGATGTCTCGATTTGCAAAGCTTTAAAGCGGAGATAAGTTGTTCACATAAATATGCAGCACCAAACATGCACATTATAGATGCCACTCAAAGTTATATTTTCTAGCTATCACATAATGTCCACATACCAAACATTAGCAAGTTTTTTTTTGTTTTTTTTTCAAGTAACCCATTTGGAGGGTACGATGAATCAACTTTGGCTATTGTCCATTGTATTCAATTTCCTTTGTTTCCAAATTGGCCAGCCCCATGGTGTTGGGGTAGCGTGCCTGCCTCTAACCCCGAGGCCCCGGGTTCGATCCCCGGCTCCGTCAGGGATTTTAAAACTGACGTGAGGGTTGGAACGGGGTGCACTCAGCCTCGTGAGGACAATTGAGTAGCTGTCTGACAGTGAGACAGCGCCCCGATCACGAATACCAAGATCAACAGCCGAGGGGACCCGACGCGCTGATCACGCGTCACACCAGTATCTGCAGACCAAATGGCTGGGCAGCGGTCGCTTGGTCGGCCTTAGCCCATCATGGGCTGTATAGTGCCAGGGATTGTCTTTGTTTCCAAATTTCCTTCATCCTTCCAGAGTGTCAATCTTTCTCCAATTGAGTCCACTTTCTTGAAATTCTGCCTTTTGAATTGCTTCTCTGAAGAGTGATCTGTTTGCTATTGCGTCTGTCGGAATTCTGGCATTTGTCAAATTTTTGTCAATTTCAAGAACTATTTATTTTAATGTTGCAAAATTTAGAAATACGATCCCATCAACATAACAGTCCTTCCCCAACTAATCTATGAAGCTGTAACTACTATTGCTGTGATACACTTAAGTTAGTTATTGTTGTTTTAAGGGGCAGGACTACGAGGTCATATTCTGTCCCTCTTGACACAGATTAAAATATACAAATTTGGAATGGAATTTAAAATTTAGAGGTGGATACCTAAATTTGAAAATACCAAAAATTAATAAAACTAAAAATTAAATAATACTGTACTACTGTAGAATTGTAAGTTTTCTGACAGGTTTTTTTGCTTTTGGAGGGCAGAGATTGTATCAGAGGCCAGCAAGGTATAGAACACGGAAATAAAAAAACTCTGCACAAAGAAAAAGTCAAACCCGGCCGAAGTCGTCGGATTTTTTTAGAGCGTTAAAAATCCCTCAGTATGCCTACCTTCGGAGGGGAAGTAAAGCCGGCGGTCCCATGTCATAGATTTATGGCATGTTAAAGAATCTTCCACCTGTGTGAAGCTAAATTATATAGGTTAAACATTCGACAAACGCTCTTAGGTTCCGACATTCGTCGCCAGGAGCCGACTGCAGTGGCATCTGGTAATCAAGTTCTGAACTGGTAGTCATTGACGGTGGTGTGTGGCGGCAAAAGTAGGAACTACTTGAAAAAATTCGATGTCTGCAGTCCTCACTTGAATTGAAAAAAGATAACACACACTAATACAGTCATCACAATTAACACCGGTTATCAGACAGATTCTACAAACACCCAAAGTACACGGGGCTACATGACAGCGTTGTCACAGCCCCTAAACTAAAGAACCAACCAACAAAGAAAAAGAAATTAAGTTGTAGTGTGATCCTAAGGGGTAAAATAAAAATGAAATAATAATAGGCGAATTTTGATTTAAAAGATATGAGACTGTTGGCAAGCTATTGCAAGAATCTGTTTCATTGGATATCACAATGGACATGAGAGAATCTCGTCCTGTTACGTAAATATGCTTGCGAAGAATGATGTACATAATTTTGTTCCACCATGTGACATAGGTTATATAAACACAATAGGGCTTGAAAACTGAAACATGTTAATGTGCAAGGTCATGGGCCAGAAGATTGGGTTAGAATCCCACTGAAGGAGTCCTTGGAATGGTTTTTCGTGGTTTCCCATTTTCAACTTCAGGTAAGAGGCAGACAATACCTTCTAATAGGCCACAGTCACTTCTTTCAACTCCTTGTCCTGTTTCATTCATTGTCACTAATATTCATCACTGTCCCTGGAAATAAATGTTATCCCATAAAAACAGGAACAATACAATACCATAAAAAATAGGACATGCAAATCAAAAAACAGGGCCATTTGGAGAGTAAACTAAAGAAGATCATTGATCAATATAAGACTGTCATTAAATAACGAAAACATGCTCGGAACTCTCATTCCTCGGACATACTGTACATAACCTCTTAAACTAATATCAACTTACGTGCTAATGTTCTTCAGCTTCATCAGACCTGAATGTTCTTACAATCTACTATATACAGTTCACAGAAGTGTTACGGCTCTTGGGCCCCTACACGACTGCCAACATACCAGACTACATGTAACAGATTCTTAGCTCAATGCACATACGTAAACATTTTGCTATTGTCCACTGAATTGACGTTTAAGATCAATGTAAATTTCCTTAAATGCTACTATATACAATTTAGAATGCTTTACAGACTTTTCAGCTCAATTTACATCTACAGACACTCTTCAATGACCTTGCAGTATTATTCTATACAAGATTCATAAACCTAAGATTAATATACCGGCAATTATATTTCCTTAAATGCTACTATAATATACAGTTTATAGATGCTTTATAGCCTTATGAGCTTAATACACATCTATAAACATTCTTTCACATCACCATTGGATGCCTTGCGGTGTTATTCTATGAAGATTTTTAAACTTAGATTAATATATATATATATATCCTAAAATTCAACTATATACAGTTTATAGATGCTTTACAGCCTTATCAGCTCAATCCACATCTATAAACATACGCTTTGATATCATTCATCCTTAAATACTATTATATTCTATTAGTAGAAGCATTTCAATTAATCAGTTGGTCAACACAATACAATTCCGATTACCGGTACTGAAATATGTGAAAAATAACCTGAAATAAATTACATGTGACAGATATATCATATTGTTATGGACCATTGAAGAAGGCGAAAACCAAGGGATGACATATTTCGCTCGTCAAGCGAGCATCATCAGATACAATTTTACAGGACAAACGGCTCTACAAAACTTGACCAAACCTACAATGAAAGTTACAATATCAATAGCCAATAAGACAACACTGAAAAATGGCTTCAAAGCTATCTTTAGAAGCTTCTCAGTTGATTAACAAGAGAGTGCCCATATCAGTTTGGGCGGGAAGTTACTATTAATATTCTAATTACAAGTATTATTTATACATAAATATCCAATTTAGGTGACAAGTGTATAAATAATTCTTAATTAATTAAAATGCTCCACCATTCAATACAAATTCTATTGAAATTAGTACTGTATATGTTTTGATACAACAATGGGACCTTCTTCGGCAAAATTAGAAACAAACCTTAAGGGCCGTTTTCACCAACTCTTTACAAACGATTATTTAGTTATATCCCATTTAACTTAAATACGAGATATAATGCGTGATTATCTCCAATGCATTCCACGAGGCCATTCGGGTTCGCAATTACTTAAATGATATTTACAGCTCTCGCGCATGCGTAGACTGTTTCATCTTGGAGAGCATGGAGGACCGAACAAGAAGCGTCGAGCACTGATCGTTGTTTGCGATGCTTCCTTGAGACTTTCTGGAACATAATTATAAAGGAAGGGAAATACAGAAGACCTTGTTCGTGGCAAAAGCTTAAAATGATATGAACAAAGTATTTAGGAGACTGGCAGTTGTGTGAATACATAGCTTAATAGGACGCGCTCTCTCAGTTGTCTTTGTAGCCTAAGCAGTTGCGGCACAGACTCCGAATTTATTATGCAGCGCTGGAAGGAGTTCGAATCCCACTTCAGATATACTTTTTTTTTTTTTTTAATTTCCCTATTCGTCTTTCTTGGTATTAAAACTTAGTAATGTGTGTGATCTTTTATAATTTCATTGTCATAAACATATTTTATATTCATATGGATGAAAGTTCGTGTGAAACTCGGAAACAAACCGCCAATGTGAGACACACAAGGCACAGTTCAGCTGTTTCCCGCCACTTTAACGATGCTTTAGAGAGTTGAGTGGCCAGATTTGGCCTTTTGACGTAATTCCTTGTTAGTGATAATTTAACTAGCATTTCTGTTTGGTGAAATGCTCCTGCAAAGTTAAGTAACCTTTAATGATGAATTAAGAGATAATTGACGTCGGGGAAAACGGCCCTTAGAAACTGATCTAATAAAACTAAGTGTTGAGAAACGAAATATATGAAAAAAAATGAAATCCACAGCCTGCTTCCAGTCTCCGACCGGGTCAGGAATGGAATGAATGAAGCCCCCATCTAGCGGCGAGGATATGAACTGTGCCGGCTGCCGAGGCCTGACGCACTCCTCTGGAGCAATGATTAAATGAATGACAGATGAAATGATAGTGGAGAGTGTTGCTGGAATGAAATTTTGACAGGGAAAACCGGAGTACCCGGAGAAAAACCTCTCTGCCTCCACTTTGTCCAGCACAGATCTCACATGGAGAAACGAAATATATACAGGATGAAATTAAGAAACAGGAAAACAATGAATAAGAATGATTGAAAATATAAACTAACAAATTTACAACAATTGACCCGTTTGAAAATGCAGCTCCAATGTGTCTTTGAAAATTATATTTAAATATTTAAAGGTGACCGAGAATCTTGTGATTATGAACCACGGGACCTCCTTTTTACGTGTAATCCGAACCACAGGACATGGCATTTCACTTCGAAAATCTCACATGCACTGACCGGTAATCGAACCCAGTCCACCTTGGTGAGAGGCAAACAGCTTGACCACTGCGCCACCACACCCTTATTTACCTTTATTTAATCAAATTATTTGTAAGGATATCCATTTTATTTTATTACAAATTGATTCTATTATTTTACACCTTTCACGAATACTTATCCATTAGATTTTAAATATTTATCTTAAGGTATAATTCAAATTTTGCTGAAGGTCTCATTGTTGGTTCAAACATGTACCAATTTCAACAGAATTTGTACTGATTAGCGGAACATTTTATTTAATTATCTATTAATCGATTCAGCAATTTTCTTACATTTTCCTAGAAATGTTCTCCGCAGTGACTGTCAGCTTCTGCCGGAGCTAGCATCAGCAGTTTAGTTGGCAGCACAGTGTCCTTGACAGGGTGAATCCCACACGTGTGGGCTGTCGAAATCGTCAGTGTGTATTGCAATAAGCGAGCGTATGTGTCATCAGCACTTCCAGCATCTGTTATGAATGACTGTGGTGAGAACTAAGTTTACTGTTTGTTTTGTTTTTTATACAAGCAAAGTCATACTGCCAACTTAACTACTGATGCTAGCTATCGCAGACGCATGTAGGCACTGCGGAGAACATTTCCGGGTGCCCTGTAGATTACTTAGGCAACACTGAAAAAATGGCTTCTGATGTTTCAATATGAAATAATAGGGTACATCCAAGCAATCGCGCCAAGATTTAGAAAAATTTCGAATAGGGCACTTTCCCACCACAGAATATCAAGAAACATATGTATTGAAATGAAATCCATTGAGAAATCTACGGTAAATGGAGAAATATTGCTGTAATTTATAAGAAATGTACCACTTGTCACATGCAATGAAGACTCTGCGCCATGCTTGAAAAACGCAGGTCTGCAGTCATCTGTTCATCACCACGAGGCAAAGAACTTAACGAGAAAAACGAAGCACTCACTCGCTGATCGAATGTATATTTTCTGCTAGAGCTGAGAGAGCGGACCAAACAGGCGACAGAAACATATGCCGGCTGACATAAAATGTCTGACAATTCGATAGTTCGACAAGTTTCCGTTTCTCAAAGCATGACAATTCGACAAATATGTCGCGACAATTTTGTAAATTGTCGTGACATATTGTCAGAAATCTGTTTCATACCAACATGGAGGTGTGTCTCAAGTGCGAATTATAGGTGTTACATTTTATTTAATTACAGCAATATTTCTTAATCTACCCATTTTTTTTCCCGATTGATTTCGGTTGAAATACATGTGTTCCTTGATAACTTTGGCGCGATTGCTTCGCCATAACCAAATAATATTATCAACAGTTTGCAGATGTCTAATACAAGCCTTACCAGCTCAATACACATCTACAAACAATTTTCTGATCACCATTCGATATTATATTGTGTTGATTAATATAGGCTTCCTTAAAGGCTACTATATACAGTTCATAGATGATTACGCCTTATCAGCTCAATTCACATCTATAAACATTTCAGTATTGTTATAGTTTCTTCCTTAAATGTAAGAATGTTATTGGTTTTACGTCCCTTTTGACTACTGCGGTCTTCAGAGACGCCGGGGTGCCGGAATTTTTCACCATAGGGGATTTTTAACGTGCCAGTAAACTTACCGACACGGCTCCCTCACATTTGCGCACCCTCAAATGCCAACTGACTGCACCAGAATTCGATCCTGCAATCTTGGGGACAGCAGGCGAGAACGTTACCGCTGAGCCACGCAACCAGTCCTTCCTTAAATGCTACTATATACAGTTTATAGATGCTTTATAGCCTTATCAGCTCAATTCACATCTATAAACATTTTTCAACGATCATGTGGGTTTTTCTATATAGATTTATAAACTTAGATTAATATAGGCTTCCTTAAATGCTACTATATACAGTTTATAGATGCTTTATAGCCATATCAGCTCAATTCACATCTATAAACATTTCTGGGTTGTCATGTCATCCTTAAATGCTACTATATACAGTTTTTAGATGCTTTATAGCCTTATCAGTTTAATTCACATCTATAAACATTTCTGGTTTGATATTGTTGATCCTTAAATGCTACTATATACAGTTTATAGATGCTTTATAGCCTTATCAGCTCAATTCACATCTATAAACATGGACACTTACATTGTAGATTAGCCTATTATAGATTTCCTTAAGCAATACTATATACAGTTTATCGATACTTTATAGCCTTATCAGCTCAATTCACATCTATAAACATTTCTGGGTTGTTAGGTCTTCCTTAAATGCTACTATATACAGTTTATAGATGCTTTATAGCCTTATCAGCTTAATTCACATCTATAAACATTGCTGCCTTGATTTCATTCTTCCTTAAATGCTACTATATACAGTTTATAGATGCTTTATAGCCTTATGAGCTTAATTCACATCTATAAACATGTCTGCCTTGATATTGTTGATCCTTAAATGCTATTATATACAGTTTATATGCTATTATATACAGTTTATAGAAGCTTTATAGCCTTATCAGCTCAATTCACATCTATAAGCATGGACACTTACATTTTAGATTAGCCTATTATAGATTTCCTTAAGCAATACTATATACAGTTTATAGATGCTTTATAGCCTTATCAGCTCAATTCACATCTATAAACATTTCTGGGTTGTTAGGTCTTCCTTAAATGCTACTATATACAGTTTATAGATGCTTTATAGCCTTATGAGCTTAATTCACATCTATAAACATGTCTGCCTTGATATCGTTGATCCTTAAATGCTACTATATACAGTTTATAGATGCTTTATAGCCTTATCAGCTCAATTCACATCTATAAACATTTCACCACTCGTACTCCACTGGACACTTACATTTTAGATTAGCCTAATATAATTTCCTTAAGCAATACTATATACAGTTTATAGATGCTTTATAGCCTTATCAGCTTAATTCACATCTATAAACATTTCCCCACTTGTACTCCACTTGACACTTACATTTTAGATTAGCCTAATATAGATTTCCTTAAGCAATACTATGTACAGTTTACTGAAGCTTTACATCCTTTTAGCTTGATATAGATTTGTCAACCAAGTTAAATGAATCAAACCTCAGTTTTGTTTTTCCAAGGAACTGCCTACAATGGTGTAAAAGTAAGTAAACAAGTGAAACTTGCATAATTTGTTTTATTGAACATTTGCAACATTACCCGGAAGAAATACTTATTTTCATAATTCCCTGAATCACTCCTGCCCCTATCACCTATTATTGATCTATTAGCAAAGTAACAGCTGCCTGCAATTCAGGACATTTGGGTATGAATCCCAGGGTGCTCAACAGGTATGAATGCTTTAATAGGAGCCAATCAATATTTAGTCATTTCTATGAAAGTTCGAGAGCCCTAATATTGTCAATTTAGATCAAGGATACCCCATCGATGTCCCGTACATTACTCTTCAGTGCCTCATAGACTTGGAAGTCAACTGTCCAAGGATGTAAACAATTGTGCATAAGAATGACCAGAATGCAGGAGATTTTGAAGTCTTCCTTTATTACCGGTTCCCCAACTGTGTACTCGACTATTGTAAAGGACACTTTGTAATTATGCCTAAAGTTGTTATTGCGGCAGTTACTCTGCCAAGTTCACGCCACATTCGCGCTCTAATAAGGGAATTACCTTAACAGTCTTATAACTTTGCAATAATAAACAGAGTAGTTATAATGTTGGACAAGACAATTTTGCCAAAATCAATTTACCCCACTCCCCTAAAACCATTGGTCACTTACCTTCTGCAATTACTTTTAGTACTAAAATCGTTGGTCACTTACGGTAAATATCCACTTGTGTTGAATGCTAATTTTTGATGGTTTTCTTGGTTTTGGAGCACTTGCTTTTGATCTTGATCAACTTTAGATGTGCAACGGGTGACATATCCAGTGATTTAACAATTTACTTTCATATCTCCTTCATTGACTTTTTCGTATCTCACTAAACTAAAAGACTTATCGTCTATTATGTACAGTTTCCAGATGTGTTCTATACAGAGTACACTGAACAAATTTCTGCAAACATTAGAATTTCTTGAGTGTCTTAACTAATTTCTTATAATCTACTATATACAGTTTACAGATGTCTCGTAACTTTCTAGCTAGATATACACCTGTAAACATTCAACTGTATTTTCTGTTCTTTAATCACTTAACACTACTATGTACAGTTTATAGATGTTTTACAGCTTGATAAGCTCAATACACATCTATAAACATTTGACAGTCATTTAGCCCATTTGTCACATGCACATAAAACCTAAGCAGAGTTACAAACATAAGGTAGGCAAGTACCCAGAGAGGATGAAAGCTAGAGGCTTGTTTCCTATGAAAGGTCATAAAAGGGTGAAACCCAGAGGTGGATTAAGGCTAGAGGTTTGTTTCTTATGGAAATTTGATGGTTAAAGCAATCTGTACGTCTGTGGTCAATGCAGCTACAAACACAAATTCCTGTGATAATCCATCATGGAAGATCATGAAATTGAGCTAGGTAGATTGAAATGTTCAATTATATTCAATAAAGCTCACAAGATTTGGTATTCACTTTTCTCATGTCTACATGGAATTTTCTTCTGAAGAACTTGTATGTACTTATTTTGTTATGATGATGAAGATGATTGTTGCCTAAAGGGGCAGAACACATGTGACTGTAGAGCCTACTTTACAGCACCGTTTCTCCAACTTTAAAGTAAATGGCAAGTTTATTTAGTTGGCAATATCAAGTCTAAAATTTACAAAGATGCTGAAGTTAATGTAAGTTCAGATATGTAAGCCCCATTTACCATAATAGAAATTCAAACTACCATCAAACTAAACAGGACACTGGTTAAACAATTATTGTATCACGACAGTATTTAATTTTTCAGAGAATGAGTATTCTGAAATAATAACTCAATATAAAATATAAGAACAAAACATGCCAAATCACAGAAAATGAGATGAGCTTCAACTGATTTTGAACAAAAACACAAGATAAATACCTAATGTTATCTTTCCATACTGACAATGTTAAATTGTTACCAGAAGTTCTATCAATTTGAGTGATATGCGTTGACTATACTCAATATATTTAACCTCTTAAGTATCACATGCGGCCGACATCCATACGTGTAGGCCTGACTTGATACTGCACTGGATGTGGGAATGTTTGAAGCTGAAGAACGTTGGTTTCTTTTTATGTATGATCAATGTTTCCTTTTCTTTTTATAGTAACTGAAACAGTCTCGTTTCATTCCACATGAGTGTACTCAGCCATATATTTCTTCTGCTTCCTAAGGCACATTACTTGATGCTTCCAGTGATTATCAACGAGGATTTGTTTTATTTTTATAGAATTTGAAGAAGCGTCTCCTATCTGCTGCACTCTAGAGAACCTATGACTAATAACTTAAAATGTCAAATGAATATCTCGATAGTATGATCTGTAACCCTTCGATCCATTGGTATTTCAACAAAGTGATAACGCGTGAAAATAAATTGCCTCTTTCTCATAAACTAATTGTTATATCAAATTAGGGCGTGCATTAAAAGAATCATTGAATATTTTTCTCCAACTTTTCCATCCATAGTTTTCAAGGTCTTCTCCAACTTTTCCTACCATAGTTTTTATTGGATCATGAAAGAACCTAAAAAAATGCCAGTATCATTCTGTCTAAAGTTACATTAGGTTTTTTCCCTATCATTATAATAAAGGGAAAAACAAAAAATATCTGAGTCTCGGCTTTAAAAGTTTGCAAATAATTATCTCAGCTATACATTAAGAGAGAAAGAGGCAGTCGCATTTTTGTAGTGCTCGCACCTGATTCATTTCCGTCTGCTGGGCAATGCGACATTGAAATAGCCTAGGTCATTGAGGGGTTAATCAACCTGTTCATGTTTTGGGACTGTCAGACCAACATATCTCAGAAGATTCACAAAATCCACTTTGAAGATTCACATGTGTTGACCACTATTGCTTGATTTTCTAGATTATCAAAATCAAGCAAATCAGCAAAAACACCATTACCTTATACTATTTTAGAAAAATAACTATCAGATTAAATATATTAAGTTACATTTAAAAGCATTACAAGGCAGGTCACTCATATTAATAGAATTTTTCCAATAATTTCAAACTGGGTTAAGAATTACAAAAGAAAACTGCAAGTTTCTATCAAGATTGGGTCTCAGAATATTTAAAAATTAATTTACATTGCCACGATCTTAGTGAGTTAAAGAAACAGTTTTAGATAATGCTCACTCAGGTTCCGTTACTGTAAGTACAGTATTCGCATCTGTGACAATACAGTTGAGCTTGAGGTAAGAAAAGGTGTCAATAACTTACAAAATTAAAACGAAACTGTTAAACATGAATGGGGTTGATTAAGGTAGTGAAACTATACTGTTTCCTAAAAAAAAGTTCCACCCTAAAGTCTAGATTTTCAAAAAACATGAATTGTAAAAGAGGGGGGAATAATTTCCAAATAACTGTACATTATTGTAATGATTTCAATTTTGTTATTTCATCACAATTATCATACGATTTGCAATACAGTACATAGTAGCTCTGTCTACGGAACATTCATACCGTAAGTCTTACAACCTACTATTTATAATATATATATATATAATAGTTTAGAAACGGCTTACAGCTTGGATCAGCTGAATATGCACATCTATACATTCATTAGTTTATTTTACTATCTTTAAATTACATTCACAGCATTCCTTTCTTGCTCATCCATAATCCAGCGCATTTCAGCTTATTTTAAACAAATAATCTGAGTATTGCACTAGCACAGGCCAAGCCAACGCGAGCACTTAGGGCCCCTTCAGACGAGGCCACTAAGCAGCGCTTCCGTTCATAAATACTGTAGATAAATGAGAGCGTTCACACACAGCCACCGCCACAGAAGAGTGGCGCAGCAGACATTCTGTGTAGTTGACTTCGCCGCTGCTGACGGCCACAAAAAGTAGCGCTGCTCTTCGCGAAACCAGAAACTATATTGTTGGTTTCAGATGAGGCTGCAGCCACTCCACTAATTTAGTGGAGCGAGACAAACGCGACGGCAGCGCTACTAACGGCTCGCCCCATGGTCGTGTATTTTGCTATTCCCAGGTTTCTATTATTTCTTTTTTGCTGCAGGCTCAGGCCTGTATTTCAGAATATTGTTGCCGATACCATCTAAAAGCTCTTGAAATGAATTTCTGGACATGCGAAAGTACGCAAAGAACTTTTCGTCATCCTGTTGTAGATCATCGAATAAGGTATAGAACAGTCCTCGAGTCTGGCTTTCCAGAATTTTGTTTTCTGTTGAAGTTTCTTTCTCCTCTGTATGAGGAGCATGTCAAGAATGATATCACCTTCTACATCCATGTTTACTGGAAAACTGAAGAGGTCTCCACCCGGGTATCAAACACTAGCAGGGCTACCAACGCTTGATAGAAGCGCCACTAACGCTTGGTAGAGGCGCCACCAACGTGCCACGAAGCAGCGCTGCTAAGTGTCCTTGTCTGAAGGGGCCGTTAGTGCTTGCACGCCCCGATGCCGCACCAGTGCTTTTCCCCTCTATCCCCTCTTTCTCCACATTCAGGCTTGGATGATGAGCAATGGATCGCTAACCTCGCTTTCATGAAAGACATTACGGGGTATCTAAATGAAATATCTCGTTGCAAGGCAATAATAAATTAATCAGTACTATGTGTGATCGTATTGAAAGTTTCAAATTGCAGCTTGTGCTCTTTAAAGGTCAGCTGCAAGAAGAAAATTGGGACAATTTTCCCATCTATAAAATTCTTGAATGTAAGCACAGCACTTATGAACACATCAGTGAGTACACAAAAGTGTTGCAGCCATTGCATAAAGAATTTGAAGATAGGTTTGAAGAAATAAAACAAGTAAAACCAGCACTCCAAGTTTTCATGACGCCTTTTTCGGTGCGCCCAAAGGATGCCCATCGAGTCTCCAAGTTGAGCTAATAAAACTACAGTGCGATTCAATTTTGACAGACTGCTATTACCATTACAATGGTGATTTGATTTCATTTTATAAAAGCGTTGAGGAACAAGAATTCTCGAGGATTCATGCCCTTGCACTGAAATTTGTTGCTATGTTCGGAACAACATTCGTTTGTGAACGAATGTTTTCAAGTATGAATATTAAGAAAACAAAAACAAGGTCAAGATTGTCTGATGCTTCCTTGGAAGCTATTCTTCGGATTGTAACTCAACTGGCAAAACGAATGTTCCAAATATCGGAAAATTAGTGGCTTCAAAGCGATGCCAAAGATAAACAAAAAAATGTTGAAAATTAGTGCAAAAGCAAGAGCGCAAGAAAACTTATTGTCTGTACACAAAATTGGTATTATATATATAATTCGTTGAGGCCATCTAGGACCACGTTAAGTCTTGCTACATTTGGCAATTTGTTTCGCTTTCCTCTGAGCCCAGAATTCCCTCATTCTCTGTGAGTGGGCCATCTTGCGCTCCGCTGTCCAGGTGGTACCTTGTCTTCTTTTCGGGTTTGGTGTCTCGTCTCGGGTTAGCCCATTAGTCAGTATCTTTTTGCGGAAGAGATCTCTATCGAAGGCGTCGTCGGGTTTTAGCATTTTGAGGTCGTCTTTGGTATTCATAAACCAGGGCATAGTGGTTTTGGCATTATATTATTTCTAGTTTTCATACCGGTACGTCGCCTGACGCGCGCTGATTTGCCCAGCTCCATTCACCAAACAACAAAAACAAGACTCTCGCCTCGCTACACGTTTATCTCCTACCACTGCCACAACAGTGCTGTGTCTGGCAGTACAGCAGAGCACCAGTGCTCTTGCCGGTGCCGGCCAGGGCTCGCGAAGCACCCGAGTTGGCGTGGCCTGCACTAGCATGATTCTTATGATCTACTATGTACAGTTTATAGCTTCTTCGCTCAAACTTCAGTTTAAGGAGCTGAATCAGTCATCTGAACTGAATTAGAATAGCACAGATGGTTTTAATAATACTATGTACAGCTTATAGGCTCAATACACCTATAAACATTTACCGACAATGTCATAACAGTTGTGAGGAGGGGGGAAGTCAACAAAGTTTATGCATCTTACAAGAAAATTAACATTACTCCTATATCAGACCTTCTCAATAAGCAAACAGATCTCAAGTGGCCCATCGTAAAGAATGTCACACACAAATACAAGAAGGTCAACAGGACAATTAACAGAAATTAAATCTATCATGGGGGTACTTAGTCCCAAAACATTGCATGTGTCACACCAGTAATTTGCCTAAATGTGGAGAACACCTGCCTCTTTTCATAATAGTTTCTTAACATGGGTTCCAACAAACTGGTGCCCTTCATGATCAACACTCGCAGAGAATCTTGACAGGGAAGAAGGGAAGGACGAAAATCAGGAGGATACAGTTGATACATCAATGGAAAGGTTGTTATTTAAATAAAATGAATTTTCCTGAAAAAAAAAAAAAAAAAAAAAAAAAGCCAAGCCCCTCCCCATCAACTGTAATTTACATATAAGTGAGATCAACATAGAAATGTAACATTTTCCTGAACATAGGTTTATAGAAATCTGATAGTATTTGCTAATTTCCCTGCACATCCTAACTACATTTCCATTCAAACATTTGCCAGCACTGTTTTATCCAACAACTGATGCATTGACCTAAATAAATTGACATTTTCATAGTAACTCATTATTATTATTAAATTTTTATTTGTTTAAAATATAAATAAGAACACCCTTTGATGGGGCGACATGAACCAACTGGTGAAGAAATTTAGACAACTATTATTTAAAGCAGCTGTGATTGGATGTATCACAGCAGCAACCTTGGGATTTCTAACACTGAAGATATCAGTAGCTACTGTATTGTAATTTTTTGAAGTATGGATTTTAAAATTATGTTTAATAATTTGTTTGATGTTACTGATATTGTGCTAATCTATTTTTTAGATTGTAAAATATATTCTCATAATTATTGTGTACATTTGTCATTATTTATATAACTATCAAAACAACGATAATCCAAAATCAGATATGGGACAATAGCACAGGGCCACTAGACCGAGCGCAACTGATGGTGTTCTGAAATACCACAGGCATAATGGAGCGTTAAAAATATTTAAAAATGAAGCATTTGTTGTTCCTCATTCACACGTCTTACAATCTAATATATACAGTTTACAGATGCTTTATAGCTTGTTAGCCCAATTCACATCTGCAAACATTATGTAATCTTTGTGTTTTAATTCTAGAACCTGAATTCAACATTAATTAATTGTTCCTCACAGGCATATGTACCTAAATCCTTATCCATTACTATGTACAAGTATCACCCTCTCTGACCCACCTCACCTCAATCCTAGCCTAAATCTTACCACCTAATATGTACAGTTTACAGACGTTTTGTAGAGTCTTTGCTCAAAATACATCTGTAAACATTGTCGAGATTTCAACATATATCTATAAATGTACGTGCATTATACAAATTAATCCTAATTATTTTAAATAGTGTAAATGGAATATTTGTTCCCTTAGCGTAACTCTTACCATCTATTATGTACAGTTTACAGACGTTTTGTAGCGTCTTTGCTCAAAATACATCTGTAAACATTGTAGTGATTTCAAGATAGATCTATAAATGTACGTGCAATATACACATTAATCCTGATTATTTTAAATAGCCTGAATGGAACATTTGTTCCCCTAGCGTAACTCTTACCATCTAATATGTACAGTTTACAGACGTTTTGTAGTGTCTTTGCTCAAAATACATCTGTAAACATTGTGGAGACTTCAACATAGATCTATAAATGTACGTGCATTATACACGTTAATCCTAATTATTTTAAATAGCCTGAATGGAACATTTGTTCTCCTAGCGTAACTCTTACCATCCATTATGTACAGTTTTACAGACTTTTGTAGTGTCTTTGCTCAAAATACATCTGTAAACATTGTGGAGACTTCAACATAGATCTATAAATGTACGTGCATTATACACGTTAATCCTAATTATTTTAAATAGCCTGAATGGAACATTTTTTCCCCTAGCGTAACTCTTACCATCTAATATGTACAGTTTACAGACGTTTTGTATAGTCTTTGCTCAAAATACATCTGTAAACATGGGATCCATAACTCTATTATGTACGTGCATTATACACATTAATCCTAATTATTTTAAATAGCCTGAATGGAACATTTGTTCCCCTAACTCTTACCATCTAATATGTACAGTTTACAGAAGTTTTGTGGCGTCTTTGCTCAAAATACATCTGTAAACATTGTGGTCATTCGATGCAGATCTCTAAATGTCTGTGCATTATACACATTAATCATATTTATTTTAAAAATCTAAATGGAACATTCCTTTCCCTAGTATAACTCTTACCATCTAATATGTACAGTTTACAGATGTTTTGTAGCATCTTTGCTCAAAATACATCTGTAAACATAGTGGTCAATTCAATGTAGATCTATAAATGTCCGTGCATTATACAGATTAATCCTAGTTATTTTAAATAGCCTAAATGGAACATTTGTTCGCCTAGCGTAAGCTTACCATCTAATATGTACAGTTTACAGATGCTTTATAGCGTTTTTGCTCAAAATACATCTGTAAACATTCATAAGTGTTGTGAAGGAATCTGAACTGAATTGTACAGATCTTTCTGAATTATTTTTAAAAGAACTTATGTAACAACTCGTGATACATCTATAGACGCATCTACGATTTCTCTTTACACTGGATAACCTAAATGGATAATTATTTATCAAGCAAACATAACCCACATATTTACAATCAACTATATACAGTTTGCATATGATTCATAGTCTTTTAGCTTATTATACACCAGTAAACATTGTGCAATTGATGGATATAGATGCTCTTACTTATTACGAAGTACTATGCACATGTTAAGGGTTGTCAACGTGAAACAGGCTGCTGTCTAGAAACTAACACAATTCCCTCCCTGGCTTCAACGGGAGCAATTTCCTAGAGTCTAATGTATTAAGATCTATATTTGGTTTCTTTCTTGGCATGATGGGTTATAAAAAGTGTTTTCATGTTACAATTCTATTTTAAATCACTTCCAGGGGCAACATATCTATTCTACTTGAAAGTTTTCATTTGAATGTTTTTCCTGGCCTTGCCCCCCTGATAGCCTACTGAGAAAGACTCTTAAATCTTTAGAACTGACACTGGATACTATGCTATGTTGGCTGAACTGTTAAAAGATATTTTTGTTCAGCATAAAAAGCTCTACAGAAACGTCCACGATACATCTTTAATCCATAGTCCACTGGAAGGGTTTTTATGTTGTAATCAGTAACAAATGTTTTACATACTCATACCTGCCAACCTATCTGACAAATCGGGAGATTTTGAAGACTATCGATGTATAATCATATTTCTTAGCCATATTACCGAGGAACTGACAAAATCACTCAGATCGAAAAATCACAATAGCCTATCGGATATTAATGCCAACAACATCGAAGTTATACATAAATAATGTCACGTGTTAAACAGATACAATATTCTGCAGCCTTCAACTACCTCTCACCCTCAGGCTATAATGAAAACTTCTAGGATCACGCCCTGAACTAACCATCGACTATTTCAAAGAGGTACAATATTCAAATTCAACTAAGCGGTACGAGTAGTAATGGAGAATTATCTATAAATCATCGATATGAAGCGAAACTGCGGAATCGAAACACACTACACGTAAAAATCGATCTGTCCGATGGATGACTGGAGTTTGTCACTTTTAGTCTGAAATTACGCATGATATTTTTGAAAAATTGGAGATTTAATACGTTAAGTGGGAAAGCGGGAGAAGTGGTGCAAAATCGGGTGTCTCCCGCCTAAAACGTGAGAGTTGGCAGGTATGCATACTCCAACATTACAGAGGGCTAAGTTATGTAATTAAGACTTTTTTGTAAAATGTTCTATGGTGAATACAAGTATTAATGAAATATTGAAACATAGCCTACCTTTAACGGTTTAGCCAGCTAAGTTACAAAGGTGAACGGACATTGTTTTTTTGTTGTTCAAATTCACTTCATTTGTTTTTCTCGGCTTTCTTTAGTGATAGATGAAGGTTTCTACGGCTTTCTTTAGTGATAGATGAAGGTTTCTACATGTATAAACCTTGTCCGTTCAGTAATTTTTGAGATTAGCCTGGACAAAATCTGAGACTTTATAGTATACTATATATAGATATCACAATGACAGTTCTACACACATTCACTTTGACAGTTCAGACACCCGTCCCAGAGCTGCGTAAGCTTCCCTATACCCTCCGTGAAGGACACTGGCTGCTGGTGAAACCACTTTCCTACAGCATCATGAAGAGCTTGACCAGTGGTGAAACACTTATTCTTCAGGAACTTCCTCAATGGACCAAACACATAGCCGCAAGATCTAGACTGTAAGAGAAGATTCACCAGCATCCAGTGTCCTTGGTTGGTTCCTCAGTTTAGGGGCTGCGACAACACTCATGTAGCCCCGTGTACTTTGGGTGTGTGTAGAATCTGTCTGACAACCGGTGTTAATTGTGATGGCTGTATTAGTGTGTGTTATCTGTAATTCAGGTAGGGATTGCAGACTATCAATTTTAAGTAGTTCCTACTTTTGCTACCAAATGCTACCGTAAACTACACCTATCCGTGAATTTGGCTACTAGACGCCACCGCGACCGGCACATGGTGGTGAATGTCTAAACTATTTATTTATCGTATGGCTTTTAGTGCCGGGAGTGTCCAAGGACATGTTCGGGTCGCCTGAGTCTGTAGCTGCTTCCAGCGGACACCCTTAGGGTGAGCTACAAGTTCCGTTCAATTTCAAGTAGTTCCAACTTTCGCTACAAGATATCAATGAAACCTAGTGGTGAAGGTCGGAACTTTGACAGATGATGATGATAATTGTTGTTTTAAGGGGCCTAACATCTAGCTGCTCACATGTTTAGTCTGTGGAAGGTTCTTTTACATGCCATAAATCTATGACATGGGACCGCTGGCTTTACTTCCCCTCCGAAAGAAGGCATACTGAAAGATTTTTAACGCTCTTAAAAAATCCAACGACTTCAGCCGGGTTTGAACCCACTATCTGGGGCACAGCAGTTCAGCACGCTACCAACTACGCCACCGAAGCCGTTAATGTTGGAACTACTAGAGTGTTAAACATATCTAACCTACAAATTTAGCTTCACATAATTGTAGTTAGTGGAAGGTTCTTTTACATGTCATAAATCTATGACATGGGCCCGCCGCTTTACTTCCCCTCCGAAAGCATACTGAGGGATTTTTAATGCTCTTAAAAAATCCGAAGACTTCGGTAGTGTTTGAACCCGCAATCTTGGGCATAGAAGCTCAGCATGCTACCAACTAGGCCACCGAAGCCTCTATCCAGTGCCCTTGGCAGAGGGTGAAGGAAACTCATTCTGCTTTGGTACAGGTGACTGAACAGTGAAGGTGAATATTTGTAGATTCCCTGAGACAGTCATCGTGTTTATTTCCCAACAAGCAACATTGTTCACAGAGGGTGTAGAGAAATCTATTCTGCATTGGTACAAGTGGAGGTGAATATCCATAGTTTCCTCAGACTGTCATTGTGTATTTTGTCCAATACATTTTGTGTTCAATTTTTCATTTGAACAACACATTTCATGATCACACACTTAAAACATGATCATAATAAAAAGTGCACTGCTTGCCATACAAAACCCACAATAATGAAATAGTGGCAATACTGGGACGTGAAAGTGAAAATGCACATGAAAACTGATGCGATGGCTAGCCAATACTGACATCAATTCTGAAGGATGAATCGATATTTGCTGGTTAATTTCAAACAAGACCAACTACAATACTACATTAACCCTCTTAGTGCCACGCGCCAATCAGATCGGCTCTCGCTGCTCGCGCCAAAAGTGCCAAAGCTGATTGAATCGGCGCGCTGTTTATCTTATTTCTGTAGGCATATGTCCGTGATTATTTCAGGCTACTGTTGGAAAGGTGAGGTTCCAAGCTTGCCTGTACGGTGTCTATTTTTTTTCCTTCGAAGTCCGTTACGCGATAGGTTTGAGTTTGTAATCACGCCCTCCCTTTGCGCTCCCCCAATCACGCAAGTTCCCGCCAAAATTGTGGTGCAATTGTTTTCTTCTTGTTGAAGTTTTCTGCCTACAGATGTATCTAAGGACTTCATACAGTTGGAAACTTAGTGTTTTCTTTTTTAATATGACTCTTAGGTGTCCTTAATTTAGTCTCAAAATTGATTTTTTTACAAAAAAAAATGAACAATTATCAGAATAACTTCAATTAAAAAGATTTAGATGCAGTATTTACTTTACGGACATAATTTATGAAAGAATGAGGTATTGGTTATAAAACAAAGCAAAAATAATGATTCTATCATTGACAATGTGGTATTTATGGTTGTTTTTTTTCGAATAGTCTGCATGATCATTGAAAATGGCTTGGCATTCTTGGCAAGTATTTCAGGAAATGGCTTGGCACTAAGAGGGTTAAGGTCCGAGGATTCTAGTTGGTCATGTTACGACATTCCATAACTATTGACGTATCTCTTCAGTTAATTGATGATCAATTACTTTGATCTACTACTATAGTAAAATACTTATATGATTTATATTTTAAAATGTTGGTATTGTATGGGTTGGAATTTTCTTATCAACAGAAAGCAGGCCTTCATGACAACATTGTGCACAAGTACAGGTATATGGAATAAACAATTGATACTTGAGCTTAAGTGCCAATGTTCTTTACTTTCATCAGACCACATGAATGTTCTTAAAATCTACTATATACAGTTCACAGAAGTGTAACGGCTCTCAGGCACCTACAAGACTGTGAACATTACGGACACTGCAACGCTTTCTTATACTTAAATGATTAGACGAGGTCTTCCTTAAATGCTACTATTTACAGTTTATAGATGCTTTACGCCTTCTCGGCTCAATTCACATCTACAAACATTTTCAATCATTGATTATTTTTCTATGCAGATTTATAAACTTAAATTAATATAGGTTTCCTTAAATACTACTATATACAGTTTATAGATGTTTTATAGCCTGATGTTATGTCTTCCTTAAATACTACTATAGACAGTTCACAGAAGTGTAACGGCTCTCAGGCACCTACACGACTGTGAACATTACGGACACTGCAACGCTTTCTTATACTTAAATGATTAGACGAGGTCTTCCTTAAATGCTACTATTTACAGTTTATAGATGCTTTATGCCTTATCAGCTCAATTCACATCTATAAACATTTCCAACCATTGATTATTTTTCTATGTAGATTTATAAACTTAGATTAATATAGGTTTCCTTAAATGCTACTATATACAGTTTTTAGATGCTATATAGCCTTATCAGCTCAATTCACATCTATAAACATGCCCGGCTTGTTAAGAGTTTCTTCCTTATATACTACTATATACAGTTCACAGAAGTGTAACAGCTCTCAGGCACCTACACGACTGTGAACATTACGGTGACTGCAATGCTTTCTTAAGACTGATATACTTGAATTGTTAGAAGAGGCCTTCCTTAAATATTACTATGTACAGTTTACGCCTTTCAACCTTACCAACTCAATTCACATCTATAAACATACTTTCGGCTCAATACTTTTAACCTTGCGGTATTATCCTACATTTAACATATTAGTTCTATATAGATTTCGTTAAACTCTACTATGTACAGTTCATAGATGTTTTACAGCGTAAGTAACTCAATACACATCTATGAACATTCTTTCAATACTCCTCTTAGATACCTTGCGGCATTATCTTACATTTAACATTTTAGTTCAATATACACACAGATTTCCTTCAACTCTGCTATGTACAGTTCATAGATGTTTTACAGCTTAATTAGCTCAATTACACATCTATAAACAATCTTCAATATGTGGGACACTTAAGTACCTTCTGGTATAATTCTTCGGTAAACATTTTAGTTGAACATTACCTCAAGAACTACTATCTAGCAGAGCTAGAAAATATCATTAAAGGGAGAGGAGGCTTGTTTTCTATGAATTATGTCAAGGGAGTGAAACTCAAGATATGCAGTAAGACTAGAGGCTTGTTTCATCTGAAATATAACAAGGGGGTGAAACTCAAGATGTGCAATAAGACTGGAGGTTTGTTTCTCATGAAAATATTATTATAACTTTGTGCTATACATCTGTGGCCAATGCAGTTACAAACACAAATTCTTGTGATTATCCATCGGGAATGACCATAAATCTTACTGGATTTTGATAAGAAGAACAATATGTTCATAATATTCACTAAATACACGTAGGATTTAGTACCTTCTTGTGCTGACATGCAGCTGATGTAAATACTGTGCTTCTATAAAAGGTAAAGTACTTATTGTTGTGTGTGCAGGAACTAACTTAATTGGCAATGAATGGGGTTGTGATGTTTGAGAAATTAAGCAGTCACTCCTTTTCAAAAAATGTACAATGTGTAGTATTCATTTACAATTGAATAAGTTATAAAAAAAAAAGCAGGATATTTTTTTCTCCAAAATTATTGTCTATTATTCTGACTTAATGATTTTATTGTCATCTCATCCCAAACGATGTCTATGGTTTGCAATAGATAGTAGTTCTGCCCATGAAGCATTCATACATTTGGTCATACAACCTACTATACTCTGTATTTCCAGAGTAAGAACCTGGCATATTTGGCGGGAACGGTCGTTAAATGGCCGCCACGGGCTCCTATTGGCTGGATTTTGACAATTAGCACCACACGTTGCCAGCGCATTGCTCATGATTCAGTCGCTTGTTAACTGCTGTCTGTGTCCGAGTTAAGTTTCATTGTCATTGTTTCGTTTACTTTTAGCATAGAGTTCGCAGCAGTCGATAATAACTTACGAGTACAGCACAAGTTATTGTTTACTGTCATACCGTAGTGTTCCAATTACCGCCCGTCATTCAATAGCCTACAAATCGACAATGTAAAATCACGGCAATAATGTTACCACAGAGCGGATTGTTTGTGTACTTGGCGCTAAATACTTCTTTACCTTAACATTAAGTTTGTGGAATCACAAAAGTTATTTTGTATTAACCGTACTGAGTTGTGGTACAGTGAGTGAGTGAGTGTGCTTGGTGTTACCATGATATTGTTTTCGTGTTTTGTGTTCAACTGCTGTGAACTGTGAATGACCTCCACCCAGAATGTTGTTTCATCTTGAAGGATACTCATTGCATGGTGAGTGTTGATATATTCATTGTATTTTGTATTATATTTGTATAGCTGTCGAATTTTTGGCCTCTTTCTCGTATTTATTGAATAACGGTGATAAAGATAGCATAGCTTCGGTGTGGTATTCATGTACCGTATTTCTCTATTTGAATGTCCTCGGCGTTGACTCAGGATCGACATTTACATTATATTACACATAATAGTACCAAAATAATGTTCGATGTGTAGCCCTGTGTAATATTCGAATCGGCTGATCTACATCAACAATAAAAATTTGGCAACACAGCTCAGCTGTTCCAAGCTCCCGCCATTTCCTTCACATTCTTTGGTTTGAAATACAGAGTATAGTGTTCAGTTCAGAAACTTGTTACATCTTGTACAGCTTAACACACACATCTATACACACTTAGGCATAATCCACCACATTTAACTTACCGTACTTTAAACAAAGAGCATCCTTTGCACTAGCATACTTAAACTGATTCTTATGATCTACTATGTACAATTTACAGATGATTTATAGCTTCTTAGCTCAAAGTTCATCTGTAAATATTCATGATTCTGGGATCGTCGTCATCTGAACTGAATAGTACAAATGGTCTTAATACTACTATATACAGTTTAAAGGTGCCTTACAGCTTGGTCAGCTCAGTACACCTATAAACATTTACTGACAATGCCATAACACAGTTGTGAAGGGAGGAAAGTCAACAAAATTGAACATCTTACACCACTTCTATACTGGTCACAATACACAGATGAAATTTACAACAGGCAGGCAAGTATGATGTATAACTGAGAAAATGTACAAATGAAACTTTTACAATATTGTTTTTAGTTTATTTATTTATCGTATGGCTTTTAGTGCTGGGAGTGTCCGAGGACATGTTCGGCTCACCAGAGGCTGTAGCTGCTTCAAGCGAACACCCATAGGGTGAGCTACAAGTTCCGTTCAATTTCCAGTAGTTCCAACTTTCGCTACCAGTGTTCCAACAAAATCTAACCTAGAAATTTAGCTTCACACAAGTTTAGTCTGTGGAAGGATCTTTTACATGCCATAAATCTATGACATGGGACCGCCGGCTTTACTTCCCCTCCGAAGGAAGGCATTCTGAAGGATTATAACACTCAATCCGACAACTTCGGCCGGGTTTGAACCCGCTATCTTGAGCACAGGAGCTCAGCATGCTACCAACTATGCCACTGATATCCCAAAGCAATCAATGGAGTGGCAAAATACATCTCCAATGAAACTAAATTTCAGGCGGACTATCTCAACTTGCAAGAATATAGCAACAGTTTTCTGGGATGGACATGGACTTCATGCCACTAGGGCCAATTAACGCAGTTGCATACTGTGCAACCTTGATGAAAACTTGCAGCAAAACCCCGTATTAATGCCATGGCCTTCAGTATTTCGGAGTGATGAAGCAACATCTCATATTGAATTGCTTGGCCGGCAACAATTCTATCAGCCACCTATATCCCTAACCTTGCAACCTAGTGATTAATATCTCTTCATTTGCCTAAAAAGGTTCCATGTTGGGAGGCGTTTGCACACCGTCGAGGAATCAACAGTTCAGAAATGACAGGCGAAATACTTCTTTGGCGCTTTTAAGAAAAACTTATCTCAAATATGACAAAAGATAAACAAAACGGGAGACTGTGATAAAGTAGCTGAACTTCTAAACAACAAGATAAAAATAAATTGACCAAAAATATTATTTTATTGCCTTATTTCCTTACAAAACTGTCCTTATTTAAATAACTACATACAGGGTATCTTATGTACCTTTGGAGAATGATAGGTCGTGTAGGGGGCAGGTATAGAAGTAATTTGAGATAGGGAACTTGGGGTCGGAGCGGCCTCCTTAACCCCTAAAATAAGGGTTGATTCTGGCCCTCCACCCTGTAAGTTAGGCAACCGACCCAAGCCTCTATTAACTTTCTCAATCCTTTAACTCTTGGCAAGATTCATTTCAGCACGTGGCGCTGGCGTAATGGATAGCGTGCGAAAGACCGGTAGTCCTGGGTTCGATTCCGGGCTTGGGCAAAATCAGCAATCGTGCGAAATTAAACTGAACTTAGTAGTTTATGTCAACTGCCCGACTGTTGTTCTTTAAAACTGTACGCCCGCACTCTCTTCTCTGCCATAGCACCAGACTGTATCATGTGACTATAATACGACAAATAACATTTAAAAAAAAGTTTTGCCCAAGCCCAGAATCAAACCCGGGACTATCGGCCTTTCGCACCGCAACGCTATCCATTACGCCAGCGCCACATGGTGAAATTAATCCTGCCAAGAGTTAAAGGATTGAAAAAGTTAATAGAGGCTTGGGTCAGTTGCCTAACTTACAGGGTGGAGGACCTGAATCAACCCTTATTTTAGGGGTTAAGGAGGCCGCTCCGACCCCAAGTTCCCTATCTCAAATTACTTCTATACCCGTCCCCTACACGACCTATCATTCTCCAAAGGTACATAAAAGACACCCTGTATAGTTAGTATATCTTGTACAGCTTGTTAGCCCTAAACACACGTGAAAATATTATGAGGGGCATTCAAGTTCCGTCAATTTATTCAACAAGGAAGCTGTATTACAAAATCAATAAGCACGTGGCCATGACAAAGGACCCTCTTTTTTGACGGATAGGGCAAGAGCAGAGGAGTACAGATGCATGCGCCGAAAGCCAAAGCAGAGAGAATCAGCAGATCAGCGTACCCGAGTTCATTCAAGTGCAAACATGGCACCAAGGCAAGTGCTGGAAACATGTCACAAATGGAAGTGCCTGCTGTCGTGTACGCATGGGACTAGTGTTTCAGATATTGATCACCGCCCACAGAGAGTCTATGGAGACTATGACGTGTCCTGTCATTGTGGTTGGGTAATGGTGTTCAATGTTTAGAGAAGGGAAGCAGAGAGTGGTAGCAGAAGATCAATATGGGGACCCCTCCACGCTCATGACTGCAACAAGCATCGACAGAGTACAGGAAATGGTGTCTGACGTCGCATCAGCATTGGGTGTTGGACGTGCTCAAGTCCATCATATTATTCACGAAGTGTTAGGATATCGGAAGGTGCCAGCAAGATGGGTGTAAGACACCGCATCCCTGATTACAAGACTACAAAAATGGCAGTAACCCTTGAACACTTGTGACAGTACGAGTCCAAGGGCAATGACTTCCTGTCTAGGATCATCACAGCGGATGAGACATGGGTGCATCACTTTATCCCACCTCACCTGTTCAGGATCGTCAAAGTGGATGAGACATGGGTGCACCTCTTTACTCTGGAGACCAAGGCCTCCTCAATGACTTGGGAACATCCCAGCTAACCATGAAGAACTTCTTGAAATCGCTGGACACCAAATTTTACCAGGAGGTTTCTTGGAATTGATTTCACATGTGACAAATATATTAATGCATCCTCAAATTTCAAATATATAGAAAAATTGAAACAGTTAGCTCAATCCTGGATCTTTTGGGTAACAGTTATTCAAAAATGTATCAATGTCAGTGACGATTATGTGGAAATATATCAAAAGGTTTATCTTTTGTTGTGACAATGCGTCTTCACTCATTGTAATACAGCTTCCAAGTCAACACAAATGATGAAACATATACGGAAAGCCGCTCATACATCCTCAATGTATCTTAACTCTAAGACCTGAAAAGAACAAATGATGTTCCTCAGAGGCATAGATAACCTAATTTCTTAAAATATAATATATACAGTTATTTTGAAGAATGTGGGCCTTTATCACATCTACAAATATTCTACAATGTTTCTGAGGGTTTAACATAAATTATTTCTCTCAGGAGTATAACACGTAACTTCTTACAATCTAATAATTACAGTTTACAGATGCTTTAAAGCATCTGAGCCCTACTCACATCTGCAAACATTTCGAGACATTTATGTTTTAATCCTAAAACCTGAATAGAACGTTACTTGTTCCTAACCGGCATATATAACCTAATTTCTTAAAATCTACTATATACAGTTTACAGTTGATTTAAAGCATCTGAGCCCTATCCAAATCAGCAAACATTTGAAGATATTTATGTTTTAACCGTAAGACCTGTTCCTCTCAGATGCAGATAACCTAGTTTCTTTTAATATATTTTATACATTTTACACATGACTGAATATCCACCTATAACCTTATCCCTTAGCTCTTAAGTTTCTGAATTGTTTCTTAATGGTTAACCTCTATTATGTACAATTATAGATGTCTTACACCTTGTATCAGCTCATAAACATCTATAAACATTTTAATAATGAAGCTTTTATTTTTGTTCGACCACAACAAATGAGAGTATTTGTACAAAAAACATATACACAACTAAACTTCTTACAAGTTACTATATATAATACAATCCACTAATGCTTTATAGCTGGGGATACCAAATGGCCCATTCATTTCCAATTGTTTGAAAAGATTTAGAAAATTACATAATATTGAACTCTTAGCAAATAACTCACCTGGCAACACTATCTCTGTTGCACTGCTATGCTTCAACACAAGCAATGGGAAATGACTCTGCATTGCACAACCAACCTACCATTTTCACATTAATGATTATTTTTTGTGATATAAACTTTTGTTATAAAATTTGTGGGGGCACCTATTCGCAAACATCCATATTCTTCAGAAGAAATTTAAAGAATGTTACAATAAGATCTGATCTTTCTAAATGTACTGTAGTTTGACTGTGTGCTGTGAGCATTACCAAATTTGAATGATTTGAAACAATACAAATAATCAGATCCATTACATATGTGTTATAATTCTTTTTTTAAATCCTAATGGTGATGCACAGTAATTGTTAATAAACCAATTGTGACTCAATACTGCTAGGGAGTTACACTCTACCAACACATTTTTTAAAGAATATTAAAGGAAAAGTGTTGCTGGTTGTGCAATGTAAGTGTTGGTGTAGGAAACACCAAGTTTGGAGACCCTTGATTTATAGCTTCATAGCTTATATTATTGATTCTATCATACCTTAAGTCTACATGTACAGTTTATAAAATTCTGACAGCTCGTGACAGCTCAATTCACATCTATAAACATTTCCAGGCTTATTTCGTACAGGTTTATCAATATTCAATATTTGTCAGGTTAGTCCTCATGTGAACCTACCTTGTCAAGCTACTATCATACCTGCCAACTTTCAAAAATAGAAACCCAGAAGATCCCAAAGCACAAAAATTTAACGTGTACATGCGTCGCAAGGTCTTAAACATAGCAAGAAAAGACTACAGGCAAAGAGATTACAAACTCTTGGTGATGTGAGACTATCTAATTCGTTTGCCAGTTTCCAAAAAATATTACAATTTTTTCAAAAAATATTGCAATTACGGTACATCAAGAACACACATAATTGGGAACAGTTCACACATTACACAAACATGAACTTTTCTGCACTTTGATCTTGCAAGTCACAGAACACTGGCTATATTCCATCACGGGTTGGAGAGGAAAGATGGAGACGAGTAGCTTTCTTCGCTTTCTTCAGAAATTCTGGAGGAAAACTATTCATGTAACTTGGACCACTACTTCTTGTTTTGAAAAAAGAAATGGATCCCACAGTTTCATTGCACATGGAGGACCTAGACTGATTTTGGTTCTTTTTCACCAAGCTGAACACACGCTTACACTAAGCATTGCTGTGCAGTAGTCAAAACAGGAAGCATTAGCCTGGATATCCTGGATAATCTGCGAGACAGGATTATCGATAAACTTATCGGTCGACTTTCAAACACTCTCATCTCAGAATAGCAGCTATTATCGAAAATCAAAACTGAAATGCGATTTGGATGCAGAGAACGGAAACAAGCCTCGGAGTTGAAAATCCGGAAAAACAAAAACAAAACAAAACCTGTTTATCCGGAAAACACCCCAAAAATTCGGAACTCTTCCGGGAAAACCAGAAAACTTGGCAGGTATGTACTATATACAGTTTGCAGATGTCTTCGAGTGTTTGCCCTATTCACATCTGCAAACATGGTTTCTTCAATATACCAGTCACTATTACACAATCTAACATCTTACAATCTACTATATACAGTCTGCAGATGCCTTCAGAGTCTGTTCGCCCTATTCACATCTGCAAACGTGGTATCTTCATTATTCCAGCCACTATTACACAATCTAACATCTTACAATCTACTATATACAGTCTGCAGATGCCTTCAGAGTCTGTTCGCCCTATTCACATCTGCAAACGTGGTATCTTCATTATTCCAGCCACTATTACACAATCTAACATCTTACAATCTACTATATACAGTCTGCAGATGCCTTCAGAGTCTGTTCGCCCTATTCACATCTGCAAACGTGGTATCTTCATTATTCCAGCCACTATTACACAATCTAACTTCTTACAATCTACTATATACAGTTTGCAGATGTCTTCCGAGTGTTCGCCCTATTCACATCTGTAAACATGGTTTATTCATTATACCAGTCACTATTACACAATCTAACATCTTACAATCTACTATATACAGTCTGCAGATGCCTTCAGAGTCTGTTCGCCCTATTCACATCTGCAAACGTGGTATCTTCATTATTCCAGCCACTATTACACAATCTAACTTCTTACAATCTACTATATACAGTTTGCAGATGTCTTCGAGTGTTCGCCCTATTCACATCTGCAAACATGGTATCTTCATTATTCCAGCCAATATTACACAATCTAACTTATTACAATCTACTATATACAGTTTGCAGATGTCTTCGAGTGTTCGCCCTATTCACATCTGCAAACATGGTTTATTCAATATTCCAGTCACTATTACACAATCTAACTTCTTACAATCTACTATATACAGTTTGCAGATGTCTGAACAGCACATCTGTCCCATACACATCTGCAATCATTCAATGGCCTCTTTACACCTGGATCAGAACAATACATTCACTGTTCTTCTCAAGTAAACATAATCTAAATTCTTACACCCTAATATATTATACGATTTACAGATACATTATAGCTAGAATTCATGACTTTTAGCAGTAGCGATCATTTAAAAATTTGTCCAAATTTTAACAAATTGAGTCTTAGAATTTTATGATCACAAATATATCGATTTTAGCAATTTTGAGTTTGAGAAAAAAAAAAAAAAGAGAAAAATACAATTTTCCTTCATTAATTCTTGTACACTTTACCTGGCATATTATTGAAAATATATGATTTTCGTACCTTTCTGGAACTCATTAGGAATTGAAATTACTGTCAATTATCACTGCTGCACCGGAAATATTTGTTATATTACATAATAAAATGTTTTTATTTCTTGCTCAACGACTGCAGCCCTGTTTCTGAGGTGCATGAGGTATCTTCAACTGTTGCACACATTGACGTCAGTTCATTGTTGTCAACATGTGGGATACAAAATATACCACACAACACAAATAATATTGTAATTTGTGAAAAAGCATTAATTGGCAAAACCATTGGCCTGGATAAAAAATATTGATGCGCGACTACCCCCACTGTGCGTGATAAAAACCAGGGGTGTATACAGGGTCTTTCATATAAAGTAAGAACGGCGAGCGGCGGTTTTGTCATTCGCTGCTGAAGCCGGCTTGGCCGAGCTTGTGACGCTCCACGGCCCCCTGCTGTAGTATTGAAAGCGCGCGCATAGTACAAACTTGACCTTGCAATAAGCGTGCAGGTGTTGTCAGTCGCCAGTCTGAACCACAGCTGCTAACATGTTGAGACAGTTATCATTGCAACATCGTACTTTTGTATATAAAATTTATTTAAATTACGATTCGGCTCGGCGTGTACGTGAAGCATTTGTTCAGCAATTTCCTGATGAAGTGCCACCTTCACTAGCACAGATTCACGTAATTGTAAATAACTTTGACACTACTGGTTCAGTGCTCAATAAAAAACACAAAATAAAAAATCAGAAAAAATACAGTGGCATGACTCACTCGCGTCAGCCAAAATGTGGTTACCAGATACAATGCCTGTATAACCCAGGAAGGACGACACTTCCAGCAACTTTTATAAGGTAATATTTCATAGAGGATTGTACACACGCTTAGAGCAGGGGGCCACGGCTCGCTACAAGCTCGGTCAAGGCCACCACACTAGCGGATAACAAACCCGCCGCTTGGCGTTCTTACTTTATATGAAAGACCCTGTATATGTTCGCTAACGCACCAAGCAATTATTCGTCTATGGAAAAACCATGGGTCTGGATGAAAATTATTGATGCGTCTTAGCATACGGGAGAATATAGATACATGTTATTTTAAATAACTGGTGCACACGGGTGTCTCGAGAGGGATTTGTTTCGAAGAGGTGCTTTGAATGGAACTTGGCGCTTTTTTGTTTTATGATACCGGCTATACGGTAGTACTGTTTGTGTGGGATTGGCTATAATGTATTTGTCCATAAATCGTGCGTACATTGGCGGCCTCACCTGGAATTTTACCTATATGTCATGAACTAAAAAGGGGATGGTGGGCGGGTAATAGTCGGCGGAGGAGTTAACATCTATTACTACATCATCTCCAGATTTCTTCCCAACCATTACCACAGGTATTTTGGTTAATTTCAGTAGTTCAAGAATTTTTTGTCCCAGGATTTGGTATCCTCCAGTGTTAACTTTCCTTCTAAAATAAAATATATTTCGGGCTTTCTACAAAATAAATCACTGGATTCTGTTTTTTAACTAAGAAACATTTTAAATAAATTCCCCTGTGTGTTTACTAAGGGCCAATACAAAATGCTAAATACTAATTGAATGTTTGTATATACAAGTATGTTGAAAATTTGAATATTTTAAACATGGAGGGTATTAGTATTTCTTGCCCAGATAGGAGTGCTCATTTTTCCTATTACCATTTTGCATAGTATTTAGTAGATTATACACCAGCCAATATGTGATTAAATAGAATTTCAATTCCAACAGTGATATGTAGTTCTTTAGATGATATTAAATCAATTATACATATATTAAAAAAAAACTGCTACAAAACACTTAATGTTATAAACCATGAATTCCAGCCCTGTGTGTATATCTGTAAATACGTTCTTCTTGCTTCTTAAGGTTAATTCCTATATTCTACTATATACAGTTTATAGATGTTTTACAGCTTGTTTCAGCTCAATATACATCTATAAACATTGCAACTCTCATCAGTACTCGCCAAGCTTGCTGTGGACACAGTATAATTCAAACATAATGATTGCAACACTTATTCCTCAATCAACACACACACACATTCTTACAATCTAATACATGTAAGAGGCAGATGACCATGCTGTTCTGCCCTTTAAAGCAACTAACTAATATAAGCCGTTTACTGATGTTTCATGGCGTCTTAGCTTGATATACACTCACAAACGCTTCTGTCACTCCGTACCTGGTTAGTATAACCATCTCTTAAATACTATGCACAGTTTCTAGATGTCTTACAGTGTATTCGTCCTGTACACATCTATAAACATTGATATCTTGGCCCATTCACGCTTCTTATTTCAAATAAATCTTTTACATGTAACATTTTATTCGTAACAAATACCTTACTATAAAATAACAATACTGGATACTTGCTAGGTTTAAGATGTAGGTGCTTGGTAACAAGCTGGAGAGGTGCAGAGTAGTGAGCTAGTCTTGTAACTTATGGAGATCATTCTAGTTTTCTCCAAACATATGAATATTGTTAGACAATTTGTTCTGTAGCAAATAGTGTTTTACGGCAATAGTTCTAAGTACAATTGAAAATTTGTAATAAAAATAAGTAAAAACATAATAAGATCAACGTGTACACATATATGAAAAATCTTATTTTAATTATTTGGAACTATTTTAATCAAATTATTTTAAGGATATCCATCTTATTTTAGTGATGTTAAACGCTGAAAAAGATATCATTGAATACCGTATTGAAACAGGTTTAAATAATAATAATAATCATATACATACTGTAGTATTGACAGGGCAGATTAAATAAAATAAATAATTTTCATATACATAGGAAAGCAATGGTTGCTGGGAAAATCATACGAAGTTGCCTCTTTCATCCGAGTGTGTCTGGGTATTCGTTCTCACACATGCACACACACACATTTACACCCAACCGTACAGAGTACCATGGAAAAGGTTCAAATATTCACGGAAGAGCTAGTACGCAACGAAAAGAATAACCAAAGTTCGTATAAATATTGGTCATAAACTTCATATCTTCTAAGTTAAAGTCTTATTTAGTATGAAGAGTATAACTTGCAGAAAGTTTACTCATTTGTTTCGTGCCAAAATTTTGGAATGCAACATTTGCTCCTCGTACAATGTTTCCTCATTTGTTTTTTGCCAAAGTGCTTGGAGTGAAAAATATGCTCCTCGCACAAAATAAGATCATAACTCCGAAGATGATAAGTTTACAACCAATGTTTATGTGAACCTTCTTTTTTCCTTCATTACATACCAACTCTTCTGTAAATATTGGAACCTTTTACCCAGACTTCTGTTTACAATTTACAGATGGATAAAAACATCATAATTCACACAAAAGCTTTATTTAAAAGGTTTGAAATAAAATCTTATCCACCTTTGTCACTAGTATTTATTTTGAAGAAAGGGGTTTGAATTTTTAAGTCAATATGGAACCAAATTTACAATCCATTTCATATCAATGCAATGATATACACACACTTGTTCTTATGAAGAGTGAGTGGAATATGATTAGGAAGCCAGATCAAGATTCACCAAAGACATGAAATAGAATGGGAGAACAGGCGTATGCTCATGCTGACCAACTGAAAAGCTTCTACTAATACAGAGTTAGCACAAATGATTTAAGCGATTTCATGCACATTTATTAGGCCTACAGCATTGACACATATACCAATTAGAAGAGAAACTCATCAAGTTTTATGGGTCTGCTTGCTACAAATTCTCGATGTGCCCTACTCGCGCCACACGGCAAATATCGATAATGAAGTCAAAATCCAACCACACACGCTGGAGCATATCCGGGTCAATTATAGCTACAGCTGCATGGATCTGTTTCCTCAGTTCAACAAGATTAACCCCCATAAGAAGAAATCACACAGGATCAGATCAGGCGACCGGTGAGGCCAGCGCAAGATACCGATCTGCACCAGTTACAAGATGACAATCACACTATCAGTTTGGCACTTGTTGAACTGAGGAATGGGGTCCATGCGGCTGTAGCTAAAATTGACCAGTATATGCTCCAGCGTTTGTGGTCGGAGTTGGACTACAGTATCGATATTTGCCGTGGGGTATGAGGAGGGCACATCAAGAATTTGTAGCAAGCAAACTTACTTTCAATAATTCATGTGCAAGAAATCGCTTAAATCATTTGTGCTAACCCTGTAGATAACACTATTCAATCATCGTAGCATATATTATTTCCGTAGCACAGATCCTTCTCAGGTTGATCACAATTAACCGATCACAACAAATGAGCATTCAAAAGAAAGAGAATTATCTGGGATATTGACGAAGTGCACACTGATTCCATAAATATCGACAATTGGTTTATAAAAAAATGTTTAAACAAATAAACAAGATGATAGCCCCTGCCAGAACTGTGTTGCGTCAAGCATTACCATTGTGTGAGGCAAATGCATAACGACAATGTTGTTGAAATTGAGATTTCTCGCACAGGTCCCCAGTGAATAAATAATGTAACTAAACCACACATTTCTCCCTACCTGCTTTTGGTTTCTTTCGGCACTTTCTGACCTGGGGAACAATGTTTCTGGCTGCCACCCACCCAGATGGCTTACAGTTCATTCAGCCCAAAACACATTCATATTTTCCATTCTTTAATATCTGACAGGATCAATTTTTTTAATGTGGATTCAAATTAAATATTCTTAATAACATAGATGATCTCAAGAATAGAACTGACAAAATTAAGATTCTACATGTTCTCCACTGAAGAAAGGATCTTGACACCTGAGAGGATGAAGAAATATTGGAAGCATAGAAAAGAAAAATTGTCTGTGTATAATTGATTTTAGTGGTTCTATGTTAGCCACAAAATATGAAATAAATATACTTTTAGCACAAAAACTAAACAATAGACATTTGGACACAAATGTGTTTTAATGAAGCAAAGATGCCAGTGGTACAATGAGCAGACTAGTTGTGCATGTTAACATGCAAGGCCAAGAGCCTAGGCACGGTCCAGACTTAGCAGATTAAGTGGGTTCAAACCCCCCATTGTTGGTCATCCTCTTAATGGTTTTCCGATGTTTACCATTTTCAACAACAGACAAATGATGGGTACCTTCTAATTGGACTGCCACTGCCTTCTCAAAATTGGATAGTATGACCATTAACTCGGGCAGGTTTTCTAAACAACAAAAATATTTGTGGTATTCTTATTTCGTAGTAACATAAAATGTATTCATTGATATGAAATTAATTATCATCATCCTTTCATATATTAGTCCTGCAAGACCTGTTACGGTCTATACAAAAGATTTGCATTTTCACGCCATCTTTTCCTGGGGCGACCTAGAGATCTCTTCCCACGGGGACAGTAGTTTATGACTATCATATTTGGTTTAAATTGATCCTTATTAACAAATAAATTAATAAATACACACAGGTAACTTCCAACCAAAATGTACTCTCACAACGTTGACGTTGAAATTGTTCAGAGCTCATTTATACTCCTAATACTATTGTGTATTTATTAATATAAAATGTATATCTTTCTCTGAAGTATCAAAGAAAAGTAAACTCAAGGAAATATCATGCCACAGTTAATTCCCCCTAAAATAAGATGGTATATAGAGTAAATAACTGCCGTACTCACAAGACTGCTCCATACAGAAAAGCTACAGCAACATACCCACGGCTGTAGGAAAGGTATTTGATCTGCCTAGTTTATACTAGAAATATTCGTGAAGGAATATTGTAAATGGAAGTCAACATAGATCAACCACATTCATAACCAATATGCTTAAATTTATGGAATTTTTTACAGAATTTAGCAGTCAAGTAGTTTGAACAGGGGGATGATTCACGGCAATACTTGGTCAATCATCATTAAACTTCCTGCCTTGCAGAAGGCTGAGGATAGTTACCATTTTATAAAGTCTGTTATATAATTAAAAGTCTGGTTTCCAAATTATTTAAAATCTGTTGATTACATCTGCTGGAATCAGCAGATTGGCCGCACTCTTCAAAACAAAGGGCTGCAGGTGTCTACAGTTGAGCGATAATGGAGCATAGATCACCAGCGTTGTTCACTCAGCAGTAATTGGCACAAGCCAATCCAAATCTTATTGTTCTCAGCCATCTAATAACTAACTTATGTTAATTCTTACAAACTACTATATACAGTTCAGTCGTGTGAACCATTCATTTAGTTCATTACACGACAAACCTTTAGGGCATTTTCATCAAGAAGAAACTAATATTACCTATTAGTCTTAAATAATTATTATTACTGTACAGTATAATTATACAACCTAACAATCTTAGATACATAACATATACAACCTGACATCTTAGATATCCAATACAATATATACAACATAACAATCGTAGATACATAATATAAGGTGCATTCAAAAAGTAACGAGCCGGAGGCTGGAATGCTCAAACCGGTGACGACATCGGCTAATCATGGCGTGTGTAACAAGGAGTGGTTCCGACCAGAGCGTGGAAGGTCACAGCCGGTCGCGAGAGGGCCTGCGTGCACGTCACGTGACGATACAAAGAGAGCAGCAGCATACATCAATCTTCCAACACTGCCAGTCGCATTGCAAACAGTGACATGGAGGCGTCAAACGAGGAGCAAAGAGAGTGTTGTTCGGTTTCTGACAGCGGAAGGAGTAGGGGGAAAGGACATTCATCGCCGAATGTCACAAGTGTACTGCATGTCTCTTGCAAGGGTCAAGGCGTGGCACAAGTGCTTCAGGGAAGGACGGGTGTCGTTAGCCGATGATGCCCGGTCTGGGGCACCCCCCTGCATTACCGATGACAACGTCCAGCTGGTTGATGCACTCATTACCCAGGGCCGCCGAGTGACAGTGAACGCCATAGCCGCCGTGATCGGATTGAGCGTCGGAAGTGTGCACACCATCATGAAGGAACAACTGCACTTGCGCAAAGTGTGTGCCCAATGGGTGTCCCACAGTCTTCAACCACACCAGGAAGCATGTCTAATGGCCTACTGTCTTGGTCATCTGCAGCGCTATGCGAGGGAAGGGAATGGGTTCCTGGCACGAGTGGTGGCTGGAGATGAGTCATGGTGTCATCACTTCGAACCAGAATCCAAACGACAAAGCCTCCAGTGGAAGCATCCAGGGTCACCACCACCCAAAAAAGGCAAGGCCATCCACACGAGTGCAGGAAAGGTATCCTTCGGCTCGTTACTTTTTGAACGCAACTTATATATACAACCTAACAATCTTCGATATCTAATATATACAACCAAACATAGTCATATATATAATAACAGTGTGGGAGGGAAGTAACTAGGTACAGTATAATCAGATGGCTGTTAAGTTTTTAATATTGATTGAATAATATTGGAAATAGCGCAATACAGAACATTAATTAGGAGTGATTTCCAGAGACTATAAAGAATTATCACACGAAGCTAATGACCACAGGTTCGATAAAAGATGCAGCAAAAACGGGTCGTCTATCCACATCTCGGGAGTCCTGAGAATGTAGAGATTGTGCGGCACATGCTCAATCGTAGCCCGGAGAAATCAACACAACAAGGCAGCCAAAGAACAACACCTTTCAAAGGAATGTAGCAAAATAGAAGAACTGTGTGCAAAGCATGACTCGTTCAACATGTATAAAAAGGTTAAGCAATCAGCTGGGATTTATAAGAGCAGAGGGATTGGGATTCTCAAAAATTGATATGGCATCATTCTCCCTAGTACTGAAGAGAAGTTGACAGAATGGAAGGACTACATTGAAACTCTATTCGAAGACAACAGAAGTGTTGATCATGGTATTCGAACGGGCGATGGCATAGACATTACAAGAGCTGAAATTGAACACGCCATAACAAGGCTCCAGGTCCAGATGAATTGCACATTGAAATACTAAAGCTTCTCAAGGATGAACGATCTCTTTCCTTGCTGGTGGGTTTGTTCAATAACATCTATCGAAGTGGATACATACCACATGATTGGCTCAAATCAACTTTTATACAGATTCCCAAAAAGACCTATGCAACGTGCTACAATGACTATAGAATGATCAGTTTAATGAGTCATGCCCTGAAGTTATTCCTTAAAACCCTGCACTTAAGGTTATATCATAAATGTGAGGAAAACATTGGTGGAACACAGTTTGGATTCAGGAGTGGTTTCGGAACTCGGGAGGAATTGCTCAGTCTTCAGGTGTTGATTCACCGATGCCGTGATGTTCGTGTCGATGTTTAAATGTGTTTCATTGATTATGAAAAAGCCTTTGACACTGTTCAACACGATAAAATGAACATTTTATGTGACCTGGGACTAGATGGACGTGACATCCGATTAATTGGAAATCTGTACTGGACTCAACGTGCTGCTGTACGTGTTGGTCAGCTGTCTGAAGAAGCATCGATTATGAAGGGAGTTCGCCAAGGTTGCATTCTTTCTCCATTCCTCTTCAACATCTATTCTGAAAAGATCTTCCAAGATGCTCTTGATGGCAAGTCTCAAGGAGTAGTAGTAAATGGATCTATCATTAATAACATCCGATATGCTGATGACACTGTCATCCTTGCAACAAGTATGGATGATCTACAAACACTACTGGATTCTATTTCTGAAGAGAGTAACGCCATGGGATTACATTTAAATGTACAAAAAACTAAGTGGATGGTTGTTAGTAGAAACAAAGATGAAATTCAGGGCATTCTTACACTTGGTAATGAAAGAATTAGAAGGGTTCCATCATATAAATATTTAGGATGTCAAGTCAATGATAACTGTGACTTAAATCAAGAAATTTGCTGTAGAATTGAGCAGGCCAGAAGTTCTTTCATGAAAATGAGAAAAGTTTTGATCAGCCGCGATTTAAGTCTGTCATTACGCACCCGACTGCTTCGATGCTATGTTTTTAGTGTCCTGCTCTATGGAGTTGAATCATGGACACTTACCGAGGTTTTAAATAAGAAACTCACAGCATTTGAAATGTGGACGTATCGCAGGATTTTAAGGATATCATGGACAGCTAGTCACAAATGTGGAAGTACTGCGGCGTATGAACAAAGACTTGGAAATTCTCAGTATCATCAAAAGGAGAAAACTAGAATACTTTGGTCATTTTATGCGCAACAACAAATACCACCTCTTGCAATTAATTATCCAAGGGAAGACTGATGGCATTAGGGGTCCAGGACGCAGGGGTCCAGGACGCAGACGAATATCCTGGCTAAAGAACTTAAGCCAGTGGTTTGGACTTAATACAGTGTCACTGTTTAGAACAGCAATGGACAAATAGCAGATCATGCTACTGATCGCCAATGTTCTTGGAGGACGAGGCTCTTGAAGAAGAAGAAGAAGAAGAAGGCAGCTCTTGAGTGGGGACTCACAAGACACGCTGTGCATCAGAATTAAAATTTTGAACATGGAAACCCCATTACGTGCAGCAGCTAACACTAGAAGACTGTGGTCGCAGAATGGAGTATGAGAATTTTATGTTGGGTTGGCACGAAGATTGCCCTCAATTGTTTCACAACATCCTCTGGAGTGACGAGGCCATATTCCATGTGGGAGGTTTCGCCAATCGGCACAATTGCCATTACTGGGCGGCACAGGATCCTGGAGTTACGGTGGAGAAGATGTAGTCTCGTCCAAAAGTGACCATGTGGTGTGGAATAATGGCTACAAATGTCATCGGCCCATATCTCCTGCGTGACACAATGAACAGGGAACGCTACCTTAAGATGTTTCAGGATTACATTTGGGCCATGGTTTGTGGATGGGAAAATACCGCCGATATTATCTTCATGCAAGACAGCGCACCGCCTCACTTTGCAAATGTCGGGCGGAACTGTATCGATGAGAAGTTTCCAGGATGTTGGCTGGGGAGACGTGGACCTCATGAATGGCCTGCAAGATGTCCAGATCTGACACCCTGCGACTTCTTTTTTTATGGGGCTGGGCAAAAGAGCAGGTGTACCGGACAAAACCTTGCACATTGACGGATTGGAAGCACGGATTCGGGAATTTATTACCAACGTCCCACACAACTTCCTCCAGAAAGCTGTGGATTTCATTCCAGGTCATTATAGGAGATTGGTCGATGCCACAGGTGCCTACATCGAAATGGAATGGAATTGTAAGGTATGCAGTCATATTCCCACATAACAATATACATACTGTATTAATTTCAAATAAAAACTCCTGCAAACATAAAAGTTATACATCAATTTCAATACCTAGTTACTTCCCGTCCACCCAGTATACAACCTAACATACAGATTGCTTTGAAGCCATTTCGCCTTATTGACACTTTATATTGCAACTTACCAGTCTGTCAACACAAAACCTGCAAAACAGTTACATGTGGTTAAAATATTATATATACATTTGTTATGGACTACAGAAGAGCATCATAAAAAATAAATAGTTGCGTTTTTTTTTTTTTTTGGTGCTTTGGTATTTACGAGTAATAGTTGCCAAACTTTTAAAGTTTTTGACGTGCTTTTTGTTTTTGGAGGGCAGAGACCGTTTGTAGGTTTCATTGGGCTACTGTATTTTGTCTTGTATATTTGGATCTCGTGATGCTGGCTGTTGTTCTTTCCCTCTTCTGTAGTCCTTAACAAATATATAATATATAATTATATATACACACACAGGGTCCTTACATTTCCTTGGCAAGGACATTCTCGCTCACACGTTCCACCAGTGACAGCTCAGTTGCCGGCAACCGCGCACGCATATGTACGGCAGAATAGTAATTAAAATCAGTATATAGTGCTGTAATGCCTTATGATCAGCAGAATATGTGCATCAATTGTGGGAAATCGTGCGCTAGAACAAGATAAAAGTTTCAAGTGAAATTCCTATAAATTGGACAATAAAACAACTGGTTAAGAGATTCAAACGTACAGGTTCAGTAAACAATAAAAATAGACGTCAAGGTCGTTATTTCCTTACTGAAGCTAAATTAACCGGAGTAACCGAAAACTTCATAAGGAGATGCCGATTATGTTTGGCAGTGGATCGGGAACATTTTCAGCATCTACTGTAAACATGGTGAGTAAAAATGCATGATACTGATTTTAAGCACCGTATTGTGCCGTACATACGCGCACACGGTCGTCGGCAACTGAGCCGTCACTGGCGGAGCGTGTGAGCGAGAAAGTACTTGCCAAGCAGATGTAAACACCCTGTATATCCCAGTAATTGGGATTATATCATGTTGATCAACAGAAAAGTTACAATATGACACATAATACATACAACCTAACATAGTCTTAGATATATTATATACAACCTAACATAGCCTTACATATATTATATACTGTACAACCTAACATAGTCATAGATATCTTATATATACAACCTAACATAGTATTAGATATCATATATACAACCTAACATTGTCTTGTACATCATATACAACCTAACATTGTCTTGGACATCATATATACAACTTAACATAGTTTTAGATATCTTATATATACAACCTAACATAGTCTTGGACATCATATATACAACTTAACGTAGTTTTAGATATCTTTTATATACAACCTAACATAGTCTTAGATATCTTATATATACAACCTAACTTTATCTTAAATAACTAATATAAACAATTCACAGTCGTGTGAGGTGGCTTTAGCCCAATACACGACATGGAACACTGCAGCAGGAACGTCTCAAAAACCTTGGAAGAATATCACTTCCTCAGGTATTCTTAAACTAAATGACTTATATATACATTATATTCTCTTGTATGATAATCTTAAAAACTAGTTGCTTACACTTCTACTATGTACAAGAGTAGTTCCCAGGTGATCAGCCGTCCCCAATTCAATTCCTAACAGCTTGTTTGGACACAGTGCACTGGAAAACAACCTAAAATGCTATAAGAGGAGGCTGTTACCTCTCATGTTAGCCAAAGAGCACAATATTAGTTGGTTATTGTTGTTTTAAGGGGCAGAATAAAGAGGTCATCAACCCCGACACGACCAATGCCATTATTCCTACACCAAAACCACCCAGATTACAAAGCCATTCAAGAGCAAAGATTTAAGGGCACTGACATCATATGAGCAGACAGGTCTTTAAAATTGCTTTCACTTCACTGGTGAATTGCTTCCAGTTTTTCATGTTTTTTAGTTTATTGCAAGATTTATTTATAAAATTTTACATTTATTATGTTAGCTGAGCCTTTGTTAGACATAATATAATCCTTAATGTCATACAAGTGCTCAATATCATACTGAGTATTGGAGTTTTCTGCGCAAGGGAAAAGTTCTGTCTATTATCCTTCCCGATGAAGGGTGATACGGCCAAGAAAGGGATAAAAGCAAAACATACAACAGACTTTACACCTACTTGGAGATGAGCTTTTGTTGGAAACTAATTACTGCCGTTCTTTAATACTGCTTTGTTATCTCATAGTGATGGACGTGATGCTTCAAAGGCTTGATTTCAGCCTCTATCAATTGTCCTGAAATCTCTTGTTTATTCGATGATCAACTGTTACAGTAGGTTGTGATCTTCACGTGAATGCTTTCTTATGACAAAATTTGAAGCAAGTTTCACCAATCTTGCAAACCTCAGCTAAATTAGGCAGTCATGGGAGTGTTAGGACTTGAAATTTGTGTTCTGCAGGATACTAGAACCATGACGAATAGAATACCTAGTGTTATCTATGACCGAGTTCATCCGCGCCCCGCTCTTGGCGAGCGCTAGCGTCGCATACCACCAATGCTACATAGACAGCTGTTCAAAAATGGAATGCGCCGCGACCTTCGTAAACGTCTTTACGAACGCTGTAGTTACGCTGATTACAACAAATTGTGCGTTTAGACTTACGAAAAATACTATCAAAAAGTTATTATCAATATTCTCAGTCCCCATGAAGAAATATCTTTTAAAACCCTCAGTTATCGTGCATTGGTCTGACAGCTCCATGGTTAGTTTTAGGTTTAATATCAATCCAACAGTTCAAGTTATGATCGTATCATCTCGGAACATCTTACACCATACCTTAGTAAGCATTTTCGTGGCGTTGTGAAATGACGAGCTAAAAAATACTCCACACGTGTCAGCAGCTGTGTCATGTGTATTGATAGCTCAAGCGCGCTCAATGATATAACATTATTCTGTCAGTGAGTTGCAGGTGTGCTGTTATAGCGGTTATTAGGTTTGGTACGCTGCCTTAGTGAATATCAGTTAAGAGATTACGCCTTACGAAAACCTAAGGATGTAGATGAAGTGTGTCGCCTTCCGGTGAAAGATAAAGAATCGCTAGTTGATGATAATTTTAAAAAATTGGCGAGTCTGAACTGAAGTCAAAGTTGAAACTAGATCCGGAGACTCGGATACTGACCATGATATTGATCAGGGTCGGTAACTGAAGCGAAGAATTGGATGGCAGTTTATTTTATTGGTAGGTAGGCCATTATTATTATTATAATATGTCTGCCTCATTCTGGACTCAGGCAAGAAACTTTAATTCTGGTGTGAGGGCTAGAATGGAGTAGGCTACACTCATTTCGTGAGGCAACACTGAGAAGAGGATGTTCGACTCCCACCTCAGCCAACCTGGAAGTGGTTTTCTGTGGTTTCCCCACTTCTACTCCAAGTAAATGCTGGGTTGGTTCCTAACGCATGGCCACGGTCTCCTCCTTCCCAATCCTAATCCCAATTTATAAATACATACACTAGTACAGCCATATAATATCACAGGTTATCATACAAATTCCACACAGCCAAATATACGGGGCTATATGACCACGATGACACAGCCTCTAAAATAAGCAACAACTAGGCTATAGAAGAATATTTTTAAACATAGCTTGTCACTTTTGAGCACATAAAACAAACATCAGATTACAAATAACACTGGCACTTTTCTCAAATGAAGTAGGCCTATCTCGTGTAACAACAAGCGTTCCTGGCCGTCCCCCGAAGGCCCCGGCTCTGCCTAGAAATTTTAATTCTGGTGTGGGGGCTGGAATGGAGTACACTGAGCCTCGTGAGGCAAAACTGACAAGAGGAGGGTTCGCTAACACAGACATTCGTAAAACATTACAAAGAAACAAATTCCCTCGCATATATGACTTTTCGCGCAGGATATTACAGTACTAACCTCATGGGTTTCACACGTTTTAAGGTGCGGAGCGACTATCGCGCCACACATTGGCAGGACCAGGAACGACAATGCTAAGAGAGGGAAGTGATGACGCTGTTTATTTCTATTCGTCATGCTAGAACTAAGCATGTTTTCTACCAATATGCATCAAACTCAACAGGAAGGTACATTTTATAATCATTCAGGATATTTTCTTTGATTTCGGATTTGATTACATGCCACTACAGTAGGAATTAAGTTAATTCTTCAGTATGCATCATTCATATTACTTTCTCATTGAACAACATGCAGTATCTCAAAACTACAGTGTTGCAATGTGATGGGGAAATGATAGAGAAAAATGATGTAATTTTATTTCCAAAATAGACAAGTTGAGAAAGTGATGACTACGAGTTGTATGAAAGGAAAATTTATACCTACCCATGAATTGAAGGAAAGATTATAAACCTAAAACACGTTTAATATACAGTGTTGCCTGTTACTTCATCCTGCTTTATGTTTATTTCTAAGTCAGAAACCTAATTTAAGTTATATTTAGTTTAACATGTCTCTGTTTACTGCCTGCTCATGGAGACTATACGAAAGTATCTACAGGCTTATATTCCAGGTCATATTGGCTGCGACCCCTGAGGCTATTCAAAGAGCACGATATAGGATTTGACATGACCAATGCCTTCTAGATTCCTAAAATGGGAGGCTTTGCCCAAGTTGATCTGTGAGATGCATTTGATTTAGTAGGCAATAAATATACAGTCCTATCTACAATTACTGTACTTAATTTACTGCTTATTACTGTGTTGGTTTTAAATTTAAGTCGGATTGTAAAAAAACTGTTGAGAGCATTCACTAACATTTTCGAACTGCTGACTGACTTCACTCCAGAAATATGTTACAAAGCTGCAAGGGTTGCACTGTACTGTACATTACAATGGAAATTTAGAAATGTACATTTGAATTGAATTTTCCTAATAACCTGTGCTTCGGTGGCAACTAATTATCGGGGTACAGGGTAGGTACCCCAAACTTCAAATAAGGCACCATTTCCTGTGGATAAACCATGTTCAAAATAGCCACTGTCAACACCAGAATCGGAACCTTCAACTCCCCCCTTGAGGTCATGGGAGCGTGGGTTAATGCTGTGGGGTAAAACAAAATGGCTTAATCTGCATGTATGAGCCAGGAATTAGAGCACACGTGACCAAACATACTGCCAAGGAACTGACGCAGAACGCTGTTACTCTTAAGGCAAACTACTCTGTTGCTCTCAATGTCTTCGGAAATAATCTCACCAACAAACTAATCTACATATTCATTCTTAGTGTCCGGCTCTTACTAGCGTTGATACAGAGCTGGTTAAACTAATCCTAGAATTAGACTACTTCTAATCACTATGTTACATCTAATAAACACAGAAATATTTCATCAAGTTCCATGGATATAGCCAAGATAGAAACCATTCATCAAAATTCTGAAATCACAGAGAAATTTGCCCATTTAATATACAGTACCACAATTGAAGGTTTTCTTGCATTTTTTTTTCTCCAGTGGACAATTTGTAGCTGAAACAAAAGTGGGGGAACTCTCCTCAAAGGAATAGGTATTTATGTTCGACCCTGACTATTATATGTCAGAAAACTGTACTATAATGAGTTTAAATTAAGGTACAGTTTCTCCAACGAATCAGAGCTCAAGATGTTTGATGTGTGACCAATTAGGTACTTGATAGCTTCGCACTTGAACACAGAATCCAACATGTCGGATATGAATTACATGATTTGAAAGTTGACAATGTATAAGATATCCGATCAACCATTGTAGTTAGAATGGCAAACACAAAGACAAAATCAGCACGAACCTTTAAGGTAATATCCCCAACTCCAATTTCTACACAGGGCATTCTTTCATACAACTTCGGTGACAGTTTGAGTGAATGCAAGTGCAGACAGCAGGCTATAAACATTGCCAAGCAAATAGAGCGCATGCGTGGTGGGTGAGCTAACTTGGAAGGCACAGAGAGCACACTCGGCACTTGCACTCCAATCACTAAATTCAAGTGACTGAATCTTGACAGATATTTATGAATATTTCTGTTCTAACATAAAATTAAATAATGGTAATTAAGACACTCGTATGGAAATTATGAAATTCGCTTACGCTCGTTTCATAAACGTACTCGTGTATTAATTACTGCCATCATAGGCTCGTTGCATAATGTACTATTATATTACAGTGTTGAAAACCAAATATGGATTAAAAAATTGTAAAATAAATAAAAAGGGAAATGAATTTGAACCAACTTATTCTGATACATCAAGTACCTCAAAGTTTACATGAGGTTTATTAACCCCCAATTGGTCCCGCCTTGGTCCTTTTGGTCAGGCATATTGTTTACTTGTGCTAAGCATACTTCTTCCTTACCTCTCACCATACAACACCAGGTATCAGTTTCACGCCACACACTCTGTTACCACAACCAAAAGGTTCGACGCCCAGACAAATGTTCTGCCCTATACTCATTATAATTAAATTAAAATTATAATTTATACTTGATGGATGCATTAACTATAGCCAAATGAAAATAGTTGTCACACACTTATTTTCAATTTATATTATTAAATTATTTTATTATATTTGTAAAACAATATATGTAGGCTTTTTCTTTTTTTCCATACCTTAGGTACAGTGTTCTTATGTAATGGACCATGAATAGCTTCCTTCAGATTTGGAAATTTATCTTTTCATTAGGTGTTTATCGCAATAAAAGTAAAGTAAGCTTTATATTGAGCACCACCTGATTGTATTTGGATATACTGTATTTAAGAAAAGATATAAGAGTAACGAACTTCATTCAGAGTTGTCAAATGTTGCATTGTTGCCATTCCTTTGATTGCTAGTGCATGGCAAACTCCAAGCATTGTAGCCAACAACTGACAAGTTTGACAACAGCAAACTACAATCCCTCTTCCCCTACTCCCCACGTGGAACCAGCGCCAGCAGCACAGGGTTATAGCTTGAGTTGCCGCACTCTAGGAATAGATCATCCTTTATGAAATGGGCTTTGACATTTCTTGGAGAGGTTTCCCAATTATTCATAAGATCATTTATGTACAGGGACTTTGTTTTATAAGTGACAGGGATTTTCACTCGCCCGCTCGCCCACGTTGCGGGCCTGTCTCCCGCCAGGCACTTAGCCGTAATGCGGCGCTCGCCCGGCACTGAGTCATTGAGTATAGGAATTTGTACTTACCTAGTTCACAGTTCGTGCTGAACAGCACACTGAGCACTAAACACGTGAACAATTGGCTAAACTGAACCTCAGGCTGTTCAAGCTCTCAGCAGACGGCAAAGGATGGTAACTTGTGGTGCCAAGAAGTGCATTACGGCAAAGTGCTTGGCGGGAGACTGGCTTGCAGCGCAGGCGAGCAAAAGTCCCCATCACATATAAAACAAAGTCCCTGTATACATGATTGTCCTGAGAAAGAATGCTGCTATGCACATCCATAAACAAAACAAAATTGCAACAAGTTGTATGCATTCCTACACTGTTGTATCACACCACAATTTACAATAAGAAACTTAGAATACAGCCTCACAAATGTAACATTATTATGAAGGCATCACATTCTTCTGGCTTTAGACATTTAACTCCACTACCAAGCTTTGTGAACATATAATGTTGATACATAACCAAGCATTCTAAGTGGATCAGAGCAGTCAAGTGAAGTCTTTGAACTACGGTACTCCAGGAGGAAATGAACAAGCTCAGTTGATTTGGGAGCCAAAAGGTTGCTTTGAGCATACAATAGCTTTCTTCAGATTTGGTAATTGATCATATGAACAGGTATTTATCACAATAAAAGTAAGTTAGCGTTATATTATGTTCAGCTCCTGGATATACCGGTAAGTTATTTCAGAAAGTATTTTTCATCATATTCAATATTAAACATTTATATCATGTCGCCAGAATTAAATTCTCTCTGAATAATGTTCTATGGTTTAAGGGGGTCGATATAGCTTAACACCTTGAAATATCCTGTTTTTCAAATATTTTTAAAATATACCCCGACTCTTCTAGTTCATTTTGGTGAAAGAATTTTATAAATATTTGGAAATTTATCTTTTCATTAGGTGTTTATCGCAATAAAAGTAAAGTAAGCTTTATATTGAGCACCTCCTGATTGTATTTGGATATACTGTATTTAAGAAAAGATATAACAGTATCGAACTTCATTCAGAGTTGTCAAATGTTGCATTGTTGCCATTCCTTTGATTGCTAGTGCATGGCAAACTCCAAGCATTGTAGCCAACAACTGACAAGTTGGAGTTTAGGAGTTATGATTTTAAAAGCTAGACATTGTACAGGCTTTTTAAGGAGTCAGATAACTGTCATTCATTTTCTCAATACTGTATTAACTGTGCTGAACACAATGTTAAAAATTGCACGTGTATTCTACACGAGGTAGTTTCCATGAAAAACATTTCATCTGTTTACATATGGTAGAATCGTAATTACGGTTAACTTTTGAAGGTGTTAAACTGTACTGACCTCCTTAAATTATAACTTAAACAAGTGATCTGTAGTAGGGCTGTGAATTACAGGGAGTGCACTACAATCAAATTTATTATTGCAGTATTTGTGGAAAGTGTTTTACATTCACCCTCGACAGAACACAATTGCTTGCTTTGTGGTCGGGGATACTATACTGCGTGAACTTGACTTTCCACCCCCCCCCACCCCATTCTGTCACCAGAAGAACGTAATAGCTCTGTTATAACATTTATAACTACATCATCAAAGACTGAGGTAGATAAAATAACAACTATCTACGTTTCACATTCTAGGTCAACAATCAAGAAGGTTACCCTGGTTCAATTTCCTTGAAACAGTTTCAAGTGTATGACTAAATCAGCAACATTTTTGTTGAATGGAGCCTTCATGTTAACATTGTACCATACATGATACCTTGAGGTAATAATACCACAAAATCACCTTATTGTCATGTTAATGCTGAAAACATACGAAATTTCAGAATCTACTCTTTTAATATTTTGCTAACAATTATGTAAGCGGTAAAGATCATGGACATTAGATAATTCAGCACAATACGTTATTTTGTTTCCTTACATATTCTGTAATCTTCAACCGTCACAAAAAAAAATTCATCAAGTGACTGAGAACGTGTGTTGTATGATGCATTGTCTCATGGTTGCAACATCCTCTACCACTGGGAAAGGGCTTGGCATCACATTAGTGAAATAGACCCTCTTCGTCTAAGATCAGGTCTCAATGATATTTGGTGCAAAATGCAGCCCTTACCTGAAGCATTACGACATTCAAAATCACCACAAAACATTGGCAACATGTTTTTGAGCTCTTTTGATGGCTGGAACATTAGGTTTTTACATGAGCTACTCATAATTATACAAATAAATATTGTCAAATATATATATTTTAATTCATTCTTTGCAAGAATATCTATTTATTTTAAGAATTATTTCTAAGGTTTAGTCATTAGCAAATTATTGTTCCTTAGTAATCAAATCACTAATTTACAGATTTGACACAACAATATCTTAATTAATATTCTTAATTGAACTTTTAGCTAAAGAAGGCTTCATTTTCAAGCCGAAACATGTACTGTACATGGTCATTATCTATGTGTGCGCGAGTAAACACTTTGCATCACCCTCTTTGCCAAGAATTCTGCCATCCATCACAGCAACGACTGCAATCTAGAAGACCAGTAAGTGTCACTGAGGGGCAACTCATTGCTGCTGGATTTGACCTAAATGAAAAGCTGGAAGCATGAGTGGTCAACTAAAACATTGGGAACAAGTGCCCACCATCTTGATCCCACAAAGAAACCAAACGGCTTTGACTTACCGAGGAACTTCTGGTGCCGCATCAACAGGCCGAGGACTGGACATGGTTGCTGCAATTATTTCAGGTACAAGTAGGGCTGGATCAGCTCACCAATGTGTGAGTGTAACCTGGAAGAACAGACGATCGAACATCTGGTCCAACGCTGTCCTCTTTATTCGTACCCTGGCATTCGTGACGATTTGTTCGCTCTCACACCCAATTTAACTGAATGGTTGAGAAGGATGAACTTTTAAATTTGATTATACCTTGTTATGTATAATTGTATGTTGTATAAATTACCATACGATTAAATATATAAATAATGCCTAGACACCAATTCACATTGCGCGAACGTGTGTATATCCATAATTCGTATATGAAGAGCAGAAAATCTTGTTCTGAAACAAGATGAAAATTTCGAATCAAGTTTCCAGGAGGTTCGCTCAACGATTCAAGGAAACGGGCTCCGTAAATAATAGAGTTGACAGACATTCTTTCCTCAGAAGATGTCAGGTGTGTGTTACAAAAGAGGGAAGACATTTTCAGCATCGCCTATGAGCACTGCAAGTACACATTATTGAACATGTTTGGTAAAAGTGTGAATGTGCGTGCCAACCACCAGCTGAACCAGGAAAGAGCACCCGCGTTCTGCGCCAGTCACAGCCGGCTTAGCTTGCTGTGTTTACTCGCGCGCACATATATAATGACCCTGTACAACAATTGAACAATTGTTTCTTAATTTGTATTGATAGGCATAGTATTATTAAGAATTATGTCACAAGACACAGACAACATAAAATGCACAATCTAAACATAATAATTTCGTAAAATGCATGGTTCAACAATTAGGTGATGTTTTAATGGGTTTTTATGTTTAGAAGCTAACACATGCTGAAGTAGGATCTATGTCGCTTGAAACATGTCCAAGAGTGATAATGATGATAATAACTCAGTTGCACTTCATTACCAAGCAAAGCTGTCGCACAACAGTAACATCAGTTCTGAAACTTACGCAGTAAAGAACCAAATACAACGTGGTGCCCTGACTATACGAATGTCCAGTATCAAATATTTTACAAACTACAGAACCACTTCTCAATTGTATTCCTTGAATGATATATAGCCTATTATGACTGAACGGAAATACTAAGCCTAGGTCTGGCTTGCTAAACAGGATTAATTTATCTGAATCTACACTACAAAGACACAATTGGGCAAGATTTTTGGTTTCAACACCTGAACTTGGTAACTGTTCACTTAAAAAGAACACAGAACTTTGTACTTACATTAATTTCACTGGAATTATTTTCATACCAAACTACTGATGAGGATTTGTTAAGTTGAAATTATTTATTTAATATAATGCCATGTTGACAGAAAAATACCAATTGGTACTATATGACTTTTTTTTTTTTCCAGCTTGCCACCATGTTTGTGATATCTCCACATTCTGCTCTGCATTCCTTGTTCCTTAGGACAGTCTAGTCCGTTGTTAGTTTCTTGGTGTAGATTCTGTTGTCAATATTTTAAAAACTCGCAACTGAAATCGAATTGTGATGTCAAGAAGTGATCCGTCTTGGCAAGCAAAGACTAGCGACATCCATTAGGGATGTTTATAAAGAGCATCTCATACTCCACTCTGTTTTCAGGCATGAGCATGTTGAAGGTACTTTTGTGATCTAGATGGCAGTAAGTGTGATAGTTTGTATGCCATGGCAACATCTCATCTCATATAACCATTATGGTAATGTTGCATGGCTCATAAGTGCAGTGTAGCCAACATTACACGAACCTTTCAAAAGACAGCCCAGCCAAGTAGCATATAAGAACTCAGTACGCACACACTGTATATTTTTTAGTTCCTTATTCAGATCGAAGATGCAATGTAATGATTGGGTACTGCAAATGGAAAAATCCACCACCACCTAGATATAACAATTGACCATACATCAAAGCAAAAAATATAAGTGCCCCGAAGAACATATATCATAATAAAGTAACAACAAAAAATTAAGATCTGTTTAACTTACTAGCTTTATTCTACAATGTTGGTAAGGTTGCTAGTTTAGATGGTCAGTTGCTGTTTTATTTGCCCATTTTTAAGTAATCGAGAGTATGGGAGCACAGGAGAATGATCTTCGTAATGTCCCAATTTTCATTTAATAATAAAATGGGAACTGTTGTTGCTATTCGTAACATTGTGGTACCATAACCTCCACTCATTGGTAGGGCTAGTTTCCTGTTTTGTATTGCTTTATAGGTTACATTTGGCAACAATATCATAATTCAATGTACCCCCTGGAGATTAGTGCATTTTCGTGACAACAATTCTTAGGAATCAACAGCATGTCATTAATAGAAACAATGCCAAAGAAATTCAGGTATGTACAAAAAAATCAATACCGGTAGTATACAAGAGCGGAACATAGCTTTTACACTACCATATAATATAATGATTAACATACCATGTATCATATTCAGGAAGTCTATACAAATTGAAATTAATATACATTAACATCTACGGTAAATTGCGAAAATATGAGTTTATTTCTAAAATATTTCTTGCACATTCAACGACGGCAACCATGTTTGTATTGACATCACATTACGCAGCCACTGTTACCAACATGTAGGATACAAAATACACCACCTGGATACAGATTATTAATGCACGAGTACTCCCACTGTGTGTGACAAAACCCAGGGGGCATATAAGGCTATATTTTTATTCTTATAGAAGAATTACGACTGAAGTTGCAGTTGCCTGCTACCAAACAGGAAACAGAAATTTTACAATAGACTGAAAAGAGAGGAAATTGACCTAAACTTTTATCCACTGCAGCTATGGCCAATAGGAGCTTGACCGGAGCGAATGACGACTTGAGGAGCCCAGACTAGTAATTCATGAATTTCATCACAAATTTTACACGCAAAAAGGTTTCCATGAGCCCTCTATAGAATGTGAGCGCATTCTGTGCGGTAAACGCTGTGACTGATACCATTTTGGCATCTGCACAAACAGAGTATTGGCATTAATGGAATGCAGCAAGGAATAAACTTTGTAGTGCGCTACTGTGTTAACCTTAATTGAATTCTGTTCAGAGTAACAGTGCAGATGCACTTAGTGGAATTGTTCACATTGTTCTATTTTTTTAAATTGTAACTCCTTTTCCTTGGACATTTGGCTGCAATAAAACTTATATAATTATGACTAACGCGACCCTCGCCACGAATACCGCCTACAATAGCATATGCACGGGGCTGGTAATATGCTTCTTGTCCTATAATTCACCCAGATAATGACAGACACAGCTCGAATTTTACTATGCAAGTCATGATCTAAAAAGGGGTGGTTGGTGGGTTACAGACATCAAGAATTAACATCCCTTATTAGATCAATTGCACAATTATTATTCATCATTACAAAAGGTATTTTGGCTAATTTCACTGTGTGGAAAATTTTAAAAGCACATTCCACTCTCGTATACTCTTACCAAAAAATCCTGGTCTTTTTACCTCAACCACACCCCATGACCATGAATTCCCACAAATTCACATTGCTTGTAAACCAATCAGATATGTCAATTATGAACATGTAGCCTTCGTCCCACTGATACCATATAAAAACGTAAAATAAAGGAATGTTATGGCGATGGCACAAATATGATGGCACTTCAACAGTACACAACACATGATTGACACGACATATCCAGTCAGTACTATTATACCAAATATTTAAGACTTTTATAACAGTTACACATGCTATTGCCGCAAGCTTACAAGTTATTATGCTGTGTATTGTAAGGAAACTCTATAATATTGCGATAAGAGATGATTGCATTGCCTGAACACAACTTCAGATTTCTTCAATACCAGTAGGCTACACAACACAAGATCTGACAAATTTGAGGCAATAGCATTCAATTACTAAGAAGACATCAATGATCAGAAGAGTAGAAATCATCCCATTAATATACAACAGTTTGAAGTACTTATTTATGCACATAGGAGGGATCTTTTTATCACCCACTGGTGTAAACTGGAGAATATACCAGCCTTGTGAGCCTCAGGGTGGAAATATCAGATATCAATAACATGCTTTATGGTCTGTCCTCCGCTTCTACAGCAAGACTTCTCTGACCATATGGCTGGGCAAGAGTGTATCCAATAGTGTCCACGATGTTTTGTAATTTTATTTATACTGTACCTAGAATCTGGATACAGTATGTATGTGAGAATCAAATTTATATCATTGTCTCAGGACAGGTTCTGATGAGTAACAAATTATTAGTAGTATTATTTGTATTATTGGTTTTACGTCCCTTTTGACTACCCTGGCTTTTAGAGACGCCGGGGTGCCGGAATTTTGCCCCGAAGGGGATCTTTAACGTGCCAGTAAACGTACTGACATGGCTCCCTCGCATTTGCGCACCCTCAAATACCAGCTGACTGCGCCAGGTTTCGAACCTGCAACCTTGGGCTCAGCAAGCGAGAACGTTACCCCTGAGCCACGCAGCCAGACAAATTATTAGTCAGTGACATTACCATTGGTCTGTAATGGGTCAGGTTTGGTTAGTGACAGACTAAGGTTCCAGTAAGCAATTCAACCTTATTTTATATCCACCATTGGTATCAGGTGCTAGACTGGGTTAACTTTAATTTACGAAACCATTAAGAAGCTAGTTTATGCTTTGGCAAGTGTTCCCTCCCAAAAATTCAACTTCCTATGCATTTCCCATCAGTTTGTAAGGGTTGACATCACCAGTGCCATGTAGTAACGTCATTGGTTGATCACATGCTTTGGGTGTCATCTCCGCTCCCAACGTCCCAGGAGGTTTCAGTCACACCCTGGTGTGATGTCATTAATCAAAACCATATGAAGAACATATGAACAAGTGTCTGGAAACAGGGAAAATCCCAAATGCATGGACGAAAGCAGTCAAGATGCTTTACAACGGGAAAGGAGAAGTATAGCTCGGGTCTAAGCTGCGTGAACCTGAGAGGAATGTGCATCGCGGACTATGAGAAGTGGTGTTGACGAGTGATGAGGTTTCTCGGTCCGTGCATAGTACAAAACCAAATACATTGGTCGGTGACTCACTCACTCATTCGTAAAACCACAGTGGTTTGAGTAACGGCCCTATGTTAGCAGTATTGGAATAGAAAGGAATACCAGATATCGCGGCAGGGTATTGACAGACCCTTCTCTTCTCGCCTGACCCTTCCCTGCTCTTTCCCCTCACCCCGCAGGTTCATAGAGCTTGGACCCGAGCAGTACACAGCTCAGAACCATATTGCGGATTTGCATTTGAATCAGCAGTTTTTAAGATACTAACCAAACTGATGACACAGAGAATTAACAGCATAGTGGATCCACTACTTCCAGACGAGCAGTTCGAATTTAGAGCGGGGAGATAGACTCTGATGGCAGCCAAATGTCTCCTGATAGATATCCATGAAACAATCGGGAAAATCAAGGTAAAATGTACGTAATATTCATCGACTACTCAAAGGCATTTGACTCAGTGGATAGATTGAAGCTCGTCAGAAAACTAGAAGAGATCATTGGACGTACATTGCTCACGAAGCTAGTAACCAACATATTATCGCAGAACTATGTTCAAATAAGTGACAACCTAAGCAAATCAAGGTAGGTTCGGCAAACGAATGGGGTACTGCAGGGTGCAAGATTGCAGTATTTGTAACAAATTTGGCTCAGCACTGAATGTGAATCATGAAGCTCCTCCACACCAGAGGAGATTGATTAAAGTGAGGTTCCATGATAATTTCCATTGTTTCTCTTCATTGATAATAACGTTACATACAAAAATAGGCCTTACACTGGCTTACTCTTCACACCCCCTTGCTTAAGATACAACAGTAATAGGTAATTCTTCGGGAGTGATGAACCAGGATCCTACACTTGCACTTAGCAAATATAGGTCTTTTTCACGATTTTCATACATTATTTGATATTCCGCGAGTCGTTACCAATTGAAATTACTGTCCATTATCACTACTGCACACGAAATATGTGTCTTTAGTTGTTATTAATCGTTCGTTAAACGACGGCAATTGTCATGGCTTGTCGGTGCTCAACTGCTACTGAAAGAGGCGCATTAAGTGTGTTCAACTGTTGCCGAGACATTATTTCACTGTTGCCAATGTATGATACACAAAATACACGACACAGATCATGCGTAATGAGCTACGTGAGAAACTAACTATCGACTTACAAAACGGAGCGAGATATTAATGGCTTCCGTCTGGCCGAAAATTACTGCTTGTACTACAAGCAAGGGGGTCTGGGGCGTTAGCTCCAGGTTAGGTTTGTTTTTGTATGTGAAGTCTTTTTAATATAGAAACACAACGGAGCGAATGAATGGAGCGATCGCAGCATAAAACAAACACCACACGGTACCGTAAGCCTATATGTGGGATTGGTAACATTTTATTTATCCTGTAAATCACGCCCACAATTGCCGACATATCTGGAATTTCACAATATAAGTCGTGTTATAAAAGGGGAATGGTGGGTGTGTTATAGACATTGGAGGAGGAAACATCTATTAGGACATCATTCCCGCAATTATTATCCATCATTAGGCCTACACAAGGTATTTCGGCTAATTTAAGTAGTTTCGTACTGGGTTCATCACTCCCGAAGTGTCAATAGTACCATCAGTGGTCTAATCCAGTAAAGACCAATGATATTGTCCTGACAATGACGTCAGAAGAGTGTGGTGAAATGATGTTGACAGCATTGCCACATCCAACATGGCGACTAATGTTTTAGTCAGTTTCCTACTGCAAAGCTGAAATGATGGTCGATTCCTTATTAGATTGCAACCAGACACTAGTTAGCCTCAATAACTTGGCACAGTAACTATAAAATAACAAATTATTGAAAAGTGACACGACGGTAGAGTATAAATAGATCTGGCCTTCCCCTAAAATAAATTATCACTTATAACACCTATGTACATAAATAAGCACCAGAGCTCACTAAATACGAAAATGAGATTTCAACACATCGAACAGAACATCTGAAGTTAATACCAATGCCAATAAGCTCAATCATATCCAAAATATTGATATGGTTCAATACTACAGGTAAGTTAACAGCACAAAAAGAAAAATGGTATGAATACAAAATCAAAGATGATCTTTAAAAATATAGTCAACATTGGAAGACAAAACTGGGTAATTCTGCACACCGTGAGAACATGCCTTTTCGTAACTTATAACAAGGTATATTATTGAAAATATAGTATTTATGATTTATATACCTTTCTAGGAGTTGTTGGGAGTCGTTTCACAATCTCAACTCTAACTGCCGCACCTCAATAATATGTTTTTTTTACGAAAATAAAGAATTTTTATCGTGTTTATTTCACTACAGATGCCATCTTGGACATACGTCATACAACATGTGACACTCGACAGACGGACATATGACTACGTTACCAACATGTCGCACACAAAATTCACCATTCACCACGTAAAGACGTAAAGTACTGCCTGGCCGAAAATTACTGCCAGTACCACAAGCAAGGGGGTCTGGGGCGTAAGCCCCAGGTTAGGTTTGTTTTTGTATGTAAAACATTAATAAGATAGAATTTATAAAGTAATTTCACATGTCACACAATCCTTGGTTAAAGTACGACTGACGAGTTGGATTTGGCGCAATAGTATATTACATTATCGACGCTCTTTTGTTTAACTTTGTATACCCGGTGCGAGATAGTACCAAATGCGTGGGGTTGGCATTCCTGACTTAGTGAGAAAGATGTCTCCTAGAGACTTCATTTCAACTATATAAGTAGTGTTGCTATTTGGGATGGCCGGGTGGGTCTACGACAGCGGACGAGTCAACATATATTAATGTATCATCTCCAGATACCATTACTACAGGTACTTTTGGCTAATTTCATTACTCAATTTTTTTATACATATGTTCTCACGGTGTGCAGCGCCACCCAAAACTGTTGGGCTCCGTAAGTCGGATAAAATACACAAAATTAAGAACCCTCTACCTCCTGAGAAGAAACTGAATTAGCCTCACTATGCATACCAGCATTGAAAAACTGAGCACAAATGAAGAATGCAGCACAATTACAACGAAAACAAAGGAAGAAATGAGGCTAGCCTATATGGGCACTAGACATTAAGAACACTAGGCCTATATAAACACAAAATATATTTTTTTGGATTAACCACAAAATCTGAACAATATTTTTTGGAACTCGTGTAGTGTACTGGGGGAGTCTCCTTGAAAATTGCATAAATTTCTTATAGGTACCGGTAATATGACTTAGAGGAAGGATTTGTACCATTTTAACATGGTGCATTTATTAATTCTTTATGAGAGGGTTTCCTTTCACCACACAACATGAAATAAAAGGCAAAACTATTGGCCTGGCGGGCCGCGCTATCAATCCACCATTGGTCTGGACGAAAATATTGGTCTAGGCAAAACCATTGTGAAACCCTCTTGTGAAGTTTTACCGTGCATTTTTTCAATAGTGCCAACACTGTTACGTCTGGCGCAATTGGATTTGCAGCGCTCGGAATGAATCAAAGAGCCGCTACTAATGCAGGAAATGTGGCGAGGATGGCGGAGTACAACGAATTAGTACGGGAGTTGGGGTGTTGAGGCGTTACAAACACAAACATAATCCAGAACCCCTTGCTTATAAGAGTACAGTCAATTTCATCCAGTGATCTAACCCAGTAGCAACCAATTATTTAGTCCAAACAGAGGCTTCAAGGAAATGCAAAATGCATACTGGCTTCAGGGGAGGGTTGTGAAGTTAAATTGGCAGCATTGCCTTTACCTTGCCTTTTCCAACATGGCGACTCGTTTTCCCATCAGTTTGCAACTATAAAATTACAATGTTAATTTCCTTATTAAACTGCAAATGTGACATTTCCTAGATGTATTTAGTCACAATAATAGTGGCAAAGGAACAACTTTTGAAGTGATGCAAGCCATATTACAATATTCAAAAACTCGCCCAATTCACTACACAATAGCCTAAACTTATTTCTTATTTTCTTAAAACAAGAACCATTTGCAGAAAGCAGGAACACGCAGTCCAATTACTAGTTAGAAGTAGGCCTGATCACTGTATCACATTTCTATCACTGGAAATTTCTCTAATAGTCTACACTTCATTTGAGAAAATAAAATGAACTGAAACAGAAGCCTCTTAAGTTCAACATAAAAAAGCGAGAAATGAAGAGACAAAGGCTAAGCTTATCCTAAAACAGGAGTCACTATTTATGTAAATTGCACAAATGAAGTCTACTCACTCGACATCAAACTCCAAAACTCGGAGCAAGGGATGTTTGGACAGTCAATAGTAATTTGTCATAATTACCTCTAGTTATCAAAAAATACTTTTCGTAGAAGTTACAAATTTTTCACTTATAACCTGGATACCTCTTCAACCAATGAAGTGTCTTCGGATAAAAAATTCATCTGACATGCCACTTTTTCCATATTGTTGGTCATCCATATTGGCTATTTCTTTCCATTCAACCGTAGCCGAGCAATTCATAACGCCTGACAAAAGGTTCTCTGTATATCTGAAACAAAATATTCAAGAAAAAATATCAATTTTAAAATATGGTAATATACCTTGAACATACCACCTTGAACTAAAACAAGGGCATACCGTTTTAATATATCCAAACACATTTTAGATAGGTTTAATTTTGAAATGGAGGCCAATTAACGAGAATACCAGACATTTCAAATCTTGAACGAGATAATAGAAGCATCGGAGGCCTTCCGGATCTCGAGATTGATTCACATCAACCAGCGACCCTGTTTTCGATGTAGTAAAAGAAATGTGCTCATCTCCAACAACAATTTCCAATTCTTGGCGCCCAACTCGATCGGGCTGGGGCCATAGAGAATCATCTTCCTGCATTATTTCAGAATCGTGGATAATGCGCTTTAATTCTTCCATGACACAATGGTGCACATACGCCTCTTTTCGGATCATGGTGTCATTTTTGTAATTTGAATTATTTGCATATCTTAACTTCCCGTCAGGTCGAAACTCGAATTCCAAGAATTCGTGTCCAAACTTTCCTTTATGTCCGACATAATAACGAATATAAAAATCAGTTGACATTTCTGGGTACCAATGCCGGCTGCAATTACGCAGACACAATCACACGCACTAAAGAACAATTATTAACTTTTCCATCACCCCAACAAAATCGCACAACGATCAATCTATTTCAAGTCATTAAAAAAGATGATTAGCCACTGCCTGAGGATAGGGCGCCCTTTGGGACTACACAGAACTGCCAACATGAACAATTAAGTACCGTGTGTGTATCTCCTGTCTTTAATCGTAATCCACCCAATTATTTATGTAAATTGAAATTACAGAGGAATATAAGTTATTTATTTGAACTTCGAATGATATAATGAAACACACTTTGTGATAATAGACACTCTCAATAATAAGATCATTTATTGTAGTTTCTACTTTCTAACAAACATACAATAGATGGAAGAATCATCCGAATGCAGTTAGATATTGTTGTTTCAAGGGACGAAACAGCGAGATCATTTACCCCTCACAGTTCAATGTATCTCCTGGTTCCAACTAACGTGACGCCCGAAGAAACATTGAAATTGTAAACTGCGAGATGATACTCTTTCTTCTTGCATCGTTATGCCCGACTCATCAGGAGCACGGTTGAACCTGTTTAGCTGATGTGTTGGCCTTCTTTTCCTTCCAAAATCTCTTCATCCTCTCGCTGAGCGCCTTTATTCGGTCTTCTGTCCAAGTTATGGTGGCCCTGGTGTTGGGTTTGTCTTCAAATTGGTGATTGTCGATTAGGGTTCTGAATTTGCATCTGTCCTGTATACTATTGTCTGAAATGTTGATTTCCTGGAGATCTGTTTCAATTTCACGTAGCCAGCTGTTCTTGGTTTTTAGTGAGAGGGCCAAGTTGAGAATTCTTTTAGTCAATCTGCCGTTGTTCATTCTGATAATGTGCCCGTAAAATTTCAATCGTCTTTTCCGAAAAGTATGAGACATTTTTTCACATTGGCGATATATTTCCTGGGATGACTTTTTCCTCCAGATTCCCTCTATAAAAACTGGGCCAAAAATTTTTCGTAAAATTTTCCTTTCATGTTTTTCAATCTCTTTGGTTAAAGATTTGCCACCAATGATTAAGGTTTCTGATGCATATAACGCCTCCGGTTTGATTACTGTATTATAATGTCTAAGTTTCGCTTTCCGAGATATTGATTTTTTGTTATACCTATTACAAGTGATTATGTAAGCTTTCTGTAATTTGGAAATTCTCTCTTTATTTGCTTCACGGTTTAAACCAGAGGGCTGAATAATTTCTCCCAGATATTTGAATTCGTTCACTTGAAAGATTTTGCCGAATTTAGTTCTCATAGGTTGTCCGTCTAAGTATCGTGAGGCTCCTTCCATGTACTGAGTTTTCTCATAAGAAATTTGAAGTCCCGTTTTGATGGCAATTTCATGTAATTTTTCAATGGAATGAATTGCTTCTTGCCTGTTATTAGAAAGGATTGCTATGTCATCAGCAAAGGCCAAACAATGTACATGAATTCTATCTTTGAGTAGTCTGCCAAGGGTTATTCCCTTAGTTTCCTTTTCCCAGGTCCTGATTATCTTCTCAAGTACGAGGTTGAACAGTAACGGAGATAATCCGTCTCCTTGGCGGACCCCAGTGTTAATTGCAAAAGGCTCAGATATTTCGCCGAGGAATTTAACTTTTGACGTAGTGCCAGTTAGTGTTTGTCTGATTAATTCTCTTGTTTTTCTATCCACTTGAAATTCTTCTCGAGTATTGAAAAGTGTTTGACGATCTATAGAGTCATATGCTTTTCTGAAATCTACAAAGGTAATGACTGTCTGTCTGGTTTTGCGCATTTGTAGGATAGTTTTGAGATTAAGAATTTGTTCCGTACATGATCTTCCTTTTCGGAAACCTGCCTGGTATTCTCCAATCAGACGGTCTGTTTGTTTCTCAAGTCTAGAGAGCAGGGCTTTGGAGAAAATTTTATAAATAACTGGTATCAAGGAAATTCCTCTATAATTATTGCTGTTGGTTTTATCCCCTTTCTTGTGCAGTGGATGGATTAGTGCACATTTCCAATCCTCAGGTATTTCTTCGGTGATCCAGATGTTCTCAATAATTGAGTGGATTTTCCGGGCTACGTTCTCACCACCTATCTTCAGCATTTCGGCAATTATACCATCTTCCCCTGGGGCTTTATTATTTTTGAGTCCATGGATTATTTCTTTAATTTCTTCCAATGTTGGGGGTTCTGAATCTTGGTTGGATGTTTTTTTGTTTTGTTTTCAAAGATGAGTTGTTCTTTAGGGGATTCGCAGTTTAAAAGATCCTTGAAATAATCTGCTAGAAGTTTGCAATTTTCTTGATTATTTGTTTCCAATGTCCCATCCGGGCGTTTGAAGCAAAGACTGGGTGCCTGATAATTTGATAATTCTTCTCTGAATGTTTTGTAGAAGTTTCGTGTATTGTTTTTAGTAAAATCTTGTTCAATTTCAGCCAATCTGTAGTGATCGTACTTGCGTTTTTCAGATCTGATGATTTTAGAGGTTTGTTTCTGTACTTTGGTGAATTCGGGCCAATTTTGTTCCGTTTTGTGAGAATTCCAATTCTGCCAGGCTTTAATTCTGAAGTTTATAGCCTTGTCACAGGTTTCGTTCCACCACCTATGCTTGCGTTTCCTGGGCGGTGTGCCAATGTTTTGAGAAGCTTTCGAAAGTATATCTTTGAGTTCTAACCAGCCAGAAGAATCGTGAGTAGGGATACTTTCTTGGAAAGTACTGGCGTTCTGTTTAAGAAATTCTGGATCGACGCGCAGATTTTTTGTTATTTTTGGTTTGGACCTGTTTGGTTGAAATTTTTCCTTGATTAAGGATAGATGGTGGTCAGAGTCAATGACTCCTTTCTTGACTTTGACATTCATAATTTCTTTTTGATTCTTTTTGGAAATAGCCACATGATCTATTTGAAATTCTCCTAAGTGAAAATTAGGGGATCTCCAGGTCTTTTTCTTGTGTGGAAGTGCCAGGAAATGTGTTGACATTAGTTTGAGATCAAAAGTTTTGCAAAAATCAAGTAATCTTTCTCCATTTTTATTAGTTCTATTGTGTGCTGGATATAGTCCTACAATGGTCCTGAATTTCCTTTCTCTACCAATTTGGGCATTAAAATCTCCCAATAGGATTTTTATGTGATGATTTGGAATGATGGCTGTAGTTTCTTTCAGCAGTTCCCAGAAGTCTTCCACCTTTTGTGGATCTTTACGATTGTAGTTGTTGGTGGGTCCATGCGCATTAATAAGCGTATAAGCTTTGTTTCCTGATTTAACGGATAGTGTTGAAATTCTTTCAGAAGGCGAGGAAAAGTTAAGCACTGAGTTTATAATGTTTTTTCTGACAGCGAATCCAGTGCCAAATTGTAGTGGCTTCATATGGAGGGAGATTGCTGGCTTGCCTTTATAAATTCTATAATTTCCTTATTCAAAATGATTTTCATCCGTGTATCTGGTTTCCTGTAGTGCTAAAATTTGTATGTTGAAGTTATCCAACATGTCTGTTAATTGTTTTAACTTGCCAGTTTTCCGAAGTGTGTTGATGTTTAAGCTACCAATGAAAGTTTAGCATTTTGGGCGGAGAGATTTGGGAAGCTCCGATACATTCCCGCATGATGTTCTCGGTCCCCCAGAATCCGATGACCGAGAAAAATAACTAGTATGTCTACTTGGGCCTCGGGTAGTTATATTGTAGGTTGTTTCCATCATGTTGAAAGTTGATAGTAGTGGGGACATCGATATATGTCGGTGTCATGGTTACAACTGAAGTAGTGAGCTTCAGAGGTTGCTGAAGATGTTGTCAAGCTGTGTCTGTTTTTGGTCCGCGAGAGGTATTTTATTTCCCTCAAACCCTCCGGACAAGTCCGGCGAGCCTCCCTATCCGCCACCTGGGACGCGCCCGATAGGGGAACAGGCAGAAACCCCCACGGGCGAGATGATACTCTTTGTTATTGGTCAGTTAACGAAAGTCACACAGTTAACCCCTGAAACAGAACACTCACTGCAGGTGAACCCAGTGAACCTCATAATAATGTTACTGATTTTACGCCCCTATTAACTACTGTGACTTTTAGAGACACCGGGGTGCCAGAATTTTCCCCCGAAGATCTTTAAAGTGCATTTGCGCACCCTCAAATGACAGCTGACTGCGTCAGTATTCAATCCTGCAACCTTTGGTATAGCAGGCGAGAACGTTACCGCTGAGCCACGTAACCAGTCAAAACCCATGGACTGCTAGGCGAGTTATCATCTGTCGCATCTTTTGATTGGGTTGCGTCCAGCTACCATCAACCATGGGCCATGGCAAACATTTCAATAATAACCATGCAAAGTAGTTTATTAAAGACCGTGTTTATCACTACAATCCATAAAGTCCTAGTTCGCCCTTTATAGGGAAAATTCATGAAAACTAGCTCAAAGAGCTGCTTCTACATCCTCGTTTGTAAAACACCACGCATAAATACAGCATTATAATATATTTGACATTATTTCTACTGAAAGAGTAGGCAAAATCATTTTGAGGATGAATAGCAGCGCCACTGGCGGCAATCATTTGTACCCTCAGGACCTCAAGTTATTTATTTAGTATATTGAAGGTTTTAAGGGGTGGAATAGCGAGCTCATCTGCGCCTAAAGGAGGACCTCCTAGATGCTTTTTACTGCTTGGGAGTCCAAGTTCGAATCAACAAACTGAAATGACCTCAAGATATTTTCGCCACTTGAAAAATTTACTCGACAAAAGAGAAATTCATTATTCGTTTGTTGGTGATATGGAAGTGTCTCAGCGGTCACGGCTATTCACTACCAACGAAGAACTATCTGCGCAAATGTGAAAAATATGGGAAGCCGGGAAGCTCTTCACCTAAAACTGGAACTGTAGGACATGAACACTGATCTTTCAATGCATTTTCAAAAATTACAGAAGTTTCTTTGTCAATAAATGGCTCATATTTTCCCTTATATTTGTTCTCAAATATATTACACTATGTATTCAAAACTACAATAAGTTACTGTAGTTGGAAGAAATAAACTTAAATGGAGCCTTTTCAAACTATTATAATTTTTTGAGCCACTGCATAACCATATGGGGTCAAGTATTAACCGCGATACGTACGTGTCGAGGGAAAATTTTTAGTGCAGTCGATGACTTTTGGATCTTGGTGTTCGTTTGTTTTCATCATCGTCAATTGCCGTTTCCTAGCCTGGGCCGGGTCGGAGCAAATATGACACCCCTCCACTTTACTCTGTCTGTCCACCGTCCTTCCTCAACCACTGAACTCCACTCCAGGTTCCGTTCTCTCACTCTGCCCTTCACCAAATCCATCCATCGTACTAGGTCTTCCTCGTCCTCTCTTTCCAGTCATCTGTTTCTCCATTCTTTCATCATTCATCCTTTTCACATGTCCATACCATCTCAATCTGTTCTGTTCCAGCTTACCATTCAGCTTCTTTACATCCACTTCCTTTCGAATGTCTTCATTTCTCACTCACTCTCTCCAAGTCTTCTGTATTTGGCTACCTGTATTCTAAAAGGTCATTATCTTTGTGCACCCTGATAAACACGGCAAGCTAAGCCGGCTTTGACTGGCAGCTGGCACAGATCTCGGGAGCGCATACACGGTTCAGTTAGTGGTTGGTGCGCACTTTTACCAAACATGTTCAATAATGTGTAGCCTACTTACAGTGCTCATAGCCGATGCTGAAAATGTCATCCCTCTCTTGTAACACACACCTGACATCTTCTGATGAAAGAATGGACAACATTCTGAAGTTCCACAGCAGTGATGGGTTCGATTTCATATCTTATGTACTGTTTAAGCTCAGTTCACAGTAATCACAATACTCACTAAACGTGCTACACCAACGTCTAAGCTTTGCAGATACACGTCCATATGAATATGAATGACAAAACACGTGTGAACTAACGATATGAGTTTGCGGAGCGGGGTATTGCAAGGTTTACTCGCTGCACACCTGGCCAGCCAAATGAGTGGACCGCGGCAAACGATTGCGTCATTTGGCGGCCAGGTGCGGAACTCGCAATACCCCACTCCACTGACTCATATCGTTTAGCGAGTTATCTGAAACAAGACGAAAATTTCGAATCATGTTTCCAGGAAGACCTATGCCTACTGCCAGTACAATTAGGAGGCTCACTCAACGATTCAAGAAAACTGGCTCCGTAAATAATAAAAAAGTTGACAAATATTAGTTGAGATAGTTGTCCATTCTTTCATCAGAAGATGTCAGGTGTGTGTTACAAAAGAGGGAGGACATTTTCAGCATCGGCTATGAGCACTGTAAGTACACATTATTGAACATGTTCTACTTATTCCTTCAATGTTCAGTTGACATATGCGGTGAGATGGTCCAACCCTACGAACTTGTGCGTCCTGAGAAGGACTTATTGACTGTTTACTCTGTATTTGTTGACCGGGAGGCCTTTTCAGGCAGTTTGGTCTCATCTCTATTTTGTTGCTTACTTAGCACCACCCGGGGGACACGTGTAGGGTAGCAATGGGTAAAATAATAGCAATCCTCAAACCGAACAAAGATCCGACAAAAGTCGAAAGTTATCGCCCCATAGCTCTAATAAGTTTCACTTACAAACTACTTGAGTGACTCATCTATACAAAAAATTTTGATACAATTAACAATCACATCCCCATATATATAGAACAAGCTGGATTCAGGCCTGGCAGAAGCTGTAATGATCAAGTGTTTGCATTAACAACTCATATTGAAAATGGGTACGAGAAGAAATTTGTAAGCCTAGCTGCTTTCTTGGATCTATCTGCCGCTTATGATACAGTATGGCGAGATGGCCTCCTTCTGAAATTTGTGAGCATCATTCCGTGTCTCAAACTCACAAACCTAATTAACAACATGCTGTGCAATGGACTTTTTCAGGTTTACTCTGGGAATGATAGAAGCAAGTTCTTCAAATTAAATGATAGATTACCCCAAGGATCTGTCATGGCTCCTCTCCTTTTCAGCTTGTACATATACAACCTGCAAGAAACTTCTTCAAGGAAATTCATATATGTTGATGACATCTGTGTGGTAACCCAGAACTCCAACTTCACCGATGCTGAGAATACACAACTGCCGACTTGGAAGTCTTGGACACATATTTCAAGAAATAGTGCCTCCGCCTAAATTATCAGAAAACTGTTGTATCCGCATTTCACTTACGCAATAGGTTCTCTAATTACAAACCAGAAGTTAAATTCAGAGGACAAACTTGGCAGTTCTGCAGCATGCCTTTGAAGTACCTTGGGATAACACTTTGATAGGTCCTTGACCTTCAAACAACATCTCACAAACGTGGCCGCAAAAGTGAAGACCCATAATAGCATCATTCAGAAGCTTGTTGGTACCTCCTGGGGTTCCAGCGCTCAAACTTTACGATCAACTGCTCTGGCACTGTCATACTCCATTGCTGAATACTGCTGCCCATCTTGGCTAAACAGTGTCCACTCCAAGGAGATAGATGTGGAACTTACCCAGACAATGGGGCGCACATAGATAATTACCCTGTACTTTCATCTCTCATCATCGGCCAAGATTCTGCTCCATACGTCATTCATTCATCATCATCATTTTCCCTTATCCAGCTCCTGCCGGGTCGGGGTATTTATGGCACTTCTCCACTTTCCTCTTTCCTTCCACGATCTTGTCCCAGTCCAGATTTCTTTTTCTCACGCTGTTCTTCACTGAATCTATCCACCTTGTTCTAGGTCTTCCCCTTGCTCTCTTACCCTTGCACTTGGCCTCCAGCATCTGTCTTGGTATTCTATTTTCCTCCTTCCTCCTTACATGTCCAAACCACCTTAGTTTATTCTTCTCAATTCTCTCATTTAGTTTTCCCATCCCAACTTCCTTCCTAACATCTTCATTCCTCACTCTGTCTTTCCTTGTCTTACCTATCATACTTCTTAGGAATTTCATTTCACTGGCTTGGATTCTACTCTCTTGCCTGCTCGTCAGGGTCCAAGTCTCAGCTGCATAAGTTAATATGGGTACATAGTACATTTTATACATTACCTCCTTGCTTTTCCTTGGTACTTCCTTATCCCAAAAAAATTTTCTTACACTTTGATAGAAAGCATTGCTCTGCTGTACCCTCCGGCCAATCTCCATGTCCAACCTACCAATTTGCATCAATTCACTTCCTAGGTATTTGAACGTGTCCACAATTTCCAAACTCTGACTTCCAATTTTCACAGTGCCCTTTCCTTGTCTTTCCCCTCTTGTCATCACCATGGTCTTGCTTTTCTCTATACTGATTTTCAGGCCATACTTCTGAATATTTTTGTTCAGTGAATCTAGTTGTTTTTGCACTTCTTCGGTGTTCCTTCCCCAGACCACAATATCGTCTGCAAATAATAGTAACTCCATTTCTCTATGTCCATATACTTCCTTTGTTTCCTTTACAATTTCATCCATTACCATTATGAACAAAAGAGGTGACAGCACACTCCCCTGTCTTAGTCCAGTCTTGTTCCTAAACCAATCTGTCTTTCCAACTGGGGTCAGTACCCTGCTAACACATTATTGGTAAATAATAGGTCTTGTACATCACTTCTTTAGCTTTCAGTGGTATGATTTATCACAAATTAAACTCCGAATTTAATGGTAGAAAACACTCCCACATTGTATTTTCTTGTTGATCTCCATATCCGATTTTACATTTTCCATCAATTCACTTCCTAAACTACTTCCCGATCTACATCTCCAATTTTAACAATCCTGTTTCCTTTTGTCTTGTCATCATTCTTACTTTTCTCTAGCGTTCTTGAACCACATTCTCATTCTCTCCCCAAATCAGAATATCATCAGCAAATACGATTATGTTTATTCTTGTACCTGTTTACGCTTCCTTTGTTGCCTTTAGTATTATCATCCATCACCAGTAAAAACAGCAATATCTGACAAAAACTACATAATGTTACTTGAAACTTTTCTGCCCAATCAATACATTTTATATTCTGAACGTAAGATCTACAAGTTAGTTCTCAGTAGGTATATGTTTAAGGGGTTAGATGGCTCACTTCTTCAGCTTTACATTTGTAATATCTATACACACCAAATTGTTAAAACATTGAATAGAACATGCAAAACACATTGATTTAACAATAGGGTGTGTGTATAGATATTACAAATGCAAGGCCGAAGAAGGGAGCCATGTACGCCCCGAAACATGTACCTACTGAGAACCATGTAGATCTTATGTTTAGAATATAAAATGTATTGATTGGGTGGAAAAGTTTCAAGTAACATTATCTAGTTTTGTCAGATATTCTATTGTCAATACGGACCAAAAATTGATTTGAGTAATCCCAGAATAAACAGCAATGGCGAGAGTACACTCCCTTGTTTCAATCCACATGGTGGCGAAAGAACCTGGAAATTTGTCTCTCTGGAAATATCAGGGGATTTCGCTAAGGTGTAGAAAAAAATCAGGGAAATTTAATTATTAAAATAATATTCGCTAAATTAATATCAGGGAATTTTGTGGCAACATCAGGGAAATTTGTGCGGGCGGCTACGAACGGCGTCTGTACCCCATGTTAGGGGCGGCCGAATTTATATGCTGGCAGTAGCTTTAAAATGCTAGGCGTCAGACTCAGCGACAAGTCGGCCGAAATTTAATTGTCGTATCATGATGCACCAAGTAAATTGTAGTATCCAGGCTAGGGCGTCCCCCGCAGGCGACGCGCCCCGCCCCCGCCCCCGCCCGATCGGGGTGGGAAATGGACGAGGGGTACCTACCCAAGGCCGGGGCAGGCTAAAGAAGCAAGGCTCGATTACCAGATTTGCGACAATCAACGTTGGGACATTAACTGGGCGCAGTCGTGGGTTGGCTGAATCGCTCCACCAACGCAAAATTGATGTAGCCTGTATCCACGAAACAAAGTGGAAAGGTGCAAAGGCACGTGATATTGGTGATGGTTACAAGCTCTTCTACAATGGCAAAACATCAGACCGAAATGGTGTGGCAATTGCCAGCTGTGAACGGCTACGGAATAGTGTCACCAGAGTAAACCGTATCTCTGATCGCCTGATGAGCATCCAGTTAATTATGGACGCAATATCACTCCATATCGTCTCATGTTATGCACCACAGACTGGGTGCCAAGCTGAAGAACAAGACAAATTCTGGGGTGATCTTGAGACATTAATACATTCAGTTGATCATAATGAGTCTTTGCTTATTGGAGGTGATCTCAATAGTCATGTTGGTAGATCACGTGATGGTTTTGAACGCATACATGGTGGTTGTGGTCATGGGACGCGAAATGCAGCCGGTGTGCGTACCTTAAGAGTGTGCCGAGGCTTGTGACCTAGTGGTGGTGAACACCTTCTTCAAGAAATGGTTATCACATCTCATCACATACAACAGTGGTGGCCATCAAACTCAAATTGAATACTGGTTGGTGCGTAGAAGAGATCTGAAATTGGTGAAGGACTCCAAGGTCATTCCTTCAGAAAATGTTGCTCCCCAACATAAGCCCTTGATCTTAGACTTTCATATTACTCCTTCACGACCTATCACCAATACTGAACGTATAAAGTGGTGGAAATTACCTGGCCATGAATTGCAACTTCTAGATTCTATTGGTCCTCTTCCTGACAACATTGATCAACTAACATGGAATGAATTCACCTCAAACATCCAGGCAAATGCAAAGGAAGTACTGGGTTTGACAAAATCGGGACGACAATTTGTTGATAAACAAACTTGGTGGTGGAAGGAAGACGTGCAGCGAGCTGTGAAATCTAAGAAAACTGCTTTCAAAAAGTGGCTTAGAACAAGAACCGATGCTGATCTAACTCAATATCGTCAGCTCAAATCCGATGCTAAACACGCTGTTGCAGTTGCTAAATCCAAGCAACTAAGTACATTGTATGAACATTTAGAGAAATCTACTGGGGTCAATAATATTTACAAGCTAGTCAGATCTCGTCATCGTGCCACAGTTGACATAGGACATGTCATGCATATCAAGGATAAGCACGGGTATCTTCTAACAAAACCAACAGAGATCCTTCAACGATGGCATGAACACTTCAATACTATCTGTAATGAGGAGTTCCCACACCCACTGATTCCATTAGCCGAACCTGTACAAGGTGCAGTTCCACCTATCACACCTGCCGAGGTCAATACTGCGATCCACGCCATGAAGAATGGCAAGGCAACAGGCCCTGATGATATTCCTGCAGAGCTATGGAAGCAGTTGGGTCATGCCTCTGCAGAGTTCCTAGCTGAGTTCTTTAACAAATGCCTTGCGAGCCACCAGATCTCGTCAGCGTGGCAAACTAGCGTCACAGTACCAATATGGAAAGGCAAGGGCGATGTAACTATCTGTGCCAATTATCGTCCTATTCGTCTCCTATGCCACATAATGAAGATTCTAGAACGTGAGATTGACACTCGCTTACGTAGCATTGTTACCATCTCGCCTAACCAGTGTGGATTCATGAAAGGTCGCGGAACAACTGATGCTATCCATGCAATGCGGCTTCTGATGGAAAAGTATATGGAGAAAAGAAGGACAATTCACATGGCTTTTCTGGATCTGGAGAAAGCATTCGACCGGGTTCCCCATCAGCTTATATCGTATTCTCTTCGATCTCATGGCGTACCAGAAGCTTATGTGCGTTGGGTCCAACTCCTCTACAATAATACAACTAGCTCTGTACGCAGTGCTGCTGGCCTCACCAAACAGTTCGATATTCGAGTTGGGGTTCACCAGGGATCTGCACTATCTCCACTCTTGTTTATCCTATGCGTGGATACAGTGACTGCCGATTTGCAGAGTCAACCACCATGGACATTACTGTACGCCGATGATGTCATGCTTGCAAGCGAGACCCGTAATGATCTAGAGCACTTGGTCAACCTCTGGAATGCGAGGCTCTGTGAATTTGGACTACGGCTCAACCTCACTAAGACTGAGTACCTTGAATGTGGTTCCCAGACAGATGGGACCATCATAGTAGATGGCACCCCACTACCAAAGGCTTTACACCTCCGATACCTTGGCTCCGTTGTGAGACCTGATGGTGACACTGTCTCGGATGCCCGTGCAAGAGTGAATGCTGCATGGATGAAGTGGCGCCAGGTCACAGGCGTTCTCTGTGACCGCAAGATCCCTTTGCGCCTCAAAACTAAGATCTATCAATCAGTTGTCCGCCCTGTTACTTAGTATGGAGCTGAATGCTGGCCTAATACAAAGAAACATGAACAAGCCTTGCACTCAATGGAGATACGATGGTCCTTGGGAATTACACGGCTGGATCATATTAAGAATGAAGACGTCCGCAATACTCTTGGAATTGCCCCTATTCAGCCAAAATGAGGGAGACTCGGTTGCGTTGGTATGGGCATGTAGCCCGAGCAAATACAGAGTCCATTGTAAGCAAGTCACTTGCTCTCGAGCCTGATGGACAAAGACCTCCAGGACGACCAAAAAGGCATTAGATGGATACCCTACACGACGATATGCGCATCGTAGGTCTTCGTCCTATAGATGCAACAAACCGCAACAAATGGAGAGCAAGGTGCAGAGTGGCGGACCCCAAAAAATAATTGGGAACAACGCCAGGAAGAAGAAGAAGATCAGGGAAATTTGTCAGGCGATGTCTGTCGCCACCATGATCCATGTTCAATTTCAAACCATCCTGTTTTACCTACTTGAGTCTTGACACAGCTGCAACACTTACTTTACATTGCTTTTATCATTTGTATTATTTTTCTCCAATACCTTTTTGTTATAGGCTTTCCCAAACTCTGTTTCTAAGGACACTATCATATGCCTTTTCTTAGTCAGTGAAGGTCATTATCATGTCTGTTGTTTGTTTTGTTTTATGTGGCTTAAATTGATGCCATATTGCTCAGCTGTATGCCGATGTAGTCACATGTGTTCAAGAGCGAGGTTCATTGGCGAGTTACGAATGTTTTATAAATTAGGCCTACTTTAAGTTGTTCAATTAAATTGAAAAGTTGCACTGTACTCTTCTAAAGCCATTGGCCGCGTCTTGGTTAGATGACACCCTGGACATCCGTGGTTCAAATCCCGGTCACTCCATGTGAGATCTGTGCTGGACAAAACGGAGGCAGACAGGTTTTTCTCCGGGTACTCCGGTTTTCCCTGTCAAAATTTCATTCCAGCAACACTCTCCACTATCATTTCATTTCATCTGTCATTCATTTAATTATTGCCCCAGAGGAGTGCGTCAGGCCTTGGCAGCCGGCACAGTTCATATCCTCGCCGCTAGATTGGGGGCTTCATTCATTCCATTCCTGACCCGGTCGGAGACTGGAAGCAGGCTGTGGATTTTCATTTCTCATTTAAGGGGTAATTTAGGTAGTTTTGTAGAAGGTTCACCACTCCTGAATTGTTACCTGGGTCCACACTTATCTCTGATCTAGAATCACCGCCAGTTTAAGGGGTAAGATGAATTATTTTTTCTCAAATCCTTATCTAACCTTAGCCTAATGAGAACTGGCCATAGGTCACCTGGGTCCAGACATATCTCTGGTCTATAATCACAGCTAGTTCAAAGGGTAAGACGAGTTATTTTATCATTTCAAATGATCTTGTCGACTTCGTCCTTATGTTTGGGGTCCATTTTTATGCATTACGGACACGGACACGGTGACGGACGTGACGTCATGCAGACCTGGCTCATAACATGTCATTTCAGACTAGCGCATGAAGCGTTCACGTGATTCTTGCACCTCTCGCTACCCTTGTTCCCCGCGCGGGAAGCCAGTGCGTTAGCTCAGTGATAATGCATGACTTGCAACTTGTCGATCATGAAGCGTTCAACTGCTGCTCAACGAAATAAGGAATATAAGAGGCCTGGCGTCGAGCGACCTGGGGCTTTGAGCGAGGCGAACACAAGAATACAGGGTGACTTCTAAAGAGATATACAAGATGCCAGATAAGAATACAAGGTGACTCTTAAAGAGGTGCACAAGATGTCAGACAATATTACAGGGTGACTCCTGAAGAGGTGTACAAGATGCCAGATAAGAATACAAGGTGACTCTTAAAGAGGTGTACAAGATGGCAGAGAAAAATACAGGGTGACTCCTAAAGAGGTGCACAAGATGTCAGACAAGAATACAGGGTGACTCCTAAAGAGGTATACAAGATGTCACACAAGAATACATGGTGACTTCTAAAGAGGTGTGCAGGATGTCAGAGCAAATTACAGGGTGACACTTAACGAGGTGTACAGTATGTTAGATTCAATTAAAAAACAGGGTGATCCTTAAAGAGGTTTGCGATATATCAGATTCAAATAATGGGTGACTCTTTAAAAGATGTCAGACTCAAATACAGGGTGACCCTTAAAGAGGTGCCCACGCGGGAAGCCTAAGTTAATGGGTAATGGAGTCTGTTGAAAGAGTCCTGGGCCTTTCTAACATGTGTAGCATTTGTAGCTTGCATCATTTGAAATGATATAACGTCTAGTCTTTCAGACTGACTGTAATTTTTTCCCTCAAACTCTTATCTAACCTTATCCTAATGAGAACTGGTCATAGATCACTTGGGTCCAGACATATCTCTGGTCTAGAATCACTGCCAGTTCAAAGGGTAAGATGAGTGACTTTTCCTCAAATCCTAGCCTAACCTTATCCTAATGAGAACTGGTCATAGGTCACCTGGGTCCAGACATAGCTCTGATCTAGAATCACCGCCAGTTTAAGGGGTATGAGTTATTTTTCCTCAAATCCTTATCTAACCTTATCCTAATGAGAACTGGCCATAGGTCACTTGGGTCCAGACATATCTCTGGTCTATAATCTCCGCCAGTTCAAAGGGTAAGATGAGTTATTACTCCTCAAATCCTTACCTAACCTGTGAGAACCGGTCACAGGTCACCTGGGTGACGACATATCTCTGATCTAGAATCACCACCAGTTAAAAGGATAAGATGAGTTATTTTGCCTCAAATCCTTATCTAACCTTATCCTAATGAGAACCAGTTATATTTCACTTAAATTACGATGTTGCTGCTAAAACTTTTAATTAAATATTGTCTCACACACAGTAAAGCAACATTGGGCGTGATCACTGTGAGGTGGGTGACCATGTCAAATATCATTCAAGCAGTGATTTCAATGTACTATTGATACTAACGGTCATGGCAGATATACAGTAGCTGTTTTGGAACCAAATGAGTACCTTTTCTTCCTCTAAAAATTATCTAACAGTCAAAAATAAATGTAATTGTGAAGTCATCAACATGAAACCATAAGCCGATCGCTGATTTGCAAGAACAACTGCTGTGGTCTTGGAGCAGTGTTGTAGCTCCTCGCTCAGGCGGCCTGCGTTATATTCCCAGAACTGGCTAGGAGGTCTGGAATGTTGTTGACCGAGCGTTGTAATGGACAATTGGGAAGCTATCAGTGAGTAGCGGCACCTGTCAGGAAACCAAGAAATGTGACTGAGGGAAGCGTTGTTCTGGCCACATGACCTCCCTTCCTCTGTAGGCTTTGAGTGTGACAGCAGCAGAGTTGGATGCTAAGGGCCTTAATGGCCTGTCGATGCGAGGTAGGTAAGTAGACTTTATACAAAACACATATTACAATGATTATTGTATTATCATATATCAAAGAGTTGATAAATTTAAGTATTTGGGTGAATGGATCCAGTCAAATGGACTTGATAACACAGCGTGTAAGGAGAGATTGAAGAAGATGGAATTTGCCTATAAGCTTACTCACACCCGTTACAACGAACGATCGATATCGTTCCAAGCAAAAATTAAATACTATGCAACTGTCATTAAGCCAGAGGTATTATATGAGGTGCCTAGAATCAAAACTCGCCAAATCCATTCCTTCACTTTTTCGGCTAAGTGGCAAAAACTGTCACAAACAAACCAATACCCAAAAAAAAAATACTTTTTTCACTAAAAAATGAATTATTTTTTAAAACAGTGACGAAGTACGAAGCTGATCCCCGATATAGTTAAAAATGTATGTAGAAAAATATAAAGCGATAATTCGGATTTGTCGGGGTTTGTTACTAAGATTTGGATTTGGCAGATTTTGATACCAAAGAGCCCTAATACATTTGAAGTTGCGAAGAGATTGTAGAAACTGCGCAAGCTTTATTCAGAAATTAATATTTGAATGAAAGTTAACTAAATATAGGTTATAAAATATAAAAATCGTATAATTTTTGTTTTGTTGTTGTTATTGTTGTTTTAAGGGGCGGTTTTTGTGTTTTATTAGAATGAACAGAAAAAGAATAAAACTCATATTACCCATTCAAGATTTGATTGCCGCTGAGTGTGGCTGTGCCAGCGTTTATGTTTATTGTAGCATGACCTCTGCGGGGCGAAGCGGAGGACACAGCGATGACAGAGTGCAATCTGCACATAGGTCACGCTGCATTGCGTCAGATAAGCGTCACAGGAGCTCATGTCACCATGGACAGTTAAATGATGACTGGGGGTACTGGAGCTGAGTCATATCCTACACGCGCAACTGGACCTGTCAACGAAGCAAGCTGACGTGTGACACAATTGTGAGTTTGCATTCACAAATTTTCATAGTGTGTTTCTTTTGTTTTTGTATTTCTCATAGTGTTCTTCTTTTGTTTTTGTATACCGTACAAGTCAAATGTCTTTTTTGAATATAACTGTCTGTTTCCGGTTGTGACCAATGGATGTCGGTGTTTGTTTCTTCTCCCATCAATTTGGAGTTTAGGACTGTATTTAGTAAACCTTTTTTGCTAATTATTTTATGACAGGTTATGAGCCCAGTTAAACGCTTATTGCTGTTAATGTGTGGACTTTGTTATGGGAGAATGTCGGTCGTTAAAGGGTGTTGATATGTGCGGCGCACATGTGGACAGTTAAGTGTGCATCCAAGATAGTTTTTGGTGAATTTTGTGGATGATTTTTCTATTGTGAGGACTAGGCCTATTTGTACGCTTTATTTTAAGTATACATACTAACATGGATTCAGCTACGGGAAGCAGCGAGCGAGTAGTTGCAATAGTGAGGTTACAGGACGACAATTGGGAAGCGTGGAGCACCCGAACAAAGGCATTGCTTCAAACAAGGCGTCTGTGGGACGCGGTTCAAGGTTTCCCACGAAAGACCGATACAGGAGAGGTAGAAGATACACCCGTTGAAGAATACTCCGAGGCCCAACTGGGCAAAGATCAAGACGCGAAAAACTTGCTCATAGGTTTGGTCACCGACCCTTTCCTAGGTGATATCAAAGAAGCGGAGACAGCTAAGGAAGCATGGCAGAATCTTCTGACTTCATGTTGCAATACCGGAGTCCTTCAAATTGTGACGATGTTAGAAGAATTGTGTCTTTTTAAGAAAACTAGTGACATTAGCATGCGTACATTTGTTGATAAAGTGCTTACTTGGTGTGCACGGTTGGACGATGTAGGTATAAAATTTACGGATAAGGCCAAAGCTGCTTTTATTCTCAGAGGACTGGAAAAGCGGGAGTACGAAAATTTGATACGTTCATTGGAAAGCAATGAAGAAAACTTAAGTGTAAAGGTAGTGCGAGCCAAACTTTTGTTGGAGGAGAGAAAGAACAAGTTGGACAAACTAAAGATGGAGCGAGAACAGGAGACTTATGCAAGGCTGAAGAAGGAAGAATCTGAGGGTGAAAGCGTGAAGGCAATGGTGGCAGCCATGCGCTTAAATTCCAAGGAGGTCGTCAACAGCAGCAAAAGTGTCAACAAGCCAACAGGTAGTGGTGGATTCATGTGCTACAAGTGCCAAGAACAGGGGCATATTGCGAAGTTCTGTGATTTAGTTCATGAAGCAAGAAAGAAAGGTTCAGTTTTGTGTTTTAATTGTGCCAAGATAGGTCATACTTCCCGGAATTGTAGTAATGGACGCAAGGAAAATGTTAAGGTTAAGAATCGTGAGGTTATTGCTACGGTAAAGGACGATGAGGCAGCAAACGAATGTGTTCAGGTTAATGCTAGTAGTGTTAAGGTAAAGGCTTATGTGGCAACTGAAAGCAAGGATGATGCATCTGATTGTGTACGCAGGTGGTATGTAGATTCAGGAGCCACTGAGCACCTGACACCTTATAAGGATATTCTGTATGATTACACCCCAAAGGTTTCTGGTAGTGTAGACACAGCTGATGGATCCGTAGTTAGTGTATGTGGTATGGGAAGTGTGCTTATGAAGCTATCTGACAAGTGTGGAGGTTCTTTTCTGAAACTGAAAAGAGTGTTGTATGTCCCAGGTCTTCAAGACAATTTAATATCTGTAGGTCAATTTGACAGGAAAGGTGCAGTCGTAACCATTAAAGATAGCAAAGTTGTATTGTCAGATCATGAGGGTATATTCCTTACGGGTGAGGTCGTTGGAAATATGTATGAGGTAAATTGTGATTATTTTATGGTAGAACAAGGGAAAGAATTTGCTTGTAATGACGAGGTGGAGGTTGTGTATGCTAAGAGCAACAAAGCTGTAACTAGCAGAATATGGCATCAGCGTTTTGGCCATGCTCTGAACATTCCAGATCGTGATTTTATACCCAAAGAAAAGAATCTTGATTGTGATACTTGTAAACAAGGTAAAATGAAAAGACTTAAATTTAATGAAAGAGATCATGTATCTCAGAAGCCATTAGATGTTGTGTTCTCTGATGTATGCCAGCTAGAGCACCCATCGATTGGAGGTAGCAAATATTTTATTACATTTACTGATGATTGTACCAGATTCTCATATGTAAGGTTCCTTAAGCAAATGTGATCCATGTCTGTATTTTAGTCTGTATGTTGCCCTTTGCTACCATACAAGGAATGATATGCAAATGTTTGTTGTTAGTGTAAGGCTAGTTATGTATTTTTGTTGTTGTTTTTGTTTTAAGTTCTTTTTGCAATTTGTGAATGGGGGGAAGTGTGAGTTTGCATTCACAAATTTTCATAGTGTGTTTCTTTTGTTTTTGTATTTCTCATAGTGTTCTTCTTTTGTTTTTGTATACCGTACAAGTCAAATGTCTTTTTTGAATATAACTGTCTGTTTCCGGTTGTGACCAATGGATGTCGGTGTTTGTTTCTTCTCCCATCAATTTGGAGTTTAGGACTGTATTTAGTAAACCTTTTTTGCTAATTATTTTATGACAACAATTACATAAAGAGTAGTTCCCATCTCCACTGCCGGCAATTAATTCCTGAAAGGGTAATAATACTGTACAGTAAATAACCCCTGGCGCTACAGCCCGTGAAGGGCCTAATCCCCAGCCATTTGGCCTGCAGATATTGGGGTGCCGCATGACCAGCTCATCGGGTCCCCTCGGCCGTTAATCTTGGTTTTCATGATCGGGGCGCTGCCTCACTGTCAGTTACTCAATTGTCCTCATGAGGCTGAGTGCACCCCGTTCCAGCCCTCACATCAGTTTCCAAAATCCCTGACAGAGCCGGGAATCGAACCCGGGGCCTCCGGGTGAGAAGCAGGCGCGCTACCCCAACACCACGGGGCCGGCAATACTGTAGCCTACAGTACTGAAAAATAATAAGGAAAAGCGTCAAATTAATTTAATATTCAATTACTATGGTCCAGGCCTTTAGAGACAAAACTATCGTCATTCAACTATTAAATCACATTCTTTACTGGAAGTTATAGCTACACAATTTCTGTTTCTACCTCATCCTCAATAGTAGTTTCTCAATCATCATCAATCTCTTCGTGTTCGCCACGACTTTGCAGATTGCAATAAAACTGCAGCTCTACATTTTCCCTCCATCTTTCTCCAAAATAGGGGCAGATGACCTCGTAGTTCTGCCCCTTAAAACAACAATAACTAACTAACTTTCTCCAAAATGCTTCGAAAGCAGTCTCGAAACATCTTTCACTTCTTGTGCCTGAAGGACAATCCCTCTGTTTATGGCTTCTGGCTTTACGTGAGTCATATCAAAATCAGGTTTCGTGACACGTTTGTGTTCGCAAATGTCAGTTCTGTGGAAAACATCACCCAGACCAAAATGTTATTGTTCTTCTTGTTCTTTGTCAAAATTATCCAAAACAAATTATTATCAGAAAGTACAACAACATAAACCATTCTAATCACGTCAGGCAGAGGTACATTCTCTGACTAATGCACGTAGGTAAAGAGTACACACTTCGCAAAGAATCATGGAAGGTAAGATTGCGGAACTGGGTGCTCCTATTGGCTGATGTGGATGTGGCGGGTTTTGTAACCAAAAATGTCGAAACTGTCGTTGGACTTGGCGGATATTGCAACTAAGCCTCAACTTTGACTTCGTCTTACAGTAGGATGTAGCGGGTTTTGTAACAAAATAATAGTTTTAATGAATCCAGCGCAGCAAAAGCTATATGAAACAATGCTTATTTCAATTTTCATAAAATATGGATTTGGCGGGTTTTGATTCTAGGCGCCTCATATGGTTCTGAATGCTTAACATTGAATAAAAAAGGAAACCAAGTTGAACTAGAGAAAGGAGAAAGAAAAATACTTCGAAAAATATTGAGTCCCCAAAAGATTAAAGAAAATTGGTGGATGAAGAGGAGAAATGAAGACCTTTACCGTCATATAGAAGAAATTACAGTTTTAATTCAAAAGAGAAGACTAAAATTTTATGAACATCTTTACAGGATGAACAGTAATCGGCTCTCGAAGAAAATTTTTGATTACATCTCTAAACTACAGGATGGCTGGAGGAGATATGATGGGAACTGCAACAACTGAAGATCACGGATGATTTCATCTCGGACAGGGAGGAATTTCGGCGACGGGTCCATTCAGCAGATGTTGCACGTTTCAAAGTCCAACGACGGCCTACGCGGGTGATGTCAGAGGAACAACGGCAAATGATTAGCCGCCGAATGAAAAAGTTCTGGGAAGAAAAGAAAAAATAATGTACCATTGTCTTAGATTCTAAGCGGTCTATAATTGGCCAAATTCTGTATAATTATATATATATAACACTAAGGTGCATTAAAACTTAGCAATTTTTCTAGGTTTGTGCCATGTCTTGTGTGGGGTTTCGCCTAGGACACCAAGCTGTCTCATCAGTGGGCTCTTGGTGTCTGCGCCTGTGTCCTGTGGGGGTCCGTGATTTTGGGGTCTGGGGGATGTGAAACACGAAGATGTCGAAATTTTCCGGGAGTCGTAACATGGTAGACACCCATTGCAATAGGTAGCTTTCTAATGAAATTCACCTAATACACGGCGAGTGAAGATTATTCTACCTGCAGGCAATCTTTTCTTTCTGCCTACTACCAATGGTATTTCCCCCCTGTCCCTCAATCAACATTTACCAAATCACTTATATTTTGCGACCCAGATGATAATGCCTGATAGAGTACATACTAGCCTAGTGGGAAAGGCGGAAAGAAAGTCATTATGCTTGTTGGATATGGCGCTGGCTACCTGTAAGTTTTGGCAATCGGGTGCTTTCGACCCCACTCCCCCGATTAAAAAAAAAAAGACCATTCTAATAGACACACAGTATTTCCACTCACAAAGAAGAAAATTCCAACAAGAATATTTTCCGCCCAAGAAAGGGCAAGACGATCAATACGCATGAAGAAGTACTGGGAGGATCGCAAGGCTCGTACAGTTCCTACAAGTCGACGAACTAATGGTAGGTTAGTAATCCTATGTGGTCATAAAAGACGAAGAAGAAGAAGACACACAGTAACTGGGGATACGGGCGGGGTACTTTGGCTATTTAGGTACAAATTAAGATGTTTCAACATTTAAGTGCTCGGACATAAGAGCTACATGTTGGAATTTTAAGGCTTTTTTTTTTATCATTTCAAATGATCTTGCCGACTTCATCGTTATGCTTGAGTCTAACGTTATGCGTTACGGAGATGGCGACCGCGTGGTGTCATGCAGCCGCGCAGGAAGCCTAAGTTAATGGGTGATGGACGGCGAGTACGTGACGTCATGCAGCCACGCGGGAAGCCTAAGTTAATGGGTATTGGAGTCTGTTGAACGAGTCCTGGGGAGTCGAGCGACCTGGGGCTTCGAGCGAAGCGAGAAGGCAGTTGTAGCATGCATCATTTGAAATGATATGAAATCTAGTCTTTCAGACTGACTGTAACTTTTTTATTTCTTTCTTTGTCGGAGTGAAGTCGTGGGAGAGTCCGGAGGTTGAAGGTTCGAATCTCGACATTAACAGCAGCTATTCTCGGTGTTGGTTTTTTCTCCACGTCCCAACAAGGAAAATGCTGGGATGGTGTGTGTTTGAGTCTTCAGTCTTTTGACTGGTTTGATGCAGCTTTCCTTGCCTCCCTGTTCTGAGATACTTGTTTCATCTCTACATATCTATCACACCTTACATGTATGTTTAACATATTCTAACCTTGGTCTACCCCTGCAGTTCTTGTCCTCGACCCTTCTTTCTATAACTAAGCTTGCTATTCCTGGGTGTCTCAGTATGTGTCCTACCAGCCTATCTCTTCTCTTCATTAGCAGTCGCCAGAAACATCTCTCCTCTCCCACTAGTCTTAATACCTCTCCATTTGTTACTCTCTCTACCCATCTGATCATCATTCTCCTGTAACACCACATTTAAATGCTTGTATTCTCCTTTCGTCTGCTGCGCCAACAGTCCAAGTTTCACTTTCATAGAGCGCTACGCTCCAGACAAAGGTTTTCAAAAATGATTTCCTAATACCTATATCTATATTCGATGTTGACAGATTCCTTTTCAGTAGAAATGCTTTCCTTGTCCGAGCCAACCTACTTTGCTGGGATGGTAGCTAATATTAATTTATCGTATGGCTTTTAGTGCCGGGAGTGTCCGAGGACATGTTCGGCTCGCCTGAGGCTGTAACTGCTTCTAGCGGACACCCATAGGGTGAGCTACAAGTTCAGTTCAATTTCAAGTAGTTCCAACTTTCGCTGCCTGATGCCAAAGATGCCTAGTTGTGAACGTTGGAACTTTGATAGAGGGTTCCAACGAAATCTAACCTAGAAATTTAGCTTCACACAAGTTAAGTTTGTGGAAGGATCTTTTACATGCCATAAATCTATGACATGGGACCGCCGCACAGTGGGCCAGAATCTGAAAAACGTGGCCAAAAAGGAAAAAAGAAAAGTTTCTAGATGGGAATTTTGGACTGTAAGGTTGGTTACAGTAATGTTGGGACTACTGAATACTGGTTGTGTGGACGAGCAGAAGTTCATTTTTTCCGTTATATTTCAGGTCAATCGCGGCAATTTGTTGTTAGCGGTGCGTGCAGCCGGCCAGGCTCCAAAATAGTCTTTCTTTAAAGATAAATATTTGTGTTCTGTGTAAGGGAATCGAATATTTGCAATATGGAAGATGTTCCAGGAGGTATGTACTCATTATTAAATCATTAATTATACATGTTTTCTTTTAACTAACTTAATACCGGAAAATGCACGAGAAATTTGTAAAATGTGTTTAAAAACTAGAGATAACTTACCAAATCCACGACAATCCGCTTTCTTTTGCACTTTGTCCGCAAGTATATATTATTACCTTTGTAAATTAACCTTCAAATCCACCTACTAGTACCAACTCCGGCTTTGAACCAAGTTTTACGTGATACTCGCAAAATGTCATTATTGAGACATGTTGAAAAATGATTATAAAATTAGTTAATTATGAACTACATGTGTACAATTTAAATTATAATCGATGCCCAGAAGCATTGTAAAGAATATAAGTAGGAAAAGGACGGAAACACCGCTCGACGTTTCTTTGAAAACACTCCGACATCAGCATTGATAACTGGAGGTTTCGAAGATTTAATCCACCGTTTTCACATTATTTTGCAGACGATTTCGAGCGGATGTCAAATCGACGTTGAAAATGTTTGAGCTTACGCCGTAGCAACTGCCAGACAGTACGTCAAGGAACACCCTCGGTACAACATGCCAACAACAGTCCATAGATTGATCCACGGACCAGAAATTATTTATTCGGCCATTTTACCCATCGGTCAACTGTCTGAGGATACTCAAGAATCAACCAGTAAGTTGATAAAGCAATATAGCCGGAGTTTTTCTCGAACGTTTTCCAGAGTTAAGACTTTGGAAGACGTGCTCAGGAGATCGTTGGCAACCACAGACCCCTACATTTCTTCTCTACGCAAATCATCTCCAAAGAAACTGAAGAGTTTGTCGCCAGAAGCCGTTGCCCTCTTAGTTCCTGTGGCGGAAGATGGAGATTCCGATGCAGATGATGAGGAAACAGTCTTTGAAGATGATGCTGATGATGACGATTCAGTTGAAGAAGCAGAAGAAGAAAAAGATGATGATGAAATATGAAAAGGAGGAAGAAAACGACATCTTCTAATTATAGTTACAAACAATTTACTAAATAAACAATTGTAATTGAATTAAATTTTTTTTTTGTAATATTTTACACCGTCTTTCATCCTCTATTTGGTCCTTTTTTCGAGCTTTACATTTTTTTCTTATATATTTTAACCATTAACTACAACAACCCCCACATATTGACTTATATAAATAAAGAGACTTTCATTAATTTTTTTGCACCATCTTGGATCCACCACTTTGTTTATTTAAATTTTTGAACTCATAATCTTCATCAACAACAACGATAATTTTCAAAAAAATAATTTTATATAAATAAAATGATTGTTATCAATATTTCCCCGCCATTTTGACTTTTTGTTATATTCTTAATAAGCAACTTCGATAACCTTTACATACTAACTTTCGTACAAATTGAACAACTCTTTATATTTTGGCCAGGTTTTCAAGATTCTGGCCCACTGTGCGCCGGCTTTACTTCCCCTCCGAAGGAAGGCATACTAAAGGATTATAACACTCTTAAAATATCCGACAACTTCGGCCGGGTTTGAACCCGCTATCTTGGGCACAGGAGTTCAGCATGCTACCAACTATGCCACCGATATCCCAAAGCAATCAATGGAGTGGCAAAATACATCTCCAATGAAAATAAATTTCAGGCGGACTATCTCAACTTGCAAGACTATAGCAACAGTTTTCTGGGATGGACATGGACTTCATGCCACCAGGGCCTGCATGCTACCAACTACGCCACCGAAGCCGCTAATATTAAGTCGTAGGACACCTACTCCAATGCTATACACTAATAATTTACTGTAAAGTTACACACGGACGATTATAGTCACCACTAAAACACTGGCTATCAAATTAAACACCCAAGTACACAGGGCTGATGAACAAGATATCCCAAGACCCTGAAATGAATTAACTTTTCCCGATACCCTAATTTTTCGAGGGCTCAGAACTCCTTCTTTTTCCAATCTCCAGTAGCGTGGTTGTATGTTGAAAGGAGCAGATAAACCTCGATGTTACTCCCCTTGAGGTGAAGGAAACTTGCAGGTTTATGTCACGATCATAATCTGAACCACAAAAAGTCACGCAAGAGTAACTGAGTATCGAACTCCATCCGCCTTGGTGAGATGCAAACAGCTTTTTTATTATTTATTTTGCACATGTGCTTACACATTCTCAGCGTATTTAAAGCTAATCTACACACTAATACAGCCATTCACACACCCAAGTACACGAGGCTAGAATTAAAAACAAAGGTTGAATGTTATGGTATTATAGGCGATAAATGAAAATGGGCACTGCGTTATACAAAGTGAATGGGACATCTTGAGCTGGTGTTGGCATGGTTATGGCTGGCCTAACTTCCAAGAGTGTTGTTGTTGCTGCTTATTTTAGGGGCTGAGACATCGTGGTCATATAGCCCCGTGTATTCGTGTTATTGTGATGACTGTAGTAGTGAGTGTATTTGTAATTCAGATGAGGATTGGGAAGGAGGCGGCTGTGGCTTAAAATTAGGAACCATCCCAGCATTTGCCTGGACTAGAAGTGGGAGACCATGGGAAACCACTTCCAGGATGGCTGCGGTAGGAATCTAACCCTCCTCTTCTCAGACTTATACCCCATTCCAGCCCTCAGACCAGAATTAACATTTCTTGGCAGAGCCGGGAATTGAACCCGGACCTCCGGAGTGGCAACCGCTGCACCAAGAGTGGGGTTGTTGTAGAAATATCTCAGAAACGGTTGGTTTTTGGATCTTAACATGTGGTTTTCGGGGTCCCATAAGTATAATTTCTCGCACTGGGGGACAAGAAATGAGCTGTGTCCAGTCCCTCTATGATAATCTCGATATTTTGCTTAATTTAATCTATGCCCGAATGACAAAAGACCAAAATCAGAAGAATGTATTGTTCTGTAATGCCAAAAGTCCTATGTTCTTTCCAGGTATAAATTCGGTGGCATAGTTGGTAGCATGCTGAGCTTCTATGTCCAAGATCGCGGGTTCAAACCCTGCCGAAGTCGTCAATTTTTTAAGAGCGTCAAAAATCCCTCAAGATGCCTTCCTTTGGAGGGGAAGTAAAGCCAGTAGTCCTATGTCATAGATTTATGGCATGATAAAGAACCTTCCACTAATTACACTTGTGTGAAGCTATATTATAGGTTAGATTTGACTAACGCTCGTAGGTTCCAACGTTCATCACCAGGAGCTGACTTGGTGGCATCTAGTAACCAAATTCAGAACTAGTTGGTCGTTGACGGTGGCGTTTGGTAGCAAAAGTTGGAACTACTTGAAATCTAATGTCTGCAGTCCTTAATTGAATTAAAAACAGATAACACACACTAATATAGTCATCACAATTAACACCGGTTATCAGACAGATTCTACACACACCCAAAGTACATGGGCCTACATGCTCACATTGTTGCAGCCCCTAAACTGAGGAACCAACCAACCAGGTATAAATACTATTTTTATGCAAAATTTCAGGTTAATCAGTTGAGTAACAGACTAGACACCACTAATAGACTATAAGTATAGATTAGCCACCTAATATAAGTGTACTCCCATTAGGGTGTTGGCCGACTGAAAGAAATACAACAAGATGGACATATAAGGCGTGCTCAAAAAGTTTCCATTTGACGGCCGTAGTCCAGAAATATGGAATGAAAATAAGTGTGGAGAAGAGTAAGACTGTAGTGATGACAAGAAACAAGAGAGAAGGAAGACAGAATTCAATGGAAATCCATTGAAAATGGTGAAAAGCTAAAGTATTTGGGGAGCATACTCACAGAAGATGATACAATAAATGAAGAAATTGGAAAGAAAATCCAACAAGCTAATGGGTTTTACCAGTGTGTGAGTGGTTTAGTATGGAACCAGGAAGTCCCAGAGAAATGCAAGAAAGTTCTATTCTCAATGTATTACACACCAATTTAGACATATGCAGCAAGTACTTGGACCACAACAAAACGCGATGAAAGCCGAATCCAAGCAGCCAAGATGCAGTTCCATAGAGGAATAATTGGGAAGACACAGAGGGATAAAATCAGAAATGTGGACATTAGGGAGAGAACTGGGTTCTCAAAACTGCAAGACAAGATAGAGACCAGTAAGCTGAAGTGCTACGGACATATGAGAGAGTACCAAAAAGAATATTTATGGAAAAAATGTCAGGAAGAAGACCACGAGGAAGGCCCATAAAGTGGTGGATAGATACGGTCAAGGAGAGCATAGAGAAGAGAGGAGTAAAAGAAAAAGAAGTATTGAAAGAAGGAAATGAATGGTGGGGGGATAGACAACTGTGGAGGTCCTTGATTCATAACCCGACCCAGGGAACTGGAAACAGGAAATGAAGAAGAAGAATAGTCCAAAAACGTTAGTCTATGAAAATCAGGCAAAATCGCTGTAAGCATTAAGGCATTCATCCCACCGACTCACCCGACCGAAGTTGTCGGATTTTTTTTGTTGTTGTTTGAGTCTTCAGTCTTTTGACTGGTTTGATGCAGCCCTCCATGCCTCCCTGTCCTGAGCCAATCGTTTCATCTCTACATAGCTACCACACCCTACATCCGAGGCTATCTGTTTAACATATTCTAACCTTGGTCTACCCCTACAGTTCTTGTCCTCGACCCTTCCTTCCATAACTAAGCTTGCTATTCCTGGGTGTCTTAGTATGTGTCCTACCAACCTATCTCTTCTCTTCATTAGCAGTCGCCAGAAACATCTCTCCTCTCCCACTCGCCTTAATACCTCTTTGTTTGTAACCCTATCTACCCATCTGATCTTCATCATTCTCCTGTAACACCATATTTCAAATGCTTCAATTCTCCTCTTTTCTGCTGCACCAATAGTCCAAGTTTCACTTCCATAGAGCGCTACGCTCGAGACAAAGGCTTTCAAAAATGACTTCCTAATACCTAAATCTATATTCGATGTCAACAGATTCCTTTTTTGTAGAAAGGCTTTCCTTGCCTGAGCCAACCTACTTTTTATATCCTCTTTGCTTCGTCCATCACTGGTTATTCTGCTTCCTAAGTAACAGAAGTCTCCTACTTCCTTCAGCTTTTCACCTGCCAATTTGATCTCCATAGAGGTTTCTGATTTATTTCGGCTGCATTCCCATACCTGCCAACTTTTGAAAAGGGCTATCAGTAAAACTCACGCGCGACAAAAAAAATAACGATTTTCGACATACCCCGGCTTGACGAAAATAATAATACTTCTGGGCTACAAAATACAATAATTCATGCTTTAAACAAGATACTTCAATGAAATCATATCTACTTACATGATTTGTAGATGAACATAACAATCAAGAAGAAATCCATGTTAATCAGCAGCAGGCGTGGTGAATATTGGTTTGGAGCAGACATAACAGGACTTCCTTGATAGATTAAGCTGATATACGATAATTGAAAAAGGCTTTAAACAATAAAACTTGTTTAACGTAACACAGGCAAGAAATAATATAATACACACTGCAAATCACATGCTAGTTCGACTTTTAAGTCATGGTTGTGGCCTTTTTAGCTTCCTGCAAACAGTCTTGAGAAAATGTTTTGTCATAACAGGGACCAGAACTCCTGGTCTTCAAAATAGAAATAGACTCCAGAGATTCATTGGACATGGATGACCTGAACTGTGTTCTATTTTTCTTCACAAGGCTAAAAAAAACGTTCACATTCTGCATTGCTATGGGGTATGGTGAGAATAGAGAGCAATACTCTAGAAATTCGGTTATACTTAAGAAGTCCATCGGCTCCACGAATTCTTGATATTCGTGCCCAACTGGAATCACTTTCAGCATCTTGATGTGCAGCGAAAGTGTCATCTACCTGAAGAGCTGTGCACTGCCTCTGAAGCTCATTCACCACCTCATCTGTAGTTTCATTCTCTTCCTTGCATAACATGATAGGAAACTTTTCCAAGAAAAAACGAATGGAAGATAACTGTGCATCTTCAATTTTGTCTAACCTAGCAACTTGAGCATTCTTTAACACGTCATCCTTGAGTGGAAACTTGTTGATGATGTAGTCACAGGCAGTATAAAAGTAGTTTCTCACTGATGAAAAGAAAAGGGATTTATCTGTATCCGGTCCGTTCTGAAGGCCTTAACAACTTCAGAAGATGCATCTTTTGCCATTTTATTTACAATACATGTCGTTTTCGTGCGACCACAACTATATTTCTTTGCAACTTCTGATGTGGGAAACATCTTCTTAAATAAAGCATCAGCATGATCAGCCGCACTTAAGGGCACATTGTGTTCCACCAAAAAGGAAGTAAACAGACACTCGGCCCTAATTACGTCACCGTCAACGTTTCCAGACTTAGCAAAAAAGGTGTTGATTTTCTTGCTATCTTCCTTCGATTTAACATAACTAATGTGTTTACCGCACTTCACATGATTACTTAAATCGTTTTTTCCACCATGTGCAATATTAATATCACACCCACATACCGTGCAAAAGGCAAATTTTTCTCCCTTTCTTGATTTTAGTATGCACGGAAAATCAACAGAGTATGATTCTTTAAATGTCTGGAAGTACTGTTTCTTGTTGGATTTGTTCATTCTCGATATCTACTAAAACATCGAAAGGAACCTGGATCACTGAACGTCACATAAAATTATAACATAAAACACTTAAAGACTGCCAACACTTCATTAAAACATGTCAAGACACACAAAGCCATTAAATGAAAACGACGCCAACCTCGTGAAGAAAGAATATGCACATGGTAGAAAAACACACACACACGTGGAACGAATGTAATTAGTCCAAGGAATACAAGAAACTACGAAGTTATAGCACAAAAACTCGAACGCTTCATTAAAATATGCCATAACCTTAAGAGACGAAAACATTCAAGGAACGCCAACTTCGCGAACAATGAACAACTAACGTGGTCAAAGAATATGGTTTAAATCGCAACGAGCGAACGGAGCGGAACAAAGAATATGCGAAGCAGAGCCTGTCGACACATGGAAGAACGGTTATCCCGGCTTCAAATTCAATTACAAATGACGACACAACCATCACACGGTTAAAAGTACGAATCATATCAAAGAACGAGCTATCGACTATCGTGGACTTGCCTTCGACCCACGCAAACAATCGATTGTACGGAAGTGGGCGGTATTATCGAATGTAAATTATCGTTTCAAATTTTTGTCCGCAAAATCGTAAAATGACACCGTTCATCCGTAAAACCGTAAAATGCTGCAATTTCCGTAAATTTTACGGATAAACCGTAAAAGTTGGCAGGTATGCATTCCAGTATTTTTGTTTTACATTTATTAATTTTCATCATGAATTCCTTCCGTAAGACGGAATCCATACCATTCAAAAACTCATTCAAATCCTCAGGCTTGTCGGCCAAGATGACTATGTCATCAGCAAATCTCAGAGTTGAAATTATTTCTCCTTGAATCTTTATTCCCACTTTACATTTTTCTCCAATTTCCTTCATTGCTTGTTCAATGTAAAGATTGAAAAGTATGGGTGATAAGTTGCAGCCTTGCCTTACCCCTTTCTGAATACCAGCTTCTCTCTCATGTCCTTCAACTCGAATGACTGCTGTCTGGTTTCTGTATAGATTGTATATCACCCTCCTATCCCTGTACTTTATTCCAATAGATTTCAAAATGTCAAACAATTTAGTCCAATCAACGTTATCAAAAGCCTTTTCTAAGTCTACAAATGCCATGAACGTTCTCTTATCTTTCCTTATTCTACCTTCCAAAATCAGCCTAAGACTTAGTACAGCTTCCCTTGTTCCTACATTTCTCCTGAAACCAAACTGGTCTTCACCCAACTCCGTTTCTATCTGGCTTTCAATCCTCTTGTAAATTATTCTAGACAGGATCTTTGAAGCATGAGTAATCAAGCTGATTGTACGGTAATCTTCACATCTGTCAGCTCCCACTTTCTTTGGTATAGGGATGATTACATTCTTCTTGAAATCAGGGGGTACCTCACCTGTCTCATAAATCCTACACACCAAGTGAAATAACCTGATCAGACCTTCATCTCCTATGCAGCGTAGCAACTCAATCGGTATATCATCTATGCCCGGTGCTTTGTTCCTGCCTAAGTCCTCTAATGCTCTGTCAAATTCTGATCTCAATATTAAATCTCCTTTTGCATCCTCATCAATTTCCTCCTCCCTTTCCATTACATGATTCTCAATCTCCTTTCCCTTATACAAGCACTCTATGTAAGCTTTCCATCTCTCAACCTTTTCTTCCCTATTTGTTAGAGGCTTTCCATTTGTGTCCTTAATATTACAGCACTTAGTCTTCTTTTCCCCAAAAGTATTCTGTGTCTACTTTTCCTAATTTTAGACAATTTTCTATACCTGCACATTTCCCTTTCAACCATTCTTCTTTCGCTTCCTTGCACTTCTTGTTAACCTCATTTCTCAGACGTCTGTATTCTGCTTTCCCCTTTTCATCTCTTAGATTCTTGAGTTTCCGCCTTTCATCCATCAATTCTAGTATATCCTGAGTGATCCACGGTTTTCTACCTATATTTCTTTCCTACCAATGTTTTCTTCTGCGGATTTTGTTATTTCATTCTTCAAAAGTGCCCATTCGTCTGCAATTGAAGTTTGTTTAGGGGTTTTGATTAGTCCTTCCTTTATACTCTTCTTGAATCTTTCGTTTACATCCTTCACTTTCAGTCTGTCTATTGCCCACCTTTTTGGCTTTTGACTTTTCTTCAACTTTAATCTGAATTTCATTACAACCAGATTGTGGTCAGAGTTTATGTCAGCACCAGGATATGTTTTACAATCCAAAATCTGGTTTCGAAACCTCTGCTTGACCATAATGAAGTCGATTTGGTAACGCCCTGTATCTCCTGGTCTCATCCATGTGTATATTCTTCTATTGTGGTTATCGAACAAGGTGTTAGCTATGACCAACTCATGTTCGGTGCAGAATTCCATCAGCCTGCTTCCTCGATCATTCCTTTCACCTAATCCGAAATCTCCTACTATCTTCCCTTCTCTCCCTTTTCCTACCACAGCATTCCAATCTCCCATTACTATAACATTTTCATCACCTTTGATATACCTCAGAATGTCATCTATTTCTTCGTAGACCTTTTCAACATCCTCTTCATCAGCTTGACTGGTAGGCATATAGACTTGTACCACTGTGGTGCACGTAGGTTTAGTATTGATTTTTGCTACAATAATCCGTTCACTGTATTGCTCATAATATTCCACCCGCTGTCCAAGTTTCCTACTCAATATGAGACCAACCCCTGCTTGGCCATTGTTTGATTTAGTGCTAATGACCCTATAGTCTCCTGACCAAAAGTCCTGCTCTTCCTGCCAGCGCATTTCACTAATCCCAACCAAATCCAACCTCAACCTATCCATTTCCCTTTCTAAGTTTTCTAACTTTCCACTTCCTAGCAGACTTCTAACATTCCACGCTCCGATCCGTAGAATGTCAGATTTCCTCTTTGTCACTTCTGTGATGTTAACCCCCTCTCGAGTAGTCCCCACCCGGAGATCCGAACGGGGGACTAGTTTACCTCCGGATTGAAATTTTACAAGGGAGGAGGCCATCATCACATGTAATTATGCATAGAGAGGTGCATATCCTCGGGAATAGCATTACGGCTGTAGTTTCCCGTTGCTTTCAGCCGTGCAGCAGAACGCAGTGTAGCCATTAGTTGGCTTATATTATCAATATCTTAACCGTCTATTAGACTAGTAAAGAATTGATTTATTCTGAAAGGCTGCTACTCCCTTTCAGAATAAGTAAAGAGCAGTTCTACTACAAAATACTAACCTTCTACTAACAATTAAATACCAAAATTCTACTAACGAAAAAAATACTAAAGTTTCACCAACAAACAAATACTACCAGGCCCACTCACATGCACCCTCACCAGACACACTCACACACCACAGTCTAATAGAACAATGACATATATCTAATAAACAAATTAACTTCATACTTACAACTAAAACTAACTACATACTTACTGTACTGTAATTTGAATTGACAATATTTACAAAATTTAAAATGATAATCCGGCATTCGGTATCACCCTGAAAATTTGTACTGATAGAGGATACTGCTGGAAGTTCATGTATGAGACTTTCAAAAACCGGTTAACTACAAAACGAACATGGCGGCCAAGCGAAGTAGAAAGTTTTAAATAGACGTTTCTCGCGATTTAATGATCCAAACTCAATGAAACTTGGTACAGCAAATGTTTATACACATTGTAATGCACTGGTATCTAATTTAGTTCAATTGTTTACATAACCTCAAGATGGCGGCTGTGCGAATTTTAAAATTAAGTTTTTATTTCTTGTGTCGTAATCATGCGATCGAAGTGAAAGTTTGAATAATGAACCTACGCAATAATTTTCCTTTAATGGTACTTGACTTTATGGCCTACACATATAACAATCCAACAAGGCCACCATCTAAAATATTTAGACGGATCTATTACAGCATTCAAACTGAATTTTTCTATGTTCATAGGGGCTATGAACATAAGTTCACCTGTAGGACTTTCAATAACCTGGTGATCACAAATCCAACATGGCGGCGACGCGAAGTATAAATATTCACATGGTCGTTTCTCGTAATTTAACCATCCGAGCGATAAAATCCTTCGGAGGGGAAGTAAAGCCGGCTGTCCCATGTCATAGAATTATGGCATGTAAAAGAACCTTCCACTAATTAAACTTGTGTGAAGCTAAATTTGCAGGTTAGATTTCATTGAAATGCTCTTTCAAAGTTCCAAAGTTCACCACTCGGTGTCAGTGACATCTGGAAGCGAAAGTTGGAACTACTTGAAATTGAACGGAACTTGTAGGTCACTCCATGGGTGTCCGCTTTGAAGCAGCTACAGCCTCTGGCGAGCCGAAAACGTCCTCGGGCACTCCAGGCACTAAAAGCTGTACGCTAAAAATAAACCAGGTTGAACATCCCTGTGCGGTTCAACACACCGTGTCTTGCTTCGTGAAGAAGTCCATAACCGCCTGCTGCACATCCTCGTCCAACAGGAATTGTCGACCATTCAAGGCCTTTTTTAAGGGACGAAGGCGTGATTTTCGCATGGGGAGAGATCAGGACATAGGGCATATGCTCGAGTGTCTCCCACTGGAATTGGCGTACCTTCTACATTATGGACTTTGCGGTATGGGGACGTGAGTTATCCTGAAGCAGCACCCCTTGTCGCAGTTTTTCTGGACGTTTCGCCGTAATTTCTCCAGTGTAGCGCAGTACCGATCCCCAGTGATGGAGACACCAGGTTCCTTGAAATTAATAAGCAATGGGCCCCGGTAATCAAACAACAGGGTGAGTATCACATTTCCAGCGGATGGTTGGCTCTTGAACTTCTTAGGATGATGGATGAAATTACTGCATCGCCAATGCTTTTGATTCCGGTTTCCAGTGCACAGTGGGTTGAAATCGAAATCTAGGAGGACAAAATTATTTATTTTCATAATGAAAAAATCAAAATTTATTACTTCTACAACATTCTCATATAATTGCCGCTCACATCTTAGTGTAAATCTGTCACCACTGTTCACCACTGTTGGAGCAGTCTGAATTGGAGGGTAAATGTAAGTGGCTGTGGTTTGGTTGTCTTTGTGGTTAGTGTGATGCTTTAAGATGGAACATGCAGCTGAAGGTATGATCTTTGTAACACGTTTCAGTTATTAATGGGCATAATTGTTACGTAATTTTAGCTATATTTGCATTATATAATGTTTAACTATTATTTTTAAAATTATATTTTCACTTTAGTATGTCGCGACACTCTGCGTCACTCTCTACTTAATGTTAAAATGTACATAAAGTCTTGTAGTTTACGCCTGTATAAGATTTTTTGCATCTTTTTGCAACTTACTTAGTTATTTTACATTTTAGGAGATGCCGCGCAACCAGTTCTCACACGTTTACAACGGTTTGAAGCACTGGGTTCGACGATTATATCAAAAGTGGAACTTTGTGACTTTGTTAAAAATAAATTAGGGATAGAAAATTGTTCTGAAGGGATAACTGAATGCTCTATCCAACTCCTCGTCATAGACAATTTCTTGCATGTGGAGACGTAGCTTAAAAAAGGTCTTAACTGATGTTTATTATGAAGTAAACAAATTATATACGTTGCTTCCACTCTAAAATCATGATTAAAACGAAAAAATAATTTTGGTACCCTAGATTTCGATTTTGACCCACTGTGCAGTGGTAGCAGCAGCTTTCGTTGCCTGCAACAATGCGCTTCAGGATCGTGTTGCCTTCAACATTGAAATGCATCAGATGCTGCAGGCAAAGAGCCATCCCGTGTGCTCTTTATTCGACATTCTACACCCGAGGTATCCACTGGCTGCAGACCTTCCGGTAGCAATGTCCTCAAACGGAAACTCTTTGATCATGCCTCATACAACCAATCATTGACAAGGAAAGGAGGATAGAAACATAAGAGAAGAGCAAACTGACAGGCAGGCAGTAGCGTAGCCAAGATTTACGAATGACGTGGGGGTTATTGTTACAAAATAATGCATTGTGCACGCATGCAAAGTATCATTATAAGAACACCAATATACGCCAATAATGTTTGATATTCATGGACTTCTGCAAATTGTCGCAAATTAAAAGAAAAATACACTAAAATACAGAAAAAGAACAAGATCAATAGTTTTACAGCGAATGGTATGTTGAAATTACATCTAAAATACAACTGTCGAGGTTTCGAAGAGAATAGATCCAACAGATCTCTTGGTTTTACAACTTTGTCTCTGTGAATGATGATAGGAGCCCACCGATTGAGAAGAGTTTCTGAGGTAGGTTTTTAACGAGTGCGGTTCTAATCACTACGTTACGCCACTGCAGGCAGGAGCGAATGGAGGGTAAAACTAGGCCAATTCACAAGGGGCAAAACAGCGAGGTCATCTATCTGGAAAAGGTAGGACAACCATTGATTGTGCAAGCTGAAGATGAAATAAAAAAAAGTAGAGTTAAGATTAACTTTCATAATATTATATTACAATAAATGATTTTATATTACAATATTTCTAGAACATGATCACTTGAAATTACAAGTAATATACAGTTTAAAATGTGATACAATCAGTACAGTTAAATAATATATTAGAATACACATATTTCTGGAAAGAATGAGTGATCTCCATTTAAAAAAATACAACATGAGTAATATTAACATCCAGTACAATAGCTTTGTAAGCACACCAGACAAAAATAATTAGAACTCGCCAGCTTAAAAAATATGATTTTCACTTACATCTCCGTATTATATATGGCTGCAGAGACTATATTAGGGACATGGCTAATGCCTGTGGATGCTGTGAGAGGTGATAATCAGAGCACAAGCTCAGTGCGGAAAGTAATGACAAACTACCTCATATGAGACAATAATGGATAATGTGTTACTTATATGTATTAACGTCGTTAATTAAATTCACTTTTTGACACCTGATAATACTTAAAATGTTATCTTCTTCTTCTTCTTTTATGACCGCATAGGATCACTGTAGTCAGCCCATCACTCAGATTTTCTTTGAAGGGATTGTTCGGGCTTTGCGTTCCTCCCAGTACTAAAATGTTTTGATCAATCGTGACCTTTCCTCGGTTGAAACTGTGTGTGTTGTGGGCTTCTTTCTTGCAAGGGTAAAAGAGGTTTTTGTATGTTATCTACACTAGTGTCCAAAAGTTATAAGTTACGAAAAAGCAGGGCAACAGGAAATAGACCGCAAATCGCACGACAGATGCACCTACCAACCTTACGTGTTCGCTGTGTATGGGAAACGAATATTCCCTGCTTTGACTAGCGCCGTAACTGCAAGGTAAACACAGCCAGTGCCTGCGTCCCATATTCCCTCAGTCGTGTTTGCCCAGTTGTACTGTGCGGAGTGTAGCCTCATGGTGAATGTAACAACATAATGGCACAACAACGCCATTTGGACCCTGTTTTGCAGGGTAGAATACTCGGCCGCCTGGAGGCAGGCCAGACACAGACTGAATGTGCGACGAAGTGTCATTTCCGGGCTTTGGAGACACAGGAGATGTTAGTTGTAGGCCAGTACCAGGTAGACCAAGAGTAACCACCCCACAGCAGAACCGATATCTGGCCTTAACCGTCCAACGAAATCGGAGTGCACCTGCAATACAATTGTCGGCGGAGCTTGCAGCCGTCTCAGGTGTTGCCGTTTCCCAGCAAACTGTGTACCGGAGGCTCAGAACAACAGGGCTGTTTGCCAGACGTCCAGCGGTGTGCGTCCCGCTCACTCCAGCAGAGAGACGGGCCCGTTTACTGTGGAGCTGTCAACGTCGAAACTGGACCATGAATGAATGGAGGCATGTGCTCTTCACAGATGAATCCTGCTTCAGTTTGCAGAACGATTACCGACGCACATTAATCTGGAGAGAACCGGGTAGCCGATACAACCATAGAAACATCGTGGAATGGGACCAGTACGGTGGTCGTGGCATCATGTTGAATGACCGTACGGACCTGCACATCTTCATGGGTGGTCCGAGGAATACCGTGAACGCTCAGAGATACAGGGATGAGGTACCGAGACCACATGTTCGACTCTTCAGGGGTGGGGTTGGTCCAGACTTCCTCTTAATGGACGATAATGCCCGACCGCACCGTGCTGCTCTGGTGGATGAATTTCTGGCTGAGGAAGAGCTCTTGGGCCATCTGATAGAGAGCATGCCACATCGCTGCGAAGCATGTGTGGCCGTTAGGGGTAACTATACACCCTATTGACAGCATATCTTGTTATAACGATTCTAATGGGTTGAGGGGGTCTCCGCCCAATCAATACAAATTGTATTGATTGGGCGGAGACCCCCTCAACCCATTAGAATCGTTATTGTACACGTCAATACGGACCTTGTGAAATGGATAATCCTCCAATTAATCTTGATATCCTGTTATGGAAGACATTGCCAAGTTTTGTTAGTTGTTGTCAAAGGTGTACCTTAGATATCAGAACCATTCTGACACTGTTGTTTTGGACAAGTTGTGTGTGATTCAGCTTCCGTTTGTTCCGCAATCTGCCTGACATTCCTATCAGGCGGTATGGCCTCGTTTAGTGATTATGCTTAACTTTTGGACACTAGTGTACTTTAATGTAACATGTTTTCGGTCCTTCAGTTTGTCAGCTTTGTTTGTTTAACTGACACTTCATAGGGTATTTGATGAAAAGAATGACAATTTAAATTTACATTACTATGAAATGGATATCCTTACAATTTCAATTATGAAAGATGTTTTTCAGGTGTTAAATTCCAGAAAGCAATTTGTATGAAAATATTATTCTACCAGAATATGTTCACATTTTGTTGCTGTAAATTGTCAAGAAGCATTGAATTTAGCCTAACAATCTGAAAAGCCACTCTGAAGAGTTATCACCCGGCCATGAAAGCCTTCACAAGTCTGGTAGGTAGCCATACTCTTTGTCGGAGTAAGTTTGGTTGTGGTAAGCTTTCCCTCCAGTACTCTCTTCAATCAACATGTTGCCATCTTGCTTTAGTGCAATGGATACCACTTCTATTGTCCTTCTAGAGTTAAGAGTGTACTACAGACTCTTACATTTAGCGGACTCCCCCAGAATTGAAGAGTTTGATTTCTTTAAAACTCTATGTAAGAACTTAATGGTCACGAGTGGATAGTACATGATCATGGGCATTAATTTTCTTTTACATAATGCATACATTCTCAATATGCAATGCAATTTTAAATTTATCTGACCGCACACTGGATGGAACAGCTTGGTAGTGCAGATTTTGCCAAGAGGTTTACATCACACTGTTTTAAAGCATTGTCGCAGCCCCTAAACTGAGGAACCAACCAACACTGTTTTAAAGTTCGAGTGTAGGGAGCATAACAAGACAATAGTGACTTACATTAAGACGTAGGGAACGACAGATAATTTATGTACACAACTAGCTATTCCCGGCATGCGTTGCAATTAGGAGTATTCAACGTCATATTGGTCTGTATTGATATATAATCCTATTTGACTAATTACAATTTTCCTTCTATTCAATAGATGGAAAATTGTAATTAGTCAAATAGGATGCGTTGCAATGACAATCAAAGAGGGAAAGGAAGATAATAATAATGAACCCCCGGCCGAAAACCGTGGTGTGAACTGTATTGGAATAGACAGCAATACCAGATAACACGGCGGGCTGCTGACAGTCTACTCGCAATGAATCGGCAAGCCTTTATCACACCTGGCATTGCAGTGTGATAAATATACAGATTGTGCAATTGGGCTGCTGTGGGATTTAAGGGTTCCTGTTAAGTCCCTCACCCTGTTGTGTTACATAAATAATTTGTAGCCAGAAACCTTCCCTGGAGTGCACACAACAACTCACCCAAATTTCATCGCAATCGGATGAATGGTATTTGAACGCATAGGGGACATACAGACAAACTATCACGTAACATTGATTTTTATATACTGTATATATATTATATAACGATCAAGAACCCGGAGAGAAGTGTGAATTGGATTGCAAGAGAAATTGCTGAAGCATGTGGCACTTCAAAAACAAGGCTATAAAGGGCACTTTTGTGTCACCAGATAAGAAGTGAACTATCCATTATTATTGTGCCTCAGATCAGAGCCATAGTTGCTCATGTTGAATGCTGTACGATAGTCTGAGCTGCTACACCTACGCCATAAGATCTGTAGGACACGCTTAACTTTGGACGGACAATAGGACAGCTGAAGAGGGAATCAAACCCATCTCTTCTGAGTTTTGCCTCGTGAGACTTGGTGCACCCCGTTCAAACACGCAGGCAAGAATGAAATTTCTTGGCAGAGCCTTTGGATAGTCTCAATAAATACACCAAGACCACACAGAAGGTAGCTTTATTAGAAATATGTTCAGGAGGTACGGACGAAACTCGACTTGGGAATAGCTAGGTGGTTTGAAGTGAAATTTGGTACATGCACCCATCACAGGCATTAGCCTATTTACTGCTTTGCTATAAACTTTCACTCTATTAAAGGAAGTGAGGCAGGAATGTCTACCAAACAAAGTTAATTTCGGGAAGTCCCTCGATGGAAGAAATATAACTCGATACCGTAGTTCAAAATATCCAAGAAACCACATTTTAGGGTTTTGGGTATATTTTCACCACTTTGTCCTCATCCTGTGCTGTTGGGCTGCAATGTACACTTGCTCCTGAATTGATCTTGAGAGAATCCACACCTAAAGTTGTATTTATTTTGAAAATTTAACAAATAACTACAAAATAAATTACGTATCGAATGGTAATGTATGTATGTCTACCCCTTATTATTCCCGTTTTCCAACGGGGTCGGGGATGAAATGCGATGGAAGTCTTTGTGGCGATGGTTTTTACGGCCGGATGCCCTTCCTGACGCCAACCTCATGAGAGGAGTTAATGAGAGATGAAATGAATGATCGTGAATGAAACTGGGCAAGGATGGAGAAGGAAGCGGCCGTGGCCTGTCAAAAGGTACCGTCCCAGCATTTGCCTGGTGTTGAAAATGGGAAACCACGGAAAACCATTTCAAGGACGGCCGACGGTGGGGCTCGAACCCACGCGTCTACCGAGTCAGCAGAGAGCTTGGCCCCATGACCTAATGCTGCGCTTTAGCCAGCGTAGCTACTACTGTCGGTACGTATCGAATGGTAATACAGGTGAATAAACATAATAAATCAAATAGCTTACTGCAGCCCCTAAACTAAGGAACCAACAAATAGCTTACTGATCGATAAGTGAAACAACATTATGTTTACTCTAATGTATATGAACCACAAAGTGTTTGTAATATTTAAATTACCTACGGGTGATGTCAGTGCTACTTGATTGATAAATGAAGCTGTAGATAGGGACTCTAATTTATTGTGATATAAATGGTATCCTAGCGGTTCTAAAAAAGGTATTTCGTGTTGATCAATTTAGATGGAGATCACTAAAAAAACTAGACTTCAATTTTTTTTTTAAGTCACTATACAATCTGAATACCATTCTTCTTGTACTCCTTTACTTAATAGCAGGGTATACAACTTTTTAATTTGTGTACTATAGAATAACATATCAAGTAAGCTGATAAGAATAATGTAAAGATTAAAATGCCTAATTGTCATTGTGAATATATAAAGGCTACTTTACGAAATTTTAATCAAAGTTTTAAACCTACTGCGTGGACTTAAAGGACAAAGACACCACTGCACGCTATTGTGTGATGACTGATGACACACCGACAACAGCTCCATTCTAAAGTAATTTTTATGAATACTAAACCACCACCTTTTTCTTTGTCAGTTTTACTTATTTTTTGTTCTTATTTGGTGACATTTTGCCTTTTTGCACTAACAAATCCAATACAAATTTTTGCAATAAAAGACTAAAATACATGGTTTATAAGAATTTTTATGTATACATCATTACCATAATGTGTATGCCTCGTGGTGGTGTGCGTTTCCACCCTGGAGGCTTGGGATTGATCCCTATCTCTGCTAACTAATTTAATTCTGGTTTGAGGTACTGGTGCGGTTGACCAAAGTAGTGTCAATTTTGGACTTGCACCAGGCCAGAGGGTTACACACGTTTACTTACCAGAGCTACGAAGATGTCTAGTGCACTATTCTGATAAAATTGTGACAGTCTCATTATTAAGTTTCGAAACCCAAACTTCTGTTGTCTGGGCAAGTGCCCTAAGTCACTGTGGGCAGAAAAGACTACTTACTGAATATAACAAAGATGTCCTTATCTCACTTGTGATTTTTGAATCATAGAAATGACTTTATAGTGACCTACCATATCCAATATTTTAGGGGGTAAAAGTATGCATCAAAACAAGAAGAAAATGTCTAATAAACATGGGTCCTAGGGTTCCTACTTTCTGAGATCTGAACACTAATTGTTTATAGGTGTTCAATGTCTAATAAACATGGGTCCTAGAGTGCCTACTTTCTGAGATCTGAACACTTGCTCACAGGAGGCACAGATCATCAGATTTTCACAGTGGACACCCCTGGCAATGAATTCCAAAATGAAAACAAGTCTGGTTATGAGCAGAGTCGTTGTAGCCTATCAGTTCTCTGTCAAACAGGGTCAGTTGTGTTAAGTGTTCATTTGTGTACAATACTCTTAACACTGGGTTTGAGCTACTGTTTTTGTTATGCCATTGTGATGTTGAAATGTTCTCGCCTGCAGAATGATGGTGGGACCGGTGATGAACTGCGAATTAGACTAAATGCTGCCTGGATGAGATGGAGCGAAGTTACAGGCATACTCTACAATTGAAGGATGTCCCTACCTTTGAAGTCTGAAATATACCGTATGGTAGTACGTCCTGCTGCCTTATATGGTGTCGACAAAGCCACAAGCCCCAATTCCATTCCAATGAAATGCGTATACTCCGTTGATCTACGGGCATCACTCTCCTCAATCATGTCATGAACGACACCATTGGCCAGTAGAAATTGGCATTGTACCCATCACTGAGAAGTAATGGGAAAGGCACCTCCAATGGTATGGCCATGTCCTACATGATGCACCTGGAATAGTCGACAATTCTGCGCACTATTTTGAAATCACTGAACGTACTAAGCAACAGTAAATGCTGACTTGAAAGCCTGCCGATTTCAGACCAACCGATGCACCGGATCGCGCAAAATGGCGAGGTAAGTTCAAGACAGCAGACCCTGCCCCAATGGTGAAGTGCTACGAAGAAGGAGAAGAAGAAGAAGATTGTTATGTTTGTATTGTACAGCTTTCAGACATCTCGCACATCGGGTCTTCCTGAATAAAGATCTGAGAATATACACCAAATTGATGGGGTATCGAGCAGTTGTCATATCCACCCTGCTCTATGGATGTGAAGTTTGGGCTCTATATCGTCGTGATATGAAGAAATTTGCTTCCATTCACTATGAACATCAAATGAGATGACTACGTTCCAAACACAATACGGATGAACAGTTGGCCACCAACTCAGATGGATTGGGCATGTTCAGCGCATGAGTGATGACCAACCTCTTCGACAGATCCTGTATAGTGAAATTAGTACAGGCAAGAGGCCTTGTAGCGCCCTCTGAAGCACCAGCTTAAGAAGACACTGAGGAGTACAGGCATTGAACCAAGCACCTCGAGTGCCACTGAGGAGGATCGTCGTCGCTGGCAATCAACTATGGCAGTTGCTGTCGCACATTTTGAACGTGAACATCGAAGGCAAGCTGTAGATAAATACCAGAGGCGTAAACTACGCCAAGCTCAACCGCAACCTCCACCCTCTATAAGATGCAACCAATGTGGTCGAATGTTTCATGCCCGGATTGGCTCGATAAGCCACCAAAGACATCCCCATGTCTGAATGGATATTGAAGAAGAATTGCAGAAGAGAAATGAATACTCGGATACGAGTATCAGCCGCCGCCGCCGATTGTACAGTATAGTTCAGTATATTTTCTCTCAGGAAGAATGCACTGTAGGACCCATGTCTGTAAGACATCTTATAAAATATTGGATACTTCTCTTTAACTCCTGTGTAAGTGGTTAAGCATGAACCAAGTTCCATTCCTGACTGCAGTCTTCCTTAACAGGACAGAAATTCCCTACAGCGATTTCTTTGATTCTAATTTTCTTTTGTCTGGAGTGCTTATCAAACTAACGGCAGTGCAACAATGCAACAACAACAATTTACATTTTATTGAGGCTCACCACTTATTAAACCAATGATTAAAAAAAGCCTTAAAACACTTGCACAGCAAGAATCATCAAATTACATCACTGGTCACAAAAGCACCTCTCAAGAGTTGTTTTTCTAACACACACACACACACACACACACAAAAAAAAGCTTCTTGGACAAAAAACTCCATAAAAAAAAATCAATACCTAAACTCCTGGAACATTAGAATTCAAGAATGAGGAAATATACAGGCTGGTTAATAAGCTAGTGGAACATATCCATATACAAACAAGGTGGCTGGGATTCCGTATCTACTTTTCTACTTCAAAAGTCTCACTGCACTGATACGAAATATCAGTGATGATGAATTACAGAGAGTGTACCAAAACTTCCTACCTTGGTTCTATGGGTGTTTGGAAAAAGGACAGCATTTTCAGCAACTACTCTGACATTCATGTAAGTAATTATGATAATAAAAAGTGTAAATGTGTTAAACTAGTTGGGCACTATGCTGCTGCTAGTGGCAGCGCCTTGCTCGACACGCTGCTACGTACAGTGGCCTGTCCGCCACGCTGCCTCTGCGAGGTTCCGTCATTTAGAGAAGGACCTCACTGTAATATCCTGCACCTTCCACACATCTGATGCAACATGTTCCAAGGTAGGGTTCGACAATAAACGATTAAGTGTATTTAATAATAAGGCTGAGTGTTCCCTGTTCCGGCAGAACCAGGAATCAAACCCGGACTTCTGGGGCGACAGCCAGGAACCCTAGTCGCTAGACCATGTCGGGATCAATAATAATAATAATAATAATGATTCTAGTAACATATTTATGACTCATAATTGTAATTCCTGAGGGACAAAATTCAAATTTGTTATACCTTGACTTCCCAGTGACCCACAATCACTTCTTTCCCAAATATTTGTGCAACCTTATCCTAATGAGAACCGGCCAGAGGTCACCTGGCTCCAGGCACGTAGACATCTCGCTGATTTAGAATCACAAGACACCCCCAGTTCAAGGGGTCCAAGGTAAAATCCAAATTTGGATAAACAAAATTTTTAAAAGTACTTATATACTTGTTAATAAAAAATACTAACAACATTTTTTAATGAAAATACAATTTTAAGAAGTAAAACCATTAACCATGTTGGATAATGTATATGTATTACCGTATATTCAAGCTTACAATAAGAGGCGCCTGTTAATACTTTATTATTTATTGTTTTGAAAAATGTTTTCAACCCTTCTTTGGGGTCATCGACAGCCTGATGGTAAATATAGGATGTTAGTATTACAAACTTAAAAAACTAAAATACTTTAAAAATGTTCACATGGTATTCAAACTAAACTGTATCTTGGAAAGTTTAGTATTATGCAAGTCTAAGAAAAACGGACATCCTTACAAAAATTGCCTTATGTTAATTTGTCGGTACATGTATGATAGGTTCTAAAAATATTATCAAAAGAAAATTTATTTCTAAATTGTAGTGTTAGATATAATTATGGGGTAGCGTTAATACTGTCGAAAATTCTTGTGGTACAATTGTGTCAAACTAGTGGAGCTCTCTCTTTTTAATTCTTTAAGTTTGTAGTACTTAACTAACACCATATCTTTACCATCAAGCTAAGAAGGGTTGATAACATGTTTCAAAACAATCTACTGTGTATATATATATGACAGGAAGACGAGGGCCATCATCCAGGAAACATTATTGGGAACTACCCCAAAGGTGAAATTCATGGGAGAAATCTCTAACTCTTTTGCAATACATACTGGAGTTCGACAAGGGGATGGTTTATCACCACTCTTGTTCAACATCGTACTGGACAAAATCATCACAGAATGGGAAAAGCATGTGAAAGGTATCCAAATTGGAAAGGAGAAAGGGAAAAGTGTCACTGTGAAATGCTTGGCCTTTGCAGATGATCTGGCCATCTTAACAAACAACAAGGATGAAGCCATATTAGCGCTAGAGAAACTACATGAAATCTCCAGTAAAACGGGACTTGATATTTCCTATGAAAAAACACAGTATATGGATACCAAATCAACAGGAAACATCACCTTGCGAACGCAATATGGAAAAATCTCGCAGGTCACTCACTTCAAATATTTAGGAGAAGCCATCCAACCCACAGGATTGAACACAATTTCTAATGCAGATAGAATAGTAAAATTGCAGAAGGCGTACAAGCTGACATGGAATCATTATAACAAAAGAGCAGTATCTCGCAATGCAAAATTGCGCCATTATAACACAGTTGTCTTGCCTGAAGCCTTGTACGCAGCAGAAACCACCGTCATTAGAGGAATGACAAGAATTCATGATATTGAGAAACAGGAACGAAAAATTCTTAGGAAAATCCATGGCGCTGTTTTCCGTAATGGAATTTGGGTCAGGAGACCAACAAAGGAACTTTATGAAAATACAGACACCATTGTAGATAAATTTAGGAAGAGACGTCTGCAGTTCTATGGACACATATATAGGATGGATGAGAACAGACTCACTAAGAAGATTTTCAATATCGTGAATGCAAGTAAATTAAAGACCAGTTGGATTAAAGAAGTACATGAAGACATGGAATTACTTAAAATCTCTGAAGACGACATTAAGGACAGAGAACAATTTAGAAATAAAATCAGAAACACGAAAATTGTACAAGTTTCAAGGAAAGATACATCAGGGAAAAAATGGACAGAGGAAAGGAAGAAAAAGCACAGTGAACTAATGAAGAGGTTTTGGGAAGAAAAGAAGAGAGGAAAAGGAAGTGAAGCTGTGATTGGCTCAAGTTCTCACGCTCTCCTGAAGGGGAATAATCGGAAATAATAATAAAATACACTAAGGTGTATGTTTCACTAAACTCAAGCTCCTAAACAAGAGGGAGTTAGATGGTGTTGTTTATACCAAATTCTTCCAAATCGTCTCAAAAATCTTGCATTTCTTGAAAAGTCAACGGAAATATTTTTATTTGTTTATAAAGTGCTTTTAAAAAAATAAACAATACGATAGCCCCTGGCAGAACTCTTTCGCGTATAGCCCGCATAGCACTAGGGCCGGGCAGGTAGTATGTACACATGAGCGCCTCAACCCACAATTTGTTTAAAAAGTGCGTTTAAACAAATAAACATATTTATAGAAGCCCGCATAATAGTAAAGCCAGGTGGGTGGTTTGTACACTGCGAGAGTTCTCGCATGGGTCCGCTAGTAAATAATAAATTATTAACAGGCGTTTCTTATTTTAAGCTTGAATAAAATGTTATTTCAAAACAAATGTGAATAATATTCAAAATAAAACTAGGGACACCAGTGATCTTGATGGCTCCATCTTCAAACAATAACGAGAATTTGAGTTTCTTTTTTGCTGTAAAAAGTAGCAGCGTTACAAATAACCTGTTACTTCCCAACCCTATATGAAAACCATTCATGTTTATAAATTAATATTAATGGCTGAAAAAGTAAAAGTAACTAGTTGCAAATAACCTGTTACTTCCCAACCCTGTATGAAAAGCAGCATTCATTTTTATAAATTAATATTAATGCCTGAAAACGCAACAGTTACTAGTAACTTGTTACAGATAACCTGTTACAGTACTTCCCAACCCTGTCTGAAAACCATTCATTCCTATAAATTAATATTAATGCTTAAAAAGCAACAGTTTAGGACAGCTCAACAGTCAATCAACACAAAGTTTCAAATAAACACAACCAGATGCAAGTATTCAGCTCTCAGCATCAAAGATCTGAATGAAAGCATCGTTAAAGCCATTGATATGGCACAAACCCAAAAGAACAAGACTATTTTCAGCCATCAAAGACTCAACCAACCACTTTTAATAAAACAATTTTTTGCCGCATCGATGGCAATGTTCTATAATGGAAGAGTGTGGCTGAACAACGGGACCAGCGTTACTGAGCAATTTGTGTAGGAGAGGCAATAGTAAATAGCTGAAAACACTTCAGCTCATGCTGCACGCACATCTAAGACGGACGGACTGTGCAGGTGTCTCGTTGCTCCACTCTACTTTAGTCCCTCCCCTTACTTAGTTCATTCACAAGAAAAAAAAATATCAGCGGACGCTGTGAAAAAACAAAAAACCTATTCAACTTTAATCGTACCGTACCAGCGGTTGACATATCAACATTAATATCTAACATTTAGCCGTGAGTTCTATATTCTGAAAAGGATCTACTCGTTCTGTTAAAATGAATGACGATTGCTTAGAGCAGAAGAATGTGGAAACTTCCTTTCCCGCGGAAAATAAAACACTTATCAATGCGATGGATAGCTATGAAATACGAAAGAAAATGATCTTAATTCTTCAGTGAATGACAGCTTAAGGCTCGGTCAAACAGGAGCGCGGACTGTCCGCGCGAATGGAACGACCGCAGTCCGCCGCGGACTAGGGTGGTCAAATAGAATGCGGACAAGTCAAAGCGAACCAGTGTGAAACCACTCGCGATCAAGTGTGCATTACATTGTTTTCTGCTCGTGGTATTTTAATTACCATTTTAATTCAGCATGTCCAGCAGTTCCTCTGACGAAGAAGAATTGCTGCTTCTGTTGGCATTGAGACGGAAGAGTGTAGGCCTATGGGTTCATGAAATTAAAGAGAAAAAAGAGGAATATGGGGAGTTTCACAGATTGTGCCTGGAACTGTTCTCATTTGAAGACAGGTTCTTCATGTATTTTCGAATGTCTCGAGAACAATTTGAGACATTATGTATGCTCCTAGAACCAACTATTTCCAAGCAAACCACTAACTGGAGGAAACCCATTTGTGCGAAGGAAAGGCTAGCCATCTCTTTGAAAAATAAAATGAAAAATAAAGCATAATAATTATTTTTCGCACATATTTAATTTTCAAGAAAAAAATTATACTTATTATTTTTCAGTTTCTTCTGCCATATTTTCTGTTTTGTCCTCTACAGGCCGCCGCGAACTTTGTAAGAAAACACAACTGGTTCGCCGATCGCCGCGGACAAGACTGAGCCGCGTTCAGTTTGGCCAGGGTGATGCAATATTTAACAATACAGAGTTCGTGGCGGTAGACCGCTCCGTGTGCGCGGACAGTCCGCGCTCCTGTGTGACCGAGCCTTTAATGTGGTTAACAACAGAGGTATTATTGTTGTTAAAGCAGCCAATTGTCAGCTTAAGTCTTTTGAATACAGTTTCACGGTATCCGACATACCCAGGCAAAATAAACAATGATAAAGCACAAAAAACAACCCAGACTGATAAGTGGAGCCTGCCCGAAACAAAACTAGTGGAATATGCCACGTTGTTCCACTAGACACATAATATGTCTCCCGTGCTATCTAAACTGCGAATCACGGTAGAATGGCCCACTGAAAGATCGTACTTTGCTCAAGTTGGTGCTTGCCCCGTTGTTTGGTCACACGCTTCAATTGTTTGATCTGCATCAATACTATTCAAACATGTTTTCTCCTATTGCTAAGTAATTTGACAGCAGTTTGATAAGAATTAGCGAGTTTTTATAGGGCATTTAGGAGTATCCATTTACAGGTACACAGTAAATACAGGGTGGTGCAAAAATAAGGTAACATCTGAAACATTCAATCTCTCTTCCTTGGTGACAAATTGACCAATCATGTCACAATGCAGTTTCAAAGTGGAACAGTATTTTCACAGTTCTAAGCTTCAGACCAGGATGAAATTTCTTGGTAGAGCCGAGAATCGAAACCAGACCTCCACCTCTAGTCACTATGAGCACAACCAAACTTACATTGCAGTGCGTGGAAATGTTCTGAACAACCAGTGTTGTGATGGTCTGGACGACCATGGGGCACCAGAAGAAAGGACAATGTTGGTCGAGTGATAGAAAAACCTCCTCCAATCTCCAAAAAATTAGCTAATGGCAATCTTCTTCTTCGTAGCATTTGTCCCACACACAGGCAGGATCTGCTATTCTGGTTCTCTGTCGCCATTTTATACGATCGTAGGCCATAACGGAAGCCTCCGTGGCTTAGGCGGCAGCACGCCGGCCTCTCACCGCTGAGTCCGTGGTTCAAATCCCGGTCACTCCATGTGAGATCTGTGCTGGACAAAACGGAGGCAGACAGGTTTTTCTCCGGGTACTCCGGTTTTCCCTGTCAAAATTTCATTCCAGCAACACTCTCCACTATCATTTCATTTCATCTGTCATTCATTTAATCATTGCCCCAGAGGAGTGCGTCAGGCCTCGGCAGCCGGCACAGTCCATATCCTCGCCGCTAGCTGGGGGCTTCATTCATTCCATTCCTGACCCGGTCGGAGACTGGAAGCAGGCTGTGGATTTTCATTGTAGGCCATAACGGGATGGAGTCCAGCAATTTTAAGGTCTTCATGTTGTGTATCAAGCTATCGCTGCCTAGGACGTCCAACTGGTCGCTTCACATCTACAAGCAAAGTCAATCCAGTGCTTGCAACTGTTGTTTTGTCCGCTCGAGCACATGACCATACCAGCGCAAATGGCTTTCCCTCATCTTCTCAATGACTGGTGCTACTCCATATCGCCTATGGATGTCGTCATTGGTGACATGATCCTGATGTGTCAGACCAGATATCCACCGAAGCATCTTCGTTTCCATGATAGCAAGTCTTCGTTCTTCTTCCTTTGTAGTGGACAAGCATTCTGCGCCATATAGGGCGACTGGTCGCACTACGGACCGATATATTTTCAACTTGAGGCGGTCTGGAATCTTCTTTAAAAAAATTAGCTAATGGCAGTGGCATAATTAATTGAAACAACCAGTCTCATGCATATGCTAAAGAAAATTGGAGTGTATTTCTATTTTGTGCAGATGTTAGATGAGTTGAGACCTCAGAGACCGGGCACCATATTGTGGGTGTGTGGTGGTGAATCTTTAAGAAGACCAACATTACATCAACAATAATTGATGGGGGTCTGACGAATGTCATATTCTACTCAGCAGACATGCCAACAAACTAAATATGAATAGGAAAAGCAAGGATGTCAAATCAATGATAACTGGGACTTAAGTCAAGAAATTCGCTGTAGAATTGAGCAGACCAGAAATTCTTTCATGAAAATGAGAAAAGTTCTTTCATGAAAATGAGAAAAGTTTTGACCAGCCGTGATTTAAGTCTGTCAAAACGCACCCGACTGCTTCGATGCTACGTCTTTAGTGTCCTGCTCTATGGAGTTGAATCATGGACACTTACCGAGGTTTTAAGTACGAAACTGATAGCATTTGAAATGTGGACGTATCACAAGATTTTAAGGATATCATGGACAGCTAAAGTCACAAATGTGGAACTACTGTGGCGTGTGAACAAAGACTTGGAAATTCTCAGCATCATCAAAAGGAGAAAACTAGAATACCACCTCTTGCAATTAATTACCCAAGGGAACATTGTTGGCATTAGGGGTTCAGGATGCAGACGAATATCCTGGCTATGGTTTGGACTTAATACAGTGTACTGTTTAGAACGAGCTATGGACAAACAGCAGATCATGCTACTGATCACCAATGTTCTTGGAGGACGAGGCACTTGAAGAAGAAGATGATGGGTAAGCTAAATGGAAGGTAACAGCAAGTCATAGAGCAGTTTCATAAAAACCTCAGGGATTTTATGAAATTGACAAGCAAGTGTCTCAGCAGGACAGAGCCAGCCTGTTTCCACATCGGCTTGTGTCGCAAGGTTCAGAGTTTTCTTATCAGTCTCGGCAGTCCAGACCTCACTATACTGGGTGCATTTCTGTAAGAAAAGTATTTCAGATCATCTTAATGTTGTCTCTGAGATAGCCCCATTCTAGTGTACTAGTATGGTTTCCAAAATAACTGCTCACATAGTAGCTTTTGTTTACGAGGAAGGGAGAACTGCACATTGTGTGCTACATAATAATAAACATAATTTTCAGTTACATTTTTTTTTGCACCACCAAAAATTGTTGGTACAAAACATGCCAAATAACTCCTGTAGCAGCTATATTTTGGGCATGTTTCTCTTGTGAATTCCGAGAAGCACATTTTCTACTAGAGAGCCTGAGAACACAAAGCAACATTTAATTATAGGTATTTTCTTTCTTTGCCATCTACACACATCAAAAGACACAAATGAAACAGTTGCACACAACACCACATTTTGATTTATACTTTATTTGATTAATGTTTTAAGAGGGCCAAACATTTACGTTATGGCCCCTATTTTATATTACTGATCCTCTAACCGGTAACTAGAGATAAAGTCTGGCTCTGAGCCAAATGGACAGGCGACATGTCTTTGGTCCAAAGATCCCCTGGTTTGATTCCTACCTGGGTCTGGGGTTTGGGGGCTTGGTCTTTGTGACATCTACATCATCACAACACAAAAGGTTACTAATAGGCAGGGTTGGGAATAACGCATTACTTGTATAAATGAGCTGTTCCTTTTCGGCCGGTAGAATTTGCATGCGCAGTAGTGTTTCAGTGCACAGTGAGCCTACATACGAGTGTAACGCACGTATATATTGAGTCGGTCGGATCTCGGTGCTCTACTCAAATGACAGGGCGAGGATATGAGAGCGACAAGAATAGTGGCCGGCTGATTTCATCATGCCGCACATTGTCGAAATTTTACAGGAATGTTGGATCGTCGTTGCCTTGGTTGATCAATTATTAAATCTCACGATCCTTGTTGACATGGAGTTCATTACCGCAAAGCATTCTCCATCATGTGAGTTGCTGGAAGCCTCGCTCTCTATGTGCTGCATGAAATGATCCAGTGTTTTCGGAATGTACCCTGTCAATCTTCGTATTCAGTTATCTTGTCCTAAAATGGTAGCAATACTGGCCGCAGTGGGCAAAAGCGCCAACACGCTACCTCGTTGGCATTGGGAGAACGTGGGTTTGAATCCCATCTTGGCTGTCCTGAAAATAGTTTTCGTGGTTTCCCATTTACACCACCAGGCAAAAGCCGCGACGGTTCCTTTCAATAGGTCCACAGCCGATTTCCTTCCAAAATCCCTTCCCTGACCCGTCCTGAAAATAAAATAAATGGTCATTGGCTGCATTAATTATTAAAAAATAAATTAAAAAATGGTAGCAATCTTTTTCGCCCTGACGTGTTCCTCGTGGGACGAAGGAGGATCCGTTTTAGTTTATTTCGTTACGAATGAGTGGCCTTCACCAGATTTCATGATGTTTGTGTAAGTGGTTAAAACAGTGGACACAGCTGAGATGGGAAGACTGCCAAGGGGAAGTCCCGGATTTTGTGTAGACTGGCTCTAAAAATTCTCACGCACAGGCGACCGCTCACGAATGGCCGGCCTTATAACAACAGTTACAGTACTTTTAATGGCAGCGAGAGGGTAGCGATGTTACTTTAAAGAGTAATGAAAATGCCCATTACTTTTTCATGAGGAGTTGTCAATAGCACGTGGGAATGGAGCCAACAACCAGCCCAACTCTATATTCAAATCAACACAAACAATAACCATAAACGAACCGTGTATTTACGATGGATTTGAAAGGTTTGAGTACCTGTGCCAATCTGTTCCCCGCACTGGTGCCATAAACGTTCCAAAGCTAATAAGCTTTAATAATTTGACTTTTCCTGCCTGTGGACACCATGTAGTGAATTAATGGAATATTCAGGCCTCTAGGCACCGTAATATAACTAATGTACATACCACACTTTGATTGTTGACCAATCTAACCTCAAATATACTGCATCTGCTCTTACTGTACAGAGGTGGCCAAATTATTAGACTAAAGCTTGAAAAATAACATATTTATTTTTCCTGGCTAAGCTTACAAGTGAAAATTAAACATGCATGTGCCTAAATACTTTGTATGCATTCCTTTGTTATAAATAGGCATTTTCACCCTTTCGGGCATACTTTCATGAGTGTTTGGCAATTGTTTTTGATGTCAATGTCATGGTGCCAAATCTGTACTAAAATTTCAATCAGCCCAATTTTTGTTGTAACAATGATTTTCTCGATTTTCTTCTTGACAATAGTCCACAACTTTCAATGGGGTTCATATCTGGGCTATTTCCAGGCCTCGAAAGCACAGAAAGGGTTTTATCACTGAGAAATTGAGCCACTTTCTTGGCCGCATAACAGGGTGCACCGTCATGCATGAAGACACAAGGATTTCCCCCAAACCAATCCCTATCTGAGGTAAGAGACGCTTCTCAAGGACTTTTATATATCGGTCCTGCTTCATGGTACCCTCTACAATATATAATCTTCCGGTTCCATACACAGACATCACACTCCACACCATAACTTTCGTTGGATATTTTACTGTCTGTTGTACGCACTGGTGATGAACCTCTTCTTCTGACCTCCTGCGAACGTACTGACTCATTTCTTCACTTACATAAAATATAGATTCATCACTGAAGCAAACCTATAAACAAGTTTTCATTTTAGTAGTGCAATGTCGGTATTATTTTAAGTAATAAAGGAACAATAATAACAACAATTTTATAAATTTCCAGTGAGCATTGTTAAACCTGTGATAAAAGTGGTTAATTTTTGTAAAATTACTATTTTGTTGTTACATACCTTCTTCCAGTTGTATGTAGGCCTACACCAATCTTCCTGGCCCTTTGCCCATTCCAATCTCTTTTTTGCCATAACTGGAGTGATCTTTGCTTTTCTTCTGGGTCGTCTAGATTTCAATCCGCTATTGTACAATGTTCTTCTTACAGTTCTAGCAGATGCATCTATGCCGCTACTCTTCAAATTATTTCTTAGTTCATTGCTCGTAGCTGAGCAATGGGTTCGTTAAATTGAGATTAGTTTTTGTATACCTTTAGGACTTAATTTACCTTTCCTACCACATTTTCCTTTTCGTTAAGACTGGTAAACCTCTCTGTTTTCATCCATTTTCTTAATTCTACTCACTGATTTTTGTGCAATATTGAGTTTTGTTGCTATCTCCTGCTGTGTGTAGTGTCCTTCAACAATCAATGTTCTTGTTATCCCAATTTTCCTTGGGGACATATCACTTTTTCTCCCCATAACTTAAAATTCCCTTGATAGGTCGATGTGATGCACTGCCTTCTAATCACGTTGCAAATATAGGTTTAAATAAGTCAGTATAAAGCGCCTGAGCTTTGCTGATGGTATTAAGTGACAGATAGTAACTAAACAATCACTAAATTCTTGGTAAATTTCAAACAAACAACCTCATGTGCATATAAATAAATAGTTCCTTGAGACAGTAGGCAATCAATTGTGACAATTTTGCAAAAATATGAAACAGAAAATCCTTAAATCATTATCCAAATGTCCCTAAATCATTGTAACATCTCCAGTGTCAGTTCCCATAGAAAAATAAATAAATAAATAAATGTGTACTCAGCAAAATTGAATAATGGATTTTCACACTTTTAGTCTAATAATTTGGCCACCTCTGTAAGCCGCCACTGCACGTTGTGTCATGTTTCCAAATACAACACACTCTAGAGTTATTTCAACAATTATGTAAGTTTTTATAATCTAGTGTGCTTGAATATTCTCAGGAGAAAAATGTCCTATCCACAGGGGATGTGACATATCCAGGCATTCAGTCACCAATGTGTTATGTAAATATTTTCCTTATATTAAATTGGACCCCAAAGGGTTGAGAGGCCCATTACCAAACCAGACCATATGAAGACTTTTTTAAATTCCTAATTGAATCAAACCTGGGGCCTCAGGGGTGGCAACTAACTACACCTTGACGCAATCTATATTGTTCATAGATATTTGCTTTGGATGTGCATTTGCCGAATGCTCCATTAGACCTCTTCTAGTACTGAAATGTTGTCCGCAGATGGAACAGTTCATACAAGGGTGCATATGCATGTGCTCATTTCGAGCTTCGAGAGTGATGAAAACTTTGCCACATATTCTGCAGATGAAAGGGGGACCTACTTCATTGTCACTGTCATTGGTGATGTGAGTTGTCATGTGTCTCTCCAGATTAGTTCGCAGAGTGAATTTCTTTCCGCATATCGAACACGAGAATTTCTTCTCTCCAACGTGAGACAGAACGTGTTTAGCACGATCTGACAAGCTGGTAAATTTCAAACTGCAGACATCGCAAGCGTAAGTAGACAAGGTGTATACTGGTTCCGGAGTTTTCTTCTTAACATTTACCACCGAACGCTTATGACGCGATATTAAAGGTGTTTCGGATCTCACTTTGCTAACAGTGCCCTGTGTTTTATCCTTATCCAACGAAGGGGTTACTGGAATGCCTGCAAGTTTCTCAGTTTCGGGCACCAAGTAATTTTTAGGTTCAACTATATTTACAATAGAAGTAGGAATATTACCTTGCTGGAGAAATTTAGAACTGTTGTCTGAAACTACACTACCTGAAGAATCTGGCTTCTTCTCTTCTTGTGTTACCTTCGATTGGCTTTTCTCGAGCTCCGACTTGGAGTACGAGTCAACTTGCCGAGAGACAGATTCTACAGACTTTTGGTTATTTACGCTGTGAGTATCAAAGTGTTTTAATCTTCTATTCATATGGTTGAAAGTCATGCCGCAGGTCGGGTAGAAGCACAAGTATTTATTGTGTATGTTATAAGTGTGAAGTAGTAGTTCCTTGTGACTGATGAATAATACGCTACACAGCTCACATTGGTATGTGTTCCCATCTTTATCATCCATTTTTACCATGGAAGTAGTTCCAACTGGAGGGTCCTGCTTGTGCACGACAGAATGTTCATTCAGTCTGGCCTCCGACGAGAATTGTTTCCAACACACCGAACAGACAATCGATTCCCCTTCCTCTACGTCGACTGGCTCCTGCTTTATCGGAACAGCAGGGCAATTGCTCGTCTCTTCCTGTTTGGTGCCACAGTGGAACTCTCTATGTTTCTTGAGAATATAAAGACTAACACACTTCAGACCACATTGGCGACACAAGTCTTTGCCCTCATTGGTGCGGTCCCTCGTGATGGGTTCAGATCTTGGTTTATGATCCTCAAAATGCTTCCCACACACTAAACAGACACACTGCTTTTGCTGAAAACAGGTGTGGTCCCATGTGATGTGGTCAGTTCTTGATTTGCCATCATCAGAATGCTTCTCACACACAAAACAGTGTTTATCTCGGCAACAGTTTAAACTATGATTAACTTTTAAGGTTTCAGTGTCAAAAGTTCCCCCACACAATGAGCACTTGTAATTACCTCCCATTGGGGGTTTTTCCGTCAACCTCAAATGATTAGTATCTTTATGCTTAAAAAGCTCTGACTCGGTAACAAATTTCTCGTTACAAAAATTACAATTTAAGAGTTTCTGCGCCGAATGGATAGCGGTATGAGTAGTCCTACATTTCTCATTATAGAAACGTCTATCACAATGTTGACAAAGGAATGTGATGAATGTCTTGCAACACTGCAACCGAACGTGACTCTCCAGTTCCTGCTCGGTCTGGATTGGCAATCCGCACTGCAAACACACCTTTTCCTCGTCGTGGATTCGCCTCACGTGAATGCCCCTAATTTCAGGATCGTGGAAACTCTTACCACAAGTATAGCACTGATGCGGTTTATTCATGAAGCAATTCTTGAAATGTTGCATCTGAGCCGCTTCGTTGGGCAGATTTTCTCCGCACAAGATGCAGGAATTGTTGGCACTGCTACCGCCTGCTTGGCTAGTGACAGTATCCTGTGCCTTGGCCGGACATGTAATAAGGTGCTTTAGCTGTGTGGTGGAGTCGTCAAACACCTCCCCACACAACGAACAAATGTATGGCATGTCCACCGGGGGTTTGCCACAGTTCTCGATGTGGCTCAGGTAGGTGCCCTCGTACTTAAACGTCCTGTTGCACTTGGAACACAGTTTGGTCGTTGTGACGTACTGATTGCTAACTAACGTCTTGGGAATGTTGTCTGTGATGCCCGATTTGCACTTGATACATAGACACATTGCACTGTGACTCTCTCCCATTCTGAAAGCACAAAAGTAAACAATCAGATATGTGCCCTGTATTTCTATCTACACAAGGTGTAACCTACAAGGTATTACTGGTTGTGGGGATAATGTTTGTTTAAAGGGGCATAACATCTAAGTCACCAGCCCCCAAATGATAATGAAAATTATACAATTAACTACAGAGAAATACAAACTTACGTACTAAAAACAGGGAGTAAAGAAAGGGAATAAGGGCTGATCCCACAACCTGCCAGTTAAGGAGAGCAGTCAATTTGTCCACAGTATAAAATTGATTTTTCATTGGCATAAATCATCTACAGGGAGCGAAAAACTGCTGGCTGCTCCGAGAGGGCAATAAAGCTTCTAACAATTGGGTAATGCTTCTAAATGGCCAATAAATACCTTTGCATAATTCGGATGTTATGTAATACAGCCACAAAAACAATGTACGTTCCATGCCAGAAGGGATATCTTAAACGTATTAGTAAAATTTGAAACAGTTGTCGTATGATTTGTATAACTTTTAGAACATACTGGAAATACAAATATATTTATGTTTCAATTCAACAATTTTTAAAATACAATATATAGACTGTTCATGCCAACAACTAGTCAACATCTGGATTACAGGAAAATTCCCTGAACATTGGAGATCAGCTATCATCCATCCACTACATAAAAAAGGGGATAAGACAGACTCTAACAATTACCGAGGGATTTCACTCCTGGATGTTACCTATACAATTTTTTCTCGAATTCTTCTCAATAGAATTAAAGTACAACTTGAAAATGAATTAGGAGAATATCAAGGAGGTTTCAGGCCCTGGAGAAGTTGCCCAGATCAAATTATGAGCCTAAAATTGATAATGGATTATAATAGAAAAAGGAATAGAGATATGGTGATAACATTTATAGACTTTAAAAAAGCATATGATTGTATTCATAGAGAATCTTTATTAAAAATTCTAAGACACATGGGTTAACACCCCAAATTGACAAATCTCATAAAACTAACTCTTACAGGCACCAAATCAAAAGTTAAATTCAGAGGTGAATTCTCTGACCCATTTGAGGTCACAACCGGTTTACGACAGGGTGATGGCTTATCACCATTACTATTTAATTGTGCATTGGAAATGGTAATGCGAGAATGGTCTAAGAAATGCCCTCCAAATATAAAAATAGGGAGAAAAATTCAAACAAACTGTCTTGGTTTTGCAGACGACATGGCATTATTGGCGAAAGATTTAGAGGAAGCCGAAACACAGATATCAGAGCTTCAGACAATTGCAAATAAAATTGGCCTTAAGATATCATTCGAAAAAACAGAAATCATGCCACAAAAACCAACACCATTAAAGGAAATACAAATTAATGATACAAAAATTAAAATTGTAACACGATTCAAATATCTAGGAGAGCTAATAACAAACAATTTAAATGACGAAGCGTCAATTCAAATAAGAACCAACAAGTTATCTAGGGCACAAAAATTAACATGGGAAACTTACAAAAAGAAATGCTTATCAATTAATGCAAAAATTAAACATTACAATACAGTCATAAAACCGGAAGCCACATATGCAGCAGAAACATTATTCCATCTAAATGAACATTCTAAAACCGACAGATTACAGAAGATCGAAAGGCGAATTGGAAGAACTTGTATCAATAAAGGATATAAAAAAGATGGGTAATGGCGAATAATACCTAACAATATGGTCTATAACAACCTAGAACCCATTACTGATACCATGCGAAAGAAAAGACTAGGATTCTTTGGGCACATCATGAGAATGCCAGATTCACGTCTTCTAAAACAACTAGTGCAGTACAATCTTACTTCCAAAAACACAACAACTGGATGCCGATGGTTAAAAGAAATCAGAGAGGACTTAAAAGAAATTGGCCTAACAACAGAAGATGCTGCAAATAAGAAAAGTTTAACTACAGCACTTAAAAATATGACGTTTCATTTTCCACTCACAAAGAAGAAAATTCCTACAAGAATATTTTCCGCCGAAGAACGGGCAAGACGATCAATACGCATGAAGAAGTACTGGGAGGACCGCAAGGCTCGTACAGTTCCTACAAGTCGACGAACTAATGGTTGGGTAAAGTGATCCTTTGTGGTCTCAAAAGAAGAAGAAGAAGAAGAAGAAGACTGTTCATGTCTAAGAGTAAGAAACAAACAAACAAATAAATAAGACAATACCGTATATACCCGAATATTACCAGGAAGTTCCCGAGAAATGTAAAAAGATCTTGTATTCAACATATTACACACCTATATTGACGTATGCAGCAGGCACGTGGACAACAACTAAACGGGAGGAAAGTAGAATCCAGGCTGCAGAGATGAAGTTCCTTAGAGGTATACTTGGAAAGACCCGCTGAGACAAAATCAGAAACATGGAAATTAGGGAGAAAACAGGATTCCCAAAGTTACAAGACAAAATCGAGATCAGTAAGCTAAAATGGTATGGACATATGATGCGAATGGGAGAAGACTGAGTCCCGAAGCGATTATTTACTGAGAAAGTCACGGGAAGGCGCCAAAGGGGAAGGCCGAGGATGAGGTGGATGGATGCAGTGAGGAAGAGCGTTGAGAAAAGAGGAGTGAGAGTGGAGGATGTACTGGAAGAGGGACGAGAGTGGTGGAGAGACAGAAGAGTATGGAGGTCCTTGATTCACACCCCGACCCAGATCACTGGAACCGGGAAATGAAGAAGAAGAAGACCCCCCCCCCCCTCATTTTTGTATTGACATTTTTTTTTTTTTTGTTTAGTTACTTTATTTTCAACAAATGTACTGTACTAACATCACTCTAAATGGTAGAAAGTTAGAACAAGTACATCAGTTCTGTTACCTTGGCAGTGTAGTGTCCACAGATAACCAACCATCTGCAGAAATCACTAGTCGAGTTCAACATGGAGCACAATTTTATCATCTCGTGAGAGGGCTCCTTTGGGATAAGCAAGTTCCTTTAAGATCAAAACTAATACTTTACAAGAGCTTCTTTGTACCTGTTACTACATATAGCTTAGAAACCGGTACCCAATCCAAGAAAAATACCAGCAAACTACAGGCGGTAGAGATGAAGTTTTCAAGGGACAAAATAAAAAATGATGAGATACGCCATCTTGTTAAAGTAGAACAATCTCTTAATGAGATCTGTGTTGATGCCAGGCTGAAATGGTTCGCTCATCTCAAAAGAATGGACACACAGAGAACAGCTAGTTGGTTTGAGAAAGAACTGAAAGGCAAGAGACCAAGAGGTCAACCGAGGAAGAGATGGATCGACCAGGTTAGAAATGATCTTGCACGGAGAGGTCTGGATTTGCAGCAGGTCGTGGAGGGGGAGAGTGCTCATTCACCGCACCTGGGAAACTGGAGCCGGTTCTTGATGATGATGTACTGTTGTACTACATATCATTATTCATTACATAAAACATAAGAAGGTACACAATCATTACTTAATAAGGTCCGCGGATAACACCCGCTTTTATTTTCCGAATTTTCGGCTTCAAAAATAGGGAGGGTATGATAGATGAAAATTTCCCTTGATATAGGTTAGGATGGCATGGTTACAGGGAGTCCGTTTAAAATCTTCGTGACGGAGTACTGAGGTTTAGGAGCGCATGCAAGCAGACACAGTGAGCACAGTGGCAGCAAGGGCCAGCAAAGGTGAGCGGATGTTATTGAGCAATTGCTTCCGTCTGCAGTTGTCACCCGTCAGCGGCCTGCTATCGACACACGAGTCATAGAGTCTCGCATTAGGGAATCCCGCGGCTCGCGGCCTGAAAAGTCAAGTCCTTAAAAGTACTCGCAAAGGCACACAAAGGAGCACCTAGCGTCCTTAAATCAACACTCAAAATAGTTATTTTAACCTATACTTTATTTACGAAAAAAAAAAAAAAAAAAAGAAAGAAGGATAATAGACCATTTAAATAACCACCCTCTTTAATCATCACAGCTGACTGGTCACAGGACTAAGGCAGCGCTGCAGACGCACTTTGAAATAGGAAAGATTTGTTACAAATACCGACCGACTTTTATCGAGTACTTTGCAGTGTACGACCTATGACGGGATTTCATGTTAGCCATTTCGAACACTTGTTTTACGTTTACTGATGCCATGCTATCACGTAACTCAAGAAAATGACGCTTGTGCTAGGCTTGCGCGATCGGTCAAGCCACTAGAACGAAATAAACACTACACCTGAACAACCACTATCACCATATAGCGGATACTCGCGTGTGGCGGGCAATTTAAATCTTTAAAATTTGGATGACTCAATACCCGCACCCCAATTTTGTATAAAAATGTGCGGGTGGTATTCGGGTATATAGATAAATAAATACCAACAGCACAGCTACTTCATTACTTAAGGCGACTGATGACATCAGACAAGCAATGGACCAAAGACAAGTAACAATACTCACACTGCTCGATTTCAGCAGAGCATTTGACACCATAGATATCCCGACCCTATTGAAGAAGCTAAAATCCCTTCTTGGCACTGAAGCCATAAAAGTTTTCTCTGCCTACCTCATCATCATCAACATGCAGAGTTTCCAGCCACTGGCTGGGTTTGTTTGGAACACAAGCCTCTCCAAAGTCTTCTGTCTTCCCACCATCTCTCAGCCTCCACCGTTGTCCAGTCTTCTCCTCTCTTCTTCACGCTTTCTTCCACCCCCTTCAGCCACCTGTATCTCGGTCTCTTTCCTTTCCACTTCGTCTCGTGTATCCTCCTGGGTATCCTCTTCTCCTCCATTAGTTTTACATGTCCAGACCATCTTAGTCTAGATTTCTCTATACCATCCTGTAATGGTTCCTCCTTCAATAATTCTCTGGTCCTCTCATTTCTTATTCTGTCCATCTTTGTAGCTCTAATACTGCTTCTCAAGAACCATCTCGCTGGCCTGTATTTTGCTCTTCTCCCTTCCTTTCATAAACCAGGTCTCCGAGGCATACGTCAGGATAGGGACATAGTACGTCCATATATGACCTTTTTGCTGTTCTGAGGGACATCCCTGCTCCATATCATGCTTCTCACACTCCTCCGGAATGCTTCTGCTTGTCTTCCCCCCTCATTTATTTCTCTATCGTTTCTTCCATTATCTTGTATCAGGCTCCTTTTATAGTTACATGCCACATGCCAAGCATGTGAATTAACATTGGTCAAATGGGACCATTTTATAGTTACCTGCTCCCGTCTCGCGGTCAGTTTCTCCTGCCAGGCATGTGACTGAGGCGGGTCGGGACAAGCGGGTGGCCGCCACGCGGGTGGGACCAAAGCCTTATGGGAATGTTTATAGTTGACGCGTTATGCCGAGCGGTTCAGTACAGTTTGTATTCTCTGGACAATGGAGGCTGGATTAGATACCGAAGTGCTCATCAGTGAAGTGCAGTGTAGACTGGTGTTATGGGATCCAAGCAATGAAGACTACAGAAACCGAGATCTTCGGAATAAGGCGTGGGAGGAAATCTGCAGCATTATCATCCCTACGTATGAAGAAAGTGGTGACAATCTAACGAAAAAATTAGGTGAGTTCTCATTTTCTGAAGTATCTGTTTGTTTGAATTACAAACTATAGCAATTAGTTTTATTACATAACATTACAAACCAAAATACATAATATATGAAATCAATCATTTACAGTCTAGATTTTTGATTCCTGCCATGGCACGCTGCCAACACTCACGAAGTACTGAAGAGTAATAGTCCCTTATAGATGCACTTGACATACCAATTCCCCTGTCGCGTGGTCGTGGTCCGAAATCTTCAAATCCGGTCACAGTGAGTGTATCTTCATAGTTGAAACCATCTCTTATTCTAGTGAAGTTGTGAAAAACTAACAGGCTTTTACAATGTCAACTGCAAGATTTGTGTCAACGTTTAGAGGACCATGAAAAATTCGCCATTTGTTGCTTAAAATTCCGAACGTGCACTCAATATATCTTCGAGCACGAGTAAATCTATAGTTGAATATTCTCTTGTTGTGGTTCAGATGTTTTCTGGAATAGGGTCTTAGTACACATTCACTAAGAGAGAAAGCTTCATCTGCAACTAATACGTAAGGGACTATAGGGTTCACAGTTCCTGGCAGTGGTCTTGGTGGAGGGAAGTCAAGCAATCCGTTAGTCATCCTATTCCAAAATAAACTATTTGAGAATACAGCGGAATCACAATTTCTCCCATAAGCTCCTACGTCGATGAAAGTAAAACAGTGGTTGGCATCACAAATTGGCATTAAACAAATTGAAAAAAAAATGTTTGTAGTTTATAAAAAGTGACCCACTGTGTTGAGGCTTTACTAAACGAATATGCTTGCCGTCAACCGCCCCCACACAGTTCGGAAAGTTTGCTTTACTTTCAAAGTCACAGCTGATTTCTTTCCATCCTTCTGCAGACGGTTGAGCCATGAAGTCATTTCTCAGCACTGTCCACACTATCATACATACTTCACATACTATTTTGGAAATAGTTGTTATGCCCATTCTGTATGTATAGTGAAGATCGGTGAATGTATTTCCACTTGCGAGATACCTGAAAATAATAAAATTTTCTACAGCATAGTTCACGTGCTTGTGCCTATTGTTCTTTAATTTCTCCTCTGTTTCTTTGCAGTTGAAAAACTTCGATCCAGATGGAAATCATCAAGAGATTCATACATGAGGGTAAAAGGGAAAGCTAAAGTTCTAAAGACTGAGTCAGCGCCATCAAAACCGATAATGTATATCTATTATGAATAAATGAAATTTTTAGACAAGTTTCAGCTGAGGCCTACTAATTCTAACTTTCACCCTGAAACGTCTGAAGACTCTGTCGACATCGACATCGAAGGTGATGAACTGCGTGATAATTCTTCAGTTACGGAAAGTGGTGTCGGAAGGGAGCTCAACAAAACTGCTAACATTAAAGAGAAAAAGAGGCAACAAATGGAGTCTTGGGGAAAATATTTTGAGGTTATTAAAAGCAGCAAAGAAACAGAAGATGATGCTGACCGGTCTTTCCTATTATCCTTACTTCCACATGTGAAGGCTTTCAATGAAGACCAAAAATTAAATTTCCAAAGTTAAGTGCTCCAATTAATAATGAATATCAAACGGAGAAATTATACACCCATCACTCCAAATGTTATTCTTTCCGGAAACATGAATTATGCATCCCACTCTCATTATGATTCCTATAATGCACACTACACAACACAAACTGTTGCGGGTCAGTCCCAGCTGCGTTATGACCCAAACCAACCTTCTACTTCATCTGTGCCAGATCCAGGTCAATCCCAAATTAACTATAACCATCCACATCAACGCCAGTCTTGGTCTGTTTGCTTAGATGAATCGACACATTCTTGGGAATCAGCAAGTACCGATTAGTTCTTCATGTGAAATTACAAATAAGCAATATACATGATCCGACAAAGGACAATGAACATTAATCAAAGTTAAAGTTGCAAATTCAAATATAATGTTAGAAATAATATGCATTTAGTTGTTTATAGGGTATTTTATATATTGTGCTTTCAAGCATTTAATAAATCTGTAGATTAAAGAATTTAAGAATGTAATTCTACGTGTGTCTATGACGAACGAAAAATACACATACCTCAGCGTTACACAGAGCCGCTCCATTGGACGAATGGGCATGGAGTGGTTTCTTAATTTGGAACTGACATTCTTTTTTTCCAAATAATTCGTCAAATGATTTTGGGGCCATCCTAAAACAATATTGAAGAACTTTGTTTCGTCTTCTCGTAGATCAGTGTAGAGGGTTTCGAAAGCTCCTATCACATCTCTTTGACTGTTAAGAGGATGGACACTAAAACGCCGTTTCCTCTTCTTTCTCGCCATTATCTCGTAGAGGTACGCAGCTGCGATCACTTTAGTTGTCAACCCTACCATACATAGTGCATGCTCGACTGATGCAAAACTATAAAAAGGTGCTTTCCCAGGGCGCACGCCACATGCCTGGCTTCAAGCATGTGGCATGTAGCATGTAACTATAAAAGGGGCCTCAGGCTTCCCAGATACTTGAAACTCTCCACTTTCTTCAGCTGTTCCCCACCAATTGTTATTCCCGTTGTGGTTATTTCCTACTTCCTTGTTGTGATCACCATCTCACTCTTATTTATGCTAAATTTCATCCCAAATCCTTGTATCATCCCTTCCCCCACGTCCAACTGTTCCTGTAATTCCTCCTCCTTGTTTCCTCAAATCATCTGCAAACACCATTGTTTCATCTTTCCTTCCCCAATTAGGGGGCTGCGTGGCACAGTCGGTAGAGGCGCTGAGCTTCTACCTGAAAGGGAGTGGGTTCGATCCCTACCCAGGTAGTGGATTTTAGAAACAAAACTATCACTTTCGGAAACGCAAATGGCCCTGGGGTTCACTCAGCCTACACCAGAAATGGGTAACAGGGTAATTCCTGAGAGCAAAGACGGCCGGGCATGGAGCTGACAACTCCATCCCATCTAGTGTCGATGTCACAAAAAGTGGAAGCCTCTACCTTCCACTACTCCCAGGGCCTCCATGGCCTGTATGGATTTGGCTTCTTTCCTTCCCCAATTACCAAACCCTCGTCCACGCCGTGGGAGACGGGCAACGGCACAAAGTAGGGGATTGCCTGTAGGGGCGAAGTACAGTGGGGACTTCGTGTGCCCCGGGACCGTTACGGTAGCTGTGAAGGTCCCACAGGAACCCTGAAAAGTGACGGCTAACGGGGCTCTGGTGAAGCTACGATAGGCCCAGCAAGCCAGTCGAGGATGAAACCAAATGCTTCCTCTGCCTACCTAACGGGTCAAAATCAGCGTGTGATTGTACAGGATACCATCTCACAGTGGCGTCAGAAAAAGGCAGGAATCCCCCAAGGTTCAGTCCTTGGGTCCCTATTTTTTGTGCTTTATATCAACGATATCTTCTCCACAATTAACTAATAATAATAATGTTATTGGTTTTACGTCCATTTTAACTACACTGGCTTTTAGAGACGCCGGGGTGCCGGAATTTTGCCCCAAAGGGGATCTTTAACGTGCCAGTAAATCTACTGACACGGCTCCCTCGCATTTGCGCACCCTCAAATGCCAGCTGACTGCGCCCACAATTAACTATAATAAATACCGTCTTTATGCAAATGATCCCTAAATATATTGCCACGATATACTGTATCAAACGCAATAAGGGATATAAACACTGATCTCCAACAACTTAGTGTATACGTCGGTGACAATTCTCTCCCCCTCAATCCTAAGACGACCCAAACTATCATCAGCAGCTCTCATAAAGTTACTAAACTCATTAAAAAACAACTACCGGTAAGGTGTGCCTCCAGTAACACTGAATACAATCACCATTCCTTATAGTAAAGAAGTAAGGAACCTCGGATTAACATTAACTGAAACTCTCGAATGATCACCACATATAAGAAATACACGTAAAAAGATGTACACATTCCTTCACTCACTCGTGCGCCATAAGAACATTTTACCACTAAGCATTAAGATTAAGCTCATCCAGACACTAATACTTTCAATTCTAGACTACTGAGACATCGTTTTCATTGACAGGACTTGTGGACAAACAATGAAACTCCAACAAGCATTGAACTCTAGTCTTCAGTTTGCTTTTAATCTAATGCCCACATAACCCCAAGCTACCGTACTCTTTCATGGCTTAAACCTGATGAATGCTGTGAACTTTACTTATTGACATCCATCTATCGATTTCTGTATGAAAACGCTCTCACGTACAGTACATGTCATCAAAATTTAGTTACTTGTCCTCATATCATAACCAAAACACTCGATCTGGCTCTTGCCTCGCCATCCCCATCAATCACTCATCTATGTTCAACCGCTCTTTTGCTGTAGCTGGGTCTCGACTATGGAATTCAACTCATGCCAATATCAGAAATTCTATAACAATAAAGAAATTTAAGCCCGCATGCCGAGATTACCTGTTGAATACTGCTGATTGCCCCATGTGAATGGTGATGGAGATTAATACTCTTGATGGATGATCGAACGTATAACTGAGCTAGAATTATATTTAGGATATTATAGAAGGATCTATCAGGGGCCGATAACCTAGATGTTAGGCCCCTTAAAACAACAATTATCATCATCATCATCATAGAAGGATCTATGACAATATGATTATCATTTTATTTTTATGGACCTTGTTAAGATGGACATCCCACTAATGGGAAGAACACTTGAAGACATCATGGAGAGCAAAGTGTTTATGAACAGAATGAAATGGAAGAGGCTTATCAACAGTACCTGGGAAACTGGAACTGTAACCTGATGATGCCTTTTTCATTAATATTGGTATTAACCTAATTAATTTACTCCTTATTTATCATCATAATCATTTTTTTATATTTCAAAAATTGTCTCATATGTCATCATCTTGAACAGTTTCCAGCCACTGGCTGGGTCGGTTTGGAACATAAGCCTCTCCATCATGGTATTCTATCTTCCCACCATCTCTCCGTCACCACCTTGGTCCAGTCTTCTCCTTTCTTTTGCACGCAGTTCTCCACACCTTTCAGTCACTTATATCTTGGCCTTCCTCTTGGTCTTTTTCCCGCTATTTTCATCTCGTGTATCTTCCTGGGTATCCTCCTCCTATCCATTCGCTTAACATGCCCATACCATTTAAGTCTGGATTCCCCTATCCTATCCTGTAATGCTCGCTCCTTGACTAATTCTCTGATCTTCTCATTTCTTAACCTGTCCACCTTTGTCACTCCAATACTGCTTCTCAAGAATTTAATCTCACCAGCCTGTATTCTGCTTCGCTCCCTTCCTTTCATAACCCAGGTCTCTGAGGCATACGTATATGTACTGGTAGCATATTGCGTGGTTAGGTGCCAGAGTGGGTCATGAGCCCTAACTTCGCCACTACCAAAGACATCATCTTCATTTCCCGGTTCCAGTGATCTGGGTGGGCGTGTGAATCAAGGACCTCCATTCTTTTCTGTCTCTCCACCACTCTCGTCCCTCTTCCAGCACATCCTCCACTTTCACTCCTCTTTTCTCAACACTCTCCTTCACTGCATCCATCCACCTCATCCTCGGCCTTCTCCTTTGGCGCCTTCCTGCGACTTTCTCAGTAAATAATCGCTTCGGGACTCTGTCTTCTCCCATTCTCATCATATGCCCATACCATTTTAGCTTACTGATCTCGATTTTGTCTTGTAACTTCGGGAATCCTGTTTTCTCCCTAATTTCCATGTTTCTGATTTTGTCTCTGCGGGTCTTTCCAATTATACCTCTAAGGAACTTCATCTCTACACTACTGAAGACATAAAATAAATAAATATATAAATAGATAAATAAATACAGTCAATATATAGATCAATAGGTAAATAAATAAATATATAGATAGATATATAAATACTTAAATAAATAGATAAATATATAAATACAACACTCTGAGAGAATGAAGGAAATGTGGAGGAAGAGGAAAGAAGGAAGGAAGAAAGAAAGATGAGAAGGAAATGAAGTGAAATTTGGCCGGTTTGCTAGGGAGAAAAAAAAAAAGATAAACAGATAAATAAATAAATAAATAAATAAATAAATCCAACAACCAACCAGCTAGGAAATTACAACAAGGTGGACATACAGTTTACTCCACAGATTTCTGCCGGTGTCCTTGATAACATGGGCATAGTGTAGTAGTCTAGTAACAGTCCACTGGAGACACTGCTGGTCAACAGTACAAAACACAGCGCGTCGTTTATCCACGATTCTGACATGGCTAAGCTCTCCACGTGACTAGCAATAAATGAACCATGGTGAATGCCCCCACACTCTATGGCAGGGGTGTCCAACCTTTTTTAATTATGGGCCACATTGTAAATAGTTGGGGGACCTTGTGGGCCAATAACTTTTTTTAAAATTTAGGTGCAATATGGTGAGTTTAAACCCAGCCGCATAACTTCCGCGTTTCTCCCTAACTTAAAGATCGACCTCCACAAGAAAATAATCACACTTGACAATGGATCGTGAAGTCATAATACTGGTGCTTGTCGACATTGCTACAAATAACATATCACGAAAGAAAGGAAAGCACCGCTGCTAAAACGAACGACATGTGACGTCCAGTGGGTGGGGTTTCTATACAGTACAAGGTGTCAGGGTTAAAGGTATAATAATATAAAATTTAATAACTTGAGAAGTAGTGGAGATGTTCATTGGCGGTTTGTTTCTACGAATAGGTTAACTCAAAATGTTTCTTTACATACCTAATACATCTCCATAAGCGCACCATTAGTGGCGCTATAGACATCTAATCTGTATTCCACTTCTCTCCAAGTGTTCTGCAGCATTGTAGGCGTAACATTTGCAATAGCTGCACGAATGCGATGACGCAGATCTGATAGATCACGAACGGGTGTCTGGTACACTTGATTCTTGACAAGGAAAAAATCAAGTGGCATAATGTCGGAGATTCTAGGGGGCCAAGCAATTGATGAACTAACTCTCCCAATGCAGCGATCTGGGAACTCACGATTCAAGAAATCCCATTTCTTGATTGTTACTTAAGTGGGAACATCATCAGTTGGTAACAGTCCATACTCACGCTGAAATCTACGTTGTACTACTGCAACGGATTTTAGCTCGGCGAGCGAAAGCACACAGAACACCTTCTGCTGTGGAGTCCACATGGCTACTGGTGCGCTTCTCGTGAACAAAGCAGTTACGCGCATGCGCATGTGGTACCACTGCAAGTGAACACAGAAAACATTTTGAGTTACCCTAGTTGTAGAAACAAACCCCCAATAAATATCTCCATTATTTCTCAAGCTATTAAATTTTATATTATTATACACACATCAAAAAAAGTTTTGCATCACCTCGGTTCCCAGATCTCCGGCATATAGACGTTGACTGTGTATATTGTATCAAAGATACAGTCCCTTTGACTGTTCATAGATGTCACTAAAACTGCTCAAAGATGTAAACAACCATGCATGAGCAGGGCCTATTAGACGGAGGGGGTACGACAGCCGATCAGTTCCAGTCATTCCACCAGGACGAAGGTACGCTGCTCATGTTGTCTGTAGTTCTACCATGCCTAGAAGGTCAATACCGCAGTTCGATCGCGTCCGCATTGTTACTTTTGAGCCGGTACAATTTTAAGATCTGTTCGACGTTATTTCCATCTAGCGGTCTCTAGTAATACATCTAAGAGATCGTAATTTCCGCACGTCGGAAAAAGGAATGCGCCCGCGTTGGAGTACTCATCCTTGTCTAAGGAACACGCCTTCGGCGATTGTTATCGACCTGAATTGTTATCGCGAGGAGTATTTGATGATCGTCTGCCGTTATAACTGCCACTACCAGCAAATCTATTCTAATGTTCCGAGATGCCCTTTATAATAAGCTTTAAGAAGATATAAATGTTGGGGAGACACTACGCGTTTCCCGCTTTGTCTCATAGTGAAGAATTCCGTAAAAATGGAGTTGTTATAATATAAAATTATTATCAGTGAACTTCCAGAACGTCTCGGAGTATCAGCTAAGTGGAAATGGTCCTTGTAGCTATTCTGTTTTAATGTGTCATGTTTTGAAGAAAACTGATCACGATATATATATATACTACCCAACTTTCAGTGTTAAAAGTTCCGTAATTTAATCTGCTAAGGTAGGGTTAAACTGGAGACCGTTCATGTTTTTCTATGAAGTTATTTGGTGGTTATTTAGTCCCCAGTTTGTTTATATACGCACGTAGTGGAGAATCAAATTGCTTGTTTATGGGTTTATTAATTTAAATGGGTGCTTGTTGTTGTTGTTGTTTCTTTTCGTATCTAGTCGAGTTTTATTTTAGTGCGTGTTACTTGCGTTTGTTTTATGTTGTGAAACGCGATTGTATTTATGAGAGATGTTTCTTACCAGTTTCTAACCCCTTGCTAGAGTATGGGATCTTTCAGGGACCTTTAGGGACTGGTATTCTTTAGGTTAGTTCGCGATTTTAATTGTGCCTAGACGTAGGAGGGTGTGTTGTTCATTGCTTTGGATGTAATATCTTTTTGTTGGAACACACACCAGTTTATTTTATGTTTCAAGGGTTTGTTTTTATCATGCTTGTCATTCGTGCACTCCAAGGATGGCCGATTAGGTTTTATTTTTATCCTTGGAGACTGGGCAAGCATTATCTATGTATGTTTCAGAAATATGTTTCATTTACAATCACGGTTCTAGTCTTGATATTAAGGGTTGGGTTTATGTCGTTTGTTTAAGTGGGAATTTGACTGAAGGTCTAGGGTCATGTTTAGTGTTGTTCTGTTTTGTTGTGACCTTCAGTCAGCAAGCAATGCGTGATCCCATTACGTTATTAAATCAGGTGTATTGGTTACTCTTCCGAGATGATGGAATGTGTGTTCGTTGTACGTGCCCGGGACTGCAATTGACGCTTATTTGGCATCCCGCAAGGTAACTGAACCTTGTGCCTTCGTTCGAAAGAAGTTTTATTCTACCAGTTCATGAAATCGTTTGGTTTTATCTTCTTTTGGGATTTGCTTGTTTTCATTTTAACTGAACTGATCTATGTTTATTTGCTGAGTTTGTATGTCACGGCATGTCATGTGAAGTGTAGCGCCTTGTGAAGTTGTGTAATTATTCTGTGTTTATTGACGGGTCATTTAAGGATCGTTGCTGTTGTTGGTTGTTTCTTTGGGTAGCTTGGCGTGACATACAGTTTAATGTAAGGGTGGTCGGGTAGACAGTTCGTGGGAGATACGATTTCATGTACTTCTAAGAATGATGCTTCTGACTACCTTCTAGTAGTCAGCCTGTGGTGGAACGAAACGCACTATTAACACTATCGTTAATTTCTTCCCCTCTACTGAACGATCTCCAGCGACTTAGGCATTCTCCTCGTAGTCGACATTCTCCTTTTATAGATCTTTATTGTGTGTTTTACGTTTTATTGTTTTACTGTTTTATAATACCATGTACATATTTTATTACAGGCCCATCATCCCTCATCTTACCATTTCATGCACTCCTCACGTCCCCTTTTGCTATGTCTTGTTTTTTTATATTAAATTTTATTTTATTTTACAACCTCTACTCGAAAAGTGTAGTCATTGGGTGGTCGGTGCTCCATCTAGTTCACCGTGTGTTAAAGGTCTCGACTTAGGTCTAAGGTCCGCGTCCTCGACATCTGCACGCCTCAATTGGTAGCAGAGCCTGCTCTTGGCACTTTCACATTTTGAACATTGGGAGATTGATTATGTGATGACTGCATTTTTCTTGTATTGGCTGTATTGACTGTTTTGTCATAAATTTAATTTTGTTAGTTTACTTTTCGGAGATGTCCTAAGTCACCCCGTATTTTCCTGTTTCTTAACTTGAGCGGACCGTATTACTATACCTTGGTTAATAGAAATGAGCATTACTGGCAAGTGTAGTGAGAGACTTAACTACTAAACTGCGTAAGAACTGTTTGACACGAACATTATCTGCCTCGACAATACGTATGACTACTACTAAAGCGCTATTCCGCCTTCCTGGGAATCTACTTCTATGGACTCTGCCCAACCATTACTTACTATCTCTTTGGGAAGTTATTGCAAATCAGCTGTGACTGGTTCTGACGTCTTGACATTGAAAAACCCACAATCCTCTCTGCTCCGTGTTACGTCAGGGCCCGACTATCACGTGATGCAGACAAATGACAGTCACGTTACCAGCTGATTAATGTCAACATGTATCCATGTAGTGATTGCTTTTTACATTCTACGTTGGACTTGTAAACTGCGTCCAAGATTGGGGCGTGGAGAGATGAGCCGGTACAATTTTAAGATCTGTTCGACGTTATTTCCATCTAGCGGTCTCTAGTAATACATCTAAGAGATCGTAATTTCCGCACGTCGGAAAAAGGAATGCGCCCGCGTTGGAGTACTCATCCTTGTCTAAGGAACACGCCTTCGGCGATTGTTATCGACCTGAATTGTTATCGCGAGGAGAATTTGATGATCGTCTGCCGTTATAACTGCCACTACCAGCAAATCTATTCTAATGTTCCGAGATGCCCTTTATAATAAGCTTTAAGAAGATATAAATGTTGGGGAGACACTACGCGTTTCCCGCTTTGTCTCATAGTGAAGAATTCCGTAAAAATGGAGTTGTTATAATATAAAATTATTATCAGTGAACTTCCAGAACGTCTCGGAGTATCAGCTAAGTGGAAATGGTCCTTGTAGCTATTCTGTTTTAATGTGTCATGTTTTGAAGAAAACTGATCACGATATATATATATACTACCCAACTTTCAGTGTTAAAAGTTCCGTAATTTAATCTGCTAAGGTAGGGTTAAACTGGAGACCGTTCATGTTTTTCTATGAAGTTATTTGGTGGTTATTTAGTCCCCAGTTTGTTTATATACGCACGTAGTGGAGAATCAAATTGCTTGTTTATGGGTTTATTAATTTAAATGGGTGCTTGTTGTTGTTGTTGTTTCTTTTCGTATCTAGTCGAGTTTTATTTTAGTGCGTGTTACTTGCGTTTGTTTTATGTTGTGAAACGCGATTGTATTTATGAGAGATGTTTCTTACCAGTTTCTAACCCCTTACTAGAGTATGGGATCTTTCAGGGACCTTTAGGGACTGGTATTCTTTAGGTTAGTTCGCGATTTTAATTGTGCCTAGACGTAGGAGGGTGTGTTGTTCATTGCTTTGGATGTAATATCTTTTTGTTGGAACACACACCAGTTTATTTTATGTTTCAAGGGTTTGTTTTTATCATGCTTGTCATTCGTGCACTCCAAGGATGGCCGATTAGGTTTTATTTTTATCCTTGGAGACTGGGCAAGCATTATCTATGTATGTTTCAGAAATATGTTTCATTTACAATCACGGTTCTAGTCTTGATATTAAGGGTTGGGTTTATGTCGTTTGTTTAAGTGGGAATTTGACTGAAGGTCTAGGGTCATGTTTAGTGTTGTTCTGTTTTGTTGTGACCTTCAGTCAGCAAGCAATGCGTGATCCCATTACGTTATTAAATCAGGTGTATTGGTTACTCTTCCGAGATGATGGAATGTGTGTTCGTTGTACGTGCCCGGGACTGCAATTGACGCTTATTTGGCATCCCGCAAGGTAACTGAACCTTGTGCCTTCGTTCGAAAGAAGTTTTATTCTACCAGTTCATGAAATCGTTTGGTTTTATCTTCTTTTGGGATTTGCTTGTTTTCATTTTAACTGAACTGATCTATGTTTATTTGCTGAGTTTGTATGTCACGGCATGTCATGTGAAGTGTAGCGCCTTGTGAAGTTGTGTAATTATTCTGTGTTTATTGACGGGTCATTTAAGGATCGTTGCTGTTGTTGGTTGTTTCTTTGGGTAGCTTGGCGTGACATACAGTTTAATGTAAGGGTGGTCGGGTAGACAGTTCGTGGGAGATACGATTTCATGTACTTCTAAGAATGATGCTTCTGACTACCTTCTAGTAGTCAGCCTGTGGTGGAACGAAACGCACTATTAACACTATCGTTAATTTCTTCCCCTCTACTGAACGATCTCCAGCGACTTAGGCATTCTCCTCGTAGTCGACATTCTCCTTTTATAGATCTTTATTGTGTGTTTTACGTTTTATTGTTTTACTGTTTTATAATACCATGTACATATTTTATTACAGGCCCATCATCCCTCATCTTACCATTTCATGCACTCCTCACGTCCCCTTTTGCTATATCTTGTTTTTTGATATTAAATTTTATTTTATTTTACAACCTCTACTCGAAAAGTGTAGTCATTGGGTGGTCGGTGCTCCATCTAGTTCACCGTGTGTTAAAGGTCTCGACTTAGGTCTAAGGTCCGCGTCCTCTACATCTGCACGCCTCACTTTGTGTCAAGAAGGGCTCTCAACAAGGGAAGTTTCCAGGCGTCTCAGAGTGAACCAAAGAGATGTTGTTCGGACATGGAGGAGGTACAGAGATACAGGAACTGTCGATGACAGGCCTCGCTCAGGCCGCCCAAGGGCTACTACTGTAGTGGATGACCGCTACTTACGGATTGCCGCTCGGAGGAACCCTGACAGCAATGCCACCATGTTGAATAATGCGTTTCGTTCAGCCACAGGACGTCGTGTTTCAACTCAAACTGTGCGCAATAGGCTGCATGATGCGCAACTTCACTCCCGACGTCCATGGCGAGGTCCAGCTTTGCAACCCCGACACCATGCAGCGCGGTACAGATGGGCCCAACAACATGCTGAATGGACCCCACAGAATTGGCATCACGTTCTCTTCACCGATGAGTGTCGCATATGCCTTCAACCAGACAATCGTCGGAGACGTGTTTGGAGGCACCCTGGTCAGGCTGAACGTCTTAGACACACTGTCCAGCGAGTGCAGCAAGGTGGTGGTTCCCTGATGTTTTGGGGTGGCATTATGTGGGGCCGACGTACGCCACTGGTGGTCATGGAAGGCTCCGAAACGGCTTTACGATACCTGAATGACATCCTCCGACCCATAGTGCACCCATATCGGCAGAATATTGGAGAGGCATTTGTCTTCATGGACGACAATTCTCGACCTCATCGTGCACATCTTGTGAATGCGTTCCTTCAAGATAACGACATCGCTCGACTACAGTGGCCAGCATGTTCGCCAGACATGAACCCTATCGAACATGCCTGGGATATGTTGAAAAGGGCTGTTTATGGACGTCTTGACCCACCAACCACTCTGAGAGATTTACGCCGAATTGTCGTTGAGGAGTGGGACAATTTGGACCAACAGTGTCTTGATGAACTTGTGGATAGTATGCCACGACGAATACAGGCATGCATCAATGCAAGAGGACGTGCTACTGGGTATTAGAGGTAGTGGTGTGTACTGCAATCTGGACCACAAATGCTGAAAGTCTAGCTGTATGATGGTACAACATGCAATGTGTGGGTCTCATGAGCAATAAAACGAGCTGAAATGTTGTTTGTGTTGATCTCTATTCCCTTTGTATTTAAAGGTTCCGGAACTCTTGGAACCGAGGTGATGCAAAACTTTTTTTGATGTGTGTACATGTAACCCGGACACCTTTACTACGTTCATCTTTATGATGGCCTCAGAAATTACTGCGAGATATGTGCAATTAATTTCTTTCCTACAATTTCAAATTTTAAATAAAAATGGGGCGTGAGATATACACGATGGCGAGTTGTATGCGGGAGCAAATACAGTATTTGTCCTTTTTCCGTCTTCTATCAGATATCACTGTCGAATTAGTGGTTATAAAAGTAAATAAATACCGTATTTACTCGGCTATAGGACCCCCTTTTTTTTTTCTAAATGTTTAGTTCCGAAATTGAATGAACTTTGCAAAAATCCATTATTTTGGGAAAGAGAGAGAGAGTAAAAATATGCTATTTTATTTTGATGCTACATAGTACGATATATTTAATCAAAATAAACTAAGTTTACATCTTTATCAGCCCATTATGAGACTGCCATTACCTCACTTATCCACCACTATTCACGGCTATCCCCCAATGACTTTCACTACTATTCCTTGCTAAGCTGAAATCTTAGTATCAAACAAATAGAATGGACAAAGTATCAGACATGGAAATGCAAACTTTATTTTTATTTGAACATAGGGAGGGAGAATGCATCAATTAGGGAATGAGTGATGATGCTGAACGATCACATATCACTAACACTTGTAAACACAACCGAGTACGTATTATTCACATGTTTCACATTAATATACCGATAACGTGTCACACAAACGCCGACGGTCCTTGCAACAAATGAAATGTGTTAAAAATAAAACTGAGAAGAAGTCGACCGCGAACACCTCTTCGAAGGGCAATACATCTTTGTATACAAAACAAAAGAATGCAAGAATGCAGGCAAGATAGGAAACCATAACTTTCATTGGCCGTATTTTAAACTTGGGGCTTCTACTCGGCCAATAGTGTGGCATCTTCTATTGGATATTGGGTGAAGCCTATTGGCTACACAATTCGATATCCTGCCCAATCGCGTACGCGGTATAAGTATGAAAAATGGCGTTTACATCGTCTGAATAACTAAATAATGTAACAAGAAAGATATTTCTGTCATAAAAGAGGATGAATTTCAGTAATATATATTTTTTTTTTTAAGAATTCATCAATTTTCAAGAATGTTGTATGTTGACTCTCAATAATTAAGGAGGGGTACTACAAGCGATTTCCAAGAATTTTGTATTTTGGCTCTTTAATATTAAGGGGGGGTACTATAGGAGACAGGGTCCTATAGCTGAGTAAATACGGTAATTTGACACAAGCTCACAAGTCTCTACAACAGCAAGAACAAAAAAAATTACAAGAACTCACTTCACCTGTTGAACTCCGCTAACATCAGCAGTAGGATTATTATCTTGGGGGAGTAATTTGGAACTGTTGTCGGTAACTAAACTAGCCGAAGAATCTGGCTTCTCTTCTTTCTCAGCTATTGTTACCTTCGATTGGTTTTTCTCTAACTCCGAGTTGACAGGTGCCGCAGACTTTTGGTTAATAGGTTTTACACTGTGTGATTCAAAGTGTTTAATTCTTCTATTGGCATGGTTGAAAGTCATGCCGCAGGTCGGGTAGAAGCACAAGTATTTATTGTGTGCGTTGTAAGTATGTAGTAATAGTTCCCTGTGACTCACAAATAAAATGTCACAAGGCTCACACTGATACGATGTGCTGCCCTCTTTGTTATCGAGTTTTAATGTAGTAATCATTTTAGTCTGAGGATCCTCTTCCTCCTCATCTGAAACGAGAAATGCCATGTGCGTAACAGTATGTTCATCCAGCCCAGCCTCCGAATGAAATTCTTTACAACACACAGAACAGGCAAACTTTTGCTGTTCCTCTATGTCCACTGGCTCCTGCTTTATCGGAACAGAAGGGCAGTTGCTGGCCTCCTCCTCTTTGGTGTTGCAGTCTGACTCTTGATGTTTCTGGAGATTACTAATACTACCACACTTCAGACCACATTGGTGACACATGTCTTTGCCCTCATTGTTGTGTACTTTCGTGATATGTTCAGATCTTGATTTGTGATCCCCAAAACGCTTCCCACACACTAAACAAAGACACTGTTTTTGCTGAAAACAGTTTAAACTATGCTTCATTTTTAAGATTTCAGTGTCAAAAGTTTCCCCACACAATGAGCACTTGTTTTTTTCCATCAATCTTAAGTGAATAGAATCTTTATGCCTGCACAGCTCTGACTCGGTAACAAATTTCTCGTGACAAAAAATACAATCCAAGAGGCTCGGCTCCGAATGCATAGCGGTATGAATAGTCCTACTCTTCTCGTTATAGAAACGTCTATCACAATGTTGACAAGGGAATGTGATGATTGTCTTGCAACACTGCAACCGAACGTGACTCTCCAGTTCCTGCTCGGTCTGGATTGGCAATCCGCACTGCAAACACACCTTTTCCTCGTCGTGGATTCGTCTCACGTGAATGCCCCTCATTTCAGGATCGTGGAAACTCCTACCACAAGTATAGCACTGATATGGTTTATTCATGAAGCAAATCTTGAGATGTCGCATCTGAGCAGCTTCGTTGGGCAATTTTTCTCCACACAGAGTGCAGGTGTGTTTGGCAGCGATGCCACCTGTTAGGTTGGTAACAATACTCTCTGCCTTGGCCGGACATGCAGTAAGGTGCTTCAGCTGCTTGGTGGAGTCGTCGAACACCTCCCCGCAGAACGAACAAACGTATGGCATGTCCACCTTGATACCAGTCGATGAGGGTTTGCCGCACTTCTCGATGTGGCTCAGGTAGGTGCCCTCATACTTAAACACCCTGTTGCACTGGGAACACAGTTTGGTCGTCGTGATGTACCGGTTGCTGACCCGCGGTATCGCTACCTTCTGCGGAACGTTACCTGCGATGCCCAATTTGCACTTGTTGCAGCGACACAGAGCACTGTGACTCTCTTCCATTCTGAAAGCACAAAATTATACAATCAGACATGTGCCCTGTAATTCTATTTACACTACGTGTAACCTTAAGTTTGACTGTGATTATTACGAGGGCTGTTTTTTAAGTAAGGCCCATTTTTTAAGCCCGTAGTTAGTGCGCATGCCGCAACAAGCGTGCCTGCTACCTCCCGGCATGCTTTGCAAACAAGCAGGCGTCAGTTGCAGCTGTGTTGCTAACCTGTACGCTGAACTGTGCATCTTTACAATGTTCAAGATTATTGATTCGCCCGCCGCATGTGAGGTACGAATTGTGATACCTTTTTTGAGTGCAAGAAACATGTCGGCTGCAGACATTCATCGTCAGCTTTGTGCGGTGTATGGTGATAATGACAATTTCAATGGGTTGAGTGGTCTCCGCCCAATCAATACAAGTTGATACAATGGTGATAATGCAATGACGGAAGGTAAAGTGCGAAAATGGGTACGCAAGTTCAAAAGTGGCCGTGAAAATGTTCATGACGATGAACGCTCAGGTCGACCATCTGCGATCACAGATTTCCACCTCTTTTCGCAGCTGAAACGTCATCTTGGTGGGAAGCACTTCGCCGACAATGAAGAAGTGAAAACAGCAGTGAATTCTTGGTTGTCAGAGCAGGCAGCAAACTTTTATGCAGAGGGATTTCAGAACTTAGTTTTAAGGTATGACAAGTGCCTAAATAAACAAGGCAACTATGTAGAAAAAAATAGAGAAAGGTATGTAAAACCTAAAAATAAATGTGGTTTCAAAATAAAATGTTCGGTTAATTTAAAAAAAAACTGCCCTTGCTTAAAAAACAGCCCTAGTACCCGATGGCGCAAACCTGTGCGAACCCAAAGACGTAGGGGAGAAAGGAGTAGAAGTTATTTGAGGGGGTAACTGCTGCTGTGCTCCTTGGAGACGCAATGACATGGAATATACAGTGGAATCCCCATAGTATGTTCCTCAGTACGTTTTCCCACTAATCGTGTCAAATGATAAAAGTACCGGTCCCAAAGCACTAAATTGTATGTAAAATATTGCCTTAGCATGTTTTCGCGCTACTGCTTACTACATTCAATATTTTGGCCAGCCCTTGCGTATTTGTCAGTCCAGTAGGACTTCGACCAAGGTTAAGTGATTGGGTAAGCTTGGCGCGGTAGTGATCGAGAGCTCGGCCAAGATTAAGTGATTGAGCAAGCATGGCGTGGTAGCGATCGAGAGCTCAGCTCAGTTTAGCAGCGAGTGTGTTTCCCATTCTTTGGTGCTTCCTGTAGTGTCATCTATTCATTCAGTGACGATATTAGTTATTGTTGTTTTAAGGGGCGGAACTACGAGGTCATCTGCCCCTTCAGTGACGATAGCTTGCCATATAGTGATATAGTGTTCTTGGCTATTTTTATATGGGGTTTATTTACGTGTTTGCAATAGAGAAGAAGAAAGTGAGGCAAATAACAAACAGTGTAAAACTACAAATCCTCCAAGAAGTGGATCGGAATCCAAATATGAAGCGTGTGGAAGTAGCGCGGAAGTTAAAAATACCTCCGTCAACTTTAAATACAATTGTTAGCAAACATGAACTGATTAAGACTGCTTTCGAAGAAGGGAAAAGTGCTCAAAGAAAACATAATCGCCAGGGTCAGTTTCCAGGATTAGAAGAAGCTGTTCAGTGGTTTGTGAAAGCGCGAGCTTCGGAAATGCTTCAATGCAGCCGGCTCTGGTAGTGTTCACGCTGATGACGTCACGCTAGCGGATTTTTCTGAGAATGAAGAATGGCGCCGAGTAGCAGGAGAGGTCACATTCGAAACATACATCAACGCTGATGACGATGTTCCAGTGTGTGAAACTATAACAATAGATGAAATTCTAGAAGAACAGAAGATGGAAAAAGCGTCAGTGCAGGATGAAAGTGATGACGAGCCAGATCCAGAACCAGTTCCCACGGTGTCAAAAGTGATGGAGGCAATGGACATAGTGAAGCGATACGTGTGTAGTTTCGAAGTTGATGACGAAGTAGGCCTAATGACTTGATTAAACAGGATGGACAGTACAATTTTGAAATTAAAACCAAGAAAGCAATCAACCATACAAATGTATTTCAAACCAGTGTAAGATGTAAGAAGGTAAGATTTATTATTAGGATTAAAGATCATATTATTATTATTATTAATCATGATTGGTCACCTTGGACCACTTGAGTCGTTCCACAATCACTTCTTCTTTGAAGGTAGTACTGCTTGGTTCTTGCGCTCTTTCCAGTACTTTTTCATTCTTTCAGATCGGGATTTTCTCAACTCATCTGAAATCTCCATAGGCTTTCTATGTGTCATCTCTGCAGAAAATTTTTGAGTTTTAAGAATGGTGTTAATTTTATTTTTCTCCTCGGCATCTGTTATCTTGAGCCTAACTGCTTTGAGATCTTGTTGGATTTCTTGGATCCATTTTCCTCCAGTTTTCTTTCCTACATTTCTCATCACCAGTTGGCGTACAATTCTGTTTTCTGGAAGCCGTAAGATGTGAAAAAAATATCAAATTCTTTTCTTCTTCAGTGTGCTGGTGATTGGATCAATCTCACGATAGACAATTTCATTTGGGAGAATCCTCCAGACTCCCTCAACCTGATACTTCTTATTTATGCACGTTCTAATGATTCTTCTTTCCGTTTTGAGGAGCTGATCAGTCCTTTGTTCATTGTTAATTTGGAACACCGTTTCACAAGCATAAGTGACTTCAGGGAGAGTTACGGTTTTATAATGTTGGATCTTAGTAGCTATTGATAGGCATTATTTATTATATGTTGACCAGGTTAGAGACTGTGTCTTTCTCATTTTATTTGTTCTATTTATCCATGTTACTTTTTAGTTTATGTTATGTGAGATAATTTCTCCAGGATACTAAATGAGGAACTAGGTTAATTTTATGATCATTTATATAGACTTTATTCATATTTATGGATTTCATATGCATGATCTCAGTTTTTTCAAAGGATATCTGTAATCCTATCCCTTGAGCAATTTCTTAGAGACTAGTGATCTGAGTACAAACCTTTTCCTTGTCTAGTGCTAAAAGAGCCAAGTCATCGGTAATTCCTTTTTACATCGTTATTTATTCCCCCTGTTACTTAGTGAGAAAACCTATGTTTTTGCCGTGACTGTACTAGCGCATTAACTAATTCTTCAGGTCGGCAATTTCATGTTCACATCTATAACGTGCTTTATAAAAATTATTTTTACACATTGTAAATACAGTATAGAGTTTTCAGCAGTATGTTTTCCTGCTTTTGACGTCCAATTATTTCAGTCCCTTCAAAAACGTACTTATTTATTTATCGTATGGCTTTTAGTGCCGGGAGTGTCCGAGGACATGTTCGGCTTGCCTGAGTCTGTAGCTGCTTCCAGCGGACACCCTTAGGGTGAGCTAAAAGTTCCGTTCAATTTCAAGTAGTCCCAACTTTCGCCACCAGATATCAATGATACCTAGTGGTGAACGTTGGGTGATCGAGCGTTCCGACGAAATATAACCTAACAATTTAGCTTCACACAAGTTTAGTCTGTGGAAGGATCTTTTACATGCCATAAATCTATGACATGGGACCACCGGCTTTACTTCCCCTCCGAAGGAAGGCATACTGAAGGATTTTTAATGGTCTTAAAAAATCCGGCGACTTCGGCCGGGTTTGAACCCGCTATTTTGGGCACAACAGTTCAGCATGCTACCAACTATGCCACCGAAGCAGCTTAAAAACATACTACGAAGTTCCACTGTAGTTGTATTAGGAGCTGATGTGTACATCTCCGTAGCAACTAGCAAAGTGAAAGTTCCTTCCCCTGTCAAATACGCTGCAGCACATGGAAACTCATTGCCATCAGGTAATAATTGCAGTCTATTAGTGGCAGTGGGGATGATTGTTGTTTTAAGGGGCGTAACATTTAGGTTACCTTCCCCAATGATCAGGAAGATAATGAATAAGTTAAAGAATACTAATACAATTATAAGGCTTGATCAAAAAGTTTCCATTTGAAGGCTGTGCAGTCTAGAATCGGTAAGACAATCAGGCTTGAGCATAGACACACTCATCCCACCGATGCACCAAGTTGAACATCCCCATGTGGTAAAACACTGTGTCCGTAACCGCCTGCTGCACATCCTCACCCGACAGGAATCATCGACCTTTCAAGGCCTTTTTTAAGGGGCCAAAGGCGTGATATTCACATGGGGAGAGATCAGGACTATAGGGTAGAGTAGAACCCAGGCCTCCGCCGTGACAGCCTAGAGTTCTAGCGACTACGCAACGAGGCGGTGTATTCATGTGATGACTGTAGTAGTGTAACTGTATTATCGACAAGGATGGGATAGGTGGCCCGGGACTTTAAGTAAGATTATTGTGTTGGTAGACATTTTTCAGTGTTGCCTTAGTATTGAAATTTAATGTTTTTCAGTCGGTCAACATGATTGTATCCAATTGTAATGGGTGCAACCCTAATCCCGAAGAAAATTACATGAGATTTATGTAATTGATCATCAAGTGGCATGCATGGTGGCGACAGACTTTGACTGACAAATTTCCCTGATTTTACCCTGATGTTGCTACAAAATTCCATCTAAGCTCCTTGACACTAGAGCACTTTATAGTAGAAAATGGAGGAACTTTCGTGTTGAAGAAAATCACGAGATTAATTTTGCCACTATGAACATGGCCTACTGAATTCAGATGGGTTCTTTAACATGCCAACAACGTATGACATGCATGTCGTGATTTTTGTCGCCTTCCAAAAATCACTTACCATGGCCAGGAGCGAACCTGCAAGCTTGGGCTTGGTAGTCCGACACGGTAACCACTCACCCACCGTGGCAAGCTATTAATTAGTATATATTATAGTATACAATTTTGTTGTTCCTTGGAGCGCTATGAAAGTCAAGGAGGTTAGATATCTAAGCTTCTTGACACTAGAGCACTTTCTAGTAGAGAATGGAGGAACTTTCTTGCTGGAGAAAATCCCGAGATTAATTTTGCCATTATGAACACGGCCTACTGAATTCAGATGGGTTCTTTAACATGCCAACAACGTATGACATGCATGTCGTGATTTTTGTCACCATTCAAAAATCACTTACCATGGCCAGGAGCGGACCTGCAAGCTTGGAGTTGGTAGTCCGACACGATAACCACTCACCCACCATGGCAAGCTATCAATTACAGTTGAACCTGCTTTATACGTAACTCTGTTCTGCGTACTTCGTATTTGTACGTAATTTCTTCTAGGTCCTGGCAAAATGTAATTTAAAAGCGTGTTCGTTTAACCTTATTTATACGTATGAAGTTTCAGTGAAATACATCTGAGTTTTGCGTAGCCTAGTTGTAATTTAATGAGCACGTGGTGTTATAAAAGAAACTACAGTACTGTATTTATGTAGTTTCCTCTTGTAGGTGTAGACGGAGTTTCTGTCTCATGTGGGACATGCTCTAGAGTCTGGATTGTTCACACGAAAATAATTCTCATATTCAAACAAACCGCCGACTCGGCTGGTAACGTAATCTTTGGCGGCATTGTGAAGGTCAAAAATGACGCAGCTAGAGGAGGAATTTGAATTTATTCATAAAGAAATGCCACTGAGGCTAAAGAGCCCCTTTATATTCTGGCTTGAAATTTTGTAATCAGAAACTAAACCTAGCTTAACAATTAACAAAAAATATAGAATACAATTTGCGGTGGCTCAAAAGCTGTGGATGACGTCATGGTGCAAAACTGGAAGGAAGAGGTTCTGCCGGGTATCATAAGCGTACCAGTCTACAAACGTCTGCAAGATGAGACCGGCGTATTCTACAGTCTGCTTCCTAATAAAACATTAGCTGAAAAAGGTGACTCCTACCATGGAGGGAAGAAAAGTAAAATTCTCGTAACAGTTCTTCTTGCCACCAATGCAGATGGATCGGATAAACTTCCTCCACTTGTGATAGGAAAATCGAAGAATCCGAGGTGTTTTAAGGGTGCGAAAACAAAGCCTACGGAATATGAATCCAACAGAAATTCTTGGATGACTATGCTTCTAATGGAATAGTGGTTGAAAAAACTGGACATTAAAATGAAAAAGAAACAGAAGAAAATCCTTCTTCTTATGGATAGATGTGCAGCACATCCACCTCAAATCGTTCTGGAGAATGTCCGAGTGGAACTTTTCCCTCCTAACTGTACCCGTGTTCTACAACCACTTGATTTGGGCATCATTGAAATTTCAAAGTGCATTATAAAAAAATGCTGGTTCAACATTTAATAACACTGAGTGATGCAGGAAATGAAACTCTCTTTATTAATTTACTACAAGCCATGGACTTCCGGCTGCCTGGAAGCAGGTGTCATCCTCCACAATCAGCAACTGTTTCCGCAAAACAGGTGTCTTACTGGAAGAGGCTGCCTCTAATGATGATTACGGGGATGAAATTATGTCTGACAATGAGCTAACTCTACCGGAGGGTGCAGATTTCTATATTTTAGTGCATTTCGATGATAATCTGGCTGTATGCGGCGTACAACGGGATGAAGAGATTATTGCTGATGTATACCAACAACGCGGTGGTGACGGAGGTGACGACTTGAATCTTGAAGCACCTGAACTAAGTGAAGTGTTAAGTCCAATCGATTTGTGTAGGCGTAAAATCAGTGCGAAAAGTTGTAGTGAAAATGCTTTGAATTCATTACCACGTTTTCACAAGGAGGTTTATGCACTTAATTAAAAAAAAAATGAAACAAGCCAAACTATCTGATTTCTTTAAGGCTGGACCAAGTTCAAAATAATACAGTACTACTGTATATTTTCTGCCTTAATGTCTGTATTGTTTGCTAGGATTTACACATGTAGGTAGGCTATATTCCATTGGTTTTTCAGTAAATATGTCATGTGTTGTGTATGTCTGATTTCTAAGTAATTCTGAGTTACAAGTAGTTTTTTCTCTTCCCCTTGATATACGTATAAGTCAGGTTCAACTGTAGTATAGAATTCTCACTCGGTCGACAGAAAATTTGTAGTATTTTAGTTGTTTTTTTTTAACTTTCTACAAATTTCCCCGATTTTTTCCAAATTCTTGAGAAATTCTTTGACATTTCCCCGATTTCCCGGTTCTGTCGCCACCATGAGTGATCATCATCAGATCCTTTACACTTAGGCTATTAAATCTACAGTATGTCTACAAGTAGCCTATGGGTGATGGTATACAGCCTACACTTATTTAGTTGCAGTAGCTTAGGGGCAGATGACCTCGTAGTTCCGCCCCTTAAAACAACAATAACTAACTAACTATTGAACTCAAGTTGACAAGATTTGTTGTTATATGTGATTCTTTTTTTAAAGATATTGTTAGAGGTTTGCTTGCTTAGTGTGACAATCGGATAAGTTAACGATCCACTCTAACCTGACCATTTAATAACCATCACAGACATCACACTTAACAAGCAGACACAAACAATATCTTTTAAAAAATAAAAATAAATCACACATAACTAACAAATAGTGACAAGTTGCCCTAGTTTATAATAACTGGTTGGTTCATTAGTTTAGGGGCTGCAACAGCGTGATGGATCTCTGTGTACTTTGGGTGTGTGTGTAGAATTTGTGTGGTAGCTGGTGTTAATTGTGATGGCTGTATTAGTGTGTGTTATCTGTGATTCAGGTAAAAGGACTGCAGACGATTATTTTTATTTTTCAAATAGTTCTTACTTTTGCTACCGTCCACGACACCTAGCTTGCGGACGTGGCTACTAAATGCCATCGCAGTCAGCACCTGGTGGCAAACGTTGGAACTAATATAGCGTCATCAAACTATCCTACAAATTTTAGCTTCCACAAGTGTAGTTAGTGTAAGGTTCTTTCCATGCCATAAATCTATGACATGAGCCTGCCGGCTTTACTTCCCCTCCGAAGGAAGGCATACTGAGGGATTTTTAATGCTCTTAAAAATCCAACGACTTCGGCCAGGTTTGAACCCGCGATCTTGGGCATAGAAGCTCGGCATGCTACCAACTACGCCACCGAAGCCGCTTTTATAATAACTAAAAACAAACCAAACATATCCCGTGGCACTACAGCCATGAAGGGAGGGCCTAGGCCCACAAAGCAACTGCTGCCTAGTCATTTGGCCTGCAGAGTATGGGGTGACGCGTGGTTCCCTCGGCCATTAATCTTGGTCTCTGTGACTGGGGCACTGCTTTACTGTCAGACAGCTACTCAATTGTCCACATGAGTCTGAGTACACCACGTTCCAACCCTCACGTCATTTCTTAAGTCCCTGACGGAGCTGGGAATCAAACCCAGGGTTTCCTGGTGCGAGGCAGGAACGCTACCCCTACACCACGGGGCCAGTAGTTTATAATAACTGATGTAACTAAATAAATGTATAGATTGTAAATACCATCACCCATATACTTCTAGATACAGATTCATTAGCCTAAGTGTAAAGGATCTGATGATGATCGCTTGACGATCAAAACTGGTCATCCAAGTGTGTTTATTAATGTGATGCAAATTGTTTTCCGCCGGCCCCGTGGCGTTGGGGTAGCGCACCAGCCTCTCGCCCGGAGACCCCGGGTTAAGATTCCCAGCTCCGTCAGGGATTATAGAAACTGACGTGAGGGCTGGAACGGGGTGCACTCAGCCTCGTGAGGACGATTGAGTAGCAGTATGACAGTGAGGCAGCGCCCCGATCCCGAAAACCAAGATTAACGGCCGAGGAGACCCGATGCGCTGATCATGTGTCACGCCAATACCTGCAGGCCAAATGGCTGGGCAGCAGTCGCTTGGTCGGCCTAGGTCCTTCATGGGCTGTAGTGCCAGGGGTTATTTAAATTGTTTTCCAAGTTTAGGAAAACACTCATAATTGGGTACAACATGGTGTCCACAGAATTTTCAATGTCAATTTTCCTGACTTTTCCTGACCATTTTTCTACAAAATTCCTGTCTCGTAAAGTCATTAATATAAACACAACTTATAGCCACAAATTGTTTATTTATTTTAAATAGACACTGAATTAGTAATCAGATCTACATACATACATACATACATACATTTTCCTAAGCTGGTCAGCTGAATTTAGTCTAACTTATAGTCGTCGACAGACTGTGTGTACGCGGGTAAATGTGATGAAACGATATAGGCTATAAAACTCATTTTGACATTTTTGAAAGACTTAAAATATCAATTTTCGTAATTGGGGAACCCCGAAATCATCTCCCCGGTCAAAATTAGCCGCGCCTGGTTTCCGAACTATTTCTCATGAGTAGGGCTAGGATTTTTATGTAAATGCATATTGTTTCCCTTTCCTTATACACAACTAAAAATGATAAATGTCCATGAATTAGAACCTTAGCTATCATATAATTATATGTTGTTATATATTTTACATATTTGATCATTTTCTTTTTTGTCGTGTGGCCTGATGAGCGGCCGAGTGCAGGTCTTTCCAGTCGACGCCCGTGGGTCACCTGCGTGTCGGAATGAAAGATGAGATGAATGGATGAAAGTGGGTAAGGATGAGGAAGGAAGCGGCCAAGGCCTGTAGAAAGTACCGTCCCAGCATTTGTGGAGTTGAAAATGGGGAAACACGGAAAACCATTCAAGGACGGCCGACGGTGGGGCTCGAACCCACGTCTACCAAGTCAGCAGAGAGCTTGGCCCCACAGCCTAACGCTGCGCTTTAGCGAGCGTAGCCGTGGTGGCTATATACGTGTTGGTATATTTTATCATAATAGCATTTTTTACTTTTTATGTAAAATTACATATACCGTCTCTTACTGTGATTGAAAAAAAGTATTTTTTCGCAAATGAAATAAACGGTAATTCAAAACAGTTAGGTATAACAATATTTGTCCACTAGAAACTCAGGTACATGAAACGGATTTTCCAAGCTATTCATAACCTGCCGAGAAAGGGCAAGGGAAGAATTCCAAGTAAGATATTAGTGAAGATAAGGGGATGGGAATTCGCATCACACATTGCCGGAGACTCATCGGCGGGATTTGGTTCATTTCAATTGTCCAGTGAATGCCTGAGACTCAACTTTTCAACGTTGATCATAAAGGCTACTAGCCTATATTTCCTCCCACCTCGCAAACAAAAGGTGACTCTGACAATACTTATTGTGGAGTTCGAACGCATTTTCTCATACATAATCATGGAATTTATTTAAATTTGCTATAATATGAACATGCTTAATTAATTAGTGTACCACCCTTTATTTTGCAAAAAAAAAAAAAGAATAAAATGAAGAATCTACAAGCAATATCATGTGCAATGTATATGATTTATATAAAAATTAAATCAATATTACATACCGGTATTTCAAATTTTTTAATGTAATATTACATAGAAGAAATGGAAGAACGCAGATGCCCCATGTGGAACCACCTGTCATCACTGCGGCAAATTGTGTGCCTCCCGCATTGGGCTGTATAGTCACCTCCGATCTCACCAATGAGACATTCCGGATTGAAAGGCCAATCTACTCGATACGAATGTTTGCTATGATGATGATAGATATTACATTAAAATCCTAGCCTTACTCATCAGTATATTGCCAAAATGGATCCAACTATGACATTTTAACGCATGATAACCTAGAAAGTCATCTCGAAATTGACATCTTAATTATTATGAGGTAACCCGTAGTGACATTCTCACTCCGATACTTACGATGAATATATGGGACACAAGAGGGTAGCAGATCCTGACGTTATTCTTCCATATTTGATAAAAAGATCCGGGAAAAAATAGCTTATCCTCTTGATATTAAATTTAATTTATCGATCAAGTCTTCGATATTTCCAGAGAAATGGAAACTTACTAAAGTCAGTCACAAGTCGGGTAAGATCTCACTAATTCTTACCTATCGAACAGTACCGGTAGTTAATATGTTTGCCCCAAACAAACTTTACGAGCAAACACTTCATGAACACATAATTATTCAGGCATACATGCCATTTTATTCACGATTCATAACACGGATTCATCCCTCGATGATCAACAATAACCAATTTTCACGAATCAGAAGTCATCTGGTTTAGATTAAAGGATAACAAGCCGATGTAATATATACAGATTATTGGCAGAGTTAACCATCACGTAGCCTACAACTTACGAAAATGTCATATTACGGATCATACTTACAGTATGTAAGAGGCAACACTTTGTATCATAGAGAAACGATCCATTCATCCTCTGGTGTTACCCTGGGATCGAATCTTGTGCCTCTGTAATTTTTATCTTAATTAACCATCTCCGGGATGCCAATATATCATTATTATTATTATTATTTGCTATTGACGTGTAATCGTTTAAATACATTTATTCGTTATGGGATTGTATGCTGCTCCAAAAGATGAAGAAAAAATAAATTGGAACAAAACAAATTATTTAGATTTATAAGTGTCATCCGATTGCATTTACACGAAAACACACAAATTTTGATAGAAAACACCACCATTTCCTATGTATTTCCCATCTCAAGTCATCTAGGTTTATGGTAGGTTATACTTTGATTAAAAAAAGTTACCGTATTTACTCGAATACGTCCCGCCCTCGAATAAGACCCGCACCCTGATTTTGAAGAACGAAATTTAAAAAAAACAAACTCAAAATTATGTACAATCTTAACTAAATAAACAGAATAGCATTTATCCAAAATAGTTTCCAACAGTATTGAAGTCGTCCTAAAATAACACACATCAAACGATTAAAAATACAAATAAAAGTACACAAACACTTCATTCATCGTCATCAGAAGTACCAACTTCGGAACTTTTATCACCATCCCACTAAATGTCGTCATCACTGACATCCATAGCATTCGAAATACTACATTTCTTGAAGCTCTTCCGTATGAGATCTCCCGAGATACGACTCCATGCCGTCAAAATGCACAAACATAGCAGCTGAACTTCCGGGCGCTGATTACGACCAGTTGGAGTCAGTGTGTGCTTATCGGCCGCCATCGGCTCCGTATACAGCTGTTTCAAGGCTGCTTTGAACTGGCGGTTCACGCAAACATCCAGTGGTTGTAGCTTAGACGTCATCCCGCTCAATCACGAATACATGACTCGTCAATATCATATTTCCTACCGGGCACGATTTCCAATAAATTCAGCTTCTCACTCACATTAAACGACCGCAAACCCTTCGTACAACTCATGTTTACACTCGAAAACGTGCGCAACACGTGCGCGAGACTATGACGCCGCCTGCTTACGGTAAAACAAAGTGATAGCCGGAAGAAGGCTAGCACCATCTAGCGGATACTCGCAACACCCGATATCGCGCGTGGCGGGCAATTTAAATCTTTAAAATCAGGATGACTCAAATAAGACCCGCACCCCAATTTTTCACGTCCGATTTTGTTTAAAAATGTGCGGGTGGTATTCGAGTATATACGGTATCGTTTTCTCACCGTATTGATCGAATTTTTGAGATATATTCAAAATGCTGGGATATATAAGAAGATGCACATTTTATTTTAGGAACCTGTACATTGCTAAAGAATATATAATGCATTCGTATGAAGTAGACTTGAATTTGGCTCAATAGTTTGGAACCCAAGATGTGCGAATGCTGACGATAGACTTGAATCGATAAAAAATAAATTCCCTATATTCTTGGAATACAAAAGAACAAATGTATATCCTAAATATGCTAAGCGGGAATGTGGTGGACCAGTGGTGTGGTCAAGCTGTTGGCCTCTCACCACAGCGGACCGGGTTCGGTTCCCGGTCAATGCATGTGAGATTTTCAAAGTGAAACGCCATGTCCAGTGGTTCGGATTCCACGTAAAAAGGAGGTGCCGTGGCAATTGATCGCGAGATTGATGGTAACATAAACTACACAATTCTTTTAAAAATGCTAAGCATAATTTCCTACTGGAACTTTTTCTTTAAAGACTTTAGAGAAAAGTAGGCAGGTTATTACATTTAAATAATTTGATAACATCTTTGATAGACCTTATTTGTCATCTGAATTTGAACTATATGTTCCTTCGCGGTCAATAAGACCGAAACGTATACATACCCGCCAACCTCTCAAAATGAAAAATCGGGAGATCGACGAAGCGGCGATGGGGGAGGGGGGGCAACGCAACATAATACATACACAGGCTAAGACATTACAGCAAATATATAAGTTACACTATTAACCTGTACATGACTAATTTGATATGACATCCCAGTTTACAAATGTACTTAAGTAATTTTAAATTGTAAGTAGTCTATCAAACAAGCATACCTTTCTTTCGACCACACTCAGGCATACAAAAGTAGTGACGAATCAAAGATCATATAATTGGTCATTGTTGCAGGTGATTGTGGCTGATTTTGCCCTCTTCAAAAAGGTCTTGCTATATTCTTGCTCGAAACACTTCCCTTTCTGAATCGACTTCCGAGTTATAAGTTTGTCCAAAGTCTTGTCGGAGAGAGACGACCTGAACGGAGTTCTTGTTTTTCTGACAAGACTGAACATTCTCTCACACTCTGCATATCTATGCGGAATGTTCAGAATAGAAAGCATAACTTTAGACAATTTGTCATACTTGAGTACCCCACCACTACATTTCATTTGGCCTACCAGTGCCCACTTCACATCAATTCTCTCTTCTTCCTCAAGAGATGTCACATCTTTAAGTTGGAAGTTACAGAATTGGGAATGCACATTTCTGCAAGGATGGCCGACGTTTTAGTTCTGGCTGAGCCATATCTCCCGGCAATTTTTGAGTCTGGGAACATCTTCCTAAATAAAGGACCAGCGTGATCGGAACAATTGACAGGGAGGTTATGTTAAAAAATAAACGATGTGAACAATACTTCTGCACGTGTTATACTGTCAGTGTCTTCCTCCTTACACTTGAAATAATCAAGTTTCTGGTTTTTCCCAACACACTGTACATTGTCTTTATGTTTCTTTGAGAGCACATGTTTTGAAAAGTCCCCCTTTCCACCATGCGAGATGCTGAAATCACACATACAGACACTACAAAATGCAAATGTTGCGCCTCTTCTTGACTCAGTTATATGCGGAAAGTCATCTTTATATAAACTTTTAAATGTCACATCATATTTCTTCGCCATATTAGCGAGGAACCGATGCAATCATTCAGATCGAAAAACCACAATAGCCTACAGGCATATTAACGCCAACAACATCTAACAAAGTTATACGCAAATCATATAATTTCACGTGTGAAACAGATACAATATTCCGTAGCGTACAATAACTCTCACCCACATGTGATTATGCCAAACATCTAGGACCAAGCCCTGAATTAACCATCGACGATTTCAAACAAGGACGTATTCGAAGCCAACTTCAAAGAACTTTTTATAACAGCACGACGCAACGCGGGACGCGGGAGTTTGTACGCAGTTGTCGATTACCGGTATCGATACAGAGCGATACTGCGGCATCGAGATATAACTTCAAAACACGTAAAGTCTATCCGTTCGATAGACGACTGGAGTGTCGTCTCGCACATTCAATCCGAAATTATGCGTGGGATTTTTGAAAAATCGGGAGATTTAATACGTTAAGCGGGAGGGCGGGAGAAATGGTCTGAAATCGGGAGTCTCCCGCCTAAATCGGGAGAGTTGGCAGGTATGCGTATAACATCCCACTGGCCAAGAACCAAAACAGAGTAACATAAACATTCGCCTGTATCCAACACATTCAATATCTACAAAAAAACAAAAAAAAAACAAAAAAAAAACATGCACACATTTCAATATATCAGACAGCACCTTTTGTTCATTTGTATTGTAGAGAAATCACTTAATATCATACACTCCTTATCAGTGACTTGTAACATAATTTCAAGTACGATACTTACTAGAATAATATTTAGTCATACGTATTATAAGTATCATTTTATATTATTATTATTATTATTAATCTTGATTGGTCACATTGGACCACTTGAGTCGTTCCACAATCACTTCTTCTTTGAAGGTAGTACTGCTTGGTTCTTGCGCTCTTTCCAGTACTTTTTCATTCTTTCAGATCGGGATTTTCTCAACTCATCTGAAATCTCCATAGGCTTTCTGTGTGTCATTTCTGCAGAAAATTTGTGAGTTTTAAGTATGGTGTTAATTTTATTTTTCTCCTCGGCATCTGTTATCTTGAGTCCAACTGCTTTGAGATCTTGTTGGATTTCTTGGATCCATTTACCTCCAGTTTTCTTTCCTAGATTTCTCATCACCAGTTGGCGTACAATTCTGTTTTCTGGAAGCCGTAAGATGTGAAAAAAATATGAAATTCTTTTCTTCTTCATTGTGCTGGTGATTGGATCAATCTCACGATAGACAGTTTCATTTGGGAGAATCCTCCAGACTCCCTCAACCTGATACTTTTTATTTATGCACGTTCTAATGATTCTTCTTTCCGTTTTGAGGAGCTGATCAGTTCTTTGTTCATTTTTAATTTGGAACAGTGTTTCACAAGCATAAGTGGCTTCAGGGAGAGTTACAGTTTTATAATGTTGGATCTTAGTAGCTATTGATAGGCATTTTTTATTATATGTTGACCAGGTTAGAGATTGTGCCTTTTTCATTTTATTTGTTCTATTTATCCAAGTTACTTTTTCGTTTAAGTTATGTGTTATAATTTCTCCAAGATACTTAAATTGAGGAACTAGGTTAATTTTATGATCATTTATATAGACTTCATTTATATCTAAGGGTTTCATAGGCATGATCTCAGTTTTTTCAAAGGATATCTGTAATCCTATCCCTTGAGCAATTTCTTGGAGACTAGTGATCTGAGTACAAACCTCTTCCTTGTCTAGTGCTAAAAGAGCCAAGTCATCTGCAAATCCTAAGCAGTTTATTTTTATTGATGGTTTTGTTCCAATTTTGATCTTAGGAGGGTTTTCCTTTTGCCAAACCTTCATGATATAATCAAGAGCCACATTGAAAAGCAGAGGGGATAATCCATCACCTTGTCTGAGACCAGTTTTTACTGTGAAAGCTGTTGATATTTCTCCCCTAAATTTAACTTTCGAATTTGTGTTTGATAATGTTAATTGAATGATTTTTATCAATTTAGGATGGAGACCGTATGATCTGAGGATTTTTAGCAGTGTCAGTCTATGAATACTATCATAGGCTTTCTTGAAATCTATAAAAGTGATAAAGAGTTGCTTATTTCTGTTTTTGTAATATTCCATTATTAATTTCAGGCTAAGGATTTGGTCTGGACAACTTCTGTAAGGGCGAAATCCTCCTTGATATTCTCCAAGTTGTGGTTCCAGAATGTTTTTGATCCTGTTGTAAATTATACGAGAGAAAATTTTATATGTGCAGTCCAGAAGGGTAATTCCTCTGTAGTTATCTGGGTTCGTTTTGTCTCCTTTCTTAAATAATGGATGGATTATTCCTGTGGTCCAGTGTGCAGGAATTTCTTCAGTAATCCACATTTTAACTAGATGTTGATGAAGATTTATAATCGCAGGTTTACCAGCATTTTTCCAGATTTCAGCAAAGACTAAGTCTTCGCCACAAGTTTTGTAATTTTTTTGTTCTTTAATTGCGAGTTCTACTTCATTAATGTTTGGAGGATTTATTAAATCAGGTGAAGTTAAAATAGGTGTATCAGTGTTTACTTGCAGGGTTTCCAGTGGATCATCACAATTTAACAGTTTCTCGAATGCTTCTGCAAGGATCTCTGTATTTTCTTGGTTAGAATGTGCTAACTTTCCTGTTTGATTTTTCAACATTAATGTTGGAGCTTCAAATTTTTTTAGATATTTACCAAATGTTTTGTAATAATCTCGAGATTGCTTTTTCTTGAAATCGTCTTCTATCTTTTCCAGTGTATTTTTAAGATGATTACGTTTCGTTTGTCTGATGATTTTATGGGTTAATTTTCTTTGTATAGTTAGTTCTAAATTTGATTCTTCTGACTTTAGAGCTTGATGTTTTATCCATGCTTGGTGTCTTTTCTCTATTGCTTGATCACAATCTACATTCCACCATTCATGTTTTTTCCTTGGATTTATTGGTGCTAACTCCTCTGCTATTGATTTTAATTTAGTGATTAATTCGTCCAATGTTTTAGTGTTGAGAGACTCTTCTCCTGTTCTTTCACAGTACTCTATATTTTTTATTAAGGTAGATGGATCAAATTTCCTCCTATTGTTATTATTAGTTTTTTTCTTGGCCATTGGAGTTAATTTTATTTTTATCTTTACCACATAGTGGTCTGATCCTGAGTCAACTCCCCTTAGAACCTTGACATTGTGAATTTCGCGATGGTGAAATTTATCCATGCAGACATGATCCAACTGCCATTCACCCCTTCTGAAGTCAGGATGTTTCCAAGTTTTCAATTTATGGGGCTGTCTTTTAAAACATGTTGATTTAGAGATTAATTTGTGGTTTCTACAAATTTCGACTAATCTTTGACCATTTTTATTGGTTCGTTTATGTGCTGTCCATTTTCCAATTATATCTCTATATCTTCTTTCTTGTCCAAGTTGCGCATTGAAATCACCAAGGAGAATTTTGATGTTTGATGAAGGGATGTTTATTAAAGTTTGATCCAAAAGATCCCAGAATTTTTGTACTTCTTCTCTGTCCTTAATGGTGTTGTTTTTTTGATTAGTAGGAGCATGTGCATTAATAATTGTATATGTTTTATTTGCCGATTTCAAAGTTAGGGTCGTAAGTCTGGAGGATTGAGATTTAAATTCTGTTATCGAGTCAATGATTCTGAGATCTATTAAGAATCCGTTACCAAATTGTGGACAATTTTTCATAACTCGTTTTCCTGGAATTCCTTTATATAGTCTATATCCTTGTGATTCCAGATGGCCTTGATCACTATTTCTAATTTCCTGAAGGGCCATAATTAGAATTTTATGACTTCTCATGATATCCGTGATGATCTTCAATTTTCCAGTTTGAACCAGAGAGTTAACATTATGTGTAGAAAAGAATGAGACTTGTTTAGGTTTGATTTTCCGTAGTATTTGTTTGTTTGCTTTTTGATGAGTTTTCAGACGCTCCGATTCGTCATTATCTTCCGCATGACAGCCCACCGTATCCGAATGCTGTCTTTTCTGTAATCTATCATTACAGACGGCGGAATTATTCTTCAAATGACTTTTCATGGTCGACTATCTAAGGTTTCACCTTGAGGGGAGGATAAATCCTCGAATTACAATCCTGAATGTTATTCAGAAAGGTGAAAGAACTGAGAAAATAATTCTCAGTCCCCCCCAACACTAGTCTGTTCACTGACCCAGTTTCCCGCTGGGATTGATTACCCAACCTTCCACTGGGTTGCTCAGCTTAGCAGGGGACACCACGTGCAGGTCAGTGTTTGGAGTTGGAGTGGAGAGGTTATGAGGATTCTCTTCTGCTGAATCCTTGTATTACTGATTTTGTTGGTTAGTATCATCACATCACACTCCCTTTGTCCAGGTCTACATATTTATAGACCTCCCCAGGTTGATTCCTAGGGCCCCATTTTATATTAGTGTAAGAAAAATATTAAAAATATTAAGTGTAATTCATATTGTTATTTCTCATAATTAGGTTGTAACCTGTTAGAAGAACTACAAATAAACAAACAAATAATTATAAATAAATAAATAAACAAATTAGTTTAATGAAATTCAGGCCCACTTTAGTGATGGTTACTAACTAGTGATTGCTTGCTACTCATATAATAATTACTGTAACTTGAAAAGAACAGTAGTCGCTACATCATATTTAGACTGACAAAGCAACATTTTATTTACAATCCACCTCGTGGCGTAGTGGCTAGTCTTCTTAGCTGTCAACGCATAGGTCCAGGTTTGGGAGCTGAGGGCTGGAATGGGATACACTGAGGCTTGTGAGGCAGAACTGGGAAGAGAAGGGTTACATTCTTACTTCAGCCATCCTGGAAGTTGTTTCATCACTTATGCTTCAGGCAAATGCTGGGATGGTATCTAAGGCCTCGGCCGCCGCATATACAAAACCCGACCCAAATACAAATACACACCCTAATACAACCATCACAATAACACAGGTTATTAGACACATTATATACACACACCCAAGTGCACGCGGCTACATGACCACCATGCCCCAAAGCTCCTAAACGAATCACCACCACCAACAACAACAACAACAACAGCAACAACTCTATTTACAGTACAACAATGGCATAATCTTGAAAGTAGCCTATACTATATTACAGACATGTTATAAAGAACTAAAAAGCTCATAATCAACACTGGAACTACAAAAGACCTGTAGGCCATACACCATAATATGATGATCTAGAATGCAGCCGATTGTAATCAGGGGCGGATCTAGGGGAGGGTGAGAAGGGCGACCGCCCAGGTCCCCGCGATCCGGGGGGGGGCTGCGTCATGGATTGTTTTAAATTTCATTGATTAATTATTTATTAGTTAATTCCCCATAAAGAGAGCGTTATAACACAATCAATTTTCATGTTTAATTCTGGCCCTTTCTTCTTTTTTTCCCAAAAACCTCTCATACACACACTATGCTTCCTCTGCCTCTCCTCCCTCCACTTCTTTCCCGGTTGTCTCTCATTGGGAGTCTGCTCAAACATCTGTTGTCTAAGTCTAATTGATTAATTAATTATACTTTTCAAACTAATGTATAATTCATATTCTTTTTTCAGTGCAGCTATGACCTCCCGTGACCGTTTAGCAAGTATAGATTTCAGTGAAATGATGGAAGACTTCATCCGAGAAAAAGAGTCGCAAACTAATATTTTAATATTTCATAGTTTACATAATCTTCTTCAAGAGGACTTACGGGTTTCTTTCGTATTATTAAAAGAATGTACCGTAGTGTATTCAAAATATTGTAACTATTCTTTATTTTATTATTATTACAAAACTATTTTCCATTCGATTTGATATTTTTTATATTTTCTATTGTTGAGGGCCCGACCGTATCATATCGCCCAGGGCCCCGCAAGGCCTGGATCCGGCACTGATTGTAATGAAGCGACTGACAGCACCTGGACATGAGCTGATTTCATCACTTCCTGGCATGAGATTACCATCTCTCAGAAGCCGGCTCTGTCTTCTTTCACCCTGTTTCAAGGACACGATTTTGCGACGATGCGGTATCTGACGGTAACTGCCTGAACTACCAGCACCTCGACACGGCTAGCATTAGCAACTCAATATGCTTACATTTTCTAAAATCACGATTAAACATATACGGAGTTCTTAATTTGAAAATATGTTTCAGTAGCACAATAGAGAAAACTATAAGCTGTCTTGCAGTGGAGTTTGTTTCTGTTTTCAACATCATCTGAAGGCATTGAAGAGGTTAAGAAAATTGCAGTTCAGAACTCTATTTTATATGGAGAATTGTGATTTTAACTACACTTTTTATAACTATCATTCTATTCCTGTTCGATATGCTTTTGCACTGATGAAAAGTGTATAAAATACTACAGCTTGCTGTAGAATCAAAATAATTTTACCTTGTCCCGTTTCTTTATAAATCGTTTCACAAACTTTTGTCCCATGTTACAACAAGAGCTGGGCTGGCGGCCGGCCGTCCCAACTCCGGCCGGCTCTTAAGCTGGGTTTGGTCGATTTTCATGCTTCTAATGGCTGGTTTGATCGCTTCAAAAAATGGCACAATCTTTCGTTCCAAAACATGTGCGGCGAGAGTGCGGAAGTTAATGACGATACAGTTGTATACTGGAAAGAGAAAACGTTGCCTCGACTTCTTGAAGGATATGATGCTAAGGATATTTTTAACGCCGATGAAACGGGAGTGTTTTACAACTTGCTCCCGTTGAAAAACTACGCTGTTCGCGGAGAAAAATGCCACGGAGGCAAAAAAAGTAAAGAAAGACTGACAGCGTTGTTATGTGTTAACAGCAACGGGAGTGAAAAATTACCCCCACTAATAATTGGAAAATTTAAGAATCCAAGATGTTTCAAGAACACCCGTACACTCCCATGTAAATATGATTTTAACAAAAGTGCATGGATGACATCGAAGGTATTTCGAAAATTTTTACAAAGCTTGGATGCCAAGATGGGATCGGCAGGAAGGAAAATAGTGCTGGTGATAGACAGATGTCCAGCTCATCCTTCAGATACGTCTTTCCTGCGGAATATCAAAGTGGTTTTCTTTCCTCCTAACTGCACCAGTCACCTGCAGCCTTTGGACCTTGGCATTATTCATTCTGTGAAAGTGAAGTACAGGAAGGCCCTGGTTCAAAGAGATGTTTCTTTCCTCGAAAGAAATGAGGTAATGAAATTGAACATACCGTATATACTCAAATACCACCCGCACATTTTTAAACAAATTCGGATGTGAAAAATTGGGGTGCGGGTCTTATTTGAGTCATCCAAATTTGAAAGATCTAAATTGCCCGCCGCGCGCGATATCGGGTGTTGCGAGTATCCGCTAGATGGTGCTAGCCTTCTTCCGGCTATAACTTTGTTTTACCGTAAGCACGCGGCATCATAGTCACACGCACGTTCTCCGAGTGTAAACATGAATGCTACGAAACGTTTGCGGTCATTTACTGTGAGTGAGAAATTGAAAGTTGCGAGGGAAGCTGAAGTTATTGGAAATCGTGCCCGGTAGGAAATATGATATTGACGAGTCATGTATCCGTGATTGGACGGGATGACGTCTATGCTGCGTGAACCGCCCGTTCAAAGCTGCCTTGAAACAGCTGTGTACGGAGCGGATGGCGGCCGATAAGCACGCACCGACTCCAACTGGTCGTATTCAGCGCCCGAAAGTTCAGCTGCTGTGTTCGTGGATTTTGACGGCATGGAATCGTATCTCTGGAGATCTCATACGGAAGAGCTTCAAGAAATGTAGTATTTCGAATGCTACGGATGGCTGTGATGACGACATTTAGTGGGAAAGTGATGGTGATAAAAGTTCCGAAGTTGGTACTTCTGATGACGATGAATGAAGTGTTTGTGTACTTTTATTTGTATTTTTAATCGTTTGATGTGTGTTATTTTAGGACGACTTCAAAACTGTTGGAAACAATTTTGGATAAATGCTATTCTGTTTATTTAGTTAAGATAGTAAATAATTTTGAGTAAAAATTCTTTTTTTTAAATTTCGTTCTTCAAAATCAGGGTGCGGGTCTTATTCGGGGGCGGGTCGTATTCGAGTAAATACGGTACTCCAAGCCATGCATATGTTTGTAGCAGCATGGCAACTAGTCACAACGACCACTATTCAAAACTGCTTTGGCCATGCAGGTTTTGGTGCTATTTCAGAAGTTTTTAATGAAGAAGACGCTACTGATGACATTGGGGAAAATTGGGGGGTTGTATCAAAGGATTCTACTGTCACAACATTTGAAGAATTTGTTACTTGTGATGATGATATCCTAACCTCACCACCACAGATGGATGTTGGAGACCTTTGTGATGATGCAAAAAGGCTAAGTACTGAAGAGGAAGACGAAGAAGAAGAAGAAGAAGAAGAAGAAGAAGAAAAGGATCCAGCAGAACCAACTTTTGGGGCAGCAGTGGAAGGACTGGATATTGTCCGCCGTTACTTCTCCTCCTTCAGTGTGGATGAAGAGCTCATCAACACTCTCAACCAAATTGAGAGAAAACTTCTTTCCATGAGACATCTGGGCAAGAGGAAGCAAACTACTTTACTGGACTACTTCAGAAAGTGAAGGGTAATACCTTATGCTTATTCTCATAGTTCTCATGGTCTGCCTTCACAAATATCCTTAATATATGTTAGGCCTCTGTTCCTTCAAGTTACAATTACAAGTCAGTAATACCTATTTCTCCTTTCCTTGCTGCAGCTTGTGCTCCCAATGGACCACTAAGGAATCCGTTACCTGTGCTGTTACGTAAATATTTTCTGTTGTTCTTGTGTTAATTTGACTTTTTAGTATTTCTTAACATGTTCATTTATTATTTCTTGACATTACATTAGTTGAAGACATAAATGTACCGGTCATTATTTCTTGTGATATATAGCCTATTTTCTTTGAACCGCCTTTTAAGGAAAACCCCCTTTAAGGAAGAAATATCAAATCCCCCTGAGATTCGTTAAAAAGGGGTTCTACTGTATTAGGTTACATTTTTTATCCACACTCCGACTCAAAAAAGCTCATGGAGAGCTAAACATTATTTTTTCACATAATATCAATATTATAAACAGTCCCATATGAACATTACTGCTTCATTTCGGCATCATTTAAGTTTTAATATTTAGTTCGTTTTCTATAGGCCTATTAAAGATTTTTTAAAATATTTTTAATGTCCTGGAAAATATAATTAAAATAGTTTTCATGAAAAGAGAATGTTTATTTAATTATTGCCTTTTATGAATCATCATCATCTTGTACAGTTTCCAGCCCCAGGCTGGGTCTGTTTGGAACATAAGCCTCGCCACTTAGTTCTTTCTTCCCACCACCTCTCCGCTGTCACTCTGGTCCAGTCCTCGCCTCTCTTCTTGACACATTCCTCCACTCCTTTCAGCCATCTATCTCTTGGTCTTCCCCTTGGTCGTTTCTTCTGCATCTGCATCTCATGTATCCACTTGGGAATCTTCTTCTCATCCATTCTCTTTAAGTGTCCATACCACCTCAGTCTTGATGTCTCAATCCTACCTTGCAAGGGCTCCTCTTTCACCATTTCCCTGACCTTTTCATTCCTCACCCTGTCTGTTCTTGTTACTCCGATCCTACTTCACAGGAACTTCATTTCACCTGCCTGTATTCTGCTTATGTCTCTTTTCTTCATTGTCCACGTTTCTGAAGCATAGGTCAGTATCGGGATATAGTAGCTTCTGTATAACACTTCCTTGCTTTTTTGTGGGACATCTTTATTCCACACTAAGCTCCTAATGCTTCTCAGAAATGCTTCTGCCTGTCTGCCACGTTCCGTAATCTCTTTGTCATTTCTCGCATTTTCCTCCACTATACTTCCCAAGTACTTGAGACTTTCCACCTTCTTCAGCTGTCCACCTCCAAGTGTTATCCCACTCATTGGTCTGTCCTTTTCCTGGTTGTTAACAGGATCTCACATTTACTGATGTTGAACTTCCATCCGTACTCTCCCACTGTTTCTTCCCAAGCCTTCAGTTGCTCCTGAATTTCCTCCTCCTTGTTTCCCAAGACCATGAGATCATCTGCAAACACCATTGCTTTCATCTTATCTTCTCCTATCTTTCCTGCTATCCGTGTCATTACCTCGTCCATAACCACAATAAAGAGAAGGGGTGACAGCGCACTACCCTGTTTCAGGCCACTCATTTGTCTGAACCAGTCTGTTCTTTCCCCTCCAACTTTCACACAACTCACACTTCCACAATACATCTCCTTCACTCTGCTTACAGTCTCTTTTTCCACTCCCATGTTTTCCATTGCTTTCCAAACCTTCTCCCTACACACACTATCATAGGCCTTTTCGATGTCCAGGAAGGCCATCAACAGATCCTCTCCAAATTCGTAGTGGTGTTCCTGGAGCTGTCTCACTGAAAATATGAGATCCACTGTTGATCTTCCAGGTCTGAATCCATACTGCTCCTCTCTCAATTTTCTCTCCACTATGGCTCGTATTCTACTTTCTAATATCTTTTCATATATCTTGGCACAGTGAGGTATGAGTGTGACTCGCCTTTTATGAATAATAACCGAAATATCATTTTAATAATGTACAATTACCTTACTGTATGAATGAAACCCCCCAAAAAGAAATCCTGCGTACGCCACTGATCTCAATCACTCTCTACTACTGCCGCTGTTTAATCGTTCCTTTCCAACGATTCTAACAACGCTATTAATGTAACGGAAACTTCAGAACGCGCTGCAATACGAAAAGATACGTTATGGGAATAATCGACGTGGAACAAGGCACCTGTCGAGTTTTTGATGACAATTTGACAATTGTACAAAACCGGCTGACATATTCATTAGTTCATAAAGAAAAAAGAAAAAAAAGAAAAACTGGTGACATGTGACATGTTTGTCAGATTTCTACCTGTCAGCTTTACAACTTTATAAAACAGATTTACGAAAATGTACAAAATTGTCACGACATATTTGTCCTGCTTTAAGAAACAGTAAATGTTGAACTATCGAATTGTCGGACATTTTATGTCATCTGACATTATGTTGACTTGTCGAGTTTTATGTTGAAATAGGGCCCAGTTTGAAGCACAATGCGAAGAAAAAAACAAAGAAAACAAGCCGCCATTTGCATCAAAGAATATGTTGCCGAGTGTCAGTTAACAAAAAGAATATAAGTGAGTCAGTTATTACCAATCAACATCTGCATAACTTAATTCATCAAGAATAATTCGCTCCTCACTTATTGGTGAAAGTGCTGGTCATTGCTCCCAGCACTTTGCGCACTCCCTGCTGAAGCTGAATGATCAAGGCCACCGGAGTACCATACTATGTGCCGCACGGCATGTCCAGTGCTTTGAGTTTAACTGAGACTTGTTCTCAAACAAAACTGTCTCTTTGGTGACAGTGACCAATATCGATATCTGTTAAGACGATCGCGACTTTTTAGTAGAAACAGTAGCACTCCCATGTGGCCTCTCATGATGAAGAATAACACATGGCTTCGTCCCGCACCTGCATTCAATACGCCGTACAATTTGTTTCCGCTGGGGTAGCGATAAGCTGCTTGGTACGGCCAGGCGAGATATAAGATCATCTTATGGGCATTTTGTTCACTTTGTTATATCAAGTAATTATTATTATTATTATTATTTAAAATCGCTGTCTTCTCTTTATGTTCGCTGGTCTACTAGGTGTAAATTGCGGGAAATTTAACATTTCATTAACGCAAAAGTGGGGACCAGATTGCATTAAAAACATAGGAAAATGGAAGGGACCGAGGAAAAAATGTTGTAAATGGCGGGAAAACGTTAATTGCGAGGTTATATCGGTCAGCCAGGAATGGTTCCCAGACATTGGGCGGGCAGATCATTCCTAGCGGCATTGTGACCACTATGTGGTGTAGTGGCTAGCATTCTTGGCTGTCACTGTCATGAGTTTAGTCATGATCATTCTTTCCCCGTATTGATTTCAAGATCTTTAATTCTACTTTTCCTCTTTTCAATTCAATATTTCACTTCTACTACTTGACATTAAAAATAAATATTTCAATATGTCATGACATAACAATAAGATACTAAGAAAAAAAACTTTTCTTTATTAAAATAATCTTTAGAAACCTATTCTTCCCCTTTAAAAACATAATTATTTACTGGATAAAACTGTGTGAGACAGTGTGTCAATTGATGATGATGATGATGATGATAATTGTTGTTTTAAGGGGCCTAACATCTAGGTTATCGGCCCCTAATGGTTTAGGCGATAGTGAAAGATGAGATGAGAATTAAAAATATAACTAATACTAACTACAAACTTACATACTAGAAGAAGAAATGGTAAACAAATAAAGGACAGGAGGAAAAGAAATGCGCTCAACCCTCGAAGAATGAGGACTTGGATGGAAGGAGCGCCATGAAAGGCAGATAGGAAAGGGAAAGAGGAGAGGGCTCACCCCAAAATCAGTGAAAAAAGGGGAAAAAACGGTCCCAGCTCAGGAATCCCCCAGGATCGCCAACTCCCGAACTCGCCAGCCGTGAGCCTCTGAGGGTGTAGCAATATCCAGAGGGTCGGAAGAGAACAAGAGTTGTCCAACGGAGGTCGACAGCAAAGAAGACAGAGAGGAGCCCGGCACAAGTAAGTGGAAGCAATGCCGGACTCAGCTGGGGTCCCGTGGTCGCCAACCCAAGTCTCACTAAATGTGAGCCCCTGAGGAGAGGGGGGTCAATTGACTCTATAGAGATTCTTAAAGTGAACAAAGCACTGGATAAAATCCGAACAACAATCCTTTGTCGTACCTGTTAAAATAAAAATTACCCCATTAGAAAGAATATATTCTGCAAGGTCTGATGGATCTATTTTGACTATTGTGAACTTTATGGTCACTTAATAGTTTTCATTTATTTTCACTATCTAGGCATTAGCCTCTTTAAAAAAAATCCCACCAATATGAATTGTAAACAAAGGAGCAAAAGGAACTTGGTATGCTCCTCAGTTTAGGGGCTGCAACAACGCGGTCATGTAGCACCGTGTACTTTGGGTGAGTATGGAATCTGTCTGATAACCGGTGTTAATTGTGATGACTGTATTAGTGTGTGTTATCTGTTTTTTAATTCAAGTAAGGACTGCAGACTTTGAATTTTTCAAATAGTTCCTACTTTTGCCGCCAAACACCACCGTCAACGACTACTAGTTCAGAACTTAGCTACTAGACACCACCGCAGTCGGCTCCTGGCGTTGTTTACATTCTTAACCTATATAATTTAGCTTCACACAGGTGTAATTAGTGGAAGGTTCTTTAACATGCCAGCTTTACTTCCCCTCCGAAGGAAGGCATACTGAGGGATTTTTAACGCTCTTAAAAATCCGACGACTTCGGCCAGGTTTCAACCCGCGATCTTGGGCATAGAAGCTCAGCATGCTACCAAATACGCCACCGAAGCCGTCAAAAAGAACTTAGTGTCTGATGAGGTGTAGAATGTAATTCTTTGCTATGAGGAATGAAATAGTGTGTTTGCTGGTTAAAAAGGCATTTATCTTTAGTTTGATGGTAATAAATTAACAGAATTTTTCCGCACAAGAATAAAATTCTGCCAAATGTCAAAAGATATCCACCAATTATGCTTGATATTCAGGATATTAACAATTAGTCTGTGTATTAATTAGAAAAGGTGAATAGATTTTGTTTTATACCCACACACAGAATAAGAGGCCTTGTCAAATACTGCAATTCATATACGACAATCCTGCCAGCAATAGGTACATTATAGGTAGTGTTATACAGTGTTGGTATTGCTACCAGTGGAGTGACACAGTGTGGTGCAATAGCACCTAGTGTAGTGTTATACAGTGTTGGTATTGCTACTAGTGGAGTGACACAGTGTGGTGCAATAGCACCTAGTGTAGTGTTCTAGAGTGTTGGTATTGCTACTAGTGGAGTGACACAGTGTGGTGCAATAGCACCTAGTGTAGTGTTATACAGTGTTGGTATTGCTACTTGTGGAGTGACACAGTGAGGTGCAATAGCACCTAGTGTAGTGTTATACAGTGTTGGTATTGCTACTTGTGGAGTGACACAGTGAGGTGCAATAGCACATAGTGTAGTGTTATACAGTGTTACAGTGTGGTGCAATAGCACCTAGTGTAGTGTTATACAGTGTTGGTATTGCTACTTGTGGAGTGACACAGTGAGGTGCAATAGCACATAGTGTAGTGTTATACAGTGTTACAGTGTGGTGCAATAGCACCTAGTGTAGTGTTATACAGTGTTGGTATTGCTACTTGTGGAGTGACACAGTGAGGTGCAATAGCACATAGTGTAGTGTTATACAGTGTTACAGTGTGGTGCAATAGCACCTAGTGTAGTGTTATACAGTGTTGGTATTGCTACCAGTGGAGTGACACAGTGTGGTGCAATAGCACCTAGTGTAGTGTTATACAGTGTTGGTATTGCTACTAGTGGAGTGTCACAGTGTGGTGCAATAGCACCTAGTGTAGTGTTATTCAGTGTTGGTATTGCTACTAGTGGAGTGACACAGTGTGGTGCAATAGCACCTAGTGTAGTGTTATACAGTGTTGCCCACAAACATCCCAGGTGTGGAGATCAAGTATCGTTTTGATGGAGGGCTTTTCAACCTAACTCGTCTCCGCTCCTTGAGGAAAACTCAGGTTACTAAGGTTACTAACATGTTGTATGCAGATGATGCTGCGTCACCAACTCTCACACCAGAAGAGCTGCAAGAGTCAGTTAACTGTTACAAAAGTGCATGTGATCGCTTTGGTCTTACCATAAATGTCAATAAGACTAAAGTCTTGGCACAACCTTCACCAGGCGCACCTCTTCCTCAGTTCAATATCTCCATTTCAAATTTGCCATTAGAACAGGTTGACCACTTCTCGTACCTGGGCAGTACCATTTCTGTGAGCTGTACCTGTGAGCAGGATGTGGATAAGAGAATTGGCGCAGCCCATGCAGCATATGGACGATTAGCGCACCGGGTCTTCATGAATAAAGATCTATCCATGAGTACAAAGCTTATGGTGTACAAAGCAGTAGTCATTTCTACATTGTTGTATGGCTGTGAAACGTGGACCCTTTACCGACGTGATCTTAGGAAGCTTGAGCGTTTCCACCTACAAAAACTTCGATCAATCCTGAGGATTAAATGGGAAGACCGCATTACCAATATTGCTGTTCTGGAAAAGGCTCAAATCAACAGCATAGAATCATCCATAATAGGTCACCAATTTAGATGGATTGGTCATGTCCATCGGATGGATGATGTGAGATTACCTCGTCAAATGCTATATGGTGAGTTATGCTATGGCACCAGACCTCATGGTGGTCCTAAGAGGCGCTACAAGGACCAATTTAAGCAGACCCTGAAATTGACAGGTCTTGATTCACAAACCTGGGACATGCTGGCTGAAAACCGCTCAACTTGGCGCCGTACCATCTCGGATACTGTAAAGACGTTTGAAAGGGATCGACGCATACATGAAGAGGCCAAGCGTCAAGCTAGGAAACTTCGAGCAGCCCAACCACGTCCTCCTCCAGCAATACTATGCGACTTGTGTGGTCGCTTGTTCCATGCCAGGATTGGACTCTTTAGTCACCGTAAACACATCCACAAACAGGACTGAAGGAAGAAGATTTATACTCGGATTCGAGTTAAAGCCGATGATGATGATGACAGTGTTGGTATTGCTACTAGTGGAGTGTCACAGTGTGGTGCAATAGCACCTAGTGTAGTGTTATACAGTGTTGGTATTGCTACTAGTGGAGTGACACAGTGTGGTGCAATAGCACCTAGTGTAGTGTTATACAGTGTTGGTATTGCTACTAGTGGAGTGATACAGTGTGGTGCAATAGCACCTAGTGTAGTGTTATACAGTGTTGGTATTGCTACTAGTGGAGTGTCACAGTGTGGTGCAATAGCACCTAGTGTAGTGTTATACAGTGTTGGTATTGCTACTAGTGGAGTGTCACAGTGTGGTGCAATAGCACCTAGTGTAGTGTTATACAGTGTTGGTATTGCTACTAGTGGAGTGTCACAGTGTGGTGCAATAGCACCTAGTGTAGTGTTATACAGTGTTGGTATTGCTACTAGTGGAGTGACACAGTGTGGTGCAATAGCACCTAGTGTAGTGTTATACAGTGTTGGTATTGCTACTAGTGGAGTGTCACAGTGTGGTGCAATAGCACCTAGTGTAGTGTTATACAGTGTTGGTATTGCTACTAGTGGAGTGACACAGTGTGGTGCAATAGCACATAGTGTAGTGTTATACAGTGTTACAGTGTGGTGCAATAGCACCTAGTGTAGTGTTATACAGTGTTGGTATTGCTACTAGTGGAGTGACACAGTGTGGTGCAATAGCACCTAGTGTAGTGTTATACAGTGTTGGTATTACTACTAGTGGAGTGACTCAGTGTGGTGCAATAGCACCTAGTGTAGTGTTATACAGTGTTGGTATTGCTACTAGTGGAGTGACTCAGTGTGGTGCAATAGCACCTAGTGTAGTGTTATACAGTGTTGGTATTGCTACTAGTGGAGTGTCACAGTGTGGTGCAATAGCACCTAGTGTAGTGTTATACAGTGTTGGTATTGCTACTACTGGAGTGACTCAGTGTGGTGCAATAGCACCTAGTGTAGTGTTATACAGTGTTGGTATTGCTACTAGTGGAGTGACTCAGTGTGGTGCAATAGCACCTAGTGTAGTGTTATACAGTGTTGGTATTGCTACTAGTGGAGTGACTCAGTGTGGTGCAATAGCACCTAGTGTAGTGTTATACAGTGTTGGTATTGCTACTAGTGGAGTGACTCAGTGTGGTGCAATAGCACCTAGTGTAGTGTTATACAGTGTTGGTATTGCTACTAGTGGAGTGACTCAGTGTGGTGCAATAGCACCTAGTGTAGTGTTATACAGTGTTGGTATTACTACTAGTGGAGTGACTCAGTGTGGTGCAATAGCACCTAGTGTAGTGTTATACAGTGTTGGTATTGCTACTAGTGGAGTGACTCAGTGTGGTGCAATAGCACCTAGTGTAGTGTTATACAGTGTTGGTATTGCTACTAGTGGAGTGTCACAGTGTGGTGCAATAGCACCTAGTGTAGTGTTATACAGTGTTGGTATTGCTACTAGTGGAGTGACTCAGTGTGGTGCAATAGCACCTAGTGTAGTGTTATTCAGTGTTGGTATTGCTACTAGTGGAGTGTCACAGTGTGGTGCAATAGCACCTAGTGTAGTGTTATACAGTGTTGGTATTGCTACTAGTGGAGTGTCACAGTGTGGTGCAATAGCACATAGTGTAGTGTTATACAGTGTTACAGTGTGGTGCAATAGCACCTAGTGTAGTGTTATACAGTGTTGGTATTGCTACTAGTGGAGTGTCACAGTGTGGTGCAATAGCACCTAGTGTAGTGTTATACAGTGTTGGTATTGCTACTAGTGGAGTGTCACAGTGTGGTGCAATAGCACCTAGTGTAGTGTTATACAGTGTTGGTATTGCTACTAGTGGAGTGTCACAGTGTGGTGCAATAGCACATAGTGTAGTGTTATACAGTGTTGGTATTGCTACTAGTGGAGTGACTCAGTGTGGTGCAATAGCACCTAGTGTAGTGTTATACAGTGTTGGTATTGCTACTAGTGGAGTGTCACAGTGTGGTGCAATAGCACATAGTGTAGTGTTATACAGTGTTACAGTGTGGTGCAATAGCACCTAGTGTAGTGTTATACAGTGTTGGTATTGCTACTAGTGGAGTGTCACAGTGTGGTGCAATAGCACATAGTGTAGTGTTATACAGTGTTACAGTGTGGTGCAATAGCACCTAGTGTAGTGTTATACAGTGTTGGTATTGCTACTAGTGGAGTGACACAGTGTGGTGCAATAGCACCTAGTGTAGTGTTATACAGTGTTGGTATTGCTACTAGTGGAGTGTCACAGTGTGGTGCAATAGCACCTAGTGTAGTGTTATACAGTGTTGGTATTGCTACCAGTGGAGTGACACAGTGTGGTGCAATAGCACCTAGTGTAGTGTTATACAGTGTTGGTATTGCTACTAGTGGAGTGACTCAGTGTGGTGCAATAGCACCTAGTGTAGTGTTATACAGTGTTGGTATTGCTACTAGTGGAGTGTTACAGTGTGGTGCAATAGCAACTAGTGTAGTGTTATACAGTGTTGGTATTGCTACTAGTGGAGTGACACAGTGTGGTGCAAAAGCACCTAGTGTAGTGTTATACAGTGTAGGTATTGCTACTAGTGGAGTGTTACAGTGTGGTGCAATAGCACCTAGTGGAGTGTTATACAGTGTTGGTATTGCTACTAGTGGAGTGTCACAGTGTGGTGCAATAGCACCTAGTGTAGTGTTATACAGTGTTGGTATTGCTACCAGTGGAGTGACTCAGTGTGGTGCAATAGCACATAGTGTAGTGTTATACAGTGTTGCTATTGCTACTAGTGGAGTGTCACAGTGTGGTGCAATAGCACCTAGTGTAGTGTTATACAGTGTTGGTATTGCTACTAGTGGAGTGACACAGTGTGGTGCAATAGCACATAGTGTAGTGTTATACAGTGTTGGTATTGCTACTAGTGGAGTGTCACAGTGTGGTGCAATAGCACCTAGTGTAGTGTTATACAGTGTTGGTATTGCTACTAGTGGAGTGTCACAGTGTGGTGCAATAGCACCTAGTGTAGTGTTATACAGTGTTGGTATTGCTACTAGTGGAGTGACACAGTGTGGTGCAATAGCACCTAGTGTAGTGTTATACAGTGTTGGTATTGCTACTAGTGGAGTGTCACAGTGTGGTGCAATAGCACCTAGTGTAGTGTTATACAGTGTTGGTATTGCTACTACTGGAGTGACTCAGTGTGGTGCAATAGCACCTAGTGTAGTGTTATTCAGTGTTGGTATTGCTACTAGTGGAGTGACACAGTGTGGTGCAATAGCACATAGTGTAGTGTTATACAGTGTTGGTATTGCTACCAGGTGTGTGACACAGTGTGGTGCAATAGCACATAGTGTAGTGTTATACAGTGTTGGTATTGCTACTAGTGGAGTGACACAGTGTGGTGCAATAGCACCTAGTGTAGTGTTATACAGTGTTACAGTGTGGTGCAATAGCACCTAGTGTAGTGTTATACAGTGTTGGTATTGCTACTAGTGGAGTGTCACAGTGTGGTGCAATAGCACCTAGTGTAGTGTTATACAGTGTTGGTATTGCTACTACTGGAGTGACTCAGTGTGGTGCAATAGCACCTAGTGTAGTGTTATTCAGTGTTGGTATTGCTACTAGTGGAGTGACACAGTGTGGTGCAATAGCACATAGTGTAGTGTTATACAGTGTTGGTATTGCTACCAGGTGTGTGACACAGTGTGGTGCAATAGCACATAGTGTAGTGTTATACAGTGTTGGTATTGCTACTAGTGGAGTGACACAGTGTGGTGCAATAGCACCTAGTGTAGTGTTATACAGTGTTGGTATTGCTACCAGGTGTGTGACACAGTGTGGTGCAATAGCACCTAGTGTAGTGTTATACAGTGTTGGTATTGCTACTAGTGGAGTGACACAGTGTGGTGCAATAGCACCTAGTGTAGTGTTATACAGTGTTGGTATTGCTACTAGTGGAGTGACACAGTGAGGTGCAATAGCACATAGTGTAGTGTTATACAGTGTTACAGTGTGGTGCAATAGCACCTAGTGTAGTGTTATACAGTGTTGGTATTGCTACTAGTGGAGTGACACAGTGTGGTGCAATAGCACCTAGTGTAGTGTTATACAGTGTTGGTATTGCTACTTGTGGAGTGACTCAGTGTGGTGCAATAGCACCTAGTGTAGTGTTATACAGTGTTGGTATTGCTACCAGTGGAGTGACTCAGTGTGGTGCAATAGCACATAGTGTAGTGTTATACAGTGTTGGTATTGCTACTAGTGGAGTGTCACAGTGTGGTGCAATAGCACCTAGTGTAGTGTTATACAGTGTTGGTATTGCTACTAGTGGAGTGACTCAGTGTGGTGCAATAGCACCTAGTGTAGTGTTATACAGTGTTGGTATTGCTACGAGTGGAGTGACTCAGTGTGGTGCAATAGCACATAGTGTAGTGTTATACAGTGTTGGTATTGCTACTAGTGGAGTGTCACAGTGTGGTGCAATAGCACCTAGTGTAGTGTTATACAGTGTTGGTATTGCTACTAGTGGAGTGTCACAGTGTGGTGCAATAGCACCTAGTGTAGTGTTATACAGTGTTGGTATTGCTACTAGTGGAGTGACACAGTGTGGTGCATCAGCACCTAGTGTAGTGTTATACAGTGTTGGTATTGCTACTAGTGGAGTGACACAGTGAGGTGCAATAGCACCTAGTGTAGTGTTATACAGTGTTGGTATTGCTACTAGTGGAGTGTCACAGTGTGGTGCAATAGCACCTAGTGTAGTGTTATACAGTGTTGGTATTGCTACTAGTGGAGTGACACAGTGTGGTGCAATAGCACATAGTGTAGTGTTATACAGTGTTGGTATTGCTACTAGTGGAGTGACACAGTGTGGTGCAATAGCACCTAGTGTAGTGTTATACAGTGTTGGTATTGCTACTAGTGGAGTGACACAGTGTGGTGCAATAGCACCTAGTGTAGTGTTATACAGTGTTGGTATTGCTACCAGTGGAGTGACACAGTGTGGTGCAATAGCACCTAGTGTAGTGTTATACAGTGTTGGTATTGCTACTAGTGGAGTGACACAGTGTGGTGCAATAGCACCTAGTGTAGTGTTATACAGTGTTGGTATTGCTACTAGTGGAGTGTCACAGTGTGGTGCAATAGCACCTAGTGTAGTGTTATACAGTGTTGGTATTGCTACTAGTGGAGTGACTCAGTGTGGTGCAATAGCACCTAGTGTAGTGTTATACAGTGTTGGTATTGCTACTAGTGGAGTGACTCAGTGTGGTGCAATAGCACCTAGTGTAGTGTTATACAGTGTTGGTATTGCTACTAGTGGAGTGTTACAGTGTGGTGCAATAGCACCTAGTGTAGTGTTATACAGTGTTGGTATTGCTACTAGTGGAGTGACACAGTGTGGTGCAATAGCACCTAGTGTAGTGTTATACAGTGTTGGTATTGCTACTAGTGGAGTGACACAGTGTGGTGCAATAGCACCTAGTGTAGTGTTATACAGTGTTGGTATTGCTACTAGTGGAGTGACACAGTGTGGTGCAATAGCACATAGTGTAGTGTTATACAGTGTTGGTATTGCTACTAGTGGAGTGACACAGTGAGGTGCAATAGCACCTAGTGTAGTGTTATACAGTGTTGGTATTGCTACTAGTGGAGTGTCACAGTGTGGTGCAATAGCACCTAGTGTAGTGTTATACAGTGTTGGTATTGCTACTACTGGAGTGACTCAGTGTGGTGCAATAGCACCTAGTGTAGTGTTATTCAGTGTTGGTATTGCTACTAGTGGAGTGACACAGTGTGGTGCAATAGCACCTAGTGTAGTGTTATACAGTGTTGGTATTGCTACCAGGTGTGTGACACAGTGTGGTGCAATAGCACATAGTGTAGTGTTATACAGTGTTGGTATTGCTACCAGGTGTGTGACACAGTGTGGTGCAATAGCACATAGTGTAGTGTTATTCAGTGTTGGTATTGCTACTAGTGGAGTGACACAGTGTGGTGCAATAGCACCTAGTGTAGTGTTATACAGTGTTGGTATTGCTACCAGGTGTGTGACACAGTGTGGTGCAATAGCACCTAGTGTAGTGTTATACAGTGTTGGTATTGCTACTAGTGGAGTGACACAGTGAGGTGCAATAGCACCTAGTGTAGTGTTATACAGTGTTGGTATTGCTACTTGTGGAGTGACACAGTGAGGTGCAATAGCACCTAGTGTAGTGTTATACAGTGTTGGTATTGCTACTAGTGGAGTGACTCAGTGTGGTGCAATAGCACCTAGTGTAGTGTTATACAGTGTTGGTATTGCTACCAGTGGAGTGACACAGTGTGGTGCAATAGCACCTAGTGTAGTGTTATACAGTGTTGGTATTGCTACTAGTGGAGTGACACAGTGTGGTGCAATAGCACCTAGTGTAGTGTTATACAGTGTTGGTATTGCTACTAGTGGAGTGTCACAGTGTGGTGCAATAGCACCTAGTGTAGTGTTATACAGTGTTGGTATTGCTACTAGTGGAGTGACTCAGTGTGGTGCAATAGCACCTAGTGTAGTGTTATACAGTGTTGGTATTGCTACTAGTGGAGTGACTCAGTGTGGTGCAATAGCACCTAGTGTAGTGTTATACAGTGTTGGTATTGCTACTAGTGGAGTGTTACAGTGTGGTGCAATAGCACCTAGTGTAGTGTTATACAGTGTTGGTATTGCTACTAGTGGAGTGACACAGTGTGGTGCAATAGCACCTAGTGTAGTGTTATACAGTGTTGGTATTGCTACTAGTGGAGTGACACAGTGTGGTGCAATAGCACCTAGTGTAGTGTTATACAGTGTTGGTATTGCTACTAGTGGAGTGTCACAGTGTGGTGCAATAGCACCTAGTGTAGTGTTATACAGTGTTGGTATTGCTACTAGTGGAGTGACACAGTGTGGTGCAATAGCACCTAGTGTAGTGTTATACAGTGTTACAGTGAGGTGCAATAGCACCTAGTGTAGTGTTATACAGTGTTGGTATTGCTACTAGTGGAGTGACTCAGTGTGGTGCAATAGCACCTAGTGTAGTGTTATACAGTGTTGGTATTGCTACTAGTGGAGTGTTACAGTGTGGTGCAATAGCACCTAGTGTAGTGTTATACAGTGTTGGTATTGCTACTAGTGGAGTGACACAGTGTGGTGCAATAGCACCTAGTGTAGTGTTATACAGTGTTGGTATTGCTACTAGTGGAGTGTCACAGTGTGGTGCAATAGCACCTAGTGTAGTGTTATACAGTGTTGGTATTGCTACTAGTGGAGTGTCACAGTGTGGTGCAATAGCACCTAGTGTAGTGTTATACAGTGTTGGTATTGCTACTAGTGGAGTGACACAGTGTGGTGCAATAGCACCTAGTGTAGTGTTATACAGTGTTGGTATTGCTACTAGTGGAGTGACACAGTGAGGTGCAATAGCACATAGTGTAGTGTTATACAGTGTTACAGTGTGGTGCAATAGCACCTAGTGTAGTGTTATACAGTGTTGGTATTGCTACTAGTGGAGTGTCACAGTGTGGTGCAATAGCACCTAGTGTAGTGTTATACAGTGTTGGTATTGCTACTAGTGGAGTGTCACAGTGTGGTGCAATAGCACCTAGTGTAGTGTTATACAGTGTTGGTATTGCTACTAGTGGAGTGTCACAGTGTGGTGCAATAGCACATAGTGTAGTGTTATACAGTGTTGGTATTGCTACTAGTGGAGTGTCACAGTGTGGTGCAATAGCACATAGTGTAGTGTTATACAGTGTTGGTATTGCTACTAGTGGAGTGTTACAGTGTGGTGCAGTAGCACCTCGAGTAGTGTTATACAGTGTTGGTATTGCTACTAGTGGAGTGTCACAGTGTGGTGCAATAGCACCTAGTGTAGTGTTATACAGTGTTGGTATTGCTACCAGTGGAGTGACACAGTGTGGTGCAATAGCACCTAGTGTAGTGTTATACAGTGTTGGTATTGCTACTAGTGGAGTGACACAGTGAGGTGCAATAGCACCTAGTGTAGTGTTATACAGTGTTACAGTGTGGTGCAATAGCACCTAGTGTAGTGTTATACAGTGTTGGTATTGCTACCAGGTGTGTGACACAGTGTGGTGCAATAGCACCTAGTGTAGTGTTATACAGTGTTACAGTGTGGTGCAATAGCACCTAGTGTAGTGTTATACAGTGTTGGTATTGCTACCAGGTGAGTGTTACAGTGTGGTGCAATAGCACCTAGTGTAGTGTTATACAGTGTTGGTATTGCTACTACTGGAGTGACTCAGTGTGGTGCAATAGCACCTAGTGTAGTGTTATACAGTGTTGGTATTGCTACTAGTGGAGTGTTACAGTGTGGTGCAATAGCACCTAGTGTAGTGTTATACAGTGTTGGTATTGCTACTAGTGGAGTGACACAGTGTGGTGCAATAGCACCTAGTGTAGTGTTATACAGTGTTGGTATTGCTACTAGTGGAGTGACACAGTGTGGTGCAATAGCACCTAGTGTAGTGTTGTACAGTGTTGGTATTGCTACCAGGTGTGTGACACAGTGTGGTGCAATAGCACATAGTGTAGTGTTATGCATTGTTACAGTATATATATATAGTATGATCAAGTAGGGAGTGATAGAGGAGTAACACCTCTTTAAAAAACCTTGGTCCAGCTGGCCCGGCTGGTAGTACCTTGTTAGGGTCCCTTGCCAGGGTTACGGTGAAGTCCTCAACGGTACCTGCAGTGAAAGAGGTGAACTCTGGCACAGTGTGGTTGGCGGAAGGGGCAGCCTATTGCTCAGGTTTAATAGGGCAAACTATTGTCCATAGTTATGATGGGCAGGTTTTGGCCCAACGGCAAAATGAGCGGATGAGGAGCCAATCACTCTCATGGCTCCCAACGGTCATAGAGGCGGAAGAGGCCATGCCAGACGGACTGGCTGTAAAGGCGCACCTCAGTAGTACTTGAGTATGCGGCAGTACGTTGCAGTCTCTGTGTTCGGTCCTGCATGTCTCATTCTTTGTGAGCCGCAGGATAAGGCTCAGAGATCATAGTGTGTGGGTCTCATCCTGGCAAGCTGAGATCCACCCTAAACAAATTCACGCCAGTGGCACTTCTTCCGAACGTCACTTTTCAAAGTCCAACGGCGATGGGATATGGACGGTGGGGGCAGGTTATGGGTGTAACTGGAAGCCCCTAGTTCGGACCTGCACGTTGGCAGCAGATGTGTGATGGTCGTCTTCCGGAGACTCTGTGACTACTCAGGAATTCGGTCCTGCATCTGTGTTCGGGCAGGCCTATTTAGGATCACCGCTGCCCACCCCACATGGGGAAGGCCCTAGAAAAGGTGGGCTAAACATCGGAAGTCACAATCTTGGTCCGGCTGGGCAACCGCACTCAGCAGGTCACTCCTCATGCGGTCGAAACTCAAAAACAGTAAAGAATCACAATTTGATTATTGGATCATGGAACATCAGAACCTTGCTTGATTTTGACAATAACATTAGACCTGAGAGAAGGTCAGCTCTCGTAACCCATGAGTTATCAAGACTCAACGTTGACATTGCTGCTCTCAGTGAAACTAGGCTGTCTGCTGAAGGCAAGATTACTGAATCTGGAACAGGATATACCATCTTCTGGAAAGGAAAGGATGAGGGTGAATGTCGTATTCATGGTGTGGGCTTCGCTGTGAAGACCAAACTGGTAAATTATCACCAACTTACGCCCATTGCAATCAGCGAAAGGCTCATGACTCTCCGCATACCACTCTCAGGAGGTTCCTTTATGACACTCATCTCTGCCTATGCTCCTACCTTAGATTCTGATGATGAAGTAAAGGCTCAGTTCTATAATCAGCTAAGTGAAATCATCTCCAAGGTACCATCTGCGGATAAACTCTTGCTCCTCGGTGACTTCAATGCCAGAGTTGGGAAAGATCACAGGCTATGGAATAATGTGATGGGCAAACAGGGACTTGGAAAATGTAATCCCAATGGACTGTTGCTTCTTGGTCTTTGTGCAGAACACGAACTTTTCATTACCAACACGCAGTTCCGGCTACCTGACCGCTTCAAAACCACGTGGATGCATCCTCGTTCCAAACATTGGCACATTCTTGATTATATCATTACCCGGCAATGTGATAAGAAGGACACTCTTATTACCAGAACAGCAAGGAATATAGACGATTGTTGGACAGATCATAAACTACTTATATGTAAGCTCAGGATATCCATCAGACCTAAACCACCTAGGAACATCAAAAATTTGCCAAGAAAGAAGTTTAATACATCCAAACTTCAGGATGAATCCATGTACAAACATTTTGGAAACAGGATCGTCACCCAGTTATCAGAAAACCCAGTAACAAATGATATTCAGCAAGAATGGGCCACATTACAGAAGATTATCACACAGTCAGCTGAGGAAACCATTGGTTTTATAGTGCGGAAAAGACAAGACTGGTTTGATGACAACAATGAGGAAATTCTGTCTCTCATCAATGCCAAAAGGAATGCCTATCTTGCCCATCTTCAAGACCCAACTTCCAACACAAAGAGAGATAAACTACTGGAACTCAAGGGTAAATGCCAGACGCAGATAAGGCAGATTAAAAATACTTGGTGGCAACAGAAGGCTCAGGAACTGCAGAGACTATCGGATGCTCGAGACTTGAGGAACTTCTATGCAGTACTCAAGGAAATATATGGACCATCTCGCTCATCATCAGGTACACTGAAAAGCGCTGATAATTCTACTACCTTTACTGATAGTCAAGAAATCTTGGAACGCTGGAAGGAGCACTTCTCCAATCTCCTAAATCGTCCATCAGAAGCTGCTGAAGACTTCCTCTGTGATGTGCCGCAACAACCTGAACAACTGTGGTTGGCAGTACCTCCTACTTATCATGAATTCAGTGCAGCTCTCACCCAATTGAAACCCAGAAAAGCACCTGGCTCAGATAACATCCCTCTGGAACTAATTCAAGCCGGAGGTCATTCCCTCAAAACAAGAATTTTCATCCTTATCCTCAGAATATGGGAATCAAGAAAGGTACCTGGAGACCTAAAGAATGCCACTATCGTCACTATCTTTAAAAAGGGTGATCGCAGTGTTTGTGGCAACTACCGTGGTATATCACTGCTATCAATTGTGGGGAAGATTCTTGCAAGAATTCTACTTAACCGCCTCAAGGTTATCTCCGAGAGGATCCTCCCAGAGTCACAATGCGGATTTAGAACTTCCAGAAGCACAATTGACTTGATTTTCTGTGTGAGACAGCTACAAGAAAAATGTAGAGAACAACAGAATCCACTCTTCTTAGTCTTTTATGACTTGGAAAAGGCATTTGATTCGGTTCCAAGACCAGCCATGTGGGCAGTGCTGAAGCGGTTTGGTTGCCCTCAGCGTTTTGTAGATCTAATCAAAGCTCTCCATGATGGCATGACAGGTCAGGTTTGCCATCAGAATAAGATGTCCGATGAATTTCCCATTACCCATGGACTGAAACAAGGATGTGTACTGGCTCCAACGCTTTTTGCGCTGTACTTGGCTGCAATGCTTTATGATTCACCCACAAACATCCCAGGTGTGGAGGTCAAGTATCGTTTTGATGGAGGGCTTTTCAACCTAACTCGTCTCCGCTCCTTGAGGAAAACTCAGGTTACTAAGGTTACTAACATGTTGTATGCAGATGATGCTGCGTCACCAACTCTCACACCAGAAGAGCTGCAAGAGTCAGTTAACTGTTACAAAAGTGCATGTGATCGCTTTGGTCTTACCATAAATGTCAATAAGACTAAAGTCTTGGCACAACCTTCACCAGGCGCACCTCTTCCTCAGTTCAATATCTCCATTTCAAATTTGCCATTAGAACAGGTTGACCACTTCTCGTACCTGGGCAGTACCATTTCTGTGAGCTGTACCTGTGAGCAGGATGTGGATAAGAGAATTGGCGCAGCCCATGCAGCATATGGACGATTAGCGCACCGGGTCTTCATGAATAAAGATCTATCAATGAGTACAAAGCTTATGGTGTACAAAGCAGTAGTCATTTCTACATTGTTGTATGGCTGTGAAACGTGGACCCTTTACCGACGTGATCTTAGGAAGCTTGAGCGTTTCCACCTACAAAAACTTCGATCAATCCTGAGGATTAAATGGGAAGACCGCATTACCAATATTGCTGTTCTGGAAAAGGCTCAAATCAACAGCATAGAATCATCCATAATAGGTCACCAATTTAGATGGATTGGTCATGTCCATCGGATGGATGATGTGAGATTACCTCGTCAAATGCTATATGGTGAGTTATGCTATGGCACCAGACCTCATGGTGGTCCTAAGAGGCGCTACAAGGACCAATTTAAGCAGACCCTGAAATTGACAGGTCTTGATTCACAAACCTGGGACATGCTGGCTGAAAACCGCTCAACTTGGCGCCGTACCATCTCGGATACTGTAAAAACGTTTGAAAGGGATCGACGCATACATGAAGAGGCCAAGCGTCAAGCTAGGAAACTTCGAGCAGCCCAACCACGTCCTCCTCCAGCAATACTATGCGACTTGTGTGGTCGCTTGTTCCATGCCAGGATTGGACTCTTTAGTCACCGTAAACACATCCACAAACTGGACTGAAGGAAGAAGATTTATACTCGGATTCGAGTTAAAGCCGATGATGAGGTACATACCGTACATACAGCCAGGAAAGTGAGTAGGTAAGTAAGTCAGGTCCAGTAAGTAAGTAAGTCAAGTCCAGTCGTCGTCAGCTGTAACTCGATTCCGAGTACACATACTTCTTCCTGCATAGAACTTTTCACACCAGCTTGTGGATGTGTTTCTGATGACTAAACAGGCCAATCCAGGCATAAAACATGCACCCACATAAATTGCACTCAATAGTCGGGGGGAGGGCGGGGTTGTAATTGACGGAGCTTTCTTGCTCGTCGCTTGGCCCCTTCATGTCTGCGACGTTCTTCCTCAAAGAAGTTGACAGCCGTCGATGTAGTGTTCCGCCACAGTAAACGGTCCTGTAAGTTAAGTCAGTCAGGTCCAGTTAGTGAGTGAGTGAGTGAGTGAGTGAGTGAGTGAGTGAGTGAGTGAGTGAGTAAGTAAGTGAGTGAGTGAGTAAGTCAGTAAGTGAGTGAGTAAGTAAGCAAGCGAATGAGTAAGTGAGTAAGTAAGTGAGTGAGTGAGTAAGTGAGTGAGTAAGTAAGAAAGTCAGGTCCAGTAAGTAAGTAAGTAAGTAAGTCAGGTCCAGTAAGTGAGTAAGTAAGTCAGGTCCAGTAAGTGAGGGAGTGAGTGAGTAAGTAAGCGAATGAGTAAGTGAGTAAGTAAGCAAGTGAGTGAGTCAGTAAGTAAGTGAGTGAGTGAGTGAGTAAGCAAGTGAGTAAGTCAGTAAGTGAGTGAGTATGTGAATGAGTGAGTGAGTAAGTAAGTCAGTAAGTGAGTGAGTAAGTGAGTGACTAAGTAAGTGAGTGAGTGAGTAAGTGAGTGAGTAAGTCAGTAAGTGAATGAGTAAGTCAGTGAGTGAGTGAGTGAGTGAGTAAGCAAGCGAATGAGTGAGTGAGTAAGTAAGTAAGTGAGTGAGTGAGTGAGTAAGTCAGTAAGTGAGTGAGCGAATGAGTAAGTCAGTGAGTGAGTGAATGAGTAAGTCAGTAAGTGAATGAATGAGTACGTGAGTAAGTCAGTAAGTGAGTGAATGAGTAAGTGAGTGAGTGAGTAAGTAAGTAAGTAAGCAAGCAAGCGAATGAGTAAGTGAGTAAGTAAGCAAGTGAGTGAGTGAGTAAGTAAGTAAGTAAGCAAGCAAGCGAATGAGTAAGTGAGTAAGTAAGCAAGTGAGTGAGTGAGTAAGTAAGTAAGTGAGTAAGTAAGTAAGCAAGCAAGCAAGCGAAAAGTAAGTGAGTGAGTAAGCAAGTGAGTAAGTAAGTGAGTGAGTAAGTGAGTGAGTGAGTGAGTAAGTAAGCGAGCAAGTAAGTGAGTAAGTATGTAAGTGAGTAAGTAAGCAAGAAAGAAAGAAAGAAAGAAAGAAAGAAAGAAAGGAAGAAAGAAAGCACAGCAGACAGAAGTTCGCAGGCCTTCACGAGATAATGCTACAAGAACTCACTTCTCCTTGAGCTGCTTCTCCTGACGAACTCTGCGGATGTGCTCCTCCACCTTGTTCTTCTGCTGCCGGAGCCAACATATCCGTTGCAGGACAAACCATTCGTCGGAATCCTTCTTTATGACCACGGCCTTTTTGGATCCTGCCAACATTGATAGGTTCGGAGGTAATAGTGGGGGAGTGGGTGCTCTTTTCCTGTTCGTTACACTCGCCACTCTCTTAACGACAGTCGTAGAGTGTCCTCTTGTGGGGGCAGTGATGGGGGGCTTCTGACTCGCTGAGGCCACTGCACGTCGCTTCAGAAGAGGCATGTCGTCCAGGATACTTTCTGATGTGCCAATCCCAGAACTGGTGATTTCATTAACCACTAAAACATAGGCAAGAGTTTGAGGTTTTTAGCATTTCTCATTGTGCTTACCAAATTTAGCATTTTGTAGCATCTACTTAGCATGTTGTTGCACATGGGAATTTTGTACAATATTAAGGTAAATGTACTGGTATTCATCACTGAGCCAACAGTCATCACTCTCGTACGTAAGAACAAATCATGAAAGTAGAATACAGGCAGCCAAAATGAAATTCCTGAAGAGTATGGTACAGAAGATTAGAAGAGATATACTTTTATTGATCTTGAAAACGCCTATGATAGCATCCCTAGAACAAAAGTTTGGGAAAGCTTAACAAATAGGGGGATAGGCAAGGAACTGAGAGACATGGTAAAAGGAATGTGCATTGAGTGCTACAGTAGTGTGAAGACTAGAGGCGGGACATCAGAATGGTTTAAAATTACACTGGACTAAAGCAAGGAAGTGTGTTGTCACCATTATTGTTCGTAATGGTGATGGATGACATCAAGAAGGCAGCAATGAAAGAATATAGTAGGGCAAAGATGAAGGTAATGTTGTTTGCAGACGACGTTGTGATCTGGGGTGAGGATGAGATGGTGGTACAAGAACAGTTAGACGTAATAAATTAAAAGACTGAGCACTGGGGATTGAAGATAAATGTGGAGAAGAGTAAAACAGTGGTGATGAGTAGAGATAAGAAAGAAGGAAAAGGAGTAATCAAAGTAGGAGATAAGGAATTGGAAGTAGTGAAACACTTCAAATACTTGGGAAGTAAACTGACTGAAGATGGAAGACTAGATTTGGAAATTAGCAGAAGATAGAATACAACTCGGGAGTGCTTTCTACCAACAGGTACGGGGACTAGTATGGAACAAGGATATACCAATTAAGGCTAAAGAAGTTATGTACAAAGCATATTATGTTCCTATAATGACATATGCAGCAGAAACTTGGACAATGACTAAGAGGGATGAGAGCAGAGTACAAGCAGCTAAGATGAGATTCCTGAGAAGAATGGTCCAGAAAACGAGGAGGGACAGAGTGAGAAATGAAGATAAACGGAAAGAACTGGGAGTACAGGAACTAAATGACAAACTGGAGCAAAACAGATTGAGATGGTTTGGACATGTCAAACGGATGAATGAAGTAAGGCTACCAAGACGAGCACTGGAACGACGGATGACAGGGAAGAGGACGAGGAAGACCAAGAATGCGTTGGATGGACTCGGTGGAGAATAGTATTAGAAAACGGAACCTGGATTGGAACACTGTGTCGGAAGAGGAATGGTGGAACGACGGAACAAAATGGAGAGGAACCATATTTGCCCCCACCCAGTGTCAACTGGAAAAGGGGAAATGAAGATGATGATGAGAGTGAAAGGAAGTGAATGCACAGAAGCTGAATGATAAGTGGGAGCAGAACAGATCGAGATGGTATGGACATGTGAAAAGGGATGAACGATGAAAGAATGCTAAAACAAGTGATGGAGAGATGGATGACTGGAAAGAGAGGTCGAGGAAGACCTAGAGTACGGTGGATGGATTTGGTGAAGGACAGTGTGAGAGAACGGTACCTGGAGTGGAGTTCAATGGTTGAGGAAGGAGGGTGAGTGGAGGGGTGTTATATTTGCTCCGACCCGTCCCAAGCTGGAAAACGGAAATTGATGATCATGATGATTGACAAACGGTTGGTTGGTTCCTTAGTTTAGGGGCTGCCACAACGTGGTCATGTAACCCCGTGTATTTTCGATGTGTGTAGAATTTGTCTGATAACCGGTGTTAATTGTGATGGCTGTGTGTTATCTGTGATTCGGGTAGAAAGACAGCAGACGATTAATTTTTTCAAGTAGTTCCTACTTTTGCTACCATATGCTACTGTCCACGAAAACTAGCTGCGGACGTGGCTACTAAATGCAATCGCAGTCAGCATCTGGCGGCGAACATTGGAACTAATATAGTGTTATCAAACTAACCTACAAATTTTAGCTTCCACTAGAGTAGTTAGTGGAAGGTTCTTTTTCATGCCATATATCTATGACATGGGACCTCCGGCTATACTTCCCCTCAGAAGGAAGGCATAATACAGTAATAAAATTGGGTAAGAAGTTCCGCCTAGTCAATACCCTTTGAATTATTTGTAATTATTCCAATCACTTGGTACATGTTTCGGGGCTAATATCTGCTCCCTTCATTGGCCATATTATGTGAAAAAACTAACACACATAAAAGACATAAATATTTTCACAACTGAGCGGCTTCGGTGGCGTAGTTGGTAGCATGCTGAGCTTCTATGCCCAAGGTCGCGGGTTCAAACCCGCCGAAGTCGTATTTTTTAAGAGCGTTAAAAATCCCACAGTATGCCTTCCTTCGGAAGGGAAGTAAGGCAGGCGGTCCCATGTCATAGATTTATGGCATAAAAAGAACCTTCCACTAATTACACCTGTGTGAAGCTAATTATAGGTTATCTTTGAGTAACGCTCTTAGGTTCCAACGTTCGTCGCCAGGAGCCGACTGCCGTGGCATCTAGTAACAACGTGCAAAACTAGTTGCTAACAAACTAATTAATAATTTCCGTCCTTTTCAATACAATGTTTTGATTATCTATTTAACCAATTAGGTACATGTTTCGAACAAGAATATATTCAATACGGACCTAAAAATGGAGAATAATGCTCTAACAAAACTAGTTGGTCGTTGATGGTGGCGTTTGGTAGCAAAAGTTGGACTACTTGAAAATCCAATGTATGCAGTCCTTACTTGAATTAAAAACAGATAACACACACTAATACAGCCATCACAATTAACACCGGTTATCAGACAGATGCTACATACACCAAAGTACACGGGGCTACATGTCCTTGTCGTCGCAACCCCTAAACTGAGAAACCAACCCACCATTTACACAAACTAAAATTTAAAAATATATTAAAAATCTCTATAAAATACATCACGGCACTCAGAACTCAAACTTTGAACAAATGAATACCATAATTTGCATCACCATAGAGACTACGAAAGAGCAGGTAAGTCTACTTTCACATAACATCACTTCAAACAGATGGAATGTGAAACTAATCAGCGCGTATGTAGCGACAGACCATTTAGTCAATAGCACTACCACAGGGTAGAATTGGTGACGAACCTTTTCTCAATAGCACTCCCACATTGTAGAAATGGTGACTAACAGTTGTGTCAATAGCACCACCGTGTGGTAGAATAGGTGACGAACAGTTTTGCCAATAGCACCAGCGTGTGGTAGAATTGGTGACGAACAGTTGTGACAATAGCAGTACCGTGTGGTAGAATTGGTGACAAAGAGTTGTGCCAATAGCAGTACCGTGTGGTAGAATTGGTGACGAACAGTTGTGTCAGTAGCACCACTGTGTGGTAGAATTAGTGACGAACAGTTGTGACAATAGCACCAGCGTGTGGTAGAATTGGTGACGAACAGTTGTGTCAATAGCACCACCGTATGGTAGAATTGGGGACGAACAGTTGTGTCAATAGCACCAGCGTGTGGTAGAATTGGTGACGAACAGTTGTGTCAATAGCACCACTGTATGGTAGAATTGGTGACGAACAGTTTTGGCAATAGCACCAGCGTGTGGTAGAATTGGTGACGAATAGTTGTGTCAATAGCACCAGAGAGTGGAAGAATTGGTGATGAACAGTTGTGTCAATAGCAACACTGTGTGGTAGAATTGAAGATGAATAGTTGTGTCAATAGCACCAACGTGTGGTAGAATTGGGGACGAACAGTTGTGTCAATAGCACCACTGTGTGGTAGAATTGGTGACAAACTGTATTGTCAATATCTCCAGCGAATGGTAGAATTGAGGACGAACTGCTGTGTCAATAGCACTAGCGCGTGGTAGAATTGGTGATGAAAAGTTGTGGCAATAGCACCACCATGTGGTAGAATTGAGGACGAACTGTTGTGTCAATAGCACCACTGTGTGGTAGAATTGGTGACAAACTGTAGTGTCAATAGCACCAGCATGTGGTAGAATTGGTGATGGACAGTTGTGTCAATAGCACCAGCGTGCGGTAGAATTGGTGACGAACAGTTGTGTCAATAGCACCACTGTGTGGTAGAATTGGTGTCGAACAGTTGCGTCAATAGCACCACTGTGTGGTAGAATTGGTGATGAACTGTTGTGTCAATAGCACCACTGTGTGGTAGAATTGGTGATGAACTGTTGTGTCAATAGCACCACCGGGTGGTAGAATTGGGGACGAACAGTTGTGTCAATAGCACCAGCGAGTGGTAGAATTGGTGATGAACAGTTGTGTCAATAGCAACACTGTGTGGTAGAATTGGTGAGGAATAGTTGTGTCAATAGCACAAACGTGTGGTAGAATTGGTGATGAACTTTTGTGTCAATAGCACCACCGTGTGGTAGAATTGGGGACGAACAGTTGTGTCAATAGCACCAGCGAGTGGTAGAATTAATGATGAACTGTTCTGTCAATAGCACCACTGTGTGGTAGAATTGGGGACGAACAGTTGTGGCAATAGCACCACTGTGTGGTAGAATTGGGGACGAACAGTTGTGGCAATAGCACCACTGTGTGGTAGAATTGGTGACAAACAGTTGTGGCAATAGCACCACTGTGTGGTAGAATTGGTGACAAACTCTTGTGTCAATAGCACCAGCGTGTGGTAGAATTGAGGACGAACAGTTGGGTCAATAGCACCACTGTGTGGTAGAATTGGTGACAAACAGTTGTGTCAATAGCACAACTGTGTGGTAGAATTGGTGACAAACAGTTGTGTCAATAGCACCACTGTGTGGTAGAATTGGGGCGAACAGTTGTGTCAATAGCACCACTGTGTGGTAGAATTGGGGACGAACAGTTGTGTCAATAGCACCACTGTGTGGTAAAATTGGTGACGAACTGTTGTGTCAATGGCAGCAGGATGTGGTAGAATTTGTGATGAGCAGTTGTGTCAATTGCACCACTGTTTGGTAGAATTGGGGACGAACAGTTGTGTCAATAGCACCACTGTATGGTAGAATTGGTGACAAACTGTTGTGTCAATAGCACCACTGTGTGGTAGAATTGGGGACGAACAGTTATGTCAATAGCACCACTGTGTGGTAGAATTGGTGATGAACAGTTGTGTCAATAGCACCAGCGTGTGGTAGAATTGGGGACGAACAGTTGTGGCAATAGCACCAACGTGTGGTAGAATTGGTGACAATCTATTGTGTCAATAGCACCAGCGTGTGGTAGAATCGGTGACGAACAGTTGTGTCAATAGGACCACTGTATGGTAGAATTGGGGACGAACAGTTGTTAGAAACCATCCCGGCATTTATCTGATATATAAGTGGGAAACCACTTCGAGGATGGCTGAGATGGGGATCGAACCCACCTTCTCTCAGTTTTGCCTCACGAGGCTGAGTGAACCCCGTTCCAGTGCTCAGACCAAAATTGTGTCAATAGCACCACTGTGTGGTAGAATTGGGGACGAACAGTTGTGTCAATAGTACCACTGTGTGGTAGAATTGGGGACGAACAGTTGTGTCAATAGCACCACTGTGTGGTAGAATTGGGGACGAACAGTTGTGGCAATAGCACCACTGTGTGGTAGAATTGGGGACGAACAGTTGTGGCAATAGCACCACTGTGTGGTAGAATTGGTGACCAACAGTTGAGGCAATAGCACCACTGTGTGGTAGAATTGGTGACAAACTATTGTGTCAATAGCACCAGCGTGTGGTAGAATTGAGGACGAACAGTAGTGTCAATAGCACCACTGTGTGGTAGAATTGGTGACGAATAGTTGTGTCAATAGCACCAGCGTGTGGTAGAATTGAGGATGAACTGTTGTGTCAATAGCATCACTGTGTGGTAGATTTGGGGACGAACAGTTGTGTCAATAGTACCACTGTGTGGTAGAATTGGGGACGAACAGTTGTGTCAATAGCACCACTGTGTGGTAGAATTGGGGACGAACAGTTGTGGCAATAGCACCACTGTGTGGTAGAATTGGTGACGAACAGTTGAGGCAATAGCACCACTGTGTGGTAGAATTGGTGACAAACTATTGTGTCAATAGCACCAGCGTGTGGTAGAATTGGTGACGAACAGTTGTGTCAATAGCACCACTGTGTGGTAGAATTGGGGACGAACAGTTGTGTCAATAGCACCACTGTGTGGTAGAATTGGGGACGAACAGTTGTGTCAATAGCACCACTGTGTGGAAGAATTGGTGACGAACTGTTGTGTCAATAGCAGCAGCATGTGGTAGAATTGGTGATGAAGAGTTGTATCAATAGCACCACTGTTTGGTAGAATTGGGGACGAACAGTTGTGTCAATAGCACCACTGTGTGGTAGAATTGGTGACAAACTGTTGTGTCAATAGCACCACTGTGTGGTAGAATTGGGGACGAACAGTTGTGTCAATAGCACCACTGTGTGGTAGAATTGGTGATGAACTGTTGTGTCAATAGCACCAGCGTGTGGTAGAATTGGGGACAAACTGTTGTGTCAATAGCACTACTGTGTAGTAGAACTGGTGACAAACAGTTGTGTCAATAGCACCACTGTGTGGTAGAATTGGTGATGAACTGTTGTGTCAATAGCACCACTGTGTGGTAGAATTGGTGATGAACTGTTATGTCAATAGCACCAGCGTGTGGTAGAACTGGTGACAAACAGTTGTGTCAATAGCACCACTGTGTGGTAGAATTGGGGACAAACTGTTGTGTCAATGGCACCACCTTGTGGTAGAATTGGTGATGAACTGTTATGTCAATAGCACCAGCGTGTGGTAGAATTGGGGACGAACTGTTGTGTCAATAGCACCAGCGTGTGGTAGAATTGGTGAGGAACAGTTGTGTCAATAGCACCAGCGTGTGGTAGAATTGGTGATGAACTGTTGTGTGAATAGCACCAGCGTATGGTAGAATTGGGGACGAACTGTTGTGTCAATAGCACCAGCGTGTGGTAGAATTGGTGAAGAACAGTTGTGTCTATAGCACCACCGTGTGGTAGAATTGGGGATGAACTGTTGTGTCAATAGCACCAGCGTGTGGTAGAATTGGTGATGAACTGTTGTGTCAATAGCACCAGCGAGTGGTAGAATTGGTGATGAACAGTTTTGTCAATAGCACCACTGTGTGGTAGAATTGGGGACGAACAGTTGTGTCAATAGCACCAGCGTGTGGTGGAATTGGTGATGAACTGTTGTGTCAATAGCACCAGTGTGTGGTAGAATTGGTGACGAACCTTTTCTCAATAGCACTACCACATGGTAGAATTGGTGACGAACAGTTGTGAATAGCACCAACGTGCGGAAGAATTGGTGGCAAACAGTTGTGTCAATAGCACCAGCGTGTGGTAGAATTGGTGACGATCAGTTGTGTCAATAGCACCACTGTATTCTGTCTTCCAGTTTTCACCTTCTGCTCCGGCTTCTTGCTGCTCTGGTCCATTGTAGGCCTCCCAACTCAGAATCGAAGTCGGACCATCTCCACCTCGGTCTCCCTCTCTGACGCTATCCCACATGGTAGTCTTGTTTGTCTCGCATCCTTGCAATGTGACCTCCCCATTGCCAGTTCTGTCTGCTGACTTTTCTGTAATATCCGTTATGGCTGACAGTTTTAACAGTTGTTTATTTGAGATTCTATCTTTCCTTGTTATTCCCCATATCTTATGTTCCGTCTTTAGCACACTTGTAGAGAATTCATCTTCTGCTCGTTGCTGATGACGTATAGCTACCAGTACCATACATGGACATGGATATTCCAGCAGGATAGAGAAAATGTAACACCACAATCAACGGAGACCAAGAGCAACATTAAAGTCTCTGTTGCACAATTAATTTAATCTTTCTCGAGTGCAGGTCTTGCCTGTTCAATGCGGGATGTAATTTCAATAGCATTGTTCCAGTGTTGTCCCATCTACGGTCAGGCTAACCGGTGGTATTGCTCACAACCATTACTGTAGTCTTTCTTGTGCCAATCTATCTGTTTAAACACATCATAATCCATTAAAAAGGCAGCTCTGGCTTAAAGCCACATTTGTAGCATTGCCGTCATAAAAACCAATTCTCGGAAACTAATTGTACCTAATAACTAAAGTTATATGACTCTTGTAGCCGTTACGTTCAATTTCTTACCTTCCTTCGATATCGATGGATCTTGAAAACCTCCAACACTGGTAAATGGATCCACTTGAGTGGCAGAGCTAGGAGGGGGAAAAAATACAGTATTAAAAATGTGAAATTTTAGCTGACAAAACAAGAAGTGAATAAGTATATACAGTTAAACCTCATTAACAAGTTTCTAGCTTGCCACGGTGGGTGAGTGGTTATAGTGTCGGACTACCAACCCCAAGATTGCAGGTTCGCCCCTGGTCGTGGTAAGTGATTTTTGAAGGCGACAAAAATCACGACACTCATGTCATATGTTGTTGGCATGTTAAAGAACCCATTTGAATTCAGTAGGCCGTGTTCAATGGCAAAATTAATCTCGGGATTTTCCGCCAACACAAAGTTCCTCTATTCTCTACTTGAAAGCGCTGTAGTGTCAAGGAGTTTAGATATCTAACCTCCTTGACTTTCATAGCATTCAAAGGAACGACGAAATTCGACATGCAAGCTACCCTCTGGGTGTCAATTAACAAAGCTTGCACCAGGCACCCGAGGCCATACGATATTATTATTATTAACAAGTTTCTGCAATGGACAAGATTAGAAAATGTGCCAAACAAGACAATGTACAATTGAGGCGCTGGGTGCAATAACCACTTAAGTCGACTTAAGTCGTTTTTCCGGCGAATGCATTTTTGTAATCCCCAATGTGTTCTTCATCTATCCTCCAAATATTATTTCGTTATGTCAACTCTAGATGGCAGGAGCTTGCATTATATACAGCTGTGTAGCAAGTCGTTCTTCCGGCGAACAGCTGGGCCGACTTAAGCGTTTCGAGCGCCGGTTTCGCACACGCGCGGGAATCAGTGAGTGTTGTCTTGTGACTTTTGTGTGTGGTTTTGTTATTGTTATTCTGTAAAGATGTGTGATCAGTCAGATGATAGTAAACATGAGAAGTTAAATGAAGGATCGGGTTTGGAAATTCAGAATAAAGGAAAGAAGAGATTACTTTCGCGAGACTCTTGGAAACGCGTGCAGAACAAAACCAAGAGGAATCGTGGTGATAGCTATGTGAGTTCTAGTGGCAAGAAGGTTACCAAGAAAGTATTTAGTTACACTGAAAATTGTTGCAAGAGAAACTGCCACTCATTTTTCCCCAAAGAAAATCACTGGAGAATGCAGATGCGCTTAAGCACATATTAGAGAAAGAGACTGTTATGGAAGAAAGTGAACTGCAAATTGAAATCAGTGAGGCTGAGGAAACTATTAAATGTCCATAAACTCCTGTTGTTTTATTATTATTGTTATTATTTAAATACAATTTTACTTCACTTGTTCTATCCTATCAAGGCAATGCCGGTGTATATCTATTCAATTACCGGGTGAGTTAGCCGAGGTCGTTGCGGCATGACTGTTGGCAGTCGCTCACATCCGGGAGGCGAGGAGGTTCGAATCCCCCCGCCGGCAACCTTGAAGATGGTCTTCTGTGGTTTCCCATCTTCCTTCCAGGCAAATGCCGGGGTTGGTCCCTAACTATAGGCCACAGCCGCTACCTTCCAACTCCTCGACCCTCCCATCCAACATTCCTCCCCAACGGTACTTGTAGCTCACCCATTGGGTGTCCGTCTCGAAGCAGCTACAAAAAACTGGCGAGCCGAACATGTCCTCGGACACTCCCGGCACTAAAAGCCATACGCTAAAAAAAAAAAAAAAAAAAAAAAAAAATCTATTCAATTAATCATTATTTTCTGATTGAAATTGGGTAAACAGAACCAGAGTTCATGCATGAATGTAACCATTCTAACCCTTATCTGCATATCCGTTTGCATAGATGCACTAATTACACAGGATTATAAAAAATGGCTGTGTTTGGACACCTTTTTAATTCTTTTTAGATAAAACAATTGCAGTGATACTTTCAAAAGTGCCTTATTAAAAGAATAGTTTCAAAATTATATTTTTGGTGTTAATTTTATATATACTGTATATATATTATAATTTTATTATAAAAGTATACTTATTGTGCAATACACGGTAGTTATTTTTTTCGAATTAAATTAATTTGAACGAATCTACTATCCATAAATGATAATTTAAGATGCTGATTGTCAGTCTCTGCAATAACGACTTAAGTCAATCCTTATTTAAATTAAAATATTTAAGAACTGGTAAAGTTTAAATTCACAGTGACATTGATACATCGTTACGGACTATCTTTAAATGGTGAGTATAAATCAACGTATCCATAAATGAAAAACTCAGACATTTACAGTGTTTCAAAACTCTAGGATTGATTTTCTCAAAACAGTGTTTTCAGACTTAAGTTGTTATTGCACCCATCGCCTCAATTAAGGTGTTCCTTACTCTACAGGTGAGTTTTTATTTTTTATTCAAGTGTACGTCTCGAGGGGTAACAGTGAACATTGTTGTAGATTAATGTAGTTGGGTTCATCCTGATATATTATGAAAAATGGACAGAGAAAAATCAGAGTTGTTCGGTTTGACCGATAGCTGCGTGGACCAGAAAGGTAAACTCGACAGAGACGATGCTATTATCCGGACAAGCTCAGCCTAAAATCTGAAGACTTAAAACATTATATATAATGCTCAAATTTCTGTACCTCTGGATAAGCTGAATGACATTAGAGATTTGCTACCTTATGTACCTGTACCATGTAACCAATATTCTCACCAAATACTCCAAGCTCAAACTATTCAACCAGCACAAATGATGTTGAATCTGATAAATGAGATACTTCTGTAGAAAATGAGAAATGAGTTTGATTGTATGCATTCCATTGTAATAATAATAATAATACAGTAGAACCCCTATTTAACGTTTTCCTAGGACCCGTATTTTTTTACCTTAAATTGAGGTTTCGATAGAAAGCAAACCTAACTGCAGCACTCTCTCCACATACTGTCTCGCAAGTGATCCCATAGCGTTTTTTAAACCTATCCAGCCAACCATTCAAAGTTTTGAATTCTGTAAGCACAAGTTTCCCTGATATTGTAGATGCTTTCATTTTTATCAATGCCAGATCGATTGGTAAGTTTTCAGCACGTGCTCCATTGAACCACTCCGTTAGGTTCGATTCCATTTCTTCGTACGGCGACTTTTTACCATTTTTTCTTCTCTGCTTTGCTTTTGAACCGCACTGTGTTTCTTGACCCAGAATCTTCTCCTTATTCTTCAATATTCCTGACAATGAAGACTGTGCAATTCCCAGGCGACGAGCCGTTTCACTAACAGGCACATTTGCATTTCTCTCCACTTCCCAAATCAAGTTCACTTTCTCCGCGACAGATAGAGTTTTTCTTTTTGCTGCCATAGTCAACTTCACTAAAACAATGAATGTGAGTGAGCAAACTGATATACAGCTGGATTATCCACGCAATACACAACACCACACGAACCGATGCAAACTTGCGTAAACTGACGCTATACTGTAATGCTGCTAAGAACGTACAGACTCGGACAGAGCTCGGCTGCGTGCAAGCATGCAAAGCAGCGTAAGTGTTAGCACGCTGTACATCGTTAGTCTTCGGCTGCGTCGGCTAAGTTTGAGCATGTAACGAGGAATCGATATGGAAGATGATCGTATCCAATATAAATGCTGGAGTAAATTCCTTTTCTGCCTTGAATCATCCTTCATCTCACTATTCCACCTAATATATGCCTGCAAGACTACCAAGAAGTTAGTTATTGTTGTTTTAAGAGGTGGAACTATGAGGTCATGTGCCCCTACCACCAAGAAGCTGGAAGACGACGAATGAGATGGAGAGTCCAGGTGAAGGATGATGTGACCTGAGAGGAATACAATGGGAGGAAATCCTGAACGTAAGCAGAAACGTTTTAGGAGGAGGAGGAGGAGGAGGAGGAGGAGGAGGAGGAGGAGGAGGAGGAAGAAGATGATGATGATCTGCTTGCAAGTTGCATCAGACAAACTCAAGGTCCGTGGAGAAACTGCTATGTTATCTCATATGGTCGATGAAACAATCTCTTCCTATCAGAACATAACATGCATACTACCTGATAAAATATCGTTGATAGAAAATATTTCATTGCAAATATGAGAAAAATGCTGGATGAACTTATATAGCCCACGATGATATAGCAATAATTTAAGAAAACCAACTCCAGGCACAAGTAATGATAGGAACCCTACATGTGTTAGCAATTAAAACTGGTCTATCATTTCATATTAAAAATCAAATATATATTGAATCTAGACACAATAAGGAAAAGTATTTAACGTCCGCAACACCCTTGGAATTGCACCCATCCCGACCAAAATGAGGGAGGCATGGTTACATTGGTAAGCAGATGCAGATTCTATAGTTAACCCTAGTCTAGTCGCGCGAGAATAATTACGCTATTAGTCGCGCACGGAGGAAAACTCCGGGTTTATAAAAAAATATTTTATTAGGTTTATTTTGGCAAACATATTTTAGAATCACATATTATGGCCAGAAAACAAACATGTGTTTTTCTCTGGCATATTTTCTAAATAGTTTGTTTAAAATAATAGGCCTAGTTAAATGTTTAACAACATTGCATATGGTAATTAAATTAAATCCATGAATGGTGTTGTTACCTATAACCACATCATACAAAATATGTCTTAACAAAAACAATAACGCAAGTTTAGAAAAGTAAAACTGCAAGGTCATCGGATTACAGAAATATGAAAAATGAAAATCCTATGTAATAATTTAATGTGTCTGAAAACATTATGTAGAAGTTTATAAAATAAAATATACTTGTAATAAATGTTCAAAACTGTCCAATTAGGAATAATAAATGTATACCGGTAATACAAACATAAACATATGGTTTATAGGTTTTCTTTTTTAGATATCTCTGCATAAATAATCTTACTTGTATATTCTTTCATAAAAGAAACACAACACAATCACATTTTACCTCAGGATAACTTCCGTCACTATTCACACATCACTGTTATAGTTAGTTAGTTATCGTTGTTTTAAGGGGCGTAACATCGAGGTCATCTGCCCTACACATCACTATCATCGTCATTTTGACCTTCGGCGGTGCTTGCGCAATCCCGGCAGTATGTTACTCTATGTTCTGTGCACAGGAACTTGTGACAGGATAGACAAGATACCTTCGATGAGCGGTTTTGTTTCCAAGAACAAAACGCGCAGCGTCCGCTTCCTTCTGCAGCATTTTGACAGGGTTGAGGTTCCTCTTCAATCCCAGCAAGTCCTCGTATCTTCATCTTGAGCTGACGTGGAATATTCGTTAGTGAGTGTCTCCTCTTCAAATAATCTAAACAGAGCTCTCGGGACAAATTTTTCAGGAATGTGCGCCTGTTTATCTCTTCCTTCGCGTTAACTAAGAAAATAATGTAGGCATTTATTGCTCCAATATTCATGAGAGCAAAAAAGAGTGATAATGGCCATCTCTGAGTTCGCCTCGCTACTGTGTACGTTGCTTTTAACTTGCCCAATGTATCTACTCCTCCTTTTGTGAGATTATAAAAGGTCAACATCTCCGGTTTCATTGCATCACCGGAGTCCTCATCAATGGAGTCCGAGTTGTGGAAACTAGACAAGAGAAGTACAAGTCTATTTCTTTTGGGCACGTAGGAAAGTAGAGTACTATTATCTCCAAACCCAAATAGGCTACTAAATTCCTCACGTCCCTTGCTCTCTGTAAACAAAGCGGGTATTTCTCGTTTGTTTTTTTCTCAAAGTGCCAACGACCGTCAAACGATGATCTTTCAACAAATCATTTGCAAGCGGGATTGAAGAATACCAATTATCTATGGTTACGTTGCGTCCTGGACCAGATATTGGTCGGATTAGTCGGAGAACTACCTGATATGGAGGATTGCTCACTTGGTAAGGTCCATCTGGTTGGCTTCCTAAATATACCTCCATTTTTTGAGCGTAATACGTCCGGGTATCGGCGAGAGCAAAAATCTTAATTCCATACTTGGCTGGTTTTGATTTTATATACTGCCGAAAACTACATTTCCCTCTAAATGGCTCTAACATTTCATCAATAGTCACATATTCACCTGTGCTATAATGCTCAGTGCAATGATCGTTAAATTTCTCGAAAATAAAAGTTTATCATATTGCCGTCTCTCTTCCCGCGTGTTAACATTGTCAAACCTTATGGCTCTTAACAAAAATCTCAATCTTTGCAATGACATAGTGGTTCTGAAAAAATCGACACCTGTGAAGTCCTTCGCATATAAGTCCTCTAGATTTTGGTGAGACGAGTGCAGCGCTCCGGCCATGTACAGAAGACCAAACAAAGCTTTCATCTCCGTAAAGTCTGTCTCTCGTGCGTCCCTTTCACGCTGATATTTAACTCTGTTACTCTTAATCCATATATTTGTACAATTTACCATTTCATTCACCATATAGTCGTCAAAAAAGAGATTCCAGGCTTCTAGAGCAGTTTTAGCACTTGTGGCCAGACCTCGAACACAAGGAATATGACTTCTAATTATATTGTGAGCTCTGGTTCTCACATTTTATGGTGGACAGTGGGTGTACCATATTGTATTGTTGTCCTTGCCAAGTAGATAACCCCTTCGACCTCTATTTATGTTATAAATAGGAAAAGTTTCAAGTTCGTCTGCAGACTGCTCACTTTCTGAAACGTGATCACTATTTTGTAGGATATCCTCATTAATCAGATGAACCTCCAACATCCGATTCCTCTGGAATTTCTTCAAGCAAACGTCTGATACGCTCCTCCTCACGTAGATCCATTTTTCTGCAGACAATAGATCAAAATCCCATACAGCCTTTGCGATAGTAAAGAAATCCGCTAAATATAACGTGACGAAAAGTATTCCTTAGTAGCCACACAGGGGATCCTCATCCAGGTTTAGACAATATATACTGGTTTGCAAGGAAATTAATTTAAAAATTGTTATTCTACGTAACAACATAACTTACCAACGATTAGTAAAGGTAGATCACAATAATACCACTTCACATACAAAACGAGTTCACACACAAAGTAAGAATACGACGGCACTTGTTAGTCGCGCACGGAAGAAACGCCCGGGTAATGGACAGCGGTCGCTACAGTGATACTTTCCCCGCACACAGGAAGAGTAACCTTGACGAATTCCAGACTGGGCGAGTCAAAATGAACCAGGTAGAAGGTATAAGGGTGGAAAGGGCAATCCGTGAACAAAGAAGTACTCTCCCATGCATAATAAAATGGACCCGGAGGAAATCTCCGTGCGCGACTAATTAAAGGTTAATAAGACACTTCTCCCCAAGCCTGTTGGCCAACCGAAAAGTAAATGGATGGATACCTTACGTGAGGATATGTGCATCGTAGGTCTTCGCCCTACAGATGCAGCAAATCTTAACCACTGGAGAGCGAGGTGCAGTGGTGGACCCCAAAACATAATGGGAACGTCAGGACAAAGAAGAAGGAAAAGTATTGAACAACACAACAGGGTCAGATTCATCAAGAGTTGACAAATTTAAAAACTTGGGTGACAGGATACAGTCTGATAACACAACAAGCAAGGAGAGATTGAAGAAGATGGAAATAGCCTATAAACTTAAACTCACTCCTTACAACAAAAGGTCGATATCGTTCCAAGCAAAAATCAAACACTATGCCATTGTCATTAAACCAGAGGTATTATATGAATCAGACGGGGAGTACAAGTTGAACAGGAGAAGAAAAAAGAAGAATACTTAGAAAAAATATTGGGCCCCCAAAAGATTATATTTAGATGGAGAGGAAAAATGAAGACCTTTACCAAAATATAAGAGGAAATTGACTACAATTTTATAGACACCTTTACAGAATGAACAACAACAGGCTCTCTGGTTCGTTGCTTCCTCAGTTTAGGGGCTGCGACAACACAGTCATATAGCCCCGTGTACTTTGGGTGTGTGTAGAATCCGTCTGATAACCGGTGTTAATTGTGATGGCTGTATTAGTGTGTGTTATCTGAAATTCAGGTAAGGAGTGCAATCAATTTCAAGTAGTACCCACTTTTGCTACTAATTGCCACCGTCAACAACACCTAGCTGTGAACTTGGCTACTACGTGCCCACCGCAACCTGGCGCCGAACGATGAAACTTAATAGAGCATTAATCAAATCTAACCTACACTTTTAGCTTCACACAATTATTGTAGTTAGTGGAAGGTTCCTTTACATGCCATAAATCTATGACATGGGCCTGCCGGCTTTACTTCCCCTCTGAAGGAAGGCATACTGAGGGATTTTTAACACTTAAAAATTTCGACGACTTCGGCCAGGTTCGAACCCGCGATCTTGGGCATAGAAGCTCAGCATGCTACCAACTACGCCACTGAAGCCGCAACAGGCTCTCTAAGAGGACTTTTGATTGCATATCTAAATTAAAAAACACCACAGGGTGGCTGGAAGAGATAAGATGGGAACTATACAGACAGCAGATCACAGATGGCATCATCCTTAACAGGGAGGAATTCCGGCGACAGATCAATATTCCACGGATGTTTCAAGTTTACAAGTACAACGTTGACCTAAGAGGGTGATGTCGGAGGTACGAAGACAGACAATCAGCAACGTATGAAGAAGTTTTCGGAAGAAAAGAAAACTTACCATAGCCAGTTTCTAAGTGGTCTATAATTGGCTAATTTCTTTAATAATAATAATAATAATAATAATAATAATAATAATAAACCACTCCCGAAAATACGCGGTAATAAATGAACGAACTTCCGCGAATTATCTGCAATTATGTTCTTTTAAGCCTAATGAAAACAAAGCTATTGTCTAAAATATTGAACTGTATTTTATTAACATGCAAAAAAATAATTATAAATTATAACCCTTTGCTACATTGCAATGTAAGAGACACTATACTAACGCTCGCGTCAGCTGGGACGTCATACGCTCGTTAAGGATGATTCAGGGATTTAGAGCGCAGACGCTAAGCCAAGCTTAGCGATTGATACGATCGATCATCTTCCATATCGATTCCTCGCTACATGCACGAGCGAGCTCGAACTTGCCGACCGCGGCCGAATACTAACGATGTACCGTGTGCTATAACACTCACGCCGCATGTTTGCACGTTCTTGCACGCGGCCGAGCTCTGATGCGACGTAATGCGTAAAAGACAAAATCATTGAGATTCGAGAAGACTGAAATGCGTTTCTCTACGATGTAACAGTAGGCCTACTTGCGCATACGAGCATGTTGGCATGAGTGATATAGCACAGATTACCTTTATCTTCGAAGCCAGAGTACCGGTAGGCCTACTGATGCCCACAAGGCAACTGGGCTGTACTGGCAATGGTAAGGAGGAAGACTGACAACCCTGTGACTTTTTCCAGTGGCAATGCAATCCAACTCGTACTTTAAGGACCTGGGTTTGTGCATTCTAACCAACTGTAAAAGTTGATCTCGTGTTTGCAAATTTGTATACGTGATGTTCTTCGTCAGACAAGTTACTACCGTATTTCCTCACAAAATCGTCGCCACCACGTAATCGTCGCACCCCACTTTTCAAACACTTAAATGGGTTTATAAAATTTCATAGCATAATCGCCGCATAGCTTATTCGTATTTGGGCGCCAGTCAGTTGCACATGCCGCGACTTTGTCAGAAGAAAAATATCTTGTCTTTATGCTTGCGGGCTATGAACTGTGACAAGAGCAGCAAGCTTCGTCGCTGAGCACATTCCACGAGCGTATAATCTGGCGTGATCTTGTCAGGAGAAAGTAATCTCGTCTTTATGCCTGCGGGCTATGAACTGTGACGCGAGTGGCCAGTGCACATTCCGCAAGCTTATAGGCCTGATCTGGCGTGATCTTGAGAGCAGAAAGTGATCTCATCTTTATGCCTGCGGGCTATGAACTGTGACGCGAGCGGCCAGCGCTCATTCCGTGAGCTTATAGGCCTAATCTGGCGTGATCTTGTCAGGAGAAAGTAACCTTGTCTTTATGCCTGCGGGCTATGAACTGAGACGCGAGAGGCCAGCGCACATTCCGCGAGTTTAAAGGCCTAATCTCGCGTGATCTTGTCAGGAGAAAGTAATCTCGTCTTTATGCCTGCGGACTATGAACTGTGACAAGAGCGGCCAGTTTCGTCACATAGCACAATCCGCGAGCTTATAGGCCTAATCTGGCGTGATCTCGTCAGGAGAAAGTAATCTCACCTTTATGCCTGTGGGCTATGAACCGTGACGCGAACGGCCAACTTCGTTAGCACATTCCGTGAGCTTTAACCTGTCGTGACCTTGTTAGAAGAAAGAAGCCTGAATCAGACTGCAGGCTATGACTTACGCCAGACTCACGCTACGCGAATGACTGGCCCGTGCAGCAAATAATATACAGTATATTCCTCTAAAAATATTCTTCGCATAATCGTCGCATCCTGCTTTTTCCCACGAATTTTAGGCTAAAAAAGTGCGACGATTATGCGAGGAAATACGGTATATCTGCTTTACGTTTCCTACTGTTCGCTATTTTATCCAACTGAACTGAATGGATGCTTGCATTGTCCATTACAATTACGGAATTTGGAGGGATGTTAGGGAGTAACTGTTCCGTAAACCATCTTTTAAAAAGCGTGGAATTCATGTCCGAGTAATAATCTGTAGAGCTGTTTTTTGACTTGGAGCGAAATAGTAATGTGCACTGCGAAATGAAACCAGTGGACGCCGAACCTGCGTGACAGGGAATAAGTCTAGCCCCTTTACCCACCGGACCTCTAAGTCCACCAGTCCCGTCATCCATCACCCAGCATGCCTTTCTTGTGTGATTTTGATTTATGGAAGTTTCGTCTAAATAAAATATCGTAGATTTACCCTGTCGTATGTCCTTAGAAACACGTCTCTAGCTGCAACAATATTACTGCGTTCCATTAAAATGAGGCATAATGTTATGATAGATATCGTTTAAATCGATAATCTGGTGGCAAAAACATTTGCCGGGACTGGGGTTGGAACCAGAGACCTCATGATTCGCAGACCAAGGGGCTAGCCACACAGCTATTATAACCACAGACATTTAGAGTACAAGGAAGTTACTTATTTTCACCTGCCGGTAATAATATGGAAGTAATTTTTATGCTCCATTAATATTTTGCTTTTTTTCGATAATGTTCCTGCGTGGAATTGAGTTTTAAATTAGTTATGAATACGCCTACTTGACAGTAAAGGGAATTCCTATGAAAGGCTAGCCCAGTTCCCGTATAAAATATCGATATATATTATATTGATCACTGCATTACCGCATTACTGCATTACGATTGTTAAGGTTTAAGTGCCAATTAAAAATTGTTGGTAGATCTAAGACACTAAACGCCAAATGAATATTGAAGCTTGAAATGTTGTACACCAAAGGCAATAATGAAAAATAATGCATGCAGTAGAGGGTCCAGGAATGCACTAATGTTGAAACTTGGAAGTCGATTTCCCACAAGTCCATTTTTTTCTTGCAAAAGGTATATTATCTCCGGAACTAAGAGTGCTGAAACTGTAAAAACAAGCATCTGTGTTACAGTAGAACCCCTTTTTAACGAATCTCAGGGGGATTTGATATTTCTTCCTTAGAAGGGGGTTCGAAGAAAATAGGCTATATATCACAAGAAATAATTATACCGGTACATTTATATCTTCAACTAATGTAATGTCAAGAAATAATAAATGAACATGTTAAGAAATACAAAAAGTCAAATTAACACAAGAATAACAGAAAATATTTACGAAACAGAACAGGTAACGGATTCCTTAGTGGTCCATTGGGAGCACACAGGCGTGGATTCAAGGGGGGGTCACGGGGGTCATGAAACCCCCCCCCCCCCCCCCCCAAACGGAGACCAATTTTTTTTGCAAACTCAAAAAATGAAAACACAATTACCAGACAAATAAAACTTAACGAATTTTAACTAAAAAAACAGTTTTGTTTCATTTTATTCAATACTGAATTATCTTGATTGGAATTATTATGTTGTGTTACAACTGTACATATTTACAACTTCAAACCTCTTGTATAAAAACTATTAGTTATAAAACAAAATCAACTCGTCTATTTTGTTTAGCAAACCTTGTGATTACCGAATCGACGTTTATAGTGATGTCACGATGAATGTGCAGCAATGCACGGATAGGAAACTGGGGCTTTTTTCGCACCAAAAATTTTTGCCGACGTCCAAACTGCAAGCTTGGTTGGCAATTTAAGCTGTGACTTTCTCCCTTTGTCGGTATCAACTCGACTTGCCGAAACTGTAACGTACCTTGATCCTTTTCTCGAAGCTCGATGTAAGAGTCGCAAACACGCCGTTGCAATTTGTACGAATATTTTTGGTGCGCCAAACGCATCAAATTTCTATCCATGAAGCTTGCAAAAAAATTGGTCTGGTTTTGTATGTTTGGTTATTTTGTGATTGCGTTTTTAGTGATACCATTTTTCTTAACAATTTTGATTCTCTGAACCCCCCCCCAAAGCCAAACTCTAGATCGAATCACTGACCCCCGCCAAAACCAAACTCTAGATCCGCGCCTGGAGCACAAGCTGCAGCAAGGAAAGGAGAAATAGGTATTACTGACTTGTAATTGTAACTTGAAGGAACAGAGGCTTAACATATATTAAGGATATTTGTGAAGGCAGACCATGAGAACTATGAGAATAAGCATAAGGTATTACCCTTCACTTTCTGAAGTAGTCCAGTAAAGTAGTTTGCTTCCTCTTGCCCAGATGTCTCACGGAAAGAAGTTTTCTCTCAATTTGGTTGAGAGTGTTGATGAGCTCTTCATCCACACTGAAGGAGGAGAAGTACCGGCGGACAATATCCAGTCCTTCCACTGCTGCCCCAAAAGTTGGTTCTGCTGGATCCTTTTCTTCTTCTTCCTCTTCAGTACTTTGTCTTTTTGCATCATCACAAAGGTCTCCAACATCCATCTGTGGTGGTGAGGTTAGGATATCATCATCACAAGTAACAAATTCTTCAAATATTGTGACAGTAGAATCCTTTGATACAACCCCCCAATCTTCCCCAATGTCATCAGTAGCGTCTTCTTCATTAAAAACTTCTGAAATAGCACCAAAACCTGCATGGCCAAAGCAGTTTTGAATAGTGTCCGTTGTGACTACTATCGGATTTTTTATTATGGATACTCGAGTTTAGGCCTCCATTACAACCAAACCAACAGACCTACTGAAAAACGGCTGGTACCAATATTTTCCTTGTTTAATTCTGCGTTAGACTATATAAGCCAATAATTTTCAAGTTTATTAATTATTTATTTGTGGTTGTATGAAAAATTGTCCGTGTTTTTGACGTCTTTTCTTGGAACCGCTCACTTAAAACTATATACATGGAAAACTACTTGGCTGGGGTAATGAAATTTTTATATGTGATAGGCACAAGTATTGGTAGTGCAAATCTCACGTTTCAATTTTTTTCAACTACCCGATAAAAAGATCTTATACTTTTTTCTGACGTAACGTTTTCTCGGTCCAGGATAAACGTACAGCAGGCAACTTGGACTCATTTTGAAGCTCTCATTTGTGATTATCGGAAACTATGACCTCTGTAAACGTACAGTGTGATGACTAATTTATGAAGAGTAATATTAGTGGGAGGTTTTGTGCGTTCCGGCCCGTGCAAGTAAAAGCGAGCGGACTTGTGAAATCCGGTGCAGTGTTGCCGCGTTAAGTAGCAGTCGTTGAGGCTCGCTACGAATGAACACTGCTTTAAGTTTCCTTTCAACCTTTTATTTTCTTTCCTCGTACAAATTTCATTTTCCATTACCTTTTTCAATGGCAGGTTTAAAAGTGGTTTGTCTTCCTAATTTGGAAATGTCAGACTACACAATTTTTACATGGGCTATCTGCATTATTTACATAATATCTTTACAATATGTAATTAAGTCAGTATTCTTCGTCTCAAGAATGTCTCTGTTCCGATTAATCAGAACTGCTGTCATTCATGTTAATTATGACCGGCTCGAAATGAAGGACATTTTCAGACAGGCCAGCTATCTCCCAGTAGTGGTCTTCAATTCTTTTAGCGTGTTTAATACGCTGTTTCCAGAGTTCAGGAGCAACGGTAAGCAAGGCTTCTCGGCATAAAACATTCATTGCTTCCATACTCCCACCATTTTGTAATATGTTAGCGCAAGTTCGCCCTCAGACAATGGTGGTCTCTTGAGGCATTTGGATGTGATGTGATATATAAGAAGTAAACAGGAAGACTGAAAATAGCATGTGGACATAGCCAGGTCAGTCGCATTCCATTACACAACTGCCCGGCAACGCTGCACTCGAATTCACCGGCTCATTCGCTTTTACTCACACGGACCGGAACACGCAAAACCTACCATTAATATTACTCTTCATAAATTCGCCAACATACTGTACGTTTACAGTGTTCGTAGTTTCTGATAATCACGGATGAGAGCTTCTAAATGAGGCCAAGTTTCCTGCTGTACATTTATCCTGGGCTGAGGAAACGTTACGTCAGAAAAAGTATAAGAACTTTTTATTGGGTAGTTGAAAAAAATTGAAACTTGAGATTTGCACTACCAATACTTGTGCCTATCACATATAAAAATTTCATTACCCTCAGCCAAGTAGTTTTCCATGTATATAGTTTTAAGTGAGCGGTTCCTAGAAAAGACGTCAAAAACACGGACAATTTTTCATACAACCACAAATAAATAAATAATTAATAAACTTGAAAATAATTGGCTTATATAGTCGAACGCAGAATTAAACAAGGAAAATATTGGTATAACTCGTTTATCAATAGGTCTGTTGGTTTGGTTGTAATAAAGGCCTAAACTCGAGTATCCATAATAAAAAATCCGATAGTAGTTGCCATGCTGCTACAAACATATGCATGGCTTGGAGTATGTTCAATTTCATTACCTCATTTCTTTCGAGGAAAGAAACTGCTCTTTGAACCAGGGCCTTCCTGTACTTCACTTTCACAGAATGAATAATGCCAAGGTCCAAAGGCTGCAGGTGACTGGTGCAGTTAGGAGGAAAGAAAACCACTTTGATATTCCGCAGGAAAGATGTATCTTAAGGATGAGCTGGACATCTGTCTATCACCAGCACTATCTTCCTTCCTGCCGGTCCCATCTTGGCATCCAAGTTTGTAAAAATTTTCAAAATATCTCCGATGTCATCCATGCACTTTTGTTAAAATCATATTTACATGGGAGTGTACGGGTGTTCTTGAAACATTTTGGATCCTTAAATTTTCCAATTATTAGTGGGGGTAATTTTTCACTCCCGTTGCTGTTAACACATAACAACGCTGTCAGTCTTTCTTTACTTTTTTTTGCCTCCGTGGCATTTTTCTCCGCGAACAGCGTATGTTTTGGACGGGAGCAAGTTGTAAAACACTCCCGTTTCATCGGCGTTAAAAATATCCTTAGCATCATATCCTTCAAGAAGTCGAGGCAACGTTTTCTCTTTCCAGTATACAACTGTATTGTCATTAACTTCCGCACTCTCGCCGCACATGTTTTGGAACGAAAGATTGTGCCGTTTTTTAAAGCGATCAAAACAGCCATTAGAAGCATGGAAATCGACCAAACCCAGCTTAAGTGCGATTTCTTGAGCTCTTTGTTTAAGTATGTTCCCGTCAATTGGAGCATTCTCACACCTTTTTCCCTCGAACCATTTCATTAAAATGTTTTCAAGTTCCTCGTACGGCGAAGAACGAATATTCTTCCGTATTTTTGCCCCAGAACCCCACTCAACTTCCGCGGTCGGAATAGCTTCCTTCTGTTTCATGATGCCAATTGCCCCAGAACCACACTCAACTTCTGCGGTCGGAATAGCTTCCTTCTGTTTCATGATGCCAAATAGCGTAGAGGGTGCCAAGTCATTTTTTATGCCATCTGTGACAAAGGTACTTGGCTATCCCTTTCAACATCTCTGATGATGTCGATCTTTTTCTGAAGAGTCAGCTTCTTACATTTAGCAGCCAAAATGAATGTGGTCCGCCGTAACTCGCAGTACAACTCTTATCACAGACACAAAAAACTCGTAGCACAACTTCCAACAACACAGGAACAAAAACAGAGAATGAGGCTGGTCATATTCTTCAGTCCGCGCCCCTCACGTCCGTGTGATTCTTAAGCAGTGATTGGAGCAGCGGGACAGAAGTGCCTAGCCGGTGTAAGAGCGCTGCGGCTATAGGTTAAGGCAGCTGACGTCACTGTAGACATTACCCGACTAAAACTGTCCTAACTCCCTAACGGTTGGAGATAAGTATATGCGTTCGCGGACTTTTTTGTAGAGCTTGAACAGCTCTACATTTTGTACGCATATACTTGGGGTCTATCAATGACGGTTTAGGCAGCGTAAGCCATGGAAGGCACGACTTTCTACTTATTCCGTAATTTTTTCTAGAATAAATTTTCATTTTGTAGAATATCCATAAACATTTTCAGTTATTGCTTATTGCTTTTAATCTTTCACTGTAAATCACGTGAAGTTTGCAAGAGACCTTTGGCCTAAATATTTATATTTCGTGAAGTTACCCGAGTCTCGCGGCATTTACGCATAGGCCCTACATCAGTCATGCCTCTAGGCCGTATAGCTAGTCTCAAGGTAAACCGCACTTCGTTCCCATACAGCCGTCATTCCAGTACTACCTACAGTTCAATGGGCATAAGTAACCAACAGCGTCTAGCGTGATAGTGACTGCTGCTTGCCGGTAACAGCGATTTCCAGAGGCCGTGCCAATTTATCACGGTTCTATACATTGCTGAAGGACTGAGATTACGTCAAAACGGAAGTTAATTTACATTCAAAACAAGTTTAGAAAAAAGTATCTTATCGACATATTCGTTACAACGGGATGCGCGATCGTAATTTATGTGAAATATATTCCTTAGAAGCGGACTTTTCCTTATATCTGGGTTCGTTAGAAGGGAGTTTAAATAACACTGTGCTTATGGCGATTTGGCTATGACTTACGAAAATCTTCGTTAAAAGCGGGCATGTTAAAACGGGGTTTTACTGTATTTTGAAAAATATTCATGAGAAAATTTGCAAAAAATTTTGCATTATTCTAAAAATCCATATTTTTTATACAGTACACTTTCTTTTTAAGAAAATAGTTTCAGGACTATGCCAACACATTAGTTTATAACATATCAAAAAATCAACTCTTTATCTTGTATAGTCCCTGAGAAAATGATCCTTAAAATGCCACAACTTTAACATTGTTAAGATAGGGCTTTCCGTATACCCTTAACAGTTTTCGCCCATCATGATATTTTTTGTACTTAAAGCCCATATTCCTTAAAATTCCCAGAAGTGATGACTTACTACCTTTGAAACCCACCGCATCTCTCATTTTCTGGACAAGTTTTATTGCCGTTGGCAATTGCCCATTAGCATACATATCAAAAATAATACGCTGCAACAAGTTCCGGTCAAAATTGTCTAGGTCTGTTATTGGTTCCTGGCGGCGAGGATTCTTTCCTGACGAGCGGAAAGACAAGGTCCCATTGACTGCAAGGGAAGATTTTGCCTCACTTACAATTCTCTGTATTGTCCGAGTCCCCACACCGCAAGCTGCTGCCGTGAGTTCCTGCGGTGTGGCACAACCTGTCGTTTACTTCCGTCTGCTTCAATAGCACTCAAAATGTAAACGATCGCTTCCACTGGATCTTTACATATTACGATATAATCACTGACAACACACTAGCTCAGATTCTCAAGACAGACTGACTCTGATTGGTGGGATGGAAGTGAGGCATGACGTAATGGTAGCGTTGTGTTCTGCGCACCGCCTTCCCGGCTGACTCAAGCTCTAGAGGTGTGTGGATGATAATATTAATAACTATGAAAAAAGACTGTCATCCCTTTTTGTTTCTTAGATCATTTATTTTTTCTAGATTGTATTTTTGTGAAGAAAACAGTATATGAGAACGAATATTCATCTGGATTTTCTATATAAGAGATGTGTGACTTTAAATACACACTAGCTTGACTGTGGGGAAACTTTCGAGATTTCAGTTTTCCTCACAGACAGTCAAATTCCGTACAATATTCTCCTCGCTTCCATGTCTGAAACCATAATCGTCTTTATCGACGTCTAACTACTCAATTACAGCATGTCACTTCCTTCTGCGTCTTGACATTCACCCAGGTTTTGCCTTAATGTCATCGTAGCGAGACCACCTTGCCCATTCTAAATATTGTCCTCGCAGAAGCCGGCAAATGCTTGCTTTTGTGCGAGTGTAGTAGCAGGTTGACTGCATGAAGACCAGCTGATGAGGATCCAGTAATAAACAAGCGTTGCGTAGGTTTGCGCCATCGGGAAATAATCGCTATTTACAATACGCTGTCCGCACATCTACCCTTCACAACTCATAGGCCAGTGACCTTGGAGTGTGGCTGTTAGGAAAGGGAGGGTAGGTTCTGAGTGAAAGTGCATTCCACTTTGCATTGTCTCAGCATTGAAGATAAAAGAAATTCCTTTCGGCAACATGCTCGTATGTTTTAAAGTTTGCAACATTCTGGTAGCAGTGCGCAATTAGACCTAATTTTACATCGCTAAGAAATACAGTTCAGTCTTCTCAAATCTTAATGATTTGGTCTCCACGCATCGTATCACGTTAAAATTATTTTAAACGACGGAGAGATTATCATTTCATTTAGCAGGATGATTAGTTGCTGTAAGATTTACTACTACAAAAAATACTTCCGGAGACCCGCGAATCAACCGCAAAACGAATTATCCGCACAAGAATTATCGGGAGTACATTGAAACAACAATTTTTTTAAATAATTTAAAAAACCCATTATCCCTCAGAACAGCAAAAAGATCATTATGTCCCTATCCTGACGTATGGCTCGGAGACCTGGGTTATGAAAGGAAGGGAGAAGAGCAAAATACAGGCCAGTGAGATGAGGTTCTTGAGAAGCAGTATTGGAGCTGCAAAGATGGACAGAATAAGAAATGAGAGGACCAGAGAATTAATGAAGGAGGAACCATTTCAGGATGTTATAGAGAAATCTAGACTTAGATGGTATGGACATGTAAAACGAATGGAGGAGAAGAGGATACCCAGGAGGATACACGAGACGAAGTGGGAAGGAAAGAGACCGAGAGGAAGACCGAGATACAGGTGGCTGAAAGGGGTGGAAGAAAGCGTGAAGAAGAGAGGAGAAGACTGGACAAGGGTTGAGGCTGAGAGATGGTGGGAAGACAGAAGACGTTGGAGAGGCTTGTGTTCCAAACAAACCCGGCCAGTGGCTGGAAACTGTGCATGATGATGATGATGACTATCCAAAATAAAACACATCAACTTAGGGATGCAATTTCTTCTTACACCTTGACCCCCATTTTTTTTATTTTAAAAATTGTGGGAATCCATCTTACATTTGGGTACCATATAAAGTAGATGATGATAGAATGGAGCTTTGACTACGACCCTTTCAATTTCAAGCAAGTGTCCTGGAATTGTGAATGTACTTAGTTTGTACCTTTCATGTATTTCTTCAGAAGACTGGCTGGTCTCCACTTCATCTTCATCTTCAAACACCTCTTGCTTACAGTTGACAACAGTCTCCTGGACTGCCACAAATGCTGGCTCGTACACTTCCGATTCTTCAGCACTGATGTTGGCTTCTTCCTAAAAGCATGATGGAGTGACTAATTTAAGTGTGGTCTCGTGATGATGAACTGAAAAATGTGTTCTCAAATCTTGTGGAATCAATGCCAAATCGTGTGACAGAACTTATAAAACATAAAGGAGGACATATCAGCTATTAGAAAAGAATCAAGGTATGCATTATGTGAATAAATCAAAAATATGCACTTCATTGCTATGTTTTGATTAATTAGCAAGGGTCTGTACTGTACATGACTGTTGTTGTGCAAGCCTAAGGAGCATCATTCATGGCTAATATCTGCTAATGTGCGACACTTATCAAATATATTTCCTAATAATATATTTGAGCACTTTAACTATTCTTCAACAAACATTACATTAGAAATAAAAAAAATTAAAATAAAATGTGGATGTTAATAGGTTATGGTAAATTTAGTTTCCCATGTTCAATTTCAAAGTCTGCTTATTTTGAATAATGGTGAATGACGGTAAAAAATCAAACGACTTACTATTTTCACTTGGAATGGAAGAATTATTACAGTATTTCTTATGGACATTAAGAATTATAGTATTTGTTTCTTGTGCCCATTATCAAGAAAACACCACATTTTACTCAAGGAATAAGTTGAAAGAAACCTTTATAGAAAGAGAGAGCTTCACTAGTTTAACCCGATCATACAGTACTACAAGAATTTTTGACAGCATTAACGCTACCCCATAATTATATCTAGCACTACTAAATTTTCTTTTGATACAATTTTAAGAACCCAACATACAAGTATCGCCAAATTAACATTAAACAATTTTTTAAGGACGTCCATTTTTCTAAAACTTTCATAAATACTAAACCTTTCAAGATACATTTTAGTTTGAATACAATACAAACAAATGAAATTCCCGAGGAGTATGGTACAGAAGACTAGGAGAGAGAGAGTGAAAAATGAAGACATTCGAAAGGGCGTGAATGTACCGAAACTGGAGCATAACAGATTAATGATGATGATAATTGTCGTTTTAAGGGGCCTAACATCTAGGTTATCGGTCCCTAATGGTTTGGGTGATAGTGATAATGTAAATGAAATGAAACTAAACCTAAAACTAACAACATACTCACAAACTAGAAGAGGAAATGGAAAACAAAAATAAGAATAAGGGAAACAAAAGACAGGAGGAAAGGAAATGCCCTCAACCTTCAAAGAATGAGAATTAAGGGGCTTGGAAGAAAGGAGAGCCAGGAAAGGCAGATAGGAAAGGTAAAGAGGGAGGGACCGTCCCAAAGGCAATGGAAGAAGGAGAGAAACCGGACCCAGCTCAGGAAACCCTCGGGGTCGCAAACTTCCGAACTCACCAGACTTGAGCCATTGAGGGTGTAGTACAATGCAGGGTGCACCCTGCCTCCTTGGGGGCCTTGAGCAGAAGGCAGGAGATACAATGAAAAGAAAACAAGAGGTCTGACCCCTCGAAGAATTAGGGATCAGGAAAGATTAGACAAAGGCCAATTAAGGCGGGAAAGTGGAAGACTCCCTAGGCCTCGGATATCCTAATGCCGTCGGGGTTGGAAGAGAACAAGAGCTGGTCAAGGGAGGTTGAAAGAAAAGGCGACAGTGAGGAGCCCGACACAAGTAAGTGGAAGCAATGCCGGACTCAGCTGGGGTGCCGTGGTCGCCAACCCACGTTCCACTAGTCATGATCCCCTGGGGGAGCATAACAGATTGAGATGGTATGGACATGTAAAAAGGATGAATGATGAAAGAATGCCGAAACAAGTGATGGAGAGACGGATGACTGGAAAGAGAGGACGAGGAAGACCTAGAGTAACCTACTGTGGATGGAGTTGGTGAAGGATAGTGTGAGAGAATGGAACATGGAGTTCAGTCATTCAGATTTTTTATGTTAAATGTACGTTAAAAATTACAAGTGACGTTACATTTTTAAAGTTTCTTTATTATTGATAGTGCATCACATACTTTTATATTTGAGGGATCTAGATGCAAAACCGGCTATCTCCACTTTTTTTTTGTGAAAATGGGTTATGGTTGGAGTACCATTCTCCGAGACATTTGTGATCTGTTTATAAACTTGTTTGGTTGCAAATCCGGCGCTAACCCCTTCAAAAAGAGGGTGAAAATTAGGGGTTAGTTGCAAACCAGGCAATCTCCGTACGGTGTTGAGATGCAGAACCGGCTATCACCATGGCTCAACATGACTCAACAAAACCACGCTTTCCTGTGGCATTATGATGACATGTTTGTGATATTAGCGCTCCTACGGCCATAAGCGCCAACAGATATCAGTTCAGTACAGTAGAGTTGGCAGTCTAGAGTAAGGTCTGTGGATTGTTGTTATGAGCTAGGAAGTAACGTGCGAAGTTTGTTAGGACAGTAACGACCTCATTGGAATTACTGTGTCTAATAATAACAGAAAAAGGTCATGGAGATCAATGCCGAGCCCGTTTCACCAACCAAGGCAAGAAAGAGGCAAAGGCAACAGGAGAAATGGAAGAGGAATATCGCAAAGCAAAAGAGGTTAGTGTCTTTTATAGCATACTTTGATTTATGGTGTGCATAGTGTCACTGTTGTTTGAAACAATTCTCGGTAGACTTGGAGAGTAGCTCCTTGAGTCTGACGATGATGCAGAGTATAGAATAACAAGAGGAGAGGCAGGGGTTGCCAGTGAGGCAGTGCCGGGGTGTCATGGCACCACCATCGTACCCTCTCAATAACAGTTTGCCATCATCCTCAATTTACGTTTTCCACTTAGGCCTGGTCAGAGCAAATATGACACCCCTCCACTTTACTCTGTCTATCCACCATCCTTCCTCCACTTCAGTTTTCGTTCTCACACATTGTCTTTCACTAAATCCATCCACCGTACTCGAGGTCTTCCTCATCCTCTCTTTCCAGCCATCCGTCTTTCCATCACTTGTTTCGGCATTCTTTCATCATTCATCCTTTTCACATGTCCATACCATCTCAATCGGTTTTGCTCCAACTTATCATTCAGCTTCTGTACATTCACTTTCTTTCGAAAGTCTTCATTTCTCACTCTCTCCTAGTCTTCTGTACCATTCTCCTCAGGAATTTCATTTCAGCTGCCTGTATTCTACTTTCATCTCTCCTTATCATCGGTCAAGTTTCTTCTCCATACGTCATTATTGGTAAGTAATAGGTCTTGTACATCACTTTTCAGCCTTCAGTGGTATGTCTTTATGCCGGCCCCGTGGTGTTGGAGTAGCGCGCCTGCCTCTCACCCGGAGACCCGGGTTCGATTCCCTGCTCCGTCAGGGATTTTTAAAAACTGACGTGAGGGTTAGAACGGGGTGCACTCAGCCTCGTGAGGACAATTGAGTAGCTGTCTGACAGTGAGGCAGCGCCCCGATCACGAAAACCAAGATTAACGGCCGAGAGGACCCGATGCACTAATCACGCGTCACCCCAATATCTGCAGGCCAAATGGCTGGGCAGCGGTTGCTTGGTCGGCCTAGGCCCTTCATGGGCTGTATAGTGCCAGGGGTTGGGGGAGGGGTATGTCCTTACCCCAAATTAAACTCTGAACATGATAGAAAAAACACCCACATTGTATTTTTGTTGATCTCCACATCCAAACTTGCATATTCTGTCAATTTACTTCCTAAATATTTGAAGTGATCTACAATTTCCAGCTGGTCCTGTAGTGTTGGGGCTGGAACGGTGTGTACTCAGCCTCGTGAGGACAATTGAGTAGCTGTCTGACAGTGAGCAGCGCCCCGGTCACGAAAACCAAGATTAACGGCCGAGGAGACCCGATGTGCTGACCACGCATCACCCCAATATCTGCAGGCCAAATGGCTGGGCAGCGGTCGCTTGGTAGGCCTAGGCTCTTCAAGGGCAATAGTGCCAGGGGTTATTATAATTATTATTACTATTTCCAGATCTGAATCTCATCTCCAATTTTAACAATCCCTTTTCCTTCTTTCTTTCCTCTTGTCATTACCATTGTCTTACTTTTCTCTACACTGATTTTCATTTCCCATTTCTCAATATTTTCCTTCAGTACAGTAGAACCTCAATGCATCGTTTTTCAAGGGGGAGGGAGAAAATGACGATGGATGCGGGAAAACTATAAATGCGGGTAACATAAAAATTTTTAGTAAAAAAATGTTTTTTCCTGGTCCCTGCAAAATCCCTATACTTTCCATGTTAATTTATTTCCGATATACGTTTGTCACGCTTATACGATCTTATTTTAAGTCCCTTGCAATATAAAGCGTCATTTATACGTTGCGTGTTCTGAGAAAGTACGGTACGTATGGTTGAATGCAAACTTTTGGTACAGCCGGTACTTCCGCTCGGAAGGATGCACCGCGGTGTTACGATGGCCTTGAGCGACACCGGTGGTCACGGCGACACTCGCTTGTCAGTGTCGCAACAAGGAAGAACAGCTTGCGTAATAAGCGAACGCTATTTGCGTTAGCCAAGGTGTTGTTGACCTCTCAAAATAACAGGAAGCAGCCATAGAACACAGACAGCATCTGAAGCTTATGTTAAGATGAGCGAAAGAAAGTGAAAGTGTTTTACAATCACCGATATATTAAACATTTTATTATTTCCGCTTTTATAATTTTTATTCCTGTTTTTTTTAGGACTTCTCGTCAAACCATTAAAAATACGCGATTGATTCGGTGTTATAATAGTCTTGTGTCTTCAGACAAATGAAAATCCATGAATTAATTTAGGCCTACACTACGGTATTTTATTAATGACACGTTGAAGAGCCGCAGCATAATACAGTGGATTTTAATTATACTGTCAATGTTCTATGGACTATCAAACATTTTGTGACGCGCCTCAACGTTTCTGAGGAAATAATGGCCGAATTATATAGGTTTGAAAATACTGTTCACGCCGTGGCCAACAAAAAACAAGTCAAGATAACAGACTACTTCGTAAAGTGACTCAATTTTCTTTGTTTTGTTGTATCTGGGTGCATTTCTCTTGTAGTTGTTTTGTTACATATTGCCGATTATAGTTAAACAATCGTATTACTATTTCTTGTTTTTCACTTCTTAACGGGGACCCCCGATAGCCCGCCCACCCACGTTGCGAGCCTGTCTCCCGCCGGCACTTTGCCGTAATGCGTAGCTTGCATGGCCCTGAGTCATTGAGTAGCCTACAGTTCACAGCTGGTGCTGAAAATGTTCGCCATTCACTGCTACATATCCCTGGCACCTCTTTATGAAATTGTAATTTACGTTATGAAGTTCCTCAGCACCGATTGACTGCATTTCAGCTGTAATACACTGCAGTCCAGCCTACTTGAACCTTGCTCAAGCCTAGGAAATCCTAATCGTTCGAACCTCGTACATTCTCGCGTAACAGATTGCCGCTAATCTATGCCGCTTCAAATTCAAAAGAACGTTTGCATATATTTTCTCATAAACGATCAATGCGGGAAAATTGTGGCCAAGGACTGGTGATTTTTTGACGATCCATGCGAAAAAACGGTAGTTCGAGGAACGATAGATGCGGGGAAATTTAACATTAGTTTATATGCAAAAAATTCGGGACTAAATAAATTGAACGATACATACGGGAAAATGACAGTTCCGGGAACGATGCATCGAGGTTCTACTGTAAATCAGTTTGTATTAAATTTCAATAAAATGGCTAGCAATCTTATTCTACATTCATTTGAAAAAGTGCACAAACTGACATGCTCTCTGGTGGCGCTTTCTTGAATCAGTGAGTCAGATGTCATGGTCACCACCTTCGTAAATAAGACACAGCTTGTTTGTCTTGGGTTTGTACCGGTACGTGTTGTGTTAGGCTGAGGTAGAGCCAGAGGCCGCGTGACGCAACGCTTAAATTCCATCCACTAGAGTGCAGCATGTAACAGACACAATTCAGAACTGCTTGAAGTGATTTATATTTCAATGCTGAGGATGCGACTGTAGGGATGCTAATTGAGTGATTTGTCTCTATATTTGGAGACTTAATAGTACATACGACTGTTTATGTTCGATGATAATTATTATAACTATTTTATGTTCGAACATAAATATTCATAAATATCTGTCGAGATTTCGCCAGTTTTATGAACTGAACGGAGCGCATGAGACGCAAAGAATGCCTTGTAATTGACCATGGCCTCCTCGATTACCCTACTATGACACTAGGCCAGGCAGTGAAATTTAAATTAGAAGGCCATGGAACTCAGCACAGGCACGATTCTATCCTTATCTAATTGGTCAAACAACTGTTTCTTGAGCTCTGATTGGTGGGAGAAACTGTTTCATAATGAAAAATAGTGTTATAATGAGCCTCATTATAGTACAGTTTTCTGACATATAATAGTCAGGGTCGAACATAAATACATTTATTCAACAAGATGTTTTTATTTCTTTCTGTTAGACATTTAGCGACCTTTACACACTCATATTGGTGACAGGAATAATTGTAACAATGTAACAATCCGGAATGTTTGCAGCGAGTTTTGCTGTGTTTCTTTATTTTAAGTTGACAACACAGTTAACTTTTCAGAAATGTTAACTTCAAGGTCGATAACATTTGACATTGTTCCGTATTGACAAGATTAAGTGAAAAGATAAATAATTATCCTTGTACTTCAGGTCCGCCTAGTCAATACAGTTAACCCTACCAGTGCGCAAACACAAATTCTCATGTTTGTTAATTTTTCTGGTGGCATAGTAATTAGTGTTTAATAATGAAATGAAAATCCACAGCCTGCTTCCAGTCTCCGACCGGGTAAGGAATGGAATGAATGCAGCCCCCATCTAGCGGCGAGGATATGAAATGTGCCGGCTGCCGAAGCCTGTCGCACTCCTCTGGGGCAATGATTAAATGAATGACAGATGAAATGAAATGGTAGTGGAGAGTGCTGCTGGAATGAAATTGTGACAGGGAAAACCGGAGTACCCGGAGAAAAACCTGTCTGCCTCCGTTTTGTCCAGCACAGATCTCACATGGAGTGACCGGGATTTGAACCACAGACCCAGCGGTGAGAGGCCGGCGTGCTGCCGCCTAAGCCACGGAGGCTCTCAGTGTTTAATAATAGCGTCGTTAAATTAATTTCGTGTTTAGCCTAATTATATAGGGTGCAAATTTACATCTGTATGTAGAGTAGTCTTGACTGTACAGCATCTTGTTCATTTCATTTCACCTGTTCATTTCGCGATGGCAACTGAAATCGTGACAAAGTTGTAGCCTATTGTGCGTCTTGTACAATTACACAGTTGAATACTCTGATTTCATGAAACTCGTAGCATAAGTCTATACTTACAATGTTGAATGATTTGATTGCAAATTTTAAATTTCTGGCACCACCAAGAGAATTATCACTGCCGTCACTGAGGAGAGGAGTTATACTTACAACATGAAACTGTTCCACCTTTATCCTTGCAAAAGGTGCCAGTGATGGCCAATCTCCACCAGACGTCTTAGGTTCGTCGTTCTTCTCATCGGTATTAGGCTCCTGTTTGATATGAACTGGAGGTGCCGACTTCTCAACGACTGCTTTGCTTGGCTCTAGAACAGCAAAATACATTATTAATGGGAATATCCAGAAAGAAAAGGGACCAATTCAGGGGTGGGGGAATGGTACACTTAAAACAGACCACACAATTTTGTATTTACACATTATTTTAATGATCCATAGAGGCTAAATGTTTAAAAATGGTGATAATCCAGCCTTCCTTGTCACGGAAACGTGGCAGTCTTCAGAAAGCAAAATTGAAGTCAATGCGCGAACAAACGTCAATGTTAACATTTCTTACATATTGAGAAGAACGGCAATAAAGGTGACTTGTCTGTGGGACCAGATTACGCGGTAAGACGTAACATTTGTTCCGTAAACCAACACACTTCAGTGCTCACTCACCGCACATAATGGAGGCGTTATTTTAAGTTTAATGTTATTGTTTATAATGTTTTATTCTGTGTAAATAATGTTCCTTTAAATGTAAATCTTGAATGAACTCGTTTCATTGCCGTGTTCAAGGTTTTTAGATTATTTCATTAGAAAATAATGTTATCGGTTTTACGTCCCATTTAACTACTGTTGCTTTTAGAGACGCCAGGGTGCTGGAATTTTGCCCGAAGGGTATCTTTATCGTGCCAGAAAATCTACTGAAACAGCTCCCATTTGCGCAACCTCAAATGCCAGCTAACTGCACCAGGATTCGATCCTGCAACCTTGGGAACAGCAAGAAAGAACGTTACCACTGAGCCACGCAGCCAGCCGATTTCACTAGAAAGCTAACTATTGCAAAGGGTACCATGCTACGACTTCCAGAAAATGTTGACATAAATATATTCGTGTTTCACATCCCCCAGAACCCAAATCCACCGTCAGTTCAAAAGTTTATAAATATTTGATATATACAGAGTTTATTTTGTATCTGACGGAGACCCTCGCTTGCCCACTTGCCCGCGGCGCGAGCCTGTCTCCCGCCACGCGCTTTGCCGTTATGCGGTGCCTGCACGGCACTGAGTCATTGAGTATAGGAATTTGTACTTACCTAGTTCACAGCTGGTGCTGAAAATGTTCGCCATTCACTGCTACACATCACTGGCACCTTTTTATGAAACTGGCATGTACTCTCTGGAGTTCCTCAGCACCGATTGACTGTAATATAGTCTTTAAGCTCATTTATAGTGGAGGATTTCTCGCACGCACACACTCTATTTTTAAGCGTCCCCCTCAATTAAAAGTCACATGGTGATAAGTCTGGGGTTCGCGGGGGCCACACGTTCCGACTTATAATCCTAGTACCAAAAATGCGACGCAATTCTGTCATGGATGCTTCGACAGTGTGAGCAGTGGCAGAATCTTGTTGAAAATAAGTTGACAATCGCTCTCCGTAAGTCAGTTCGTCAAAAAATTGGTCAAGGATCACATTGAAGTACAAATTTAAGTACAAATTCCTATACCCAATGACTCAATGTCGCGCGAGTGCCGCATAACGGCAAAGTGCCTGGAGAGACAGCCTCGTGCTGCGGGCGAGCGGGCTAGCGAGGGTCTCCGATACATCCAAACTAATCTCTCTGTATATACATACTGTATATATCACTTTTAAATGGACACGATAACTACTGTTATTTTGCACTTAGCTATTGGGGGTTGAAATGGGGGGGGCTTTTAAAAAAAAAAAGTAAATATTGCTATAACTTTCTTAGTATGTGAAAAATCGTATCCATTCAAAGTTCATATTATTCTTTGGATAAGGGCCAAAAACTTAAAATAGTTAAGTGTGTAATAATAGGATCAGACACAATAGTGAGGGGCAGATGACCTTGTAGTTTTGCCCCTTAAAACAAGAATAACTAACTATACACAATAGTGAGCTGTACAATCTCCAAGAGGACATAATCATATCGATGAGGAGAAGTAGTTACAGTTGAACCTGACTTATACGTATATCAAGGGGAAGAAAAAAAAATACTCATAACTCAGAATTACTTAGAAATCAGACTTGCACAACACATTACATATTTACTGAAAAACCAATGGAATAGACCTACATGTGTAAATACTAGCAAACAATACATACATTAAGACAGAAAATATAGTACTGTATTATTTTGAACTTGGTCCAGCCTTAAAGAAATCCGATAGTTTGGCTTGTTTCACTTTTCTTGTATTAAGTGTATAAACCTCCTTTTGCAAACGTAGTAATGAATTCAAAGCATTTTCACTACAACTTTTCGCTCTGATGTAACGCCTACACACATCGATTGCACTTAACACTTCACTTAGTTCAGGTGTTTAAAGATTCAAGTCGTCATCTCTATCTCCATCACTGTCACTATGGCTTGTAGTCGGTCCGTCACCACCGCGTTGTTGGCATACATCAGCAATAATCTCTTCATCCCGTTGTACCCCACATACAGCCAGATTATCATCGAAATGCACAAAAGTATCGAAATCTGCACCCTCCGGTAGCGATAGCTCATTGTCAGACATAATTTCATCTCCATAATCATCATTAGAGGTAGCCCCTTCCAGAAAGACACCAGCTTTGCGGAAACAGTTGCTGATTGTGGAGGATGATACCTGCTTCCAGGCAGCCAAAATAAAGTCCATGGCTTGTAGTAAATTAATGGAGAGAGTTTCATTTCCTGCATCACTCAGTGTTATTAAATGTTGAACCAGCATTCATTTATAATGCACTTTGAAATTTGCAATGATGTCCAAATCAAGTGGTTTAAGAACACTGGTACAGTTAGGAGGAAAAAGTTCCACTCGGACATTCTCCAGAACGATTTGAGGTGGATGTGCTGCACATCTATCCATAAGAAGAAGGATTTTCTTCTGTTTCTTTTTCATTTTAATGTCCAGTTTTTTCAACCACTATTCCATTAGAAGCATAGTCATCCAAGAATTTCTGTTGGATTCATATTCCGTAGGTTTTGTTTTCGCACTCTTAAAACACCTCGGATTCTTCGATTTTCCTATCACAAGTGGAGGAAGTTTGTCCGATCCATCTGCATTGGAGAATTAAATTGAGGCTATCTCGGTAGATGAGATCAAGCGTGTCAATGAAAATTTCCTTAGACGATGCCAGAAATGTGTAGATGCAGGTGGATGACATTTTCAACATCTTCTGTGACAAGGTGAGTAATTATTTTACTTTGAGTATGTGTTATTATGTGTGCTTGTTATTTACATGCGATTCGTACGGGCACTCTCTCGACCCCAAGCTCAGCGAGCTGCCATGTGCTCATCCGAGTCTTGAGTGACAGACCCTGTATATAAAACATGCAGCAGAATCTCAGATACCATACGAAAAAGAAGGGATAAATTCTTAGGTCATGTTTCAAGAATCCCTGACGACAGACTAAGAAAATTTTTAACCACTTCAACAAGCCCAATAGAAAAGGTAACTCTTATGAAAAATGGTTTGCTAACACAAAGAAGGATCCACAAGAAATGAACACCACTGATCAAGACATCCACAACAGAACCACTTTCAGAAATAAGATACACACATTTGAGGGGTTCCTAGAGCCAGAAACAGCAACCCAGAAGAAACAACATTGGACAGCTGAAACGTAAGAAGCTGTGAGCAAGAGAATGAAAGATGATGATGATTGTTGTTTTAAGGGGCCTAACATCTAGTGGTTTGGGTGATGGTGAAGATGATAATGAAATGTAAACTATAACTAAAACTAACTACTAATTTATATACTAGAAGAAGAAAGGGAAAACAAAAGGAGAATAAGGCAAATAAAGGACAGGAGGAAAAGAAATGCCCTCAACCCATAAAGAATGCGGATTGAGGGACTTGGAAGGAAGGAGAGCCATGAAAGGCAGATAGGAAAGTGAAAGAGGAGAGGATCCGCCCCACAGGTAATGGACAAAAGTGGAAAACCAGACCCAGCTCAGGAATCCCTCGGTGTCGCCAACTCCCGAACTCACCAGCCGTGAGCCCCTGAGGGTGTAGCAATATCCAGGGTGCACCAGAAGTGGTGGGGCTACATACACCCTGCCTCCTTCAGGGCCTTGAGCAGAAGGCAGGAGAGAACATAAAAAGAAAGACAAGGGTGACCCCTCGCAAAAGGAGGGTATCAGAAAAGATGAGACAAGGGCCAATTAAGGCGGGAAAGGAAGAGACACCCTAGGCCTCGGTTACCCTAATACCGTCGGGGTCGGAAGAGAACAAGAGTTGACTAAGTGAGGTCGACAGGAAAGAAGACGGAGAGGAGCCAGACACAAATGGAAGCAATGCCGGACTCGGCTAAGAGAATGAAAGAATACTGATGCAAAAGAAAACTGAAATCGTGAAGAGTTATTTACATGGTCCTTAGTTGGCAAAAATTGATTATGATGATGAATAGGAACTCTTACCTGCAGTAGTGATTTTACGTCGTTTAGCCTTAATACCATATCCATCCCCCTTGTCCTGGTCCTCTTTATCCTTGTGTGGTGAGTCGGGGATATCGAATATGATAGGCACTGCATTCCACACCAGTCTCTTCTTCTTGGCATTAACAAACTGAAGATCATCGAAGTGAAGACTGCACAGTCTAGAGTACTTGGCATCCTTGATAGTGAAGTCATCTCTTCTCATGTTCTGTATCCATTGTTTACACCTGAGAGAAAAAAGGAAATACTGTACAGTAGAGTTTCCATTTTCTGAGTCTCGATAGTTCAATATTCCCATGAATCCAAGTTGAAAACTTTGAATGAACAAAAATTACAAATCGTCAGTCAGGTTGTCTACCAAAACCAACAAACAGATGCTTTCCAGGATAAATCAGAAAATTCCCTGAGTAACAGTAGCGGCCATAATAAATATATTATATAATACAGAGTCTGTACTTAAAGAGCATTTCAAAAAGTACTCAAACAATAAAGGGTAGCATGACAAAGTCGTAAAGGAAATATTATACTGTATATATTTTCTAATATTTTGCCTATTTCTAAATATGTCATCAAGAAAAACTATTGAACTTACGAGTATTGAAAGTAGCTCATCAATGCTAATGCTCTCAAAAGTCATAGTTACACATTTGTATACATATTCACAGTCTACACATGTAATTTGGTTGGTTGTTTCCTCAGTTTAGGGGCTGCGACAACGCGGTCCTGTAGCCCCGTGTACTTTGGGTGTGTGTAGAATCTGTCTGATAACCAGTGTTAATTGTGATGACTGTATTAGTGTGTGTATCTGGTTTTTTTAAAATTCAAGTAAGGACTGAAACTTTGAATTTTTCAAAGAGTTCCTACTTTCGCCGCCAAACGCCACCATCAACGGCTACTAGGCCTAGTTCAGAACTTAGCTACTAGACGCCACCGCAGTCGGCTCTTGGCAACGAACGTAGCAACCTAAGAGCGTTGTTTACATTCTTAACCTATACAATTTAGTTTCACACAGGTGTAATTAGTGGAAAGTTCTTTAACATGCCATAAATCTATGACATGGGACCGCCGGCTTTACTTCCCCTCCGAAGGAAGGCATAAATGTAATTTGTGCTCTATCTTGCAAGAAAAGAGAGCTTACTGATTTAACGTCAGTATGAAGATACATCTACAACAATCATCACCTGAATATACTTTCCTGCGTCAAAATTTAAACGCTTAATTTCCAATCATTCAAGATTGGATCATGTAAAAATCAAATTCGCTGAGTGTCATTAAAATACCCTAATAATTCCCTGAGTTTTCCAGGATTTGAAAATTCCCTGAGTATTCCATGTTTTCCAGAGTATTAGACACCCCGGACTCAGTTTCAGTGCACAAAAGATGGACATTGACCTTAAACTTCCGGTACTTCCCCGATCCTACCCTCTCCGCCACACCCTCGTCTGGTCTTGGACCGTATTGTTTGTGCACGAGGTTGTTAATGTTTTGATTTTATTTGCTACTAGCAACCCGCCCCGGCTTCACCCACGAACAGTTATCTCAGTAATTGAATGGAGATTGTTGGAAGAAATGAAAACGTAAAAATACTTAGTGGGCGATATATTGAAGATAGAGATAGGCTCTCGCGGACGTTTTTGTAGAACTTTTCAGGCTGAACAATTCTTACACTCATAGTAAATTGATATTTTTAAAGGTTTGCCCAGCGTAAGCTTAAAAATCGCACGGACGCCGGTTTGTTCTTGACTTTTCCACTGAAATCGTTACTGCTTGGCTTCCTTTGATCATAAATAAATTATTCTCTACAAAAACCTTCCTCGAGATATCCTTGACAGAATGGTGAAAACCTCATCAAAATCCACCCAGTGGTTCTCGAAATTACCCGTGACATCCAAGAATCGGGAACTTTGTTTTATACTAAGTAGAGATGAATGCGGACGAAAGTGTAATTTCCTGAGGTTTTCTCTAGTTTGAGCTAGTCTCGGTCCCGTCCACCTCGAAATACCGAGAATGTACATAAATCTTTTATTCCCTTCCTTCATGTTTTCAACATAGCATAGTGTTTACATCTTCCTAACTTAACCCTTCCAGTGTCAGTGAAATAAGTTGTACTATGAGTGATCATATTTAAAAAAAAAAATTTAATACATGTATTGAGAACGCAATATGGAAAAATCTCCCAGGTCACTCACTTCAAATATTAAGGAGAAGCCATCCAACCCACAGGATTGAACACAATTTCTAATGCAGAGAGAATAGTAAAACTGCACAAGGGTACAAGCTGACATGGAATCATGACAACAAAAGAGCAATATCTCGTAATGCAAAACTGCGCTATTACAACACAGTTGTTTTGCCTAAAGCCTTCTACGCGGCAGAAACCACAGTCATTAGAGCCCTAGTTCTTAACTGGTGGTCCAAGGGAGAAAAGAGTCAATCAGCACGTATAAAAAAAGTGAACAATAAATGCGGATTTCGAAAACAATGTGCGTTGAATGAGAATCGTCCGAATGTATTCGCGGCGATGGCTATCAGGCTTTGAATTGCAATATCTTTAAAATAAGTGTTATTTAGGAAGGAATACAACTGATAAGGAGTATTGGGGCTGGGCGTTGTGGGTGTGTTTTCTGTTTTCCCATACTACTTAAAAGGCGTATTTTGTACTGTCCTTGAAGCATATTTAAAAAACACTTCTTTCAAAAACGATGTGTCTGTTGGATGTGTTGACAAGCTATTGTTGGAAAATTATGGTCCTGATCGAGTGCATCAAGAGGAACATTAGGCGATGTTATCGTTTTTGAAAGTAGTGTTTTTTTAAATATGCTTCAAAGACAGTACAAAATACGCCTTTCAAGTAGTTTAGGAAAACTGAATATATAGACATTGAACAATTCAATGTCGCTTTAAGTTTTTGTATCACAAGGTGTTATGAGTGATAAATGACGTCTTCTTCACAACCACAGGATACAAACATGTGCAATGAGTGTACCTGAGAGTTTGAACTCTGCATGTTGTTTTTATTAGTGTTTTTAACTGTGTGTAGGCCTATATACATTGTATTTCTTATCATGTTGAGAGATTCGATGTTGTTTATTTGAGATGTGTTCTTTAAGAAGGAGTATGGGCTGAGGAAGGGACCATTGTAGGCCCCGGAACATGTACCCCTAAAAGTTGTTAAAATTGAAAGTATTGAATAGGCGAAAAATTGAAAAGTCTTATCTCTACATAATACTGTCAATACGGAACCTAAAATGAATGTTATTTCTAATCAGGCTGTAACCATTGTCAGAAACCAATGGATTGGACAAAACGAAGGTTAGAAGGTCGTGGGTAGGTGCGGCCTTTGTCCACGCGCAGCTGGCGGGGCCCGGTTGACAAAACCATTGATCCGGATGCGTTTGGCTGTAACCATTGTAAAAAACCAATGGATTGGACAAAACAAAAGTTAGAAGGTTGGGGGTAGGTGCGGCCCTTGACCGAGCGCAGCTAGCGGGGCCCGGTTGACAAAACCATTGATCCGGATGCGTTTGGCTGTAACCATTGTAAAAAACCAATGGATTGGACAAAACAAAAGTTAGAAGGTTGGGGGTAGGTGCGGCCCTTGACCGAGCGCAGCTAGCGGGGGATGGTTGACACAAAACCATTGATCTGGGCGCGTTGGGCTGTAACCATTGTCAAAAACCAATGGATTGGACAAAACAAAAGTTAGAAGGTTGGGGGTAGGTGCGGCCCTTGACCGAGCGCAGCTAGCGGGGGATGGTTGACACAAAACCATTGATCTGGGCTCGTTGGGCTGTAACCATTGTCAAAAACCAATGGATTGGACAAAACAAAAGTTAGAAGGTTGGGGGTAGGTGCGCCCCTTGACCGAGCACAGCTAGCGGGGGATGGTTGACACAAAACCATTGATCTGGGCGCGTTGGGCTGTAACCATTGTCAAAAACCAATGGATTGGACAAAACAAAAGTTAGAAGGTTGGGGGTAGGTGCGGCCCTTGACCGAGCGCAGCTAGCGGGGGATGGTTGACACAAAACCATTGATCTGGGCGCGTTGGGCTGTAACCATTGTCAAAAACCAATGGATTGGACAAAACAAAAATTAGAAGGTTGGGGGTAGGTGCGGCCCTTGACCGAGCGCAGCTAGCGGGGGATGGTTGACACAAAACCATTGATCTGGGCGCGTTGGGCTGTAACCATTGTCAAAAACCAATGGATTGGACAAAACAAAAGTTAGAAGGTTGGGGGTAGGTGCGGCCCTTGACCGAGCGCAGCTAGCGGGGGATGGTTGACACAAAACCATTGATCCGGACGCGTTGGGCTGTAACCATTGTCAAAAACCAATGGATTGGACAAAACAAAAGTTAGAAGGTTGGGGGTAGGTGCGGCCCTTGACCGAGCGCAGCTAGCGGGGGATGGTTGACACAAAACCATTGATCTGGGCGCGTTAGGCTGTAACCATTGTCAAAAACCAATGGATTGGACAAAACAAAAGTTAAAAGGTTGGGGGTAGGTGCGGCCCTTGACCGAGCGCAGCTAGCGGGGGATGGTTGACACAAAACCATTGATCTGGGCGCGTTGGGCTGTAACCATTGTCAAAAACCAATGGATTGGACAAAACGAAGGTTAGAAGGTTGGGGGTAGGTGCGGCCCTTGACCGAGCGCAGCTAGCGGGGGATGGTTGACACAAAACCATTGATCTGGGCGCGTTGGGCTGTAACCATTGTCAAAAACCAATGGATTGGACAAAACAAAAGTTAGAAGGTTGGGGGTAGGTGCGGCCCTTGACCGAGCGCAGCTAGCGGGGGATGGTTGACACAAAACCATTGATCTGGGCGCGTTAGGCTGTAACCATTGTCAAAAACCAATGGATTGGACAAAACAAAAGTTAGAAGGTTGGGGGTAGGTGCGGCCCTTGACCGAGCGCAGCTAGCGGGGGATGGTTGACACAAAACCATTGATCTGGGCGCGTTAGGCTGTAACCATTGTCAAAAACCAATGGATTGGACAAAACGAAGGTTAGAAGGTTGGGGGTAGGTGCGGCCCTTGACCGAGCGCAGCTAGCGGGGGATGGTTGACACAAAACCATTGATCTGGGCGCGTTGGGCTGTAACCATTGTCAAAAACCAATGGATTGGACAAAACAAAAGTTAGAAGGTTGGGGGTAGGTGCGGCCCTTGACCGAGCGCAGCTAGCGGGGGATGGTTGACACAAAACCATTGATCTGGGCGCGTTGGGCTGTAACCATTGTCAAAAACCAATGGATTGGACAAAACAAAAGTTAGAAGGTTGGGGGTAGGTGCGGCCCTTGACCGAGCGCAGCTAGCGGGGGATGGTTGACACAAAACCATTGATCTGGGCGCGTTGGGCTGTAACCATTGTCAAAAACCAATGGATTGGACAAAACAAAAGTTAGAAGGTTGGGGGTAGGTGCGGCCCTTGACCGAGCGCAGCTAGCGGGGGATGGTTGACACAAAACCATTGATCTGGGCGCGTTAGGCTGTAACCATTGTCAAAAACCAATGGATTGGACAAAACAAAAGTTAGAAGGTTGGGGGTAGGTGCGGCCCTTGACCGAGCGCAGCTAGCAGGGGATGGTTGACACAAAACCATTGATCTGGGCGCGTTAGGCTGTAACCATTGTCAAAAACCAATGGATTGGACAAAACGAAGGTTAGAAGGTCGGGGGTAGGTGCGGCCTATGGCCGTGCGTAACCATTGTCAAAACCACAGTTGTGCGGCAAAAAAAAAAAAATATATATATATATTACAGCATAGTAAATACAGAGCAGATAAAATAATAAACACTCATTTTAGCCATGGAAAGAAAAGAAAAACATATTCATCAGAGAAAAGAAAAATATTACACGCATTAATCACAGAACAGGTAAGTTAAATAAGTTTCACTATGAAAGGAAAAATACTCTCATTTCAGACGTGGAAAAAAAAAAAAAACATTACAGAGGAGGGAAATATTGCACATACTAGCCTAATTAGAGCGGTGAACTGAGAGCTGCGCACGAATGATGCGCACTAGAGACTGAACTGGGCGCTTCTTCGTGTTACATAGTACCGTAAGGGCGAAGTTGGCAGTATTGTTTTGATGACAGACCTGCGGACCAGTGAGGCTAACGAAGAGACCCGAATACTCACGACCGCAACCGATGATGATTGATTTGGGCTAATGGCGGCCAACGCTGTAATTTGGGCTATATAAGTCATGATCCTATTTGGGATGGCTGGGTGGGTCACAGACAGCGGAGGAGGAAATATCTATTAAAACATCGCTCTCTTGATTTATTTCTCATCGTTTCTTTAAGTATTTTGGCTAATTCATGTATTGTAGAGAATGTTATCGCACGTTCTATCTTCATTCAGCGCTACCCTAAAAGCATTCAGGAAACAAGAGAGTAACATTACAGCTGCACTTGTCAATGAACTCATGGCTGGTCTGGTCGTCTGTACTTCTGTACCTACGAATCTTATGTTTTATGTTCGCAGATACTTTGATATTTGGAACACTATTTTGATTCTACCTCTCTGTTCTCTTGTTTCGTCTAGTACATACCAGTATGCCGGCCTTCAGTAATGAAGAAAAGCTAGACATTATTTTAATTTATGGCGAATGTCACAGAAATGCAACAACAGCTGTGACATTGTACGCTGAACGCTATCCAGATCGACGGTGTCCGTCGCCTCGTTCCATTGCCAATATGTGCAGAAGTCTCTAACAAACAGGAAGGACTCCCAGAAAACGTCAACATAGAAACAGAACAAATAACAACGGTAACGAAATCGCTGTTCTGGCTGCTTTAGCTCCAATCCGCACGTGAGTGTACGACAAATTGCACACAGTTCTGGAATAAGCGGCTCTAGTGTCAGCAGAATTTTGCACAGGCATAAATTTCATCCGTATCATATGTCACTGCACCAGGAAATGAACGGGAATGACTTTGAAGCCCGTATTGCATTCTGTCGTTTTGCATTGCAGCAGTTGCACAATAATAATTCATTCCTAAGGGATGTTATGTTTACGGATGAAGCTTCGTTCACAAATCATGGCAATGTGAATTTGAGGAACATGCACTTCTGGTCCGTGGAAAACCCCCACTGGCTTCACGAGGTTGCTAACCAACGACAGTGGAGTATCAATGTTTGGTGCGGTATCATTGGCAACTGTATTGAAGGTCCTTATTTTTATCAGGGAACACTAAACCGGACAGCGATATACAATATTTCTTCAAGACACGTTACCCCTTCTCATGGAGGACGTGGGATTGGAAACTTATGTATCAATGTGGTTCCAGCATGATGGGTGACCCGCACATTTCGCACGTGTTGCCATAGATGTAATGGATGCGAAGTTTCCAAATCGGTGGATAGGACGTGGTGGACCTGTGAGATGGCCAGCACGGTCCCCCGACTTGACGCCATTAGACTACTTTCTCTGGGGCGCATTGAAAGATAGAGTCTATCGGGAAGTCCCAACGAATATGCAACAGCGTATTACTACGGCGTTTGCGTAAATATCTGTCAAAACACTGGGATCGGTACAACGCTCTCTTGTTCACCGTCTACAGAAGTGCATTGATGCAAACGGTGGTCACATTGCTGAAGTGACACAATTTTATCAGTTAAGATGTTACTGCTTACTTGTAAATGCCTTTTCCGTGCTGGATGCAATTTAAAAACATGACATTTCTTTATGCTATAGGCCACAAGTTTTTTTTAGGAAATCAGTAATTGTACCTTGTGTACTATATGTACAGTTCTACACTTGTGTTAAACGTGATAAACAGTGTCTCCATTACCATCCTCTACAACGTTAGTTATTTCAGAAGGTACGAGGTTTAGAGAAGTGAAACCAATTCGGTTATCAATAATTGTATGTTTACTTTTGATTTTGCTAGAATAAACATGTATGTTCCATTTAAAAAAAGGTAACTTTGCGTTGAAAGTGATATTGTTATAATTTCCTGGATGGTGCACATCTTCCCATTGTGTGACCCTCTGACGTGGCTACATTCCTGTGCAAGTAGATTTTTCACATCTTGTTTCATTTCAATAATATTTGAGGTCGCAGAGTTAGGTGGGACACCCTGTATAACAACTTATTATAGCATGCTAATGGAAGCAATCTTGAAGTTGGAGAAGAAGGGTGACACACTGGTGTTATCCATGGCGATATTCAAAGGTGCACAGTGTTATTCATAATGGTCCGTATTGACATGATTAATTAAAGAAAAGATTTATATTTCCGCCTTTTCGATACGGTACAAGTTTTATAACATAGTTAATACAGGTGCATTTTTCGGAGGTGTTTCTCCTTCTTCAGCCTGTCATTACTAAACATTAGAAACTTTGCATACAAAATAGAACAATTATCATGAAGAAAACATTCTTATAATGCATATCACCAAATAAGAAACGAATAGAAGAATTACAATGCATGCTAATAGGATAGCCTATGAATAATATTTTAAAAATGATTCACATAACTTAATTAGAAGACCTGACCATGGTCCATGTTCTATCCCCACCTGAATGTTCGGTTTCTCTGCCAGATGGCAGTGCAAAACGGAACTTCGAAATTGGACAGTAGATCGCCGAATTGGCTCCAACTCAAAACAATCTACACCATGATATCAAACGCTTATTTTGTTTTATAATCTACGGTATATTATTGCGGTTTGTATAGACCAACTACACTGTCTGTAGTTGAAATTGGAGGGTCCAATAAATAAAATCCCTAAGTCCATTTTTTCAACTTTTCAGGAAATGAAATACAAAGTTTCAAAAAAAAAAAAAAAAGTCAACCCCTGGCACTATCCAGCCCATGACGGGCTAAGGCCGACCAAGCGACCGCTGCCCAGCCATTCGGCCTGCAGATATTGGGGTGACGCGTGATCAGCGCGTCGGGTCCCCTCGGCCGTTAATCTTGGTTTTCGTGATCGGGGCGCTGTCTCACTGTCAGACAGCTACTCAATTGTCCTCACGAGGCTGAGTGCACCCCGTTCCAACCCTCACGCCAGTTTTAAAATCCCTGACGGAGCCGGGGATCGAACCCGGGGCCTCCGGGTGAGAGGCAGGCGCGCTACCCCTACACCACGGGGCCGGCTACAAAGTTTCAAACTTACACAAAATCTATATTTTTCACGTCTGAAATCCAATTTTCTGTTACATGGAAATATACATATCAACTATTATTTAAAATAACTAAAAGCTCTTATTAGTAGTGAAATGTAGTTTATAAAATGCAAAATACACTGATGGACATAGTGATTTTTTGGTTTGTATAATGTTTTCCTGATAATTTTTGGGCTTCAAATGTCACTCGTAATCATCCAAATCACCCATTTCATCAGACTGGAGTCATAAAATGTGGTTCTCGGGGCCCATAGGGCTCCCGAGTTTTTTTTCTCACATTGAGACGTTGAAAATGAGCTTTGTTTTCTACGCCCATTTAGCATGCATTTTAAGGGGTTAGGCCCTCTTTTATGGGAGATATGGAGAAGAGTTTCATCAATGATTAATTTTGTGCCTCTGATGGACTTCTGTACCAAATTGTACGTTGATTCACTTAGCCGTTCTCGAGTGATGCGGGTGCAAAGTTGAACACAGACAAACAGACAGACAAACATTTTGTTTTTGCGCGCAACCGTCATAAACCAGTCTGAAGCGCGTTAATAACTCAAACAATATCTAGGATGGGAAGAGGTAAATGTTGGACTTATTTCAATGGATTTAGTGGACTTAGGGATTTCTTTCGTTGCCTTGAGTGGACTTAGGGATTTTATTTTGCTGCATTGAGTGGACTTAGTGATTTCTTTGGACTTAAGGATTTCTTAAATTAAATTACTAGAAAGTACGAATTATACATATGCAAGTTACATAGACTAGAGTTATTTATCATTGAAACTGATTGAAGATTTGAAAAGAGCGGGAAATTTTAGTCCAGATACATGCATTATCACCATTTTTCAAAAAACGGACTTAGGGATTTTATTTATTGGACCCTCCAATTGAGGCTAGATTTGGAAGGAGGCGGCCGCGACAGGTACCATCCTTTCATTTGAATCCATGGCTAGAGCATGATTGTGATACGATTAGAAACCTCCTCTTCTGTTGCTTTTACAAATTCACCAGAAAGTGTAGCCTAGTTTTGCTTCAGAAACTAAGCAAATGCAAGTGAAACTATGCTTCTGGTCAAAACTAATGAATATGACTATGTCCAATGTTCATGTCATTCTCACGAGATTTGCTTACCGTACGTCGTGAAAACATTCCTGCGTAAACAGAATATAACCTAAAAACAGATATATCTTACCTTTCTTCGTCTTTCGGAAAATTAAAGAACGATAATTCAGGATTCAATACTTTCGCGTTCGAACAATTAATTGCTGAGCAAGCTGCTCCCTTGGACACCAGCATTTTAAATTTAGTACAACCAGTGCGAATTTGCGGCACTGCCACTATCAGCGTATTATTTGACTAATACACATTATTAAATATACACAAGCATTATGTATTAAACATATCGCCTATTCAAACCTATTTTACCATAGTTAAATAACGGAAGCCATTATCGAGCAACCATTTTGTGAAAGTTGGCAATTAAGTAGTCACCTGTTTACGGAGAGCTATTACTCTTTCGCCGCTTGGATCGCTGGTTACAAATGGGCCGGCGCGCGTTGTATAAAATCGAGATAATCAAAGGAAGGAAGTTGGCAGTTTTACGTTTCTCGCGATCATGAGCCCCGGACGAGATAATCAGTAGTAATGAATATTTTATACGGTAAGCTGGGAATTAGACTGCACCATAAAACAACTAAACATACAGTTCCAGCTACGCCATTGCCAATGTATAGTGCGTCTCTACCTTAAAAGACAGTACCGGTACGCATTAAATGGAGCGCGCTGATGCCAGATCTGCTGCATATACAAAGTTCTGCAAGGCCGGGCACATGACGTAACATAACTCGTATACAGGCGTGCTTTTACGCAAAACTCGGGAAATTTCCAAAATATTTGTTTGTTGTATATAATTGTACCTCATGCCTTGAAGCGAAAGATTAGATTATGATACACCGAAGCTCAGAGCGCGATTTTAATGCACACATTATAATAATTTATAATTTTCAATTATTCAATTATTCATGAATATGATAAGGCCTTTTTTTCGAAAATCATAGGTTATAATAAATTATAATATGACATAATAATAATAATAATATATTGTGGTCCACGTAATTTACCCAATTTTGTGTGGTCAAGTGGGGGTATGCAGCCGAAATTAAATTATTCATTTCTTGTTTCTTGAACGAGACGTTGTTCAATTTTATATAGTTCTTCACTTACGCCCATACCATTTCGATGGGATTAAGTTCACTGTGGTATGGTGGTGTGGTAAGGTGACAAGCAAGAACATATTTCTCTGCTGTGATAAACCTACATTGTCTATTACTAGACTAGATCCTTCGGGAACATTGAGCAACAATATTGCTCGGCGAACCACTTTTCATATACTTCACCTGTCATTTTGTCGTGTGTGTCTACCGTGTTCTTTTTGGCACGGAAACGTTAACTCTGCACCATTAACGAACCCTTGTTAATTCCCGGGACGAACAAAGGCAAACTACGGAAACCACTTCGAGGATGGCTGAGGTAGGAATCGAACCCGCCTCTCCCGTTCCAGCCCTCAGACCAGAATTACATTTCTTGGCAGAGCCGGGATTCAAACCCGGGCCTCCACAGTGACAGCACAATGACAGCCAAGAACGCAACGAGACGGACAATTTATACAGAACACAAAATCCACTTCATTTCTTAGTTTTACTTCACATCATCACCTACCCTCCTTCAAACGTAGTCGGGGGAGATAGCCTGCGGGCCACGTTAGTAAACAAAGTTCCGGTGCGTCAGCGCTGAGCAGGAGAACTAAGCGAAGTGCTATAACTTATGAATGCTACCTAATATTAAGCTCTGGTTTGTTTTAAAAACTATTTCAGACATTAATGAACATTTCTTCTCGCTTAGCCACCAACGTAAAGTCAACAGCAAAAAACTTTCTCGCTAGCTAACTTTTATGTGACACCATCCCAGATTTTTCAAGTAACATTTAAGAATAAAAATCATAACTTTCTTATTATGAAAACAATTACTGCCCTGAGAAGTAGGGTATCTTCTACCAACATCAGGCAATCTAAAAATAAATTCTTGATCTGTTGCGATCATTAGTTCATTATCTATGGCGTGATGAAAAAAAATGAAAATCCACAGCCTGCTTCCAGTCTCCGACCGGGTCAGGAATGGAATGAATGAAGCCCCCATCTAGCGGCGAGGATATGAACTGTGCCGGCTGCCGAGGCCTGACGCACTCCTCTGGGGGCAATGATTAAATGGATGACAGATGAAATGAAATGATAGTGGAGAGTGTTGCTGGAATGAAATTTTGACAGGGAAAACCGGAGTACCCGGAGAAAAACCTGTCTGCCTCCGTTTTGTCCAGCACAGATCTCACATGGAGTGACCGGGATTTGAACCACGGACCCAGCGGTGAGAGGCCGGCGTGCCGCCGCCTAAGCCACGGAGGCTGCCTATGGCGTGATAAGTTTTATAAATGCAAAAATATAGATTCGCGCTAAAATATCGTAATTGTGAAAATTGGGCCATGTGTTAATTATTTAAGGCTTTTATTTTTACACCATCATAAAGAGCGGGAAATTCTCTATAATACCACAGAAACAAAGTGACAAATCTAAGAAAAAAGAAGAAATTGTAAAAGAACACATTCCATCTCCCAATTTTAAGACCACCTGGCGATGTTGGGGTGATCATTCTAGGCAGTCACACTGGAGGTCCGGATTCGATTCCCGGCCCTGCCAAGAAATTTTAATTCTGCTCTGAAGGCTGGAGCGGGGTACATTCAACATCGTGAGACAAAACAGAGAATAGGAAGGTTTGATTCCAATCTCAGGCAGCTTCGCACTTCTAGACCAGGCAAACGCCGGGATGGTTCTTAACTTAAGGCCACGTCTCCTTCCTAATCATCATCTGAATTACAAATACACTGTTACAGCCATCACAATAACACACACGCAAGTACACGGGGTTAGTTGACCACGACGTTGCAAAGCCCCTAAATCAAACAACAACAACAATTCCTCTTTTAAAGATTGGACTTCCATTCCCAATTCATTAGGGGTCATCCATAAAATACGTTCATTTCGGGGTCTTTACAAAAATGTGTACGTTCGTCAGTTTTAGGTAGATTTCATTAGAAAGGCTACTTATTGCAATGGGATGGGTACCATGTTTCGACTTCCGGAAAATTTCGACATACCTTCGCGTTTCACTTCCCCCAGGCCCCCAAACCACCGTCAGTTCAAAAGTTTATATATATTGTGCCCGTCTGTACACCTGGAGTGAACAGACAACCACATGCGAGGTAGCAGTAAATGCAGTGTTAGCATGAGATCTCTCTCGGGGCGTTCTGGGCTTGGGCTGTATTTACTAGACACTGCATTCGTGCTCCCCGTAAAGGAAAAGGAAAGACGTCACGACACACAACAGAAAATTAAAGACATGTTTCATAACAAACCAATTCACCAAATAAAATTTATTCAATAAATAACTGCCTGCTGGCAGAAGCAAAACAATAGCACACGCACTTACTATCGGATTTTATGTCTCTCAAAAACAAAATAAATCATAGTCTCATTTAAAATTGACCATTGATCTATACTATGTTTATAAATCACACTTGAATTTGTTAATCTATACAACTCGAGAAGACACAAAATTATGTTTAAATTTACCCTATTAGGTTGCACTGTTAATAACCCTATTCATTTATTTACAATTAATCCTGACACTAGCACGGATTAGTTTCACACTCACATCTTGATTAGATTATGAAATGACACAATTCTTAACGCAGTTTGTTTCAATATGTCATAGTGACTTATACTTGGGAACAGCAGTTAAATTTTTACAGCAGAAAATTAATGACAATAATAATAACCATATTTGGTTCGTTGAAGTTAGCTTTGAATATCCTTTCATAAATTTCAGGATCTAATGCATTGAACATGAATTCAGATGACCACAATAAAAATTGGCATGACAACATTGCTTGTAATAAATCAATAATTTGAGCTGATAATATCTCAGGGGAAATCTTTAGGATTTGGAACGCATTGAAGCAATATGGGACAGGATCTGACTCCCGTAACTCCCATTTTATTTCTTATTTAAAAGCATACAGCTTTGTGTGGATTTAGGATACTACTCCCGCAACATCCACTCAATACGAGGATCAACGCCTCTTTTAACTACTTTCACAAAGTGCATTGGCACATAACAACATCAATTAAGCTTCATTTATCAGCACCCTATAAGATAACAGATCGTAAGCGTTCAGATTTATATCATCTATTAATTGTTTAATTACTATTCAACACTTTTATTGTTGGCTTTCATATTTATCATTCTTTAGGAATATTACTTCCTTAGCTATTCATAGAATTCAGTATTTATCAATATTAATTCACAGAAATATTTCTTCTTATTATTAGAAAACATATTTGCTGTCATGCAGAAGGAAAATTATTAATGCATATTATGGGTTGTAAATCTGCTGCGTTATGAATGGGGAAGGACTTCCCATATCATTTACTGCAAATATCAAATGAAACATTGAGGATTGCACCTCGGCTACAGTCTAATCTTACTACAATGAAAAAAAAAAAAATACTCCATAAAAAAATGTGCAACCATTCTAACTGTAAAAGCTTTACCTAACAATAGAGAAAGTGAATTGGTTCATCGGAACGGCAGAAAATTCATGGCTCTAGGAAATATTTAGGCTTTTCGGAAGTCTACGATATCATGATTTCTGTGGCGATTGGAACTCCCTCGGTGCAGATCGAATCCTGGCACCACGGATCTGGGAAGTCTAAACGCTGGGCAAGGGACATGGTATAGCGTTCAACTCCCTCGGTGCAGATCGAATCCTGGCACCACGGATCTGAGAAGTCGAAACGCTGGGCATGGGACATGGTATAGCGTTCCGCTCTCCTATCGTCCACGGACATCAGCCGCAGGTGGCCTAGCTCCTCGTTCCTAATGGGTCATCCTGGCCTGGTCTCCTTACATACCGCCGCCTTAGCTGCTAATCATCTTCGATAATTGAGGCAGTGAAATTATCCTATCAAGGGGCTGGTTTCCATGCACACAAGGCGTGCTGCTAGTATAGTTCATTGTCTATTATGAAGTCCACTTATATAACCCAGTGGTCTGACGGGACAGGCAAATGGCAATAATTCCTGGCGATAGTGTCTCTATAAACATGGGTGGAATCTGGCCTGATATTCCCCCTACAAAATGTATGCTGTTAGGGTAGCCTGTTAGCACTTGCAAATGTTATATGGCTAAACTTGGAGGTGGTCTCGGTTCTTAATGTTTGGTGTAGACGGCGTATTATACTATAGTAGTGACACACACACACACACACACACACACGTGGACTAGTATGACGACTGTTTGACTATTCGATGACTGTGTACCTGACCTCCAACAGGGCTGACTTTTATACTGTCTCAAGGGCGCATATCGATCGTTCAACTCGCATTACGTAATGCTAGATCTTACATCTCATTTTCCATATCCATAGAAGGATCCAGAAGGTTTGCAATTTCCATTAAAACATCAGGAATAAACAGGTGAATTACTCCTAATGTAATTCTGGAGTACTGATATAATCTTCTTCCATAACAAAAGCCTTACAAGTATACAGCTTTCAATATACGCTGGCTACACGTGGGACACGCAGCTGGTTCAAACTATGGTGGGTTGGCAGCTGGAGATGGACTCGCTGACGTCATAGCGCGCTCCCTTCAAATTCTCGCCTGACCAAACCATCGTAAATGGGCACAATATATATACATATATACAGTATATATACGTGGTACAGTCATTAAGTTCTGAGACTGACCGCATGGCGGCGTTGTGGGGCACTATAGCGCACAGGTGGCACCGTGGTATGGTACCATGTCAGATAGTCTCTCGTCCCTGCAAGAGACAGTTGAGTACATGCACATGTACATGTTGTTGTGACGGTGATTTGAATATGCCAGTCGGACTTGACGATGATCCGACGTTTCTCAACCGGATAATAACAGGAGACGAAACATGGTGTTTCCTTTACGATACGCAACAGAAACGGTAATCAGCCACCTGGAAAACGCCATCATCGCCTCGGCAGAAAAAAAAAAAAAAAAAAAAAACACGACAAGACAGGTCAAAAGGCAAGGTGATGCTGGAACTGATTTTTGATTCAAATAGATCGTTCACATGGAATTCCTACCAGACGGTGCAATGGTAAACAAAACCCGCTACATGGAGATGCTTGGTCGATTATGCGATGCATTTCACCGTAAGCGACCTGGGCTTTGGCGTACAAATAATTGGCTGTTGCTACACGACAACGTCCCTGCACATTGCTTTGTCCTTGTCCAAGAGGAACTTACAAGGCAACAGGTGACAGTTTTGCTCAACCCTCCGTACTCACCTGATCTCGCACCATGCGATTTTTTTTCTTTCCTCGCCTGAAAGCACTCCTAAGTGAGCGCAGATTTCGGTCGTCCGAAGAAGTTATGACGGCCACAAGAGAAGCCATACGGGACCTTCCTGCCAACTGCTTTCAGCGGTGCTTCCAGCAGCTATATCAACGTTAGCAAAGAGGCATAAAGGCCATCGGCGACTATTTTGAGGGTGGATGTGGTTCTGTGTGGGTGTACGCCGGGTAATGCGGCAGCGTGTGCAACATACAGGGTCGTGAGGTGGCTTATCCTCCAGGCGTCAAGTCTCAGAACTTAATGATTGTACTACGTATATATACAGTACCAGGTGGGCCGTTTGCCCCGTGTAATCTAGTTTTAGGTGTCTCGCATGCACTAAAGCTGTATGGGATGCCTCATAACTGATTTCTACAGGGGTCACACTACATGCTGGCCGATTACGTCAGAATACGAAGGAATAACAACCGGACGGCCGCTAGCTGCATGTTCCGCAGCACTAGCCGTCTAATGAACCCCATTGCCTTTTCGAACCTCGCATTTAAGAGCGTAATAGACTCATATGTGGTACAACAACACGACAGTAGCTGGCAACATTTTGACGATGGCAAGTGTGTTTAGCATCGATGAGTACGCGGACATTATACTAATCTATGAAGAAGCTGTTCGTAATGCCGTTGAAGCTCGTAGACGGTATGCACTGGTGTTTCCAGATAGGCGTGTGCCTTCTCGAAAAGTATTTCGCCGAACAGAGCTGCAATTACCGAACGAATGGAATGTTCCAGGCACATACCAGCAGGACTAGGCCCGTATGCAGTAATACTGAAGTTGTGCAGAATGTACTGCATTACTTTGAACGGAATCGTACACACCCGTCAGTTACAATTCACCTTACTGAGATACTGCTGATAATAATAATAATAATAATAATAATAATAATAATAATAATAATAATAATAATAATAATTTGAATTTTGAATTAGAATTGGAATTTATGTCTCAGGAATCTGACGGAAACACCAGTACAGATTATCTGTGAGACATATTAATTATTTTTTACAGCATTATACAGATTGCATTTCAATACAAGAGTGCATGCAATAATAAGTTGATGTTATAAATTAATGCTTATTTAGGTAGTAATTTGTATGCGACGTATAGCCAGTTGTTTGCTGTTAATATTGGACAATCCAGGTGGTAATTCATTAAGTAGTGCTGGTACAAGATAATTTAGTATCTTGAAACCATAATATTATTAATAATAGTGATAATGATATGAACCATCTGTGTGACAATGTGCACATATTTATTGCTGCTTATGACAAAGAGGAACTGCAAGGGAGCTAGGAGTGCCACGAAATTCAATACAGAGGATCATGAAGGAGCGAAAATGGCATCCGTATAAGCCGCACTTACACCAACAACTGTATGGAAATTATTTCGATCGTAGGGTAGCATATTGCCGAAGAATGGCCACTGCATTACAACAAGATCAACATTTTGCCAGGAATATTCTGTGGAGTGATGAATGCTATTTCGCCAGTTTTTTTTAGTGCCGGGAGTGTCCGAGGACATGTTCGGCTCGCCAGAGTTTGTAGCTGCTTCTATGCGGACACCCATTGGGTGAGCTACAAGTATAGTCGCGTGAGGAGTGTTGTCTGGGGAAGAAAGTTTGAATGTAAGGTAGAGGAATTGGAAGGTAGCGGCTGTGGCCTATAGTTAGGGGCCAACCCCGGCATTTGCCTGGAAGGAAGATGGGAAACCACAGAAGACCATCTTCAAGGTTGCCGGCGGGGGGATTCGAACCTCCTCGCCTCCCAGATGTAAGCGGCTGCCTGCAGCCATGCCGTAACGACCACGGCTAACTCACCCAGTATTTCGCCAATGATGCCAACGTCAATACTCACAATCTTCATTACTGGGCTCCAGTGAACCACCACTGGGATCAGATCCACTAGGGGGTTAATGTGTGGCGTGATATTCAGGGAGACTACATAATTGGGCATGTTTTTATAGGCCCCAGACTCACAGGTAGGAATTATCTTGAATTTCTACAAACTGACTTGTCTCTGGGAAACCTTCTAGAAGATGTTCCACTCCAGGTTGTATTACAACATTGGTACCACCATGATGGTGCTCCACCTCGCACCTTCCAAGCTGTTACGGAACATCTGAATGCTCGATATCCTGAACGGTGGATAAGTTGTGGAGGACCCTAGTAGTGGCCACCACGATAGCCTGATCTAACCCCTCAGGACTTCTGTTGGGCTATATAAAATCAAAAGTCTACGAAACGGCGCCAAAATGTTGATGAATTAAAACAACGCATTGGTGAAGTATGTGTCGAAGTGACACATGAAACGTTACGCCGTCTCCATGCAGACACTGCGAGACGTGTTAAGCATTATATTCACCACAAAGGACATGTCTTTGAGCATATTCAATATGAATAGCAGTCCAAGTGTGACATTTCAATGAGGTTTTTGTCCATATAGCAAGCAATGCTATTGTAGAGTGTAGCCAACATGTAAAAATTAATGTGTTATTAAACTTTTCTTCTGCATCATTGGAGTATTTACAAACGAACTCTGTTTATTACAGAAATCCCTGCTTGCAAAGGAGCGCTACAACGTGGTATACAATATGTTGGATGTTGTGCAACAATTTACCAGTAATTTTACTACACAAGTACTGTAACAGGATTCCTATTATTATTATTATTATGATTTTTTAAAATTTTTGTTAGGGCCATCTATGGACCACGGTGTTTGTGTTTTAGCTGTTTCATGATGTCATCGTCAGGCTTGCATCGATTGGTGTTCTTAGTGGTGGGTTTGGCAGCTGCTTTCATGTTGGTACTGTACCCGATACCTAGTTGAGTCTATCGGCTACGCCAGCAGACATTGAGCCGTAGTTGAGGTTTTTGGAAGAGTTAAGGAAAGATAGCGCTCAGATCGAGTCAAGAGGAATGTCAGGATGACGTAGTAGGTCTAGGATATAGAAGGCACTGACATCTGTAAGCAGATGGAATTATGACGCTTTTATATAGATCTATATGGAACTTGAAGGATAGTTTTAAATCATTAGAAGAAAGGTTACAGTCAAATAGTGAGGATAACTTTAAATCATTGGAAGAGAAATTACAGTCTCGTAGTGAAGAAACTAACACAGAGTTAGAAAACAAGTTATCTAGGTTAGAGAATAGATTAACTTTAAAGAATAATGAAATGCTTAAAATTTTACAATTAGATATAATTGCAGTAAATATGAAAGGAGAGGAAAATGTTCAAATATTAAGAAAGAATATTATTGAGTTAGAAAGTAGGGGAGAAGAAAATATTCTTACTTTAAGAACAGACGTTATGTCTATACAGAAAGACATTAAATCGGATGTATCGAAGTTGAGATTCGACATCGATGGTTTAGTGGCAGATGTAGGCAAAATTCATGAGTGGTCTACCGAAGTATCTTTCGAGACTAAAATCAAAGGTCTAGAAATGAATCTAGGTAATGAGATTAAGGATTTAAAATCAGTAATTGGGACCATTAAAGAGGATGTCTTAGGAGAGGTCAATTCTAATTTAAAATCATTAGAGAATCAATTGCAGAAAGATATTAGGAAGATGGATGATGATATAGAGCAAAAGGTTAATGAAAACTTAGCTTTATTCAAAAATAGAGTCGGTGCAATCGTGGAAGAACGGTATAGTGAGGTCGATGCCGAAGCAAAAGAGAAACGTGCAGGATTAGACGAGAAATTAATCGCAGGTATGGCGAACCTAGAAGCGAGGTTTACGGAGAACGAGGAAGCGATGAAGATAGATTCAACTCTATTTAGGACAGATGTTGATCTGTTAAAGGAACGAGTCGCGTCAGTAAAGAATACATGCGAAGACAAGATTGACAAGTTGAAAAACGATTTAGACGAGAGTAACAAAACGCAGAATGTTACATCGCTAGATGAGTTGAAGACTCAGGTCAAGACCGTAGAGAAACTGGCAGAAGACAGGATAACTAAAATAGAATCTATGATTAACAGTATCGCAAGTCAAAATACTACATCAGGGGAAATATCGATGAATCAGACAGCGATAGACCACAGTATGGGTAATCAGGAAGTTAGCATGGGAGAAGACCGTCAAACGCAACCGAATGTGACATTCGAAAGGGCAAGTTCAACCCCTCAGGATAATCCAAGTTCAAATAGGAGTACGTTGGGTACAAGCGAACGATACTCAGGTCCAATTACCATTATAAGAAATCTGGATGACAAGCCGAGGAAGTTTTCTGGAAACACAGGGGTCACACCAGGCGAATTTCTGCGAGATATTCGAGACTACATGGCGGAACATAGAGTAGCCAAGGAAAGAGAGCTAAGGATAGTCGAACGCGCCTTAGACGGGTCTGCGCTTACTTGGTTTAGAGCATTCAGAAGCAATTTTGCGAATATGGAGCAATTTGCCATAGCATTCTTAAGGAGATTTTGGAGTGCCGAGGATCAACTGAACGTGAGAGCAGAAATGTACTCAAAGCGTTATTCTACGTCACATCCGACGCATTATGCCAATTATTTTACGTCACAGCTGGCTAAATTGCAATTTCTGATTCCTCCATTGCCTGAAGAAGAGCTTTTGCAAGCTATAGCGAGACAGTTACCGATTGAGGTACAGCGATCACTCATAGCGTCGGGAGCAAACACACTTGAGCACTATGACGACATTTTACGGCGATTGGACTATACAAGCGCTCAAGTTACGCCTAGAAATACAAGAAACGACAATAGGAACACGCAAGAGGTGAATGCGGTAGTCGTTGATAACGCAGCTCAAACGGACAGAAGAGATTCCTGGGAAAACAGAAGGAACGAAGGAAATCGAGGAAACATCCGTAACGTTCGTGGAAATGATCGGTATAGAGGACCATATGAGAGGCCATACGATCAGGAAGCAAGAGATAGCCGATATAAAAATTATAACCAGAATTCCAGATATCAAGATCGGATTCGATACAACAATAGATATCGTGGTAGAAATAACTGGAGCCAAGTTCAACAGTATAATCGGAACGACAGGCAGGATGGCCGAAGAAATGATCCTAACGAAGGACGAGATAATCGTGAATACGAGAGATCGAGGCAAGAAAACAGACAGCCCAGTGCACCACTCGAGGAGACAGTCAGAGATGTCAATCGAGCAAGCACGAGTAGCGAAGGAAGAAACAGACGTCAAAGTAATACAGAATCAAGATGCTAATCATTGGAAGTCAATCATCATTATTGAGAGTTAGAAAGTACCATCATGCTGATTAAGAGAATTGTAGAGCTATCGTGTACATTTGTTATATATATAGAATGCCTGAGAGTGTATTTTTTTTCTCTCAATCCTGATAAAAAAGGAGATGTACGGGAGAGATGTACCCGATACCTAGTTGAGGCTATCGGCTACGCCAGCAGACATTGAGCCGTAGTTGAGGTTTTTGGAAGAGTTAAGGAAAGATAGCGCTCAGATCGAGTCAAGAGGAATGTCAGGATGACGTAGTAGGTCTAGGATTTAGAAGGCACTGACATATGTAAGCAGATGGAATTATGGATGGAATTATGAAGCTTTTATTTAGATCTATATGGAACATGGTATTTAAACATCTTAGAAGAGGAGATATAACATGCATTATATGTGGTAATAATTTGAAGGAAGTCAGATAACCCTTAAGTTATTTTATAACTTAACAGCCGAGATGATGGGGGTTCGAGATTGTATTTTTGACGCAAGACCACGGTAGTGGGGAGGACGCCACGTGACCGCACCAAGCAAGTAAGGGTCGAGCCAGTGCAGAAACTGTCAGTTGATCTCTGTGAGCCAAGCAGGAGAGTCAAGCTGAGTAACACACGCCAAGCGCATGGTTCAGATCGCGTCGCGAACAGAAACTGTCACGGAAAGTGAAGGCGACAGTTTCAGCTTCACCGAGCAGCGAACAGAAACTGTCACGGAAAGTGCAGGGGACAGTTTCAGCTTCTCCGAGCGGCGAGCGACAAGTAGGTCAGTGGGCCGGTCGAACACCCGCAGCAGACACGCATAGGAGGCCGGGGTTCTTAAAACAGCATTGCGAGTAGTTGGAGAATTTTATTCCAAGCTGCTTTTCAACGCAGAACGGCATGATTATTATAGCATTGCAGTAGAGCCGTGCGGGTTAATTCCAACATTATAAGCAAACATTATAACCGAAGCTGAACTTCATCACTACGTTGAGTTGGAACGTTTATTCAGCATTTGAGTTATAAATACAAAATAGTTATGGGATACTGCAACTTTGAACTTCGAATGAACATAGTTTTTCTTAATGACATTACGACTATGCATTTCATAGCGCATTCCAAGTAACATTAACAATTTTTAAGCAAACGGAATGTTGTAAGCTTATGCACTTAGGAACATTAGCTCGTGCATTAATGCAAGTCATTCTTAAGAAGTGTTATGAATTACCGAGTATGAACACAGATACAGGGTGTTTCATAAACTTAGACACTCTGATAAAACAATTTTATTTTCTACAAGTAAAACTTAACCGCTGTGGAAATTGAACTTTCAACACTTAAACTGAACATTGTATAGAAAAGTGGCGTAACGTAGAAGAGGAATAGGGGGTCCGCTGTTTCTATGAACTTTTTTGTGAGGATTTGGACAATATCCGCTATGGATAACCAGAAGTTTATCATGTCGGAGTAAACGCAGACAGAGACACGATGGCACCACGGAGCGATGGATTCGATTCCTGACGAGAAGGAGGTCCACCAGCTGATTCACTTGGAATTCGAAGGCAATCGTCATTGCATGGATGGAATGATATTCACGCCGATCTTTCGAGAAATTCATTACATAGGGAAAATCGACGATCTTTGAAATTTAATAACAGCTGATTATGAGAAGATACTGTAAGAGTTATAACTACCTGATACGATTATTTTCATGAATACTGGGCACACATGTATATTTTTCTAATAGGAGTGATACGATTGTTTTAGACATGGCTTTGACTTTATATGCTTCGATATTTTGCTAGAATATGGCGTGAGCATATGATATGGCAGGCATCATTATACGAAATTCTCACCATTGGTTGGCTTTATTAAGCAGATGTTTGGTCTTTTAGACATTTTACCAGTAAGGATATTTTTCATGAACAGTTTTTTTTGTGTAACGAGTATTTCGAACTCGTGATCTGCAATTGATTATCTATATTACTTCGTCAGTTCATTGCATACAAGCGAGTGTGTATTATTCATCAGTAGGGATTTTTTCCATTGGATTGTTTGGAGATATTAAGATGTTATTCACTTTAGTGAATGAATATCGCTTTTATATGACAACTAGAGACTTGTTGATTCCTATCTGGTACATTCACTCATTTTAGTCGTCGAGATGGGGTCTTTCGTATTTATACGATTGTATGGTGGTTACTCATCTTACCCATCGTTTAGGGCACTATCATGATTAGTCGACGGGGCGAGGTCTTTCGTATTTATACGATTGTACGGTGGTTACTCATCTTACTTGCCATTGAGGGACTCATTTTTATCATCCGAGTGTACATGAGATAGTAAGTGAATCAAACAAGGAACTACTAGTCACATATCAGTCGAAATTTTGTTAAATAAAGTAACGATAAATGTCAGCAGGATTACATTTGTAATTCTTGTTTGCCAATCCAATATTTTGTTGCTATGCTCTTTTGAGAGTAATTTCAGTTTAACAGCTGTTACAGCTGATGCTTTTGATGATTTTTATAATTGTGTTTGATACCTTTGAGAAGGATTTAAAGTAATTGAATCTTGTAAGAAGAATCATTAATGGTCAGATTTATTTTAAGGCAGATCAGTATTGCAGATTTTGATATGAGAGATTATAGCACATTGGTGTTTTTCTGTGATGTGAATTATGAGAATTGTAAGAGAATTTATGCTATTTGAAAGCAAATCTTGAATTACTAAGGTAATATTTTTCCAATTGTTTAAGAAGTTGTCTAGATGTGATCAGATTAATTACAGTTATTGGAGATTGTGTGCGTTGATAATTTTAAGCCAGTTATATATTTTTTGTAGATCATGCAACATGGTTAAGTGAAGTTTGTGATAGGCATTTTGTGGAAGTTGCCAAGTGATAGTTGCAATGTTGCTAATGCATTTTGAAGCAGACATGAGGTTGTCGAACCCAGTCTAGCGTAATTGTTGAGATTCATATTGTATGTGCTGAATATTTATGGAGTTTTGTGGAATAATTGTTGTATTCAAATGTGATATTTGAAGATGTGAGGATATATAATGTAGTTGTGGATAGTCAGATCCAACGTGATGTCGTGAAGGCAATAATATTTTTTGGCATGAGAATTAAATACGAGATATAACTTGGAAGTAATAAAACTGTAAGACAACGTTCTATAACCATATTAAACAATTTGTTAGGAAATTAAACAAATAAATAAAGTTGATAAGACAAGATTTTCTGAGAATAATAATTAATGAAATAATAATCTGAAAATTAAGCATATTAATGATCTGACCTAATGAAATAAAAATCAGAATGACTAGATGAAATAATAAGAATCTAAATAACCAGCAGAATAAAATTTAAATAAATTGATAAATTAAATTTTGAAATAAATCAATGAATTAAATAAATGGATGAATTAAAGATTGGATGAATAAACTGATTTAAATAACTTAATAGATGATTGGATAGATGATGAATAACTGAATTAGAAGGTGATAATTAATTAAAGAAGCTGATGATTAATGAATTTATATGGAATTAAAATAAATTTAATTGAGATATAATTTGAGGAAGTGCAACTTGAGTTGAGGAATTAAACAATTTGTATTGATGATTTAAGACGATTTAATCTGAGGAAGATAATAAAATAAAATTGTGTGAATAATTAGAAAGCATAATGAAGTGGTGATAATAATTTTCATTTAAATGATTTAATGGTGATGAGTTGATGATTCTGACAGGAATATGTTGAATTTTGAAATGAGAATTAATGTGAGAAATATTTAATTTTGATGATGATGATAATGATGACCAATGAGAAGTGAATTTTCTGTAATTCACAAACAAGTAATTTGTAATGACAATGTAAATGTATGTATGTCTACCCCTTATTATTCCCGTTTTTTCCAACGGGGTCGGGGATGAGATGCGATGGAAGTCTTTGTGGCGATGGTTTTTACGGCCGAATGCCCTTCCTGACGCCATGTAATGACAATGTAAATAGTGTAAATTAAATATTCGATGTTTAGGAGCATTTGACTAACATGTTTAACATTTAAATTATGCCATGCAAGCCATAAAATACGTGATTTTTAAAATATGTGTATGTTTAGACAGATTAATAACTTTTTCAAATCCACATTTATGATGTTAAATTAAAGAGAAATTAGGTCTCAGGTATCACAAATGTCAGTGACGAAAGACATAGTGCTACAGTGATCCTGAGAACCCAAGAGAACTTTAGAGATTTTTCTGTTCTATGTGGATGGAATATTTTTGATTAGAAAAGAGATGGTTCGATTTTTGGACAATGACAATTTAACGTTGGCATTCGACCATACTCTCAGGTAGGAGGTATATTTAAAATGTCTGTCTGACTATCAAAGTGAAATAAATTTGTTTTTATCTTAGTTGTGATCTGATGATGGTGTGATTTTCCTTTTTCTTTCCTTGTATTGAGTAAGGCTTAACCAGGAAAGGAGGTGGTTTGCTAGGAATTCAGTTGATGGCGCCCATTTATATTTGCATTTATTTTTATTAAGCTTAAGCCCGTAACGACCCTAGAGATACTTTGTATCGTGTTACCCACTGCTTTTTCGATAACTCAGCTGAATTTCCGACACATTCCTTATTTGACTAGAGGTTAATTTAACTCCGCTCTGTCCTGGAACTCCAGGAATGCGATGTAATAGCAGATGGGTCATCGCATCCCCAGGACGAACGGGTACAGAGAGAGAGGGAGAATTGGCTTTACCCACCTGTGGGGCTTCGATTTTTGCTTATTCTATGAAATCACATCAGATTTAGATTACTGAGAGATTGATCTCAAGTTCATTTAATTGTGTTATAAAATTTATTAAACTTAGTCAGACAATATACTTGTGTGCCCATTCCAGTGTTCATGTTAATCGTATTAGTATTATATCATGTTAGTTATAAGTCATTTTTTCCTATACCCAAGTGAATGCAGGAATTGAGACATTGTGATGTGTTGTTGTCTAACGTCTCTGAATTAAACGTCTATTGAAAATATAATTATGTTGCCGGAAGATTTAGCTAAGGTGTTAGGAGAGTTGCAGAGTGGTATGTCTGGTATTGCAGAAACTATTTCTAAAATGGAAACGGAAGTTAAAGAACAGATAAATAGTTCAGAAGCTAGATGTAGAGAAAATGTGCAAGCATTACAGGCTAGTAACGAAGGCAATCTGAACGACAGTTTAAAGTCATTAGAGACTAGATTACAGACTAGTAATGAAGAAAATTTAAAATTATTACAGTCAAATAGTAAGGATGAGTAGATGTCATTGGAGACTAGATTACAGACTAGTACTGAAAGTCATTTGAAAGCTAGTGAAGCTAACTTGAAGGATAGTTTTAAATCATTAGAAGAAAGGTTACAGTCAAATAGTGAGGATAACTTTAAATCATTGGAAGAGAAATTACAGTCTCGTAGTGAAGAAACTAACACAGAGTTAGAAAACAAGTTATCTAGGTTAGAGAATAGATTAACTTTAAAGAATAATGAAATGCTTAAAATTTTACAATTAGATATAATTGCAGTAAATATGAAAGGAGAGGAAAATGTTCAAATATTAAGAAAGAATATTATTGAGTTAGAAAGTAGGGGAGAAGAAAATATTCTTACTTTAAGAACAGACGTTATGTCTATACAGAAAGACATTAAATCGGATGTATCGAAGTTGAGATTCGACATCGATGGTTTAGTGGCAGATGTAGGCAAAATTCATGAGTGGTCTACCGAAGTATCTTTCGAGACTAAAATCAAAGGTCTAGAAATGAATCTAGGTAATGAGATTAAGGATTTAAAATCAGTAATTGGGACCATTAAAGAGGATGTCTTAGGAGAGGTCAATTCTAATTTAAAATCATTAGAGAATCAATTGCAGAAAGATATTAGGAAGATGGATGATGATATAGAGCAAAAGGTTAATGAAAACTTAGCTTTATTCAAAAATAGAGTCGGTGCAATCGGGGAAGAACGGTATAGTGAGGTCGATGCCGAAGCAAAAGAGAAACGTGCAGGATTAGACGAGAAATTAATCGCAGGTATGGCGAACCTAGAAGCGAGGTTTACGGAGAACAAGGAAGCGATGAAGATAGATTCAACTCTATTTAGGACAGATGTTGATCTGTTAAAGGAACAAGTCGCGTCAGTAAAGAATACATGCGAAGACAAGATTGACAAGTTGAAAAACGATTTAGACGAGAGTAACAAAACGCAGAATGTTACATCGCTAGATGAGTTGAAGACTCAGGTCAAGACCGTAGAGAAACTGGCAGAAGACAGGATAACTAAAATAGAATCTATGATTAACAGTATCGCAAGTCAAAATACTACATCAGGGGAAATATCGATGAATCAGACAGCGATAGACCACAGTATGGGTAATCAGGAAGTTAGCATGGGAGAAGACCGTCAAACGCAACCGAATGTGACATTCGAAAGGGCAAGTTCAACCCCTCAGGATAATCCAAGTTCAAATAGGAGTACGTTGGGTACAAGCGAACGATACTCAGGTCCAATTACCATTATAAGAAATCTGGATGACAAGCCGAGGAAGTTTTCTGGAAACACAGGGGTCACACCAGGCGAATTTCTGCGAGATATTCGAGACTACATGGCGGAACATAGAGTAGCCAAGGAAAGAGAGCTAAGGATAGTCGAACGCGCCTTAGACGGGTCTGCGCTTACTTGGTTTAGAGCATTCAGAAGCAATTTTTCGAATATGGAGCAATTTGCCATAGCATTCTTAAGGAGATTTTGGAGTGCCGAGGATCAACTGAACGTGAGAGCAGAAATGTACTCAAAGCGTTATTCTACGTCACATCCGACGCATTATGCTAATTATTTTACGTCACAGCTGGCTAAATTGCAATTTCTGATTCCTCCATTGCCTGAAGAAGAGCTTTTGCAAGCTATAGCGAGACAGTTACCGATTGAGGTACAGCGATCACTCATAGCGTCGGGAGCAAACACACTTGAGCACTATGACGACATTTTACGGCGATTGGACTATACAAGCGCTCAAGTTACTCCTAGAAATACAAGAAACGACAATAGGAACACGCAAGAGGTGAATGCGGTAGTCGTTGATAACGCAGCTCAAACGGACAGAAGAGATTCCTGGGAAAACAGAAGGAACGAAGGAAATCGAGGAAACATCCGTAACGTTCGTGGAAATGATCGGTATAGAGGACCATATGAGAGGCCATACGATCAGGAAGCAAGAGATAGCCGATATAAAAATTATAACCAGAATTCCAGATATCAAGATCGGAATCGATACAACAATAGATATCGTGGTAGAAATAACTGGAGCCAAGGTCAACAGTATAATCGGAACGACAGGCAGGATGGCCGAAGAAACGATCCTAACGAAGGACGAGATAATCGTGAATACGAGAGATCGAGGCAAGAAAACAGACAGCCTAGTGCACCACTCGAGGAGACAGTCAGAGATGTCAATCGAGCAAGCACGAGTAGCGAAGGAAGAAACAGACGTCAAAGTAATACAGAATCAAGATGCTAATCATTGGAAGTCAATCATCATTATTGAGAGTTAGAAAGTACCATCATGCTGATTAAGAGAATTGTAGAGCTATCGTGTACATTTGTTATATATATAGAATGCCTGAGAGTGTATTTTTTTTCTCTCAATCCTGATAAAAAAGGAGATGTACGGGAGAGATGTACCCGATACCTAGTTGAGGCTATCGGCTACGCCAGCAGACATTGAGCCGTAGTTGAGGTTTTTGGAAGAGTTAAGGAAAGATAGCGCTCAGATCGAGTCAAGAGGAATGTCAGGATGACGTAGTAGGTCTAGGATTTAGAAGGCACTGACATATGTAAGCAGATGGAATTATGGATGGAATTATGAAGCTTTTATTTAGATCTATATGGAACATGGTATTTAAACATCTTAGAAGAGGAGATATAACATGCATTATATGTGGTAATAATTTGAAGGAAGTCAGATAACCCTTAAGTTATTTTATAACTTAACAGCCGAGATGATGGGGGTTCGAGATTGTATTTTTGACGCAAGACCACGGTAGTGGGGAGGACGCCACGTGACCGCACCAAGCAAGTAAGGGTCGAGCCAGTGCAGAAACTGTCAGTTGATCTCTGTGAGCCAAGCAGGAGAGTCAAGCTGAGTAACACACGCCAAGCGCATGGTTCAGATCGCGTCGCGAACAGAAACTGTCACGGAAAGTGAAGGCGACAGTTTCAGCTTCACCGAGCAGCGAACAGAAACTGTCACGGAAAGTGCAGGGGACAGTTTCAGCTTCTCCGAGCGGCGAGCGACAAGTAGGTCAGTGGGCCGGTCGAACACCCGCAGCAGACACGCATAGGAGGCCGGGGTTCTTAAAACAGCATTGCGAGTAGTTGGAGAATTTTATTCCAAGCTGCTTTTCAACGCAGAACGGCATGATTATTATAGCATTGCAGTAGAGCCGTGCGGGTTAATTCCAACATTATAAGCAAACATTATAACCGAAGCTGAACTTCATCACTACGTTGAGTTGGAACGTTTATTCAGCATTTGAGTTATAAATACAAAATAGTTATGGGATACTGCAACTTTGAACTTCGAATGAACATAGTTTTTCTTAATGACATTACGACTATGCATTTCATAGCGCATTCCAAGTAACATTAACAATTTTTAAGCAAACGGAATGTTGTAAGCTTATGCACTTAGGAACATTAGCTCGTGCATTAATGCAAGTCATTCTTAAGAAGTGTTATGAATTACCGAGTATGAACACAGATACAGGGTGTTTCATAAACTTAGACACTCTGATAAAACAATTTTATTTTCTACAAGTAAAACTTAACCGCTGTGGAAATTGAACTTTCAACACTTAAACTGAACATTGTATAGAACAGTGGCGTAACGTAGAAGAGGAATAGGGGGTCCGCTGTTTCTATGAACTTTTTTGTGAGGATTTGGACAATATCCGCTATGGATAACCAGAAGTTTATCATGTCGGAGTAAACGCAGACAGAGACACGATGGCACCACGGAGCGATGGATTCGATTCCTGACGAGAAGGAGGTCCACCAGCTGATTCACTTGGAATTCGAAGGCAATCGTCATTGCATGGATGGAATGATATTCACGCCGATCTTTCGAGAAATTCATTACATAGGGAAAATCGACGATCTTTGAAATTTAATAACAGCTGATTATGAGAAGGTACTGTAAGAGTTATAACTACCTGATACGATTATTTTCATGAATACTGGGCACACATGTATATTTTTCTAATAGGAGTGATACGATTGTTTTAGACATGGCTTTGACTTTATATGCTTCGATATTTTGCTAGAATATGGCGTGAGCATATGATATGGCAGGCATCATTATACGAAATTCTCACCATTGGTTGGCTTTATTAAGCAGATGTTTGGTCTTTTAGACATTTTTCCAGTAAGGATATTTTTCATGAACAGTTTTTTTTGTGTAACGAGTATTTCGAACTCGTGATCTGCAATTGATTATCTATATTACTTCGTCAGTTCATTGCATACAAGCGAGTGTGTATTATTCATCAGTAGGGATTTTTTCCATTGGATTGTTTGGAGATATTAAGATGTTATTCACTTTAGTGAATGAATATCGCTTTTATATGACAACTAGAGACTTGTTGATTCCTATCTGGTACATTCACTCATTTTAGTCGTCGAGATGGGGTCTTTCGTATTTATACGATTGTATGGTGGTTACTCATCTTACCCATCGTTTAGGGCACTATCATGATTAGTCGACGGGGCGAGGTCTTTCGTATTTATACGATTGTACGGTGGTTACTCATCTTACTTGCCATTGAGGGACTCATTTTTATCATCCGAGTGTACATGAGATTGTAAGTGAATCAAACAAGGAACTACTAGTCACATATCAGTCGAAATTTTGTTAAATAAAGTAACGATAAATGTCAGCAGAATTACATTTGTAATTCTTGTTTGCCAATCCAATATTTTGTTGCTATACTCTTTTGAGAGTAATTTCAGTTTAACAGCTGTTACAGCTGATGCTTTTGATGATTTTTATAATTGTGTTTGATACCTTTGAGAAGGATTTAAAGTAATTGAATCTTGTAAGATGAATCATTAATGGTCAGATTTATTTTAAGGCAGATCAGTATTGCAGATTTTGATATGAGAGATTATAGCACATTGGTGTTTTTCTGTGATGTGAATTATGAGAATTGTAAGAGAATTTATGCTATTTGAAAGCAAATCTTGAATTACTAAGGTAATATTTTTCCAATTGTTTAAGAAGTTGTCTAGATGTGATCAGATTAATTACAGTTATTGGAGATTGTGTGCGTTGATAATTTTAAGCCAGTTATATATTTTTTGTAGATCATGCAACATGGTTAAGTGAAGTTTGTGAAAGGCATTTTGTGGAAGTTGCCAAGTGATAGTTGCAATGTTGCTAATGCATTTTGAAGCAGACATGAGGTTGTCGAACCCAGTCTAGCGTAAGTGTTGAGATTCATGCTGTATGTGCTGAATATTTATGGAGTTTTGTGGAATAATTGTTGTATTCAAATGTGATATTTGAAGATGTGAGGATATATAATGTAGTTGTGGATAGTCAGATCCAACGTGATGTCGTGAAGGCAATAATATTTTTTGGCATGAGAATTAAATACGAGATATAACTTGGAAGTAATAAAACTGTAAGACAACGTTCTATAACCATATTAAATAATTTGTTAGGAAATTAAACAAATAAATAAAGTTGATAAGACAAGTTTTTCTGAGAATAATAATTAATGAAATAATAATCTGAAAATTAAGCATATTAATGATCTGACTTAATGAAATAAAAATCAGAATGACTAGATGAAATAATAAGAATCTAAATAACCAGCAGAATAAAATTTAAATAAATTGATAAATTAAATATTGAAATAAATCAACGAATTAAATAAATGGATGAATTAAAGATTGGATGAATAAACTGATTTAAATAACTTAATAGATGATTGGATAGATGATGAATAACTGAATTAGAAGGTGATAATTAATTAAAGAAGCTGATGATTAATGAATTTATATGGAATTAAAATAAATTTAATTGAGATATAATTTGAGGAAGTGCAACTTGAGTTGAGGAATTAAACAATTTGTATTGATGATTTAAGACGATTTAATCTGAGGAAGATAATAAAATAAAATTGTGTGAATAATTAGAAAGCATAATGAAGTGGTGATAATAATTTTCATTTAAATGATTTAATGGTGATGAGTTGATGATTCTGACAGGAATATGTTGAATTTTGAAATGAGAATTAATGTGAGAAATATTTAATTTTGATGATGATGATAATGATGACCAATGAGAAGTGAATTTTCTGTAATTCACAAACAAGTAATTTGTAATGACAATGTAAATAGTGTAAATTAATTATTCGATGTTTAGGAGCATTTGACTAACATGTTTAACATTTAAATTATGCCATGCAAGCCATAAAATACGTGATTTTTAAAATATGTGTATGTTTAGACAGATTAATAACTTTTTCAAATCCACATTTATGATGTTAAATTAAAGAGAAATTAGGTCTCAGGTATCACAAATGTCAGTGACGAAAGACATAGTGCTACAGTGATCCTGAGAACCCAAGAGAACTTTAGAGATTTTTCTGTTCTATGTGGATGGAATATTTTTGATTAGAAAAGAGATGGTTCGATTTTTGGACAATGACAATTTAACGTTGGCATTCGACCATACTCTCAGGTAGGAGGTATATTTAAAATGTCTGTCTGACTATCAAAGTGAAATAAATTTGTTTTTATCTTAGTTGTGATCTGATGATGGTGTGATTTTCCTTTTTCTTTCCTTGTATTGAGTAAGGCTTAACCAGGAAAGGAGGTGGTTTGCTAGGAATTCAGTTGATGGCGCCCATTTATATTTGCATTTATTTTTATTAAGCTTAAGCCCGTAACGACCCTAGAGATACTTTGTCTCGTGTTACCCACTGCTTTTTCGATAACTCAGCTGAATTTCCGACACATTCCTTATTTGACTAGAGGATCATTTAACTCCGCTCTCTCCTGGAACTCCAGGAATGCGATGTAATAGCAGATGGGTCATCGCATCCCCAGGACGAACGGGTACAGAGAGAGAGGGAGAATTGGCTTTACCCACCTGTGGGGCTTCGATTTTTGCTTATTCTATGAAATCACATCAGATTTAGATTACTGAGAGATTGATCTCAAGTTCATTTAATTGTGTTATAAAATTTATTAAACTTAGTCAGACAATATACTTGTGTGCCCATTCCAGTGTTCATGTTAATCGTATTAGTATTATATCATGTTAGTTATAAGTCATTTTTTCCTATACCCAAGTGAATGCAGGAATTGAGATATTGTGATGTGTTGTTGTCTAACGTCTCTGAATTAAACGTCTATTGAAAATATAATTATGTTGCCGGAAGATTTAGCTAAGGTGTTAGGAGAGTTGCAGAGTGGTATGTCTGGTATTGCAGAAACTATTTCTAAAATGGAAACGGAAGTTAAAGAACAGATAAATAGTTCAGAAGCTAGATGTAGAGAAAATGTGCAAGCATTACAGGCTAGTAACGAAGGCAATCTGAACGACAGTTTAAAGTCATTAGAGACTAGATTACAGACTAGTAATGAAGAAAATTTAAAATTATTACAGTCAAATAGTAAAGATGAGTTGATGTCATTGGAGACTAGATTACACACTAGTACTGAAAGTCATTTGAAAGCTAGTGAAGCTAACTTGAAGGATAGTTTTAAATCATTAGAAGAAAGGTTACAGTCAAATAGTGAGGATAACTTTAAATCATTGGAAGAGAAATTACAGTCTCGTAGTGAAGAAACTAACTCAGAGTTAGAAAACAAGTTATCTAGGTTAGAGAATAGATTAACTTTAAAGAATAATGAAATGCTTAAAACTTTACAATTAGATATAATTGCAGTAAATATGAAAGGAGAGGAAAATATTCAAATATTAAGAAAGAATATTATTGAGTTAGAAAGTAAGGGAGAAGAAAATATTCTTACTTTAAGAACAGACGTTATGTCTATACAGAAAGACATTAAATCGGATGTATCGAAGTTGAGATTCGACATCGATGGTTTAGTGGCAGATGTAGGCAAAATTCATGAGTGGTCTACCGAAGTATCTTTCGAGACTAAAATCAAAGGTCTAGAAATGAATCTAGGTAATGAGATTAAGGATTTAAAATCAGTAATTGGGACCATTAAAATGGATGTCTTAGGAGAGGTCAATTCTAATTTAAAATCATTAGAGAATCAATTGCAGAAAGATATTAGGAAGATGGATGATGATATAGAGCAAAAGGTTAATGAAAACTTAGCTTTATTCAAAAATAGAGTCGGTGCAATCGTGGAAGAACGGTATAGTGAGGTCGATGCCGAAGCAAAAGAGAAACGTGCAGGATTAGACGAGAAATTAATCGCAGGTATGGCGAACCTAGAAGCGAGGTTTACGGAGAACAAGGAAGCGATGAAGATAGATTCAACTCTATTTAGGACAGATGTTGATCTGTTAAAGGAACAAGTCGCGTCAGTAAAGAATACATGCGAAGACAAGATTGACAAGTTGAAAAACGATTTAGACGAGAGTAACAAAACGCAGAATGTTACATCGCTAGATGAGTTGAAGACTCAGGTCAAGACCGTAGAGAAACTGGCAGAAGACAGGATAACTAAAATAGAATCTATGATTAACAGTATCGCAAGTCAAAATACTACATCAGGGGAAATATCGATGAATCAGACAGCGATAGACCACAGTATGGGTAATCAGGAAGTTAGCATGGGAGAAGACCGTCAAACGCAACCGAATGTGACATTCGAAAGGGCAAGTTCAACCCCTCAGGATAATCCAAGTTCAAATAGGAGTACGTTGGGTACAAGCGAACGATACTCAGGTCCAATTACCATTATAAGAAATCTGGATGACAAGCCGAGGAAGTTTTCTGGAAACACAGGGGTCACACCAGGCGAATTTCTGCGAGATATTCGAGACTACATGGCGGAACATAGAGTAGCCAAGGAAAGAGAGCTAAGGATAGTCGAACGCGCCTTAGACGGGTCTGCGCTTACTTGGTTTAGAGCATTCAGAAGCAATTTTTCGAATATGGAGCAATTTGCCATAGCATTCTTAAGGAGATTTTGGAGTGCCGAGGATCAACTGAACGTGAGAGCAGAAATGTACTCAAAGCGTTATTCTACGTCACATCCGACGCATTATGCTAATTATTTTACGTCACAGCTGGCTAAATTGCAATTTCTGATTCCTCCATTGCCTGAAGAAGAGCTTTTGCAAGCTATAGCGAGACAGTTACCGATTGAGGTACAGCGATCACTCATAGCGTCGGGAGCAAACACACTTGAGCACTATGACGACATTTTACGGCGATTGGACTATACAAGCGCTCAAGTTACTCCTAGAAATACAAGAAACGACAATAGGAACACGCAAGAGGTGAATGCGGTAGTCGTTGATAACGCAGCTCAAACGGACAGAAGAGATTCCTGGGAAAACAGAAGGAACGAAGGAAATCGAGGAAACATCCGTAACGTTCGTGGAAATGATCGGTATAGAGGACCATATGAGAGGCCATACGATCAGGAAGCAAGAGATAGCCGATATAAAAATTATAACCAGAATTCCAGATATCAAGATCGGAATCGATACAACAATAGATATCGTGGTAGAAATAACTGGAGCCAAGGTCAACAGTATAATCGGAACGACAGGCAGGATGGCCGAAGAAACGATCCTAACGAAGGACGAGATAATCGTGAATACGAGAGATCGAGGCAAGAAAACAGACAGCCTAGTGCACCACTCGAGGAGACAGTCAGAGATGTCAATCGAGCAAGCACGAGTAGCGAAGGAAGAAACAGACGTCAAAGTAATACAGAATCAAGATGCTAATCATTGGAAGTCAATCATCATTATTGAGAGTTAGAAAGTACCATCATGCTGATTAAGAGAATTGTAGAGCTATCGTGTACATTTGTTATATATATAGAATGCCTGAGAGTGTATTTTTTTTCTCTCAATCCTGATAAAAAAGGAGATGTACGGGAGAGATGTACCCGATACCTAGTTGAGGCTATCGGCTACGCCAGCAGACATTGAGCCGTAGTTGAGGTTTTTGGAAGAGTTAAGGAAAGATAGCGCTCAGATCGAGTCAAGAGGAATGTCAGGATGACGTAGTAGGTCTAGGATTTAGAAGGCACTGACATATGTAAGCAGATGGAATTATGGATGGAATTATGAAGCTTTTATTTAGATCTATATGGAACATGGTATTTAAACATCTTAGAAGAGGAGATATAACATGCATTATATGTGGTAATAATTTGAAGGAAGTCAGATAACCCTTAAGTTATTTTATAACTTAACAGCCGAGATGATGGGGGTTCGAGATTGTATTTTTGACGCAAGACCACGGTAGTGGGGAGGACGCCACGTGACCGCACCAAGCAAGTAAGGGTCGAGCCAGTGCAGAAACTGTCAGTTGATCTCTGTGAGCCAAGCAGGAGAGTCAAGCTGAGTAACACACGCCAAGCGCATGGTTCAGATCGCGTCGCGAACAGAAACTGTCACGGAAAGTGAAGGCGACAGTTTCAGCTTCACCGAGCAGCGAACAGAAACTGTCACGGAAAGTGCAGGGGACAGTTTCAGCTTCTCCGAGCGGCGAGCGACAAGTAGGTCAGTGGGCCGGTCGAACACCCGCAGCAGACACGCATAGGAGGCCGGGGTTCTTAAAACAGCATTGCGAGTAGTTGGAGAATTTTATTCCAAGCTGCTTTTCAACGCAGAACGGCATGATTATTATAGCATTGCAGTAGAGCCGTGCGGGTTAATTCCAACATTATAAGCAAACATTATAACCGAAGCTGAACTTCATCACTACGTTGAGTTGGAACGTTTATTCAGCATTTGAGTTATAAATACAAAATAGTTATGGGATACTGCAACTTTGAACTTCGAATGAACATAGTTTTTCTTAATGACATTACGACTATGCATTTCATAGCGCATTCCAAGTAACATTAACAATTTTTAAGCAAACGGAATGTTGTAAGCTTATGCACTTAGGAACATTAGCTCGTGCATTAATGCAAGTCATTCTTAAGAAGTGTTATGAATTACCGAGTATGAACACAGATACAGGGTGTTTCATAAACTTAGACACTCTGATAAAACAATTTTATTTTCTACAAGTAAAACTTAACCGCTGTGGAAATTGAACTTTCAACACTTAAACTGAACATTGTATAGAACAGTGGCGTAACGTAGAAGAGGAATAGGGGGTCCGCTGTTTCTATGAACTTTTTTGTGAGGATTTGGACAATATCCGCTATGGATAACCAGAAGTTTATCATGTCGGAGTAAACGCAGACAGAGACACGATGGCACCACGGAGCGATGGATTCGATTCCTGACGAGAAGGAGGTCCACCAGCTGATTCACTTGGAATTCGAAGGCAATCGTCATTGCATGGATGGAATGATATTCACGCCGATCTTTCGAGAAATTCATTACATAGGGAAAATCGACGATCTTTGAAATTTAATAACAGCTGATTATGAGAAGGTACTGTAAGAGTTATAACTACCTGATACGATTATTTTCATGAATACTGGGCACACATGTATATTTTTCTAATAGGAGTGATACGATTGTTTTAGACATGGCTTTGACTTTATATGCTTCGATATTTTGCTAGAATATGGCGTGAGCATATGATATGGCAGGCATCATTATACGAAATTCTCACCATTGGTTGGCTTTATTAAGCAGATGTTTGGTCTTTTAGACATTTTTCCAGTAAGGATATTTTTCATGAACAGTTTTTTTTGTGTAACGAGTATTTCGAACTCGTGATCTGCAATTGATTATCTATATTACTTCGTCAGTTCATTGCATACAAGCGAGTGTGTATTATTCATCAGTAGGGATTTTTTCCATTGGATTGTTTGGAGATATTAAGATGTTATTCACTTTAGTGAATGAATATCGCTTTTATATGACAACTAGAGACTTGTTGATTCCTATCTGGTACATTCACTCATTTTAGTCGTCGAGATGGGGTCTTTCGTATTTATACGATTGTATGGTGGTTACTCATCTTACCCATCGTTTAGGGCACTATCATGATTAGTCGACGGGGCGAGGTCTTTCGTATTTATACGATTGTACGGTGGTTACTCATCTTACTTGCCATTGAGGGACTCATTTTTATCATCCGAGTGTACATGAGATTGTAAGTGAATCAAACAAGGAACTACTAGTCACATATCAGTCGAAATTTTGTTAAATAAAGTAACGATAAATGTCAGCAGAATTACATTTGTAATTCTTGTTTGCCAATCCAATATTTTGTTGCTATACTCTTTTGAGAGTAATTTCAGTTTAACAGCTGTTACAGCTGATGCTTTTGATGATTTTTATAATTGTGTTTGATACCTTTGAGAAGGATTTAAAGTAATTGAATCTTGTAAGATGAATCATTAATGGTCAGATTTATTTTAAGGCAGATCAGTATTGCAGATTTTGATATGAGAGATTATAGCACATTGGTGTTTTTCTGTGATGTGAATTATGAGAATTGTAAGAGAATTTATGCTATTTGAAAGCAAATCTTGAATTACTAAGGTAATATTTTTCCAATTGTTTAAGAAGTTGTCTAGATGTGATCAGATTAATTACAGTTATTGGAGATTGTGTGCGTTGATAATTTTAAGCCAGTTATATATTTTTTGTAGATCATGCAACATGGTTAAGTGAAGTTTGTGAAAGGCATTTTGTGGAAGTTGCCAAGTGATAGTTGCAATGTTGCTAATGCATTTTGAAGCAGACATGAGGTTGTCGAACCCAGTCTAGCGTAAGTGTTGAGATTCATGCTGTATGTGCTGAATATTTATGGAGTTTTGTGGAATAATTGTTGTATTCAAATGTGATATTTGAAGATGTGAGGATATATAATGTAGTTGTGGATAGTCAGATCCAACGTGATGTCGTGAAGGCAATAATATTTTTTGGCATGAGAATTAAATACGAGATATAACTTGGAAGTAATAAAACTGTAAGACAACGTTCTATAACCATATTAAATAATTTGTTAGGAAATTAAACAAATAAATAAAGTTGATAAGACAAGTTTTTCTGAGAATAATAATTAATGAAATAATAATCTGAAAATTAAGCATATTAATGATCTGACTTAATGAAATAAAAATCAGAATGACTAGATGAAATAATAAGAATCTAAATAACCAGCAGAATAAAATTTAAATAAATTGATAAATTAAATATTGAAATAAATCAACGAATTAAATAAATGGATGAATTAAAGATTGGATGAATAAACTGATTTAAATAACTTAATAGATGATTGGATAGATGATGAATAACTGAATTAGAAGGTGATAATTAATTAAAGAAGCTGATGATTAATGAATTTATATGGAATTAAAATAAATTTAATTGAGATATAATTTGAGGAAGTGCAACTTGAGTTGAGGAATTAAACAATTTGTATTGATGATTTAAGACGATTTAATCTGAGGAAGATAATAAAATAAAATTGTGTGAATAATTAGAAAGCATAATGAAGTGGTGATAATAATTTTCATTTAAATGATTTAATGGTGATGAGTTGATGATTCTGACAGGAATATGTTGAATTTTGAAATGAGAATTAATGTGAGAAATATTTAATTTTGATGATGATGATAATGATGACCAATGAGAAGTGAATTTTCTGTAATTCACAAACAAGTAATTTGTAATGACAATGTAAATAGTGTAAATTAATTATTCGATGTTTAGGAGCATTTGACTAACATGTTTAACATTTAAATTATGCCATGCAAGCCATAAAATACGTGATTTTTAAAATATGTGTATGTTTAGACAGATTAATAACTTTTTCAAATCCACATTTATGATGTTAAATTAAAGAGAAATTAGGTCTCAGGTATCACAAATGTCAGTGACGAAAGACATAGTGCTACAGTGATCCTGAGAACCCAAGAGAACTTTAGAGATTTTTCTGTTCTATGTGGATGGAATATTTTTGATTAGAAAAGAGATGGTTCGATTTTTGGACAATGACAATTTAACGTTGGCATTCGACCATACTCTCAGGTAGGAGGTATATTTAAAATGTCTGTCTGACTATCAAAGTGAAATAAATTTGTTTTTATCTTAGTTGTGATCTGATGATGGTGTGATTTTCCTTTTTCTTTCCTTGTATTGAGTAAGGCTTAACCAGGAAAGGAGGTGGTTTGCTAGGAATTCAGTTGATGGCGCCCATTTATATTTGCATTTATTTTTATTAAGCTTAAGCCCGTAACGACCCTAGAGATACTTTGTCTCGTGTTACCCACTGCTTTTTCGATAACTCAGCTGAATTTCCGACACATTCCTTATTTGACTAGAGGATCATTTAACTCCGCTCTCTCCTGGAACTCCAGGAATGCGATGTAATAGCAGATGGGTCATCGCATCCCCAGGACGAACGGGTACAGAGAGAGAGGGAGAATTGGCTTTACCCACCTGTGGGGCTTCGATTTTTGCTTATTCTATGAAATCACATCAGATTTAGATTACTGAGAGATTGATCTCAAGTTCATTTAATTGTGTTATAAAATTTATTAAACTTAGTCAGACAATATACTTGTGTGCCCATTCCAGTGTTCATGTTAATCGTATTAGTATTATATCATGTTAGTTATAAGTCATTTTTTCCTATACCCAAGTGAATGCAGGAATTGAGATATTGTGATGTGTTGTTGTCTAACGTCTCTGAATTAAACGTCTATTGAAAATATAATTATGTTGCCGGAAGATTTAGCTAAGGTGTTAGGAGAGTTGCAGAGTGGTATGTCTGGTATTGCAGAAACTATTTCTAAAATGGAAACGGAAGTTAAAGAACAGATAAATAGTTCAGAAGCTAGATGTAGAGAAAATGTGCAAGCATTACAGGCTAGTAACGAAGGCAATCTGAACGACAGTTTAAAGTCATTAGAGACTAGATTACAGACTAGTAATGAAGAAAATTTAAAATTATTACAGTCAAATAGTAAAGATGAGTTGATGTCATTGGAGACTAGATTACACACTAGTACTGAAAGTCATTTGAAAGCTAGTGAAGCTAACTTGAAGGATAGTTTTAAATCATTAGAAGAAAGGTTACAGTCAAATAGTGAGGATAACTTTAAATCATTGGAAGAGAAATTACAGTCTCGTAGTGAAGAAACTAACACAGAGTTAGAAAACAAGTTATCTAGGTTAGAGAATAGATTAACTTTAAAGAATAATGAAATGCTTAAAACTTTACAATTAGATATAATTGCAGTAAATATGAAAGGAGAGGAAAATATTCAAATATTAAGAAAGAATATTATTGAGTTAGAAAGTAAGGGAGAAGAAAATATTCTTACTTTAAGAACAGACGTTATGTCTATACAGAAAGACATTAAATCGGATGTATCGAAGTTGAGATTCGACATCGATGGTTTAGTGGCAGATGTAGGCAAAATTCATGAGTGGTCTACCGAAGTATCTTTCGAGACTAAAATCAAAGGTCTAGAAATGAATCTAGGTAATGAGATTAAGGATTTAAAATCAGTAATTGGGACCATTAAAGAGGATGTCTTAGGAGAGGTCAATTCTAATTTAAAATCATTAGAGAATCAATTGCAGAAAGATATTAGGAAGATGGATGATGATATAGAGCAAAAGGTTAATGAAAACTTAGCTTTATTCAAAAATAGAGTCGGTGCAATCGTGGAAGAACGGTATAGTGAGGTCGATGCCGAAGCAAAAGAGAAACGTGCAGGATTAGACGAGAAATTAATCGCAGGTATGGCGAACCTAGAAGCGAGGTTTACGGAGAACAAGGAAGCGATGAAGATAGATTCAACTCTATTTAGGACAGATGTTGATCTGTTAAAGGAACAAGTCGCGTCAGTAAAGAATACATGCGAAGACAAGATTGACAAGTTGAAAAACGATTTAGACGAGAGTAACAAAACGCAGAATGTTACATCGCTAGATGAGTTGAAGACTCAGGTCAAGACCGTAGAGAAACTGGCAGAAGACAGGATAACTAAAATAGAATCTATGATTAACAGTATCGCAAGTCAAAATACTACATCAGGGGAAATATCGATGAATCAGACAGCGATAGACCACAGTATGGGTAATCAGGAAGTTAGCATGGGAGAAGACCGTCAAACGCAACCGAATGTGACATTCGAAAGGGCAAGTTCAACCCCTCAGGATAATCCAAGTTCAAATAGGAGTACGTTGGGTACAAGCGAACGATACTCAGGTCCAATTACCATTATAAGAAATCTGGATGACAAGCCGAGGAAGTTTTCTGGAAACACAGGGGTCACACCAGGCGAATTTCTGCGAGATATTCGAGACTACATGGCGGAACATAGAGTAGCCAAGGAAAGAGAGCTAAGGATAGTCGAACGCGCCTTAGACGGGTCTGCGCTTACTTGGTTTAGAGCATTCAGAAGCAATTTTGCGAATATGGAGCAATTTGCCTTAGCATTCTTAAGGAGATTTTGGAGTGCCGAGGATCAACTGAACGTGAGAGCAGAAATGTACTCAAAGCGTTATTCTACGTCACATCCGACGCATTATGCTAATTATTTTACGTCACAGCTGGCTAAATTGCAATTTCTGATTCCTCCATTGCCTGAAGAAGAGCTTTTGCAAGCTATAGCGAGACAGTTACCGATTGAGGTACAGCGATCACTCATAGCGTCGGGAGCAAACACACTTGAGCACTATGACGACATTTTACGGCGATTGGACTATACAAGCGCTCAAGTTACGCCTAGAAATACAAGAAACGACAATAGGAACACGCAAGAGGTGAATGCGGTAGTCGTTGATAACGCAGCTCAAACGGACAGAAGAGATTCCTGGGAAAACAGAAGGAACGAAGGAAATCGAGGAAACATCCGTAACGTTCGTGGAAATGATCGGTATAGAGGACCATATGAGAGGCCATACGATCAGGAAGCAAGAGATAGCCGATATAAAAATTATAACCAGAATTCCAGATATCAAGATCGGAATCGATACAACAATAGATATCGTGGTAGAAATAACTGGAGCCAAGGTCAACAGTATAATCGGAACGACAGGCAGGATGGCCGAAGAAACGATCCTAACGAAGGGCGAGATAATCGTGAATACGAGAGATCGAGGCAAGAAAACAGACAGCCTAGTGCACCACTCGAGGAGACAGTCAGAGATGTCAATCGAGCAAGCACGAGTAGCGAAGGAAGAAACAGACGTCAAAGTAATACAGAATCAAGATGCTAATCATTGGAAGTCAATCATCATTATTGAGAGTTAGAAAGTACCATCATGCTGATTAAGAGAATTGTAGAGCTATCGTGTACATTTGTTATATATATAGAATGCCTGAGAGTGTATTTTTTTTCTCTCAATCCTGATAAAAAAAAGGAGATGTACGGGAGAGATGTACCCGATACCTAGTTGAGGCTATCGGCTACGCCAGCAGACATTGAGCCGTAGTTGAGGTTTTTGGAAGAGTTAAGGAAAGATAGCGCTCAGATCGAGTCAAGAGGAATGTCAGGATGACGTAGTAGGTCTAGGATTTAGAAGGCACTGACATATGTAAGCAGATGGAATTATGGATGGAATTATGAAGCTTTTATTTAGATCTATATGGAACATGGTATTTAAACATCTTAGAAGAGGAGATATAACATGCATTATATGTGGTAATAATTTGAAGGAAGTCAGATAACCCTTAAGTTATTTTATAACTTAACAGCCGAGATGATGGGGGTTCGAGATTGTATTTTTGACGCAAGACCACGGTAGTGGGGAGGACGCCACGTGACCGCACCAAGCAAGTAAGGGTCGAGCCAGTGCAGAAACTGTCAGTTGCGCTCTGTGAGCCAAGCAGGAGAGTCAAGCTGAGTAACACACGCCAAGCGCATGGTTCAGATCGCGTCGCGAACAGAAACTGTCACGGAAAGTGAAGGCGACAGTTTCAGCTTCACCGAGCAGCGAACAGAAACTGTCACGGAAAGTGCAGGGGACAGTTTCAGCTTCTCCGAGCGGCGAGCGACAAGTAGGTCAGTGGGCCGGTCGAACACCCGCAGCAGACACGCATAGGAGGCCGGGGTTCTTAAAACAGCATTGCGAGTAGTTGGAGAATTTTATTCCAAGCTGCTTTTCAACGCAGAACGGCATGATTATTATAGCATTGCAGTAGAGCCGTGCGGGTTAATTCCAACATTATAAGCAAACATTATAACCGAAGCTGAACTTCATCACTACGTTGAGTTGGAACGTTTATTCAGCATTTGAGTTATAAATACAAAATAGTTATGGGATACTGCAACTTTGAACTTCGAATGAACATAGTTTTTCTTAATGACATTACGACTATGCATTTCATAGCGCATTCCAAGTAACATTAACAATTTTTAAGCAAACGGAATGTTGTAAGCTTATGCACTTAGGAACATTAGCTCGTGCATTAATGCAAGTCATTCTTAAGAAGTGTTATGAATTACCGAGTATGAACACAGATACAGGGTGTTTCATAAACTTAGACACTCTGATAAAACAATTTTATTTTCTACAAGTAAAACTTAACCGCTGTGGAAATTGAACTTTCAACACTTAAACTGAACATTGTATAGAACAGTGGCGTAACGTAGAAGAGGAATAGGGGGTCCGCTGTTTCTATGAACTTTTTTGTGAGGATTTGGACAATATCCGCTATGGATAACCAGAAGTTTATCATGTCGGAGTAAACGCAGACAGAGACACGATGGCACCACGGAGCGATGGATTCGATTCCTGACGAGAAGGAGGTCCACCAGCTGATTCACTTGGAATTCGAAGGCAATCGTCATTGCATGGATGGAATGATATTCACGCCGATCTTTCGAGAAATTCATTACATAGGGAAAATCGACGATCTTTGAAATTTAATAACAGCTGATTATGAGAAGGTACTGTAAGAGTTATAACTACCTGATACGATTATTTTCATGAATACTGGGCACACATGTATATTTTTCTAATAGGAGTGATACGATTGTTTTAGACATGGCTTTGACTTTATATGCTTCGATATTTTGCTAGAATATGGCGTGAGCATATGATATGGCAGGCATCATTATACGAAATTCTCACCATTGGTTGGCTTTATTAAGCAGATGTTTGGTCTTTTAGACATTTTTCCAGTAAGGATATTTTTCATGAACAGTTTTTTTTGTGTAACGAGTATTTCGAACTCGTGATCTGCAATTGATTATCTATATTACTTCGTCAGTTCATTGCATACAAGCGAGTGTGTATTATTCATCAGTAGGGATTTTTTCCATTGGATTGTTTGGAGATATTAAGATGTTATTCACTTTAGTGAATGAATATCGCTTTTATATGACAACTAGAGACTTGTTGATTCCTATCTGGTACATTCACTCATTTTAGTCGTCGAGATGGGGTCTTTCGTATTTATACGATTGTATGGTGGTTACTCATCTTACCCATCGTTTAGGGCACTATCATGATTAGTCGACGGGGCGAGGTCTTTCGTATTTATACGATTGTACGGTGGTTACTCATCTTACTTGCCATTGAGGGACTCATTTTTATCATCCGAGTGTACATGAGATTGTAAGTGAATCAAACAAGGAACTACTAGTCACATATCAGTCGAAATTTTGTTAAATAAAGTAACGATAAATGTCAGCAGAATTACATTTGTAATTCTTGTTTGCCAATCCAATATTTTGTTGCTATACTCTTTTGAGAGTAATTTCAGTTTAACAGCTGTTACAGCTGATGCTTTTGATGATTTTTATAATTGTGTTTGATACCTTTGAGAAGGATTTAAAGTAATTGAATCTTGTAAGATGAATCATTAATGGTCAGATTTATTTTAAGGCAGATCAGTATTGCAGATTTTGATATGAGAGATTATAGCACATTGGTGTTTTTCTGTGATGTGAATTATGAGAATTGTAAGAGAATTTATGCTATTTGAAAGCAAATCTTGAATTACTAAGGTAATATTTTTCCAATTGTTTAAGAAGTTGTCTAGATGTGATCAGATTAATTACAGTTATTGGAGATTGTGTGCGTTGATAATTTTAAGCCAGTTATATATTTTTTGTAGATCATGCAACATGGTTAAGTGAAGTTTGTGAAAGGCATTTTGTGGAAGTTGCCAAGTGATAGTTGCAATGTTGCTAATGCATTTTGAAGCAGACATGAGGTTGTCGAACCCAGTCTAGCGTAATTGTTGAGATTCATGCTGTATGTGCTGAATATTTATGGAGTTTTGTGGAATAATTGTTGTATTCAAATGTGATATTTGAAGATGTGAGGATATATAATGTAGTTGTGGATAGTCAGATCCAACGTGATGTCGTGAAGGCAATAATATATTTTGGCATGAGAATTAAATACGAGATATAACTTGGAAGTAATAAAACTGTAAGACAACGTTCTATAACCATATTAAATAATTTGTTAGGAAATTAAACAAATAAATAAAGTTGATAAGACAAGTTTTTCTGAGAATAATAATTAATGAAATAATAATCTGAAAATTAAGCATATTAATGATCTGACTTAATGAAATAAAAATCAGAATGACTAGATGAAATAATAAGAATCTAAATAACCAGCAGAATAAAATTTAAATAAATTGATAAATTAAATATTGAAATAAATCAACGAATTAAATAAATGGATGAATTAAAGATTGGATGAATAAACTGATTTAAATAACTTAATAGATGATTGGATAGATGATGAATAACTGAATTAGAAGGTGATAATTAATTAAAGAAGCTGATGATTAATGAATTTATATGGAATTAAAATAAATTTAATTGAGATATAATTTGAGGAAGTGCAACTTGAGTTGAGGAATTAAACAATTTGTATTGATGATTTAAGACGATTTAATCTGAGGAAGATAATAAAATAAAATTGTGTGAATAATTAGAAAGCATAATGAAGTGGTGATAATAATTTTCATTTAAATGATTTAATGGTGATGAGTTGATGATTCTGACAGGAATATGTTGAATTTTGAAATGAGAATTAATGTGAGAAATATTTAATTTTGATGATGATGATAATGATGACCAATGAGAAGTGAATTTTCTGTAATTCACAAACAAGTAATTTGTAATGACAATGTAAATAGTGTAAATTAATTATTCGATGTTTAGGAGCATTTGACTAACATGTTTAACACTTAAATTATGCCATGCAAGCCATAAAATACGTGATTTTTAAAATATGTGTATGTTTAGACAGATTAATAACTTTTTCAAATCCACATTTATGATGTTAAATTAAAGAGAAATTAGGTCTCAGGTATCACAAATGTCAGTGACGAAAGACATAGTGCTACAGTGATCCTGAGAACCCAAGAGAACTTTAGAGATTTTTCTGTTCTATGTGGATGGAATATTTTTGATTAGAAAAGAGATGGTTCGATTTTTGGACAATGACAATTTAACGTTGGCATTCGACCATACTCTCAGGTAGGAGGTATATTTAAAATGTCTGTCTGACTATCAAAGTGAAATAAATTTGTTTTTATCTTAGTTGTGATCTGATGATGGTGTGATTTTCCTTTTTCTTTCCTTGTATTGAGTAAGGCTTAACCAGGAAAGGAGGTGGTTTGCTAGGAATTCAGTTGATGGCGCCCATTTATATTTGCATTTATTTTTATTAAGCTTAAGCCCGTAACGACCCTAGAGATACTTTGTCTCGTGTTACCCACTGCTTTTTCGATAACTCAGCTGAATTTCCGACACATTCCTTATTTGACTAGAGGATCATTTAACTCCGCTCTCTCCTGGAACTCCAGGAATGCGATGTAATAGCAGATGGGTCATCGCATCCCCAGGACGAACGGGTACAGAGAGAGAGGGAGAATTGGCTTTACCCACCTGTGGGGCTTCGATTTTTGCTTATTCTATGAAATCACATCAGATTTAGATTACTGAGAGATTGATCTCAAGTTCATTTAATTGTGTTATAAAATTTATTAAACTTAGTCAGACAATATACTTGTGTGCCCATTCCAGTGTTCATGTTAATCGTATTAGTATTATATCATGTTAGTTATAAGTCATTTTTTCCTATACCCAAGTGAATGCAGGAATTGAGACATTGTGATGTGTTGTTGTCTAACGTCTCTGAATTAAACGTCTATTGAAAATATAATTATGTTGCCGGAAGATTTAGCTAAGGTGTTAGGAGAGTTGCAGAGTGGTATGTCTGGTATTGCAGAAACTATTTCTAAAATGGAAACGGAAGTTAAAGAACAGATAAATAGTTCAGAAGCTAGATGTAGAGAAAATGTGCAAGCATTACAGGCTAGTAACGAAGGCAATCTGAACGACAGTTTAAAGTCATTAGAGACTAGATTACAGACTAGTAATGAAGAAAATTTAAAATTATTACAGTCAAATAGTAAAGATGAGTTGATGTCATTGGAGACTAGATTACACACTAGTACTGAAAGTCATTTGAAAGCTAGTGAAGCTAACTTGAAGGATAGTTTTAAATCATTAGAAGAAAGGTTACAGTCAAATAGTGAGGATAACTTTAAATCATTGGAAGAGAAATTACAGTCTCGTAGTGAAGAAACTAACACAGAGTTAGAAAACAAGTTATCTAGGTTAGAGAATAGATTAACTTTAAAGAATAATGAAATGCTTAAAACTTTACAATTAGATATAATTGCAGTAAATATGAAAGGAGAGGAAAATATTCAAATATTAAGAAAGAATATTATTGAGTTAGAAAGTAAGGGAGAAGAAAATATTCTTACTTTAAGAACAGATGTTATGTCTATACAGAAAGACATTAAATCGGATGTATCGAAGTTGAGATTCGACATCGATGGTTTAGTGGCAGATGTAGGCAAAATTCATGAGTGGTCTACCGAAGTATCTTTCGAGACTAAAATCAAAGGTCTAGAAATGAATCTAGGTAATGAGATTAAGGATTTAAAATCAGTAATTGGGACCATTAAAGAGGATGTCTTAGGAGAGGTCAATTCTAATTTAAAATCATTAGAGAATCAATTGCAGAAAGATATTAGGAAGATGGATGATGATATAGAGCAAAAGGTTAATGAAAACTTAGCTTTATTCAAAAATAGAGTCGGTGCAATCGTGGAAGAACGGTATAGTGAGGTCGATGCCGAAGCAAAAGAGAAACGTGCAGGATTAGACGAGAAATTAATCGCAGGTATGGCGAACCTAGAAGCGAGGTTTACGGAGAACAAGGAAGCGATGAAGATAGATTCAACTCTATTTAGGACAGATGTTGATCTGTTAAAGGAACAAGTCGCGTCAGTAAAGAATACATGCGAAGACAAGATTGACAAGTTGAAAAACGATTTAGACGAGAGTAACAAAACGCAGAATGTTACATCGCTAGATGAGTTGAAGACTCAGGTCAAGACCGTAGAGAAACTGGCAGAAGACAGGATAACTAAAATAGAATCTATGATTAACAGTATCGCAAGTCAAAATACTACATCAGGGGAAATATCGATGAATCAGACAGCGATAGACCACAGTATGGGTAATCAGGAAGTTAGCATGGGAGAAGACCGTCAAACGCAACCGAATGTGACATTCGAAAGGGCAAGTTCAACCCCTCAGGATAATCCAAGTTCAAATAGGAGTACGTTGGGTACAAGCGAACGATACTCAGGTCCAATTACCATTATAAGAAATCTGGATGACAAGCCGAGGAAGTTTTCTGGAAACACAGGGGTCACACCAGGCGAATTTCTGCGAGATATTCGAGACTACATGGCGGAACATAGAGTAGCCAAGGAAAGAGAGCTAAGGATAGTCGAACGCGCCTTAGACGGGTCTGCGCTTACTTGGTTTAGAGCATTCAGAAGCAATTTTGCGAATATGGAGCAATTTGCCTTAGCATTCTTAAGGAGATTTTGGAGTGCCGAGGATCAACTGAACGTGAGAGCAGAAATGTACTCAAAGCGTTATTCTACGTCACATCCGACGCATTATGCTAATTATTTTACGTCACAGCTGGCTAAATTGCAATTTCTGATTCCTCCATTGCCTGAAGAAGAGCTTTTGCAAGCTATAGCGAGACAGTTACCGATTGAGGTACAGCGATCACTCATAGCGTCGGGAGCAAACACACTTGAGCACTATGACGACATTTTACGGCGATTGGACTATACAAGCGCTCAAGTTACGCCTAGAAATACAAGAAACGACAATAGGAACACGCAAGAGGTGAATGCGGTAGTCGTTGATAACGCAGCTCAAACGGACAGAAGAGATTCCTGGGAAAACAGAAGGAACGAAGGAAATCGAGGAAACATCCGTAACGTTCGTGGAAATGATCGGTATAGAGGACCATATGAGAGGCCATACGATCAGGAAGCAAGAGATAGCCGATATAAAAATTATAACCAGAATTCCAGATATCAAAATCGGAATCGATACAACAATAGATATCGTGGTAGAAATAACTGGAGCCAAGGTCAACAGTATAATCGGAACGACAGGCAGGATGGCCGAAGAAACGATCCTAACGAAGGACGAGATAATCGTGAATACGAGAGATCGAGGCAAGAAAACAGACAGCCTAGTGCACCACTCGAGGAGACAGTCAGAGATGTCAATCGAGCAAGCACGAGTAGCGAAGGAAGAAACAGACGTCAAAGTAATACAGAATCAAGATGCTAATCATTGGAAGTCAATCATCATTATTGAGAGTTAGAAAGTACCATCATGCTGATTAAGAGAATTGTAGAGCTATCGTGTACATTTGTTATATATATAGAATGCCTGAGAGTGTATTTTTTTCTCTCAATCCTGATAAAAAAAGGAGATGTACGGGAGAGATGTACCCGATACCTAGTTGAGGCTATCGGCTACGCCAGCAGACATTGAGCCGTAGTTGAGGTTTTTGGAAGAGTTAAGGAAAGATAGCGCTCAGATCGAGTCAAGAGGAATGTCAGGATGACGTAGTAGGTCTAGGATTTAGAAGGCACTGACATATGTAAGCAGATGGAATTATGGATGGAATTATGAAGCTTTTATTTAGATCTATATGGAACATGGTATTTAAACATCTTAGAAGAGGAGATATAACATGCATTATATGTGGTAATAATTTGAAGGAAGTCAGATAACCCTTAAGTTATTTTATAACTTAACAGCCGAGATGATGGGGGTTCGAGATTGTATTTTTGACGCAAGACCACGGTAGTGGGGAGGACGCCACGTGACCGCACCAAGCAAGTAAGGGTCGAGCCAGTGCAGAAACTGTCAGTTGCGCTCTGTGAGCCAAGCAGGAGAGTCAAGCTGAGTAACACACGCCAAGCGCATGGTTCAGATCGCGTCGCAAACAGAAACTGTCACGGAAAGTGAAGGCGACAGTTTCAGCTTCACCGAGTAGCGAACAGAAACTGTCACGGAAAGTGCAGGGGACAGTTTCAGCTTCTCCGAGCGGCGAGCGACAAGTAGGTCAGTGGGCCGGTCGAACACCCGCAGCAGACACGCATAGGAGGCCGGGGTTCTTAAAACAGCATTGCGAGTAGTTGGAGAATTTTATTCCAAGCTGCTTTTCAACGCAGAACGGCATGATTATTATAGCATTGCAGTAGAGCCGTGCGGGTTAATTCCAACATTATAAGCAAACATTATAACCGAAGCTGAACTTCATCACTACGTTGAGTTGGAACGTTTATTCAGCATTTGAGTTATAAATACAAAATAGTTATGGGATACTGCAACTTTGAACTTCGAATGAACATAGTTTTTCTTAATGACATTACGACTATGCATTTCATAGCGCATTCCAAGTAACATTAACAATTTTTAAGCAAACGGAATGTTGTAAGCTTATGCACTTAGGAACATTAGCTCGTGCATTAATGCAAGTCATTCTTAAGAAGTGTTATGAATTACCGAGTATGAACACAGATACAGGGTGTTTCATAAACTTAGACACTCTGATAAAACAATTTTATTTTCTACAAGTAAAACTTAACCGCTGTGGAAATTGAACTTTCAACACTTAAACTGAACATTGTATAGAACAGTGGCGTAACGTAGAAGAGGAATAGGGGGTCCGCTGTTTCTATGAACTTTTTTGTGAGGATTTGGACAATATCCGCTATGGATAACCAGAAGTTTAATATGTCGGAGTAAACGCAGACAGAGACACGATGGCACCACGGAGCGATGGATTCGATTCCTGACGAGAAGGAGGTCCACCAGCTGATTCACTTGGAATTCGAAGGCAATCGTCATTGCATGGATGGAATGATATTCACGCCGATCTTTCGAGAAATTCATTACATAGGGAAAATCGACGATCTTTGAAATTTAATAACAGCTGATTATGAGAAGGTACTGTAAGAGTTATAACTACCTGATACGATTATTTTCATGAATACTGGGCACACATGTATATTTTTCTAATAGGAGTGATACGATTGTTTTAGACATGGCTTTGACTTTATATGCTTCGATATTTTGCTAGAATATGGCGTGAGCATATGATATGGCAGGCATCATTATACGAAATTCTCACCATTGGTTGGCTTTATTAAGCAGATGTTTGGTCTTTTAGACATTTTTCCAGTAAGGATATTTTTCATGAACAGTTTTTTTTTTGTATAACGAGTATTTCGAACTCGTGATCTGCAATTGATTATCTATATTACTTCGTCAGTTCATTGCATACAAGCGAGTGTGTATTATTCATCAGTAGGGATTTTTTCCATTGGATTGTTTGGAGATATTAAGATGTTATTCACTTTAGTGAATGAATATCGCTTTTATATGACAACTAGACACTTGTTGATTCCTATCTGGTACATTCACTCATTTTAGTCGTCGAGATGGGGTCTTTCGTATTTATACGATTGTATGGTGGTTACTCATCTTACCCATCGTTTAGGGCACTATCATGATTAGTCGACGGGGCGAGGTCTTTCGTATTTATACGATTGTACGGTGGTTACTCATCTTACTTGCCATTGAGGGACTCATTTTTATCATCCGAGTGTACATGAGATTGTAAGTGAATCAAACAAGGAACTACTAGTCACATATCAGTCGAAATTTTGTTAAATAAAGTAACGATAAATGTCAGCAGAATTACATTTGTAATTCTTGTTTGCCAATCCAATATTTTGTTGCTATACTCTTTTGAGAGTAATTTCAGTTTAACAGCTGTTACAGCTGATGCTTTTGATGATTTTTATAATTGTGTTTGATACCTTTGAGAAGGATTTAAAGTAATTGAATCTTGTAAGATGAATCATTAATGGTCAGATTTATTTTAAGGCAGATCAGTATTGCAGATTTTGATATGAGAGATTATAGCACATTGGTGTTTTTCTGTGATGTGAATTATGAGAATTGTAAGAGAATTTGTGCTATTTGAAAGCAAATCTTGAATTACTAAGGTAATATTTTTCCAATTGTTTAAGAAGTTGTCTAGATGTGATCAGATTAATTACAGTTATTGGAGATTGTGTGCGTTGATAATTTTAAGCCAGTTATATATTTTTTGTAGATCATGCAACATGGTTAAGTGAAGTTTGTGAAAGGCATTTTGTGGAAGTTGCCAAGTGATAGTTGCAATGTTGCTAATGCATTTTGAAGCAGACATGAGTTTGTCGAACCCAGTCTAGCGTAATTGTTGAGATTCATGCTGTATGTGCTGAATATTTATGGAGTTTTGTGGAATAATTGTTGTATTCAAATGTGATATTTGAAGATGTGAGGATATATAATGTAGTTGTGGATAGTCAGATCCAACGTGATGTCGTGAAGGCAATAATATTTTTTGGCATGAGAATTAAATACGAGATATAACTTGGAAGTAATAAAACTGTAAGACAACGTTCTATAACCATATTAAATAATTTGTTAGGAAATTAAACAAATAAATAAAGTTGATAAGACAAGTTTTTCTGAGAATAATAATTAATGAAATAATAATCTGAAAATTAAGCATATTAATGATCTGACCTAATGAAATAAAAATCAGAATGACTAGATGAAATAATAAGAATCTAAATAACCAGCAGAATAAAATTTAAATAAATTGATAAATTAAATATTGAAATAAATCAACGAATTAAATAAATGGATGAATTAAAGATTGGATGAATAAACTGATTTAAATAACTTAATAGATGATTGGATAGATGATGAATAACTGAATTAGAAGGTGATAATTAATTAAAGAAGCTGATGATTAATGAATTTATATGGAAATAAAATAAATTTAATTGAGATATAATTTGAGGAAGTGCAACTTGAGTTGAGGAATTAAACAATTTGTATTGATGATTTAAGACGATTTAATCTGAGGAAGATAATAAAATAAAATTGTGTGAATAATTAGAAAGCATAATGAAGTGGTGATAATAATTTTCATTTAAATGATTTAATGGTGATGAGTTGATGATTCTGACAGGAATATGTTGAATTTTGAAATGAGAATTAATGTGAGAAATATTTAATTTTGATGATGATGATAATGATGACCAATGAGAAGTGAATTTTCTGTAATTCACAAACAAGTAATTTGTAATGACAATGTAAATAGTGTAAATTAATTATTCGATGTTTAGGAGCATTTGACTAACATGTTTAACATTTAAATTATGCCATGCAAGCCATAAAATACGTGATTTTTAAAATATGTGTATGTTTAGACAGATTAATAACTTTTTCAAATCCACATTTATGATGTTAAATTAAAGAGAAATTAGGTCTCAGGTATCACAAATGTCAGTGACGAAAGACATAGTGCTACAGTGATCCTGAGAACCCAAGAGAACTTTAGAGATTTTTCTGTTCTATGTGGATGGAATATTTTTGATTAGAAAAGAGATGGTTCGATTTTTGGACAATGACAATTTAACGTTGGCATTCGACCATACTCTCAGGTAGGAGGTATATTTAAAATGTCTGTCTGACTATCAAAGTGAAATAAATTTGTTTTTATCTTAGTTGTGATCTGATGATGGTGTGATTTTCCTTTTTCTTTCCTTGTATTGAGTAAGGCTTAACCAGGAAAGGAGGTGGTTTGCTAGGAATTCAGTTGATGGCGCCCATTTATATTTGCATTTATTTTTATTAAGCTTAAGCCCGTAACGACCCTAGAGATACTTTGTCTCGTGTTACCCACTGCTTTTTCGATAACTCAGCTGAATTTCCGACACATTCCTTATTTGACTAGAGGATCATTTAACTCCGCTCTCTCCTGGAACTCCAGGAATGCGATGTAATAGCAGATGGGTCATCGCATCCCCAGGACGAACGGGTACAGAGAGAGAGGGAGAATTGGCTTTACCCACCTGTGGGGCTTCGATTTTTGCTTATTCTATGAAATCACATCAGATTTAGATTACTGAGAGATTGATCTCAAGTTCATTTAATTGTGTTATAAAATTTATTAAACTTAGTCAGACAATATACTTGTGTGCCCATTCCAGTGTTCATGTTAATCGTATTAGTATTATATCATGTTAGTTATAAGTCATTTTTTCCTATACCCAAGTGAATGCAGGAATTGAGACATTGTGATGTGTTGTTGTCTAACGTCTCTGAATTAAACGTCTATTGAAAATATAATTATGTTGCCGGAAGATTTAGCTAAGGTGTTAGGAGAGTTGCAGAGTGGTATGTCTGGTATTGCAGAAACTATTTCTAAAATGGAAACGGAAGTTAAAGAACAGATAAATAGTTCAGAAGCTAGATGTAGAGAAAATGTGCAAGCATTACAGGCTAGTAACGAAGGCAATCTGAACGACAGTTTAAAGTCATTAGAGACTAGATTACAGACTAGTAATGAAGAAAATTTAAAATTATTACAGTCAAATAGTAAAGATGAGTTGATGTCATTGGAGACTAGATTACAGACTAGTACTGAAAGTCATTTGAAAGCTAGTGAAGCTAACTTGAAGGATAGTTTTAAATCATTAGAAGAAAGGTTACAGTCAAATAGTGAGGATAACTTTAAATCATTGGAAGAGAAATTACAGTCTCGTAGTGAAGAAACTAACACAGAGTTAGAAAACAAGTTATCTAGGTTAGAGAATAGATTAACTTTAAAGAATAATGAAATGCTTAAAACTTTACAATTAGATATAATTGCAGTAAATATGAAAGGAGAGGAAAATATTCAAATATTAAGAAAGAATATTATTGAGTTAGAAAGTAAGGGAGAAGAAAATATTCTTACTTTAAGAACAGACGTTATGTCTATACAGAAAGACATTAAATCGGATGTATCGAAGTTGAGATTCGACATCGATGGTTTAGTGGCAGATGTAGGCAAAATTCATGAGTGGTCTACCGAAGTATCTTTCGAGACTAAAATCAAAGGTCTAGAAATGAATCTAGGTAATGAGATTAAGGATTTAAAATCAGTAATTGGGACCATTAAAGAGGATGTCTTAGGAGAGGTCAATTCTAATTTAAAATCATTAGAGAATCAATTGCAGAAAGATATTAGGAAGATGGATGATGATATAGAGCCAAAGGTTAATGAAAACTTAGCTTTATTCAAAAATAGAGTCGGTGCAATCGTGGAAGAACGGTATAGTGAGGTCGATGCCGAAGCAAAAGAGAAACGTGCAGGATTAGACGAGAAATTAATCGCAGGTATGGCGAACCTAGAAGCAAGGTTTACGGAGAACAAGGAAGCGATGAAGATAGATTCAACTCTATTTAGGACAGATGTTGATCTGTTAAAGGAACAAGTCGCGTCAGTAAAGAATACATGCGAAGACAAGATTGACAAGTTGAAAAACGATTTAGACGAGAGTAACAAAACGTAGAATGTTACATCGCTGGATGAGTTGAAGACTCAGGTCAAGACCGTAGAGAAACTGGCAGAAGACAGGATAACTAAACTAGAATCTATGATTAACAGTATCGCAAGTCAAAATACTACATCAGGGGAAATATCGATGAATCAGACAGCGATAGACCGCAGTATGGGTAATCAGGAAGTTAGCATGGGAGAAGACCGTCAAACGCAACCGAATGTGACATTCGAAAGGGCAAGTTGAACTCCTCAGGATAATCCAAGTTCAAATAGGAGTACGTTGGGTACATGCGAACGATACTCAGGTCCAATTACCATTATAAGAAATCTGAATGACAAGCCGAGGAAGTTTTCTGGAAACACAGGGGTCACACCAGGCGAATTTCTGCGAGATATTCGAGACTACATGGCGGAACATAGAGTAGCCAAGGAAAGAGAGCTAAGGATAGTCGAACGCGCCTTAGACGGGTCTGCGCTTACTTGGTTTAGAGCATTCAGAAGCAATTTTGCGAATATGGAGCAATTTGCCATAGCATTCTTAAGGAGATTTTGGAGTGCCGAGGATCAACTGAACGTGAGAGCAGAAATGTACTCAAAGCGTTATTCTACGTCACATCCGACGCATTATGCCAATTATTTTACGTCACAGCTGGCTAAATTGCAATTTCTGATTCCTCCATTGCCTGAAGAAGAGCTTTTGCAAGCTATAGCGAGACAGTTACCGATTGAGGTACAGCGATCACTCATAGCGTCGAGAGCAAACACACTTGAGCACTATGACGACATTTTACGGCGATTGGACTATACAAGCGCTCAAGTTACGCCTAGAAATACAAGAAACGACAATAGGAACACGCAAGAGGTGAATGCGGTAGTCGTTGATAACGCAGCTCAAACGGACAGAAGAGATTCCTGGGAAAACAGAAGGAACGAAGGAAATCGAGGAAACATCCGTAACGTTCGTGGAAATGATCGGTATAGAGGACCATATGAGAGGCCATACGATCAGGAAGCAAGAGATAGCCGATATAGAAATTATAACCAGAATTCCAGATATCAAGATCGGAATCGATACAACAATAGATATCGTGGTAGAAATAACTGGAGCCAAGTTCAACAGTATAATCGGAACGACAGGCAGGATGGCCGAAGAAACGATCCTAACGAAGGGCGAGATAATCGTGAATACGAGAGATCGAGGCAAGAAAACAGACAGCCTAGTGCACCACTCGAGGAGACAGTCAGAGATGTCAATCGAGCAAGCACGAGTAGCGAAGGAAGAAACAGACGTCAAAGTAATGCAGAATCAAGATGCTAATCATTGGAAGTCAATCATCATTATTGAGAGTTAGAAAGTACCATCATGCTGATTAAGAGAATTGTAGAGCTATCGTGTACATTTGTTATATATATAGAATGCCTGAGAGTGTATTTTTTTCTCTCAATCCTGATAAAAAAAGGAGATGTACGGGAGAGATGTACCCGATACCTAGTTGAGGCTATCGGCTACGCCAGCAGACATTGAGCCGTAGTTGAGGTTTTTGGAAGAGTTAAGGAAAGATAGCGCTCAGATCGAGTCAAGAGGAATGTCAGGATGACGTAGTAGGTCTAGGATTTAGAAGGCACTGACATCTGTAAGCAGATGGAATTATGGATGGAATTATGAAGCTTTTATTTAGATCTATATGGAACATGGTATTTAAACATCTTAGAAGAGGAGATATAACATGCATTATATGTGGTAATAATTTGAAGGAAGTCAGATAACCCTTAAGTTATTTTATAACTTAACAGCCGAGATGATGGGGGTTCGAGATTGTATTTGTGACGCAAGACCACGGTAGTGGGGAGGACGCCACGTGACCGCACCAAGCAGGTAAGGGTCGAGCCAGTGCAGAAACTGTCAGTTGCGCTCTGTGAGCCAAGCAGGAGAGTCAAGCTGAGTAACACACGCCAAGCGCATGGTTCAGATCGCGTCGCGAACAGAAACTGTCACGGAAAGTGAAGGCGACAGTTTCAGCTTCACCGAGCAGCGAACAGAAACTGTCACGGAAAGTGCAGGGGACAGTTTCAGCTTCTCCGAGCGGCGAGCGACAAGTAGGTCAGTGGGCCGGTCGAACACCCGCAGCAGACAAGCATAGGAGGCCGGGGTTCTTAAAACAGCATTGCGAGTAGTTGGAGAATTTTATTCCAAGCTGCTTTTCAACGCAGAACGGCATGATTATTATAGCATTGCAGTAGAGCCGTGCGGGTTAATTCCAACATTATAAGCAAACATTATAACCGAAGCTGAACTTCATCACTACGTTGAGTTGGAACGTTTATTCAGCATTTGAGTTATAAATACAAAATAGTTATGGGATACTGCAACTTTGAACTTCGAATGAACATAGTTTTTCTTAATGACATTACGACTATGCATTTCATAGCGCATTCCAAGTAACATTAACAATTTTTAAGCAAACGGAATGTTGTAAGCATATGCACTTAGGAACATTAGCTCGTGCATTAATGCAAGTCATTCTTAAGAAGTGTTATGAATTACCGAGTATGAACACAGATACAGGGTGTTTCATAAACTTAGACACTCTGATAAAACAATTTTATTTTCTACAAGTAAAACTTAACCGCTGTGGAAATTGAACTTTCAACACTTAAACTGAACATTGTATAGAACAGTGGCGTAACGTAGAAGAGGAATAGGGGGTCCGCTGTTTCTATGAACTTTTTTGTAAGGATTTGGACAATATCCGCTATGGATAACCAGAAGTTTATCATGTCGGAGTAAACGCAGACAGAGACACGATGGCACCACGGAGCGATGGATTCGATTCCTGACGAGAAGGAGGTCCACCAGCTGATTCACTTGGAATTCGAAGGCAATCGTCATTGCATGGATGGAATGATATTCACGCCGATCTTTCGAGAAATTCATTACATAGGGAAAATCGACGATCTTTGAAATTTAATAACAGCTGATTATGAGAAGGTACTGTAAGAGTTATAACTACCTGATACGATTATTTTCATGAATACTGGGCACACATGTATATTTTTCTAATAGGAGTGATACGATTGTTTTAGACATGGCTTTGACTTTATATGCTTCGATATTTTGCTAGAATATGGCGTGAGCATATGATATGGCAGGCATCATTATACGAAATTCTCACCATTGGTTGGCTTTATTAAGCAGATGTTTGGTGTTTTAGACATTTTTCCAGTAAGGATATTTTTCATGAACAGTTTTTTTTGTGTAACGAGTATTTCGAACTCGTGATCTGCAATTGATTATCTATATTACTTCGTCAGTTCATTGCATACAAGCGAGTGTGTATTATTCATCAGTAGGGATTTTTTCCATTGGATTGTTTGGTGATATTAAGATGTTATTCACTTTAGTGAATGAATATCGCTTTTATATGACAACTAGAGACTTGTTGATTCCTATCTGGTACATTCACTCATTTTAGTCGTCGAGATGGGGTCTTTCGTATTTATACGATTGTATGGTGGTAACTCATCTTACCCATCGTTTAGGGCACTATCATGATTAGTCGACGGGGCGAGGTCTTTCGTATTTATACTCATCTTACTTGCCATTGAGGGACTCATTTTTATCATCCGAGTGTACATGAGATTGTAAGTGAATCAAACATGGAACTACTAGTCACATATCAGTCGAAATTTTGTTAAATAAAGTAACGATAAATGTCAGCAGGATTACATTTGTAATTCTTGTTTGCCAATCCAATATTTTGTTGCTATACTCTTTTGAGAGTAATTTCAGTTTAACAGCTGTTACAGCTGATGCTTTTGATGATTTTTATAATTGTGTTTGATACCTTTGAGAAGGATTTAAAGTAATTGAATCTTGTAAGATGAATCATTAATGGTCAGATTTATTTTAAGGCAGATCAGTATTGCAGATTTTGATATGAGAGATTATAGCACATTGGTGTTTTTCTGTGATGTGAATTATGAGAATTGTAAGAGAATTTATGCTATTTGAAAGCAAATCTTGAATTACTAAGGTAATATTTTTCCAATTGTTTAAGAAGTTGTCTAGATGTGATCAGATTAATTACAGTTATTGGAGATTGTGTGCGTTGATAATTTGAAGCCAGTTATATATTTTTTGTAGATCATGCAACATGGTTAAGTGAAGTTTGTGATAGGCATTTTGTGGAAGTTGCCAAGTGATAGTTGCAATGTTGCTAATGCATTTTGAAGCAGACATGAGGTTGTCGAACCCAGTCTAGCGTAATTGTTGAGATTCATGCTGTATGTGCTGAATATTTATGGAGTTTTGTGGAATAATTGTTGTATTCAAATGTGATATTTGAAGATGTGAGGATATATAATGTAGTTGTGGATAGTCAGATCCAACGTGATGTCGTGAAGGCAATAATATTTTTTGGCATGAGAATTAAATACGAGATATAACTTGGAAGTAATAAAACTGTAAGACAACGTTCTATAACCATATTAAATAATTTGTTAGGAAATTAAACAAATAAATAAAGTTGATAAGACAAGTTTTTCTGAGAATAATAATTAATGAAATAATAATCTGAAAATTAAGCATATTAATGATCTGACTTAATGAAATAAAAATCAGAATGACTAGATGAAATAATAAGAATCTAAATAACCAGCAGAATAAAATTTAAATAAATTGATAAATTAAATATTGAAATAAATCAACGAATTAAATAAATGGATGAATTAAAGATTGGATGAATAAACTGATTTAAATAACTTAATAGATGATTGGATAGATGATGAATAACTGAATTAGAAGGTGATAATTAATTAAAGAAGCTGATGATTAATGAATTTATATGGAAATAAAATAAATTTAATTGAGATATAATTTGAGGAAGTGCAACTTGAGTTGAGGAATTAAACAATTTGTATTGATGATTTAAGACGATTTAATCTGAGGAAGATAATAAAATAAAATTGTGTGAATAATTAGAAAGCATAATGAAGTGGTGATAATAATTTTCATTTAAATGATTTAATGGTGATGAGTTGATGATTCTGACAGGAATATGTTGAATTTTGAAATGAGAATTAATGTGAGAAATATTTAATTTTGATGATGATGATAATGATGACCAATGAGAAGTGAATTTTCTGTAATTCACAAACAAGTAATTTGTAATGACAATGTAAATAGTGTAAATTAATTATTCGATGTTTAGGAGCATTTGACTAACATGTTTAACACTTAAATTATGCCATGCAAGCCATAAAATACGTGATTTTTAAAATATGTGTATGTTTAGACAGATTAATAACTTTTTCAAATCCACATTTATGATGTTAAATTAAAGAGAAATTAGGTCTCAGGTATCACAAATGTCAGTGACGAAAGACATAGTGCTACAGTGATCCTGAGAACCCAAGAGAACTTTAGAGATTTTTCTGTTCTATGTGGATGGAATATTTTTGATTAGAAAAGAGATGGTTCGATTTTTGGACAATGACAATTTAACGTTGGCATTCAACCATACTCTCAGGTAGGAGGTATATTTAAAATGTCTGTCTGACTATCAAAGTGAAATAAATTTGTTTTTATCTTAGTTGTGATCTGATGATGGTGTGATTTTCCTTTTTCTTTCCTTGTATTGAGTAAGGCTTAACCAGGAAAGGAGGTGGTTTGCTAGGAATTCAGTTGATGGCGCCCATTTATATTTGCATTTATTTTTATTAAGCTTAAGCCCGTAACGACCCTAGAGATACTTTGTCTCGTGTTACCCACTGCTTTTTCGATAACTCAGCTGAATTTCCGACACATTCCTTATTTGACTAGAGGTTCATTTAACTCCGTTCTGTCCTGGAACTCCAGGAATGCGATGTAATAGCAGATGGGCCATCGCATCCCCAGGACGAACGGGTACAGTACCTCGAGCTTTTCTGATGGCCCAGTAGTCCTTCATTTTCCGGCTAAATTGAATCTTACGTTCCTCAGACCATTTCCTAATCTCGTCTTTTGGTCTGTTGGTAACTTCTGTAAGGGATGTTACGAAGGATTTAATTTTAAGAGCTGTATGATAGTTACTCCGGTTGGCTATGTCATTTTCATTTATATGGAGTTCCGAAAGATCCTTCTCCACTTGCTTCTTCCACAAGAATCCAGTAGCTTTGCCCTTGTTAGCAGCCTTGAAGATCCTATGGGATAACCTGTTTGAGTCCATTCTGAATAGATGTCCGTAAAAAGCCAGTCGCCTTCTTCTGATGGCATCTATGTGATTTTCTTGGTGTTTATATAGCTCACGATTTGGTTGATATTATGATTATTATTATTATTATTATTATTATTATTATTATTATTATTGTCACTATGATACCTGCATTAGACTGTGATAGCCTAATCAGACAAATTCTTCATACACTCAAGTACACTGGGCTTCATGACCACTATGTTGTAAACCCCGTAAAAATCAACAACAAGAACTCATTAATTCAGTATGGTGTACTTCAACGTACCGTGTGAAGGCTTCGATCACAGTACTGATGTACAGTCTGCACAACATCAGAATTGTTGCAGACGGGTCTAGCCATGCTGGTAAGTGCTTCAACAATCCATTAGCTCTTAATTACAGCTCTTTCGGGAAAATACATGTACAGAAGGCAGGCGTCTATTTGGAATCTCCTGTAATGTGCCAGCTTTGGTGGAATTGTGACCAGAATCTCCATAGATAAAAAGTATGCGTGTGTGCTCTTTTTTGGTGAAAACCTCAGCCATTGTCGATGTGTTGATAGCAACTTTAATACTGCTGTACCACATGCAAAGCTACTATTCTGCGCCCCCCAGCGAGGCTTCATACCGCTATGGGGCGCATTAGACGGGAGCACTGAGGAACATGCAGCGTGCGGCTGTCTGGTTTTTATCTCTTGGCATTCTGACGTAACCTGCTAGCATGCAAGGTTACCCCTTAGCAATTCAGTGCTTAGACCTCCCGTTCATCACTAGTACATGCGGGACACTTGTAAGTAGATTGCACGGCGCAAATGGGCCACCTGGTATATATATATGTATGTACGAGGGCAGAACAAAAAATAAGTTGCACTTTCCAGTTATGGCCATTTATTACACCACCTATACAACAGCAACACGCCTATAACGACATACAATGTAACATCACTTTTCCACATAGTTTCCAAGAGACTCCAAACACATCTGCGAACACACAACCAACTTGTCGAAGCCGGATGCATAGAAAGTTCCTCCAGCGTTCTGCAACCACACGGAGACAGCGGCCTTCACCTTCTCATTGGTCTGGAGAAGCACCGGGGGAAATTAAGCGCCGGTGTGATTTTATTGCACGATAACGCAACACCTCACAAGGCCCGCCAAACGAGCGAACTGCTGCAGCGTTTCAAGTGGGAGGTCTGGCAACATCCACCCTACAGTCCCGACCTAGCACTATGTGACTTTCATCTGTTCGATAAACTCAAAATGGAGCTCGGTGGTCGACGTTTCCAGACCGATGAGGAGATAAAGGCCGCTCTCTCCGTGTGGTTGCAGAACGCTGGAGGAACTTTCTATGCATCCGGCATCGACAAGTTGGTTGTGCGTTCGCAGAAATGTTTGGAGTCTCTTGGAAACTATGTGGAAAAGTGACGTTACATTGTATGTCGTTAGAGGCGTGTTGCCGTTGTATAGGTGGTGGAATAAGTTGCCATAACCGGAGAGTGCAACTTATTTTTTGATCTGCCCTCGTATGTATCAAATGCATCATATGTATATCACTTTCTTGTGGACACAATAATTACCGCAATGTTGCACCAATCACTTTGATTTTTTACATTATATCCCTTTAAAATCTCCGTCGAGTTCGTTAATGGGCAAAATCGGAAATATCTCTATAACTCTCTTAATATGTGAAATATCAATCCATCCAAAGTTCATACTATTTGTCGGATAAGGACCAAAAATGTATGTCAGTAAAGAGTTTTAAATTCACCAACCATTGACCAAAGGGCTTTTAGGTTTTTTAGAGAAACAAAAATCATATCTCCCTTAATAGGCACAGTATCAAAACCGTTCAAAATGGTCAATACTCCTCTAATATTACCTAAAACTTTTGTTTGAAAGATTTTTTGATATGGCCCACCATTACACCAAGGGATGAGCAAAATGATTTCAGAATTATAAGAAAATGCCAAGAGCCATCAGAAGTTGCCAAGACAACGCCACTAAATTGATGAGGGATGAGCCATCAGACGTTGCTTTGACAACGTCACTGCACGAGATCACATTCAGTTTTCCGTCTGTCTCTGTGGGAAGTGGCTTCGGTGGCGTAACTGGTAGCTTGCTGAACTTCTATGCCCAAGGTCGCGGGTTCAAACCAGGCCGAAGTCGTCGGACTTTTTAAGAGCGTTAAAAATCCCTCAGTATGCCTTCTTTCGGAGGGGAAATTCCAACGTTCGTTGCCAGTTGCTGGTTGCGGTGGCATCTAGTAGGCAAGTTCACAGGTAGGTGTCGTTGACGGTAGCATTTGGTAGGAAAATTAGGAACTACTACTTGAAATTGATCGTCTGCAGTCCTTACCTGAATTACAGACTAATACTACCAACAAAATTAACACCGTTTATCAGACAGATTCTACACACACCCAAAGTACACGGGGCTACATAACCGCGTTGTCACAGCCCCTTAACTGAGGAACCAACCAACATCTCTGCGGGAGATAACATTTTGCGTGAAGAAGTAACAGACCGTTAGATAGTTACACATCAGTGCGAAACCTTGCATAAGGACAGTGTGACCACAAGTATAAAAATGAACCCCAAATGACGAGAAGGTTACCTTCCCCATAAGACAATAAAATGCTAAAAATATGCATAAAAAGACGAAAATCAAAGTTTATTAAGCTCCAATTGTAAAATACTTTCTCGCAATGAGGTATATACAATGAGGTCTGATCCTTCTACGAAAACCTCCATATTTTGCCTATTTTCGCCTATCCTCTGGTTTGCCCGGTGAAATCTACCTCCGTCTTCAGGCGTGCCGAACGGGATTTTTTTTAGCCTACTTTTCACATTTTGCAAAAATGAGGAAAAAGTAGACTTATGAGATCGATCCGGGCAAATATGTGTCTGTCTGTCTGTCTGTCTCTGTGTGTGTGTCCCCCCCCCCCCCCCCTATCAACTCCTAAATGGCTGCAGCAATCGAAACAAAATTTGATAGGAGTAAATATCTATACCTGAATATCTCAATGCCGTATTTGAAAATGATGTGAGTGCTACCAACCGCTGAAAAATCGCAATTGAAATTTGAGCTCCATGTTGGATATCTTGGAAGGTATGAATGGGAGCTATTTCAAAATTGGCACACGTATAGATAATAATATTTCAGATAAATTTACAGGAGGTCATATATGGCAGTGTTGCCAAAATGATTATAAGCCTGCTGATAGGTCCAATTTTTAAATGCATATAACTTCTACACTATCAATTAGAATTGAACCAAATTTTGTATGTACTATGTGTACATAAACAGATATGACTGAGCGTATTCTTAAGATCCACCAGGGCTGCCAACTGTTCATAAATGCTCTCAATTTATTTTATCCAATTACCAATATATCAGAAAGTATGCAAGCCGACAGCTTTAAACTATGCACACGTATAGTAACTGACATTCTCTATTAATTTGGAGTAACTTAAATACGTCAGTGCTACCAACATGATTCTAAGCCTGCTGAGAGTTTGAACTTTAAATACATGTAACTTCTATACTATCATTTGGATTTCAACCAAATTTCGTATGTGCTATGTGTACCATAACATATATGACTATGCGTATTCTTAACAGCAACCAGGGCTGCCAACTGTTAATAAATGCTGTCTCTATTTGTGTTACCCTAATATCAATATATCAGGAAGTATGTAGGCCAAAAGCTCTAAACTTTGCACACGTGTAGTACTTGGCATTCTAGATTAATTTGGAGTAACTAATATACGTCAGTGCTGCCAACTGCTGATAGGTCCAATTTTAAAATGCATGTAACTTCTTTACTAACTAATGGATTTCATTCAAAATTGGCACAACAATAGATCGTATTATTTCAGATTATTTCTGACCAATACATGCATGACATTGTTGCCAACATGATTTTACGCACGCTGTTAGAGCCAATGTTTAACTGCATGTAACGTCCATGCTATCCATTGGACTTCAACCAAATTTTGTATTCTGTACCCTAAGAGATGGAACTAAGAATATATTCAGTCACCAGGGCTGCCAACTGTAGTGCTCTATTAGGCTACATTAGGCTACATTATTTCGCACTAATTTGAATTTTTTATATTACCAACTTAATTTCGTCATTATTCTAGATAGATCCATATAGATTAATCATTGGCATGAATCTTAAATTTTAAGAAAAGTAGGCTCTTTAGTTCGTCACGGAACTTCTTGTTTCTCTCTCGTTATCACCCGGTTTGCAAAATCCAAATTAACTTTTGTTTTGATAGCTTTGAAGCCATTTTACAGTGTTTCCTTATTGACAATTAATGACATATACTCCGAAGGATCAACTTTATTCTCCTTATTAGAAGCATGACAGGAAAACGTCAGTGGCGTCTAGTATTAATGTTGCAGTGTTCCACAACGACCAGATTAATTCAAGAAAAACAATTAACACCGTCATAATTGTTTCAGTAATAAAAGCTGAGAACCTTATTCTTCATCTACCAATCCTAACCCCAATTCATGGATAGTTTAAAACTCTTCCGTATAGTCTATGAATTTGTTGAGATTTTCTTAGTTAAATATAATTATTTGCAAAGGTTGTTAACTGGTATATTTATTGTAGTTATTTCAAGTGGAAGACTGATAAAGACTAAAAACAGTTTTAAAACAACAGTTTGGGAATATAAAATAGGCTTTGCATACCTCTGCTTTTTAGCCAATGTTCTGGACCACAGTTCCTTATTCCTATTCCTCTACCTGCTTTTCTCAGGTGATGGTTCCTCTACTCTCAATGGCCCCCCAGGGGCTCACATCTACTGGGACGTGGGTTGGCGACCACGGGACCCCAGCTGAGTCCGGCATTGCTTCCACTTACTTGTGCCGGGCTCTCCTCCGTCTTCTGCTCTGTCAACCTCACTTGGTCAACTCTTGTTCTCTTCCGACCCCGACGGTATTAGAGTATCCGAGGCCTAGGGAGTCTCTTCCTTTCTCGACTTAATTGACCCTTGTCTCATCTTTTCTGATACCCTCCTTGTGCGAGGGGTCAGCCTTCTTTTTCTTTTCCTGTTATCTCCTGCCTTCTGCTCCAGGCCCTCAAGAGGCCGGGTGTATGTAGCCCCACCACTTCTGGTGCACCCTAGATATTGCTACACCCTCAGGGGCTCACGGCTGTTGGGTTCGGGAGTTGGCGACCCCGAGGGATTCCTGAGCTGGGTCCGGTTTCCCCATTTTTCCCTTACCTGTGGGGCGGACCCTCTCCTCTTTCCCCTTTCCCAACTGCCATTCATGGCTCTCCTTCCTTCCAAGTCCCTCAATCCGCTTTCTTCGAGGGTTGAGGGCATTTCTTTTCCTCCTGTCCTTTATTTGCCTTATTCTCCATTTGTTTTTCCATTTCTTCTTCTAGTATATAAGTTAGTAGTTAGTTTTAGTTATAGTCTACATTTCATTATCATCTTCACGCTTCGCTCGAAGCCACTCTTGACATGTTAGATTATCAAGAAACAATCAGAACGCTAGAAAGGTACAAGTCATGAGGGAGCTGATGCGCGCGGTGAAAGGAGGGAGCTGGCTGGATGACGTCACGCTCGCTGTGTCGTTGCCGTCTCGTAACGCCAGAGCTCACCAGTGAACTCAGTACAAATGCACCAAGCCGTACTATGACGTTACACACCTCAGTTCAGTCTCGGTACATTTCGTGACGTCGCCGCAACGTAAAGACGAATTCGTCTAGATCATTTAAAGTGATAAAATATATTGGTAGTCGGTCTTGGCTGTTCCATAGACAAATCGATCTAGTTACAAACCCTAGTCCGTACGACTCAGTCCTGGGTAGACAAATTCTACACACACTCAAGTGCATGGGGTTACATGACCACAATGTCGCTAAGTTCCTCAATTATTAATAATAATAATAATAATAATAATAATAATAATAATAATAAATACAGCCCTTTAATCCCCTAAGGGCAATGGCCTCCTGTCTAGGCAGGGATTTTGCTCCATTACACTCATTAGGTGAGCAGTCCTAAAGAGTAGTGAGGCACTTATTGGTGCACTTTTCTGGCATGTTAGTCTCTGTTCTTGAATTGTTCTTATAGCTATTGGTATACCTATTTCCTTTTCTCTTTAAGATTCCCGCACTGTTTTTGTTACTTGGTTCCCCGTGTATCTAAATTTCCTTTAGCGATTTTTGTTGTAGGTATTTTTAATCTACGTTGCATTTTGTAAGTTTTTTCGATCTAAATTACTTCTCGCGATTGTTTTGAACCTCAATTGCATTTTGTACAGTTTGACAATCTAAATTGCTTTTTAGTATGTCTTTCAATGTAGGTTCCTGGCATTTTAGTGAGTTTTTGAGTGAGTTGCATTTTGTACGCACTTTCGATCTCATTTTCATTTTGTAAGTATTTTGAATTTCAATTGCATTTTGTAAGTATTTCGACTCTATTTTGCATTTTGTACGTATGTTGAACCTCGCCTACATTTTGTGGGTATTTTTCAATCTATTCTTTATGTGAATCTTTTCGTTCTAAATTCCCTTTTGTAAGAACATTTTGTGAGTTCTTTCAATCTAAGATCCTTTTTGTAAGTATTTTCCGTCTCACTTAATTTTCGTTCTGGTTTCCATTTCATTAACATTTTCGCTATCACCCAGATCATTAGTGGCCGATAACCTAGAGTAGTGTGTTAGGTATGGCTGTCAGGATTACCATTTTATGGAATCGTAGGCGTTGTGGTTGGTTTTAGTTGTAAGTATGTAGTTAGTTTGTTATTATATATAATTCATTGTTCCATTAGACTGTAGTGTGTGAGTGTGTGTGGTGGCAGTTGCATTGTTTATTAGATATAGTACAGTGTTTCATGTGTGAGTGTGTGTGGTGACAGTTGCATTCTTTATTAGATATAGTTCATTGTTTCATTAGACTGTGATAAGTGACGGTGCATGTGAGTGTGTCTGGTGACAGACTGTTTTAGTGGTAGTATTTGGTTGTTAGTGGATTTTTAGTATTTTTGTTAGTAGAATTTTGGTACTTAATTGTTAGTAGAAGGTTAGTATTTTTGTTAGTAGAATTGCTCTATTACTTATCCTGAAAAGGAGTAGCAGCCTTTCAGAATAAATCAATTCTTTACTTGTCTTATAGACGGTTAAGATATTGATAATATAAGCCAACTAATGGCTACACTGCGTTCTGCTACACGGCTGAAAGCAACGGGAAACTACAGCCGTAATGCTCTTCCCGAGGATATGCACCTCTCTATGCATAATTACATGTGATGATGGCCTCCTCCCTTGTAGAATTCCAATCCGGAGGTAAACTAGTCTCCCGTTCGGATCTCCGGGCGGGGACTACTCGAGAGGGGGTTAACATCAAAGAAGTGACAAAGAGGAAATCTGACATTCTACGGATAGGAGCGTGGAACGTTAGAAGTCTGCTGGGAAGTGGAAGGTTAGAAAACTTAGAAAGGGAAATGGATAGGTTGAGGTTGGATTTGGTTGGGATTAGTGAAATGCGCTGGCAGGAAGAACAGGACTTTCGGTCAGGAGACTATAGGGTCATTAGCACTAAATCAAACAATGGCCAAGAAGGGGTTGGTCTCATATTGAGTAGGAAACTTGGACAGCGGGTGGATTTATTTATTTATTTATTTATTTATTTATTTATTTATTTATCGTATGGCTTTTAGTGCCGGGAGTGTCCGAGGACATGTTCGGCTCGCCTGAGTCTGTAGCTGCTTCCAGCGGACACCGTAAAGGGTGAGCTACAAGTTCCGTTCAATTTCAAGTAGTTCCAACTTTCGTCACCAGATATCAATGATACCTAGTGGCGCACATTGGAACTTTGATAGAGCGTTCTGACGAAATCTAACCGAACAAATTTTGCTTTACACAAGTTTAGTCTGTGAAAGGATCTTTTGCATGCCATAAATCTATGACATGGGACCGCCGGCTTTACTTCCCCTCCGAAGGAAGGCATACTGAAGGATTTTTAACGCTCTTAAAAAATCCGACGACTTCGGTCGGGTTTGAACCCGCTATCTTGGGCATAGAAGCTCAGCATGCTACCGACTACGCCACCGGGTGGAATATTATGAGCAATATAGTGAACGGATTATTGTAGCAAAAATCAATACAAAACCTACGTGCACCACAGAGGTACAAGTCCATATGCCTACCAGTCAAGCTGATGATGAAGATGTTGAAAAGGTCTACGAAGAAATGGATGGAATTCTGAGGTATATCAAGGGTGATGAAAATGTTATAGTAATGGGAGATTGGAATGCTGTGGTAGGAAAAGGAAGAGAAGGGAAGATAGTAGGAGATTTTGGGTTAGGTGAAAGGAATGATCGAGGAAGCAGACTGATGGAATTCTGTACCGAGCAAGAGTTGGTCATAGCTAACACCTTATTCAATAACCACAATAGAAGAATATACACATGGATGAGACCAGGAGATACAGGGCGTTACCAAATCGACTTTATTATGGTCAAGCAGAGGTTTCGAAACCAGATTTTGGATTGTAAAACATATCCCGGTGCTGACATAAACTCTGACCACAATTTGGTTGTTATGAAATGCAGATTAAAGTTGAAGAAACTGAAGAAAAGTCAAAAGCCAAAAAGATGGGCAATAGACAGACTGAAAGAGAAGGATGTAAATGAAAGATTCAAGAAAAGTATAAAGGAAGGACTAATGAAAACCACTAAACAAACTTCAATTGCAGACGAATGGGCACTTTTAAAGAATGAAATAACCAAATCAGCAGAAGAAAACATTGGTAGGAAAGAAAGAATAGGTAGAAAACCGTGGATCACACAGGATATACTAGAATTGATTGACGAAAGGCGGAAACACAAGAATGAAAGAGATGAAAAGGGGAATGCAGAATACAGACGTCTGAGAAATGAGATTAACAAGAAGTGCAAGGAAGCGAAAGAAGAATGGTTGAAAGAGAAATGTGCAGGTATAGAAAATTGTCTGAAATTAGGAAAAGTAGACACAGCTTATCGAAGGATTAAGAATACTTTTGGGGAAAGGAAGACTAAGTGCTGTAATATTAAGGACATAAATGGAAAGCCTCTAACAGACAGGGAAGAAAAGGTGGAGAGATGGAAAGCTTACATAGAGTGTTTGTATAAGGGAAAGGAGATTGAGAATCATGCAATGGAATGGGAGGAGGAAATTGATGAGGATGCGAAAGGAGATTTAATATTGAGATCAGAATTTGACAAAGCATTGGAAGACTTAGGCAAGAACAAAGCACCAGGCATAGATGATATACCGATTGAGTTGCTACGCTGCATAGGAGATGAAGGTATGATCAGGTTATATCACTTGGTGTGTAGGATTTATGAGACAGGTGAGGTACCTTCTGATTTCAAGAAGAATGTTATCATCCCTATACCTAAGAAAGTAGGAGCTGACAGATGTGAAGATTACCGTACAATCAGCTTGATTACTCATGCTTCGAAGATCCTGTCTAGAATAATTTACAAGAGGATAGAAAGCCAGATAGAAACGGAGTTGGGTGAAGACCAGTTTGGTTTCAGGAGAAATGTAGGAACAAGGGAAGCTGTACTGAGTCTTAGGCTGATTTTGGAAGGTAGAATAAGGAAAGATAAGAGAACGTTCATGGCATTTGTAGACTTAGAAAAGGCTTTTGATAACGTTGATTGGACTAAATTGTTTGACATTTTGAAAACGTCTGGATTAAAGTACAGGGATAGGAGGGTGATCTACAATCTATACAGAAACCAGACAGCAGTCATTCTAGCTGAAGGACATGAGAGAGAAGCTGGTATTCAGAAAGGCGTAAGGCAAGGCTGCAACTTATCACCCATACTTTTCAATCTTTACATTGAACAAGCGATGAAGGAAATTGGAGAAAAATGTAAAGTGGGAGTAAAGATTCAAGGAGAAATAATTTCAACTCTGAGATTTGCCGATGACATAGTCATCTTGGCCGACACGCCTGAGGATTTGAATGAGTTTTTGAGTGGTATGGACTCCGTCTTGAGGAAACAATTCATGATGAGAATTAATAAATTTAAAATAAAAATATTGGAATGCAGCCGAAATAAATCAGAAACCTCTATGGACATCAAATTGGCAGGTGAAAAGCTAAAGGAAGTAGGAGAATTCTGTTACTTAGGAAGCAAACTAACCAGTGATGGACGAAGCAAAGAGGATATAAAAAGTAGGTTAGCTCAGGCAACGAAAGCATTTCTACAGAAAAGGAATCTGTTAACATCGAATATAGATTTAGGTATTAGGAAGTCAGTTTTGAAGGCCTTTGTCTGGAGCGTGGCACTCTATGGAAGTGAAACTTGGACTATTGGTGCAGCAGAAAAGAGGAGAATTGAAGCATTTGAAATGTGGTGTTACAGGAGAATGATGAAGATCAGATGGGTAGATAGAGTTACAAACGAAGAGGTATTGAGACTAGTGGGAGAGGAGAGATGTTTCTGGCGATTGCTAATGAAGAGAAGAGATGGGTTGGTAGGACACATACTAAGACACCCAGGAATAGCAAGCTTAGTTATGGAAGGAAGGGTTGAGTACAAGAACTGTAGGGGTAGACAAGGTTAGAATATGTTAAACAGATTGCCTTGGATGTAGGGTCTGGTAGCTATGTAGAGTTGAAACGATTAGCTCAGGCCAGGGAGACATGGAGCGCTGCATCAAACCAGTCAAAAGATTGAGGACTCAAACAACAACAACAACAAAAGCTGTACATTTACTTTTATATGTAAAGGAATTCATAATTTTGTTCTTTAATAATTCAGGAAATCTTATAGTAAGTTACTGTGAACAACTGTCTGAGAAAGCGAAGCGCGCCAACTGTCTAGGTGCGCTCGTCCGTTTGGTCGTTGCCAGCCCCAAGCACTGACCAGATCTCAATAGTGAACGGTATGACAGAGTTCTTTTTTCGGGGGGGGGGGGGGCGAAAAAGGTACCCGCACCCCCCGCGTGACACCCGACCTTACTACTGTTGCCTCCGACATGCAGTTAGTCTACGATAGTAGAAGAGAAAGCATAGGGGATTGGATAAAAGGAATGTCTTTTAGGACTTTGTGCCTGTCCCATCGCGGTCGCGATCTACCAGGCATAATTAGTAGATATTAACATAGGTATATGTTTATATGTGAGCACATATAAATATGTACTCATATATAAGGGTAAGATTGTAGGGCCAGGGAAAACCGCATAGGCAGAAAGGAAAGATTGCCTACACGTAAAACCTGGCGAGATGCTTGACTGAGTTATATATGTCCTATCCCAGTAGTTAACTCGGCTGATCGCTGCCCGCTGATAGCAAGAAAGGAGCCGAGGCGCGGACGGAGACATCCAAGATGCTCCGTCAACAGCCCTGCGCGTACTTGTGACACTCGTGGTTCTTTCTCTCCCTCGTATACAACTTACGTTGTTTTGTTCTCGTGAAGGTTTCCATGTAGACTAACGTATTATACATTTAATCCGATGACAATATGATGTTCTCTGAACTGCGGCATTCGTGATGAATGAGGTACATCCGTTTTACCGCGCAATTGAATACAGTTTTCTCTGATATCAACCAGTCTTTTACCCTACCACCTACCACCCCTTGATGAAAATAGTGCAACACCCAGAGCAAAATATCCGCCAGCCGCCACTGCAAGAAATTATGTTTCTTTGTTCTAGTGGGTATAGTTGGGAAGAAGGAATAGGAGAAGTAGCGTAGAAAATGTCATTATTTTGCATTTTTTCACAACCTACCAAGATCTAGAGTGGGCAGTGTTATGGATTTCATGTCTTAATTATGAGTCTAGTTATTGGATTATTTCAGATTACCACATGGCAGTATTAAGACATGAATTTGTTCTTGAGTGAAGGGCAGATGACCTCGCTATCCTGCCTCTTAAAATAAATCAATTAAAAATTCAACTTCTTTCTTAAAATTCAAATATCGTATCTTTGATATTTAATGAAAAGATGATTCTTATATCTTTCCCTTCATTGACACTATTGCTTGCATGTAAACTTGGATACGGCATTTCATTCTTATAATCTGAAGACTTTTCATGATATACATGCTTGTCTTTGGAATATTCAAGAAAGGCCAACTCTCTAGTTCTTATTTCATAAATTAGCTGGCTTCGGTGGCGTAGTTGGTAGCATGCTGAACTGCTGTGCCCAAGATAGCGGGTTCAAACCCGGCTGAAGTCGTCGGATTTTTCAAGAGCGTAAAAAATCCTTCAGTATGCCTTCCTTCGGAGGGGAAGTAAAGCCGGAGATCCCATGTCATAGATTTATGGCATGTAAAAGATCCTTCCACAGACTAAACTTGTGTGAAGCTAAATTGTTAGGTTAGATTTCATCGGAACGCTCTATCAAAGTTCCAACGTTCACCACTAGGTATCATTGATATCTGGTGGCGAAAGTTGGAACTACTTGAAATAAAACAGAATTTGTAGCTCACCCTAAGGGTGTCCGCTGGAAGCAGCTACAGACTTGGGCGAGCCAAACATGTCTTCGGCAACACCCGGCACTAAAAGCCATACGATAAAATAAGTAAATAAATAAATAAATAAGTTGAACACCTAAAATCTAAACCACAATCCGAAATAGTAATGAAAATAATCAGGGAGATTCAATGCCAATGCAGATCAAATGGAGATTCGGGGACCTGAAATTCGCTATTAATAATATTAGGTGCCTTTTAACTCGTGGAAGCTCTATGGTCAGATTTTGAGGTTATGTAGGTTAGGGGGGGGGGGGGGGAGGGGGGGAGGGGGGAGGGGTGGAAGGGGGGGGGGGCGGATAAGAGATGTGCACTGGAATTTGGAGGTTATCGATATTTAATTTTATATCATTCAACTAAGACAAATGTTTGATAATAGATTTTTAAGTTGTTTTATTTCATGTACTAACGTCAATACAAAAGGAACTATAATATAATCATCAGAAAACAGCTACATATCTATGTATGTTTGCTGCCAACATTGTACAATGGACAACACATTTCAAAATGTCTCGAATATTATTGATTGCCTGTGATACATTTTGTCAGAGCTAATGCTGTCAAAAGTAAAATATATTAATGTTAATTAATCCACAAAGGGACTGGCTCTGCGGAATATTCATAAAAATAAGCTGATATCTTATAGGGGTTTAGTTCCTTATGTTACCCCTGCCGAAGAGAAATTATTGATTTTTTGAAGCCGGATTCGGGCGGATATAAGGTAAATTATTATCATTCGCGGTGCGGGCTCCGACATAACCTTCCTTTTGTGATCGGTGTGGTTGGAAGTTACGCGTGAATGTGTGTCCCGTAATAGTAAGTGTTTAATCGTTACGTTCATCTTCTCAACACCAAAGTAAGTTCTTACTATTTAAATCCTTCGTTGGTGTAATGTCTCAACACAGTGGTGGGTTGAAAGATAAACCCCCCGATAGCGGGGAACAGGATGTCACTGTGACTTCAGAACAAATCTTAACCGAAACGGTACCGATGGACACCTCGATTGTCATCAATAATTCCGACCTAAATCCCTCTCTCGGTCACGCGGCAGTCGTCCCCAACGACCCACCACCGGTGGCCCATACTACCTCTCCCAAACATTACCCTCAACACAAATACGGGGAGCAGCACTCAGGCCCCTATTTCATCTTTGTAGAGTCTCTTAATTCCAAACAAATAGGGAATGCCCACCCTATGGTGCTTGGGCGCTTATTCTATATGAACCAAATTCCAGATACCTCTTCTCTCAAGCGAAAAGGACGTAATCGAGTTGAAATTATGTTTCATACACGACAAGCAGCTAACAATATACTTACACACCCCGTTCTTAAAGAACATGGTCTAAACGCCTATATTCACCGAGTTGGTGTCATTCGAGGAGTGGATACTACTCTCACCTCGGAAGAGATCATAGAATATATTGAATCCCCCTACCAGGCGCGGATTCAAGTAAGGGGGGGGGGGGGTCAATGGGGTCATGACCCCCCCCCCCAAGCGGAGACCAAATTTTTTTGCAAACTCAAAACACGAAAACACAATAACCAGACAAATAAAACTTAACGAATTTTAACTGAAAAACAGTTTTACCCTTTTATTCAATACTGAAAATATATTTATTGCAATTATTATGTTCTGTTACAACTGTACATATTTACAACTTCATGCCTGTTATATAAAAACGATTATTTATGTAACAAAATCAACTCGTCTATTTTGTTTAGCAAACCTTGTGATTACCGAATCGATGTTTATAGTGATGTCACGATGAATGTGCAGCAATGCTTTTTTTTTCGCACCAAAACATTTTGCCGCGTCCAATCTGCAAGCTAGGTTGGCAATTTAAGCTGTGACTTTCTCCCTTTGTCGGTACCAACTCGACTTGCCGAAACTGTAACGTACCTTGATACTTTTCTCGAAGCTCGATGTAAAAGTCGCAAAACACGCCGTTGCAATTTGTACGAATATTTTTGGTGCGCCAAACGCATCAAATTTCTATCCATGTAGATTGCAAAAAAATTGTACGTTTGGTTATTTTGTGATTGCGTTTTTAGTGATACCATTTTTCTTAACAATTTCGATTCTCTGACCCCCACCCCCCAAAGCCAAACTCTAGATCCGCGCCTGCCCCCTACTCCGTTCTTTTAGCAAAAAGAATGAACCACAAAACATACACCATGGTAAGATAGACTATGTGCCCACGGGCAGTCAAATTAATCTTTGACTCCCAACATCTCCCTGAAAAGTTTTCAGGGTTTACTTAGAAGTTCCAGCTTTTATTTTCCCATCAATTATTTGTAGAAAGCGTCAACGTTATGGACATGGAAGCGATAATTGTCGCTCACGCGAGCCACGTTGCGGCATCTGTTCTCTGGCTCACGACACAAGTGAGTGCACCCAAGTCCTCCGAAAATGTGCCAACTGTGGTGAGAACCGCCCTGCGGGCTCTCCCCGAAGCGCAATTCACATCAAACAAAAAGAAATTAAGAGGCAAATGTGCCTCCAAAATAAGACGTATTTCGAAGTCAACAATCCTTCTCAAAATTCGAATCTATTCAATCAGTTACTTGTGCCCTAACAGTTTCCGGAACTCCCCCAAAGTACCCCTCTACTTACTGATCCTTCCCCTCGTAACCGTAAATTTACTCAGATAGTCACACATCCCCACAAAATTGTTTCCCCGGTAGGGTACGACCATCCTACTTAAATATCATTCGTCCGCCAACTCACCCTTCGTCGCCCCTCCCCCCTCATCCCTTTATCCCACTTTCCTCTCCTCAACCTAGCGGTTCCCGACCCCCTTCGGTCCGTGCCTTTCATTCCCAGTCATCTCAACCAGCAACTACTACTCGTTCCCCCTCCTCCGAAATATCGCAAGACCTTGCAGATTTACTCGAACTGCTTGGATCGAACGTTCAACGGGCATTCTTCCTTCGCAAATTAAGAGATAAAGTGCTACCCTTTGTACAGCCCCCCTGAGTCAACACCCCGAAAAAATGCGTATTTTACAGTGAAACTGTCGCAGCGTGACCAAAAAAAGTTAAAAAAGTCAATCCCTGGCACTATACAGCCCATGGAGGGCCTAGGCCGACCAAGCGACCGCTGCCCAGCCATTTGGCCAGCAGATATTGGGGTGACGCGTGATCAGCGCATCGGGTCTCCTCGGCCGTTAATCTTGGTTTTCGTGATCGGGGCGCTGCCTCACTGTCAGACAGCTACTCACGAGGCTGAGTGCACCCCGTTCCAAACCTCACATCAGTTTTAAAATACCTGACGGAGCCGGGAATCGAACCCGAGGCCTCCGGGTGAGAGGCAGGCGCGCTACCCCAACACCACGGGGCTTGCCAGAGTGACAACAAGCAACACGAAATATTATCCTTACTCAACGCTTACCACCCTGACATTTTCCTTATCCAAGAAACATGGTTAAAACCTCTTTATAATTTTAACCTACCAGGTTATCAAATTGAACACTCAGATGACGATGGGTTTGGATGAATTGCTACCTTCATTCGAGAGTCCATCCCGTACCAGCGGCTACCTCAGTTTACCACCATCTCGTCACCCTTTTTCATAGCCATCCAGGTTGCTTCTTTTTGCATACGGTACTTATTTTTACTGTCCCCCACGTATTCACGGCACCCGCCCCCAAAGGCAACGCTTCTTTTCTCAATGCTTCCATTTTCCTCAGTTACTCCTAGGCAGCGATTTTAACGCTCATCATTCCGAATGGGGAAGTGACACCATAAACGATAAGTGTCGTCACACACTACATTTTACGACCATATATCAGCTGCATACCTTTAATTATGTATCGCCCACCCGTCTACCAACACCAAGCGCCGTTGACTTAACGGTAATAACATCCAACTTACGCATCTCCTCTCATTGGCTCATCTTAGACGACCCACATCTGAGTGACCACTACCCCATTATTATTGACATTCTGAAGGGCCCTTATTCAACGCCGTCACTTACCCCCCCCCCCCTATCGTTCAGACTAATAGTTTACGTCATTTTGACCCACCTTGTTTCAACAGTGGATGACTGACAGGCATAGTGTTTCCCATAATGATCCTCCCCATAATAACAATAATAATATCGTATGGCCTCGGGTGCAGGGTGCAAGCTTTGTAATTTGACACCCAAAGGGTAGCTTGCATGTCGAATTTCGTTGTTCCTTGAATCACTATGAAAGTCAAGGAGGTTAGATATCTAAGCTCCTTGAACACTATAGCACTTTCTAGTAGAGAAATGAGGAACTTTATGTTGGCGGAAACTCCCGAGATTAATTTTGCCATTATGAACACGGCCTACTAAATTCAAATGGGTTCTTTGACATGCCAACATCGTATGACATGCGTGTCGTATTTTTTCCGCCTTTCAAAAAAAAAATCACTTACCACGGCCAGGAGCGAACCTGCAATCTTGGGGTTAGTAGACCGACACGCTATCCACTCACCCACCGTGGCAAGCTATCCTCCCTATAATTACCAACAATTACTCGCCCTTATTCGGAAATATATTGATACCTACCACTCCCCAGGAGGAAGTCCACTTCATACCGGCTCTCGCAATTCCAACATCTGTTGGTGGGACAACGAATGTATCACCTGGGTAAAACGACAAGAGCTGTTTCCGTGACCTTCGACGTCAAAATACTTTCGCTGCTTATACTCGCTATAAAAGCATCACGGCCAAAATGCAACAAGTGTTTAATTTGAAAAGGAGAGAGGCATGAAAAAAAAAAACAATTTCACTTCAACGCCAAAGTCCGTCTTCTTCTATATGGAAGGCCATACACTCTCTCAACCGGACCACACGTCCCCATCCCCACCCGCCAGCTTCCCCCCGACGTTTATATTTCTTTTTTAACTTCCCTGACCCCTGATTCTGTTCCTCCTGCCATCACGCTTCCCGATTTACCATCCTCACTCTCCCCATAGAACTTTCAGAAATACAACGTGCCCTTGCACTCAAAAAATCTTTCTTCCCCGGTCCAGACGTTATCACGTATCAGATGTTGTCAGTCTTACCCCCTCTTGCACTTCACACCCTCCTTTCCACATTTAATTCTATTCTCTCTAGAACTCCCCCACCCCCTGAATGCAACTTGTTGCACTTAATTCCTATCTTAAAACCTGGGAAAAACCTTCCGGCAGTTACCACTGTATCGTGTTAGGTTTTTGTCTCCGCAAATTATTTCGAAAAATCCTGTTAACGTGTCTCACGTGGTGTTTTGAATATTATTTCCTCCTGCCTATCTATCAATTTGCTTTCCGAAAAGGCAAAAGCACTGTCGATGGCCTTAGCCTTTTCCTCACGGACCTTACAATGGAACGTAGCAGGAAGCAAACTACTATCGCTGTCTCTTTAGATATACCGTACAGGGTGCCTATGATAACGTGAATCTTTCTATTCTGTTATTTACGTTACATAAATTTCGTCTCCCCTACTGTTTCACACGTATTGTCCACCAATTACTTGCTAACCGTCAACGATTTTTAAAATATCATGATCCCAACCACACGTTTCGACACACTTCCCACGGCCTACCCCAAGGTGACATATTGAGTGGGTTTTTATATTTACTTTACACAGCTGAGCTAGAACAACTAATTTCTCCACAAGGCCGTATTATTGAATTTGCTGACGACATCCTATCAAACAGCTCTGCTCAATCTGTGGATGATTGTACACAAACACTCCAAACAGCCCTCTCAATCATACTTTACCCTTGGTTCTTCCACCATGGATTTGAAACTTCCCCTCAAAAATGCCGGCATGCTCTTTACTACTGTGACTTTCTACTCGCCCCTTTTGGGCGACTGATTTACAACCACCTAAATCACCCTCCTATTGGTGATCGAAAGCACTTTACCATCATATACCACACATTTGAGATGGCAGGGTCGTGAAGTGTTGGGCACACATTTGGTCAACCTAACTGGTATCATTTGGGCGTTCAACTATTAGGTGTAACTCCCTATAAAGAAAACTAATGATAACCTTTAAAATATATGCATTCAAATCAAATTCAAACATATGGCGGGGACTCTTATCGAGCAAACTACAGTATCCTATCTCTATTTCTCCGCAGCAATGACGAAAACGTGTGACACAGGTTTAATATTGTAATATATAAAGACTCACTCACCGACGGTCTTGAAAATAATCTACGAGACATGCTCGATAGATCAGTTCTACCCAGCTGTTGAATCGAACATGAAATCTACCCGACTTACTAATATTCGTCAAAACTGGCTTTATTCATCACAGACAAGGTAAATGATACAATATTATAACAGATCAAAAAACTTTCACAGCCTTCTTTCTCTTGTTTACTGTTCATCTTCTCCTTGCCTGAAAAATCGTAACAAAAAAAAAAGGAAAGGAATAACTAAGAGTTAGTGAACGTCACATACCTCCCACCTTTTGATTTCAAACACAAAATCAAAACATAGCTTATTTACAATTATTAAGTTTATACCATCACAATCTACACAAGCTACGACCTGTATCGAGCAGGCAGTTTCACTACACGTCCCCTTCTTGTTCTCATCACTTGTTGATCACTGGGGGCTTCACACTCGTCATCACTTGGTTCGTCTTCACCCAAGGGAGCATCCTGCGGCGACGATATTTCCAGAGGGTATATCCGCTGGATTGGTCTGGTCATACTTCTCCCCGCTGCCCTGACACGAACCACCCTGACATTGTTGTCCTTGCCAGGGAACATTTCTGTGACCTTTCCCACTGGCCACTCCAACCTCTTCCTGTCATCTGACCCCACCAACACAACATCACCGATCTTCAATGTTCTATGGGGGTTCATGTCAGCATGCGACTGCACCAGGAGGCTCAGGTATTCATCCCGGAATCTTTTCCGCAAATCTTCACGCAAGCGTTGGAGATACTTGGCTCGCCTTCTGATGTCTGTTCCATCCAAGTGGTCAAGATCAGGAACTCCGGTGGAACGAATGTCTTGCAGGAACATGGCCGGTGTCAATGGCATCAAGTCATCTGGATCCTCCGAGAGATAGGTCAAGGGTCTGGAGTTGATCACGGCTTCAACATCGCAAAGAATGGTTGTAAGCTCCTCATACTTGAGACAAGCTTTCCCCAATGTTCTCCTCAACAGCTTCTTGACCATCTGCACCATCCTCTCCCACCATCCACCCCACGATGCAGCAGTGGGTGGAATGAACTTCCACTGAATTCTCTTGATGGAAGACGTTCTTTCAATCTCAGCCCAGTCCAGTGAGGCAAAGGAATTATTAGCCCCAGTGAAATTCGTCCCATTGTCACTGTACAATATTCGGGGTCTGCCCCGCCTGGCGATGAATCTCCTCATTCCTTGGAGGAAGGCTTCTGTCGAGAAACTTTGCACAAGTTCCAAATGAACAGCACGATAAACTGCACAGGTGAACAACAGGATTCAGGCTTTTTCACCATCTCTGAAGTGCAAAGGTCCTGCTAGGTCAACCCCACTCATTTCAAAAACCGATGCATCCCCCACTCTATCTCCTGGTAGAGGTACAGGACCAGTCTCAACTCTCTTTGCTTCAAATCTTCGACATCTGACACATTTGTTAACCACTCTCCTCACTGTCCTCCTCCCTCTTACAATCCAATAGTCCTCCCTCAATTTTCCAAGTAACATTTGGACACCAGCATGAGAGTACTTAAGATGATAGTCTCTAATTAGGATCTCCACCAATTTATGATTTGACGGTAGCAGAATGGGATATCTGAAGTTCTCAACATAATCTCGCTGCACTATCTTTGTCTTCAACCTCAGAAGACCATCTGAACCAACAACTGTGCATAATGATTTCAATCCTTTCTTGCCAGTCTCTTCCGTCACTCCCACTTGAGCCAGGCGTAGTAACCTTCTTTCGGCCTCTTCGATTTCCAAAACAGAAAGCTCACCAGACACGCAACCTTCAAGTTTTGATGCTTTCCTGAAGAAGCGCAGTATCCAAGCCACAAGCCTCACAATCTGTGAAAACCTCGAAAAGCGTCTCAGGTACCAGGGGTCTTCCTCTTCGATTAAACTGGATAGTGTTGACGTCACCTTCCTTTTTTCTCGATCAACTTCTTCCTCGTCTGCGACCTCACCGGACATAGGCCAGTCCTTTTCTTCTGCTCTCAGCCAAGCTGGCCCCTCTCACCATCTGGAATTTATGAGGGATTCTGCAGAGCAACCTCGCGAAGGGAGGTCAGCTGGGTTACACTCGCCAGGTACGTGTCTCCAATCTTCTACGCTAGTCAGTGATCTTATTTCCTTGACTCGATTGTTGACGAACACGCCCCAGGGCTCGTTCTTCTTTATCCATTGTAATGCAGTAGAGGAGTCAGTCCAATAGAATTCAGGAACTTGCAAATTTAGACTTTCTCTCACACAGGCAGTCAGACGACTGCCAATGCAACATGCCAGAAGTTCCAGTCTTGGCATCGAAATATCCTTCAAGGGTATAACCCTTGCCTTGGCCATCACAAGTTGTATCGAAACAGATCCTGGTGTTCCGCTCCTTAAATAAACAGCAGCTGCATAGGCACTTCGACTGGCATCACAAAATGTATGAAGATTCCACAATTTTTCAGACCTGCCGTCAGCGAAATGTCTTGGTATCTTCACCTCTGAAAGTCGGGAAACTTCTGATTCCCACTTCTTGAACTTCCGCTGCACATCATCCGGTAATGGGTCATCCCAATCCATCTTCAGGTTCCAGCTGCTCTGGATGAGAAGTTTTGGCAGTAAGGTAAAATGACAAGTAAATCCTATAGGGTCAGAAACCCTCTGGGCGGCAGACAAAATTCTTCTACGAGTGATGTCACCAGATCCACTCTCAGATATATCACAAAAGATAACATCATTGTCTTTGTCCCACATCAAACCGAGAACAGAAGAAACTTGTTGACAATCACTCTCTCAGCGAGGTATGTTCCCATCCACGAAGTTCAAATTTCGCAGTCGACAACAGTTCTGTGGATTCAGTGATGAATTTATCCATTTCTCCTTCTGACCCAAGTGATGTGACACAATTGTCCACATAAAAGGAGCTCTGAAGTAATCTAGCTGTATTATGGAATTCAGGTGGGCTCCTCTCTAGATAAAGATCAAGTACGGCTGCCAGCAGGAAAGGACTGCAGTTGAGGCCAAATACTACCCGTTTATGTCTGAGAACTTGGAGTTCTCTCCTCTCAAAGTCCTCCCACCAAAGGAACCTCACATAATCCCTATCACAGGGAGCAATGGATATCTGGAGAAAAGCCTTCCTTATGTCGGCAATTACACCAATCTTCCCTGTGCGAAACCTATTCAAAATTGGGGGAATCTGTTCAAGCAGATTTGGTCCCTTCTTTAGACAGTCATTCAAGGACAGATTTCCTTTCCCCTTACATGAGGCGTCAAACACTGGCCTAACAGCTGTCGTGGAGTTTTCCTTGAACACACCTCGATGCGGTAAGTAGTGGCCTTTGTTATCTATTTCTTGAGAAGGCACCTCTTCGATCACGCCTTCCTTCTTCCATTCGTTAAATACATCAATGTAGTCCACATATCTGCCACTACGAATCAGTTTTATCGTTGTAGATGTACATCTCCTTTCAGCAATGTCACGATTCTCTGAAATGTCTTCAAATCTATCATTCCAGGGTATATGAACTTCATAACGCCCCTCCTCATTTATATGCACCGTCTCCTTGAAGTGTTCAAGTGTGGTCGCTTCTAATTCTTCTTTAGATTGTTTCTCAGCTGGATCCCTTATTCCTAGTGTGTCCAACTTCCAAAGATCAGTCACTGAAGAGTTCAAGGTCAACAATGAGATCGCGAGTGCACTAGAAGAGTTCGAAAACCTATCCGTTGATAGTCTCCCCATAATGACCCAACCAAGCCTAGTTTCGACAGCCACAGGTCCACAAGTCAGGTTTCGCACTCTTCCTGTTAGTAGAGGTCCACAGGTGTCGGCGCCTAGTAGCAGTTCGATCTCTGGCCTGTCATCACCACAGTCAGAGATAAATATTTTATTTTCTCTAAGTTCTTTCATCCAAGGCCCCTTCTGAACTCGAGGGATTGTACCACAAATGATGGCTTGATCTAGAACTGGTACCTCACACGTGTATTTCCCATCTACACTTGCTAGTCTTAGTTGATAACTGGAGTGCACTTTCTTTGTTGTCTCAGTCCCTCCAAATAGAGCATGTGCCATTTTCTCAGAACCTGAGGGTTTCAGTCCTAAACCATCTGCGGTCTTCTTCAGCAAGTATGATCGTTGCGATCCAGTGTCGATTAGGGCTCTCACGATACGCTCCTCTTGATTTCCTGTAATTCTAACCAACAGGGTTTGTAGAAGTACGTCTTTGCTGCATGTCTGGTTACTCAATGTAGTGCTGGGGTCTGCCTTATCTGTCTCTTCCTTTTGTTTCTCTTCACGAGTCTTCTGCTGGAGCTCAGGGCACATTAGCACAATATGCCTTTTCCCGCAGTCATGACACATGACACTACATTTACATGATTTTGCCATGTGACCTCGTTTCAGGCATTGAAAGCAACATCCCGCTTTCATCAGAACATTCTTCCTTTCAGTTAAGGTCATCTTTTGTGCTTTAAAGCATTCCTTGCTGTCATGAGGTTTGCTGCAAAACACACAATTAAGGCTTAGACTTCTTGAATCCCCAGACAGTAAGCTAGTGGCTGTTGGAATGTTCGTTGCATCTTCCAGTCTCTTCCTTGGTTTGTTCACCGTCCTTTGTGAAGCCTGGAATCCCCCTTGAGCGAGAGTGATTCTCTGTTCTCCCTCTACTTCATTCTTCAAGAATAGAGACAACTGTTCAAGTTTCTCACAGTACACGTTTTCTACTGAATCGCTTAAGTGACGTTGGACAGAAGTTCTCAGCCAGACTCTCAGTAGTTCTTCTGGAAGAGATGACTCTACTAACGGGAACAAAAAAGCGGCATACCTGTCACTAGTCATCCCTAACGACTCAAGAGACCGGAGGTGAGATTCTAAGCGGTCATATAACTGCAATGGAGCAAGTCTCTGCGATGAAGTGACATTCTGAATCACCAATCCTAGTAGTTCGCGAACATAAAATTCAACAAGTAATTCTTCCCTACCAAATCTACTTTCAAGACACTGCACTGCTTTCTCATAATTGTCCGCAGTTGGAGGGAAACTGTTCACTACATCCCTAGCTCTACTGCCCTCCGTGGTGGCCTGGAGTAAATACTGGAATTTATCTTCTCGTTCTATATCTGGATCATTATGAATGCGTTGAAACTGACTCCAAAAACCTAACCAGTCCTTAACCTCTCCCGAAAATTTCCGTAGTTCGATTTTCGGTAACTTCAATTTCTTCTTGCCAACACTATCACTCATAACGGTCATAGCTCCATTTTCTTCAGTCGCAAGAAGAGCAGCATTCACATAATCAGTCTTATAACGGGCCTCGTCAAGTTTATCGCGGTATTCTTGTACTTTCTCGTATTCAGTTGCGTACTCCGACTCGTCGTTGTTATCGAGAAGGAATTCCAATATTTTCTCATCCGCGTCTTTCATGTCCGTGCCAAGGCGTTCTAATTTCGTAAATAGCAATCTTACCTTGTCAGAATCTGCTTCAGCCATCAGTGTATCGTATGTCCTCGTGAACATGGCCCGTATCGGCTTTTTCGCTTTTACGAGTTTATCCATATTTAATCGTACTTACGGGTATGTTCACGTCAAAAAAATCCTGTCACGGTCGCCACTAATGTTGAATCGAACATGAAATCTACCCGACTTACTAATATTCGTCAAAACTGGCTTTATTAATCACAGACAAGGTAAATGATACAATATTATAACAGATCAAAAAACTTTCACAGCCTTCTTTCTCTTGTTTACTGTTCATCTTCTCCTTGCCTGAAAAATCGTAACAAAAAAAGGAAAGGAATAACTAAGAGTTAGTGAACGTCACACCAGCTGTCCAAGATTTTCCACATGTGGTTGTTATTGTAAGCTCCTACTGTTATTAATTCGCCTACCGATACATTCCAGAAGAACATATTCCGTATTCTCTGTACTTGCAGACTTTTAAACCATTCAAAAGGCTAAAAGCCTACTTCACAGTTCGCAACGATATATTATATACAACATACTGTACTGCGTAATGAATGCACACGTGGTTTTAGGTTAGAAATGTTTACACAGCCACATCTCTGCGAGAGAAATGAATGTATTTCCGTACCAAAATTGAAATGTGCCAATAGATATAACATTGTTTTGATTTGTAGCCGTTTCGAGCACATTCAAAAGCCATGCTTTCAACAACAAAGCAAAAAAAGGTTTCTCTAATTAGGCCTACGCCTAATAACTAGAACGCGACCTCTCTAACCAGACGCTAGAATTGAAGTGAACATCACTCGACACGAAAAGCCAACCTCTCATCTTGCAATTACATGTTTTCGTCGTACTCCGCCAGGGTAAAGATACCCTCCAAACAGTGGCGGCTGGTGGTTTGAAATTATGGATGAGTACTGTTTTAAAAGATTGCCTAAATTTGATATAAATGCAAGCGTACCTAACCATACAAAATAACAGCTTCATTACGATGTCACGATTTTAATAAGTCACTGCTTATGAACAAAACATTCAATATTTTTAAACGTAATGTTTTACTGCGAAAACCGGACAACACAAAATTTTACTTTAACATTATTGTATTTACAGTTCAAGAATTTAATTTTAAACAATTATATCTGATACAGAAATGTACAAAATGTATAATTTACCGTGCCAATCCTTCCTATTACAGACATGAATCCTATACTGGGTCGACAGTCTGAAATTTTCCGATTTACTTTGATGAAGTCACTTACATTATATTTCCCAAGTTCACTAGAGGCACTTTGAGTCTATTTACAAGAACATTTGTGAAATGCACAGATTAATTATTAATTTGGCTTGAATAAAGTGTAACAACAATGAATACACAATTTTAAAACCCAAAATTACGTTTGAACCACATTTTTGTGAATAAAGATCATTCTTCTCTCCTTCTTCTGTGCACATTTATCGATAACTTTGTCATTGAAATTTGGAATTGACCTCACAAGTTTCTTTTCAATCGACAACATTGCTAATGCCGTCAGTTTATATTGTGACATTGTGCTTCGGAGAAATGTTTTTATTCTTTTTAGTGTATAAAAACACCTTCCTGCTTCACTTGTGGTCATAGGTGTGGCAGTCAAGACTTTGAGAACTTTGAGCCTTTCACTGAATATGTTCTCCAAATTATTCTCAATAATGAATTCAATCAAGTCAATTGAGTAGTGGTTTTGCACGGGTTCTGTGACCTCCACCTCCACATTCCTCCACACAAGATGGCGGCAGCCCGATAACTCCCGAACCCGTGGTCGGATTTTAAAAAATGAGGTGTTGTTGAACTCGGGCTAACACCCCCTTTCCACTGGACAATATATTTCCACCCCAAAAATAAAACCTACCCTACTAGAGGGTGAAATTGTAATTTTTAGAGAATCTCTCTTTCCAATTGCAACATGTAGAGTTTGAATGCCGATATCGATTTAAACGTTGTTCCACATAAAGTGCATGTGTACGGTCGATAGCCACTATGAATTAACATGCTTGTTTTTTGTTTTTACGCATGCCCACTCAGGGCTTTTGTAAGAGGGTGGGGGAGTGGATCCATGTGGATGGGTTATTGTTGACAGGTCATTGTAGACAAGTCATTGATGACAGGTCCTTGTGGACGAGTCCTTGTGGACGAGTCCTTGTTGATGAGTCCCTTTGGACTGATCCCGTTTGGACGAGTCCCTTTGGCCTGGTTCCTACGGACTAGCCCATGAATTTATTTAAATTATATCAAAGGGCCTAAGTACATTTTGCGTGTAAAGCAGTGTGTTGAACTGACATTGTTCACTAATACCCCACTACTATAATGTGATAACGATATGAAAGGAAAGTGACGAAATACATGTGAACATACAAGGGATCTAACTTGGTGGATGGATGTGTTCTAACGAGTCATTTGTAGTTGAAAGAGAATAATACATGTTCTTAAGATGATAAAACTGTGGAGATGGTACGTGTAGTAAGACGTCTTGCTATTTCCTGTGTCATATTACAGACATGGCAGAGAGCGCGCAGATCTGTTGCTATGACTAACGCTGCAGTAATTTGAAACCGCAAGTGTTCATGAAGACAATGGGTGATGATCATGCAAAGTTAGCAGCTATTGGATATTACACAGGTGTTCCTTCCGGTGTCATGTTGCTGACATGGCAGAGAGCGCACACTGCTGTTGCTATGACTGACGCTGCAGTAATTTGAAACCCAGGTGTTGATCATGACAATGGGTGATGATCATGCAAAGTCAGCAGTCATTGGATACCACACAGGTGTTCCTAGTGCACTTTGGACTCTCAGCTGTATTGGGAAAGGAATTGCAATGATCTGCAAAAATCTGCTGACACGAGCGATGAGAGTTTATATAAGAGAGGTGTCATATTTCCCTACTGTCAGTCTTTATTACTCGCTTTGAGTGAACAGTGCTCTATTACTGCTCAAGAGTTGTAAAATGCCTTTTTGGTAGAAAATCATTAAATTATTTTGCAAGGTAAGTACTTATTATTAATGGATTGTAGTCTTTTATTACTAATTGATGTTGAAGTTATTGATTGGAATGTATTTATTGATTGACTGATTTGTTTACAGATAATTGGGTACCTGTAGGTTACCAGATTCCTACAATCTGTTCATTCAGTGGCAGCAGTTGATAAATTATAAAAAGGTAAGTGCCCCTCTAATAACTTTTAAACAGTTAGAGTGATATTTTCCAATGTTCACCACTACATGTCAGTGAAAATGGTATATTTGGCAGTCAAAAGTTGGAACTAATTGACCATGGTGTGTAAAGCTAATTTCGTAGGTTAGATTTTGATTACCGCTCTATTAAGTCTGAATGTTTAATGCTAGGTGTCAGTGACAGAGGGAATATTTAAAGACTTAACCTCAGTTCACCTAACATAACCTAACTTTACCTAACTTAACCTTGTCACGTGACATGTTTTACAAGTTTAAACTTGTTTTAAGACTGGCTATGACGTCACACTTAGCTCACTTAACTGGCGATCGCTGGTTTCTATCAAGTGACATGTTCTACAAGTTTAGACTTGTTTTAAGACTGGCTATGACGTCACACTTAGCTCACTTAACTGGTGATCGCTGGTTTCTATCACGTGACATGTTCAACAAGTTTAGACTTGCTTTAAGACTGACTATGACGTCACACTTAGCTCACTTAACTGGCAACCGCTGGTTTCTACCACTCTATCAAGTTCCAATGTTCACCGCTAGATGTCAGTGACAGTGGTATATAGTAACCCCCAGTTAGAACTACATGAAGTTAGACTTGCTAGGAGTTCACAGATTGATTTAAATACCTTGCTATAACCATTGACTGGAATATAATTAAACTATTTATATTGTACTTTGTTTTATAATTTATTAACATTTATGATTTCTTTCTTTTATAGGTAATTTCGAAAGTGATCATCATGTTCAAGTGTGGTGAATGTAAGAAACAGTTCTCAAGACCTGACAACCTTCAACGACACGCAAATGCTAAACATGACATTAAAATGTTTGTGTGCAGTCATTGTGCTACCACATTTAACAGACAAGATAGTCTTGGACGGCATGTAAATTTAATGCATATTAGTTCAGCACCTTCTTCATGTTCAGTTTGTGATCTTGGTTTTTCTGCTGTAAAGCGATATCAATCCCACATGGTTGAAGTGCATGGGGAACAACAGGAATTAAAAACTGTAAAACCATCAACTTGCACGGAACCTTTAAATGAATGTGATGCTCAAAAGCGTAAACGTTCTCAAGATTGTGAAAATAGTTGTGCAAAAAAAAAAAAGAAAGAAGAATGGTGAACCTTCAATAACACATTGTGATGAATGTAATATTGATATACCTTCTTCAATCATTCATGGACATTTACGCAGTATTCAACATAAAAATAACGCTTGCCATGAAATAAATTCTGGAAATATTCAGCAAATTGATAGTGCATTTAAAAGTCGAATTGCTAGTTATAGACTTTATAGTGTTTTAGATCCCTTAGTTGGGGGGTTATTTAGGGCTAAAACACTTGTGTCACTGTACCAATTTGGAAGGTGGTTCCTAGGAGAGGGTATCTTCCCGTAGCTGGGAGAGCTTACCAGTGTAGTGTGTTGTTTAGCGTTTGAACGCTAAGGGGTGTTCCTGCAAAGACGCAAGTGTCGATTAGGGGATGGACCTCTAAATGCAGGCTAATACTCCGGCCTGCCAGCTGGACGGAATGAGTAATACAATAGGCGTGCTTACGTCTGCAGCTCGACGTTATGTAGTCGAGTCGCATGCGGGAAGCACAATGAAGCCTGACCAAGCAATTACTGGCTACTATGGTCACGGTCAATCGTGACGAGAGTCAGGAAGGGTATGAGGTTGTAAAGAGGCGTGTAATTATCAATACAAGTGTAATTTACTGACCGTGTGTTTATTGGTCAGTGAGTGTGAATTTGTAAGTCCCTCTTGGGGGAATGTAGGTAATTATACAAATAGAGTGTACAAAATTATGAGTGGGTGTTTCACAAAGTAAAGGATTATGAGCACTTGCTGAGTCTCACCTGATGATGCAACTGGAGCAGATGTCGGCTAGGGCCTTCGGCGACACACACTGTATAACAGATAATGGCTCCATTTAGGACTCCACTTCTTATAGTTCTCGGCGTTGCGTGGTCAGCATTCCGCCGACGTAGCTGCCCCAGTTAGTTGTTGTGTAGATGTTTATGTATGTGTCGCAAGTAGTTGGCTAACCTCCCAAGCTGGGTGGTCGCCTCTTGCTGTGTAAAGGTAATGTTCTGGTCTTATGATGTTGCCAGTTAGGGTGTTTTTAGTGAAAGATGGGGGGTGGCTTTCAGGGGGTACAGCCCCCCGGGCCTGTACAAGTCCTCTTCTTCGATTAGTTCGCGTCCCCGCGAACGGGAACGGAACGTAAAGTGGGGGTGTCGATGTGATGGGTCGTTTTTGATTTCCTCCTGTACTTCTTCTTCTTTCTTCCGTGTTGATGTAGGCGTGTCGATGTCGTGGTGATGTGAGTTCAGCTTGTGCTCAGAGGGGTAGGTTTTGGGTTGTACATGTTATACATTTGAAATAGTTAATTTTTGGAAGTTGACATCTGAAGCATTAATAATAAAGGTACAAAGACAAAAAAATACGTGGTCATGACACTTAGTATACATGTTGGTATTGTCCAGGGAGGAAAAAACCTATGGCTGGACGGGTGGTTGTACCGTCCGGCACTGTGTGGAGGAAAAAATTGCTCCCTGTGATATATAGTTTAAAAAATGGAAGAGAATAGAAAAAACAGGTGTCTCCGGGTATAAGTTAGAGGGATATATCGTAATGGTTTATTGTTCTTGGGACGAAGCGGGACACCTTCACAAATTTGGGCGTTAGTAGAAAGAAAAATGAAAGAAACAAAAGTGTATACATAGTGTGGCAGGGTTAAATGGTGTGACCATAAAGTTATATGCATAGATATAACAGAATTGTGTTCCTGATGTGTAGGTTATACTGCAATTCATTATTTTCATATTACTTCTTGCATTTACATTTTCTTTTTACAATGATGACATGGTAACAACTATACTAATACTAATAATAATAATAATAATAATACGCTTTGCCCGTGAGCTTGGTACCTCTTTCTCATTATGTGTTCACTTCATAGCGCTCTCATCTGGCCTTGGTCCTACCTTTTCGTCCATGGCCATTTTCTACCCAGCCATTTTACTGTGTTTTAGTGGCTGTGCCGCTAATTCACACCTGTCGTGCATTTTCCCCCGTGGGTGAGAAAATTGCACCTTGGAAGCAAAGGTGAGCGCTTACAACCCTTGCGCTGTCCCTGGCTGCCGTAGGTCGCTCATTATTTAAGCGCTTTCTAAGAGTTGCGTCAGTGGCGTTCAGTGTCCCACGATCACTTCACGTTGCTGATCGCGTCACCGTCACCTTATCGGCGCGACTTGAAAATGTAGCAAAGTGTATGTGTTTGTGTGACATCAGTGTTTTACATTTGTGTGTGATTCGGGATATGTATTTACAGGGTGTATGTACAGTGCAATGATCTTGACCTGTGAGACATAAATATTTTGTTAGTGGGTGTGCTGCTGTCCATGTTTTCTTTCTGCAATCCTGAAAGAGAACGCATGGGTATGGTTATATTGGACAATGCATTGTTGTCATTCATACATGTATATACCTTCTAGTCGCCCATGGCACCTTACTTTGTTCTTATTCTATGCCGGCTAGATTTCTATCTTAGCCTAATGTTGTTATTTTAATCTTACTTATCCTAATGTATTGTTATCTTAATGTATTGTGTTATCGGGCTTACCCTGGTACCGGTTTTTGGTAACCAGGTGCCGAAATGTTTTGCCTTAGTCTTAAGGTGCTTAGTCTAAAAAAATATTTGGTATTTACAAGTCGAATGGTTTTATCTTAATCTAGTTCCGAAATGTGCTGTGCTATTATTTAGCAGCAGCGCTTATTAAATTTGCTTAATTTTAAGTTGCGTACTAAATGCAACTGTCTTACATGCTAAAATTTCGACCGGAGCGATCGCCCGAGGCAGTTTTACCTCCCCAGATCACCACCCGCGTGTATTCTAGAAACACCAGTTGTCTCTAAAACCACCGGATTCCGCTCCCTTAATACTAGTTGTCGACATCTATATTAGTGATTAATATTAATAAGTACTAAATTTCCGGACGCCTGCGCTGCTGGAGGGCAAACGCATCGTCGTTATACTTGCCTGTGTTGTCATCATTCTTCCTGTGTCATTCATTGATGTATTCATCATTGCTGGGTTTGCCCACGGAACCCCTCTTGGCAGCTCGTTGCATACCTATTTAATATCTCTGGCCGCCCGCTGCCTTACCATTTATGTGGGCACTGGACATCGTCCGATAGAATAATATCATCCGGGAATTTTAGCGTCCGGGCATCCTCTTCGCCTATATTGGCATTGCTGGGTTTGCCCACGCGACCCCTCTAGGCAGCTCGCTGCATGCCTATTTAATATCTCTGGCCGCTCGCTGCGTCACCATTTAAGCTCTGGTGACCCGCTGTCAGCCATTTATGTGGGCACGGAACGAATGATCGCGTTCATTCCATATAATTCATATTTCATATTATTCATTATTTGTATTGGTTGGTTGTCTTCACCTTGGCCACGCGGGGCAAGGACTTGGCGAATCTAGGATTGGTCCCGCTGAATCCTGAGATTCTGCTTCACTTCTGCGAGTAGAAGACTAACTTCCCGCCATAGAAGCTCTACTTACTTATATACTAAACTAGGAGTCTAGTCCTAATTTGGTCGTCCCTTGGTTCCTCTCCTGAGTCCGGTGCGGAGTTGGCTAATTCTCCCCCCGTTCGTCAAAAGTCTCCCCAGCAGGTCTGGCTTCGATGCCCATAGCACATAGTGGGTGTGACGTTTATTTGTCCCGGGGACAGGCTAGGTACTCCCGGGGTTCCGAAGTCTGCCCGTGCTAGGTCATCGGCGCTTCGACCTTACGTAGTTCCGTCTTTTTGGTCTGGGTCAGATCTGTTGGCGTCTTGCCCCGTCCCTGCCCCTCTGTTCCCGCTCTCATCATCATTCAGCGTGACATCAGATTCCTTTTTTTTATTAAAAAAAGTATAGTGTGATTTGTCAATAATTTACTGTGTTTTTATGTGAATTTTTTAAGTGTCCTGGGGTTGTAGAATCTTCTAAATGCATGGACTACTTCAGGCCTTCTGTTGCCACGTCGGACTTCCAGCGGTAATGCCTTGGTAATTTTCCTGGAGGCGTTAGTGGGTTTTTATGGCGTTGGGTCCCTTGTTATTAGGATCCGGGGGTGTTATTTGCTGAATGGGCTTAAAGCATGGTAGGAGAGGGTTGCGCATCGTTGGACTCCATGTTAATGGTGGCCGGGAGCCGGTGATGCTACTAGGATGTTTTTACAGTGAGTGGACGGGGTAGGTACTTCCCAGGTTTGCAAAAATTTTAAAAATTCCATGCAGGTGTAATAATGATAATAACCCTGGTGTGTGGGTAGGATATTCCATGCATGTGGCTGGATATGAGGCGTATCCGCTCTCATTTGTGGATAGGTATAGGCTGAGGTGTAATCATCCTATGTCCCTTGCATGCGGGATTATTTAAAAAAATGTCATTTTTAAGTGCGGCCTCATCTCTTTACATAGAGATGTGCATTACACTTAATATCGTTTTTCCGACTCACCCCTAATACTCGGGTGTAAGCATTGATAACCAGGGCGTAATGGACCCTCTCTTTAGACGCATGAAGTCTATCAACCCCGATGTATATTTTTGCATGTAGTTTAGCTGTTTTTGTGTGTCCATGTGTTTGTGTTGGCTAGTGTTGTGAGTGATAAGGTTATGGAAGGAGAAGGGTGGTATAATGGTAGCCCGTGGGTGGTGTCCTGGCCATCCTGCAGGTACCATCCATCTCTGCTCCTGTCATCCTCACTTGGTCACTATCCGCTTTCTATCCGCTCCTTGGGATGGCGAAGTGCTGTGACGCTGTGACGTCATGGCCTAATCTGGTCTCTCATTTATAGTGTTAAGGTAGCAAGTGATCGTAGTGTAACTGGTCATGTCCTGATCGTCTATGATGGTTTAGGATTAAAAAAACAAGAAGAGAAGTAGTTATTGGGGGGGGGGTTGTTCCTTGAGGGAATCTGTCTGTATTCGCCCCTGATTAGTGGTCGGGTGTGGGCAGGAGGTGCCCGTGGCTGTGGTTACTGAGGCTTGCGTGACTGTGGTTGCGTTCCGCTGCAGCGTGCTGGCGGGCGGGCTGATATCGGCTACGTCTTATCGTGTGTCGTGATGCTAATTGTCAGCCGGCGCGTGTAACCTGTTATCGCATTTGTAAACAAGCTTCTGTGGCCCTATGATAAATCCGGCATATCGTGTCTGTACATTGCTAAATGCCAGGCCTATTGTAACAGCGCTGAATCCTGTGTCAATATCTGTGTGTCTGTATGCTGTTATTATTGATGGTTTATGACAGCGTCATCATATTTGCGTGTCACCAGCACGTCTGTGTGCTCTAGGAATGCCTACCGGCAACAATGTTGAAATGCGCGAGAATTCGCAACGCAGTGTTCTGTAGTGTTTTTGTTTTCATGTTCTTGTGTACGGGAAGTCTCTTACGTTACGTATGGTGGCTGACGGAACGTGACTTTTGCCAATGTCCGTGTGTTGTCATTGTTTGGGATTCCGGGAGGGCCAGTGTGCTAATCTGTCCCGTTTTTGCTTACCGATGTTGTGTGGACATTGTTTTCCGCAAGACCTCTGCCTTGTGTAATTATGTGTAATCCATGTTCAGGAAGTCTATTGCCCATGTTTGGGGTATTGGAAATTTTGCATGGCTTTTTTTTGCCGGGAAAAAATGTGTTGTTACCTGTTTTGTGTCTGTGGGCGTGGCGACTCTCGTATCTAGGTGTTGGGCGCTATGGTTCAGAGGAAAGTATTTTGTGGACGCTAATGCCCTAAGTAGGCTGTGGTGGCGAGTATCCTGGAACGAATCTATGTTCCTGTATGTATGGTAAAGAACCTCCCTGTCATTAAAATGGTGTGGCTCAACCGCTTATGTGCTTGTATGGGGCCAATTTCAGTCTAATTGGGATTCTGGATATATGTTTTCCACGGCGTCAGATTTTACTTGGGCATTCGGACCCGCGATCCCGTGTAATACTCCGTGTTTCATGTCTGCGTTGTCTGTTGGGATTTGAGCGTCCCTAGTGTGGTTTCTGATTGTGTTTTCGCGCCAAAAAATACCATTGGTTAGTTTCTTTTTGGCACGACTGCATCGTGTTATCGTGCGCTCACACCCGCCTTGGTTTAAGGTCCCGGTGTTACAATTTTTTGTACTGTATGTACCATGGCACGTGTATTGTATTTTTGCGACACGCGTATGAAAGTATGCGTTAGTGTGAGTGTTTGCTGCTATTCTGGACGCCCCTCGTACTCTAATTTTGGGAGTTATAGGGTTTAAAACTGGCGTAAATGACTGTGTATGTTACAGCCAGGACTGAAACACTGTTGGGTTGTCTGCGGCTGGTAAAAGTCACCTGCTCACGAGTGTGTTATCGCTGACTGCGATAGTGTCTAATTTCATTGACGTGGACATTACCTGTTACTTGTCTAGCGATGTGCATGTGTCCAGCACGTGTGTGTGGGCTTGGTTGCTCGCTCTCTTATTGTGAGCATGGCTTTCAGTCATGGAAAAGAACCTTCTGCTATTTATATATATTGTGTCCCCCAAATTTGTTGTATGCGTGGGCCTGGGGTGAATATATCCCTGTTAGTGGTAACCAGATGTCGTTATGTTTGTGTGTCACCGGGCCGCTAGTTGCGTGTTAGGTGACTAGGTGTCGGAGGTGATTTTATTATTTTGTGCATGTGAATGTCTGTCAGTGTGATTGTCCCTTATTGCCCTATCCTTTAACTGGACAGTTACCCGACCTTGCGTTCCTGGTATTCAGAAGGTTGCGGGTTCGAGACCGTCTTTGTCCAGGGTAATTATTCCTGGTGCCTTTTAGGCCTGTGTCTCCGTGACAGTTTTGCCAAGTGTATTGACTGTTTTGTATGGTATTTCGTTTAGTGTGTGACTTTCACAAATAAATAGTGGTGTTTTCCCCTTGAGCTGTGCGTGTTACCCCATGGCGTTTATGTTTAGTTTGAGCGCTGTTATGGGGGACAAGAAAAATTCATGGTGTAGTCTGTGTAATAAATAGCGTATGCCTATGGATCAGATATATACAGTTCAACTTGGATAATTCGCACTTCACGGGCTTAGTGAAAGAAAAATTGAGTTATCCAAAATTCAAATTAAGAAAGTTCTTTGAAAAAAAGTAGAGAAAATATATTGTATGACATTTACATAATGCTTTATGTTTACTATAGCAGGTTGCCATACGGCGGTACTTTGTAAAGATTGTATCGTAAATAATTTCAAAAGGTTCAGAATGAAAGATAGGACCTGAGTGTACTATTCACCTATTGGACGACGTTAATAAGAGAGTAACCTTGTTCCGTTTCAGGGGAATCTACTATTTTTCAAAAATAGTGTGAGATTCTTAATTGTTTCTTACGATTAAGTCTCTCAGCCATCACAAGAGATTCTAGCAAATTGTAGGAACGGAACATAGAACAACTTAGTCATTTCTACTTAGAAAGACCCGCCTAAGCTCTATGCTGTGGTTTGTTGCTTAGGCTGTACTTGGAACAGTTCTTTCCGCCCCTGAGCCGCGTGGCCCAAATGATTGACTTCTGCTTGGCTTTGCACATTAAAAACTTTGAATTGTCCAAAATATATCCTGAATTAACCACAATTATAAACCATTGATGGCCTAAAAAATGCTAGGGCCAAGAAAAAAAATACAATTTTGACTTATCCATGTTCCACTGTATATACATGCAAAATGTGCAGTTTTGTTCATGAGTCTCTGCGTGTCTATCGTTTATAGGGGTGGAATCTGCCCTTTGTGTGTCAATTATCGTGTTTCCTGCGTGTAAACGAACCTGCCCGTATGTGTATTTGTGATTCAAGTGACATTGGTGTATGTTATATTCATGGTGAAAGTCGTTATCCACGTCCGAGCGTCATTGCTCGAGAAAGTGAATACTTCCGCCTTGTCACTAAGGCGTAGGCCCCTAATACCCACTGAGGTGCTTCTTTACTATTTTCTGGCGGAGTTTGTAGCAAAGTAAGTCTGGGCCTACTTTCACCGTAGTGCCTGGGTATTGGTCTGAGTGTGCTTCTGTCTGAGGGACTAATTGCGCTCTGCGCTACCCTAGCAGTGTTTATAGGGGTGTGTGTTTTCCTGACTGCCTGGCCTCGGTGGGTAGGTAATAAGACCTCTCTTATACCCCGTGTACTGTGTGTCTGTGGCTGGTCAGTGTGTGCAGGTGTGTGTTGTGCACCCTGAGGGCCTGAAGGCAACACCCTCTTATGCCTTCGCACCTGGGGTACACATGCTGGTGCCCGCTTCCATTCTGGCAAACTTGCCCTTTGAACTAGCGGTAAAGGCCGTGTAATTGCCTGTGATTGCCCTGGCGATGTATTGGAGTGTAGTCTAACCGATTTCTGGCCTATGGCCACGGTAGACTCCTGCCCTTGTGTTTGCCTATGTGTGTAGGCTTGTGTGGGCTTGATGTGCTGTGGGGCGGGCTCTACGTTCTCAGCCCATGGCATATTTATCTCCCGTTTTCTCCCTGTGTTATTATGTGTGCCCGAGGGTCATGGCGTCAACTCCCTCTCGTCCGTCCGTTCTGAGGGGGTTGGCATGGGTTCTGCTCCTCGGTTTGTTAAAATTGCCTTCCGAACCGGAACTGAGGGGCGTGTATTGATGTGACTTTGGCCCTGCAGTGTGTTGGAGTCTAACCTGGCCGTCTTCTGGTCTGTGGTCACGGCGAACTCCTTCCCCTGTGTTTTGTAAGTGTCTGAGAGAGACATTCTCGCAAATTGCTGCGTTAGCGTACCTACGCTTATGTCCTCTCTGGGCTGGGCTGGTGGCCCTGCCATGAACTCAAAAATGGCCTTGTTAGCCTGGAGCTTGCGATATTCATCCCAAATTTGGGCGTACCGCCTATTGAGGCATATGGCCTATTTGCAGATCACTGTGTTGGCGTGTTTGCGTTCTATATAGCTCTGTTGCCGCCATTTGGAGAAACGCCTGTTCGCGAATAAGCTCCCTGTATTGGGCGTATAAAATTGTGTAGTGAATCCTCATCCTATCTAGGGTTGTGTTATCTGTTACCGGGCCATGTGTAGTGATTAATTGGTCGTATATTCTGTTCCTTTGGACATGGATCCTATTGAGGTGTTCATGTATGTGCCTTAAGTGCTTGTGTGCGTATCTCAATCGCGCTGCCCTACCCTCTGACGGAGTGCATGGCTGTTTGCCCTGTATTGCCCCAACCTTTGTTTTGAGTGCCCGTATTTGTGTCTGTCGCCTTTGTATATGCCTCTGGCACATTAGCAATAATGCAAATAGTATCGGTGTACCCCTATTGCCTCTATGGCTTAATATTTCTCTTGCTCCTGCATGTGGTGCCATTCTGAGTTAAGGGTGGGTATAAAAATAAATGTGTGTGGGATTTCTGATTCTTTCTTAGGGGGTTGGTTTGAAAAAGAATTCGCTTGTGTAGCTAGTGTGAAGGAAAAATAATGCTTTCTGTCAGATTTTTTTAACTTTTTCGCTTGGCTGTGTGCGGTACGGGTCGTTTCTACCACGAGGGCTCGTTGTATGAGTCCTACCCTTACTGTGCGTGGTAGCCGTGCCTCCACCAATATGTTTTAGATCCCTTAGTTGGGGGGGTTAGTTAGGGCTAAAACACTTGTGTCACTGTACCAATTTGGAAGGTGGTTCCTAGGAGAGGGTAGCTTCCCGTAGCTGGGAGAGCTTACCAGTGTAGTGTGTTGTTTAGCGTTTGAACGCCAAGGGGTGTTCCTGCAAAGACGCAAGTGTCGATTAGTGGATGGACCTCTAAATGCAGGCTAATACACCGGCCTGCCAGCTGGACGGAATGAGTAATACAATAGGCGTGCTTACGTCAGCGGCTCGACGATATGTAGTCGAGTCGCATGCGGGAAGCACAATGAAGCCTGACCAAGCAATTACTGGCTACTATGGTCACGGTCAATCGTGACGAGAGTCAGGAAGGGTATGAGGATGTAAAGAGGCGTGTAATTATCAATACAAGTGTAATTTACTGACCGTGTGTTTATTGGTCAGTGAGTGTGAATTTGTAAGTCCCTCTTGGGGGAATGTAGGTAATTATACAAATAGAGTGTACAAAATTATGAGTGGGTGTTTCACAAAGTAAAGGATTCTGAGCACTTGCTGAGTCTCACCTGATGATGCAACTGGAGCAGATGTCGGCTAGGGCCTTCGGCGACACACACTGTATAAGAGATAATGGCTCCATTTAGGACTCCACTTCTTATAGTTCTCGGCGTTGCGTGGTCAGCATTCCGCCGACGTAGCTGCCCCAGTTAGTTGTTGTGTAGATGTTTATGTATGTGTCGCAAGTAGTTGGCTAACCTCCCAAGCTGGGTGGTCGCCCCTTGCTGTGTAAAGGTAATGTTCTGGTCTTATGATGTTGCCAGTTAGGGTGTTTTAGTGAAAGATGGGGGGTGGCTTTCAGGGGGTACAGCCCCCCGGGCCTGTACAATAGTAAGGAAAAAACTCAAAGTATTGATTCATTTTTAAAAAATGTTCAACCTACTGTGTTTGGCTTGGTAGGCAATGTTTTATTAGAGCATAAAACAATTAAAATGAATTTTGAACTTTTTGGACTCTATGTAAAAACTGGGAGCGAAGGTGAAATTACGGATATCAAATCCTTTAATACAAAAAACATAATTGTTAGCGAATCAACTAATATTAGTGATATATACCAAAATATTTCAAGTGCTATCATTGTGAAGAGTGAAGAGTTCCAGGAAAGGGAGTCAGGCTGGGCGTTCGTTGAAGTATTTTATTTAGAAACCAACCTGAATAAATACAACCCCCTTCGAGCATCATCATACATTGATTTGCCAGGATGGATTAAACGAAAGAAAGCTGTTGTGAACGTTTTGAATAATGATGACGCATGTTTTGCGTGGGCTGTAACCTCAGCTCTCCATCCAGCAGTGATGCATGAGAATAGAACGTCATCTTATCCTCACTATTCTTCAGTGTTAGATTTAAAAGAAATAGAATTTCCTATGGCGATAAAAGACATTCAACGTTTTGAAGAGCTGAACAATGTAAGTATTAATGTTTATGGAATTGAAAATAAGAGAATAGTAGGTCCTCTATATTATACTCAGGAAAAAAGCATGCTCATGTAAATTTACTATACATAACCGAAGGTGAAAATGCTCACTATTGCTGGATAAAACATTTCAGTAGACTTGTTGGTAGTCAGCTATCAAAATATAAGACTAAAAAGTGGTTGTGTGATGGCTGTTTGCTATATTTCAGAAAAGAGGATCAACTAACTCAACATCAAAAATGGGGGTGTAACCATGTGTGTACGGTATTACCGACTCCTAAAAATAACATTCTAAAATTTAAGGATTATGAGAAACAGCTTCGAGTACCATTTGTTATATATGCTGACTTCGAGGCTTTGCTAAAACAATTTAATACATGTTCATCGAATCCAGCCCAACCTTTCACCAGCACTACTCACATTCATGAACCTTTTAGCTTTGCATATTATATTAAATGTAGTTATGATGACTCTTTAAATAAGTTTGAGCTCTATAGAGGACCTGATGCACCTAAATTTTTATGGAAAGGCTTGAAAAAGATGCCATCCGTATATCCTCTATTTTAAATACGATCATTCCAATGGAGTCACTAACTTCATCAGAGCAAATGAATTTTGAAACTGAAACTAATTGTTTTATATGTGGTGAATGTTTATATACAGACAGGGTTCGCGATCATGACCATTTAACAGGAAAATATCATGGTGCTGCTCACCAAGAATGTAATTTAAATTATAGAGTAAGAAAATTCATTCCGGTCATTCTACACAACGGTAGCAAATACGATAACCAATTTAACGTTAAAGAATTTGGAGCTTCAGATGTGAAAATTGATGTGATTGCAAATAATAAGGAACAATACATATCGATCACAAAATACATCAAAACTAGCACTAAAAGAACCATTAAACTGCGATTTTTAGATTCATTCCGCTTTATGTCGAGTGGTCTTGATAAGCTGGCTAGTAATTTAAAATCAGATCAGTTTCATGAAATTCAACGTGTCTTTCCTAAAGAAGATGATTGTAATTTCATTTGTCAAAAGGGCATATTCCCTTATGAATATATATATATATATATATATTTAGCGTATGGCTTTTAGTGCCGGGAGTGTCCGAGGACATGTTCGGCTCGCCAGTTTTTGTAGCTGCTTCGAGACGGACACCCAATGGGTGAGCTACAAGTACCGTTGGGGAGGGAAGGAGGGAAATTGGAATGTAAGGACGAGGAGTTGGAAGGTAGCGGCTGTGGCCTATAGTTAGGGACCAACCCCGGTATTTGCCTGGAAGGAAGATGGGAAACCACAGAAGACCATCTTCAAGGTTGCCGGCGGGGGGATTCGAACCTCCTCGCCTCCCGGATGTGAGCGACTGCCATCAGTCATGCCGTAACCACAACGGCTAACTCACCCGGTATGAATATATTAACTGTGTGGAACGTCTTGAGGAGTGTTCTTTACCACCGAAAGATGCATTTTACAGTTCCTTAAACACAAGTCATATCAGTGATCAGGAATATTTACATGCACAACGTGTATGGACACAGTTCCACATTCAAACTTTAGGAGAATTTTCAGACATATATTTGAAGACAGATGTGTTGTTATTAGCAGATTTTTTTGAAATTTAGAATTAATGACTGATATAGACATGATCAATTTTATAAAATCATCAATTCGAGGTGGATTAAGCCAATGTAGTGGACGGTACTCTAAAGCAAATAATAAATACATGCCTAGCTACAACCCTTGTGAAGAGTCAAAGTATATTGTCTACCTCGATGCAAATAACCAATATGGTTGGGCTATGAGTCAATATCACTACCACTGAAAGATTTTCGCTGGCTGACACAACCTGAAATTGATGTCTTACATGTTGTCACTCTTAATGATAACGATGATAAAGGATATATTTTAGAGGTAAACCTTTAGTACCCTAAAGAGTTACATGATGATCATAATGATTTACCATTTTGTCCTGAGAATATGAAATCTCCATACATCACATCACGAACAAAAACGTTAATTGCTAATGTAAATGATAAATGTAAATATGTAATACAATATCAAAACTTGAAACAGTGTCTACAGCATGGATTGAAATTAACTAAAATTCATTGCGTATTGCAATTTCATCAGTCAGCATGGCTCAAACCGTATATAGATCTAAACAATAATTTAAGAACACAGTCAACAAACGCGTTTGAAAAAGATTTTTATAAACTCATGAATAATAGTGTTTTTGGAAAGACTATGGAGAATGTTGATAAACGAGTTGATGTAAAGCTGATAACAAAGTGGGAGAATGATGGTAAAAGGTATGGTGCGAGCAACTTAATAAGCAAGCCTAACTTTCATAGCTGTTCAATTATTCATGAGGATTTAGTTGTAATACAAATGAATCGTCTTAAAGTAACTTACAACAAACCCATATATGTGGGTTACACCATTCTGGAATTGTCAAAAACACTTATGTATGAATTTCACTATGATTATGTAAAGAAAAACTATCTTGATAATGCTAAATTACTCTACACAGACACAGATTCTTTTATTTATGAGTTTAAAACTGATGATTTTTATGAGGATATCAAAACTGAGCTAAATAGGTTTGATACAAGTGACTACCCCAAGGATAATATTTACCATTTACCTCTAGTAAACAAAAAGGTTCTTGGGAAATTTAAGGATGAATGTGCTGGTGTTATTATAGACACCTTTGTAGGCACAAAATCTAAATCATACAGCTATATGACAATTGATGATGTAGTAGTAAAAAAAATAAAAGGAGTGAAAAAGAATGTTGTTTGTAAAGAGTTAGATATAAGTGATTATAAAAACTGTATAGTTAGTAACCCACCTGTATTATATAAGAAAATGTGTGTATTTAGAAGTAAAAATCATCAGCTACATACCAATTTGTTGAACAAAGTTCCTTTAAGTAATGAAGACAACAAACGAGTCATTATACCCAACACATTTGATACTCTTGCTTGGGGAAACAGTCACATTGACGACTATTACTTTACTTAAGTCTAATGATCACTATATTGTAATATTTGTAGTGTGTTTTATATTGTAATATTTTTTGTAAAAACTGTGAGTAGAATGTATAATGTTAGGCTACAGTAGTTTAGTAAAAATAAGATAAGTAATACATTTTAGTGTAAAATGTTTGCTTTTGTATATTACGAAAAAGATTTTAAAAAATTTACAGAATGTGTGAACTAAACAAGGGGGGTGTAAAAATGTAAAGTGGAAATGGTAAATATCCATGTGTGAAAAAGTGAAATGGCTATCACCATTTTAAAATTAAAAAGACATTGATATCTGGTAAACCTTGTTTTTTATTTCACAACAGCAAAAATGTACAGAATGTGTAAACTAAACAAGGGAATGTAAAAAATGAAAAGTGGAAATTGTAAATATTCATGTGTGAATAAATGAAAATAAAGAAATGGCTATCACAATTTTTAGAATTAAAAGATATAGTGATCTGGTGAACCTTATTTTTTATTTCACAACAAAAAATGTACAGAATGTGTGAACTAAACAAGGGAATGTAAAAAAGGGAAAGTGGAAAATGTAAATATTCATGTAAGAAAAAATGAAAATGAAGAAATGGCTATCACCATTTTAAAAAATTAAAAGACATTGTGATCTTGTAAACCTTGTTTTTATTTCACAACAAATAGAGCTTTACAAAAATAGAATACAAAGAAATACCAATTCCTCAATCCTTTTCAATGTTCATGTCCACTCATCATTAACTTTCCTTATATAGCACTAATCACAATGAGGGCTGGTAGTGGACGTAATTGATAGTAGGCGCTATTGATAGTAGGCGCGATTGATAGTAGGCGCGATTGGTAGCAGGCACTATTAGTAGACGCGATTGATAGTAGGCGCGATTGGTAGTGGACGTAATTGATAGTAGGTGCGATTGATAGTAGGCGCGATTGATAGCAGGCGCTATTAGGAGACGCGATTGATAGTAGGTGCGATTGGTAGTGGACGTAATTGATAGTAGGCGCTATTGATAGTAGGTGCGATTGATAGTAGGCGCGATTGATAGTAGGCGCGATTGGTAGTAGCTGCGATTGATAGCAGGCGCTATTAGTAGACGCGATTGATAGTAGGCGCGATTGGTAGTGGACGTAATTGATAGTAGGCACTATTGATACTAGACGCGATTGATAGAAGGCGCGATTGGTAGTAGGCGCGATTGATAGCAGGCGCTATTAGTAGACGCGATTGATAGTAGGCGCGATTGGTAGTGGACGTAATTGATAGTAGGCGTTATTGATAGTAGTTGCGATTGATAGTAGGCGCGATTGATAGTAGGCGCGATTGGTAGCAGGCGCTATTAGTAGACGCGATTGATAGTAGGCACGTAAACCTACGAGGTGTGATCACAAAGTTCCAAAATGGCGGTCGTAGCTTAACTCAACCTAACCTAACCCTACGAGGAGTGATCAAAAAGTTCAAAAAATGGCTGCCGTAGTTTAACTTAACCTTTGATTGATCCCTGTTGAATGACCCCTTTTGATTGATCTCTATTGATGTATCCCTTTGGACTGGTCCCTGTTGACTAGCTCCCTTTGGACGGGTCCTTTTTGAAGGGAGTCATTCTTTTACGGGTCCCGGAGGACGGGTCCTTGTTGACGGGTCCCTGTGGCGGGTCCTTTGGACTTATCCCTATGGACTGGCCCTTGCATTTTATCCAAATTATGTCAAAGGGGACCCGCCCACAGGGACCCGTCAACAAGGACCCGTCGTCCGAGACCCGTAAAAAAATGACTCCCTTCAAAAAGGACCCGTCCAAAGGGGGCTAGTCAACAGGGACCAGTCCAAAGGGATACATCAATAGAGATCAATCAAAAGGGGTCAATCAACAGGGATCAATCAAAGGTTAAGTTAAGCTACGGCAGCCATTTTTGGAACTTTTTGATCACTCCTCGTGGGGTTAGGGTAGGTTGAGTTAAGCTACGACCGCCATTTTGGAACTTTATGATCACACCTCATAGGTTTACGCGCCTACTATCCATCGCGTCTACTAATAGCGCCTGCTATCAATCGCGCCTACTACCAATCGCGCCTACTATCAATCGCGCCTACTATCAATCGCACCTGCTATCAATAGCGCCTACTATCAATTACGTCCACTACCAATCGCGCCTACTATCAATCGCGTCTACTAATAGCGCCTGCTATCAATCGCGCCTACTATCAATCGCGCCTACTATCAATCGCACCTACTATCAATTACGTCCACTACCAATCGCGCCTACTATCAATCGCGTCTACTAATAGCGCCTGCTAACAATCGCGCCTACTACCAATCGCGCCTACTATCAATCGCGCCTACTATCAGTAGCGCCTACTATCAATTACGTCCACTACCAGCCCTCATTGTGATTAGTGCTATATAAGGAAAGTTAATGATGAGTGGACATGAACATTGAAAAGGATTGAGGAATTGGTATTTCTTTGTATTCTATTTTTGTAAAGCTCTATTTGTTGTGAAATAAAAGCAAGGTTTACAAGATCACAATGTCTTTTAATTTTTAAAAATGGTGATAGCCATTTCTTCATTTTCATTTTTTCTTACATGAATATTTACATTTTCCACTTTCCCTTTTTTACATTCCCTTGTTTAGTTCACACATTCTGTACATTTTTTGTTGTGAAATAAAAAATAAGTTTCACCAGATCACTATATCTTTTAATTCTAAAAATTGTGATAGCCATTTCTTTATTTTCATTTTTTCACACATGAATATTTACAATTTCCACTTTTCATTTTTTACATTCCCTTGTTTAGTTTACACATTCTGTACATTTTTGTTGTTGTGAAATAAAAAACAAGGTTTACCAGATTACAATGTCTTTTTAATTTTAAAATGGTGATAGCCATTTCACTTTTTCACACATGGATGGTTACAATTTCCACTTTACATTTTTTACATCCCCCTTGTTTAGTTCACACATTCTGTAATACAACAGCAAACATTTTACACTAAAATGTATTACTTATCTTATTTTTACTAAACTACTGTAGCCTAACATTATACATTCTATTTACAGTTTTTACAAAAATATAACAATATAAAACACACTACAAATATTACAATATAGTGATCATTAGACTTAAGTAAAGAGCCTCCGTGGCTTAGGCGGCAGCACGCCGGCCTCTCACCGCTGAGTCCGTGGTTCAAATCCCGGTCACTCCATGTGAGATCTGTGCTGGACAGAACGGAGGCAGACAGATTTTCTCCGGGTACTCCGGTTTTCCCTGTCAAAATTTAATTCCAGCAACACTCTCCACTATCATTTCATTTCATCTGTCATTCATTTAATCATTGCCCCAGAGGAGTGAGTCAGGCCTCGGCAGCCGGCACACTTCATATCCTCGCCGCTAGATAGGGGCTTCATTCATTCCATTCCTGACCCGGTCGGAGACTGGAAACAGGCTGTGGATATACTATACAGACTTATGTAAAGTACTAGTCGTCAATGCGACTGTTTCCCCAAGCAAGAGTATCAAATGTGTTGGGTATAATGAATCGTTTGTTGTCTTCATTACTTAAAGCAACTTTGTTCAACAAATTGGTATGTAGCTGATGATTTTTACTTCCAAATACACACATTTTCTTATATAATACAGGTGGGTTACTAAGCATACAGTTTTTATAATCACTTATATCTAACTCTTTACTAACAACATTCTTTTACACTCCTTTTAATTTTTTTACTACTACATCATCAATTGTCATATAGCTGTATGATTTAGATTTTATGCCTACAAAGGTGTCTATAATAACACCAGCACATTCATCCTTAAATTTCCCAAGAACCTTTTTGTTTACTAGAGGTGAATGGTAAATATTATCCTTGGGGTAGTCACTTGTATCAAACCTATTTAGCTCAATTTTGATATCCTCGTAAAAATCATCAGTTTTAAACTCATAAATAAAAGAATCTGTGTCTGTGTAGAGTAATTTAGCATTATCAAGATAGTTTTTCTTTACATAATCATAGTGAAATTCATACATAAGTGTTTTTGATAATTCCAGAATGGTGTAACCCACATATATGGGTTTGTTGTAAGTTACTTTAAGACGATTCATTTGTATTACAACTAAATCCTCATGAATAATTGAACAGCTATTAAAGTTAGGCTTGCTTATTAAGTTGCTCGCACCATACCTTTTACCATCATTCTCCCACTTTGTTATCAGCTTTACATCAACTCGTTTATCAACATTCTCCATAGTCTTTCCAAAAACACTATTATTCATGAGTTTATAAAAATCATTTTCAAACGCGTTTGTTGACTGTGTTCTTAAATTATTGTTTAGATCTATATACGGTTTGAGCCATGCTGACTGATGAAATTGCAATACGCGATGAATTTTAGTTAATTTCAATCCATGCTGTAGACACTGTTTCAAGTTTTGATAATGTATTACATATTTACATTTATCATTTACATTAGCAATTAACATTTTTGTTCGTGATTTGATGTATGGAGATTTCATATTCTCAGGACAAAATGGTAAATCATTATGATCATCATGTAACTCTTTAGGGTACTCAAGATTTACCTCTAAAATATATCCTTTATCATCGTTATCATTAAGAGTGACAACATGTAAGACATCAATTTCAGGTTGTGTCAGCCAGCGAAAATTTTTCAGTGGTAGATATTGACTCATAGCTCAACCATATTGGTTATTTGCATCGAGGTAGACAATATACTTTGACTCTTCACAAGGGTTGTAGCTAGGCATGTATTTATTATTTGCTTTAGAGTACCGTCCACTACATTGGCTTAATCCACCTCGAATTGATGATTTTATAAAATTGATCATGTCTATATCAGTCATTAATTCTAAATTTACTTTCGTTTTTTTCAACATTGAACTAAACCTTAACCCAGGAGCAGTGAAATACTGACAAGGATCAAGGTCATAAGTTTTCATACAAACATTCCGAAAATTTTCAAAAACATCTGCTAATAACAACACATCTGTCTTCAAATATTTGTCTGAAAATTCTTCTAAAGTTTGAATGTGGAACTGTGTCCATACACGTTGTGCATGTAAATATTCCTGATCACTGATATGACTTGTGTTTAAGGAACTGTAAAATGCATCTTTCGGTGGTAAAGAACACTCCTCAAGACGTTCCACTCAGTCAATATATTCATAAGGGAATATGCCCTTTTGACAAATCAAATTAAAATCATCTTCTTTAGGAAAGACACGTTGAATTTCATGAAACTGATCTGATTTTAAATTACCAGCCATCTTATCAAGACTACTCGACATAAAGCGGAATGAATCTAAAAATCGCAGTTTAATGGTTCTTTTATTGCTTGTTTTGATGTATTTTGTGAACGATATGTATTGTTCCTTATTATTTGCAATCACATCAATTTTCACATCTGAAGCTCCAAATTCTTTAACGTTAAATTGGTTATCGTATTTGCTACCGTTGTGTAGAATGACCGGTATGAATTTACTAACTCTATAATTTAAATTACAATCTTGGTGAGCTGCACCACGATATTTTCCTGTTAAATGGTCATGATCGCGAACCCTGTCTGTATATAAACATTCACCACATATAAAACAATTAGTTTCAGTTTCAAAATTCATTTGCTCTGATGAAGTTAGTGACTCCATTTGAATGATCGTATTTAAAATAGAGGATATACGGATGGCATCTTTCTCAAGCCTTTCCATAAAAAAAATTAGGTGCATCAGGTCCTCTATAGAGCTCAAACTTATTTAAAGAGTCATCATAACTACATTTAATATAATATGCAAAGCTAAAAGGTTCATGAATGTGAGTAGTGTTGGTGAAAGGTTGGGCTGGATTCGATGAACATGTATTAAATTGTTTTAGCAAAGCCTCGAAGTCAGCATATATAACAAATGGTACTCGAAGCTGTTTCTCATAATCCTTAAATTTTAGAATGTTATTTTTAGGAGTCGGTAATACCGTACACACATGATTACACCCCCATTTTGATGTTGATTTAGTTGATCCTCTTTTCTGAAATATAGCAAACAGCCATCACACAACCACTTTTTAGTCTTATATTTTGATAGCTGACTACCAACAAGTCTACTGAAATGTTTTATCCAGCAATAGTGAGCATTTTCACCTTCGGTTATGTATAGTAAATTTACATGAGCATCTTTTTCCTGAGTATAATATAGAGGACCTACTATTCTCTTATTTTCAATTCCATAAACATTAATACTTACATTGTTCAGCTCTTCAAGATGTTGAATGTCTTTTATCGCCATAGGAAATTCTATTTCTTTTAAATCTAACACTGAAGAATAGTGAGGATAAGATGACGTTCTATTCTCATGCATCACTGCTGGATGGAGAGCTGAGGTTACAGCCCACGCAAAACATGCGTCATCATTATTCAAAACGTTCACAACAGCTTTCTTTCGTTTAATCCATCCTGGCAAATCAATGTATGATGATGCTCGAAGGGGGTTGTATTTATTCAGGTTGGTTTCTAAATAAAGTACTTCAACCAACGCCCAGCCTGACTCCCTTTCCTGGAACTCTTCACTCTTCACAATGATAGCATTTGAAATATTTTGGTATATATCACTAATATTAGTTGATTCGCTAACAATTATGTTTTTTGTATTAAAGGATTTGATATCCGTAATTTCATCTTCGCTCCCAGTTTTTACATAGAGTCCAAAAAGTTCAAAATTCATTTTAATTGTTTTATGTTCGAATAAAACATTACCTACTGTACCCGAAATACCTACCATCAGCATGTTGGAATCCCACGAAGACAGCTGGATCGTAGAGCCTGGAAATCCCGGCTATAAAATTTGCCAGATTCTACCCAACATGAGACGAGGAAATGGGGTACAGGAATTCCTAACTGAGACTACGTTAAGAAAAACCAAGGTGAACGGCATAAAAAACTCGAAAGCACATAGTAACAATGAACGCAATCTCAGGTGTGTGGGAAAACCACTGAAATACCCACCGCTGGCCTTCTTAACGTGGTCTCTTATCGTTTCTATAAAGTACCACACTTCGAATATTTTAAACTGATCAAAGAAAATTTTATTCAGGAAATGAAAATATAGTGTAAGTCACTATAATATACTTCAAAGCAAAGTGCCCAACTCCCATCCGAAGTTTCATGAACATGGAAAGAAAAAAAAAATACTAGCCCCACATTCATCAATGTCATTGACAGCATTTTACCCAAGAATGGTGAACACCAATCATATGTATATTCCAACATAGATGCTGATAGCAATAGCAACATTTAAAAATAAAGCCTGGAAATTTTCATATTTACAAGACATATCAATTTATACCCTGAAAAAAAATAATTATTTAAAGCTATATTACAAATGTACAGTCATTTTCGCAACACCTTCTTAGCGTGTTTCTTTTTACAGGATTCAGAAGTGACATCTTCCACATAATTTATTATATTTATGTTTGCTGGTTTTCTTTTATTTGATTTTGATTTTATTCATCTCTTCTGACCGAACAATAAAGCTAAGTCAAAAATTTAATTTCTTTCTTATAATTTTAACACCCTTCAAATGAACTGTCCTCGCCAGACCGGAATTAGTGATTCTTAAAACGCCTGTTAAGCATTGCATTGATACAAATAATCGAAAATTTTACCATATAGGTTTATTTCAACATGCCTGAAATGCATGAATTTCACAACAAATTATTTACTTGAACTGATAGTGAAGTAAATTGCCCTAATTTCACAATCTATCTGAGTGGATTACTCTCTATATTACAGCTTGGAATATTCCATTGAATACCCTTTTAAGAATCAAGGACATTAGTCTTAACATGGCTTTGCCATTTAATATCATGCTATATTAAGCATTCATCTTATTCATATTATCAGGCATTACTATTATCTCTTTAGCGTTTCAACTAGTTATCTTTCTTAGTGAACAAGAATTCAGCTTAATTGACAAGTCACATTCACAGTGAAATATTGTTGCTAAATTTATACAAGAACTTTACAGTTCAATTAATCACTGTTAAATTATTATTTCATTTGCTCTTATGTTATTATTATTCACGATCAATATGCATAGCTTTTAGTAAGGGTTAAATAACAATTGCATTTTTATCGATATATCTACTTCCACATAAATCTAGTCTGGGATTCGCGTTAATAACATAGGGTGAATGTATTCAAATGTCTTCAAATTGTGTTTAAAACATCTGTCTAGTCCATTAATAATGGATCTTGATCGAATCTAATAAAGCAAACGTGATGTAAGATCACAAAAAAAAACGTTAGAAAGAACCTGGATCAAGTCAAAATTGCAAATCAAAGCAAATCCGCTTTCTTCACTGAACTCGCTTCCTACAGCTTACTGCAATATTCGAAAATCAACTTGAATACTGAAATTTCACTTTTGAGCGTATAACAGCCCTCTACAATAGGCTTACGGAAGTAAAAACTCCAAAATGAGTCTACTCAAGGTCGAGTAATGTCATATGAAGGCATAAAACTATTGTTCATTTTCAATATAAATCAAACACGAAAACTGATTAATTCTGAGTGGCCTAAAGTTCCTCTTCTCTACATTAAATAAATCCCCATAAAATTAACTTGAATTTACAGTAATCAATAGAAAATTACACTATAATGCAATTAATTACAATGGGTGCATCCTTTTAGTAGAATCAAAACCCTGTCCAGAATAGAATCAGTCTTGACACTGGGATCAAGCCTAAACTCCATTCTTAGACATTTTACAAAAATTCCCAAAAAGAAAATAAATGTGGCAGGGAGGCAACGTTAGAATGAACATGCTTAGCTACGATTGAAGATGGTTAATTCAGTACCTTAGATGATTCTTGTAGACCTCGACACGACACAGTCATGTCCATTATGACTGTACCCTCCATGCAAACAATGGAAGTCTTCACTGTCCCGGAAAGCGAGAAACGAACCCTGGATCTCCAGACATCGCCCATCCAGACTGAATGTTCCACTCTAATACCAACGACAGTTTCTTTCATCTTCGGATAACGTCCCATCAACCGCAGCACGCAATGATGTCTACATCGGCCCGAAAACCAAAGTTCATCGGCCCCGCGTAATCGGATCATTTTGATACACACTGTACTGCCAAACAACAGCTGTGTTCGCAATCACCAGCATGGGCCGTGCGACGTATAGCAACGGAATGCACGTAACTTCGCTCGCATAGTGACACTCATGTTTAAAACATCTAGCCGCACATGCTTAAGTCACTGAAGTTCATAACAGCCTTTCCTCTCGACAAGAACTTGCTCAACATAGTTGCAAGATCACAGACATATGAGTTAGGCCAATTATAAATATAAAAAGTATATACAATATCCAAGCACTTGTATTGAGAAATACTTATCAAATGAAGGTGCTAATTGTTCTGACAACACACACGAAGTAAGTGTATCGTTGCAGCCAGTTCCAATGCGAAGAATGTCTACTGAAAGAACATTATGACTGTGTTCTTGTTAAAGCAAGTATCCACCTTTCATGCGAACACTATATGGCTGGCCAATAAAGAACAGCTATCTTTCAAGACAAGCTGCGTTTTCATTTCGATTGCCATTTCCTAACCAGAACTAAAATTGGAGTCCTTTCCGTCACTAAGGCAACTCTCCTCGATACAATGATAGTACACTACTCAAGACAAACTTTCACTCACGGTGCACGTGACGTTTCGCCGCCGGTCACCGGTATATCTCAAAACATGTGTGTTCGTGCGTGGCTTAAATCAATCTACCCTACTCGTTGTTCACGTCAGAACGCGACTGCCAGATCACCTACCGTCGCGCCACGAGCGCTCAAAACAGGAACTGATAAGATGCAGATATCTTATTTCCGGGTTCCTAAGAGTACAATTAATTGAAATAAGTTAATAATCCAACACATGCTATAATTACAGACATGTTAAACTATGCCCGAACGTATAAAAGACTTGAATTCCCTACCACAAAAGCATAGTCTATCTCTTGTTGCTAATCGATAAAATAATCAATACTTCTAACCAAACAGCTGTGACGACAGTGCAAGCAACGCATGCGCCCCGCTTCTCTCGTCAAGATCGCTATCCAAAGTCAACTTGTGGGTCGCGAAACATATGATCCTGTCTCGCCATTCTTGTTCACAGAAAAGAACATATTACCTTCCCATAAAGGCATTCCGGTCATGAGAATGAAGGTACATATTCCTCTCGACAAGATACATAAAGTCGAAACAGACTTATATGTATACGAAAACAAACCTCTCAAAATAATGGAACATCATTCTCATTTATTCATATAATCTTCTTGTAAAATTTTCTAATGTTCTTCTATTGCCACCTCATCTGTAGCATCTTCCTTGATTATCTCGTTCTTCTATTGCCACCTTTTCTGTAGCATCTTCATTAAATCTTTATATATATATATATTATGGAAGTGTCGAGTTCTGAATTCCTACTTTCGTTTCACAACTGATGTTTTCCTTTTCTCTTCGTCAGGATCTCGTTCATTTCTCCCCTGACGACTAGTACTCGGTCTACTTTCTCGCTCATCAATCTCCTGATTTTCCCTCTCTTCTGAATTTTTTCGTCTATTATTTTTAGACTTTTCCTGCTCGCTTCTGAGCCTTTGTTTCTCTTGATCTCGTTCAAATTCCTCCGTCCTATAGTTTTTGTATCTGCTATAACCAGTACGTGGTCTATAGTTGGGGTTGTATGGTCTATCTCGGTACTTATTTCGATCATATTCATTATTCCGACGATAGAAATTTCTTTCTTCGTATTTTCGTGTCCAAGGTTATTCATTTCGTTCTGCGTATCGATCGATCTGACGATCGTTCCTTTGGTAATTGTTCCTATTCCATCCTGGTTTAACATAGTTTCTGTTTTCTGGTTTGGCTGGGTCTGTTTGCTGTGTTCTGTCCATGACGATAGTATTCACGGATCTGTGTTCATGTCGATTGTTTCTCATCACTGTGGGTGTCGTAACAGCACTCACATAGTCCAGACGTCTCAACAAATCGTCCATCGCGGCTAAACTAGTGATTCCGGATGAAATTATGTTCCTCCTTACGTCAACAGGAAACTGTCGAGATATCGCCTCGATCAATTGTTCTTCGGTTAACGGAGGCTGTAAAAATCTTAATTTCGATAACTGACAGGAAAAATACTCCGAGTAACTGGTCGGACCAGTACTTGAGTACTTGCTCGAATAAATTTCGGAACGAACGTTATTCTGAACTTCCGTAGACCAAAAACGATTGATAAATGCTTCGGCAAACTCCTCGAAGTCGTTAAACGTGTATCTAAACGCCCTGTGCCACTGAAGCGGTGCATCGGAAAGAAAACGCTCTACCACACGTAGTTGTCTTTCCCTTGGCACGTGAGATTCAGTAAAATAATCACGCATACTTCTTATGAATTCTATAGGTGTCGTCCCATCAAGATTATTGAAACGACGAGGCTTATCTTCAAAATTCCTAATAATTGTAATGTGGCCTGCCCCATTAGATGTGTTCAGATTGTAGGCTCCCGTTCCTGTATGTGTCATCGGTGACGTGTATGTTTGGACACGTGGATTAGCTGAGCTCAAATTTGGATTAATTTGATACTGTGGACTACTATTTGCCATAGGAATTGGATATTTATCGCCTCCTTCCCTTTCATGTGAAGTGAGATTAATCTCCTTAATCGCGGTCTGGAAATCTGCGATCCAATTTACCCTTAATTTATCCCTTAACTTATCCAGATCTAAACCGTCCCCAATTGTTAAACTCTCAAGTTGATCTCTGATTTGGTTGATTTCCGAAGTCTTTTTCTCACGCAATTCAATTAATTCCGTTTTGCCTTGATCAAATTTTACCTCTAAAGTTTGAATTCTATCCTCCATGTTACCATGGTTTGTAGTTTGATTGGACTGAATAACATTCAACCTTTTTATCAGGTCCTCCCTTACATCTGTGATTTCCTTGCTGGATCTAATTTCACCTTCTACAATATTCTTATTGACCTCTAATTTGAAGTCTTTGAAATAGTCTTCATTAATTTTAGTCATCTCTTGCCTTAAAGTGACAACATTCTCGTTTATGATTCCTTTTATATCGACATCAAAGTCGTCTTTAATAAGTTTATTGTGGTCCCTAACTTGTGTTTGCAACAACAATAACTCTTCTTTTAAGTTTTCTAAAGATGCTTGGGTGTGAATTGTGTCATTTGACACTTGTAATTGAAGTGCTTCAATATTATTTTTAGATTCTCTCTTATTATTGGATAATTCTAATCGCATTTCTAATTGAAAATCTTTATTGGATTGTTCAGCTTCATTCAACTGGACCTGTAACAATTTCTGATTGGCATCTACTATGTCTATCTTAGTTTGTATATTTGACTGTGTAGATTGCATCAGGCTTTGTGTTGATTCAATTTTAAGTAACTTTGTTCCTGATTTATCCTGGCCAGTTTTAATTTTACTTAATTCTGTTTCAAGGTTATCCTGGCCAGTTTTAATTTTACTTAATTCTGTTTCAAGGTTATCCTGGCTAAGTTTAACACAATCCTGGCTGAATTTAATGCTATCTTGGCTAGTTTTAATTTTACTTAGTTCTCGTTGATGGTTATCTTGACTAGATTCAACTTTACCTATTTTTAATTGAAGCTCATCAACTGTGGATTGAAGTTTATTACCGCATAATTCTATCTTCATTTGTCCAGTTTGAACTGCTCCTAAGTCCGTTTGTACTTTATGAATGTCTGTATGGGCTTGTTTTACGTCCACTTGGACCTCATCTACTGTTTCATCTACCCTATTCACTTTGGTTTCTACTCTTTTAGAACTATTTTGTAGTTCCTTTAATGTGCCTTGGATGCCCGTAATATCTTGCCTGAGACTCTCAGCAACTACATCTTGTATAAGACTTTTACTTGTATTTGTCCAATGATCATGTATGGCATCGATTTTATTTTGTAACATAATGTATAACGACTTAAGGTCCACTACCTCCTCTTCTCCAGACATGGTATAATTAATATAGTTTACTAAAGACAAACAACATGAGTATCACTATAACTAAGCAAAGCACGAACATTCCAATGAAATCCACTGCCACATGGGAATTTATTTAATGTATTGCATTACCTTATAACTAGGCTAACTTAAACATAACTAATAATAAAGTCAGCTATAAATATGAAATTTTCCACTCCTAAACGTGTGATGCTTTATATCGACGATAATAATATTAAAGATCCTAATTTGACCATAATTTAAATGAATAAAAACCCTCCTAATTACGATGAGTTCAAAAATGCTCATCAGCCGGATTTAACTACACCAAACACTGTGTGTGTAGCTCAAACGAGAACTACATCCAATGCCCCAGTCGACCAAACACGTCAGTAAAGATTCCATAGTATTCCTTTCACTGTTCATGTTCCAATCGTATATTTATTACAAACTAGTGTAGCACCACTATTAATAAAAAGAAAATCTATTAATGGTTGCGTATCTACATGTATGCCATGCAAATTGAGTGTCCTCATATACGCTTTGTTCACAAGTGAATTCCGGCATTTTGTGCTAAAAATGTCAGTACACCATTACTTTCTGACGTTCATTCAAAGAATTCGCAATGATCGATGTAATGGCGTCAGAGTATACCCGTTTATGACTCCTTCCACGCGTTTGACAGCAATGTCGAACACTAGCATGAAATGGCGTCATTCAACCGGCCTATAGAACCATCATGGAGTATGACATCTCTGTCTAAGTCTCCATAAGCTATGGCTCTCTCTCTTCCATTCCATTTATATCACTTCCAAACATTGGTCTCTAAAAACCATGGAATTTAATGGTACTCCAGTAAATTCTCGCCCCTGAGCGTTGGAAGCCATTTTCTATGTACCCGAAATACCTACCATCAGCATGTTGGAATCCCACGAAGACAGCTGGATCGTAGAGCCTGGAAATCCCGGCTATAAAATTTGCCAGATTCTACCCAACATGAGACGAGGAAATGGGGTACAGGAATTCCTAACTGAGACTACGTTAAGAAAACCAAGGTGAACGGCATAAAAAACTCGAAAGCACAAGAGTAACAATGAACGCAATCTCAGGTGTGTGGGAAAACCACTGAAATACCCACCGCTGGCCTTCTTAACGTGGTCTCTTATCGTTTCTATAAAGTACCACACTTCGAATATTTTAAACTGATCAAAGAAAATTTTATTCAGGAAATGAAAATATAGTGTAAGTCACTATAATATACTTCAAAGCAAAGTCCCCAACTTCCATCCGAAGTTTCATGAACATGGAAAGAAAAAAAAATACTAGCCCCACATTCATAAATGTCATTGACAGCATTTTACCCAAGAATGGTGAACACCAATCATATGTATATTCCAACATAGATGCTGATAGCAATAGCAACATTTAAAAATAAAGCCTGGAAATTTTCATATTTACAAGACATATCAATTTATACCCTGCAAAAAAAAAATATTTAAAGCTATATTACAAATGTACAGTCATTTTCGCAACACCTTCTTAGCGTGTTTCTTTTTACAGGATTCAGAAGTGACATCTTCCACATAATTCATTATATTTATGTTTGATGGTTTTCTTTTATTTGATTTTGATTTTATTCATCTCTTCTGACCGAACAATAAAGCTAAGTCAAAAATTTAATTTCTTTCTTATAATTTTAACACCCTTCAAATGAACTGTCCTCGCCAGACCGGAATTAGTGATTCTTAAAACGCCTGTTAAGCATTGCATTGATACAAATAATCGAAAATTTTACCATATAGGTTTATTTCAACATGCCTGAAATGCATGAATTTCACAACAAATTATTTACTTGAACTGATAGTGAAGTAAATTGCCCTAATTTCACAATCTATCTGAGTGGATTACTCTCTATATTACAACTTGGAATATTCCATTGAATACCCTTTTAAGAATCAAGGACATTAGTCTTAACATGGCTTTGCCATTTAATATCATGCTATATTAAGCATTCATCTTATTCATATTATCAGGCATTACTATTATCTCTTTAGCGTTTCAACTAGTTATCTTTCTTAGTGAACAAAAATTCAGCTTAATTGACAAGTCACATTCACAGTGAAATATTGTTGCTAAATTTATACAAGAACTTTACAGTTCAATTAATCACTGTTAAATTATTATTTCATTTGCTCTTATGTTATTATTATTCACGATCAATATGCATAGCTTTTAGTAAGGGTTAAATAACAATTGCATTTTTATCGATATATCTACTTCCACATAAATCTAGTCTGGGATTCGCGTTAATAACATAGGGTGAATGTATTCAAATGTCTTCAAATTGTGTTTAAAACATCTGTCTAGTCCATTAATAATGGATCTTGATCGAATCTAATAAAGCAAACGTGATGTAAGATCACAAAAAAACGTTAGAAAGAACCTGGATCAAGTCAAAATTGCAAATCAAAGCAAATCCGCTTTCTTCACTGAACTCGCTTCCTACAGCTTACTGCAATATTCGAAAATCAACTTGAATACTGAAATTTCACTTTTGAGCGTATAACAGCCCTCTACAATAGGCTTACGGAAGTAAAAACTCCAAAATGAGTCTACTCAAGGTCGAGTAATGTCATATGAAGGCATAAAACTATTGTTCATTTTCAATATAAATCAAACACGAAAACTGATTAATTCTGAGTGGCCTAAAGTTCCTCTTCTCTACATTAAATAAATCCCCATAAAATTAACTTGAATTTACAGTAATCAATAGAAAATTACACTATAATGCAATTAATTACAATGGGTGCATCCTTGTAGTAGAATCAAAACCCTGTCCAGAATAGAATCAGTCTTGACACTGGGATCAAGCCTAAACTCCATTCTTAGACATTTTACAAAAATTCCCAAAAAGAAAATAAATGTGGCAGGGAGGCAACGTTAGAATGAACATGCTTAGCTACGATTGAAGATGGTTAATTCAGTACCTTAGATGATTCTTGTAGATCTCGACACGACACAGTCATGTCCATTATGACTGTACCCTCCATGCAAACAATGGAAGTCTTCACTGTCCCGGAAAGCGAGAAACGAACCCTGGATCTCCAGACATCGCCCATCCAGACTGAATGTTCCACTCTAATACCAACGACAGTTTCTTTCATCTTCGGATAACGTCCCATCAACCGCAGCACGCAATGATGTCTACATCGGCCCGAAAACCAAAGTTCATCGGCCCCGCGTAATCGGATCATTTTGATACACACTGTACTGCCAAACAATAGCTGTGTTCGCAATCACCAGCACGGGCCGTGCGACGTATAGGAACGGAATGCACGTAACTTCGCTCGCATAGTGACACTCATGTTTAAAACATCTAGCCGCACATGCTTAAGTCACTGAAGTTCATAACAGCCTTTCCTCTCGACAAGAACTTGCTCAACATAGTTGCAAGATCACAGACATATGAGTTAGGCCAATTATAAATATAAAAATTATATACAATATCCAAGCACTTGTATTGAGAAATACTTATCAAATGAAGGTGCTAATTGTTCTGACAACACACACGAAGTAAGTGTATCGTTGCAGCCAGTTCCAATGCGAAGAATGTCTACTGAAAGAACATTATGACTGTGTTCTTGTTAAAGCAAGTATCCACCTTTCATGCGAACACTATATGGCTGGCCTATAAAGAATAGCTATCTTTCAAGACAAGCTGCGTTTTCATTTCGATTGCCATTTCCTAACCAGAACTAAAATTGGAGTCCTTTCCGTCACTAAGGCAACTCTCCTCGATACAATGATAGTACACTACTCAAGACAAACTTTCACTCACGGTGCACGTGACGTTTCGCCGCCGGTCACCGGTATATCTCAAAACATGTGTGTTCGTGCGTGACTTAAATCAATCTACCCTACTCGTTGTTCACGTCAGAACGCGACTGCCAGATCACCTACCGTCGCGCCACGAGCGCTCAAAACAGGAACTCATAAGATGCATATATCTTATTTCCGGGTTCCTAAGAATACAATTAATTGAAATAAGTTAATAATCCAACACCTGCTATAATTACAGACATGTTAAACTATGCCCGAACGTATAAAAGACTTGAATTCCCTACCACAAAAGCATAGTCTATCTCTTGTTGCTAATCGATAAAATAATCAATACTTCTAACCAAACAGCTGTGACGACAGTGCAAGCAACGCATGCGCCCCGCTTCTCTCGTCGAGATCGCTATCCAAAGTCAACTTGTGGGTCGCGAAACATATGATCCTGTCTCGCCATTCTTGTTCACAGAAAAAGAACATATTACCTTCCCATAAAGGCATTCCGGTCATGAGAATGAAGGTACACTACCAAGCCAAACACAGTAGGTTGAACATTTTTTAAAAATGAATCAATACTTTGAGTTTTTCCTTACTATAACGTCTATAACTAGCAATTCGACTTTTAAATGCACTACCAATTTGCTGAATATTTCCAGAATTTATTTCATGGCAAGCGTTATTTTTATGTTGAATACTGCGTAAATGTCCATGAATGATTGAGGAAGGTATATCAATATTACATACATCACAATGTGTTATTGAAGGTTCACCATTCTTCTTTCTTTTTGTTGCACAACTATTTTCACAATCGTGAGAACGTTTACGCATTTGAGCATCACATTCATTTAAAGGTTCCGTGCAAGTTGATGGTTTTACAGTTTTTAATTCCTGTTGTTCGCCATGCACTTCAACCATGTGGGATTGATATCGCTTTACAGCAGAAAAACCAAGATCACAAACTGAACATGAAAAAGGTGCTGAACTAACATGCATTAAATTTACATGCCGTCCAAGACTATCTTGTCTGTTAAATGTGGTAGCACAATGACTGCCCACAAACATTTTAATGTCATGTTTAGCATTTGCGTGTCGTTGAAGGTTGTCAGGTCTTGAGAACTGTTTCTTACATTCACCACACTTGAACATGATGATCACTTTCGAAATTACCTATAAAAGAAAGAAATCATAAATGTTAATAAATTATAAAACAAAGTACAATATAGTTTAATTATATTCCAGTCAATGGTTATAGCAGGGTATTTAAATCAATCTGTGAACTCCTAGCAAGTCTAACTTCATGTAAGTTAGTTCTAACTGGGGGTTACTATATACCACTGTCACTGACATCTAGCGGTGAACATTGGAACTTGATAGAGTGGTAGAAACCAGCGGTTGCCAGTTAAGTGAGCTAAGTGTGACGTCATAGTCAGTCTTAAAGCAAGTCTAAACTTGTTGAACATGTCACGTGATAGAAACCAGCGATCACCAGTTAAGTGAGCTAAGTGTGACGTCATAGCCAGTCTTGAAACAAGTCTAAACTTGTAGAACATGTCACTTGATAGAAACCAGCGATCGCCAGTTAAGTGAGCTAAGTGTGACGTCATAGCCAGTCTTGAAACAAGTTTAAACTTGTAAAACATGTCACGTGACAAGGTTAAGTTAGGTAAAGTTAGGTTATGTTAGGTGAACTGAGGTTAAGTCTTTAAATATTCCCTCTGTCACTGACACCTAGCATTAAACATTCAGACTTAATAGAGCGGTAATCAAAATCTAACCTACGAAATTAGCTTTACACACCATGGTCAATTAGTTCCAACTTTTGACTGCCAAATATACCATTTTCACTGACATGTAGTGGTGAACATTGGAAAATATCACTCTAACTGTTTAAAAGTTATTAGAGGGGCACTTACCTTTTTATAATTTATCAACTGCTGCCACTGAATGAACAGATTGTAGGAATCTGGTAACCTACAGGTACCCAATTATCTGTAAACAAATCAATCAATCAATCAATCAATCAATCAATAAATACATTCCAATCAATAACTTCAACATCAATTAGTAATAAAAGACTACAATCCATTAATAATAAGTACTTACCTTGCAAAATAATTTAATGATTTTCTACCAAAAAGGCATTTTACAACTCTTGAGCAGTAATGGAGCACTGTTCACTCAAAGCGAGTAATAAAGACTGACAATAGGGAAATATGACACCTTTCTTATATAAACGCTCATCGCTCGTGTCAGCAGTTTTTTGCAGATCATTGCAATTCCTTTCCCAATACAGCTGAGAGTCCAAAGTGCACTAGGAACACCTGTGTGGTATCCAATGACTGCTGACTTTGCATGATCATCACCCATTGTCATGATCAACACCTGGGTTTCAAATTACTGCAGCGTCAGTCATAGCAACAGCAGTGTGCGCTCTCTGCCATGTCAGCAACATGACACCGGAAGGAACACCTGTGTAATATCCAATAGCTGCTAACTTTGCATGATCATCACCCATTGTCTTCATGAACACTTGCGGTTTCAAATTACTGCAGCGTTAGTCATAGCAACAGATCTGCGCGCTCTCTGCCATGTCTGTAATATGACACAGGAAATAGCAAGACGTCTTACTACACGTACCATCTCCACAGTTTTATCATCTTAAGAAAATGTATTATTCTCTTTCAACTACAAATGACTCGTTAGAACACATCCATCCACCAAGTTAGATCCCTTGTATGTTCACATGTATTTCGTCACTTTCCTTTCATATCGTTATCACATTATAGTAGTGGGGTATTAGTGAACAATGTCAGTTCAACACACTGCTTTACACGCAAAATGTACTTAGGCCCTTTGATATAATTTAAATAAATTCATGGGCTAGTCAGTAGGAACCAGGCCAAAGGGACCCGTCCAAAAGGGATCAGTCCAAAGGGACTCATCAACAAGGACTCGTCCACAAGGACCTGTCAACAAGGACTCGTCCACAAGGACCTGTCATCAATGACCTGTCAACAATGACCGTCAACAATAACTCGTCCACAGGGATCCGCTCCCCCACCCTCTTATAAAAGCCATGAGTGGGCATGCGTAAAAACAAAAAACAAGCATGTTAATTCATAGTGGCTATCCACCGTATACACATCTCTTGTGTAGAACAACGTTTCCTTCCATATTGGCATTCAAACTCTCACATGTTGCAATTGGAAAGAGAGATTCTCTAAAAATACAATTTCACCCTCTAGTAGGGGTAGGTTTTTTTGGGGTGGAAATATGTTGTCCATTGGAAAGGGAGTGTCAGCCCGAGTTCAATGACACCTCATTCGTCAAAATCCCACCACGGGTTCGGGAGTTATCGGGCTGCCGCCATCTTGTGTGGAGGTTGCGGAGGTGGAGGGTGTAGAACCCCTGCAAATACACTACTCAATTGCACAGGTGACATTCCGGAAGTCCTCACGCATGTACATAACTTATAATTCTGTTCTCAATTTTGATCTGTCAACTAAAGAATAGGCTTGGCAAGCTTGGAAAATACTTTCTTCTGGAAATTTCTTATCGAACGACTTGAAATTTTCCGAAGAAAAAAGATATGAAGCCATAAGATGACCCGTGAAGGACAAACGTTCTTTAGCTTGCATAGAAATAACATCACACACTTCTTTAGCTGCAATTTTTCTTGAAGTTGGAGTCTCCTCACTTCTTCGTTTTATTGAAGAGGGTTCTTCTTAAATGTTATCCACTGTATCCCGAACACTTTCAACTGCAGATTCAAATGAATTTATTGCTTTTCTCAAAGTAACAGTGTCTATTGTCCTCTTTCGGAGCTGTTGATATAAAATATCCACATGTGGCATCATTATGTGATGAAAAAATTCAAGCCAGAAGGCTGCTCTATTTTCAAATGTAAACCTGTAGCCTGTGTGATGGTGTTTAATTGTTTACTTGAATTTTCAATTTTCTCAAAACATTCCATCAAAGATTCTCTATGTTCATATATCGTTTGTACCGTTCGAGATTTGAAATTCCATCTAACGTTTGAACCTGAAGGAATTATTCTACCAAACACTTCATCTAACGCATTAACTCTTTGAGATGAGTGCGAAAAGAACTGAGGAATTTCATTGAGATCTGCAAAAAATATACGCACTTGTGTATTTTGGCTACTAGCTTGAGCCATTATTAGATTAAGTTTGTGGGCGTAGCAATGTATGCAATAAGCGTACGGATATTCTCTTCTTACAATCTCCTTCACACCGGAGTGCATTCCACTCATCACATTAGCTCCATCAAAGCTTTGAGATATGACTTTGGTCTTTTCTGACACCACTTCCTCTAAAGCGTCTTTAACACATATAGCCAAAGCCTGTGCGTCATGACCAGTAGGGTTCTTGAAAGTCCAGAACCTTTCTACAGGCTTACCATTGGGCAGCAGGTAGCGAAACACTATGGCCATTTGGTATTGTGATGAAACATCCGACGTCTCGTCAGCCATTACGGAGATGAAGTCTGCTTCTTGGATTTCTGTTTTAATTTCATCTTGGCATACGTCAAGCATACACTGTAATAGGTCATTCTGAATTTCTTTAGATATTCCTCTAAACACTGTTGCACTTTCTAGACGATCCTTCAGAAGCGTATTTAATTCGGATGTGAAATCTATTAGTCCCCTAAAAATACCAGGGTTTAATGAATCGTCTTTCTCATTGTGCCCTCTCAATGCCAGCTCGAAAATTCCACAAAACTTGATGCATTCAATGATCTGGGCCAGAACGTGTCGGTTTTTCGATACCTCGCTATTTTGCTTTTCTATGATCCTCCTGAATGCACAATCAAGCTGCTGTCTGATCTCGTATTTCCCTAGTACTTGAAATTCTAATTCGGCATTCATGTGTGTTTTTGTTTGCTCATGTTTGTCCATTTTTTTGTTTCAAATGTCGTAGGTCAGAAAAGCCTATTTTGGTCCTGGTATCACTGCTTTTGTCTTTGTCACATGAAAACATTAAGCACGGGAAACAATACATCCTGTTGGTTAGTTCACAGCCACAAGCCACTCATATTTGCCATACACTTCATTATGGAATAAGTGAGTCCTAGCCTTGCTTTGCATTGAGTCGTTTGTACTAAATTTAGGTTTGGGATAGGCCTTCCCTTTTCTTTATGGCCACCTTTTCTTGCAGAGTAAGTTGGGAAAAGGTAATGGTTTTTAACTCCTGAACAGTATTCATAATAATAAATGTATAAATAAATACCTACTTTAATAATAAACACACACTCAAATATCCACAACTTTAAAAACACACATCTGGCAAAGTACCTGCCAAGGCCAAGATTGCCAACTTCTCTAAAGGAATACATTTATTTTCTATCATAGGTCATGTTAATCCTCTGATACGGTACATCCAAAGGAAGGTTGTAGTTTAACGTGACCGTCAATCTTGAGATCATTAGCCACGGGACTTCCTTTTTACGTGGAATCCGAACCACAGGACATGGCATTTCACTTCGAAAATCTCACATGCATTGACCGGGAAACGGTACATCCAAATACAATTATAATGGGCTTTAAAAATCTGTAAATTATAAAGAAATGTTATGAAACTGAGTTAACTGTTATAACTATAGCTTATATAATATCCATCCAGTTAGCTGTTCTGTGATTTTTAAATGTACAATGAAAATCAAGTGACAAGAGCGCTACAAGCAGAGAAAAGTCACAACCTTTCAAACTGAGCCTGAATGGCTACTTGGTACACTAATTCTCCAACAGATAGTGCGGTAGTTGTTATCGAAGCTCGTGTCTGAGTAATGGTCAACCTTTCGTCTGTCACTTGTGATTAGTTGTGAAAGAAATGGGAAATTAAACTGAGCATGCACAGTTCTTTTCGCCGGGGAAGGATGTGGCTCCGTTGCTGTTATTGTTAACATACTACCCCTCTTGCTCCGCTGCAGCCGTATAACCTAAGTCTGGCTCGGTCTGGCGACAATGCTTCAACTGGCGAACGGCGATCACTGGGCGATATCCAAGATAACATACAGCGAAGAGTAGCACACGCGATGTACAGGACATTGTGTTGACGCGTAATAATACCATAAAATCATGTTGTTATTTACATATTTATAAAACTAAAAAGCAAGGCTAATATTGCAAAAATGGATGTGCACTGGCTCCAGGGCGAATACCCAGAAACCGCCACTGCCTCCAACCCATTCAAAATACACCAATAATCTCGAACATATGTTTATTACTTCCAACTCATGGCGCGAAACTCTTCTCTGACGTCAGAATCTTACACAATTTATACAAAGCTATCTTCGAGACAAGGGAAGTTATTCTCAGCCCAATCTAAATTTGGCCTAGAGTTTCTTGCTTGCAGCATCTTGTAACTTGCCTTACACAATCCAATGTCTTGTATGCTGAGATCTCACATACAAATTAAATGAAATATTCCTGACTGAGTCCCCGATATACACAAGATATATACCGTGCACTAAATAAAATGAAATCCTATAACCTAAATGATGATGATGAACAAAAAATGGAATGGTATGAACAAATTGCCCTAACCTGACTTCTCTTCAAGTCAACCAAATAAGGGTTTGGGAACATTACTGTGACCGGAACGGTCACATTACGCCCCTGTGATTCACACGGGTGAAACGAGTGTGGATTACAAACACTCGAACAAACAACACACTGAAAACACAAAGAAACACACTTCTTCTTCTTATTATTATTAGTGTCATCCCGTAGGAACGAGATCCGCTTTTTGGATCAATGCACGCCATTTCTTGCGATCTAATGCTTCGCGTGTTTTCAAGTTTCTTGATCGTAAATCTGCGTTAATAGTGTCCAGCCACCGCAATTTTGGTCTCCCACGCTGTCTCTGGCCGTCGACCGTTAGATGGTAGGCCGAGCCGATGACTGAACTTTGTGGTGCACGGACAACGTGCCCATACCAACGGAGTCTCCATTCCTGCATTTTCTCATTGATTGGAGCCACGCCAGCTGTATGTCGAATCGTTGTGTTGGGGATGAAATCGAGCAGAGAAATTTCTAAAGATCTTCGGAGCATCCGCATTTCCATGACATGAAGTGAGTGCTCAGCACTTCTAGGTGCTGGCCAACACTCGGTACTGTGCTCTTAATTTCACAGTGAAGTAACAGCCAAAATCCCAGGATCGAAAATGGATCGCAGCAATCAGCAGTACCCGGCTAAAATACCTACCTTTTACCACAGGCACATCACTCACTGGAAATAAGGATCATATAAGGATCTAATCTATATAAAAACACTATGGTCGGTCACTACAGGATCAAACAGAATAAATAACTATAACACAACAAATTCTTCTATCTCGGGGCGATATAGAAACTATAAATGGGTAACTGGCTTCGATACTCCGGTGTCCGACCATATCATTTACTTATAACCACTTCCCTCCAAACAATACCACACATTTCTATAAAAACAACGTCGAGCATTCGTAACACGTGCTCGCTAAAATTTATTCAGAAAACTGGGTGTATATAATTGATTACAACACGAATTAAAACACAACCTTCTTCTCAGGTTCACTAATCGTTAAACCCCTCACAAGTGAAAATAAATTTCAATTAATAAAAAGACAACATTACATCCTGCTTCGGCCTAGATTCCAGGATCGTAGCAACAGTCGTTAATCACACGCATATTACGACAAAATAAACTCTACTAGCGAAGGCCTTCTCGCTATTTCAATATCAAATTATTACTCTATACATCACGACCCTGAAATCCCTACACTGACCATCCTACATATTTAATAATAAACAAAACGAATACAATCCCGAATTAATTACACTAACATAAATTCCATCTAAATACACACGATCAGCTGTTCGCCAAACATGATCATCACTGCAAGCTATTTCTCCACCGAGAAATTATATTTACACACTGTCTAATATTGATACACTTCATATTGCAACAAACAAGATCTCCGCCTACATTTATGTCGATATAAGGATCAAAAGACTTAATAGGGCATCAAAGTCCAATCAGTTAAGTTAAGACTATCGTTAATGTAACTTCCACTGGTATCCTTTCCATTATATAGCAATATTATTAATAATACAACAGATTCTCATTTTATCATACCAACGACACTACTTACGGGCCAGCCTGTGCTACGACATCGCACAGCTGATCCCTTCTCCCCACGCCCAATAGTTCGTGCAAGTTCTCTTCCACACAGTGCATTGACAGACATCCAATTATAAACAGCAACACTCGCCAGCGTGAGCTTCCTCTCAAACACAAACTACCTCGCCACAAAAGACAGCATTCTCATTCATCGCTTCCGTGCTAAACCTCGCCAACACAAGCTACGTTGTCAAATCTCACACAATTCCGCACCACCAATATCTCACAGGTGCTTTCCAAATCCTACCAAAATACCATCATAACACTCATCGGAGCAAGGAAGTACTGTCACCGATATCCGGATAGTAGGCTGTCAGATATCCGCCCCCTCAATCGGATTGCCAATAATCAATCGCACCGGCACAGCTAGATAAATGAAAATGGCACTGACAGATACTATCGAGATTAGAGCACAGTAGTTAACAAGAAATTATTGTGGAACACACCAAAATATACGGGGGTTCATACTTACCTTTTACTTACCTTTTTATTTAATCTCGGGGACTGGGTTGTCAACTGGATCACTTAAAGTATGCCCACACAATAACCTCCACCATGATATTTAAAATGAACCAAAACGAAGACAAGAAACTTTAAACTGCACAATAATTTATTTCACATAAAGAATGAATTTAACAAAAATAAAATAACAAAATAAACGTGGCAATCAGAAGCCATTGTCCACATAACCATGTCCTCCTGTAGGACTTGTATACTCTACATACAATGTTTCAGCTTTCTCAAGCTCAAAGTAACGTAAAAATTATAATGCATTTGGAATGGATACGGGATTTGGGACGAGACATATAGCAATTGTTTTGCGTGTTTATATACTTCACATTTTATTTATAGCCACAAGGCTATTATGGAGACGTCCTTGGCCTCTATCATACAGTTTCCTGGCCAGCTGCGATACACCTGCATCGTCAAGTGGACTCACCCGTCCATTCAACCCCAGCATATGCCAGTCACATCAGAGCCCAGCTCTCTTTCAAAACACGTTAAATGTCCACATCTCAACTGAAATATTATCACGCAAATCTTTTAAATGCTCCATTCAAACACCAATGGATTACTCTAATAATCCCAAATCATGTTTAATTGTTCAATCCACTTGTTTAATTAGCGTTGTTTAGAGTAAAATAACAAAACTCTTAATGTTTATAACAAAAGTTCATTAATTATTTATAACAATTTAAATTGTTTATAACATTGTCAAACGACAACTGAAAAATTTTATACACGCCTCTATTAATCCCTTTCATTTCAAATTATTATCAAAGATATTTACATAATTATTTACAATATTTATATTGTTTATATTATTTATATAAGAAATACATTAAACCACACGTTTATCCGGTTGATAATTACTCAAATCGTGGTGATATAATCGACCAATGAAGGTTAGTTATATTTAAATGTTAAATTCAGGTTTAATAAGGTTTAATAATAATTATTATTTGTGACGGTAACCTCCATTCAAAATCTTCACCTCAAATTATTTAACACTCTTGTTAATTTTAACAGTAACTTCATATGAGTAACTTTCAAAGAACCAGAACAATACATTCAGCGGAAAAATACTTCGCTCAAAACGCACAAAACTGCACAAAAATTGGCCCAGAATTCATCATATATTTCATATATATGGCATCAAAATCTTCCACACTACATACAAAAACCTCCACTTATAAATTCAACAACATCATCCATCTTACTGTGGGAACCTCCTTCACTATTCAAGGGCATTATTCATCAGCGACTTTTACACGTCCACTGAACTAACGATTATACATCCATTGTTCCTCTTTAAAAATTCTTATATTCATTAATTGTATTAATGACTGTTATTATTTAACCTTCGTGGGTTCCATTCATGAATCGGTATGAAGTAAAAATTTGCCAATCACAAATAAATTTAATAGCAAATACGATTAGACACTCCTCCCTGGTCTATCAAAATTGAGATTAATATCATCAAAGTAACGCAGTATGAAAATACTATCTTCAATCAAAGTTCATCTAAACTGCATAAATAGTCGAATAGAATACAATTAGACTGTGGAATGCAAACATTATTGTTCCAATCTAGAATTGAGAAAAACTCCTATCAAATGTTCATTACTATAGTGTATTCAATAAATCGTAATCAAAGTTCATATTACATAAAATTGTCTATAATGCAATGATAAATGTCTATGTTGCAATCATGTTCATAAGACGACTAGTATTTCAAAGATCGTCGATAACGTAATAGATTTTAACGCTCTAAAATCATTTAATTATTCTTCTTTCTTGAGGATGACAGAAAATTGGTCAAAGTAATTTACTGAATAGAATTACTTTAATAAAATGACACGCTGTTTGAATTCAAATCTGCCATAGCAAATCGTTAACTTTACAGTCAAATCGTGACTACAAAATTATGCAAATTACTGAAAGAATCTAAATTATCAGTCTCAACTGATCCAAAATTATTTAAATATGCCAATGACATAACAATGTCTCAATAAAACGTAGAAAAAGGCATAAATCATCGAAGTGTACTGAGTACAGAAATATCAAGCAAGAAAATGGGGCACAATAAATGGGACAGAAAATATGGGAAAAATGGTTGCTCAGATATCGCTACATGACTCAAATAAAACAAGAAGCGTTCACGACTACCTTATCTGTTGATTGAAGTTCTAGAGGAAAGTTTTCAAAGAAAACTGCTGATGGTTCCACTTTACCACCGTAAAGATGTGCTCCGACCTCGAACCTGGAATCAGCGCCCTCGGAGAATCGAACTGCTTCCTCCTCCGGAAATTGCACTGCTCCGTGTATACGAAAGACATCCTTCTGGCAAAACTCTTCTTTGTGCGCCGGGTCTACCCTGGCCTCTCTTGAAAGTTCCCTGAAGTTCTCGTATAAATTCGCCATGAAGTTTATTGCAGTTATTTCCGCAGAAATATTCATAATTGTGGAGTATGAAGATATTTCCACTGTCATTTGATATAATTCAGCGATGGATTCACGATGCATGAGTGTAGTTGGATGTTCACTACATGCTCGCTTTTGTAGAATGACGATTAACGAAGTTCCATGCTGCTATTTCACTCCATCGATATATGTCCCAATTGCATTAAAGCCTTAGCCTTCCATCTCCACTTCTGTTATAATCATTGAAAGCACTGCCAGATTATAATGTTCCATAGTAGAATGTATCGTTGTATCACCAAACGTATTCTTCGATATCACGGTTGCAATACACGTGTCAGCCGTAGTGTATAATGTGGTATTTTAAAAGTGCTTCTCAGGTGGCGAGAAAATCACTTTTGTCTGCAGTCTTAAAATGCCAATATCTTCCAAATTATAATCGTGAGATTGTTCAAATCTTCTACACACCGCAATGTTGTACTGCCCAATTGAATTATAATAAAGGCAGAAGCCAACTCTTGATATATTATCAGGTAGAAACGTTAATGTGTGCGTTTCAACTTCGCCTAGTTTCAAACACCGTAAAATGGAACTGCTCCGTGTTCGTTCGATGCGGTGGGCTTTAACCACACGCTAAAGACGACTTGCTTCACTTATTCACTCGAAAATGACTATATGACATCAGAAATATATATGCGGTATGAGAGCTCCTCTCTCCTGTGCACGACCTTTTATCAACTTCTTAAGGGGCGTATCCATCCCTTCCATAGCCTGTTCCTCCGTCATTGCTAGAAGTTTTAACTTTGGCTATACTTGACGGATTTTCAAATTTCAAAAACTCAAAATTAATTTCTTCAAAATTCCAAATCAATGCCATATATGAAAATAGTTTTCCACAATTCTGCATGCCAAAAGTAATTAAATATCGTAGTTTCAGCAATCTTCGTCTTCCTTCCAAACTATCGTTCATTGGTTCGAGTCTCTCCTCCAATAGCGTAACTTCTTCCTTAGCACAATACCTTGTTTCCTGCGACTGCGTCGTAAATCTTAGATCTTTCTCGAACAAAATCATGACGTCACCAAGAATCTCAGCTCAACCAGCCTACTTGCATGAAGTCTACGTCATCCGTGCCTACGTCATGAATATACACGTCACAACTATGACAGCCATAACTTTATTCATATATGCCAATACAGCCATCGTGGTCTCAATATAATTCAATTTACGGGGGCAGTACTAGTCCATAAGTCTAGATAATACCTTCCTCCAATGCCTCAATCAACAATTGAGATCATCGCACACCCCTGATATAAAACAATTCTCACAGCGTTGCCAAATAAATGTAATTTTAGCCGAATTCTACGTCAAAACGATGTTAGCTAGCGTCAATGTCCATTGGTAGACTCAATAAAATAATAATGATAGCTCAATAACAATCCTACAATGCAATAAACTTCCTTATCAAATAATGTCGAACTCAACTAGAATCGTAGTTCCAAAAACATTTATCTCCACATTAAAATTCCATAACTTGCCAATCAGCTGCTCCTAACCACAGCAATTCCATCTCACAAAACCATATGTCTTAAATTCAAATATCAGGATCTTCATTACCATCTAGATTAATTGCAAATAAATCTTGAAAATGCATGCACTAAAATGCTAAATTCCACCAAGTAAATTCAGGATTCTCCACAAGTTGGATAAAATACCAACGGGAATTTAAATCCAAAATGAAAATAAATAAATCAGATATCGAAAGCATCTCTAATTTAATATCCAAAAGCCAGATTCCAGAATACTGAAAATTCAAAATAAAATTAAAAAATCCTGAATTAAAATTCTGAAAATTCAAAAATCTCAGTCAGATTTTAATTTAAAATTCCAAAACGAATTTAATCCAAATCGAAAATAATTCCGATTTCCATACCAAAATACTAAAACTCAATAACTGGAAATTTCGTGAAAATCCTAAAGAGGATCCTAAATAAACATCCTAAATCAGGATCTATCAATCCTGATCATCCAATCCTACGAAGTGAAAATCCTAAATGGATAAGAGAAAAATCTCATGTGAAAATCTTTAATGTAAAAATAGTGAAAATCTTCCATCCAAAATTAAAATATTCCCAACTTGTGAAAACAAAATGACAATGGAAATTCCTAAAATAAATTCCATGAAAGAATAACTTTCAAAATGCAAAAGCGTCGAACTCGGTACTCGAATAGTCCCTTAATAAATTTTAATCATGTTCCAGATAGACGAATAGCATCTAACCCCAATATAAAATGCACTGGCTTCAAGTTAAACATCCATCAAAGATGACGAAGTGAATCTATCAAACGTTGTTTCAAATCATGCTATAAAATATTAACTAACAATTCAAATAGGTCACAGACTAATAAGCATGCTTCTAGTACAAGTATCTACATATCGAACTACGTAAAGAATATCTTCTCTTACTTTGAGTCGAGTTACAGTTGTCAAACGGTGAATGGAAACGCAATACACTACGCCCCATTGTCTTCGCCTCGTGAAACTTCCTTCCTCGCCGTGCTTTGAGGCTTCCGCACCAACCTGCCTGCGTCGACCCGATTCTGCCGAGGCGATGTGGTTCCCCGATCTCGCTCCACGCTGCTCCTCTCGCCTTCGTTGCACGGTCCTCTGGAATCTCCATTTCCTCGTCACTGACTCCTCGATGGATCCTCGGACTTCTTCCTGGATCTCGTGCTTCAGCCCGAGCACTGGAAGTTCTTGGCGTCGCTCGTTCATACTCAATAGTTCTTATTCGGATCATTTTGTTCCATGTAGACTTGCTTCTCTCATAGCCTGTGTAGATATCGCGTCCTCGGTTCGATTTCCGTCTACCCATAGTCACGTGTAAGCTCTCTTACGATCATAATATCAGACTACATTTCCCTTTTCATATTTAATACGCCTCCATCATCTCCGTTCCAGATTCACATGTCTCTTTACAATACAGTTCTGCGTGAATTTCCATATCGACAATATATTGTGCCCATGTGGTTGGCATAGGTATCGAACCCTATCCTTTTACATTAGAAAAAGAAGAGATATTACAGATTTTAGTACAGTTTTAAGGATAGCTGAAGGGTTAAGTTGAAATCGCCCTTGTATGACGCATGGATTGGTGATGCAATGCGAGGCAAGACTTTCAGCCGGGCATGATGTCATTTGACAAGCTCAGGCGATTAAGGCTCGCGCAAGGATTAAATATAGATCTACGGAATCTTCAACTCAATACAAGGACAGAAAATCTTTTAAGGGATGTTGAGTCAGCAGGAAAATTACAACGCTGTATGAGAGGTGTGGCCATGATAAATGGTAAAATAATTGATATTAGCCAGAAGCACGCAAATATTTTAAGGAATCGCACCGCCAATGTTATTCATCTTGGAGAATAGAATTTTGAGAGTGGAAAAAGTTAATAATAATTGAGTAGTTTAGAAGAGCAAAGTCAGCATTGCATAGTCGGTACTTTACCGAGTCAGGAGTCTGTGGTAGGGGAAAAACGAGAGTACTACCCACGCGACACAGGAGCTCATTTTAATTAATATCATTATGTTCACACGATCGGATTTTGAAAATTTTAATATATTTGGGACATTTAAAGTATCAGCTTTTAGGAGATATTTTTTATAATCGTGCGATGATTTCTTTGGAAGATAGTTCTGGAGAAGGAGCAAAATTGATCCTTTTGTAGCAGAATCAAATAAATAGGCCGTGAGGGCAAGGGAAGTTCTGCAGTCTACGAGCACTCCATGAGCGGAGGTGCTGCATCAAGTACATGCAGTCTACAGTACTCCCGAGTGGAGGTACCGCATCACGTTTTGTGCCGTCTTCATCAGTCCAAAGGGACGTTATGCTGTTTCACCAACGTACAGCACTCTGTAGGGAGTTGCTACGCCAGTATTTATTCAGCAGTGTCGCCGTGCATTGAGGCGTCGTAATCCTTGTCAGAAGGAAAGTACCATCAAGCTTCGAACTCTATAAATTAGTCTACGGACTAGGCAAAGTAGTATACTTTGGTCTTAAATAATTTTAGCCGCCGAAGGCATCATTTAAACCTAAATATCAGTATTGAAGTGCATCGCATTATCTCGAAAAGTAAAACGAGACGTCGAAAGAGTAGTGAAACTCTACATTTTTATCCAAGTGCGTTAAATAACCGCGTTAGGGTTGCACGTAGGATAAACGCTAATTTTCCTGAACTGAGGAGATTAGAGCAAAGTGGCGATAGATTTGTGAAATCTACAGTCCAGGCATCGATTGCCAAGAGAAAAACGTATTAAGAGTTTGGGATTTATTCCATAAATAACGACTACAGTCGTCAAAATCAAGTCCAAACGTGGACCCAATAAATGCAATTGTAGAGCGCGGTTGTACAAATACAGCGGCTCTCGAAGTGAAGGTAAAATCATAGACACTTAACAGTACGAACAATTGCTTACCGAACGAGACATTTATATCGAGCATTAGCTTAAAGAGTGCCGATAAAATCCAGAACCAGAATAGGGAAATCAGCCGTAAATAGGAGAGGGGAACGATCGAACGAGACTGTCAATCATTCCAGTAGGAAGTAGGGAGTCGACGATTGATACTTGCACCCCTTGGAGGCGGAAGGAAATAATTCACGTGTGTGGAAGGCAGAAATAACTGCCAAAGTGAAATTTATTTGTGTAAATTAATTTGTTAGTGAAACTTAAGTGTAAATATATTTTAGTGATTTCTTTTTAGTGTAATCATGAGTGTAACTCCTCATACAATGTTAAAATGTGTATCAAATGTGTAAATTTTGGGGAAATTTTAACGTGTTTCAACATGGAGTAAGTTCAATAGTGTGGGCGAAATGTCGCTTCACTGGAATCCAGAGAGTCTGGCTAGATAAAATCATGTAAGTAATCAAAATTTGATTATGTATTTTGTGCCTCGGGAGAGCTCGTTTAGTGATAACTATGGAGAAATTATTCTCAAACTTTGAAAAACAGGGATATGTAAAACTGTGTATAGTGAAAATGCGAGATCTGAACAAATAACTTAATAATGGATGTAACTAATTAAAAGCACTAATTAATACTCAGTGATATAGTATTCATTGGAATACCAGTAAATAATAATATATTATTCAAAGCAAGCAGGATAATAGGATAATAAATCCATAAATAAATTGGTTAATTAATTTTCATATAATTAACAGTGAAAATCGTTGAGTTCCTTGAGAGGATGATGATGATAATAATATTGAACGATTGGAGTTCTAGTAAAATGTAATGTCAAGAGTTGTGTTAAAAGGCAAAACTATTAATTTTGGGACGGAGATCAATTAATTTGAGTTTGAAATAAATATCTTACTTTGGAAGGCATAACTCATGAAATTATTGCTAATGAGCGCATATGTTAATTGTCACGCTAGGAATGCAGTGAAAATATGCCAGGAACTATTAATTGTGAGGACCAGTTGGACGCGGTATGAATTATTGTGTGTATTTGCTGTGTGCAAATTTTGAAGGGTGCTATTTTTATATTGTTGGGAAGCGCAGGGAATAAGTGCATAGGCCACCCTTAAGACGCTAATACAGGACGATTGGTTTGTTGCCATCGATCCAATTATACATGGTCCTAAGCCCTCAAAAGTTGGAAGTCTCCAAGAGGCAGGCCGAGGAACGAACGAGCGTTCTTTTACTACGAGAGCCCTTTAACCATTGTTGGTTTTTATGAGTATCTTACCCGCCAATGCTAAGACTTCACAATTATAATCTCACCTGAGCTAAATGAGTAGGTTATAAATAACCTTATACTATTTGTTGAATGAATTAACGTGTGCCTTTCCAAGTAAAGAAGTATTAGGCTTGGTGGAAGCTAGCTATGAATGTGCCGTCCGGGGTGAGGGAAGTCTGGAGTCTCCCCCCTAGTCATAAATTCTCCCCTGAAGTGCCTTGACAAGCGACCGACCACTGTGTTGGGATAGGTCCTTTAAATGAACCATATGTGTCTGCGGACAGCAGAAGTAAATAATGTTGTAAGATGATCCAGTAATTGCACTGAGGTCCATTGATTTAAATTATCCTTGCTGTTGAAGTTCAGATCCGTATTTTATAATGATATGATTGTCATGTAGACAATAATAGTAATACTTTTTTATTTTGCATATTAAGGCTTTCACGGCCCGGATTATTATATAAATAATTCATGCTTTTGGGCTAATGCCGTGTGTATTTTTAATTTAAACCATACGTTTCGGAGAAACCTTGCCTCCTTTTTCAATGGAAATAAACAATGTGGCCAAAGAAAGTATATCAATGAGATTACAGAAAATATAGATAAATTCCTCTGTTCGTCACCAGAGAGCAGCTGCCAGAAATTACTGTATGGACCATGGTGGAACGGCGGACAGAGTAGTAAGTAACGAGAAGGTAAAGGGGGCGGTGTGAAAATATAGAAACTCCTCGAAGAATGAAAAGGGGGGGAGGTGGGAGGGTTAGATGGATATAAAGAAACATAAACAAAAGGGAAGTGTAGCTGAACGATACCTAATGTCACACAGTCAACGGCGAAAAAACAGATGGAAACTCCTCCAGTGACGAACAAAGGAGATCAAATCCAGGCTCTGAGCCCTAGAGGGAAAATGTACAATTTTAAATATGTGAAGAACAGAGAGACTGAGAGGAACTATCTCCCTAGATCCTTAATAACTGGTAGCTAAGTGTCACTTAGCTGATATCCAGTGTCTCTGTTAAAATTAATGGGATTTTTACGAATTTCAACTGCCTCCCTTATAATTCTAGACCAGTTGTGCTTAACAAAGGCAAGCGCATGAGCATCCTTGAAACATACATTGTGCCCTGAAGACAGGGCATGTTCAGCTATAGCTGATTTGTCAGGTTGGTTTAGACGGATGTTCCTTTGATGCTCTTTGATGCGAGTTGCAATGGACCGTTTTGTTTATCCAATGTAGACTTTTCCGCAAGTACATGGGACTTCATACACCCCAGGTTATAGTATTGGGGACGATTTATCTTTGTTTAATGCTAAACGTTGACCAATTTTCGTCATAGTGCCGAAAACTGTTTTTATCTTGTGCTTGCGGAGAATCTTAGCAACGTGGTCAGTGGTGTTGTGAATATAAGGGAGGTAAGCAGTTCCTCTCACGTCGGAGCTCTTAGAAGATTGTCTATCCCTCCTTCTGGGATGTAGGGACCTATATATAGTGGATTCATTATAGCCATTACCCTTAAACATGGTTTGTAAGGCATGTAACTCTTCCTGAAGAGTTGATGCCTCACAAATACGTTCCGCTCTTTTGGCTAGAGTTGTTATAATTCCTTGTTTTTGTGCTGGGTGGTGGTGGGAGTCCGCATGTAAATAACGGTTAGTGTGAGTTGGCTTACGGTAGACGCTGTGCCCCATGGAGCCATCCGCTTTCCTCCTCACAAGAACATCCAAAAAAGGTAAGCATCCACTTCACAATGGAGCTAGAGTCAGGTGGATGCTTACCTTTTTTGGATGTTCTTGTGAGGAGGAAAGCGGATGGCTCCATGGGGTACAGCGTCACCCGTAAGCCAACTTACACTAACCGTTATTTATATGCGGACTCCCACCACCACCCAGCACAAAAACAAGGAATTATAACAACTCTAGCCAAAAGAGCGGAACGTATTTGTGAGGCAACAACTCTTCAGGAAGAGTTACATGCCTTAAAACCATGTTTAAGGGTAATGGCTATAATTAATCCACTATATATAGGTCCCTACATCCCAGAAGGAGGGGTAGACAACCTTCTCAGAGCTCCGACGTGAGAGGAACTGCTTACCTCCCTTATATTCACAACACCACTGACCGCGTTGCTAAGATTCTCCGCAAGCACAAGATAAAAACAGTTTTCGACACTATGACGAAAATTGGTCAACGTTTAGCACTAAACAAAGATAAATTGTCCCCAATACTACAACCTGGGGTGCAAGTCCCATGTACTTGCGGAAAAGTCTACATTGGACAAACAAAACGGTCCATTGCAACTCGCATCAAAGAGCATCAAAGGAACATCCGTCTAAACCAACCTGACAAATCAGCTATAGCTGAACATGCCCTGTCTTCAGGGCACGATGTATGTTTCAAGGATGCTCATGCGCTTGCCTTTGTTAAGCACAACTGGTCTAGAATTATAAGGGAGGCAGTTGAAATTCGTAAAAATCCCATTAATTTTAACAGAGACACTGGATATCAGCTAAGTGACACTTGGCTACCAGTTATTAAGGATCTAGGGAGATAGTTCCTCTCAGTCTCTCTGTTCTTCACATATTTAAAATTGTACATTTTCCCTCTAGGGCGCAGAGCCTGGATTTGATCTCCTTTGTTCGGCACTGGAGGAGTTTCCATCTGTTTTTTCGCCGTTGACTGTGTGACATTAGGTATCGTTCAGCTACACTTCCCTTTTGTTTATGTTTCTTTATATCCATCTAACCCTCCCACCTCCCCCCACCTCCTCATTCTTCGAGGAGTTTCTATATTTTCACACCGCCCCCTTTACCTTCTCGTTACTTACTACTCTGTCCGCCGTTCCACCATGGTCCATACAGTAATTTCTGGCAGCTGCTCTCTGGTGACGAACAGAGGAATTTATCTATATTTTTTGTAATCTCATTGATATACTTTCTTTGGCCACATTGTTTATTTCCATTGAAAAAGGAGGCAAGGTTTCTCCGAAACGTATGGTTTAAATTAAAAATACACACGGCATTAGCCCAAAAGCATGAATTATTTATACTTTTTATTGTTACACGTTGAATTGCTATTGTTCCCAAGTATCGTTGGAAACATTAAGATAACTGGGAGTTTATCTTAAATTGATTTAATCAGTAGTTTCCAAAACTTGAAGTATGCGAGTTCTCCCCGGACAAATACAAATTTGGTAGTGTTGGAGAAGAGAGATGATACATTTTGAATATCACAGGTACCCTAGAAATGGTAATTGTTGATACCATTGTAAACATTAAATCAGTATAATAATAATATTCCAATTAAGGATAATTAATGTGTTTTAATCATGTAAATGTATGTAAAGATAAACACCGAGCTATTTGGAGCTTTTCAGATTTTCAGATTTTATGTTTGTTTTGTAGCGCCTAATTATGAGATTTATTAAATAATTTGTCTAGTAGTATTTTAATGTTTATTTTTGAAGTGTATCCTATGCTTGATGCTGAATGTGTAAATCATACAGTGGGAGAACATACTATGCCCCGATCGTCTGATTTGAGCTAGCGGACTATGATTTGCACATTTCTTTGTTGAAAAGGGCACAATATATCACAGGTACGGTATTAAAAATTGTTCACTTTCACTCTGTATTTTTAGCATATACCCTGTTATTTGCACACTTCTGATATGTTTGCAACGAATTTCTAACTGACTTTCACTTGATACACCACCGACTATAGACACGACATGATACTGGGTTCATTCTTTGTTCGCGACGGCGTCAGTCTTTCTTAAATACAGTACTTACAGTCTTCAAATTCACTCATATCACTTATAATTTTACACTGTACTCACGCGTAACTATGTTATAGCCTGTTGCCAATTCTATTATATTTCACACTTATTTCACTAATGGTGTAATACTTCTTGGAGCACTCGACCAACGCGTCCTCCCTCTTCAACAGTCCCCAAGCGAATCTCTGCTCCAAAATGGCTGACATGGCTTCTTCTTGTTCCCCCCTCCACATTCTCCTATTAAAAGCGCGTAAATTAGGTGTTCCTTAGCTCAAATATAAATTCTGCCGTTCTGAACCAAATTTCTGTGGAAATCTCTTCATGATAAATATTCAAATAATTCTCCTGAATTTACCCAGACCATAAATGCTTTAATGGAACTCAAATTTGCATAAATACATTGGCGGTTAATATTCTTCTAATTTTCTCATTGGTCCTCGCCAACCCGAGATATGCACCTAGCAACAGGCAATCACCCTAGGATTAATAAATCCATTGGAAATGTGGTCCACCTCCCTGGACGTCCAATCATATCTCGTCTTTCATAATGATCTCACTCGGCTACATAATCGAGTCTTCATTGGGCAACACCTTTTCTCCACGAATTTTGTCATCCAAACTGGTTTCTTGACAACTTTCCAGCTCTCAAACATTTCAAAACTATATGGTTAAATAATGACCAGATCTCGGATCGATTAGAATCCGTATTCGGGGGCAGTACCATATAATGCAACTGGTCTCACCATTGTGCGGTATATATTTGATTTTAGGCGGATAGGAATCTTCTTATCACAAAGAACACCGGTGACATCTCTGAATCGCATCCAAGCCGCATTGATTCGTGCTCGCACATCTTCATTCACAGAGCTGTCGCCATTCAATCGTGAGCCTAGGTATCGGAATGTATTTACCTTGGTAAGAGGAGCTCCATTAATACCTATATTTCCAGGGGATGGAATCGTTTCGAGGTATTCAGTCTTGTGGATGTTCAAACGAAGACCAAACCCTTGCAGACGATCATGCCATGTCTGCACTTGGGTTTCAAGATCCTTCCTGGAGTCTGCCGCAAGCATCACATCATCAGCGTATAGCAATGTCCATGGGACACACTTCTGCAAGTCTCGCGTAATGGAATTCATGACGATAACAAAGAGCAGGGGAGACAGAACTGAGCCTTGATGAACCCCAACTGTCACAGGGAAGCTGTCAGTCAGTCCTGCAGGGCATCGCACGTGGCTTTTGGTGTTGTTGTACAGCATCTTTTTAATCAATTTTATATACATTTCTGGAACTTGATGATCTCGGAGAGGGTACCAAATCATCTGGTGTGGTATTCGATCAAATGCCTTCTCGAGGTCAAGGAAAGCAAGATTTAGTGGCCTCCTCTTCTCGCGGAATTTCTCCATCGGCTGGCTCACAGCAAAGAATGCGTCTATCGTGCCACATCCCTTGAAAAAACCAACATTGATTAGCTGAGAGCTGTACGATGTTCCTCAGCCTATTGTCTAGGATAAGTTCGAATATTTTCATAGTGTGGGAGAGAAGTCTGATTGGACGGTAATTGGTACATTCATCTGGGTCACCCTTAGCCTTAGAGATAGGTACTGTGATACTAGTTGACCAATCTGTAGGTATTTGACCACAGAGAATAATTGAATTGAAGAACTCTGTCTGCCATGTGGTCGCGTTGTCAGTAAGTTCCTCAATTTTCCAGATGTCTGCAGGAAGGTCATCTAGCCCTGGGGCCTTTCCATTTTTCATGCTACGAATGGCAACTTTGACGTCATCTTCAGTGATACAAGGTATTGGTCTAGCCGTAACATTGTTATCTGGTAGTTGTGGGTGGGGGAATTCAGTGTTGAATACTTCACTAAAATACTCTCTCCAACGGTGCAGAATCATCTTGCTATCGTGAAGTCGTCGACCATTCTTATCCTTCACACATATATAGTGTTCTATATCCTGACCTGCTCTACACCGTGCTCGGGCTAGTCGATAGATAATTTTGTCTCCGTCTTTAGTTGTCAGTTTCTCATATAAATGTTTGTAGTGATCTACTTTAGCCTCAGCAAATGCTCTTTTTGCCTCCTTCTTGGTGGCTTTGTATTTCAGAAGATTCTCCTCAGTCGGGGATGTTCGCAACTGTTTAAAAGCTGTTTTTTTTCATGCACCATTTCCTGTACCTTGTCTGTCCACAACCACGTCTGTTTATTAATTCTGCGTGTACCTGGCTGAGTTACACCAAGCTCAGATTGAGCTAAACTAGTTACGCACTTGTTGAATGATGCCCAAATATAATCCGTATTAACAGAATCAACTGGAGGGAACACAATCTTCTCACTGAACGCCACTTTATGGTCTTGTAGCTTCCACCATTTGATTTTGGCATGACCTTTCACATAGGGTTTTCTTATGTAACCTTTCATTCTAAGATCGGTAACTAGCAGTTTATGTTGAGGGAAAACATATATACACTTGTCAAATTTCCACACATTCCCACTCTCTCAAATGTCTTATTGTGTCCATTCCTTAGCCTCACTGATTTTTCTCAAGTGTCTTAGGTCTATCACTTCATTCTTCTTCGTCTCATTTTGAGACCCTATCGCTTCACAAGCCATGGAATTTGCCTGCATAGGCCTTATCATACCATCTATCCATCTAACACTCGACGATGCCACTTTGCTGGTTAGCATTCTTTGTCATATCTCTAGAGTTTTATCATGCCATCACGTTGCGTTGACTAGTTCTCTAAGAGTCCATGCCAGATTATTTTACAGAATAATATTTACGGAGATTCCTAATATTAAGTGTACTGACAGACTTACCATTCTGGTCCGTTAAACTATAGGTACACTCACCAATACGTTTAACCACCTTAAAAGGCCCCTGAAATACTTGAAACAAAAAACTATACCAACCCATAAACTGAAGATAGATAGGAACCCTGAAACACACCTGATCGCCTATCCCAAAAAAATCTGAATTTAACCCTCCAAAACTGTAAGCTGCCAACTTCCTATGCTGCTCTCTCAAACTTTCCTGCCAAAATGATGCACTCGATGAAGGTTCAACAATATACTCTGATTCAGCATAATGCCCATTTCTTTCTCCACAGCACTAGAAAATTTGTGAGGTAACGGGTACTTGGGCCCAGAAAACGGAGAATGATCTACAATTTCGATCTGATGCGTATAGACATGTGTTAGCCCTGGCTTGTCACTGAAAACGTCTTGGTTTACCTCTAAAACCTCTAACAAACTATCCCTCACCTCAACACTTAAACCACTCTTATTTACCGCCTGCTGGAGTTGATCACACTTATCACCCTCCACAGTAATGTGACATAAATCCACAACTTCCTCCTCATCGTCAGGCTTACCCTCTGAAATCTCCCCTACAGTTATCTCAGTAACACATGCCTTTGCTGTCTTATCTACACTCTTGAATTTCATTCCCATCTCCTGGCTTATATTCCCCCTCACAAAGTTGATAACACCCCGGTCAAAATCAATAACCGCACTATGCTCGTTTGGCCAGTCTATCCCTAAAATTACTTCAGAAATTAGGTTAGGAATTACCAAGCAAGTCTTGCGGTCAAGTTCATTACCAAACCTCATGGGCAACAATACCTGCTTTCCCACTCTTTGGGATTTATTACCAACAGCAGTTACCACACATGTCGACGTAACTGGAATTTCTCCCAACTTACCACCGTCCTTGATTAAAGTATCATAAATTCCCTTACTGATGACACTTCTCTCACTCCCCGTATCCGCTAATGCCTGCACACTCTTACCAAGTATGCTCAACTCAACAGTTGACGCAAAATCCCCCTTCTCACCGATACACGAGAACTTCTGCTGGTCAGCTAGCAGATCCTCCCGACTCATAGGCATAAAATCCTCCTCACTCACAATAACACATTGCCTGACTTCATTTCTTACGGACTGCCTGACTGACCTCCCTACACAGCCCATTCGGAGTTTAAAGCTCCCTGACCGTCTTGTTCTTGTCTCCTCTGGTACACTTGTACTCTCTCGTTACCATCTTCCTGACGCCCCCACCACTCTGATAGTTACCTTCCTGCCTCTGCTGATAATCTCTTTGCTCCTGATTAAATCTATCCCTATTAGACTCCTGATTATCACCCCTATTGTCCCAAAATTCCTGTTTCTCCTCTGGTCTCTCCGTATGCTGCTTACCTAAAGCGTCAAAACTAGTAAGAAGCTCTTCCAACTCTTCTACCGTCCTAACCTTCTGCATCCAAGCTGCCTCCTGAATTCTAGGTGGGAAGTGCTTCAACATGACCCTAACCACATCACTGTCAGAGGTCAGCACATCCAAATTCTTCCAAATAAGTACATGGGCCAAAAATATTCTGTCAGGGATACCCCTTCTCTCTCCTTAAATTTCCCAAAAGTTAATTTTTCCCTTTCCCTAGACTGTAACCCCCCCCCCAGAACTTAGCTTTGAATTTATCCCTGAATTCCCTTAAACTATTTATTTTACGCCTGTATATTTGGAACCATGCTTTCAAATCCCCTTGAAATGAATTAGACAAGATCTCCAACACTGTTTCCCATTCGACTACTCCGTTGTCTAGATCCTTGCTGAATTTCTTCTCAATGGTTCTTAAAAACTCCATACGATTGAACTGCCTTGAATTAAATTGTGGCAAACTAGGGTCTCTGAGTAGCAGACTAGATGGCATCACAACCCTTTGACACATCGGTCTTTCTTTCAACTCTCTCCTGACCTTTATCAGCTCTTCCTGCAGCTTTTCGTTTTTCTCGGTCAATGCCATTTGCCTCCCTCTCAGACCCTCAATCTCGCCTAACTTATTTTCAACGGCGCCTACTCCATCTAAATATTCCCTCTTATTCCCACTTACAGTGTAGCATACCTCATCACACTTTCCCGTTACATTTTGTACCTCTGCCCTTGAACTAGCTACCTCTGACTTAATTTTCTTTATTTCCACATCTTCCTGATCCTGATGGCCTTCCATCCCTTCTTACTTACTTGTAATCCTAGCCTGATTCCCCTGCATTTCTTCCCTGATTTCCTCTCCCTGTTTGCTAATTTTCCCACTTAATTCCAGGTTCATACCCTCCATTCTTCTATTAAGTACAGACTTATGGTCCTGTATTTCCTTGTGTTCGTGTCCCTGTTACTCTCCTGAATTTCCTTACTTACAGATTCTTTCACTTCTACTATCTGTTAGGTCACTGACTCTACCTTCTCATTCCAGAGCCTACCTGCTCACTCATCTTGTTCCTGCTGGACTCTATCTTCTCATTCATGGATGCTTTCACTTCTCCTATCTCCTTACTCATAGATTCTCCTTGCTTCTTAATCTCTCCTTTTATTTCACTCAGTAGTATTTGGATCAAACTATCGTTCATAACCCCCCCCCCCCCCCCATTTACATTTAAGTTACTACCTTCAGCGATCAGCTGCGTCTCAGTGGTAACAATGGTAACATATATGTATGTTCCCACTGTCTTTTCCACATCTTCCTCACTGCTACTTCCCCCCGTTTCCTGAATACCTGGCATTTTACTCTTTGATTTACTCGCAACCCTGGATCTTCATTCTAAATTGTCTGATTTGGACATACCCCCTACAACAGAACAAATTACTTTTGACCCTTTTACTCTTAAGGTGCCTATCGACTGTGTGCATATGTGCCCCCATGATAACTGCTAGGTTTCCCTACTCTTTCACCACGTTGAGGCGCTATTTTGTGACTTTCTACTCGCCCCTTTTGGGCGACTGATTTACAGCCACCAAAATCACTCTCCTATTGGTGATCAAAAGCACTTTACCATCATATACCACACATTAGAGATGGCAGGGTCGTGGAGTGTTGGGCACACATTTGGTCAACCTAACTGGTATCATTTGTGCGTTCAACTATTAGGTGTAACTCCCTATAAGGAAAACTAGTGACAACCTTTAAAATATATGTATTCAAATCAAATTCAAACATATGGCGGAGACTCTTGTCGAACAAACTACAGTATCATATCTCTATTTCTCCTCGGCAATGATGAAAACGTGTGACACAGATATGAATGTTGTAATATATAAAGATGTTTGTTACTCACTCACCGACGGTCTTGCAGATAATCTACGAGACATGCTCGATAGGTCAGTTCTACCCAGCTTTCCAAGATTTTCCACACGTGGTTGTTATTGTAAGCTCCTACTGTTATTAATTCGCCTACCGATACATTCCAGATGAACATATTCTGTATTCTCTGCACTTGCAGACTTTAAGCCGTTCAAAATATACGAAGAGGCAAAAAGCCTACTTTACAGTTCGCAATGATATATTATATACAACATACTGTACTGCGCAATGAATGCACACGTGGTTTTAGGTTAGAAATGTTTACAAAACCACATCTCTGCAAGAGAAATGAATGTACTTCCGTACCAAAATTGAAATGTGCTAACAGATATAACATTGTTCTGTTTTGTAGCCCTTTTGAGCACATTCAAGAGCCATGTATTCCACAAACAAACAAACAAAAACAGTTTCTCTAATTAGGCCAACGCCTAATAACTAGAACGCGACCTCTCTAACCAGACGCTAGAATTGAAGTGAACATCACTCGACACGAAAAGCCAACCTCTCATCTTGCAATCACATGTTTTCGTCGTACTCCTCCAGGGTAAAGATACCCTCCAACCCATTCAAAATACACCAATAATCTCGAACCCATGTATATTACTTACAACTCATGGCGCGGAACTCTTCTCTGACGTCAGAATCTTACACAATTTATACAAAGCTTTCTTGGAGACAAGGGAAGTTATTCTCGGCCCAATCTAAATTTTGACCTAGAGTTTCCTGCTTGCAACATCTTGTAACCTGCCTTACACAATTCACTGTCTTGTATGCTGAGATCTCACATACAAATTAAATGAAATATTCCTGGCTGAGTCCCCGATATACACAAGATATATACACTAAATAAAATGAAATCCTATAACCTAAATGATGATGATGAACAAGAAAAGGAATGGTATGAACAAATTGCCCAAACCTGACTTCTCTTCAATCAACCATATAAGGGTTTTGGAACATTATTGTGACCGGAACAGTCACACTACCTCGAGGAGACCGCCACCTCCATAATTAACATTAGGACCACAAACGATCCCCTTCCGCACCTCGGTTATATACCTAGGACTACATATCGACGTCAAATTAAACTGGCAACCTAATTTCACAGCTTTACAAAATAGGATCAATCACAAATTTCTTATTCTATGCTCGCTGACTCGTCGTAATTAGAACGCCGATCGTCCCGTCCTCTTAAATGTTTACAGAAATATCATACGCTCTGTCCTCTATTAAGGTACCGTAGTCATTTATTTGACTTGGCACCTCGAACTGCATTAAAAAACTGGATACCTTACAATATCACGCACTTCGCATCGCCACAGGGGCCTATCTACTTCTCCCACCAATGCTTTATTAGTGGTAACAGGTGACTTCCCGTTAAACCTGCGATGAATCTACCTTTACACTTAATATCTTTACAAAACTCTGTCCTTATAAAATCACCCCGTACTTCCTAAATTACAGCTCATGTCAGAATACCGTAATCGCAATCAATTTTATTCTAACAATTCTCCTTCTATACTTCAGGCTTATGTCCACATTTTACCCTTTAAAAATGATATTTTACAAACCCAAACATATTTCACTAACCATTTTAGTTACGTTACTCAGCTCAACTTTATAAACCTGCAATTGATATTACCACATTCCAATCCCCCCCACATTCTCACGCTCCCGCATATATTGTATAGTCTATATATCCCCACCAGATGCAGGATATCCTTCAACAATGCCCACATCAGATACCATTTTATACCAATGGTTCACAAACCACCTCCAGTCCGTTTATAGGAGCGGCTGTATACTCCCCTTCCCTCCTCACGTCATTGAACTTTTCCTTATATCGGGATCTTTCCATTTTTACCGCTGAAGCTTTCGCCATACGTCAAGCTTTATTATACATCAAACAACATACTATTCCTCGCCTCCATCCTCTCCATAGACAAATCCCAACATTGGTATATTTTTTCCATCCAAAAATTGTCCCACGTCCTTTCTCTATCTGGTTTTGATATTCGTTTTGTGTGGATTCCCAGGCATATCTCCATAGCCAGCAACGATACGGCTGATGCTCTAGCCAAATCAGCGACATTGGGTCATGGTTCTCACTATAATATCTCCATACCTTCCACACTGACTTATTGAAAAAATCTATTCAGTATTTGTGGAGAACTTGGCACACCCAATGGGCAACCTCCTCAAGGACCAAAGGCAACTTTTATTATTCTCTACAACAACACATACCCCCCACTCCCTGGTATGCTATCTTTACCTATTCCCGTCGACATATAACTACTATTATTCGTTTACGTCTCAATCACAACCTCACATCTTCCCGGCTTTTAAAATTTAAACTCCGCGCCACAGACAGGTGCGACTGCGATATTTTTATTGGCAATATTCATCACCTCCTTTTTCAATCCTCCCTTTATGACCGTCAACGCAGCAAATTTTATAACGTATCTATTCTCACACGGATTTATATTAAGTTACCGCTGAATGTTGCTTGTTTGGTTCACGCCCCGACAGTTCCTATTGTTCGCGCAATAGTTTCGTTTTTGGACGACTGCTGCCAACTTCTATCATAACGTCCTATTTTTCTTTTCCTTATGTGTTGACCCGGTCTATCACCCCTGTAGTACTAAAGTCGCCTTGGTGGGTCACAAGGCGTGAAGATTTATGAACCATGTGTTGTTATTCCCTACTCCTCCCTACCACCCTGCTCTAATGTTGATTAACATTCGTTCTTTGCCAGATTCTGCTTTATATGGTTTCCTGTAACTTACAACCACATCCGCACGAACCACGCGTCTCACGGTAATATATTACTTCCGTAACAAAAGGGTGGGGGTGGGGCTTGGAGGAAGGTATAAGAGGAGATGCCCTGAGCTCGTTTGAGGGTTGTCTCTGAATCGTTAGAGGAAGGACACCTTGCCAGTGGCAGCAGCAGACCAGCCTAAGTTGTTGTATCAGCTCACCAGGATGGAGACTACGAGCAGCGGGACCATCGAGTGGAGGAAGCAGCTGAGGACCGGCGAGCCAGCCAGGGGCCAGGGCAAGCGCAACCGCGCCCGGAGAGGTAGAGGGCCACGATCGGGAGGCTCCTTGGGTGGGGAGTTAATCTCCACAGGGCCCTCTCCTCCGGTCACGCGGGCGCGCCAGCAGGCCCTTGGTGAGAAGACGCCAGCGGCGCAGAAGCCGCCAGCCGTTGAAGAGGTAGGGGTGCCTCGCAGCCCGGCTGGCGCACTCAACGCTGGAGTAGCTCCCGGCCCGGGGAGCACAGGTAGCCCGGACATAACGCAGGTGTCCCTGCGGTCCGAGTCAACCGACGCCTCCCCTGGGCCCTCTGAGCTAGCCGAGTCCGAGAAGAGTCGGACGCCAGGACCGGCTAGCTCCCCGCGACAGGAGAGCAGCAGCAGCCCGGACGCCAGGTTCAGCTGGGCGAGCGATGTGAGCTCGGACACCGTGCAAGGGCACCCTGGGGCAACTTCCCCAGGCTCCGAGCGAGCAAGTAGCTGCGACCCCAGCACCTGGGCTATGCTTATCTATTACAGGCCCGAACGCAGCCAGGAACATGAACGGGAGGACATCAAGCAGTGCCTGGATGACTGTCACTACAGTCTGACGGGAGAAGCTGTACGCCGAGGCGAGAACATCGAGGCCTACCTCCCTACTGGGGTCATGGTCAGGCCATACCTGCCGGGGGCTACCTCACGGTACATCGGGCTCTTGAGCACGATCTGGCAGGTCGTGGCGATCCCAGGCATGCAGGCGGGGTACCCTCCGCAGATCCTTCGCTACAGGACAGGCAGCTACGAGTACGCGGCAACCCAGACGGACGTCGCGACGCAGGCACCACAACCAGCACCTCAGGCGGTGCCATTAGCGGGGCAACTCGCGCCCGCCAACCAGGAGGAGGAGCTGCTACCAGAGCCCCAGGTGGGGCCTTTAGCGGGGCAACTCGCGCCCGCCACCACCGCCAGGAAGGGGACACCCGAGACGGCCGGGGCCACCAGGACGGCCCCAAAGCAGCGGAAGGTCAACCGCAGCAGCCCAGAAGACCGTCGCCCGCAGCGCCCCCAGGAGGGGGAGCCAGGACGCCGCGAGGCCACCAGCCGCAGCCAGGGACAGCCGCTACAGTCAGGTAGAATGAAGCCCCGCTCAGGCCAGCTTTTACAGTGTTTCCGCTGTCTGAGATGGGGCCACTCCCAGGGATCCTGCGGCTCTCCAGTCCGTTGTAACCGGTGCTCAGGTGGCCACCACCACACCGGCTGCACGGTGCCGCGGGACGCGCCGGTGTGCGCCAACTGCATGGGTGACCATCCGTCATCCCATCGCAGTTGCCCTGTCTACAGGTCCATGGCAAGGGCAGAGAGGAAGGTGGCTCGTTCCCATGGACCGCCCACTAGGCCCCTGCTTCGGCAGGCGAGGCCCCCCTCCACTCTCCGGTGACGGAGGCTCGGTACCAGGGACCCCATGGAGATCGGGTAGTGGCGCAGGTTCTTCGGATACTTGTACCATTGCTCGGTAGCCGGCAAGGCCCGCGCTGATCCCAGCAGTGCCGAGTTCTATCGGATTCCCCGGAGACGAACTGGCGAGAAGACGGACATGGATCTGGTGCATGATACCTTCTCCCAACTAACATACCTACTCATTTCCATACCCACATTATCCTTGCATGTGGCAATAACCAAGCCGCCAGGTTTTACGTGTAGGCAATCTTTCCTTTCTGCCTATGCGGTTTTCCCTGGCCCTACAATCTTACCCTTATATATGAGTACATATTTATATGTGCTCATATATAATATATACCTATGTTAATATCTATTAATTATGCCTGGTAGATCGCGACCGCGATGGGACAGGCACTAAGTCCCAGCGGCGGCTGGTGGTCTTAGAGCTTGGGAGGACACAAAATAAATTATCATGCACAGTAAAATTACTAGTTAGCACGCTAGATGTTTGCCAATATCCATTAAATTGTGCCTCATTAGGGAAAATACTATGGTCTACATTTAATATAATTTAAATGATCGTCTAAATCGCTATTTAATTCCAAATTTATAATAGCCTATCACTAACACATTTGTCTAAAACTCTAGACCTAGATGAAAAAAATAATTAATTGGTAACACTTGTCACAGAACTCCAAAAGAGACCTCTTTACATAACCTTATTTATTTATTTATTTATTTATTTATTTTTAACAGCATGTTCCATTACAATGAAAGTAATACTACATGATATGTTTACAAAATGTTTACAATTTTAATAACATATATGTACTTATGTATTATTCATTATTGTTCTATGGCTATTTGTTTGGTGATATATTGTTCTAGGAACTGTCTAAATCTATTAACTTATTGTTTTTATGAGCTACACCAATATTAAGAATCAGTTCAACTACTTGACATTCTTTCTAAATCTATTAAATTAAAATATAAAATTAATTATATAATGCTTCATTAGCTTAATTTTTTCGAACGTCCATTTACCATGTTCATTTACCATATTGTCCTTAAACAATTGTCTTTCTTTTTCCAGTTTCACGCATGTAAATAATCAATGATCAACTGTCTGTTTATTCTTCATTGCCACACGCACACAATGGACTGTCTTTAAATTTGAAACGAAAATAATACGAATTTATCTTAACATGTCCTGTTAAAAAGTAGTTACATTGCTAGTTAATGGGAAGTTTATTTTTAACCTATCCTTGACACTACTGTCGGCCAAAGTATTATGTGCACTCGAGTTTGAAGGTCGTTTGTGAAGTAACCAATAGACCTACATGAAATCCAATAACATCATCATTTTCGTCGTTCTATTTTAGGTTAGTTCATGTAGGTTTGGAATGTTTAATTTATATTTCAATATTTTTTACAGCATAACTTTTCGATGTATAAGGATTCCAACGCGACCAAGAACTAGATTTTCCAACCACCCCGAGCCGAGAAAAAGTTAACTTACAAAAATGATAACAACTTTGTTCCTTGGACACACAAAATTTTGAAATTAATAAACCAGTTATACAACACTCCAATGTATATTGTGTTAAAATTTGGATTCGATCTGATGACGGGTTTTTGAGATAATAATTCTTAAATGTGACGCATGGTTGAAACACGCTTAAAAACGTGCACTTTTTGTGTTCCAATTGCGATAAAAAAATATTAAAATATAAATTTAAAATTACAAACCTACATGAACTAACGTAGAATAGAACGACGAAAATGATGATGTTATTGTATTTTATGTAGGTCTATTGGTTACTTCACAAACAACGTTCAAACTCGAGTGCACATAATACTTTGGTCGACAGTAGGTATGGATGATTTTGTCACTGCACCATTTAAAGTATTCTTCCCTTCGTTTTCGTTTTACGTAACTTTGGATCTAATGACACCCGGGTGGTGTCCTGTTTGCCATCTAGTGGTCGTCTTGCGAATCATTTCAAACAGCATCGGAAGAAGGGGAGGAAAGGGACAGGGTATGGCCATAGATGTTGTAAGTTCGAGTTGAACGTAGCAGTTCAGCATTCCCGCTGCATTCCAACGTTCTCTCCAGAGCTCATTCAACTGCTCCAATTGTTATTCCTCCTTGTAACCGTGGGCTCGCAATCTCTGGGCCCATAGCCGACGTTTGAAGAGCGTCTGCGCGCACGCGCAATAGACTTCTCCTTGTTTGTAGTTGAATGGAGTCTTGGGCCCAGTAAGGCCTGGGCCCCGAGTAGCCCGCAAAAGGCGAACTACGGGACAAGATATGTAGCGCGTTATTCAAACATTCTGGTACATTTTCATAATGAGGAGCGCACAACTCGGCCAGTATTTCGAGCGTTAAGGATTAAAAAATGAATTACTAATGTAGGTTAATGGTAAGGAGGGCCCTGGCCCACTGGCCCGTTAGAGCCAGCCGCCCCTGCTAAGTCCTTAAAGACAATCCTCTTATCCAATCCCCTATGCTTTCTCTTCTACTATCGTAGACTAATTGCATGTCGGAGGCACCAGTAGTAAGGTCGGGTGCCACGCGGGGCGTGCGGGTACTCTTTTCGCCCCCCCCCCCCCCCGAAAAAAAAGCTCGTTTGAGTGAAGCCAATCGCAGCGTCCATAGTGGGCGTAACCTTAACTCTTGTATTCGGTGTTAACCCTACATACCAAAGATATGCCATTCCTCTGCAAATCCCAAATTAGCAAACAGCTGTCGGTCAATAATTACAGTAGGCCTACATAATTAATCAATTCGAGGCTAATCGCCAAGTTTCTACCCCCACAAACAAAATACCGTACAGTACTGAAAAGTATAGGCTATACCGTATTTTTGTGCATGCAAATATGAGTCCTTTTTGAAGTGTTATGTTTATTCATTTTAAGATCCGTATTCTTGAACATCAAAATGTGTACGGACAATGAGTGAAACTGGCTGTGATGAATGCCACAACAACAATAAGAACTTAAAAATCAATTTGGTGTAAATACCGAAATTAGTTTGGCATCATTAGTTCCCAAGATGTTCCTTCTTTGGTATAACTCACACCTTCAGACACCTGTATTCAATTTAATCAGTGTTTCAGCGTATTATTACGTTATGCCGCGTCTTTCTTACAAAACTAGCCTTGCAGTGGTGCTCTCATAATTCTAATTATATTGGCTTTTAAAACGATAACGCAGTTTATTTGTGCCAAGTACCGTGATTTATTTATTTATCTATCGTATGGCTTTTATGGAGAGAAAATACATTGCAGTTTTTGGAATGAGTGAAACCAAATGGAAAGGAAAGGGACAGAAGAATTTGAGCAAAGGGTTTCAGTTGCTTTGGAGTGGAGGGGTGCACTGGAAAAATGGAGTAGGGTTCATTGTGAGGGAGGGCTTGGTAGAATATATAGAAGAGGTGTACCAGGTAAATAATAGAATAATTAAAATTAGATTTGGCCTAGAGAGTGGACAGAAAGATTTTATTCAGGTCTATGCTCCCCAGACAGGTAATCTCGAAGAGAGCCTTGAGGAATTTCTGGAAGAACTGGAGAAGTGCATTGAAGATAAGGAAGTGATTGTAATGGGAGACATGAATGCACACATAGGAACAGAAAGGCAAGGTAAAGAAGAGATAATCGGTCCTTTCAGTTACGGCAGTAAAAAATACTGAAGGAGAGTTACTACTAGATTTTTGTGAGAGGAATGGACTAATTGTAGGCAATACATGGTTCCGAAAGTAGAACAGTCGGAAAATAACAAGATATGGATGGGGGTAAAAGAAAACAAATCAATGATTGATCTGATTTTATTTGAGAGAGAAAAACTCAGACAGTTGGAAGATGTCACGGTTATGCCAAGAGCAGATTTTGAAGGAGACCATAAAATTGCAGTGGCTAAATTAATACTTGGTAAAATAGATAGGTTCAAAGAGACAGGAGAAAGAAAAATAAAGGTATGGAAATTAAAGGAAAAGGAGGTGCAGGAAAAGTTCCAAGATGAGGTGAAAAAACAAATTCCCAAAGGAGAGGTTGGCAGTGTAGAAGAAGAATGGACTAAGTTAAAACAAGGAATGGTAAAATGTGCAGAGGATGCATGTGGTAGAGTTTCAGGGAAAAAGATGGAAAAGGAAACACCCTGGTGGAATGACACAGTAAAGGATACAGTGAAGGAAATACAAAAGGCTTGGATGAGCTGGATCAGAGGCATAAACTCAGAGAGTAAGGAAACGTATCATGAAGCAAAGAAAACATGCCATAAAATCATACAGGAAGAAAAACGGAAGTGCTGGGAAAGCTTCACACAAACCCTACAGGAGGATGTTGTAGGAAGTAAGAAACTTCTGTATGGATTGGTTAGAAACAAAGTGAGAAATAAAGAAGAAACAAAATTTGTGAAGACGGACAGTGGACACATTTTGACACAAAGAGAGGATATACTTCAGCGATGGGAAGAGTATTTCGCTAAATTACTTAACTTAAAATTCAAGGAACTGGTTGAAGAGGAAGAACATGAAGAAGAGGAAGAAGAAGAAGAAGAAGAGGTGGAAGAAAACCGAAATGAAGACATAGCAATGTTGGAAATAGAAGAAGCCCTAAGGAAGATGAAGAATGGTAAAGCACCAGGAGTGGATGAAGTGACTACAGAGATGATAAAGGCAGCAGGAACAGTAGGGTTACATTGGATGTATAGACTATTTCGTGTAATATGGAAGGAGAAACAAGTACCGGTACCGAAGATTGTAGGAAAGGTCTGATAATTCCACTATTCAAGAAGAGTGATAAGAAAGAATGTAACAATTATCGGGGAATCACACTTATTTCCCATGTTGCAAAGATCTTTGAGAGGATATTAGAGGAAAGAGTGAGAATGAAAGTTGACGCAGAAATGGAGGAAGAACAACATGGATTCGATCTAATCTTTGCTCTAAGAAACATGATGGAGAAAAGATGGGAGTTCAAAAAGGATTTTGTGATAACATTTCTAGATATAGAGAAGACATACGACAGTGTACCACGAAGATTGGTCTGGGACGCATTGATAAAAACCAGGGTAGGCAGAGCAGAATTACAAATGATCAAAACCATGTATGAAAAGTGTATAAGTAGTGTTAAGGACAAGCTAGGACAAACAAACTGGTCCAGTGTCGAAACAGGACTTCGACAAGGAAGCGTGTTATCCCCTATACTGTTTATAACTGTCATGGATGAAATCCACAAGAGTGTGAAACGAAGAATGGGAAGGAATGAGACTAAGGCCTTACTCTTTGCTTCATGGGAAGAAAATGAAATAGAAGTGCAAGAACAAGTTACTGTATGGAATCAAGAGATAGAGAAATATGGAATGAAAATGAGTGTGGAGAAGAGTAAGACTGTAGTGATGAGAAGAAACAAGAGCGAAGGAAGACAGGATATTGAAGTCAATGGAAATCCATTGGAAATGGTAAAAAGCTTTAAGTATTTGGGGAGCATACTCACAGAAGATGGTACAACTCATGAAGAAATTGGAAAGCGAATCCAACAAGCTAATGGGATCTACCAGTGTGTGAGAGGTTTAGTATGGAACCAGGAAGTCCCAGAGAAATGCAAGCAAGTTCTATTCTCAATGTATTACACACCAATTTTGACATATGCAGCAAGTACTTGGACCACAACAAAATGCGATGAAAGCCGAATCAAAGCAGCCGAGATGAAGTTCCATAGAGGAATAATTTGAAAGACACGGAGGGATAAAATCATAAATGTGGACATTAGGGAGAGAACAGGGTTCCCAGAACTGCAAGACAAGATAGAAACCATTAAGCTGAAGTGGTGCGGACATAGGATGAGAATGGAAGAATATAGAGTACCAAAAATAATATTTATGGAGAAAATACCAGGAAGCAGTCCACGAGGAACGCCCAGAAAGAGGTGGATAGATACGGTGAAGGAAAGCATAGAGAAAAGAGGAGTAAAGAAAAAGAAGTATTGAAAGAAGAAAATGAATGGTGGACGGATAGACAACTGTGGAGGTTCTTGATTCACAACCCGACCCAGGGAACTGGAAACGGGAAATGAAGAAGAAGAAGATGGCTTTTAGTGCCGGGAGTGTCCGAGAAAATGTTCGGCTCACCTGAGTCTGTAGCTGCTTACAACGGACACCCTTAGGGTGACCTACAAGTTCCGTTCAATTTCAAGTAGTTCCAACTTTCGCTACCAGACATCAATGATACCTAGTGGTGAACGTTGGAACTTGGACAGAGCGTTCCGACGAAATCTAGCCTAACAATTTAGCTTCACACAAGTTTAGTATGTGGAAGGATCTTTTATATGCCATAAATCTATGACATGTGTTGGAACGTCGACAAATCTACCCGATTTATCACTTCCCTGTATTACCTACTGTTTTCTCATCATATTTATTATCTTAATACAATCACCATTGCACTCGAATTCAACTCTATGCATTCTACAATAATAATCAAATCAAAGCGTAAAACACGTATTCCAAAGAACTAACAAACTCAATCTGGTTTACCAAAGTCTCAACAGGCGCCATTTTCTGTCCACATTTCTAACATCCTCCCACCTTTTGATTTGAAACATATAATCAAAACCTATCAATTGTCATATTGGAAAATCTTAAGGAAAGTCTTATCTCTCTGCCATTTCTTGTAGTCTTCGCCTTTTGCAGAGTAAATTGCGACTCTGCCTCTGCGGTCGTCTCTCCCACCATCGAGATACCACAAGTGTACTAACGTTACAACCTCTGGAAGGTACGTCAGCTGGGTTCTTCATTCATGTTCTCAATCCGTAGATTGGTCGGCAGCAATCCTCCTCTTCCATTCTTCCCTGTCGCCAGTCAGTCTCTTCATGTCTCTGTATGAATGGACATTAACATCTGTTATGATCTGCTTGATGTATTGCAGTCTCGGTCGCCCTCTTCTCCTCTTGGGTTCTTATGACCTGGAATATGTCACCAATCTTCAAACTTAGTGTTGGTGCGTATTTCGTTCACCCTGTTTCGGGCGAAAGTCCCCTTTTCCAAGCAATTATTTAAAGAACGCGTACCTTTAGATTTACATGAGGCATCGGAGACACATGTCGTAGAGTTATCCTTAAAAACTCCTCGATGAGGCAAGTAGTGCCTAGCGTACCTGTCTTCTTCTCCCCTGACTTCCTCAGTTATTCCATCATTCAACCATGTTTTAAATACTTCGTTGTAGGCATTGAACTTATTTTCCTGTTTCAATTTTGCAGTTGAAGGTACCGGTAGCAGTCTCCTCAGCTATCACTCGATTATCCTGAAGCGTGTCACGGTATTCTGACCAGGGTAAACAGACTTCATATCTCCCATCAGGGTTCCTCTTTACTGTCTTCTTAAAATGGTCAATCACTGTAGCTTCCATTTCTTCGTTCGTTTTTTTCTCACAGGGATCTATAATTCCAAGAACATCCCATCTCCACAAATCTGGCAGGTGATTAGTACGGGTGAGGAGGGTGGTCAACATTGATGCATGAGTGGTTTGATCTGATGATTCTTTCATCTTTCCCATGACAACCCACCCTAGTCTTGTCCGCACAGCTGTTAGGCTGCACTCTAGCTCATGCATCTCTCCAGTGTATACCTTTGCTGCTACATCAGCCCCAATCAGGATTTCAATTGCCGGCTATCCAATTCCAACATCTGTGAGGAATATTCCCTTCCTTTTAAGCTCCTCAATACAAGAATTTGATTTAGGACGTGTGATAGATCCACATATTATTGGCTGATCCAACACTTCAATGGAGCAAGAATAATCGTCTGTTATGCTCTTCAAACAAATTTTATAACACTGATGATCCATCTTCTTCGTCACGCTCCCTCCAAACAAAGCATGTATCACAGATTCAGATTTGGTGGAGGGAAACACCATCTCTTGTGCTGTTCTCTTCAGTATATACGAACGTTGTGAACCTGTGTCGATAACTGCTCTTACCGTCCGCTTCCTTCCATTATTTTCCAGATTCACTACCAGAGTCTGCAGAATTACTTCTGAATAGCATTGATTTGACAGAGATGCATTCTGGTTTGGTATGGTTTCTTCTGTATCTTGCATTTTCTGCATGGATGGTATCTCTGGACACATGATCGTGCAGTGTCTCTTGAAACAGACAATACAACAGGCCCCGGGCTAAGGTGATAGACGCCCTGGGCGATTGGTCTACTGGCACCTTTTTCTCATTTATGTGTTATAAAAATAGCATAATTGTTTTTTTTTCACAAACAACTACGATACTAATATTGCATCACAGGAAATAATAAGAAAAGTAAGTCGTTCATACAAATTTTTAGCCAATTATTGATACATTAATCACACTAAATACCAAGATTACAAATTCAAAAGTTAAATGTTAAAAGTACAACATACAGAAACATTTCAAATCAAAGGTTTTTTTTCTGGCTTTTAACTTTGCAAATTTATTTACGATGTCAGAAAAGTATGTGCTCAGGGTTACGTCTTTTCCACAACACAATAACAATAGAGAATTTAGTTTTCTGTCTGAAAGAGTTGATCTTTTCACATTCTTTAGCCGAGTCAAAACAGTCTCTTTCTGCGAAGCAGTTGGTGACTGGTAAAGTTAGAAATAGTCTAGCTGCTACCTCAAGATTAGGGAAAGTAGTTTTCAAATCATTTTTATGACGTAGCCTATTTATATATGTCAAGAATGCTAGTAAATTCTTCCTGTTCCACATACATTTTGAAGTGCTGACATTCGTTTTCAAATTCACTTCCGATGTGATTAGAGTAGAACTCACGAGAGTTTATTAGCAGCCTGTGATTTGACCTCTTTCTGCGATCCCTTTTGTACAAGAATAGAAAGCATTTCAAATTTGTCAGACAAATTTTCATAAGCTGTTTTTCGCCTTGACAGGTTACTAATCAAAGAGTCAAAGATTTTAATGTAAAGCGACCTTTCATCAAGAATAGTTTCATCGCCTAGACTCTCATCCGCAAAAGTTTTTCTGATTCTTATTCTTTTGTAGTTGGCGTTGGGTGATTCAACCTGTAACAACTTCATGGCTGCTTGTTCATACTTGTCAAACTCATGTCTTTTTTTTTTCATTTAATTAGCTCTCCAAAGTTTGAACCTGCTTTGTACCTACTACGAGATTAAGGATTTCACTTTTTAGATTGTTGCTAACTTTATCAAATTTTTCTAAAATATCTCTCCACAAAATAGTGAGGAAAGCTATTTCAAATTTGTCAAACTTCTTTTCGAGTCCTGAAGCTTCAACTTGGACTGCAGGCTTCTGAGTAGGGTTTAGAGATATTTCCTTTAATGATTTATCTATCGCCTTGTAGCCTTTGACCAGGGCCTTTACAGCATCGGCTCTCGCTGACCATCTTGTTTGAGATAGGGATTTCAACACTGGAATTTTACTGTTTTCTAAACATGTTTTCAAAATACCCCATCTATGGGTTGAATTAAAAAAAGGTGTGAAGGTTATGGACGAATCCAAAAGACACAATAGCTTCAGTGCAGCACTCTGCAGCAGAAGAACCAACAAGGTTGAGAGAATGCGCTGCACAAGGGACAAACTCAGCAAAAGGGCAGTGTTATTTAATTCTAGCGTGTAGGCCTGAGTAACCTCCTGACATATTTGCCGCTTTATCATAGCTTTGTCCTCAGCATAACTCAATATCTATGCCTAATTCCGAGATTGAACTTAAAACTGCCTCTTCTAAACTACTTGAGGTATGGCCTATTCCAGTGAGAAGCTTGAAGACACGTTCCTCTGGCTTTCGCTTAGCATCTTTGAAGCAAATGTAACGTAGAACCAATACTAATTGATCGGTGTGCGAACAACCGGGAGTATAATCCACGATGAGGGCATAGTAGCGAGAATGTTTGACATCCTTTGTCATTGTTTGCAGCACTAAGTCTGCCATAACATTGATGAACTCGTCACACGTTTGAGCAAATAGGTATGACACTCGTCTTAGCCCTTTGTTCCCATATTGAGCAAGGTGCTGGGAAAAAAGGGTCGAAATCGCTTATCAACTGAAGGCATCCTAGATACAGACCATTAGAGGTAGATCCTAAACGTTCATTGTTAACTTGAAAAGGTAACCCTCTAACTGGGAGAAATTTCACAACATACACAATTCTGAGTAATACACTTCGCCAATATGTGACCTCCTGCTCATATTGGGTTGAAAGAAGAGTATTTATTTGCTCCTTGTGTTTTCGTCTGTCAATATAAGTTACCATGTTGGAACGATGGTCTGCTGATTGTTCATGTTGTTTAATCAACTCATTTCCATGTTTCAAATCATTGCACCCGGATGAAAATCCAGTTTTCTTGTCCAATGGCTGAAACAAACAGCAAGGAACTCAAAAGAATTTTCCAGACGACTGTGAGTAGATGAGCCAATCTCTAACATAACATTCACCATTGGAAAGTGTACATTTAAACAGTTTAACAGTAAGTGTACGCTTTTCTGTCATTGTAAATACGCTCAGATATAGAAAAATACGCTTGGGGGATTGCTCGCAATAGATTCTACAGTTGAAGGCAAAGTGACGTCCCATGTTGCAGGGTCATTGATACTATTGTACAAGTAAAAGCCAACACATCAGATTTTAATTCAGAAACAATCTGGTCATCTGAATTTTCATCATTATTGGAAAGAATTGTGTCTCTATTAGCTTCATTATTGGGAAAAGTCAAAGTAAGCGTACCTTGAGAGAGATCGTTTAGGCCTCGAGTTTTCTTACTTGAAGTGGCAGTAGGCGTGATAGTGTAGAGAACGATGGAATTTTAGGCACTTTCTTTAAAAGTTCCTATTCGTCACTTTCCTTCTTGGCAGCAGGTTTCTTGATTTCTGATCCACTTAATCTTTTGTTCATTTTAAAATAACTAAAGTAGACACATTTTCACAAATCACAGTTGTCACGCAATATAAGCAATACAAACAAACGACCTTTGAGGTTAGGAAGTTGACAAGATCCCGCGGCGCATGCGCCAGTTGTAAATCCATGAGTATTGTCAACAGCGCCAACCGTGCATCATTGCCTACATTATTGCTATTATTATTTACAAATAATAATGATTATATTAGAATACTGTATTATAATATAATCATGATTAAACATAAATACTACGGATATATGTGATATTTAATATTACTTTTATTTTATATTCACGTAAATTATAGTTATTTTATCCTACTTTCTAAAGATTTCCATGTCATACTTATTTTTAATGTTGGGATTGTTGGGTGAACCTTTTTCTGCATTCAGCGTCACATATATTTCGGCGCCCCCTAAAATTTGGCGCCCTGGGCAAATGCCCAGTATGCCCGTTTATAGCACGGGGCCTGCAATACAACTAATTCTGTGCTTACAATATCTTGCCCTATGCCCCGGTTTGAGACAGACGAAGCATCCATTCTTCCTTTTTAGGGCATCATGCCTCTTATTGTCGTGCTGTTTATCACAGAACAAACAATTAATGTAGTTTGTTTTCTTCTCACCTGATAGGAGATTTGTCGCTGTAGGGAAAACTTGATCGACAATCCGTTCTGCTCTGTCACTTTCCTCACATAGCCTGAAGCCTGATTTTGCTAGGAAAATCCTCTCCTCGCCTTCCACTTCACTTCTCAGAAACAATAATAGGTTCTGTAACTTATCTTCGTATGTTCTGTTCCCATTTTTCATATCACTGTCCGTGTTACAGTTTCTTAGCCATACCCTCAACATCTCTTCAGGTATACACGATTCCACAAGAGGAAATAGCATGGCGGCATACTTATCTGACGTAACACCCAATGATTCTAAAGCACGCAGATGTGATGCAAGCATGTCATACACTTGAGCAGTGAAAGGTTTATTTTTGGCTTCAGTTACATTCCTAATCACTAAATATAACATCTCCCGCACATAATATTCAACCAGTAGCTCCTCTCTGCCAAATCTGTTTCTCAAGCACTCCACAGCCTTGTTATAGTTTTCAGCAGTACACGGAAAGCTGTCGAGAATACCTCGAGCCCTGGAGCCCTCTGTTGTAGCCTGTATTAAATACTGAAATTTATCTTCGTCTTCTATTTCATCGTCTTCATGAATAAGTCTGATCTGACTCCAAAATCCGAGATAATCTTTGATATCGCCATTGAACTTCTTCAGTTCGATCTTGAGCAACTTCAACTTCGTTCTACAGGTAGGGGAAGAACTGACAGATCCAGTAGCCAGGTTAGGTGCTACCTGTGAAAAGCTTACGTTATACGCCTCCATCTTCACACGTACATAGTCCATTTTCTCTTGATATTCTGCAACCGATTCATACTCTTTTTCAATATCTGACTCTGTATTCTCATCATCTTCCACGAATGTAGTAGATATCTGTTCATCAAGTTCACGTAATTCACCATTAAGCCTCTCCAAGATCGAAAATCTAGTTTTCACAACTTCATCTTTGGGGATCTGCGCACTCATTTCACGTATGAACGCATCGTACGTCTTTGTGATTTTTTTTACATTCGAATTGAGCCACTATGGACTACGGAGTAACAATCAAAATCAATGTTTCGTTCTAGATCGTCTGCCAGCTTTGATGTCCTGCCAGTATCTCTTGAGCCCATCACTCAGCGCCTTCTTCCGATCTTCTGAAAGAGGTCCCCTCCGTCTTTTGGGTTCTGCCCCTACCTTAAATCCCCGGTAATTTTTGATTAGGTGTCTGAATTCACACCTGTTCATAATTTTGCAGTCCGGAATACCAATTTCTAGAAGGTCTTTGTTACATTCTTCAAACCATGCCAATTTTTTCTTCTTTGGTTTCACGAAATTCCAAATTTTCTTTGTTAGACGATCGTTGGACATTCTGAAAATGTGTCCAAAGAACAACAACCTTTTCCTTTTTATTGTTGACGTGACTGATTCTATATTTTTATATAACTCTTCGTTCGACTTCAAACGTATGTGCCCGTCAACCCATCTGTTGCCTAAAATTTTTCTCAATACCCTGCGTTCTCTTTTGACCAACTGGTCGACTAGTCCCCGCCTGTTTGACAACCGTGCTGTAGTGTCTTAATTTGGCTCCAATGCTCAGCGACTTCTTATTATAGAGATTTTTCGTCAGGTGATAGGCTCGGTCTAATTTCCAGATTCTAAGATTAATTGCTTCCTGTTCTAGGCCATTTTGCTGGATTACCGGTACCTCACCCAGGTATTTAAATTTATTTACACGTTTAATCTTTCCTTGGTTTGTTTTCATCCATTCTGGTCCATCACTGATGTTTGTCATGTACTTTGTCTTCTCAAAGGAAATCTGTAAACCTACTTTCTCAGCCATCTCTGACAACCGATTAATCTTTACAATGGCTGATTTAATATTGTTGGCAAAAATAGCTAGGTCATCTGCAAAAGCCAAACAATCAACGTGCACCCCTTTCAGTTTGGGCCCTAGCCTGAATCGTTCTTCATTCCCTTCTCCCCGACTCAGTGTCTTCCTCCATTCACGAATAACCTTTTCTAATACACAGTTGAAAAGGATTGGAGATAATCCATCACCTTGTCTGACACCAGTTTTGATTACAAAGGGATCTGAGATCTCGCCATTGAATTTTACTTTTGACACTGTGTCGGTCAAAGTCTGTTTAATCAGATTCTTCCAGAATATTCAGTAGCGACTCGCGGTCAATTGAGTCATACGCACGCCCGACGAGAGGGAGGGGTAAACGGGGCTGTAGCCCTGGGGCTCGGTCTTGCTGGGGGGCCCGCGAAAGTAGAAAACCCCAAAGTAGACAATTTTACGTACTGTATTTGCCAACAAATTTGACATTTTATTATATTCAGTGTATCTGAATCAATTTAACATGCTACAAAATACTATCAAGAGAACATGTAAATAACCATTATCTTCATATTTTCCAGAGAAATAGTAAAGATTCCACCGTTTATAGGGAGGAAAGTTTCTAAACATTTCAACTCGACCTAATTGCCGCTAAGCTACATTAATGTACCTTCGCAATGTTTAGTATATAATATTGTGAAAGGCGTCGAACTTGTTCTTATGATGATAGAGAGTAACATTTTCGGTCAGATACATCAGAAACGACATTGCAAATTTTCAATCAACAAAATTAGTAAGTTCCAAAAAAAGTAATTTAAAAATTGCACAACGATTTTTAGGGGACTTTAAAAATAAAAAAGCAAATTTGATATTTTCACGATGTCATGGGACGACAAATACGAAGGGGGCCCGTAAGTGATAGCCCTAGGGCCCGTACTCGCTCTCCACGGCCCTGGTCATACGCTTTCTTAAAATCAATGAATACGACCACATAGTCATACCTGCCTATCGTCTTATACCTAATGATGTTTTTCAAGTTAAAAATCTGTTCCGGACAAGAATGTCCCTTTCTGAAACCGGCCTGGTACTCACCAATCTGATTATCAAGATTTTCTTCAATTCTGTTCAGGAGTGCTTTGGATAGGATCTTTGTGATTATTGCTCTCACTGGTGCTCGTTTCTTGATATATCTTGCCTTTCATTCACAATAATAACTACGGAATTCAACTTGAACTTACCGATATCTGCACCACTATATCACGTTGGGGTCACCACTATGTTGGAACGTCGACAAATCTACCCGATTTATCACTTCCCTGTATTACCTACTGTTTTCTCATCATATTTATTATCTTAATACAATCACCATTGCACTCGAATTCAACTCTATGCATTCTACAATAATAATCAAATCAAAGCGTAAAACACGTATTCCAAAGAACTAACAAACTCAATCTGGTTTACCAAAGTCTCAACAGGCGCCATTTTCTGTCCACATTTCTAACAACATGGGACCACCGGCTTTACTTCCCCTCCGAAGGAAGGCATACTGAAGGATTTTTAACGCTCTTAAAAAATCCGACGACTTCGGCCGGGTTGAACCCGCTATCTTGGGCACAGCAGTCCAGCATGCTACCAACTACGCCACCGAAGCCGCCAGTACCGTGATGAACAGAGTGTGTTCTGCCATTCCAAGAAAAAATCTTGACTTGTCATTGCAGTTTCATGTCACTAAAATCCAAGACTAGTTGGAGTGGTTTACGGCTTTAACCATAGGAACAGCCATTTTCTTGCTACCCAAAGTGGGCGTGCCGTTTGGCTTCAGCAGCTTGCGGCTAGGCAGCGCAGCGAAGGCATCTCCTTCCGTTCTTTCCTCCATGACGGGGTGTCAACCAGATAGGACACCATCGGTGTAGTAGGGTGGCCAGCCGTTTGGAGCACTGTATGTCGTGTTGCCAACATATGTATGATACAACGTTGTAATTAAATTGCAAACATATCCCTATATTTAGTCAATACATATAATTGCTAATTGACATTGCCTTGCAATTATCTTGCTCACAGACAATAATTACGGCACTTACAGTATCATCATTAAATACATATTAATTCTACTGGGTTGGCGGCATTGAAATGATGGTCGCTCTGTTTATGTGTTGAATCCATTGAACTCTAGGTTGACAGTCGCTCGTCCGCTTTGATCACAGCAACATATCCGTCACTTTAGTCTGGCGTTTACGTGTGCGGTGATCAGTGTGGTGTGCGATTTGCTTTCCATATTAGTGTGTTTTTCGTCTTTATTTCTTTGTGCTTGGTTGCGATTTGTATAAGTTCTATACATTCGGATATTCTTCGCCGCAATGTCGGCGAAGAGTGGGGGAGGTCAAATAGGCCGCCCACCGGATATTTCGTCTGCAGTTATTATTGATGGTTATGTCAGTGTTGATGCAATGAATATTGTGGATGATCATGAGAACACTACAACATCGGAAGTTCGGGCTAATCCTGTGGTCCAAACCCCTGTACAACCTCGTAACTTACCCCTCCCAGTGACTATGGCTGTTCACCAAATCATACGGGACCGTATATAGTCTTTGTCCAAGGTATTGAGCCTCAAGCGATTGGACACCTGCATCCAATGGCTTTCGGACGTTTGTTTAACGAGCGTAAAACTTCAGGAATTCAAGAAATCCAACGGAGAGCGCGCAATTGGTTTCAAATTCAATTTAAGACACTTCGCGATGCCAATTTCTTTTTGGAACATCCAGTATTAAAGGATAGAAACCTAATGGCCTTTATTACATCGTCAAGCATACAACGTGTGGGACTTATTCGGGGGGTAGATAGCTCCTTTACGCAGGAGGAACTAATGCGTTTCATTGACTCTCCCGTAACTATCGTTCGTTTACAATGCTTTTTTCGTATCAAAACTTTAGATGGAAAATCGGAAAAATTAGCAACGGGCACCGTTAAAAAAAACGAAACTCAAAACTAGCCGACTCATGTCAGCATATTCAATGTGCTTTTGGAAGTAAGTTTGTATATTTTTTCACCCCTTCGGTGTCAGAAGTGCCAGAGGTACGGGCATGTGCAACTTCATTGCCGGGCCCAGGGCCCTAGATGTGGAAAATGTGCACAGGATCATCTAACGATTGACTGTAAAGAAGTGCTATTCAAGTGCGTCAATTGTCAAGGAAATCATATGGCGGGGGCGCTGCGTTGTGAGGTACATCAGCAGCAAGTGGAGATAAAGAGGCAGATGTGTACTGAGAACAAATCATACAATGCAATTGTGAAGCGCCAGACAAGTACCCCTTTTCACCCTTTAGCACTCCCCCAACAATTCCCCCCTTTGGCAGCTCCTTTCAGAGGGCAAAGATCTGATCCTCCGCGCAAACGTAAATTTACTGAGTTTGTGTATCCGGCTCCGAAAGTTATTACACCCTTGGGATATGATAGGTCGGCTTATATGCAACTGATAAAAAACCCAACCGTGGAACGGATATCACCCCTTGAGCAGCCCAGAGAACTAGGAACATCCGGTGTCCGGCGCCTGGAGCCCGAGTCGGGGCCCGCTAAGTCTGCTCCTACTCAAATAATCCTCATCGAATTTACAGCACTCATGGATCTTTCAGGCCACAATTCACAGTGGGAGCACTGTGTCAAAAATTTATTAGATAAAATACTTCCATTACTGCCACCTCTCGAAAAAAAAAACTGCCAATGAGCACTGGTGAAGTTCGTCAAGAGTTTTTGGGTAATATCCGTTTCGTCTCTTTCTTCATCTCATGTCGTTCATAGGTGAAGGATGTGGCTGCTCCAATGGAACTGTCGGTGTGTGGTGAATAAGAGACATGCATTACTTAATTTAATATCAACATATCACCCCGAGATCGTATTTATCCAAGAAACTTGGCTATATCCCCATTATCGTTTTCAAATTCCTAATTATACGGTCTTTCGTGAAGATGGTCTGGAATACGGAGGCTTAATAACTCTCTGTAAAACCGATTTACAAATAACTCCGGTGTCTTGTGTATTTCCTGGAATACACGTCTTGTCAGAGTTAGGTCTTGCTGGTCTTTGCCTTTTTCATTAGCCTCATTTATTTGATTTTCTTTCTTATAGACACCATCAGCGACCCTCTGTATTCGATCTCTCTCAATCCAAGTGCCTAAGTTGTTTTTTAAGTTTGTTCTAGATGTGTATCTTCTATGGAATCTACCTAGCGGCATCTTGCGGCTACCCACTCAAGTTCTTGAAACTCCTCGAGTCAAGAGGACTTACACACCGATCCACCAGGCGTCGTCTTCGTCGTCAGCTAACAGCTCCTTGAAGACACTGCTCCATGAAGAACAACATTTTTTGTATAAGGGTTTTTATTTTTCGATATTCCCCATTCTGTCATTAGCTCTTTTATTTCCCTTCCCTCTCCCCCTTGCCCACCTAGCTCTGTCGTGTGCGTTTTTGCTCGCTCTCACTTCTAGTCTAGTCGTCAAGTAAACAGTTTGGTGCTCCCTCTTGGAGGCCAGCCTCCTGTCTCCATGAGGCAATTTAAAAATCGACGCCATGTCTGATTTTTAATTTAACGGTTACCAGGAACCATCGCCTGCTCAACATGCAAAGTTAAGTACAGTGAGTTTAAACATTTTAATGAGTCTGTAATCTAAACTGCAAAGCTTCAATGGATTTATTCTGATGTTCTAATATTGAGCAATAACGGCCACCGCGGGATATTCTGACATGCTTAAAATAACGAAAGCTTACTTTCGAACATGAAATTTAGTACTTCTTGTACGATATAAAAGAGATTCTTTCTCTCACCGTGGGATTTTTGTCAAAACTCATTAATAACTTTCTAAAACTTAACTTGCTTTCGAGGGATTTCTACCGCTCCATCTATCATTACAGTTCTGGAATTTTTCATAAAACTTCAAACCGTGAAGCACTACGCTCAATACAGTCAAATTGCTGAAACCTAAAGTTAGCTGGAACTATCCATTGCAACTTAAAACTTGCTCAACGCACAAACCATGACTAAATTCAACCAAGTATCTCCATAAATTGCAATAACTTTTCTCTTGTTCTCTGAACTTTCAGTGCTACAATAGTGACAATCTTAACACCTATCAACAAACTTTAGTGCAAAACAGTGTCCGTTCAACTACCTACCGCGCCGCGTTTGATTGAGAGCGATAAAACTGGTCAGAACTTTGAATTCCTATCTCCTTTTCCTCAAATACCTTTTACTAACAAATTTAAGTTAAGTTAAATATCTAGTTACAACTCTACGAGGCCTCGCTTAAAATTAAGCGCCCTCCCAATTTTTGCTCAATTTACAATTAATTCTCTCTGCTTCAATATATGTGGCTGGCCCACATTTTAATATGCATTGTTTCTCCCGTCCAAAACTAGGGAGTTCTACCTTCTTCCAATTATAAAATAGTTATCTAATTTGTGTAATCCAGGCTTCACAAAGTGCGACCTGCTCCATTAGAATTTGTAATTCTTTAAATTCCGCTTAAATATTACTAGTTATAGAAACTACTTATTAATCATTCTTTTCTTATCCTGCTAGCTCAGGAATTGTTAACTTTCTAATTATTAAACTTTTGTACCAGATTCTTTTGCTCCAGGCTTCGTTAATTCGACCTGACCCTTTTGAATATAACATTTGTTAACTTCTGCTTAAATAATAGCGGTAACCTCCGCTTGTAATTTTCCTTTTTCCTCCTGTTACGATCAGGAATTTAATATATTTGTTTATAGCCTTTTCGATCAAAAAATGGCATTTTCTAAATAATTGGTATCCTAAAGACCAATACAAAGAAATATTAATCTAAAGTTTAATACATATACTAGTCTCTTTATATGCTTTAATTTTTCAATTGTAAGGACATCCTTTTAAAACCCTTGTGTGATATAAGTGCTTGTAATAGGTTCGAAACCTGTACATTATTTAACATTGTTTACGCATTGTAAACCTCTCATTATTCGGTCTAAGACCTTGAAATCTTATAAATAGCTAAATTGTTATTCTCAACTCCAAATAAGATCACAGATCTAAGTACTGATAATCATTTAAAATTCTATCAATTGTTAAATAAATTCTTTATTGGTTTTCGCTTTATCTCTCTTGCTATAATCACGGTTAGGAAGGACCTTCTCTTCCCTAATTCTCTTCCCAAGATTATTGCTTATTTCAAAATACACACATCAAAAAAAGTTTTGCATCACCTCGGTTCCAAGAGTTCCGGAACCTTTAAATACAAAGGGAATAGAGATCAACACAAACAACATTTCAGCTCGTTTTATTGCTCATGAGACCCACACATTGCATGTTGTACCATCATACAGCTAGACTTTCAGCATTTGTGGTCCAGATTGCAGTACACACCACTACCTCTAATACCCAGTAGCACGTCCTCTTGCATTGATGCATGCCTGTATTCGTCGTGGCATACTATCCACAAGTTCATCAAGACACTGTTGGTCCAAATTGTCCCACTCCTCAACGACAATTCGGCGTAAATCTCTCAGAGTGGTTGGTGGGTCAAGACGTCCATAAACAGCCCTTTTCAACATATCTCAGGATTGTTCGATAGGGTTCATGTCTGGCGAACATGCTGGCCACTGTAGTCGAGCGATGTCGTTATCTTGAAGGAACGCATTCACAAGATGTGCACGATGAGGTCGAGAATTGTCGTCCATGAAGACAAATGCCTCTCCAATATTCTGCCGATATGGTTGCACTATGGGTCGGAGGATGTCATTCAGGTATCGTAAAGCCGTTTCGGAGCCTTCCATGACCACCAGTGGCGTACGTCGGCCCCACATAATGCCACTCCAAAACATCAGGGAACCACCACCTTGCTGCACTCGCTGGACAGTGTGTCTAAGACGTTCAGCCTGACCAGGGTGCCTCCAAACACGTCTCCGACGATTGTCTGGTTGAAGGCATATGCGACACTCATCGGTGAAGAGAACGTGATGCCAATTCCGTGGGGTCCATTCAGCATGTTGTTGGGCCCATCTGTACCGCGCTGCATGGTGTCGGGGTTGCAAAGCTGGACCTCGCCATGGACGTCGGGAGTGAAGTTGCGCATCATGCAGCCTATTGCGCACAGTTTGAGTTGAAACACGACGTCCTGTGGCTGAACGAAACGCATTATTCAACATGGTGGCATTGCTGTCAGGGTTCCTCCGAGCGGCAATCCGTAAGTAGCGGTCATCCACTACAGTAGTAGCCCTTGGGCGGCCTGAGCGAGGCCTGTCATCGACAGTTCCTGTATCTCTGTACCTCCTCCATGTCCGAACAACATCGCTTTGGTTCACTCTGAGACGCCTGGAAACTTCCCTTGTTGAGAGCCCTTCTTGACACAAAGTAACAATGCGGACGCGATCGAACTGCGGTATTGACCTTCTAGGCATGGTAGAACTACAGACAACATGAGCAGCGTACCTTCGTCCTGGTGGAATGACTGGAACTGATCGGCTGTCGTACCCCCTCCGTCTAATAGGCCCTGCTCATGCATGGTTGTTTACATCTTTGAGCAGTTTTAGTGACATCTATGAACAGTCAAAGGGACTGTATCTTGGATACAATATACACAGTCAACGTCTATATGCCGGAGATCTGGGAACCGAGGTGATGCAAAACTTTTTTTGATGTGTGTAGAAAAGGCCATCACTGAATCAATAAAAAGTTTTCCACTTGTTGCGTTTAAAATGAAACTTCCAATAACAACATTTATAATGTTTCTTTTAGCTATGTTGGCTAATTCTAGTAAACCATTGAGGCAAGTATAGCTTGCTCCGCCAGCTTCCTACTTGTAGAGATTTTCTCTCTGACTTGTGGTCTACTTTCAAAATTTTGGTTTTGTTTAAGTTACGCCTGAGGTTTTTCTCTGTTCTAAACATTTAGTCAGCTCCCTGCTGGGTACGAGTTTAGCCTGCTTTGGATGCAACAATTGGTACTTTCTTGAAGTTTCTATTAATAATAATAATACGATTTCTAAATGCAATAAAGTTGCTTTATCGCTTCCCACTCTGGGGGCCATCTGCCGTTCTGTCAGAGGTCCAAGTGTCTAGAAACAAAATTATCACGACAAATTCAAAGTTTTCGAGCATTTCGAAAGGCTTTCTAAAATCTTACTCTCTTGAAGTAAAATTGTCTAGGTTCTTTCCTTTTGGCATACCTGGCCTTGCTAGAGTATCACCCTTCCCCATAATACCGGCATATCTGCTCGGGAGGGAAAGAGCACTTAGCGATTGCTCGCAGGCGACCCCAGCTCTCGCTGCACTCCCCGTTAGCCGTAGACAGGTCTCCACACATTTTGGGTACTTCACTAGCTTTGTGAAGTGGAATCGTTTGCTCAATTCGAATTTTTCTTCTGTTTTGTGTTGGATTATCTTCATTTATACCGATACTTGTTTCCACTCCTAAATCCACCTCCTTTTCTCTCTCATCATCTTCCCTTAGGTAGGCTTAGTACTCAGTAATAACCTACCAAAAGTTGGTGCTGAAACCCGGGAAAATCCAAGTTGTCAATATCTTGCAAATTACTAATATCTATATTGATTTTTTCAGCTATAGCTTTAATGTGCAAAGCTGGTTGAGGATAAAGAAGCCGCTCCTGTCTCCTTCAGTGTCTATCATTTCCAACCTGCTCGCTGCTGCCAACCTGACAGCATTCCCACCTACTCCACATTATCGTAAGTTGCACTTGTTGTCAATTTCAATCATGGTACCCCCAACTCAGGCAACTGAAAAAATGAGACACTCATTTCGAGACGTTCCTCTTATAAGGGGCAACTTACCAGGTTCAGAAACTTTCTCAAAGACTTAACTCCCGCTGATTGTAATTTAGATGTCCTATCTCAACGTTTAAAACTGTACGAACATTCATATGACTATTATGATCAAAATCAAACAGACATCGAATCCGTCTGCCCCGAACTTCAATCTCATAGGGACGAAGTCGACCCCTTGTACTTCGAAGGAATCGCTAAGGCCCACCAACTAATTAGCAGTTTCACAGAACCGGACACTAAGGTCATCAATCCGGCTCAGTTCGCATCTGCTTCGGTCCATGAGGACATTCACAAAATGAAGCAGCTACTTCCGAAAATAAGCTTACCTCATTTTTCAGGTCAGGAATGTGAATGGAACTCTTTCTATGAGTTGTTTTGTTCTCTCATACACGACAACACAGCTATTCTCGATATCTACAAGTTCTAATACCTGCGCTTGTCCTTGCATGGCCAGGCCTTGGCCTTGGTAGAATCACTTCCTTTAAGAGCAGACAACTAAAATATCGCCTTTAATCTACTTAACGAGCGATATGGTAATGCGCGCCTGTGTGTTGCGCGTCATATGAGAGCTTTGTTCAACCTGCCGGCTGTAGGCCCCAATGACGTCACCTCGTTAAGAGACCTTGTTGACATTATGCAAGTGCATGTCAGAGCTCTATACCAACCTGATCAAACTTGGGACACGTTCTTAATCTTTCTCGCTACGTCTAAATTCTACTTCGCTACTTTAAAGGCATGGGAAATTGAGCTCGCTCATGAAGATGAACATTCTTTCGAACACCTTATCAGTTTTATAAATAGCCGATGTCAATTCCTCGCCGCGCTCTCCTTCCAGTGCGAATGGGTTGAAACTAGTCCGCTACGTCACAACACCTCTGTTACCAAACTTGTCTCGTCAAATGGACATAAGCTCCTATTTGTCGAGAACAGACATACTCGTTCTACCGCCTTCAATCGTCAAGAAGAACGTAACAAAACAATCAATAAGTTCTCAAAATGCATACTATGCAAAGATTCGCACGCTCTATACTCGTGCAAATCTTTCAAAGAGCTATCAGTGTATGACAGAAGGAAATTGGTGTCTCAAAACAAGTACTGCTTTAATTGTCTTTCATCTAAACATTCCGCTTCTAATTGCAAGTCCACTAGACTCTGTTTTCATTGTGAAAGAGCGCATCACACTCTCTTGCATTGTCATGATCAAACGAGGTCATCAGTGCCTGCATCTTCTAACTCTACGCCGAGCAACTCAGAACAAACAAGTGCGTCCTCCTGCATTTCTAATGCTAAGACCCCTCGCAGTGCGCAATTCTTGTTGTCCACTCTCCAATTTGAAATCCAAGATAAATCTGGTAACTGGGTCCACGCCCGAGGTCTCCTCGACTCTGCTTCAACTAGCAATTTCGTTTCTAACTCTTTAATCAAAAAAACTGGGTCTTCCACTAACATCCACTTCCATCAATGTATCCGGCATCAACAATTTAAAAACACAAGCTTTGCAGTCCTCAAAATTAAAACTTAGAGATATTTGCCAAAGAAACACTAACCTTCAACTAAACTGTCCCATTCTTAACAGCATTGGTGAAAGTACCCCTAGTCACTCTGTTGACACTACCCACTTGAATATTCCCGCTAGTAAGGCTTGCCAATCCTCTGTTAAATGTACAAGGCCCCATTGATATCATATTGAATGCTAATGTTTTTTGGCAAAGTTTGCGTCCTCAAAAGCGCTTCCTAGCTCGCAGCGTTTGTGCGCGCGGTACTAAATTCGGTTGGGTTATAACTGGTCAAATCCAACGATCCAGTCATCAAATTAAGTCGCAATGTCACTAAATAGCAGGGAAAAGCAGCAGAAAATGGGTCCGTATGATTAACCACTAATCTCTTGGACTTCGTTTGTCGCAATTGGCAATTACTCTCCTGAGATCCAGTCTATGACGAGGTAAGAAGTCTTATGTTATCGTAATGTTTGTGCTATGGAGCCAGGCAGTTAAGAATGCAGTGGGTAGTGGAACTACTGTGAGTTCTTGTTAAGGAAATCTTTTTGTAATAGGCCTAATGTAGTTGTTGTTGTTGTCTGAGTCTTCAGTCTTTTAACTGGTTTGATGCAGCGATCCATGCCTCCCTGTCCTGAGATAATCGTTTCATCTCTACATAGCTACCAAACCCCACATCCGAGGCAATCTGTTTAGCATACTCTAACTTTGGTCTACACCTACAGTTCTTGTCCTCGACCCTTCCTTCCATAACTAAGCTTGTTATTCCTGGGTGTCTTAGTATGTGTCCTACTAACCTATCTCTTCTCTTCATTAGCAGTCGCCAGAAACATCTCTCCTCTCCCACTCGTCTTAATACCTCTCCGTTTGTAACCATATCTACCAATCTGATCTTCATCATTCTCCTGTAACACCACATTTCAAGCGCTTCAATTCTCCTCTTTTCTGCTGCACCAATAGTCCAAGTTTCACTTCCATAAAGTGCGACGCTCCAGGCAAAGGTTTTCAAAAATGTCTTCCTAATACCTAAATCTATATTCGGTGTCAACAGATTCCTTTTCTGTAGAAATGCTTTCCTTGCCTGGGCCAACCTACTAATTATATCCTCTTTGCTTCGTCCATCACTGGTTATTGTGCTTCCTAATTAACAGAAGTCTCCTATTTCCTTTAGTTTTTCCCCTGCCAATTTGATGTCCATAGAGGTTTCTGATTTATTGCTGCTGCATTCCAATATTTTTGTTTTATATTTATTAATTTTCATCCTGAATTCTTTCCTCAAGACGGAGTCCATACCATTCAAAAACTCATTCAAATCCCCAGGCGTGTCGGCCAAGATGATGATGTCATCAGCAAATCTCAGAGTTGAAATTATTTCTCCTTGAATCTTCATTCCTACTTTAAATTTCTCTTTAATGTCCTTCATTGCTTGTTCAATGTAAAGATTGAAAAGTATGGTTGATAAGTTGCAGCCTTGCCTCACACCTTTCTGAATACCAGCTTCTCTCTCATGTCCATCAGCTCGAATGACTGCTGTCTGGTTTCTGTATAGATTGTAGATCACCCTCCTATCCCTATACTTTATTCCAATCATTTTCAAAATGTCAAACAATTTAGTACAACCAACGTTATCAAAGCCTTTTCTAAGTCTACAAATGCCATGATCGTTCTCTTATCTTTTCTTATTCTACCTTCCAAAATCAGCCTAAGACTTAGTACAGCGTCCCTTGTTCCTACATTTCTCCTGAAACCGAACTGGTCTTCACCCAATTCCGCTTCTATCTGGCTTTCCATCCTCTTGTAAATTATTCTAGACAGGATCATTGAAGCATGAGTAATCAAGCTGATTGTACGGTAATCCTCACATCTGTCAGCTCCTACTTTCTTCGGTATAGGGATGATAACATTATTCTTGATATCAGAGGGTACCTCACCTGTCTCATAAATCCTACACATCAAGTGAAATAACCTGATCAGACCTTCATCTCCTATGCAGCGTAGCAACTCAATCGGTATATCATCTATACCTAGCGCTTTGTTCCTGCTTAAGTCTTCCAATGCTCTGTCAAATTCAGATCTCAATATTAAATCTCCTTTTGCATCCTCATCAATTTCCTCCTCCCTTTCCATTGCGTGATTCTCAATCTCCTTTCCCTTATACAAACACTCTATGTAAGCTTTCCATCTCTCAACCTTTTCTTCCCTATCTGTTAGAGAATTTCCATTTGTGTCCTTAATATTACAGCACCTAGTCTTCTTTTCCCCAAATGTATTCTTAATCCTTCGATAAGCTGTGTCTACTTTTCCTAATTTCAGACAATTTTCTATACCTGTACATTTCTCTTTCAATCATTCTTCTTTCGCTATCTTGCACTTCTTGTTAACCTCATTTCTCAGACAACTGTATTCTGCTTTCCCCTTTTCATGTCTTACATTCTTGTGTTTCCGCCTTTCATCCATCAATTCTAGTATATCCTGAGTGATCCACGGTTTTCTACCTATTCGTTCTTTCCTACCAATGTTTTCTTCTGCGGATTTTGTTATTTCATTCTTCAAAAGTGTCCATTCGTCTGCAATTGAAGTTTGTTTAGGTTTTTTCATTAGTCCTTCCTTTATACTCCTCTTGATTCTTTCGTTTACATCCTTCTCTTTCAGTCTGTCTATTGCCCACTTTTTTGGCTTTTGACTTTTCTTCAGTTCCTTCAACTTTAATCTGCATTTCATGACAAGCAGATTGTGGTCAGAGTTTATGTCAGCACCGGGGTATGTTTCACAATCCAAAATCTGGTTTCGAAACCTCTGCTTGACTTTAATGAAGTCGATTTGGTAACGCCCTGTATCTCCTGGCCTCATCCATGTGTATATTCTTCTATTGTGGTTATTGAATAAGGTGTTAGCTATGACCAACTCATGCTCCGTGCAGAATTCCATCAGCCTGCTTCCTCGATGATTCCTTTCACCTATTCCGAAATCTCCTACTATCTTCCCTTCTCTTCCTTTTCCTACCACAGCAATCCAATCTCCCATTACTATAACATTTTCATCACCCTTGACATACCTCAGAATTTCATCTATTTCTTCGTAGACCTTTTCAACATCTTCATCATCAGCTTGACTGGTAGGCATATAGACTTGTACCACTGTGGTGCACGTAGGTTTAGTATTGAATTTTGCTACAATAATCCGTTCACTATATTGCTCATAATATTCCACCCGCCGTCCAAGTTTCCTACTCAATATGAGACCAACCCCTACTTGGCCATTGTTTGATTTAGTGCTAATGACCCTATAGTCTCCTGACCAAAAGTCCTGTTCTTCCTGCCATCGCACTTCACTAATCCCAACCAAATCCAACCTCAACCTATCCATTTCCCTTTCCAAGTTTTCTAACCTTCCACTTCCTAGCAGACTTCTAACATTCCTCGCTCCGATCCATAGAATATCAGATTTCCTCTTTGTCACTTCTGTGATGTTAACCCCCTCTCGAGTACCCACCCGGAGATCCGAACGGGGGACTAGTTTACATCCGGATTGGAATTTTACAAGGGAGGAGGCCATCATCACATGTAATTATGCATAGAGAGGTGCATATCCTCGGGAATAGCGTTACGGCTGTAGTTTCCCGTTGCTTTCAGCCGTGCAGCAGATCGCAGTGTAGCCATTAGTTGGCTTATATTATCAATGTCTTAGCCGTCTATAAGCCTAATGTAGGCCTACGATAGTGTACAAGATGGATAAGATTGGTTTCCAGTAGCCATTGCAACAACTTGATTACAGCTTGCAGAGATATGTACATTACCAAGAGCCTATTGTATATATATTAGTTTTTCGAGGGAAACCGTGGGGAAATCTTCAAAATACAGATTGCAAGCTTCCGGACTTAAAACTGTGCAGGATTCTTACCTACTAAAATCCCACAAACCCTATACCTGGCTTAGAGCCACCCCGGAACTGCCTATTCAGGCTTACTTCAGGGTGGAGCCACTGTTACGACCAGAGGTCTCAGTCAATTTCATTTAACGTGATGATAATGAAATTACTCATCATCATCTTCACTGTCTTCAGCAACCAATATTCTCGGTTCCTCTTCTTTTTGTTTTGTTTTCGGCAGCTCAGAGACGTAGACAGCAATCTGTGCCCAACTTTCTCTGCTGCTGGGCATTTTATCCAACATATTGTCTGGTGTAATGACTCCAACTTTTGTCTCCAGAAGCCTTCGAAGATTTCTCCACCTCAAGCATGCAAAGAACGTGTACTGAACGTCAACCCATTGATCATCACAATAACGACACCATGAACTCGGTGAAATTCCCATTCGATGGAGGTATGCTTCATAATAACCATGGCCAGAGAGAAACATGGTAATGTAATAATTAAACTCACCATGTTTCCTCGACAACCATGGCTTCAGTTGCTTGATTAGCCTAGCGGTCCACCTGCCACGATGTTCACGTTCCCATTCTTCCTGCCATTCCAGAAGAGATCTGTCTCTTTCTTCCCTCTTCACGCGTATCTTAGAATGCTCTTCTTTGCGCAAGTATATACGGCGCCTTTCCTTGGCTAGGATGTAAATGGGTATCGCCCCAGCCATTACTAGCACTGCCGGAGGAGGAGTGTTCAGTTTACATTGCGGTAGATTAAAAATGTCATGATTCATGACAACGTGTCTAAGCTTTAAATTTTTCCCCTTCCTTGAATTTCAAATTATTGGTACCGTATTCAAAAAAAGGTCAGTTCTTGCACATGTTAGTTATTGGTGATGTGGCAGGTGTTCAGTTGGTCGAATATGTAGTAATGCCATTACTTATGTAGGACTGTAATTACAGGTTATTAAAACTTAACCCACACCCCCATGGTCTAACAGGTCTAATGGCCTATATCATATAGCCTTAACAATGTGTAATTAAATTATATACATTAACTTAATGTGTTCTTGTCTTCTGGAACCAAGTCCAACATGAAAATCCTTTTGCTAAGTCATGGTGCTAAAATAGACCTACTCGTGTAATGTTCTGAGACTCAAATACCAGTAAAATGTACCTGTTCTCTTCTAATAAACAATAACACACAAATGTGTAGATGTGTTTCCTTGGCATTCATGCGCTACTTGCTATTGCCTGTATCATATTCATGCTATGGGCACTTTTTATTTATTTTTGTACATACACAGGAAAATTAGCTGTACGGTATAAGTTATGGTAGGAATGCAGTGATGGGCCTAGGTGTTCAGTTGGTCGAATAGGTAGTAGTTTGTTTTAAAGAACTCTTCACTTTGTAATGTGTATTGCCTTTCTAATTCACTTCTTCCATCCCAGAAATAGGGTTAAGTCTTGTATTCTGTAAGTTACTTGTAGTTATTTCATTTATAGGTAATGTTTGAGACTCCCAATTCAGAATAGGTCACTTTAATAATGATCCACTTCTCTCTGCTTTGAAACTAGTGGTGTAGCCTACCAATAAAATCATGGCACCAAAGGCCCGAGAACCCCACCCTTATTTGCCAACTTTTTATACTCTTGGTAATAAGTGTTAGGTTCTGTCGATGATTTTCTGTAACAGCGAGATAGATACAAAACAAATATAATTGTTTTATTGTATGCCAATGTAATGGTTGATAATACCTATAGGTATTATTTTATTCCCAGACGTTACTTACAATAGTTTTCAACATGTATGATGCCAATGTCTAAGCTTACATGGAGGCATTTTTTCATCAATTGATTCTGTAATAAGACCACCTTGTGGTGTGGTGGCTGCCACTCCTGAGGTCCTGGACTAGTTTCCAAGCTCGATCAAGTAATTTAATTCTGATCTGAGGGTTGGAACGGCGCGCACTCAGCTTTCTGATGCAGAACTGAGAAGAGGTAGGTTAGATTCTCACCTCGGCCATCCAAGAAGTGGTTTTCCAAGGTTTCCCACTTCCACTCCAGGCTAACGCTGGGATGGTTCCCAACTTAAGGCTACGGCTGCCTCCTTTCCAGTCCTCACCTGAATTACAGAAAGTATACACTCGACTACAGATACAACAATAACACAGATTATCATACAAATCCTACACACTTCCAAATACATGGGGCTAAATGAATATGTTATCAAAAGCCCTAAATGAATTAATATCAAAAACACAATGATTCTGTAATAAGAGATTATTTTAAAATGTGGTTGTACTGTAGTAGGTGCAAACATACACATATCAGCAAATTCAAGTTCTCCATTTCAAACATTACACATTTATTAAGTTAACTGTTTCAACATACAAACTTGCATGTGTTGTAGGAATTTTTCGGTTCATCAGTGTCAGCCATGGCATCAAGGAGTAAATAGGTCCATTATCATGTGCTGTAGCCTACTATTATACCTTGGCAAGAAAGAAGAAAGGAATATGCCTCAACACATACTTTTATGAGGACCAGATTTGATTACTGTATTTTTGCTAAGTTTGATCTTGGCTCTCGCTGTTATTTTTTCTTCGTTGACAACTTTTTAAATAAAACATTATGATTTCTAGCCATATTGAGTGTTTTTCTTGTTTTTCATTGAAAGTCCAATTTTTCCTTTCCCCTTCACAGCATGTCATAGAATTTACTGTATTAGTGTGCGATGATATTTTTGATGTAATTACTGTATTCCACCCTTCAAAATTGGTGAACTGGATATATTTTAAAGGGAATATGAAATGAACTACTGTACAGAAATTTTGTGGTATCCAATATTTTTCTGAAATTTCAATCCCGTATGGCACTAATTACACAAACAATTTTAGTCTGATGGGATCTGGTTACACCGCCTGTTACCTTAGCATTCTCTCTTATAATTTTACTGTTATTGCTAACAGCATCAAGCTTTTTAAGATATGGATATTCTCCCTTCCCAGTACTTTTCCTTTGTAGTTCATTCTAACAACTAATTGGTTATAGGCCTAATTGGGCCTACTGTGGTTTATTGGAAGGGACCCTTTTTTCTTAGCTGAATAATAATATGCTGCAGGCCTTGTAATAGCCTAATTCTTGTCACCAATGCAATATGCTCCAATTGCAATTGAAATAAATTTAAACATGTATATTATTGATGAGGTTATGTCCTAAATGCTGTGATTGTTCATTTCAAAGTTCTGGAATTCACAATTTCCCACTTTGGTATTAGTCTTATTAATTTTTCTGTTATTGGTATTTTGAATATGATTTATTTCTTGTAGATCATATTATTATCTCCACATCTTAAAACGTGCTATAAGTATTGAGAAGATTGTGTTTTTCGGAACATTGAAGTGGACAGAGCATTTAGGACGAGAATTTAGCGGAATGAGGGGTAGGGGTGGGGCAGGCTACACGTACGGTCGTGTTACACGTCTACTAGACGGCGGTCATACACCAGACAGCGCTGTAGTCTTAGGTGCCAAGAATTAGCATGGCTGTCGGCCATCTGTACTAAGGCAATCTGATCATAACACTAAGTGACTGGGTGAAGAGAACTCCCAGGTCCAAAAATAAAAATATAAATATAAACATGGCGTCTACCTCATCTTCCCTTACGAAACTGGATATTTTAGAATAGGTAGTGGACGGTGACAATGACAATGATGAACCAACAACTGACTTGGAAATATATTTCATAGAACTTAATTATATTTTATTTTGCAGTGTTCACTTCCTACTGCTGTTCGTAGTGCAGAAATTAACTGGGAGTGGAGCAGGAAGCATACACTAAGGGTAATGGAGTACAAAAAGTTAATACTGTTATGTTTTATTATTTAATGCAACATGTTTTCAACCCTCAATGGGTTGCTTTGCTCTAACTTACAATACATAGGGTATATCAAATTATAGTTAAACTATAAGAATAACTATTTGAATTACAATTCTATTAAAAGAGTATCCACTATATTACAATGAAGTGCTAACAGTAATGATTCAGTTAACAATTACAAGACAGCAGGTGAGAAAAACTAGTTGCGGAAATATGGAAGAATGCAAATGGACAAACCGTTCGGACTTTAAATAAACACCTCATAGACATTTGGAACCATCACCCGTTACATAGATAGATCAGATCCAAACACTTATTGGGGGATATCACGTACAAGATTTTCTTTGTATATACAAGAATCAGGAACAGCTTGACTGCAAACTTGGAGAATATCAAGGAGGATATCGTTCAGTGAGAAGTTTTCCAAATCAAATGATCAGTTTAAAGTGGATTATGAAATACCATAGAGTAAGAAATAAAAATTTAGTCATCACTTTTGTTGATTTTAAAAAGGCGTATGATAGTATCCATAGTGAGTCATTGTTGAATATCCTTAAGAAATTTGGTTTACGTCAAAACCTTATTGTCCGTATTGGAATCACCCTTAAGAGTACTAAATCTAAAGTTAGATTCAGAAACATATTCCCTGAACCATTTGAAATTAAAACTGGACTCTCTCCATTTTTGTTTAATTGTGTGTTGGAAAAAATCATGTGAGAATGGACTAAGATATGTCAACCACACATCAAGATTGGCAAAGATATAAAACTAAATTGCTTAGCATTCACAGATGATCTGCAAGCACTGCTTGAAATGATGTAAAAGACGCTAAATTTCAACTACTGTAGAAGAACTTCAAAACATAGCAAAAAAAGTTGGATTACAAATTTCATATGAGAAAACAGAAATAATGCCAACCTTCAAAGTTACAGCAGCAGCTATTCCATTAAACATTAACAATAACAAACAAATTAAAATAAATTTATATATCTTGGTGTAATTCTCATTTGGAACTTCAACGAAGAATGGTCAATAGAAAGTAGAACATTTAAATTTTTTAAAAGCACAACGAATTACTTGTTGAACATGCAAGAAAAACATTATTCATAAATAGGGGTAACATAATATGAGTGTTTGATTAACAAATAATATTACATCATTCAAAGTAATAATAAAATATAATTATTTTACGAAGAAAGACATGAATAATACAAACAATAAACCAAATTACAGATAACCATTGATAATTATAGTCATAAGAAGCAGTGAACAAGGAATGGAAGATGGGGAACATTTAATTTTGAAACTATGGTATTTAATAAGATACTAATACTTGTTTTGTTGATAGAACATTTCAAATCATTAGAGTGCTTAATAGGCCTATATTCAGCAATCACACCAGTTAACATCATTAGATTTTATTTTGTAAGAACACAATTAATGATTGATATTTTCCTTTCACAAGTTCTTGAATGTTAGGTTCCAATTTTGATAGTGCGTACCTCAGATCACTTTCAACATCAAGCCATGCTCGGTGTTTTGATTTGATTCAAGATAGCATAAACACCCAGACTCACATAGACACTGCAAAATTCCTCAACAGTTAGGTTTATAAACTCCACTCCTGCTTCTGAAACACATTTTAGGTTGATTGTCTGCTCCTGAAGGGAATCAGTTCTAATTTGAGCGGATCTTGTGTCAACTGAAATTAATTGCACATGACTCATAATGAATCAGTATTTTATTCCGTATCGACTCACAATATCATAAGTTAGTAAATGATCAACAATTAGACGCCAAGAAGAGATAACTAGTACTGTATTGCAGAAAAAGACACTGTGTCTAGTCACCAGAGCTTCAAGTACTGTAAGCCTCTGCTTATTGAGATATCAATAATGGCAGTAATACATTTCCATATCTACACCACTCTATTAAGAATGGGAGAGATCACAGTCCGAAGTGACATACAGTGACATATACTGCCATAACACTCAATCACAGAATCAACTGTACATGCCATACAAAGTACAAACTGTTAGACCAATTACCTTCAGACTGTCTTACAATTCCACACTCTACATTCAAAGTAAAACTAAAGAAATTGCTGATTAAGCATCCTTTTTATTCTGTGAAAGATTTGTGGCAATTGGAGAAACTGCTTTTAGCATAGCAAATTCTGTATTGCCGTAATTCTGCTTGTATTTTATTATCAAGTATTGTATTATATTCATGATCTTTATTTATCTGTTCATGTATGAACATAGATGTAACCCGTTCTTATTCAGCCCAAAATAATGTGGTCACTGTCGTATCTCTACTCAGTATAAACCAAAGTCCCCGATTCTTGGATGTCACGGGTAATCTCGAGAACCAATGGATGGATTTTGATGCGTTTTTCACCATTCTGTAAAGGACATTTCGAGGAAGATTTCTGTCGAAAATTATTTATTTATGATCAAAGGAAGCCAAGCAGTAACGATTTCTGTGAAAAAGTCGAAGAAAAAGAAACCTGGTGTCCGTGCGCTTTTTAAGCTTACGCTGGGCAAACCGTAAAAATTATCAATAAATTATGGCAGTAAGAATTGTTCAGCATGAAACGTTCTACAAAAATGTTCCGGAGAGCATATCTCTATCTTCAATACATCGCCCACTAGAAGTGTTTTTACGTTTTCATTTCTTCAAACAATCGCCATTCAATTACTGAGGTGACGGTGTACGAGCTAGCTAGGGGCGAGCATATCACCCCAGTTACAGCCTAGCTACCGGGCGAGCCTATTACCCCAGATACAGCCAGCAGCAAACTGTCGAGTTGTGTTGAGTTATGACTTCAGAGAAGAGTGGTTGTGTTTGGAGTGTCCCTGGAAGTGAAACTCTGCTTTTCTTCATTTCGCCTGTGAACTTTTCGTTCCACAAAATACACAGTCAAGTTAAGATTGGACGGAAGGGGGACTTGTGTTTCATGCATCTCACCAACACCCATGTCTCACACCCATGGGTGACAACAGGTCGGATGACTGTCTTATAGATAGTTTCCTTACAACTGCGTGATAACGTTCTTGATCGCAGCAGATGGGAGAGATTGAGCGCAGTCTCTCATTGATTTCCTCGAGACAGTCAGATCCCTCGGTGATAGTCGATCCAAGGTATTTGAAAGTACTGGTCTTAGCGAAAGTCTTATTATTATCATCAATAACAAGCTCCTGCGGTACCTCACCCTGCCTGACGGTGGTCATATACTTTGTATTGTCTAAAAGTACAAATGGATGAAATTATAGCTGCAATATAGTAGCCAATAACAAATAATAAGCATCTTCTTACTCATATCATACTAAGTTACATGATTCTTGTCAAGGAAACTCAGGCTGAAGATGGAAATGTATAATGTTCCGAAAAATGTAGCCTACTTTTAAGAAGTAATAAACACATGTATTGACAAGCTGGATAATTCTTGATCATTTACTAATTCAAGAAAAACTGATAATTTGAAGAAATCTCTGGAAATAGCATCAATCTCAGTTCTCAAGGATGACAATTATTCTTAAAAGAAGTTCTATAATTCACTTTTAAAATATAATGTACGTTTTTGTGTGTTATCAAGTAGAAGATGACAGATGTGAAGATTACCGTACAATCAGCTTCATTACTCATGCTTCAAAAATCCTGTCTGGAATAATTTACAAGAGGATGGAAAGCCAGATAGAAACGGAGTTGGGTGCAGACCAGTTTGGTTTCAAGAGAAATGTAGGAACAAGGGAAGCTGTACTAAGTCTTAGGTTGAGTTTGGAATGTAGAAAAAGGAAAGATAAGAGAACGTTCATGGCATTTGTAGACTTAGAAAAGGGCTCTTGATAATGTTGACTGGGCTACATTGTTCGACATTTTGAAAACGATTGTAATAAAGTGCAGGGAAAGGAGGGTGATCTACAATCTAAACAGAAACCAGACAACAGTCATTCGAGCTGAAGGACATGAGAGAGAAGCTGGTATTCAGAAAGGTGTAAGGCTAGGCTGCAACTTATGACCCATACTTTTCAATCTTTACATCAATTTAAAGTGGGAGTGAAGATTCAAGGGGAAATAATTTCAACTCTGAGATTTGCTGATGACATCGTCCTCTTGGCCTACACGCCAGAGGATTTGAATGAGTTTTTGAGTGGTATGAATTCCGTCTTGAGGAATGAATTCATGATGAAAATTAATAAATCTAAAACAAAATTATTGGAATGCAGCCAAAATAAATCAGAAACCTCTATGGACATCAAATTGGCAGGTGAAGTATTTGGGAAGTCTGATACAAGATAATGGAAGAAACTATAGAGAAATAAATGAGCCGGGGAGACAAGCAGAAGCTTCCAGGAGGAGTGTGAGAAGCATGATATGGATCAAGGATGTCCCTCAGAACAGCAAAAAGGTCATATATCGGACGTACTATGTCCCTATCCTGACGTATGCCTCGGAGACCTGGGTTATGAAAGGAAGGGAGAAGAGCGAAATACAGGCCAGTGAGATGAGGTTCTTGAGAAGCAGTATTGGATCTACAAAGATGGACAGAATAAGAAATGAGAGGACCAGAGAATTAAAGAAGGAGGAACCATTACAGGATGGTATAGAGAAATCTAGACTTAGATGGTATGGACATGTAAAACGAATGGAGGAGAAGAGGATACCCAGGAGGATACACGAGACGAAGTGGAAAGGAAAGAGACCGAGAGACAGGTGGCTGAAGGGGGTGGAAGAAAGCGTGAAGAAGAGAGGAGAAGACTGGAGAAGGGTGGAGGCTGAGGGATGGTGGGAAGACAGAAGACGTTGGAGAGGCTTGTGTTCCAAACAGACCCGGCCAGTGGCTGGAAACTGTGCAAGATGATGATGATGATGGTATGACACATACTAAGACACCCAGCAATAGCAAGCTTAGTTATGGAAGAAAGGGTCGAGGACAAGAACTGTAGATGCAGACCATGGTTAGAATATGTTAAACAGATTGCCTCGGATGTAGGGTGTGGTAGCTATGTAGAGATGAAATGATTAGCTCAGGACAGGGAGGTATGGAGGGCTGCATCAAACCAGTCAAAACGCTGAAGACTCAAACAACATCATGAAGCTCGTTAAGACGTGGAAAGGACGTGAAGTTGGAAGGCTATGTTGTCATAAGTATATTTTTTCCAGGAAACCTTTAATTTAGTTTAGAAAGCTTATGATGCAATGATTTTCTTCTATCTTTGACTTGCTCAACCTACAGAATTCGATTCTTTCCTTGCTGTCCCTAATTCTGAAGGTTGAGTGATTCTAAGAAGTCTGATAAATATAATGAAATTACTGTTTCCCGACCGACAGTAGTGGCTACGCTGGCTAAAGCGCAGTGTTAGGTCATGGGGCCAAGCTCTCTGCTGACTCGGTAGACGCGTGGGTTCGAGCCCCACCGTCGGCCGTCCTTGAAATGGTTTTCCGTGGTTTCCCATTTTCAACACCAGGAAAATGCTGGGACGGTACTTTCTGACAAGCCACGGCCACATCCTTCTCCAATTTCATTCACCTTAATCAATTCCATCTCTCATCCCGACGCGCAGGTCGCCCACGGGCGTCGAATAGAAAGACCTGCACTAGGTCTCTGAGGAGACCACACGAAAAAAAAACTGTTTCCCGAAGGATACAAAAAAATTATTTTTCCGAATGAGTGAGATAACATTATCAAATTTCAAAGAAATTGAAAGATTGATCCGGTTAGCTCAATTCAATTGCCAGTGTTTCGCCCTGGTTGTGTTATCATACTCATTCGGAAAAATAAATTTTCTGTATCCTTCGGGAAACGGTAATTTCATTATGGATAGCCAAGGTAAGGCAACATTTTGGAAAAGGGAGCTTGCCTCTTATAGAACATTGGCACTGCGGCATCATTTGAGCTTTGCAGTGGCCTTCACAGTATGTCATGAGTCTTTCATTTATTGCAGAGGGAGCGAGTCGATGTTCATGCACCAACTCAGTCTTCACTGCAAAACCTACACCATGAATGCGACGTTCCTCTACCTTTTTCCCTTTCAGAAGACGGTATACCCTGTTGCGGACTCGCTGATTTTACCTTCCCCCGCGATCTGGTTTCACTCAGGAAGCCAACATCGACATTGAGTCTATCCAGTTCATGGATGATGAGAGCAGTTCTTCTTTCTGGTCTTTTATTGTTGCCGTTAAGGTGAAGAAGGGTTCAGATGTTCCATACGCCAATAATTATCGATTTGGAGTTGCATTTCTTTCGACTGCTAAAAGGGGGACCCTCTAGGTGCGGTTTCCCAGACAGGATTGGAGAGTGGCTTCCGATGTTTAGCCCACATTTTCTATGGCCTTCCCCATTCGGAGTGGTTAGCGGTGCTCCTAAATAGGCCTGCCTAGTCATATATTCAGGACCGTATCGCTGAGTAGTCACAGGGTCTCAGAGAGGCGACCATCACACATCTGCCACCAACGTGCGGGTCCAGACTAGAATCTTCCAGTTCACCCAAACCTCCTTCCATTGCCGTTAGGCTAATAGGAATGGCAGAAAAAAGTGCCACAGGCGTGACTTTGTTTAAGGTGGATCTCTACTTGCCAGGGAGTGACCGACACACTATGAATCTGGAACCATTATCAGCGGCACATAAAGAATGAGACATCCAGCTTCCAGCACCAGAACTGCAATGGACTGCGGCTAACTCGAGAAAAGGTGAGTTGCGCCTTTACAGCCAGTCCATTTGGCACGGCCTCTTTCGCCTAGACGACTGTTGGGGACCTCAAATATTAATAGGCTCCTCCTCCGCCCGTGTTGGGTCTAATAATATATTAACCACATCTACATGTCCCTGAAGAGCTGCATAGTAAAGTGGAGTGTTACCTTCCTTGTTTGTAATAGCCACAACAGCTCCATGGTGTAATAATATATTAACCACATCTACATGTCCCCCAAGAGCTGCCAAGTGCAGTGGAGTGTTACCCTCCTTGTCTGTTAATCCCACATCAGCTCCATGGTCTATTAATTTATTAACCACATCTACATGTCGTGTAACAGCTGCCAAGTGCAATGGAGTGTCACCCTCCTGGTCTGTAACTCCCACATCAGCTCCATGGTCTAATAATATATTCACCACATCTACATGTCCCTTATCAGCTGCCCAGTGCAGTGGAGTGTCACCCTGCTCGTCTGTAACTCCAACATCAGCTCCATGGTCTGATAATATATTAACCACATCTACATGTCCCTCAAGAGCTGCCAAGTGAAGTGGAGTCTCGCCCCACTGGTTTGTAACTCCCAAATCAGCTCCATGATCTAAGAATATATTAACCGCACCCACATGTCCGAAACGAGCTGTCAAGTGCAATGGTGTGGTACCCCACTGGTTTGTAACTCCCACATCAGCTCCATGATTTAATAATATATGAACCATATCTTCATCTCCCACATGAGCTGCCCGGTGCAGTGGAGTGTCACCTCTCTTGTCTGTAACTCTCACATCAGCTCCATGGTCTAATAATATATGAACCACAACTAAATGTCCCTCTCTAGCTGCCAAGTGCAGTGGAGTGTCACCCCTCTTGTCTGTAGCTCTCACATCAGCTCCGTGGTCTAATAATATATTAACCACATCTACATGTCCCTCTCTAGCTGCCAAGTGCAGTGGAGTGTCACCCCACTTGTTTGTAACTCCCACATTAGCCCCTCGATTCAACCACCAGGATACTAGGTACTTTTTACCATTAAATGCTGCTTCTAGTAGAGAAGAAAAGATTTCGTGAACAACACGAGATATATTTAAATGGTGTTCATTTCCAATGGATATTATTTTCATCAAAATACTTTTATCTTGGATTATATTTTTCAAGCTAGGAAGGTCAAACTCTTTAGCCCCATCTTGCGTCAGCAGTGCAACCATTTCCCATGACTTCACATTGTCCGCGTAGCGCAATGGTGTCCATCCCATCACTTTGTCGCACACATCTGTTGCACTTCCGGAATCAACTAAAAGTTCGGCTATATCTGTCCTTCCGTGTGATGCAGCTAGGTGCAGCGCTAATCTGCCACCTTTGTCCAAAGTATTGACTACTGAAGGGTCCTTAAGCCATTCATGAACTTGAAGTAGGTTACCTCTCAGAACCATCTGGTGGAGTTCACAATTATCTGCCATCATCTGATCGAAGAAATATAACACATTATCCAATCCCCATTCAGATATCATTGCATATTTGTTATGACATCCTTGATCAATAGGAAATGGTTGTGTTTCTTGGTTTCCACTACCACACACAAGCCCTTGTGTTCCTAGGTTTCCAGTACCACACACACTCCCTTGTGTTTCTGTATCAGTGGACAATGCTGTGATCTCCTCTTCACACGCATATTTCAGCCAGCGTGCAACTAGAAATTCAGCAAGAGATTTATGGACCAATAATGGAATGCCATCGACACTTCTATCTATGATTCCAAATCTCTGTAGTTGAATATATTTTGAGACGTCTGGTACCTGAACATTAACATTCAGACGTCTGCGTTGGTCTTCTGTGAATGTTTCCAGCAAGGCACAATGAGTATGGTCGTCCATGAACTCCTGTTTTGCATTCTGCATGATTTCAATTAAACCTGGTTTCTTCGTGTCACTTCCATCCTTTTCCTTGTATTTTGCTTCAAATTTTTCAGAGAAAAATGTCTCAAAAAGTTGGTACAGGTGTATTGTTGCTGTACCAAGTTGCATAGTTGACCAAGATTCCTGTTGGCCACATCTGATGAAGATGTCGGCAACAAGACGTGCGTGAAAAGGCACTTCGCAGATATTTCTGTGTGAGGTTCCTAAATCTTTCATAATATGTTGCGTGATTCTAGAAACATTTTCATTCCCAATATTTTGTTGCTGTAAATACGAAGTGAGATATTCAGCTTGCTCGTCCTCCGTGAATGGCTGAATTACGAGGGGCAGTGATTGAAGATTTGATTGTAAATAAGCTTCAACCACTGCTCTGCTCGTAATCCATATCTCATTCACTTTGGACTCTTCCAGAAGCAGTTTGATTATCTTTAAAACATGTTGCTTATACATTGGGGATACTTCATCTACTGCATCAAGAAATACACAGACATTTCCTTTGGTTCTCACACTATGCAATAGCAAATTCTTAGCTGTCTCACTACAAGTAGATTCTTTATGTTTAGAAGCAAGTCTAAACATGTCGACTACTTGTTCCAGAGTAAGCTCTTCAGGACGACAATTACCGAGAGTAGATGAGTACACAGCAAGTGGAACGAAGAGCATCCACTGCTCAGGACTTTGCTTCTTTCGCTCCACGGTGAGATGCTTTACTAGACTGGTCTTACCTATGCCAGGCTGACCAGTAATTAATCTCACTCTACCATGCCAATTTTGGTGCAATAGCCCATTGTGGAGGCAAGTCCCTGGAGAGATGTGGCATGCCGATGATACAGGGCTAACAAGATTCCTCACCAGAGTGTCGTCACCTTTGGTCTTGCTCCACAAGAGGAATCCTTCATGGTAATGCAGACAGTGAATATTCTTGCCCTCATCATATAGCAGCCCTTGTTCTTCACCTGCTGTGGAGACAATCGTGCTGCTAGACACATATTTCTCTTGATCATTGGGTAGCTGTGACACGATAAATACATCGCGCTGATATTCTTTCTTTAGCACATCAGGTTTGAGTACAGTTTGATGGCAGAGACTGCGTTCGATGTACAGCTCATCTTCGCTGGGTAATTGTCCACCTATAAAAATACTGTCTCCTTTAAGGAGCGCTGACAAAGCCTTTCCACACACAATATTATCTCCATCTTCGAGGCTGAACAACATGGATAGAGGGACGCCCACTCCCTGGAAATGAACTTTGATGTGCTCCATGAGTCTCCGAGACTCTGAAGTGATATCACTCAGTGACCAGGAGTCTGTTCTGTGTGACCACTCTCGGGTAAGCTTCAGACTCCGGCCAGATACTAGGATCAGCTTCTTCTTCCCTGTCTGAATGTCAGGAAGGAAGTGAGGGATGTCTTCCTCCTTATCCACATTAATGATTATGTTGTCACAGTGATTTGACAGACACACACTCTGCACAGCTTTTGAGCATTGCAATGCGTCAATGAACAAGTAGTTACCGTCACACTCATTGCGAACTAGGGCCAGAACTTTCAGATACCTTATATCCCTGTCAATATCCGGCACACTAATGTTCAGATTATCACCACTGATGAGCGTCCTGTCAGGCAATAGAAACTTGTAATTGATCCTCTTCACTTTACGGTTCAGATTGTCCCGGAGAAGAGTAAACCAATGAGGGGAGCTCTCAGTGAGAGGACATCCCTCATTTTTCCAAGCTTCTATCTTGTCGATATAATCCCTACTCAGCAGTTTTAGTTCATCGTCTGAAACCAGCGCATGCTTTGCTACCTCATCATTCACTAGATTTAGAACATGTTGAGCATTACCCTGCTCGCTGAAGATAAGGAACTTGGATAGAAACGTGTGATAAGTATCCTCGTCTTCATGGCCTTTCCTCAATTCCCATATTCGTGTGTCCTCAGAACCGAAACAAAAAATAGACCCTGAGTTAACTCCGGTGTTGAGCACCTCCTTCAGTTCAGTATGTGAGACAAGTGTATCTCTGAATTCATGTTCAATAGGACTATTCGTATAAAGTACAAAATAGAAATTATCAAATGAAAGTCCTTGGAAAATTCCCTTGTTAACTGCACATTTACCTTTTATAACTTTATATGAATTGTAATATTTCAAGACACTGAACTTTGCCTTATCGTTTGCTGTCAGTGCATCAGTCGTTATTTTACCGGCCCTTTCCTTGTGCTTCAGCTGAACACAATACAATTTGTTGGTTGTTTCATCAGCGATGAACACATCGTCCAGGGCATCCAGGTCACTTAAATTGCTGGCGAGTTGAAAGGGCTTTCCTCTGTAAAGCAGTCTGAGATATGCAAGTCCACAGATTTCAGACTCATACTTTATTCCCCAGGCAGTTGCGGCACCTGCTGTCGTCTTGTAATGTTGCCTGATAGAGAGATACACACTCCATGAATAACACACATGACTAACTACAGTAATATAATATATACTATATCCAATGTTATACTCACATGGTGTGCAGTGTTATATCTTGATGGACCTGGAAAGATGAGAAGCAGACTATAAGATATACAGTAGAATGGAGTACAGAACTGGGCATGTCTCCTGTTGTAGCACTTGGCAGCTAGTAACCAATTGCTCTGTCACACGCTAAGAAAATTCTCCAACAGTGGTGGTATTGTTTTAAGGGGTGCATTAACAATATTATTAACAGTGCTCCTTCCCCTAGCCGATGATAATGTTAATGTTATTGTCTTGGATTTCTTCTACACAAAACCTAATTTACAATACATCAGTGATTTAAAGTATGAATGATGACATTCCCTGTGTTAAGAGACTAAGACCTCCTGTGCCTAGCAATATTTCCATTATATATGTACGTGGTCTGAAACTAGAAACAAATATCTTTACCAATTCTGATAGTAAGAAACTTTAAAACAATAAGTCATGTGATTTTGTATAACAAAGAAATATATATTACCCTCCAGCAAATATTGTGGGTTCTTGCCGTGTGTGTTGCAGGGTTTTACCTAGTGTGGTTCATCAGTGGTTCTTGGTACACCCTGACCAGACCATGAAAATGACCACACCAGACAAAGAGGTAATGTTATTATAATGGGTGACTGGAAGCTACTCTAACCAAGGTTGCCAACGAGGTGCTAGGTGATCAGTTACCTTCTACTAAACAATCTTGGATTATCCACACAACCTGCTATCCAAACTTGAGGAAAGAAGGGAAAGGAAGAATGCCAGTACAGATGAAGGGCACAGACAACTCCATAACAAAATGAATTGTGATTGCAGGAAAGCTAAAGAACAATGGCTAACTGATATGTGAAGAGATAGAAAGTCCGTAAATCAGGTAAGGACTTCATTAGCAGTCAATTATGTTAAGAAACTCTGCTGCGTCCCAAAAAGGAACTTAACTGCTCTCTGTGATAATGATAACGTTTCGATTGAAGAAGTCAAGATCAAAAAGCACTGCGAAACGTACAAGAAGACTTCCAATATTCTCATATCAGCAATAAGAACGATTTACTATCCAAGGCTCTGACATCACTACCAAACAGGAAAGTTCCAGTAATGGACAACCTTCCAATTGAAATTCCTAACAATGTGGGTGATAAACTTAAAGATCTACTATACAATCCTATCTGGCCTAGGAAATTTCATAATACCAATTTTGAAAAAAGTATATGCAAAATCTTCAGAACTATTTGTTTGGTCCCATTTGCATCCAAGATCCTATTGAATATCATAAAATCGCTTTTAAGCTGAAGGAGAAGTTATTATGTAGTCTTAATCTTAATCTACCCCTTCATATAATAAATATACAGTGTTGAGGGAAAGTAGTGAGTTCTAAACAGCTTGGTGATGTCAGTGTCAGATAGAAGTACAGGAATGGTATTGTGAATATGTGAGTCCTATGAGTTAACATACTTTCTCCTGAGTAGGGTAAGAATCTGTGTGAAGCTACGAGCTTGCTGAAACCAATCCTCTCCTCCGACACTCAGTGCAACATTTTCGTTCTATCACATAAATGCCTGACTAAAAACAATTTTGCACTCAGATTTATCAAGTTTGATTACTTTGGAAGTAGGTTTCACAAATGATTTAACAATAAAACTGTAATGAACTATATCATTAATGAATAATATCGTACACAGAATATCCATTTCTACAGAAAAAGAATCTGTTGACATCGAATATAGATTTTGGTATTAGCAAATCATTTTTGAAGACTTTTGTCTATAGCGTGGCGCTCTATGGAAGTGAAACTTGGACTGTTGGAGCAGCAAACACCAGGAGAATTGAAGTGTTTGAAATGTGGTGTTACAGGAGATTGATGGAGATCAGATGGGTAGATACGGTTACGAATGAAGAGGTATTAAGACGAGTGTGAGAGGAGAGATATTGCTAGCGACTACTAATGAAGAGAAGAGATCGGTTGGTTAGACACATACTAAGACACCCAGGAATAGCAAGCTTAGTTATGGGAGCAAGGGTCGAGGATAAGAACTGTAGGGGTAGACCAAGGTTAGAATATGTTAAACAGATTGCCTCGGATGTAAGGTGTGGTAGCTATGTAGATATGAAACGATTAGCTCCGGACAGAGAGGCGTGGAGAGCTGCATCAGACCAGTCGAAAGACTGAAGACTCAAACAACAACATCGTACACAATATGTAAAATGTAACGGTACAGTAAATAAATCACAACATTTACACATTTACTAAAGAAAAACTCAAATAAAACAAAATCAGTATCCTATTATTGACGGCAGCCAATGAACACTGGTTATTGTGCAATGCATTTGTTAATTAGATGTAATTAAGAGTTGAGAGAACATATAACACGGTTGAACAGTGCAGTGTTTCAATATTGCCAGCAGTATACTCAGAGTGAAAATAAACCACCATGTGTGGGAAAATCGTTTAATCACTAGTAGGTACAGACAGTACTTCAGTCACTGGTTATCATACAAATAAGGGAATGGGACTGTTGACCATGATGATCAGATTGAATCAACAAACTAAGTGCAAGGCCTATGCCATATAACGTTTTAGAATTTCATCTTACTTGATCAATGTCCAAGGACTTCTCCAAGTTCGGAGTTCACCACCATAAGTCTCCACAGTGGACCAATGGCCACCTTGTTCGATCTTCAAAGAAACCTGCAAAATGTTAAACATTACTTAAGTTCCTAATATAATATAATTGACTTATTACATAACTGGAATTATCAACCACCAGCTGAATTCCGCAAACATTTTGTCACTTTAATGTTTGTTTATTTATTCCTTCGTAGACCTTGTCTTACCCCACCGAGGCTAGTGGATACCCGGAAAGAGTATGAAGAATCTCACTCACCTCGGTGGGGTAACATTCTGTGGGCACAGGCCAGGACAAAGCATCTCATTGACAGTTGTCGGAGAAAACAAACTCATTACAACTACTGACGAGATTGTCTTACTAAAGGCACCTGTGATGGTATACAAGTTACTGAGGTAAGGGTGGTGCTTGTGGATCGGCCCTATGTTACATTTCCTAGAAGTACGAGTTAGAGAAACCAAACTCATTACAACTATTGACGAGATTGTCTCACTAAAGGCACCTGTAATGATATACAAGTTACTGAGGTATGGGTGATGTTTTTGGATCCGTCCTACGTTCCATTTCCTAGATACAGGAGTTAGAGAAACCAAACTCATTAGAGCTATTGACGAGATTGTTTCACTAAAGGCACCTGTGATAGTATAGAAGTTACTGAGGTATGGGTGATGCTTGTGGATCTGCCCTATGTTGCATTTCCTAGAAGCAGGAATTAGAGAAACCAAACTCATTAGAGCCATTGACGAGATTGTCTCACTAAGGGACATGAGGAAGCTCACATCTCACAGGATATTAATGGTGTGATGTTTTTATATTGCATAATGTAACTAAGTTTGTGATCCCACGGTGTGGAGCATCTCAGCCGTGATTGGAATATTCAGCTTGTTCGGATATCAGAGGTTTGAATCCCAGCACTGACAGTAGCTACTGTATATTGTGTGTGGTATTCCCCGATATTTAACACACTACATCCAAGTAAATACCAAGCTTACCTACCCTAATCCCTCCCTTAATAATCACAGTTATACAAACACTACTACAGTCACCACAGGAACATAGGTTATCAGACAAAGTAAACATGGGGCTAATGATCAAGATTCCCCAAGCCCTCTAAAATTAATAAACAAGACAGCACAGTTTGTGAAGTCATTTCGTGGTTTACTGTTCCCCATTCGCCATGGCCGCTGCAAATATTCAAATGGTTGTGTTGTTGGTGCCGCAAGAAAGATGACAAATTGCAGAAAGGAAAGCAACTAAATGGCAGCCACATATCTTTCAATCTCTCGCTCCAATGTTTGACCAAGGAAACACAAGACACGCCTAAATATGCTGGAGAGAGATTAGTGCATGGGCAGGGAGTAAAGAATGGGTGTGGTCGATGATTTGAGATTATTTCTGTGCCGGTTGTGAAAATGTGCCTTTTTCTACAAGGTATTAAGCTATGAATATCTTCTACATTCAGCATTTATCCATATTGATATAACAATTGAACAAGAACAATAATCCACTTTTCAACAAAATTTACTTTGTCATATGGTACATGTTTCGGATCTATTAATGTTCTTCATCAGCCACCTGCAAAGTCGCAATTGGGTGTAAGTCAAAAGATTAAAATATATAAAATTATGAGGATGATGATGACACTGGAATGAAATGTTTAAAATACCGGTACTAAAAAAGTTTTTAAAAAGTTTAAAATTGTTGCATGTTCCTTCCTGGCGTGCTATAGTGGTCTCTCTGCTCTTCACATTCACACCACGGCATCACTTATGTAGCAAGAATTGAATCCCTTGATGAACAATTAGAAGAATTGGGAATTATTTGAAAATGACTAAGTGGAAGACCTAGTTATTCTCCCAGATAACGTCAGATCCTCTCGGCTGTTAATATTGGTTCCTGCGACTAGGGCGCTGCCTCACTGTCAGACAGCTACTCGATTGTCCTCGCAAGGATGAGTACACCCCGTTCCAACATCACGCCTGACGTAACCGAGAATGAAACCTGGGACCTCCGGGTGAGCGGTGCTACCCCAATACCACATATCCAACATCATGCATACCACAACAAAGTCGTGTGTTGGTATTATAATGCATTTAATAAACATTAATAAGGTCCTTTTTCTACGACAAACTATTAACAGTTCCACAGTATTTCTCAATGGAATGAACACCTCCATTATGGTCCGTATTGACTTATGTATTACCGTATTTAAGCAACTAAATTGTCCGCCTTTGCAATACTTTTATATTATTACAAGTGGCAATAGAAAGTTTCTAACGCTGATGAAGGGTAGTACCAAACCCTCGAAACATGTACCTGTGATTGTAATTGTTATTATTATTATTATTATCCTGATTGGTCACATTGGACCACTTGAGTCGTTCCACAATCACTTCTTCTTTGAAGGTAGTACTGCTTGGTTCTTGCGCTCTTTCCAGTACTTTTTCATTCTTTCAGATCGGGATTTTCTCAACTCATCTGAAATCTCCATAGGCTTTCTATGTGTCATTTCTGCAGAAAATTTGTGAGTTTTAAGAATGGTGTTAATTTTATTTTTCTCCTCGGCATCTGTTATCTTATGTCCAACTGCTTTGTGATCTTGTTGGATTTCTTGGATCCATTTTCCTCCAGTTTTCTTTCCTAGATTTCTCATCACCAGTTGGCGTACAATTCTGTTTTCTGGAAGCCGTAAGATGTGAAAAAAATATGAAATTCTTTTCTTCTTCATTGTGCTGGTGATTGGATCAATCTCACGATAGACAGTTTCATTTGGGAGAATCCTCCAGACTCCCTCAACCTGATACTTTTTATTTATGCACGTTCTAATGATTCTTCTTTCCGTTTTGAGAAGCTGATCAGTTCTTTGTTCATTTTTAATTTGGAACAGTGTTTCACAAGCATAAGTGGCTTCTGGGAGAGTTACAGTTTTATAATATTGGATCTTAGTAGCTATTGATAGGCATTTTTTTTATTATATGTTGACCAGGTTAGAGATTGTGCCTTTTTCATTTTATTTGTTCTATTTATCCAAGTTACTTTTTCGTTTAAGTTATGTGTTATAATTTCTCCAAGATACTTAAATTGAGGAACTAGGTTAATTTTATGATCATTTATATAGACTTCATTTATATCTAAGGGTTTCATAGGCATGATCTCAGTTTTTTCAAAGGATATCTGTAATCCTATCCCTTGAGCAATTTCTTGGAGACTAGTGATCTGAGTACAAACCTCTTCCTTGTCTAGTGCTAAAAGAGCCAAATCATCTGCAAATCCTAAGCAGTTTATTTTTATTGATGGTTTTGTTCCAATTTTGATGTTAGGAGGGTTTTCCTTTTGCCAAACCTTCATGATATAATCAAGAGCCACATTGTCTGAGACCAGTTTTTACTGAGAAAGCTGTTGATATTTCTCCCCTAAATTTAACTTTCGAATTTGTGTTTGTTAATGTTAATTGAATGATTTTTATCAATTTAGGATGGAGACCATATCATCTGAGGATTTTTAGCAGTGTCAGTCTATGAATACTATCATAGGCTTTTTTGAAATCTATAAAAGAGATAAAGAGTTGCTTATTTCTGTTTTTGTAATATTCCATTATTAATTTCAGGCTAAGGATTTGGTCTGGACAACTTCTGTAAGGGCGAAATCCTCCTTGATATTCTCCAAGTTGTGGTTCCAGAATGTTTTTGATCCTGTTGTAAATTATGCGAGAGAAAATTTTATATGTGCAGTCCAGAAGGGTAATTCCTCTGTAGTTATCTGGGTTCGTTTTGTCTCCTTTCTTAAATAATGGATGGATTATTCCTGTGGTCCAGTGTGCAGGAATTTCTTCAGTAATCCACATTTTAACTAGATGTTGATGAAGATTTATAATCGCAGGTTTACCAGCATTTTTCCAGATTTCAGCAAAGACTAAGTCTTCGCCACAAGTTTTGTAATTTTTTTGTTCTTTAATTGCGAGTTCTACTTCATTAATGTTTGGAGGATTTATTAAATCAGGTGAAGTTAAAATAGGTGTATCAGTGTTTACTTGCAGGGTTTCCAGTGGATCATCACAATTTAACAGTTTCTCGAATGCTTCTGCAAGGATCTCTGTATTTTCTTGGTTAGAATGTGCTAACTTTCCCGTTTGATTTTTCAACATTAATGTTGGAGCTTCAAATTTTTTAAGATATTTACCAAATGTTTTGTAATAATCTCGAGATTGCTTTTTCTTGAAATCGTCTTCTATCTTTTCCAGTGTATTCTTAAGATGATTACGTTTCGTTTGTCTGATGATTTTATGGGTCAATTTTCTTTGTATAGTTAGTTCTAAATTTGATTCTTCTGACTTTAGAGCTTGATGTTTTATCCATGCTTGGTGTCTTTTCTCTATTGCTTGATCACAATCTACATTCCACCATTCATGTTTTTTCCTTGGATTTATTGGTGCCAACTCCTCTGCTATTGATTTTAATTTAGTGATTAATTCGTCCAATGTTTTAGTGTTGAGAGACTCTTCTCCTGTTCTTTCACAGTACTCTATATTTTTTATTAAGGTAGATGGATCAAATTTCCTCCTATTGTTATTATTAGTTTTTTTCTTGGCCATTGGAGTTAATTTTATTTTTATCTTTACCACATAGTGGTCTGATCCTGAGTCAACTCCCCTTAGAACCTTGACATTGTGAATTTCGCGATGGTGAAATTTATCCATGCAGACATGATCCAACTGCCATTCACCCCTTCTGAAGTCAGGATGTTTCCAAGTTTTCAATTTATGGGGCTGTCTTTTAAAACATGTTGATTTAGAGATTAATTTGTGGTTTCTACAAATTTCGACTAATCTTTGACCATTTTTATTGGTTCGTTTATGTGCTGTCCATTTTCCAATGATATCTCTATATCTTCTTTCTCGTCCGAGTTGTGCATTGAAATCACCAAGGAGAATTTTGATGTTTGATGAAGGGATGTTTATTAAAGTTTGATCCAAAAGATCCCAGAATTTTTGTACTTCTTCTCTGTCCTTAATGGTGTTGTTTTTTGATTAGTAGGAGCATGTGCATTAATAATTGTATATGTTTTATTTGCCGATTTCAAAGTTAGGGTCGTAAGTCTGGAGGATTGAGATTTAAATTCTGTTATCGAGTCAATGATTCTGAGATCTATTAAGAATCCGTAATAATATAAAAGTATTAAATTTTATTTTATTGTGTGGCCTCCGGAGATGCCGAGTTCAGGTATTTCTAGTTGACGCCCGTGGGCAACCTACGCGTCGTAATGAGGATGAAGTGATGATGAAGACCTCACATACACCCAGTCCCCGAGTCACGGGAATCAAACCCTGGAGATTAAAGTCCCTGATGGCTCAGCCGGGAATCGAATCCGAGGCACTTCGGGCCAAAGCCTAGCGCGCTATCCATTTAGCCACGTAGCCGGACATATAAAAGTAATGAAAAGACGGACAATTCAGATGCTTAAATAATCCACAGTATTTGACGATATTATTTCATTGTATTTTATAGTATGGTATGTCTCTCACTTTATATGGAGGAGAGGAATACACTTTATAGTCACAGTTAATATTCAGTAGATCTCATACTCCACGCTGTTATAAACAATCACTAATTTAGTCGAAACGTTAACGTACTCAAACCCGAAACACTTCACACTGTTTATCTTGGGGCTCATAAACAGTCCTCTTCCTTTATCGCCCCCAGATGATTCAACGATATGTCGGCAAAATTCAAGGTCATTATGGGACCTCCAGTCAGCACCGTCATGTTTCTTCAGCAAAGCAACCTTCTCCTTCTTCACTGGTAAACCTACACGCAGGAATTTTCCCTTTCCTAAACACTGTTTGATTTGACCCAGCACCCTCATCTTGAACTAGTTTTGCTCCAAGAAACTTAAAATGCCACTGTCCTGAAAGTTTCAAAAGCATTAAGTCTTTCCACACTTAACTAATGTTTCAAAATATATGAATAACTCAATATATTCATGCGGGTTGACGACTGAAGCTTTCTTTCTCACAACATTTTCGATGTTGCCGAAGACCCTATCAGAGGGCATAAAGCTGTACCCAGTCACGAAATATTAATTCCAGACACGGATCTAATAACTTAACACCGGATCAGCATGTCAAGATATTTATCAGGCGCGGGCCACCTACACAGGAATATTATCAGTTGCCACGGAGGGATGTCACGCCGTCTAGCAGAGATGATGTTATTAGCCGAGGGAAATGTCCGTGTTTATTTCTAACCAGCACGAGGAAATGTCGTGGTTTGAATTTAACATTCGATTTCCTCAAAGCAGCAAAATGGGGAATTGTCGTCGTATTATCTCAAATGACCAAACTACACATGGATTTCAGCGCAAAGATCCTATCCATGCAAAAATCTCATTTCTGTAAAACATTGGAAATGTTGTGGTATGAATTTGAACGCCTCAATGCATCATTGAAGTAGTCATGTCAACAAACGATTGCTCTGGGAAGAAACAGTACATTCCTTACTCCCTAGTCAGCAGATAATACTTGACATAAGCCTTCTATTACTTTGAAGAACCAATAATAGGGTTCACGAGATATTTGACTCGCGTATTGAAAGTGAAGATTGATGATGATATGGACACTAGAAGAGGAGTTCGACAAGGACGTATTCTGTCTATTATTATACAACAACATTTCTGGCAGTAGAAGATACAGCAGTGAGAATCAAGGTCAACGGGGAACTAATACGTACACTTACATATGCAGATGACACAGTTCTTCTGGCCAGTAGTATTGAAACCCTACAGCTATACATTAATAAGCTTAATATAGTTGGAGAAGAAATGGGTCTGTCGATCAACACAAAGAAAATAAAATTAATGGGTTTCAGTCATAGAAGGGTTGAAGTAATTTTGTCGCTGAAAGAACAACAAATCCAACAATTTGACAAATTTAAGTACCTTGGTTGTTGGTTTTCAGAGGATTTGAATCCAGATCTCGAAATTAAGACCCGTATAGAAATGGCAGGGTCAACTTTCAAAAAAAAAATATAGCTTTATTATGTGAAGATGCCTTAAATTCAAAACTAAGACAGCGTATTGTGAAATGTTATTTTTGGTCCACCTTGCTTTATGGAGTAGAAGCTTGGACATATAAACTGTCCTCCATTAAAGGGCTTGAAGCTCTGGAAATGTGGTTCCATAGAAGGATGTTGAAATCCCTGGGATAGATCACATCTCTAATGAACAGGTACTACGGGAGCTGCTGATTACCATGAAGTGTAGGAAAATTGCATACCTGGGTCATGTGTTACGTGGTGCAAAATACGCAATATTACACCTCATTTTAAAGGCCAAAATTAGCGGGCATCGAAGAGCGGGCAAGAAAATGATGTTTTGTCTTTGGAATGTTCAAGACTGGACTGGCACAAGAACTATACAGTGTTGCTGAAGATAGAGGAACACTATCCACATTGATCGGCAACGTCCGGGAGACAGGGCAGGGCATATAGAAGAAGATCGAAAGCACAGTACAACATATGTCAAATGTTTAAAGTTCATTTAAATAATGGTATCAAGCCTGACCTTGGGAACGAATCGTGTAAATTAACTCCAATCTGTATGTTCTTTATATTATTGTCGTGCAAGTTCCCAGAGGATAATTACCTCGAGATGAGCAATGAGTAGACGACAGTTTTATAACTCTGCAATGAAATGAGTGTGTTCTACTTCTCTTATCAGAAGATAAGCCTGGGTGTTATCAGCGTCCGATAAGTAGACATGCAAGTCATTTGGGTTAGGCCGATTGTTAAGTAAAGGAGGAGAAGTGTATTTACATATCCCCAGACAATTACAATATTTCACTCAAATTTAGCCAATTTTGTAAATCTGTAAGTAGGTTTCACAAATATGAAGTATTTTTTAACAATAAAACTGTAAGGACTATATTCATGAGTAATATTGTACACAACAAACTTAATGTATCACTGCACTACATAAATTACAAATTGTACAAATTTTACAAAGAAACTGAAAGCAAAAAATATCTGTATCTTAAAACTCAGCAATTCTTCTTGTTTTGTGCCGTGTCTTGTGTGGTGTTTCGCCTAGGAACACCAAGCTGGCTCATCAGCGGGCTCTTGGTGTCCACGCCCGGACCGCCACAGGAGTAGCGAATTGTGTACTACCTCCCTTCTTATGAAGCGCACGTGCGCCTCTTAACCTTTAATTAGGTATGTGAGTAAGAGTTACGTACGTGGGTAGGTGGAGTTCAAGACATTTAGTAATAACACTAACAATCCTCAACTCACTATTCATTCTGATATAGCAGCTTCTCCAACCAAACGACTGAAATCAAGACACCCTTCCTGGCGTACTGCAATGATTCTACAGGACACCTCCTTTAATGTATCGGACGCCTGGAAAGAGCAATGGCATCTGCAATCCTCGTTACCAAATCATCACATCATTAAGAACCCCTGCAAGTGCCCTGATGGATTTTCCCTTCCAAGACGACAGTGGAGGACACTAAACCGTATTAGGACCGGCCAAGGTAGATGTGGAGCCACTCTCTTCAAATGGGGATGGAAGGCATCACCTCAATGTGACTGCGGAGAAGAGGAACAGACAGTGGACCACATTACATTCGAGTGTCCTTTACGTGCATATAGAGGCTCTATAGAAGACTTACACTGTGTCTCAAGCGAAGCCCTTCTCTAGCTCTCAAATTTAAACATAGAACTCTAGTTATGAACTTGAGATGGTAGTTGTACTGTATATATTGTATATAATATTGTATTCATCATACGCTAAATAAATAATAATAACACTAACACTAGCTATACCTTTATGATTTAGCTCACAACACCACAACTAAAACTTGCACTATTAATGTTAAATAATGACCAAATATACCTATCATACGATATTTGGCACCACAGTTATAAAAATAAATACCTTACTGATTTCCAATCCCAAAGTCTTAATATTTTGGTTTCCTACTGCTTGTACATTTTAAATCTCATTCTTCATTACTTCCAGAGAATTATTTACAAACACAGATATGTAAACTGATCCGTTCCTGCACTTCTTCTAAACAACACACTCCCAACACCGCACAGAAGCGACAGCTCAATTAGCGAAGTAGAAACCAACTAGACACGATGTGTAACGTAACTGGGTATGCGGGGTGCTGACCAGTGGCGGCTGGTGAAGAAAATCAATTGTGTGCTGTAATCCATGACCCCCCCCCCCCCCCCCAAAGAATAAAAATATTTAGAAACATAATTTATTTAAAAAAATCTCACTCAGAAATACTCAAGAGACTCTCTTACTGAGTTTTCCATACTGAACAAACTATAGTTCATCGATTTACAAAGTATAGGTAAGTTGGGAGTATTAAAAGACCTTCTGGCGGTAACTGCTGATGGCTTCCTCTATTTTTTCCACCATTTGCTTTGAGCGATTCCCTCTAAAATGCTCCCGCAGAGTCTAGAAGGAGCCACCTGCTACGTTCTCATTTCATGTGACCAGTGCTGCCGCTGTGTGCTCGAACGAAGAACTGCTCTGATGCCTAGGCCTGTGGCCGTGGCCAAGCCGTGGCTGTTGTCCCAACAGCTCAAAGGAAAAGGGGGGCACGCATGCGCAAAAGGTAGAGTTCATGTTTGCTGGCAATAAACGTAGAAATTCTCGTTGAGCTGCGATCTACACAGCCAGTGCCGGACGTGCAATGGAACGCATGACTTGATACCTCGTTTTGAGGGGAGTTGATATTTTTCCAATTATTTTACTGACATTTTTTTAATGCGCTGTTTTTGCTTGTAGAAAATATTTTTAAAATAATTAATTTCCGAGTAAAACAATGTGATGCAGCACTTCAGCACATAAGGTGCAGCCGCCCCTGGTGCTGACGACACCCCAGCCTATAAATGCTATTGTCCGCAATAATAGACACAACTTTAAATAATGCAAATGAGGTTATAATAAACTCCAAGCTTATTCAAGAAGGTAATGGTTCCTCAACAGTGTAGCCAACTTCTGTCAGAAAAAAACAAGCGAATGTTAAACATGGGGTGTTATCAGCACCCCACATACCCAGTTAAAGGTTAACTGCGAGAACTAAAAGCTCAAGCAGCCTTAACCTCCCTATAAAGGCTTCCAAAAACATTGTATATTGACTTTCACAGCCCGTGAATTAAAACTCAGCAATTTTTCTAGGTTTACGCCGTGTCTTGTGTGGAGTTTCCGGTCAAGGACACCTAGAGCCCACTGATGAGCCAGTTTGGTGTTCCTAGGCGAAACCCTAGAAAACTCATCATCAGAAAAAAGTACTATCGCTCCACGGACGGGCATAACGATGTGATAATTTTTTTATTTATCGTACGGCTTTTAATGCCGGGAGTGTCCGAGGACATGTTCGACTCGCCAGAGTCTGTAGCAGCTTCCAACGGATACCCATAGGGTGCGCTACAAGTTCCGTTCAATTTCAAGTAGTTCCAACTTTCGCCACCAGATGCGGTGAACGTTGGAAATTTAATAGAGCGTTCCAACGAAATCTAACCTAGAGATTTAGCTTCACACAAGTTTAGTCGTCGCCTCCGTAGCGTAGCGGTCAGCATGGTTAGCTGCCGCCCCGGAGGTCCTGGGTTCGTTTCCCGGCTCTACCACGAAATTTGAAAAGTGGAATGAGGACTGGAACGGGGTCTACTCAACTTCGGGTGGTCCAAATGAGTAGAGGGGGTTCGATTCCCACCTCAGCCACCCTCGAAGTGGTTTTCCGTGGTTTCCCACTTCGTCTTCGGGCAAATGCCGGGATGGTACTGTACCCGATATCCGGATAGTAGGCTGTCAGATATCCGCCCCCTCAATCGGATTGCCAATAATCAAACGCACCGGCACAGCTACATCAATGAAAATGGCACTGACAGATACTATCGAGATTAGAGCACAATAGTTAACAAGAAATTATTGTGGAACACACCAAAATATACGGGGGTTCATACTTACCTTTACTTACCTCTTAAATTTATCTCGGGGACTGGGTTGTCAACTGGATCACTTAAAGTATGCCCACACAATAACCTCCACCATGATATTTAAAATGAACCATAACGAAGACGAGAAACCTTAAACTGCACAATAATTTATTCCACATAAAGAATGATTTTAACAAAAATAAAACAACAAAATCCACGTGGCAATCAGAAGCCATCGACCACATAACTATGTCCTTCTGTAGGACTTGTATACTCTACATACAATGTTTCAGCTTTCTCAAGCTCATAGCAACGTAAAAATAATAATGCAGTTGGAATGGAAACGGGATTTGGGACGAGACACATATATCAATTGTTTTGCGTGTTTATATACTTCACATTTTATTTATAGCCACAAGGCTATTATGGATACGTCCTTGGCCTCTGTAATACAGTTGTCCGGGCCAGCTGCAATGCACCTGCATCGTCAAAGTGGACTCCCCGTCCGTTCAACCCTACATAAGCGAGTTACCTCAGAGCTTGGCTCTCCTTTTCAAAACACGTAAATGTTCACATCTCAACTGAAATATTATCACGCAAATGTTTTAAATGCTCCATTCAAACACCAGTGGATTACTCCAACAATCCCAAATCATGTTTAATTGTTCAAACCACTTGTTTAATTAGCGTTGTTTGGAGTATAAAAACAAAACTCTTAATGTTAATAACAAAAGTTCATTAATTATTTATAACAATAATAAATTGTTTATAACAATGCCAAACGACAATTGGAAAACTTATACACGCCTCTATTAATCCTTTTCATTTCAAATTATTTAACAAAGATATTTACAAAATTATTTTATAATATTATATTGTTTATATTATTTATACAAGAAATACATTAAACCACACATTTATCCGGTTGATAATTACTCAAATCGTGGTGATATAATCGACCAATGAAGGTTAGTTATATTTAACTGTCAAATTCAGGTTTAATAAGGTATAATAATAATTATTAATATTTGTGACGGTAACCTCCATTCAAAATCTTTATCTCAAATTATTTAACACTCTTGTTAATTTTAACAGTATCTTCATATGAATAACTTTCAAAGAACCAGAACAATACATTCAGTGGGAAAATACTTCGCTCAAAACGCACAAAATTGCACAACAATTAGCCCAAAATTCATCATATATCTTCATATATATGGCATCAAAATCTTCCAAACTACATACAAAAACCTCCACTTATAAATTCATCAACTTCATTTATTACTGTGGGAACCTCCTTCATTATTCAAGGGCATTATTCATCAGCGACTTTTACATGTCCACTGAACTAACGATTATACATCCATTGTTCCTCTTTAAAAATTCTTATATTCATCAATTGTATTAATGACTGTTATTATTTAACCTTCGTGGGTTTCATTCATGAATCGATATGAAGTAAAAATTTGCCAATCACAAATAAATTTAATAGCAAATACGATTAGACACTCCTCCCTGGTCTATCAAAATTGAGATTAATATCTTCAAAGTAACGCAGTATAAAAATACTATCTTCAATCAAAGTTCATCTAAACTGTATGAATAGTCGAATAGAATACAATTAGACTGTGGAATGCAAACATTATTGTTCCAATCTATAATTGAGAAAAACTCCTATCAAAAGTTCATTACTATAGTGTATCCAATAAATCGTAATCAAAGTTCATATTTCATAAAATTGTCTATAATGCAATGATAAATGTCTATGTTGCAATCATGTTCATAAGACGACTAGTATTTCAAAGATCGTCGATATCGTAATAGATTTTAACGCTCTAAAATCATTTAATTATTCTTCTTTCTTGAGGATGACAGAAAATTGGTCAAAGTAATTTACTGAATAGAATTACTTTAATAAAATGACACGCTGTCTGAATTCAAATCTGCCATAGAAAATCGTTAACTTTACAGTCAAATCGTGACTACAAAAATATGCAAATTACTGAAAGAATCTAATATCAGTCTCAACTGATCCAAAATTATTTAACTATGCCAATGACATAATAATGTCTCAACAAATCGTAGAAAAAGGCATAAATCATCGAAGTGTACTGAGTACAGAAATATTAATCAAGAAAATGGGGCACAAAAAAAATATGGGACAGAAAATATGGGAAGAATGGTTGCTCAGATATCGCTACAAGACTCAAATAATACAAGAAACGTTCACGACTACCTTATCTGTTGATTGAAGTTCTAGAGGAAAGTTTTCAAAGAAAACTGCTGTTGGTTCCATTTCTCCAGCGTGAAGATGTGCTCCGTCCTCGAACCTGGAATCAGCGTCCTCGGAGAATCGAACTGCTTCCTCCTCCGAAATTGCACTGCTCCGTGGATACGAAAACATCCTTCTGGCAAAACTCTTCTTTGTGAGCCGGGTCCACCCTAGCCTCTCTTGAAAGTTCCCTGAAGTTCCGTTCGTAAATCGCCATGAAGTTTATTGTAGTTATTTCCGCAGAAATATTCATAATCGTGGAGTATGAAAATATTTCCACTGTCATCTGGTATAATTCAGCGATGGATTCACGATGCATGAGTGTAGTTGGATGTTCATTACATGCTCGCTTTTGTAGAAAGACGATTAACGAAGTTCCATGCTGTTATTTCACTCAATCGATATATGTCCCAATTGCATTAAAGCCTTAGCCTTCCATCTCAACTACTGTTATAATCATCGAAAGCACTGCAAGATTATAATGTTCCATAGTAGACTGTATCGTTGTATTACCAAACGTATTCTCCAATATCACTGTTGCAATCCACGTGTCAGCCGTAGTGTATAATGTGGAATTTTAAAAGTGTTTCTCATGTGGCGAGAAAATCACTTTTGTTGGCAGCCTTAAAGTGCCGATATCTTTCGAAGTATAACTGTGAAATTGTTCAAATCTTCTACACACCTCAATGTTGTACTGCCCAATTGAATTATAATAAAGGCTGAAGTTAACTCTTGATATCTTATCTGGTGGAAACGTTAATGTGAGCGTTTCAACTTCACCTAGTTTCGAGCAGCGTAAAATGGAACTGCTCCGTGTTCGTTCGATGCGCCGGGCTTTAACCACACGCTAAAGACAACTTGCTTCACTTATTCACTCGAAAATGACTCTATAATATCTGAAATATATATGCGGTATCAGCGGTATGATCCGTATGAGTTCTGAGTATGAGTTCTGAGTTCTGAGAGCTCCTCTCTTCTGTGCACGACCTTTAATCAACTTCTTAAGGGGCGTATCCATCCCTTCCATAGCCTGTTGCTCCGTCATCGCTAGAAGTTTTAACTTTGGCTATACTTGACGGATTTTCAAATTTCAAAAACTCAAAATTAATTTCTTCAAAATTCCAAATCAATGCCATAACTGAAAATAGATTTCCACAATTCTGCATGCCAAAAGTAATCAAATATCGTAGTTTCAGCAATCTCCGTCTTCCTTCCAAACTATCGTTCATTGGTTCGAGTCTCTCCTCCAATAGCGTAACTTCTTCCTTAGCACAATACCTTGTTTCCTGCGACTGCGTCGTAAATCTCCGATCTTTCTCGAACAAAATCATGACGTCACCAAGAATCTCAGCTCAATCAGCCTACTTGCATGAAGTATACGTCATCCGTGCCTACGTCATGAATATCCACGTCACAACTATGACAGCCATAACTTTATTCATTTATGCCAATACAGCCATCCTGGTCTCAATATAATTCAATTTACGGGGGCAGTACCTACTGTAAGGCCACGGCCGCCTCCTTCCCTCTTCCTCGCCTATCCATCCCACTCTTCCATCCCTTCCCATCCCTCATGAGGCCCCTGTTCGCTTTGCAGGTGAGGCCGTCTGGGCGAAGTGCTGATCACACCTCCCAAGTTGTATCCATCCCGACCAGATGTTCCTAGCTCCAGGACACTACCCATAGAGGCAGTAGTGGTGAGTTCCCTCGCCGAGTCCGTGGGAACCACCAACCTAGAGGGTAAATTGACTAAATAAAAACAAGTTTAGTCTGTGGAAGGATCTTTTACAAGCCACTAATCTATGTCATGGGACCGCCGGCTTTACTTCCCCTCCGAAGGAAGGCATACTGAAGGATTTTGAACCCCCTTAAAAAAAATCCGACGACTTCGGCAGGGTTTGAACCCGCTATCTTGGGCACAGCAGCTCAGCATGCTACCGACTACGCCACCGAAGCCGCTGATGTGATAATAAAAAAATATAATTATGAGCCTTACAGTAGTCGCATATGAAGTGTAACATCTGACATGTTATCCTACTCGTATAGCCTACTACACAGCTTGGGCATTCTTAAAATGTTAATTTACGCTCCGTCTTCATACTGGAGTTGTATAGATTGACACACTTGTTTGAACAAACATCACATATTATGAAAATGAAAATCCACAGCCTGCTTCCAGTCTCCGACCGGGTCAGGAATGGAATGTATGCAGCCCCCATCTAGCGGCGAGGATATGGACTGTGCCGGCTGCCGAGGCCTGACGCACTCCTCTGGGGCAATGATTAAATGAATGACAGATGAAATGAAATGATAGTGGAGAGTGTTGCTGGAATGAAATTTTGACAGGGAAAACCGGAGTACCCGGAGAAAAACCTGTCGGCCTCCGTTTTGTCCAGCACAGATCTCACGTGGAGTGACCGGGATTTGAACCACGGACCCAGCGGTGAGAGGCCGGCGTGCTGCCGCCCAAGCCACGGAGGAACCATCACATATTATATTGTAAATTAAGAGGAGGAATGCAACCATAGTCTCTAGCCTATCTAAATAATGTTCAATACAATCAAATTTCCCAACTCCTGCTAGGTGCAAAGTTTTGTAATTAAAATTATATAAATCGTAATTTCATGTAGATTCTGTTAAAATGACGCATTGTGTCATGATATAGTCGTCGCCTCCGTAGCGTAGCGGTCAGCATGGTTAGCTGCCGCCCCGGAGGTCCTGGGTTCGATTCCCGGCTCTGCCACGAAATTTGAAAAGTGGTATGAGGACTGGAACGGGGTCTACTCAGCCTCGGGTTGGCCAAATGAGTAGAGGGGGTTCGATTCCCACCGCAGCCATCCTCGAAGTGGTTTTCCGTGGTTTCCCACTTCGTCTTTGGGCAAATGCCGGGATGGTACTGCCCCCGTAAATTGAATTATATTGAGACCACGATGGCTGTATTGGCATAAATGAATAAAGTTATGGCTGTCATAGTTGTGACGTGTATATTCATGACGTAGGCACGGATGACGTAGACTTCATGCAAGTAGGCTGGTGGAGCTGAGATTCTTGGTGACGTCATGATTTTGTTCGAGAAAGATCTGAGATTTACGACGCAGTCGCAGGAAACAAGGTATTGTGCTAAGGAAGAAGTTACGCTATTGGAGGAAAGGCTCGAACCAATGAACGATAGTTTGGAAGGAAGACGGAGATTACTGAAACTACGATATTTAATTACTTTTGGCATGCAGAATTGTGGAAAACTATTTTCAGTTATGGCATTGATTTGGAATTTGGAAGAAATTAATTTTGAGTTTTTGAAATTTGAAAATCCGTCAAGTATAGCCAAAGTTAAAACTTCTAGCAATGACGGAGCAACAGGCTATGGAAGGGATGGATACGCCCCTTAAGAAGTTGATAAAAGGTCGTGCACAGGAGAGAAGAGCTCTCATATCGTCATATCTCATATCTGATATTCTGATACCGTATATATATTTCAGATGTCATATAGTCATTTTTGAGTGAATAAGTGAAGCAAGTCGTCTTTAGCGTGTGGTTAAAGCCCGGCGCATCGAACAAACACGGAGCAGTTCCATTTCACGGTGTTCGAAACTAGGCGAAGTTGAAACGCACACATTAACGTTTCTACCTGATAATATATCAAGAGTTGGCTTCTGCCTTTATTATAATTCAATTGGGCAGTACAACATTGAGGTATGTAGAAGATTTGAACAATTTAACAGTTATAATTTGAAAGATATTGGCATTTTAAGACTGCAGACAAAAGTGATTTTCTCGCCACCTGAGAAGCACTTTTAAAATTCCACATTATACACTACGGCTGACACGTGTATTGCAACCGTGATATTGGAGAATACGTTTGGTAATACAACGATACATTCTACTATGGAACATTATAATCTGGCAGTGCTTTCAATGATTATAACGGAAGTTGAGATGGAAGGCTAAGGCTTTAATGCAATTGGGACATATATCGATGGAGTGAAATAACAGCATGGAACTTCGTTAATCGTCATTCTACAAAAGCGAGCATGTAGTAAACATCCAACTACACTCATGCATCGTGAATCCATCGCTGAATTATATCAAATGACAGTGGAAATATTTTCATACTCCACGATTATGAATATTTCTGCGGAAATAACTGCAATAAACTTCATGGCGAATTGCGACCGGAACTTCAGGGAACTTTCAAGAGAGGCCAGGGTGGACCCGGCTCACAAAGAAGAGTTTTGCCAGAAGGATGTCTTTCGTATACATGGAGCAGTGCAATTTCCGGAGGAGGAAGCAGTTCGATTCTCCGAGGGCGCTGATTCCAGATTCGAGGTCGGAGCACATCTTCACGCTGGTGAAATGGAACCAACAGCAGTTTTCTTTGAAAACTTTCCTCTAGAACTTCAATCAACAGATAAGGTAGTCGTGAACGTTTCTTGTATTATTTGAGTCATGTAGCGATATCTGAGCAACCATTTTTCCCATATTTTCTGTCCTATATTTTGCCCCATTTTCTTGCTTGATATTTCTGTACTCAGTACACTTCGTTGATTTATGCCTTTTTCTTCGATTTTGTTGAGACATTATTATGTCATTGGCATACTTAAATAATTTTGGATCAGTTGAGACTGATAATTTAGATTCTTTCAGTAATTTGCATATTTTTGTAGTCTCGATTTGACTGTAAAGTTAACGATTTTCTATGGCAGATTTGAATTCAGACAGCGGGTCATTTTATTAAAGTAATTCTATTCAGTAAATTACTTTGACCAATTTTCTGTCATCCTCAAGAAAGAAGAATGATTAAAAGATTTTAGAGCGTTAAAATCTATTTCTGTATCGACGATCTTGGAAATACTAGTCGTTTTATGAACATGATTGCAACATAGACATTTATCATTGCATTATAGACAATTTTATGAAATATGAACTTTGATTACGATTTATTGAATACACTATAGTAATGAACATTTGATAGGAGTTTTTCTCAATTTTAGATTGGAACAATAATGTTTGCATTCCACAGTCTAATTGTATTCTATTCGACTATTTATGCAGTTTAGATGAACTTTGATTGAAGATAGTATTGTTATACTGCGTTACTTTGATGATATTAATCTCAATTTTGATAGACCAGAGAGGAGTGTCTAATCGTATTTGCTATTAAATTTATTTGTGATTGGCAAATTTTTACTTCATATCGATTCATGAATGGAACCCACGAAGGTTAAATAATAACAGTCATTAATACAATTGATGAATATAAGAATTTTTAAAGAGGAACAATGGATGTATAATCGTTAGTTCAGTGGACGTGTAAAAGTCGCTGATGAATAATGCCCTTGAATAGTGAAGGAGGTTCCCACAGTAAGATGGATGATGTTGTTGAATTTATAAGTGGAGGTTTTTTGTATGTAATTTGGAAGATTTTGATGCCATATATATGAAGATATATGATGAATTCTGGGCCAATTGTTGTGCAATTTTGTGCGTTTTGAGCGAAGTATTTTTCCGCTGAATGTATTGTCCTGGTTCTTTAAAAGTTATTCATATGAAGATACTGTTAAAATTAACAAGAGTGTTAAATAATTTGAGATAAAGATGTTGAATGGAGGTTACCGTCACAAATATTAATAATAATTATTAAACCTTATTAAACCTGAATTTGACATTTAAATATAACTAACCTTCATTGGTCGATTATATCACCACGATTTGAGTAATTATCAACCGGATAAACGTGTGGTTTAATGTATTTCGTATATAAATAATATAAACAATATAAATATTGTAAATAATTATGTAAATATCTTTGATAATAATTTGAAATGAAAGGGATTAGTAGAGGCGTGTATAAAATTTTTCAATTGTCATTTGACATTGTTATAAACAATTTATTATTGTTATAAATAATTAATGAACTTTTGTTATTAACATTAAGAGTTTTGTTATTATACTCTAAACAACGCTAATTAAACAAGTGGTTTGAACAATTAAACATGATTTGGGATTATTGGAGTAATCCACTGGTGTTTGAATGGAGCATTTAAAAGATTTGCGTGATAATATTTCAGTTGAGATGTGGACATTTAACGTGTTTTGAAAGGAGAGCTAAGCTCTGATGTAACTCGCATATGCTGGGGTGAATGGACGGGTGAGTCCATTAAACGATGCAAACATGTTGCAGGCTGTCTTGCAGCTGGCCCGGACAACTGCATGATAGAGGCCAAGGACGTCTCCATAATAGCCTTGTGGCTATAAATAAAAATGTGAAGTATATAAACACGCAAAACAATTGATATATGTCTCGTCCCAAATCCCGTTTCCATTCCAAGTGCATTATAATTTTACGTTACTTTGAGCTTGAGAAAGCTGAAACATTGTATGTAGAGTATACAAGTCCTACAAGAGGACATGGTTATGTGGACAATGGCTTCTGATTGCCACGTGTATTTTGTTGTTTTATTTTTGTTAAATTCATTCTTTATGTGAAATAAATTATTGTGCAGTTTAAAGTTTCTCGTCTTCGTTATGGTTCATTTTAATTATCATGGTGGAGGTTATTGTGTGGGCATACTTTAAGTGATCCAGTTGACAACCCAGTCCCCGAGATAAATTGAAGAGGTAAGTAAAGGTAAGTATGAACCCCCGTATATTTTGGTGTGTTCCACAATATTTTCTTGTTAACTACTGTGTTCTAATCTCGATGGTATCCGTCAGTGCCATTTTCATTGATGTAGCTGTGCCGGTGCGTTTGATTATTGGCAATCCGATTGAGGGGGCGGATATCTGACAGCCTACTATCCTGATATCGGGGACAGTACCTACTGTCAGGCCACGGCCGCCTCCTTCCCTCTTCCTCGCCTATCCATCCCAATCTTCCATCCCTTCCCATCCCTCATGAGGCCCCTGTTCGCTTTGCAGGTGAGGCCACCTGGGCGAGGTGCTGATCACACCTCCTCAGTTGTATCCATCCCGACCAGATGTTCCAGGCTCCAGAACACTGCCCATAGAGGCGGTAGTGGTGAGTTCCCTCGCTGAGTCCGTGGGAACCACCAACCTAGAGGGTAAATTGACTAAATAAATAAAAATGTTGTGATGTATATCGTTTAAATCGATAATACGGTAGCAAAAATACAGTAGTCGCAGTCCAAGATCTTATCCGCGCAGCCACAGACATTTGGAGTTCAGGTACTCATTTTCACGTGCCGGTAATAATATGGAAGTATTTGGTCCATTAATATTTTGCGTTTTTTTTTTCGATAATGTTCCTTCGTGGAATTGAGTTTTAAATTAGTTTTGAATACGCCTACTTGACAGTAAAGAGAATTTCCCAAGTGGTCTATGAGAAGCTAGCGCAGGTCCCGTATGTTCAATACAATCAAATTTCCCAACTCCTGCTTGGTGCAAACTTTTGTAATTAGAATTAGATAAATAGTAATTTCATGTAGATTCTGTTAAAATGACGCATTATGTCATGATATATATCGTTTAAATCGATAATCCGGTAGCAAAAGTATTTGCCGGGACTGGGGATCGAACCTGCGACCTCATGATACGCATGTCAAGATCTTATCCGCGCAGCCATTACAACAACAGCATTTGGAGTACAAGACAGGTACTCATTTTCACGTGCCAGTAATAATAGGGAAGTATTTTTTTAATGCTCCATTAATATTTATAATTTACAAGAGGATTGAAAGCCAGATAGAAACGGAGTTGGGTGAAGACCAGTTTGGTTTCAGGAGAAATGTAGGAACAAGGGAAGCTGTACTAAGTCTTAGGCTGATTTTGGAAGGTAGAATAAGGAAAGATAAGAGAACGTTCATGGCTTTTGTAGACTTAGAAAAGGCTTTTGATAACGTTGATTGGACTAAATTGTTTGACATTTTGAAATCGATTGGAATAAAGTACAGGGATAGGAGGGTGATATACAATCTATACAGAAACCAGACAGCAGTCATTCGAGTTGAAGGACATGAGAGAGAAGCTGGTATTCAGAAAGGTGTAAGGCAAGGCTGCAACTTATCACCCATACTTTTCAATCTTTACATTGAACAAGCAATGAAGGAAATTAGAGAAAAATGTAAAGTGGGAGTGAAGATTCAAAGAGAAATAATTTCAACTCTGAGATTTGCTGATGACATAGTCATCTTGGCCGACAAGCCTGAGGATTTGAATGAGTTTTTGAATGGTATGGACTCCGTCTTACAGAAAGAATTCATGATGAAAATTAATAAATGTAAAACAAAAATACTGGAATGCAGCCGAAATAAATCAGAAACCTCTATGGAGATCAAATTGACAGGTGAAAAGCTGAAGGCAGTAGAAGACTTCTGTTACTTAGGAAGTAGAATAACCAGTGATGGACGAAGCAAAGAGGATATAAAAAGTAGGTTGGCTCAGGCAAAGAAAGCTTTTCTACAAAAAAGGAATCTGCTGACATCGAATATAGATTTAGGTATTAGGAAGTCATTTTTGAAAGCCTTTGTATGGAGCGTGGCGCTCTATGGAAGTGAAACTTGGACTATTGGTGCAGCAGAAAAGAGGAGAATAGAAGCATTTGAAATGTGGTGTTACAGGAGATTGATGAAGATCAGATGGGTAGATAGGGTTACAAACATAGAGGTATTAAGACGAGTGGGAGAGGAGAGATGTTTCTGGCGACTGCTAATGAAGAGAAGAGATAGGTTGATAGGACACATACTAAGACACCCAGGAATAGCAAGCTTAGTTATGGAAGGAAGGGTCGAGGACAAGAACTGTAGGGGTAGACCAAGGTTAGAATATGTTAAACAGATTGCCTCAGATGTAGGGTGTGGTAGTTATGTAGAGATGAAACGATTAGCTCAGGACAGGGTGGCATGGAAAGCTGCATCAAACCAGTCAAAAGACTGAAGACTCAAACAACAACAATATTTTGTGGCTCTCGTGTAGTATACGTTGCCCGTTTCGAAAGTGCGTTATTTTACTTAGTAGCACTCTGAAAATGGTTTGTAATTACTCTGCCACGTGATTTAAACCATTTGCCATTAACAAACACTTCCAAAATAAAGAAATTGTCAACATTAACTTTCAAGTAATAAACTTATCAAAAAGCACGTCGCCATGTTTGATTACTTACTGATTGTACTACTAGGCAAAACCATTGGCCTGGATAAAGATTATTGATGCATGACATCCCCACTGTGCGTGACAAAAACCACGGGTGTTTATATTAGTCTAGCACGGCCCTGCGGGCCTGGACGAAAACCATCGGTCTGGATGAAAATATTGGTCTGGAAACAAGAATGTTGGCACACTGAAAAAATACAGCAACACTCTCGAGCGATAAAAATTCAACTCCTGTATATTAGTAACATTGGCCATTTCTATAGAAAATTTTTCGGATTTTAATGGCGCCGGGCAACGTATACTACACGAGTTCCATATTTTGCTTTTTTTCGGTAATGTTCCTGCGGGGAATTGAGGTTTAAATTAGTTATGAATACGCCTACTTGACGGTAAAGAGAATTACTCTAGTGGTCTATGAGAGGCTAGCGCAGTTCCCGTATAAAATCGTCGATATATGTATTACATTGACCACTGCATTACAGCAATGTGGGTTAATATCTGAATAGCCATTGTGCAGAAACATATTACCGGCTTTGCCGACTAGTTACAATGATTCATATAAAAGCATTTCATCATTTAAATACTGATACGAAAACATGTGGTTTTTGTTTCACTAAGTTGACATTAGAGTTCGCATGAGCGTTTACCGTTCAGTACGAAAGGGTTGAGGAAAGTTAGTCGGCGAGTGGATGCCCATCACTTTTATCCAGAGATTGAAAAACAGACTCTTAATAAATCATAATTGTTTTCAAATATGATATAATGAATACCGGTATTTTCACACCAAAGAACGACAACTTGAAAATGATTTATTGTAGAAATATTTGTAATTGCGCCTCCAAACCTTGAAGTAATCCATATGTGATTTACATTCTACAGATGGCAGTGCATCTTATACACTTCCGTCCGATCCACTTCCGTCCAATCTACTTCCGCCCGATCCACTTCCGTCCCATTTTTTCAAAATCACTCCCACAAAAATATCCAGCAACCGAGTGGAAAGATGGTACACATCAATAATATTCAACCAAATGCTGTATTTAGTTAACGTTTTATCACAATAACAAGGAGGGGAAAGGCAAGAGTGAGAGTGTGTATATTTATGAGGGGGGGGGGGGTGAAGGCAAATGCTGAGATAGTACGTAATGCGCATATACCCCGTTACTAAAGTTACAGCTAAACCCACTACTACAGCTAGCACACAAACATAGGTTATCAGGAATATTGCACACCACCCAAGTACATGGGGCTGACGACCATGAAATGAATTAACAAGAGCAGCAGAGTTCCCCATTAACATAGACCATTGCTATAGTGTGATCTCGCTGCCGCCTGATCCAGTTTGTTCTTCGTGGTTGTGTTGGTGATACTGCATGAGGACAGAGAGGAATAACATTCAACCTGCAGATCAGAATGCAACAAAGAGACAAAATGGCTGCCATGTATCTCCTTATCTCTCGCTCCGTGTGACTTATATTGTCTGTCTCTTAAATATGCTCACTTTCTCCTCAAGTACGGAACTAATTTGTTATTGAACCTTTACTTCGCTACTGTCTTAGTCTACAACTGCTGGGCCCGTGAGAGATTAGTGGGTTATTATTCCATGGGCAGGGAGTGGAGAATGGGCGTGGTCGATGGTTTGAGAACAAGTGGCGAAAATATTACCCCTTCTAAAAAGTATTATGCTTCTGTTAGTCCCAATGAATATTTCATCATAATTGCGATATCATATTTCCCTGTGTCTGACAATATGTACAAGGGCTATGGGAAGTACAGTAACGGAGCGTTCCTTACTCCCCAGCCGTCCGGCAATACTGAACAAAAGCCTTCCATTTAAATAATGGTAGCAAGCAGGTTTTAACTTGGGAACAAATCGTGCAAATTTGCTCAAATTTGTTGTTTGCAGATATATTTAGGTGTATAAGATCCTTACCTTGAAACAAAACCAGCAACGAGTATAGTTTCACAGCTCTGTGGCTGAAGATCCACAATCAAATGAATGTGCTCTACTGCTCGTACCAGAAGATACGCCTGCGTGTAATCAGTATCTGATAAGCGGACTTAACATTCTGTGTCAGACATGCAAGTCATTTGGGTTTGGCTGATTATTAAATGCGAAGAAGTGGCGATCTTATGCACCCTTTCTATAATCTTTTAGACCAACTGCGGTAGTTATCTGCCCTTAGGCACAAGGGTTGGGCTGTTACTAAACTCAAAAAATATGTAGCATCGTGTGTTGTCCTCGAAATAGCCGGGAAATGGAACCCTCTTTCGCAAGCTAAATGCCGGCGTGTGTTTCAAGGTCTGGTCAACAGATGTCAGGTTTTGAGGGATTCCTGTTAACCAATCATATGGGATACTGCAAAATTTCTAGTTTTTAAACAGATGAATTAAAACTCACTAAGATGCTATGCAGCATTTTAAAACAAGTACGGTAGTTCCGTGAAACAGACTATTTTCATATATCCTACTACTGTAATATCAATTGCCTCTATCAACATACAAATTGTCAGTTTGATTGCTGTAATAGATTCGTAGATATTGAGAACCGTCTAAATATTTTGGATGGTCACCATGTTGGATTTTTATATTATAGGCCTAAGATTTATGTACTATTACATGAAGATTATTGTGTAGGTGTTTTATTCGAACTTCCATCACATGATTAGGACACAAGAAATTAAAGCGGGATTTTAAAATTTTGCTCAGCCGCCATCTTGTGGTTATGAAAATAATTTAAATTAATTAGATGCCAGTCGATTAAAATTTGTATAAGCATATACCGTATCAAGTTTCACTGCGCTCGGATAGTTAAAACGCAAGAAACGTCCATTTGAATATTTAAATTTCGCGTCGCCGCCATGTTGGATTTGTGCTCGCCAGGTTATTGAACGTCCCATAGGTGAACTTATGCTTATAGCCTATATACACTTACAAAATTTCAGTTTTCTGTAGTAGATTAATAGATATTGAGAACTGTCTAAATATTTCGTATGGTCACCATGTTGGATTTTAATATATGTAGGCCATAGAGTTATGTACTATTAGATAATGTTTATTGCGTACGTTCATTATGCAAATGTTGATTTCGATCGCATGATTAGAACACAAGACATAAAAATTAATTTTCGAAATTCGCACAGCCGCCATTAGATACCAGTCCATTACAATGTGTATAAACATTTGCTTTACCAAGTTTCATTGCGTTTGGATCATTAAACCGCGAGAAAAGTCTATTTAAAACTTTCAACTTCGCTTGGCCGCCATGTTCGTTTTGTAGTTAACTTGTTTTTGAAAGTCTCATAGATGAACTTCCAGTAGTGCCCTTTATCTCCGTACAAAATTTCATGGTGATACCGGTAATAGTTTCAGTGATATAGAATGCCGGTGAAATATTTCGCACAGCCGCCATCTTGAGGTTATGTAAACAATTGAACAAAGTTAGATGTCGTGAATTACAATGTGTATTAACATATGCTGTACCAGGTTTCATTGCGTTTGGTTGGTTAAATCGCGAGAAACGTCTATTTACAAGTCGCAACTTTGCTTGGCCGCCACGTTGGTTTTGTAGTTACCAGGTTTTCAAAAGTCACATAGGTGAACTTCTAGTAGTTCCCTTTATCACCGTACAAAATTCCAGGGTGATATCGGTAATAGATTCGGAGATATTGAATGCACAGCCGCCATGTTGGATTGGTGAGACGTAACAAAATTTGAAGGGCACGGTCGGGGTTGCCCGGAATAGTGCTATGAACTTACCGAGTTTCATTGAAATCGCTCCAGCCGTTTAGAAGTTATTAGGGGGGACACACAAAAATCCATCACACACACCAACACACACACGCACACACAGAGAGAGAGAGACACGGACAAAAGGTGATCTCATGCGCCTATTTATTCATAAATGAAAATAGGCTAAAAATTGGTTATATGAACTTTCCCAGTTTACCCAAGGAATCTGAACGAAGAGAAAAATGCAAAATTGCTATATCGAGGCATGGAAAGAAACTGTGTTAGAATCGAAAGAGAAACACAATGTATTTCTTAAATTGGCAACTTCTATTTTGCAAAATGATAATACATTGAAACATAGAACAATAGCCACCATTATTTTCTGACCACAGACCAATGTAAAATCTCTACCTTCTAGATCTCCTAACATCCAATGGCTGCTGTTGGTAATGCCGCCTTAAGCTTTTGATGGATAGTTTCCCCTACATCTATTTTTGAAGCAGGTTCATGTAGGAGTTTACGCTCTTCACTTTTGACTTCTATCCTTAAAAACAATAGCAGTGCTTCCAGATAAACCGTCTTTGTTTTCTTGGGACCCTCGAGTTCTTTCCCAAATCTTTAAAGCTCTTTAGGTACTGTAGATTCGTCCAGTGGGTACAGCATTGCAGCATATTTATCTCAAGTAACACCAAGTGTCTCTAGCTTTGTGAACAGACTACTCACACTCATGCCCCTTAAGCTATAACTGCAATAACTCAAGTTTATACATGTCAATTAAGAACTCAATCCAAGCAAATCATGTCTTTAGCTTCTCGATAGCCTTTTCGTAAGTCCACAAACTCTCGGGCAGATGACCCTGGAATAATGGCTTCTTTTACGTATTCATACATTTCCTCCTTGATTATAATTTACGGTAACTCGTAGAAATACCCGTTCTTCGAACGGTCTTTGCTATGAATAACCAGATGTTATCAATTGAGCTACTGTTGTAATGGTTAGGGGCTTGTCATTCTTTCATAAGTTTATCAGAGCGAAGTTAGTTTTCTGGGAATATCACAGACACTGTTAATTTAAAGGCCTTAAAATGTTGTTTTCGGAGACCTTTTATAGACTCCGGAATTTTGTGTCTCACATTGAGAAGCGCAACATATGCTTTGGTCGACCTTCTAGGATAATTTTTATATTCCACCTATTTGAGCTTGTATTTTGAAAGGTTTTCCCCTATACCCACCCTTCTATGAGAAGTACTATGAAGAATTTTATAAATGATTGGTATATTGACTCTCATGGATACCATACCTAAATTTACGATGCTCCAAACATCCGAACACGAGTTATAGGCGTACATAAAGATACACAGAAAGACAGACAGGCAAATCCAATTTTTGCCTGCACCAGTCAAAAACCATACCGAAACGCGTAAAAACACAAAATTGAATAAACAAACAATCATATTTATAGATAGGTGTATTAAGTATATGCGAGAGCAAAGGCACCTAGTGGCCACAAGAGAAACTAACTCGATTGACCACAACATATCACCATCATCATCATCTTGTACAGTTTCCAGCCCCAGGCTGGGTCTGTTTGGAACATAAGCTTCGCTACTTAGTCCTTTCTTCCCACCACCTCTCCGCTGTCACTCTGGTCCAGTCCTCGCCTCTCTTCTTGACGCATTCCTCCACTCCATTTAGCCATCTATCTCTTGGTCTTCCCCCTTGGTCGTTTCTTCTGCATCTGCATCTCATGTATTCTCTTGGGAATCTTCTTCTCATCCATTCTATTTAAGTGTCCATACCACCTCAGTCTTGATGTCTCAATCCTGCCTTGCAAGGGCTCCTCTTTCACTATTTCCCTGACCTTTTCATTCCTCACCATGTCTCTTCTTGTTACTACGATCCTACTTCGCAGGAACTTCATTTCACTTGTCTGTATTCTGCTTATGTCTCTTTTCTTAAATATCCACGTTTCTGATGCATAAGTTAGTATCGGGATATAGTAGCTTCTGTATAGCCTAACACTTCATTGCTTTTTTGTGGGACATCCTTATTCCACACTAAGCTCCTAATGCTTCTCAGAAATGCTTCTGCCTGTCTGCCACGTTCCGTAATCTCTTTGTCATTTCTCCATTTTCCTCCAGTATACTACAACATATCACCAAGATGCCCAAATATGGATATATCAACCACACAGTATCAATCAAAACCAAGGGGCAGATGACCTTGTAGTTCTGCCCTTTAAATAACAATAACTAACTCAAACAAAATCATCCTTACGATGAACCCGTTTGTTGACAAAAAGAGAAATGATTACCGGTAGTTAAAATGTGCTCTCAGACTAACTTCACCTAACGTGTATTTCCTGACGTGAATATAAAATTGAAAACCTCATAGACGAAACGCAATACACGACACATAAAAACTGACCCTCACCGTTCTGTAAAGTCCCCATCCACAGGAAGACCCCTTTAATAAATTATAAAGGCTTGTGGTGCATGAAAATTCTGTTTTTTTTAAGCATCCAATGGTCCAAATTCCTAAAAGCCCCAAAAATAATATTTCAATTCAGGAATTTTTGAAAATAATGTTGCTGTTAGAAGATATAATAGGCCTTCTGTACGATATATCGCACGTGTAAGTCGTGTGAAAAAGAACCTAGGGAACCCCTTGACCCCCTTAAGTGCATTGATGATTTTTACAGTCTTAGTTGGTTCCATGATAACCTTATAGCCATTTGCAAACTTCCACAGAAATATAATTAGTGAAGTTGCATTGCTTCTTACAGAAATAGATGGAAAGTTGGAAGTCTTCACGTGAGAACCTGTTGGCATGGTTACCGGCTTGCATTCCTTCATTAGTTTCTTCTTCTGAATAACCCATTTGGAGGGTACGATGAATCAACGTTGGTTATTATCCATTGTATTCTATTTCATTTGTTTCCAAATTACTTTCATTCTTCTCGAGTGAGGATCTTTCTCCTCTTGAGTCCACTTTCTGCGAGTTGTTTGTTTCTTCCTTTCTTGAAATTTTGCCTTTTGAATAGCTTCTCTGAAGAGTGATCTGTTTGCTATTGTGTCTGTCTGAATTCTGGCGTTTGTCAAGTCTTTGTCAATTTCAATGAACCATGTGGGTTTGAATTTGTAACTAGTTAGTAAGTTGAAGTTATGTTTAGTTAGTCTACTATTTTCCATTCTATAAATGTGCCCAAAAACCTGTAATCATCTCTTTCTTATTACATCAGTTATTTTTTCACATTTCAAATATAACTCTCTATTTGGTCGTAACCTATATTCTGCATTTTTTTAGCTCCCAGTATTTTTCTCAGAATTCGTCTTTTAGTCTTCTCTAATTTGTCTAAATCACCAAATCTTGTTAATTTAATTGTTCTGCCGCATACAGAGTTTCAGGTGTGACCACTGTTTGATAGTGCCTTAATTTAGTCTCCCAGGATACGTTTTTTTTATTATATATTGAACCCTTATTGATCTTCGATAAATAAGTATTCATATTTATTATTATTATTACTACGGCCCAGGCAGCACGTAAGGAAGTCGACTTGGATATTAGGGAGGCCAGCATTTCGTAACGATTGCAACAGAAGTTGAGCCAGTAGCTATTCCTGGGGGACGGCCAGAATTAGTCGAGTTCAAGGCTAAATTGTGCAACTACTGTACCAAAATTGGAGACATAAAGGAAGAATCACGAGGTCTTCTCAACGAACATACGATTGAATCAGCCAATCGCAAAAGACCAAGCCATGACCACGAGGTGGACGGCGTCAGTAGTAAAAAGCCCGCGGAAGTGTGTATCTAAGGAACCGCCGAACGGATTAATTTCCGCTCGAGTAATTTGAGACGTTGGATTTATTTGGAGAAGAATGACACTAGTTACATCTTTGTGAGACAAAAACTCTGGAAGTTTTTATCCGACTTTGCCCCACTCCACCGCCCTTGTCAGTTTCTCATAAATAGCTTGGCCTGACGCCAATTAAAGTCTATTCTTTTGGAGCCTTCAGAGGCATACTCCACGTCAGTTCGAAGTGTGAATTTTAAAGTCTTATCTTGTGGAGCCTTCAGAGGCAGACTCCACGTCAGTTCGAAGTGTGAATTTTAAAGTCTATTCTTTTGGAGCCTTGAGAGGCATACTCCACGTCAGTTCGAAGTGTGAATTTTAAAGTCTATTCTTTTGGAGCCTTGAGAGGCATACTCCACGTCATTTTGGATTGTGATTTTGACGCTCGAATTTATCTAAGTCATTATTCGGTGTAAAATATGATTTTTACGCTCTAAATCAGTAAAGCTAATTTATTTTGTGAGCTTTGAGGAACTAAAGTCGCAGCGATCGCAGTATCAAATTTTAAAAAGCTATAATACATTTTATTGTAAAATCAACTTTGTTGTGTGATCTAAATATTTCACGGTAGCGCGTGATGAACAGTAACATTCATTTCAAGACGACGAGTTCAACTTTAAGAGGGAGGTATCGTATCACCCTAATTAGCGCTTACCAGAACCGAAGTCCATAGTACAGACGGAAATACCAGACGAGATAGCGACTGCTAGTGCAGCCAGGATTGTGAACTTGTTAACGAGCCAGTGGCGCGGACTCGACATGTATATTTTTATGTATAAATTGTGTGTATTTTATGTATGTTTTTATAGTGCGTGTGTCTGATATAATTAGGGCCAGTCTTCGCTATTAATCGCAATAGGACAATTGTGGGTGAACTGAGTAGCCTGCAAGCGATTATAGATAGGCAAATATATAATATTGAACTTTTCTGCCAAGGAGTCGAGACCAAGATGAACAGCACGTGGTTTGAAGTTGGGATGAGCTTCAAGAAATCAGCACAGACGACTACTATGGAGAGCTAAATTGTCCATAGGGCAATGGGTTGAGGAGGATGTCCTTGGTCTACATGCAGAAGCGGTGATGTACTAAAATTGGATTTATTTCAATTATGTAGTTAGATTTGGCCGGGGAACTTTGTATATAGTCATGTTTTTCTTTCTTGTTGTTTTAGAGTTTTTCTTGTACCGACACTGTATGTTTAAATGTCCGTTGGCGCGTGGCCAAAGTGTTTGTTGATATTTTGTTTTCTTTCTTGAGTCAAGTGTAATGTACGCGGCGTGCGTGCGTGATTTTATCCTTGCAATTGCGGAACCCGTTACATTCGATAAATGGTGCTTTATTAACGTTAATATTTGAAATAGGAATGGGAGGAAATTAGTGTAAAACATTTTGCTGAACAGGTTATTATTCATGTTAGGGTAGCCGAGTGCACCAACTTAAAAGTAATTGTAGAACACTTTCGTTCTAATTTTGATAGATTTTCTTGAGTCCTTTTCAGGTGACTAGTCACGGCATAAAACGATGGCGCCAGCATGTGGATATTATTTGTGTCTTTTATTTCAGGGTCTGTCAAAACCCATACGTGTGATTCAGTGTGTGTTGATGTGTCTAGTGTGTGTTGATTCTACGTGAGGAGGGGGTAGTTGTCCTACCGCCCTTATATATTTTTTGCTGCTATTGTATTTTTTAGATGGAAAGACAGAGTGCTCTTGGGAGACTGCTGATTCTTGTCCATATGGTTATTCTGACACACACATGTATTATTGTGCTTTGGGGCACATTTCTTCGAGGTTCGACCCCATGTTCTGGGAGGTCGAGGTATTTTGACACGTGGGTTGACAGACATGCAGTGTTCCACAAACCGCCCGTTTTGCCTGTGACTTATTTTGATAGGCAGTCCTTTTGTCCGACTGAACCCTGTAAGCTTTCATATAGCAAACCTGTTCATTGTGATGGTTAATTTTTAAGCCATAATTAATTGGGGAGTTCGCCATGTGTGTAACGGATTGTTGTACCTTGTATGGATGAAATATTGTGATTAACGTAAATGTTGGCTGTTTGCCTATTGCTTTGTTGATGACTCGATTCATGTAATTTTTTTGTGTGTCACACCCGTGTGGTGTAGTGGTAGAGTATTTGTAAATTTTGACAGCGGTCATTTGAGTATTTTTTCTATTGGTCACGTGTTAATGTACTTGTGTTGATTTGTGTGTGAAGTCCTAAGTTTTTAGGCAGTAAATGTTGCTACGGCAATTTAAGTCCAATTTCACTCGGAAATTTTGTGTTTGTTTATAGTAGATTTAGGAAGTGTCGGTTTAATTTAAGTAGTGTAGTTGTGTTCCCCCGTGTCGGTCTAGCTCTAGGAAATGCGGATTCGGTGTTTGAAGGGTCATCCCGGATGATAACGAATCACGCATTCAAAGTACACATCGTGATGCATGTAGAACTGCATACGCACTTATATGGTCACTTATATGGTCATTTATATGGTCATTTATATGGTCACTTATATGGTCACTTTTGTATCTTTTTATTTAAGGACACTTGGTCCAGGTAATTAATCTCTCCAGAGATCCCGCCTAGTTTTTGGCATTTTTATTAAATGGGAGTCAGTTGGGAGATTTTGTTGTTAATTGTTTATGTGTAAATATGGTGATTTGTTATTAAATTCAGTTGTTTTTAACCCTGGCTTCACTCTTTCCTGCATGTTATTTTGTTATATGTTACCCTGCAAGTTAATGAAGCGCCCTGACAGCAACTTACGAATATGACCTGTTACGCCCCGAATTTGAGTCTCATATGCTTCTTTGCAAGGGTTCAATATATCTTTTGTCATATGAAAACACATTTGTAATTTATGCATACGCGTTTCTATTGCTGTCTTTTACCTGTGAGTCGTTCACTATCCACTCTCCCATGTGAATGAAAATCCACAGCCTGCTTCCAGTCTCCGACCGGGTCAGGAATGGAATGAATGAAGCCCCCATCTAGCGGCGAGGATATGAACTGTGCCGGCTGCCAAGGCCTGACGCACTCCTCTGGGGCAATGCTTAAATGAATGACAGATGAAATGAAATGATAGTGGAGAGTGTTGCTGGAATGAAATTGTGACAGGGAAAACCGGAGTACCCGGAGAAAAACCTGTCTGCCTCCGTTTTGTCCAGCACATATCTCACATGGAGTGACCGGGATTTGAACCACGGACCCAGCGGTGAGAGGCTGGCGTGCTGCCGCCTAAGCCACGGAGGCTTCACTCTCCCATGTATTTAAAGGAATTTGTTTTACCTACTGAACTGTCATGATGTGATACTTTTCGGGGCATCGGTGATATTTGTCATGAACTTAGTTTTTTCAAATGATATTTGTGGTCCGACTTTGGCTGCCTGTGTTTGCCACTCTCTAATTTGTTCTTGGGCAGTATCCAGTGAGTCAGTAAGTAATGCAATGTCATCCACAAAAGCTAAACAATCTACAGTGATTTTATTTGGACGTCTTTCTAGTTGAACGCCTTTAGTATTGATGGCTTTCCTCCACTATCGAATTACCGGTACCTTTTCCAATGCACAATTGAAAAGCAGAGGTGCCAGACCATCTCCTTGTCTCACACCTGACTTTATTTTGAAAGATTTTGAAAGTCCCCCTCTAAGTTTAACTTTGGAAGTTGTGTTCGTTAGTGTTGCTCGAATTATTTCAGTTGTCTTGTTATCAAGTCCAAATTCCTTCAGAATGTTAATAAGTGCCTTTCTGTCAATGGGGTCATAGGCTTTTTTAAAATCCACAAAAGTAACTACATATTTCAAGTTCCTGATTTTCCTCATGTCTAATATGTTCTTTAAATTTAGTATTTGCTCTATACAAGATCGTCCCTTCCAAATTCCTGCCTGATACTCTCCCAATTGTGGGCCGAGTATTTTTTCTGCTCTTTTGAAACGTGCTTTGGATAAGATCTTATAGATCACTAGCAGGAGGGAGATTCCCCTGTAATTGGTAGGATCTGTTTTCTTCCCCTTCTTATGTAGGGGATGTATCAAGGCAGATGTCATTCTGATGGTAAACTGTGTGTATTCCATATGTCATTTATGAACCGTTAAACATAGGATCATGTTGTCACTCGAGTATTTCCATAATTCAGCAACTATACTGTATGTATGTCTACCCCTTATTATTCCCGTTTTCCAACGGGGTCGGGGATGAGATGCGATGGAAGTCTTTGTGGAGATGGTTTTTACGGCCGGATGCCCTTCCTGATGCCAACCTCATGAGAGGAGTTAATGAGAGATGAAATGAATGATGGTGAGTGAAACTGGGCAAGGATGTGGAAGGAAGCGGCCGTGGCCTGTCAGAAGGTACCGTCCCAGCATTTGCCTGGTGTTGAAAATGGGAAACCACGGAAAACCATTTCAAGGACGGCCGACGGTGGGGCTCGAACCCACGCGTCTACCGAGTCAGCAGAGAGCTTGGCCAGCGCTTTAGCCAGCGTAGCCACTACTGTCGGTTAATTCAGCAACTATACTATCTTCTCCAAATGCTTTGTTATTTTTAAGTTCGTTTATAATTTCATTTGTTGTTGGTGGTTTCGAGTCTGGAGGAATGGGGAGTATATTATCAAAATTAAATATCTCCTTCTTCAACATATTCCGCAAGCAGGCCCGACGAGAGGGGGGGGGGGGTCAGGCAGGGCTGGTGCCCCGGGGCCCGACCCTCCCAGGGGGGGCCGGCGTCCTTGGAGGATGGGCCCGATCGGGCATTGATTTATTATTGCATTTATGTGACTTGAACTTGCCACTGGCAATCATTTAGTGAATGCAATGAACTGTCTGTGAACAATGTTACAAGGATTGAGAAACTTATTATGTAAAGTGGACAATATTTTCATCTACAAAGCGCTTGTGGGAAGAACAACTGTCTCAAAGTTGTCAACTTAGCGTCGGGGCTTCGCTATGTATTGTTCTTGGAATATACCTGAAGACAGGGAGAGCATTCCATTGTTCTATATTTCGCTTATTCGGCTTATGCACCAATCGTTCATATAACTTTCTCATCCCTTCATTTATTTCGCCAAGGCCACGAGAGCCTGGGCTGCCCTGGTGTGTTTGGTCAGCAAGCTCAAGAGTTTCAAGTTTGCTGCGTCACGTCGAGCTTATATATTTAGAGGCGATAGTGTCTGAAATTAATATAATGTCTAGCTAGACGTATCGTGTGCCGTGCAGGCAGGTAAGTAAAATATATTTTAAAGTAGCGTTCAACCAGTAATTCACTTTATAGTTGATTTAAGGGACAGAACAGCGAGGTCATCGTTCCCTAGTAATTCACTTATCATTGCTGGCTAAATATTTTGCGAAAGGGTGGGATGATTCTGTTATCAAACGCAGATAGAAGAAGGGCATGCGAAATTGTTCATCTTCTCGTATACTGAATTGAGAAAACAATGCTAACATTTGAATAATCTATATGCGAGGTGCAGTAAAATTATTATTATAATTGGTTCATTCAATACGATCAACAATCCTAGGTACTTGGGTTCGTGCGCAAATCATTTCTGATTAAGGGATTTATTGAAAACCTATATTACTATTGGTACTAGAGTTGGGAAATGTATCCAAAGAGTGAAACTAAGGTAATATTCCAGGATTTTTCTGGACTGGAGAAAAATGACAATTAAGCTAGGATACTGAACCACTCAACTTTGTTTCCCAATTCCTCTCATGGGATGTCAGTGGTAAGGACAGATGACCTACCGTAGCAGTTCCGCCTCATAAAACAACAATAAGTAACGTCAGTGGTAGGGGCAGTTGGCCTAGCTGTTCCACCCCTTAAAACATGGCGATGGAGAAATTAATATAGGCTATTGCATGTAGGCAACCGCGCAGACTTTTCTAAGACCAAATATTGAACTCTGCTTAATTTAAAAGAAAAGTAAGACGATGTATTGTCGAATATTAATATAAATACAATTTTGTTTTGAGCTGGTGCAGTGACTTATTATTATTGGACATTTCTTCGCCGTTTCTTCCAAAGAGCAGCATCGATCTGCAAAGCACTTATTTATCAGGACGCGAAAAATATTTTCCCTCGCGAATCAAGCATTTTCATGATACGCTTTAACGTCTCAGTACCGTTAAACATAAAATGAGTTGCTACCTTTATCTATGACTTGGAAATGACTCCGGGTACTGACGAAGCCGCGGCAGGAATGCAGGAGTTGTAACGTGTTTTTCGAGGGTTTTTTATGCCACTGGCATAAGTCAGTAGGAAGCCATTCTATATTTATTTACGCGGCAAATTGTTCAGCCAAGAGAATTTTTCATGTTAATTTATTATTATTATTAATTTATTATAATTATTGATACGTGCAAGGGCACGTCTCTACGCTTGCAAACATGTATTTGCTCATTTGAAATGACCGCTTGGTCGCTCAGTACCGTCTGTCACCACAAGATGGTAGCTGCAGTCGGACTTTGCAAAGATACAAATAGTTCCTGTTTCTCCCCAATAGGTGGTGTGGGGTTCGCCTTATAAACTCTATATACGCATGACATAATTGAAAGACAATTATGATTCTACGTCATAAAACAAAGAACGGTGTGTATTCTTGATACCGCCAAATTATGAACTTATTATTGACATTGTTGTTTTGATGTGTCACTTCGTGATTGGACAATATTTATTTACATGAAGACAGTTCGATAAATGACGAGCGATTCTCCGCCATTTTTGTGGAATCCATTAGTGGTCGCCAAGACAAATAAGAAGGACTGGTCGTAAAAGGTGTCACCGCTGATGGGGGGGTGGTTGCCTCCCCCATCCTCTACCAAATATGCATATATTCAAGAAAAAGGAATTGCCTGTTTGCTTCAGGCTGTAAATTTTCATCGTTCCGCCGTGAAGAGGAAGTGTGCAAGGATAATCGCAGCTGGATGCGATCAGGTGCTGTCATCGGAGCGGCTCATGGGCGTGTTAGCCATTTTTTGTGAAGTACATGTAATAACGTAAAATTTTGTGTTAATTATTTTATTTTTATTGTGTCTCCACTGAGAAGGATGTAAGGTACGTTTTTTTTTTAAATTTAATTTATTTAATTATTTTATTTTGGGAGATCCAAGTTTGGCCGTGTACGAATGTTGATCTTCTGTTGTGTTCTCGCTTGTAGGCCAAAAATTTCTTTTTCGTTTTAATAACGTTTCCTTATATATATATTAAGTTTCTTATTTATTTTTTTGTTTACCTTCTGGAGACACGTTTATTAGTTATTTCACGTTTAAATTATTATTTATTTTCCTTTGGCAAGCTTGGGTTTGTCTTTTTTTAAATCCATGTAAGATCCGTGCAGTTTTAAAACGACTTGCATTAATAGTTTTTGATGTAATTGTTTTTTTTTTCACCGTTCATTTCCTTCTACTAATGTTTAAATTTAATCTTATTTATTGTTTGCCGTAATTTCGTTCTGGCATGTTTTTGGTGTGGCCATATCTTTTGTTTACCGTGATGCATTGTGGTCTCGGTGTCAGTCCATTTGGCGCGGGTCTCAATAGCAGATGTGTTGTGAATTAACTTAATCTTTTTTTAATGTAATCTTGTTAATGTTAATTTCGTGATTTTTGGTAATGTCCTTGTGTTTTCCGCCGGCGTGCATATCATTTATTTATTTATTTTCTATCCAGTTTATTTTTTATTTTAAAGTTTAATTTAAATTCAATACTTTTTTTTTGGCATGGCCTCAACATCTGCATGTCGGATCGTGATTGCATTTCCTGGCAATTTATCAAGCCCTTTCTCATTGTGTTGTGCATGTAAATTCTATTTTAACCTTTGGGCTGTTAAATTTTATTTGATTTTAAATTAAGTCTTACCTCTTCTTGGCTTTTGCAAGCAAGCATGTTAGGCGCTATCTGGCCTTCTTGTAAATTTTGTGTGGATTGATGCATGTTCAGTTTGGGTGAAGGTTCTTTAAATTTTTAATATTAAACCTATTATTTTTTTAATTCTTTGGTTGTGGCATTATTTCACCGACGGCAGTTCCGTTGGTTTTTGGGGGATGTTTGTACGATAGCCTGTGTTTGTTGTCCCCTTCTCCATCTTCCTTCCACTCCTTTGGAGCTCTTCTGTTGGGACATGTCATCTGGAGGTGATGTTGCTGCGGAAGTGACCCGGACCCCTGAATACAGGTAGGTTGGCCCATCCACGTTTCCCGTACTCGTCCCATTCTGGTAAGCAAAGCGTTGGTTATCGAGTAACCGACGTGTTGCTGGCCAGTGCCGTCCAACAATGCTGTAAAGGGGGGGGTAGCATTTTGGTAGCAGATCCCGCTCATGTTCACTTCCGTAACTATCCCCTCCCCAGTACCCACAGGCTGTTTTATGGACCCCTCTGATGCTGATGGGTCAGTTGTTGGTGGGATTTTGTCAGGAAAGTGCACTTAATGTTATGTTTTGCTAATCCTTGTCGTTATTGTGTTTCATGTTGCCTCTGGATATCCATGTGGTATGCTGGATGTAAGGTGTCCTGTTTTTAAACGAGGCGTTTTCCCCTGTATTTTACCCTGTTTGTGTGCAACATCCCCACTGAAGATGAAGCCCGGTGAGTGTCCGACATGTGTTCTTGGCATGGGAAATGGGATTTCTTAATGTTCTAATAGCCTATTATGCTGCGTGTGAAGACATCCTGGAGCCCCGTCGGAAGCTGGTAGCCTGATTGTTTGTGCCTATTTTTGTGATTTAGCTCCCTGTTCTCGAGCCAAGCAGGTGGTGACGTGTGCAGTTCTGGACAGCATGGTGCATGATTTGGTGTAGTAGGGTGGCTGTGTTTGAGTGTCAGCCTAATCTTTGGTGATGGTAATTGCTGGTTGTGGTACTGTTGTGAAAGTGTAAACTGTCCTTGTAATTCCTGAAATTTGTTTCCTTCTATATTGGTTGTCTGCATTCTGTGTTTTCCAAAATGGCCGACAACAATAGTGTTTTCAATTTAATCGACTTAAGCGATAACCTTGTGAATTTAGAGAGTTCTTCTGGGGTTGATCGTGAATCACCTCTGTTTACTAGGTCTGAGGTTTTGGGATCGATTACCAGTAGTAGTTTGCCTGCCCCTCTGTTGCCTGTCGCTGGCTCGTCCATTCCACTTAATCCTGCATACGGTCATTCTTCTCATGTTAGGTCACGTAGTGATTTCCTGGGTCCTGCCGACCCATTGCATCCCAGTTCTTTCACTAGTAATATTAATGTTTTGTCGCCTGTAGAGGGTGTGCGAGCGGGCTACCCTGGTAACAAGGTCTCTATTCCTAATGCTACGTTCTCACCTACCGTTAATTATGGGTCGATTCCTCATCCTATTTCTGGTTTCTTAACTAAATTAAAACATTTCAACCTTGATGACGTTACCCAAGTGGTACAATTTTTAAAACAAGTGGTCGAGTTGGGTAACCATGCCTCGATTTTTGGGATGTCGGAAGTTCAGATTTTCCAACTTTTGTATCCAGTTGCATCCGGTATGCTGCGCGATAAGCTTGTTGAAGCTATCCACCTCCGCATGTCCTTAGCCATGTTTATTAGGGAAGTGTTGTGGTTTTTTGTCCCTGCGAGCGCCCTAAGTGCTCTCGAGCAAAGGTTCCTTTATCGTGTCCAAAGGCTGGACGAGTCCCTTAGCGACTATGTCAGTGACATTAAGGTGTATGTCCAGGTTTTTGCATCCCCTTTAACCGAGCGACAGTTGGTGTCATCAATTGTGAATGGGTTTTCGCCTCAATATAGGTCATACATGACTATGTGTACCAGGCCTTCATCATTCGTCGAGCTGAAACAGGTCGTTATAGAGGCTATGGCTGTGAAGCATGCAGATTCCCTTCGTGTAGCTAATGTTCCTCCTCCTTCCTTGATGGCTTGTCCCCCTCCTTCCTTGATGTCTCGTCCCCCACCTAAGGTTATGTTTCATCCTCGACCCAATATTAAGTGCCACTCGTGCGGTGGAGTGGGACATGTCAAAAAGGTGTGTCCGAGTAACCAGGCTGTGTATCGCCAATGACGGAACGCTGAGGAGACCAATTCGGGTGTTACTTCCAAGGATATTTCTGTGTGTAAGAATTTGGGAAAACCCTGTGAAGTTTCTGGTCGCCCTACCAATGATAGTCTTGATAACTCTATGAAAGCTAATTCATCATGTGCTAATTCTGCTTATGTCGCTGGCCTACCTAACCTGTCGGTGAGCAATGGCGTGGCAAGTCAGCCTAATTCTAAACGTTGTGTGAAACCTGTGGTGCGGGTGTCCTCGTCACCTACTTGTAATCGTGTTAGAGTGAGTAATGATTTTGGAATTTCTCCTGTGGCTAAAGGAATATCCCCGTTTATTGAAATTTGTGTTAATGACGAGCCCGTTTCCGCATTGCTTGATTCTGGTAGTGTCGCATCCTTTATAAGCGAGGACTGGTTTCTATCTATGAAAAGTGTTTGCAAATTTCCTGAGTTAGAGCCTAACAATGAATCCTTTATTTCGGCAAATTGTTCAAACTTAAATATTTTGGGTAGTATGACAGTCAAAATTCATATTCTATATTTTTCTTGGAAATTTAAATTTTTGGTTGCCAGAAATCTTTCTTGTGCTGTGGTCATTGGAGCTAATTTCATGTCACACGTTGGTATGCTTCTTGATTTTGGTGCTCGCAACTTATGGTTTAAGTTTAATCCACAGAGTAAATTATCGTTTAACCCACTTTTATCTTCTCCTGCTGTCAATTCTGTTACTGAACCTATGACTATTGAGGATCTCGATCTGGAAAATTTAACGAGTCTTCAAAGGGAGGCCATTAAGAGGTTATGTCAGGAATATGGCGATGTGTTTACTGACAAGCTGGGTGTAACCCATTTGATGGAGTACAAGATTGAGCTAACCGATTCTGTGCCGGTGCGTTCCAGCCCGTATCGCCTTGCCCCGCCCAAGATGGCTGAACTTCGTAAGATTATCGATAAGATGTTAGAAGAAGGTGTAATCCAACCCTCTATCTCTGCCTACTCATCCCCTGTATTTCTTGTGCCAAAACCTAACGGTGGTTTTCGGCCGGTGGTCGACTATAGGGCTCTTAATCAAAAAGTTGTTTTGCAGTCCATTCCTTTGCCCGACCTTCACACATGTTTTAGTTGGTTTCGCAATGCGAAGGTGTTCACGATCCTCGATTTAAATTCTTCCTACTTCCAAATTCCCCTCTCTCCTGAATCCAGGCATGTTACTGCTTTTTCCACTGACTGGAACCTCTTTGAATATGCCCGTGTCCCGTTTGGCCTATCCACCGGAGCCGCTGTGTTGAGCAGACTTCTGGACAAGGTATTTTCAGAAATTAAATTCAAGTTTGTGTACCACTACCTTGACGATGTGGTGATCTATTCCGAGTCCTTCGAGGAACACGTTGATCATCTAAAAATTGTACTTGATCGGTTGCGTGACGCTGGACTTACCGTCAAATTGTCCAAGGTTTCCTTTGCCAAGCCCAAAATTTCCTTTTTGGGACATATTGTTTCTGAATCCGGTATCTCAGTGGACCAATCTCGTACGCAGGCCATCAGAGATTTTAAACCACCCAAGAACGCCAAGGGTGTTGCTCGTTACATTGGAATGGTCAAATTCTTTCGCAAGTTTATCAGTAACTTTGCCGACCGGGCTGCTCCTCTAAATCAATTACGCAAAAAAGCTGTGAAGTTCGAGTGGGGTCCCTCTCAGCAAGCAGCCTTCGAAGATCTTAAGCTTGCGCTCTCTAACGCCCCTGTGTTAGCCATTCCGGATTTTGGGAAGCACTTCATTGTGCAGACTGATGCGTCTGGTCGTGGTGTTGGTTGTGTCCTTCTGCAGGAATCTGATCTGGGTCGGCAACCTATTGCATACGCTTCACGTACCTTAACGGACGCAGAGAGGAAGTATTCTATTTACGAACTTGAGGGCTTAGCTGTGTTGTTCGCTCTAGAAAAATTCCGTATGTATCTTGAGCACACCAAGTTTCTCCTTGAGACCGATAACCAAGCCTTGAGCTGGGTCTTAGGGAAACCCCGCAAAACTGGTAGAATTGCTAGGTGGGCAACTAGGATTCTGTCGTTCCAGTTCACTGTCCAACATATTCGTGGGTCCGAAAATGCGGTAGCTGATTCTTTAAGCCGCATGTACGAGGAAACAGCTGAAGAGGATGTTCAGGAATGCGAACCCGTAAACCTGGTATCTACTGTAAATTGTGTCAATGCCGTTCTTAGCAATTCCCCTGTGCTTTTTGAGGATGTGAGACGATTCCAGAAAGAAGACCCCTCCTTGTCTAGCCTTATTGACCGAATCAATTCTGGTGAAGTGATCAAGCCCTACTCTATGAAGGACGGTGTGTTGTGTTGTTCGTCTCGTCATGACCGCCTACCTAAAATTGTGCTCCCGTCAATCCTCATTCCGGAAATCTTTCGTAACTATCATGAATCTCCTGTTGGTGGCCACCTAGGAGTATTCAAGACCCGAGCTAAAATCAGACAGTTTTTCATTTGGCAAGGTATGGATGGCGACATCAGGAGGCTCATTAGGAATTGTGCTGCATGCAGTATTAGCAAACCTCCAGTTTCTACTAAGGTTGGCCTGTTGTCATCTGAACCAGCATCTAGACCCATGGAGAGGCTTTTTATCGACCATGTTGGACCGTTCCCTCGCTCTGGTCGGGGAAACCAATTTGCGCTTGTTTGCACTGACGGTTTCTCCCGGTTTAGTTGGATTTTCCCCACCAGACAGGCTACGACCAGTTCCGTCATAAAGTGTCTTAATTCCATCTTCTCGTCTTTTGGGCCGTGTCAGTATCTGGTGTCAGATAATGCCAAGTGCTTTGTATCTCATCAGTTCCGTCAATTCTTATTTGATTATGCTATTTCGCACGTAACCACCACTCCCTATTTTCCTAACCCGTCTCTCGCTGAGCGAGTCAATCGTAATCTCCGTTCTGCTCTAATTGCTTTCCACCACGACGACCATTCCAAGTGGGATTCTAATTTGCATTGGCTCAATTTTGCTTTCAACACCGCCGTGCATGAGAGCACGAAAGCTACCCCTTTTTCGCTAATGTTTTCCTTTATGGCTAATTCTCCGTTGTCTAATCTGTGGAACCTGCACGATCTCCTTCCTGACAGTTTCTCGCCCGAGGATATGAGGGCGAAATTCGACAAGGCTAGAGAGAATATTAAGGTATCCCATGACCAACTTGCCAGGCGACACAATGCCTGTCGCAAGCCAGCGGATTTGGAAATTGGTGATGTTGTGTACGTCCGCAATTTCGAGCCCAAGGGCGTCAGTAATCTTGTCTCAAGCAAGTTAACCCCTCGTTTTAAGGGCCCATGCTATGTAGAGGCATTCTTGACTCCTGTTACTCTTCTTGTTCGAAACCCTAAGGCCAACAAAATTTCTAGAGTGCATCTATCACACATTAAACGAGGTGGAGACGTTTCTAATGAGGAAATGCTACCATAAATTTTGTAAAACTGAATTTGTATAATGTAGAGTATCCCTAACCTTCATTGAAGCCTTCAAGCTTCTGTTCCTTGTGGAATTTTGAATTTAATTGGATTTGAACACTCTGGTGGGATACAAAATGTAAATGTTGGGAAGTTCCCATTGTAATGGTAAATTGTAAAAGTGTAGCTAATTTTGATGTTTCATAGGAGATGCTAACATGTAAGTTGGGCTCGGTGGGAGACCTAACTCATGGTAACCTTGTATTCCTGTTCCCTTTGGGAATTGTAGTGGTCATTCTTCTACCGTAGTCCCTTCGAAATGTATAGTCGTCTAACTCATGTAATCTTGTAATGTACTTCGAATCTGTAAAAATGTAAACTTGTTAATGAAACCTTGTAAGCACGGATCTAGGGCTTGGTCAAAAACTTTCTTCATTTAAATTCAAACTTGTTTCTCTTTGTAAAATGTAGTAAGAAATTGTAAATTCTGTAAACTTTTTTTGAAATTAGATTAACTTTTATTTTTGTAAATGGCTGCCCACGCGTCGAATCATATCTTGCACATTGCTTCATCCTACTTCGTCTAAAACGACCTACATTGGACTTATTGAAAATTTTTCCTAACGTGTCTCGGACTCTGAAAGAACTGCTGGTGCTGGTGTACTGCGTTTCTGAAGGTTTTTGGACACAGTGAAGCTGTTAACTAAGTGGTTTGCGAGGTGATCAATTATCCCTTCACTGATAATCTGACCCTGCATTCTTCCTAACTAAAACGATGCGGTTTCATCCATCAATTGGAGTTAACTGGTGAACATTATCTTCGGGAAGCATCTCTGGTGAATCGACAAGTTAAGGAGTACTGTCTATGCCTTGGCATATTCGTGAACGGTGTTCACGCTTAAGGGAGGGAGACTGATACGTGCAAGGGCACGTCTCTACGCTTGCAAACATGTATTTGCTCATTTGAAATGACCGCTTGGTCGCTCAGTACCGTCTGTCACCACAAGATGGTAGCTGCAGTCGGACTTTGCAAAGATACAAATAGTTCCTGTTTCTCCCCAATAGGTGGTGTGGGCTTCGCCTTATAAACTCTATATACGCATGACATAATTGAAAGACAATTATGATTCTACGTCATAAAACAAAGAACGGTGTGTATTCTTGATACCGCCAAATTATGAACTTATTATTGACATTGTTGTTTTGATGTGTCACTTCGTGATTGGACAATATTTATTTACATGAAGACAGTTCGATAAATGACGAGCGATTCTCCGCCATTTTTGTGGAATCCATTAGTGGTCGCCAAGACAAATAAGAAGGACTGGTCGTAAAAGGTGTCACCGCTGATGGGGGGGCGGTTGCCTCCCCCATCCTCTACCAAATATGCATATATTCAAGAAAAAGGAATTGCCTGTTTGCTTCAGGCTGTAAATTTTCATCGTTCCGCCGTGAAGAGGAAGTGTGCAAGGATAATCGCAGCTGGATGCGATCAGGTGCTGTCATCGGAGCGGCTCATGGGCGTGTTAGCCATTTTTTGTGAAGTACATGTAATAACGTAAAATTTTGTGTTAATTATTTTATTTTTATTGTGTCTCCACTGAGAAGGATGTAAGGTACGGTTTTTTTTAATTTAATTTATTTAATTATTTTATTTTGGGAGATCCAAGTTTGGCCATGTACGAATGTTGATCTTCTGTTGTGTTCTCGCTTGTAGGCCAAAAATTTCTTTTTCGTTTTAATAACGTTTCCTTATATATATATTAAGTTTCTTATTTATTTTTTTGTTTACCTTCTGGAGACACGTTTATTAGTTATTTCACGTTTAAATTATTATTTATTTTCCTTTGGCAAGCTTGGGTTTGTCTTTTTTTTTAATCCATGTAAGATCCGTGCAGTTTTAAAACGACTTGCATTAATAGTTTTTGATGTAATTGTTTTTTTTTTCACCGTTCATTTCCTTCTACTAATGTTTAAATTTAATCTTATTTATTGTTTGCCGTAATTTCGTTCTGGCATGTTTTTGGTGTGGCCATATCTTTTGTTTACCGTGATGCATTGTGGTCTCGGTGTCAGTCCATTTGGCGCGGGTCTCAATAGCAGATGTGTTGTGAATTAACTTAATCTTTTTTTAATGTAATCTTGTTAATGTTAATTTCGTGATTTTTGGTAATGTCCTTGTGTTTTCCGCCGGCGTGCATATCATTTATTTATTTATTTTCTATCCAGTTTATTTTTTATTTTAAAGTTTAATTTAAATTCAATACTTTTTTTTGGCATGGCCTCAACATCTGCATGTCGGATCGTGATTGCATTTCCTGGCAATTTATCAAGCCCTTTCTCATTGTGTTGTGCATGTAAATTCTATTTTAACCTTTGGGCTGTTAAATTTTATTTTATTTTAAATTAAGTCTTACCTCTTCTTGGCTTTTGCAAGCAAGCATGTTAGGCGCTATCTGGCCTTCTTGTAAATTTTGTGTGGATTGATGCATGTTCAGTTTGGGTGAAGGTTCTTTAAATTTTTAATATTAAACCTATTATTTTTTTAATTCTTTGGTTGTGGCATTATTTCACCGACGGCAGTTCCGTTGGTTTTTGGGGGATGTTTGTACGATAGCCTGTGTGTGTTGTCCCCTTCTCCATCTTCCTTCCACTCCTTTGGAGCTCTTCTGTTGGGACATGTCATCTGGAGGTGATGTTGCTGCGGAAGTGACCCGGACCCCTGAATACAGGTAGGTTGGCCCATCCACGTTTCCCGTACTCGTCCCATTCTGGTAAGCAAAGCGTTGGTTATCGAGTAACCGACGTGTTGCTGGCCAGTGCCGTCCAACAATGCTGTAAAGGGGGGGGGGGTAGCAATTATTATTAAGATATTTTCGGAGCATTTTATAAAAATTATAAGCATACAGATAGGTTTTCTATGTCTTAGAAAACGCTATCAAGCAAATTATTACGAACGACGATATCATAGAAAATTATCTGATTACGGAATTTTACGGAGTTTTGTCAGTTAGGGTATTTGAGAGAGATGACTCACTGGGAATTCAAATACAAGCTGATTCCTGTCCAGAAGTATGACGCAAGCTTGGGTCGCATCGTCAAGAAAAGGCGAATTGTTGGGACGGAAATCGACTTCTCCCTCTCGCGCGCCGTGTGTAATGAGGCAGAGGAGGGGAACTAGCGGCGTGCTCAGCCAATCAGTGGAGACAACGTAAGCTGGAAGACGGTACCATGGTGGGGGAGCCAACGTGTGGATATATCGTTCGGCGCGCCGTGAAACGAGGACAATCTGTGAAATACTTGACGAGTATGGGTGCGCGTGCGAGTGGCTCCGATGTTCGGTGGAGTTAAGGACAATCTGTATAGTTCTTGCCGAGTGTGGTTATACGCGGGGAGTCGCTCCGATGTTCCGTGGATTGGAGGCCTAACTTTTGTAAAACTTAACCAGTGTGGTTATACGAGTGTTTGGGTCCGAGGTACGGACCATAGAATTATCTAATCTACAAGAATATCATCAAATTTCGACGGAGATGACGACGTCCAGGAGACTGTGGGAAGCACACAGCATCAGCAAGTACGAGGGAAATGCCTTGGCAATTTCCAATGGTAAGCGCAAATGACGCAGAAATACGCAATCTCTCATTTTTCTTTGTTCTACATTTCAAATTTCAGTAACTTCATAGCTTGGAAATAAGAGTAAAATCAATTTATCAGACTCCGTTTTCACGTAATTTTCTATCGGTAATATTAAAATCGCAACGCTCCAATTTAAATTTTAAACTTATTATGATTATTAATTTTGCTATACTTGTTTTATATAATAAATTCTTTTCTTTTACAATGCAATCTTTGCTTTCAGTAGGTAGCATTAGATATAGACCAATTCCTTCTCCTGATACAATTGTTTGTTGGGTTAATGATCAAATCATACCACGATCTGAGTGAATAGATTCTTGAAGGTGTTCTACCAGAGCTAGACGTTGTTAAATACAAATTTAGATTTCAGCATTGCGTTGAAGTCTTGGCGCCCATTAAAACAACATAGCTTAGGCAGAGGTAAACAGTTACATTTATCACCCAACAGTAGGGGCAGCCAAAACGTTTCTGAGTCGGCTTACCGACTGCGGTGTCATTCGTAGTCTTACACAACAGTTAATGATATGCCTATTTGTCGTTACAGTTGTTAATTCGGCTTGCGAAATTTTACCTGTGTACTTGGTAGCTAGTAGGTCTAGTATCATTGGCGGGCAATGGACCATTGGCGCTCGGTTGGGAATCGTTTGCATCAACTAGTACTGTAGATAGCCTATAATTCAGTATTTGCTGACTCGTTAATTTTCCGGTTTATTTCTGAAGTCCTCCACATTATTGAATGAAGTTGACTGTAAAGCAATAGTTTTCACAAATATTAATGAAGTAAATTATAAGATTCTCAAACAGCGAACAAAATAAAAAACTATGAAACGTGCGAATTGTGTAGACTGAAGGGGAAGCTAGTGGTTGTTGTATAATTAGAGAGGTGTATTGGCAACATTGTTGTAACTATTTGTCTTGGAGAGTAGAAACTTAGACCCTATTAAAACCACCCACTGCTGGACAAAAAGCAGGGTATACACTGTGCTGTACCATGGCCTCTGTGACATGATCAATCGCATACCGTATTCTTAGTTGCCGACTGGGAAAAGTTGGAATGCGTTGCCCGTCGCGACTATTACTGTAATTATTAGGGTTAAGAGTAGGGTAGGTGTCTTTGGACTTGAAATAAGGTACTATCTCGGCATTTGTCTGGGGGGAGTGGGAATACCCACACTCAGGATAGCCGCTGACAGCACCGGGATTCGAACCTCTGATCTGCAGACTTGCTGTAGACCCCCATCACGGTCTTTGGTGAGCTACACCGTGGGGTCTTACTTGAAGGTGCGAGAGCTTTTACTTCAATAACAGAGAGTCTCTTCTATAGCCACTAAATGTCAATGGTCACCAAATTTTTACTGCAAAATATCACAAAAATAGTCACTCAAATGGCCTATAACTCAATAATTTGGACCTAATATTTACAAATTTTTCCGGAGGAGGACCCCCGGACCCCACTCTGAGCTTGGTGATATTCCATACCCCCAGATCCCCGGTGTGTCCACTTCCCCATAATCTTGGCTTAAATCCGCCTCTGATGGTCAACAGTCATAGATAGGGTTGGGGATTTTTAGGAGAACCTGGCTCTAGGTTTGCTTACTGCAAGCAATATTAAATTATAAGAAGTCCACTGACTGCAAATTATAAAATATAGTTCAAATTCACATTTTCTTCTTTTGAGAAAACTATCACTGATCAGCTGTAATCTACTGATAGAACATAATAAATAACTTGACTTACGTATGAGTATACCTGTGGTTAATTATGAAAATATATTTTGCTTCGTTTAATGTACAATGATGTGTGATCGCCGTTCAACCAAAACACTTATCAGTGTTTAGGCTTAGACCCAAGGGTGTGATTCTTCAAGGGCAACAAGTTTTAAGAATGTCAACATAAAACCCTATATGTAAATCGTATTTTAAAATACGTCTTGACTTTGTGTAAAAATCATGTTTTCATTATGAAAAGAGATTACGTCATACATCACAGAAGCCGTAGTACTGCACAGTGTACAGTATCCCCCTTCCACCTCTTTTAACATGCAGTTCAATGAACTGAACTTTCTGTTGATTAATTTTTGGGTCTTGGGGGCCCGGGAGATTCCAGCCCCAAGGCCCGCCGCCGCTCTCCACGGCCCTGTCCGCAAGTATTCTGAAATTTTCAGCGTTATTATATGCAGCGTGCTGTGTCTTTGGATCTGTAGAAAGTAAGCTTGGTGGAGTATACTGCCTTAAACTACTTCTGAAAGTTCTGAAGAAGACCTTTGTATTGTGCTGTCTGAAGTCCGATTCTATTAATGTTAATTGGTCTTTAATATGTTGCACTTTTATCCTTTTGAGTCCCTTGGATGTATGTTTTCGGGCTTCTGTAAAGCTGTTCCTGGTATTCTCATTTTTTATTTGCATTCCAGATGTTCCAAGCTCGTTAGTAGGGGGAACTTAGGAGTTCTCCCCCACTTAGGAAGTTGTGAGCCCCTGGCGGCCTTGGGAAGGAAGGAGTGATGGTAGGAGGGCGTGGGTAGATTCGTTTTTCTCGTCTCGTTGTCCTCTTTACGGGGATGTAGGTGTTGAAAAGGCGAGACCATGGTTTTGGTCTAAAAATGCGTTTCCGTTATTTTCCCTAATATTTGAAAAACCGAAAAAGTGATAATGATGTGTGAGATGATGTTGTTTTGGTCTCGTTGTGCTGTTTACGGGGATTTAGGTGTTGAAAATGTGAAACAATGTTTTTTGGTGAAAACATGTGTTTCCGTCATTTTTGTAAATATTTGCGAAACGGTTAAAGTTATGTCTATGATGGAGATGATGATGTCTTTGTGATGTTGTCCTCTTTACGGGGATGTAGGTGTTGAAAATGTGAAACCATGTTTTTTGGCAAAAACATGTGTTTCCGTCATTTTTGGAAATATTTGGGAAACGGTTAAAGTTATGGCTATGATGGAGATGATGTTGTCTTTGTGTTGTTGTCCTCTTTACGGGGATGTAGGTGTTGAAAAGGTGAAACCATGGTTTTTGATCAAAAAAGGCGTTTCCGTTATTTATTTGTTCAGATATTTGGGAAACGGAAAAAAGTGAGAAGCCAGTTTGGGGGGAATGATTGTCTCTCTCTCTGCTGTGATATTGCTAAAAGTAAATTTGACGTTTTGAGTGGGGGGGGGGGCTTTCTTGATACACGACGAAAAACATATTTCACAGGTCAAGGCTGCTCGGGATCAGAGGAACTAGACTCTTATTATAGCGTAGGCGTGCACCTGTCCGTCTGGACAGAGAGAGAAAGATAAGAGCTTCTGTTTGCAGAGACAGTTGCTCTTATCAAACAGTGACAAGAAAGATGAGCTGTTGTCTCAAGGGCAAGGAGATCTGTGTTCACATGCTGACCGTAGCTTCCTACACACATGCACTGCTTTGCTTGTGAGAATGATTCTGACTGGAGTGTTTCACGCCACGAACACGTATGAACCAAATGTGAAATGTTATCATTGCAACTTGTTGCATCTATGTAGCTTGTGAGAGTGCAAGACGGATATTACCCTTGTGATCGCCTTTGAACAAGACGGACGTGCGCGTGGAGCTCTCATTTATTACAATAAAAATACATAACAGTGTCTAAAGTAGTGATCAGGTAGGTTAATGATTTTTATCATGATTTGATTTTTATTAACATTTTGTATATGCGTGGAGAGTGATTTAGTGACATATTGGATTTTTTTGTATTTTGTTGCAGATTTTCAAAAATCAGGGAAAATTAAAAAAAAACATTCCCAAACGGAAAAAAGGAGAGAGAGAGTGAAAGAGCGAGAGAGTAAGAGAGAGAATGTCAGTCAGAACATTATTAAAGCAGCAGCAGTGACATCGGCGTCGACGGGCACATTGGTGCAAAAAGGATTATTGATTACGAGGTGCGTACATGTTGTTTCATCACTTTCTTTTGTTTTGTTTTGTTTTGTTAAAAGAAAGCTGTTTATTTAATGGAAATCGATGAACTTATAGCATGTATTTATGGTTGTTTCAGAATTAAGACATGTATTAAGTGTTGGGGAGGAGTCCACTGGTAGTAAGCAACTCAACCACGGCCACGCTTGCGATATTAAAAAAGGTGAGTTATGAAGATATTTTTTGGTTTGTAAATTACCTTACTATTCCTGAGTGAGTGCCTTATTCCATGTGTGCGCGCATGATTAACCCTGTTGCTGCCCTCAAACCTTTTGTGTATTTTATGAAGTGCTATGAAAGAATGAATGAATGAATGAATGAATGAATGCATTTACTGTATATATAACCATGTCTGATGAAGGATGTTATTGGTTTGCTTGCAGATAACTTATATATTGTTTTATAAAAACAAAAGAAACAACTATTCACCAGCACCTTTGCCAACATGTGGTCTGCTGCTGGATCTCTAAAAAGTGATTAAAGATCATCAGTTGATGTGTGTGTGAGCGTGCAAATAAAAGTGTTAGTGTGTGAAAACATCTGAGATTGCTGGTATTGGATTACCCTATTGAAAGGTAAGGTTAAGAACCGTTTATTTATTTGAAAGCATGTCCATGCCCATGAGTGAAGGATTAGTGTGGCAGCCACTAGCCAAATGTTTTAAAAGTCGAGGATGTTCCGGTCGAATTTATAACGCCAATCACTGTCTGTCACCTAAAGATTTGGTTGAATCGTGTTTCCCCACGTTTTTGAGTGAAAGTCAAAAAGGGTTAAGTTAACATCACGTATTGAAAATAAATTTTGAACGGCTATGTGAATTTATCTTGATTAAAAATAATGTTGAACAGAAACAAACGTTCAACCTTTGTACAAAATTAAGTGAATTACTGATAGCCGATAATTTGGAGTCGTGGTATCAGCAAAATGCTGTTGAAGCGCTTATCAATACATTTTATAAGTTGCAAGACGTGCCCAGTGGCTTGGCTCTCAACAGCATTGAGTATTTACAAATGAATATTTGTAAATACAACCCATTGAATGCAGGAAGTACCCATATTCCCACGCCGAGCTGGAACGTTTCGAAAAAGGCAGTGATCAACATACGCAATAAAGACGATCATTGTTTTTATGGAGTATGGTAAGCTTTCTGCAACCCTCTGAAAATTATTATCATGCTGATAGAACAGGGAAGTACAAATATGTGTTTAACCACTTAAAAGAAACACTGAATCTCGAGCGCGTTTGATTCCCAATGCCTCTCGATAAAATTAATTTATTCGAGAAAGATAATTCAAATTTCTCATTCATGGTGTATGGCATGGCGGGATCCAATATTGTGGGCCCCTTGTATGCCACCAAACAGGTAACGCAATATCACATCCATTTGCTATTCCTGCCCTGGGAATAAAAACCACTATTGCTGGATAAAGAATTTGAGTAGATTGGTAAGCAGCCAAGCCTCCAATGCCCATGGTAAAAACATATTTGCGATCACTGCTTACAATATTTTGGAACTGCTGAATTGTTACAACGACATACGGAAGACTGTTAAGGGCAGGCAGCAGTGAAGCTAGTCTTGCCCGAATGGAATGAGGCAGTCTAGAAATTTAAAGCCACTTATAAACAGCACATGGTACCATTTAGTGTTTATGCCGATTTTGAGGCTCTGACCACTCTCCTCCAAGGGTGTGAACCATCCCCCCATACAAGCTCAACTCATCCAGTGCAGAAACATGAACCTTTTGCTATATGCTATTCCGTTGTATGTCACTATGATAAATCCCTATGTGAGTATGGTAGTCATAAAGGTCCAGATTGTGCGCAGTGGTTTGTTGATCAAATGACGGCTTTAGCGGGCAAGATAGAAAAAGTCTTGGACAACCCTCTACCTATTCAGATGAATGACGTTCAGAAAAGAGAATATGATGAAGCCACCACCTGCTACCTATGTGAACTGCTGCCTTGTAGTTTGGAGTTGGTTCTTCAAAGGCTAAGGGAAGAAACCCTGACAGAAAATCAGCCTGGTGCCTCAGGCCTAAGGTGGCAGCCCCTCCAAGGCACTCGGAGGCAGTGGGTTAATCACTCGCTCCTCTTAAATAAACTGATTACGGAAACTGAAGCGAAATTACAAAACCGGACGGATAACCTGATGACGACTTTTGGCATGAAGAGGACTACGAAAATCGGTTTCTGGAATGTGAGGACCTTGATCGAGAAAACCAGACTGAAACAAGTGACACGGGAGATGAAGAACTATGGGCTGGATATACTAGGATTGAGTGAAATGAGGTGGTCAGGATTTGGTGAAATACAGACAACAGATGGAATTACATTTCTCTATTCTGGGGACGATGATGAAGAACACAGAGATGGAGTGGGGTTGCTGCTCAACATAAATGCAAAGAGAAGCCTTATGGAGTGGAAGCCAATTTCTAGTAGGCTCATGTTTGCTAGGTTCAAGACAAAGATCAGGAATGTGATCATCATCCAATGCTATGCGCCTACAGAACAATCGGAGCCAGAGAAGAAGGAAGAATTCTACCAAATGCTGCGAGATGTCACAAGACAAACAAGTAAGAAGGACATTCTCATTGTTATGGGAGACTTAAACGCGAAGGTGGGCTCAAACAATGAGGGGTTGGAGCAGATCATGGGTAAACATGCCCTTGGTGAGATGAATGACAATGGGGAGAAATTTACGGAATATTGCGCCAGTCAGGATTTGGTGATGGGTGGCACGGTATTTCCTCATAGGCGGTGCCACAAGGTCACCTGGGTGTCTCCTGATCCAGTCACAGAAAATCAAAATGATCACATCGCGGTGAGCAGGAGGTTCAGAAAAAGCTTGGAAGATGTTAGGAACAAGAGAGGAGCGGACGTTGGTAGTGACCATCATCTTGTGGTTGCCAACTTCTGCATGAAGATCGTCGCAGTCCGCCAAAAGTTTAACACTCGGCACAACAAGTTTGATGTGGGCAAGCTTAAGAACCAGCAGAGATTAGACCAATTTAAACTGGAGCTCAAAAATAAATTCCAGGTGTTGGACTCCGAGACAGAGAAGGACGTGGAGACTGTGTGTAGCGAGGTAAAGAATATCTTCGTGGAAACCAGTGAGATGCAGCTCGGGTGCAAGAACTACCTGCGGAAAGAATGGATATCCAATCAGACCTGGGACAAGATAAATTATAGGAAGGAGATTAAGGCCAAGCTCAACACCTGCAAGACTAGGCAGCAGAAGGCTCTCACACAAGCAAAGTATTCAACAGCAAACAAGGAGGTAAAGAGGAGTGTACGGAAGGATCATAGGAGGTGGATTGATGAGCAGGCGGAGAAAGCAGAAGAAGCGGCAAGAAGGGGGGACGTTAAGGAGCTCTATGGCATCACAAAGATGCTTTCGAAGAAAGGTTTTAATAAAACTAGGCCTGTGAAGAGCAAGACGGGCGAGATCCTCACGACGTGTGAACAGCAGCTGACAAGATGGAGAGAACACTTTGCGGAGGTTCTTAATAGAGATAGAGGACCAGAAAGTAAGCAGCGAGGAGAAGATGAAGAGAAAGAAGAAAGTGACACAAGCATCATCCTCGACTCCCCAACTCGGGGCGAAATACGGACAGCGTTGAAGCAGATGAAATGCGGGAAGGCACCAGGTCTGGATAATATCCCAGCGGAAGTACTGAAAGCAGACCTGGATATTACGATCGATCTGCTGCACCCGCTGTTGGAGAAGATCTGGAAGGAGGAGAAAATACAAACCGACTGGAAGAAGGGGTTGATAGTCAAGTTGCCGAAGAAAGGGGACACCACAAACTGTAACAACTGGAGGGGTATCACCTTGCTGTCCATTCCAACCAAAGTGCTGGCGAGAGTCATCCTGAATCATATAAAAGACTGCGTAGAAAAAAGGCTTCGGAAGGAACAGGCTGGATTTCGACAACATCGCAGCTGTGTGGATTTCATCAACACCCTCCGAATCATCCTGGAGCAGAGTGTGGAGTGGCGGAATACCCTTTACCTCACATTTGTTGACTTCGAGAAAGCCTTCGACTCCGTAAATCAAAGAATCATGTGGAAGACCCTCGAGGAATATAAAATTCCAACAAAGATCATCAGAATCATGGAAGAGATGTACGAAGGGTATGAGTGCCAGGTTCTTCACGAAGGCAAATTAACTGAAAAGATAAAGGTCAGTTCCGGAGTGAGACAGGGGTGTGTCCTTTCCCCCACTCTGTTCCTGTTGGTCCTGGATAGTGTGATGAAGAAGGTAATGGGAGGACGGAAGAGGGTATCCAATGGGGTATAAATGACAGACTTGAAGATCTGGATTTCGCAGGCGACATTTGTCTTATGGCACAACGGTGAGGTTGCAGAGAGAAGCAGAATGTGCAGGACTGATGATCAACACCAACAAGACCAAAGAGATGAGGATAAATTCTGACATCACGACTAGTTTGACAGTCAACGGAAAGGACATTGAGCGAGTTGAGTCCTTCCTCTACCTTGGAAGTATAGTCACAAATGATGGGGGAGCAGAGGAAGATGTTCGAAGCCGTATCAGGAAGGCAAATGGTGCCTTTGTCCAGCTCTACCCCATCTGGAGAAATAGAAACATTTCCAGGAAGACCAAGCTCCGCCTTTTCAATAGCAACGTAAAGTCGATTCTTCTCTACGGCTGTGAAACATGGAAAGTCACAAAACCAATCAACAACCAGCTACAGGTGTTCATTAACAGATGTCTGCGTCGCATCATGAATGTGAGGTGGCCAGACATAATCTCAAATGAAGATCTTTGGACCATCACCATTCAACAACCGATTAGCATCCAGATCAAGGAGAGGAAATGGCGCTGGATTGGTCACACACTAAGGAAGCCGGACGGAGCTATTGAGAGGGCGGCACTAGACTGGAATCCTCAAGGCGCCGGGAAGCGAGGTCGACCTAAGAAGACCTGGAAGAGGACGATCGAAAATGAAATTGGAGAGGTGGACAAGAACTGGAGTCAAGTGAAGAGAATGGCCAGGAACCGTACTGCGTGGAGAAATTTCGCCAAGGCCCTATGCTCCGGAAGGAGCGGCAGGAATTAAGTAAGTAAGTACCACATGCTACCTATGTGAAAAGAGTATTTTAGGCGGGGAATTAAAAATAAGAGACCATTGTCACATGACAGGACAATTTCGCGGGGCAGCCCATAGCGGATGCAATTTGAACTACGCTGCAACCCGCTTCCTCCCCATGTTCTTACACAATTTTTCCCGATACGACCTTCACTTTATTGTGAAAGAATTTGCTCATTTAGATAAAAGCAAATTCACCAGTTTGGCCAAAAACCATGAGAGTTTTACCTCGCTTTCATGGCAAAAAGGAAGCATGAATATTCGCTTTCTTGACTCGTTCAAGTTTATGGCTAGTTCGCCGCATAGTCTTGTGGAAGGCTCAAGCGAGGACGAGTTGGAACATACTCATTCCCACATTACGAATACAGAACAATTCAAATTGTGTGTTCGTTAAGGCCATTTTCCTTATGATTACGCGGGAAGTTACGAGATGCTTGAGGAAAAATATCTGCCGCCACGGGAAAAATTCTTTTCTCAGTTAATTCAAAGCACCATCAGTGAAGAGGAATATGCCCACGTATACCATGTTAGGCGAGCATTTGGCATAGAGACCATGGGCGAGTATGCTATGCACTACTTGACATTGGACGTGTTGCTGTTGACAGACTATTTGAAACGTTCCGTCAGTTATGTCTCACGATATATGGACTTGATCCCGCTCATTATTATTGTTCGCATTTGCGAATACATTAATTCATTAATTTTGCAAGTTTTTGTGAAATGTCAAGTCAGACAAACATTTATTCTTCATAACCTCTCACGGTCACCACGTGTGCGTGATCTTTCATTTTTTGTAAGAATTCCTTTATTTAAAATCATGTATGTTACTAATTACTTACTTATTTTTCGTAATCCAAGTTCGCTTCTAAGACAGTTTTCCAAGTGTTATAGCAATGCACTACAGTCATCCTACACGCAAAGAAACCTTGTGTTCATCTGGATACCGTAGCTGCGCACTCACTGCTCGGCCTCCAAGCTTCAGCCACACTTCAGCCAATCACAACACGTCTTCCTCACTGCGTCATATGGAAGCCACTAGAACATCAGCTGGTTAGCTATTTAAGCGGCCTGCTGAACTGTCAACTTTGTGACTACTGCAAACTGCAGCACGACAACTTGTCGGTCACCATTGGCCAACTTTGCCGTACCTGCAACATGCCGTCCAGGGCGTAGTACTTTAGTGACAACACGTCATTCGCCAAGACATGTCTTAACCTACAAGTGATTTCCTTGGTAGACCCGGAACTACCCATCAGTCCTGCACTCCGGACTTAAAACTTCATCTAGACCTGATATATCATTGTAAACTCTGTATCAAGAAGTATTATCTACGCTTCGCAATGTCTATAAGACATCTTTAACTTACCAACTTTCATCGCATTCTTCGTGTTTTTACGACATGTTTGAAAATGATAATTTTTCATGTGTGAACTACACATCTTTCGTGCAACGGAAAACTATTCCTGTACGCACCTGTTACAACGTCAATAGGTTACTACCTATATTCTCGTCTTCAATGGCTTACTCCAAAGCTATTCATTTTTGTAATCTACGAAATTCTAAAAGTGCTTCAACTTTACCACGTGTTACGCAAAGTTATGTTAACAACTGATCTGCATTCTCCTACGGTTGCAAACCAACGCAATCCACAAGTTAAGTAAACTGTGTATTTCTAAAAACTTTATATTATGTTCAGTGCAATTTGTATCTCAAATGAAATATGCTGGTTCAACTGTGCTATGTTCTTGCTTTCCGAGGAAGATTTACATACCTACTTGCTTTCATCATTTTCCTGTCAGGAGCAATTTCATGGTTTGCTTTCACGTAGCACTTGCCTACCTGCTTCTGCCATTTCACTTTTTTGGAAATATTTCATGGCTTGCCTTTCTGTGCATCACTGCATCTCATATGAATTTTCCCTTTCATAAGGTTCGGCAGGATTAGGCCCCTGACCGCCATGGCTCCTTCTATAGGCCATGCCTTTACTTTGTAACTGGTTTTACAGTTTTTCCTTTCTCTCTTTCATAAGGTTCGGCAGGAGTTGGGCCCTGACCGCCATGACACCTTCTATAGGTTATGTTTCTATTCTTTTCCTTCAATGATCTGTGTAACCGTCACAAAGATTTTCTCTTTAGGGAAACGCTTCCCAGTTTTTCTTATGTTAAAGCCAAATTTGAATCAAAACACTCAGTGTCCCATATGTTTAGCAACTAGTCAAATAATTTCTTCTTTGTTAGTTATTATATAATGAAGCAAAAGCTACCAAGTATAAAACAAATGTTTCTAGTTTGAGCTAAATTGTTTAGCATCAATTTTGTTCTATTAATTCTGTTATACGGCTTGCGAAAATACATATGTTAAAAGCAACATGCTCTCTCTCTTTTTCTTGTTTTGTATATGCTAATATCTTTCCCATGTTCCTTAACGCTCAAACTTCTTTCGATTCTGAATTAACTCAGAATTCTGTCTGATAATGGAAACCTTTAATTGATTATTCCAATTGTTAATGATAGTTAATCACACCATAATTTTTGGTGTCTAAACCCGGGACTAGTTCTGTTACAATTCAACTTAACTCATATCTTGGAGAGCACGTTGCTTATGATAATATCTTATCTAATACAGTGTCTGACTTTTCACAGCTGTAACGGATTCCATCAAGGTGGAGAAGGTGCGGGATCCTGACGAGCTGCCGAAGCACCCTCCTGCTGTCAAGCCTGATGTTTCCTCACTGCCAGCAACTTCACTGGAAGTACGGGTGAGTGGTACTTCAGTCTCTACCATGGCCACCGCTGAAAAGTTATTGGGCAATCGTGCCATTCTCAAAAAACAGTTATCTAGGTTTCGTTCCTTTTTGACTGAGAATGGTTCGACGATCATAATCTAAGTATTCTCACTGAAAAATTTAAGTTATATCAAAATGACTTTAAATCATATTCCTCTTTCCAAACTGAACTTGAGCTTCTCGACTCAAATCACGAGCGAGATCGAAGTGAGGTAGAGGATAGGTTTCTCTGAAGCTGAAAACTTAATCAGCACTTTAACTAAAAGGCCAAAAGACCAACCTGTCATTCCGTCCAAACCAATCTTACCTAGGATTTCACTGCCAACCTTTTCTGGCAATGAGCATTGTTGGGATTCCTCTGAGGAACTGTTTGTTTCCCTCGTACATAGCGACTCTTCCATACCTTCGGAAATTTCACTATTTGAAGTCTGTATTGCAAGGTCCCCCAGTTAAGTTGATAGAGGCACTCCCTCTCACTGCAGATAACTATTCTGTATCTTTTAATTTGCTGCAACAAAGATACGGTAACCCTAATCTTCGTATCCATAGGCACATTACTGCTCTATTCAACTTTCCTTCGTGCCGTACTGATAATCTTTCTTCTCTACGCCATTTAGGAGACACTGTTGAGCTTCATGTACGTGCACTAGAGCACTTGAAGCAGCCTGTCGAACATTGGAATTTATTTTTGATATATCTTACAACTTCCAGGTTCGACTCCCAAACCTTAAAGGCATGGGAATCAGATTTAATCAATCAACCTGATCCCGCATTTCACACTTTGGTTACCTTCATAAAGAACCGTTGTCAGGTACTTTCTGCTGTTGCTCAACAAGCCGAACTTCCTAGTTCTAGCAAAGGTGCAATCAGCAAGGCGACTCCTAACGGGAAATCTGCACGCTCTCAAGTATTTTCAGTTCAGAGGACTTGACAAAACTGCTGTATTTGTAATAGCTTGCATCCTCTATATGCTTGTTCTTCGTTCAAATCTATGTCAGTCGATGACCGTAGGAAAGTTGTAACTCAACACAAATGTTGTTTCAATTGTCTTTCGGACAAGCATGCAGTATCAAGCTGCTCTTCTAAAGGTGTCTGCATACATTGTAAGCTGTGTCACCACTCCTCATTACATCGGTTTGAAAAAACTAAACTTAATCATCCTCAAAACAAACCTTTAGAGAGTGTTACTTCTTCAACGTCTCAAAATAGTTTTCCGTTGCACGAAAGATGTGTAGTTCACACATGAAATATGTGTCCTTACTTCTGGCACCCATTCTGACTCAAGCGCTCAGTCCTACAGTCAGACTGCCAATTCTTGGCGCAGTACCCAGATTTTGCTCTCCACTGTGCGTATTCAGGTTCAAGATTCTAAGGGCAATTGGCATTTCGTTCGAGCTCTTCTCGACAATGCTGCCACACATGGTTTCATAACCTCTTCTTTGGTTAAGAAATTAAATTTAAAACCTCATACCACTTCTATAGAGATATCTGGCATTAACAACAGTAAGTCTACTTCTTTGCAATTCGTAAAGCTTAACATTAAGGATTCGGTGCAATCTGGTACTAACCTTAGTTTGAACTGTTTGTCTATCCCCGTTATTGGATCCCCTACTCGCAGTCATTCTTTTTCGATTGACACTTAGCATTTCCCTTCTAATCTGAAATTAGCTGGTCCCTACTTTCATCAGAGTGCCCCTATTGATATTTTGCTAGGTGCTAATGTATTTTGGCAAAATTTGCTACCTTTTAGAGTCAATATTACCTCTAGCATCTACGCCCACCACACCAAATTTGGTTGGCTAGTCACAGGTCATATCCCACTTGCCACTGTGCAGTCTTCCTCACAATGCCATCTAACTCACACTGAGTTGGACAACAATTTTGGAAAATTGAGTCCATTGATTCCACATCTTGATCTTCTACAGAAGATGACTTTTGCGAACAACTTTTTCTCGCAACTACCACTCACAACTCAGATGGAAGATTTTTTGTCACTATGCCTCATACTCCATCCCCTCCGTTTTGGTAAATTCGCATCCTCGCGCTCTTAAGGATTTGTTTGCTGTTGAAAATCAGGTAAAGCAAGATTCCTCAGCCGAAGCTCAATACGTAGAATTCATGGAAGAATACGAAGGCTCTGGTCACATGGAAGTTCTTAACAAACAAACCCTTTCTGACGATAGCGTTTATTTAAATCATCACCCTGTGTGGAAAAACCCTTCCAAAAGGAAACACATTCGAGTTGTTATCAATGGTTCAGCCTCGGATTCTAATGGTATTTCTTTAAACGATACCTTATTTACAGGTCCAACCATTCAGTCTGAACTTTCTTCTGTTTTACTCAACTTTCGCTTATTTCCTGTTGGTGTTAGAGCCGATATCAAACAAATGTATAGGCAAATCTTGATTAATTCTGAGCAACAAAATTTGCAACAAATCCTATGGCGTGATAACCCTTCCAAACCCATTAAAATCTTTAAATTGAAAACTGTCACATATGGTCTGAAACCATCTGCTCTCTTGGTCATACGTACTCTAAAGCATCTCGCTGAACAAGATTCTAACCTCTTTTCCTCTGATATTTCTAATCTTCTAAAAAAAGTCTTTCTATGTGTATGATTTTTCTTCATTCCTTCAACTCCCCTTCTGAAGCACTCGAGCACTCACGTGATCTTCAAGCATTGCTTCAAGGAGGAGGCTTCTTCCTTCATAAATGTAATTCTAATTCCCAGGATGTACTGGCTCAGCTCATATCTAATGGTAACTCTGACACACCTGTCGAACTATTACCCACTGATAATTCTACTAAAGTTTTTGGACTTCACTGGTATCCCATTTCTGATTCCTTTTTCTATCAAGTCAACTAGTCCACTTCTCTTCCTCAAACCAAGCGACAAGTTCTTTCAGAAATCGCCAAAATCTATGACCCTCTTCAGTTCATAGCTCCTATCATAGTTAGAGCCAAAATGTTCATGCAGGAATTATGGTCTCTAAAAACCGATTGGGATGATCCTATCCCTCCTTCTCTTTTGGAAAGAAGGCTTTCCTTTCGTGCTCATCTTCTTGATCTGTCTATTATAGACATCCCCAGGGTTCTAATCCCTATTTCTTTCTCTTCTAATTTAGAGCTACATCTGTTTGCAGATAGCTGAGTTAAGGCAAATGGATGTCGCGCTTATATTGTCAGTCGTAGCACCACTCCTTCATTCTCTAATTTGATTTGTGCCAAGTCAAAGGTAGCCCCTTTGAAGGCCATTTCTTTGCCTCGATTGGAATTGTGCGTTGCCCTATTCACAGCTGAATTATCTCAACAACTCATCTCCAACCTTAATTGTCATTTCAGTCACATATATTACTGGACTGACTCTGCTATCACTTTAGCTTGGATCACGAAACCCCCTTCACATTGGCAATCCTTCGTCGCCAACAGGGTGGAAAAAATCCAAACTTTTTCTAATTCCTCTCAATGGAAACATGTCTCTGGTAAGGAAAACCCAGCCGACATCATCTCTCGTGGATGTCTTTCACAACAGCTAGCTAAATCTAGTCTCTACTGGCAAGGTCCAAATTGGTTATTGCAGGAACCTTCCTTTTGACAGAACTTTCTTTCTTGTACTTTAACGAATGTTCCTGAAACTCGTAAAGTCACTTCTTCTTTTGTAACCAATGTTACCCCTTCATTGCTTGAAAGGTATTCCTCCTTTCAAAAGCTAATTCGCTTTGTAGCTTACTTGCTTCGATGGAAATTCTTTAAGTTGGAAAACCTTTAATTCCTCAGGCTTTTCTTTCCACTGTTGAATTACAGTCTGCTACAACTAAGGTTTTATTGCTTACTCAGAATGAATTTTTTCTGAAGATATTAATTCTCTATCTAAGGGTCTACCCCTTAAAAAGCGGAACAGACTATTCGCATTTTGCCCCTTTCTTGATGATAATGGATTATTAAGAGTAGGTGGTAGGTTGTCTTTTTCTGATTATTCTGAAGATAAGAAGCACCCCATAATTCTTCCTTCAAAACATCACGTCACCAAACTTATAATTCGTCAGTTTCACTACCAACATGTACACGTTGGCACTCGCACTCTCTTATATTTGATTCGTGAGCAGTACTGGCCCATCAATGGCATGCACGAAGTCATTTCCGTTGTTAGAAAGTGCATTCCTTGCTTTAAAGCTGAACCTAAGTTCCCTCAGCAACTTATGGCTCATCTTCCTTCGTTTCGTTCTGCTCCCAGCAGACCTATTCTTCTAACCGGTATCGATTATGCTGGTCCATTTCTATACCAAACTAACAACCTTATAGATGTGCGTAAGATTCTTGGCAAGTTGTACATTGAACTCTTTATTTGTATGGTTACTGGTCCTATTCACCTTGAATTGGTCACCAATGATTCTACTTCCTACTTTCTCTCTGCGTTTTCTCGCTTTGTTGCCACAAGAGGAATTCCTTCTGAGGGTTTCTCTGACAACGCCAGAAATGTTCTTGGTGCTTCTCAGCAATGGCAAAAAGCACTCTATTCTTACTCTGCCAAAGAACAAATGTCTAAATATGCTCATTTGAAACAGTTCAAATGGCATTTCATCCCCCCATATGCTCCACATCATGGTGGAAGATGGGAAGCTTGCGTTAAGCTGACTAAAACCCATCTCAAAAAACCATAGGAAATTCCATCCTATCGTTTGAAGAATTCAATTCCCTTGTGATTCTTATTGAGGGCACTGTCAATTCTCGTCTCTTATCTTCTTTGTATAACGACCCTTCCGATTTGCTTCCATTGTCTCCTGGTCATTTCTTGATAGGTAGCTCATTAAATGCTCTGCCACCTCTCATCGACCGTAAGCTCGACTTTTCTCTGCCCATTCCTTGGAAAAGAGTCGAAACACTTAGGAATAAATTTTGGAAACGGTGGAGACTGGAGTATTTAAACTCACTTCAAAGGAGAGGGAAGTGGCAGGTCGCTCACCCAAACATCAAGGAGGGAGATTTGATTCTCTTAAGAGATTCCAGTCCTCCTCTTGTTTGGCTCACCGGTAGAATAGTGAAATGCTACACCGGTCGTGACAATAGGGTAAGAGTGGTAGAAATAATTACTCCTTCTGGACATTGTGTTCGTCTAATTTCTTGTGTTTCTCCTTTGCCACTCTAGTCCTGTTTCTGTGTATTTGTTGTCTCTTTTGTTGCCCCTGTGGCGGTATGTTCGCATTTGCGAATAAATTAATTCATTAATTTTGCAAGTTTTTGTGAAATGACAAGTCAGACAAAAATTAATTCTTCATAACCTCTCACGGTCACCACGTGTGCGTGATCTTTCATTTTTTGTAAGAATTCCTTTATTTAAAATCAAGTATGTTACTAATTACTTACTTATTTTTCGTAATCCAAGTTCGCTTCTAAGACAGTTTTCCAAGTGTTATAGCAATGCACTACAGTCATCCTACACGCAAAGAAACCTCGTGTTCATCTGGATACCGTAGATGCGCACTCATTGCTCAGCCTCCAAGCTTCAGCCACACTTAAGCCAATCACAGCATGTCTTCCTCACTACGTCATCATGAAGCCACTAGAACATCAGCTGGTTAGCTATTTAAGCGGCCTGCTGAACTGTCAACTTTGTGACTACTGCAAACTTCAGCACGACAACTAGTCAGTCACCATTGGCCAACTTTGCCGTACCTGCAACATGCCGTCCAGGGCGTAGTACTTTAGTGACAACACGTCATTCGCCAAGACAACTTGTCTTAACCTACAAGTGATTTCCTTGGTAGACCCGGAGCTACCCATCAGTCCTGCACTCCGGACTTAAAACTTCATCTAGACCTGATATATCATTGTAAACTCAGTATCAAGAAGTATTATCTACGCTTCGCCATGTCTTTAAGACATCTTTAACTTAGTGATCCAACTTTGATCGCAATCTTCGTGTTTCTACGACATGTTTGAAGATGAACATTTTTTATGTGTGAACTACACATCTTTCGTGCAACGGAAAACTATTCCTTTAAGCACCTGTTACAACGTCAATAGGTTACTACCTATATTCTCGTCTTCAATGGCTTACTCCAAAGCTATTCTTTTTTTGTAACTACAAAATTCTAAAAGTGCTTCAACTTTACCACGTGTTACGCAAAGTTATGTTAACAACTGATCTGCATTCTCCTACGGTTGCAAACCAACGCAATCCACAAGTTAAGTAAACTGTGTATTTCTAAAAACTTTATATTATGTTCAGTGCAATTTGTATCTCAAATGTAATATGCAGTTCAACTGTGCTATATTCTTACTTTCCGAAGAAGATTTACATACCTACTTGCTTTCGCCATTTTCCTGTCAGGAGCAATTTCATGGCTTGCTTTCACGTAGCACTTGCCTACCTGCTTCTGCCATTTCACGTTTTTGGAAATATTTCATGGCTTGCCTTTCTGTGCATCACTGCATCTCATATGAATTTTCCCTTTCATAAGGTTCGGCAGGATTAGGCCCCTGACCGCCATGGCTCCTTCTATAGGCCATGCCTTTTCTTTGTAACTGGTTTTACAGTTTTTCCTTTCTCTCTTTCATAAGGTTCGGCAAGAGTTGGGCCCTGACCGCCATGACCCCTTCTATAGGTTATGTTTCTATTATTTTCCTTCAATGATCTGTGTAACCGTCACGAAGATTTTCTCTTTAGGGAAACGCTTCCCAGTTTGTCTTATGTTAAAGCCAAATTTGAATCAAAACACTCAGTGTCCCATATGTTTAGCAACTAGTCAAATAATTTCTTCTTTGTTAGTTATTATATAATGAAGCAAAAGCTACCAAGTATAAAACAAAATGTTTCTAGTTTGAGCTAAATTGTTTAGCATCAATTTTGTTCTATCAATTTTGTTATACGGCTTGTAAAAATACATATGTTAAAAGCAACATGCTCTCTCTCTTTTTCTTGTTTTGTATATGCTAATATCTTTCCCATGTTCCTTAACGCTCAAACTTCTTTCGATTCTGAATTAACTCAGAATTCTGCCTGAAAATGGAAACCTTTAATTGGTTATGAAGCGGACCTACGCCTCTTTACTGCGAGAACTATAGCCTCAAGCAGCCATAACCTCCCTGTGGAGGCTTCCAAAAAGATGGTATATTGGATTTCACGGCTAGTGAATTAAAACTCAGCAATTCTTCTAGGTTTGTGCCGCGTCTTGTGTGGAGTTTCGCCTAGGACACCAAGCTGGCTCATCGGCGGGCTGTTGGTGACCCCGCCCGGACCCCCACAGGATTGACGAACTGCGCGCCACCTCCCTTTATATTGGGTGCAACTGCACCACTTGACTGCGAGAACTAAAAGCTCAAGCAGCCTTAATCTCCCCATGAAGGCTTCCAAAAAGATGGTATATTGGCTTTCACGACCGGTGAATTGAAACTCAGCAATTCTTCTAGGTTTGAGCCGTGTCTTGTTTGGGGTTTCGCCTAGGACACCTACCTGTCTCATCGGCAGGCTCTTGGTGTCCCCGCCCGGACCCCCTCAAGAGTGACGAACTGCGCTCCACCTCCCTTTATATTAGGTGCAATTGCACCACTTGACTGCGAGAACTAAAAGCTCAAGCAGCCTTAACCTCCCTATGAAGGTTTCCAAAAAGATGGTATATTGGCTTTCACGGCCGGTGAATTAAAACTCAGCAATTCTTCTAGGTGTGTGCCGTGTCTTGTGTGGGGTTTCGCCTAGGACACCAAGCTGGCTCATCGGCGGGCTCTTGGTGACCCTGCCCGGACCCCCACAGGAGTGACGAACTGCGCGCCACCTCCCTTTATATTAGGTGCAACTGCACCACTTGACTGCGAGAACTAAAAGCTCAAGCAGCCTTAAATAATCTATGAAGGCTTCCAAAAAGATGGTACATTGGCTTTCACGGCCGGTGAATTAAAACTCAGCAATTCTTCTAGGTTTGAGCCATGTCTTGTGTGGGGTTTCGCCTAGGACACCAAACTGGCTCATCGACGGGCTCTTGGTGTCCCCGCCCAGACCCCCACAGGAGTGACGAACTGCACGCCACCTCCCTTTATATTAGGTGCAACTGCACCACTTGACTGCGAGAACTAAAAGCTCAAGCAGCCTTAACCTCCCTATGAAGGCTTCCAAAAAGATGGTATATTGGCTTTCACGGCCGGTGAATTAAAACTCAGCAATTCTTCTAGGTTTGTGCAGTGTCTCGTGTGGGGTTTCACAAATATAGGATCCAACCTAAGGCCAGTAGACCCACACAGTCCCAAAACATCTATGATAAACAATGCAGGTAGACTGTATAATTTTACTCCCACATCAAAGGAAGAAGTAATACAAATAATTGATTCCCTAAAATCCAAAAATAACCCAAATGATGATATAAACAGCATGGTACTAAAAAAGTGCAAACAGATACTAGCCAAATCTATCTCAGATTTGATCAATAAGTCTTTGGTTACTGGCATCTTACCAGATCCTTTGAAAATTGGTAAAATAGTTCCTGTTCATAAGAAGGGATCTAAAGATGATCCAAACAACTATAGACCTATAACTATATTGCCTGATCTGTCAAAAATCTTTGAAAAAATTATAAAAAGCAGGCTGGTGAAATTTTTCTTTCAATGCAACTACTTCTTTAAACACCAGTATGGGTTCCAAGACTCTCTAAGTGTACTTGATGCTTTATTTGATATTGTCACAAATTTAGAGAAATCGCTAGACGAAGGCAATATATCAGCAGGTCTATTTGTGGATCTACAGAAGGCATTTGACACTGTCGATCATAATTTATTATTGTATAAGCTGCATGATGCAGGCGTCCGAGGAGTAGCGCCTAGTTGGATAAAAAATTACCTAAGTAACAGATATCAGTATGTACAGATAAACAACGTTAAAAGCGCTCTTACTAAGAGCGTCAGTGGTGTACCACAAGGATCAGTTTTAGGCCCTCTACTTTTCATAATTTATGTGAATGATATCAATAATTGTTTGCTACAGGGCCACTTAACACTATTTGCTGATGATATCAGTTTAATATATAGCGCAAAATCCAAACAAGAACTTGCAACAAAAATAAATGATGATTTAAAAGTCCTGGACAACTGGTGTAAATTAAATGGATTGCTGCCTAGTACAAAAAAGACAAACTATATATATTTCACTAAACCTAGCAACAGAAAAGAAACCATGATTCCAGTAACACTACATAATACAGTAATTGAAAGGGTCTCATCAATAAAATATCTCGGCCTGAATTTTGATGAACATCTGAGCTGGCAAGAACAGATATACAAAGTTAAGCAAAAAATTCTTCCCGCAATAGGAGCAATATACAAATTACAACATGTTCTTCCATCTCATATATTAAAAACACTGTATTACAGTCTAGTGCATAACCATATAACATAATATAGTTCGAATCTCAGGAATCCCCCTTCTAGAAACCTGTATAAAAGTATCTGCTTCTCTGTTCATACATAAAAGTGGAGAACTCTCGTATAAAGGCACAATAAAGTTTCCTCTACAAGGACAAAACTATGAGTATAACACCAGAAATTCCAAGAACCTTGCAATTCCCAGGGTCTACACCTCTAAATACGGCACCAAAAGCATATTTAACCAGGCTATAAAGGATTATAATACTCTCCCAGCACATATAAAGTCAATAAATCCTGTCTTAAAATTCAAAAAAGCCCGCAAACAATTCTTCACAACTACACTCTGATACTTCCTAATTTATAAAATTAATAAAACCTTGAATAGTAACTTACTGTCATTATAAAATACTCTGTAACTTTGTTTTTGTATGTTAAATAATATTTAATATTCCTTATTATATAACAATGTATAGTCCTACTATAGGGCCTTGCCCTCAAGGACATCCTCTGTATGAAAATAAATAAATAAAATAAAAATAAACACCAAGCTGGCTCACCGGCGGGCTCTTGGTGTCCCCGCCCGGACCCCCACAGGAGTGACGAACTGCGCGCCATCTCCCTTTATATTAGGTGCAACTGCACCACTTGACTGTGAGAACTAAAAGCTCAAGCAGCCTTAACCTCCCTATGAAGGCTTCCAAAAAGATGGTATATTGGCTTTCACGGCCGGTGAATTAAAACTCAGCAATTCTTCTAGGTTTGTGCCGTGTCTTGTGTCTTATTATATTATTATATTTTTGTCAATTTATCGAATACGATCTACAACTTTAGGCATTAAACGCTCAGGCTAAACAAACACACTTTTATGTAAGTTATAGACAGTTATTGTTGTTGTAATATAAGGATGAGAGTGTTAAAAAGTAACACTCTTTTCTTTCCTTATGGACAACCATGGACGCCTTGAACGCAATTGGTCAAGCCTGCGGCCTTGTACTCAAGAAAATGAGTGAATTGCCTACACAAACACCCTTTCGCATTCCTAAAATACAAAAATTAAAAACCAAATTTGGTGAACGAGCTCTTTGCATTTGCGATGACTTTGAAACATTTCTTCCTACACGATTTAACAGCTTACCTGATGATGTTGTAACGTGTTTTTCGAGGGGTTTTATGCAACTGGCATAAGTCAGTAGGAAGCCATTCTATATTTATTTACGCGGCAAATTGTTCAGCCAAGAGAATTTTTCATGTTAATTTATTATTATAATTATTAATTTATTATAATTATTATTTAGATATTTTCGGAGCATTTTATAAAAATTATAAGCATACAGATAGGTTTTCTATGTCTTAGAAAACGCTATCAAGCAAATTATTACGAACGACGATATCATAGAAAATTATCTGATTACGGAATTTTACGGAGTTTTGTCAGTTAGGGTATTTGAGAGACATGACTCACTGGGATTTCAAATGCAAGCTGATTCCTGTCGAGAAGAATTACGCAAGGCTGGGTCGCAAGGTCTAGAAAAGGCGAATTGTTGGGACGGAAATCGACTTCTCCCTCTCGCGCGCCGAGTGTAATGAGGCAGAGGAGGGGAACTAGCGGCGTGCTCAGCCAATCAGTTGAGACAACGTAAGCTGGAAGACGGTACCATGGTGGGGGAGCCAACGTGTGAATATATCGTTCGACGCGCTGTGAGACGTGGACTATCTGTGTAGCACTTGCCGAGAACGGTTGCAAGTGCGTGTCGCTCCGATGTTCAGTGGAGTTGAAGACTAACTTTTGCAAAACTTAACCAGTGCGGTTGTACGAGTGTTTGGGTCCGAGGTACGGACCATAGAATTATCTAATCTACCAGAATCTCATCATACATCGACGAAGATGACGACCTCCAGGAGACTGTGGGAAGCTCACAGCATCATCAAGTACGAGGGAAATGCTTCGGGCATTTCCAGTGGTAAGCGCTAATGACGCAGAAATACGCAATCTCTCATTTTTCTTTGTTTTATATTTCATAATTCAGTAACTTCATAGCTTGGAAATAAGAGTAAAATCAATTTATCAGACTCCGTTTTCACGTAATTTTCTATCGGTAATATTCAAATCACAACGCTCCAATTTAATTTTTAAACTTATTATTATTATTAATAATAATTAATAATATTATTAATATTAATAATTAATAATTATTATGAAGGAGGATAGTGAAGGTACAAAAAAGGTCCTGTATGGGATGGTAAAAACTAAGAGGCGGAAGGATCCTACGGATTATGTTAGAATGGTGAACAAAAGGGGACAAGAGATAGAAAATAGGGAAGAACTGAAGAAAATGTGGAAAGAATATTTTGAAGAACTTCTGAACCCAAATGGAAAAGATGGTGAGGAGGAAGAAATCGGGGAAGAGGAAGATGAACTGCAAATAGAAAAGGACTTAACATGGAAAGAAGTGGAAGATGCAGTGAACAAGATGAAAGGAGGGAAGGCACCGGGTGTGGATGAGTTGAGTGTGGAGATGGTGAGAGCAGCAGGAGAGGTGGGGATACAGTGGTTGTACCGAGTGATGAGGACAGCATGGAAGGAAAGGAAGACCCCAGAGGACTGGAAAAAAGGAATAATTGTCCCGATCTTCAAGAATGGTAGTAGAACAGATTGCAGAAACTATCGGGGAATAACACTGATGAGTCATTGTGCAAAGATCTTCGAGAAAGTTTTGGAAAAGAGAATTAGGACAAGGATAGAAGGAGGGATGAGGGAAGAACAACATGGCTTCAGAGCAGGAAGGTCCACAGTGGATTTGATTTTTGCTGTAAGGCAGTTACAAGAACAGCACTATGAGTATGGAACAGATCTACTGATGGCTTTCCTGGATATTGAGAAAGCATATGACAGTGTATGCAGAAACAAAGTGTGGAAGTCCCTGGAGGATAGAGGAGTAGAGAAATGGACTATAAAGAGGATAAAGGAGATGTACAAGGGAAGCGTGAGCTGTGTGAAAGTGGGAGGAGAGAGATCAGACTGGTTGGAACAGAGAAACGGCCTGAAACAAGGAAGTGCCTTGTCACCATTACTTTTCATTGTGGTGATGGATGACATAATGACCCGAGTGGCACAAGTAATTGGGGAAGGAAAGATGAAAGCAATGGTGTTTGCAGATGATTTGATGATTTGGGGAAACAAGGAGGAGGACGTACAGGAACAGTTGAACGTGTGGGAAGGAATAATACAAGGATATGGGATGAAATTTAGCATAAATAAGAGTGAGATGGTGATCACAACAAGGAAGAAGGAAAGAACCACAACGGGAATAACAATTGGTGGGGAACAGCTGAAGAAAGTGGAGAGTTTCAAGTATCTGGGAAGCCTGATACAAGAGAATGGAAGAAACGATAGAGAAATAAATGAGCGGGGGAGGCAGGCAGAAGCATTTCGGAGGAGTGTGAGAAGCATGTTATGGAGCAAGGATGTCCCTCAGAACAGCAAAAAGATCATATATCGGACGTACTATGTCCCTATCCTGACGTATGCCTCGGAGACCTGGGTTATGAAAGGAAGGGAGAAGAGCAAAATACAGGCCAGTGAGATGAGGTTCTTGAGAAGCAGTATTGGAGCTACAAAGAGGGACAGAATAAGAAATGAGAGGACCAGAGAATTAATGAAGGAGGAACCATTACAGGATGGTATAGAGAAGTCTAGACTTAGATGGTATGGACATGTAAAACGAATGGAGGAGAAGAGGATACCCAGGAGGATACACGAGACGAAATGGGAAGGAAAGAGACCGAGAGGAAGACCGAGAGACAGATGGCTGAAGGGGGTGGAAGAAAGTGTGAAGAAGAGAGGAGAAGACTGGACAAGGGTGGAGGCTGAGAGATGGTGGGAAGACAGAAGACGTTGGAGAGGCTTGTGTTCCAAACAGACCCGGCCAGTGGCTGGAAACTGTGCAAGATGATGATGATGATTATTATTAATTTTGCTATACTTGTTTTATATAATAAATTCATTTCTTTTACAATGCAATCTTTGCTTTCAGTAGGTAGCATTAGATATAGACCAATTCCTTCTCCTGATACAATTGTTTGTTGGGTTAATGATCAAATCATACCACGATCTGAGTGAATAGATTCTTGACGGTGTTCTACCAGAGCTAGACGTTGTTAAATACAAATTTAGATTTCAGCATTGCATTGAGGTCTTGGCGCCCATAAAAACAACATAGCTTAGGCAAAGGTAAACAATCACATTTTCTCCCAACAGTGTGGGCTAGCGAAGCTGCCACATTTGTACGCTCAACGTGGAGCAAAGTAAATACCGTTTCACTTGTCATCCCAGCCTAAGCGAAGCTGTTACATTTGTCGCTACCAACATGGGGCACTAATTCCCATTACATTTGTCGCCGACAACTTGGGGCTGAAAACCTAATAACATTTGTGGAAGGAGAAGGGTATATATTTCTGTGCCTGTATTTTGGGGGTTATTTGTCTTTATCAGTGTATATCATTATGGGGGATGAGAAAGAAAGACAGATGAGGTTACGTAGTGGTCATCAACTGGAGAGTGATGATACGAGCAGTATGTCGAGTGATGGTAGTACCGGGGTAGCGGAGGTAAATCCCGATACTGAAACAGGGAGTGTAGGCGGCCAACCAGAATTGAAAACTTTACTTCTCGAGTTCATGTATCAGAACAAAGTTAGTAGTGATGCCTTAAATGCAAAATTAGAACAGAATAATGCAAAATTAGAACAAAACAGTAGGGAAAATAAAGAAAGTACAGAAGCCTTAAATGCAAAATTAGAACAGAATAATGCAAAATTAGAACAGAATAATGCAAAATTAGAACAAAACAGTAGGGAAAATAAAGAAAGTACAGAAGCTTTAAATAAAAAATTAGAACAGAATAATGCAAAATAGAACAGAATAATGCAAAATTAGAACAAAACAGTAGGGAAAATAAAGAAAGTACAGAAGCTTTAAATAAAAAATTAGAACAGAATAATGCAAAATTAGATAAGAACAACAAGGAAATTAGTGTGAAAATGGAGCAGATTAGAGGAGAAATCAGAGGAGTAATGGAAGAGAAGGTTAAAGAGATCATTGCAGATGTAGACAAGAAATTAGGAAAAGTACAGGAGGAGTTAGAAATTAGAATCAGTACACAGGCTGAAAATTTAAAAGAACTAGTGCAACTGGAAACACAGCAGGTCAAAAAGCAATTGGGGGGAGAAATTGACAAAATTCATGTAGCAACTAAAGAGGTTAAGGAACAGCTGGGGGGTAGAATTGAGAAAGTCCACTCACAAATAGTTGCAGAAGTAAATGATTTAAGAGAGAGTAATAGAGAGAGCATTAGCAAGATTGAGGAGAAACAAGCAAAGCTATATGATAAAGTAGAAGAATCAGAAGGAAACATTAAATTAACAGTAAACAGTATTGAGAGGAAGGCTGAGGAGAAAATCGCAGAATTAAAATTAAAAGCTAGGATCAGGCAAGAAAATAGTCAGAATAGGCCAGTTTTTGTGAATAGCACACACAGGGAGGTAGAACTGGGTAAGTTCAGCAATCGACAGGGGTGCCCAATGGAGTTCATGAACACTATAGAAAATAAATTCGGTGAGAGGTTGGAAAATGGTAGTATTGAGTGGTGCCAGGTAGTTGAAATTTTAGAACAAGTGTTTGTGGGGGAAACGAGGAATTGGTTTGCTGTCTACAGAGACAAGTTTACCGATATCAATGATTTTAAAATGAAATTCTGTGAAAAGTTCTGGAATGAGGTTATTCAGTCGCAGCATCGTGAGGGAGTAGTGTGTGGAAAATATAACCCTAAAGGAAGCTCCACCATGACCGAATACTTTTTAGGGCAGGTATTAGTGTGTAAATATCTGGATGGCTTGAAGGAGGAAAGTGATGTGGTGAGGTTGCTACTTAGGCACTTTCCCTATAGGATCAAGGAGGCTGCTTGTATCCAGAATGTAAAGACTATATCACAAGTAGAAAATTTGTTAAGCACATTTGATGCACTAGGGAGAGGGGGTTATGAGGACAATTTCAATAGGAACCCGGGTAATAATAATAATAATAGACCTAACGAAGCCAGGCATCCGGAAGTTCAAGGGAACGGTGGCGAAGGGGCCAACGCTCAAAATAGAAATAATAATAATCAGCTAAATCAGAACAGAGGAAATGGCTATGGTAATCAGTATCACGGGAGGAACAATGATTTCAGGGGAAATCAAGGGAGGAACAATGATTAAAGGGGAAATCAAGGGAGGAACAATGATTACAGGGGAAATCAAGGGAGAAACAATGATTTCAGGGGAAATCAAGGGAGAAATTATAATGACAATAATTACAACCAGAATAGGGGTCAAGGAAGAGGACAGCCTAGTGGTAGTAATATACAGCCAAACAATGACAACATAGCCCAGAACAACCAAACCAGTTTAGTAGTTAGTAGTACTACGGCCAGCTGTAGCGGTTCTTTAAACGCGAACCAGGCTGCGAAGTAAGGTCAGAATCTCAGTCTGTAGCATGCCCTGTCCATACAATTATACAGGAACCCTATGACCTAAATGTAAGAAATGAATTATTACATGAACTAAATGATGAAGGTATTATTCAGGAAGTGGTTAGTAAGAGCCCCATAGTTAAATTTAACGTGTCCGAGGCGTACACAGATGTTTTAATTGATAGTGGTTGTATGAAGAGTTGCATAAGTAGTGCATTTTATGATAAAATGAAAGGAACTGGAGTAAATTTTGAGGAGATGCCAATTAAAAGCACTTTTGTTATCACAGCTGTTGGGAAGAGGTCTAAAGTAATTTCTAAGCAAGTTTTAGTAGACATTAAAATTAATAATCATGTAGAGAAGCAGATTTGTCTTGTAATTCCAAATTTAGTATTCAGTGTTATCTTGGGTTCAGAGTGGCTAAGTAGAGTGTCTGGTAACTTATGTTATGATGTAGGGAGTTTGAAATTTAAATGGGGAGATTCTGAAGTAGAAGTAGCGTTCAATGACCATATTCAGAGGAGTAGTATTGTAGGTGTGATTTGTACTTTAAATGAGATATCGCCAGCCGTAGAGCGGGGTTCTCCATGTTTTGTGGGCAGTGTGATTACGAACGGAAGTCTAGAGGACTCGTTACGTGAGGCTGCATTTCAGGGAAATATAGAGGATGAACAGTGTGTTCGGCTCTATGATGTGTTATGGTGTAATAGGAGAGTTTTTGAGGATCGCATTGGTATGGCCAATTGCTATACACATTCATTGAACGTTATTGATAGGTCAGTATTCACAGGACATAGATATCCTGTACCTTTCGCTTATCAGAGTGCAGTTGAGGCACAAATTAATCAGATGCTTGAAGATGGGATTATTGAGCACTCTAACAGTCCATATGTTAATTCTTTGATCACGGTACCCAAGACCGACGGCACTGTTCGTATTTGTTGAGACGCTCGTTTGGTTAACAGTAGAATTAGTTCAGATCAGCTGAAATCTATATCAATAGAGGAATTAATGCAAACATTTGAGGGGAAGAAGTATTTCACTTGTGTAGATTTGAGTTCCAGTTTTTGGCAAGTGCCACTTATGTACGAAGATAGACCATTTACAGCTTTTAGTCATAAATATAACCTTTATCAATTTTGTAGAACACCTTATGGGTTAAAGAGTAGTTCAGCAGCTTTAATTAGGGCTTTAAACATCGCATTAGGGGATGACACAGGAGAGTTTGTAACCATTTACATAGATGATATGGTAATTAGTTCACACAGTTTTGAGGAGCATCTAGGTCATTTAGATATAGTTTTTCAGAAGTTAGATCAGGCAGGGTTCACTTTGAAGCTGTCTAAGTCGTCATTCTGTCAGTCAGAAGTGACATTTTTAGGTCGAGTAGAGGTGTAACACCAGAAGAAAATAGGGTTAATAAGATACTTAACGCAGAGGTGCCACAGAATGTTAAACAGTTAAAAACTTACCTGGGAATTTGCAACTTTTTCAGGAGGTTCGTTCTTAAATACTCAGGGTTGGTAGAACCATTCAGGGAATTGCTTAAAAGTGGGACTCGATGGAGATGGGAGTCCAAGCATGATCAGGCTTTTAGAGCGCTGAAGGAAGGTTTTGAGAAAGCTGTAGTGCTAAAATATCCGTTAAAAGATAAGGAATATGTGGTTATGACAGATGCTTCACATATAGGCATTGCTGGAGTATTATGTCAGAAAGATGATGAGGGTAATCTGTGCATTGTATCTTTAGCCTCGCGAGGACTGACAGCAGCGGAGAAAAGATACACGATTACTGAGTTAGAGCTTTTAGGTATTGTTTTCAGTTTAGGGAAATTTAGAATGTATTTAGTAGGGGGGAAATTTGAGATCCATACAGATCACCATGCACTATTGTATATGAGAACTTGTAAACTCAGTTCTAACAGAGTTAGTAGGTGGATTCTTGCTCTGCAGGAATACGAATTCACAGTAAAATATATTAAAGGTAAAGATAACATTCTTGCAGACATGCTATCGAGGGACACTAATTTATGTAGGGATTATCCTGTGGTTAAAGCAGAGGACGGTATTTTAATATGTGCATGTGTGGACAGTAGCAATAGGGCATCGTTACAGACACTGAGAAATATGCTAGTGGAGCAACGTGATGACGTTAAGTTAAAGGAGCCACTGGCTAGGTTGGAAATAGGTGAAGAAGAGTATGTGAAAGTAGGACGGTTCACGTACAAGATGCAGGATGGGCTTCTTGCAAGGAAATGTAGGAATAATCGGTGGGCAATATGTGTTCCTGCCACTTTGCGGGAGGAGCTAATTTGGTTCATTCATAGGGAATTAGGACACTTTGGTGCTGCCAAGGTCTTCTATGAAATTGGTCGTGACTTCATTTGGAGTAAAATGGGAAGGGACGTTAGGAGGATTTTAGCTAAGTGTGACACCTGTCAAAGGAGTAAATATCCAGTTAAATATTTAGTGGGGGAGAGATCTGCAGTTCTCACCAGTAGTCCCGGCGAACTACTGTGTGTGGATTTATCTGGCCCGATCGTTAAAGGACAGTACGGCTACGAGTACATTTTTATAGTTATTGACGCTTTTAGTAAGTATGTCAAGCTATATCCGCTAAGGAAAGCCACGGGACTAGCGTGTAGCCGTCTGATCATTAATAAGTATGTACCTGAGTTTGGCCTTCCTCTCAGAATACTATCTGACAGTGGACCACAGTTTACTGCAAAGAAATGGAGAACCAGTATGCAGGAAGCTGGTATAACACACGTTCATTCCTCTGTAAGGTACCCTCAGGGTAATTCTGCAGAGCGTCCATTAAGGGAAGTGGCTCGTCTTTTTCGGACTCTAGTGCATGACAAGCATGCGGCCTGGGTTGGACATCTTCCCAAGGTCGAGACTTGGCTGAATTCTGTCCAGCATGAGAGCACGAAATTGACGCCATACGAAGTTCACTTCGGAAAAAGACCACAAAATGAACTAGCGAGGGTGTTGGGATTAAATGAGGGTAAGCAACCGGGGATGGATTACATTGTCCAGTTGGCGAAACAGAATTTATCTAAGTCAGCACAAAAGAGAATTCGCCAACAAAAAGAAACTAAATTTGACCTATTCGAGCCGGGAGACAGAGTCTTACTTAGAGTGCCTAAACAGTCAAATAAGCTAGAGAAAGTCATGTCCAAGTTCTTTTATCTCTACGAGGGCCCATTTATAGTTTCCAAACGTATTGGCAAAACAGCATATGTGCTGGAGAATAGTGAGGGAAACAGATTATACGGGACGTATAATATACATAGTCTACGAAAATATGTGTCATAAAGTGAGTGTGTTTAGCTGGCGAGCCAGCCTATCAAATGAGTAAGTGTGGTATTTGGTGCGTGGGAGGATCTGGTCTTAAGGCAGGCGTATCAGAAGTCACACAGGGGGGTAGTATGTAAGTAAATGAGAGTTTTTAAGGTACAGGGAAATATGACGGGATTGTCGGATGCTGTTGAGCACTAAATTGTCTCGATGCACCAAGGCCATTTTGGCAGCGCTGATGGGTTCCCATTTATCTCCAAGAGATGGGGGAGCGCTTGTATAGGGCTTTTTAGCTTAAGGCGTCCACGAGATAAAAGATGGGCCATCAGAATGCGAGACAGTCCTTCATGAAACTCATACATATCAGCACACGTGATTTCTGTTTACGGCCTCGCCATGTAAGATTTGTAAGTGTGTAATTTAAGGCAATTTGTATAATGGTATTATTTGTAGGAGGAGAACGGGTCTGTGTTGAGAACTAGTATTAAGTAGAATATGGTCTACGGGAACTTAACAAGACAGGGCGATTACGGCACAGAAATATTTGGTGTTATATGTAATGCGCATTTACTGTATTTTTTTTCAGAAGTCAATATTAATTTAATCTACTTTAAAGAGAGATTAAGTATTATGGTCACGAGGCGCTGCCACAATAGTGTGATCGTGTGCTCAGTGATATATGGAATTAAATGTCACTATAAGGAGGGGACCTCCAGTGAAATTAGGAAGTTCTATGGTGATATAAATATATCAGAACACCTTCAATGCGTGTGATATGACATCATAAATACATAGTGCTCACACATTAATTATGTCTATTTCTCCAACATAGAGAAATTTGAGAGGCGGAAATATCCGTGGAACACTATTCCATATGTAAAACATTGGACTGGTTGCAAAGTGCAATCCATAGTGACAACAAACTTTGACGCAAAGTGCGTGAAGAAAAATTATGAGTGTATATATCTGTAATTTAGGGTGATTTCATTTATGTAATATGTATTTTGGATGGGGATTATTAACGTGTCTGGGATAATCGGATAATGGACCGTCATCACGGTAAATCATCCGATGATCCGAGGCGAATATGTAACGTGTTTTTCGAGGGGTTTTATGCAACTGGCATAAGTCAGTAGGAAGCCATTCTATATTTATTTACGCGGCAAATTGTTCAGCCAAGAGAATTTTTCATGTTAATTTATTATTATTATTATTAATTTATTATAATTATTATTTAGATATTTTCGGAGCATTTTATAAAAATTATAAGCATACAGATAGGTTTTCTATGTCTTAGAAAACGCTATCAAGCAAATTATTACGAACGACGATATCATAGAAAATTATCTGATTACGGAATTTTACGGAGTTTTGTCAGTTAGGGTATTTGAGAGACATGACTCACTGGGATTTCAAATGCAAGCTGATTCCTGTCGAGAAGAATTACGCAAGGCTGGGTCGCAAGGTCTAGAAAAGGCGAATTGTTGGGACGGAAATCGACTTCTCCCTCTCGCGCGCCGAGTGTAATGAGGCAGAGGAGGGGAACTAGCGGCGTGCTCAGCCAATCAGTTGAGACAACGTAAGCTGGAAGACGGTACCATGGTGGGGGAGCCAACGTGTGAATATATCGTTCGACGCGCCGTGAGACGTGGACTATCTGTGTAGCACTTGCCGAGAACGGTTGCAAGTGCGTGTCGCTCCGATGTTCAGTGGAGTTGAAGACTGACTTTTGCAAAACTTAACCAGTGCGGTTGTACGAGTGTTTGGGTCCGAGGTACGGACCATAGAATTATCTAATCTACCAGAATCTCATCATACATCGACGAAGATGACGACCTCCAGGAGACTGTGGGAAGCTCACAGCATCATCAAGTACGAGGGAAATGCTTCGGGCATTTCCAGTGGTAAGCGCTAATGACGCAGAAATACGCAATCTCTCATTTTTCTTTGTTTTATATTTCATAATTCAGTAACTTCATAGCTTGGAAATAAGAGTAAAATCAATTTATCAGACTCCGTTTTCACGTAATTTTCTATCGGTAATATTCAAATCACAACGCTCCAATTTAAATTTTAAACTTATTATTATTATTAATTTTGCTATACTTGTTTTATATAATAAATTCATTTCTTTTACAATGCAATCTTTGCTTTCAGTAGGTAGCATTAGATATAGACCAATTCCTTCTCCTGATACAATTGTTTGTTGGGTTAATGATCAAATCATACCACGATCTGAGTGAATAGATTCTTGACGGTGTTCTACCAGAGCTAGACGTTGTTAAATACAAATTTAGATTTCAGCATTGCATTGAGGTCTTGGCGCCCATAAAAACAACATAGCTTAGGCAAAGGTAAACAATCACATTTTCTCCCAACAGTGTGGGCTAGCGAAGCTGCCACATTTGTACGCTCAACGTGGAGCAAAGTAAATACCGTTTCACTTGTCATCCCAGCCTAAGCGAAGCTGTTACATTTGTCGCTACCAACATGGGGCACTAATTCCCATTACAATGTCATGGAAGATGTCAATTCGAGTATTCACCCTGTCTATTTAATCTATGAGGGTGAAAAAATAATCGATGCATCATTCGTTTTGTAAAAATAGAAAACGAATAAGCATTGTATACTAGCCATGACTTTGTTTATTGATGCCTTACTTTTTAATAACTATAATAAAATTATTTTTTGGTGCTCAACAGTTTGACGTTTATTAATTGTTGCTCAACGTTTATGATGGAAAAAAATCTCTATGTAAGTAAATAATAATTTTCTCAACTTTTTAATGTTTGTCTTTAGCCTTAAGCTATATCAATACAATGATGCCTATTATGGCTATAGGTGAAAGGAAATATTTTTTGATAGTTCTCCTCAATGAGAGAATTTTTTTAGCCTTAGGCTACGTGAATAGAATCATGCCTATGGTGCATGCTTATTTTAACTTTTTTACTTTCTTTTGATGTACATGTATAGTTTTTAAAAATAAGTTCAAACGTCATGTGCTTAAGGGTCGCTTGTTCATTTAGCATACTCCCTCATGCACCACAACCAGAAATAAGAAAAACAGAGAGAGAGAGAGAGAGAGAGATACTTAAAAAGAAAAAAAAATTAATCACTATTTACTAAATAAATAAATAAATAAAAGTTAACGTCACATTGCCTTCACTGCTGACATTGTTTTGTACTAAACCTTGTTTTGCAAATCATAATCAAATGTTGTTTATTAAATAATAATGATAATAATAATAATAATTATAATTATATAATAATTATAAGCGTTTTACAAAAACAGTCCTAGACTTGTTAATGATTTCATATGACACTATCACCTACTTTTAAATAATGTTTTTTAATTTTTACTTGTGGTTGTGGTACATGAGGGGGTGTTAGATCAACAAGCGACCCTTACGCGCATAACGTTTCAACTTACTTTATGATTAATAATAATGATGATAATAATAATAATAATATCTTCCAACAATTATGGGAGACGGAAAAGCTACCAGACAAATGGAAAACAGCGCTGATCCACCCACTCCATAAGAAAGGGAACAAACAAGATGTTAACAACTACAGAGGCGTGTCGCTACTCCCAGTCACTTACAAAATCCTCTCAAGGATACTTCTGAATAGAATAGAAGGAATCCTAGATAAGCAACTTGGAGAATACCAAGGTGGGTTCCGGAAAGGCCGCTCCTGTGCCGAACAAATCCTAAATTTGAAATCAATAATTCGCCACAGAGCGCTGAACGGCAAAAGTATAGTGGTTTCATTCATTGACTTCAAAAAAGCCTTCGACTCGGTGGACAGAGGGACCCTATATAAGATCATTAGAGAATTTGGAGTCAAAACCAAACTGGCCAATATTATCAGAGAAACCTTAACAGCCACAACTTCTAAGGTGAAGTTCATGGGAGAAATGTCTCAGTCATTTGAAATCAAGACAGGTGTACGACAGGGTGATGGATTAATACCATTACTATTCAACTGTGTCCTCGAGAGGATTGTGAGAATTTGGAATTCCGAACTTGAAAATCAAGAGATAGCCCCGATCTGCCTAGGACGAAAAACGGGAGGAATCAAAGTCAATTGCTTGGCTTTCGCTGATGATTTTGCGATACTTTCAGAAAATCTAGAAGAAGCGGCCATACAGATCAACCTCTTAGAAAAGATCGCTAGCAAGACAGGACTTAGGATCTCGAAAGAGAAGACCAAGTTCATGATGAATGACAAACATGGACCACAATTCCTTGAAACAGAGATTGGACGGATTCAGAGGGTGAAAAAGTTCAAATACCTCGGTGAAACCATACAAGAGAACGGCCTAGAGAAAGCTGCTGTAGAAGATCGTATCTCAAAAATGGAAAGAGCTTATGGGCTAACTAAAAACATCTACAACAAGAAATGCATCTCATGGAATGCCAAACTAAAACATTACAACACGGTAGTAAAAACAGAATGCCTGTATGCCAGCGAATGCCTCTCAATGAATTACAAGTTGGAGAAGCTAGAGGTCCTAGAAAGAAGAATACTACGGAAAATCATGGGCCCAGTCCAGACTGAAACCGGCTGGAAACTTCGGAGCAACAATGAAGCCTATAAAAATGTGGAGAGAATCTCAGAGACCATGAAGAAGAGGAGGTTATCGTTTCTCGGACATTTGTACAGAATGGACAAAACTAGACTAACCAAACAGTTATTCGACTACCTGTGGAACAAGAAGACAACAACGACATGGATTAAGGAAGTTCGAAAAGATCTCGAAAATTCCAACATCCAGGAAGTTCAGATGTCAAACAGGGAAACATTTCGGTACATAATTCAAAATTTGGAAGGGTTTCACGTCACAAGAACCACAAAGAAGGGAAGAGCCTGGACGGATGAGCAGAAGAAACAGCATAGCGCCCATATGAAGGAGTACTGGAGGAAGAGGAAACTTCAGGCAAAGAAAAAATGAAATAGTAGCGTGATCCGAAGTGGTCAATTCGCAAAAAAATAAAAATAAAAAATATAATAATGAACTGTTGTACTTTTTTAACTGTTAATCATTTAAATAGCTTTTAGTACAAATAGCATTTTTATACAATTTTATAGCATTTTTTTTATAATTATGATGATACTATTTATGAATAATCATGGACTCTTGTCCTTTTTTATGGTTTGTCATTTAAAAATAGGTTTAGTACAAATAACATTTATAGCTATTTTTATACAATTTTATACAATTTTTATAATGATGATGATGATACTATTGTTGAATAATGATGCACTGCTGTCCTTTTGTTTAATGTTTGTAATTTTAAAATAGGTTTAGTACAAATAGCAATTTTTGTACAATTTTTATAATGATGATGACGATACTATTAATGAATAATAATGGAAAAACGAAAAAAAAACACAACATGGACTCTTGTCCATACATTAAAAAAAAATTCATGGTGTTAAACTCCATATCTAGATAAAAGTAATTTGCTCTTTATAGGTCCAATGACCATAAATGCTGCCTTTCGTTCAGATACATTGGCATCTGAAGCTGTTAATCGTTGCTTGGCAATGTTTAACAAGACTTTGTCGGCGATGCGTCGTAGTCTGGGATCACTGTTTTGATAGGCTATATCATGAATACGGCATGCATGATCCAAAGGATTAATTCCCATATCCTGTCTCCTCAAACGATCTTGAAGACGAGTACCAGGGCCGCAAAAGCTGTAAACAGGTAGGTGGACTTCAAGTGGTAAGTATTTAATGATGTTATCAATAATTCCATGGCCAATACACTTGGGACATGGAGTTTTCAATCGGTGAAAGACACGATTCTTGTTGTTATTGTTAGTCAGCGGCTGCTGACGAGCATGGTAGGTGGTTGTTTTCCGCAAGACAACCATGGAATGATGAAACAATGTATTTACAGTGAGGATTATGACTATGATATAATTTCATCAATTGGCATGTGGCACACTGTCGAATGGAGGGTATTTTTGCCATGGTTAATTGCTTGTGATGAAAAACATGGCTGCATGGTTGCAGTTCACTCAATACAGGGTCACTGGTCCACTCAGCAGGCGCCTTCTCCCAAATTTCTTTCGCAGCGTTGGCGGCTACGTAAAAAGGAATGATTTAGGTAGCGCCAATAATTCATGTTGAGTAAAGTTGCTGAGTTTTTTCTTGCACACAAAGAATTTTCCAATAGCCTTGTCGATCGTAGTGGTGTCCATGTTTATAACGTTGATTTATCACTTAACGTGTACAAGTATCACTGCTGTCATCCGGCACTAAACGTAGAGTTTTAATTTTGTTCAAGAACTCCCAACAGGCATTCGTGGTGAGCCAGTGAAATATATGCCACGAATGCGCTAAGGCTTTATGGTTAATATTGACGCAAGGACAAGTATCCATGAGCGTTTGCAGGGATGGACACCCCAATTCTAAAAGATCAATACATTGACAGTGAGGGGGTAAATATGGTTGTAGCCACTGTCGTTTTTCAGCCCTTTAACAAATAGGACATTGGCAGAGGTCAAATGAGCCTTCATGACTATGTCAAGATATCTATAAGAAATATCACCGTCTTTCCATACTATACTCTGTATTTCAAAAGAATGAACGTGAAAGAAATGGCGGGAGCTTGGAACAGCTGAGCTGTGTTGCCAAGTTTTTATAGTTGATGTAGAACAGCTGATTCGAATAATACACAGGGCTACACTTAGAATATTATTTCGGTGCTATTATGCGCAATATAATGCAAATGTCGTTCCAGAGTCAACGCCGAGGGCATTCAAATAGAGAGATACGGTATAAAATAAATAAATAAATAAATAAATAAATAAATAACACACCGAAGCTATGCTACCTTTGTCACCGTTATTCAATAAATACGAGAAAGAGGCCAAAGAGCTATACAAATATAGACTACCGGTAATACAAAATACAAAGTAATCTGATGATGAATATATCAACACTCACCATGCAATGATCCTTCAAGATGAAACAACATTCTGGGTGGACGTCATTCACCGTTTACAGCAGCTGAACACGGAAACAAACAACATCATGATAACTCCAAGCTTACTCACTCACTCACTCTATCACGACTCAGTACGGTCAATACCAAATAGCTTTTGCCATTCCACAAACGTAATGTTAAGGTAAAGAAGTATTTAGCCGAGCACACAAACAAGCCGCTCTGTAGCTTCATTATTGGCATTGTCGATTTGTAGGCTATTGAAAGACAGACGGTAATTTGAACACTACGGTATGACAGGAAACAGTAACTTGTGCTGTACTCGTAAGTTAGTATCGACAGCCGCGAACTGACACCAATAATCCTATATTTGTGTTCTCCTCCTCGAAAAACTGTCTGGCGGCACAAACCATTTCCCTCGCCTGGCTGCGAATTGTAACACCTCGACCAGTGTTAGATCTTTCACGGGGTGGACGAGTCCTGGGCCTACCTCATCGAGAAATCATATTTCAAACAGAAATAATTACAGTACTTATTTATCTATAACCTAAAATAAAAACAAATTAACTAGCTAACTAAGAACACGATGAAACTAGAGAATAATAATAACAATAATAAAAGAAATAACGAAGTAAAATGGAAACAAAAATATTAAAACTGGATGCTAAAGTAAAAAGTAAACAAAACGATGACAATGAAACTATATATCTCATACACAGACAGCGGCTAACAAGCGACTGAATCATGAGCAATGCTCTGGCAATATGTCGGTGGAATTGTCAAAATCCAGCCAATAGGAGCCCGCGGCGGCCATTTTACTATCGTTCCCGCCATTTCCTTCACGTTCATTCTTTTGAAATGCAGAGTATAATTGCAAATAATTTTTAATCCATTGACTTTGCTTTTTATCTTTTTCACTCAGCAACTCGAAAGCATAGGGAGGTTTGAGTATCAAATGGAAGGGATGTGACACCCAAAAGGTGGTACAATCGATAAAAGCCACTTCTTTAAATATAAATTTGTTACCTGCAATTTTAAAGCCCTGACAATCGACGATTCGTGTACGCATGATGTTTATTTTTTTACTTGTTACCTCGCCCACGACCATTCAACAACTAACCCATTTCATGGTTTAACGCCGCTAGTCAAGGACTTGGGAAAAGGAACAATGACTTGAACAATAGGTCAATATGTTTTTACAACAGCACATAAGTCTTATTCATCATCATAAAACACTTACAATTCTGTTACAAAGTTTAAAAAAATCTGGAACAACATTCAAATGAACCGTTTGCACATACGGTCCACAGGTATCTCTTATTTTTGTAGGGTCTGGTACAAGGATAGGGATCTCCCAGTTTCCAATTTCAATGTTACAAAATATACACTTGACCACATCCCGGCGGTTTAAGTAATAAAAGCCAGCCGCTGCCAATTCTCCATAATCCATAAAGGAAACTGTCCAAGTTTCAAATGTTTTCAGTCGATTAAATTCACATTTTAAATTCCATTGTTTTTCCCTCACGTCATTGTTGTTGTTACTTATGATGGACACATGACGTTTGTCAATGCTATGTCTGTGTGTGCACACTACATGTGACCACACTGCCAGAGCGCCACAGACACTGTGCTTGCAGACACTCGTCATGTTAAGACATGAATTATGATTTTTTCCACCTCACCACAGGAGAGGGAGAGAGAGAGGGGAGCCAGCCAAGCAGGAGGTCGCAGATGCATTACATCCTGGTCACATAATTTGACAAAGGATGATATTTCACTTGTCTTGCATGAGTAATCAAACAGTAGGCACTTGTATGGCCTGGTGCATTTTCTTGTGTTTCAAAATCTACTCTAAAATCAATGGTGGTGATTTTCATATATTCTTCTCAATACGAACAATCAAAAACAATCAGTGGTGCTTTTGCTTTAAACTCTTGTGGCGACACCATGGGACAATCCTGTTTTTCATAATAAGACGATTGCAATTTAGCAAACATGTCATAGAGGGGACCCAACTTATTTTTAAAGAAATTCGGTTCCAAACCCTCATAGAGAAAGCAAACGTTATTGAAAAATAGTCATATATTCCTCAAGTGAATGTGATCAAACATGATGATATCTTTGCTTTGTTGGTATTTCCTATTGGTTTGAAAACCAATAATAACATATAGGGGTCGCTCTGTAGAGCGAGCCGTTTTCACACTCCAACGGTGAGTGTCTGTGGTAGGTAGCAAAGGGTATTCGCGTAGACTCCAACTTCGAAAGGCTATAGACAAGGCGTTATCTTTTTTCACCAAATTTAACATGGTTAGCTTTTTACGATCCGATACAGTCAAGTTGGGCACTTTCCATAGTAATCGAAGCAGTTGAATTTTTGAGTCTACCACATGGCCAGAGGCTCCCTTTAGTGCGTTATAATCATTACGGTCTCTGACGAGATACAAACTTTGTCTTGCATTTAAAAGAATACGCTTGTGAACTTTGGCGAATCCAAGAAGTAATTTTAAGGGTAGAAAGCCTGTAAAGGTGCCATCGGTATGAACTAACCAGTCATTGCTACTAATGGGGCACCATCCTGCCATAGAAAGCGTTTTACCTTCTACCTCACTATAGGAGGGATATAATTTCATAAGACTTGTCATACCCACATTTCGACTCATATCTACGACAATATCATTGATGACATATCGCACTTCAGAAAACAGAAAAGCCAAACCATGATTAGCCAACGTAGACGTCGTAGGTGTGGTGCCATCCACTATCATCAATTTACCCTCAATTTGAAGGACACTTTCATGAGGAAAGGTAAAAATATCTTGATTGTTAATGACGAATTGAATTTCGTCATTGTTATTTAGTCCTGATGCTTGAGGTTGATAGGAATGCATATCAATGCGCATGACGCCATCTTCCACTTGTATCGGGTTTAACACTTGCAACAGCTCCTTGTTCATAATGAGGGTTTAACGTATAGCCAAGGTGTAGTACACGGTGGGCAACTAACCAACCTCGTAGATGGTGTTCTTGCTTTATAGATAAATTTCATAGCGTCTTTAAAACCAGCTTGGAGGTCACAGGCGTGTTGGTATCCAGAGCAATGGGTTGTTGCTTTTTATTCACTAACCGTAAGGTAATATTACTAATATCGCTGACACACACAGGATGATACAGAATCACAGAAGGGTTTTCACGAATAATATAGCCACAAGGGGAGGTGACGATAAAATCATAGAGGGAATGGCCTTGTTCTTCATTGGTAAACACGTCTCTAATAATATTGCAAGTGACAGGATATGATGGTCCTGAATGAATTTGACTTGATAATCTGAATCATGGGGTTGATGAGCTGCCAACACACGCGGTTTAAATCCTAGTCAAGGACCAATAGAATGAAGACGTGATTCAAAGTCAATGTTAAACGTAGAGAAAATACGACAGCGATGAGTAATCGTATTTGCTGTAAGTTCAAATTTGTGTGTCCCATCCGCAAATGACTTGACACCAAATTGTTTTATCATCCCCACAATAATGGCCTCATGCACATCGTCTATGGTATAACCTCCAGGGGGTAGCCTCAATATATAATCATCAAAATAAAACTTGTCATTAATATCCAGTTGTATATTGTAAATTCTGTTGTAACTTTCCAAAGAGATTAATCCCAGGACATAGGATTGTTCGGGAAGCAACTCAATGGGGGGAAAATCCAGGGACACTTCAGGTCCGTAGCTGTGCACGGTAAAGGTCTTGGCGTTGACATTCATAATGATGAGACTGCTGGTTTATCGTGACATCTTATATAAAAAAGTAAACACAAACGTCCGTACTCTTGACTGTCAAAGGGTTGTTGACGATTCACATTATAGAATAGAGTCACCCGGTTTCCCAAATAACGCATCAACTCCATCGGGGGTGGTAAATTTCCATAACTGTCAAAGTACCATACCGTGGAACCTTGTTTCACATAGGCTACAAAATGGGTTCATGGTCCTGCATCATCATCTAAATTGATCATGGCTCGTTCTTCTTTCCACGATGCATTGGGTAATTCATTTCGCATAAATACCCCTCGAAAATCTTTAGTTGCTTGGCAAAGCTTTCCACTTGTTGATGGACATTTCTTTTTCGCTGTCGATAGACCAGGACCTTGTTGATAAAAGACTGGCTTTAAATGATTACCGTTTTTAGCCTCCATAGCAATGGCTTCTATCGTTTCATTATATCGCTGACATTCTTTTAGTTGTTGCTTACCTTGCTCGACGGCTTTAATGGTTTTCGCCACGGCACTGGCACTTCCCAAAAGTGAACCCAGAGCAGCCAGACCCACAAATTAAGGCGGCAAAAAACCCTCACGCTTAGCCTACGTTTCTTCTTTCTTTATCGATGCATCATGGAGGGATTTCGGGTCTGTAGACAATCGCACCGCCTGTAATGCTTTTTCGATAGCCACTCTTTTTGTATTTTTTTAGTTTTAACACAGGGTGTGAGGCAGACCGACTCGGTTTCCGGCCTGGCTTTTTTTCTTCTAGAGTTTTTTTCATGTTCACCGCATATCTTTTTTTCACCATAATCCTACTTGATGAACCTTTCACAACAAAGATTCAATAACACTATCGTATAGAGCCTTATTTCATAGCGGTATATTCCAATTCTATATAAGGCGGAAAATAATTCACAGTTTTTCCAGCTTCCTTTTCCTCTAACGTAAGCATGAGATGAAAGGATAATTCATCCCCAGCATTTACCGTTTGATGATTGTGGACCAACAGTCTATGACAGTTTATTTCTATTTGTAAATGTTTCTCATCAGGCATTGCATATTTAATATGAATCACACCATCATAGTGCGATCGATAATGTCTTAAACCGGAAGCTAGCATATAGGTAAGGAGGCCATTCACCAGTGGTGGTGGGGAATGGTTTCAGTCATTGAGCAGTTTTTGATTTGACAGATACACTAAAAATATGGATGGGACAAATTTATAAAGCCTTTTCATTCGGCAGGTGACGTAACGTTTCGTGCAGACATCGTTCTCGTCTCGAGGGTCTTGCACGTCAATATTACGATGATGATTGACTGAATAGCCCCCAGCGGTTAGTCTCGGGACCATGTGGTATACATTTTGCACTTTGCGATCGACATAGGTTTTTGTCGTCACCTCTCGAGACTATTTTGGGAAGGAAGCGGCCGTGGCCATGGACACACGAGCACACCCAAACACTTCCATCGTGATAGACGTTAACTAACCTGTTCTACTCACCGCTTGCCTATATATATATATAAACCTTATACACACCTGAAAAAACTAGTCGTCGTCACTATGGAATTAATGAAATAACCCAATGCTTTGCCCGTCTCCGATTTGGTTTCAGAGCTATCGCTGGCCGTGTGTGAACCTAAACGTCATGGCACCCGATTTCCATCTACCGTTGAATGTATCATGGTGGGGCCTTCGGGGTGTGGAAAGACCAATGTTTTGCTCAACATCATTACCGCGCCTCATGGCTTACGATTTCAAAATGTATATATATTTGCCAAATCCTTGTACCAGCCTCTGTACGTGTATCTGGAACAAATTATGTCTTCGTTAAATAAAGAAGCCACGGGTTATTTTATATTCACCTCACCTCAAGACGTCATTCAACCAGATTCCATTATTATTTTTTATGATATTGCTACTCAACGACAGGCCATTATTCAAGAGTATTTTAGTATGGGGCGCCATAAACAAGTGGATTGTTTTTATCTGGCTCAAATCTATTCAAAAAATTCCCAAACAGTTGATTTGTGACAATGCTAATCTCATCGTTCTCTTTCGACAAGAATCTAGGCTCTATCATATTTTTCAAGATCATGTGAATCCTGATAAATGTCCTTTACCGCTTTCACACAATTGTGTGCCTCATGTTGGAACCATCATCCCCATGCCTGTTTGGTGAATAATAAACACAGTGAGCGATGTGAGGGACGTTACCGCTTGGGTTTTGATAATTTAATTTCTCTTTAAAAAGACGCATTTTTTGACATTTCCTGTTAGTGTGTCTTTACCTCCACCATGGCGAGTGCCATAGGGTACAAAAAAGCATGTTCAAATCATGCAGCGTATCATTCAGGCACGAAATACTATTCGACATAAATTTCGTGAAGTACAACGTTTAAAAATCGTGAATCCTTTGCCCATGATATAACATGCTCCATCATCGGTTCCTCCCATGAGTATCAAACCAAATGCTTCTGCTGCTGCTGCTACCTCTCAAACCAAACCCTTAACAAGTTCAAAATGTACTCAAACGGATTCAACACAGCGGGTAGAATTCTCCTCTTCCGATGATACTGAACAAGAACATGAAGAAGAAGAACAACAACAACATACTCAAAGTGAAAGTGAAAGCGAAACCGTATATAGTCCTGAAAGAAAAAAAAATCCTCACCCCTTCAACAGTTTCTAAACACAAACACCGTCCTCCTCCAGATCGTCTCCGTTTTCACAACTCTTTGCCACCCCTCAAAATAAAGCTCAACTCAAAGACACTTTAATAAAATATTATGGAGCAACAGTGCAACCGTATCTCACCGATCTATTTATTGGAAACACAGGTACAACGTATGGTGTTCGCTATGAGAATTGTAGATTTAAAATTGGTGATTCATGGATTAAATTTGCTCGCACTAGTGTTGTCATTAAAAAGGTCAACTATAAATGAACACCGGGACTGTTAAAGCTGCTATTCTCTCGGACCCCATCTCCACAAGATTTTACGCCAGAGGACCTTGCTAAATATAAATCCATTTTATTAGACACCAACGCTCACAAAAGAAACTATAAATCCTCTCAGCAGGTCAATGCCAATATATCTCAAAAATATAAAACCATCATTGCAAACATGTTTGGTGAGCGAAAACACCACTCTGCATCTGGCGTAATGTTTAAGAAATTAAAACCCTACGTGGATATAAGCTATTGGAATAATCCCAATCATTTACTGTCGACCAAAGTATTACGTGCACTCGAGTTTGAAGGTTGTTTGTGAAGTAACCAATAGACCTACATAAAATCCAATCACATCATCATTTTCGTCGTTCTATTTTACGTTAGTTCATGTACGTTTGGAATTTTTAATTTATATTTTAATATTTTTTATCGCAGTTGGAACACAAAAAGTGCACGTTTTTAAGCGTGTTTCAACCATGCGTCACATTTAAGAATTATTATCTCAAAAACCCGTCATCAGATGGAATCCAAATTTTAACACAATATACATTGAAATGTTGTATAACTGGTTTATTAATTTGAAAATTGTGTGTGTCCAAGAAACAAAGTTGTTATCATTTTTGTAAGGTAACTTTTTCTCGGCTCGGTGTGGTTGGAAAATGTAGTTCTTGGTTGCGTTGTAATCGTTATACTTCAAAAAGTTATGCTGTATGACTGTGAAATACGTAAATTTATCCACTTATTTTATATCGGTTTGTATTTTTACGAGGAAATAACACATGGTTCACCAGCTAGTCGCTCCACGGAAAGTTGTACAGCGTTGCCGAAATGGTGCCCACACGCATCATGGCGCGTCTCGCTCGGAAGTGATGGGCTTCATCTCAGCAACGCTGTACAACTTTCCGTGGAGCGGCTAGCTGGTGAACCATGTGTTATTTCCTCGTACAAATACAAACCGATATAAAATAAGTGAATTAATTTACGTATTTCACAGTCATACAGCATAACTTTTTGATGTATAACGATTACAACGCAACCAAGAACTACATTTTCCAACCACACCGAGCCGAGAAAAAGTTACCTTACAAAAAATGATAACAACTTTTTTCTTGGACACACACAATTTTCAAATTAATAAACCAGTTATACAACATTTCAATGTATATTGTGTTAAAATTTGGATTCCATCTGATGACGGGTTTTTGAGATAATAATTCTTAAATGTGACGCATGGCTGAAACACGCTTAAAAACGTGCACTTTTTGTGTTCCAACTGCGATAAAAATATTAAAATATAAAATAAAAAATCCAAACCTACATGAACTAACGTAAAATAGAACGACGAAAATGTTGATGGTATTGGATTTTATGTAGGTCTATTGGTTACTTCACAAACAACCTTCAAACTCGAGTACACATAATACTTTGGTCGACAGTAGTACAGCGCCTATACTTGCTTCATGCGTCAAGACAAGCCGGCCACACAGGACATGATGCAGAAATCGCCCACATTGAAGAACAACTCCGGGATGCCCAAATTATCTTATAATCCATCTCCCATCAAAGTGGGCATCGCTCATGAATTGCATAAACCAACCCGACGCATTTATGAACGCCGTCGTGTTATTTCCAAAGGAATGGATGATTTATGGCAAGCAGACCTGGTTGAGATGATACATTATTGTAGCGTTAACGACGGTGTACGCTATGTGTTGACGGTCATTGATGTGTATTCCAAAATGGCTTTTATTGAACCAGTAAAAAATAAAACTGGTGTCTTGGTTACCAAGGCCTTTAAACATATTATTCGACAATCCAAACGTCAACCCTACTTGTTACAAACCGATCAGGGAAAATAATTTTTCAACAAGGATTTCTTCCGTTTTCTCAAATCATTGAATATTCATCACTACACCACGTACAGCAATCTCAAAGCTAGCGCGGTCGACAGGTTTAACCGAACATTAAAAAGCCATATGTGGAAAGAGTTTACGATACGTGGCTCCTATCGTTGGATATAGTTGTTACCTCAACTCATGTCTCGATACAACAACACGATTCATTCCACCACTGGCATGAAACCACGTCTCGTCACCAAGAACCTACCCAGACTTGATAAACTGATTAACCCTATAAAAAGGGCTGACCCTAGGCGACACCACCTTAAAATTGGGTTTTTGTTCGCATCAGTACACATAGAACAGTCTTTAAAAAATCCTACACGCCTCAGTGGACAACAGAAATTTTAAAAATTCGTCAAGTCAAGCTAGGTCAACCAGTGACGTATCTCTTAGAAGATCAAAGTGGTCAACCCTTTCAAGGACAATTCTATTATCAAGAACTGCAAAAACATTATATCCCAAGGAGTATCTTATTGAACGAATAATTAAAGTCAAAGGGAAGCTATGTTTTGTTAAGTGGTTGGGGACATCATTTTTTTAATAAACCCCTATTTATTTATTCCTTTATTTATTTAGACTGATCCCCCTTTTTTCTTCAAAAAAGATGTATTACTTCCCCCTTTCACTAATCGCCCCCTTTTTTTAACATGTTCAATGACCTCTTTGTTCCACCCCATGACATGCGTTTTACAATCATGTTATGCACACAAGTCATTTTCAAACTTGCCGCCGCATTATGGCTGAAGGCTATGACGTACACAGTATAAACCCACTATATGATAAGCACACGGTCTTAGTATTGTTGTGTGGGTTGACCGCCAGCCTTCCAACAGTGTTAGCCACGCCTCTAACATGTATGTTATAACCAATCAAGTGGAGTAGAGAAAGCGAGACAGACATACAGATAACATGTCACTCGCCATTTTTTATATTTTTTTACTTCTATGATAAGAGAGTAGGCCCGAGCAGCCTCGACCTGTGAAATCTGTTTTTCGTCGTGTAGCAAGCAAGCAAGAAAGGCCCCCACTCAAAACGTCAAATTCACTTTTTAGCAACATGACAGCAGAGAGAGTGACAATCATTCCCCGCTCCCCCCCCCCCCCCCCAAACCAGTTTCTCACCTTTTTTCCGTTTCCCAAATATCTGAAAAAATAAATAACGGAAACGCCTTTTTGGATCAAAAACCATGGTTTTACCTTTTCAACACCACAAAGGCAACATCATCTCCGTCATAGACATAACTTAAACCGTTTTCCAATTATTTACAAAAATGATGGATACACATGTTTTGACCAAAAACATGGTTTCACCTTATCAACACCTACATCCCCGTAAAGAGGACAACAACACAAAGACAACATCATCTCCAACATAGACATAACTTTAACCATTTCCCAAATATTTACAAAAATGACGGAAACACATGTTTTGACCAAAAACATGGTTTCACCTTATCAACACCTACATCCCCGTAAAGAGGACAACAACACAAAGACAACATCATCTCCAACATAGACATAACTTGAACCATTTCCCAAATATTTACAAAAATGACGGAAACACATGTTTTGACCAAAAACATGGTTTCACCTTATCAACACCTACATCCCCGTAAAGTGGACAACAACACAAAGACAACATCATCTCCAACATAGACATAACTTTAACCATTTCCCAAATATTTACAAAAATGACGGAAACACATGTTTTCACCAAAACACATGGTTTCACCTTTTCAACACCTACATCCCCGTAAACAGCACAACGAGACCAAAACAACAACATCTCACACATAATTATCACCTTTTCGGTTTTCCAAATATTAGAGAAAATAACGGAAACGCATTTTTAGACCAAAAACCATGGTTTCACCTTTTCAACACCTACATCCCCGTAAAGAGGACAACGAGACGAAAACAACAACATGTCACACGTCATTATCACTTTTTCGGTTTTCCAAATATTTACAAAAATGTCAAAAACATATTTTACCACAAAAACCATGGTCTCGCCTCACCTACATCCCCGTAAAGAGGACAACGAGACGAGAAAAACGAATCTACGCTCGCCCTCCTACCATCACTTCTTCCTTCCCAAGGCCGCCAGGGGCTCACAACTTCCCAAGTGGGGGAGAACTCCTAAGTGTCTCTCGTTGTCTTTTAAAGATTAGCTCATCACACGCAGCAGTCCACCAGGCATGTTTTCGTTTTCTTTTAAGGAGAATGGTTTCTTCTGCTGTCTGTACTAAGTCTCTTTGAAGTTGTCCCCATGTTTTAGGTGCTCTACTTTCCAAAAGTGTTTTGAAATTATTTTCTGTAGCTAATTTTTGTGTATCAAACTTTTTGGATTGATAATTTTTCTTTTTATATATTGGTCTAATTTTGAATTAAATGAGAGACAGATAGTGGTCTGAATTTAAACCTGCACTCTTAGCAACTTTCACATTGAGTATCTCCGTTGTAGACTGTCTGCTAATAGCAACATGGTCAAGTTGTTTCTCACCACAAACTGGATTTGGGGAAACCCAAGTAGTTTGTTTCCTAGGAAGTTTTTTGAAGAATGTAGATTTCAGGGCTTTGTTATGCTCTCTGCATAAACTAATGAATCTTTCACAATTTGTGTTGGTTCGTTTATGTGCGGGGAAATTGCCTACTATGGACCGATGTTGACGTTCTTTGCCGATTTGAGCGTTAAAGTCTCCAATTAGAAGTATTGTATTTTTTGATGGAATTTGATCTAGCGTGTTTGATAGTTCTTGCCAAATAGATCCGTTTGTTCTTTCTGAGTCCTATTTTTCTCTTTAGTTGGTGGATGTGTATTAACAATGGTATAAACTTTGGTTACTGATTTAAAGGATAGCAGTGATAATCTTCCATTAATGGATTTAAACTCTATTATTGAATTTAATATGCTCTGATTTACAATGAACCCAGTTCCAAATTGAGGTACATTTTTCATAACTTTCTTTCCAGGTTTTTCCCTTGAATATTCTATAACCTTCTGAATCAAATGGATGTTCATCAGTATATCTAGTTTCTTGAAGAGCTGTTATCATAATCTTTTTATATTTGATGAAATTTATTAGAGTTTTAAGTTTTCCTGTTTTAAGAGTGAATTGACATTCAAGGTAAACAAAAAGTTTATGTTCTTGTGCTTAATTTTACTGGTGATTTGCTTAATGCTGTTTTCAAGATGCTCCGACTCATCCTTTTCATCCTTTGCACAATGATGTAGGCCCCCCGAATCCGAGTGCCTACTTTTCATTTCCTTGGAAAATTGAGTTTGGTTACTCCCTGGGGTAAAATCTCTTACAATGTGCATATCCATTGTTGATTGTTTGCTAGGTTAAGGGAACAAGTCCCCTAAAAATTCTACTAGAGATTGTTAGCTTCGAGGATGGGTTCTCAGCCGAACCTTTGGTGATCAGATGCTGATCCTCTAGCCGCTTGTTTCAAGACAGACGCTAAATGGATTTATGTAAAGCTGACATCTAACTAAATCATAAGGTAGATGTCTTTTATCCTATTAATCCCGGATACAGGGCCACCCCGTCCGCCATTCATACTGTTGTATAGATCATCTATTCCACTATCAATGCCGTTGAGAACGTTACCGTAACCCTGGCAAGGTGCTACCAGCCGGGCCAACTGGACCTTGTTTTTTAAGAGGTGTTACTCTTCTATCACTCACCGCTTTGTCCTGGCTTGTGACAGGCAGGGCCTGGTTTCCCAAACATTGGGCCCAGGTTGGCGGGTTTCCTTCATTAGTGTATTAAATTAAGTTAGTTTTCTGGGGATATCTCAGAAACTGTTGGTTTTCGAGCCTAAAAATGTAGTTTTCGAGAACCCTCGAGTTTTGTTTCTGGCACCGAGGAGCTAAAATAGAGCTTTGTCTCGTCGTTGTATGCCATAATATAATAATAATAATATAAAAATACAATACAGGGATAGGGATATAAAACGCCTTATTGTTTTCCATGTTTTCTCCCACTTTCAAGAAAGTGGCTTCCTTGTTGCTTTGAAGCTTTTTGATATTATGCTTGATCTTCCTTTCACTTTTTTGTTTCCTTGCTGAATCTATTTTTTGTCTATACTTGATTCTTACCAAGTAATGATCTGTGTCCCCATCTGCTCCTCTACAACTACTTACTTCCATAACATCTGATGCATGTCGCTTGTCAATAATCACATGATCTATTTGATTCCTTGTAACTCCGTCCGGAGACACCCAGGTCTCTTTCTTGATATCTTTCCTTGGATGCCATGTACATTTTACCACCATTTCTTTCCCAATGGCAAATTCTATCAACCGCAATCCATTGTCATTACTCCCTTCGTGTAAACTTTCCTTCCCTATTATATCTCTGAACACCTCTTCCTTCCCGACTTTGCCATTTAGGTCCCCAAGGATTATTTTCACATTATGTCTTTGTACTTTGTTGACCTCCTCCTCCAACTTAGTGTAGAAGTTATCCTTCTCTTCTTCTTCTGCCTCTTATGTGGGAGAATAGACACAGAACATGGTGATGTTAAAAAACTTTCCTCGTAGTTGCACTGAGCACATCCTGTCATTAAAGTTTATTACACTTGACTTAACAGACTTTTGTATAAGAAAGCCTGTACCACCATACCCGGTGTTTCCTCCACTGTACATCAGTATATGTTCCCCTGACGCTATCATTCCTTGGCCTTTCCATAGTATTTCTTGTATTGCAGCTATTTCCACTCGGTATTCTCCCATTTCTTCACTAATCTCTCTCAATTTCCCAGGTCTCCTTAGGGTTTTCACATTCCATGTCGCTAACATAATATCCACTTTCCTTCTCATTAACCGTATCCTTTGCCGGTTCGTCATCGGGTGATCAGCATTCCGAGGCACTTGTAAGGCATCCGTAACATTGAACATTTTACAGGGTAGGGTTGTTAACCCTACGCCCAATCCCCATCCTGGAGGACCTCTGGGAAGAGGGTAATGTGAAAACGAAATGGGAGTTACTGAGAAATACCATCAGTGAAGTTTCAGAGGAAAAGCTGGGAGAGCCGAATTCAAGAGAAATATACAATGGTTCGTTGAAGAATGCTCGGAGGCAATCCATGAAGGAAACGAAGCAAGACAAAGAAAGTTGCAACGGAGAACAAGACAGACAGTGGGGGAATATAGAGAGAAAAGGAAAAGGGCAAGGAAGTTAAGTACCGGTAGGGTTAAGAAAAGGCAGTAAGAAAGAGAAAGAATAGAACAATTGGATAAAATGAGGGAGAGTGGGGAGATTCGGAGATTTTATGAAAGATCAAGAGAACTGAGGAAAGGATTCCAACCAAGAGCAGTCTTTTATAATGACAAAAAGGGAAATTTTATAGGAGATAAGGACAAGATGCTACAGAGATGGCAGGAATTTTTCACAGAGCTACTCAATGGACGGGGTGAAGAAGAAACCGCGAATGGGGAAGAAGAGGAACATGTAGGAATTGATGAGCAAGAAGAAGATGAAACACCGTATTTAGAGGAATTAAGAACAATAAAGCCGCCGGAGAAGACGGAATAGAAGCGGAGTTGCTAAAATTCGATGGAGAGGTAGTCGAGAAACCATTACATGAACTAATAAAGGAGGTATGGACGAAATAAGAAATGCCCAGGGATTGGACTGTAGGAATATGTCTTTTGTATAAGAAAGGGGATAAATCAGTATGCGGCAATTATCGTGGGATTACTCTGTTGGACGTAAGATATAAGGTGTTCAGTAGGATATTAGCCTCTCGACTGGAGCGTTGTGTGGAGAAAATATTGGGTGACTATCAAGCTGAATTTAGGACGAATCGCTCTACAATGGACCGGATATTTGTAGTGAGGCAGATACTGGAGAAGTTTTATGAACATAATAAGCAGCTGGATCAACTGTATATAGATTTCAGGCAGGCATATGGCAGCTTAGATAGAAAGGAGATTTTTAAATTTATGAAAGAGTTTAAGATCCCGATAAAATTGGTCAAGCTGACAGAAATGACTATGGAAACCACAATCTGTAAGGTTAGATTAGAACAAGAGATGTCCGAAGAATTCATTGTAGAAAGGGGTTTGCGACAAGGAAATGTAATTTCTACATTACTCTTAAATGTAGCTCTCGAAAAAATAATTCAACAACTACCAATCAATCCAGGAGGGACCATATTTAAAAGATAAGTTCTGGTGATTGCCTGATAGCCAGTGGCGTACGCAGGATTTCCTTCTGGGGGGGGGGGGGTCATTAATATAATAGGGTAATTGTGTACATTACCGGTATTACAAGGACAGATCACCTTGCTGTTCCACCCCTTAAAATGACGACATCATCATGATTAAAATGATACTTTGATTAATATTCATAAAAAACAACAATTAAATAACCGCTCTCTTTGCATGAAAAATATTTTAGGTCTCATGTTTTTGACACAATAAAAATGAAAAGAAATTCTAAAAAATATGGACAACAGTAACTAAATATTGAGACTGAAACGATGCAGAGGTATAATCATGACCATAGTGAGGTGGTTGCTTAAAATATTGATATTATGTGAGAGAAAATAATCAATTGCTATTGGCTTTCAAAATCTGCCTATCTTGATTATTTTATCTGTATCATTAATTGGAATGAATTGCACAAACTCCTCCTTTACTGAATTATCTATAAGGAAACGAGCACACACAATTAAAGCAACCCGAAGCGACGTGAAAAGACTTACCGATCACACACTTCAACAGCAAAACTGATCCATGGGTAGCTCCAACACTGCGAGTAGAGTGCAGGGCATTTATTAAGTGAGGAACGTGACCACACCTAAGGTGTATGCGGGAGTTAAGACGCCTAACGAGCGATGCCGTAAAACAGGTGATAGATGGGACAATATATAGATTCCAGTAAAGGAATATCTCGGGGGGGGGGGGGGTCAACCCTGAACCACCCCCCGTCGGTACGCCACTGGTGATAGCATATGCGGATTATGTAGCATTAATTGCAAGGAACAGTAAAGCATTAGAAGATAGCTATGTCCAGTTGGAAGAAAGGGCACGAAAGTTAGGATTAGAAGTTAATACGAGTAAAACTAAGTACGGTATATGAAGATGGGAGAATCCAGAGAGGCAAGAAGAGAGCCGTATATTAAATTAAATGGGAAAGAATATCAAAGAGTAGAAGAATTCAAATACTTGGGCTCAATAATTGATACAATGCTATTTTATGATACTAATTTCGACGCTATTTCCATCTAGCGGTAATTGCTTGAAATACTAAGAGATTGAATTTACCGGCTATCTCTCGTAAATATGAAATGCGCCCCAATGAGAATGTTAGCTTGACCAAAGGAACTTGCAACAACAATATAGAGATCGGTGATTGTCACGACGAGAAGATGACTGAGAACACCATGACCGGTTTACAATCTAGAAGATATTAATATGTTTTGAAATTAAGTTTGAATTACCTTGTTACAATCTAAAAGTTCTCCTTTTGAAAATCCGTGTTCTTCGTGCTCATTTGAAACGACACCAAGAGTGAGCATCGATATATATATATACATTGAAGCTGTCGCGTAGAACTTCTAGTCATCTCATCAAAGCTAAGTCCTTTACTGTTTGAAGTATCATGCATGAAAATATAATTAGAAGTTGCCGACTAAGAAAAATATCCTCCAATCTTCGGTGTTAGCATGACCCTTTATTATAAATAGGTTCGGAGATCTTTCTGGTTTGAGCTTAAGTTGATAACTTGTGAAATTGTTCCCTTGTAATTATATAAACGTAGTGGGCGATCGCGTTGGTTTTATTTTAAGGGGTTTGTATCTTACGGGTTCTTGTAATTTTGCCTTTTCTCTCGAGTGTTGTTGCGTTTTGTTATGCTGGATAGTGGAATGTTTAAGAGTGAATGTCTAGTGTTTTATTTAGGCGTTCTACCATGGGGTTAGCTCGCTGTTTACGTGGATCTACCAAGGGATTAGTTCCATGTGTTGTTGTCGGTTTCGCTGGATGATAATTGAGGGTTATTTTGTTGTTTCATGTATTTGTGTTTGTGTATTTAATTTAAGACTACGTATTTCTCCTTAACATTCCATTATAAACTCGTGTTCTTTCCTTGTGGGTGGGTAGATATTGTTTGTTTAATGTGGGTCTTGACTGGACAGTGGTTCCTTGTATATGTTTCCTTGTGTTTCTTTTAGTCCAGTCAAGAAACGACGCAAGAGCTCGTTATGTTATTAAATGAGATCAATCGGTTATTATTTCGGGTGGAAGTATGTGTACTTCTTACATCTGTCCGGAGGCTGCGATTGGTGCTCATATCGCCTCAAGTTATGTAACTGAATCGTATACTTCGTTCGAGAAGAAGTCTTATTCTAGAAGTTCATGAAATCATTTTCGTTGGTTATTAATTTGGGATTGTTTTTTGTTGTTTCTTATCGTGGTAAATGTTTGAACTGATCAATGTTTCATAAGGGGTTGGTATGTCATGTCATGTTTTAGTGAAGTTCGGGTACGTTTGTTTGTTCTGTTTGATGTCGTTTGTTCTTGTACTGTTTTGTTTCTTGGGTTGTTTGTATATGATGTGACATACGTTATGGTATGGGTGGTCGGATAGACAGTTCTTGGGATATGTGATTTCTTAAACCTCTCAGAATATACATTTATGTAGTTAGCCTGTGGTGGAACGAATGTATTATTTAAACTACAGTATTATTAACTTGTTATTCTCTACCCCCCTTTTCTTAAGTTGAGTATTTTAAGAAAGATCTCCAGCCTTCCGGTATCTTGAGTCATCTCTCTGTCAAGCTCTTATCTTGATGTTTTGTTGTTGTGTTTGTATTTTTGATAAATCTGTATTTTTTTCTAGCCCCGTAAATCATCTTCATATTCCATTTCATGCGCCCCTCGCGTTCCCCGTTTTGATATACCTCTTTTCATTAAATGCTAATTTGCAGTTTTCAAACGATATTTTAAACGTGTTTTCATTTCATGATTCGTCACCATCTAATTCTAAATGTGAATATACTTGACAGTGGTTGAGAGGTCCACGGTTCCATCTGAGTGGCAGTCCCCATCCTGCGCACATGTGGGAGCTTTTCGTTCCCACCGTCTCGACACCGACTGTGTGAGTGGGTGGTAACGTCCCCCGATTGCACATTGGTAGCATTGAGCGTGCTCGAGTCCCTGTCACATTTTGAATATTGGGAGATTAGTTGTGAGATGACTGCATTTTTCTTGGATCGTTTGTTATGACCTTTTGAGTCTTACATTTATTATTTGTAAGTTTCCTTCTATTCCGAGATGTACTCAGTTACCCGATTTTCCTGGTTCCCTACTTGTGTGAAATGTATTATTATATCGGCTTGCAAGAAATGAGCACTACTGGCAAGTGTAGTTGGAGACTTAACTACTAAACTACGTAAGAACTGTTAGACGCTAACATCTTCGATTTGGTATCAGATATTTCTACGAAATTCAAAACATTTAACGGACTCAATTGTCATTCTTCTGTTACTTCTAATATGCACGACATCTTCTCTTCCGTATAACCTGAAACTGCAAGCTATTGTTAATCAGCTGTGACTTTATCCTTCGTCTTACCATTGATAAAACCCACAATGCTCTGCTTCGTGTAGTATCAGCACGCCATACCACGTGACGAACTCAATTGACGATCGCCATATCAGCTGTTATATGTCAACACAAACTTGGTACATTTGACATTTTCATTTTGACTTGGACTTGCAAGCTAAGTCCAAGAATTGGAGGTGGGAGAGTTGATACAATGCTATTTTATGATACTAATTTCGACGCTATTTCCATCTAGCGGTAATTGCTTGAAATACTAAGAGATTGAATTTACCGGCTATCTCTCGTAAATATGAAATACGCCCCAATGAGAATGTTAGCTTGACCAAAGGAACTTGCAACAACAATATAGAGATCGGTGATTGTCACGACGAGAAGATGACTGAGAACACCATGACCGGTTGACAATCTAGAAGATATTAATATGTTTTGAAATTAAGTTTGAATTACCTTGTTACATTCTAAAAGTTCTCCTTTTGAAAATCCGTGTTCTTCGTGCTCATTTGAAACGACACCAAGAGTGAGCATCGATATATATATATATATACATTGAAGCTGTCGCGTAGAACTTCTAGTCATCTCATCAAAGCTAAGTCCTTTACTGTTTGAAGTATCATGCATGAAAATATAATTAGAAGTTGCCGACTAAGAAAAATATCCTCCAATCTTTGGTGTTAGCATGACCCTTTATTATAAATAGGTTCGGAGATCTTTCTGGTTTGAGCTTAAGTTGATAACTTGTGAAATTGTTCCCTTGTAATTATATAAACGTAGTGGGCGATCGCGTTGGTTTTATTTTAAGGGGTTTGTATCTTACGGGTTCTTGTAATTTTGCCTTTTCTCTCGAGTGTTGTTGCGTTTTGTTATGCTGGATAGTGGAATGTTTAAGAGTGAATGCCTAGTGTTTTATTTAGGCGTTCTACCATGGGGTTAGCTCGCTGTTTACGTGGATCTACCAAGGGATTAGTTCCATGTGTTGTTGTCGGTTTCGCTGGATGATAATTGAGGGTTATTTTGTTGTTTCATGTATTTGTGTTTGTGTATTTAATTTAAGACTACGTATTTCTCCTTAACATTCCATTATAAACTCGTGTTCTTTCCTTGTGGGTGGGTAGATATTGTTTGTTTAATGTGGGTCTTGACTGGACAGTGGTTCCTTGTATATGTTTCCTTGTGTTTCTTTTAGTCCAGTCAAGAAACGACGCAAGAGCTCGTTATGTTATTAAATGAGATCAATCGGTTATTATTTCGGGTGGTAGTATGTGTACTTCTTACATCTGTCCGGAGGTTGTGATTGGTGCTACGTTGCTTCACGTCCGTAGGTTTAACCAGCACTCTGCCCTACACGTGTCCCCCGGGTGGTGCTAAGAAAGCAACAGTGATAAGATGAGACCGAACAGTCGGAAACGACCTCTCGGTCAAGGAAAATGGAGGAGAAACACACCTAGAGGCCCTTTTCAGGGCCCTCAAGTTCGTAACATTGGCCCTTCATTGAAAATATGCCAGCTTAACGTCGAAGGCATTAGAAGAGCAAAGTGTGAAGACCTAGCAAAGGTTCTCAAAGAACATCAGACTCACATCATCCTGCTTCAAGACACCCACACCGAAAATTATCTCCAACTGCAGTCCAGAGGGAAGATTCCAGGATTTAAATTAGTGTCCGCAATTAACCATGCGAAGTACGGGATTGCCACCTATGTGAGGAGCGATATCATACACTATCAAGTCTTGCCATCTTCCTCAGATAATGAAATATTTACTACCTCAATCAAAGTCTGTGATTTGACAGTAGTCAACGTATATAAACCTCCTGGAACTCCCTGGCCATCTCCGCCAATTCCAACTTTGCAAAATCCAAGTAAAATTGCAGGGGACTTTAACAGCCATCACACACTATGGGGAAAAGCTTACTGACTGGATGGAAACGGAACACCTTAAACTTATCTATGATGCCAAGGATAAGGCTTCCTTCTTTTCTGCACGATGGAACAAAGAATACACCCCGGATATCTGTTTTGTAACGCAGTCACAACATCCACTTAGCAACATACGACGCACAGTGCTCAACAAATTTCCTCACAGTCAGCACAGACCAATAATTCTCCAGTCTGGATTGCGTGTGCCTATTGTTCACTCCTGCCCGAAACAGAGATGAAATTTTAAAAAAGCCAATTGGGATGAATTTTCTAAACAGATTGACTCCAACCTGCGATGGATAAGACCTATCCATAGCAACTACAGCAGATTCATCGGTGTAGTTAAAAGTGCAGCAAAACGATGTATTCCAAGAGGATATCGTAAACAATACATCCCCGGCTGGAACGAGGAAAGTGAAAGGTTCTTCAACGAATTTGAGGCCAATGGTGATCCAAATACGGCTTCTGAACTTTTACAATCCCTAGATGAAAACAGGAAGAAAATTTGGCAAGAAACTGTTGAGTCACTAGACTTCACTCACTCCAGCAGGGAAGCTTGGAGCCTGGTCAGGAAATTGGACACATCAAACAGCAAAATTAGACCAAAAACAAGTATCAGTCTAAATGACATGGCCAAGCATATGATCTCTACCTCAAAGGTTTCAGTTGAAAAGCATCATAGAAGACACGTAAAGCAACTCTTCAAGGAAAAGAAACGTTTGGCTCTGCGATCCTCTGAATTCTCTGTCCCATTTCAACCACAAGAAACTAAGCAAGCCATAGAAAGTTTAAAACCTGGGAAAGCGGCAGGTGCTGATGGTATATATCCAGAGTTCATTCTACATCTTGGACCAGCTGCTGTCAAATGGCTTACTAACTTCCTCACGAACATTCTAGAGACAGGTCACCTACCTTCACTCTTCAAGAAGACAAAAATAGTAGCTGTATTAAAAACATCTAAGGACCCAACAAAAGTTGAGAGTTACCGGCCAATAGCACTCCTCAGTGTCACAATGAAGCTTCTGGAAAGGCTGATACATAACAGGATCTCTGCGACAATCAATCAGCATATTCCAGTCGAGCAGGCTGGATTCAGACCTGGACGTGGATGTGATGAACAGGTTTTAGCACTAGTTACCCATATTGAAAATGGCTTTGAGAACAAAATGGTAAGCACGGGTGTTTTCTTAGATATGACAGCTGCATATGACACCGTGTGGCAAGATAAGCTCCTTCTTAAATTTATCAGTATCATCCCTTGCCTGAAACTCACCACATTACTCAGTAACATGCTGAGTAATAGGTACTTTCAGATATTTTCAGAAGACTCCAGGAGTAAAGTACATAGGATAAATGGTGGACTCCCTCAGGGCTCTGTATCGGCCCCTCTACTATTCAACCTGTACTCATATGATCTCCCAGCAATGAAATCAAAAAAATTCATCTATGCAGATGACATTGCATTGGTCGCCCAACACCAACGCTTCGACGAGCCTGAGTCGATGCTTACATCAGACTTAAAGACAGCTACTTTCGTCAGAACAACCTTAGACCAAACCCTCAGAAAACTGTTGTGTCTACCTTCCACTTGCGGAATAGAAGTTCTGGGTGCAAACCAACCATACCATTCAGAGGAGAGAATCTACAATACTGTAGTAACCCAAAATACCTGGGAGTCACCCTGGACAGGTCGTTGACTTACAAGAATCACCTCTGCAATGTGTCAGTCAAGATCAAGACCAGGAATAACATCCTTCAAAAGCTGGCGGGTACATCCTGGGGTGCTAATGCTCAAGTCCTGAGATCCTCTGCTCTTGCACTTTCTTATTCCGTCGCTGAATATTGTTGCTCAACTTGGCTTAACAGTGCTCACATTGGACTAGTAGACACCCAGCTGAACCAGGCAATGCGTATCATTACAGGGTGCATCCGACCTACTAACACACACTGGCTTCACACCCTAAGCCACATACCACCTCCATCCCTAAGAAGATCACAGTCACTGCTTAACTTATGGAAAAAAACAGAAAACAATCCTCAACTCCCTATACATTCCGATATAGCAGCTTCTCCAACCAAACGACTGAAATCCAGACACCCTTCTTGGCGTACTGCAATGATTCTACCGGACACCTCCTTTAATGTGTCGGACGCCTGGAAAGAACAATGGCATCTGCAATCCTCGTTACCAAACCATCACATCATTAAGAACCCCTGCAAGTGCCCAGATGGATTTTCCCTACCTAGACGACAGTGGAGGACGCTAAACCGTATTAGGACCGGCCAAGGTAGATGTGGAGCCACTCTCTTCAAATGGGGATGGAATGCATCACCTCAATGTGACTGCGGAGAAGAAGAACAGACAGTGTACCACATTACATTCGAGTGTCCTTTACGTGCATATAGAGGCTCTATAGAAGACTTACACTGTGTCCCAAGTGAAGCCCTTCTCTGGCTCTCAACTTTAAACATAGAACTCTAGTTATGAACTTCAGATGGTAGTTGTACTGTATATATTGTATATAATATTGTATTCATCATACGCTAAATAAATAAATAAATAAATAAATATCGCCTCAAGTTATGTAACTGAATCTTATACTTCGTTGGAGAAGAAGTCTTATTCTAGAAGTTCATGAAATCATTTTCGTTGGTTATTAATTTTGGGATTGTTTTTTGTTGTTTCTTATCGTGGTAAATGTTTGAACTGATCTATGTTTCATAAGGGGTTGGTATGTCATGTCATGTCATGTTTTAGTGAAACTCGGGTACGTTTGTTTGTTCTGTGTGATGTCGTTTGTTCTTGTACTGTTTTGTTTCTTGGGTTGTTTGTATATGATGTGACATACTGCCCCCGTAAAATGAATTATAAGGGATGAAAATGGGAATAATACATTTTATTTCGAAGCCCATGATACAATTTAACCAAGGAATATGACGGCTGGAACTTGGCAGAAACCAGTCGAGAGGCGACGTCAAGCAAGGAGGGAAATTCCGTCACGTGATTGTATTGCGCAATGGAAGTTTCTAGAAGCTTGGAATCGACCTAGCAACAGCGAATATTCCCAGGATTTGTTTAAATATTGTTATAAATTATCCCATTGGATATGAGCTTGCAGCCAATAGGAAAAAGTTTTAGAGAAGACGGGAGTTCCAGCAACTAAAGTTTTATGGATATCTAATTCATTCAAGCCCTTTGAAAGTGAATTTATATATTGGAAAAGAGAAGAATATGATAATAAAATATTGGAAATTTTATATTGGAAATATTTTATAAATCAATAGCAGGTCGCTCTTGGGAGGAATAAGCGATTTGCTAGAGCCCGCGCGAATTCGAGAGGGAACTCGAAAAGGCGGCTAAAAACGGTAGACTTGGAGGGGAGACGCCAAGCACCGGGGCTCTTGTGTATCTGAACGTCGAAGAGGTCAGACGTGTGCAATTGGAAGAGAAAGGAGTTCCGAGTGTTTCACCGGTCTTGTAGAAGGTGACTCGTGGACACAAGGCTTAAGCAAGGGCGGAATTAGGAGACGACCGCGCCTTGAATCTAGGTGAAGTTGCGAGGATCACATATACCGCAATCACTGCGGTCTGATCGGCTTCAGAGAACTTATTTCTACCACATATTGTAGCTGACTAGCAGATATTGTATATTGCAAACTTTCAGAAGTTTGAGAGAATTATTTAAGCAATTATAAGCAGTTTTGTGAAGCGCGAGAAAAGTGGTTCTTTCCAGCGCGATACGACACTTTGTCCGAGCGACTGCAGCTCAGGCAACAGCCACGAGTGAGTACGAGTGTCTATTAATATTGCTTGTGTGGAACTGTATTACAAGACTTAGGATGGAGATGTATTCCATAGTGAAGAACAATATTCAGTCTAAATTATTATGTGCGCCAGGAGTATAAGCAGATAGAAGCAATATAGTCAACGATGCAGCTTCGTTAGAGGAGACTGTTCGTGAATGTCTACATAGTGAGCGATCACGAGACTTGATGCACAACTCTATTCTAGTGCATTCTCGTCAAACATGAACTCAACATTAACATCAGCGACTACAGAACGATATTCAGATTCCATCTACATGAATGATCGTTATACGAGTGAGGTCCAAGGCTTTCTCTTCAAATGCATTTGAAGTGGAAAGCAGAACTTTCGACGCTACTCACTGTTATAATGAGACTGTGCTGTGACGGAGATAGAAGAAACATCAAGATTATCAAGAGGTCCAGGGCTATCCCGGTCATAATGAAGATGATGATTGGAGGCCCGCAGTTCGATTCCGGTCGGAGCTTGCTGTTTCCAGTGGGGGAATTCGTTCCTTTCCTGAGGTCGCGAGTTCGTGGAGACGAGCTAGGATCCAGCCCAGATCTTTGGGAGATGTAACATCAGAGTATTTTGTTATACTCTATCTTGAACTTCTAGACTTCGAGATCAGGTAGCAGTGTTCACTAATCTTGTAGTTAGAGCTTGTAGTGACATTTTCTGAGCAAATCCTTTATCCATATTTCGATACAGTATTTATGTACTCCATGTATAGCATTTTTATTCTTCGAAATTTATAATAGTGATCGTCTTACGACGCTATTAACTTCGCTTGTTAGGAATCCAGTTTCTGAACTGAGATTATTTTCTTGTTCGAGGAACAAGCTTTTGTCATTTCCTTTATGGAACAGTAAATTTATTTTCGACGTTTTTGTATTATTCTGAATGCAGGTGATAGACATTTTCGTCTATGTTACCCATTAAATTAATTTTTATTAGTTTAATTTGGGCATTTTATCCGTCGAGAAGAAACGTCAAGAAAGAAGATCTAGGTAGTGATATATTGTGAAATATCATGTCACATTGTGGAAAAGAAACATTTAACGTGGACACGATTATTATCTTCAGAATTCATAGACATTCGTTCTGAATGAAGAGAATACGAATATGACTAACTGTATGTTTTTATTGAAGAAAGCTATGAACTTTCAGTCATTTAATTTATTGGAAGCTAGAATCTTTTTGGAAGATTAATTATCATCCGACGTTTGGGTAGTTATCGTTTGATATCCTCGTCGTGATAGATCCTTGTTGGACCCAAACACATAGATATGATGATGTGATTAAATATTTACGAAGAGTAATATCATGTCACGTTGTAGACATAATATTCCTTCTTCGATTAAAGTCGAACCCAGATGTGTGAAGATGAGATGTAGTATTTTTTATTAAATGTATGCACGACAGTTTATACTTATCAGAGTATCGTTTCAAGAGTATTAAGTGAGGAGGTTATTATCGTAAATTCCAGAGGTCGTTAAGATGTATAAATTAATAATTTAACTATTGTTGTTATTGTTCATGAGACCAGCGATTGTGGTGACAACGCTGAGGAATTATGCCCTTTTGTAAGGAATGCCAGGTTGAAAGAAGTGGAGTTGATAACCCTTTGATAGTGTTTTTTTGTGTATTTCCGTATGTAGTTGGCATACGAGGTTATTGCGAAGGTGTGTTCCGCATTTTATTGTACAGTTATTGCGTGGGCATGACTAGGTTTGGGATGGCATTAAACGGTGAGTAGAGAGTACTCCTTATTTTGTTATACACGACCTGGGATTTAGAGAGGACAGGAAGGGTCACGGTTGAAATTGGAACAGGAAATTGATGATGTCAGCTGATATGCTATACTTTTATGGAGATTATTAAACCTAAACATGTAGCGGCATATGTTTCACCTTCAGTGGTCGAATGTATTAAAACTATTTTGACACCAGATCAGTGAGGAGAGACTGGTGGTGATTATTTCTGGTGATGTAGAAGATTTCATGGATCACAGTTCACTGTATTTGACATAACTGCTAGATCAGAGCACAGGCTCGAGTGTATTCAGACGCTATTACTTTGAAAGGACTATAGCTGGTGCTATAAGCGTCATTATAAATTCTTTTATTGTTCATCTTTACTATTTGCCAATCGAGTGTATAACATGTTAGGAATAGGAAGTTTATAGTTTGTTTAACATAGAGGTTCGAGTATAAATGAGTATGTGACTGTATGTGGTTTGTTTCTTGTTCAGTGCGAATGAAATGAACTCATTGGGACGTCACAATGCGAGAATATGAATGAGAATGTGTGTAGAAGCTTTATGCCAGTAGCATGTAGGATTTCAGTCCAGTTCACGGTTTTGTCTGACGTGAATCTGTTTCATTGTAACACAGTTTTTATTGTTATGGAGAGCACATTTGCGGACCAGGCGGGAATAGCGAGGTCTTCTTTAAAACTCGTTTCTACCCAAGGCCATAGTTCGGCCAGGCCGCACAAATGGGGAGAGATGTTGCGTACCGCACGGCTCGCGCTCTTTCCTTTTTTAAACCAGCAAGACTGGGAATGCAGCGGTGAATGTTATGTCATCGGACACGTGGCAAGGGTCGCGTGCGCCGAGCGCCCATATGTTCTTGAGAGCGTGCCAGAAGAATGTAAATACACAGAGGTGTGTAATTGTTGTACAACTTGATGTATGGACACAAGCTACACCAAATTTTGTCATTATGTTCATAGAACGCAGTTCTTTCAGTGGCGTGAGTGTGGAGATGAGCGAATGGGAGTGTGTATTTTATTTTATTGTGTGAACTTTTAGCCTTAGTTTACATTTGTTATTAAATCGTTTAGTTTTATTAGAAGCCGTGTCGTCGTGAATTATTTTAGATATAAGGAGATGCAACTGTGAAACCCATTTTAGGTCCAGAGAGGCTGACCACGAGATCCCCGAGAATAAGGTAGGTGTTTTACTGCGAGCTAAGTGTATTTTTCTTGTAATTCACAGTTGTATTGTAATTTCCGCCACGTATATTCGCGAGGGTCTAGTTGGACAAAGATCCTTGACTAGTATTTTGCGCCGGAGCAGTCAGGGTCTACGAATCCAGCCGTTGCATCGGATATCCAACAGACCGCCTCTAGAATATACGGGGACAGTGGAAAGATGGCACCCTAGACTTTGGGGCCACGAAAATAGCTTCGTGAGGCCATTTAGAAGCTATCCAGATGGCAGCTTAATTTTTAAGTTTATGGGATTAATGAACCATATCATCTGCGATGAGCTAGAGTGTAATTACATAGGTTATATTTGCTTTGTTTTTAATACAATTGCACTCAAATGAAAGATCAGATCTTATGGATAGCCTGAGAGAGGAGTAATAGGTTCTATTTTTCGGAATGACCTATTATCTGAATCTATTTTCATTTTACCGGCTCATGGTTATTGACAGCCTTGCTAATGTAAAGCTAACTTTTTTAATGTTGATAAATGTAAATATTCTTTATGTTAGTATATCTAAAATAAATCACACGCGAACGTTTAGGTACTGGTATTTTAGAATAAGATGTATGGTGATTTAGCATTAAGTTAATGTTAAGGCTAGTCGATAAGATGCCCAAATACATGGATTGAAAGGATGCTCTAAAGTGTTGCTATATTGCTCTATTTGTTTGTACTCCTATAGCACTTTTATTATTGATATTGTTGTAATGGCAATGATGGCGGCAGAGGATGTCCGTAAGATGATGGGAGAGATGATGGAGAACATGAATAAGAAATTGGATAGTGTGGAAAATCAGATTAAAGAGAATCTGAAAGTAAATGTTATTGATTTACATAGGAAATTGTACGAGGCAAAGAAGGACAGAGAGCAGCTAAAGAAAGATCGACAGGCAGATCTTGACACTGTCGTTAATAAGGTCAGTGGTGTAGATGAGAGTTTTAAGGGAGATATTCAGGGTATGCCAAATTCTTTACAGGGATTGCAGACCAGCTTCGCTGAATTGAAGGAGGATGTTAAGGGTGTGCATTCTGATGTTGCCCTTGTCAAAGGTGATGTCACTTTGGTCAAAGATGATGTAACTTTTGTTAAAGATGATGTGTCTCTGGTAAAGTCTAATGTTGCTAATGTACAATCAGAAGTTGCCAACGTAAGATCAGATGTGTCCCATGTTCAAACAAAAGTAGATAAGGTTCAGGAGAATGTAAACAACATGCAAATTGATGTTAATAATGTCCAGACAGAAATAACTAGTGTACAAAATGATATCGGTAAAGTACAGTCTGAGGTTAATTCGATGTTTGTTGATGTAAATAAGGTCCAAGGGGACATTGATAAGATCAGGAAGGAAGTGGAAGAGTCTAAAACACAATGTTCAGAAGGTATAGGTGCTTTCAGATCGCAATTTGTTGACGATTCTCTAAAGACCATTGTTTCTTTAGCCGAGTCGAAGACAAATGTTGATACTCTGCGTAGTCAGGTGTTAGACCACAATAAAATTTTGAAGGAGGACATTGAACTAGATATAGCTGAAATGTTGAAGGCTAATGTTGTCATTTGGAAAGACGAATGGGATAAGTCGAGCGCAGATCATATTAAGCTAATTCAGGGTAAAGTTGAAAGTAAGCTTGCCAATACGCAATTTCAGATCAACCGTGATGTAATGTCTGTTAGGTCAGATCTAGGGAAGCGTATTGATCAACTATTTCAGAGACAGGTTGACGACAAGAATCAATCGGTCGAGGAAAATCAAGCGTTAAAAGAGACGTTAGAAAGTCGTAGTAAACGGTTAGATGAAAGGATAGACACAGTAGTCACCGTCGTAAATGAGATTAAGGAAGGAAAATCCACTAATATTGAGGAATACATTAGTGGGAAATTGAAAAATCTGAGCTTAGGAGACGTGGCAGATCTTGAAGTCTATAAGGAGGATATGAAGAAAGAAATAGAGAAGCAAGTGAAAGAGTTGATTGTGGACATAGAAGAGAGGGAGAAGATAGAAACGGAGGACTATGGAGATTATCGTAGAAAACTCAGTACGGAAACAGGAGATAGAGAAGTGAGGCCAGAAAAAGGATGTTAAGACACCATGAAGGACTCGAGGATCGGAATAGAGAACCCGAAAGGGAAAGGAAGGAATATCGTCCCAGTTTCCAAGATTCTCAACAGAGAAACGTGACGGTAATCCGTAATTTTGAGGACAAACCGCGTAAATTTACCAACCTCGATTCTTACATCCCAATTGAGTATATCAGGAATATCCGTGACTATTTTGCGGAGGCTCACATTCCGAGAGAACGAGAGATGAAGATAGTGGAACGCTATATGGGAGAAGGCCCCCTTGAATGGTTTTTCGCCTACAGGTTCACATTTGTAGACTTTGAGGAGTTTGCTGAAGCCCTCATGAAGCGTTATTGGTTCATAGAAGCGCAGAACAGTTTACGAGCAGAAGTACACTCGAGGAAGTATTCGGGTACATTACCGACGCGTTACGCCAATTTCTTCACAACGCAACTTGCCCGGCTATGTTTTTTGCAACCCCTTCTATCTACGGCACAATTGATAGATGCCATTGCCAGGATGTTGCCAGTTGAAGTGAGAAGACTGATAATTTCGTTAGGAATCAGCGATTTGGCCGGCATGGACGAACTTCTTCGGAAATTGGATTATACTAGTCCAACGCCCAATGTCGTAGCTAGAAACCAACGTCAGGACTACAAATATATTAATACTGTGTATATTGATCAGACACAGCAAACAGAAAGCCGTAAAGAACAGGAGAAAGGAAATGTAGGTCCAGAAAGAAATACCTATTTTAGAGATATGCGACCTGAACCAAGGTATAGGAGATTCCGTGGTGGCCGTCCCTATCAACAACAGCAAGGACGTGGAAACTACCAGGAAAATCGGAGAAGCGGTTTCTTCCACAATAATAATAATTATCGCAATAACAATAATTATAATGGTCGAAACAACCGCAATGACCAGAATCAGAACCGCGATAGACCACAAAGAAATGAGGTTATGACCAAAGAGAACTACGATGAACGCCATCAAGAAGGAAAGCGATACTTGAAGGAATTAAGAGAAAAGGAAAGCGGAAACGGTAGTAATTCAAACTTTAGCGAAGATCCGATTCCCAGTACGAGTAAAGAGAAACTCAATGAGAAAGACTCGTATAGGAGATATGGAGGAACACCGGTAGGACGACGAGAGAAGTAGGAGGAGAGCAGAAATACCACCACGCAAGACTAGAAGAGGAGAACGGTCCAATAAATATATCTGAGACGAACGCAAGGAAAGAAGAAAGAGGAATACCGTTCCGAATTGAGACTGTCTATGGGAATAATTGTTAGGAGCTGTGTGATGAAGAGAACAATGTCATTTTGGTAAAATGCAATGCAAAGAACTTGAAGAAATATTTTAAGAAAGTAGGCTAAAAATTATAATTCATTTTCGAGTTCAGTGACATGTCTTAGACATCCTGATTCGCAGTGGTTAAAAACAATTTTGCAACTGTTTTTAAACTGAGATGGGAGGGGAATGCCCCCGTAAAATGAATTATAAGGGATGAAAATGGGAATAATACATTTTATTTCGAAGCCCATGATAAAATTTAACCAAGGAATATGATGGCTGGAACTTGGCAGAAACCAGTCGTGAGGCGACGTCAAGCAAGGAGGGAAATTCTGTCACGTGATTGTATTGCACAAAGGAAGTTTCTAGAAGCTTGGAATCGACCTAGCAACAACGAATATTCCCAGGATTTGTTTAAATATTGTTATAAATTATCCCATTGGATAAGAGCTTACCGCCAATAGGAAGAAGTTTTAGAGAAGACGGGAGTTCCAGCAACTAAATTTTTATGGATATTTAATTCATTTAAGCCCTTTGAAAGTGAATTTATATATTGGAAAAGAGAAGAATATGATAATAAAATATTGGAAATATTTTATAAATCAATAGCAGGTCGCTACTGGGAGGAATAAGCGATTTGCTAGAGCCCGCGCGAATTCGAGAGGGAACTCGAAAAGGCGGCTAAAATCGGTAGACTTGGAGGGGAGACGCCAAGCACCGGGGCTCTTGTGTATCTGAACGTCGAAGAGGTCAGACGTGTGCAATTGGAAGAGAAAGGAGTTCCGAGTGTTTCACCGGTCTTGTAGAAGGTGACTCGTGGAGACAAGGCTTAAGCAAGGGCGGAATTAGGAGACGACCACGCCTTGAATCTAGGTGAACTTGCGAGGATCACATATACCGCAATCACTGCGGTCTGATCGGCTTCAGAGAACTTATTTCTACTACATATTGTAGCTGACTAGCAGATATTGTATATTGCAAACTTTCAGAAGTTTGAGAGAATTATTTCAGCAATTATAAGCAGTTTTGTGAAGCGCGAGATAAATGTTTCTTTCCAGTGCGATACGACACTTTGTCCGAGCAACTGCAGCTCAGGCAACAGCCACGAGTGAGTACGAGTGTCTATTAATATTGCTTGTGTGGAACTGTATTACAGGACTTAGGATGGAGATGTATTCCATAGTGAAGAACAATATTCAGTCTAGTATTATGAAGATTATTATGGACTAAATTAATATGTGCGCCAGGAGTATAAGCAGATAGAAGCAATATAGTCAACGATGCAGCTTCGGTAGAGGAGACTGTTCGTGAATGTCTACATAGTGAGCGATCACGAGACTTGATGCACAACTCTATTCTAGTGCATTCTCGTCAAACATGAGCTCAACATTAACATCAGCGACTACAAAACGATATTCAGATTCCATCTACATGAATGATCGTTATACGAGTGAGTTCCAAGAATTTCTCTTCAAATGCCTTTTGAAGTGGAAAGCAGAACTTTCGACGCTACTCACTGTTATAATGAGACTGTGCTGTGACGGAGATAGAAGAAACATCAAGATTATCAAGAGGTCCAGGGTTATCCCGGTCATAATGAAGATGATGATTGGAGGCCCGCAGTTCGATTCTGGTCGGAGCTTGCTGTTTCCAGTGGGGGAATTCGTTCCTTTCCTGAGGTCACGAGTTCGTGGAGACGAGCTAGGATCCAGCCCAGACCTTTGGGAGATGTAACATCAGAGTATTTTGTTATACTCTATCTTGAACTTCTAGACTTCGAGATCAGGTAGCAGTGTTCACTAATCTTGTAGTTAGAGCTTGTAGTGACATTTTCTGAGCAAATCCTTTATCCATATTTCGATACAGTATTTATGTACTTCATGTATAGCATTTTTATTCTTCGAAATTTATAATAGTGATCGTCTTGCGACGCTATTAACTTCGTTTGTTAGGAATCCAGTTTCTGAACTGAGATTATTTTCTTGTTCGAGGAACAAGCTTTTGTCATTTCCTTTATGGAACAGTAAATTTATTTTCGACGTTTTTGTATTCATTCTGAATGCAGGTGATAGACATGTTCGTCTATGTTACCCATTAAATTAATTTTTATTAGTTTAATTTGGGCATTTTATCCGTCGAGAAGAAACGTCAAGAAAGAAGATCTTGGTAGTGATATATTGTGAAATATCATGTCACATGGTGGAAAAGAAACATTTACCGTGGACACGATTATTATCGTCAGAACTCATAGACATTCGTTCTGAATGAAGAGAATACGAATATGACTAACTGTATGTTTTTATTGAAGAAAGCTATGAACTTTCAGTCATTTAATTTATTGGAAGCTAGAATCTTCTTGGAAGATTAATTATCATCCGACGTTTGGGTAGTTATCGTTTGATATCCTCGTCGTGATAGATCCTTGTTGGACACAAACACATAGATATGATGATGTGATTAAATATTTACGAGGAGTAATATCATGTCACGTTGTAGACATAATATTCCTTCTTCGATTAAAGTCGAACCCAGATGTGTGAAGATGAGATGTAGTATTTTTTATTAAATGTATGCACGACAGTTTATACTTATCCGAGTATCGTTTCAAGAGTATTAAGTGAGGAGGTTAGTATCGTAAATTCCAGAGGTCGTTAAGATGAATAAATTAATAATTTAACTATTGTTGTTATTATTCATGAGACCAGCGATTGTGGTGACAACGCTGAGGAATTATGCCCTTTTGTAAGGAATGCCAGGTTGAAAGAAGTGGAGTTGATAACCCTTTGATAGTGTTTTTTTGTGTATTTCCGTATGTAGTTGGCATACGAGGTTATTGCGAAGGTGTGTTCCGCATTTTATAGTACAGTCACAACGAATAGAATAAGAAGTGATATCACTGGCCTAGTACGCTTGGTCCGCCGCAGCGCAGCGCTGGCTCCGATCTGTGATGTAAGTTAGCATTGATCTTACGAGACTTTTAAAACCTTGCGACCTGTTTTACATGTTAAAACACGGCAAGATATCCTCATAGGCACTAATAAGTTCGACATCTCCACTTACTTTACTGTGGCCAATTATAATTTAATAAGTCGTCTCCTGTAGTAGTCCAGTTTCGACAATAAGCGAAGACAGAGAGCAAATTCAAAATGCAATTTGCTTTGCCAGCTATCGGTAAATTAAAAAAGGAACGGAACAATTAACCTGGCTATCAGAAAGGATTTCTTCACATTCTTACACACTTTACATTCCCTTAACAGACTTGCAACACAGAAAAAACAGCCGTACGAACGCAACTTTCAACTTTACCGTAGATTACTATAAAATTCAATAATAACCGTAAATTTCACTCCACAAACACCAAAATCAGTAAACTACCATCATTTCAGAAGAACTTAACATTAAACAGACATAGAAGGCATAGTCATGACCCCTTCATAGAGTAGGCTATTGTCTAAAACTTATCACTCCTCCTTCAGCATTACAGTATATATATGATTTTTAACTCATTGCCTTTTTATTCTCATCCCTTTCTTCACAGAAGTAGACTTTAATGGCATCAAGAGCATTTTTATTTACACCATACTGGACAAATACTTAGGCAAATTAGGAAATATATGTGGAACAGAATGGTCTTTCAATCGCCAGTTGGTTCTTAGGAGAAGTAATACTTCCTTCCCTTCTATCACAAATTTGTCAAATTTAACAATTAAATCTTCTTAAAAGTGAGCATCACAGATGCAGCACTTTTCAGTAAGTTCCCTATCATTCCCTGGTATGGCCCCTTTGCACTTGATAAAACGTTCCTAATCTTTAGGAGGTTTGAAAAACCATCTGAACCCTTTACAGTCCCCATCCTGGTACAAAAGAGCAAGGCATCTTCACTACTCACATTACGCACTCAAGAAAATGTAAGGGCTAAACTGCTGTTTACTTACATTAAATAACAATATAATGAACACACGAAGATAACGTCAACACACGACAAGAAATTAAATTCCATTTCAGTTAATGCTTCCTACAATAGCATTTCATGTATTAATACTATGAAGTAATAGTGTAAGCACTTGTATTTCAATAAACGTTTGCACAGAATACCACCAAAACACTCCGACCGATTAAATACTTAATATATCGCACATAAACACATGAGGAAATCAACAATCTCAAGTTGACTGTAGCGCTGCGTAGCGGCGAGTGCCAACCCGATCCGTATTCATTACATGCTATTGAGGGAGAAGAGATCACACTTTATATTCCATTCGTTATGATACAGTCATTGCGTGGGCATGACTAGGATTGGCATGACATTAAACGGTGAGTAGAGAGTACTCCTTATTTTGTTATACACGACCTGGGATTTAGAGAGGACAGGAAGGGTCACGGTTGAAATTGGAACAGGAAATTGATGATGTCAGCTGTTATGCTATACTTTTATCGAGATTATTAAACCTAAACATGTAACGGCATATGTTTCACCTTCAGTGGTCGAATGTATTAAAACTATTTTGACACCAGATCAGTGAGGAGAGACTGGTGGTGATTATTTCTGGTGATGTAGAAGATTTCATGGATCACAGTTCACTGTATTTGACATAACTGCTAGATCAGAGCACAGGCTCGAGTGTATTCAGACGCTATTACTTTGAAAGGACTATAGCTGGTGCTATAAGCGTCATTATAAATTCTTTTAGTGTTCATCTTTATTATTTGCCAATCGAGTGTATAACATGTTAGGAATAGGAAGTTTATAGTTTGTTTAACGTAGAGGTTAGAGTATGAATGAGTATGTGACTGTGGAATAACTGGTTGGGGTGGAATACTTGATTCACATTTGGCTCAGGTAAATACCTGCCAGAATTTCATTCTAAAAGTTATGTACAAAAGGCCACCAACTTTTCCAACATGTGAACTGTATCAACAAAGCATGTTGCTTAACATACGACAGTTATTTGTTCAGTCATCAATCATATTTATACATAAAAATATGAAGCTCTTCTCTAATGGACAAAAACTTGAAATGTGCACTAGACTTCAAGACAGAACTGGAATAAATATCCCTCGTCGAAACACACTACTTGGCCAAAGGAATTTAAGTTGTCTTAGCACTAGGATATACAATATATTGCCAGTAAATGTGACAAATAATACCCTGAATATATTGAAGAAAAGGCTTTTTATATGGCTCCTTAGTAACTTTGATAGAGTAAATGAACTTATAAATTTTCACCAACATATTTAAACCAACTCGGTCAGAAACAAGTAATGTATCATCTTCTTTTATTTTCAGTATCCTTATAATTAATGCTTTTGCTATAAACTTTTCTTATTATTATCAGTCAAATACCATGTTGCAAATAAATTAAGAAATTGTGTTCATGAAGCCCACACACAAGTTTATCTTATGTGGGATTCACCCTGTATTTTTGATACAACATCTGTATATGTACATGTTTTCTGTCAGTGAATAAAAATGATTGCTCGTAAAAAAAAAAAAAAAAATGTGGTTTGTTTCTTGTTCAGTGCGAATGAAATGAACTCCATTGGGACGTCACAATGCGAGAGTATGAATGAGTGTGTGTGTAGAAGTTTTATGCCAGTAGCATGTAGGATTTGAGTCCAGTTCACGGTTTTGTCTGACGTGAATCTGTTTCATTGTAACACAGTTTTTATTGTTATGGAGAGCACATTTGCGGACCAGGCGGGAATAGCGAGGACTTCTTTAAAACTCGTTTCTAGCCAAGGCCATAGTTCGGCCAGGCCGCACAAATGGGGAGAGATGTTGTGTAAAGCACGGCTCGCACTCTTTCCTTTTTTTAAAACCAGCTAGACTGGGAATGCAGCGGTGAATGTTATGTCATCGGACACGTGGCAAGGGTCACGTGCGCCGAGCGCCAATATGTTCTTGAGAGCGTGCCAGAAGAATGTAAATACCCAGAGGTGTGTAATTGTTGTACAACTTGATGTATGGACGCAAGCTACACCAAATTTTGTCATTATGTTCATAGAACGCAGTTCTTTCAGTGGCGTGAGTGTGGAGATGAGCGAATGGGAGTGTGTATTTTATTTTATTGTGTGAATGTTTAGCCTTAGTTTACATTTGTTATTAAATCGTTTAGTTTTATTAGAAGCCGTGTCGTCGTGAATTATTTTAGATATAAGGAGATGCAACTGTGAAACCCATTTTAGGTCCAGAGAGGCTGACCACGAGATCCCCGAGAATAAGGTAGGTGTTTTACTGCGAGCTAAGTGTATTTTTCTTGTAATTCACAGTTGTATTGTAATTTCCGCCACGTATATTCGCGAGGGTCTAGTTGGACAAAGATCCTTGACTAGTATTTTGCGCCGGAGCAGTCAGGGTCTACGAATCCAGCCGTTGCATCGGATATCCAACAGACCGCCTCTAGAATATACGGGGACAATACGTTATGGTATGTGTGGTCGGATAGACAGTTCTTGGGATATGTGATGTCTTATACCTCCCAGAATATTCCTTCTAACTACGTTTATGTAGTTAGCCTGTGGTGGAACGAATGTATTATTTAAACTATTATTAACTTGTTATTCTCTATCCCCCTTTTCTTAAGTTGAGTATTGTAAGAAAGATCTCCAGCCTTCCGGTATCTTGAGTCATCTCTCAGTCAAGCTCTTATTTTGATATGTTTTGTTGTTGTATTTTTGATAAATCTGTATTTTTTTCTAGCCCCGTAAATCATCTTCATATGCCATTTCATGCGCCCCTCACGTTCCCCGTTTTGATATACCTCTTTTCATTAAATGCTAATTTGCAGTTTTCAAACGATATTTTAAACGTGTTTTCATTTCATGATTCGTCACCATCTAATTCCAAATATGAATATACTTGACAGTGGTTGAGAGGTCCACGGTTCCCTCTGAGTGGCAGTCCCCATCCTGCGCACATGTGGGAGCTTCTCGTTCCCACCGTCTCGACACCGACTGTGTGCGTGGGTGGTAACGTCCCCCGATTGCACAATAATAACTGAAGTTAACAGAGCATCAGTGGAAATACAAGAAAGAATTAAAAGTGGAAATAGATGCTATTACGCTCTGAAAAGCATGTTTAAATCCAGAAATGTTAGTAAGAATACTAAAGTAAAAATTTACATTACGATACTAATACCTGTGGTCATGTATGGATCGGAAGGTTGGGTTCTCAATAGAAGAGAAGAAGACTGGCTGCAAAGATGGGATAGGAAGATCTTGAGGAAAATATACGGGCCGGTGAAAGAGGAGGAAGGTTGGAGAATAAGGACAAAATGTGGAACTACAGGAACTCTTCGGACAGGCAGATATTGTGGTGAAAATAAAGCAGGGGAGGATAAGATGGGCAGGACACGTACAGAGAATGCCAGAATCGCGTAGTGTCAAAAAGGTGTTTACAAAAAAGACCAGATGGAAGAAGGAGAAGAGGAAGACCCAGGAGACGGTGGATAGATGACGTGGAGGACGACCTTAGGAGTCTGGGAATCAGGAACTGGAGAAGGAAGGCGGAAGATCGAGATGAATGGAGGCAGGTGATAAAGGAGGCCAAGGTTCTTCATGGACTGTAGCGTCGACCAATATGTAAGTATATAAAACACCTTCCGTACCACACCTACACGTGAAAATATTCTAGTGTACCCCCTGACCCCCTTAAGGGCATTATACGTATTCATGAATTTTACAGCTTAATATGGTTCCGTGATAACCTTATAGCCGTTTGCAATCTTCACAGTAATGTAATAAATGGAACTGCATTGCGACTTACAGAAATACAGTAGATGGACCTCTGAGATTCTGTTGCCATGGTTACTGGCTTGCATTCTTTCATTAGATTATTAAATGAAATTAGTTTTGTAGGAATATCTCACAAACTGTTGGTTTTAGGGCCTAAAAATGTGGTCTTGTTTCTCACATTGAGGGGCTGAAAATAAGCTTTGTCGCGTCCTTCTGCGCCTATTTCAGAATGCATTTTAAGGGGGAAGGCCCCCTTTTATGATAGGTACTGAGAAGAGTTACATCAATGATTGGTGTCGTGCCTCTGATGGATATCTGTATCAAATTTTACGTTGAACCACCCAGCCGTTCTCGAGTTATAAGGGAACAAAGTTGTCCACAGACAAACAAACAGACAGACAAAAAAAAATGCGCGCATCCGTCATAAAACAGTCTGAAACGCTCAAATGACGCAAATTTCCGTGGAAATTCAGAAAAAACATACGAACTTTAATTCTTATACCTAGGTATATACAGGGTGTACCTTAATTATACCGACAAAAAAATCAGGGACGCTCTGCGTGTTGTGTAAAAGACGATGCCGCAATCGGATTAGCGGAGAAAATGTTTCCCTTCGAGAAAATGAGGTTACTTTGTTACTTCCGGGTGCGCGATTTAAATCGACGAACTCGCCGTGCAGAGTGCAAGCCGCTGGCCACCGCTGTGCTTCAGGCAAGGGAAGCGATTGTGATAGAAGGAGACAGAGATATGTTGGTTGGAATGCACAAGTTTCCTCGCTCACCTCGCGTTGAATTGCCCTTGTCCCTTTCAGGCAATATCCAAATTTGTTTCCTAAGCAGCCGTAATCGCACACACAGTAATAAAGACACACTTGTTAGTCATGAAATGTACCCGATAGTTTCTCTTCTCGTCTGTTCGTCTCAATAACTTTCTTCATTGTTTGACATACGCAAAGTTGCCGTTATACGATCGTGCATTCATTTACTCACAACATTGCAAATGGAATTAAATACTGAGCGAAAGAAGCAATACATCCAATGGTTTGTTTACAGTAATTGTTCAACTTCGATGCACAGTTTGCAGCGGAGTATTAGTGTCATTTGGACTCTGTTCAAGATGTGTGGTGTGTTACGAATGACCTGGAAAGCTGCCTGGATTCTTTCTACGACGTTTGAATACATTAAAGTCTTCACCTAACCCCACAAGAAAAAGTCAAAGGGAGTTAAATCAGCCGAGCGCGGAGGCCATTTAACTGGCCCACCACGGCCTACCCATCTTCCTGGATAATCCTTATATTTAAAACAGTAAGGTGTTTTTTGTACACACGAGATTGTGAAAACGACTGAACCGATTGGCTTCGTAAGACATTCTAACGAAAGCTCTTGGCATGCAGATTTGCAGAGTTTCTTTAATAGGAAAATATATGTTACGGTATATTTTTTAATGAATAAATAAATATGTAATATTTGACACTCCCGCGCTTGCGCACAATGGCTTTTCTCAACAAGGAAAATGGCGATTCCGGCCGCCTGCACTGTATTTCTCTTGAGAGAAATCTACACTTGGTTACTTTGACCTTTGCTGTTGTAATGGTAAAATTCATCTGACTAAATATAAAATATTTGACAGGCTGCAACAATTATTTTTCACTGGAGATGATTTCTCGAGGCATTTCAGAGAGACTAATCGGCTGTACAATGCTATGTCCTTCGTTTCATTTGGTGCCAATGTTACTGTGCCACACGCATACGGTCCACATTGTTTTAAAATGTATGGAATTGCACATCATCGCATTTCTTCGTTATATTCCAAAATTATAAGCGACGGTTTGCGGCCAGATGTATTAGACTCCTCAGCGTTCTTAAATTCCTTGGAACTAAATGACTTGCCTCCACATACTCCAAACGCTTGACCCGTTATGCTGCTTAAAAATCTGAACGTTTCCCAAGGGCTCCTAAATGCAACTATATTGCTTGGATTTGGAAACAATAAGTGCAGTTAAAATTAGGCAGAGAGGTCTAATCCTTCGACTTGATTTAACACCATCCGATAAAACACTATCATTTTCTTTTAAGAGGCAATATTTTCTAATTCATTTAGCATACTTTATCACAATCAATAAAGCTCAAGGGGAAACTCTGGAACGTATAGGTCTCAATTTGCCTCATCAATTTTTCAGTCATGGCCAGCCGTATTTTGCAATGTTGAGAGTGCAATTTATTGACGCCCTTATTATAGTTTCAATAGAGCCAAAAAATAATCGTACAAAGAATGTACAGTAGGCCTATATAAGAAAATTCATCAGTAAATATATTTCTATTGACCGTCATGTATTGGCGGGTTTCAACTAGTGAGTATTTAAGTATCGTGTGGCATGGCGAGCAAAATTTGATGAAGCACCATCATGGCACAGCCATATTCGCTGCCAAATGCCCAGGGGAACATCTTCCAATAAAACAGGCAATGATTCTGCCAGAAAACAGTAGTATTCCTCACCATTCAGACGAGAAGGAAGGACATGCGGTCCAATTAATAAGTCACCAACAATTCCAGCAAAAATATTAACACTAAACCTATGCTGGAATGAGCGAACTACTGTCCCATGAGGGTTTTATCCGCCCAAAAATGCCAATTTCTGGAGTATGCCACGCCTTCTCTCGTAAATGTAGCTTCATCCGTGAAAAGGAGCGATGACAAGAAGTGTGGAATATTTTCATAGCTTTTTAAGACCCACCTTGCAAATGTTAGGCGTTGTGGGTAATCCAGAGGTGTTAGTTCTTGCACTGATTGATATTAGTAAGGGTACAATTGCTCATCCTTCCAAACCCTCCACACCGTCATATGATAAGCTCCAACATTTCTCGCGACAGACCTCGTACTAGTTGAAGGATTATCATTTATTTTTTCTAATGCAGCCTCTTCAAACTCTGAGGTCTGTACCGACGATGCCCTTCCAGCGTCGTGCATCTGAGGCACGAAACTCCCTCCTTCACGCAGTCGCCTGTCAATTGACACGAAGGTTGAATGATGTGAGGTTGGCAGCGATTAGGGTCCCAGACGTTGTAAATCCGTGCGGCTTCTTTCCCGTTTCAATTTGCTGCCTCATAAGCTAGGAGCATATCATCCATTTCTTCGTTATTGTAACGAAACGGAGCCATTCACACCAATTGATGCCACAAAAGTAGTAGTCAATGTGTGTAGAACAAACTGTACATTGCCCACTGGGGCCGAGTAGCGAGTGCGTCAGTCGCACCAGCATATCTCGGTCTCCGTCTATCATCCCTTCCCTTGCCTGAAGCACAGCAGTGGCCAGCGGCTTGCACTCTGGCTCAGCAAACACGGCGAGTTCGTCAATTTGAATCGCGCGCCCGGAAGTAACAAAGTAACCTCATTTTCTCGAAGGGAAACATTTTCTCCACCAATCTGATTGTGGTATTGTCTTTGACATAACACGCAGAACGTCCCTGATTTTTTGTCGGCATAATAGGAAACATGCATGATCCGTTTTTTTTAATTTAAAATGCGCTAATCTGATTCAAAATGTCATGCAGAATTCAAAAATGCGGTCAGAATGTACGAATAATAACTCCAAACATGATAAAAATCCGAAATAAAATACGCAAAATGTCACGTGACGCGAGTACACGATCTTATTGGTCTGACGTCATCGTTTATGTTGGTGGTGTTTGAGGCGGAATAAACAGATGTTGTGCTTTGAGACACAGTACTCTTATTTCTGTTATATTTTAGTGACCAGTCAACTTCGGTTCAATCTGCATTGCGTTGAGTAATTCTAAGTGTGAAGTTTTGTACTTAACATGAATTCAGCGCAGTTAGTGAGGCAGAAAGGTTATAGATGGTGTATAGTTCCAATGTGCACTAATACATCGCATGCTACTCCAGATAAGTTATTTATCAATGTTCCAAAGGACCCAAAAACTAGGAAGAAATTGATTTTGGCGTGCCGGAGAAATGTCAGTGATATATCAGAGAAGTGTACAGTTTTTTGCTGTGAAGATCGTTTTAATGTAAGTTGAATTAGTTTGAAAGGACTCTTGATCATTTAACCACGTCTGCTTTTCTGGTGATTTTGAATTTGAATCTATGATACTTGAATTAAATTTTGAAATATGAAAGTAATGAACAGTCCATAAGTTAATGGAGATTATTAAAATATTCTCCAACCTAACGTAACTTTTAGAGTTTTCCATGTCCCTAATAATAGGCCTAAACCAAGGTTTCACGATCCAAATTGATTTCTCAAGTTATACCAATTTATCTTGGCATGTGACAGTTAGGTAAGTAGTTATCGAAAAGCTTACTTTTGTAAACACATTTAGGCTACAACAAAATACCAGTAGCCTACTCTAGGGCCTTTAGGCCTAATGTAACAAAAAGCAAAGTAGGCCTATGTACAGCATGAAAAAGAATTTATAAAGAACAAGTGTAGGCAACATCTGTAAAAAAAACAATGCTTGTCAGTTCGGGTGGTCTCAAGTCTTATAAGTGAAATATGCTGATTAATAATAATAACAATAATGAATTACAATGATTTTTATTAATTACACAGCACAGTAATTTTAACAAAATACATATTCCTACATTAGGCCTACCATACTACAAATAATGGTGATGAGTTAAAAATATTGTCCTAACTTAGTTCAAGTTACAAGAAAAAAAAGGGTAAATCAATAAATAAAATCACAGCACCCAAAGACATTCCTATATTATGTGACTTAATGCCACCAAGACACTGTTCTTGCTTGATATGCTAAAACTGTCCAATTAAAATGAAGTCTGGAGTCATCCCCCATATATTTCAATGCCAGTCAGACAGGAGGAGAACAATGATTCATTCACCAGGGCCTGCTGCTGCCAAACGTTTGCGAGCTGAGGTGATGGAAGATGCACTTAGGTCAAAGGAAACACAAGAAATACCCCTATCACAGAACGTAGCTATGGAAAGTGATTTTGAGGGTGTAGAAGTAGATACTGGAAGTACCCGTCTTCACAAAACTACGAAAAGTGTACACTAAATACCAGTAGGCCTACTGGTAGTTCAGATGTTGGAATTCAAGTAAACCTAGTTCCTCATTTTAGAAGTAAGGCTATTCAAACTAAATTCCCTGTAATAAGTACTGCCTCATCTCCAATTAAATTTAAATGTCCAATTCCACCTCCAATTGAAACAGACACTTTCGAGCAAAGCTGTAGTTCTGACCAGTGGCGCCAATAGCATTTCTCTTAGGTCTAGCGAAACAGTTTAGACACCCCCCCTTCCGACTCCCCCCCCTCATACGAGTTATGCACACATATTGTTTCCAAAAACTATCCATACTTCTCCAGATTCTTAGCAACTTTTAGCAATAAGTCGAGCTGAAATAGAAAAAATGCAACACTTTCATTGAGTACCGGTAAGCGTTTAATTCAATTACGAGGAAAAACAGTATTTTTTACAGAATTATGATATTCTCAACATTTGAATGACAAAAAGTGTCAAACATCAAAATACTGCTCACTTAGGTTTAGTTAAAAGATAAATAAGGGAAGTCTCAAAACAAACATTACTCCTCGGCGGACAGTTTTTATTTCACTTAATGCGTCGTCTTCAAGCGGCAATGGATTGGACTTAAGGTGCATGGAGCGCGGCAGTGATATCCAAAAGTATAGATTTTTCAAAGTGCTCAAATAGGGCCAAAAAAAGAGTTTCGAAGTGTTGTGGAAGGTCCAAAGTATAATGCCAATACAAAATCCTTTGGAAAACTGCTAACTGAAAGTAGCGTTAGGGCTTTGAAAATGGCAGAAACATAGGTTTTTTTTATATTTTTTGACGGAAAAACGGCCTTTTGACCCTCGTTTTCTCTGTTAGATGTCCGGTGACCTCAGTATTTCTTAACGTTTTCATTTTTATCGTTTTGAAATCTTTATTTTTGGAGTTGTTGGCCGGAATCTATTCACTAGAACACACTTAAAAAACTTAGTATTAAAATACACCCTAAAACGGCCATTTTAAGCTAATTTTAGTGTTTTTGTTTGTTTTTAAGTGTGCTCTAGTGAATATATTTTAGCCAAAAACTCCAAAATTAAAGATTTTAACATGATAAAATATAAGACGTTAAGAAATACCGGCGTCACTGGACATCTAAAAGAGAAAACTAAGGTAAAAAGGCCGTTTTCCGCCAAAAAACACTAAAACCTACTTGTCATTTTTCAAAGCCCTATAGCTGCTTTCAGGTAGCAGCTTTCTAAAGTATTTTGTATTGGCATTGTACTTTTGACCTTCCACAACACTCCTAAACTTATTTGGCCCTATTTGAGCATATCGAAAAATCGATACTTTTGGACATAACTGTCACGCTCCAACCACTATAAGAATATCTTTGGCCGAACAAGAAACTTTATACAAAAAGTTTTATTACAATACCTTATTTCTTAGTAGCCTGCAGTAACTGTTTCGAAAGAATGCTTCTATATGGTGCGAACTCTAATATGACATTATCGTATTCAGTATTTACGTCGTTTTCACAAGTATGTATCATGAGGTCTTCCAATCGCTCACCACCCATAGTCGTAGTAGCCTGTTTTTGATTATGCGTAACTTCGAAAAAGTTCTCTCGGGTGTGGCGCTTGTTACCGGGATTGTCACTGCAATCTTCAGTGCGGTGTACAAAGTGGGGGAACACACTTTTCAAGCCTGCTGAGTGCATAAATAGAAATACAGTCATTAATCTTCCAGTATTACCTGGGTCCGCTTGATCTGGGTTAACATCCCTGTCTTCAATCTCTTCTAGAGAGCTTCCTTCTTCAGTTTTTGATTCCTCTTCGCCTTTGTCGGTCATCGCGAAATCGTCGTCAGCAGAATCCTCATCGGCAAAAATGTCTTGTTTGTGCAGTTCCTCGGGCAATGAAGCTGCCTTCTTGAATTGGGGGTAGACTTTCGAAAAAGCAGTATACTCTTCTGAGAGTTGAATTTTGTCCGCGAATTTTCCATACAGTTGACAGAAGTGATCGAATGCATCATCAGGAAGAGCGTTTCTTTGACCGTTCACCCCAAGTAGACGGCGATGCGAAAAGAGTGCCAAATCGCTGTATAACCCAACAGTTGTGTTGGCGAATCTATCTTCAAGGTGAGAAATTATTCCGTCCAGGCAAACGTTGTAGGTCTCGACTCGAAATTTCTTGATGGACTCATCATTTGGCGCATCTGCAGCTTCCTCGCCGTCCATCATCTTCTTGCGCCGCTTCAAGGGATCGGGCGTTTTGGAATTCAAAGTCGGGAAATCCTGTGAGAAAATATATTTTTTTTCTTCAAGAATACATTCATATTATGCTCTCTCGTTTCGAAGGTGCTCCATTTCTATGAGCGTATGCTAGATTGCACTTACATCTGCCAATAAATCGATATCAACACTTTGCAAAACTTTGCTCACAGGTCCCACCTTTTCGAAGACTCTCGAAAAGAGGAGCGGTGTGAGAACAAAGCGTTCTGATAGCAAGTATCTAGAGGCCTTGCGCTTCTGTGGCAGCTGATTTTTCGGCTGGTGTAACTTTGTCGGTTGGGTCTTCACGGTCAAGGGTTCGCAGTTGTGTCTGAATTACATGAAGCAGTGTGTCGATTAGAGCAGCAAATCTTGACAGAGCGACAGTGAGAGAAGAAGCGTGAGACATCAAACGTGTCATGCTGACTCGTTTTAGTCGACGAAATCGCTCTTTAAGATACCGTTTTGTTTTGTAATTTTCGAAAAGTTTGACTCGGCCCTTTGACGAACAAATGAATTCAAACGTTTTTTTCTAAAATTGAAAACAGATCTTTTGCGTTTAAACGTGCATTACCGTATCAACCACTACCATATTCATTCTGTGCGCAAAACACCAAAACAGCCGCAGGGTCTTCGTTTTGAACTTGAGCCTTGAGACCATTAAAATCACCCGACATGTTCGCTACACTGTCATAGGATTGTCCGACAAGCAAGTTTTTCCCGTCTAGATTAAGTTCTCTGCATATGTCTTCGAGCGTCTTGAATAGGTTCTTGCTCTTCGTCGTCGCACATTCCTTTAACGCAACAAGCCGCTCATTTACTATCCCTGTCTCTTCATCGACGTACCGGATAACGAAAGACAGTTGTTCTTTTCTCGATAAATCAAAAGTAGTATCCATTGACAAACTAAAGAACCTCCCTTCAAACAGTTGTTTTTGAATCTCATTTTTAATAACTCGCGAGATTGCATGAATCATTTGATTCTGTCTATGCCAGGTAAGAAAGTTTAGTTTCTTGCGCTTGGGGGTAGCCTCCAAAGAAGCTAAATACGCAGCCAATGGTGGGGAGTACTTTGCCAACAGCACTACTAAGTCTTTAAAGTTCCCGTTTAGTTCTTCAGTCATTTTTCTCGGTGTCCGCTCAGAGCTAGATTCCGCCCACCTAAATAAAGAATCACGTCTGTTAATTCTTTGACAATTTCCCTGTTTTCGGCTATTTTTAATTTCCTTCCTTCTTCGAAAGAAGGGACTAACGGCACGGATGAATCTTCTAGTTTAGCTTTCAGTGACGCCTCAACATGTTGTTCACCGGTCTCGTGTAGGAGAATAGAGCTTGTACCAGTTGACCAAGTACGGAATCCGTGGCGTGTCCACTCTTTCTTTACCTTCGACTGATTACCGAAGAGCATACAGTGAAGACAGAAAAGCCTTTCTTTGGATTGGATACAGAGTACGACAACCACTCGCGCTGGACCGCGCCACCATCCGGAAGCATTTTTCGGTACCAGGCTGCATGGCATGATCATCCCTCTTTGTCCTTGGGGAAGCCCCCTACAAGCTCTCGGTTTGGTTGGGAAGGACATTCTGCTCGAATGTACTTAACCATTGTCGGAGTCAAATGTTCCAGATTACAAAACGTTGCCGGATCGGAAGTTATCCCTAAATCGTCGCACCTTGTCGCTACTCGGATGCCAGGTTCCATTCGCACTAGGACCTAAAGGGGGATGATTGGAAGGATAAGCGGGAAGCGAGTCCTGGTTATCAGTCAAGTGAGAGCTGGAAGAGCCGGGGGTGCAGGTACCGCTACCACCGCAACTGAAGCTAAGTTAACGGAATCCCCGGGAGGAGGTAGACTCTCACCACCGGAATGTATCTATTGGTCCTCTACTTGTGCGTCAACTCCTTTAGGGTCCATGTCAGAGGGGGAGGTACCACCACCATTCGGCTCATTAGCCACGGCCGAAAGGGGATACTGCACGTTCACAAAGTAATCCTGGAGGTTCATCACTGGAAGGGCCTGGGATCTTAGGGACGAAGATTTGGTTCTCTTCATGGATCATTACCACCAGTTCAAGGATTTTGGGTACCACCAGCACCACCACTATCATCAGTAACACGAAAACTGTCTCTACCAAGATCTGATTAGGAGCATTAATTCCTGTAATGAGAAATATAACCACGGCTTAGATAAGGCACTTTCAGGAAAACAAATTACTACTAAAATTAATCTAGAAATACTGTAGAACGCAAGATGCCATGAAAAATAAAATACACGTTATGTCGCGGATATAACTTGTGTTACCAACTTTAGGATCCGAAACTAAAATTTTGATTTAATTTTTTAAATTGTTTACGGTAACTAAAGTGCTTTTTATCAAGGAAACAAACATGACCAGTTCATCTGAAAAGCCGAAAAGCTGTATTACCATACCAACTACAAATGTAAAAAGAGAACGCGGTTATTGAACCTCCAAATCCGTCCGTTGACAAGCATGCATTTATACGGTAGACTTAAAACCTGGAACAAGGCCAAAATGTAGGCCCTGTTTTCTTAAGTCAGTTTCTATCTCGGGGGCAACATGTGTATGTCCGCCATAGTACGTATAAAAATTGTTTGCCGCAAAATGGAGACAGAGGGAGGGAGAGAGGGTGGTAGGGACTATTAACCTGACCATACATTAGCACGAATCTCATTTTTTAAAAACTTGAACGCGAGGGAAAACGATGGCACTGTCTGCACGAATCGACAATGTACACGAATTGATAGAACGAGAACGCAAAAACAAAATAAATGAAAAGGCCTTAAAAACACACCACAAAGGAAACGCATACACACGATCCTCCCTAGCTAGACCTGAGCAGAAAACAAAATTCAAGGTTTTGACCCCCACTTCTAATTTGCTTCTCTGAACCAAACAGTTTACAAATCAACTAATCGCTCAATAGTAACCGGTACCGGCATTTCAAACCAAAGCACCATATTCCGTCAAGAAACACCAAATTCGAGCCGGATATGCACTATGTAGTGTAAAGAATGGTCATGGATAGGATGTCGAAATAAAATATCAGCATGCGACCGATGGGCTTCAGCCGGAAGAGGAGGGGGTAGGGGTGGGGTAGTTTACAGGTCTCTGTCTCACAATCAGCTGGTCGCCACGCTACGCCGCAGCCGCAATACGCCGCACCGCGATGCTCGTGGTTCACAGGTGACCCCCCCTCTGTCTCACAATCAGCTGGTCGCCACGCTACGCCGCAGCCGCACCGCGATGCTCGTGGTTCGCAGGTGACCCCCCCCCCCCCCCCTCTGTCTCACTCATGAAACTCACGATCGCAGTTCGAACATAAACGCGAGCATCAAATGCATCGTAGGAATTCAAACAAATGAGAAGTTTCAGTTCAAGTTTGGGGCGATTTCCCTATTGTTGGAACTTAGCTCGGTTGTGTGGCCGTACGAGGCCCACAACACTCCGAATTTCGCATGTCGCAGTGACCCTAATGTTGTGTTTAGGAATTTCACGAGAACTTGAGGTATAACAAGTAAGCCATCGACAAACTACTGTAATTCTGATTGAGCTGAAATCATAACACAGGTGACTAACTTACCCAATTTTTTGGAAACTACTCCACATAGCCCATCATAATAGCGTACGTACGTACTGTACCCGTTCCTACGTGGTATGCGATGATCCAACTGCCATAGCATCGCATACGACAGTTAGGATGCAATTGTTCTTTTTCAAGTCTAACCATTTCCGTTCTAATCAAAAATAAATTTGTTCACTTGAAAAGAAATAAAACAACTAAAAGTTTCTTGGATTCTCAGGGTCACCGAGGCACTGAATCACACGTCACTGTTGCATTTGTGAACCCTGAGACAGCAAGCACGTGAACCAATTAAATTTAAATTATTCTAGCACACAATAATCATTATATCTACAACACATTTGATCATTCACGAAGCATAGAATGACTTGTATTCCAGTCTACTTGGAATTATGAGAAATTTATAAATGTTACAATTCATCAACGTTTTCAATGACTAATAGCATCATCTGATGTTCTAAAAATTGGTTGTGAGACTTTCATTATCAATGGGAGCATGATTTATTTCATTTCCATTAACAAACATTTAATCGAAGCCATTCCATCTAACATTATGTGTGTGAACCGAAATTACCTTTCTCCATCGTCACAGCTCCTAGCTTGACGGAATATCCATATCCTCATCATCACCTCTCTTCACACAAAATTACCACTCAAAAATATGCACTGTCGGCATGTCAGAAACTATGCCCTGACGGCATGTCAAAAACTATGCACTGTCGGCAAGTCCAGTTCCACACTTGAACAAAATTGTGTCAACTTTATCTGGACATCGATGTTGCAAGGTAACATGAAAATAACAACTACTGAACTTAAACTAATCATCCTCTAACAATCCGTATCACATCATTTCATTATACCATCATTTACCACTTTAATTACTTGATCATCATTTATTATTTATGTTCATGACTTCAACTAGTCAATATCTCAGACGTTCATTTCAGACTATTATTATTATTACCGGTACTCATTAGAATCAACAACAAAAATATATTCAAAGCATGTGCAATCATCCTGTAAAAATCATAATCGTTTATCGACATCATCATAATTATCTGGCATTTTATTAAGCATGGAAAAATCGTTAATCACGTATCATGGCAGCTACTACTCAATCAGCTGTTTATTTAAATTAACATATTTGTCATCAGGTCAGATCAGCTGTTTCATTAAATTTCAGTGTAATATTCAACAATTAATTATTAAAGAAACTTGGATTATTTAAACTTCCAGAAAATATCTAAGATTATTTACAGAGGTGTCGTAAAAATATATCACATCAGTGAAAATGTATTGCCAGACGTAATTATACTCTTACAAGTTATAATCGGTGCTTATATTTCACTCCATTGCCATACCAAAATTTATTGCCACAATTACTCCACATTGGACGTTATCATCCACTAATAACAACTCGAATTCATTCAACATGAACCATTTCATCAAATATCACAATTGAACATTGTCAATTTATCATCACTTCATCACAAATATTCAGCGCACAGCATGAATCAAACAATAAGACTGGGTTCACTAACCTATAGTCTACACCATTAATATATCAAAGTGGTAACCTCACAAATATTGGCAATCTTCACACAACGCTTGGCAAAAATATCTAAACTCAACGTATTTAATAATCCACATTAATTGTAAGACAGGCATTAATAAAGTTGACCCAATAGAACAATGGTCACTATAATTGTGTTTGACAACCTCTTAAATGACATGAAAATTACTGAAATAATTATTATCCAATCCAAGCATTAATTAAATTTAAAGTGTAATATCTCTGGAAAAATCATTGAAATTTGTTTCAAAAGAACACCATCGTGTTAGATTAATAATATTCATCATAGATGTTTCCATTCTGCCTGAGATAAATTCGTGAAAAGAACGTACTCATCTTAAGAGAATCAATCACTTAAAATCCTTGTTTGAAGTGTAAATCAACTCATCAGAAAATTAATAGGTATTACATTTACTATATTCTGAAGTAGAATATCGCTACAAAACTATTGGATCTACCACACAAGAATTACAAAGTGCAATCCTGCTTACATTTATTTATACTGTACTGGATAAAGATCATACTAATACATGACTTGTTAATTATTGTTTGATTCGCTTACAGTCAACATTGCATTCGGATGATAAAATGATAGTTTCCTAATGACGGGTATAGCGTTTAGACACCACACAATTGCGCAAGGCAACAGGCCCCGTCCCGACGGCTCAGATGATTGATCCCTAATCGACAGGTATAGCGTTTAGACACCACACAATTGCACTAGGCAAGAGGCACTGTCCCGTCGGCTAAAATGAATGAATGCATATGACTGGAATCAACAATTATTATACTGTCAGATAGTAGTGACACTGTTTCGCTAAAGAGAATTAAATTCAATAGCTTAAAAAGATCCAATCAAAAAGAAAAATCCCTGGTCACTAACTCCACACAATCGCTAGAATGCAAAAGCTGTCAAACGCCCGACTGCAGGTCTCGAGTCTCGAATGCTCGACCAAAAATACTACTGTGCTAATATGCACTATTACTCACTATAAGAAATGATAAAATACCCTGCTTAATAACGTCGGTGAATATCAAAGATCAGTGAAATGTCCCTGCCATCTCACATGGAATCCACCATATATTAGTGAATTCATCAGGATGAATTGCAAAAATATATAAGACGATGCTTCAAAATATACTCCTAAGGATATACAAGTGTGCCCATGGTCATGCCAAATCATATCAGTGTATTCATAAAAGCGCTCACATTACCTTCAAAATATTCCAGGTGATAAAAATATTTATTCAAAGATCGACGGTACTCCAGATATTCGTGATTAATTTCTCGCAAGAGCAGCGAAATCTTCATCTTGTACCATTGGAACAGCATTCTCCTCATCCTAATGCGTATCACTGCACGGTCACTCGCCTGGGTAGGAATCGAATCCGTCACTCCGTTGTGCCATCCTGCCTCATCTTATGCCTAGCCCATCATGTTAATGAGTAAAATATCCATCTCGGATACTGTCCAAAAATCCACTGAATGTTGTGATCTTAATGGGTACCCCATTATGTCCATGGCTTCAACACGCCACTGTTCCATAAGAAAATGACGATTGGCCTCCACTAGAAAAGTTTTCGCCAACAAAATGTCGAATCGCATTGATGAATAAAAATATTTTATGTGTGTTCAAGATTATCACACACCCTGAATCTGAATATTATGTGACATGCATATTCGCAAATGTTCGTTAAGCATAGTCATTTGGCACTCTCTTCATCACAACAGAAAATATGTGAAGTCACTTCCACTGTTCTGGTTGAAAGTTCCAGTATTAATTGAGTTACCCCGTGGTGGCCTGGGCTGTGCTGTATAAAATACATCAGCTGTGCCTTCTAACATAATGTCGAAAATGTGACAAAGTTCATCCGCTGATAGGCATACGAGTTGAAATGGTAAAACTGGAAAATGAAGCAAGTATTCGGACAATAATAATATCTATGTCCAATATGCAGTAATGTTAATGTCGGTAGCAGTAGGCTATCTTATAACACGACCTCCAAATCGTCACAAGATGTCTGTTATAGCAACAATGTTCCTGCCTTGCCACATGCCGGTAACACAACGTTATAAAATGGCTTCATTTAACAACAGGTTTGCGTGAATATGAATCACAAAGTTCACTGTTATACTGTTCGCTTTCACGGTGTGAAAAAATCCGCTTGCCTCGACTCGCAAGTTACAGTTCATAATTGTAGTACGGTTTGAAATAAAGCTTGATATTCTTCACTTCAAAAGAGCACGTTTTCTTGTCACCGGCCGCGTTCGATTAGTCCACTGCCATCAAGACCTCGTCTCCTGCATCCTATACTCGCGTTCACCGTACTGGCAAATTGTACTAACTGTGTCTGGAAGACGATGCGTACAGTAATGAGTAGCGTACAGTAATTAATCCTCTCCACGCAGCTCTTGCCTGCTGTCCACCTGGTCTTTCATGTGACCTCACTCCTCTCACTCGTTGTAGGGTAGCTTGCTTGATGCCGTACTCAGACGTTACATGGCCCAACCATGGCTAATATCCGCTTTTTGTAAAGCTATAATTTTCTTTTAAGGGGTTATTAAGCATCTCAAATATTAATACAATACAATACAATTCCTTTTTCTCTGACATTACACAGGGTCGTAATTTCTAAATTACTTAAATAAATCTCTTGCAATCTTAACGTGATTCATAGCATTGGAGGGGTAGTCCTTCCTTCTCCCAGTCTCCAATACGTCACTTCAGATTTCACGAATTTTATTCAAGTCGGGAGTCAACGACAACAATAGGCGTTTGGGTCTAACCTCAGTATGTATTGGGCCTTGCAAGACTTTGGACCACCGTCAGTTCTGCGTTTTTTTCTTTCAAAAAAAAAAAAGAATCTTTGCTCAGTTGTAGGATGGCAAGGTACGTGTAAATTTTACAGTTTCAGGAGAGATTATTACGAGCCAAGGATACGTCTACGCAAGTAAGCAAACAATAACACACCCACATTTCTACGTACTGAACTAACTCATATTACTGGGGGTGAATATTTTCTGCGAGCTTTTTCCGCGAAATGTTTTAGAGACCAAAAAAAAAGAAGCCTTTGGCAAAGCCCCTCACTTTTCGTGATTGCAACTACGACAATGGTCGTGATCTATTCACACGTAACGCACACAGTATGGACACACTCGGTTTCTACCGTGATTTCTACTGTTGACTTACCGTTATTGCTGCTCTCCACAATAGCCGGTGTAGGATTACAAGAATTCAATTTTGAAAAAAAGTTGGTGATAGTGCCAGGGGAGGAGGCACGCACTGGACATGAGTTATAGTGCCTTTTCCAATTTTTAGAGTTCATCCCTTTTTGGGAGGCACTTTTGCCGCACGGGCACACTTTAGAACTCTGCCACATGGCAGACTAGACGGCAGACGTATAACTAGTTTGCCACACAACACATACACGTAACAAACAACAAACAACAGCACACGACGCACGATACAGCGACATCAACACAAACACAACTCCCTCCTCTTAACCGCACAGCCCCCGCTTCCCCCTTCGCTGAAAGACTATCGTTGGACTACTGAGACGGGCTCGTGCAGGCTCGAGCGTATCTTGCGCCACTTACAAAACCGCAGCGCGCATTTCAAACAGAGAAGTCCGGAGCTTCTACACATTCACAAAACGATAAACGATACTTCGAACGAGCTTGATTGGGAACACTTGGCAACGGCATTAATGTTACGTTCCTGTGAAGCGCGAGGTTGGGTAGAGATATTCGATTCATACGTTAGGTTAGAGGGTTTGATGTCACGCTTATTTGTTTGTATGTAAATCCCAATTAACCATCATGAATGAACATTCGGCTGACGCTGAATATTGATGATGTTTATTTTATTTTATGTTTAAACGAACAAGCAATACAATAACTAGGTAACAATATTTTGTGGCCGGTACTGACCGTTAATGCAAAGACCTTACGATCTATTTAGTCATTTAGTCCTATTCTCCGTCTTTCTCTCTCCCTTTCCTTCCTTCTTTCTTTCTTTCCTTCTTTCTTTCCCCCACCCACCCACTTTGAGGTCTAGCGACTGCTAGACATCAACCATACAGTTGGCGCCACTGGTTCTGACTGTGAGAGTAGGGACTCCGATTTTAAAGTCGCAGATGGTGACAGTGACGAAGAACTAGATGAGGAACTTGCACGAGAAATTACGTTATTAAACAAAAATGAAGTAGTCAAGGGTCGACTTGAAGTAATAATTAAACGTAATACTAAATTGTATCTTGGTTTGCCAGAGCAAAGTTTATATGTACTGGATTTACTTGTCAAGCAAATGAACCTTGAAATGAACCACAATTTACTAACACTAAAAAAAATCAGCTGAACCATTCTCAATTCTCGCAGATGACTTTGGAATTTCAGCCAGTTGTGCTAGTCGCATATTTTGTAAAACTATCCCATTATTAGCACTGTGTCTTAAGGAGTTAATATTCTGGCCTGAAAGAAAGAAAATTGTAGAACTTTTGCCCATGCCTTTCAGAGCAAGATACAGTAATGTCCAGTCTATTATTGACTGTCTAGAAATAGAAATTGAGAAACCATCCAATTCAATGCACCAAGCACTTACTTGGTCAGAATATAAGCACTGCAATACTATTAAGTACCTTATATCTTCCACACCAGATGGTTTCATTAATTTCATTTCCGAAGGGTATAGTGGTCGTATAAGTGATTCCCACTTGTTTGAGAGATGTGACTTTCTCAAAAAGCTACCTTCTGACTGTGCAGTTATGGCTGACAGGGGATTTCAACATGTGGAACCACTTCTGATACAAAATAGATGCTCGCTGGTTCGACCACCTAGTGTAGGTAATGGAGAAAAAATATCAAAGGAAGATGTAATGCAGACCAAGAGAATAGCCAGCTTAAGAATTCATATAGAACGTTTAATTAGAAGACTAAGAGAATTCAATATGTTGAAGCCTCATGCATGTATGAAAAATCCACAGCCTGCTTCCAGTCTCCGACCGGGTCAGGAATGGAATGAATGAAGCCCCCATCTAGCGGCGAGGATATGAACTGTGCCGGCTGCCGAGGCCTGACGCACTCCTCTGGGGCAATGATTAAATGAATGACAGATGAAATGAAATGATAGTGGAGAGTGTTGCTGGAATGAAATTTTGACAGGGAAAACCGGAGTACCCGGAGAAAAACCTGTCTGCCTCCGTTTTGTCCAGCACAGATCTCACATGGAGTGACCGGGATTTGAACCACGGACCCAGTGGTGAGAGGCCGGCGTGCTGCCGCCTAAGCCACGGAGGCTTACCCTCATGCATGTGTTGACCATAATTTAATACCAGTGATTGATGAAGTTATTGTAATAGCTAGTGCACTGATTAATTTGCAAGCACCACTGGTAAGGTATTAAGACGAGTAACTTAGACTCATTGAATCAATGAAACCATTCGTATATAGTCAGTCTGTCCATACTGTATATACCTACATGTAGGCTTACATATATATGTGTATGTGATTGTAATTGTATTTACATTTTGAAGTAAGTTAAGCCTACTTACTTTATTTTACATATTGGTGTTAATGGCACAATCTTATTTAATTTTTCTTAGGAATGTTTTCTGTGGAGCCTTTTAACACACACATGTATTACACGAAGAACAGTTTAGGCCTATTATTCTCATGTTAATCCATTTTAGTATATGGTATAATCTTATAGAGTACATATGGGGATTATAGTAGGCCTATTTTACTACAAAAGGAACTTCATAATATGAATCAAAATATAAACAATGATCAGCCTACTAACCACTTAGGCTATGGGCTTAACACTCCTCATTAGTACTGGATATATGCATTCTTTCCAGAACTTTTCAGCTTCATTAATGGCTCTAATAGCCAGTTCCTCATCGTATTCTACCCAAAAAATAGAAATACGCTTTGTTGCTTCAAAACTTGGATCAGCAACACAAAAAACACCCTTTTCCATTTTTGAAAAATGCATCTGCATTTGAATCTGCAGTAGGAACTTGTCACTTATTTTGCCATTGTTGACATAATTTCCTACTGAAGCTTCTCTAGCTGGAGACTTAACTTCCACAACAAAGTCCTTTCCAATGCCATCTGGTGAAGCTCCCATTACAGGATGTGATGCAGAAAGCAGGAGACCACTCTTTTGTATTTTGGTGCCAAGTAGGGCTTGTAAAGTGGCTATGACTTCAGTTTCAAGTGTACATCCCCTTTTCATTGCTTTAGTCTGTGTTGTTTTCACAGCACCGATCACTCGTTCCACAAATGTCCCATCAGATGTTCTGCACCTAGTTGCTTCATGGAGCTTGGAGGCTGTGATTCTCATATATCTGAGTTCATGCCAAGCTGGATCATTATGTTGTTTCAAAGTTTGCCTTTCTGCCAACTTAATAGACTCGAAGTCCATGTTCTCTTTTGCAAATGTGAGAAAAGAATCACTATCTCCACCTCTTTCTGCAAATTTAATCGCAAGATAGTGCAATGACAGCTTCTTGATGCAGTCACTTTCAGTGAAATACCTGCACAGTTGGTTTTCAATTTTAAGCTCTTTACCTGCAACAACTACAGCATTTAAGAAGCTGCCATTAGAGGAACTACTGTCAGTCGTTACCTCAGTACTTTGCTTCTTTTTACCCAAGTCCTTTGCAGTGATAAATTTCTTCGATGTCCCAACAGCAGATAGCTCTGATTTTTTCTAGTAGCACTTCATAGATGTCGTGGCTTTCTCCTCACTTCGACGATGCACCCACATCAGAAATGCTATTGCATGTTTACAACCACCTGTATGGAAAGAAATCAAAATGACAGCACCTATAGATTTACATATAAATGGGCAAAGGGAGAGAAACCCATAGGCTGTGTTGGTATATTGAAAATAATAACAATAAAAATGATGAAATAATAAGATAATAATACAAATAATAGTATGACAGAATTTTATATTTTCCTCTTTGGTGGTTTTATGTAGGCCTACATACTGTAGGCTATCTTCCTTTTTTCTGTTTATTATTTACACTGTTTACGCCCACATTGGAGCACCAAAAATCAAACCTGATATACAAAGTCTTCCAATATTTCAAATAATAAGTTCAGTTCTTAATTCTTGATAATTTTTTCCTTTCCCAATACTTCTTCAGTCTGGAAGATCTTGCAGCTCGTTCTTCTTCTGATATAACATATTGCTTACGCTGTGAAATTTTGAATGTTAGTCGAGTGTATTTGTTATTCAGAAGCCGTTTCTCTTCTCTCTGTTTAATATGATGCTTAGTAATTTTCAATTCGTCTAAATCCATTTGTATTTCTTTAAACCATGTGATTTTTGTTTTACTGTTCCAAAAGAAGTCAAAAAGTTGTTTCAGGAGTCTAGTATTTGGCAAGCGGGATATGTGTCCAAAAAACGCAATCCTTCGTTTTCGCATCGTGTCAATGATAGATTCATTTTCCTTGTAAAGTATTGAATTGGGCAAAAGTCTCCACTGGCCCTCAACCTGGTGTTTTTATTGAGTATTGTCCGAAGAATCCGTCTATCAACCTTCTGTAGTTTGTCAGTTGTTGATCGGGTGTTTAGTTTAAATCAAGTTTCACTTGCATATGTTGCTTCTGGCTTAACGACGGAGAAATAATGTCGAAGTTTAGCATTAATCGAAAGAGACTGTTTATTATATGTTGGCCAGGTAATCTGTTGTGCTCGTCGCAATTTTAGAGTTCTATTATCTATTGATGCTCTCTCATTGGCATTCCAAGTGATGATCTCACCAAGATATTTAAATTTTTTCACAATCCTTATTTTCTGGGCATTATGCAGTACATTATGTGATGTGCCAACTTGAAAAGATGGCATCATTTCTGTTTTCTCAAAGGAAATTTTCAACCCAACCTTTGCTGCTAATCGTTCCAATTCCTCTACCTGAAATTTAGCTTCTTCGATACTAGTTGCTAATAATGCTAGATCATCAGCAAAGGCGAGACAATTTAGTCGAGCATTTTTTCCAATCTTGACATTCGGTGGACAAACCTTATTCCATTGACGCATAACTTTTTCCAGCACACAATTAAACAGCAATGGAGATAATCCATCTCCCTGCCGAAGACCAGTATGGATTTCAAATGACTCAGAGGTTTCACTTCTAAACCTAACTCTAGATTTAGTATTCTTAAGAGTGACCGCAATAAGGTTAACAAGTTTTCGATGTAAACCAAATTCAGTAAGGACATTTAATAGAGATTCGCGATGGATACTATCATAATCTTTTTGAAAATCAACGAATGTGATCACTAAATCTTTGCTCCTAATCCTGTGATGTTTTATAATCCATTTGAGACTGATAATTTGATCTGGACAGCTTCGTCCTGGACGGAAACCACCCTGATATTCACCAAGTTCATTATCAAGTTGCTCGTGAATTCTGGAATATAAAATCTTTGAAAAAATCTTATACATGACATCCAGCAACGATATCCCTCGATAATTGCCAGGATCTGACCTATCGCCCTTTTTGTGTATGGGATGTATAATTGCAATATTCCACTCTTGAGGCAATTTTTCTGTATTCCAAATGTCAATAAGATGTTTATGTAGGTTATGAATAGTCTGTACATTAGCATTCTTCCAAAGTTCTGCTACTACTTTATTCTCTCCTGCCGCTTTAAAATTCTTAAGTGAATCAATCGCTGTACGCACTTCATCGTAAACCAGCGGTATGATCTTTTCCAGGGGTGTTTTATTTCTAGGATAGGGATCGAATTCAAAAGAATCTTCAGGTTCATCACTATTAAGTAATTTTATGAAGTAATCGGCCAAAATTATTGCATTGTCATAATCATTATGGACCACCTGCCCGTTCGTATCTTTCATCAAAAGAGTAGGGGGAGTAAATTTTGATTGGTATTGTTTAAATGTCCTGTAATAGTCCCTTGTTTTATGGCGATTGAAAGCTTCATCAATAGATTTTAATGTTTCCTTCTGATATTCTCTTTTAACCCTCCTGATTTCTTTGGCCGCTAACCTTCTAGCATTGATTAATTCTTCCCTAGAACTTTCTGTTTTTTGTTGTTGGTCCTTCAACCAAGCTGAATGATGGCGTAGAATTGCTAAATCACAATCCTCATTCCACCATGCATGTTTCTTTCGTTTTTTAATGGGAGCAACGTCTTCTGCTAGGGCTTTTAATTTGTTAACAGTGGTCCCCAAGTTGTGACTCAAAAGCATGATGGATTGCTCAAAATATACTGGATTATTGATAACTGAACCAGGATCATACAATCTTTTGCTATTGAATTTTTGAGGTTTATTTTTCCTTTTAGGAGTCAATTTGATTTTAATCTTGGAAATGTAATGATCCGAATCAACATCAACACCACGAAGGACTTTTTACATTATAAATTTATTTGTGAAATTTCCGATCCATGGCCACATGATCTATACGAAACTCTCCTAACTTAATATTAGGACATTTCCAAGTCATTAATTTATGTGGTCTCCTCTTGAACCTTGTTGTCTCCATAATTAGACCATGGTTAATACAAAATTCAATTAACCGTTCACCATTCTTGTTTGTCAAGTTATGTGCTGGCCATCGCCCCACCATTAGGCGAAATTTCCTCTCACGTCCAATCTTTGCATTGAAATCTCCAAGTAAAATTTCAATATTAGCATCAGGTATATTCGTTACCAATTGGTCAAGTTCATCCCAAAATTGATCCGTCCCTTCAGTATCAGTTCTATTTTTGTCATTTGTTGGAGCATGAACATTTATCAATGTCTATATCTTGTTTTCCACTTTAACTGTTAACAATGCAACTCGTGGGGAATTTGAGGAAAAATCCGTAATGGAATCTAGTATTCTATGGAGTACCAAGAAACCTACTCCAAATTGAGGGACATTTTTCATTACCCTTTCTCCTGGAGGCCCTTTATAGAGACGATACCCACCTGATTCAATTGGGTTCTGATCAGTATTACGTAATTCTTGAAGAGCAGTGATCACAATTTTGTGTTGATCCAAGATATCAGTTAGATGCTTTAACTTACCAACCTTCATCAAAGAATTAACATTTAATGTTGCCAAATATGAGAACTTTCCCGGCTTGTTGAATTTAAGTACGTTCTTAGTGTGATTAGTCTGCATGCTTGGTCATTGTATCTCGAGGCGCTCCGACTCGCCTTAATCCTCTACCCGACACCCCACCGTATCCGAATGGTGTCTTCGCTTGGTTAATGATGTAAGTGTCCAAACCGGTGGATTTCAATAGAAGACTCTCCATATTCATTTGATTATCAGATCAATGATCAAGAATCTGACCGTGGTCAGGGTTTACAATCCCAGATGTGATCTGGGAAGGTGATGAATGAAATATGATATGATGAAACATGAGATTGTGGAGTGTGTTTGGTCCGCGAGAGCTATTTTATTTCGCTCAAGTCCGCCGGTAAACCGGTGAGGACCCCCCTATCCGCCACCTGGGACGCGCCACGTTGGAGTATCACCTCTCCGCCTGCTACGACAACGTAGTAGGTTCGTGTTTTTTTTTCTGTTTATATTATAATTTTTCAAACTTAAGATTACCAGTACTTGCAATTATTATTGTTATCATTTTATTTTCCTCGAAGGGGTCTACTCCTTAGCATAAGAGTTAAAATTTTTAGGCCTAAATATGCTGTTTACCAAGTTTATATAGGCTACTCACCAGATGATGCAGCACAGTCATGGCCAGTGGCGGTTCTAGAAGCTTAAATCTGGGGGGGCCCAGACATTTTCCCGGATCGATCTCATTAGTCTACTTTTTCCTCATTTTTGCAAAATGAGAAAAGTAGGCTAAAAACTATCATTGGTAAAAAAAATAGCATATTTCACTGCCATATAAATGTATTCTTCAGTTTCCACTCTGGGCAAACTGGTTCACTATATCAGAAGGGTCGTGAAGTAATTTTCCACTTAATTCTCTTTCAATTGAAAGAATTGCGAGATTGGAAAGACTCTTTGTTGCCATTGTTGCTCTTAAATAGAATTTTATTAGTTTCACGACAGAGAAACTGCGCTCAGCAGAAGCAGATGACACAGGAAGAGTCAGCATCAACTTGAAAATTAATAGTAGCTGTGGAAAAGCAACTTCCATTTTCAGAAGTTCAGAAAAAAAGAATGAGGAAGTGTTTGGATATTTGCCTCTAAATACATTCTTAGCTAAACTGATTTCATTCTGTAGCACCTTATGGTCTGTGAAGATTAGATTATACTTTTCACAGAACGTGAGAATATATATATATATATACGTTGTCTAATATTTCAAAAAGATTTCTTTTACATATCTCTGATAATGTGACATTTTCCTCTTCTTTCTCCGCCGAGACTGGCATTAATATAAAATGGTCTGAAAAGTTCTTTGGGATACTTGAGACTCTAGATTGTTTATAAACTTTCACGCCTAACGACTGAACCGAGTCACATGTAACCGCCCATAGTTCCTTAAAATAATCATCATTTCGTTTTTCTTGCAACGATTTTACAAGACCATAGATCAATCTATGTGTCCCTCCGAAGTCCACATATTTTTGTTGTAAGAACATAGAGGCTCCATTGGCAAGCTCGAGAATATCAGAAAAGATTTGTAACACGAACATCACCTTCACTTTACAAAGCTGTTTCAACAAACCTTTTGCTTCTGCTGCCTCTTCCTTGTTAGCTGACTTTGAAAAATACTCTAGAGCTGCTTTAACTGAAGCAAAACGTTTCTGAAAATACATTACTCCTCTATATTTACATACTGTACCCATCGCATGTCACTTTGAAGAGGTATCTCTAAAACACGTTCTCCTGGATGAAGATCACTCTGTATCTCAACAAACGTTTGGTGTCTTACAGTAGATACTGACTGAAAAGCATAAATTGCTTCCAGTAAACCAAAAGTGTCCCCTACCACGTCTACAAACTGGCTTTGAAACGTCCACCAAAACTAAAAATAAGCGATGTTCATAACAATGCACGTAAACACACGGGTTATTGACCTTCTGTCGCAATAAACTCTGCACACCGTTTATCTTCCCTGACAGAACCACGGCTCCACCATATGCTTGTCCAATGCACTTACATGGATAAATCCACGGAAACAAGGTACTCTAAAGCTGAATTAGCTATACTTTTTTGCATTCAGTTGAGACAAATGTATAAAACCTATGAAACGCTCCTCTATAGAATTTTGTCCTACATATCTGACACATACGGACATCTGTTCCACTCTAGCTTCATCCAGGATTAAGGAAACATAACCATTGTTATATTTTTCCTTTCACCTCCAATATGTTCAACTATTATATTAGCTGAGATATCAAGAAATTTATTTTGAGAATCTTTAGATGAGTAAGTTGCATTCTTTGGTAGACTGTTTACATTCTCCCTAGTGCTTTCACTTTCTAGTTTAATTACATTTAAAATTTCATCAAAATTCCCTTTATTATTAACACTATCATCATCCGAAACTTTTTGGCGATGACCTCTAAGCCCAATGTCTTGCCGAGCACAAAGTAATGTGACTCGGGCCATTGTTGCCACATCTGAGCGGTTATGCAATATAACCAGAGGTTTCACGCTTAGCTTCGAAATCACTGTGCCGTTACGTTCACTTTCCAGAAAACTGTTTCACTTTACTATTGAAGATTTATAACATTCACTATCGGCATGCTTTTGCACGTTTTTATCATATTCTTTTCCAATTGCAAAATCCAGATTTAGTGAAAACATGTTCAGCATTGCTTGAATCAGATTGAACGAAATGACGACACAGAAAACAGCACCTTTGTTCTCAGAGTATTCAATAAAATAATGTATACCTATCAAACCATTTACTGTTAAAACTTCTGTTCTTATTGTATAGTAACGTTTGTTTATAAACTGATTTAAGTGGTTGGCATGGACCATCATAAAAATAAAATGGTACTGGTTCGTATATATTAGAAACAGTTGCACTCACATTTTTGTCACAGAGTTGGGAAGATATCGATGCACTTGTATCGCATGGAGGTTTGTCTACATTGGAAACTTCTGAACTTGCATGTCATGAAGTTGGGAAAAGAGTTTAATACTCTTGGTGTATGCACTACGCATTTTTAAAATATTATATTTATACACTATTTCAATTGTGTGTTTAAATTACATATAAATAATAAATCTTGAAATTGAAAGAAAAATTAACATAATTAAATGCATTAGTTTGTTTTATATCAGATAAATTATATCTGTAAATTATCAATTTATTTAGTAACCAAGGAATTTTAAAATAATTATTTCACTAAAACTGGGGGGGCCCGCCCCCCCCCCCCCCCCCCCCCCCCCCCCGGCCCAGGGCTAGAACCGCCTCTGGTCATGGCATTCTACACTATCTATGCAGTACTGTTCCTCATCTACAATTAGTGTGACTATAATTTTTGGATCTGACCTTGTGCTCAGGACATATTTAGCATTTTACTATGCATTTCCCACTTTGTCGCTTCACTTGAACATACCCTATAGCGCTGTCACCATAATTTTCTCTGCCAGCACTGTAACAATATTATATTTTATTGTACAATATAGATGCAAGGAAATTAACTGAAGTTACTTAATGTTTCCTTTTCATAGTTGAGAGTAACCATAGCTTGATCCAGTTAGAGCTTATAAGAAATGATACTGTTCGTTTCAACAACCTGCATACTATTAATATAATTGCAGTATATAATCCTAACAGAAATAACGCAACAAATTTCATGCAATCTCTAGAGCACATTCTTTCGAAAAATAATGCCAATCTTTGCTTATGCATTGGTGATACAAATATTAACTTACTAAACAAAAATAATGTAGCCAAATCATACCTCAATCTACTATCAAGCTATGGTTTCACACAATGCAATACTCGGTATCCAACAAGAATATGTGAATCAACAAGTACACTCCTTGATCAGGTAGCCACTAATAACTGTAAATATACCTATAGGATAAGCAATATAAATAGTGATATTAGTGATCATAATATTCTTGTAACTGAGATTTTCTGGTCAAATTACTATCCAGGCAAAAGCCCAATCTCGAACATGACATTTAAATACCCCCACAACAAGCAAAGGTCTAGCTCAAAAAACGTAAATAAAAATTACCGGTACGTGAACAAAAACATATTCTCCAATGATCTCAATCAAATAGACTGTTTAGATGATGTAAATGAAACTTACATCGCCATGAAACACAAAATCTTGACACAGACACCCAACAAAGAGAACACTGACACACCTTTGAAGGAAATACACCAGAACCACAATAACCCATGGATAACAACAGAATTAATTCAGCTAATAAAACGAAGGGACCTACTACATGCTAAACTTAAAACTAACATTCACAGAAACAACAACCTCTTAAAGGAAGAGCACATAATATGTAGGAACAAAGTGACAGCTTTAAAACGGAAACTGAAATCCTCATACTATGAACATAAATTAACATTGAACGCCAATAGCATAAAAGATACTTGGAAAGTAATCAATGAAATGATCTACAACTGCACAACTGAAAACAAAGATGGTCCCAGCGAGATAATAATTGACGGTAAATCTTTCACAGGAAAAGAAAATATTTGCAATGCTCTAAACACTCACTTTATATACATAGCACACAAGTTAGCCAAAAACATCCTCCCAGGGATGAAAGTTAATGAAATTAATGTCAACACAGATTCCATATTTATGATCCCGACTAATGAGATGGAAATTCGCAATATTATATTAAGCCTTAAAATGAAAAGTAGCCAAGACAAAGATGGTGTGTCAGTAAAATCGTTAAAAAACTCCGTTGACATGCTAAGTAGCCCACTAACTACTTTAATTAATTTATCGTTAGAGACTGGCCTGGTACCTGATGATCTAAAAATAGCACGAGTCATACCAGTCTATAAAGGAGGTGACAAAAGCAATCCAGACAATTACAGACCCATTTCCATTCTCCCACCCATATCCAAGGTACTCGAAACAGTAGTAAAAAACAGAATTGTTAATTTTTTAAATAAAAATGATTACTTCTACAAAGGGCAGTATGGATTCCGAGAAAACTCAAGCACAGAAATAGCCACAATTGATATAATCTCTAACTTGCAGGATGTCATAGACAATAAGATGACAGCGAGTGGCCTTTTCATAGACCTGAAAAAGGCGTTTGATACTGTTGACCATGAAATTCTTTTAGGGAAACTTGATAAAGCAGGTATCCGAGGAGTAGCTTGGACATGGTTTAAAAATTACCTGTCTAATCGTAAGCAGTATGTTGAAATAAATGGCTACAGAAGTGAGGAGGTAAATGTTACCCATGGTGTGCCCCAAGGATCAATACTGGGTCCTTCCCTCTTCTTAGTATATATTAATGACATAGCAACACTCAGTTTTCATGGTAATATAACGTTGTTTGCAGATGACATAAGCATCTTTTACAATGCGTACACCACCAACACGCTGATTACACACATGCAGGAGGACATGAATACAATACTTGGCTGGACCCAGTCAAATAAATTAACAATAAATGAAGGTAAAACAAATTATTTAATAATATCTAAGCGTAGAGAGCCTCCGTGGCTTAGGCGGCAGCACGCCAGCCTCTCACCGCTGGGTCCGTGGTTCAAATCCCGGTCACTCCATGTGAGATTTGTGCTGGACAAAGCGGAGGCAGACAGGTTTTTCTCCGGGTACTCCGGTTTTCCCTGTCACAATTTCATTCCAGCAACACTCTCCACTATCATTTCATTTCATCTGTCATTCATTTAATCATTGCCCCAGAGGAGTGCGTCAGGCCTCGGCAGCCGGCACAGTTCATATCCTCGCCGCTAGATGGGGGCTTCATTCATTCCATTCCTGACCCGGTCGGAGACTGGAAGCAGGCTGTGGATTTTCATTTTCATCTAAGCGTAGAACAAAGTTAGACATCACTCAGAATATAATGCTGAATGGAAAGGCAGTTAAAAGGGTCTCATCTGTCAAATACCTAGGCCTGATAATAGATGAAAATCTCTCCTGGCAAAAGCACATTGATGCATTAGTTAAAAAAATATCACCTGCTGCTGGGATGATAAAAAAATTGAGCTACTATATCCCAAAATATCTACTCAGGAAAGTGTATTTTTCCTTAATCCATAGCCACTTACAATATTTGAATACAATTTGGATAAAATGCTCAAATTACCTAAAAAAGGAAATTGAGGTAATTCAGAATAGAGCCATAAGAAATATGTAGAACTACCCTTTTTTAACACCTACCAAACACCTTTATATTACGAGTAAAATTCAACCAGTAGCCCTAAATGCAGAAATCAAATCAAATGTCCTGATGTACCAAATCCTACACAAAGGTATCCACACAAATTTAAACTTCACTAAACAATCTGATTTACACGCTTACAAAACTAGACATGCAGATGACATATCACTTTTCCATATCAATTCCAAACAATATGGCAGTACTAGCATTAAGTATAGTGCCTTTGTAAAGTTCAATAGACTACCAGAAAATATAAAAATTGCACCTAGCCTACCAATCTTTAAAAGGAGGCTAAAACAGTTCATGTGGAATGATTATAAAATGTCAGTTTAAGAAATTCCAAAATCTGAGAAAACAAAAGAAGACTACATTGTGTACAAAAACTTATGAAAGCTACAAAATGTTGTATATATTTTCATACTGAAAACTTGTAAACTAAACATTGAATTGTAATTTGTCGCCAACAAGATAAAACTGTACGATTCCTTTGTATACGCGTCCTTGACTCGTTAAGGGATTAATAAAATGCATTATTATTATTGGCCTTTGGAGGGGGAGGGCAGTTGCCCCAACTAAAAATCTACCTATTTTCAAGATTGATAGATTATAGAAGCATTTATTTTTGAAATTGTACAACAATTGTACTCCTAAGCATAAGAGTTATGTTTAAAAAGTTTTTAGGCCTAAATTTGTGTTTTTATGTTAGTTTTAGGCCCGTCTTGATCCGTACCATACCTTGGTAATGGTGAAAATTGATTGTATTTTCTGACATGTGAACCAATCTAGAAAGAAATATGGGAAATGGGACTTAAGTGATATGTTTCTTTTCACGTTCCTTGTTATCCTAACACTAAGAGTTACAGAACGTATATACAAGATCCCACTTACCTATTTGTTTTTGATCCGCGAATTTCTGCAGCCACAAAACAGTCATTAGTTTTCAAGAATGAAGGTAGAGAATTAAAATATTGTCCCGACGTATGCAGGACTTGCACCTGCAAACTCAAGACTTGATTGTTGTTACTTTGCCACTGACCATGAAACAGATGTGACCTTACCAAGAGAATTAAAAGTGTTCCTGCATTAGCCCAGTAGTAGCGGTCCCTGGTTCTAGGCCCTCGTTTTATAGGGCAGTCTAATTCTCCACCTTCCATCTACAGTCGTCGTCGGCTGTAACTCGATTCCGAGTAAACATACTTCTTCCTGCATAGAGCTTTTCAGTCCAGCTTGTGGATGTGTTTCTGATAACTAAACAGGCCAATCCTGGCATAATACATGCGCCCACCTAAATTGCACTCAATGGTCGGGGGAGGGCGGGGTTGCAATTGACAAAGCTTTCTTGCTTGTCGCTTGGCCTCTTCATGTCTGCGACGTTCTTCCTCAAAGAAGTTGACAGCCGTCGATTTATTGTTCCGCCACAGTAAACGGTCCGCAGCAGATGTTTCTCATGCGTAGATGTCTATACCAGTCGTCGTCATGATGTGTTTTAAGTGGTCTTTAAAACGCCTCAAAGGGGCCCCATGAGGTCTAGTACCGGAGCAAAGTTCACCATAAAGGAATTGACGTGGAAGCCTGGAATCACTCATACGGTGAACATGGCCTAAACTCTCAGTTGATGAGCGATGATAGTTGTCTCAATGCTATTGAGATGCGCTCTCTCGAGAACTGCAGTGTTGGTCACGTAGTCCTCCCACTTGATATTCAAGATGTATCTCATCTTTTGTTGGTGGAAGCACTCAAGTTTCTTGATATCACGACGATAGAGTGTCCAAGTTTCACAGCCATACAGTAGCGTTGAGATGACGACAGTTTTGTACACCATGAGTTTGGTATGCATCTTTAGGTCTTTATTCATGAAGACTCTGTGCATTAAACGGTCAAATGCTGCATGGGCAGCCCCAATTCTTTTGTCAACATCCTGTTCGCAAGTGCACCGTTTAGACAAAATGCTACCAAGATATGAAAAATGATCTACGGTATATGGCTTCCAACACACGACTTCCTTGATGATTATAATATAATGCTGAATGAAATGGGGATGCCCTAGTGTTTGGATCCGATATTCGACTAGACATAATCATTGATAAGATTGAGGGATACTCCAGCTGATGCATCGCTCCATCTTACTTGTTCTTCTTCCCAAGGACTTCTCAAGGTTCACCTCCAGAAGACTCCGCATCCATCTGTCATTGAAGTTGAAGACGCTCCTGTGGATTACAAATTCAGCACAGTATTGAATTCCTTCCGGTTGGTGGTGATGAGCAGTAGGATGTGAAGCACTGCAGCTTCAATACTGGAATCCTCGCACCCAAACAGACTTACATCACATTTCCTATTGTAACTTCTACCATAGAGGTTTCTGTAGTTTCATTTACAGGTTTGAACATCACATCCATCAGCCCCGTGTGGAATTTCCCTGATACCTTCTGTTACACTGTTAATCACAACATAAATACACTCAAGTTCACAGGGCTGATGCCCAAGATGATCCAAGCATCTACAATGAAGATGGTATATTCACGGCCAGAGAATTAAAACTCAGTACGTTTCCTAGGTTTATGCCGTGTCTTGTGTGGGGTTTCGCCTAGGAACACCAAGCTGGCTCATCAGCGAGTTCTCGGTATCCAAGCATGGAAAATTGCTGACTTCTAAAATGAATTAACAGCATCAAAGTCCAATGATATTTAAGGGGGTTTAATGTTAGTAGATTTAACTTATTGCCTTATTGATAAATTAAAGAATTCTTTCAGGGCAAAATTTTGGTACTGTGACATCTCTAAAACCACAGTATTAAAACTATGTAAAGACCATGTGAAAGGGTTGGATCCGGACGAAGTAGAGATTCTATGAGGCACTGAGTGATGTGTTAGTTAACAATAAGGATAGTGTAGTAGTGATGGGGGATTTCAATGCTAGGATAGGAAATAGGACTGAGGGGTATGAGAAGGGGTAAGTGGGGTGAGGATAGGGAAGCGAACACTAATGGGAAATGTTTGTTGGACTTCTGTGCTAGCAAAGGGTTATTTGTTGTGATCTCGGTCTCGAAGCAAAAGGAGATTCACAGGTACACACGGGTGGGTTAGAAGAACTAGGTCAATAATAGACTATTACATTACAGACTTTGAATTTAGGAAATTGATAAAGAATTGTAGGGTTCAGGGGCTTTTTTGATGAAACAGGCCACAAACTGATCTGTTGAGCATTAAGCATACTTAGTCCTAAAGTGCAGGAAGTGAGGCCTGTTTGCAAGGAGAATAGGGTTGAAAATCCCTAAGAGAAGGAACTACAGAAATACATGGAAACGATTGATGAGAAATTCCAAACAAAGGATGGCAGACATTTGCAAGACATTGAAGCAGAGTGGTCAGGATACAGTACTAGAAGTAGCAAGGGCATGTCATGACACAACAGTGTGTAAAGACAGGAAGAAGCGCACTTCCTGGTGGAATGACTTAGTGAAGACGGCTTGTAAAGGTAAAAAAAAATCCTCTCGGCACGCCAGAAGGCAGAGGTTATTTCACCGGGCAAACTAGGGGATAGGCGAAAATAGGCAAACTATGGAGGTTTTCGTAGAAGGGCCATACCTCATTTTATACCTCTCATTATGAGAAAGCATTTTACAATTGGAGCTTAATAAACATTGATATAACAGCTTAGGCTTTCACGGCCGGCGTTCATAATTAAATACAAGTTTTTCGGGCTTGTAGGCCGTGGTCCAGACAGGATATCTCCCGACGTTTCACCGGAAACTGCGTCCGGCATTATCAAGGGTTCCGCTTCTTTCCTTGGTCAGCAGTGGATAGTAACCATAAAGACCAAGGAAAGAAGCGGAACCCTTGATAATGCCGGACGCAGTTTCCGGTGAAACGTCGGGAGATATCCTGTCTGGACCACGGCCTACAAGCCCGAAAAACTTGTATTTAATTAATAAACATTGTTTTTCGTCATTTTATGCATGTTTTTAACATTTTATTGTCTTATGGGGACGGTAACCTGTTCGTCATTTGGGGTCTTTTTTTATACTTGTGGTCACAGTGTCCTTATGCAAGGTTTATAACTGTCTGTTACTTCTTCGCGCAAAATTTAATCTCCCGCAGAGATATTTGTTGGTTCCTTAGTTTAGGGGCTGCGACACCGCGGTCACGTTGCCCCGTGTACTTTGGGTGTGTGTAGAATCTGTCTGATAACCCATGTTAATTGTGATAGCTGTATTAGTCTGTAATGCAGGTAAGGACTACAGACGGTCAATTTCAAGTAGTAGTTAATACTTTTGCTACCAAATGCCACCATCGACACCTACCTGTGAACTTGGCTGCTAGATGCCACCGCAACCAGTACCTAGCAACGATGATGATAATTGTTTTAAGGGGCCTAGCATCTAGGTTATCGGCCCCTAAACCTAGCAACAAACGTTGGAACTTAGAGCATTAATCAAATCTAACCTACAAATTTTGCTTTACACAGTCGTAGTTAGTGGAAGGTTCTTTTAAATGCCATAAGTCTATGACATGGGCCCGCCACTTCACTTGCCCTCTGAAGGAAAGCATACTGAGGGACTTTTAACGCTCTTAAAGATTCGACGACGTCGGCCGGGTTTGAACCCGCGATCTTGGGCATAAAAGTTCAGCATGCTACCAACTACGCCACCAAAGCCGCTTCCCACAGGGACAGATAGGAAACTGAATGTGATCCCGTGCAGTAGCGTTGTCATGGCAACCTCTGAAGGCTCTTCCCTCATCAAATTGGCATTTTCCTATAATTTCGAAATCATTTTGCTCATCCCTTGGTGTAACGGTGGGTCATATCAAAAATTATTTCAGACAAAAATTTTAGGTACCGTAATTATTACGGGAATATTGTCCATTTTATACGGTTTTGATATTGTGCCTATTAAGAGAGATATGATTTTTGTTTCCCGATAAACTCACTTTTTCCCACCCCTTTGGTCAATGGTTGGTGCTATCAAAAAACTTTTCAAACATAAATTTTTGGCCCTTATTCGACACATAGTATGAACTTTCAATGGATTCGATATTTCACGTACCGGTATTAAGAGAGTTATAGCGATATTTCACTTTTTTTACCCCCCCCCCCCCCTATTTTCACCCCCTTCAACCGATTTTGCCCATTAACGAACTCGGCAGAGATTTTAAAGGGATATAATATATTATGTAAAAAATTCAAAGTGATTGGTTGAAAATTGCGGTAGTTATAGTGTCCACAAGAAAGTGTTATATATATATAGCCCCCTCCCCGGCATTACAGCCCATCCTACCAAGTGACCGCTGCCCAGACATTTGGCCTGCAGCTATTGGGGTGACGTGTGATCAGCACATCGGATCCCATCGGCCGTTAATCTTGGTTTTCGTGATCGGGACACGGGCTCACTGTCAGACAGGTACTCAATTGTCGTCACGAGGCTGAGTGCACCCCATTCCAGTCCTCATGCCAGTTTCTAAAATCCCTGACGGAGCCGGGAATGGAACACAGGGCCTCCGGGTGAGAGGGAGGCGCGCTACCCCAACACCATAGGGCCGGATGATATACATATATACATAAATAAATTATATATACACTTTTTAACTGACGGTTGTATGCCTGGGAGATGTGAAACGCGAAGATATGTCGAAATCTTCCGGAATGCGAAGATATGTCGAAATCTTCCGGAATTCGAACATGGTACGCATTGCAATAGGAAACCCTTCTAATGAAATCTACCTAAAAGCACACAAAAATGGCTCCAAACAAGGAATCCGGCAGACAGAGAGCTTTATGTAGTGGAAAGTAACAGAGCCAAACAAATAATAGTAGAGTCCACAAAGGAAATCATGGGAGGAATTTTAAGGTAAATAATGTCAATCAGCAGGAAAGCTGTTTAGAGTGTTATAAAGAATCTTAGAAATGGAGGAAAAAGAAAAATGTTTAGTGTTTTGGATTATTTGAGATAGTTTGGCAGGATAACTTTGAAGACTTGCTGAATGCAACGGGAGATTTATCTGGCAATGTGGCAGGTTTTGAGATTATGTAGGAACAGAATCACGGTGGCGTAGTTGGTAGCAAGCTGAGCTTCTATGCCCAAGATCGCGGGTTCAAACCTGGCCGAAGTCATTGGATATTTTAAGAGCGTTAAAAATCCCTCACTATGCCATCCTTCGGAGGGGAAGTAAAGCCGGCGGGCCCATGCCATGTAAAAAGAACCTTCCACTAACTAAACTTGTGTGAAGCAACATTTGTAGGTTAGGTTTGATTAATGCTCTTAATTTCCAACGTTCGTCACCGGGCGCTAGTTGCGAAGGCATCTAGTTCACAGGTAGGTGTTTTGGACAGTAGCATTTGGTAGCGAAAGTAGGAACTACTTGAAATTATCACCTGCAGTCCTTACCTGAACTAAAACTAGATAACACACACTAATACAGTCATCAAAATTAACATACAGTACAGATTCTACACACACCCGAAGTACATGGGGCTACATGACCGCATTGTCGCTGCCCCTAAACTAAGGAACAGATCAACCAACAGCATCAAGGTTGAGCAAATAGAGAACTACAATTTCACAAAGCGGCAGGAGTAGATGAAATTCGGACAAAGATAAATTATAGTGGGAATGTAGGGATGAAATGGTTGCGTAGGATAATCTATTTGGCATGGGATTAAGGAAAGTTACCCTCTGACTGGACAAGAGCAGTAATCTGCAAGATAGGAAGTTATAGAGCCATTGTTTGATAAGTGTCCCGGGCAAAGTGTACTCAGGGATCTAAGAAAGGAGAGTTCGATCATTGGCCGAGAGTAAGATGGATGAAAACCAGTGTGGCATTAGACCACAACAAGGATGTCAGGATCAAAGTTTAATGATATGCCAAGTTATATAGAATTGCTACGTTTGTGTTTGTCTTTTGTAGATCGAGAGATGGCATATCCATGGAGAAGATGGTGCTTCCTGGGGGATTATAGTATCGAGGGAAGACTGCTACAGACAATCAAATGTATTTATGTCGATAATCAGGCTGCAGTGAGAGTTGATGGTAGGATGAGTACTTGGTTCAAGGTTGTTACAGGAGCGAGGAAAGGCTGTAATCATTCACCACTACTGCTTATTTTATAACTGGTTCATTTGCTGAAGGGCATAAACTGGTGGATGGGATTCAGTCAGGTGGAAACCAGGTAAGCAGTTGACCTATGCTGATGACGAGGTTGTAATGAGAGACTCCGTTGTAAGCTTACAAGCCAACATGTTAGAACTTAATGCGGGGAATATCGGCATTACAATACGAAGGTTAGGTCGGTAGGGAAAAAACACGTGAATATAGAATAAAGCCATTTTACAGTGTTGTCATATCGACAGTTGATATTTTAACTTTCACTCGGTCAATACAAAATACTTCCAATTACTGGAATATGGGAAAACATAACCTGAAATAAATTACATGTTATTGAGATATCTTGTTATGCACTGTTGTCCAACTGAAAGTTAAAATATCAACCGAATATAGATAGGAGCAGGTGTTCTCTCAGGATGGTAGCAAGGGGAGAGAAATAGATTCGAGGTGTAGGGAGTTCTCAGTTGCGATCTACAACATTCTGCAAGAATGAAGTGAGTGTAGCAACAGAACTCTCCGTACATTGCTCAGTATTTAGACCGACCTTGCTGTATGGAAGTAAGAACTGTGTACATTCAGGATATCTGATATATAGGGCCCGGATTTTAAAAAAAATGCATATGCATATTTTGACATATGAGGTTTAGTGCATATTCTGGTATGTATGTCTGAATTTAAGGACAATTACAAGAACTACTAAAATAAATCTGTTTTGTGCATCCCTAGCTAGTTGCCTATATTATGTGCATCCCTCACTAATTGGTGTTTTCGACTCTCTGTGTAACGGCACTTGACTTTCACAACTGACAATGGCAACAGATAGCTTAGGTATGGGTAGGCAGGCTGGCTGGACTTCCTTTCTCTACCACAGTAGGTAATAATCTCAGGGGGTTGCGCAATTGGTCAGGACAGAAGTATCTTCAGTTCACTAGTTACATTCCAGTTTAATGCCCTGCATCTCAAGTGTTAGTTTCTAAAAATGCCTAAGGAAAAGAGAAGAAGAGATTTACTAAATCAGTGGGTGTCGGGTAATAGGGACTATTAAACAGATGGTGTGATCGTGTACTGTCAAGTTTGCTCAAAGGAAGTAAAATGTGAAAAGAAATTTCAGCTTGAACAGCATTCAAAAACAACTGCACATATTAAAGCAAAGGAGAAGAACAGCACACCACAACAACTACTTCTTACGCAGGTAAAGCCTAAGTGCGGTATTCTTAATAGATTTTCAAATTATCTTTGTAGGGCTTTCGTATGCAGCAACATTCCATGGAATAAATTAAACAATCCAGTTCTGCGATCATTTCTTGAGAAATATTGTGTAAATCAAAAAATACCAGATGAATCAACACTTAGGAAAAATTACCTACCTCCGCTATATGAATCTACCCTGGAATTGATCCGTTCTGATATCGGAAGGAACAATGTCTGGATATCGGTGGATTAGACAACGGATTCATGTGGCCGTTACATAGCAAATTTAGTGGTTGGTAAATTACATCCAGACGAACCCGGTAAGCCGCATCTTCTTGCTTGTAAAGTACTAGAGAAAACCAACCTTAGCACAATAGCAAGATTTGTAAATGATTCTCTGCGACTATTGTGGCCATCTGAAATTGAGGATAATTGTTGTAAAGTGCTTTTACTGCTCACAGATGCAGCTTCGTATATGTTGAAAGCAGCAAAGGCCCTCCAAGTATTTTATCCGAAACTCATACACGTAACCTGTTTAGCGCACGGATTACACCGCATTGCAGAAGAAATACGCACACAGTTTCCAGCTGTTAACAATTTAATTGGATGTGGGAAGAAGCTGTTTCTGAAAGCACCAGCTCGTGTCCAGTTCTACAAAGATTGTCTACCTGAAGTTCCTTTGCCACCTGAACCTGTCCTGACTAGGTGGGGGACATGGTTATCTGCAGTATCAATTTATCAGGAGAATTTTAATGAAGTGGTTACAAAACTTGAAGATGAGCATATTGCGTGTGTCCGTGATGCAAAAGTTGTGTTTGAAACCGCTACTGTTTATCAAGATGTGAATTTCATTCATGCACATTTTTCTAAACGTCCAAAAGCCATTGAGAGCTTAGAATCTTCTGGTACTCCCCTCCATGAATCACTTGATCTCGTTGAGAAAGCTGCATCCTCATTGAATTCCGCTCCAGGCGAAATTGGAGAGAAGATTAAATGCAAGTTAGAAAAGGTGTTGAATTCGAACCCAGGACTGAAGAAGATTAAGTTAATTAGTCAATACTTGAGTGGAACTAGGGTATCCTTGCCAGATGTATGCTCCGAAACTTTGGTGCCCGTGTATAAGTACTGTCCTATCACGTCAGTTGATGTAGAACGATCATTCTCAGCCTATAAACTCATTTAGACGGACAATAGACATAGTTTGTCTCCAGAAAACATTGAAAGACAACTAGTTACCTATTGTGATGTTTCTTTTTGCAACAAATGATACCTGTAAATAGGTAAGTGAATAAAATTGCATGTTTTAAGTGCATTGTTCATTATTTTCCATGCATATATTCTAACTTTTTAGTGCATATTTTCAGGTTTTTTAGTGCATATAAATCCGGGCCCTACTGATATATAAGCTGATATGAGGGTAGCACGAATGATTCCTGGGACAAGAAGATGGGAGCAATGGCAGAAAGGCACTCATAATGAAGAGAGAAAGGCTAACTTAGAAATGAACATGCTGTTCGTATGAGCCGACTCGGATGGTAGGGTCATGTGAAGAGAATGGGGGAGGAGAGATTACCTGTGAGGTTAATGCATTTGGCTGTAGAGGATAAGTAAAGCAGAGGTAGTCCAAGGACGCGGTGGTTAAATTCAGTGTTGAATTATTTCAAATTGAGAGGTGTAGAAGCAGAGGATGCCGCAGTGCTAACTGCTAATAGGGGATTCTGGAGGCGACTAGTTTGCAACCAGAGGCTTTCAGACTAGACTGGACACTGAGAGGCAAAACTGTCCCATATGAAATTGTATGTATATACTCAACCCAAATGAGAGGCATTTCTTTCAAAATGTTCTGGGATAGTAATGGTGACTGGTCACTTGCTTTTGGCAGGACATCAAGATCATTTGCTTCTCAATTTAGACATATTTTGGATGTTGTTACTTTTTTTTAATCACACCTTGCAGATTTTTGTTCTTTACTAGAAATTACATTTTTACAGCATAACTTGCAAACCTCCATTTAGTCACAAATGAGCTGGAACTTGAACCCAAGGTCATGATGTTGCTAACAGGGCTAGAAGGAAGCAGAGCCATTGTCTGGTGATAAAAGAACAAACTACTGTTGATGTACCTCATTAGATGTTATGGACTAGCTATACCCGGCATGCGTTGCAATGCCAATCAAATGAAGATAATAAGACTAGCTATACCCGGCATGCGTTGCAATGCCAATCAAAGGCAGATAATAGTACTAAAGAACGCGGAAACCCTGCAGGAGTTCGAGATGGACATCGCACGCCTCGTAAGGCTCGCCTATCCAACAGCGCCGGCCGACTTTCTGGAGCAGATTGCGACGCAAACCTTCATTGACGGACTACAGGACTCCGATACTCAACTGGCACGGCGACTTGCGCGCAATAAGACACTTGCAGATGCGCTGAGCCACGCACTTGAGTTCTAGACGGCAAAGCAGGTATCTAGAATGCAAGCGCGGGTGCGTCAGGTGGACGTCGACGAACCAGCCAAAGCCGACGAGACCAAGCCCCTGGCCGATGAACTGATGGAGGCGCTAGGCCGGTTCTTCAAGAGTCGCAGTACCACCAACAAAAACGTAGCCGAATGACATCCAAAGAGGCGGCCCGGAAGAGGACTACCGACCTGCTGGACCTGCCGTAAGAAGGGCCACCTGAGCAAGGACTGCGGTGTTCACCGCCGCCAAGGATTTCTGTCGGGAAAGTCAGTCATAGGGAAACCGCGCGGCCTAGGAAAACGAGTACCAGCCAGCCTTGGAGGGCAAAGGTCGGCTTGTGACAGTCGTCAAGCCCCGGCAGTCCAAGTTCGTGTGACGAAGTTACGGAGGGATAATAGCAGCCTGATGGTCGACGGAGTGAGCTGGCCCATGCTGATCGACACGGGAGCGTCGAGGACCATCGTCAATCCCACCGTGACCCCGAAGTGGAGAGTGCAACCCACGCAAAGGAACCCCTAGCTAATAACAGCGACTGGAGAGACCGCACCGGTACATGGCGAAGCATCACTGGGGTTCGTCATCGGTCGACGGGCGGTGAAGCATCCAGTGCTCGTGGCTGATGTATCAAACGAAGTGATCATCGGACTGGACTTCCTGGACCAGAACATCATCATCTTGGACCTGAGTACCAACACTGCACTTCGGAGGTGAGGAACTTGCTTTGCAACCAGCACACGAGGCCATCACCGCACGACGAGTTAGGCTGAGAGAGGACGTCATCGTTCCCGCCAGGACGGAGGACAGCGCTGCCGTAATTGACAACGGAACTGCTGAGGGAGTGGCGGTTGTCATCGAGCCAAAATATGAGGACATCCAGACTAAAGGATTGCTAATTGCCAAGATCCTCATCAACACGAAGTCTCGGCCGTACGTCCGCCTGTCCAACCTGAACGACTACGACATTACGGTTCACCGGGACACCAACCTAGGAGTCTGCGAGCCCGTTACCTGGATTGCCCGCATCACAGATACGACGGACGGACACCTGCAGACGGACAACCGAAGAAGACGCGCACTGCCAGAAGAACTACAGTAGCTGTACCAAGGATCCCAGGACCATTTAGACGAGGAACAATCACGCCAACTTCGGGACCTGCTACACGAATTCCAGGATGTCTTCTCCGTGGGGAGCAAAGACTTCAGCAGGACAAGCTTGGTCCAGCACAAAATAGACGTTGGGGGCAGCGCACCAATTAGGGCCCCATTCCGACGTGTCCCGCTCGCCAAGCAAGCTGAAGTCGACCGGATGGTGGAAGAAATGAAGGAGCAGAGGGTGATCAAGCCATCACATAGTCCTTGGAGCTCTCCGGTCGTGCTAGTGAAGGACGGCTCCACCAGGTTCTGCGTGGACTACAGGCGGGTGAACGACGTCACGAAGGACAGCTACCCTCTACCCCGGATCAACGACACGCTAGACATCATATCAGGATCAAGATGGTTCTCCACCTTGGATTTGAAGAGTGGCTACTGGCAGGTGGAGGTCCACCCTAAGGACCGCGAGAAAACGGCGTTCTCTGTGGGCAGCGGGCTCTGGCAATTCACCGTCATGCCCTTCGGTCTGTGCAACGCCCCTGCGACCTTCGAAAAGGCTAATGGAGTCCATTCAGAGGGGACTACACTGGAAGACCTGCCTGGTCTACCTAGACGACGTCATCGTTCTGGGGAGAAGCTTCGAGGAGCACTACAGCAACCTGAAGGAGATATTGATGAAGCTACGGGCTGCCCAGCTGAAGTTGAGCCCCAAGAAGTGTCAGCTCTTCCAGAAGCAGGTCCAGTACCTTGAGCATATCGTCTCCGAGGAAGGGGTGCGCACCGACCCAGAGAAGACCGCAGCTGTGAGGGAGTGGCCAGTTCCGAAGGACAAGTCCCAACTACGAAGCTTCCTGGGACTCTGCACTTATTACCGTCGCTTCGTGAGAGGATTCGCAGACATCGCCAAACCACTGCATCGACTGACTGAGAAGGACCAACTCTTCACGTGGACAGCAGAATGCCACAGTGCCTTCGAACAACTCAAGCAGGCTCTGTGCACCGCACCTATTCTGGCCTACCCCAGACCTGGAACAAGGTTCATCGTCGATACCGATGCCAGCGACTTTGGTATAGGGGGAATCCTGTCGCAAGTAGTGGACGGCGAGGAGAGAGTAGTGGCCTACTTCAGCAAAGCCTTGTCAAAGCCAGAAAGGAACTACTGCGTCACCAGGAAGGAGCTGCTCGCCATCGTGAAGACCATTGAACACTTCCACAAGTACCTGTACGGGCAAGAATTTCTCATCAGGACCGACCATGCATCCCTGCGGTGGCTCCTGAACTTCAAGCAGCCCGAGGGTCAACTCGCGCGTTGGTTAGAGATGCTTCAACAGTACAACTTTGAGATCCAGCACAGGAAAGGCCAACTGCATTCTAACGCCGACGCCCTGTCACGAAGACCGTGCCCCGAAGACTGCACCTTCTGTGCCAGGAGGGAGGAGAACACCGGGATACAGTGCCGAAGGACTACCGTGGAACTTCAAGGGAGCTGGAGCCACGAATCTTTCACGCGGGCACAAGCGGAAGATGATGACCTGGGACTGATAGCCGAATGGAATAGGGCCTGTGTCCCCAGACCCGGGTGGAACATTGTGAGTGACTGCAGCCCAAAGTTTAAGTCCTACTGGGCGCAGTGGGACTCGCTGCTTGTAAGGGATGGCCTCATCTGCCGTACCTTGGAGAGCACCGACGGGAAGTCATCTCGGGAACAAGTCGTCGTTCCAAAGGCTATGACGGAGGAAGTCCATGGAGGATCATCTGGTGGACACCTAGGGATAAAGAAGACCCTGGAGAAGCTGAGAGAGCGGTTCTACTGGATTCACCAAGTGGCTAGAGGCGTATGCGCTCCCTAACCAAGAAGCCGCGACGATCGCGGAGACCCTGGTGAAGGAATTCGTCAGCCGGTACGGAGTACCCCTGGAGCTGCACTCCGACCAAGGGAGGAACTTCGAGTCGCAGGTGTTCCAGAACCTATGCCAGCTGCTGGGAATCCGGAAGACAAGGACGACGCCGCTACACCCTCAGTCCGACGGGATGGTAGAGCGATTCAATCGCACCATCGAGAACCATCTCCGAATAGTCGTCAGCGAGCACCAGAGGGATTGGGACAAACATCTTCCACTATTTCTCCTGGCCTATCGCGCCGCCGTGCATGAAGTCACCGGGTGCACACCAGCCCGGGCCATGTTTGGGAAGGAACTCGGTCTACTTGTCGATCTTGCCTTCGGCCGACCTGGGAATGATCCGGTCCTGGTAAGCCAGTATTGTCAAGAACTGGTCGACCAACTGGAGGGCGTGCACGCGTTCGCGATGAGGAGACTGCAGATCGAGACCGACCGAATGAAAACTCGATACGACCAGCAGACGGATTCCACGAGGACGACCTGGTCTGGCTCTTCAACCCATTACGGAAGACAGGCCTGTCACCCAAACTGCAGAAGTCCTGGGAGGGCCCGTACCGAGTCGTGAAACGGATCAACGATGTTAGCTCAAACGACAAATCCTAATAAACCAATGGCTAATATAGCATAAATTATTCCTACTAATGCTCTATTGGCAATTTTAAATAAGGGGTGGGAAGTGCGGATTGGTTTATTCTACAGGATCCAGCGGAGCCCGAGGGCGAAGATGAAGATCGTGCATCGAGATCGCCTGGCAGCCTACGGAGGGACACAAACGGACCAATGATTGATCGGGACGATCAGCGTTTTAGGAAGGGGGTGGTGTTACGGCTGTGAGTTTGTTTCGTCGCCTCGCCGCGTGAGTCACAGCCGCCCCCGGGCTATGCTCTGCCTCTGTGTATTACCTGCGCCTTACGCAACAGGGCTACTAGGACAAAAGGGATGGTCCAGAAGATTCGCGACCCAGCTATTGATGGAAATCTCGAGAAGCCGTGAATCCTGGACGGGTCTAGAAGCATTCATTGAGTCACCGGCCTGCTATATAAGAGCGACCTGGCCAGCGAGGTAGACAGTGCTTTCGAGCGAGTGCGACAACAGTTGGTGACGTGACTTGTGAAACCCTAGTGAAGCTGATTCTCTTGACAGCGAAGGAGTGTGAAGCCCACAGAGGGACTGTGTATTTGAAGAGTGTGTGTTTTCCAGTGCGACCGAGGTCATTGTGGTGAATTGTGAAACAGTGTGTAGTACGGTGACAGGCTGAGTGCAGTTATTTCCAGCCAGCGCACGGGGCCACCTCTTTAGGAGGGATTAACTTCTGTGGCTTATTGACAAGTAAAAAGAGAAGTGTTCCCTACAAGAGGAAACTAGAGTGAGATACTAATTGCTTGTATTTGCTATTGTGTGGTGTATCTTTCTGGCCCGAAATAAAGCTAATACGTTTCTTTAAAGGAACAATTTGTATTGTGCTTCTACCCACCGTAATCCAGTTAACGGAAGTGCCACTATGGGGTGGCACGGAACAGTATATTACACCAGAGTCAAATCAGACAATTAAATGTTATTTTGATCAAGTGATCCACTTTGTTTTGCTGGTCAGTGTACATTATTACGAAGAATCTCTACCCTAGTTGGTAATCTGTGGAAGAGCTTCAGTTGAAAAATAAATTGAGGGACCTGCCTTAGTTTCCCTTAATCTGCAGTAGGGCATAATTCTTAATACTTTTATTGTTATTGATATGAGAAGATTTATTAATTGATAAATTTATTTACTTACCAAATGCATACAACTCCAATGAGGATAAACATATAACAAAAGGCAACATAATATGAGTGCTTGATTAACAAATAATATTACATCATTCAAAGTAATAATAAAAATATAATTATTTTACAAAGGAAGACATAAATAATACAAATAATAAAACAAAAATACAGATAACCAATAATAAATATAGACATAAGAAGCAGTGCACTAGGAATGGAAGAGGGTAAACATTTACTAAGACACTAATACTTGTATTGTTGATGGAACATTTCAAGTCATTAATAGTGCTTCATAGGCCTCAATTCAACACTTATGGCAGTTAACATTTCAGTTCATTAATAGAGCTTAATAGGCCTCTATTCAACACTTATGGCAGTTAACATTTCAATTTATTAATAGTGCTTAATAGGCCTCCATTCAACACTTATGGCAGTTAACATTTCAATTCATTAATAGTGCTTAATAGGCCTCCATTCAACACTTATGGCAGTTAACATTTCAATTCATTAATAGTGCTTAATAGGCCTCCATTCAACACTTATGGCGGTTTACATTTCAGTTCATCAATAGTGCTTAATAGGCCTCCATTCAACACTTATGGCAGTTAACATTTCAATTCATTAATAGTGCTTAATAGGCCTCTATTCAACACTCATAGCAGTTAACATTTGAATTCATTCATCATCTTCTTTGCATTTTCCCACTTATGTGGGGTCTGCCTTCCTGCAATGTTTCCTCCACTTCAATCGATCCATAGCGTCCCGGGGGCGGAGATTAGCGAGCCGCATGTCATCTCTCACCCTATCCAACCAGCGTGTTTGAGGTCGCCCTCGAGGTCGACGACCCTCCACATTTAGTTGAAGGGCAGTCTTAGCAACTGAGGTTTCACTGCTACGGAGCACATGTCCATACCACTGCAGACGTGATTCACGCATTTTCTCTGTGATTGGGGCAACCTTGAAATCCTTCCGCACGGCATCATTCCTAATATGGTCCAGTCGAGTCAAACCATTGGACCACCGCAACATCTTCATTTCCATTACATGAAGCGCCTGTTCGTGCTTCGATGTTGTAGGCCAGCATTCAGATCCATAAAGGGCCACCGGTCTATCACTGTGCGATATACTTTAGAGTTTAAATGCAATGGAATTTTCTTATCGCATAGGACTCCAGAAACTTGGCGCCATTTCATCCATGCGGCAGTGACTCTTGTTTTGATATCAGGAATCGTGCTGCAGTCTGAGGTGATGCATGACCCAAGGGATTTGAATTGGGTCACTTTATGAAGTTGAACCTCAATAACAGTGATTGTTCCATCAGTTTGGTCACCTCATTCCAGGTATTCCGTCTTCTTCATATTCAATTTCAACCCAAATTCCTCATCTTCCACTCTTGCACTTGCTGTTCAAGGCACCCAAGGGTCTCGTTAGCTAGCATGACATCATCCGCATATAATAATTAACATTTGAATTCATTAATAAAGCTTAATAGGCCTATAATTAACACTCATGACAGTTAACATTTCAACTCATTAATAGTGCTTAATAGGCCTCTATTCAACACTTATGACAGTTCACATTTCAATTCATTAAGTGCTTAATAGGCCTCCATCCAACAATCACGGCAGTTAACATTTCCAACTACATCATTTGACTTTATTTTGTAAGACCACTGTTAATGATTAATGCTTCCTTTCACAAGTCTTTGAATCTTAGGTTCCAACTGTGATAGTGCACACCTCAGATCACTTTCAACATCTAGCCGTGCTTGATGTAAGCCAGCACAGATACCAGACTCACATAGACTCTTGTGGGTAAACAGCAAAGTACCGCTACCTCAACAGTTAGGTATAGAAATTCCACTTTTGCTTCTGAATCACATGTTAGGTGAATTGCATGCTATTGAAGGGAATCAGTTCTATTTTATAATTCTATATTCTATAATTATATTTTGAACGGATCACGTGTCAACTGAAATTGATTGTATATGACTCATTATGAATGAGTAGTTGATTCCGTATCCACTCACATTATCATAAGTTAGTAAATGATCAACAATTTGCCATATAGGCAATGCATGTGTTTACTACATTCTTAAAGTACATAATAACAAAACGATACATAGAGCAGGAAAACCATCCTCAGATTTTATGGTTGTCTGAAGAGGCTGTGAAAATAATATTTCCTCTGTGAAGAGTTTTCAGATACAATAAAACAGCTGTCTCATCACATTGCAGAGAAAAGAACAGAGATTACTCCTACTTTTCTATTACAGGCACTTGTTTCTCTACATGTTTATCTGTGTTGATTATCATATATTTAGAAATTGGTGTATCAACAAAATACGATGTAAAAATGTAAAATACCACTCGATGCAGCAAACTGACTATATATTTATGTACAACACAACTTATCTTCTCAGAAGCATCGCCAATGGCAAACATATGGGGTCCTATGTAATCATAGTTAATATGGAAATGTATTACACATGTATCAACAAAAGTAAAGCACACAAAGATTACTTATAGTTACATCTTAATGCTACAACCAACATATGCATTTGTAAGTAGGCTACATATAATATATACTGTAAGGATGGATCAGTAAGTTTCGTTTGAGTGCGTTGCTACAGCGTATATGGATACCCCAAGTGTTACAAGCACACCAGGTAGCTGTTTGCCTGCAGCACCTGATGTGTTTTAATGTAGAAGGCAACATGTTCCTGGAGTGCATTGATGCAGGCAACCAAAGTTGGTTCCACCACTGTGAACCGGAATCAAAAGCGTCGACGACGCAGTGGTGGCATCCATCGTCCCTTCGTCCGAAGAGGTTCAAGAGCCAACCATCCGCTGGAAAGGATATGCTCACCCTGTTCTTGGATGACCAGGCCCCATTGATTTCAAGGACCCTGGTGATTCCATCTCTGGGGAGCGGTACTGCACAACACTGGAGAAGTTACAGCATGCAATTAAGGCGAAACATCTGGGAAAACTGTGAAAAAGGGTGCTCCTGCACGATAACGCACAACCCCATATCGCAGTGGTCGTAACGCAGAAGGTATGCCAACTCAAGTGGGAGATACTCGAGCACTCGCCTTATTGTCCTGATCTCTTCCCATACAATTATCATGCCTTCCATCTCTTAAGAAAGCCTTGAAGGGTCGACGATTCCTGTCAGACGAGAATGTGCAGCAGTCGGTTAAGGACTTCTCCACGCATCAGGACTCAGCGTTCTACCCCGCGGGGATATTCAACCTGGTACGTCACTGGACGAGTGCTTCAATGATCAAGGCAAGCTTACCGATTCTGGACTGTACGGCCATCACATGAAAACTCTCTGATCACGCCTTATAATGTACTCATAGATAATGTTCTCACAACCACATTATGCTTTGTATACTACACTAGATGTTTTCCTTGATATAATTAATGCTGGAACAATTAAATTTTCATCTCAGATGCAAATAAAATTCTGCTAGTCTAATGAGAGCAGAGAATTACTACCATCGAGAATTAACCCATTAAAAAAAAAAAAAAAACATGAAATTACAACAAATGATAAATATATTACGGCTATGTGCAATAAATAATTGTGTTCTTAGAAATTATTCACTGAAATACCATAGGAATAAGGCAGACATTTAATATTTTGGCATCAGTAGACATCGAACATGAAGATCTCAATTTCCCCTCTTCAAGTTTAACACAATCACCACATTACTTCGGAATTCCGTTATAAAAACAAATTAGTTGCACCGATTTCTAAATATTTGATAATAGATCAGTAAATTTAAAGAAATACTAAGGATGTCTATTCCTTTAACATCATGTTATTAATTGTGTACTGAAGGAGGACTGATCACCGTCTAAAACATGAAGATTAATTAAAAAGCTTGTATTAATTAGACAGCATCATTTCCATCATTAATTCAATATTAATACTAATTTCCTTTAACCACATGGTTAATATCAGAGCATTTTATGAATATCCCTTTCCACCAAAACCAAGCGTGGTTTGTCTTACAAGTCGGGATGATTGGTAGTCAAATGGTGTTTTAAATGTCCTGTACTCATTGCAGCATTACTCAGATATTTCCAACAACACACTGACGCAAATGACAATCTTTTTTCTCAATGTACATAAAGCCAAATCTTATATAACATATACAATGTTTTTTTTAAAGAAAGGGCCGTTTTTTAAAATTAACCGAACATTTTATTTTGAAGCCACATTTATTTTTAGGTTTTACATACCTTCCTCTATTTTTTTTTACATAGCTGCCTTGTTTATTTAGGCACTTGTCATACCTTAAAACTAAGTTCTGAAATCCCTCTGCATAAAAGTTTGCCGCTTGCTCTGACAACCAAGAATTCACACTTGAGGAAAATCCATTGATAAGAGTGGTTATCATGAATCTTCGGTCCTTGTGAATTTTCGTGTCAATTGCAGTCACCAAGTCATCTGTGATCACAGACCTGAGCATTCATAGTCATGAACATTTTCACGGCCACTTTTGAACTCGCGTACCCATTTTCTCCCCCGTCATTGCATTATCACCATACACCTCACAAACCTGACGATGAATGTCTGCAACCCACATGTTTCTTGCACTCAAAAAACGTATCACAGATCGTACCTCACACGCGGCGGGCGAATCAATAATCTTGAACATTGTAAAGATGCACAGTTCAGCGTACAGGTTAGCTACACAGCTGCAACTGACGCCTGCTTGTTCGCAAAGAATGCCAGGAGGTAGCACGCACGCTTGTTGCAGCGTGCACACTAACTACGGGCTTAAAAAAAAAACGGCCCTTACTTAAATAACAGCCCTCGTAAATTCATTTCTTTGGCAATCATGTTTAGCAGTACTCAAACTATTGGAACAGAATAACAAACATCTATCCTCTGTTGTGTACTTGGAAGGAATGGCCACCAGTAAAATTACAACACAACTCGTCTGCTTTATAGAGATACCACTGTCCACAGCAAACATGTATTCAGGCAGGATTTAACTTCCTCTCTTGTATAAGGTGCGTTGAAAAAGTAACGAGCCGGAGGCTGGAATGCGCAAACTGGTGACGACATCGGCTAATCGTGGCGTGTGTAACGAGGTGTGGTTCCGACAAGAGCGTGGAAGGTCACAGCTCGTCGCTAGAGGGCACGCTTGCACGTCAATGACAATACAAAGCGAGCAGCAGCAAGCATCAATCGTCCAACGCTGCCAGTCCCATTGCAAACACTGACATGGAGGCATCAAACGAAGAGCAAAGAGGTGTTGTTCGGTTTCTGAGAGCGAAAGGAGTAGGGGTAACGGACATTCATCGTCGAATGTCACAAGTGTACGGCGAACACTGCATGTCCCTTGCAAGGGTCAAGGCGTGGCACAAGCGCTTCAGGGAAGGACGGGTGTAGTTAGCCGATGATGCCCGGTCTGCGGAACCCCCCTGTATTACCGATGACAACGTACAGCTGGTTGATGCACTCATTACCCAGGACTGCCGAGTGACAGTGAACGCCATAGCCGCCATGGTCGGATTGAGCGTTAGAAGTGTGCCCACCATCATGAAGGAACTACTGCACTTGCGGACAGTGTGTGCCCAATGGGTGCCCCAGTCTTCAACCACACCAGGAAGCATGACGAATGGCCTACTGTCTTGGTCTTGGTGGGACGATTGACGCATGCTGCTGCTCGCTTTGTATCGTCACGTGAAGTGCACGCGTGCCCTCTAGCAACCGGCTGTAACCTTCCACGCTCTGGTCGGAACCACATCTCGTTACACACGCCACGATTAGCCGATGTCATCACCGGTTTGCGCATTACAGCCTCCGGCTCGTTACTTTTTGAACGAACCTTATATATTTATAGAGATGCCAATGTCCACAGTAAACATGAATTAAGCCAGGGTTTCCCTTCCTCTCTTGTATATTTATAGAGAAACCATTTTAACGATTTTGGTGTCCTCTGCATACAGTTAGTGTTTGTGAGTTGGTATTGCTTCAGTATAAGGTTCATTCTTGACCGAGCAATGATACAGCAGTTTCTCCACTACTCTCCATGGTAACTTCCTATGATATCTTAGAACAAGAAGAATGTCATAACTAGGGCTCGGATTCAAGCATATTTGCATTTTTCCCCCCTGAATAGTACACATTGAAAAAAGCCTTTTGATGGTATTTTCACCTGTCTGGAACCAACAGAATTGAAATTTATCATGCATATGAATGCATAATACCACAGTTTCCAGAGTAGAAGCATATAAATGCATATTCTTGTGGTTTTAGTCTAAATAGTTTGTTTTTCTTTGAAATTCCCCCCCCCCCCCCAATTCAGGCCCTGACCATCCTTAAGGTTCGAAAACAGAAATAATTATTGAAAAGCCTATCTGGTGCGAATAATAGAACCGCAGGTTGTTAACCTTTAGTGAGGTCATACATACACCCTAATTTGCCTCTGCCGGATTAGAGTGCGACTCGTCAGATAAGCTCTCGAAGCCCCAAGCATCCTTTCACTTTGAAATGGGGTTGTGAGGTATTTTAGTTGTGTGCCTATTTTGGGAACCAGTATTGTTTAGGTGGCTTTTCTCATGCAGTGGTGGAAGATTCCACCCGGTCAAATGAAGTTTCTGCATTCTACTTCAGTTCTCAGTTCGTAATCGTATCCGTATGTACCTACGAGCATGTTACCAACTACGCCTATCTGAGGTTATGTGCACCATGTGGTTCAGATCTTTTATTTTTAATATTGGTAATATAATTACTGTATACCTTACAGTGGCTCTCCCAGACTATCAATTGAAACTATGCACATCCCTTGTGTTTTTACACCCAAGAAGAGTCTACAAAAGCAGATATTTAAGAGATGCACAGCAGCAGTTCCCGACATTTGAAAGTTATTCAGTTGTGTTCGAACCCATATTGTATTGTTTTAAATATTTACAAGATTAACATTATTTTGAACACAGCATAGGCTTTCTTTAGGCCTGTTCTGGAGTTCCTTTTTCACATGTTCAAATCTGAATTCGTTTGAAAACAGGGAAATTAGCATTAGGCTAATAATACAAATACCATAATAAATTAAACCTCATGTCCATAATAACTTAAATGAAGGATATTTGGGACAAACTTCAAAAGAGCACTTCTTAATTTAAATAAATGTTATTCAAACCCAACTGCAAATTGTGATTTCATGAGCAGTTCTAAAGGAAGTTAGGACAGGACGAAATAGAACAAATAAGTGCGTTCAAATACTTGGGATGCATAATAACTGAAGACACGAGATACAAACAGGAGGTGATAACAAGCACTGCAATTGCCGAGGAGGCATTAATATGAAACAGAGGCTGCTTTGTAGGGGTATGAACAAAGGCCTGAGGAAGAGAATGGCTAAATGCTTTATTTGGAGTGTAGCACTATATGGAGCTGAGACGTGGACATTGAGAAAAGAGGAAGAAAAACTATTGGAGGCATTTGAGATGTGGATATGGAGGAGAATGGAAGGGATAAAATGGGTAGAGAAAGTGTGAATTGAGGATGTGCTGAAAAGAGTTGGGGAGGGGAAAAATATATTAAAGGTAATCAGGATGAGGAAATGAAATTAGCTTGGTCATTGGATGAAAAGAAATTGTTTACTTATGGATGCGATGGAAGGAACAGTGAATGGTAGAAGACGATTCCAAATGGTTGACAGTATAAGGATCGACGCAAAGTATGAAACAACAAAGAGAGAAGCAGAAGAAAGGGCTTCTTGGAGAGCTGCCATGTGGGGACCTGCCTTAGGGTAGAACACTGATGAAAGAAGAACAAAATAAATTAACCTTCTTAACGGGTTGTAGCCTATTTTATAACTGATTCTACGCTCTCAGTTGCATAGTAATTCACAAGTAATCCTGCCAAATGAGTTAATATTGTCAAACATTTCACTACTGGCACATACCATGTAAAACAAGTGTATGAGTAGCCTGGCTTTAATATATAGCCCAGGCAAATTAGACCAAAAAAAGGCCGTGCTTCCCGAAAAATCGTCCAAAGCTGGAATGTGTTTTAATACCTTTTGGGGTCCCAAATAAGAGTACTGTGAGTTTGCGACGGATTCTGACTTCTGCTTAATTTTTGGGAGTCAAAAAACCGCAAAATGATCAGTTTTTTCCTTATAATTTCTAAACGATGAATTCTTCAGAAAAGTTGTCTTATAACGTTTTTAAAGAACAATAAATTCTGCGTGGAAAGGTTTCTAGACCGTCTATCAGCCCAGTCGTTTAGCCGCTATCGATTTCTGAATTTGGGCCATTTTTACCAACTTGGTTAAAAAGTTGATTCTTTGTTTAGTTTTTCACTTAAAACTCCTAAAGAACGCATCCTATCGAATATTGTATTCAAAGCTTTTTAAGAGCATGAAATTCTGCGTCAAATGGTTTTTAGTTTGTAAAAATCGGCCCAGCCGTTTAGCCGCAATCGATTTTTTGAGTTGGGCCATTTATTCCATCTCTCATGTCTCCTGTAATTTTCTTTTCCAATCGTGCAGTTTTCGAAGTGGCAAAGGAGCAAATCCGGGTTTGCCCGGTTCCCCCACTTGGCCTTGACAACCCAAGGGCAGCCACCTGTCCCTTTGTTCTCTCTCCCCCTCTAATCCCTTCATACCCTACGGGGCCTCACATAACGGGACGTCTCCCTTCTTCAATTTATACCAGTGCAATCAGTGTTCGGCTTCTGTCAGTTGTGTGAACACGTTAAAAATGTAAAGTTTTCGTGTGTTATACGACGACATCGCCTCCTTTTTGTGCAATAAGTTGTTTTTGTACTGACTTCTAGAAATGGCAAGCATGAGGTGTTTTATTTGTGGTGATGTCAAATGGGACGATGAAAGAGGCACAATTAAGGAAAGGGCTCTGAAAACCTTAATTGATGCCAGCAAGAGGAGGATGGATGGCCATGACAAGTGGTTGGCACAGCAAACGTCTGTAATAGCTTGAATCGCACTTTGAATTCGAATTGGCCTCGTACCCACTCTCACTGTTTGATGATGGCATGATGAGGAAGAGTAGAAAATCAGAATGTACAAGCTATTCACTCCAATCAAAGTAGATCTCACTGTGAATGCAGACTACGTAGTGGATGGTGGTTTCCTCCTGCACAGAGTTCTGTGGAACAGCGGAGAACAGTTTTCCAATATCATTCAGAAGTACGTGAATTACGTGAAATCCAACTACAAGTCTCATAGTATCACCATAGTTTTCGATGGGTACCCCGAGGATGTGGCCGAGAAGAGTATAAAGTCAGCTGAAAGAGCGCGAAGAGCCCGTGTTATGTCATCTTCGTCGGGTCTAGTCCAGAAAAATACCAAGGCCACAATGCCCAAAGATCGTTTCTTGTTGAATAATCACAACAAGAAACGTCTCATATCGATGCTGACAAGCAAAGTGATGGAAGAGGGCATTTACGTGAAACAAGCCGTTGAAGATGCAGATTCTCAGATTGTGAGCACAGCAATGGAGAGGTCTATGGAAGGAGGCAATGTGTTCATAGTGGGAGAGAACACCAATCTGTTGGTCATGCTCACTTTTCATGTTGCCGTCTTTGAAGAGCCCATCTCCGTGTTCCTCATCAAACTCGGGAAACCGAACCAGGAAACTGTCGTTTACAGTCCGAGCAATTGCCAGCTGCCTGAAGAAATGAGGAAGCATGCCCTGTTTCTCCATGCCTTCACGGGGTGCGACACCACATCCTCATTTTTCCACCAGGGGAAAATAAAATTTATCAAGAAATTCATGGCAGACCAAAACCTTTTTCATCAGGCCTCTATTTTTCTTGACCCGATCTCAACCCCTGACCAAGTTGCAAATGCAGGTGTTCACATCATAAAAAACCTGTACACGAGTGGCAGCAGCAAGTCCCTCAATCAAGTGACGTTTGACATTTTCCAGGGGTCGCTTTCAAAAAAGTATTTCAACCTGGCACCCTTGCCTCCTACAGAAGCGGCTGCTCGTCAGCACTCCTTCAGAGCTTATTTACAGGTGCAGGTATGGAGGAGTAATGTACTAGATCCAGAGAGATGGGGATGGAAAATAACCACCAATGGCTTAACTCCTATCACAACGACTGATCCAATGTAAAAAAGGGTGCAAAGCAGCTTGTTCCTGTAGGAAGGCAGAGGTAAAATGCACCACCATCTGCATGACCTGCCAAGGGCACACATGCCTCAATTCCATCTCTGAAGACAAGGATGTATACTGGTTTCCACCCAGTGTGACGTGGAGATTAATATCATCGAAGAAGAACAAGAAATGAATCCTCATTCTCAAGATTCCGAGGATGAGGAGCTAGATGACGTGATCGGCGAAGAGCCACCGGTATCTCCTAAACGGCGAAAGAAATCGTCAACATGAGTACCTTGTACATCTTTCACATTATGATGATTCATGTACACAACTAATACATCTTTCCGTACATAATTTATATTGTCGTTTACGTAAACATCTTATGTATACATCTTTTGTTCCTTTCAATAAAACATTATTCATAATAATGCCTTCTTATATTTTGAAACCACATAACATCATTTTGGAGTGTCCAGGTGCGGATCCAGTAGAGGGGGGAGGCACGAATCCTAGAATTTCTGAAACATGGCCCAACTTCAGAAATCGATTGCGACTAAACTACTGGGCCGATTTAGACGGACTAAAAACCCTTCGACGCAGAATTTAATGTTCCTTATAAACATTATGAGGAAACTTTTCTGTAGGATGCGTCATTTAGAAGTTATAAGCATAAAACTGAAAAAAGTGCAAATATTTCACGTTTTTTTGACTCCCAAAAATTAAGCAGAAGTCAGAACCCGTCGCAAACTCACAGGACTCTTATTTGGGACCCTCAAAAGGTATTAAAACACATCCCAGCTTTGGACGATTTTTCGGGAAGCATATGTCCAATTTGCCTGGGCTAATAATGTAGTGTTGGAGGACAACATATCAAAGATGAGAGTCCTTGGGACTTCACTCACTCTTTATTCCATCACTGGTGAGTAATGTGCCACCTTCAACAATTGAGGCTCAATTAACCCTCGGATACTCGCGCGGGCTACATATGTAGCCCAGTGATTTATTTTGTTGTAGCGCAGAGTATATTTTTTGCTAGGAATATTGAGATTCTCTGTAGCTGCCTGTTGATGCTATATTTAACAGACGGGAGTGATTCCAACTGAACCAATTGTACCAAACTGACACTGATGCATTAGAAGTCGTCTGGACTTCAATAGTAGCCCGTGCGAGCATCGCTGTTTCAGAATTGAGCGTGCAAAGGAAACGTTCCCTCACAGGAGGCGGCCATGTACACTACTTTCAAATCAGTCAGTGTTTAGATGAAAGTAATGATAGGTTGAGTGTAGTGGAAATAAAGTAGGCGGTTGCTTCTTGTGTGGACGAGGAAGGGATAAATCAACAAGGAACAGATGCGCAAAGTGCAATGAAGATCTTGTCGGATCATTGTGTCCATTTGCACAGAATGCTTGAGTGACAAATTAGTGTGAGCATGCTTATGGATTTCCTGCTAATCTCTAATTCGAACGTGTCTCAAGGCAGTGAATTTAGCCAGCCGCGGCCGAAGACGCGGCGAACGATGTACAGCGTGAGAACATTCACCTTGCGCCGTAGGCTTGCACGCGGCCGAGCTCTGATGCGATGCAATGCGCAAAGACGAAATCATTGAGATTCGAGGAGACTGACCTGCGTTTCTCTGCGATGTAACAGTAGGCCTACTTCCGCAACTGACGTGGCGCGCTAATCGCTAATTCGAACTTGTCTCAAGGCGGCGAATTTAGCCAACCGCGGCCGAAGACTAACGACGTACAGCGTGCTAACACTCACGCTGCGCCGTATGCTTGCACTCGGCGCCTCGATCCCTAATCGGCTCGTATCGAAGTTAGGATCAACTCGTTGTTGCTCGCTCTCCCTGTTGGTAACGCTTCGGGTAAGTTCCTGGACAATGACGACTGTTGCGGCGCGCTAAATCGAACGTGTTTCTACCTCAAGGTTATTACGGTCATTTATATGATGGCGTCAGTAATGAATGCGAGATATATGCGAGTACTTTTTTCCCCCTGAAATTTCAAATTAAAAAATGGGGTGCGAGATATACGCGAGCAAATACGGTAATTAACACCAGTAAAATAAAATAATACAAAATTATTTAATATTTTTCCTTTTGCCTTACTTCAATTATTTAAAAGGGAAGATAACAATTTCATACCATCAGTTCCAGGGTCTGATTAATATATTAACCACATCTCCATGTTCCTCACCAGCTGCCCAGTGCAGTGGAGTGTCACCCCACTGGTCTGTAAATCCCACATCAGCCCCATGGTCTAATAATATATTTACCACATTTCCATGTCCCTTATCGGCTGCATTGCAGTGCTACCCTCATGCTTTGTAACTCACATATCAGCTCCATGGTCTAATAATATATTAACCACATCTCTATGTCCCTCATGAGCTGCACAGTGCAGTGGAGTGATACCCTCCTGGTCTGTAACTCCCACAACAGCTCCATGGTCTAGTAATATATTAACCACATCTACATGTCCCATACCAGCTGCCAAGTGCAGTGCAGTGTTACCCCACTGGTTTGTAACTCCCACATCAGCTCCATGGTCTAATAATATATTAACCACATCTCCATGTCCTTTACCAGCTGCCCAGTGCAGTGGACTGTTGCCCTCGTGGTTTGTAACTCCCACATCAGCTCCATGGTCTAATAATATATTAACCACATTTCCATGTCCCTCAAAAGATGCCAATTTCAGTGGAGTGTTACCCTCCGGGGTTGTAACTGCCACATCAGCTCCATGGTCCAATAATATATTAACCACATCTACATGTCCCTCATCAGCTGCCAAGTGCAGTGGAGTGTTACCCTTCCGGTCTGTAACTGCCACATCAGCTCCATGGTCTAATAATACATTAACCACATCTACATGTCCCTCTTCAGCTGCCAAGTGCAATGGAGTGTTACCCTTCTGGGTTGTAACTCCCACATGAGCTCCATGGTCTAATAATATATTAACCACATCTCCATGTGCCTCACCAGCTGCCCTGTGCAGTGGAGTGTTACCCCACTGGTTTGTAACTCCCACATCAGCTCCGTGGTCTAATAATATATTAGCCACATCTACATGTCCCTCTTCAGCTGCCAAGTGCAATGGAGTGTTACCCTTCTGGTTTGTAACTCCCACATCAGCTCCATGGTCTAATAATACATTAACCACATCTACATGTCCCTCTTCAGCTGCCAAGTGCAATGGAGTGTTACCTTTCTGGGTTGTAACTCCCACTACAGCTCCATGGTCTAATAATATATTAACCACATCTCCATGTCCCTCACCAGCTGCCAAGTGCAATGGAGTGTTACCCTTCTGGTCTGTAACTGCCACATCAGCTCCATGGTCCAATAATACATTAACCACATAAAAATGTCCCTCTTCAGCTGCCAAGTGCAATGGAGTGTTACCCCACTGGTTTGTAACTCCCACATCAGCTCCGTGGTCAAATAATATATTAACCACATCTCCATGTGCCTCACCAGCTGCCCTGTGCAGTGGAGTGTTACCCCACTGGTTTGTAACTCCCACATCAGCTCCGTGGTCTAATAATATATTAACCACATCTACATGTCCCTCTTCAGCTGCCAAGTGCAATGGAGTGTTACCCTTCTGGGTTGTAACTGCCACATCAGCTCCATGGTCTAATAATATATTAACCACATCTCCATGTCCCTCACCAGCTGCCAAGTGAAGTGGAGTTAACCCCCTCTCGTTTGTAACTCCCACATCAGCTCCATGGTCTAATAATATATTAACCACATCTCCAAGTCCTTCATCAGCTGCCCTGTGCAGTGGAGTGTTACCCCACTGGTTTGTAACTCCCACATCAGCTCCGTGGTCTAATAATATATTAACCACATCTACATGTCCCTCTTCAGCTGCCAAGTGCAATGGAGTGTTACCCTTCTGGGTTGTAACTGCCACATCAGCTCCATGGTCTAATAATATATTAACCACATCTCCATGTCCCTCACCAGCTGCCAAGTGCAGTGGAGTTAACCCCCTCTCGTTTGTAACTCCCACATCAGCTCCATGGTCCAATAATATATTAACCACATCTACATGTCCCTTATAAGCTGCCCTGAGCAATGCAGTGTCACCCCACTGGTCTGTAACTCCCACATCAGCTCCACGGTTCAACCACCAGCATACAATATACTTTCTACCATTTGATGCTGCTTCTAGTAGAGATGGAAACAGTCCGTGAACTGCTAGACGTAAGTCTAAATGGTGTTTTTTTCCTACGGATAATATTTTCTTAAAAACCCTTTTATTATGGATTGAGCTTTTTAACCTAGGCAGATCTGATTTGTTTGCCCCATCTTGAGTCAGTAGTGCAACTGTTTCCCATGAACTCGCTTTGTCCGCGTAGCGTAATGGTCTCCATCCCATCACTTTGTCGCACACATCTGTCTTACTACCGGAATCAACTAAAAGTTCAGCAATATCCGTCCTCCTGTGTGATGCGGCTAGGTGGAGTGCTAACCTGCCGCCTTTGTCCACAGTATTGACAACTGATGGGTCCTTGAGCAATTCCTGAACTTGAAGTAGGTTACCTCTCAGCACCATCTGGTGGAGCTCATAGTTATCTGACATCATCTGATCGAAAAAATATATCACATTATCCAATCCCCATTCAGATATAATGGCATATTTGTTATCACATCTTTGATCCTTATGAAAAATAGCTTCTAAGATTACCATACAAATTGATCGTCTTTCTGTATCAGTGGACAATGCTCTGATTTCTTCTTCACACACATATTTCAGCCAGCGTGCAACTAGAAATTCAGCAAGGGATTTATGTACCAGTAATGGAATGCCATCAACAACTCTATCGATGATTCCAAATCTCTGTAGTTGAGTAGATTTTGAGTCATCCGGTACTTGAACATTAACATTCAGACGTCTGCGTTGTTCTTCTGTGAATGTTTCCAGCAAGGCACAATCAGTATGGTCATCCATGAACTCCTGTTTTAGTTTCTGCATGGTTTCAAGTACTCCTGGTTTCTTTGTGTCACTTCCATCCTTTTCCTTGTATTTTGCTTCAAATTTTTCAGAGAAAAATGTCTCATATAGTTGGTACGAGTGTAATGTTCTTTTACCGAGCTGGATAGATGACCAAGATTCCTGTTGTCCATATCTGATGAAGATGTCGGCAACAAGACGTGCGTGAAAAGGCACTTGACACATATGGCTGAGTGAGACTCTTAAATTGATCATAATATGTTGTGTGATTCTAGATGCAGCTTCATTTCCAATCCCTTGCTGTTGAAAATACGAAGTGAGATATTCAGTTTGTTGATCTTCAGTGAATGGCTGAATCACTAGTGGCAGTGATTGAAGATTTGATTGTAAATAAGCTTCAACCACTGCTCTGCTCGTAATCCATATCTCATTCACATTGGACTCTTCCAGAAGCAGTTTGATGATTTTCAACACATGTTGCTTGTATGTAGGGGATACTTCATCTACTGCATCAAGAAATACACAGATATTTCCTTTAGTTTTCACACTATGCAATAGCAAATTCTTTGCTGTCTCACTACAAGTAGACTCTTTAAGTTTAGAAGCAAGGCAAAACATGCTGACTACTTGCTCTAGAGTAAGCTCTTCAGGACGACAATTACCGAGAGTAGACGAGTACTCAGCAAGTGGAACTAACATCATCCACTGCTCAGGGCAATGCTTCTTTCGCTCCACGGTGAAATGCTTTACTAGACTGGTCTTACCTATGCCAGGCTGACCAGTAACTAATTTCACTCTACCATGCCAAGTTTGTGACATTAGCCCATTGTGAAGGCAACTCCCTCGAGTGCTCTGGCATGCCGACGACACAGGGCTAATGAAGTTCCTCACTAGAGAGTCGTCACCTTTTGTGTCTTTCCATAAAAGGAACCCTTCGTGGTACTCTAACCAGTGAGTATTCTTGCCCTCGTCTTGTAGCAGCCCTTGTTCTTCACCTACTGTGGAGACTATTGTGCTGCTAGACAAATCTTTACGTTTATCATTCGGTAGCTTCGACACGATAAATACATCTTGCTGATGTTCTATCTTTAGTACATCATATTTGAGTACAGTTTGATGGCAGAGACTTTGCTCGATGTACATCTTATCTACTCTGGGTAATGGTCCACCTATTACAAAACTCCCTCTTTTGAGGAGCGCTGACAAAGCCTTTCCACAGACAATATTCACGTTAACTTCGGGACCAATCAACATGGTTAGAGGGACGCTCACTCCCTGGAAATGAACTTTGGTGTTCTCTATGAGTTTCCGAGACTGTGAAGTGAGATCACTCAGTGACCAGAAGTCTGGTTTGTGTGACCACTCTCGGGTAAGCTTCAGACTCCGGCCAGATAGTAGAATCAGCCTTTTCTTCCCTGTCTGAATGACAGGAAGGAAGTGTGGGATGTCGTCCTCTTTATCTACATTTATGATTATATTGTCACAGTGATTTGACAGACACACACACTGCACAGCTTTTGAGCAACGCAATGCGTCAATGAACAAGTAGTTGTCGCCACACACATTGCGAACTAGAGCCAGGACTTTCAGATATCTTATATCCCTGTCAATATCTGGCACACTAATGTTCAGGTAATCACCACTGATTAGCGTCTTGTCAGGCAATAGAAACTTGTAATTGATCCTCGTCACTTTACGGTTCAGATTGTCCCGGAGAAGAGTAAACCAATGAGGGGAGCTCTCAGTGAGAGGACATCCCTCATTTTTCCAAGCTTCTATCATGTCGATATAATCCCTACTCAGCAGTTTTAGTTCATCGTCTGAAACCAGTGCATGCTTTGCTACCTCATCATTCACTAGGTTTAGAACATGTTGAGCATTACCCTGCTCGCTGAAGATAAGGAACTTGGATAGAAACGTGTGATAAGTATCCTCGTCTTCATGGCCTTTCCTCAATTCCCATATTTGTGTGTCCTCAGAACCGAAACAAAAAATAGACCCTGAGTTAACTCCGGTGCTGAGCACATCCATCAATTCAGTATGTGTGGCAAGTTCATCTCTGGATTCATGTTCAACAGGACTATTTGTATAAAGTACAAAATAGAAATTATCAAATGAAAGTCCTTGGAAAATTCCCTTGTTAACTGCACATTTACCTTTTATAACTTTATATGAATCGTAATATTTTAAGACTCGAAACTTATTTTTTGCCGTAATTTTTGCTGTCAGTGCAGCAGTTGTGATTTTACTGGGGTTTTCCTTGTGCTTCAGCTGAACACAATACGATTTGTTGGTTGTGTCATCAGTGATGAACACGTCGTCGAGGGCGCCCAGGTCTTTTACATTGGTGGCGAGCCGAAAGGTCTTTCCTCTGTACAGCAATCTGAGGTATGCAAGTCCGCAGATTCCAGACTCGTACCTTGTTCCCCAGTCCGTTGCGGCACCTTGTGTTATCGTGTAACTTTGCCTAATAGAGAGATACACACTCCATGAATAACACACATGACTAACTACAGTAATATAATATATCCAATGTTATACTCACATGGTGTGCAGTGTTATATCTTGATGGACCTGCAAAGATGAGAAGCAGACTATAAGATATTTAGTAGAATGGAGTACAGTCTGTTCAAGAACCGGGCATGTCTCCTGCTGTAGCACTTGGGAGCTTGCAACCAAGGGCTCTGACACACCCTAAGAGTTCTTCAACAGTGGTGGTATAGTTGTTTTAAGGGGTGCATTAACAATATAACCTACAGAAGTACTTCCACATATCAATGACATTGTTTATATTTATTGTCTTGGCTTTCTTCTACATAAAACCAAATGATTGATAATAAACTAGAGATTGCTTGTGTTTGGAGAGGAACCTTAACATTAAACCTCCTGTGCCTTCCAATTGCTAAAAACTGGAAGCAAAGACATTTCATACAATATGTCATGTGATTGTGTACCTCCCAATGTCACCCAGTGCCTGGTTTAACTTATTGGCAAGAAAGAATTGCCCCCTCTTTTTTATTTATTGCAGAGAGCAGACTGATTTATCATAAAGGAAGAATTATATGAAACCCACAAAAAATCTTCTACGTTTCTTCTGTGTCTGTGCACCAAGTCAGGCTCTTCGTTCACCCTGCCTCGCGCCGCACAATGCCCCATACATCGTTTGTAATTGAACGACTGAAATAAGCCGAAAATAATTTCCGTGCAATCAATAGGCCACCATATATTCTGTATGAAATTTAATTTACATATAGGGGGACATGTTTCTGGTCCTCATGGGCCCTTCTTCAGCCCTCTGTAGACACCAAGCCATTCATCATCATCATCATCATCTTAACCCGGCTCCAGCTTCCCGGGTGCGGTGAATGAGAGTTCTTCATTTATTTCTCTCCACTAATGTTTCCTCCTCCACAATTCGCTGTAAATCCAGACCTCTCCCTGCAAGATCATTTCTAACCTGGTCGATCCATCTCTTCCTTGGTCAACCTGTTGGTCTCTTGCCTTTCAGTTCTTTCTCAAACCACACTCTAGCTGTTCTTTTTGTGTCCATTCTTTTGAGATGACCAAACCATTTCAGCCTGGCTTCAACACAGATCGCATTAAGAGATTGTTCTACTTGGACAAGATGGCATATCTTATAATTTTTTGTTTTGTCCCTCCTTGTCTTCTGAATCATACTTCTTAAAAAGTTGATCTCCACTGCTTGTAGTTTGCTGGTATTTCCCTGGATTGAGTACAGGTTTCTAGGCTATATATAGTAACAGGTACAAATAAGCTCTTGTAAAGTATTAGTTTTCATCTTAAAGGAACTTGCTTATCCCAAAGAAGCCCTCTCACGAGATGATGAAATTGTGCTTCATGTTGAACTCCACTAGTGATTTATGCAGTTGGTTGGTTGGTTATCTGTGGACACTACACTGCCTCGGTAACAGAACTGATGTACTTGTTCTAACTTTGTACCATTCAGAGTTATGTTGGTATAGATGTTTTGTCGACTAACGGGCATCACTACCGTTTTGGAATTGCTTATATTCAGATCAAATTGCTTGAATATAGCATTCCAATCACACAGCTTCTGTTGAATTTCAGGCTCATTTTCACCCCATATTACAACAACATTTGCAAAGGCTAAAGCTTTAAACTCAGAGGTCTTATTGAGTCTCTTAACTCTCTTCATTATTTCATCCATTACAGTAATGAATAAAAGTAGTGGTAGTGCGCTGCCTTGCTGTACACCCTGCTTAGTCTCGAACCACTCTGAATAGCCATCACCTATTTGGACACAACTATTGCAGTGTTCATATAGCATCTTGACTTTATTTATTTATTATTTTAAGTTCAGGGCTGAAGAAGGACCTTTAACTGGTCCGAAACATGTACCCGACATAAATATTTCATAATATATAAGTATTGATTGACGGAGTCTTCCTCAAAAAATTGGTATATTAGTTCTTTGTCAATACGAACCTAACGAATTTCATTATGGAGTTGAATGAAGCAGAGATCAACAAGGCAAGCCAAGCAAATAGGTTGAACAACAAATATAAGAACCTTAAAGAGTTAAATTGAGCAATAAGGATATTGACTTCATCAACGGATGTATAGACCACAATTTAATACCGGCGCACATCAAGTCGTTCCAAAAGAGAAAAATAATTTCGAAATTAGAACACAACAAATTATAAATAATTTTTTTTTGCAAAGGGAGATTAAATTTCTCTACATAAAGAAAAAGCACATAAACCTTGAATTGTACAGTGCACACTTGGCGGCCGCCAACGCATCCCGGGGGAAGGAATGGGACCTATTCATGTCCAAGGTCATGTCAACGGTAGATTTTTTAGCCAATAAAAAACAAACTACCATTAACAACAAACTCAAATACTTAATGGAAAGGAAAACCAAGACGCAATTACAACAGACAACACGTGTTCCCAGAACCAGTAAAAAACTTATCAGGTATTAATTTGAATGCCGGGGAGATAGATATTCTCAATATAGGAATGAAATTCAACTGGGCGTCAGTATAACAACCTCAACCTAACCAAGCTAATTTCCGAAACAGAGTCTACCATCAAAAGACTTCCATTAGAAAAACAGGGCGAAGTTAGACTTCAAGTCAAAAAGAAAATGTGTAAAATCATCAAAGCAAGCACCAAAAAAACCAAAGCCAACAACATTTAGGACATATCCAATCTTAAAAGCAAAATAAAACACACCTACGCTGTGGCACTGGGAACTTTAAAAACCAGACTGAACATCGAATTGTCTATGGACAGTATAGATAGATGTCATAGACTGGGCCGTATGAAGAGGACGATAGGGAGCGCTGCATCAAACCAGTCAAAAGACTGAAGACTCAAACAACAACAAAACAGAACAGTTTAATTGTCACGAAAGGCGACAAAGGCAACACAATTGTCATCATGAAAGAAACAGATTACATCAGTAAAACAGAAGATTTCCTCAATAGCCCGAATTTCACCGTTAAAAAGAAACACCCCACAACACTAAGGAAATTTAAGCAATTATTAAAACACACCAATTTCATTCTTAACGATAGAGAATCTGATAAAATGGTGAACATGAATCCAAGTATCCCCACGCTCAGGGCATTACCCAAAATACACAAAATCAACACCCCGATAAGACCCATAGTCAATTACAGGAGCAGTTCTATATACAAAGCTTCTCAATTCGTACAAAATTTCATTAAAGAACATTTCAAATTTCAAGCAAATAGCAGTTTTAATAATTCTGTTCATTTTTGTGAAGCAACCAGACATTTAACCTTAAGAGATTCACATTCCATGCACACTGTGGACATAAAGGACATGTACCCCAGCATACCTGTCCCAGAAACAATAAAGATCATTGAAAACAATTTAAAAATGTTTAGTAAACTATCAACAGTTGAAATTAGTGAATTCATGGAAATTCTAGAATTCATACTAGACAACAACCATTTTAAGTTTAATAATAGAATTTATTCGCAAACCAAAGGTTTGGCAATGAGTTCACCTTTGTCAGGCATTCTTGCCAACATTTATATGGATGATTTAGAACACAACCAAATCATCAACAAGGTCAAAGGGCTGGTTTTCTGGGGCAGGTATGTCGATGACGTGTTCATCATAATCGATGAGGCGGAAGTAAAAGCAGACCACGTGCTCGATGAACTTAATTTAAACAGCATCAGTTTCATAATAGAATCCGAAAACAACAATCTCATTAATTATTTAGATATCACAGTAAAGAGAAATAACAACTGCTTAGATTATCGAATATACAGGAAACCAACCCTAACAAACACCATAATCAGAAAAGACTCACACCACCCAGAATCCCACAAAAGAGCTGCCCTCATAAGCTTCGTCAACAGGGCGATCAATACACCTATGTAAGAAAGTGATTACAAAGCTGAAATTTCAATTATTTACCAAATAGCTCAGGCAAATGGTTTCAGCAAAAAGGATATTGACAGCATCATCCACAGAATTAAAAATAAACCCACAACCAAACTTCAACCGGACAGTAAAAACAAATCTAAATTTGCATTGTTTACATTTCATAATAAATTAACCTACAACTCACTAATATTTTCAAGGAAAATGGCTGTAAAATAGCCATTAAAACAGTTAACACCAATCAGGAAAAAATTCTTTAACTCCACAAAAATTGATCAAAGTAACAAATTCAGTCGATGTCTACAAATTGAAATGCCAACAATGTCATGCTAATTACGTAGGTCAAACGGGGAGAGTGTTTTTTTACGAGATATGCTAAGCATGTTAACGCCATGAAACATAAAAAATTCTCGGCAATGAATAGCCACATGCAGGAAACTGGCCACAAATTTTCAGATATAAACAAAGATTTACACATCCTCCATTTTGACAACAAAGGATCTACAATGAATGTCTTGGAACAGTTCGAAATCAATATAGCCTAGAGATCCAACCCAGCAGAAAATCTCAATGAAATGTATTGGGAGTCCAACGTTCTTTATGATAAGTTAGCAGACCATATAATTAGAACAAAATTAAAATATAAAAAATCACCATAGATTCTGTCCCCAGACGATAAATGTTCATCTTAGGCACACAGTAGCAGCCCAGCTGCCTCCGTCATCCTCCCGACCCAATGACCTTCCTCCCCCAACCCAACCCCCACCCACTCCTTCTCCTCTTCCCCTTATGCATACCATTCCCCGCCGCGCGACCACACGTCTTACAAGCCACAGCCTTTACAGCCAAACGTGCTCCGCAATTCACCTGCCATATCAGCAAGATAAGTTTCATTTGAATATTCGAGGGCGTGCTAGTGGTCTACTTAATCGTTTACTCGAATACAAGTGAAGTGCTATGACGCTGAAGGCCGTAAATGAACGACTAAGTTCGAAGAGCGAATGGCTGAATTTCAAGCAAGCTTGGAACAAGCCATGGCTGCTAGTGCGACCAGTGCTGCCAACCCCGGCGACACACTCACCAGCCTCGCTTCAGACTTTAAGGACTTTCGTGAAGCTATATCAAGTGAATTAGGCGAGATGAAGAGGGAAGTAAACCATCTGCAGGAACGTATCGACCAGCAGGACATTCAGATTGACGAGGCAGAGCAGTATAGCAGAAGGAACTGCCTCCTCCTTCATGGAGTAAGTGAGACCCCTGGCGAGGACACCTACGCTGTGGCACTGGGAACTTTAAAAACCAGACTGAACATCGAATTGTCTATGGACAGTATAGATAGATGTCATAGACTGGGCCGTATGAAGAGGACGGCAGCAGAGGTGCTATCCGCAGGAAATAGGCCTATCATCATTAAATTTCTCAGGTACCATGAGAGAGACCGCATCTGGCATGCCAAGCGAGCTCTTAAAGGTACCAAACTACTCGTTACAGAATCTCTGACGTCCACAAGGAAGGAAGTGTTTCGTAAAGCTCGAGACTTCTGGGGTGTGCGGCGGGTTTCAACGCAGGATGGCTGCATTATCGTCCATTTAGAAGACGGGAAGAAGCTATACATTAGCACACCTAATTAATTGAACTCTCACACGGGGCGGTTAGGTGGATTATCAGAGCGATAAGACCATTGTGATGTGCCTACTAAACATTATTATTATTATTATTATTATTGTTATGATGAGAGTCAGTGATAACATCTACATCAAGAGAGCCAAAAGTGTAAAATACCTTGGGGAATGGTTTTCAGAGGACCTCAGCGAAACAGTGGCTCTTGAACACAGGAGACTCAAACTAAGGCTTACCATGCCGGTAGAAAACTATATGCTTCAAAAAATTTGTCGATGAATGTTAAACTAAGACACTACAATGCAGTAGTCAGACCTTCAATCCTCTATGCAGCAGAGTGCCTATGTCTAACTAAGAAGACCCCATTAAGAGCCCTCGAGGTACAAGAAAGAAAGTTCCTGAGACGGATAGTAGGACCAAGAATTCTACCAGATGGAAGCCGATGGTATCAACCAAATCGTGAGCTATATAAACACCAAGAAAATCTCATAGATGCCATCTGAAGAAGGCGACTGGCTTTTCACGGACATCTATTCAGAATGGACTCAAATAGGTTATCCCATAGGATCTTCAAGGCTGCTAACAAGGGCAAAGCTACTGGATTCTTGTGGAAGAAGCAAGTGGAAAAGGATCTTTCGGAACTCCATATAAATGAAAATGACATAGCCGACCGGAGTAACTATCATACAGCTCTTAAAATTAAATCCTTCGTAACATCCCTCACAGAAGTTACCCACAGACCAAAAGACGAGACTAGGAAATGGTCTGAGGAACGTAAGATTCAATTTAGCCGGAAAATGAAGGACTACTGGGCCATCAGAAAAGCTCGAGGTACCAACATGAAAGCAGCTGCCAAACCCACCACTAAGAACACCAATCGTGGCAAGCCTGACGATGACATCAAGAAACAGCTAAAACACAAGCACCGTGGTTCATAGATGGCCCTAACGAAATATAAAAAAAATATATCATTATTACTAACGTTTACGTGTGTGATTGTGTGTGTGGTATATTAACCAGCCAGCGGTCCAGTTCTCCAGGTAAGATTTTTTTGTCTCAGTTAAAGTACGTCCGTTAGTCAGGTAGCTACAGTGTTTTTCAATGACAACGACCTTAACTCTAAGAATAGAACTCTCCTCACCCCTCTCCCCACCATAGATGCCAGCAGCTTATTGAAACACGAACTTTCACCATATCCTCAGACCCTCCAGTGTTGTCACTTAAACAGCCTAAGTTTACCCGCACACTTTGACGAAATTCAGGCAATATTTAGCAAAACTAGTGTTCATTTGATAGGAATGAGTGAAAGCTGGTTATCGCCTTCAATTCCAAACAGCATGGTTCAACTTGATGGTTATAATCTCCATCGTCATGACCGCACTAATAAGAGGGGAGGAGGTATCGTTCTCTACTGTAGAGATGACCTGAAGAGCCATGTCATTTGTACCTCATCGACCGGTGATTTGCCGAGGACGGAGTTCATGTTCGTTGAAGTAGTTGCTACTGGACAGAAAATACTTATTGGAGTGGTTTACCGACCACCTAAAGTATCTTATATGGCCGAATTTGAAACGTATCTACTTAACTTGCTACCAACGTTTGAACATATTAGGGGATTTCAACACTAATCTACTTACGAAGAATTACGATACTAAGAAATTAGAAGACATGTTTTCCTCATGTGACTTGACTATCCTTCCCTCAAATCCTACTAACCATGTACATGCTACCAACAACATTTCCAACACCTTAATAGATCTCAAAGTGACTAACAACCCTCAGAAAGTGGTAACTCACGGTCAGATTTTAGTACCGGCCGTGTCCACCCACGATCTTAAATTTCTCGCTTACTCACTTTGCGTTCCAAAATATAAACCTATGTATATAACGTGCAGGAATATGAAAGATATCGATATGTATGAATTAAGGTACGATGCCTACATTCTTCCATGGAATGACATTTTAAATCTGAAAGACATTGATGCAAAAATAAATAAATTTAATTCGTTAATACACAGTCTATACAACAAACATGCACCCAAAAGACAGATAAGAATATCACGCAACCCTAATCCATGGTTAACTCGGAAGTTAAACATGACTCAACGTGATGCACTCGACCGACATTACAAACGTATCCAAGACCCAAGTGACTATGAAAATTATAGAACAATGAGGAATAGAACTATACAAATCATCCATAATCGTAAGTTTAAATATGTTCGTGAATCAACAAGGAATCTAAGTACTGTGGTGCACTGGCATGCTCGTGACGTGGCCACATATGTGGCGAGGCGTGAGTACCTGCTACGCGTCTTGGTAGGTGTGCCTTTACCAACTGAAGAGCCCAATTGGCACGCTGGGGCGAAACGCTAGCAATGTGTTGAGTTATGCTGGACATTTTTTATCACTTTTAGTGTTAATTATAATGGCTCAATGGACAATACTCATTTTGTTTCTCATTCGAGAACTTTTGATTGTATCCAATGCCAAAGCAAGGTTAATTGTTTTTTGAAGTGGAGTTTTTGACTCCGGTGGTGCACTGGCATGCTCGTGACGTGGCCACATATGTGGCGAGGTGTCTTGCATGGCCTTCTCGATGAGTACCTGCTACGCGTCTTGGTAGATGTGCCTTTACCAACTGAAGAGCCCAATTGGCACGCTGGCGCGAAACGCTAGCAATGTGTTGAGTTATGCTGGATATTTTTATCACTTTTAGTGTTAATTATAATGGACGGCCCTACTAAATAAATGCTTAGAACTCGGGCAAATACCAAACGAATGGAAGAAGTCAACCATCAAGCTACTATACAAAGGAAAAGGGAGTACTGACGACCCAAATTCATACCGGGGAGTAGCGCTGGAATCCGCAGCCCTAAAGCTACTAACAGGAATATTGACAGCGAGAATATACGAAAAAATAGACCCAATACTACCAGAAGAGCAATGTGGATTCAGGAAGCATAGATCGACAACTATGGCTGCAGGAAGCCTATTACGGCACATAACAACAACACTAGAGAAACCCAAGAGCAAACTCTATGTAGTCTTTGTTGACTTTACGAAGGCTTTTGACCTGGTAAACAGAAAGCTGCTGATACATAAGCTGGAAACACTCATAGGTAGGTCAAGGCTGACGACCCTTATATCGAACATATTGGCAGAAAACTATATACAAGTGCAGGACGGAGTTGGACAAACCAAATGGATGATACAAACGAATGGAGTACTTCAAGGGGACCCCCTCAGTCCCATTCTATTCAATGCGCTCTCACACGATGCAGGAGACAAAATAAAGGAATCGACTGAGTCCAAACTGTATATATACGCAGACGACATGGCAATCGCCTCAGAGCAGATAAAGGATTTGCAAGATGCAATCAACATACTAAGCGAATGGGCCCAGGAAAACGAACTAACAATCAACGAGGACAAGACTGAGATGGTCGTCTTCCGGAACGGGGTCAGGTCAGCGGTATCAGACCAAGTGCTATGCAACGGCAAGGAACTGAAGAAAGTAAACAATTTCAAATACCTCGGCCTCACGCTCCAGGTAACAGGCCGAAGCTTCAGAATACATACAAGAGCGAAAGCGGCCGCAGCAGTGAAGGCCATAAACGACATAAGCCATATTACCCAAATATCGCTGGAAACAGCAATGATGTTCTTCCGAGCCAAGGTCATACCCGTACTAACATACGGTCTGGAGCTTACATGGGAGTTTCTCAACTACAAACAGCTGGAGGAACTCGAAAAGGTGAAATCTAGGTTCCTCAAAAGAGCCCTCGGAGTCTCCAAGTCAGCCAAATCTCGGCTGGTATATGAACTGGCGAGAGAAACGTTCCTAATAGAGGACCTTCGGTCACTTCTACTGTTTCCTTCCACAGAAAGCTTCAGAAAATTACTCCAGGATCTGCAAAGCAAAAGGCTTGACATTCCGAAGGAATTCTACGCGACTGATGCCATGGTGGACAAAAGATGGATGCAACCCATATCCGAAATGAGATACGTTGTGACGAGACTCGCAGTTCATGGGTTCCACCATAAGGTCTGCTCACGGAAGACATTTCATGACCCGGATGAGAGGTGTATATGTGAGCTGTGTAGGAACAAATGCGGCAGGTACCATATCACGACATGCCCCAAAAGAACTTTATCAATAGTGGCTTATAGTAAGGACTAGAAGCGAACCATAGTATCTAGTAAGTGTACATATCTGTAACATGTAATATGGCCAACTGGCTGCAATAAAGGCTATTATTATTATAATGGCTCAACGGACAATACTCATTTTGTTTCTCTTTCGAGAACTTTTGATTGTATTCAATGCCAAAGCAAGGTTAATTGTTTTTTGAAGAGGAGTTTTAGACTCCGGTGGTGCACTGGCATGCTCGTGACGTGGCCACATATGTGGCGAGGCGTCTTGCATGGCCTTCTCGATGAGTACCTGCTACGCGTCTTGGTAGGTGTGCCTTTACCAACAGAAGAGCCCAATTGGCTCGCTGGGGCAAAACGCTAGCAATGTGTTGAGTTATGCTGGATATTTTTATCACTTTTAGTGTTAATTATAATGGCTCATCGGACAATACTCATTTTGTTTCTCTTTCGAGAACTTTTGATTGTATTCAATGCCAAAGCAAGGTTAATTGTTTTTTGAAGTGGAGTTTTAGACTCCGGTGGTGCACTGGCATGCTCGTGACGTGGCCACATATGTGGCGAGATGTCTTGCATGGCCTTCTCGATGAGTACCTGCTACGCGTCTTGGTAGGTGTATCTTTACCAACTGAAGAGCCCAACTGGCACGCTGGGGCAAAACGCTAGCAATGTGTTGAGTTATGCTGGACATTTTTATCACTTTTAGTTTTACAAACTGTTTTGTAATGAATGCAGTGGTGATTACATTGGACAGACAGGGAGAAATTTTGATCGTAGGCTTTCGCGGCCGGTGTCTAGTTTATCATCTAGGCTTACAGGATGGAGCCGCGTCGTATATCGGTTATTATTTCCCGACGTCGGGAAGTTCACTATTAGATTTTATGAACATTTAAACTCGGTAAAACAGAAAATTCTCTCAACAAAAAGATCAATAAAATTATAAAACAGGACATAAAACAACCCCACAATAAAGAAATCACTAACCTCAAAATGAGAATAACCCAGGAAAACCTAATAGTAACAAAAGCAGACAAAGGCAATAGCATGGTCATCATGAACGAAGTAGATTACATCGCAAAAACATAACTCTTTTTAAATAACCAAAATTTCAAGGTCATTAGTAAGGACCCCACGGCGACCACGCAGAGGAAGCTAAAACAGTTTACTTAAGAACACCATCGTGATTTTAGATGAACACCAAAGCAGTAAGCTCATTAACATGAACCCCAGTATCCCTACTCGAAGAGCTTTACCTAAAACACACAAGAAGAACACACCCATCAGACCTATCGTTAATTTCAGGGGCAGCCCAGTATAAAAAATTGTCGCAGTTCATTCAGAAATTTTTGAATAAACATTACAAATTTTAGACTAGCAGTGCTTTAAAAAATTTGGTCCATTTTTGCGAGTTAACTAAAAATTTGAAATTAAAAAATTCAGAAACGTTGCACACACAGCGGACATGTATACCAACATTCCTGTGACTCCCATTGTGGATATAATAGAGATGTATGTATGTCTACCCCTTATTATTCCCGTTTTTCCTACGGGGTCGGGGATGAGATGCGATGGAAGTATTTGTGGCGGATGATTTTTACGGCCGGATGCCCTTCCTGACACCAACCTCATGAGAGGAGTTAATGAGAGATGAAATGAATGATGGTGAATGAAACTGGGCAAGGATGTGGAAGGAAGCGGCCGTGGCCTGTCAGAAGGAACCGTCCCAGCATTTTCCTGGAGTTGAAAATGGGAAACCACGGAAAACCATTCCAAGGACGGCCAACGGTGTGGCTCGAACCCACGCGTCTACCGAGTTAGCAGAGAGCTTGGCCCCATGACCTAACGCAGCGCTTTAGCGAGCGCAGCCACTAGCAAACTGTCCAAGGACGAAATTATTGAATTTGTCAGTCTGCTAAAATTCACTTTACAAAACAATGGCAAACATTTATATCGACCACTTGGAAAATAATAATATTGGCAAAATAAAAGGCATAAGCTTTTGGGCAAGATATGTGGACGACATCTTCCTAATAATAGATAATGATATCAGTAATATTGATCGCGTCACATCTGAACTTAATTTAATCGACAATAACATTAAATTCACCACAACTTCTGAAGTTAATAATTCTATTAATTTCCTCAATTTAACGGTTATCAGAGATGCCTCGCGCCTGCAATAAAATACTTTTAGGAAACCTTCCCAAACACATACCGTCATTAGGAATAATTCAAATCGCCCAAATAGCCACAAAAGAGCCGCCTTTAGAGCTTTCATTAACAGAGCGGTCTAAGTACCCCTCTCTGAGGAAAATTGGAACGAAGTACTCTCCATCATACACCAAATAGCCAGGGCCAATGGCTTCAATAGTCACTACATCAATACCCTTCTAAATAAAATAAAAAACTAGCCCGTAACAAAACTGCAACCGGATGAAAAGAATAAATCCTTTGCAATTTTTACTTATTCAAATCAACTCACCCACAACATTACAAATGTGTTCAAGAAGCAAAATATAAAAATAGCCTATAGAACAACCAATACTACCAACAATTTTTTATTTAATTCCAAACTGATCAACATGCAGGACAAATCTCATAAATTCCAAAAATCAGGAATTTACAGAATAAAATGTCAAAATTGCAATGCGGCTTACGTCGGTCAAACTAGGTGCAATGAGCATATCAATGCGGCAAAGCACAAGAAATTTTCTGCCATTGGTAACCACATGAAAGACTTCGGCCACAACTTTTCGAATATCAATCAAGATTTAGAAATTCTGCATTACTGCAGTAAGGGTATCATGCTCAATATCTTGGAGCAAATCGAAATCGACCAGGCCCTGAGGACTAATCCCTCTTGCAATTCAAATGAAATTAATTTTGAAACTAATATTTTATACGAAACATTGACAAACTACGTCACTAGCATTAAACGGAAAATACCTCCATAGAGAACGTGTCTGATCACATTCCCCCCCACTACTCCCACACAGTTATACCCTCCCTATTGGTGTCACACTACTCCCTCCTGTGGTCAGACTCGCCTCTTCTGTTGTTGCTTGGCCTTGCCTCAGTTTGGAGCATGCAGTTGCTGCAGCCGGCTTGACCTGGCTTGACCCTGCACGAGTTGGTCCAATAGGTAAGAACTCCAAGTTGATGCGCTTTTACTCTCGGCTATCAAGTTGCTCTCCCTTTTTTTTTTTTTCGGTTCACCTTTTTAATTTTTTCATTTTTCTTTTTCATTTTCTCAATTACTTAATTTTGCTTAACAGAGACTGTATCACGCTGCCGGCGGACCCACAGAGTTCGTACAAGCTGCTCAGTTGGGACATTTCCATCTTTCGCCCGCATTTGACAACGTTTTTATCAACTCATAGAACTTCACTACTTTCTTCGTCACGAAGAATTTATAGCAAGAGAGAAGCCAACATAAATGGCACTAATGACTTTATAAGAACCAGCTGTTTTATAATGTACTTTTAAAGTCGTTATAATTGTTTGGACATGAATCACCTCACTGCGCATTACAGTATAAAAGAACAGCACTTCGGCATGGGAAACTTGATAAGCCCATAATACAGTGATTTTAAATAAGAGTGTTTGTTAGAAATGTTTTTAATTGTCTTCTAATGTATGTATTGAGGGATTTTATGGGTACTTGCATGATAATATGTCAATAATCTAGTCTTTGATTATACTATGCTAATATAAGATGGTTGATGAAGAACCGCATTGATAAGGTTCGAAACATGTACCGTTCCTAGTGCTTATCGGCACATTTCATTGTATGTATTGATTGGTGGATCTGTAAAAAACACAATAAAATAAATTAGAAAATTCTCTGCGGTTGCCAATCACATGGAGGCCTCGGAACACAAATTCACTATTATTGACAATGATCTTGAATTTCTACATTTCGAAAGTAAGGGCACTTTGAGGAATACATTAGAACAGTTGGAAATTAATACCGCTCAAAGATTAAATCCCGGCCAAAACCTCAACAAAATCTATTTCGAAACAAATGCACTATATGACACACTAAAGGAGTACGTATTAAATAAGAGTGCTAAGAAACCACCATAAACACTGTTTTTTGTGTGCTTTTTTAATACTTTTCGTTAATTACTGCCCACCCACATTTCTTTTTGTTTTGTTTTTCCCCTCCCGTGTAGGAGGTCAGTGACTCCTGAGTGCGTTCTCTCTCGTGACGTCTCTTCCCCTCATTCCCCGCTGCTCAGACTCATTGGCTGTCTCAGCTCTCAGCTGTTTTCATATCAATTGTGAGCGAGGGCTTCGTACACAGACTGCATCTCAAGGTAAGCTTCTGGCCATGTTCCTTCCGTCCTCAGTTTATGATTTAGTTGCCTTTTTCATTTTTTGTCATAATAGCTTCTTTTTCTTTATTCACTGCAGATCTAACACACATTGATAACTTCTTTGCTGTCTATATGGTTCGAGGAGATTATTCAGTTTTGAAAGGAGCCATGCTTTTTAAGTTTTTTTCTTTTCGGATAATATTTTTGTTTTATTTCTCTATCTTTTCTTCTGTTAATGTGTTTGTTTCTCAACAATTGCTTTTTTTTTTCTTTTCTCTTTTCTGGTCGCCTCCGTAGCGTAGCCACAAAATTTGAAAAGTGGTACAAGGACTGGGCGAAGTGCTGATCACACCTCCCCACTTGTATCCATCCCGACCAGATGTTCCAGGCCACTGCCCATAGAGGCGGTAGTGGTGAGTTCCCTCGCTGAGTCCGTGGGAACCACCAACCTAGAGGGTAAATTGACTAAATAATTAAAAAAAAAAAAAAAAAACAACAACTCTTTTCTGGATGGACGTTTTTCGATTATTTCCATCACTGTCACATGGATACTCAACCTGGATGGCACTTCAAATTCATCAAGACACGGAGACACAATAGATTTCGTCCCGGTCATGGTTTTCTGAGGTCTATGAGATCGGCTTCTAAAACTTTGCCCCATTTTAGAGCATTTCACTAATGATTATGTGATTTCAGTCTATAAGCAGAGAATGGAGTGTTCCCACCTGACCTCCCCCCCCACCCTTTTTTAAATTTTTATCAACAATAATGTTTCTGAACTTAATTAACTGTAATGGACTACCGTGTATAAACTTTTTTAATGTGTGCTTATATTGTCAGATCAGTTTTTTCTACATGTGTCTTGTTTTTACCACTTGTTTGTCTCCTAAAGACATGCTACGGCATGCATGCAAAATATCTTCAAGTGTTTATATGAAGTGTTTTGAAATCTGTTGGAATTTTGATGTGTGGTGCATGACTGGCTATGTTTGATGGGCTTAATGGCTTGGTGTGTCTACAGAGGGCTGAAGAAGGGCCCCATGAGGACCTGAAACATGTCCCCCTATATGTAAATTCAATTTTTTGCAGAATATATGGTATTGATTGGCTTATTTCAGTCGTTTCATTGCAAATTTGTTTGTCAATACGGACCTATACTGGATTCGAGCAATCTCAGGTCCCATATATCGATATTGCACTTCTTTGCCGTGTCTGTACACCAAGTCAGGCTCATCAGCGGGCTGATGGTTCACCTTATGTGCCCCCAAACTACGTCCCATATATCGATATCGCAATTCTTTGCTGGGGGGTACCAATAGTAATTTAGTGAAAGCAATACTCCACATATCTCTTATATGAAAAAATTGCTCAGATTTAAAAGGGGTGATCTAACAGGTCACAAACACGATAATTAAATACTCTGCTCAATGAGCTGTTGCCACATCCTACTGGAATTGACTATAAAATTGAGTAAAATCCTGGAAGACTGGTATAAAAAAACATTCAGCATTTCAGTATCATTGAGGAAAATGGGCCCTTAGATTCTTGGTGAATAGTTGAAATTATTTGTCTGGTTTCTGTGAACTCTTGTGTCAACTGTTTGAGCGTTAAAACAACCACGCAGATGAAACTTCTCCTCATTAAAAAAAAAAAAAAACAGTTGTCTATGAACAAGTCCATCATGGACACTTTGCTAAAATAATCTTAAGAATTAAACTCTGGACCCCTTGTGTACTTTAATTATTGTAGTGGTTTTGTACAGTTTGTACTTAATTACCATATTGTTGTAATTGGTCTCATTTTCTAATGTAACCATTTCCAGGAGTTGTTATCCAACACTTGCTACTCTGAAGTGGGACGCAGAGACTCATCCCTTGTACTTTGCCTCAGCTGCTTCAGAGTTGGTTGGTTCCTCAGTTTAGGGTTGTACGATGTGTCTTACTGCACATTGCGCTTACAAAATGCAGGGATACATCTCCTAGACTGAATAATAACCATAATCAGATGCTGACACACACTGGGATCAAATAACTGCTCTAGATTGAAGAGGAGTTTCCATGGAAGTTGCGAGAGGAGATCACGATGTCCATTCCCAAGCTCGTGAGGTTCCTGGAGAAGAGAGGTTTCTTGTGCCTTTCACTCTCATTGTTGTAGCACTGGCCACCTGGTGCAACTATAAAGCCCATACAGAAGGCATGTATCTGAAAGAACCAACAAGTCACAGCTTTCTTCGTTCTCAATAAAGCCTATGACACCACTTGGCGCTGAGGAATCATCTCCAGCCTTCTGAATGGAGAACCGTGATGATCTACCTATTTTTATTGACAATTTTATCTCCCTCCGACTGTCACACTACTTCTCCCAAGAAAGAGTTTCACAGTGTTTGGTGGTAAGTTTCACCCTGTTTGCAATTGTCATAAATATCTTAGCTGCTGCCGCTAGGCCCACAGTAGTTCCACAGGGGTTGGTGGTATGTGCCACTCTGCTCACTATTGCCATAAAAGGCATAGTTGCCACCATAGTTCCACATAGAGGCCACCTCTAGGCCCACAGTAGTTCCGTCGGGGTTAGTAGTAAGGGTCACCCTGTTCACAATTCCCATAAAAGGCGTAGACGCCACCACTAGGCCCACAGTAGTTCCGTCGGGATTGGTGGTGTCACCCTGTTCACAATTGCCATAAAAGGCATAATTGTCACCGCTAGGCCCACAGTTGTTCCGTCGTGGTTATTGGTAAGTGTTACCCTGATCACAATTGCCGTCAGAGCATAGTTGCCACCGTAGTTCCACAGGGGTTGGTGGTAAGTGTCACCCTGTTCACAATTGCCATAAAAGGCATAGTTGCCACCGCTAGGCCCACAGTAGTTCCGTCGGGGTTAGTGGTAAGGGTCACCCTGTTCACAATTCCCATAAAAGGCATAGACGCCACCACTAGGCCCACAGTAGTTCCGTCGGGATTGGTGGTGTCACCCTGTTCACAATTGCCATAAAAGGCATAATTGTCACCGCTAGGCCCACAGTTGTTCCGTCGTGGTTATTGGTAAGTGTTACCCTGATCACAATTGCCGTCAGAGCATAGTTGCCACCGTAGTTCCACAGGGGTTGGTGGTAAGTGTCACCCTGTTCACAATTGCCATAAAAGGCATAGTTGCCACCGCTAGGCCCACAGTAGTACCATAGGGGTTAGTGGTAAGTGTCACCCTGTTCACAATTGCGGTCAGAGCATAGTTGCCACCGTAGTTCCACAGGAGTTGGTAGTAAGCGTCACCCTGTTCACACTTGCCATAAAAGGCATAGTTGCCACCGCTAGGCCCACAGTAGTTCCGCAGGGGTTGGTGGTGTCACCCTGTTCACAATTGCCGTAAGCAGGATAGTTGCCACCGCTAGGTCACAGTTTCACAGGGTATTTCGCACAGGCTTTAGTAATAAATATAAAAATTGCATCATTCTTATTAACTCTTCTATTGCAGTTCCAAATATGAATTTGACAATTAGTTGTATTTGTACAAATTTAATCTTCTATGATATCAACACGAAGGAAATTTGTACAATGACGCTGTCAACAGCGGCCACACCCAATTCCTATGCTAACAAATGTTTTAGCAGCGAAGATTGACGTAGTGTTGTACATATTAAATTTTCATTTTATTCAATTTAAGCATGCTGGTATTATGTAAGAACTTTGAACTGATCTTGAAGTCTTTTCAACCATCAAATCTTCAAGAGAAAAAGTTGGGATTTTTATTTTAATATTAAACAGTTTTTAAAACGGTTTTTAACTACCGTATATACTCTAATACCACCCGCACATTTTTAAACAAAATTGGACGTGAAAAATTGGGGTGCGGGTCTTATTTGAGTCATCCTGATTTTAAAGATTCAAATTGCCCGCCACGCGCGATATCGGGTGTTGCGAGTATCCCCTAGATGGTGCTAGCCTTCTTCCGGCTATCACTTTGTTTTACCGTAAGCAGGCGGTGTCATACAGTCTCGCGCACCTTTTCCGAGTGTAAACATGAGTTCTACGAAGCGTTTGCGGTCGTTTACTGTGAGTGAGAAGCTGAAAGTTGTGAGGGAAGTTGAAATTATTGGAAATAGTGCCGCCGGTAGGAAATATGATATTGACGAGTCATGTATTCGAGATTGGAGAAAGAAAAAAAACGTGTTGCTAACAAGTAGTGGTGCTCGTAGAGCTTTCCGCGGACTGAGTGTACAGTTTCCGGAAATTGAAAAACAACTTTATAAATACGTAACAGAAAGGCGGGAATTGGGAAATTGGGTGTCGACCGAAATATGTCAATTAAAGGCATTACAGATCGCAAAGGAACTTTCTACGGTAGGGTTTAAAGCAAGCCGAGGATGGATTCAAAATTTTTATAAAAGAAATGGGTTGAGCATACGAAGGCGTACCTCAATTTTGCAGCGTCTTCCTGGTGCCTATGAAGAAAAGTTACTTTCCTTTCAGCGTCACATAATTAAGTTGCGGAAGGAAAATTCATATTTGCTTTCCCAAATTGGTAATGCAGATCAGACGCCAGTCTACTTTGAAATGCCACTGGACAGTACTGTGAATGTTAAGGGATCTAAAAGTGTGACTATCAGAACAGGTGGTAATGAGAAACAACGGTGCACGGTAATGTTGTGTATACTCGCTGATGGAACCAAACTTCCGCCGTACGTTGTTCTCAAGCGAAAGACTCTTCCAAAAAATATACCGCTGGTGTTATCGTTAGAACTCAGGACTCTGGTTGGATGGACAGTTCACTGGTGGAAGACTGTGTCTGGCAACGTCGCCCTGGTGCATTATTACGACGAAAGAGCTTGCTTGTTCTGGACAGTTACCGCGGCCATACAACAGACGCTGTGAAGAAATTCGTCAAGGATGGGAAAACCGATCTAGCAATCATCCCGGGTGGGATGACGTCTATGCTACAGCCACTGGATGTCTGCGTGAACCGACCGTTCAAAGCAGCCTTGAAACAGCTGTATACGGAGTGGATGGCGGACGATAAGCACACACTGACCCCAACTGGTCGCATTCAGCGCCCGGAAGTTAAGCTGCTCTGTTCCTGGATTTTGACGGCATGGAATCGTATCTCGGGAGATCTCATACGGAAGAGCTTCAAGAAATGTAGTATTTCCAATGCTATGGATGGCAGGGATGACGACATTTTGTGGGAAAGTGATGGTGAAAAAGTTCTGAAGTTGGTACTTCTGATGACGATGAATGAAGTGTTTGTGTCTTTTATTTGTATTTTTAATTGTTTCTGTGTGTTATTTTAGGACGACTTCAGAACTGTTGGAAACTATTTTGTAGAAATGCTATTCTGTTTATTTAGTAAAGATTGTAAATAGTTTTGAGTAAAAAAATTTTTTTTTTTAAATGTTGTTCTTCAAAATCAGGGTGCAGGTCTTATTCAGGGGCGGGTCATATTCGAGTAAATACGGTATTTATAAATTTATAGAAAGGGCCTTCGAACTGTAATGAAAATCCACAGCCTGCTTCCAGTCTCCGACCGGGTCAGGAATGGAATGAATGAAGCCCCCAATCTAGCGGCGAGGATATGAACTGTGCCGGCTGCCGAAGCCTGACGCACTCCTCTGGGGCAATGATTAAATGAATGACAGATGAAATTAAATGATAGTGGAGAGTGTTGCTGGAATGAAATTGTGACAGGGAAAACCGGAGTACCCGGAGAAAAACCTGTCTGCCTCCGTTCTGTCCAGCACAGATCTCACATGGAGTGACCGGGATTTGAACCACGGGCCCAGCGGTGAGAGGCCAGCGTGCTGCCGCCTGAGCCACGGAGGCTCTCGAACTGTAATGAAGATGTGTAATTGAGTACAAAACATGTCCAGGTATTTAAAATGAATAATTAAAATTGTATTGACAAACATACAGATTGTTTCAATTGTGCACTGTATAATACAGAATTATTTGCTTCACACGACGTATAGTACGGTACATTAATTATTAATTAGAAATAATTCAGAGTTTCGAACATATGACAGGATTGATAATCATGAAGGGTTAATAGCAGTGCAGTGTCACCAACTTGCCAGCAGTATATTTAGAGTAAAAAGTAATCACCATATTATGGTTTATCATATAAATAAATGAATGGGACTGATATAATAAACTGTGAGAACTATGCCATATAATTTTTCTTAGAATTCCTACTTACTTGATATTTTACCAAGAAATTGAAGATTCCAAGTTCACCACCAAACACTCTGCAGTGGAGAGACGGCCACCATGTACGGTCTTCCCAGATACCTGAAAAATGTTAAACACTGCTTCAGATCCTAAAATAATTGACCCATTAGATAACTGCAATTATCAACCACCTGCTCCATTGTTGTTTTCATTTTTGTTTGATCTTTGCTTTTTTATTACCAGTATCTACTTACTCGTGGTAAAGCCCGTCCTCCCCCGGTTGATTTATTTGTTTTATGGATTTTAATGAACACTACTACTGAACTGACACAAACTAGGAGACATGTTTTTAAAATAACATCCGACAGACAGATATGCAGGTCCATAAGTCCATTTTATATATAAGATTTATTCAATCATAGGCTCTGTGTTGCCCTACGGAGACGGGTGGATCCATGAAACTAGTGTGATTTATACCGTGCAATATTCTACTCATCTCGGTAGAGTAATTCATGCCAGAGCAAAATGTGCCTGTTATGGCTGTGACGGTATAGAAGTTACTGAGGTAAGGGTGGCGCTTGAGGATCGATCGGCCCTATGTTACAATTCCTAGAAGTACTAGTTAGTGAAACCAAACTCATTAGAGCTATTGATGAGGTTGTTTCACTTAAGGTCATGTGAAACACTGATCTCACCGGATAGTAATGGTGTGATAATTATATTAAACGAGTTGCCACTCAAAGCCTTTATAGGGAGGTGAAAGACTGCTTGAGAGTTTAGCTCTCACAGTTAAGGTGTGCACAAGCGCTTCATAAGAATGCAGGGAGTGCACAGTGTGCTACTCTTGTGGGCTTCAGGGCGGGGACACCAGGAGCCCGCTGATGAGCCAGCTTGGTGTTCCTAGGAGAAACCCTGCACAAGACACTGCATAAACCTAGAAAAATTGTTGAGTTTTAAATTGTCACTCAGTTTGTGACCGTGTTGGGGGGTTTGCTCGTTCGGAGATCAGAGGTTTGTACCCCAGCGCTTACAGTAGCTGAGTTTTAAGTTGTAACTCAGTTTGTGACCGTGATGGGGGATATGCTCGTTTGGAGATCAGAGGTTTGTACCCCAGCGCTTACAGTAGCTGAGTTTTAAGTTATCACTCAGTTTGTGACCGTGATGGGGGATATGCTCGTTCGGAGATCAGAGGTTTGTACCCCAGCGCTTACAGTAGCTGAGTTTTAAGTTATCACTCAGTTTGTGACCGTGATGGGGGATATGCTCATTCGGAGATCAGAGGTTTGTACCCCAGCGCTTACAGTAGCTGAGTTTTAAGTTGTAACTCAGTTTGTGACCGTAATGGGGGATATGCTCATTCGGAGATCAGAGGTTTGTACCCCAGCGCTTACAGTAGCTGAGTTTTAAGTTATCACTCAGTTTGTGACCGTGTTGGGGGATTTGCTCGTTCGGAGATCAGAGGTTTGTACCCCAGCGCTTACAGTAGCTGAGTTTTAAGTTGTCACTCAGTTTGTGACCGTGATGGAGGATATGCTCATTCGGAGATCAGAGGTTTGTACCCCAGCGCTTACAGTAGCTGAGTTTTAAGTTGTCACTCAGTTTGTGACCGTGATGGAGGATATGCTCGTTCGGAGATCAGAGGTTTGTACCCCAGAGCTTACAGTAGCTGAGTTTTAAGTTGTCACTCAGTTTGTGACCGTGATGGGGGATATGCTCGTTCGGAGATCAGAGGTTTGTACCCCAGTGCTTACAGTAGCTGAGTTTTAAGTTGTCACTCAGTTTGTGACCGTGATGGGGGATATGCTCGTTCGGAGATCAGAGGTTTGTACCCCAGCGCTTACAGTAGCTGAGTTTTAAGTTGTAACTCAGTTTGTGACCGTGATGGGGGATATGCTCGTTCGGAGATCAGAGGTTTGTACCCCAGCGCTTAGAGTAGCTGAGTTTTAAGTTATCACTCAGTTTGTGACCGTGTTGGGGGGTTTGCTCGTTCGGAGATCAGAGGTTTGTACCCCAGCACTTACAGTAGCTGAGTTTTAAGTTGTCACTCAGTTTGTGACCGTGTTGGGGGATTTGCTCGTTCGGAGATCAGAGGTTTGTACCCCAGCGCTTACAGTAGCTGCGTTTTAAGTTGTCACTCAGTTTGCGACCGTGATGGGGGATATGCTCGTTCGGAGATCAGAGGTTTGTACCCCAGCGCTTACAGTAGCTGAGTTTTAAGTTGTCACTCAGTTTGTGACCGTATTGGGGGTTTGCTCATTCGGAGATCAGAGGTTTGTACCCCAGCGCTTACAGTAGCTGAGTTTTAAGTTGTCACTCAGTTTGTGACCATGTTGGGGGATTTGCTCGTTCGGAGATCAGAGGTTTGTACCCCAGCGCTTACAGTAGCTGCATTTTAAGTTGTCACTCAGTTTGTGACCGTGATGGGGGATATGCTCGTTCGTAGATCAGAGGTTTGTACCCCAGCGCTTACAGTAGCTGAGTTTTAAGTTGTCACTCAGTTTGTGACCGTAATGGGGGATATGCTCGTTCGGAGATCAGAGGTTTGTACCCCAGCGCTTACAGTAGCTGATTTTGAAGTTGTCACTCAGTTTGTGACCGTGTTGGGGGGTTTGCTCGTTCGGAGATCAGAGGTTTGTACCCCAGCGCTTACAGTAGCTGAGTTTTAAGTTGTCACTAAGTTTGTGACAGTGTTGGGGGATTTGCTCGTTCGGAGATCAGAGGTTTGTACCCCAGCGCTTACAGTAGCTGCGTTTTAAGTTGTCACTCAGTTTGTGACCGTGATGGGGGATATGCTCGTTCGGAGATCAGAGGTTTATACCCCAGCGCTTACATTAGCTGAGTTTTAAGTTGTCACTCAGTTTGTGACCGTGATGGAGGATATGCTCGTTCGGAGATCAGAGGTTTGTACCCCAGTGCTTACAGTAGCTGAGTTATCTTGACTGGTTTTCCCTGGTATTTAACACACTACCTCTAAGTGCACCTCGCCTATTCCCTCCCCTAATAATCACAGTTATACAAACACTACTACAGTCGCCAGAGGAACATAGCTTGACCAGACTGATCAACAGCACAGTTTATAAGGTCATTTCGTGGTTTACTGTTCCCTATCACCATGGCCGCTACAAGTTCCTGTTGCACAATACAATTTGTTCTTCATGTATTCAAATGTGCTTCAAGAAAGATGATAACCTGCGGGAAGGAATGCAACTAAATGGTAGCCACACTGAGGTCACTCCATGTGACATTATGTTTGATCCAGAAAACACAAGTCGTTTTCCCTCCAGCAGTGAATACGAAAAGATTTCGGTTTGATGTAACACGCAATAGAACCACGTAAAGCTGTCCATGAGAAACAAAAACATTCTCCACTGAGATCAACTCCAGTCACGCTAAGTGTCTGACCCTGTGCTTTGTTTATAGTCATGCCAAAGCAGACTCTTTCTGGGAATTGTACTGGTTTGAAATAAGGCAAATCTGAAGGAATCATAGGAATTCTGGGTACTAAGACCGTTTCTCCTATATCACAGCCAGTTAAGATAATTGCTTCAATTAAACAGTTTTTCAAAGTTTTGACTACCAATCGCGTCCCATTGCATAACTTTGGTGGATGTAAATTACTTTGCAATATAATAGGCACTCCCACTTTTAAAATAAGCTTGTGTGGTGGCAAGCCAGAAGGAAGTAAAGAATTTAGGAATTTTGTAGGGTAATGAACAGCTTCTTCACTATCGCCTACTGCATCTACTGACAAGGGAAGTCTTCGCGCTACTACACTCCGATCGGGATGAAACTCAAGAGAGGAATAGCTGAGGAAATGTACTAAACAGGACAGGAAACCGCATCGGCTCAAATTAATATTCAATACCTTTCTTATTGTATGAAACGTCCGCACATCGGGCGCGCGCTAGTAAGAGCGCGGCACAAGGAACGAAGCAGACACCGTAAACGAGTTGTTGACTAGACTGTCTGCTTTGTAATGTGAATGGGGCTCCAGACAGACCGTTTGACATATCGGCTACTTTGACAGGTAACTTTGAACATGCAGCTGACAATTTGTATACCCACTGTAATATTAACAAAGTTTGATACTACAATCATAAGGTATTGTTACAGAAACCATGTCTGCCTTTGAGGACATAAAAAACAACAACCCATAGAACGTTGTTCTGTGCCTACACAGTTGTTTTGCAGAGTGCGAAAAGACACCCACTACGGTTACAGATGCTGAGGTGGATTTGGCGTGTGAATTGTACCGTAAGTAGGCTACATCCAAGAATACGTTTAGAACATGTACTTTAATGGTTATTAATTTGGTCCGTGTTTTGGGGGCTAATTTGACGTCTTCGTTACAGGTCTCTTGGCAAACCGTATAGATGACCCAAGTTTTTCGGTTAAAACGGAAGATAGCTTGGTTATGCTTGACCCAGACAACGATGCAGAATACGACATGGAGCACGATGAACCTGCGGGAGACAATAGTGATGTAAGTGTGCAATATAAGGAAGCCGCTATTGATTTTTGGCGTAATCGAGGAGGTAAACAACGGAGGTTCCAAACTGTGCATCGCCGCTATAAGAAGTTGAAGTGTCGTAATGACCTTTACATATGGGAGAAACAGGTTGAGCGCGGAGGTACGAAAAAAGAAAGACTGAAATTAATTTTCGATGCAACCGCTAAACAGTTTCAATGCTCCAGAGAGGGAAGAAAGGTTGTTCATGACAGTGATATCCGGAAATGGGCTCTTGCGGCAGCACGGCGAGTAGGTGATGAAACCTTTCGTGCATCGAAAGTTTGGCTCTCCCATTTTAAAAGATCTTGCCGTATTGTGTCAAGAAAAGTGACAAAATTCGTGTCACATAATTATACAACAAATCATGCTGACCTACTTGCAAGTGCGACAACCTTTGTTGGAGATGTCGCGGAAGCCATTGAAACCTATAGTCCAATGTGTGTCTTTAATACAGACCAAAGTGGGTTCAACATGGAATTTCACTCTGGACGAACACTTCACAGCAAAGGTGACAAGCATATATTTGCTGAAGCACAATCCCTTAATTCGCATAGTTACACCGTCCAACCAATAATCTCCGCAGATGGTCGTCTGCTTCCCGTTCTACTTGTGGTATTACAGGAAAAGAACGGAGTCTTTGGACCAAGAGTTAAGGACACTTTGTTTACTGCACCTAATTTATATGTACTTGCTTCCAAGTCGGATAAATTAACTCAACATTTATTTCAAGAGTGGCTCCGAAATGTGTATTTTCCGTTAGTCCCCGATTTTAGTGTACTGGTTTTAGATTCATGGACTGGACAAACAGAAGGTGCTATACTAGCAGCCAAACCAAATGACAAGGACATTGATGTCAAGATTGTACCAAAAGGAACCACAGGAATAATTCAACCCCTGGATGTATTTGGATTTCGAATATGGAAGAATTTCATTCGAACTTTCTACGATAGTGTGCTGTTACATGGTCTAGAGTTCAATATTCATCTAAGTGACAACATCTTGAAAGTTCAGTCTTTTACACACAACCAATTGTCATCCCCACGCTTTCAAAGCATGTGGACATATAGCTGGTTTAAGGCTGGCTTTGTAGATGAACGACCGTCCAACTTTCCGAACCCAGTTGTTTTTTGTTTTAAAAGTCCTTTCCTGGATATTTGTGGCCAGTGTACAAATACTGCCATACTCACGTGTGGCTGGTGTAAAACAAATCTATGTATTGACCACCTTGTTCATGACATTCACCTTTGTGATACGTACATTGATTGAAACAAACAAGACATGATAAACAAGTGATACTCGTTAATTGTGTAAAGTACTGTACGGTACTTATTATTAGGTATCGATTTCATTTCATTTCTGTAATTGTATACAATAATACCTAGGTAATATATCTCGGATAATGAACAAATTACGGTAGCAACCCTGCTACTATGTCATCCATTGTGTTTATCATAGGTAACACGTCCTGCATATTACTAAAAAAAAAAGTACATCCACATTGAAGGCTACGCGCTTGTATCATTCCGTCTCGCCTGGAAACAGCGAGCGTGTGCCAGACCTGTTTCAGCTTCACTGGCTTGCTGCTCACCATTCTCGGTTCGGCACGCGTATCATTGTCATAACTTTAACGTTATAAATATGACATAGCACATTAATTTGAGCCGATGCAGTTTCCTGTCCAGTGTTGTATATTTCCTCAGCTATTTGTCTCCTGAATTTCAACCCGATCGGAGTGTAGTAGCGTGAAGACTTCCCTTGTGAGTAATATACTTGAGCCTGGGAAGTGAATTTCGAGAACACCAAGTCATTAATTTTCACATCTTGTTCGTTCGTCGGCGATAATATTGCTCTTTCTTTAAACCATGAATGAGACTTGTTAGATAGGTCATGGATTTGAGGATAAACGCTATCAATCAATTCTTGAATGCTGCTTGCTAAAACACAGAAATCCGGACTGAGGGTTAATTTTTCCGTCAATGACCGGTAAATCTCCATTTCCGACTCTAAGTAATGAATTAGCAAACAGACTATTATCTTCTGAAGATAAGAGTACACTCATGTTAGTTTTGAGTGCCAATTTTGTTATATCCGGCCAGATGCAAGATCTTTTTAATGAAGAGTTCACTTCGTCAGCTCTCGTTCCTCTGGTAACAACTGGTAAGATTTGACGAAAATCTCCGGCGAACAAAACTGTGCAGCCACCCACAGGTGTGTTCCGATTCCTCAGATCACGCAAGGTCCAGTCTACAGCCTCAATGGAAGTCTTGTGTGACATTGTAGCCTCATCCCATACTACTAAAGAGCAATTTTGGATTAAACTGGCGGTGTTACTTTGTTTTGAAATATTACATACGTTTCCATCATTACTGCTGACTTTCAAAGGAAGTTTAAATGTTGCATGGGCTGTTCTTCCCCCTTCCAAAAGAGTGGCGACGGCAAGAGCAATATTACCACCAGACCTCACTTTGGCGAGCAACAAATTAATCAAGAACGTTTTGCCTGTGCCTCCAGGGGCATTGAGAAAAAATATCTTACCTTCCTTCTCAGTGATGCTAGATATGATGGTGTCATAAACTTGTTTCTGATCATGGTTCAGACGGTGTTCTTCTTGAGCAACGGTTTGAAGGAGCCGAGGACGATCCCTGAAGTACCTATTATTGTTGGGCTGTAAGTTATAGTTATTTGGGAGTGGAAGTCCAAAATCTTGGATAGATTTGTTAGCAATGGATTGGACTATTTTATTGACTTCAGTCAGCCCTTCATCGAACACACGTATGTCATAGTTTAATTCTTGTAATGGTGCCTCTTTTCGCTATCTGATCAATGTCTTCTGACATGCTCTCCCGGTGATTATTCCAAAGACCTAATAGATCCGGAACTTGGTAAAAGACGATAATGATGGAAAACAAATATCTAAGTGAACTTGCCGAGCTACACAGAGCAGCTTCTGATAATGTGTTTTCCCAGTGAGAACCATCTTCCAACAATCCCTTGACACTGCATGCTTCCTGAAATGAGTCTTAAGTTATTCCTTCTACAGTCCTTAAATGCTGAAAAGAAATAGGACCTTTAACAATATGAAGTAACATCCTTAGATGAAAACATTCACAGTTTTTAGCGTTGTATCACGAGGAATATTGGCAATATCAGAGGCAGTATTTTCAGTGAAATATACGCGTTGCCCATTTTCTAAATGGACTGCAAGGTGAGTGATTGTAGGTGCTCTTTCATGTACACTGAACGATAAAATTCGCCACACTTCCCACTTCCAGATTGATATTGTTTAACCTCATTTGTCGATTGAATGCTGAAAGTAGCCTGATCACTGCCTTTATGTATGTACTTACATACACATTTAATGGATTTGACGGAATTACATAATTCAACGTTGATGTGTGCGTCAAATATTTTAAGGAGAACCGGATTATAGGGAACCACCCATTGGTTATCTATTTCATTGTTCCTGAGGGTTGCAGTTTCTCCGCCGTCAACAGGTGACAACCTACGGTACTTGGGATAACCATCATTACCACTAGATGTGCAGTTTTGGAAATGTTTTGGATACCTTTTGGTGCAAACTCCTTCACACATACAAGGCGAATTTGCATTTAAAGCACCACATGGACCATGAATCATGTGCTTTGACACGCTATCATGTAATGTCGGATCGGATTGTTTATTGGGTAACTCTGCAGAAATTACACTGTCTATCTGTTCTGGTCTAATCTTATTATGCAACTATAATAGAAGATGGATGTGAGGCAAGCCACGTTTCTGCCATTCGACAGTGTACATGTAGCAGCGAGTTTGGCCAAAAAATCTCTCTTTATTAATTAGGAACATTAATTTTTGAATTTTCAAATGAAATACCCTGTTCACTATCTCGTATCTGTTTTGTGGTGATGTAGTTTTGGGGAGATTTTCTTTAATTTCAATCCAGTTAGAATTACAGGTAAGAATAATGAACAAATCAGGTTTACCATATTTTCTGACATAAGTCATCGCATCTTGTGTTCTTTCATGAAGATACCTTGGCCCTCCTGTAAATGAAGACGGCAATATGACCAACTGACCGATATTTCCAACATGTTCATTTTCCCGCTAAGCATCTTGCAAATGGATGTAATTTTCCGCTCGTAGTTTTGTCTGACTATTCCTTATGTAGGCTAAACGTTCCGATTCAATTTTAGCATACATATCTACCAAATACTGGTTTAGTAGCATTCCAAATCTAAGTATTGTATTGAAATCATTAAGTCTCGTCATTATTCTGTAACGGTAATAATTCATGCATGACACCGTTTTACGTATCGGTTGTCCATTGATCGGGTCATGTTGCGAAATATTAATGGAATAGCCGTCTTCGCCTCTACATGATTTTAAAGGATATTGCAAGCTATCATACGATCTGTGAATTTCAGGAATTTTCTGAAGGTTGTTATCTTGACTACGTAATACTATCTCCCTTCTGTCAAACTGTTGCCCAGCTATTACAACAGTTACTTCACTCTTAGTAGGTGCATTAAAGCTGCCGCGATGTTCACCGACAGGAATTTTATTGACGTGGATAGCAATATCAAAATCCATTACGTTAGGTGGGACACTATCAATCGCTGCTTTGAATGATTGAATGTATTTATTATGACAGTGTAACATTTCTTGCAAAAACCTCACTAAGCCAATATTAAGGGGTTGTGTAATGATGCTACATCTAGTACAAGCTTGTATTTCTGGGCCCGCTATGAAATAAATCTGTAGGAACTTGTGATCATTAGGTTCAGGAGGATACAGACTGCCGGCCAAATGGTACACTTGTCCTTGTACCTTAAATGTCGGCATGAAGCCACCTGCGATTACTTGTGTACTCATGAAGGAGGTCATTTGAAATGCATTATTATAATCACGTATGTGCTTCATGAATTCTTTACTCTTAGGGTGGTTTCCTGTCAGAAGGGTATGTAAAGGTTCGGGAGGGGGAAGGATTCCTTCTAGTTTTACTTTTCCCTGTAAACAACATATACCTTTTGATTCCTCTTTCCATTTTTGAGCTGAACAGTATTGGCAGACAACCGACATTGTACCAAAAGATACTGAAGCATCATTTATATAATTTATGGAGGAATCACAATTCATAGCAGAATTCTCTTTATCGGACCACAAACCATGAACATTTCTTCCCTGTGTCAAAGGAACTTGTGCGAATGACTCCCTTCATCTTTGTGAAGTTTTTCTTTCTCTCTCTTGTGACAATCGAGAAATTCTTTGTTGCTCTGTTTCATTGCTACGTGATAAGCGCTTTTTTTTTTTTTGTCAATGAACTTTGACCTATATCCGTTTTACGTCTTGGCATGATGGCTTAAAATCACTGACTGGACTATTAACGAATTCTTGTCAGACGTAATTTAAGAATGGAGAGGTGCATGAAACACAAATCCCCCTTCTGTCCAATCTTAACTTGACTGTGTTTCACAGGCGAAATGAAGAAAACCCGAGTTACATTTCCAGGGAAACTCCAAACACAACCACCCTTCTCATGAGTATTAACTCAACATGACTGGACGGTTTGCTGCTGGCTTCTATCTGGGGCAATAGGTTTACCCGGTAGATAGGCCGTAACTGGGATGATAGACTCGCCCTTAGCTAGCTCGTACTCTGTCGCCTCAGTAGTTGAATGGACATGGTTGGAAGAAAAAAAAAACGTAAAATCACTTATAGTGGGCGATGTATTGAGGATAGAGATATGCTCTCGTGGACTTTTTTGTAGAACTTCATGCTGAACAATTCTTACACTCATAGTATTTAGATATTTTTAACGGTTTGCCCAGCGTAAGCTTACAAAGCGCTCGGACGCCAGGTTTTTTTTCGACTTTTCCACTGAAATCGCTACTGCTCGGATTCCTTTGATCATAAATAAATTGCTTTCTACAGAAATCATCCTTGAGATATCCTTTACAGAATGGTAAAAACCGCATCAAAATCCATCCAGTGGTTCTCGAGTTTACCCGTAACATCCAAGAATCGGGGGCTTTGTTTTATACTATACAAATACACATAATGACACTGGTTATCATAACATGGTGTCCACAGAATTTTCAATGTCAATTTTCCTGACTTTTCCTGACCATTTTTCAACAAAATTCCTGACTCGCAAAGTCATCGTTACATCGGAAAAAAGGGTTATTGAGCAAATTTATATCTTTTTTATTTGCAGCCTCCACCATCTCCATAGCTTCCCAATGTTTGCTTCTTTATTCATTTAAAATACAAAATAAAGTAAATTATAATGCAATAATACATAAATCAAAGTACTTAATAACCTAAACTATAGTGATGGGGTTGCCACATCCCTACGCCAACGCCAAAAAAGCATACAAAAAATAGGTAAAAGAGGTTTTTACTATGATGTACTGTAAAATGGAAACTTACTATAATGCCCAGTGAGTTATTGCTTCTTATCTTCAGAGATTAGTTGAATTAGTACCATCAAAATATGGCTGTAAAACACAAAATACTGTATGGTTAATATAAAATGCCTTACTTTCTAATACTTTTCGCCATTTTTTCCTGACTCACGCCATTTTTTCACACTTTTTCCTGACTTTTCCTGACCAAAAACAAAATTCCTGACTTTTCCTACATAAAAATAGGTGAATGGAACTGATGACAATGATGTAAAAGCCCCTAAATGAAGCAACAAACTAACTGTGAGGCCTAGGCCATATATTTGTTCTTAGAATTCCTTCTTACTTGATCTCTTTCCAAGGACTTCTCACGGTTCCGTGTTCACCTCTAGAAGAAATGGCCACCTTGAGCGATCTTCCCAGAACCCTGAAAAGTAATAAACTCTACTTAAGGTACTAAAATAATCGACTCATTAGATAAATGGAATGTGGCAAGTTTGTCCAAGGGTCCCAGGTTTGATTTGAGCAGAGCCAATGGGAACTTTAACCTCCTGGGATAGTTCTCTTGGTCCGGGGATTGGGTGCATGTAACGTATTCATCATCACTTCATGCGCAGGGTGCCTACAGGCCTGCACTTGGCCTCTCAGGCGGTCATACAAATTAATAATTATTCAAAACAGCAACCAACAACCATCATGTTGCAGGACCAATAAATCATGGACTGAACCTGGAAAACAAAGAGAATTTGGGGGAAGAGAAAATAATCAGCTTGATAAGTTCTATTGCGCTCCACAGATCTAATAATATTAATAATAATAATAATCAACCAATTAGTCAACATTTTGTCACAATAGCGAGGAGAGGAGTGAGAGAGTGTATATTTGGGAGGGGGGTTAGCAGGCAAATGCTGAGAATGTACCATAATGCGCATATACCCCGTTACTAAAGTTACAGCTTAATACACTACTATGGTCACCACATAAACATAGGTTATCAGGAATATTGAACACCACCCAAATGCATGGGGCTGATGAGCAAGGAATGAATTAACAAGAGCAGCACAGTTTCCCATTAACATAGACCATTGAAATAGTGTGATCTCGCTGCTGCGTGATACAGTTTGTTCTTAGTGGTTGTGTTGCTGGTACTGCACGAGGACAGAGATGAACATTTAACCAGCAGAACAGAATGCAACAGAGAGACAAAATGGCTGCCATGAATCTCCTTATCTCTCACTTTGTGTGACATATTGTTTGCCTCCTAAATATGCTCACTTTATCCTCAAGTACAGAACTAATTTGTTATTGAATCTTTACACTGCCACTGTCTTAGTCCACAACTGATGTGCTCGTGAGAGATTAGTGTATCATTATTCCATGGGCAGGGAGAAAAGAACGGGCGTGGTCGATGATTTGAAAGCCAGTGGTGAAAATATGACTATTTCTGCAAAGTATGCTTCTGCAAATCTCAATCAATATTTCATCATAATTACGATATCAAATTTCTCCATGTCTAACAATATGAACGATGGAAGTAGCCATGTCATCAGAAGAGTGGTATGGGATTGCCACAGGACAACATAAGCCATTTAAATAATGGTAGCAAGCAGTTTTTAACTTGGGAACAAATTCGTGCAAGTTTGGTCAAATCTGTTCTCTGCAGATATATTAAGGTGTATAAGATCCTTACCTTGAAACAAGACCAGCAACGAGTAGAGTTTCACAACTGTGTGGCTGCAGATTCACAGTCAAATGTTGTGCTCTACTGCTCTTATCAGAATATAAGCCTGCGCGTAATCAGTATCCGACTAGCAGACTTTACACTCTGGGTCAAACATGCAAGTCATTTGGGTTTGGCCCAATATTAAATGGGAAGAAGTTACATTTTCTATTATCTTTTAGACCAACTTGGGCACAAGGCCATGGGGCCGGGCTGTTTTTGAACTCGGTGTTGGCCTTGAAATGGTTGGCAAATGGAGCCCTCCTTCACAAGCAAAAAAACAGGCCAACAGATATCAGGTTCTTTTAGGGTTTACTTTTAGCAAATTGTATGAGATACTGAGACAATTCTAGCTTTTAAGTAGATGAATTAAAACTAAGATGCTATGCTCTATTCTTAATAAAAGGTGGTTACATGATTTTTCCCAGCTACCCGAAAGATTCTGAACGAAGAGAAAATGCATAATTGCTATATCCAGGCATGAAAAGTAACTATGTTAGAATAGAAAGAGAAGCGAAAGGTACATCTTAAATTGGCAACTTTTGTTTTACACAGTGAAAATACATTGAAAACATAGAACAATAGCCACTAGGGATGGGTTGCGAACGGAGTCGCGAAGAGTCGAGACTGCTGCCACTGGAACCGATACACTCCAGTGTCGACTCCACTGATGCACTAACGCCATCTAACAACTGTTTTTGGAACCGTTTGAACATGTATGCCACACGGCGCCAGCAGCAACGTTGTTCGCCATCACTGCGGCAGGTTTACAATACAGCTGACTGAATCTTGCTGCTAGCTTGGCAGTGATACTTTATCGGTATTGAAATGTATGGCAAGCTATTATAACCTGCAAAACGATTCATTAGAATGATTATATGCAAAGACGTTCTTTGTTATGATCTACCGTAGGATTCTACAGTATGAGAATATGCCATATAGTTGATGTATAGGCCTAGTGATGGGATATTTATTTTGCCGGCAAAATCGTTATATGGGATGTCGAATACCAATTACGAAGTTCTTGGCAGGTGTCTTTTTTGTGTGTGTATTTTTACTTTCATTATAGGGTGTTTCATTTCAGTATCTCCAATAACAAAAGTTGGGTGTTGAATTAATGTAAGATTTGGCCTATGTTATGGTTTGGTAATTGCTTTGTTTAAGATGTGCGCACAGGCCTCTCATATTGTGGCAGTCCTGTTATCCATCCACGTTCGTCCCTTGATACCTTGTGTTACGATGAATACAAAAGGATTATTAGCCAGCAAAAATGGATGATTGTTTCGGGTTGTTATCATCGGTAATGTTGTAGGTGTAATTGTTATTGTGTTTATTATGATTATTATTATTATTATTAATAACAATAATAGTACTGTAATACAACCTGCCTAAAGTGCAATATTACAACAATTTGGTTCAATGATTGTAAATAATTCGGATAAAAAGCAACCATGTGGCCCCGAAATACTTATCCCGTGAGTATGGAGTCGCGAGGCTTCATGCGAAGTGGCCCCGCAATACTCATCAGGTGAGCTTGGAGTCGCGAGGCTTCATGCGAAGTGGCCCCACAATACTCATCAGGTGAACTTGGAGTCGTGAGGCTTTATGCAAAGTGGCCCCACAATACTCGTCAGGTGAGCTTGGAGTCGCGAGACATCATGCGAAGCAGCCCCGAAATACTCATCAGGTGAGCTTGGAGTCGCGAGGCTTCATGCAAAGTGGCGCCACAATACTCATCAGGTGAGCTTGGAGTCGCGAGGCTTCATGCGAAGTGGCCCCACAATACTCATCAGGTGAGCTTGGAGTAGCGAGGCATCGAGCGAAGCGGCCCCGAAATACTCATCAGGTGAGCTTGGAGTCGCGAGGCTTCATGCGAAGTGGCCCCACAATACTTGTCAGGTGAGCTTGGAGTCACGAGGCTTCATGCGAAGCGGCCCCGCAATACTCATGAGGTAAACTTCGAGTCTCGAGGCTTCATGCGAAGCGGCCCCGCAATACTCATGAGGCGAGCTTGGAGTCGCGAGGCTTCATGCCAAGCGGGCCCGCAATACTCATCAGGCGAGCTTGGAGTCGCGAGGCTTCATGCGAAGCGGCCCCGCAATACTCATCAGGTGAGCTTGGAGTCGCGAGGCTTCATGCGAAGCGGCCCCGCAATACTCTTCAGGTGAGCAAAGAGTCGCGAGGCTTCATGCGAAGCGGCCCCGAAATACTCATCAGGTGAGCTTGGAGTCGCGAGGCTTCATGCGAAGTGGCCCCACAATACTTGTCAGGTGAGCTTGGAGTCACGAGGCTTCATGCGAAGCGGCCCCGCAATACTCATCAGGTAAACTTCGAGTCTCGAGGCTTCATGCGAAGCGGCCCCGCAATACTCATGAGGCGAGCTTGGAGTCGCGAGGCTTCATGCGAAGCGGGCCCACAATACTCATCAGGTAAACTTCGAGTCTCAAGGCTTCATGCGAAGCGGCCCCGCAATACTCATGAGGCGAGCTTGGAGTCGCGAGGCTTCATGCGAAGCGGGCCCACAATACTCATCAGGTGAGCTTGGAGTCGCGAGGCTTCATGCGAAGCGGCCCCGCAATACTCTTCAGGTGAGCAAAGAGTCGCGAGGCTTCATGCGAAGCGGCCCCGTAATACGCATCAGATTAACGTGGAGTTGCGAGGCTTCATACGAACCGATCCCGGTGTTTGGATTCGGTCGAGTCGACACTCTCGATTCCAGGCTTCAGTCGCGCCCATCCCTAATAGCCACCATTACTTTCAGACCAAAGACCAAACAATATAAAATCTCAACTTTCACACTTCAATCATGCATTTCCTAACACCCAATGGCTGCTGTTGGTAATGCCTCCTTAAGCTTTAGAGGGGTAGTTTCCCCTACTTCCATTTTTAAAGCAGGTTCATGTAGGAGAATACACTCTTCTCTTTTGACTTCTATCCTTAAAAAAAATAGCAGTGCTTCCAGATAAATAGTCTTTGGGTATTGTGGATTTGTCCAGTGGGTACATCATTGCAGCGTATTTATCACAAGTAACACCAAGCGTCTTTAGCTTTGTAAAGCCCCTTAAGCTGTAACTGCAATAGCTCAAGTATATACATTTCAATTAGGAGCTCAACCCTAGCAAATCGGGTCTTTAGCTTCTCTATAGCCTTTTCGTAAGTCCACAAGCTCTCGTGCTGACGACCATGGAACAAGGGTTGTTTTAAGTATTGGACTGTTTCTCTGGTTCACGAGTCACATCTTTGTAAATTATTATAAACTGCTGCTAAAATACTAAACAGTACCTTACAATACCATCATGCCAGTTAAATCCTTACTTTGCTAATCTATTTGCTACACCAAGAGGACCATCATCCATAAATGATCACACTTGCTCTTTGCCTCTATCCATTATTTACTCTATCCTTCGACTACATCGTCTTACGAACTTTGCCTCGAGAATTGTCCTAACTTGTATGAATAGCCGTTTCGCTCTATCTTCTATTTGAATGGTGTTGAAAGCTCGACTCTCAATGCCCATTCATCTAGTTATTGCTGCAGATCATTTCTTGCCCTAGTAAATAACCCTATGAATTCCGTTCAATCACGCTTGATCTTTCAATTCCATCCATAATTGTCTACTCAAACTAGTCCAGTTAGCAGTCGCCAGATGTTGGAATTGATGAGCATTTCAAAAACTCAATGAGGACAAAGAAGGTAGAATCAGTTAAGTTTCTTCTGTAGAAAAACCACGAGCAGAAGTAGCCTAATTGATAACGCCTAGATACTGTCAAGAATTACTGTACTTCAAGTCGCTTTCTGTTCATCTAAGGCAGAGGTTCTCAAGCACTTTTTCTGTCACGCCTCTCCTCCCCACCCCCCACAGGTCCCATTTTACCACTGTTAATAAGCCATCTATCGATTGGTAATGGCGTTACTTGTATCAGTTTAGTGTAAATCGGACTAACCACCACGCACTAGAATTCACCTGTTCACACACTGTCTTTGAACTGAACTGATATTGGTAGAAATAGAAGTTGCCTGCTTACCATCTCTTGATGAATGCAGTACATTTGCATTTGTCTGTTGGCACAGGGTAGAGTAAAATGTGGCTTTCCACCGATGTCTCAGTCTCATTCATAGGTGTGATTATATGGACGCCATTTAGGTCATATTGTCCACAGAATTTTCAATGCCAATTTTCCTGACTTTCCCTGACCAAAAACAAAATTCCTGACTTTTCCTGCCTGTGGACACCATGTAGGCAGAGGTGTCCAAGGTTAGTAGAAGAGAGGTTGGCTCGTAACTTGCCTTCCGCTGGCAGTAGGGTGGGGGTAACGCGTCATCGGGCCTGCGAGAGGCACCCAAGTCTCCATTTACACAGTGGACAGAGGAAACTAAGTGTTTTATTTACTAGTTTGTTAATACAGTATTTATTTTGTTCAAGATATGAATTGTGTTATGTGGTGTATTATACATTGATAAACAGGTGAATATTATGTAAATTAATTGCTATGGAATCTATCTTTGCATATTCTAGCCCATAGGTAAGTTGTTTCTTTACGTTGGTTTTTCTTTTCTTTCAGTTGTCTAAGATGCCGGGAAAAATTTGCAGTGTTGCAATCTGCAAAAGTAATTCGGAAATAGTTAAGAAAACGGGAGAAAAAATATCTTTCTTCAGATTTCCAAAGGATGCTAATCGTAGGGAAACATGGGTGCAGAAATGCCATAGGAAAGATAAATTCGATCCGAATAAAAAACGGATTTGCAGCAAACATTTCATACCAAGTAATTTTGAATACGAAATTCGAGCTCGACTGACACATAGCCTACTCACCCTAGAATATTAAAAAATACGTCAATACCTTCTTTAAATTGACTGCCTCAAACACAGAGCCAAGACACAACTTCACGTACAGAACGCTCCCAGAAAAAAGAAAACAAACAATTAGGCTACTGAACAAAATATTGGATTCGACATTTTCCAGTGACAATGATGCCGTCGTCGATGTCAATGATACTGACACAAAATATGACGATCTTCTCATTAAATATAACGCATTACTTGAAGGGACCAAAGAACTGAAGGAAAACATGCAACACTTAGAGACTAGAGCAAACTGTTTGCAATCAAGAAACGTGGAATTAGAGAATTCAATTCAGGAGTATGATTGTGATTTTGACCAGAAAATTAAAGATACGTTTAAAGATTTATTGACACCAAATCAAGTCGACATTGTTAGGAAACAGAAAACAAAGGCAAGAAGGACAAACGATATTTAAGATATTTAAGCTTCCGAGCATACAAGTAGGCCTATACCAGAGTCGCATTGAAATATCCATTACCTGGATTATCAACTTTGAAGCGCTGGGCAGGCAATTTTGACTTACGAAACGGTTTATTGAAAAACGTAATAGAAGTAGGTCTAATGAAAATTAGTGGACGAAAGAAGAATGGTCGAGAGAGAGTCACTGTTCTTTCTTTCGACGAAATGAAAGTGTCATCACTCTATGAATATGATGCTAAAGCAGACGAAGTCGTGGGCCCACATACATACATGCAAGTTGTAATGGCAAGAGGGTTATTTCAGAACTGGAAGCAACCTGTGTACATTAATTTCGACAAGAAAATGTCGAAAGACATTATAAATGAAGCGGTTATGTCACTACATAATATAGAATACGATGTAGTTTCGGACTGTGGCAGGGGGAATATGGCACTGTGGAAAGAACTCTGTATTACCATTGAAACTACACACTACGTGCATCCGATGACAGAGGAAAAAATCTACTTTTTCGCAGACCTCACCTGCTTCAATTAATTCGTAATGTGGTTGGTGAAAGTGAGAATGACATTCCACGGGGTCACCAACATCGTGGTGCTGTTATCAGTGACAGAGTGGCAGAAATGAAAACGAACGTGCAGGCACCAATGGACAGCAATGACAGAATTATAAATAATAATGCAGTGCTTAGTGAAGCAATGGGGATAGGTGGATCTGCGCCTGTTGGAGAAATAGTCGGCAGTGAGTATGTTTGTATATACCAGTTTTATTATGTTGAAGGAGATGTATAATTAAATTAGTCATGTAATTTAGCGTTCAATGTCATCTATTATTCACAACAATTCATTAGTTGACACTCTGAAATGGCTGCTGCCCTTAAAAAATATTATTTACTGAGCACGTAATGCGCTACGGACTAATGACTGATTCAAACGCAGCAGGCCCGTGACGTATTCCCGCGCGCTCTCCCATTGGCCGAGAGTTATGAGCCAACCTGTATTCTACAAACCTTGAGAGGTGCCAACCTTTGAAGTGGGTTATCAGTAATCCCTCATATCGCCCCTCCCACTTAAAAATTTTCATATCCAAATCCGAAGCATGCTCCTCCCATCTCGATAATGACACCACCTTTACCTTACCTGGAAGCTACCTATAGTAAAGAAAATCATATTACGCAATACGATTTGCACATTACCTGCTAGGTCTGTGATTTTTAAAAATCCTTGTAGCTTTTTTTGTCCAGTAGCTACTTTTCCATGAAAGTTTTCTTTTAACAAACTACCCCCTGTTGAACGTTGAACCGATGTATACCACTCAAGGTATCCTCAGTATGCATTTCCTTGAGGTCGGGTACGGGGAAATATAGCTTACGCAATCAGCGCCGCTTGCGTAATACTTACTCCACCGCAATTTGTGAGCCTAGCGTCGCGAGTTTAAATGATTTAAACCGACCTCGGCGAATTTTCGTTACCTCAAACTATCCAGACATAAAAATTAGCTACTTTTCTACTTTCGTTACCTATTTGTAAAATTAGCTATTTTTCGTTACTTTCGTTACCGGAAGGCACCCTGTAACTTTCCTTCTTTTTCCATAGAAGTGATGTCACTTTTCCGTAATAATTTCCCCTTTGACCGTAATGGCGTAATCGTGAGGTGAAATCCGTAACAATTACGGACAATCCGTAGAAGTTGGCACCTCTGTGTAGGTATGGTGGTGCTGAGTAATGGCCTACAGAGCACAACTAGTGCTGTGTGTACTGTGAAAGGTTCTACTTGTAGGGTCAGTGCTTTGTTCTGACTCAGTGAGGAAAGTAATGGCAAACTACCTCACTCCTCATCTTGCCTAGTATGCCTCATTATGGCGGTACGTTTTGCAGATCCAACCAGCCTCTGGGCTGACTACCTCACAGACAGAGAGAAGAATCTATTCTTGTAAGGAAGTGGCGACCACATTGTCATTAATGGTTGTTAAGGGTTAGGTAAGGAGATATTGCTACGAGTGGCAGGTGAAAGAGTGCTGTGTGGGAAATGTTACTCTACACCTGCTGGCAGGATCTACTGTCAGCTCTTGTGAAATAAGACAGCAAAAGTACGAGTTCATTAGTCTTGAATGGTCGTGGGAGCTTCCTGTCTGTTATAGGTTAATGGATATGAGGATAGCTATATTTGTTACAGAATATGAAATATAAATATTTCAATCAAAGCTGGTGCCTCCCACTTTGAGGACCGCTGATCTAAGGCACACATCTACAGAGACAGTTAATGAAATACTACATCGACAATTGTGTGACTAGCAATGAAAATGAAGCACATGGCTTGTGTACAGTCTTCTACTGATTGGGCAGAGCAGTATAATACAGTGAGATTCTTTTGCTGGAGCGGGGCCCGCGGCCGACTGCCGGGGGCGCTAACCAGGGTCATTAAAGTCAGTCACTCAACTTTCATCAACATGGGTGTGAAGTGTCAGCGCACAGATAGGAAGGTAACATAACAGCTTCCTGCAAAATTTAATTAAAGAAGCACGGATGTTCTTCTTATTTCTTGGGAGTCTGGATGACCTCACGTCACCAGATGAAGGTTAGAACATACCATTTCACAGAAGATGCTGAAAATGTACTCTTTAAGCTGACAGACAGTAACTTTGGAAGTTACATCGTTACATTACGTAGCTACTCCTGTCCACCCCTGCGTGTTTACAGTAATTAATCGAACCACAGACCTAAGCTCATTTGATGTTTAAATGTGGGGTAATTTAAAATTCAGAGTGTACAGATCAATTACCCGTACTCTAGTGGAGCTGGAGAACAATATAAGGCAGCAGATATCCCTCACAACAGAAGGGAATTACAACGTGTAAACGATGATTTATTTCCACGGTACAATGCCTGCCTGTCAGCTGAAGGAGAACATTCTCTGGAACTTCTGGGAATAGGTAAGTTCTTTAATCATGATTTGCTAGTGAAATTACCATTAATTAATGTACTTTGTTACGGTTTCCAGCTGCGGGCAATCCGCGTCCCGAGCCCGGTTGGCTGGCAAAAGGCGAGCGCGCCCAGCAGCCGGCCCAGATCCAGCGAAAGAATCTCCCTGTAGAATGTCATCAGCAAATTGAATAATACGTACATGGGGCGAAATTAATTGTTCTAGTTCAGCTGTGTACAGTAAATATAAAATCCCACTCAATATATCGCCTTGGGGTAAGCCGCGAGAAATGTGTCGCACCGTATGATTAGGATTAGTAAGTAATTGGAGGACAAGGCTTGTGAAACGATAGGGAGTCGATATTTATGTAACGTAGATAACAGGATAGAGAGATTCACGTTATCATATGCACCTTGTATGACTAAGAAGACAGGGATCGTAGCTTGTTACCTACTGCGTGCCAATGTGTGGTCGGTAAGGAAGGGGGCGACGGCGTCGTTAGTGCTTTTGCCTTTTCGGAAAGCGAATTGATACAGAGGCAAGAGGAAGTAGTATTTGAAGCACCATTAACGCATGTTAGAATAATTTTTTGAAATAGTTTGCAGATACAGGAGCCAAACACGATACCGTGGTAACTGCTAGGTTCAGAGGGGTTTTTCCCAGGTTTTAAAATAAGGATTAAGAGGAACATATTCCATTCAGGTGGTGGGGGGGTTCCGGAGAAGGATAGAATTAAAAGATGTCAGGAGGGTAGAAGTAGTGATGTGGGCCGGGCAAATGCCCAGTGGGAAGGACATCTATAAATGGACATTTGCCGGGGCATTTGCTCAAAGCAGTTTTAAGCACCCAAAATCTGGGCATTTACTACTTGAGATTGTTACTAGAGCATCTAAAACATAATAAAAACCATTAATCAATGGTACATTTCATGGATAAACTAGTAATGCCTGAATATTGCTAATAATAATTTAATTATCCTGTGTCAATGATGTCAATAACATCTAAATGGGAATTATGTATATCTGGTTTGAATAAAACATTGTATTACCAAGTTAGACCTGCAGGCCTACTGATTTATATTGAAGAAAATTAGGTAGGAGTTTGATTATGGTGTGAATAGTGGCTTTGGGAGGAAGGTGAATGGGCTAGGCCCTGGGCAGCCATTGTGCCATGATCTTGGAATGGGGGTAGGGTGGTGTGGCCTAGAGATTGGCGTGGCATTCTACCACCAGCAACCCAACACAGTTAGTTGCGAAGTAGAGCTGTCTGTTGAGTGGTTGAGTCTGAGATAACATCACTTCTTTCTTAGGCTATTTATATTTTTAAGTGTTAGATTACATCATTACAAAATGCTTAGGAAAAAAAGGACCTATTTGGAACTTTTTTAATTTGAAAAGGAAAGGAGTATCTTGTAAATATTGTATTAAGGACTATTAACAGTCACATTGTAACAAAATGGAAAAGCACATAAAGAAGTGTTTTAAGTGCCCTCAGGATCTTAAAAAAAGTGCTTCAGTTAGGTACAATTACAGTGGTTGAAAAACCTTTTCGAAAGAAAACCCCCTTATGAACCTTTACTAATTGAAGTGGATGATTTCAACAACAAATCTGCAGTACCAAACACAAGCTCAGCCTCAGAACCAAAATCAAGTTTTTTCAGTGAATTCCTACAACAACTTCCGCAGCCTATTTCGGCCTCAACTCCTGTTTTTATGGATCAATATATAGAATACATGTATGTAGATACATATATGGCTAAAACAATATTTATATAAGCGTTGCATTATGAATATGTTTTTAAAAGAGGTCATCATCATCTTGTACAGTTTCCAGCCCCAGGCTGGGTCTGTTTGGAACATAAGCCTCGCCACTTAGTTCTTTCTTCCCACCACCTCTCCGCTGTCACTCTGGTCCAGTCCTCGCCTCTCTTCTTGACACATTCCTCCACTCCTTTCAGCCATCTATCTCTTGGTCTTCCCCTTGGTCGTTTCTTCTGCATCTGCATCTCATGTATCCTCTTGGGAATCTTCTTCTCATCCATTCTCTTTAAGTGTCCACACCACCTCAGTCTTGATGTCTCAATCCTACCTTGCAAGGGCTCCTCTTTCACCATTTCCCTGACCTTTTCATTCCTCACCCTGTCTCTTCTTGTTACTCCGATCCTACTTCGCAGGAACTTCATTTCACCTGCCTGTATTCTGCTTATGTCTCTTTTCTTCATTGTCCACGTTTCTGAAGCATAGGTCAGTATTGGGATATAGTAGCTTCTGTATAACACTTCCTTGCTTTTTTTGTGGGATATCTTTATTCCACACTAAGCTCCTAATGCTTCTCAGAAATGCTTCTGCCTGTCTGCCATGTTCCGTAATCTCTTTGTCATTTCTACCATTTTCCTCCACTATACTTCCCAAGTACTTGAGACTTTCCACCTTCTTCAGCTGTCCACCTCCAAGTGTTATCCCACTCATTGGTCTGTCCTTTTTCCTGGTCGTTAACAGGATATCACATTTACTGATGTTGAACTTCCATCCGTACTCTCCCACCGTTTCTTCCCAAGCCTTCAGTTGCTCCTGAATTTCCTCCTCCTTGTTTCCCCAGACCATGAGATCATCTGCAAACACCATTGCTTTCATCTTATCTTCTCCTATGTTTCCTGCTATCCGTGTCATTACCTCGTCCATAAGCACAATAAAGAGAAGGGGTGACAGCGCACTACCCTGTTTCAGGCCACTCATTTGTCTGAACCAGTCTGTTCTTTCCCCTCCAACTTTCATACAACTCACACTTCCACAATACATCTCCTTCACTCTGCCTACAGTCTCTTTTTCCACTCCCATGTTTTCCATTGCTTTCCAAACCTTCTCCCTACACACACTATCATAGGCCTTTTCGATGTCCAGGAAGGCCATCAACAGATCATCCCCAAATTCGTAGTGGTGTTCCTGGAGCTGTCTCACTGAAAATATGAGATCCACTGTTGATCTGCCAGGTCTGAATCCATACTGTTCCTCTCTCAATTTTCTCTCCACTTTGGCTCGTATTCTACTTTCTAATATCTTTTCATATATCTTGGCACAGTGAGGTATGAGTGTGACTTCCCTGTAATTTCTGCACTCCTTTCTGCTTCCTTTCTTAAATATTGGGACAATTAATCCTTTCTTCCAATCTTTTGGGGTCTTTTTCTCCTTCCATATCACCCTCATCACACGGTACAGCCACTGTTTCCCAACCTCCCCTGCTGCCTTCACCATTTCAACACTCACTTCATCCACACCTGGTGCCCTTCCTCCTTTCATCTTGTCTATAGCCATTTCCAGTTCTCTCCAAGTCAGGTCCTTTTCCATTCCTGTGCTGTCTTCTCCATCTTCCAATACATTGTCTTCCTCCCTATGACCATTTGGATTCAGCAAATCCTCAAAGTACTCTTTCCACACTGTCTTGAGTGTCTCTTTGTTGTGTACCTCATTTCCGTTTTTGTCCATCATTACCACATCCTCTCACAGACCTCTTCTCTTACTTTTGACCATCCCATAAAGAACTTTCTTATTTCCTCTGCTGTCTTCCTCCATCATCTCTGTCCACTTTACCATCCACTTCTTCCTCTCCTCTGCGACAATCTTGTTTGCTTCTTTCTTCTTTATCTTATAATCTTCCCTTGCCAGATCAGTTCTTTCCTGGAACCACACTCTGAAAGCCTTGTTCTTCCTTCCCACAGCTTCTTTTACTCTCTCATTCCACCATGGTGTCTCTTTACACCGCTTTCTGTTGCTTGTTCTTCCACATACTGCCACTGCAGCTTCCACCATTGTGTTTTTGAATTGCTTCCATTCCTCTTCCCCTGTTTTAGGATTGTCTGTTGGCATCCTTTCCCTTATTATCTTCTGGAATTCTTCCTTGACTTCCTTTTCCTTGAGTTTCCATACTTTGATTCTCCTTTCCTGGTACTCTGTCCTCTTGCTATCCTTAACAACTCCCAGGTTCATTACAAGTATTCTGTGGTCGCTATCTAAGGCCTCTGATGGTATTACCTTTATATCTCTGACACTTCTCTTCATTTCCCAGTCGTACAGCATGTAATCTACCAAAGATTTCTTTGTTAAATTACTGCTGTACCACATTACCTTGTGGCTTTCTTTCTTCCGGAACCAGGAGTTGCCTACCACTAAACAGTTTCTCTTGCAAAAATCCAGCAACTTTCTCCCTTCTTCATTCCTGCTACCCCGTCCTTCTGCTCCCAATACATTTTCATATCCTTGCCTTTCACTTCCTACATGTTCATTCAAATCTCCCATGACAATGATGCTCTGACCATTCAACTGCTGTTGTAGCTCCTCCTCAGTCTTCCCTCTCTTGAGCTGTACATCCAACTTGAGGGGCATGTACCTGGGCTATCTCCAGGCTTCTTCCCTTTACAGTTACTCTGATCTTCATGATCCTGTCACTTATTCCCTTTACCTCTTCCTTCCTTCCATCTCTCACAACTACTCCTACTCCGCTGCTCCTTCCTTCACTGTTCCCACTCCAGTACAACCGGTACCCTTTTCTCAGTTCTCTGCGACCTTCTCCTTTCCATCTTGTTTTTAAAAGAGGTAAATGCCCAAAATGCCTGGGCATTTATGGGTTTTGGGCATTTGCCCGGACATTTATCCTGAACATTTGCCCCGACTTATAAATGCCTAGAAATTTTACATCACTAGGTAGAAATGACAACATGTGATACGTGATGACGTCTGGCCCTGGGGAGGAAGATCTTTTATGTAAAAGAGCTCATTGTATTTCTGAAAGTTCTATGGGGGGGCGCGAGGGTGGTAAAACGGAGTTGATTGAAAGTCATGGGAAGAATGATAGGTGGGGGGGACGAAATCTGTGGTAAGAGATGTTAAAAAAAGATAGGTAGACGTCAGGGGGACCAGGCGTAAATGGGTGGGGCCGTGTATTCCGGTTGAGAGAATGTATAGCCTTCCAAATATAAGAAGATGTACTGTGGCGGTGTAGGGAACTTGTACATTTCTTCCATGCCTCTCTTCGTTTTGGGTTAAATATGCGTTGCATTTTGGCTGTGATGTTTTTTTATTGAGTGTAAGCGGGGAGAGTAATTAAGTGTCGCAGGTCGCGAAGACAACTCTTGCGACGGTTTATCCAGGCGGTGCATTCGTTATCCCACCAATAAATGTTAGAATGGCGAGGACCGGTATAAAGAGGACGTCGTGCTAGGGGGTGGTAGATCTCAATATATTTCAGAATGAGAGAGAGAAGTTGATAATTTTGGGAAGGATCAATATGGGAGCTACAATACTTGTCAGTCATCCACTGTTGAAACAAGGCGGGGTCAAAATGACGTAAACTATTAGTTAGGATGCTGGGAGGCAGTGGAGACGGAGTTGAATAGGGGCCCTACCGAGTGGAATTAATAATGGGATAGTGGCTGCTCAGGTAAGGGTCGTCTAAAATGGACCATTGAGAGAAAATACGTAAATCCACTGTAATAATAATATTATTTATAATCCCCTGTGACTACTGATAAGTTAACGCCGCTTTTTCTGCGGGTCGGATTTGGAAGACGGGTGGGCGAACCGTCGATGATATGTATCTGTTGCAAAGACGTAAACTGAAGTATGTAGCGACCCTTATCATTTATGGAATCACTTCTCCATTCGGCATGATGGGCGTTAAAATCGATGCCGAGGAGTAACTGAGTGCAAGGGGAAAATTGAGAAGAAAAAACGCTGCCGTTGGGGTCGGGTGTCGTTTATACGTGGGGGGAGTAAAAAATGAGTATGGTAAGGGAAGCGATCTGGATGGCTATTAAAAAAGTAGAGGGATGATAATGAATTGGTGGAACCTCTGGTACGGGATGACGTGTCGGATGAAGGTGGCAATATCTCCGAAACCATCACCATCCTCTCATTCAATTTGATAACCTGTAAAATGAAAATTGTAGTGAGGTATGATCCATGTTTCTTGTATGAGTAAAATGTCAGGGTGGTAAGCATTGATTAATGATATTCATGTCACTTGTTGGTTACACTGCGACAGTTCCACTGCAAGATTCGCATTTAATGCAGGGAGATATCCGAGGGGGCCTGTACGAGGGCAGAACTTTGTTTCGTAGATTGCAAAGCAGGGTGTGCCCATTGAACAACACTTGATTCGAGCAGTGCATGTAGATCAGCAAAATCTTGTAATATTTCTGAGGTGGAGGATCGGGGGGGTTTCTGGTTGGGTTGGCTGAGGATGGAAGGCACGAACCGGAAGTGAAGAGGAACCAGTAGGTGGAGGTGATGGAGTTGGGTTAAAATGATAAGGCCGAATAGGCTATGCGGTGTAGGGTCGCATATGAAGAATGTTTTAGTAAGCTGGTCTGACATACCCCAACGGGTTGACAATTTTGGGGGGTTGGGTGACTAACTGGGTAAATTTTGTTTTCGAGGGGAGGGGAGGGTGGTGATCGGGCAGGTGGGAGCTCAGGAAACTGATGGGGGACCAGTAATGGATTAAAAGGATTTGAAGTTTGAGTAGGGTTAGTGACCTCAAAATACATCTGGTTATAAAGGCACATTATTTTTTAATTTCATTTTGTGGATCACACATCTGGGGGAGCCGGCTGAGTGGTTCTCACCGCAGTGGACGCATTTTCTCAGAGCTTGGGTGCAGTCTCTTGTGACGTGTGCCAGGAAACATGTGCCGCAGCGGGGCTCACATGAGCAACAGTTACCTTGAAAAGAGCCACCTGTTCGGGGAGGTGTTGTGATTCGAATGATAGTTGGACTGTGGGCACATAGCTTTACCGTCGAATATTTTACGATTCATTCTTTGTGGGGGAAAGTACTGGATAAGGAGATTCAATAAAGAAAACTCAATAATCTCTTCTGAGATAAGAGTGAAATCGACTCCTCGAACAACGCCAACTCTATGTACCGTACGCTCGATGAGGGGATATAAGCATGAAGAGCACGTTCCTAAAGTACAGGGTGGGTAAGCATTTTATTGGCTGCCTGTCGAGTATGGAACTGGATTTCCATGCGGTTCCTTCCTTTTCGTTTGATTGAGGAAATGTCACGGATTTTGTTCTTGTAAAATAGGTGCCCAAGCTCCATAGGGTGTGCGTTCCCAATTTGTTTGGCATTGGAGGATTCGACAATATAGTCCCCATATTTATGTTGGGGGTAGGTTTTCAGCACAGTAGTATGGGGCACCGGTGCCAGTTCGTTGAAGACTACTGCCACGTTACCATGAGAGGGATTTACATCAGGATTTTGAATTACCACCATGGGTTCCAGTATAAGTTCTGTAGGTACCTGTCCATTTCGTTCCCCGAAATCAGGGAGTTTGTTCTTCAGCCCTCTGGTATGTTGCGACATTTCATCAACGGAGGATTCAAATGAAACGACCTTACCTTGATATGGATGGGTTAAACGCTACGGTAAGCACTTACTAAGACAAGGCACACAAACACACAAATTTCAACCACACCGATCACAGTTAAGACTAAGCACATCCACTCGCTACAAAGTACGTACCGCGAATGGGGGAATCAAGAGATGGTTCAAAATAAACAAATTATAATTATGAACCCTGTTTGGCATTTGTCGATTCATTTAGGGGCCTCTGTACCTGGGTGTGCATGGATTCTGATAACCTGTGTCATTTTGAAGACTAAGTTAATGGTGTATGCATTCGCATCTCGAGCTAATTTTAATTTTCGTACCATCCCGACATTTGCCTTGAATAGAAATGGCATGCTAAGAGAAACCCCTATCACGCTGGCTAGGTGGGAATTGAAGCTACCTTTTCCCAGTGTGGCCTCATGAGGCTGAGTGTACCTTGCTGCAGCCCATAGGCCAGAATTAAATTTCTAGGCAGAGCCAAGAATTAAACCTGGCCTCTGCGGTGACAGCCAAGAATGCTAACCACTACGCCATGAAGCTGACTAACAAAAAATATATTTGAAGCATCCTGCATGAAAAAAAATGGGTAATACCAGAGAACAACGAAAAGTACAGATTGTTTGAGACATGTACATGATTTAATTGCTTACAAAATTATATCCTGTGGACCTTCGGTGGGATTTCATTATTGCATTTATATCCTCTATTTTGTGGTGAGCCATAAATACTTGGAAAATATGTCTTGCAGTAGTCTTAACTTGGTGCTATAATAGTCTGGAATCAACAGCGTGCTTTTCGGAATTTAGCCAGCCAATACGTGTTTTTGTAATGTTGTTTTGTATCGGTATCATAATATGATTGTCCACCAAACATGAAACACGATTAACAAGAAGGATGTTATATTATTGTACTATAGTTGGAATTTTACTCGTTTTGTACAGGGTGTGAAGTTTATACCTAATGAGCAAAGTAACCGGGCCCCTTGACTCTAATATGCTCACTTTCTTCTGAATAAACTAGGAAGACCTGCACTTGACCTCTTGGGAGGTCACAGGCATAAACTAGAAAGACCTGCACATGGCCTTTCAGGAGGCACAGGCGAAAATTAGAAAGAACTGCACATGGCCTCTCAGGTCTCAGGCATAAACTAGAAGGATCTGCACTCGGCCTCTCAGGAGGTCAGAGGCGGAAAGTAGAAAGATCTGCACTTGGCCTCTCAGGAGGTCACAGGCATAAATTAGAAAGACCTGCACATGGCCTCTCATGTCTTAGGCATAAACTAGAAGGATCTGCACTTGGCCTCTCAGGAGGTCATAGGCAAAAACTAGTAAGACCTGCACTTGGCCTCTCAAGTCACAGGCATAAACTAGAAGGATCTGCACTTGGCCTCTCAGGAGGTCACAGGCATAAACTAGAAGGATCTGCACTTGGCCTCTCAGGAGGTCACAGGCGAAAACTAGAAAGACCTGCACTTGGCCTCTCAGGAGGTCACAGGCATAAACTAGAAAGACCTGCACATGGCCTCTCAAGTCACAGGCATAAACTAGAAGGATCTGCACTTGGCCTCTCAGGAGGTCACAGGCGAAAACTAGAAAGACCTGCACATGGCCTCTCAGGTCTCAGGCATAAACTAGAAGGATCTGCACTTGGCCTCTCAGGAGGTCAGAGGCGGAAAGTAGAAAGACCTGCACTTGGCCTCTCAGGAGGTCACAGGCAGAAATTAGAAAGACCTGCACATGGCCTCTCATGTCTCATGCATAAACTAGAAGGATCTGCACTTGGCCTCTCAGGAGGTCATAGGCAAAAACTAGAAAGACCTGCACTTGGCCTCGCAAGTCACAGGCATAAACTAGAAGGATCTGCACTTGGCCTCTCAGGAGGTCACAGGCGAAAACTAGAAAGACCTGCACTTGGCCTCTCAGGAGGCCACAGGCATAAATTGGAAAGACCTGCACATGGCCTCTCCGGTCTCAGGCATAAACTAGAAAGACCGGCACATGGCCCCTCAGGTCACACAAATTAATATTTATTCAAAACAGTTATCAACAACCATGATTTTGCAGGACTAATAAATCATGGACTAAACACCGAAGGAAGATTTTCAGTATTTTGCTGTATTAAGTTAATGTGCATATACCCTGCTTATAACCGTAATACAGGGTGACTCATTTGCCGAGAGACATATCCCGTCATGACGGCTAAGATGACCTAATGCAGTACGATAGCGGTAAGCAAGCGCGCATTTTACGGCTAGGCACGGAGTTTCATTGCGCCAGCCGTGCCGTGCTCGTGGTGCTGCGGAGCGACCTAAAAAAAAGGCCCTGTAGTTACAGTTGAACACAGTACTACAGCCAGCACACAATCATAGGTTATCAGGAATATTTAACACTACCCAAGTACATGGGAATGTAGACCAAGCATCCCACAACCATGAAATGAATTAACAAGAGCAGCGCAGTTCGCCATTTTAACATAGACCATTGCTAGAGTGTGATCTTGCTGCCGCGTGATACAGTTTGTTCTTCGTGGTTGTGTTGCTGATACTGCACGAGGACTGAAAGGAATAACATTCAGCCTGCAGATCAGAATGCAACCAAGAGACATAATGACTGCCATGTATCGCCTTATCTATCGCTTGCCTCGAAATATGCTCACTTTCTCATCAAGTACAGTACTAGTTTGTTATTGAACCTTTACTCCACCACTGTTAAATTATGCTTATTCTACAACTGCTGTGCTCATGTGAGATTAGTTTATCATTATTCAATGGGCTGGGTGGGAAGAATGGGAGTGGTCGATGATTTGAGCAGTGGTGAAAATACGACTCTTTCTAAAACGTTTTATGCTTCTGTTAGTCCCATTTAATATTTCATCATAATTACGACATAAAGTTTCCCCAGATGTGACAATATGTACGATGGAAGTAGCCATGTCATAAGACGAGGAAGTAACAGTGCGTTCCTTACTCTCCAGCCACCCGGCAATACTAAGGCTGTGTCCCAATAGTACAATTTTAGCCGTAGTGAACTAGATAGTCGACTAATTTACCAGATGTGACGTCAGAAGTCGTGATCCAATACTGCTTAGCACATAACAATCAAGTATGTAGTTGCTAGTAAACGAAAGTGCATGCTAGATTGTCGACTACGTCAAGGAATATTCGACGTCATATTGGTCCGTATTGACATATAATCCTATTTGACTGATAAAAACTTTTCCGTCTATTCAATACAAAAATTTTATTATTGAAATTATATTATTTCATTATTGGAACATGTTTCGAGCTCTCAATCAGCTCATCATCATCCAAGTGTCCTCACAAACATAATAAAACACTCACCAAAAATACAAAGTTCATAAACAAGTACAATAAACAATATGCATTAAAAATTGACACATAATAAAACTTAGCAACCTATAGTAAAATTAACAACTTAAAATAATGAAACCATCTAATGTTCTTCAATAAAATGTTGATGTTACTTCGTTTTGACTTCCTCACACACGCAACAAACGGAGCTGTGTGGGCTGGTCAAAATGAGTCAACAGAATGTACATCACACAGCTCCGCTTGTTGCGTGTGTGGGGAAGTCAGAACGAAGTAACATCAACTTTTTATTGAAGAACATTAGATGGTTTCATTATTTTAAGACTTGCCACGCTGGGTGAGTGGTTATAGTGTCGGACTACCAACCCCAAGATTGCAGGTTCGCCCCTGGCCATGGTAAGTGATTTTTGAAGGCGACAAAAATCACGATACTCATGTCATACGTTGTCGGCATGTTAAAGAACCCATTTGAATTCAGTAGGCCGTGTTCAATGGCAAAATTAATCTCGGGATTTTCCGCCAACACAAAGTTCCTCCATTCTCTACTTGAAAGCTCTGTAGTAGTGTCAAGGAGTTTAGATATCTAACCTCCTCGACTTTCATAGCATTCAAAGGAACGACGAAATTCGACATGCAAGCTACCCTCTGGGTGTCAATTAACAAAGCTTGCACCAGGCACCCGAGGCCATACAATATTTATTTATTTACATATGTTACGCTTTCATTGGAGCACTTAACCAAAACAAGTATATACATATCTCAAAAACAATATTAAAGATTCAGCTTCTTATTTTTCTTCTTTTCCCAAAACATTTTCATTCTAGTCGACCTTGCCGCTCTCTCTGCATCGCTTATGGTGTAAGTTTTGCGGGTAAAGGTTTTTAAGGAAAGTCGGATGTTCTTGTTTTTCAAGATATTCTTCTGATCTTTGTTAGCAATTTGGGACATTGTCAAGCCGAGTTCATCCAGATCATTTTGAATTTCCATAAACCAAGAGTTCTTTGTTTAATTTTGAAAAAATAATTAAATAATACTTTTAATTGTCTGGTATCCGGCAGGCGTGAGATATGACAAAAAAAAAAGCAATTCGCCTTTTTCGCATAGTATCGACTATAGACTCAATTTCTTTATAAACCACTTCATTTGGTAATAGATGCCATTGACCATCCACCTGATGTTTTTTATTAATTATAGTTCTGAGAATTCTTCTATCAATCTTCTGTAATGTGTCAGTAACTGATCGAGTGTTTAACTTGAAAAGTGTTTCACAAGCATATATTGCTTCCGGTTTAATAACTGATTCGTAATGTCGTAATTTAGCATTTATGGAGAGTGATTTTTTTTTTGTAACTAGACCAAGTAATATATTGGGCTTGTCTTAACTTTGTTGTTCTATTTTCGATTGACGCTTTCTCATTCAAATTCCATGTTATAATCTCCCCTAAATATTTAAATTTATGTACAACTTTAATTTCTTTATTGTTGATCAATGTAATAGCTTGTGTTTCCACATCAAAGGATGCCATTATTTCAGTCTTTTCAAATTAAATTTGAAGTCCTACTTTTGCTGCAATAGACCCAAGTTCTTCAATTTGGTGTTTAGCCTCATCTATACTGGTTGCAAGCAGTGCAAGGTCATCCGCAAAGGCCAAGCAATTCAGTTTTATATTAGTACCAATCTTCACATTTGGAGTACAAGTTTTGTTCCACTCACGCATGATCTTTTCAAGACCACAATTAAATAATAACGGTGATAGACCATCTCCCTGTCAAAGTCCAGTCCGGATATCAAATGGTTCAGACAAGGCGCCTCGAAATTTAACCTTTCAAAGTAACGCCGATGAGCTTGATAAGCTTTTGATGTAACCCAAATTCCCTAAGGATGTTAAGTAATGACCCTCGATGGATACTGTCATAAGCTTTCTTAAAATCCACAAAAGTAATGACCAAATCCTTTTGTCTCATTCTATGATATTTCATTATCCATTTCAGATTGATGATCTGATCCGGACAGCTGCGACCTGGTCGGAACCCTCCTTGATATTCTCCTAGTTCTTGATCGAGTTGTTGTTGAATTCTTGTCAAGATAATTCTAGATAGAATCTTGTATGTTACATCAAGCAAAGAAATCCCACGGTAGTTGTTCGGGTCTGATCTATCACCCTTTTTATGAATTGGGTGGATTACAGCCATTCTCCATTCCTCTGGTATTTGTTCCGAATTCCATACATCGATGAGGCGTTTATGGAGGTTGGAGATGGTTTGTTCATTTGCATATTTCCATAGTTCTGCTACCAATGAATTCTCTCCTGCTGCTCTATAATTTTTGAGCCAATTAATCACTGCACATACTTGTCAAGTCAGGGGGAATAATGTTCTGTAAATTTGTTTTATTTTTTGGATTAGGCTCAAAATCAAGATATTCCTTTGGTTCATCAGCATTTAGTAGTTCTCTAAAATAATCTGCTAGAATTTTAGCATTATCAGTATCATTGTGGGCTAGTTTACCCGATTTATCTTTCATTAATAGTGTAGGAGGGCTGTATTTAGAATGATATTGACGAAATGTCCTGTAATAGTCCCTTGTTTTGTGTTGCTTAAAGGAATCATCAATAATTTGTATGGACTTTTTTTGATTTTCTCTTTTAATTCTCCTAATTTCTTTTGCAGTTTCCCTTCGAACAATGATTAATTCTTCTCGCGATGGTGTGCGTCCTCTTTTGCTGATCATTGAGCCATGCTGTGTGTCTTTTCCGAATTGCAGCATCACATTCCGCATTCCACCATGCATGCTTTTTCCTTTTCCTAATAGGGGCAATTTCGACAGCAACGGTTTTCAGTGTGTCAACCATCGTTTCTAGCTTGTCACTTAAGAGAGTTTTAGACTTTTCCTTATAGGACACATTATTTATTAAATAACTAGGGTCATATTGCCTTTGCATGGTCGAGTTTGACGATTTTTGTTTACGTCGGGGAGTTAACTTGATCTTTATCTTGGATATATAATGATCAGAGTCAACATCGACCCCACGTAGTACCTTCACGTTATATATTTCTTTGTAGAACTTTTTATCCATTGCAACATGGTCTATCTGGATTTCCCCTAGTGCACTATTAGGGCATTTCCAGGTCATAAGTTTGTGTGGTCTTCGCTTAAATCTAGTAGTTTCGAGACGTAGGCCATGTTCTTCACAAAGGGTGATTAATCTTTGACCATTCTTGTTAGTGAATTTGTGAGCTGGCCACTTACCTACTATCGGACGAAATTTTCTTTCTTGACCAATTTTTGCATTAAAATCCCCAAGCAAGATTTTAACATGAGTGTCTGGAATGTTTGATATTAGTAAGGCAAGTTCTTCCCAAAAATTGTCCGTTTCATCTCTAAATTTTTTGACATTCTTGTCATTAGTTGGGGCATGAACGTTTATCAAAGAGTATATTTTGTTTCCTGTCCTAATTGTTAAAGTTGCTAACCTTGATGAGTTCGACAAAAAGTCTTCCACTGAATCAATAATACTGGTATGTACTAAAAATCCCATACCAAATTGGGGGACATTTTTCATAACTCGTGGTCCTGGAGGTCCCTTGTAGAGACGATATCCTCCAGATTCAATGGGGTCTTGATCTGTGTTTCTAAGTTCTTGAAGTGCTGTTATTAAGATCTTGTGTTGGTCCAATATATCGGTTAAATGCTTAAGTTTTCCAATTTTAATTAACGAATTTATGTTTAATGTTGCAAAGAATGAAAATTCCCTATGTTTGTTAATTTTGAGTTTGTATTTGGACTTTCGGGTTTCCAGGCGCTCCGACTCACCTGACTCTTCTACGCGGCACCCCACCGTATCCGAATGGTGCCTTGCGGTGGAAGAGTTCATTAGAAGACTGTTCATATTTGAGTTGATTGTCTGGTCTAGGACCCATGATCTGACCATAGTCAGGGATTACAATATTCCAGATGTGATCTGGAAAGGTGATGAATGGAATATGATAGGATGATTGATGAGAAATACGATATTATTATTATTATTATTTTAAGTTGTTAATTTTACTATAGGATGCTAAGTTTTATTAGATGTCAATTTTTAATGCATGTTGTTTATTGTACTTGTTTATGAACTTTGTATTTTTGGTGAGTGTTTTATTATGTTTGTGAGGACACTTGGCTGATGAGCTGATTGAGAGCTCGAAACATGTCCCAATAATGAAATAATATAATTTCAATAATAAAATTTTTGTATTGAATAGATGAAAAGTTTTTATCAGTCAAATACATCAAGGAAGTTATAGAAATTGTGGGTTATCTTTGACTTTAATCCAGTCTATGCTTGGCCTATATTCTTTGCCAAATTCAACGCTTCAATCCACACAACGCACGAGGGAAGCATAATATCTTGTTGTGTTGTGATAATTATTTTCTAACTCGTGTGGAAATATTCTGATGCAAAATTAAACTGCAAACTGAAGTGTAGCCTAATGACAATTTTTCAAAAGATGAACATAAATCTATTTTTGAGAACTTCTGGCCAATAGGTGATTTTCGGAGGCAAAATACATACATTTGTGGTCTGATCCAGCAGCATGAAATTAAACAAAGGAGACCAAGAAGAGTGGATGGGTTAGTAATAAGGGGAGGGTCACTGCCCAACTCTGGACCTACCTCAAATTCAAGAGACCACCCGTGGGACTTCCTTGTCAGTTTGTGACAGAACAGGGACAATGCTCGGGGCGTCACGCAAATATGTTATTTGGTTCTGTGGTAATCACGACATCTCTGTTCATGGTCTCCAGCGCACAATAAGGGCCTCGTCTCAAATTTTCAATTTGCTTGCCTTTTATCATTATTGCCCTTCTTCTCTTCCTCCTGAACTGTATTCTCAATTAATCAGCCAAACACAAATCATAATTAGGGCTCGGCTAAAAAGTGATCTTGGCGCATCCATGATCGTATCGTTTATTAAAAACAGATGATGAAAGCGCAAAGAGCTTACAACGAGCAGCAGATCACCGCCATTTTGAGTGTTGGTTTGGACTTGACGTTACAGACAGTTAGGAACAGGGCTCCGAGTGAAAGCCAAAGTTAAACGATTGACTTCGCGTCACCACATGGTAGCGTTACGATTGGTTACGAAGTGAGAAGCTTATTATCCTCTCTGTTTCAAAATAAATCATGTGATTGTGCCAGAGCTCATCTATATTTACGACACTTTACTAAATGTAAAATACTGTAGCGTAATTTTTAACATATCATATTCTCAGACAATGTATTGGAAGATGGAGAAGACAACACAGGAATGGAAAAGGACCTGACTTGGAGAGAACTTGAAATGGCTATAGACAAGATGAAAGGAGGAAGGGCACCGGGTGTGGATGAAGTGAGTGTTGAAATGGTGAAGGCAGCAGGGGAGGTTGGGAAACAGTGGCTGTACCGTGTGATGAGGGTGATATGGAAGGAGAAAAAGATCCCAGATGATTGGAAGAAAGGATTAATTGTCCCAATATTTAAGAAAGGAAGCAGAAAGGAGTGCAGAAATTACAGGGGAGTCACACTCATACCTCACTGTGCCAAGATATATGAAAAGATATTAGAAAGTAGAATACGAGCCAAAGTGGAGAGAAAATTGAGAGAGGAGCAGTATGGATTCAGACCAGGGAGATCAACAGTGGATCTCATATTTTCAGTGAGACAGCTCCAGGAACACCACTACGAATTTGGAGAGGATCTGCTGATGGCCTTCCTGGACATCGAAAAGGCCTATGATAGTGTGTGTAGGGAGAAGGTTTGGAAAGCAATGGAAAACATGGGAGTGGAAAAAGAGACTGTAGGCAGAGTGAAGGAGATGTATTGTGGAAGTGTGAGTTGTGTGAAAGTTGGAGGGGAAAGAACAGACTGGTTCAGACAAATGAGTGGCCTGAAACAGGGTAGTGCACTGTCACCCCTTCTCTTTATTGTGGTTATGGACGAGGTAATGACACGGATATCAGGAAAGATAGGAGAAGATAAGATGAAAGCAATGGTGTTTGCAGATGATCTCATGGTCTGGGGAAACAAGGAGGAGGAAATTCAGGAGCAACTGAAGGCTTGGGAAGAAACAGTGGGAGAGTACGGATGGAAGTTCAACATCAGTAAATGTGAGATCCTGTTAACGACCAGGAAAAAGGACAGACCAATGAGTGGGATAACACTTGGAGGTGGACAGCTGAAGAAGGTGGAAAGTCTCAAGTACTTGGGAAGTATAGTGGAGGAAAATGGGAGAAATGACAGAGATATTACGGAACGTGGCAGACAGGCAGAAGCATTTCTGAGAAGCATTAGGAGCTTAGTGTGGAATAAAGATGTCCCACAAAAAAGCAAGGAAGTGTTATACAGAAGCTACTATATCCCGATACTGACCTATGCTTCAGAAACGTGGACAATGAAGAAAAGAGACATAAGCAGAATATAGGCAGGTGAAATGAAGTTCCTGCGAAGTAGGATCGGAGTAACAAGAAGAGACACGGTGAGGAATGAAAAGGTCAGGGAAATGGTGAAAGAGGAGCCCTTGCAAGGTAGGATTGAGATATCAAGACTGAGGTGGTATGGACACTTAAAGAGAATGGATGAGAAGAAGATTCCCAAGAGGATACATGAGATGCAGTTACAGAAGAAACGACCAAGGGGAAGACCAAGAGATAGATGGCTGAAAGGAGTGGAGGAATGTGTCAAGAAGAGAGGCGAGGACTGGACCAGAGTGACAGCGGAGAGGTGGTGGGAAGAAAGAACTAAGTGGCGAGGCTTATGTTCCATACAGACCCAGCCTGGGGCTGGAAACTGTACAAGATGATGATGATGATGATATTCTCAGAATACATTACATTGAAGTATCTCCATTTTCTGTACCTTGCACGTCGCCCTGTTAGTCTAGGGGTATTATTCCTGCCTCGGGCGCGAGAGGTACCGGGTTCAAACCACGGAAGTGCCCAGCATTTTTACTTTTGTTTTATCTCTTGAAAAGATTCAAATAAGTGTATAAAAGAACCTTAAAAACTTTTTTTTCGTGCGAGACTTTTACTTATACCGGTAATATAAATACATAGGTTGAGGTAAACGCTTCTTTTTTTCCGTCGATTTACCCTCCAGGTTGGCTTTTCCCTCGGACTTAGGTTGGTTGGTGGGTTGCTTCCTCAGTTTAGGGGCTGTGACTGCAGACATTGATTTTTTTCAAGTATTTCCTACTTTTGCCGTCACACGCCACCATCAACAACTACTACTTCAGAACTTGGGTTACTAGACGCCACCGCAGTCGGCTCCTGGCAACGAACGTTGAAACCTAAGGGCGTTATCCAAATTTTAACCTATAATTTAGCTTCACACAGGTTTAATTACTGGAAGGTTCTTTAACATGCCATAAATCTATGACATGGGACCGCCGGCTTTACTTCCCCTCCGAAGAAAGACATACTGAGGGATTTTTAACGCCGGCCTCGGTCGGGTTTGAACCCGCGATCTTGGGCATAGAAGAACAGCATGTACCAACTACGCCACTAAAGCCACTGCCCTTCCTTGGACTCAGCGAGGGATCCCACCATAACCGCCGCCAGGGCAGTGTCCTGGAGCTTGAAACACCTGGTTGGGGAATACCACTGGGGAGGTGGGGCCACCCTCCTTGCCTATCCCTCCCAATCTTCCCCTCACTTTCCATCCCTCATGAGGCCCATGTTCGCTTTGCAGGTGAGGCTGCCTGGGCGAGGTGCTGGTCCCACCCCCCCATTTTTATCCCTCGTCCAGGTGTTTCAAGCTCCAGGACACTGCCCTGGCGGCGGTAATGGTGGGATCCCCCGCAGAATCCGAGGGAAAAGCCAACCTGTAGGGTAAAGCGACTAAAATAAAAATAAAATGCGTTTGACCTCAAACTTTTTTAAAATTTTATTTAGTCAATTTACCCTCTAGGTTGGTGGTTCCCACGGACTCAGCGAGGGAACTCACCACTACCGCCTCTATGGGCAGTGTCCTGGAGCCTGGCACATCTGGACGGGAGGGATACAACTGGGGAGGTGTGATCAGCACTTCACCCAGGCGGCCTCACCTGCAAAGCGTACAGGGGCCTCATGAGGGATGGGAAGGGATGGAAGATTGGGGTGGATAGGCGAGGAAGAGGGGAGGAGGCGGCCGTGGCCTTACAGTAGGTACCATCCCGGCATTTGCCCGAAGACGAAGTGGGAAACCACGGAAAACCACTTCGAGGATGGCTGAGGTGGGAATCGAACCCCCTCTACTCATTTGGACCACCCGAGGCTGAGTAGACCCCGTTCCAGTCCTCATACCACTTTTCAAATTTCGTGGCAGAGCCGGGAATCGAACCCAGGACCTCCGCTTCTTATGGATCTAGTTTTTTTTTATAGCAACAGGATTCCACGGATTACTTTTTTTAATTGGAACAACATTTTTATCAACATGCTTAAGTCTCGCACGAAGAAAAAAGTTCGTAAGGTTCTTTTATACACTTTTTGATTCTTTTCAAGAGATAAAACAATAGTAAGAATACTGGGCACTTCCGGGCTTTTAACCCGGGACCTCTCGCACTCAAAGCTGGAATCATACCCCTAGACTAACAGGGCGACGAGTAAGATGCAGAAAATGGAGCTACTTCAATGTAATGTATTCTGAGAATATGATCTGTTGAATATTACACTACAGTATTTTACATTTAGTAAAGTGTCGTAAAGTTAGATAAGCTCTGGCACAATCACATGATTTATTTTGAAACAGAGAGAATAATAAGCTTCTCACTTCGTAACCAATCGAAACGCTACCATGTGGTGACGTGAAGTCAATCGTTTAACTTCGGCTTTCACTCGCAGCCCTGTTCCTAACGGTCTGTAACGTCAAGTTTGGTTTGGTACCAGCTAAGTCCCGTGCGTTTCAGAACACAAGTCTATGAAGGAGGCTGTGATCAAGCAGACATGTCCCAAATCTCCGTAGTGCATAGCACATAGTAGACAACAAGAGTATTGGGACACAGCCTAAACATAAGCCTTCTATTTAAATCATGGTAGCTTCAAATTTTAACTTGAGAGCAATTAGTGCAAATTTGCTCAACAAATCTGTTCTATGCACATATATTAAGGTGAATAAGATCTTTACCTTGTAACGAGTTTAGCGAGTATAGTTTCACGACTCTTGTGGCTGCGGCTGATCCAGCTGGAGCTCCCAAGGTAAGTAGACACTCCGGTGCCTCTCGCTCCCATTGGCTGATAAGCTGTGACGCAGCTCGGATGAAGCAGGCGCATGCCAGCTGATATTTACAATGCATTCTTACGGGAAACACAGTCATATTTCGCTTCTCTTTTCCGCTCGTGGTATTCAATCACAATAATGTCAATATGCGCAGTATAAAGAGAAAGGTATAAACAATATATTGCAGTGGTTTATAATGCGAAATATACTTCATAAACACACACAAAAAATACGTTAGATTAACTACGCTACCGCACCTTAGTATCAGCTGAGCTTACAAGAAGCCTCACAAAACACTATAACAGACGTGCTAAGGATAGAAATACGAAATATAGCAATAGCGATAAGCTACATAATCATGCTTTAGCGATCCTGCGGTGTAGCCAAGTGCGTTATATTGCTCACTACGACCGCGATGGGAAGCTGCAGTAAGTCGGGAGTTCAGAGGTTCGAATCCCGGCGCTGACAGCGGCTTTCCACACTCTCTCCAGTCAAATGTCGAGATAGTAGCCTACCTTGTTTCAAGTTCCGGAGCACTTACCCCATTTCCGTCCCTAATAATTACGGTCACACACACATTACAACAGTCACCTTAAAAGCACGGATTACAAATTGAAGACAAGTACACGGAGCTGATGATCAAGATGTCCCAGTCCCAACAACATACATTATTAATGTAACATTGGTATGAAAATGATCAGTTTATAAACACTTACCTTTAATGGGACTTGAGTTTTAGATGACGAAACGACCCAGAGTTTGTTCTTTATTGCTGCATATTTCTCCAGTAATTTGATCTTGATATGCCTATTCAGGTGACGGATTCTGATAAAAGTCCTTGTCCTCACGTATAAACGAATTATCTTCTCATACACTTCCGAGAAAATTGATTTTATTAAGGTGTTCAGGTAGGTCATTACATTTTTTTATATATATATATATATAGTTCGTCCATGAAAAGAACCGAACAAAACTTCAAATTCAATCATTTTATGGAGCCACTCATGTGTTGAACGAGTAAGTCCCCCCCCCCCTTTGAAATGATGGATATCCAATCATCCCTGCTCTCGTCTGTTACACACAAATTTTCCCCCTTCACACTTAAACTCTAACCAATGAACCTACTCTTGAATGCCACATAACCGGCAAAGTACTTACTGTCGACCAAATACTCGAGTTTGAAGGTTGTTTGTTAAGTAACCAATAGACCTACATAAAATCCAATACCATCAACATTTTCGTCGTTCTGTTTTACGTTAGGTCATGTAGGTTTGGAATTTTAAATTTATTTTTTAATATTTGTTATCGCAGTTGGAACACAAAAAGTGCCCGTTTTTAGGCGTGTTTCAACCATGCGTCGCATTTAAGAATTATTATCTCAAAAGCCCGTCATCAGATCGAATCCAAATTTTAACACAATATACATTGGAATGTTGTATAACTGGTTTATTAATTTCACAACTTAGTGTGTCCAAGAAACAAAGTTGTTATCATTGTTGTAAGGTAACTTTTTCTCGACTCAGGGTGGTTGGAAAATTTAGTTCTTGGTTGCGTTGTAATCATTATACATCAAAAAGTTATGCTGTATGACTGTGAAATACGTAAATTAATTCACTTATTTTATATCGGTTTGTATTTGTACGAGGAAATAACACATGGTTCTCCAGCTAGCCGCTCCAGTAAAAGCTGTACAGCGTTGCTGAGCTGGAGCCCATCACTTCCGAGCGAGGCGCGCCATGATGCGTGTGGGCATCATTTCGGCAACGCTGTACAGCTGTTCTCGGAGTGGCTAGCTGGTGAAACATGTGTTATTTCCCTGTAGGAATACAAACCGATATAAAATAAGTGAATTAATTTACGTATTTCACAGTCATACAGCATAACGTTTCGAAGTATGAGGATTACAATGCAACCAAGAACTACATTTTCCAACTACCCCGAGCCGAGAAAAAGTTACCTTACAAAAATGATAACAACTTTGTTTCTTGGACACACACAATTTTGAAATTAATAAACCAGTTATACAACATTCCAATGTATATTGTGTTAAAATTTGGATTCGATCTGATGACGGATTTTTGAGATAATTCTTAAATGTGACGCATGGCTGAAACACTCTTAAGAACGTGCACTTTTTGTGTTCCAACTGCGATAAAAAATATTAAAATATATATTAAAAATTCCAAACCAACATGACCTAACGTAAAATAGAACGACGAAAATGATGATGTTATTGGATTTTATGTAGGTCTATTGGTTACTTCACAAACAACCTTCAAACTCGAGTGCACATAATACTTTGATCGACAGTAAGTGCATCTAGCGAAACGTCATCTTCACTGGAGAAGTATTACCGATGCAACTGGTAGCAAGTTTTAATTTTCAGCTTCTGCCGAGCACGTTAGATAACTCAATACCAAGATAAGTAGACTATAACTCAGATGCTCACAATATTACAAAGACATTTTTATCGGTCTAGCAATAAAGCGGGGACCGGCAAAATGCACACGTAGCCGGGTGACTAACAGCCGAGAGATTACATTAATGCAGCTGCTATATTGCTAGATAATATAATTAATGTTATAGGTAGAAAGTCCCTTTTAACAGCTGCTTTTAGAGACGCCGGGGTGCCGGAATTTTGCCTCTAAGGGGATTATTATCGTGCCAGTAAATCTGTTAACACGGCTCCCTCGCATTTGCTTACCCTCAAATGTCAGCCGACTGCACCACGATTTGATCCAGCAACCTTGGGCATAGCAGGCGATAACGTTACCGCTGACCACGCGGCCAGCCTATATATTACTACACCGATAAGAAAGACCCTATAGTTTCGTAAGCGTGAGAGTCCTTTGGTAACTGTACCAGTACTTCCTGCTAGGGTGTGCTTGATCCTAGAAAATGTTAAGAACTGAGAACTACGATATTTAACCTATTTAAAAGATGTGCATTTGTATGATCTATGCATATTATGAGAGTCCAGAATACTCTCACGTTTCAAGTTATTTGCACGATACAATGCCAAAGAATTTAACTGTCCAATGCAATTAGCTTATTGATTATTTAGCATTTTAGGCCTATTATATTCCTTATTTAAAACTACAGTACTTTTCAAGAAGTAGTAAATCAGTTGGGTGCAGCCCAAAATATTCATTTGAGGAGTTTGGACATCGTGACCATTTAGCCCCGTGCACTTGGGTGTGTGTTAAATTTGTCTGGTAACCTGTGTTATTGTGGTGTCTTTGTGTAGTTGTAAATCAGATGAGGATTGAGAAGAAGGCAGCCGTGGCCTAAGTTAGGAACCAACCCGGCAGTGGCAACCCATGGAAAACCACTTCCAGGCCGGCTGAGGTGGGAATCGAACCCACATCTTCTCAGATTTGCCTCACGAGGCTGAGTGTACCCGGACAGCCACGAATACTAACCGCTACACTACGTGGTGGTCACACAGTAGTCTGACTTGGGACTCCGATAACCGTTTAGCTTTTGGTTCAATGTTGTTTACCTCACTGATTAATTTTCAACATTACCATTTTGGAGTTCTATTTATTAGTTTCACGTAAACGTGAATCTTGGGATTATGAGCCACAGGACCTGCTTTTTTACGTGGAATCCGAACCACAGGACATGCATGGCATTTCACTTCGAAAATCTCACATGCATTGACCGGGTTATTTTTATCAGTCTCCTGACAGGAGGGTAGCAAGTTTAATGGTACAGACTGTAGTGATACGCCCTTTATAGGGTATTAGTTGACTGCAGAAGGGCATGCGAGGACTACCACATGCATATTTCTCTTCAAAAGCGTCCCTTTTTGTTGCTAGAGACAGCTGAGAACTGTTTGTTATACATGGTCGCCACGACAGTACACAACCGATGACGTCACGCAGCAGCCTATGCTCTGGCAAGCCGAAGCGCGGAGCCCGGAGTGGCTCCCCCTGTGGAGCTCCAAAAGCGAAAGATTGTTGTTGTTGTTTGGGTTGCGTTGCTGGACACAGAAGCCTCTTCGCCCCATAACATCCGGCTGGGAATAGACTACAGTAGCCATCGCAGTAAAATGCCGCAGCAAATTGATCCATATTGTTACGGCTGTGAGTTTGTGTCATCGCTCGCCGCATGAGTCACAACTGCCCCAGGGCTGGGCTGTGCCCTGCCTCCTGTTTGCGCGCGCCTTATGCAACAGGCTACTAGGACAAAAGGGATAGTCCAGAACATTCGTGACTGGACCAGCGATGGAAACCTCGAGAAGCCGTGGACCCTGGATGGATCTAGAAGAATTCATTGAGTCACCGGCCTGCTATATAAGCGGCTTCAACAGTGAGGGGACCGAGTTTTTCTGTGGGTGTGTGTTTTTGAGCCAGTGCGACAGAAGTGTGGTGACGAAGTGCTGTGCGAGTTACGAAATCCAGTGACATTGTTTCTCCAGCTTGTGGACAGCGAAATAGCCTGCAGCAAGTGATCGTAAGTAATTGAGGTCGGTGAACGTGAGGGAGAGGAGCAGGTAGTATCTGTCAAGGCCACTGTACTCATTAGGACGGATTAACTTCTGTGGTCTGTTGACAAGTGGAAGGGCCAAGAGCGCTCAAGGAAGAGACTTGAGAAAACTGGAGTAAGGCTCCTAATTGCTTGTATTTGCTGATTAGTGTAATTTTCTGGCCACAATAAAGTTAATTATTTCTTTAAGCAGTAATTGGTATTGTGCTTCCTACCCACCGTAATCCAGTTAACAAAGGTGCCACTAGGGGGTGGCACGTAACAACTGGTGTCAGAAGCCGGATTACGAACTCAAGCACAACACCTGACGGTTTCAAAACCCGAGCAGGTCATTTCCTCTAATTTTCCTGTGAGTGCATGCCCTTTACAAGACAAACAACTAAAATGGAGGAGAAATTGTCAGCATTGCTAGAAAAGTTAAATGGCATGGAAACCAAGATGGAGGACGGCCAGAAGAAGATGGAGGACGGCCAGAAGAAGTTAGCCGAGGACCTAACTGCCAAACTAGAAGACGGTCAAAATAAGCTAGCGGAGGACCTGAAGAGGATAGAGGACGGCCAGAAGAAGATGGAAGATGGTCAGAATAAGTTGACACAGGACCTGAAGAAATTAGAACTGGGTCTGCGTGAGGAAGTCACGGCAGTGGAAAAGAAGTTCGACGCCTTACAAGTGGAAGTTGCCGAGCTGCGCCAACGCCCGCTGATGGGGGTGGAGGAGAAATTCAACGTCTTACAAAAGGAAGTTGCCGAGCTGTGCCAACGACCGCTGATGGGGGTGGAGGAGAAATTCAACGCCTTACAAGTGGAAGTTGCCGAGCTGTGCCAACGCCCGCTGATGGGGGTGGAGGAGAAATTCAACGCCTTACAAAAGGAAGTTGCCGAGCTGCGCCAACGCCCACTGACGGGGTTGGAGGAGAAATTCAACGCTCTAAGACAGGAAGTTGCCGAGCTGCGCCAACGCCCGCCCACCGTTACACCGGGAATATCAGGAACGGGACATAGCAGAGTGACGCCCCCAACCTTCGACGGAAAGGTCCCGTGGAGCACCTACTTACGTCAGTTCGAGGCAGCCTGTTCCATAAATAACTGGAACAACACAGAAAAGGCTACAGCTCTCATTGTAGCGCTGAGAGGTGACGCCCTTAACGTCCTTCAGGCCATCCCGACTGGATCCCAGGACTACGCTGCACTGATCGCCCATATGGAGTCCCGATATGGAGATAGCCATCTTCAGCAGGCCTACCAGATGCAGCTCCGGACCCGGGTACAGAAGAACGCGGAAACCCTGCAGGAGTTCGAGATGGACATCGCACGCCTCGTAAGGCTCGCCTATCCAACAGCGCCGGCCGACTTTCTGGAGCAGATAGCGACGCAGACTTTCACCGACGGGCTACGGGATTCGGACACTCAACAGGCGCTGCGACTCGCGCGCAATAAGACCCTGGCAGATGCGCTGAGCCACGCACTTGAGTTCGAGACGGCAAAACAGGCATCTAGAATGCACGCGCGGGTGCGTCAAGAGGACGTCGACGAACCAGTAAAAAACAACGAGACCAAGCCCCTGGCCGACGAATTGATGGAGGCGCTAAGCCGTTTCTTCAAGAATCGCAGTACCACCAACAAAAACGTAGCCGAAGGACATCCGGAGAGGCGACCCGGAAGAGGACTACCGACCTTCTGGACTTGCCGTAAGAGAGGCCACCTGAGCAAGGACTGCGGTGATCGCCGCCGCCAAGCGTTTCCGTCGGGACAGTCAGTCGTAGGGAAACCGCGCGGCCCAGGAAAGCAAGTATCAGCCAGCCTAGGGGGGCAAAGGTTGGCTTGTGACAGTCGTCAAGCCCCGGCAGTCCAAGTACGTGTGACGCAGTTACGGAGGGATAATAGCAGCCTGATGGTCGACGGAGTCGTCAACGGAGAGAGCTGGCCCATGCTAATCGACACGGGAGCATCGAGGACCATCGTCAGTCCCACCGTGATCCCGAAGTGGAGAGTTCAACCCACACAAAGGAACCTCCAGCTAATAACCACGACCGGAGAGACCGCACCGGTACATGGCGAAGCATCACTGGAGTTCGTCATTGGTCGACGGGCGATAAAGCATCCAGTGCTTGTGGCTGACGTATCAAATGAAGTGATCATCGGACTGGACTTCCTGGACCAGAACAACATCATCTTGGATCTGAGTACCAACACTCTGCACTTCGGAGGTGAGGAACTTGCTTTGCAACCTGCGCACGAGTCCATCACCGCACGACGAGTAAGGCTGAGAGAAGACGCCATCGTTCCCGCCAGGACGGAGGTCAGCGCTGCCGTAATTGTCGAAGGAACTCCTGAGGGAGGGGCGGCTGTCATCGAGCCAAAATATGAGGACATCCAGACAAAAGGATTGCTAGTTGCCAAGACTCTCATCAACACGACGTCTCGGCCGTACGTCCGCCTGTCCAACCTGAACGACTACGACATTACGGTTCACCGGGACACCAACCTAGGAGTCTGCGAGCCCGTTACCTGGATTGCCCGCATCACCGACACGACGGACGGACACCTGCAGACGGACAACCGAAGAAGACGCACACTGCCAGAAGAATTACAGAAGCTGTACCAAGGATCCCAGGACCATTTAGACGAGGAACAATTACGCCAACTTCAGGACCTGCTACGCGAATTCCAGGACGTCTTCTCCGTGGGGAGCAAAGACTTCGGCAGGACAGGCTTGGTCCAGCACAGAATCGACGTTGGGGACAGCGCACCGATTAGGGCCCCATTCCGACGAGTCCCGCTCGCCAAGCAAGCCGAAGTCGACCGGATGGTAGAAGAGATGAAGGAGCAAGGGGTGAACGAGCCATCACATAGTCCTTGGAGTTCTCCGGTCGTGCTTGTGAAGAAGAAGGACGGCTCCACCAGGTTCTGCGTGGACTACAGGCGGGTGAACGACGTCACGAAGAAGGACAGTTACCCTCTACCCCGGATCGACGACACGCTGGACACCATATCAGGGTCAAGATGGTTCTCCACCTTGGATTTGAAGAGTGGCTACTGGCAGGTGGAGGTCCACCCTAAGGACCGCGAGAAAACGGCGTTCTCTGTGGGCAGCGGGCTCTGGCAGTTCACCGTCATGCCATTCGGTCTGTGCAACGCCCCTGCGACCTTTGAAAGGCTAATGGAGTCCATTCTGAGGGGACTACACTGGAAGACCTGCCTGGTATACCTAGACGACGTCATCGTTCTGGGGAGGAGCTTCGAGGAGCACTACAGCAACCTGAAGGAGATCTTGTTGAAGCTACGGGCTGCCCAGCTGAAGTTGAGCCCCAAGAAGTGTCAGCTCTTCCAGAAGCGGGTCCAGTACCTTGGGCATATCGTCTCCGAGGAAGGGGTGCACACCGACCCAGAGAAGACCGCAGCTGTGAGGGAGTGGCCAGTTCCAAAGGACAAGTCCCAACTACGAAGCTTCCTGGGACTCTGCACTTATTACCGTCGCTTCGTGAGAGGATTCGCCGACATCGCCAAACCTTTACATCGACTGACTGAGAAGGACCAACTCTTCACGTGGACAGCAGAATGCCACAGTGCCTTCGAACAACTCAAGCAGGCTTTGTGCACCGCACCTATTCTGGCCTACCCCAGACCTGGAACAAGGTTCATCGTCGATTCCGATGCCAGCGACTTTGGCATAGGGGGAATCCTGTCGCAAGTAGTGGACGGCGAGGAGAGAGTAGTGGCCTACTTCAGCAAGGCCCTGTCAAAGCCAGAAAGGAACTACTGCGTCACCAGGAAGGAGCTGCTCGCCATCGTGAAGGCCATTGAACACTTCCACAAGTACCTGTACGGGCAAGAATTTCTCATCAGGACCGACCATGCATCCCTGCGGTGGCTCCTGAACTTCAAGCAGCCCGAGGGTCAACTCGCGCGGTGGTTAGAGAGGCTTCAACAGTACAACTTTGAGATCCAGCACAGGAAAGGCCAACTGCATTCTAACGCCGACGCCCTGTCACGAAGACCGTGCCCCGAAGACTGCACCTTCTGTGCCCGAAGGGAGGAGAACACCGGGATACAGTGCCGACGGACTACTGTGGAACTTCAGGGGAACTGGAGCCGCGAATCTTTCACGCGGGCACAAGCAGAAGATGATGACCTGGGACTGATAGCCGAATGGAAGAGGGCCTGTATCCCCAGACCCGGGTGGAACATTGTGAGTGACTGCAGCCCAAAGTTTAAGTCCTACTGGGCACAGTGGGACTCGCTGATTGTAAGGGATGGCCTCAACTGCCGCGCCTGGGAGAGCACCGACGGGAAGACATCTCGGGAACAAGTCGTCGTTCCAAAGGCTATGACGGAGGAAGTCCTGAAGGAAGTTCATGGAGGATCATCTGGTGGACACCTAGGGATAAAGAAGACCCTGGAGAAGCTGAGAGAGCGGTTCTACTGGATCGGTTGCCGAACAGACGTGGAGAACCACTGCGCGAGGTGCCACGATTGCGCAGCCAGCAAGGGCCCAGGACGAAGACGACGGGGTCCACTGAAGACCTACAACGTGGGCGGCCCCATGGAGAGAGTGGCCATCGATGTTGCTGGGCCATTCCCGTTAAGCGAGGCAGGGAACCGCTACATATTAGTCGTCAGCGACTACTTTACCAAATGGCCGGAGGCGTATGCGCTCCCTAACCAAGAAGCCGCGACGATTGCAGAGACCCTGGTGAAGGAATTCGTCAGCCGGTACGGAGTACCCCTGGAGCTGCACTCCGACCAAGGGAGGAACTTCGAGTCGCAGGTGTTCCAGAACCTATGCCAGCTGCTGGGAATCCGGAAGACAAGGACAACGCCGCTACACCCTCAGTCCGACGGGATGGTAGAGCGATTCAATCGCACCATCGAGAGCCATCTCCGAATAGTCGTCAGCGAGCACCAGAGGGATTGGGACAAACATCTTCCACTATTTCTCCTGGCCTACCGCGCCACCGTGCATGAAGCCACCGGTTGCACATCAGCCCGGGCCATGTTTGGGAGGGAGCTCCGTCTACCTGTCGATCTTGCCTTCGGCCGACCTGGGAATGATCCGATCCCGGTAAGCCAGTATTGTCAAGATCTGGTCGACCAACTGGAGGACGTACACGCGTTCACGAGGAGGAAACTACGGATCGAGACCCGATACGACCAGCAGACGGATGCCGGCGGATTCCACGAGGACGACCTGGTATGGCTCTTCAACCCATTACGGAAGAAAGGCCTGTCACCCAAACTGCAGAAGTCCTGGGAGGGCCCGTACCGAGTCGTGAAACGGATCAACGATGTCGTCTACAGGATCCAGCGGAGCCCGAGGGCGAATATGAAGATCGTGCATCGAGATCGCCTGGCAGCCTACGGAGGGACACAGACGGACCAATGATTGATCGGGACTATCAGCCTTTTTAGGAAGGGGGTGGTGTTACGGCTGTGAGTTTGTGTCATCGCTCGCCGCATGAGTCACAACTGCCCCAGGGCTGGGCTGTGCCCTGCCTCCTGTTTGCGCGCGCCTTATGCAACAGGCTACTAGGACAAAAGGGATAGTCCAGAACATTCGTGACTGGACCAGCGATGGAAACCTCGAGAAGCCGTGGACCCTGGATGGATCTAGAAGAATTCATTGAGTCACCGGCCTGCTATATAAGCGGCTTCAACAGTGAGGGGACCGAGTTTTTCTGTGGGTGTGTGTTTTTGAGCCAGTGCGACAGAAGTGTGGTGACGAAGTGCTGTGCGAGTTACGAAATTCAGTGACATTGTTTCTCCAGCTTGTGGACAGCGAAATAGCCTGCAGCAAGTGATCGTAAGTAATTGAGGTCGGTGAACGTGAGGGAGAGGAGCAGGTAGTATCTGTCAAGGCCACTGTACTCATTAGGACGGATTAACTTCTGTGGTCTGTTGACAAGTGGAAGGGCCAAGAGCGCTCAAGGAAGAGACTTGAGAAAACTGGAGTAAGGCTCCTAATTGCTTGTATTTGCTGATTAGTGTAATTTTCTGGCCACAATAAAGTTAATTATTTCTTTAAGCAGTAATTGGTGTTGTGCTTCCTACCCACCGTAATCCAGTTAACAAAGGTGCCACTAGGGGGTGGCACGTAACAATATGTTCAAAAACCACTAATCTCTTGGACTTCGTTTGTCACATTGAAACTGATGTCCACATTATCCTCTTCACTATCGGAGCTGATCTTTAGCACTGATGTCTAATTTTATATAGTTATCGCACACGCCAAATATGAGGAATAACGGAAACAAGATCTATACGTATATATATGGGTGACCACAAGCCTAAAAACCACACCCAGGAGCACCAGAACAAATAACGGGAAGGACCCCCTAGGAGCCCACCTATGATTTTACAATTGAAATGGAAGGTGATCCAAATATGACATAATGGCATCCACCAATGGAACTGTAGGACTATGTACAAGTGACGCGATGTTTAAAGGCAAGGGATAATCAATTCGCCTCAATTTCTCCAACATAATGTCTCGCTGCGGATTGAAGGTTTCACACTGAAACAATATGTGATGTAATGTACCTCGTGCCCTACCACATACACACCTATCATTGTCCCTGAGATGCATGCGCTCCAAAGCTACTGGTGTAAGAGCGTGCTGGAACCGCATTCCAATGATGGTAATAATATGACGCCGCGAATATTTTCCGACCCGGAACCAAGGCTCTGTAGTTACGGATGGTTTTATTAAGAAAAAAAAATTGTTTTACATTTTGCTATCTCGGTCCATTCATTTTGCCAAGCACTAACGACTCGCTGATGAATTATCGATACTATATCCGGATACGGTATCCCGATATTATAAACTGTTCCCTGACTGCATGCCGCATTCTTTGCCCAGATATCTACTGTTTCGTTTCCCGCTATATGACAATGCCCAGGAATCCACATGATAACCACGTCTTGTCCTGTGAGTGTGAATGTATGGAAATATTGCACTATTTGGTAAAGATACCAATTATTTGAGTGCAGAAGATGAGGTAAGGCATTAATAACACTCAAAGAATCCGTGCATATTAGCACGTGATGTAAACGATGGGCATGAATATAGTGACAAGCCTGGCGTATAGCAAAGAGTTCAGCTGTAAAGATTGTAAGATGAGGGGGGAGGCAATAAGTGCGACTAACCTGTAAGTCAGGAGAGTAAAAAGCCGACCCCACGCGATCCGGTCGAACCATCTTTGAACCATCCGTATAAAAAATCGTATAATTGGAATACAAATCCTGAATCTCTGGAAATGCACTAGAAATGATATTCAGATGATGCTTGAACATTTGAAATAGCAATGGAAAGGAATTATGCAGAATCTTAGGTTGGGTATGCAAAACCCTGTATGGGATTGTATATGGAAGTGCAAAACGGGTTTGTAACACATCCTTCCTGAAGGGTTGTAAAATCTCATAAGCCATGACAAGTGCCGGTTTATGTGAGCGATCTAAACGATTTTGTGCGTAATATTCCGTCAGAAGTTGTAATTTAGAGATAATCGGAGACGCCACTAACGACAATTTGTAGGCTAAATATTTGCCCGCTATAAATGTGCGTCGATGTGATTTATTTATTTATTTATTTATTTATTTATCGTATGGCTTTTAGTGCCGGGAGTGTCCGAGGACATGTTCGGCTCACCTGAGTCTGTAGCTGCTTCCAGCGCAGGGGGTGTCAACCAGATAGGGATCATTTGGCACCATCGGTGTAGTAGCACGTGCCAGTCGTATGGAGCGCTGTATATCGTGTATATCGTGTTGCCAACATATGCATGATACAACGTTGTAATTAAATTGCAAACATATCACTATATTTAGTCAATAAATATACACATAATTCCTAATTGACATTTCCTTGCAATTATCTTGCTCACAGACGATAATTACGGCACTTATCATTAAATAAACATTATTTCTACTGGGTTGGCGGCACTGACCATGCCATGGCGGCTCTGTTTATGAGTTGTATGTAATAATATTGGCCGTATACAAATAAGCTAATGTTGTGTTCTATCTCATCTTTCTTATATCAAATTGTCTTCGTGGTAATGAGAAGTGAACAGTTCTTCTTCTGCTACGGCGAGTAAGTACGCTTATTTTAAGTTTTGTGTTTCTGTAGTGGCTGTGAAAAATATAGGCCTAGTTTTGAATTGATATTAGACGCAGGTGACATTCTACTTGACATATCAATTAACTTTAACTATTATTTATCCCATAGGTAGACCTACCAAATTCTGTGAACTGTGCCTATCACCGGAAGAAGGAAAAAAACAAATCGTAAATCGCTGTTCTCGAAATAGCAGAGGAATATATGGCAATTACTCTCCTAAGAAATGATCCAGTCTATGACCAGGTAAGAAGTCTGTGTTACCGTAATGTTTTGGCAGTGGGTAGTGGAACTAGGTACTGTGGGTTCTCGTAATGGATTTTTTTAATAGGCCTATAATGTAGACCTACGGTAGAGTACAAGATGAATAAGGTTGGGTTCCATAAACCACTGCAACAACTTGATTACAACTCGCAGAAATATTTAAATGAGCCTATTGCATGTGTGTACTGAAGATCTTGAGGAGTGTGAATAATCAATTAATTAATTTCACATTGCAATAGGATATAAATCTCATGATTCATGACAACGTGTCTAAGCTTTAATTTTTCCCCTTCCTTGAATTTCAAATTATTACAGTATTCAAAACAGATCAGTTCAGTTAGAATAGGTAGTAATGCCATGTAGGACTGTAATTACAGGCTATTAAAACTTAACACACACAGCCCATGGTCTAATAGGTCTAATGGCATATATCATATAGTCTTACCAATGTGTAACTATATACATTAATGTGTTCTTGTCCTGTGGAACGAAGTCCAACGTGAATATACTTATGCTAAGTCATGGTGCTAAAGTAGTCGACTCGTGTAATGTTCTGCGACCCAAATACCATTCAAATGCACCTGTCCTCCTCTAATAAGCCAAGAACAAACAAATGTGTAGATGTGTTTCCTTGCATATTCATGCTATGGGCACTTTGTATGTATTTTTGTAGATACACAGGAAAATAAGCTGTACGGTTTATGTTATGGTAGGAATGCAGTGTTTGGGCTGGGTGTTCAGTTGGTCGAATTGGTAGTAATGGCAATACTGATGTAGGACTGTAATTACAGGTTATTAAAACTTAACATACACCCCCATGGTCTAATAGTTTTAATGGCCTAGGATCATATTATAGTCTTACCAATGTGTAACTATTGACGTCAGAAAAGTTGGATGGCGCAGCCACGCAGTAGAATGTTGAAGCTGTAACATTGTGACTGGTGAGGTTGGGTTTATTTTCATGGTGAAACATTGATGTCGTGATGGAAACAGAAAGGAATTTGTCAAATTCGAGGAGGTACTGCTCTGTATACGGTTGCAAATCGTATAAAATGGGTACGAAATCTCTTCACTACTTTCCTGTACAAAAAGTTCAGAGAGAAAGATGGGATACGGCGCTGTTACACGTTACATGACAGTGTGCAGTCTGAATTTTTGTGAAGACGACTTCTTTCCACAGCGTAAGCACCGATACTGTTGATTATTGATAGTTATTGTCTCTAATTGTACTCACAAGGATTTAGCTACATCAAAAATACTGATAAACTTGTAGCCTAATACTTCTGTGTCGTACATAGAATGTAATCCGTTCTTCGCAAACTTATTTTAGGGGTTCTTCCGATTGACAATAGTTGAATGGTTAGAAAACTTAAGAAAAATGCTGTCCCTAGCCTTAATTTGCCAGAGAATTTATATTCTTGCCTTTAAACAGCAAGTAGGCCTATGTAGCTCAATATTTGCAATATTGAAGTATTATTTGGCTTAAATTGTGTTTTTGTCTATGATCTCCTTACTGTTCAATTTAGTTAATTAATGTGTAAAATCTTAGTTTTAAGTACCGGTTTGGAAACCCATCATCCCAGGCAGGCCGGTAACACCTATACTACTCAGGAAGATAGGTCACTTAGCCGTAATTTAGAAGTTGTAGTGATTTTAAGTATACATATGCGGTAATGTAGCAGGAGACCTGATCGGCCTAGGCTATTCTAACTTTAATTACTTTCCATTTCAAGGTTTTTCAGTTTTGAGTGCGAATAGTTGGTTTGAAAGTTGTACAACAGTAAGGAGAGTATGTTTTGTATAGGTTTTAATTGGTATTATGGTTTATGTCGAGCTGGGGAGTGAATTTGATTTAGCTTAAAGTGTAGTTTTAGATCTGTTCCGCTTGCTTATGACAAGTTAAAATGGAGACTCCAGCTTTGTTAAATATCTGTATTTTAAATATTTAATTAAATATATTGATAAAGAGGATGCCTCCATTTTAACTTGTCTGTGGCAAGAGATTAATAAATTTATATTCTTGCCTTTGAACAGCAAGTATGTAGGTCAATATTAGCAATATTGAAGTATGATTTGAGCATCCCAAGTAACGCTTCTTTGAACCCAAAACATTCATGCAAATTCAGGGTTGCTGGATTCAATTTATTATCAGGGAGTCGTCCTTTGTGTTATGTGAGATATATACAGTGGCGGATCCAGGCCTTGCGGGGCCCTGGGCGATATGATAAGGTGGGGCCCACAACAATAGGTAATAATAAAAAAATCAAATCAAATGGAAAATAGTTTTGCAATAATAATAAAATAAAGAATAGTTACCATACTTTGAATACACTACAGTACATTATTTTAAGAAAATGAAAGAAACCTTTATGTCCCCTTGATGAAGATTATGTAAACTATGAAATATTAAAATATCACTTTGCGACTTCTTTTCCCGGTTGAAGTCTTATATTATTTCACTGAAATCTAAACTTGCTAAACGGTCACGGGAGGGCATAGCTGCACTGAAAAGAAGACTATGAATTATAACTTAGTTTGAAAAGATTGAAACGTATAATTTATTAATTAATTAAATTTTAAAAATCCTTGGCGCGGGGCCCCCAGACCGCGGAGCCCTGGGCGGTCGCCCTCCCCTAGATCCGCCCCTGGATATATATATTGTGAAATTAATAAAAACATCGACACCGCTAGGCTCCCAAGTACAGGCTTCATAAATGTAACGGCAGACAGTAAATTAACTATCTACAGGTGGGTAATATTTTTAACTGGTAGTAATTAAGCACTGCATTTAAATTGATTATAAAGATATTTCTATCAATAAAAGAAAATATGTAGTATTTTGCCATCATAAATTAGAATCCATAACAAACGCACACCCTATCACTGTCTTGCTTACGTCTCGTCACTATCTCGCCGCCATATTGCAAACAGCTGACCGTAAGCTCCTCCCCCGTTTCGGACGTCATGTCCTGTGGAACTAAGTCCAACGTGAAAATCCAATAAAACCATGGAACCATTGGCCCGATAACCCCACCCTTATCTGCCAATTTTTATTTTATACCAGTTAATAAGTGTTAGGTTCTGTCGATGATATTCTGTAACCGCGAGATAGATACAAGACAAATATAATTGATTTATTGTATGCCAATGTAATGGTTGATATACCTATAGGTAGTATTTTATTCCCACACGTTATTTACAATATTTTTCAACACGTAGGATGCCAATGTCTAAGCTTACATGGAGGGATTTTTTCATCAATTGATTGCCCCGGAGGAGTGCGTCAGGCCTCGGCAGCCGGCACAGTTCATATCCTCGCCGCTAGATGGGGGCTTCATTCATTCCATTCCTGACCCGGTCGGAGACTGGAAGCAGGCTGTGGATTTTCATTTCATTCTGTAATAAGACCACCTTGTGGTGTGGTTGCTGCCACTCCTGAGGTCCTGGGCTAGTTTCCAAGCTTGATTAAGCAATTTAATTCTGGTCTGACTGTTGGAACGGTGCACACTCATCTTTGTGAGGCAGAACTGAGAAGAGGTAGGTTCGATTCTCACCTCGGCCATCCAAGAAGTGGTTTTCCAAGGTTTCCCCACTTCCTCTCCAGGCTAACGCTGGGATGGTTCCCAACTTAAGGCTACGGCTGCCTCCTTTCCAGTCCTCACCTGAATTACAGGAAGTATACACACTACTACAGATACCACAATAACACAGATTATCATACAAATCATACACTCCCCCAGGGGCTCACATCTAGTGGGACGTGGGTTGGCGACCACGGGGCCCCAGCTGAGTCCCGCATTGCTTCCACTTACTTGTGCCGGGCTCCTCTCTGTCTTCTTGCCTGTCGACCTCACTTGGTCAACTCTTGTTCTCTTCCGACCCCGACGGTATTAGGGTATCCGATTGCCTAGGGAGTCTATTCCTTTCCCGCCTTAATTGGCCCTTGTCTCATCTTTTCTGATGTCCTCCTCCTGCGAGGGGTCAGCCTTCTTTTTCTTTTCTTGTTATCTCCTGCCTTCTGCTCAAGGCCCTCAAGGGGCAGGGTGTATGTAGCCCCACCACCTTTGGTGCACCCTGGATATTGCTACACCCTCAGGGGCTCACGGCTGGTGAGTTCGGGAGATGGCGACCCCGAGGGATTCCTGAGTTGGGTCGGTTTTTCCCCTTTTTTCCATAGCCTCTGGGGCCTTTCGTGGCTCTCCTTCCTTCCAAGTGTCTCGATCCTCATTTTCGAGGGTTTGAGGGCATTTCTTTTCCTCCTGTCCTTTGTTTGCCTTATTCTCCTTTTGTTTTCCATTTCTTCTTCTAGTAGCCTATATAAGTTTGTAGTTAGTTTCATTTATAGTTTACATTTGATTTTCATCTTCACGATCACCCAAACCATTAGGGGCCGATAACCAAGATGTTAGGCCCGTTAAAACAACAAATATCAACAAATCATACACACTTCCAAATACATGGGGCTAAATGAATATGTTATCGAAAGCCCTAAATGAATTAATATCAAAAACACAATGATTCTTTTAAAATGTAGTTAACTTATAGTAGGTGCAAACATACACATGTCAGCAAATTCAAGTTCCCCGTTTCAAGCATTAAGTTACACATTTATTAAGTTTACTGTTTCAACATACACACTGGTATGTGTTGTAGGAATTTGCGGTTCATCGGTGTCAGCCATTACATCAAGGAGGAACTAGGTCCATTATTATGTGCTGGACCCTACTGTTATACTTTGGCAAGAAAGAAGAAAGGAACATGCCTCAACACATACTTTTAGGAGGACCAGATTTGATTACTGTATTTTTGCTAAGTTTGATCTTGGCTCTTGCTGTTATCTTCTCTTCATTGACAACTTTTTAAATAAAACATGATGAATTCTAGCAGTATTGAGTGTTTTTCTTTTGTTTCATTGAAAGTCCTATTTCTCCCTTCCCCTTAAAGGCACGTCATGGAATGTACTGCATTAGTGTGTGATGATAATTTTTAGTGTAGCCTACTTACTGCATTTCACCCTTCAAAATTTTTAACTGGATATATTTTAAAGGGCATATGAAATGAACTACTGTATAGATATTTTGTGATATCCAATTCTTTTTCTGTCCCCTAATGTATTTGGCACTAATTACACTAACAATTTTAGTGTGATGAGGATCTGGTTACACCACCTGATCCTTAGCATTCTCTCTTAAAATTTTACTGTTATTGCTAACAGCATCAAGCATTTTAAAATATGAATTTTCTCCCTTCCCAGTACTTTTCCTTTGTAGTTTTTTCTAATAACTAATTGGTTATAGGCCTACTTGGGCCATTTTCAAGCTGAGTAATAATATGCTGCAGGCCTTGTAGTAGCCTAATTTTTGTCACCAATGCAATATGCTCCAATTGCAACTGAAAGAAATTTAAACATGTATATTAGTGATGAGGTTATGTCCTAAATGCTGTGATTGTTCATTTCAAAGTTCTGGAATTCACAATTTCCCACTTTGTTATTATTTTTATTAATTTTTTCTGTTATTGGTATTTTGAATGTGATTTATTTCTTGTAGATCATATTATTATCTCCACACTTAAAATCGTGCCATAAGTATTGGGAGATTGTGATTTTCGGAACATTGAAGTGGGCAGAGCATTTAGGACGAGAATATTTAGCGGAACGAGGGGAAGGGGCAGGGTGGAGGGGGAGGGAGGGTTAGTGTTTACGAGATCTGCTCATAGGTGGCGCTACCGGTCGACGTGTTGCTAGTACGTCAACCACCAGACAGCGCTGAAGTCTTAGGTACCAAGAATTAGCATGGCTGTTGGCCATCTGTAGTAGTAGGTAATCTGTGTTCCTGCGGATACCCTAAAGGGTGACGGTGAGCTATACAAGTTCCGTTCAATTTCAAGTAGTTCCAACTTTCGCCACCAGATATCGATGCTACCTAGTGGTGAACGTTGGAACTTTGATAGAGCGTTCTGACGAAATCTAACCTAACAAATTTTGCTTTACACAAGTTTAGTCTGTGAAAGGATCTTTTACTTGCCACAAATCTATGACATGGGACCGCCGGCTTTACTTCCCCTCAGAAGGAAGGCATACTGAAGGATTTTTGACGCTCTTAAAAAATTCGACGACTTCGGTCAGGTTTGAACCCGCTACCTTGGGCACAGCAGTTCAGCATGCTACCGACTACGCCACCGAAGCCGCTGTCGATGTGATAAAGGTAACTCACCGGCTTCCACTAACAATGCACTCGTGGGGGTGGAGGCGAAAGCCCCTAGAATTATGCGGATGGCTTTATATTGTAGTCTATCTAACATTAACAAGCGACTGTTCGCCATTAGATCGTAAAAGAAACTGCCGTAATCTAATTGTGAACGAATAATGTTCTTGTACACTGTCAATAATAATGCGGGGTCCGCACCCCAACGACGCCTTGTCAAAGCTCGAAGGACCTGTAACCGTTTTTCGATTTTAACTTCAAGATATTGTACCTGCCGTGTCCACCGGAGTTTATCGTCAATATAAATGCCTAAATATTTGATATTGTGCACAACATCTACGGTACCCTGTCGAAATAAAAATAGGGGTCTGATCGTACCGCCGTTGATGCGTGATAATTATAGCAGAGTTCTTACCCGGAGATGTTTCCAAGCCATGATTACTTAGCCATTCATGGGCTAGAGTTAATGCAAGATATAAATCTGTTCGACATTGATGTAAAATGTCACGGGAACAATAAATTATAAAATCATCCGCATATTGTATGATACGGGCATAAGGCAAAATCACCGCTTCTAATTGTTGAGTATAAATGGAAAACAGAAACCCACTAAGTATATCCCATTGCGGCAAGCCCTGAGACGTCTGACGGTGGTCCAGCATCCCCTCGGGGGTACGTAATATGAGACGCCGATGAGTTAAAAAATTGTGAACAATACAAAGAAATGGAGAGGGGAACTGAAGCTCCTGCAGTTTCCGTTGTAAAATCATGGGATCTACGGCATCGTACGCCCCCTTAATATCCAGACAAACAGCAATAGTATGATGTTTGCGTCCTTTAGCTAATAACACATCAGTTAAGAAAATCGAAATAGCATCTACAGTACTGCTACGTTTACGAAATGCGAATTGATACTTAGAGAATAAGTTGTAATATTCCATATACCATTGCAAACGTTGCAATAATACTTTTTGAAATATCTTCCTCACACAGGAGCCTAAATTGATCCCACAATAATTCTGAGGGTCACGTGCGTCCTTCGAGATTTTTAAGACAGGCAGGACCTCAAAGATATTCCACTCAGTGGGAAACGTGCCAAAATGTAATACTTCATTATATACAGAAATAAGCATCTCCAGTGCCTTGTCGGGAAGATAGGCAACCATCTGATATGTTATGGAATCTACACCAGGACTTATCGATTTCGTACCTCGCAGGGCAGATTGAATTTCCACGTGCGTTCTAGGTTGCAGTAAAACATGGAAATGATCTGAAGCTGTATAAGACGGAAGCGGGCCCTTATTGATAACTGTATCTGGCGTGAGATTTATATAAAATTCTTGAAAACCCTGCCGGCTAAGTCCTGTAGGCGGCCCCATATAACGAGTATTGGACAAACTTTTGATGGTAGACCATAACTTAGTTAAAGAGGTTGTGGCATTTAATGAGCTGATGTGATTCTTCCATGCGTCGCATCTCTTTTCATTAAATACTCGTTGGATCGTGGCTGTGACGCGCTTATACAAGATATAATTGTCATGTGTACCATGTTTCCGATATTTTCGTAAACACGCCTTCCGTCTTTTTACTAGTAAGGCGCACTCTGCATCCCACCACTGTATAGTCCCAGGGCGTTGGAACCTACTATACGGAATTGGACGCTTCGGGTGATAACAATCCAAATATTGCTGAATAAGGTGATACAAAAGAGAGTATTTCTGACATGGGAGGGGTAGGACGCGACCCAGATTATCCTGAATGAATGTCTGAAAGCGGTCGAAATCAAAGTATTTTAAGGAACGAGTTATTTTAGTGCCCCGGTGTATCGATGGTGCTACCCCAGTGCGATCATAAAAAATTAAAATAGGGAAGCGATCACTCTGATGCGTGTCCCCGATCGTGCTCCAATCTAATTTATGCGACAAGTCCGGGGTAGTGAGAGTTAAATCTACCACACTTTTTGGACTGCCCTGGGGAGTCAATCACGTAGGAGAACCATCGTTTAACACATTTAAGGAAAATGTGGAAATCGCATGAGCAACATGTCTACCTTTAGCATTAGTTCGTTCACTGCCCCAGAGTCCATGGTGTGCATTAAAATCTCCTAGAATAACATGCTTAGATCGTTGTGACACATATTTAAAATACATGTGCCACTGTTGTTGCGTGCCCTGAACACGTGGTGGGCAATAGATATGGCTAACATATATATCCCCCTCCCGAAAAAATTGATGATAACAAAAAGGGATTTGATAAGGCAAAGACAGCGGAGTTATTCGTAAATCCGTTTTACAGAGGGTTATTAAGCCTCCGTATCCCGGACCATCTTCCCGAAAGACCGTATAATTGGGAATTTGAAAACGATAAAGTGGGTATAGCCACGTTTCTTGGATAAATACGATCTGAGGGTGATATGTCGATATTAAATGAAGCAATTCATGCTTCTTATTTACCACACTCCGACAGATCCATTGCAGCAGCCACATCCTTCACCTATGAACGACATAAGATGAAGAAAGAGATTAAACGAATACAACCCAAAAAAGAAAGGGAAAGAAACTATTGACAAACTGCACCAGTGCCCCGTGGTAGTGGTTTTTCGAGGGGTGGAAGTAATGGCAGTATTTTATCTAATAACTTTTAACACAGTGCGCCCACTGTGCATTGTGGCCTAAAAGATCCATGAGTTCTGTAAATTCGTCGAGGATGATATGAGTAGGAGCAGACTTATCGGGCCCCGAATCGGGCTCCAGTCGCCGGACACCGGATGTGCCCGGTTCGCTGGGCTTCTCAAGTGGTGATATCCGTTCCACGGTTGGGGTTTTTATCAGTTGCAGATATGCCAACCTATCATATCCCAAGGGTGTGATCAATTTCGGAGCCGGATGTACCAACTCTGTAAATTTACGCTTGCGCGGATGATCAAATCGTTGCCCACTAAATGAAGCTGCCAAAGGGGGGAATTGTTGGGGGAGTGCTAAAGGGTGAAAAGGGGTACTTGTCTGGCGCTTCACAATTTCATTGTATGATTTGTTTTCAGTACACATCAGCCTCTTTATCTCCATTTGCTGCTGATGCACCTCACAGCGCACCGCCCCTGCCATATGATTGCCTTGACAATTAACGCACTTGAATATCACTTCTTTGCAGTCACTCGTTAAATGCTCCTGCGCACATTGTCCACATCTAGGGCCCCGAGCCCGACAGTGAAGTTGCACATGCCCGTACCTCTGGCACTTCTGACATCGAAGAGGTGAAAAAATGTACAAACTTACTTCTAAAAGAACATTGAAGATGCTGACATGAGTCAGCAAGTTTTGAGTTTCGAAAAAAAAATTCACGGTGCCCGTTGCTATTTTTTCCGATTTTCTATCTACGGTTTTAGTACGAAAAAAAATACGTTGTAAGCGAACGATAGGTACGGGAGAGTCAATGAAATGCATTAGTTCCTCCTGCGTAAAGGAGGTATCTACCCCCCGAATGAGTCCCACTCGTTGTATGCTTGACGATGGAATAAAGGCCATTAGATTTCTATCCTTTAACACCGGATGTTCCAAAAATGAATTGGCATCTCGAAGTGACTTAAATTGAATTTGAACCCGATTGCGCCCTTTTCGTTGGATTTCTTGAATTCCTGGGATTTTACGTTCATAAAACAAACGTCCCAAAGCCATTGGATGCAAATGTCCAATCGCTTGAGGCTCAACGCCTTGAACGAAAACTATATACGGTCCCGTATGATTTGAGAAGTAGCGATAGTCACTGGGAGGGGTACGAGGTTGTACAGGGGTTTGGACCACCGGAGTAGCCCGAACTTCCGACATTGTAGTGTTCTCATGTTCATCCACAATATTCATTGATTCAAAGTTGGCGTAACCATCAATAATAACCGCCGATGAATTATCCGGTGGGAGGCCTATTTGACCTCCCCCACTCTTCTCCGACATTGCGGCGAAGAATTTCCGAATGTATAGTACTTACAAAAATCGTCACCAAGCACAAGGAAATAAAGACGAAACAACACACTTAAATATGGATAGCAAATCGCACACCACACCGCTCACCACACACACAAACACCAGACGAAAGCGACGGATATGTTACTGCGATCACAGCGGACGAGCGACTGGGATGGCTGTATTGTAAGAGACTTGTGCTTATAACAGCCCATGGAACACTGGAAGGGGATGGCTGATCGGTTACATTCGTGAGCATTCGAGTCACTTCGCTAGCCCCACGTCTGTCTCTAAGCGCTAGTTTTATTAAATTTCAAATGACCCTGTTCATATGTTTCTCCTTTTTTATTTTGCTCACGAAACAATAGCATTATAACATCCAAACCATTTACAAATAACTCTAATAAAAACAAATATCCTGCAGTAGCCTGCCATCGAAAAAATAATCGGCAGCAAGGGTTGCCATCATAGTATAAATTATTTAAATATAACTGAATCATTGCAATTATATCAAACACTGTAATTATATTTATGATTATATGCGATCATCTTCTGAAACACATAACAATAGATTCCGTTTTCGAAGAGTTCAATCTACGCCTACAACACAATACAGTTATAATCATGTTTTTTTTCCTAGTAGGTTAGGTAATGGGCATAGCACTTATGCACTGAACCCACTCACAGCCGTAAAAATACTATTACACGTGAAAAGTATCCAATATTTGCACCCCGATTCTGTAACTTCACTTCTTAACAATCCACGAACATGGTTACGACGGAATCGTAACCATAGGCAAAACAACAAATGGCTGGCGAGGCTCAAAGTGGTATTCTGTAAGGCATCTATATGACGTTTGTTACGAGTTCAGCACCCCGATTCTGTAAGAAATGGTTAAGCTACAACAAGTCTTTAGGAACCCTAAAGACTGGTTAGCAGTCGAATTGGTATTCTGTAACGCCAAATCGCATGCATGATGTGACGTAGGTCTTACCGCTGAACCATCCACCGTAAAGGCATGTTCCGAGCACTTGTTAGCCGTGTTTTAGTCCATGGTTAGCTTATTTGTAATGAAAAATCAAAGATGGAAGCGAACAGCTGATATGTATGTTATCACTTAATGGCTTGAATATTAATTTATTCATTGAATATGGGCTAAGGTAAGTACAAAACAATATATTTTTGATTCTTCAAGTTGTGCAAATATCTTTCTTTGACGATTATGGTAAATAGTATACTTAATATGAATAATGTCGTCCCGTGTAATGTAACGGTATTAACTTACACTTTTTTTTTCAGATGCCGTAAGCGATCTAAAACGATTATTTGATGGGGAAGAAACTTGAGTGCTAATTTACTACTTTGGAAATAATTAGTTTTCATTTTAATTGTAGAGTTCGAATCATATTTGCGGAAGCTTGTAGTCAGTAGTCCTCCAAGCCTGTTTCTAGGTTATGGAAATAATTGCTGTCAGAATTTTGAAGACGAATACCTACCTAATGTGCGGCAATTGTGTTTTTAATTATTTAAATTAAGGCTGCAAATGTTCACATTACTTCACGGCCTTGGCCTATGCTATTGGTAAATTAAAATTATTTTAATTGTGGTGAAGAGACATGACAACATGATCATCATAATGGACTTTCACAAACTGAAATTAACTCATTTACCTAAGAGAATGAGAGGAATTGTTATCCCCATCGTCAGAACTGGTGGTGTCAAAGCTTTCAGTCCTGATAGTATATAAACAATAGGCTGTCATTTACGACCTTGGCAAATAGCCTTAGTAGGCAGGCTGGAACATAAAGAGTACCAGTATTGTACTATGCTATCATCATAACGAATAGAATATAAAGTGTGATCTCTTCTCCCTCAATAGCATGTAATGAATACGGATCGGGTTGGCACTCGCCGCTACGCAGCGCTACAGTCGATTTGAGATTGTTGATTTCCACATATGTTTATGTGTTTATGTGCGATATATTAAGTATTTAATCGATCGGAGTGTTTTGGTGGTGTTCTGTGCAAACGTTTATTGATATACAAGTGCTTACACTATTACTTCATAGTATTAATACCTGAAATCCTATTGTAGGAAACATTAACTGAAATGGAATTTAATTTCTTGTCGTGTGTTGACGTTATCTTCGTATGTTAATTTTATTGTTATTTAATGTAGGTAAACAGCAGTTTAGCCCTTACATTTTCATGAGTGCTTAATGTGAGTAGTGAAGATGCCTTGCTGTTTTGTACTGTAAAGACTGTAAAGAGGTCAGACGGTTTTTCAAACAAAGATAAGGAACGTTTTATCAAGTGCAAAGGGGCCATACCAGGGAAGGATAGGGAACTTACCGAAAAGTCCTACATCTGTGATGCTCACTTTTCAGAAGATTTAATTGTTAAATTTGACAAATATGTGATAGGAAGTAGTACTGTACTTCTCCCAAGAACCAACTGGCGATTGAAAGACTATTCTGTTCCACATATATTTCCTAATTTGCCCAACTATTTGTCCAATATGGTGTGAATAAAAATGCTACCTCTGTGAAGAAAGGGATGAGATTAAAACGACAATGACTTTAAAAACATACCGTAATGCTGAAGGAGGCGTGATCAGTTTTAGGCAATAGCCTACTCTATGAAGGGGTCAAGACTATGTCTTCTATGCCTGTTTAGTGTTAAGTTCTTCTGAAATGATGGTAGTTTACTGATTTCGGTGTTTGTGAAGTGAAATTTATGGTTATTATTCAATTTTATAATAATCTACGGTAAAGTTGAAAGTTGCGTTCGTACGGTTTTTTTTTATTTTTGCTGTGTTGCAAGACTGTTAAGGGAATATAAAATGTGTAACAATGTGAAGAAATCCTTTCTGATAGCGAGGTTAATTTTTCCGTTCTTTTTTTTTTTTCATTTACCGATAGCTGGCAAAACTAATTGCATTTGAACTTGCTCTCTGTCCTCGCTTATTGTCGAAACTGGACTATTACAGTAGACGACTTATTAAATTATAATTGGGCACAGTAAAGTAAGTTGAGATGTCGAACTTATTAGCGCCTATGAGGATATCTTGTGGTGTTTTAACATGTAAAATAGGTCGCAAGGTTTTAAAAGTCTCGTAAGCGCCAATGCTAACTTACATCACATATCGGAGCCAGCGCTGCGCTGCGGCGGACCAGGCGTACTAGGCCAGTGATATCACTTCTTATTTTATTCGTTATGCTATCATATTGAACTAATGAGGGAAGATAATGTTACATGTAATGCATGCAGTCGATGAACAGTGTAGGGGAGAAATAAGAAATAATATCAGACCCCAAATGAACTAAAGTTTGTGGTCAGTCTGCTTGGCAAGTTGTCATTGCGAAGGGAGGACTTTCATGTAAAAGATTACATTGCATGCTTCTGCTGGAAACTAAAACCTTAGCACTGGATACACGTAGTTGCTCACAGTTTTAATAACCTGGTATGACACAGCTCGGTCATCTAAATGGATCAGATGAGAAAGAAAAATCACAACATGGTGCTTTGGGAGTTTATGTCTAACATAAAGGTACGTTAATTTTCTTCATTTCATTGTGTTATCATTTGAGAACTAACTACATGCAGCAAGGCGTAAAGCTTTCCAAGAGTGGAGTTTACCTGAACTGAAGTAAAAAATTCATAAACTACTGAAATTAGTCAAAATAACTGCAGTAATGGTATCTTGAGACAATATAATAATAGATATTTACTTCTCCGCTGTCTGTAACCCACCCACCCATACCAAATAGGATCACGACTTATATAGATGAAATTCCAGCTTACTGCCATTTTTAGCGTGATGTACAGTATTGCCAACCACACGCATTTGATACTATATCGCATCTGGCTGACCAATGGTTTTCGCCTAGACCAATAAGGTTCATCTATACCTTGCGATGCACTGGCGTTTAGGGGAATTCTTAGTTACCTCGATGACGTAGTTGATGACGTGATGGTATTGGAGTTCTTTTTTCACATAATTACAAAGGTGTCATGTGGTGCAATTTGTATCGGACATGTTGGCAACGTAATATGACGTCAATTTGTCGGCCACAAACATCTGCCGTCGTTGACCAAGCTACAAATAAAATCCTTCATTTAAGCAATATTAGTGAAATTTGACTGTATTTTTATTGTGCAGCAGTGATAGTTATTGTTGTTTTAAGGGGTGGAACTACGAGGTCATTTGCCCTCCCCCCTAATCTACTCTATTCACATCTCTAATGAGCTGGTACTGCGGAGACCAAATTCTAAGTGGGAGCTGATGATTACCACCAAATGTAGGAAAATTCATACCTGGGTCAGCGGTCAGGTGTTATGTGGTGCAAGATACGCAATATTACACCTTATTTTAAAGGGCAAAATTGCTCGGCATCAAATAGCGTCTGAAATTAAGCTAAAATACCTTTTCTCTCCTACCGCTGAGCTCTCAAAGTCAAGTGTACAACTAAACGCCGGAATCTGTATGGTGCGTTTTGTAATAGTCATCATCATCATCTTCATTTCCCCTTTTCCAGTTGACACTGGGTGGGGGAAAATATGGTTCCTCTCCACTTTGTTCTGTCGTTCCACCATTCCTCTTCCGACACAGTGTTCCAATCCAGGTTCAGTTTTCCAATACTATTCACCACCGAGTCCATCCAACGCATTCTTGGTCTTCCTTGTCCTCTCTTCCCTGTCATCCGTCGTTCCAGGGCTCGTCTTGGTAGCTTTACTTCATTCATCCGTTTGACATGTCCAAACCATCTCAATCTGTTTTGCTCCAGTTTGCCATTTAGTTTCTGTACTCCCAGTTCTTTCCGTATATCTTCTTTTCTCACTCTGTCCCTCCTCGTTTTCTGGACCATACTTCTCAGGAATCTCATCTCAGCTGCTTGTACTCTGCTCTCATCCCTCTTAGTCATTGTCCAAGTTTCTGCTGCATATGTCATTATAGGAACATAATATGCTTTGTACATAACTTCTTTAGCCTTAATTGGTATATCCTTGTTCCATACTAGTCCCCGTACCTGTTGGTAGAAATCACTCCCGAGTTGTATTCTTCTGCTAATTTCCAAATCCAGTCTTCCATCCTCAGTCAGTTCACTTCCCAAGTATTTGAAGTGTTTCACTACTTCCAATTTCTGGTATCTCCTACTTTGATTACTCCTTTTCCTTCTTTCTTTTCTCTACTCATCACCACTGTTTTACTCTTCTCCACATTTATCTTCAATTCCCATTGCTCAATCTCTTCATTTATTACGTCTAACTGTTCTTGTACCTCCCTCTCATCCTCGTCCCAGATCACAACGTCGTCTGTAAATAACATTACCTTCATCTTTGCCCTACTATATTCTTTCATTGCTACCTTCATGATGTCATCCATCACCACACTTCCTTGCTTTAGTCCAGTGTCAATTTTAAACCATTCCGATATCCCGACTCTAGTCTTCACACTACTGTAGCACTCCATGCACATTCCTTTTATCATGTCTCTCAGTTGCTTGCCTATCCCCCTATTTGTTAAGCTTTCCCAACCTTTTGTTCTAGGGATGCTATCATAGGCCTTTTCTAGATCAATAAAAGTAATTTGTAATATTATTTTTTTAAATGCAGACCAATGGCTTTTGCCTGGGCCAATAATTATTAGGTGGAGGGCTGCGTTAGCCATTTACATGAATACACCCCTGGTTTTTGTCTCGCACAGTAATGTTTGTTGTGCACTGATGTTTTTTTTTTTTTTTTGTGTGAGTGAAATTTCTTAAATCCACTCCAATGGGCTTTGCCTATACCAATAATTGCTAGATATCCGTTAGCCATATATACACACCTGGTTTCTGTCATGCACAGTGGGGTAATCATGCATCAATAATCTTTATCCAGACTAGACCTGAGTGGTGTATTTTGTATCCCACATGTTGGTAACTGTGGTGAGAGTTTAAAATTTGAAATACACTTATATACCGTCTAGTCAATACTTTTTTGTGTGTTTATTTACACCCTAGGACATTGACTAGACGGAACATAAGTGTATTTCACATTTTAAACTATCATTCGTCAATACAGACCAATCGTGAACAATGTTAACTCCAACCTGTGGTGATGTCAATGTGTGAAGAGACCTCATGCACTGTCGAACATGGCTGCCATCGTTGAATGAGCAATAAATATTAACACATATTTCTGGTGCTGTAGTGACCGTGGTTAGTAATATCAGTTGGCTATGTCCCCCAGAAGACGAAACAATGCATGAAAATCTTACAGTGTGCGCACAAAGTCCGTATAACCCTACTCAATGGGCCCTTGCCCTGTTGGCAAGATGGCGTCACAGTGAAAGTGTAGTGAAATAGCAGCTAGTGTAAATATTTGATAAAAGTGGTAAAATATTATAACAGAGGTTTAAAATCTTTAAAGTTACTTTCCTTAGATCAAGTGTAACACGGAATATTGATAGTATTTAGAAATTCTTATTGATAATTTCATCACCATCTTCATTTCCCGTTTCCAGCTTCCTAGGTCGGGTTGTGAATTAAGGACCTCCAACGTTTCCTGTCTCTCCACCACTCCTCTCATGTTTTTAGTATTTCTTCAGGTTTTCCTCCTCTCTTCTCTACACACTCCCACACTGTATCTGCCCATCTCTTTCGGGGCCTTCCTCGTGGTCTCTTCCCTGTCATCTTTTCACAGAAAGTTTTCTTTGGTACTCTCTCCTCTCCCATTCTCATCATATGTCCATACCACTGTAACTTTGTTGTTTCTATCCTGTCCTGCAGCTTCAAGATTCCTGTCCTTTTTCTAATTTCTTCGTTTCTAACTCTATCTCTTCTGGTCTTGCCCTCTATACCTCTTAGGAATTTCATCTCCGCGGCTTGTATTCTACTCTCCTCTCTTTTTGTAGTAGTCCACGCTCCAGCTGCATATGTTAGTATGGGTCTGTAGTAGGTTGAATATAATACATTTTTACATTTCTTTGGGACATCTCGGTTCCACAGAATACCCCTTATGCTCTGGTAAAAACTGTTCGCTTGTTGTATTCTCTTTCCAATTTCCTCAGTTATCCTTCCATCTTCTGTGATCACACTTCCCATGTACTTGAAACTTTTAACCACTTCTAGAATTTTCCCATTCAATTCTATCTTTCCTCTTCCTTCCTTCCTCTTGACATTACCATTGTCTTGCTCTTCTCTGTGCTTACTTTCATCCCATATTTCTCTATTTCTTGATTCCATACATCTAGTTGTTTTTGTACTTCCTTTTCATCCTCGCCCCATATCACTATATCATCTGCAAACAGCATGGCCTTTGTTGCCTCTTGTCCCAATCTCTGCTTAACATTCTTGTGAATTTCATCCATGACTATGATGAATAGTAAGGGAGACAATACACTTCCCTGTCGGAGACCTGTTTCCACTTTAAACCATTCTGTTTCTCCTATACTGGTCTTCACGCTACTCACACAATATTTGTACATAGCTTTTAACATTTGGACATCAGCTCCGTTAACTCTCCTTTTCCTTAATACATTCCAAACCACCTGTCGAGGCACACTGTCGTACGCTTTCTCAATATCAATAAATGTCATCACCATGTCTTTTCCAAATTCCCATCTTTTCTCCATCATTTGCCTTAATGCAAAGATTAGGTCAAATGTTGATCTGTCTTTCCTAAAACCATACTGTTCTTCTTCCATATCTCCTTCTATCTTCCTCCTCAGTCTGCCTTCCAGAACTCTCTCAAAGATCTTAGCTACATGAGCGATAAGAATGATCCCTCTGTAGTATTGCATTCCTTTTTGTCACCTTTCTTAAAAATCGGGATAATTAATCCCTTTCCCCCATTCTTCTGGAATTTCTTTCTTCTTCCAAATTATTCTAAATAATCTATACAACCACTGTACACCTATTGGTCCCGCTGCTTTTATCATTTCCGTGGACACCTCATCCTCTCCTGCTGCTTTACCGCTCTTCATCTTCTGTATGGCTTCCTCTATTTCTAGCATAGTAATCTCCTTTTCTTGTTCTTCTTCTTCTTCTGCCATTGTTTCTTCTTGTTCTTTTTCATCTTCCAGTTCAATGTATTTAACATTTAGTAGCTTTGAAAAGTATTCTTCCCATCTTTTTCATATATCATCTCTTTGATACAATATCTGACCTGCTTCAGTTTTTACGAATTTTGTGTTTTCCCTACCTTTTACACTGTTTTTCACCAATCCATATAGAACCTTTTTACTTCCTTGGATATCCTCCTTCAAAGTTTCCGTGAAACCTTCCCAACTTTTCCTTTTTTCTTCTTGTACAATTTTTTGGCATGCCTTCTTTGCTTCTCTATATTTTTGCCATTTCTCTGCATTTTTACTGCCTATCCACTTCCTCCAAGCCATTTGTTTTTCTTTAACAGCTTCCTTTACCCTGTTGTTCCATCAAGGAGTCTCCCTTTCCTTTTTCTTCCCTGATAGTCTTCCACAAGTGTTTACTGCACACTTCGCAAAACAATTTCTAAAACATGACCATTCCTGTTCGACACTTTTTGCTTCGTCTTTGGGAATTTCCTTTTTCAAGTCTTCTTGGAACTTTTCCATTGCCTCTCTCTCTTTTAGCTTCCACACCTTTATTTTTCTTTCCCTTTTCTCCGCAAGCTTTGTGATTTTCCCAAGCCTTAATTTGGCTATCACCACTTTATGGTCTCCTTCAAAATCTCCTCTTGGCATAGCTGTCTCATCTACCAGTTGTCTACGTTTATCCTTTTCCACTAGGATAAGATCGATCATTGTTTTTGTCTTTCTGTCTCCCCATCCATACCTAGTTATTTTTTGGGAGTTCTTTTTCCTAAACCATGTATTTCCAACAATTAATCCATTCCTTCTACAGAAATCTATTAACATTACTCCTTCTTCATCCTGATTTCCATAGCTAAATGGGCCAATTATCTCTTCTTTTCCCTGCCTATCTGTTCCCACATGTGCATTCATATCCCCCATTATTTTTTTTGTCTTCTATACACTTTTCCACTTCTTCTAAGAAATCCTCTAAACATTCATCTACCTTCCCTGTCTGGGGTGCGTAAATCTGTATAAAATCCTTTGTTCCACTCTCAAGTCCTAGTCTAATTTTCATCATTCTGTAATTAATTTGGTCTACTTTCTCAACATACTGCACTAAGTCTTCTCTCAATATTATTGCAACACCATTCATTGCCTTATTTCCTCCACTCCAATATATTCTATATCCCTTCCCTTTCTTGACTTCTTTCTCACCTTTTCCCTTCCATTTCGCTTCACTGACTCCCATCATTGCTATTTCCTTCTTTTCCATGTAGTCCACCAATTCTTCTGTCTTGCCATTTAGGCTCATCACGTTTATGAAGGCGATGTTTGTGGTGTCTGGTAGCCTACTTCTCACAGTTCCCCCAGACCCCTGGGAACTGCGCGTCGCCTGCAGGGGACGCCCTAGCACTTTCCGAGGCCTCAATTCAATTGATAATTTAACTAACTTAAACTAAGTTGTGGGAACGTGTATCGAAAGATTCGGTGACTTCTTCAATCACTGTTTGAACCAAGTAGAGCAGTGGTGCTTTTACGAGATTTCACCCGATTGGAAGATATACGTTTTTCACATTCTTCTTTATTGGTAGGTAATTAGATTAATTCTATTAGGTAGTAATAATTAAAATAAATTTAGTGTAATTTGGTGTAAACATCTAGGCTAACTTAGATCTCTAGTATGACGACAGTAAACAGTGTTAGTGTCTCGTCAGGTAGTGTAACCGTAACGGATTTATGCTCGTCGTGCAAAATAAAAGTAAAAAATGCAAATAAAATAATCACAAGATCTCAGGTAAAACTGAATGAGGAGAAAAGTGAAACCGATTGTCGTAATGTAGGCCTACCGCTACCGTCATGCAAATGTCATAACCTGAGAAACGAACTGTCCTCAAAAGACGAAATTATAAAGCTGATAAAGGAAGATATTGCTAAGTTAATGGAAGAGTTGAATAAATTAAAAGGAAACAGAGAGGAACACAAGGAAACTTGGTCGACAGTGATTGCTGGTAAGGTAAGATTGAATAAGCCTAGGCCTATAAATGGAGTACATGTATCTGAAATTCCCGTATCAAATACATTTGGAGTGCTTGTCGAAGAAAATGATGACTTTCCTCAAGAAGAAAAGAAGAAAGTGATAAAGAGAAAATCCAGGAAGATGCGGATATTTGCGGATAGCCACGGACGAGATGTAGCAGCAAGCGTATTGGAGAGAAGCAGAGAAATGGAGGTCACTTCGACAGTAAAGCCAGGAGCTCAAATTGCAGAGGACACGAACGGGATGATAGGAGAGTGTGCGTCCCTTACTGCAAAGGACATCGCAGTGATCATCGCTGGAGCAAACGACGTCTATAGAAATGAGAGTAAAAGGTAATCAAAGATGTAAAGGGTACATTGCCATCGATGCAAAAAACAAATGTCATTATTGTAAACATTCCGCAGAGATACGATTTAATTCCCAAATCATGTGTAAATGTAGAAATAGCCCCTACAAATGGAAAAATTCATAAAATTTGTAAGAGTTTTCCAAATGTCCAAATTGTAGATGTAAGTAAATTAGACAGGACGTTCCACACTCGGCATGGCCTACACTTAAATAGATTAGGAAAAGAGTATCTTAGTGATGACATCTGCAAAATTGTAAATTCAAATGGTAAGAATAATTCAATAGTAATATCATTAGAGTGGAAGCAGGGAAACTGGTAGAAGAAGCCAAACGTGAGGTTTGGCATTCAGATCTTTCGATGCCAAATTTAACTGAGTGGAACAATGGTATTTCGGATTTGTCTAGCAACAATAATAATAATAATAATAATGTAAATAAATACCCAACACAAGCTTGCAAAAGTAACAAATTTAAACTTTACCACCAGAATGTTCAGTCTCTCTATAATAAAACTGATTACATAAATCTAATGCTTAAAAATGAACTTAAAGACATCTCAGCATTATGTATTTCAGAACATTGGCTGAAAGAGGAACAACTCGAATTAATTCAATTCCCAGGGTTTATACAAGCTAGTAAATACTCTAGAACTAATATTAGCCATGGCGGTACTTGTATCTACCTAAGAAATAATTTAGATCATGAACAGTTAACAGCTTATGATTATCTAATTATGGAACAGGATTTTGAATTCTTTACCGTAAAAATACAGCAGTTTAAGTTAATAATTGTATGCGTATGTCAGGAAAGTTTCCTTTATTTATAGATAAATTAGAATTGTTACTCAATAACACGAGCAAAGTAAATTTCGATATAATAATTTGTGGGGATGTAAATGTGGATTTCATAAAATTTGATAGAAATTGTGAATTATTAACACAGTTACTAATTTCCTATGGACTGAAACCTACAGTAAATACCCCAACAAGAATAACAAAATTTAGTAAAACCACTCCTGATCAAATTTTTATAAATACAGATAAATATCACCATTCAATAGAAGTCTATTGTCCGGGTTTTAGTGACCACCATGGACAAATACTGAGTTTTGAAGTATCCGAAACAATCAATGATAATGGAGTAAAATCAAAGTGCAGGTCATTCACTGAATCAAATGTTACATATTTCAATGACTTATTAAATAAGGAAACGTGGTCAGAAATTTATGAACTAGAAAATGTAAATGATAAATTTAATGCATTTAACAGTACCCTAAAACACTATTCTGAAATAGCATTCCCCTTTAAACGAAGAACTGTTCAAAATAACAGAACTAGCAATTGGATAACAACGGGGATTTTAAATTCATGTCAAAGAAAGAAATTTCTACACAAATTATATAAACACTACCACACAACACCTGAATTCAATTTATACTACAAAAAATACACTAGCATATTAAATAAGGTAATAAAACTAGCAAAGAAAATGCATAATGATAATTTTATTTCCCAATCATCTAATAAAAACAGGGCTATGTGGTCCGTGATAAAGAAAGAAACTGGAAAATACAAAGGAACATTACACTGACCAGAAATAATAAAGTGATTAATAATCCAGAGGAAATAGCAAACACTTTTAATGACTATTTTCTGGAAATTCCACAAAAGTTATTAAATAAATCACAGGTAAATACACTAAATTCTAATAATAAAATAAATATATGCAGTGATTCTTTATTTATAAATCATGTCACAAGTGAAGAGGTAAGAATAGTTATAAAAGAGCTAAAAATAAATTCTGTGCCGGCATTGATGGCATCCCTGATGCAATTTTAAAGAAATGTGCAGAAAATATAATAAATCCACTTACGCACTTAATAAACAGTTCAATTCTCTCAGGAACTTACCCGGATATTTTGAAGTTATCAAAAGTAATTCCAGTGCACAAAAACGGTTCAAAAGATGAATTAGATAACTATCGTCCTATTACCTTACCAATTGGTATTGCAAAAATTGTGGAAAAAATTATGTATAAGAGACTGATAAGTTTCATGGAAAAAAATAAAATATTATAAAACTCACAACATGGATTCAGAACGGGAAAATCTACACAGACAGCAATTTACGACTGTAGTAATTGTATACTGAAATTAATTGACAATAAGGAACATGTAACTGGCCTTTTCTTGGATTTATCGAAAGCATTTGATGTTGTTGACCATAAAATCCTCCTTACCAAACTAAATCAATATGATATTAAGGTCTAGCTAATAAATGGATAGAGTCTTACTTAACAAGGCGTAAACAAATAGTAAGCTTGAGACACAAGTATGATGGAACCAAATTACTTAATGAAACATTGTCCAATGAGGGAATTATTGAATTTGGAGTACCCCAGGGATCGGTTTTGGGCCCACTAATCTTTCTTCTATATATCAATGATGTAACACAGAACGTTCATTCACATAAGGAAATTTTGTTTGCGGACGATACAGCACTCGTAATAAAAGGTGAAACAAAAAAAATCTTACAGCAGACTGCTGGCTCCGTTACAGGAGAGTTAACCAAATGGTCGCAAGATAATCGCCTCATAATAAACTATAAAAAACAGTATGTCTAAATTTCCACACTATACAGAATAGGAATCCTGCGAAACCCAATATAACATTAAATGGTCATCAAATAGAAAATAAATCAGAAACAAAGTTTTTAGGACTATGGATACAACAAGACTTGAAATGGAATAAACATATACAATATCTGAATACTAAACTGAACTCGATGTGCTTTGCGTTACGTATTTTGAAAACCTGCACTAGCATGCACACATTAAGAAATACTTATTTTGCTTATTTCCATTCATACTTAAGATATGGGATCATATTTTGGGGTATGTCACCAGATGTACTAAGCACGTTTAGGATACAAAAGAGGGCGATTAGAATTATGGCAAATGTAAACTAGAGAATCATGTAGACCTCTGTTTAAAGATTTAAACATTCTCCCACTGCCCTGCATATATATCTTTGAAAGTATTATGTTTTTTTTTAAATAATTTAATGAATAAAGATGTTTTTCTTAAAACAAACAATGATGTTCATAGGCATAACACAAGACAAAATCAAAACATTCATATTTCACACACACACACACACACACACACACACACACACACACACACACACACACACACACACACACACAAGCATATATCAAAAAGGAACTTTTCACACTGGAGTTAAATTATACAATAAACTACCCCAGTATATAAAACTGGCCCCAAAAATAAAAACCTTTGATAGAATGTTGAAAGCTTATCTGCAGTGCCACTGTTTTTACTCAGGAGTTGAATATCCTAGCGTATAGCAGCGATGAAATCTACAATTATATTTTACTTTTTATTTTAATTGTAATACCTAGCTGTATGTTGTTGTATTTATAGAATTAAGTTTTCATATTATGATAATAGAGTGAGGTGTAAATAATTGTGCAATAAGATTGTATCTATTAAGATTTGCTATTATAATAAGTTAAATAGTTATAATATTAGTATTATATACCTGTTAGTTCTTTTATTTTATAGATGTAAATTCTGACGTGTCCTATATCAAAAATGTATTGAATGCATGTATTTGATCAAATGGAATTAATAAAAATCTATCTATCTATCTATCTATCATTATTATTTATTTCTATTGTCAGTACATATACATTTGTACTTACATCTTAGGAATTTAAAACATCATATTTGTCCGTCCATGTTCTCTGCACAGCTGAAGAAATCAAGCGAACCCACCTCATGTCATGATCTGGGCCGGCATGATACAAACGCATATGTTTGAACCATATTGTTTGATCGTTCTAATGACTGGCTCATCCCGCAGCTGCAAAATGTGGGAATCTTAAACAGTGTTTGGTTTCAACACGATAGGGTGACGGCTCACTTCGCAGTGGCTGTTCAACAATGTCTGAACACAGGCTTTGGGAATCGCCGTTTCATATCACATTCAACACCATCATTCTGTGACTAAGCACTTGGTAGTGCATTCTTAACGAGAGGTATGACACGTCAGCTGTTCGCTTATGTCAACCACTTTATTACTCTGACTCTCAAACTCCGGTCTATCATGCGAAATACGAGGTTCATTTGGAGGCTTTTATATGCTGGTCTACCAAATTAATGTACACTTGTATTATTTGCTGGGTAACTTATTTTATTTTTAGTGGTGATCGAAATGACAGACTACATCAAGGTCATCTGCCTGACTGGGTAATAAATGATATTATTAATCTGTAAACTGAAGATGGTTGACATGAGGTTAGGCCTTCCTTAGTATGTTGTCCATTTGTGACGATTGAGTCTGATAAGTGATTTTCATTTATTGGTCTTGCTCAGTAGTATAGGAAGGGCAGTTTTCTCATTTCTTGAGAGTATTTTTTAGACACTTCCCAGCATGGAAATGTAGCAAAATACTACACAAGACTGTTCCTCAAAGAAAATAAAAGAAAAAAAAAACATTATTATTTAAAATAATTATTCTTGTTTTCGCATAAGGATGTAGCCGGTTTAAATTGTTTTGTTACACTATAATGGCTAACTTGAGTTTAAGAATGTAGCATATAGGCTACACGAGCACATCTCCAGGTCATGATACAAAATTAATCTAGAAATTTGTTTATATTTTTTGTCACAGTACTGGTAACAATATAAGGGATTGATTTTCAATTTTCCAGGATTCTCTACCAAAAATATCTGTGATACACCTCCCAGTGACCTGGCCTGAATGAGAAGACGAAGAAAGAAACTGAATTTGATTATCTCTACAATGGGACACATTCCACAGGTGCATTGCTGTGCAAACTGCTGTATTTTCAAATGCTTAATTTTATGTTATAAATTAAGTGTTCTATTTGAATAATAATTTGTTAAAGAAAACATTGTGTATGATTTGAGCCTTGCTTCATGAACAGCTGCAATCCTAACACGAACTGATCCCACCAGAACCAGTAGGCATTCCTCCTAATTCACGAGGTTTGTGTTTACCTCCTTTATGTCCTTATGAAGATTGTACAATTAGAAAGTAGACTTTTTCATACTACTGTATGTGATAAGAATGTCAAGAATTCAGGTGAGAGTTATGTTATACACATAATATTTCAATGTAGTTAGTCTTAATCTCATTCCCAGTAACTTTGTAGTAGTATTTAGGGACAGGGTGTTGCCTGTGGGGACCCCTGCCCCCTACTCCCCAGAGATTTTTTAATCTGCATGGTGCTGATAAAAACCTCTGTTTTCTCTCTCCCCCTTCGTTCATGTAATAATACATTGAGTGTGAGGAACAAAGGTCATACTCTTAGTTGAGTGCCTCCTCCCTTCTGTGTAGAATCTCGGAGGAGCTTTGAGTCATTGTGATTGCCATGCCCTAGGGCCATATAGAGACGAAGGGATTAGGCTATGTAGAATATATTGAATTTAAAAGAAGGCTAATAAATAACTTCATCTGAAGAAAACTGGAATAAATTCCATTAAGTGGTAAATATTGCTAAAATGTAGAATGTAGTTTTATTCTAGGATAAGGAGTTAGAAGCACCTCAATGGTCTACTGATACTTTCTTTCTACTAATTTGCAAAATTGTAACTTAACATGTAGACCTATCGTACGCAACAGTCCTAGACTTATAAATTGACGGGTGTAACGGATTCTATGGTTAGTTCCAGTGGCATGAGCTGCTCTTCATCATTCCAGGTGCAACAGATCCACATAATGCACCCATACCCTACTCCTTTCTGATCAAAGTTCTTAATGTGAGAAGTACATTTAAGGAGAACAATACTAAACTGCAGTCTAAACTATCCTGATCTTAGCTTCCTACAATTTCCATGGACCTCTTGCCACCTCAGTTTTACCTGCAGGGCACTTGCTCTGGTTTATTATTGAAGGCTGGTATTACGATGGATCATTAAATCACTCTTTGACTTTCTTGGCTGCAGCCAGAGGAGCAATGTGGTGTTCTGACTAGAACCGATGATTTCATATTAACACTACACTAGGCCTGCCGTGAAGAAAAACTGGCATTCTAGATTGGACCATCGACCCCCATTAACTTCTATTGTGTTACTGCCTAAAGAGTTAATACCTCATTCTTGGAGATTTTTGAACATTATTCTAAATTTATACACCTATTCTTAACGGTATTGTCGTTCATGTGTTAAACTTTCTCAGTAGTCAATTAGACCTAGGCCTAAGTTGCCCAATAGCTTACTGGCCACATAAAACATTTATCTTAACTTAGGTTTCTGATACAGTTCATGTTGTATTAAACCAGACAACACACTATTTGATTCCTACTAAACTAAAATGAATATTTATGTGGACAGGCAATGTAATTTCTCTGCGGAAGGGAGTTGGGTGTATAAGGTTGACATGATCCGCTGGAATACAGTATCCGTTTAATACCGTACTATAAATAAGATACAAGTACTCCAAAATAAAATAAGGTATTAATTAAGGCAATAGCTAAAGAAAACCCTAACTGAAATAGATATTCATGTGAACAGACAGCGTAAATGTTCTCGCAAATGGGGTTAGGTGTATCTTATCAGGTTGAGGTAATCCGTATGAATGGTCAATGCATTCGATAAATAAAACACCATAATAGGTGAAGGTATGGATTAAGGCAATATGGAACATAGGAAATAGTTTAAAAAAATGATACAAACTAATTGCGATATCGAATGGTATGAAATACGTTGAAATACCGCGCCAATCGATTTACCCGTCATCTAGTGGAAAGCTTTCGTACTATGAAGATGGCTATGAAATCCTGATCCTGAACTCGTAACAAGCGTCATAACAAGGTGCCTTACAGAATACCACTTTGAGCCTCGCTAGCCATTTGTTGTTATGCCTATGGTTACGATTCCATCGTGGGTGGGTGGGTTGTTAACGAGTGAAGTTACAGAATCGGGGTGCTCAGGATCAGGATTTCATAGCCATCTTCATAGTACGAAAGCCTTCCACTAGATGACGGGTAAATCGATTGGCGCGTTATTTCAACTTATTTCAAACTATTCTATATCGCAATTAGTTTGTATCATTTTATTTTTTAACTATTTCCTATGTTCCATATTGCCTTAACCCATACTTTCGCCTATTATGCACCCCGATTCTGTAACTTCACTCCTTAACAACCCATGAACATGGATACGACGGAAACGTAACCTTAGGCATAACAACAAATGGCTAGCGAGGCTCAAAGTGGTATTCTGTAAGGCACCATGTTATGACGCTTGTTACGAGTTCAGGATCAGGATTTCATAGCCATCTTCATAGTACGAATGCCTTCCACTATATGACTGGTAAATCGATTGGCGCGGTATTTCAACGTATTCCATACCATCGATATCGCAATTCGTTTGTATCATTTTATATTTTTAAACTATTTCCTATGTTCCATATTACCTTAACCCATACTTTCACCTATTATGGTGTTTTATTTATCGTATGCATTGACCATTCATACGGATTACTTCAACTTGATAAGATACACCTAACCCCATTTGCGAAAACATTTACGCTGTCTGTTCACATGAATATAATCTATTTCAGTTAGGGTTTCCTTTAGCTATTGCCTTAATATTAATACCTTATTTTATTTCGGAGTACCGGTATCTTATTTATAGTATTCAACAGATACTGTATTCCAGCGGATCATGTCAACCTTATACACCCACCTCCCTTCCGAAGAGAAATTACATTGCCTGTCCACATAAATATTCATTTTAGTTTGGTTGGTTGGTTCTTAAGTTTAGGGGCTGCGACAACGCGCTCATGTAGCCCCGTGTACTTTGGGTGTGTGTAGAATCTGTCTGATAACCAGTGTTAATTGTGATGACTGTATTAGCGTGTGTTATCTGTTTTCAATTTAAGTACTGCAACTTAGAATTTTTCAAATAGTTCCTACTTTTGCCGCCAAGCGCCACCGTCAACGACTACTAGGCCAAGTTCAGAACTTAGCTACTAGACGCCACCAAAGTCGGCTCTTGGCAACGAACGTAGAAACCTAAGAGCGTTGTTTACATTCTTAAGCTACCCAATTTATCTTCGCACAGGTGCAATTAGTGGAAGGTTATTTAACATGCCATAAATCTATGACATGGGACCGCCAGCTTTACTTCCCCTCCGAAGAAAGGCATACTGAGGGATTTTTAACGCTCTTAAAAATCCGACGGCTTCGGCCGGGTTTGAACTCGCTATCTTGGGCATAGAAGCTCAGCATGCTACTCATTTTAGTTTAGTAGGAATCAAATAGTGTGTTGTCTGGTTTATTACAACATGAACTGTATCAGAAACCTAAGTTAAGATAAATGTTTTATGTGGCCAGTAAGCTATTGGGCAACTCACCTGTAGGCCTAGGCCTAATTGACTACTGAGAGCAGTTTAACACATGAGCGACAATACCGTTAAGAATAGGTGTATAAATTTAGAATAATGCTCAAAAATCTCCAAGAATGAGGTATTAACTCTTTGGGCAGTAACACAATAGAAGATAATGGGGGGCGATGGTCCAATCTAGTATGCGAGTTCTTCACGGTAGGCCTAGTGTAGTGTTAATATGAAATCATCGGTTCTAGTCAGAACACCACATTGCTCCTCTGGCTGCAGCCAAGAAAGTCAAAGAGTGATTTAATGATCCATCGTAATACCAGCCTCCAATAATAAACCAGAGCAAGTGCCCTGCAGGTAAAATTGAGGTGGCAAGAGGTCCATGGAAATTGTAGGAAGCTAAGATCAGGATCGTTTAGACTGCAGTTTAGTATTGTTCTCCTTAAAGGTACTTCTCACATTAAGAACTTTGATCAGAAAGGAGTAGGGTATGGGTGCATTATGTGGATCTGTTGCACCTGGAATGATGAAGAGCAGCTCATGCCACTGGAACTAACCATAGAATCCGTTACACCCGTCAATTTATAAGTCTAGGACTGTTGCGTACGATAGGTCTACATGTTAAGTTACAATTTTGCAAATTAGTATAAAGAAAGTATCAGTAGACCATTGAGGTGCTTCTAACTCCTTATCCTAGATTAAAACTACATTCTACATTTTAGCAATATTTACCACTTAATGGAATTTATTCCAGTTTTCTTCAGATGAATTTATTTATTAGCCTTCTTTTAAATTCAATATATTCTTCCTAGCCTAATCCCTTCTCCCTTCGTCTCTATATGGCCCTAGGGCATAGCAACCACAATGACTCAATGCTCCTCCGAGATTCTACACAGAAGAGAGGAGGCACTCAACTACGAGTATGACCTTAGTTCCTCATACTCAATGTATTATTTCATGAAGGAAGGGGGAGAGAAAAAACTGAGGTTTGTATCAGCACCATGCAAATTAAAAAAATCTCTGGGGAGTAGGGGGCAGAGGTTGATCCATCCCTAGCATGTCCCCACAGGCAACACCTTGTCCCTAAATACTACTACTACTACTGGGAATGAGATTAAGACTAACTACATTGAAATATTATGTGGATAACATAACTCTCACCTGAATTCTTGACATTCTTATCACATACAGTAGTATGAAAAAGTCTACTTTCTAATTGCACAATCTTCATAAGGACATAAAGGAGGAAAACACAACCTTCGTGAATTAGGAGGAATGCCTACTGGTTCTGGTGGGATCAGTTGGTGTTCGGATTGCAGCAGTTCAGGAAGCTAGGCTCAAATCACACACAATGTTTTCTTTAACAAATTATTATTCAAATAGAACACTTACTTTATAACATAAAATTAAACATTTGAAAATACAGCAGTTTGCACAGCAATGCACCTGTGGAATGTGTCCCATTGTAGAGATAATCAAATTCAGTTTCTTTCTTGGTCTTCTCATTCAGACCAGGTCACTGGAAAGTGTATCACAGTGTCTCGCCAGGTAATGTAACTATTATGTATCTAGTTTATGTCCTCTATGGAACTTTGGTGGAGTGTATATACGCTTTTACTCTGTGTCGATGTTAGTTGTAATTGCTCAATGTGTTGAGATGTAGATTGAGATGTGTGTGCATATTAAAGTGATATAAAGTGCTTTATTCAAAACATAATAGCTATAATGTGCTTTATTAAAAACATAATAGTTGGCGACGAGGAATTGGGACTTGATTCACCGGTACAGATATAGCCTAAATCAATGAAGTACGGTATTTACGTCAGGTCTGTTTCAACGGCCACGTGAGTAAAATCAAGAATGAGGCAAATCGACATGAAATTTACACAGAGTACTTGTTAACGATCCTAAGCAACTCATCGTATATTCAGCTGCGTGTGCCTGCATGTCACATATTCAAAATACCGTAATATTTATCTCAGTTCGAACTTTGAGGTTATGCAAAGTTTTTTTCAAAATCTCAAGCCCAGAACAATATTTGGTCATCGATCACTACCCAGTGTGTTTTAAATCGGTTATCTTGAAACATTTTATTAATATTTGAACTGTGATTTTTAAAATTATTTCCCCGTTCCGTCAAGATGGACGCAAATCAGTTTCACAATGAACTGAACATTTTTACCGATTCTCAAGAGAAGTTACTTGAAAGGTATCAAGCTCACCAATCCGTCACAACCCCACAAGCCACTAATATCACACCGTTTGAAAATTTTGATACTGAAAAGGAAAAATTTGTGTCGTATTTAGAACGATTTGAGAATTACGCAAACTTCAACAATGCCACCAAATCAACAAAGAAAGCTCAACTCTTGTGTACATCAATAGGGACAATTCATTATAACAATCTCTCTGGATTTTTAGGCCCTGATAAACCAATCAAGTCTCTCGGTTATAATGACCTAGTAAAACATTTCAAGCAAATACTGTCACCTCAAGTCTCAAACGTGGTTTCCCAACACTATTTTTTGAACGTCAATCAAAAAGAAAGTCAAAATATTGCAGGATTTGTTGCCACTCTCAGAAGCCACTTACTCGACTGTGACTTTTATATTCAGTGTACGTGTGACGCCAGAATTTCAATCGCGGATGTTTTTCTTCGTGCACAATTTATACGTGACTTGCGGGATAATTGGATCAGAGAGAAACTTCTTCAGTCTAATGACACGAAATTTCATGATCTCCTGAAGAAGGCTATAGCCTTGGAAGCATCGCGGTATGAGAGTAATCAGCTGTCAAAACAGCTCACGGCACCGTCAGACACTGTAGAGGACACAAACAAAGTAACAAAAGCCACAGGTTCATATAATGACCGAAGTATGAATCAATATAGCAGTGATACTCAGTCACGTTTTGTTCAACAGCCTAGCCCAGGCTCTCACTCACGTTCACAGTCCAGGGGCCGCCGTAGTTCTGTCAATTATAGAGCACTAGGTATTGATGGATTATGCCTGAATTGTGGAAATTCAAACCACAGGTCAAGAGATTGTCGCACAAACATAAACTCTCTTAAATGTAGGTCATGTAGGGAAAGTGGGACATGTTGCAAAAGTTCGTATCACTACACTTCTTCAACAGTCAAATACACACAACATTGCAACCGAGAACTTAAATGACAACTTGCATGACCACCCCAAAACCAATTTCGGGATAGGACAACTGGAATGCATCGAAGATCTCTTTGACGTAGGGCAAGAATCGGATAAATATTTTATCACTGTTAAACTCAACAATAAATCACAAAGATTTGAAGTCGACACGGGAGCAAAATATTCACTCATCCCAGAGAATGAATGTTCAACCTTGGGTCTTGGTTTGCCATTGCAGCCAACAAATGTCTGTTTTCGATCATATTCTGATCATGTTATCAAGCCCAGAGGAAAAATTGTTGTCACAGTATCATACAAAGGAACATAAATTGTTGCAGATCTATTTGTAGTTCCGCAAGGCCATGCCGCATTGCTTGGTCGTGTTTGGATCAGGGGCCTCGGTCTTGATCTGAAGGAAATTGACAATGACACAAATCAATCACTTCACACTGAATCTGTCAACTCAGTGCAGTCAATTCAGGATATTTTACATCAGTATAGTACAATCTTTGAAGAAAAAATTGGATGCGTTCCCAATATTGAAGTAAAACTGCAAGTCAGAGAGGGGGTGAACGTCATGTCCCTTTTGCTCTTCGGGAACGCGTTGAAAAGGAACTCGCTTCATTGGAATCAGAAGGAGTTATTTCTCCCACAGCTTTAAGTGATTGAGGATCGCCTCTTGTTGTTATCCCAAAACCGGATGGGGGAATTAGGTTATGTGTCGACTACAAATGTGGAGTGAATTCAAGGTTGATTTCTGCAAACCATCCCATAAGACCAGTTAATGATGTTCTACATAGTCTTAGAAACTCAAAATTTTTCTGCAAGTTAGACTTATACAAGGCATATCTACATCTGAAGGTTGATGAAGAAGGTAGTATGATTCAAACTATATCCACTCACAAAGGAACCTTCAGGATGCACCGACTGAGTTTTGGCATCAAAACTAAACCCTCAGAATTTAATAGGATATTATCACAGATCCTTCATGGTCTTCCAAAAGCTGAAGCTTATTTTGACGACATCATAATACATGGTACTACGAAGGAGGAGTGCACCAAGAACTTAATAGCCTGTCTAGAACGGCTTTCAGAAAATAATCTGCATTTGAACAAAAGCAAATGGCCATTTTTCAAGTAAAGCATAGACTACCTAGGGCATATTGTATCGTATAATGAGATCCGCAAGTCACCAGGGAAAGTTCAAGCTGTGTCACAAATGCCAGGTCCTAAAAACATTGAAGAAGTGAGACGCTTCCTTGGAAAGGTGACTTATTATGCAAAGTTTATTCCTAATTTTTCAACGAAGTCCCACCCATTACGGCAGTTAATGCGGAAAGGTGAACGGTTTTTCTGGTCTGCAGCCTGTGAAGCAGCTTTCTTGAATCTCAAGTCCGAGTTATGTAGGGAACGTGTCCTAACCCCATTCAATCCATCACTGCCTATCATCTTGTCAACTGATGCCAGTCCTACTGGTGTTGGAGCAGTATTAAGTAATGAGATGGATGGCCAAGAAAGACCCATCGCCTATGCATCTCGTGCCCTAACACCAGCAGAATGTAATTACAGTCAGCTTGACCGGGAAGCGCTGGCAATAATATTCGCCACAACACACTTCTACAACTATATTTTTGCAAGAAATTTCATTCTTGTTACGGACAATGAACCTCTGTCCCGTATTTTTCATCAGAACAAGGGCCTGCCACAAATGACATCCGCAAAGCTCCTAAGATATGCATCGTTTCTCTCCGGGTTTGACTACACGGTAAGAGTGAAAAAAGGGAAAGATAACGAAAATGTTGATTTCCTATCCCGAGCCCCTGTTGCATCTACCTCGCCAAACATTGAAACATCAATAAATGCAGAAGTTTCACAACTCTATGCTGAAACGATTCTTCAAGTGTCAAGTGAAGCCATTACGTACGAAACTATCCGTGAAGAGACTATGTTAGACCCAGAACTTAGGGCCACCCTGCAACGTCTTCAAACGCAATCCTTGGATGAGCCATATACAGTTGAAAATGGTATTCTATTCCGTCAAGACCGAATTGTTATCCCAAAGAAACTACAAAGAAACATTTTGGAAGAGTTACATTTAACACACCTCGGCATTGCGAAAACAAAACACTTAGCAAGACGATATGTCTACTGGCCGCAATTAGACAAAGACATTGAACAGCTTATCAAATCTTGTGAAGAGTGCGTGCAGACTCGTTCAAATCCACCAAAAGCTCCAATACACCCTAGGGATGAACCAGAAGAAAATTGGGAACGCATACACATTGACTATGCGGGACCATTTGATAACCACCATTTCTTGATGTGTGTTGACGCGAAATCCAAGTGGGTCGAAGTCCGAATAGTGAAAGACGCTCCATTCACTGCAACTACTATCAGTCTGCTTGACAATATCTTTACCGTACATGAGTACCCGAATGTCCTTGTGTCAGATAATGCCACTATCTTCACGAGTGATGTATTCAGATCCTATTGCAAGGAGAGAGGGATTTTTCAGAAATATATTGCACCAGGACACCCAGCAACCAATGGGCTAGCCGAGAGAAACATCCAAACTTTGAAGAGACGACGTCGTGCTGCTGTAAATGACCCGGCACCATTATCGACTAAGTTACAGAACATCTTGTTTCAATTCAGAGCAACGCCATTGGCATGTGGACTGTCTCCAGCTGAACTATATTTGAAACGTCGGCTACGTATCCGGTTGGATGCTCTACTTCCAAACCAAAAGAGCTTGACTACATCCAGTTTCTCACCCCCTGTTCGCTCTTTAAAAGTGGGGGAGAGAGTGCAAGTCCGGATTCACCAGAAATGCAGTGATATTTGGCAGTTTGGTGTTATACAAACTAAACTCGGCCAGCGCCACTATGATGTGAAATTGGATTCGGGACGAATTTTAAAGCGGCACGTTGACCAGTTATTATCGACTCTCGTGCCAAAGAAAGATAAGCATGTCACTTTTGCTCCAACAAATCCTCCAGTGTTTGGTGTTCCAAATATACCAACAACAACCCAGCCAAGACAAGAGAATGATGATATACCTCCTGCAACCCACACTTCAGATGATACAAGGCAGACCATCCTGCAACCAGATGAACGCCCTGATCGAAACAGCCTTCCACCACCTGCTGATAATTATTTAAGAAGATCATTCAGAGACAGGCGACCTCCTCAGTATCTGCAAGACTATGTGCCCAAATGAATATGAATAGTTCCTTTTATTTGTTTTATATAAGTGGGGGAGACTATTATGTATCTAGTTTATGTCCTCTATGGAACTTGGGCGGAGTGTATATACGCTTTTACTCTGTGACGATGTTAGTTGTAAATGCTCAATGTGTTAAGATGTAGATTGAGAAGTGTGTGTGCATATTAAAGTGATATAAAGTGCTTTATTCAAAACATAATTGTAACCGTTACGGATTTATGCTCGTCGTGCAAAATAAAAGTAAATAAAATCATCACAAGATCTCAGGTAAAATTGAGTATGGAGAAAAGTGAAACCGATTGTCGTAATGTAGGCCTACCGGTATCGTCATGCGAATGTCATAACCTGAGAAACGAACTGTCTTCAAAAGATGAAATTATAAAGCTGCTAAAGGAAAATATTACTAAGTTAATGGAAGAGTTGAATAAATTAAAAGGAAACAGAGAGGAAGGCAAGGAAACTTGGTCCAAAGTGGTTGCTGGTAAGGTAAGATTGAATATGCCTAGGCCTATAAATGGAGTACCGGTACATGTAACTGAAATTCCCGTCTCAAATTCATTTCGAGCGGTCGTCGAAGAAAATGATGACTTTCTTCAAGAAGAAAAGATAAAAGTGATAAAGAGAAAATCCAGGAAGATGCGGATATTTGCGGACAGTCACGGGCGGATAGTAGCAGAAAGCGTATTGGAGAGAAGCGGAGAAATGGAGGTCACTTCGACAGTAAAGCCAGGAGCTCCCATTGCAGCGGTCACGAACGAGATGATAGGAGAGTGTGCAACCCTCACTTCAAAGGACTATGCAGTGATCATCGCTGGAGCAAACGACATCTATAGAAATGAGAGTAAAAAGGTAATCAAAGATTTAAAGGGTACATTTCCATCCATGCTTAACACAAATGTCATTATTGTAAACATTCCGCAGAGATATGATTTAATTCCCAAATCATGTGTAAATGTAGAAATAGAGGCTACAAATGGTAAAATTCGTAAAATTTGTAAGAGTTTTCCAAATGTCCAAATTATAGATGTAAGTAAATTAGACAGGAAGTTCCACACTCGACATGGCCTACACTTAAATAGGTTAGGAAAAGAGTATCTTAGCGATGAAATCTGCAAAATTGTAAATTCAAATGGTAAGAATAGTTCAACAGTAATATCTTTTGAGTGGAAGCAGGGAAACTGGTAAAAGAAGCCAAACGTGAGGTTTGGCATTCAGATCTTTCGATGCCAAATTTAACTGAGTGGAACAATGGTATTTCGGATTTGTCTAGCAACAACAATAATAATAATAATAATGTAAATAAATACCCAACACAAGCTTGCAAAAGTAACAAATTTAAACTTTCCCACCAGAATGTTCAGTCTCTCTATAATAAAACTGATTACATAAATCTAATGCTTAAAAATGAACTTGAAGACATCTCAGCATTATGTATTTCAGAACATTGGCTGAAAGAGGAACAACTCGAATTAATTCAATTCCCAGGGTTTATACAAGCTAGTAAATACTCTAGAACTAATATTAGCCATGGCGGTACTTGTATCTACCTAAGAAATAATTTAGATCATGAACAGTTAACAGCTTATGATTATCTAATTATGGAACAGGATTTTGAATTCTCTACCGTAAAAATACAGCAGTTTAAGTTAATAATTGTATGCGTATACCGTTCTCCGTCAGGAAAGTTTCCTTTATTTATAGATAAATTAGAATTGTTACTCAATAACATGAACAAACTAATTTTCGATATAATAATTTGTGGGGATGTAAATGTGGATTTCTTAAAATTCGATAGAAATTGTAAATTATTAACACAGTTACTAATTTCCTATGGACTGAAACCTACAGTAAATACCCCTGCAAGAATAACAAAATTTAGTAAAACCAATCTTGATCAATTTTTTAAAATACAGATAAATATCACCATTCAATAGAAGTCTATTGTCCGGGTTTTAGTGACCACCATGGGTAAATACTGAGTTTTGAAGTACCCGAAACAATCAGTAATAATGATAATGGTGTAAAATCAAAGTGCAAGTCATTCACTGAAACAAATGTTACATATTTCAATGACTTATTAAATAAGGAAACATGGTCAGAAATTTATAAACTAGAAAATGTAAATGATAAATTTAATGCATTTAACAGTACCCTAAAACACTATTTTGAAACAGCATTCCCCTTTAGACAAAGAACTGTTCAAAATAACAAAAGTAACAATTGGATAACATCAGGGATTATAAATTCATGTCAAAGAAAGAAATTTCTACACAAATTATATAAACAATACCACACAACACCTGAATTCAATTTATACTGCAAACAAGAAGTTCCGTGACGAACTAAAGAGCCTACTTTTCTTAAAATTTAAGATATATGCCAATGATTAATCTATATGGATCTATCTGGAATAATGCCGAAATTAAGTTGCTAATATCGAAATTTCTAATTTGTTCGAAATTTCTAATTAGTTCGAAATACTGTATACCTGGCATAATTTAGCCTAATAGAGAACTACAGTTGGCAGCCCTGGTGACTGAATATATTCTTAGTTCCATCTCTTAAGGTACAGAATACAATATTTGGTTGAAGTCCAATAGATAGCATGGACGTTACATGCAGTTAAACATTGGATCTAACAGCGCGAATAAAATCATGTTGGCAACAATGATATACATGTATTGGTCAGAAATAATCTGAAATAATATGATCTTTTGTTGTGTCAATTTTGAATGAAATCCATTAGTTAGTATAGAAGTTACATGCATTTTAAAATTGGATCTATCAGCAGGCTTAGAATCATGTTGGCAGCACTGACGTATATTAGTTACTCCAAATTAATCTAGAATGCCAGGTACTATACGTGTGCAAAGTTTAGAGCTATTGGCAAGCATACTTTCTGATATATTGATATTAGGGTAACAAAAGTAGAGACAGTATTTATTAACAGTTGGCAGCCCTGGTTACTCTTAAGAATCGGCATATACATATCTGTTACGGTACACATAGCACACACGAAATTTGGTTGAAATCCAAATGATAGTATAGAAGTTACATGTATTTAAAGTTGGACCTCTCAGCAGGCTTGGAATCATGTTGGTAGCACTGATGTATATAAGTTACTCCAAATTAATGTAGAATGTCAGGTACTATACGCTTGCATAGTTTAAAGCTGTCGGCTTGCATACTTTCTGATATATTGGTATTTGGATAAAATAAATTGAGAGCATTTATTAGCAGTTGGTAGCCCTGTTGGATCTTAAAAATACGTTCAGTCATATCTGTTTATGTACACATAGCACATACGAAATTTGGTTGAAATCCAATTGATAGTGTAGAAGTTATATGAATTTAAAATTTGGACCTATCAGCAGGCGTAAATTCATTTTGACAACACTGCGATGTATGGCCTCCTGGAAATTAAACTGCAACATTATTATCTATACGTGTGCCAATTTTGAAATAGCTCCTATTCATACTTTCCAAGATATCCAACATGGAGCTCAAATTTCAATTGCGATTTTTCAGCAGTTGGTAGCACTGGCATCATTTTCAAATATGGGCGTGAGGTATTCAGGTATAGATCTTTACTCCTACCAAATTTTGTTTCGATTGCTGCAGCCGTTTAGGAGTTGATAGTGGGGGACACACACACAGCCAGACAGACAGACAGAAGTACAGACAGACAGGCAGACAGACAGACAGACAGACAGACAGACAGAAGGACAGACAGACAGACAGACAGACACACACACATTTGCCCGATCTCATAAGTCTACTTTTTCCTCATTTTTGCAAAATGTGAAAAGTAGGCTAAAAATACACTAGCATATTAAATAAGGTAATAAGACTAGCAAAGAAAATGCATAATGATAATTCTATTTCCCAATCATCTAATAAAAAAAAGGGCTATGTGGTCCGTGATATAGAAAGAAACTGGAAAATCTGCTAAAATACAAAGGAACATTACACTGACCAGAAATAATAAAGTGATTAATAATCCAGAGGAAATAGCAAACACTTTCAATGTTTATTTTCTGGAAATTCCACAAAAATTATTAAATAAATCACAGGTAAATACACTAAATTCTAATAATAAAATAAATATATGTAGTGTATCTTTGTTTATAAATCATGGTACAAGTGAAGAGGTAAGAATAGTTATAAAAGAGCTAAAAAATAAATTTTGTGCTGGCATTGATGGCATCCCAGATGCAATTTTAAAGAAATGTGCAGAAAATATAATAAATCCGCTTACACACTTAATAAACAGTTAAATTCTCTCAAGAACTTACCCGGATATTTTGAAGTTATCAAAAGTAATTCCAGTGCACAAAAACGGTTCAAAAGATGAATTAGATAACTATCGTCCTATTACCTTACCAACTGGTTGTGGAAAAATCATGTATAGGAGACTGATAAGTTTTATAGAAAAAAATAAAATATTATCAAACTCACAACATGGATTCAGAACGGAAAAATCTACACAGACAGCAATTTATGAATGTATTAATAGTATACTGAAATTAATTGACAATAAGAAACATGTAACTGGCCTATTCTTGGATTTATCGAAAGCATTTGATGTTGTTGACCATAAAATCCTCCTTACAAAACTAATATGGTATTAGAGGTCTAGCTAATAAATGGATAGTCTTACTTAACAAGGCGTAAAGAAATAGTAAGCTTGAGACACAAGGATGATGGAACCAAAATTACTTAATGAAACATTGTCCAATGAGGGATTTATTAAATTCGGAGTACCCCAGGGATCGGTTTTGGGCCCACTACTCTTCCTTCTATATATCAATGATATAACACAGAACGTTCATTCACATAAGGAAATTTTGTTTGCGGACGATACAACACTCGTAATAAAAGGTGAAACTAAACAGGTCATACAGCAGTCTTTTGACTCCGTTGCAGGAGAGTTAACCAAATGGTCACAAGATAATCGCCCCATAATCAACTATAAAAAAACAGTATGTCTAAATTTCCACACTATAAAGAATAGGAATCCTGCGAAGCCCAATATACTATTAAATGGTCATCAGATAGAAAATAAATCAGAAACAAAGTTTTTAGGACTATGGATACAACATGACTTGAAATGGAATAAACATATACAATATCTGAATACTAAACTGAACTCGATGTGCTTTGCGTTACGTATTTTGAAAACCTGCACTAGCATGCACACATTAAGAAATACTTATTTTGCTTATTTTCATTCATACGTAAGCTATGGGGTCATATTCTGGGGGTATGTCGCCAGATGAACTAAGCACGTTTAGGATACAAAAGAGGGCGATTAGAATCATGGCAAATGTAAACTCTAGAAATCATGTAGACCTCTGTTTAAAGATTTAAACATTCTCCCTCTGCCCTGTATATATATCTTTGAAAGTATTATGTTTTTTTTAAATAATTTAATGAATAAAGATGTTTTTCTTAAAACAAACAATGATGTTCATAGGCATAACACAAGACAAAATCAAAACATTCATATTTCACACACACACACAAGCATATATCAAAAAGAAACTTATCACACAGGAGTTAAATTATACAATAAACTACCCCAGTATATACAACTTGCCCCAAAAATAAAAACCTTTGATAGAATGTTGAAAGCTTATCTGCAGTGCCATTGTTTTTACTCTGTAGTTGAATATCTTAGTGTATAGAAACGATGAAATCTATAATTATATTTTACTTTTCTATTTTAATTGTAATACCTAGCTGTAAGTTGTTGTATTTATAGAATTAAGTTTTCATATTATGATAATAGAATAAGGTGTAAATAGTTGTCCAATAAGATTGTATCTCTTAAGATCTGTTATTATAATAAGTTATAAATAGTTATAGTACAGGGTTTCTATAAAAGAACTCATGGGTTTTAAAAATTCATATCTTAATAACTGTAGAATATAGCAAAATGTAGTTAATTTCTCTGAAGCAAGTAGCTTATCAAGTTTTACTCATACCAATTGGGAATGTTTTCATTAACATTTGGCAGCGCTGCGGAGCGTTGACCTTGAAACAACGTAGTGGCAGTCAGTGCTGTCTGGATTGCCGCGCTATGGCGACGCCGCAACAAAAGGTTCAATGCGTTATTTGGCTAATAGAAACTAATTCTGTTGTTACGGTACAAAGAAACTTTCGACGTAATTATGGTGTTGACCCGCCTACGGATAAAACCATTCGCCAATGGTTAAGTGCTTTCAAACAAACAGGAAGTGGTTTAAAACAAAAGACGCCGGGTAGGCCGCGTGTGTCACAAAAGAATGGGGACAGAATCCGAGCTTCATGCCTTCGAAGCCCTTAAATAAGAAATCATTGACAAGACGCAGTCTGGAGTTGGGGTTACCAAGATCAACAGTTCATAAGGTAGTTCACAAAAGACTTCGTTTAATTGCTTACACCACATTAAACCGGCAGACAAGATTAAGAGATTAGACTTTTCTGTTTCTATGCTAAACGAAATCGATGAAAATAACGATTTAAAAAAATGTTATTTTTAGTGATGAAGCGACTTTTCATGTGAACGGGTCTGTAAACAGATATAATTGCAGAATTTGGGGATCAGAGCCACCCCATGAGTTCATAGAGTATGAACGTGACACGCCAAAACTGAATGTTTGGTGTGGTCTTATGCATGATAGAGTAATAGGTCCCTTCAATTTGGTTGAAAGAAATATCAATGGTGATGTCTATTGTGACATGTTAAAGGAATATGTTTTTCCTCAGATGACATTGAGGCGGAGAAGGGTTTAGTCCACTTCCAACAAGATGGGACACCGCCACACTTCAGTTTGCGTGTGCGTGAGGCACTTGACGCTTGACTAGGCAACAGATGGATTGGAAGGGAAGGACCTATTCCATGGCCTCCAAGGGGCCCTGATATGACTCCGTTGGACTTTTTCTTCTGGGGGCATATCAAGATTCTTGTGTAGGCGGAGAAAATTCATGATGTTGGCCATCTCAGGGAATGAATAATCAATTGTGTGGCAACCGTCCCCCCAGACATGCTGGCCAGGACATGGGAAGAGGTGGAATACCGTTACGATGTGTGCCGTGCCACTAACGGGGCTCATATTGAACTTTATTAAATTGTCAACAATCTTGAAAATGTAACCTTTCCAATCATGTATTAATCATTAATATAACTTTTTTACTTCCTTACAATATTTTGTCTCAAAACCCCGGAGTTCTTTTATAGACACCCTGTATTAGTATTACTGTATATACATATTAGTACTTTTATTTTATAGATGTAAATTCTGACGTGTCCTATATCAAAAATGTATTGTATACATGTATTTGATCAAATGGAATTAATAAAACTATCTATCTATCTATCACAGATTTTTTGGCAGAGAATCCTGGAAAATTGAAAATCAATCCCTTATATTGTTACCAGTAATGTGACAAAATAATATAAACAAATTTCTAGATTAATTTTGTATCATGACCTGGAGATGTGCTCGTGTAGCCTATACGCTACATTCTTAAACTCAAGTTAGCCATTATAGTGTAACAAAACAATTTAAACCGGCTACATCCTTATGCGAAAACAAGAATAATTATTTTAAATAATAATAATAATGTTTTTTTCTTTTATTTTCTTTGAGGAGCAGTCTTGTGTAGTATTTTGCTAAATTTCCATGCTGGGAAGTGTCGGGAAATACTCTCAAGAAATGAGAAAACTGCCCTTCCTATACTACTGAGCAAGACCAATAAATGCAATCACTTATCAGACTCAATCGTCACAAATGGACAACACACTAAGGACTAAGGAAAGACTAACCTCATGTCAACCATCTTCAGTTTACAGATTAATAATGTCATTCATTACCCATCCCTAGAACAGATTATTAATCTGTAAACTGAAGATGGTTGACATGAGAACAAAAGTTTGGGAAAGCTTAACGAATAGGGGGATAGGAAGTGTGGTGATGGATGACTTCATGAAGGCAGCAATGAAAGAATATAGTAGGGCAAAGATGAAGGTAATGTTATTTACAGACGACGTTGTGATCTGGGGCGAGGATGAGAGGGAGGTACAAGAACAGTTAGACGCAATGAATGAAGAGATTGAGCATTGGGAATTGAAGATAAATGTGGAGAAGAGTAAAACAGTGGTGATGAGCAGAGAAAAGAAAGAAGGAAAAGGAGTAATCAAAGTAGGAGATACCAGGAATTGGAAGTAGTGAAGCACTTCAAATACTTGGGAAGTGAACTGACTGAGGATGGAAGACTGGATTTGGAAATTAGCAGAAGAATACAACTCGGGAGTGATTTCTACCAACAGGTACGGGGACTAGTATGGAACAAGGATATACCAATTAAGGCTAAAGAAGTTATGTACAAAGCATATTATGTTCCTATAATGACATATGCAGCAGAAACTTGGACAATGACTAAGAGGGATGAGAGCAGAGTACAAGCAGCTGAGATGAGATTCCTGAGAAGTATGGTCCAGAAAACGAGGAGGGACAGAGTGAGAAGATATACGGAAAGAACTGGGAGTACAGAAACTAAATGACAAACTGGAGCAAAACAGATTGAGATGGTTTGGGCATGTCAAACGGATGAATGAAGTAAAGCTACCAAGACGAGCCCTGGAACGACGGATGACAGGGAAGAGAGGACAAGGAAGACCAAGAATGCGTTGGATGGACTCGGTGGTGAATAGTATTGGAAAACTGAACCTGGATTGGAACACTGTGTCGGAAGAGGAATGGTGGAACGACAGAACAAAGTGGAGAGGAACCATATTTTCCCCCACCCAGTGTCAACTGGAAAAGGGGAAATGAAGATGATGATGACTATTACAAAACGCACCATACAGATTCCGGCGTTTAGCTGTACACTTGACTTTGAGAGCTCAGCGGTAGGAGATAACAGGTATTTTAACTTAATTTCAGACGCTATTTGATGCCGAGCAATTTTGCCCTTTAAAATAAGGTGTAATATTGCGTATTTTGCACCACATAACACCTGACCGCTGACCCAGGTATGAATTTTCCTACATTTGGTGGTAATCATCAGCTCCCACTTAGAATTTGGTCTCCGCAGTACCAGCTCATTAGAGATGTGAATAGAGTAGATTAGGGGGGAGGGCAAATGACCTCGTAGTTCCACCCCTTAAAACAACAATAACTATCACTTCTGCGCAATAAAAATACTGTCAAATTTCACTAATATTGCTTAAATGAAGGTTTTTATTTGTAGCTTGGTCAACGACGGCAGATGTTTGTGGCCGACAAATTGACGTCATATTACGTTGCCAACATGTCCGATACAAATTGCACCACATGACACCTTTGTAATTATGTGAAAAAAGAACTCCAATACCATCACGTCATCAACTACGTCATCAAGGTAACTAAGAATTCCCCTAAACGCCAGTGCATCGCAAGGTATAGATGAATCTTATTGGTCTAGGCGAAAACCATTGGTCAGCCGGATGCGATATAGTATCGAATGCGTGTGGTTGGCAATACTGTACATGGTGCTAAAAATGGCAGAGTCAGCTGAAATTTCATCTATATAAGTCGTGATCCTATTTGGTATGGGTGGGTGGATTACAGACAGCGGAGAAGTAAATATCTATTATTATATTGTCTCAAGATACCATTACTGCAGGTATTTTGACTAATTTCAGTAGTTTAAGAATTTTTACTTCGGTTCAGGTAAACTCCACTCTTGGAAAGCTTTACGCCTTGCTGCATGTAGTTAGTTCTCAAATGATAACACAATGAAATGAAGAAAATTAACGTACCTTTATGTTAGACATAAACTCCCAAAGCACCATGTTTATCCAGTGCTAAGGTTTTAGTTTCCAGCAGATGCATGCAATGTAATCTTTTACATGAAAGTCCTCCCTTCGCAATAACAACTTGCCAAGCAGACTGACTACAAACTTTAGTTCATTTGGGGTCTGATATTATTTCTTATTTCTCCCCTACACTGTTAATCGACTGCATGCATTACATGTAACATTAACGTCCCTCATTAGTTCAATGTGAAGGCATAGTACAATACTTTTTTTTTTTTTTTTTAGCGTATGGCTTTTAGTGCCAGGAGTGTCCGAGGACATGTTCGGCTCGCCAGTTTTGTAGCTGCTTCGAGACGGACACCCAATGGGTGAGCTACAAGTACCCAAGTACCGTTGGGGAGGAAAGTGGGAATGAAAGGTCGAGGAGTTGGAAGGTAGCGGCTGTGGCCTATAGTTAGGGACCAACCCCGGCATTTGCCTGGAAGGAAGATGGGAAACCACAGAAGACCATCTTCAAGGTTGCCGGCGGGGGGAATCGAACCTCCTCGCCTCCCGGATGTGAGCGACTGCCAGCAGTCATGCCGTAACGACCTCGGCTAACTCACCCGGTACAATACTGGTAGCAGTACTCTTTATGTTCCAGCCTGCCTACTAAGGCTATTTGCGAAGGTCTTAAATGATAGCCTATTGTTTATATACTTACGGGATCAGGAATGAATGCTTTGTCACTACCAGTTCTGACGATGGGGATAATAATTCCTCTCATTCTCTTAGGTGAGTTAATTTCAGTTTTTGAAAGTCCATTATGATTATTATGTTGTCATGTCTCTTCACCACAATGAAGTTAATTACAATTTACCAATGGCATAGGCCAAGGCCGTGAAGTAATGTGAACATTTCAGCCTTAATTTAAATAATTAAAAGCACAATTGCCGCACATTAGGTAGGTATTCGTCATCAAAATTCTGACAGCAATTATTTCCATAACCTAGCAACAAGCTTGGATGACTACTGACTACAAGCTTCCGCAAATATGATTCGAATTCTACAATTAAAATGAAAGCTAATTATTTCCAAAGTAGTAAAATAGCACTTAAGTTTCTTCCCCATCAAATAATCGTTTTAGATCACTTACGGCATCTGAAAAAAAAAGTGTAAGTTAATACCGTAACATTACACGGGACGACATTATTCATATTAAGTATACTATTTACCATAATCGTCAAAGAAAGATATTTGCACAACTTGAAGAATCAAAAATATATTGTTTTGTACTTACTTTAGCCCGTATTCAATGAATAAATTAATATTCAAGCCATTAAGTGATAACATACATATCAGCTGTTCGCTTCCATCTTTGATTTTTCATTACAAATAAGCTAACCATGGACTAAAACACGGTTAACAAGCCCTCGGAACATGCATTTACGGTGGATGGTTCAGCGGTAAGACCTACGTCACATCATGGATGCGATTTGGCGTTACTGGATACCAATTCGACTGCTAACCAGTCTTTAGGGGTCCTAAAGACGTGTTGTAGCTTAACCATTTCTTACAGAATCGGGTCGATGGTGTTCTATTTATCGTATGCATTGACCATTCATACGGATTACTTTAACCTGATAAGATACAGTACACCTAACCCAATTTGCGAAAACATTTACGCTGTCTGTTCACATGGATATCTATTTCAGTTAGGATTTTCTTTAGCTATTGCCTTAATTAATAGCGTACCTTATTCCATTTAGGAATATCTTATTTATAGTATTCAACGGATACTGTATTCCAGTGGATCATGTCAACCTTATACACCCAACTCCCTTTCGAAGAGAAATTACATTGCCTGTCCACATAAATATTCATTTTAGTTTAGTAGGAATCAAATAGTGTGTTGTCTGGTTTATTACAACATGAACTGTATCAGAAACTTAAGTTAAGATAAATGTTTTATGTGGCCAGTAAGCTATTGGGCAACTTAGGCCTAGGCCTAATTGACTACTGAGAGCAGTTTAACACATGAACGACAATACCGTTAAGAATAGGTGTATAAATTTAGAATAATGCTCAAAAATCTCCAAGAATGAGGTATTAACTCTTTGGGCAGTAACACAATAGAAGTTAATGGGGGGGGGGCGATTGTCCAATCTAGTATGCCAGTTTTTCTTCACAGTAGGCCTACTGTAGTGTTAATATGAAACAGTCTGTTCTATTCAGAACACCACATTGCTCCTCTGGAAGCAGCCAAGAAAGTCAAAGAGTGATTTAATGATCCATCGTAATACCAGCCTTCAATGATAAACCAGAAGAAGTGCCCTGCAGGTAAAACTGAGCAAACAAGAGGTCCATGGAAATTGTGGGAAGCTAAGATCCGGATCATTTCGACTGCAGTTTAGTATTGTTCTCCTTAAGAACTGTGAGCAGAAAGGAGTGGGGTATGGGTGCAGTATGTGGATCTGTTTCACCTGGAATGATGAAGATCAGCTCATGCCACTGGAACTACCCATAAAATCCGTTACACCCGTCAATTTATAAGTCTAGGACTGTTGCATACATAAGCCTACCGGTACATGTTAAGTTATAAGTTTGCAAATTAGTAGAAAGAATCAGTAGGCCATTGTTGTGCTTCCAACTCCTTATCCTAGATCCAAACTACATTCTACATTTTAGCAATATTTACCACTTAATGGAATTTATTCCATTTTTCTTCAGATTGTTATTTATTAGTCTTTTTTTTTAAATTAAATGTATTCTACCTAGCCTAATCTCATCTCCCTTCCGCTCTATATGGCACTAGGCCTAGGGCCTATTGGTTCTAGTGAGAACAGCTGGTGTTAGGACTACATACATACATACATACATACATACATATTTATTGACGGCTTCGACCATTTTCTTTTATACAACATAAAAGACATTAAGAGTAATACAAAGTAAGGTACCCTACTATTACAATCAACTATATTCATACAGATTGTCTAATGAATAGGAAAACAGATATTTTCTCAGGGGTCTTTCATCGGTATTGAACAGGTCTATGTTGACCCCATTAGAGATTCGCATCATTCTGTCAATGGGACTATTTAGACCATAATTAGTTGGGTGCCAGTTTGTTTCAAAGACATGATGCTTGCGCATCGAACGGGGTGGCACATATATATTGATTTCATTTAGTAATTCTGGGCAGTTTATGTGAGAGTTTAAAATTTTGTACATATTAAGAATATAAAAATTTTCACGACGGGATTTAAGAGTTGGCAGCTTCAATTGCATCATTACTTCAGTGTAGTTATGATTCGTTATTGGGTGTAGGAAACGATATGCATAAATTCGTAGGAATTTGTGTTGTACTTTCTCTAAACTCTCAATTTGTGTTTTATTGAAAGGGCTCCAAATCGGTGTACAATATTCAATTAAGGGTCTGACAAGGGTCAAGTACAGTAGGAAATATATATTAGAGTCACAAAATTCCTTGGAATAACGAGTTATGCAACCTAATCTCTGCAAGGCCCTTTTTTTAATATTTACCATATGCTCATTAAAATTAAGCGTGCCTGAGAATTTTACTCCCAGGTCACAAATACTTCTAACAGCATGAAGTGGAGTAGACGATAGAAAGTGATAAGAGAATTCAATATTCTGTTTCTTCTTTGAGAATCTGACTAGTTTACATTTAGTTTCATTGAGCAGTAACCCATTTAAAGAACAATACTCCTCTAGACGCCAAAGTTCTTCCTGAAGAAGTATACAGTCCTGTAGAGATTGAACTTTCATAAAGAACTTTGTATCATCGGCTAACAGGAGGATTTTGGCATGTTTGAAAACTGTATTGATATCATTAATAAAGATTAGAAATAACAAAGGAGAAAGATGGGCACCTTGCGGAACACCAGAAGAGACAACTATTGGTTGAGATAAGAAATTCCAGAAGTAGTTCAGGAAGCAAGGCTCAAATCATACACAATGTTCTCTTTAACAAATTATTATTCAAATAGAAAACTTAATTCATAACATAAAATTAAACATTTGAAAATACACAAGTTTGCAGAGCATTGGTAATGCACCTCTGGAATGTATGCCATTGTAGAGTTAGTAAAATTCAGTTTCTTTCTTCATGTTCTCACTCAGACCAGGGCACTGGAAGGTGTTTCACAGATGTTTTGGCAGAGAATCCTGGAAAACAGAAAATCACACACTAATGAAAGTCTAACCTCATGTCATGAAAAGTATGAACCATCTTCAGTTTACAGATTAATAATCTCATTTATTACCCAGTTAGGCTGATGACCTTGATGTAGTTAGTCATTTCGATCACAACTAATAAGAGTAACATTTAAGTTACCCAGCAAATTATACAAGTGTGCATTAATTCGGTGGATTTGCATAATAAAAGCCTCCAAATGAACCTCATATTTCACATGTTAGACCGGAGTTTGACAGTCAGAGTCATTGACATAAGCGAACAGCTGACGTGTCATACCTCTCATTTACAATGCATTACCAAGTGCTTAGTCACAGAATGATGGTATTCGATGTGATTTGAAACATATTGCAGGCAGCTTCCACACCAAGAGATAGTAGGTTCGAATGCGACTTTAATCATTGGCATTTTAAAACTGTTGAAATACGATAACTCTTCAGTCCTCAGTGTCTGCTGAGGCTGTTAGAATTGAAGTTAAATATGACAATCACTTTAATTACACTGATGCATTTGTAGCTGGCTCGATACGGAATCGAACCAGTTCGAACTGTTAGGCGAACCCACACATAAAGTATGCAGAACACTGACGGCCCAGACGATTTTCTCTGCAAACTTTCACTCACGTACGGTATGTGTGAACGTATTAGGCTATTAGTGGTTCGAATCCGACTCTTGGCAGCCCTACAGATGGTTGTCCGTGATTTCCCATTTGCACACCACGCACATGCTGGGGCTCTACCTAAATTAAGGTCATGCCGCATCCTTCTGCGCGTACCCTCTTCTATCCCATTGTCACCATACGACCTATCTGTGTCAGTGCAACGTAAATAATAATAACATAATAATTCTGTATTAATATAGATTATTCACCACCCTCATCTCTGATACGCCTTTGGCTTCTGGGAAAGATGTAATACTGTCGAGAATATTAACAAACACATGTTCCAGAAAGGGAACAAATTAATCACTTTTATGCATATACTGTTGCCGCGCCATTGTACGAAGAACGTGTATTGACCCGTCGCCTTTGTTCTGTGCACTCCAATGATGTTCTGTAGGCAGTTTGTATATTCTGGGGAGACATGTGCATCGAATCATCACACAAACGCAGATTGTGGCTGTCTCCACATTACAGATACAGTTTGAAGGGGTTATATGCACAAACTACCACTGCAGTGTACAGCAAACACAGGACGAGCCGGTACCGCCTAGCACAATACTCGAAACACAGCCTTCTTGAGGTTTCTGGGCTGATAAGAACACGCCGATAGGTCGCGGCGCGCTCAAAAACTCTTGCAATATTAGAACAAGTTTGAACTCTGACGTCACCTGTTCGAGCAGCTCGAGCCGGGCTCAAGCACATCACTAACACTGTCCTCCTAGCAGTGCGCATATTGACCACTGCAGCGCTGAGTTCCCACCTAACATTAACAAGTAGTAGCATTGCTATCGCAAGCTGAAACCAGCAAAAATGTACCTATACACTATATTTAGTGTACATGAATACACATTGTTGAGTACAATTAAGTAAAATATAAAATATGTTCATCTTTCAGTAATAGGAGTTCGTTTGAACAGCGGATTTCGCTTATTAGATAGCATGCACGACTGTCTGGTATGTACAGGAGTACTGTACTGTAGATGGTTTCACTGAATATTTTTACAAGCGTACCATTGAGTTTCAGTGAAAAGGAACAACGTTTCGTAATTTTTGTGATTCATTCTTCTCATAATTTGTTTTTCTTCTCAAGACGTAGTCTCATGTCATTGGTGTAGTAAGCGACAAAGCAATTTTATCCTGCTCAGTTTCTCAGGATGATCACTTACTCCACATTGTAGAACATGATTTTTAGCAACATGTGGCAACAGTATTCTAGTTAGTGTTTGTGCTATTCCTGGACTGCTCAGCATAACCAATATTATTTCGTCTGTTAGTTCTTCCAGCGAAACAAAACCTGGCTCACGATACCGGAGACCACCTCTCCGTCTGTCTTTAAATTTTAAATTAGTGACATTACTGGAGATGGACTCTAGACACCGAGAGGCAGTTGACCTCGCTGTTCCATCCCTTAAAACAATAACTAACTCGGGATACTACTAATTTTATCAAACACTCTTGACATGATATAGGTAGGCTATGGTCTTCATCCCGTTGTTATTGTTGTTGTTTCTTTAGGGGCATTGCAACATCGTGGTCATGTAGCCCCGTGTTCTTGGGTGTGTGTAGAATTAGTCTGATAACCTGTGTCACTGTAATGTCTGTAATAGTATGCAGTGGCGGCCGACATACTGTTAGGCTGGGAGGGCGATGACAGTATTTTTCCCGCACCTTTTTATAAGTTAACAGAGCAAAAAATGAGTACCGGTAGGCCTAGAATCAAGTTACTTTATATGCAATGAAAATATCGCTACTCGATATTCTTGATGTCAGATCCCAAAGCTGCCCTCAATACTTGTTTTTATAATTTGGTACCGGTAATACAACAATGATTTCATAGGGTAGCAACACTGAGAAACTGATGTGAAAATTACTCTCAAGAGAAAGTTTTCCGCTACCGTTTTTAAAATAGCGTCCACAGTACTCATTTTGAAACGCAGAAATACTTAATCACACTGAGACGTAAGCATAAAAAATACAGTCAAGCCTTAAGGAGTTTCATCTCTAGAGCACAGCCGTAACAAGAATTATTATTATTATTACTATTATAGAGACATCACGAGAATATCATTTACGGCACAAGCACTTCTAAACCACAGTTGCGCCGGTAAATAAAAAAAAAACACTACTTAATGATTAATTATCACCAACACAGAGATTACAACTGCTGAATATTACCACCGCACTCAAGACTCTTCAGCACGAAAGCGAAATAGCTCACTGGTGTCAACCTCTTCACTAACTACAGGAGGCTAGCCAGAGGTCCGTGTTATACTTCACCATTGCAATATGAATCGAGATTCCTGATCTCAGGTGCTACACTTAGATGAAAAACCACAGCCTACTTCTAGTCTCCGACCGGGTCAGGAATGGAATGAATGAAGCCCCCATCTAGCGGCGAGGAAGGAACTGTGCCGGTTGCCGAAGCCTGTCGCTGTCCTCTGGGGCAATGATTAAATGAATGACAGATGAAATGAAATGATGGCGGAGAGTGTTGCTGGAATGAAATGTTCACAGGGAAAACCGGAGTATCCGGAGAAAAATCTGTCTGCCTTCGTTTTGTCCAGCACAGATCTCACATGGAGTGACCGGGATTTGAGCCACGGACCCAGCGGTGAGAGGCCAGCGTGCTGCCGCCTAAGCCACGGAGGCTCGCAAGATGCTACACTTCAATATAATTATATATTTTTTGTCTTCAAAGATAAACAAAGGGCATGCTGCTCATGAATTATTGTTATTTAAAATTATTTTTTATTATATGCAACCATGGAGATTTGATTTATTCATTCAATTACTTTATTTGCTAATGGGGTGATTCCCCGGCTGGGCGCATGCTCGTAGAGGAGCCAGGGGAGATATTTGCCGGTGCTACAGAGCTGTACGGACTCCGCCCGATTTAAAGACAACTGCCCGAACACCGCGTCCACAGATCACCCCTCTGGCAGCCGACAAGCGCGCCAGTCTCCGTATTCCCCTTACGTCTCAATCCCCTCGCCCGGTCACAATCTCAGGGCGGAAAGCCCAGAGTCCGTAACTCCATACTGACCAGTGAGCTGCGCGCTGAGCGTGATACCAGCAATCACAGTCTTCCTGATGGATAGAGCTACAGTTTTACATTGACATGTAATTTTCTTAGCATTATTAGAGTTCAATTTTTGACTTAAAATATCAAGAGAAAATGAAAATCCCTTTTCGTTCTCTAGGAAGGACACTGTCCTGGAGTCCTTATGGGCCAGCCACTACTGATAGTATGTGTATTTGTAATTGAGGTAAAAATTGGGCTGGAAGCGGCCGTGACCTTAAATTAGGTACCGGTACCATCCCGGCATTTGCCTGGCATAAAAGTGGGAAACACTTCCAGAATAGCTGAGGTAGGAATCGAACCCACCTCTCCTTAGGTTTGCCTAATGAGGCTGAGTGTACCCCGTTCCAGCCCTCAGAACCAGGAATAGAACTCGGGCCTCCGCAGTGACAGCCAAGAATGCTAGCCACTATGCAACGAGGTGGACTCGACAGCTCGTACCAGATACCCACCAATATAGGCCATTGCAGCTCTCTTTATAGAAATTTGGTCATTTAGCCCCGTGTCTGCTACCCTGTGTCATTGCGGCGTGTGCATTTGTAATTCCGGTGATGATTTGGAAGGTGACCTTTAAGTTAGGAACCATCCCGGCATTTGCCTGGAGTAGAAGTGGGAAACTACGGAAAACCTGTCCAGGAAGGATGAGATGGGAATCTTACCCACCTCTTTTCAGTTTTACCTCATGAAGCTGAGTGTACCCCGTTCCAGCCCTCAGAACAGAATTAAATTTCTTGGCAGAGCCTGGATTCTAGCATGGATCTCTGGGGGCGACAACCAAGAATGCTAGCCACTACACGACGAGGTCAGGTATCATCATCATAAGAACTGGAGCAATAATACAAGATCACCTAATTTTCAGTCGCATGGTCAGCGTAGGCTACATACGTTGTCTTACTGCTTTAATCCATGATTTCCTAGTTGGCTCTGGACTGGGAAATTCATGAAAACTAGTTCCAGGAACATTATTTCTAGAGCCTTGTTTACAAAACGGCACGCAACAGTATACTATCGTAATACAGTGGCCTAATTTCAGTAATATAACTTGATTAGTGCATACACAAATGTGTATAAATACCGCCAACTGAACTGATCATGTAGAGGGATATGCAGCGCCTCTAGCGGCAAACATAGCATCTGCAGATCCCAGAGACCAGTGGGCAGGCTTTTTTTTTATTATCGGAGGCTAAGTACCAGGTTGTTAAAACTGTGAGAACTCAGGAACATTTGTCAATCAAAGCAGAGTGTTGTTAATTCCTCGTAAGAACATCTAGCAGCATTTAAATTTGGTATAAATAACCAAGACTCAACGGTAGACATTCAGAAGAGGTACTTTTCAGTACAAAATTCTTAAAGTACTGAAATTAATAATAATGTTATTGATATTACTTCCCTTTTAACTACTGTGGCTTTTAGATACGCCGTAGTGCCGGAATTTTGCCCCGAAGGGGATCTTTAACGTGCCAGTAAATCTACTGACACGGCTCCCTCGCATTTGCGCACCCTCAAATGCCAGCTGTTTGCGCCAGAATACGAACCTGCAATCTTGTGCCCAGCAAGCGAGAACGTTACCGCTGAGCCACGCAGCCAGTCAGTACAGAAATTTGTCATAAAATAATTAGTAAAAAGGTTTACTAAATACAGTCCTAATCTCCAAATTGATGGGAGAAGAAACAAACACCGACATCCATTGGTCATAACCGGAAACAGACAGTTATATTCAAAAAAGTACATTTGACTTGTACGGTATACAAAAACAAAAGAAGAACACTATGAGAAATACAAAAACAAAAGAAACACACTATGAGAATTTGTGAATGCAAACTCACACTTCCCCCCATTCACAAATTGCAAAAAAAAATTAAAACAAAAACAACAAAAGAAATACATAACTAGCCTTACACTAACAACAAACATTTGCATATCATTCCTTGTATGGTAGCAAAGGGCAACATACAGACTAAAATACAGACATGGATCACATTGGCTTTGATTTAAGCCAAGCTTGACAAGTTGTGCAGTGATACAATTGTGCCAATCTTTACCAGCTTGACACAAACCGTAAATACTCTTGTTGAGTTTTAGCACATAGTCTGGGTATTCTACACTGCGAAAACCTTCTGGTTGACTTACAAATACAGTTTCCTTAATTTTGCTATTAAGGTATGCCGATACAATGTCCAAATGACAATTATCCCATTCACGCTCTACTCCTATGGCTATAAGGGTCCTAATAGTTTTCCTTTTTACCACAGGACTGTAGGATTCAAGGAAATCTGTACCCTTTATCTGACTGAAACCTTGAGCTACTAAACGTGCTCTATACCTAAGTACTTCACCTTCTTGGTTTCGTTTAGTTTTATACACCCATTTGGTGCCTATGACAGTCTTGCCACCTGAATCTTCTGCAAGTGTCCACACATTATGTTTTTCCAAGAGGGCAATCTCTTGGTTCATTGCTTCAAACCATTTATCTTTGTCATCTCGTGAGGTGGCTTCTTGAAAAGACACCGGATCGTTATATTCTGACCTCAACATGACAATGCGACATTTGACCTTGACTTCATTACAACACACACACTTGCTGGGAAGTTTTCTCTGTCTACTCGACCTGCGTAATACTGTGTGTTCAGGCTGTAATGGAGCGTCTATTACGACATCAGAATCTGACAAAGAGGCATCACTATCACTTGTTACAGAATTTTCATTTCCTGATTCGGCTACTTCGTGTTCAAACACGTCACCTCCACAATCTTTCTGCTCGACAAACACTTCTCCAACTGTTCTAGGTTCACAATCTATCCGAGTTACAGGTTTTTCCTGGGCTTTTACAGAAAACAGAAATACATCTTCAACAAATTCTACATTCCTGGATTTAATGACACATTTATTTTCAATGTCCCATACACGGTAGCCCCTCGAGTCATCGGGGTACCCTAGCATTGCACCAACATTTGCCCTTGGCACTAACTTTTCCACATTACGTTTATGGATCCAAACTTTACAACCAAATGATTTTAACATAAGCAATTCCTGGTCTGACAACTTTCTACTCGTCCACAGTTTAAATGGGATGTTCTTTACAGTTGATGACACACACCTATTCTTTATATAGCAGGCTGTGCTGATGGCTTCCCCCCAAAATTGAACTGGCATGCCTGACTGAATGAGCATGCACCTACTAGTGGTGAGAAGTTGCTGGTTGAGGCGTTCAGCAACGCCATTCTGTTGGGGAGAGTAAGCCATTGTTAACCTACGAACAATACCTTCCTTTTCAAGATAGTTACAAAACTCTGTACTTAAATACTCTCCACCGTTGTCTGAATGGAAAGATTTCAACTTGGTCCCTTGTGCTGTCTCCATTAGGGCCTTAACCTTGAGAAACTCATTAAATGCATCACTCTTATGCTTAAGGAACCTTACATATGAGAATCTGGTACAATCATCAGTAAATGTAATAAAATATTTGCTACCTCCAATCGATGGGTGCTCTAGCTGGCATACATCAGAGAACACAACATCTAATGGCTTCTGAGATACATGATCTCTTTCATTAAATTTAAGTCTTTTCATTTTACCTTGTTTACAAGTATCACAATCAAGATTCTTTTCTTTGGGTATAAAATCACGATCTGGAATGTTCAGAGCATGGCCAAAACGCTGATGCCATATTCCGCTAGTTACAGCTTTGTTGCTCTTAGCATACACAACCTCCACCTCGTCATTACAAGCAAATTCTTTCCCTTGTTCTACCATAAAATAATCACAATTTACCTCATACATATTTCCAACGGCCTCACCCGTAAGGAATATACCCTCATGATCTGACAATACAACTTTTCTATCTTTAATGGTTACGACTGCACCTTTCCTGTCAAATTGACCTACATATATTAAATTGTCTTGAAGACCTGGGACATACAACACTCTTTTCAGTTTCAGAAAAGAACCTCCACACTTGTCAGATAGCTTCATAAGCACACTTCCCATACCACATACACTAACTACGGATCCATCAGCTGTGTCTACACTACCAGAAACCTTTGGGGAGTAATCATACAGAATATCCTTATAAGGTGTGAGGTGCTCAGTGGCTCCTGAATCTACATACCACCTGCGTACACAATCAGATGCTTCATCCTTGCTTTCAGTTGCCACATAAGCCTTTACCTTAACACTACTAGCATTAACCTGAACACATTCGTTTGCCGCCTCATCGTCCTTTACCGTGGCAATAACCTCACGATTCTTAACCTTAACATTTTCCTTGCGTCCATTACTACAATTCCGGGAAGTATGACCTATCTTGGCACAATTAAAACACAAAACTGAACCTTTCTTTCTTGCTTCATGAACTAAATCACAGAACTTCGCAATATGCCCCTGTTCTTGGCACTTGTAGCACATGAATCCACCACTACCTGTTGGCTTGTTGACACTTTTGCTGCTGTTGACGACCTCCTTGGAATTTAAGCGCATGGCTGCCACCATTGCCTTCACGCTTTCACCCTCAGATTCTTCCTTCTTCAGCCTTGCATAAGTCTCCTGTTCTCGCTCCATCTTTAGTTTGTCCAACTTGTTCTTTCTCTCCTCCAACAATAGTTTGGCTCGCACTACCTTTACACTTAAGTTTTCTTCATTGCTTTCCAATGAACGTATCAAATTTTCGTACTCCCGCTTTTCCAGTCCTCGGAGAATAAAAGCAGCTTTGGCCTTATCCGTAAATTTTATACCTACATCGTCCAACCGTGCACACCAAGTGAGTACTTTATCAACAAATGTACGCATGCTAATGTCACTAGTTTTCTTAAAAAGACACAATTCTTCTAACATCGTCACAATTTGAAGGACTCCGGTATCGCAACATGAAGTCAGAAGATTCTGCCATGCTTCCTTAGCTGTCTCCACTTCTTTGATACCGTATCACCTAGGAAAGGGTCGGTGACCAATCCTATGAGCAAGTTTTTCGCGTCTTGATCTTTGCGCCCAGTTGGGCCTCGGAGTACTCTTCAACGGGTGTATCTTCTACCTCTCCTGTATCGGTCTTTCGTGGGAAACCTTGAACCGCGTCCCACAGACGCCTTGTTTGAAGCAATGCCTTTGTTCGGGTGCTCCACGCTTCCCAATTGTCGTCCTGTAACCTCACTATTGCAACTACTCGCTCGCTGCTTCCCGTAGCTGCATCCATTATGTATAATTAAAATAAAGCGTACAAATAGTCCTCACAATAGGAAATCGTCCACAAAATTCACCAAAAACTATCTTGGATGCACACTTAACTGTCCACATGTGCGCCGCACATATCAACACCCTTTAACGACCGACATTCTCCCATCACAAAGTCCACACATTAACAGCAATAAGCGTTTAACTGGGCTCATAACCTGTCATAAAATAATTAGTAAAAAGGTTTACTAAATACAGTCCTAATCTCCAAATTGATGGGAGAAGAAACAAACACCGACATCCATTGGTCATAACCGGAAACAGACAGTTATATTCAAAAAAGTACATTTGACTTGTACGGTATACAAAAACAAAAGAAGAACACTATGAGAAATACAAAAAACAAAAGAAACACACTATGAGAATTTGTGAATGCAAACTCACAAAATTAACTAAATTACCTGAATTAATAGTCGGGAAAATATCTGGAGATGATGTCGTAATAGATGTTTAATCCTCTGCTATCTGAGACCACCCAGCCATTCCAAATATGAACACAACATATATAGGCAAAATTCCAGCCGATTCAGCCATTTTTAGCATCATGTACCATATTGCCAACCCCACGCATTCGGTACTATATTGCATCCGGACGACCAAAGGTTTTCGCCTAGACCAGCGGTTCCCAAACTTTTTCTTTCCGTGACCCATTTTAGCCCATACGTTTTAGCCGCGACCCCCGTTTTAGCGCAGGTGTCTGTGAGGGGGGGGGGGGACAAAGTGGAGGGATAAAATTACTTTGGAATTTAACTTAAGTGGCCGGTAGGTTATTCGTTTAAATGTTTATTTATTTACTTTGTTCAGATTTTAAAATTTTAACCTTATTCTGATGTTACTGACCTGTTTGATGTTTACTGAGAAACTTAAATGTAAAATAATAAGACACAAAAAATAATATTTGGCGGTTCATTAGTATAATGATATTTAAATAAATGGTAGTAATTCTTTTTAGACTACCAGGGTATTATTTTAAAAACGAAAAGTAGTAGTGCCTATAACCTGCTATTAACTTTTATAAATGCTTTTAAATAGTCACAAAGGAACCTAGTAGCTCGACTGTCTTGACTTGACTGTAGTTGTGACGTTAGTGACGTGTGGAGGGAGAAGGGCTCGTATGCGCATGCGTCAGCCGCGCTTCAAGCTGCCTGGCTTGTACTGTACGTCTCTTGTGTTTTGTTCGCTCGCGTATTGTTTGATTTTGTTCTAACTATGGATAAGTTTGTTAAACGTGCAGGGCCTTCGACTTCTCATGATGATCATGAACAGAAGAGGGTAAAGGTGAGAAAGTATAGTGACAGTTATATTAAGTACGGATTTACGGTGCTCGGAAATCGGCCACAGTGTGTTATTTGCAGCGAGTTGTTATCTGCCGAGAGTATGAAACCTTCCAAGATGATTCGCCATTATTAGAAAGTAAACATCCCAGTTTTAAAGATAAGCCGGCAGATTTTTTGAACGTAAATTAACTGCTTTAGATTACCAGAAAAATGCAGTAGTTCAGTTAAGTGGAAATAATATGAGCAAAAGTGCTTTGCTAGCATCGTATCAAGTGGCTTTACGAATAGCAAAGAAAGGTAAACCACACACGATTGCTGAAGAGCTCGTTCTACCTGCTGCTCAGGATATGGTTTCAACTATGATCAGCCCAGATGCAGCTAAGAAGCTTTCCACCATTCCTCTGTCGAACAACTCGGTGGGGAGGCGCATTACCGAGATGGCTCAAGACATAAAGGATCAGTTGAAAACAAAGTTGCAGAAAAGTGAGTACTTTTCCATTCAAGTTGACGAGTCTATGGACGTGTCGAGTTTGGCGCAGTTTATGTGCTTTGTTCGTTTTGAGGGTGACGGTAGTGTGGAAGAAGACATTTTATTTTGCAAACCTTTGCCTGACCACGCAACAGGTGAGGAAATGTTTAAAATGTTCATATCTGCAAGCGATTCGCTTCAAATTGACTTTCAAAAGTGTATTTCAATCTGCAGTGATGGTGCCAAAGCAATGACTGGGAAAGACAGCGGTACTGACAAATGAGCTTATCACATCCCTTGATCGAAGCGATGAATATTATCCCGACATTGACAACCTGTCCAAACTGGTTACTACTCACTTGCAAGGTCTACAAGAGCAGACCCTTAGCTACATTCCCAAGGATCAACACACCGTTTGGAACTGGGTGCTTAACCCCTTCAACGAGCAGGCTGTGAACGAGGCAGACTTAAACCCACTGATTCATGACAAACTCATCGAACTATCCTGTGACATGACTTTGCAACTGTCCTTCAGCACCCAAAATGTTGACAAGTTCTGGCTATAAAGAAGCTTAACATCAGTGGCTCTGAGAATCATCATGCCCTTTGCAACATCCTGCCTCTGCGAACTCGGATTTTCTACATTGGTCAACATTAAAACCAAGGCAAGAAATCGACTGGACGTAGAAGACGACCTTATTGTATGTGTATCTAAAACTAAGCCGAATTTTAAGAAACTTGTTGACAAAAAACAGGCCCATGTTTCTCACTAAAGAAGTCTTTTTTACTTAGAAATGTATTAACAATTACATATCAAAATTATTAAATGTTTCTGGTTTGTTTTGACAAAATCTGTAAAATATATTGATATTTTGTAAATGTACAAAGTTATTTAATTTAAAACTCCCGATGACCATCTAAGTTTAAGTACATAGTTCACCATTATTTGTAAACATCTCGCGACCCCTTTCCAAACGGCCCGCGAACCCCCTGGGGGTCGCGACCCCCAGTTTGGGAACCGCTGGCCTAGACCAATAATTGTTAGGTAGCAGGGCCGCGTCAGCGAATACAGGGTCTTTATTTTTGCTTGGCAAGGTGATTCCGTTCGACCTTAACCTTGTTAGGTAGCAGGGCCGCGTCAGCGAATACAGGTCTTTATTTTTGCTTGGCAAGTTGATTCCGTTCGACCTTAACCGGCTGTTACAGGTTGGCGCGCGCGCTCCGGCCGTATTCACATGCTCTTGCTGCGGTAGACGTGTGAGCACCGAGCTAATTTGGTGTTTTATAAAGCTACTGTGTACTGAATATCGTATTGTATAGTGTTTTATTGTAATTGTGTATAGTACTTGCCACGGTGGGTGAGTGGTTATAGTGTCGGACTACCAACCCCAAGATTGCAGGTTCGCTCCTGGCCATGGAAAGTGATTTTTGTAAGGCGACAAAAATCACGACACTCATGTCATAAGTTGTTGGCAAGTAAAAGAACCCATTTGAATTCAGTAGGCCGTGTTCAATGGCAAAATTAATCTCGGGATTTTCCGCCCAAAAAGTTCCTCCATTCTCTACTTGAAAGCGCTGTAGTGTCAAGGCGTTTAGATATCTATCCTCCTTGACTTTCACAGCGTTCAAAGGAACGACGAAATTCGACATGCAAGCTACCCTCTGGGTGTCAATTAACAAAGCTTGCACCAGGCATCCGAGGCCATACGATATTATTATTATTATTATTGTGTATAGTGCTGTAATGCCTTATGTGAAATATTTGTTACGTGAACGAATATCTGCACAATACGTACACAAAGTGCAGGAAATCATGCACTAGAAGACAAAAGTTTCGAGTGAAATTGAGTAAAATTTCCAGGGAGACCCATTCCTATAAATCGGACAATAAAACAACTTGCTAAGAGATTCAAACGTACAGCTTCAGTAAACAATAAAAATAGATGTCTTTATTTCATTACTGAAGCTAAATTAACCGGAGTAACCGGAAACTTCATAAGGAGATGCCAATTATGTTTGGCAGCGGTTGGGGAACATTTTCAGCATCTACTGTAAACATGGTGAGTAAAAATGCATGATACTGATTTTAAGTACCGTATTCTGCTGTATATATGCGGGCGCGGTCGCTGGTAACTGAGCCGTCACTGGCGGAACGCTTGTGCGAGAATGTTCTTGCCAAGCAAATATGAAGACCCTGTATACACACTAGTGATGGGAAGCATGATGCAGAGCTCTCGATCCAGGCTGAGCAACCGACGCAGTCCGTGCCTTGTAATGCTATCTCGATGTGTATGTGACGTCAGGCGCATATGGTTTCACTCTCGAGCTAGAGCTGGCAAGCGTGATTTAGAGCTCTCGATGTTGTATCGAGACATCAGGCGCTTGCTGTGTCAACACCACCTAGAGAGAAGGCCATGCAATACGGTTTGAATAAGCGAGTAACGTCACGGCCCAACGGCTGTGTGGCCATGGAGACACAGGAATAATATTCGTGTTTATGGTGTGGTTTCCACGTTATGTGTTTAGTGTTTACAGTTCCGGTACTGATTTTCTCAGAATTCTTATTCTCTTATACTTCATGGATATCAGTGCAGTGTTAAGTTATGCCTAATAAATGTGGTGTGCCAAATTGTTAAGGCAATTAAACCAATGGACCATTTCCTAATCATGAAGGGAAGAATTCGAAATCGGTACCAGCTATTCACCGCAATATATTCCTACAAAACAATCCAAGGTATGTATAAACAGAGACTGATTAAAGATTAGTAAACAAATAGTCAGGCTAGACCCCTGTACGTGAAAATTAAATTTAGTTGTAAAATTCAGAATTTTCTAACCTAAATTATGTGCTACCGTACAGGTTATGTCGTTAGGCCGTAGCAGGTTCTGATTAATCCGTTTTTCTATTTCACTAATCTCATTCATTACATTTATTATTGGGGCGGAGGAAGAGGGGTGTGTAAATCAGGTTTGAGATTGAATAAATTTTCAATAAGTAGAGTAACTAATGTAGGCTAATACAATGTGATAAAATTATTGTTTCGTCATGTTCGAATGAAATTCCTAGGAGCAGTCCCTTCTAGGTTCCACAACTTCCCAGAGTATTTAACTGGCACTGCAATATTGTCTGCCGAAAAGATCCAGATGTTAGGAGGTGTAGGATTGAAAATGAAAGTTTATCATAGGCTCTTTCTGAATCTGGAAAGCGGTTTTATTTAGCAACTTTCAGGATCTGAAGGTGAAGTTAAACAGTGCGTGTCTTCATCTTGAGGGGAATTACATTAACGAGGAATCGTGCAGCCTATATATTTTATTTTAATTGACACTTGAATGAACACTTGCGTTGCTGCATTAAGATAACAGAAGGTTTGAGTGCCTCCTTGTATGTATAAAATACAGTAGTGAAACGTTGTAATAACATATATTTACAAAGACAGTTAGGTGCAATGCTAGAAATTGAGGAACTTATAAGGAATGCCCATTCAGTGTATGCACATGAGCATCAAAGTGTTGAGGATACTGTACCTATTATACATGAATCAACAAGTTTGTTCTTTGGTAAATGTTCTCATGTCTCTTTAAGACTGCTGCCCTGTTCCATTTCAGTAGGTAGCCTTTTCTATGCCCAAGATCGCGGGTTCAAACCCGACCGAAGTCGTTGGATTTTTAAGAGCGTTAACAATCTCTCAGTATGCCTTCCTTTGGAGGGGAAGTAAAGCCGGCGGGCCCATGTCATAGACTTATGGCATGCAAAAGAACTTTCCACTAACTACAATTGTGTGAAGCTGAATTTGTAGGTTAGATTTGATTATAGCTCTATTAAGTTCCAACGTTCGCCGCCATAAGCCGGTTGCGGTGGCATCTAGTAGCCAAGTTCATAGCTAGGTGTCGTTGACGGTAGCATTTGGTAGCAAAAATAGGAACTACTTGAAATCGATCGTCGGCAGTCCTTACCTGAATTACAGATAACACACACTAATACAACCATCACAATTAACACTGGTTAGCAGACAGATTCTACACACACCCAAGTTATTCGGGGCTACATAACCGCGTTGTCGCAGCCCCTAAACTGAGGAACCAATCAACCAACCTTTTCTGTCATAGGCATTATAATTATTACCAGACTGGTTTCTTATCACGGAGGAAAACTTTCCGTGTCTAATTGTTGTTGTTGTTGTTGTTGTTGTTTCGTGAGTGGGTAAGGACATCACTGTCATCAGCCATGTGTACTCGGATACGGGTAGAATTGCATGTGTATTGTCTGTGGTAGTGTGTGTATTGTGATGCTAGAATTGGGAAGGAAGTGGCCATGGTCTTCTGTTAGGAACAATCCCAGCATTTACCTGGAGGAGAAAGGAGAATCGAACCCACCTCTTCTCAGTTCAGTGAGGCTGAGTGAATTTAGTTTCAAACCTCAAATCAGAATTACATTTCCCGGCAGAGGTGGGAATCAAACCTGGACCGTTGGGACAGACTGTAGATAGTACTTTCTGTTTTAACTGTTGCAGATTAATTGGTTATCTGTGTATGTGTCTTTTCCTGTAGTCGACATTTCACGTTATAATAGGCTGAATATCTTTCAAAGTTTTTGATTGAATACTTCTATATATCGCATTTATTGCTGAGACAACAGTGTCTTCGGTCAAGTTCAAACTCGCAAGGTTCGAAATGCATACTTATTGAGTCCGATCGAAAACGTCGATTTATTTGTGTAATGTACCGATCGCATCAACTTCTGACCATGTTTCTTTTATGGTTTCGTTATTTATTTATTCGCGTCTGTAGAACGTAATTTTATAAGTAAATACTCAGTCTCGTTTCCTCACAGCTTGTTCATAGCTGGGCAACGCGCTCGCTGATGGCCGGAAGGCTATGACGTAATAAATCCTATTGCATGGCCTTCTCTCTCGGTGGTGTTGGCTGTGTGCTGTTCCTCGCCTGTAGTCTGTTTGCCTGCCGATCACTGTGTTTGCCACGGTGGGTGAATGCTTATCGTGTCGGTTTAAAAACCTCCAAGCTTGCAGGTTCGCTCCTGGCCGCGGTAAAGCCGGTATTACACTATCAAAGCAATTTTATAGAACTGAACTTTTATAAAAGTTATACAAAGAAATCATCGCACCATTACACTACATCAAATATTTTATCATAGTTCAGCAAAATGTATGAAGGACAGTTCCTTGGTCACTTAACTACTGTATATTATGGTAGTTGAAATTCTGGCAATACCGTTATATACAAGAAACGGGAAGATAAAGTGAACGTCTATGGGTTTCAGCCTCTTTAACTATGTAATTCTTCTTTATATCCTGAAAAGTGCATCCTTTGTGGGCAGCGCTTATAGCCTCGGCTATTTTACCTACACTTTATATCTGTTATTTATGTTTTGCATTGTATAAAATTCATTATGTAACATTTCATGCATTTCACACTCTGATATGAGCATATTTGTTGTGGTAATATTCCAGCTGTTATGATCTGCCATTTTGGTTTGAATCTTTCATCAAAGATAGCATGGTGCTCATACATTTTATAAAATGAATTTTATAAAACCACCTTTTATAAATAATTTTCCCATTACACTGTCATATCTTATATCAAAGATCTTTGACAAATTTCTTTGATAGTGTAATACCGGCCTTCCACCGCTGAGGTCCGATTCGAGCATGACTCAAGAGTACTGACGTGAGCCTCGAGTATCTCGAATGAGAATTATGCTCATCACTAATAAACACCTCGTTTTTGTCACGCACAGTGGGGGTAGTCACGCATGAATAATCTTTATCCAGACCAATTTAGTTAATTAGGGTTCGGATATTATTCCTATCTCTATGTCTTGGTATAGGCTAGGCCTATGTCTAAGTGATGGCCCATGTCATTAGAATTATATATTGATATAGGCTACTGCATTCCAAGTCTACACTGTTAATCGACTGCATGCATTACATTTAACATTAACTTCCCTCATTATTTCAACATGAAAGCCTACAATACTCTTTATGTTCCAACCTGCCTACTAACGTACCGTACTAATCTACTTGCTAAGCTCTGATTAAATACTTAATGCATCAGGGCTTGACACTGCCAGTTCTGATGAAGGGGATAAGATTTCCTCTAATTCTATAATTTCCTTAGATAAATGAGTTAATTTCAGTTTGTGAAAGTCCATTATGATCAAGTTGGCATGTCTCTGTCACCACAATTAATTGTAATTTACCAATGGCATTGACCAAGGCCGTGAAGAAATGTGAACATTTGCAGCCTCCCTTCAAGCAGTGATACGGTAATTTAAATAATTAAAAGGACAATTGCCGCACATTAGGAAGGTAGGTAGGTAACTATTAGTCTCAAACTTCTGACAGCAATTATTCCCATAACCTAGAAACAAGATTCGAAGACGACTGACTACCGGTACTTAAGCTTCCGCAAATATGATTCGAATTCTACAATTAAAATTAAAGGTAATTCTTTACAAAGCAGTAAAATAGCACTTAAGTTTCTTCTCCAGCAAATAAAATTCGTTTAAGATCTCTTTTATTCGTACAGCATTTGAAAAAAACAAGAGTGGAATATTACACGGGATGACATTATTCATATTAAGTAAGATATTTACGTTAATCGTCAAAGAAAGATATTTGCACAACTTGAAGAATCAAAAATATATTGTTTTGTACTTTCCCTAGCCCATCTTCAATAAATAACTTAATATTCAAGCCATTAGGTGATAATATACATATCAGCTGTTAACTTCCATCTTTGATTTATCGCTACAAATGGGCTAACCATGGGCTACAACACGGCTAACAAGCCCTAGGAACATGCCTTTACGGAGGATGGTTCAGCGGGAACACCTACGTCACAACATGGATGCGATTTGGCGTTACAGAATACCAATTCGACCGCTAACCAGTCTTTAGGGGTCCCAAAGACTGGTTATGTCTTAACCATTTCTTACAGAAGCGGGCTGATGAACTAGAAACTACTAGAAAATTGTAACACATACATACAAGGACACAGATAGGTTCTAATCTTCACACCAAGCGAAGTACCTTAGTGACTTACTACTTGAACACAAACATGACATCGTCACACTTAAGGGTATGGAAATTAAAAAGTGAGGGAGCATTCTTGCAGAAATCTAAGGAAGGCATGAATAACAGAAGGAATGGGAGAATGAAGGAGCACAGAAATGTTGAGAGGGAGGGGGAAACCTAACGAACGTAAAGTGTGTAGAAAGGGGGATCGTTGAGTGTCATAAAGAGGGCATTGAAAAATTAAATGATTAATAGTACCGATTGCCTTAGAACATTCGCAGAGAGCCGAAGGACGAAGTTTACAGCGGGCCATATATACCGGAGTCAATGCATGATGAAAACGTAAACGCATAATCGTAATAATATGACGGCGAGTGTAGGATCCTTTATAAAACTAAGGGTGTCTAGGGATAGTGGGTTGAATTCTATAATATAACCTGGCTTTCGTGCGTGTATAATCCTGTCATTGTTGTAACCAAACATTAAGTAATTGAGATTTGAGAATGGGGAGATAATCTGAGGCGGGAGTAGCCACATTCGTCAATACATCATGACACATGGCCGCTTCCTTTGCTGCTTTATCAACTAATTCTATTCCCAGGTAGGTTGGAATGTCCCGGTATCCATGAAAAAACTATCCGGTAGCCCAAATGAGATAATTCATACGTTAAATTTACAATATTAAATACAAACCAATTATGCGGTGTATGGACATGATGTAAAGCCTGGTGGTGTATTCTTTGGAATACACGGTAAGACGGAGTAAGCTTTTGCTTCTCTTTGCTTCAGTTAATCCCCTCCCTTTTTCGCAAACACCAACAGTGATCTCCTGGTTTCTCTTTGTTGGTATAGTTTCTTACACCACCTGTGAGTCTGTTTTAGATGTATATCTTCCATGACCCACCTAGCGTCATCTAGCAGCGAATCTCTGAAGTTCCTCAATTTTTCGCTGTACAAGAGGACTTCCTTACCAGTCTGGCCACCAGATCTCGTCGCTATCGCCAGCTATCATCTCCGTGATCAAGAGGACTTCGTCTTCTTTTTCGCCCTCCCGGCTTCGCTAGTGTCGCCTGCTATCAACTCTTTGAAGACCGTTTCATCAAGAAAATTTATTGCTGTTATGTTGGTTATTCTTTTGTGTATTCCTTTTGTCTCCTACCCGCACTCTTTTCACTTCCTTGGTCCCTCCACGCTTCGTTGAGCTGGCCTCAATTGTGCGTCTGAAGTCAATCTAGTCAGTCGGAGCTTAACTAAAGCTCGTCTCCTCACCTAGAGAGACAAACTTTCAAATCTTCGTCATGTTGTGAAGTCCTGACTAACGGTCACCAAGGAATCGCCGTTCATAAGAAATGAGCTAAGTACTATTTCTACGTTCTTCAACTTATTTTAATTGATTTTAAATAGCCTAGCTACATGCTTTTAATGATCATTTTATAGGCAGTGTGAGATTTCTAAATGTGGGGCAATAATCATCCTTCGCGGGATTTTCTATGTTGGGCTTTTGTCTATCTAAGCTAATCCTAACATGAAGCAGCATTTCTTATGCTTATTAAATGAGAGATTTTCTCACAACGTGGGACACCATTGAATTACCCACTGTCTATAAAATACTTAGCTCGTTCCACCGCTGGACTAATTTTTGCCCTATTCTTCAGTCATGATTGTTCTGGAATTTTCCATGCCGAACAATTCATCTACAAGTTAAACTTTCTAGTACTTTCCACTCACATATGGGAATACTTTTTCAAACTAAGGAATCTTCCTTATGAACTGCTAATCAATATCTAATTTTTCTTCCTACGCTGGGATTTTTCTGGTGCATTCAACTATAACCTACAAGTTTTTCAAGCAATAGACTCTCGCAAATCTAGTGTTGGGTAGTTTATTAGCTGAGGAATAACCCACCCACCAAGGGAAGATGATTAAGAAAAGGAAGTAGGTTTTGGATTGGAGAAAAAGGATAGAAAAATAGTAGGAGAGTCCCACCAAAGTTATGAATTTGACTTTCAATACATTTAAAGGTGGTTGCCACAGAAAATCCGCTTTCGGATACCTAAAATGAATAAGGACTTGGTCTAAGCTGACGAGAAACACCGATAGAACTTGGGCGGATTGCAACAGAGTGGCTTTCGTATGATCCCTCCCAAGCATATATAAAACTACTATGGGGAAGAGTGATGGTCTGGCAAGACTGAAAGGAACAAATTTATTGTATGTCTTCTCAAAGAAATTGGGGTTTTCAAAATAATTCGAAGAATGCCAATGATTTAACTCAGGTTTGGTATTTTCAATTTCCAAAATTATGGAGTTCCGGTAAGGGCGACCAAGTGTCTCTAAGAAAGAAAATGATAAAGGATTATGCCTTATGGAGTAATCTTGGTAAATGAACCAATGGTTGCATTGGAAAATGGCTAAGCTTTTACTCAGCGAGGAGCCGGCTAAAAGTTTAGACAAAAAGAAACACTTATCTTTTAGAAAACTGACCATAAGTTTTCGGAGAGGATCTCCACAAGCAGGTAGCTGGCTTAGCGAGCTTTACTTGCCTTACTGGCCAATTAGAATTAGCTATTAAAGCTAAAAAGAACTTTAGTGAGGTGAAAATTAAGAGTTCTTGCTCAAATGCAACAAAGGGGAAAATCCCTATTAATGATTTTAATGTCATTGAGTGAGGAGAGTCAAGGAAGACAGGATTTTGCCTAAACTTTGTATTCGTAAATGAAAAAGCGAAAGAATACGCTTCATTTATTTACAATTTCAAGAAGTTTGAAGAAATTAACCATTATGTAATATAATTTTAACAAACATAGTTCATTTGAACTTTTTAACAAATGGGGTCGCAGACCTCTCAACATTAAACGTTTGCTCAAGGCAATTGACAATTTACAAGGTTTCAAACCTTACATGTTTCTAAAATCTTTATAAAATTTAAACAAATAAACACTGAAACAATTAAAGTTTGAATGTGAATTGGAGTACAAAGAGTGTACCTTAAGAAATTCTTGAGAGAATGTTCTAGAGAAAGTGACAACTTCGAAAATGACAATAATAAAAACATGAAAAATAAGATAGAAGTTCCTACAACTTCTTATATTTATACAGAATTAATATATGAGAATTATACAAAGAGGGCAGGTCACTTACTGTGAAACCTGAAGAAAGTGAAAAGGAAAGTTCCAGACTTCCCAAGTATGAGCAGGAATCACTCGCCAAATGGGACAGTTTCCATTTCGTGAAACCTGAACATGACTCGCTCAAGAGTTTAAAGAAATGTTTTCCCTGATTATAGGAAAGGAACAATGTGATTTAAAACTTGTATCACACAAGCAATTATGCAGAATTTAATTAATGTTAAACTAGCAAAGTTGGAAGGGCACTTCGTGAGTGACGTCTTATAGAAAGTTACAATTTTATTAATAATGGTTGTTAGTAGAAGGTTGAGGAAAGATCATTAGGATATTGGATCAATGTTCATGGCCGTATTTAATGTAAACGGACGAGCGCGACGCGGTAGAAACGTGGAGCAAGCACTGATTATCACTATAGTCTGTAAAGATTGATGCAAAGTTCACTGTAGAAACTCGAAAGTTCATGAGAAAGAAAGTTATTGCAATTATGGAAATAACTGATTGCACTATATAGGTGAGAGTCTATTTCTTGAAAAAGTTGTGATTTACAATTAAATGCGCCATAGAATGTTCCAACGGGGGAAGAAAGTTCGCTATTGCAGTAATTTAAGAAAGATTCCTCATTTTAACTAGCATTTTCACAAGTGCGTGAACAATACTTGACGGCAAGACTCGCAGATAGAGTACAAGATCTCGAAGGTTCCAGAACGACCTTAGCAGAAAAATGGGGTTGAGAAAATCCAACGGAGGAACTAGCTTTATAATTATAGACAGCGGGTATTAAAGAATATCCCACGTAGCGAGAGGATTTCTCGTTTGAATAGCTTAAGAAAAGCTCTTTTTAGTAAGGTTGGCTTATACAAGCAAAAGCTCAACATGGCAAATCCCACGAAGAATGATTACCGCCCCACAAGTAATCTCACGCTGTCTATAAAATAATCTATAAAAGCATGTAGATAAAATGATGAAGATGAGGTTAAAACCTTTAAAATGGTACTTATCTTGATTTCATGTTGAAGGCGAAGTTCCGTACTACTTTGCCAACATGGCGTAGAAGAGTGTGTGCCTCTTGGTTTGAGGAAGCTAGCTCGAGTGGAGCTTTGACTGATCGAGTCAACTGCAGACTGAGAAGTGAGAGCTGCTCAACGGAGCACGGAGGGACCAAGAAAGGGGGAAGGAGTGGGGGGTAGGAGACAAAAGGAGAACATATAAACATTGCCAACTTTGATACAAAAAATTAATCTCTTGCTGAGCTGATCTTCTAAGAGTTGATAACAGATGATACTAGCGCAGCATGGTGAGTAAAGAAGTAGACGTAGTCCTCTTGCTCAAGGAGAAAATAGCTGGCGATGGTGACAGGATCTGGTGGCCAAATGGATAAGTAAGTCCTCTAGCACCAGGAAGAGTTGAGGAGCTTCAGAGATTCGCTGCGAGGTGACGCTAGGTGGGTCACAGAAGTTATATATCTAGAACAGACTTATGAAGACATAAGAGATTTGCCTATCAAGGAGAAAACAAAAGATCACTTTTGGTGTTTGACAAAGAGAAAGGAAGAAATGAACATGCAAAGAGCAATAAAAATTATATCTCAGGTACCGTGTATTCAAGGAATACACCATACTGGGGGGATAAACACCAACAGAAAGCAAATAAGCAGTTACACATTTAATGGAAGAGGAGCGATCAAAGACAGGGGTCTTGTAATCGAACCGTTAATGGTCAAGACTCTGACCACCCTGACTCTCCCATCTCTTCCAGGATAACACTTGGTTACTCTACCGGAAGTCCAAACTAGAGGGGGAGAAACATCCCTAACCAAGACCAAGTCCCCCACTTTAATGTCGGGACTGGAAAGAAACCACTTCTGCCTCCGTTGCAAGGAAGTTAAATATTCCAACTTCCACCTCTTCCAAAAAGAATTACGGAGGGCTTCAAGTTTACGCCAAACAATAGGTAGATTAAAATCCCTGTAAGAATTGGGAAGAGGAGGAGGGGCAGAAAGAGAAGTGCCGATAAGGAAGTGACCAGGGGTGAGTGGAAGTAGGTCATGAGGGTCATTGGAAAGCGGAGTTAAGGGGCGAGAGTTAACAACACCTTCAATCAGAACAGACAGTGAATTGAATTCTTCGTAAGTCAGAATTCGATTACCTAAGACTTTTCTTAAATGACGTTTAGTGAGCTTTACGCAAGATTCCCACCTACCACCATGATGCGGATCGTAAGGAGGTATGAAGCGCCATTTGAAACCTTTTGAATAAGAAAAATTAGAGATTTGTTCCATGGCAGGAGAGGAAGTGAGAGCTTTCTTCCACAGGGAAGCTGCGCCCTGAAAGGTGGAAGCGTTATCAGAGAACATCTCAGAAGGAACACCACGCCTAGCGGTGAAACGAGAGACAGCTGATAAAAAGTAGGAAGTAGAAGCATTCGTTACTAGTTCCAAGTGGATTGCGCCGGTAACCATGCAAACAAAGAGAGAAACATAAAGCTTACCAAACAATTTGCGTTTAGCTTCAGGAGAATTTCGTTGATATTGGAACGGACCCATATAGTCCACGCCAGTTAAAGCAAATGGGCGTATAGGAGAAGAACGAAAAGAGGGCAGATCGCTCATTAATTGAGTATTGATTTTAGGTTTCGCTTTGAAACAAGGAATGCACTTATGAATTACAGAAGAAACTTCATGAATTCCATTTATAATCCAGTACTTTTCCCATAAGAGGCAAAGCAGAGTACGTGTACCAACATGAAGATTACGGTAATGAAAGTCACGTATAATTAAGGAAGTTACGTGATGTTTGGAAGGCAAAATAACGGGATGCTTTTTGTCCTCAGAGAGTAAAGATTGCGAGAGCCTTCCACCTACCCTGAGTAACCCATGGTCATCAAGAAACGGGGCTAAAGCACGGAGACGGCTGGATTTGGGAAGATCTCTTTTAGAAGAAAGCAATGACAATTCAGAAGAAAAGGCTTCTTGCTGTGTCAGTTGTAAAACCTTAACGGTAGCGAGATTCAATTCATGATTGGTAAGGTGTGGTTTAGGGAGAAGAGGTTGGTCAACCACAAGATATTTCCATCTAAGGAGATAGGCGACAATTCGTAGTAATTTATGAAAAGAAGAATAGCGGGACAACAAAGGATGAGAAGCGTTGGAAACAAGACACGAAGCAATGGGTAGAGGTACTTTAGAGTCAGGCAAGTTGGAGTTTGTAGCTGGGGGTTTAGAAGGCCATGAGGAAGATTCTTCGATTAGCCACGAGGGCCCATGCCAGTACAATTGGGAAGCTGCCAATTGAGAGGGTAAACAACCACGAGAGATAATATCGGCTGGATTATCCGCACTGGGAACATGCCTCCATTGACATCCAGAAGAAAGAGTTTGAATTTTGGAAACCCTGTTTGCAACGAAAGTTTGCCAGTGAGAGGGGTTCTTGGCGATCCAAGAAAGGGCGATCATGGAATCGCTCCAGAGATAGATTTGCGAGAATTCGACTTTTAATACTTCCCGTAATTTCTTGACAAGTTCTGCAGCCATGAGTGCAGCGCACAGTTCGAGCCTAGGCAAAGTGATAGTTTTAAGAGGAGCGACCTTCGATTTGGCACAAACAAGGTTGGAAACTAGAGATCCATAGAGTGAATCGTAATAAACTAAATATGCACAGCAACCATAAGCTTTTTCGGAACTATCCGCGAACACATGAAGGAACAAGATGTTCAGTAAAGAACATATAGCCTACTTTCTCCAAAAATGCATGGGTATTGTTATAACACTTTGTCCTTTTCAAGGAGTATGATTGAATGTTGGTTGTAGTAGCTTGTTGAAATACAACGTGCTATAGGGATATTAAACATGAATATGAGGTGCCCTTTGCTAGTGCTACCTCTGTACCAAATTTCGTTCAATTCGGTTTCACCGTGTTTGAATTGATAGGGGGAATCGATTTGAACACATACCTGGCCACCATCTGCAAACTATTGGGCTGATGTTCTTGCAGTTTGGTCAGAATATGTTTCCCACATAAAGATATGGTGTTGCAAAATTTGGTAGAGACTAGATTATTAGGTTAGTCGTAATTACATTTTAGCTTTTAACATTTTGGTGGCCGCGATTACGTTTCCGTCAAGATAGTGGTGATATAAAACATGACACTGAGGTGCCCTTTGCTAGTGCTACCTCTGTACCAAATTTCGTTCATTCGGTTCCACCGTGTTCGAATTAATAGGGGGAATCAATTTTGACATAAAGATGGCCGCCATCCGCAAACTATTAGGCTAATGACCTATTAGATTGGTCAAAGGATGCTCTCTCCATAAAGGTATGTTGTTGCAAAGTTTGGTAGAGATCGGATGGTTATGTTAGTCGTAATTTGATTTAAGCTTTTATCATTTGTGTGGCCGCCATTACGTTTCTGTCAATATGGCGGCGATATTAATCATGACACTGAGATGCCCTTTACTAGTGCTATCTCTGTTCCAAATTTCGTTCCATTCGGTTTCACCGTGTTTGAATTAATAGGGGGAATCGATTCTGACACAAAGATGGCCGTCATCCGCAAACTTTTAGGCGAATGACCCATTAGATTGGTCAAAGGATGCTCCCTCCATAAAGGTATGTAGTTGCAAAATTTGGTAGAGATCGGATGATTAGGTTAATCGTAATTTGATTTAAGCTTTGAACATTCGTGTGACCGCCATTACGTTTCAGTCAATATGGCGGCGATATAAAACATGACACTGAGGTGCCCTTTGCTAGTGCTACCTCTGTACCAAATTACGTTCCATTCGGTTCCACCGTGTTCGAATTAATAGGGGGAATCAATTTTGACATAAAGATGGCCGCCATCCGCAAACTATTAGGCGAATGACCTATTAGATTGGTCAAAGAATGCTCCCTCTATAAAGGTATGTAGTTGCAAAATTTGATAGAGATCGGATGATTAGGTTAATCGTAATTTGATTTAAGCTTTGAACATTCGTGTGGCCGCCATTACGTTTCAGTCAAGATGGCGGCGATATAAAACATGACACTGTGGTACCCTTTGCTAGTGCTACCTCTGTACCAAATTTCGTTCCATTCGGTTCCACCGTGTTCGAATTAATAGGGGGAATCAATTTTGACATAAAGATGGCCGCCATCCGCAAACTATTAGGCTAATAACCTATTAGATTGGTCAAAGGATGCTCCCTCCATAAAGGTATGTTGTTGCAAAGTTTGGTAGAGATCGGATGGTTATGTTAGTCGTAATTTAACTTAAGCTTTGAACATTTGTGTGGCCGCCATTACGTTTCTGTCAATATGGCGGCGATATAAAACATGACACTGAGATGCCCTTTGCTAGTGCTACCTCTGTACTAAATTTCGTTCCATTAGGTTTCACCGTGTTTGAATTAATAGGGGGAATTGATTTTCCCACAAAGATGGCCGCCATCCGCAAACTATTAGGCTAATTACCTATTGATTTGGTCAAAGGATGCTTCCTCTATAAGGGTATGTTGTTGCAAAATTTGGTAGAGATCGATTGATTAGGTTAATCGTAATTTGATTTAAGCTTTGAACATTTGTGTGGCCGCCATTACGTTTCCGTCAAGATGGCGGCGATATAAAACATGTAACTGAGGTGCCTTTTGTTAGTACTACCTCTGTACCAAATTTCGTTCCATTCGGTTGCACCGTGTTCGAATTAATAGGGGGAATCGATTTTCACACAAAGATGGCCGCCATCCGCAAACTATTACGCTGATGACCTATTAGTTTGGTCAAAGGATGCTTCCCCCATAATGGTATGTTGTCGCAAAATTTGGTAGAGATCGGATGATTAGGTTAGTCGTAATTTGATTTAAGCTTTGAACATTTGTGTGGCCGCCATTACGTTTCCGTCAAGATGGCGGCGATATAAAACATGAAACTGAGGTGCCTTTTGTTAGTACTACCTCTGTACCAAATTCCGTTCCATTCGGTTGCACCGTGTTCGAATTAATAGGGGGAATCGATTTTCACACAAAGATGGCCGCCATCCGCAAACTATTACGCTGATGACCTATTGGTTTGGTCGCAGGATGCTCCCCGCATAATGGTATGTTGTTGCAAAATTTGGTAGAGATCGGATGATTAGGTTAGTCGTAATTTGATTTAAGCTTTGAACATTTGTTTGGCCGCCATTACGTTTCCGTCAAGATGGCGGCGATATAAAACATGACACTGAGGTGTCCTTTGCTAGTGCTACCTTTGTACCAAATTTCGTTCAATTCGCATTCACCGTGTTCGAATTGATAGGGGGGGACAGACATTCAGAGTACACACACTCACACACACAGACACACCCACACACACACACACACACACAGACTCACACACACACATACACACACACACACAGACTCACACACACACATACACACACACAGACAGACACACTTTTTTCGCCCTGTGTTGATCTCATAAGACTACTTTCATTTTTTGCAAAAATCGAAAGTAGGCTAAAAAGGGTGTATTAGAATGAGAGCTAATTAAATTCCTGGGAATTTCAATAAGGGAAAGATCCAACAAATTGCTGCGAAACGAGAGCCAACGATTAAGAAAAGAAAGAGGGACAGTGTCATCCCATTCACATTTAAGCGACCACAGCTCTTGCATGAAGAGTTTGGCTATAACGATAACTGGGGCAAGGAATTGAAGTGGATCAAAAATTTTTGCAATTTCAGAGAGAATTTGTCTTTTTGTATTAGGAAGCTCTTCTGCGAGCGAAACTTTATAGATAAGAGTGTCAGTGCTAGTGCACCAGTGAACTCCTAGAGTTTTTATAGATTCGGAGTTTCCACAAATTTCGACAGAAGAAGGATCTACGTCTTCGATGGGAAACTGAGCGAGAAACTCAGGGGAGTTGGAGTTCCACTTATGGAGTGGGAAACCTCCATTCCTTAGTAATGCCTGAAGTTCTAAAGATACAAAAGAAGCTTCCTCCAAAGAGGGGAAGGATTGAAAATAATCGTCAACATAAAATGACGTAGTTAGTGCTTCAGAGGCTTTGGGGTTAAATAAATGACCATCTTGAGAAGCTAGCAAGTGTAGGGATCGGATAGCAAGGAAAGCAGAGGGTTTTAAGCCATAAGTAACCGTTTTCAAGCGAAATACCTTAATGGGCTTACTGGTTTCATCACGCCACAAGATTCTTTGAAGATCTCGTTGTTCTGGTTGAATTAACACTTGACGATACATCTGTTTTATGTCGGCTATGACAGCTATGGGAAATAATCGAAAGTTTAAGAGTATAGCAGATAAATCTGATTGAATAGCAGGACAGGAATAAAGAGTGTCGTTAAGACTGTTGCCATTAACGTCGGGTGATGAACCATTGAAAACAACTCGAATTTTATCTTTTACAAGAGGGTTTTTCCACACGGGATGATGATTTAAATAAACCGTTTCAATTGGGGGGGTGCAATTCATCATCAGATTTGTTAACAATTTCCATATGATCTAAGCTTTCATACTCATCCAAGAAATCAGTGTACTGTTGTTTAACAAGAGGTTCCTTCTTGAATTTGCTCTCGATAGCAAAGAGAGCTTTTCGAGCTTTAGACTGAGAGTTGATAAGTTTAGGAGGATTGTTTAATCTTGGCATTTGAACGACGAACCGGCCATCAGAAGAACGAGTGGTGGTATTTAAAAAAAGTTGCTCACAGAATTCATTTTCTGAAGAGGTTACATTAGGAGAATCAATAGTTTCAAGTCTCCAGAACTGTTCCAGGTCAGTATTGGAGAAGTAACATTGCGATGCGGGTTGAGGAGAATAATGGGGAAGTTGTCCCGTGACGATCCATCCAAAATTAGTGTCTCTGGCGACCACGTTTGAGGATAACTTACGAACCTGTTTACGTAGGCAATTCCAGAAAACATTGGCACTAAAGAGTATGTCAATAGGGTTCTGCATATTAAAACAAGGATCGGCTAGCCTTAAATGCGAGGGAATGTTTAACCCTGAAATATCCACAGAGTGACTTGGAGTGTCTTCTCCGATGCTATTAAGAATTAGACAATTAAGTTTAAGAAAGTTGTTTCTATGACAAGTATCTCTTATAGTTAGCTTTGAGAATTGTAAAGCTTGCGATTTTGAGCTGTTGATGCCCGACACGTTGATAGAAGTGGGGTTTACAGGTAGGCCTAGTTTTCTAATCAAGGAATTGGACACAAAATCATGAGTTGCCGCTGAGTCTAGAAGACCGCGTGCACGGACCCAGTTGCCAAAGTTATCCTGAACGTCAACTTGGACAGTAGACAACAATACTTGCGCACTGCGAATGGACTTAGCATTTTGAATATACGATGAAGCATTAGAGCTGTTAGCACTATCATTTTTCGGAGAAGTAGATGCTGTCGATGATCTTGCCTGATCATGACGATGTAGCAGAGTATGATGAGCCTTTTCACAATGGTAGCAAAGTCTTGTGGACTTACAGTTAGAAGCAGAATGCGTGGGCGCTAGGCAGTTTAAACAATGTTTGTTTTGAGCGACTAATTTTCGTCTGTCATCGACTGACATTTCTTTAAAAGATTTGCAGAGGTATAGGGCATGGGGATCTTTACAAAGTATGCACTTTACAGGTTCGTTTAAACTTTTGCGAGGTTCGCTTTGCGTGTTAAAACAATAGAGCTAGCAACACGACGTTCACTAGACCTAGTTGGGTAACCAGTGGAGTTTTATTTGAATTTGGATGAGCTGGACCCGGGTTTTTGGGTATTGGACGCTGAGCGTTCACTTTTGGATTTGATGGACATTAATTCGAATTTGGAACTAGGAGATGAAGGTTCACTTTGATTAGCTAGAGCGGTTAAAAGTTGGCATCTAGCGTTTATGAAAGTGACTAAATGCTCGTAAGAGTAGTCGTCTTCTTTAGAAAGTTCAATTTCCCAAGCTTCGAGAGTAGCAGCATCAACTTTAGAGACTACTAAATGTATTAGGAAAGTATCCCAATGTTTAGTAGGTTGATCTAATTGGGACAAAGCTTTAACGTGGAGTTGGGTAGTGTCAATTAAAGTACGCAAACTAGTGACGTCATTGTGCTGTGACGCAGGTAGGTTAAATAGAGCCTTAACATGGCGTTGAATACGTAAACGTAAATTTCCATATCTTTCCTTTAATAAGTTAAAGGCAATGGGGTAATTTTCGGCACGCAGAGGAAGTGCTTCAACCAACTGCAAAGCTTGACCTCGAAGGATAGATCTCAAGTAATGAAACTTGTAAATGACTTGAATGTCTTCATTGTCATGAACAAGGGAGCAAAATAACTCATAGAAAGAATCCCAAGCAGATTCATCTCCAGAAAAATGGGTTAAATCAATTTTCGGTAAAGTTGGTTTGGGCTTGTGAGTGCCTTCACGGAATGAAGTTTGTGGTTCGTGAAGGGAACCAAGAACAGAAGCGTCCTTTTTCTGCTCCTCTTCGAGTTGGCGTATTATTTTGAAAGCAGAACCTATGCCTTCGTAATATAGGTTTTCTACTTCGACACGATCTTCTGTTTGATTAAGCATGCAAGTTTCTATTTCAGTTTGAATGTTACAGTAGTTTTCATATGAACGTTCAAAATCCTTTACACGATGTTTCAACAAGTCTAATTGCGCGTCTGAGGGATCTAATTCTTTTATGTACCTTCTGAATCGGGTAATTTGCCCTTTATAGGATGCTCGTTTAGAAGTAAGTTTTTCATCCTTATCCTTATCAGTGGGAGCCATATTAAAAAAGGTAGATGAAAATGTAACTCACGAAACTGTGGAACCTTGGAAATGCTGTCAAGCTGGCGGCAGCGAATGAGTAGAAAGAATGGGACACACCATAGGAGACAGGAGCGGCCTCTTTCCCGTTCACAGGCTTTGCACGATGTGGTTATAGCTGAAATATTCAACACAGATATTAGAAATATGCAAAGTATTGTCAAATGACACTTTTTTTAAAAGAAAAAAGAAAAAATGGGCTCTCCCGGGTTTCTGGTACCAAATTTTGGGTAGTTTATTAGCTGAGGAATAACCCACCCACCAAGGGAAGATGATTAAGAAAAGGAAGTAGGTTTTGGATTGGAGAAAAAGGATAGAAATATAGGAGGAGAGTCCCACCAAAGTTATGAATTTAACTTTCAATACATTTAAAGGTGGTTGCCACAGAAAATCCGCTTTCGGATAGCTAAAATGAATAAGGACTTGGTCTAAGCTGACGAGAAACACCGATAGAACTTGGGCGGATTGCAACAGAGTGGCTTTCGTATGATCCCTCCCAAGCATATATAAAACTACTATGGGGAAGAGTGATGGTCTGGCAAGACTGAAAGGAACAAATTTATTGTATGTCTTCTCAAAGAAATTGGGGTTTTCAAAATAATTCGAAGAATGCCAATGATTTAACTCAGGTTTGGTATTTTCAATTTCCAAAATTATGGAGTTCCGGTAAGGGCGACCAAGTGTCTCTAAGAAAGAAAATGATAAAGGATTATGCCTTATGGAGTAATCTTGGTAAATGAACCAATGGTTGCATTGGAAAATGGCTAAGCTTTTACTCAGCGAGGAGCCGGCTAAAAGTTTAGACAAAAAGAAACACTTATCTTTTAGAAAACTGACCATAAGTTTTCGGAGAGGATCTCCACAAGCAGGTAGCTGGCTTAGCGAGCTTTACTTGCCTTACTGGCCAATTAGAATTAGCTATTAAAGCTAAAAAGAACTTTAGTGAGGTGAAAATTAAGAGTTCTTGCTCAAATGCAACAAAGGGGAAAAGCCCTATTAATGATTTTAATGTCATTGAGTGAGGAGAGTCAAGGAAGACAGGATTTTGCCTAAACTTTGTATTCGTAAATGAAAAAGCGAAAGAATACGCTTCATTTATTTACAATTTCAAGAAGTTTGAAGAAATTAACCATTATGTAATATAATTTTAACAAACATAGTTCATTTGAACTTTTTAACAAATGGGGTCGCAGACCTCTCAACATTAAACGTTTGCTCAAGGCAATTGACAATTTACAAGGTTTCAAACCTTACATGTTTCTAAAATCTTTATAAGATTTAAACAAATAAACACTGAAACAATTAAAGTTTGAATGTGAATTGGAGTACAAAAAGTGTACCTTAAGAAATTCTTGAGAGAATGTTCTAGAGAAAGTGACAACTTCGAAAATGACAATAATAAAAACATGAAAAATAAGATAGAAGTTCCTACAACTTCTTATATTTATACAGAATTAATATATGAGAATTATACAAAGAGGGCAGGTCACTTACTGTGAAACCTGAAGAAAGTGAAAAGGAAAGTTCCAGACTTCCCAAGTATGAGCAGGAATCACTCGCCAAATGGGACAGTTTCCATTTCGTGAAACCTGAACATGACTCGCTCAAGAGTTCAAAGAAATGTTTTCCCTGATTATAGGAAAGAAACAATGTGATTTAAAACTTGTATCACACAAGCAATAATGCAGAATTTAATTAATGTTAAACTAGCAAAGTTGGAAGGGCACTTCGTGAGTGACGTCTTATAGAAAGTTACAATTTTATTAATAATGGTTGTTAGTAGAAGGTTGAGGAAAGATCATTAGGATATAGGATCAATGTTCATGGCCGTATTTAATGTAAACGGACGAGCGCGACGCGGTAGAAACGTGGAGCAAGCACTGATTATCACTATAGTCTGTAAAGATTGATGCAAAGTTCACTGTAGAAACTCGAAAGTTCATGAGAAAGAAAGTTATTGCAATTATGGAAATAACTGATTGCACTATATAGGTGAGAGTCTATTTCTTGAAAAAGTTGTGATTTACAATTAAATGCGCCATAGAATGTTCCAACGGGGGAAGAAAGTTCGCTATTGCAGTAATTTAAGAAAGATTCCTCATTTTAACTAGCATTTTCACAAGTGCGTGAACAATACTTGACGGCAAGACTCGCAGATAGAGTACAAGATCTCGAAGGTTCCAGAACGACCTTAGCAGAAAAATGGGGTTGAGAAAATCCAACGGAGGAACTAGCTTTATAATTATAGACAGCGGGTATTAAAGAATATCCCACGTAGCGAGAGGATTTCTCGTTTGAATAGCTTAAGAAAAGCTCTTTTTTAGTAAGGTTGGCTTATACAAGCAAAAGCTCAACATAGCAAATCCCACGAAGAATGATTACCGCCCCACAAGTAATCTCACGCTGTCTATAAAATAATCTATAAAAGCATGTAGATAAAATGATGAAGATGAGGTTAAAACCTTTAAAATGGTACTTATCTTGATTTCATGTTGAAGGCGAAGTTCCGTACTACTTTGCCAACATGGCGTAGAAGAGTGTGTGCCTCTTGGTTTGAGGAAGCTAGCTCGAGTGGAGCTTTGACTGATCGAGTCAACTGCAGACTGAGAAGTGAGAGCTGCTCAACGGAGCACGGAGGGACCAAGAAAGGGGGAAGGAGTGGGGGGTAGGAGACAAAAGGAGAACATATAAACATTGCCAACTTTGATACAAAAAATTAATCTCTTGCTGAGCTGATCTTCTAAGAGTTGATAACAGATGATACTAGCGCAGCATGGTGAGTAAAGAAGTAGACGTAGTCCTCTTGCTCAAGGAGAAAATAGCTGGCGATGGTGACAGGATCTGGTGGCCAAATGGATAAGTAAGTCCTCTAGCACCAGGAAGAGTTGAGGAGCTTCAGAGATTCGCTGCGAGGTGACGCTAGGTGGGTCACAGAAGTTATATATCTAGAACAGACTTATGAAGACATAAGAGATTTGCCTATCAAGGAGAAAACAAAAGATCACTGTTGGTGTTTGACAAAGAGAAAGGAAGAAATGAACATGCAAAGAGCAATAAAAATTATATCTCAGGTACCGTGTATTCAAGGAATACACCAAGTGTAACTAGTTATTTTCCACCATCGCAATAACTTTCTTTGCCATAAGCTTTTTGTGCTACTACAGTGAACTTTTCAACTATATCAACAGACTATAGTGAAAACAGTGCCCGATCAAATTTTTCATCCGCGTCGCGCTCGTTCGAGTACAATAAATACGGCCATGAACACTCTTCCACAATCCCATTTGATCTTTCCCAAACCCTTTACTAACAAACTAAAATCATAAAATTGTTACTTTAGGTCTTTTTTCAATGAGGTGTCACTCTCAATAAGTGCCCTCCCTTACTTGCTCCACGTATAACGAATTAATGTCTGTAAAACTTCGTGTCTAGTACACGCCTTAAAGTATATTGTTTCTCCCTTCTAATTAGGGAATCCAATTCTTTCTACTCACAAGTGAGTTATCTCTAGATTTCACGAAAGGGAAATTTGCCCTATTTTTCTCGTGATCCCTACTTAAACATAGGAGTTCTAGAAACTTCCTTTCAATTTTTCTCTTCAGGTTTCACAATAAGTGACCTGCCCTGTTTGTATAATCTCTAAACGTAGTTCTGTATTAATACAAGAAGTTATAGAAACTTCTATTTCATTTCTTCCTGTCTTTTGTTGTTATTTTCGAAGTTGTTATTTGTTCATATTTCTAAGATACCTATCTAGAAATCCTTAAAGTACACACCTTGTACTTGATTTATTGGTTAACCTTAATTACTTTAATTATCTTAAAATTTTCTATTTATTAAGCCTAGCACTATTTCAAAATCTTACGAAGATTTTAGCTTATATAAAAGGTTTAAATCCAAAAAATTATCAATTGCATGGCGCAAGAAATAAATGATTTTGGAGGTCTGCGACCCCAATTGTTTGTAAACTCAAGGTATGTCTTAAATTCCATACTCCTTTTTGCATTGTTAAATAAATTTGAATTTTTCCGTTTGCTTTATAATTTCTCTGAAATAACGGTTAGGCAAGATCCTGTCTTCCCTGACTCTTCCTAGGTTTATGCCCTCTTTAATAAAGATACATCCATTGATAAGGTTTGCACTACTTGTTGCATTTGAACAAGAACTCTTAGTTATTAACTTATTAAAGTCTCTCTTAGCTTTGATAGCTAATTCTAACTGGCCAGTAAGGCAAGCATAGCTCGCTACGCCAGCTTCCTGCTTGTTGAGATTCTCTCTACAACTTAAGGTTGGTTTTAAACATTTAAGTTTTTTCTCATTGTCTAAACTTTTTGTCGGCTCCTTGCTGGGTAAAAGCTTAGTCATTCCTAAATGCAACTATTGATGCTCTTACCAAAATTATTCTCAAGGGTATAATTGCTTCATCCCTATCCTTCTTGGAAACATTCTGTCACTTTTTAGAAATTCTACAATTTCAAGAACTAAAACATCACGGCTTATTCAAATTATTTGCATTCTTCAAAATATTTGTTTAAAACAAACTCCTTTAAAAAGGTACATAGGAAACTTATCATTTCTTTCTTTGCCAGACCACCACCCTTCCCCATAGTAGGCGAATCTTGGCTTGGAAGGGAACGTACCTCCTACTCTCGCCTGCAAATAGCCCAAGCTCTAGCTGCGTTTCCCGTTAGCTGTGTTCAGGTCCCCACTCACTTTAGTGATCTCACGGGCTTTGCGGTGACACTCTTCTTTAAAATTGTTTGTATTTAGTGTTGGACTTTCTTCCTATTATCCACACTTGTTCCTCTGTCCGAAACCCATTTTCCTTTACTTCCTTATTCATCTTCCCTTGTGGGTAAGGTTAATTCTAAGCAAAAACCTACCCAAAATTTCGTGCCGAAACCCGGAAAAGTCCATTCATGACATTTACTTATCAGGCTTTATTTGTCAAAGTCCATTAGTCAATATTTTGCAAATCATTAATATTTGCTTTGAATTTTTCAGCTATAACTTCGCAGTGCTAAGCTGGTGAGGTGGAAAGGGATTGCTTCTGTCTCCTTTGGTGCATATCTCCCTTTCAACTCGTTTGCTGCTGCCAGTCTGTCAGCATTTCCAAGGTTCCACAGCCGCATAAGTTGTACTTGAATTTACCTATTTCGTCATGGCTCCTCCAGATAAAGACAAGGATGGCAAGGATGAAAAACTTACTTCCAAACGAGCTTCTTATAAAGGGCAACTTACCAGATTCCGAAAATACATCAAGGAATTAGATCCCTCAGAAGTGCAATTAGATTTGTTAAAACAACGTGTAAAGGACTATGAACGTTCTTATGAAAACTATTGTACCATCCAAACCGAAATCGAAACCTGCATGCTCAATCAAACTGATGATCGAGTAGAGGTAGAAAATCAATATTATGACGGTATAGCCTCCGTCTTTAAAATAATTCGCCAACTTGAGGAAGAGCAGAAAAGGGATGGTTCTGTTCTTGGTCCCCTTCACGAACAACAAACCTCTTCTCGTGAGGGCACTCACAAGCCCAAACCAATTCTATCTAAGATTAATTTACCCCACTTCTCAGGAGACGAATCAACTTGGGATTCTTTCTACGAAATATTTTGTTCTCTAGTTCATGAAAATGAAGATATTCAAATCATTTACAAGTTTCATTATTTGCGATCTATTCTACAAGGTCAAGCCCTGCAGTTAGTTGAAGCACTCCCATTAAGTGCCGAAAACTACCCCATTGCCTTTAACTTGTTGAAAGAAAGATACGGTAATTTACGGCTACGTATTCACTGCCACATGAAAGCTTTATTCAATTTGCCTGCGTCACAGCACAATGACGTCACTAGTCTGCGTACCCTCATTGATACAACACAACTTCACGTTAAAGCTCTATCCAAATTAGACCAACCCACTGATCATTGGGACACTTCCCTAATACATTTAGTGGTTTTCAAAGTCGATGTCGATACCCTCAAAGCTTGGGAAATGGAACTTTCCAAAGACGATAATTACTCATATGAGCATTTAGTCACCTTCATAAATGCTAGATGCCAACTCTTAAACTGCTTTAGCTAATCAAAGTGAACCCTCTTCTCCTAGCTCTAAACTTGAATTACTGTCTCTTAAATCTAAAACCGAATACGTAGAGTCTAGTACCCAAAAACCTGGGTCCAGTTCGTCTAAACTAAAGTCAAACGCCACTGGTTACTCAACTAGGTCTAGTGAACGCCGTATTGCTAGTTCTCTCGCTTTAAACACTCAGAGCGAACCCCGTAAAAGTTTAAATGAGCCATTAAAGTGCATACTTTGGAAGGATTCCCACGCCTTGTATCTGTGTAAATCTTTTAAAGAACTGTCAGTCGACGACAGAAGAAAATTAGTTTCCCAGAATAAACATTGCTTCAACTGCCTAGCACCCAAGCATTCTGCTTCTAATTGTAAGTCTTCAAGACTATGTTACCATTGTGAAAAACCGCACCACACTTTACTGCATCGTCATGATCAATCGAGGTCATCAGCAGCATCTACTTCTCAGAAAAATGATAATACCAGCAATCCTAGTGGGTCTTCTTACATTCAAAACGCTAAGTCTTTGCGTAGTGCTCAAGTATTGTTATCCACTGTTCAAGTCGAAGTCCAAGACAAATTCGACAATTGGGTCAGTGCTCGCGGTTTTCTTGATTCAACGGCAACTCATGATTTTGTGTCTAATTCTTTGATTAGAAAATTAGGCCTACCTGTAAACCCCACTTCTATCAATGTATCAGGCATTAACTGCTCAAAATCGCAAGCTTTACAGTTTTCAAAGCTAACCCTAAGAGACAATTGTCAAAGAAATAATTTTCTGAAACTTAATTGCCTCATCCTCAACAGTATCGGAGAGGACACTCCAAATCACTCTGTCGATATTTCAGGTTTAAACATTCCCTCGCATTTAAGGTTAGCCGACCCTCTGTTCAATGTACAAAGCCCCATTGACATACTCTTCAGTGCCAATGTTTTCTGGAATTGCCATCGTAAACAGGTTCGTAAGTTATCCTCAAACGTGGTTGCCAGAGACACTAAATTTGGATGGATCGTTACCGGTCAACTTCCTCATTATTCTCCCCAACCCGCATCTCAATATTATTTTGCTAATACTGATTTGGAACAGTTCCGGAGGCTCGAAAGCGTTGATTCTCCCAACGTAACCTCTTCAGAAAACGAATTCTGTGAGCAACTTTTCTTGAACACTACCACTCGTTCTCCTGAAGGTCGGTTCATTGTTCAGATGCCAAGATTACTCAATCCCCCCAAACTTATTAATTCTCAACCCAAAGCTCGAAAAGCTCTCTTTGCTATCGAGAGCAAATTCAAGAAAGAACCTCTCGTTAAACAGCAGTACACTGATTTCATGGATGAGTATGGAAGCTTGGATCATATGGAAGTTGTCAGCAAATCTGAAGACGAATTGCAACCCCCAAGCGAAACGGTTTTCTTAAATCATCATCCCGTGTGGAAAAACCCTCTTGTAAAGGATAAAATCCGAGTTGTTTTCAATCGTTCATCCCCTGACGTTAATGGCAACAGTCTTAATGATACTCTTTACTCTGGTCCCACTATTCAGTCAAATTTATCTTCTATACTCTTAAACTTTCGATTATTTCCCATAGCTGTTATAGCGGACATAAAACAGATGCACCGTCAAGTTTTAATTCAGCCCGAACAACAAGATCTCCAAAGAATCTTGTGGCTCGATGAAATCAGCAAGCCCATTAAGATATCTCGCTTAAAGACGGTCACTTGTGGCTTAAAACCATCCGCTTTCCTTGCTATTCGCTCCTTACACATGTTAGCCTCTCTAGATGGTCACTTATTTGACTCTAAAGCTTCCGAAGCCTTAACTACATCAATCTATGTGGACGATTACTTGCAGTCCTTCCCCACTCTGGAGGAAGCTTCTTTCGTGTCACTAGAACTTCAGGCATTGCTAAAGAATGGAGGATACCCACTCCATAAGTGGAATTCCAACTCCCATGAGTTTCTCACCCAGTTTCCTATTGAAGATGTTGACCCCTCCTCCGTCGAAATTTGTGGAAATTCCGAATCCATAAAAACTCTTGGAGTTCATTGGTGCCCTAGCACTGACACTCTCCTCTATAAAGTTTCGCTTGCCAAAGAGCTCCCTAACACAAAAAGGCAAATTCTCTCTGAAATTACAAAAAATTTTGATCCGCTTCAATTCCTTGCTCCGGTTATTGTTATAGACAAACTTTTCATGCAAGAGCTATGGTCTCTCAAATGTGAATGGGACGAAACTGTTCCCCTTTATTTTCTCAACAAATGGATCTCTTTTCGTAGCAATTTGCTTGATCTTTCCCTTATTGAAATTCCTAGGAATTTAATTAACGCTCATCCTAATACATCTTTTTTCCTTCATTTGTTTGCAGAGAGTTCCGAAAAAGCTTACGGTTGCTGTGCATATTTGGTTTATCGCGGTTCATTAAATGGATTTTCAGTTTCCAATCTTGTTTGTGCCAAATCGAAGGTGGCTCCTCTTAAAACTATCACTTTGCCTAGGCTTGAATTGTGTGCTGCACTCATGGCCGCTGAACTTGTTAAGAAATTACAGGAAGTCTTAAAGGTCGAATTTTCGCAAATCTATCTCTGGAGCGATTCCATGATCTCCCTTTCTTGGATTGCTAAAAAGCCCGCTCATTGGCAAATTTTGTTGCAAACAGGGTTTCCAAAATTCAAACTCTTTCTTCGGGATGTCAATGGAGGCATGTGCCCAGCGCTGACAACCCCGCTGACATCATCTCACGTGGTTGTTTACCCTCTCAATTGGCAACTTCTCAGTTGTACAGGCATGGGCCCTCATGGTTAATCGAAGACTCTTCTTGCTGGCCTTCTAAACCTCCAGTTACAAACTCCAACTTGCCTGACGCTTAAGTATCTAAATCTACTGCTTCGTGCCTTGTTTCCAACGTTTCTCATCCCTTATTGTCACGCTATTCTTCCTTTCACAAATTAATTCGAATTGTTGCCTATCTTCTCAGATGGAAATATCTTGTGGTTGACCAACCTCTTCTCCCCAAACCACACCTTACCAATCATGAATTGAATCTCGCTACCATTAAGGTTTTTCAACTAACCCAGCAAGAAGCCTTTTCTTCTGAATTGTCTTTGCTTTCTGCTAAAAGGGATCTTCCGAAAACTAGTCGTCTTCGAGCTTTAGCCCCTTTCCTTGATGACAATAGGTTACTCAGGATAGGTGGTAGGCTTTCGCAATCTTTGCTTTCCGAGGACAAAAAGCATCCTGTTATTTTTCCCTCTAAACATCACGTAATTTCTTTAATTATACGTGACTTTCATTATCGTAATCTGCACGTTGGTACACGCACACTGCTTTGTCTCTTAAGGGAAAAGTACTGGATCATAAATGGAATTCATGAAGTTTCCTCTGTAATTCACAAATGCATTTCTTGCTTCAAAGCGAAACCTAAAGTCAATACTCAATTAATGAGCGATCTGCCCTCTTTCCGCTCTTCTCCTATACGTCCCTTTGCTTTAACTGGTGTGGACTATATGGGTCCGTTCCAATATCAACGCAATTCCCCTGAAGCTAAACGCAAATTGTTTGGTAAGCTCTATGTTTCTCTCTTTGTTTGCATGGTTACTGGCGCGATCCATTTGGAACTAGTAACGAATGATTCCACTTCTTACTTTTTGTCAGCCGTCTCTCGCTTCACTGCTAGGCGTGGTGTTCCTTCTGAGATGTTCTCTGATAACGCTTCCACTTTTCAAGGCGCAGCTTCCTAGTGGAAGTAAGCGCTCACATCTTCTCCTACCATGGAACAGATTTCTATTTTTTCCTACTCAAAGGGTTTCAAATGGCGTTTTATACCTCCCTACGCCCCTCATCACGGTGGTAGGTGGGAATCCTGCGTTAAGCTCACTGAACGTCATCTAAGAAAGGTTTTAGGTAATCGCATTCTGACTTATGAAGAATTCAATTCGCTGTCTATTCTGGTTGAAGGTGTTGTTAATTCTCACCCTTTAACTCCGCTTTCCAATGTCCCTGATGACCTGCTTCCACTCACACCTGGTCACTTCCTTATAGGCACTTCTCTTTCTGTCCCTCCTCCCCTTCCCAACTCTCACAGGGATTCTCATTTACCTATTGTTTGGCGTAAACTTGAAGCCCTCCGTAACTCATTCTGGAAGAGGTGGAATTTGGAATACTTAACTTCCTTGCAACGGAGACAGAAGTGTTTTTTTTTCAAATCCTGACATTAAAGTTGGGGACTTGGTCCTGGTTAGGGATGCTTCTCCTCCCTTGGTCTGGATCTCTGGTAGAGTGACCGAGTGTTATCCTGGAAGGGATGGGAGAGTTAGGGTAGCCAAGATCTTGACCAATAATGGGCATATCATAAGACCATTGTCTTTAATTGCTCCTTTACCTTTAAGTTCTTAATTTCATGTATTTTTTCTCTGTTGGTGTTCGCCCTCCCAGCTTGGTGTATTCTTTGGAATACACGGTAAGACAGAGTAAGCTTTTGCTTCTCTTTGCATTAGTTCATCCCCTCCCTTTTTCGCAAACATCAACAGTGATCTCCTGGTTTCTCCTTGTTGGTATTGTTTCTTACACCACCTGTGAGTCTGTTCTAGATATATATCTTCCATGACCCACCTAGCGTCATCTAGCAGCGAATCTGAAGTTCCTCAATTTTTCCCTGTACAAGAGGACTTCCTTAACAATATGGCCACCAGATCTCGTCGCTATCGCCAGCTATCATCTCCGTGATCAAGAGGACTTCGTCTACTTTTCACCCACCCGGCTTCGCTAGTGACGCCTGCTATCAACTTTTTGAAGACCATTTCATCAAGAAAATTTATTGTCGTTATGTTGGTTATTCTTCTGTGTATTCCTTTTGTCTCCTACCCCCACTCTTATCCCTTCCTTGGTCCCTCCGCGCTTCGTTGAGCTGGCCTCACTTGTGTGTCTGAAGTCAAACTAGTCAGTCGGAGCTTAACTAAAGCTCGTCTCCTCACCTCGAGAGACAAATTTTCAAATCTTCGCAATGTTGTGAATTCCTGACTAACGGTCACCAAGGAATCGCCGTTCATCAGAAATGAGCTAAGTACTATTTCTACGTTCTTCAACTTATTTTAATTGATTTTAAATAGCTACATGCTTTTAATAATCATTTTATAGGCAGTGTGAGATTTCTAAATGAGGGGCAATAATCATCCTTCGCGGGATTTTCTATGTGGGCTTTTGTCTATCTAAGCTAATCCTAACATGAAGCAGCATTTCTTATGCTTATTAAACGAGAGATTTTCTCACAACGTGGGACACCATTGAATTACCCACTGTCTATAAAATACTTAGCTCGTTCCACCGCTGGACTAATTTTTGCCCTATTCTTCAGTCATGATTGTTCTGGAATTTTCCATGTCGAACAATTCATCTACAAGTTAAACTTTCTAGTACTTTCCACTCACATATGGGAATACGTTTTCAAACTAAGGAATCTTCCTTATGAACTGCTAATCAATATCTAATTTTTCTTCCTCCGTTGGGATTTTTCAGGTGCATTCAACTATAACCAACAAGTTTTTCAAGGAATAGACTCTCGCAAATCTAGTGTAACTAGTTATTTTCCACCATTGCAATAACTTTCTTTGCCATAAACTTTTTGTGCTGGTACAGTGAACTTCTCAACTATATCAAGAGACTATAGTGAAAATAGTGCCTGTTCAACGTTTTCATCCGCTTCGCACTCGTCCGAGTACAATAAATACGGCCATGAACACTCTTCCACAATCCCATTTGATCTTTCCCAAACCCTTTACTAACAAACTAAAATCATAAAATTGTTACTTTAGGTCTTTTTTCAATGAGGTGTCACTCTCAATAAGTGCCCTCCCTTACTTGCTCCACGTATAACGAATTAATGTCTGTAAAACTTCGTGTCTAGTACACGCCTTAAAGTATATTGTTTCTCCCTTCTAATTAGGGAATCCAATTCTTTCTACTGAAAAGTGAGTTATCTCTAGGTTTCACGAAAGGGAAATTTGCCCTATTTTTCTCGTGATCCCTACTTAAACTTCCTTTCAATTTTTCTCTTCAGGTTTCACAATAAGTGACCTGCCCTGTTTGTATAATCTCTAAACGTAGTTCTGTATTAATACAAGAAGTTATAGAAACTTCTATTTCATTTCTTCCTGTTTTTGTTGTTGTTATTTTCGGAGTTGTTATTTGTTCATATTTCTAAGATACCTATTGTTTTAGATCCCTTATTTGGGGGTGGATCTAAAAGGAAGAGTTATTGTATTAATTTATAAAGCTGTACCTAAAAAGGGTAGCTTCCCTTGGCAGGGTAAGCTGACCAGTGTAGAGTGTTGTGGTGTGCTAGGAACTAGGGGGCGCTCCTATAAATAATGTAGTAGTGTTTGAGGGGATGGGACCCAATGCAAGGGTCACTGTGCTAGTCGCTCAGCTGACTGGCTTGTTATGTAACTGAATCTGCTCGTGTCAGCCAAGTGGCACGCGCTGCTTGCTAGCAGCCGGGCCGGCTCGAGAAATACAATGGTATCTGAGCTAGCGCTATCAGACTACCGTCTGTCACGTCCAACCGTGACGGGAATAAGGAAGGGCGTTGGGATGTAAAGAGGCGTATGGACAGTAAGACTAGTGTGATGTGTTGACCAAGTGTTTATTGGTCTGTAATTCTGAAGTATGAGTCCCTTGTAGGGAATGTAATTCTGTTCACAATGTAAAGTACAAGTTGTGGGTTAAAGGTTACAAAAGTAGGATGTCTGAACACGACTGACTCACCTCTGATGACACTGGCGTAGCCTTCGGCCGTATCGTTGAAGCACTGATAATGGAGAGATCCTTTGACCTGATTAAGGCGCCTTCTTATACTCTTCGGCGCTATGCTGTCAGCAATGTGATGGCATTGCTGCCCCAGTTAATAGTATGTCGCTGTGTGTAACCATTGTGCAAGGACTGAGCTGCTTTCTAGAGTGGCAAGCTGTCCTTGCTACGTTTTTGGATGTTGGCCCGACTTTCCAAGGGTTGCCCGTTAGGAGATTTAGGCAGATGATGGGGGGATGGTCTCCAAGGGGTGCATACCCCTGGGAGGCTGTACAAGCGTCTTCCTTCATTTGTTCGCGTCCTCGCGAACGGGAACGGAACTGGAGGTTGGGATGTTGACGTAGTGGTTTTTGAAGCCCCCTCGTATCTCCTGGTGGTGTGTCTCTCGTCGTCGTGGGCGTCGTCGTATAGAATGGGTTGTGCCGTATCGAAGTGTGGGTGTGAGGTCAGCCCGTGTTCAGAGGGGAGGGTTATGGGATGTACAGAGATATATATATAACATTGACATTGGCATTGTGACAATAGAAATGGACGTTGAAAAAAAAATTGACATTGAAAAAAAAAATTTTGCCATCGAGAAAAAAAATTGACATTGGAAAAAAAATGACATTGTTGGCATATTGCTAGTTTCAACAAAAAAAAAACATGGTTTTTGATGGTGATTCGTTACATATGTGTGCAGGGAGGAAAAACCCAGCTAGACGAGGAATTGTGTCGTCTGGCTTTATTTTGGGGGAAAAGTGCTCCCTGCAAAGAGAAAGATTGATGAGAATAGAAAAAATGGGCGTTCCAGGGTATAATTTAAGGGATATAATCAAAGTGTATTTATTGGTTCGGGATGAAACGGAACGCCCTGACAAATGGGGAAGTTAGAAGAAGGAAAAATGAAAGAAAACAAATCATGGACATTATGTACGTTGGTGGTCTTGATAATGGTAACAGATATGACCCGATTATAATAATAGTAATTCTTACATTTGTAAAATTCCTGACAAGTTATAATTGAACATAGTAAACATAGTAATAAAGATGAACATAGAAAAATAATGGTTGCCATGTTGGTACCCTGTACGTATAAGTATCCTTGCCACTCTTGTGGAACCTTGCAATTATATGACATGGCGAGAAAATACAAAATAATTTACCCTTTGCAATTATCACTATCATATATATATATACCTTATAGAGCTCTGTTACCTGGTCAGTTATTGCATACCTCTTATACTTGGTGCGCACCGTACTATTATGCCTCGCCGACCGTTCTCTAATCGGCCGTTCCTGGTGCGGTTTAGTGGCTAGTCCACTATTCTCTCCCTGTACTTATCACATAACCTCGTGGTTTTCCGTCGTGGGTCGGAATCCCACCTTAGGGTCGAAGGTCCGGCACTTACAAACTCTGTGTCGCCCTTTGAGCCTGAAGTAACGCTTCATTTGCGTATTCTGAAATGTGTTTGCGTTCAGCGATGGTCATCATCCCACGTATGCTGTCCACCGCTGACCGCTGGCGTTGTCACCTTTAAGGGTGCAACTAAAATTGATAAGGAGTGTATTTGTGTATGACATATATGTGTATTTTGGTAATATATTTACCACAGACATATTCACGTTCTTGGTTACCTGTAAATCAAAACAACAACAAAAAAATGCATCCATATAAAGATGTTTATTTCTTTGTAGCTCCGTGGTCTTCCTGTGTGGGTGAAAAGTGGATTAGTCATGAATAGGACAGTACAATACATTATAATTCATTACAGGTATATATATAACCTTCCTTGGTGGCGCTTAGTTTGGAAACTAAGTGTAGCGCCACCGAAGTCTAACTTAACCTAGGTTAGCCTATGTTAACCCATTCTAGCTTAAATGGTGTCGGGCTTATCTTGGTAACGGATTTTGAGTCACCAAGTGCCGAGATATTCTATTGTGATATATATATATATATATATAAAATTTTGCCTTAAATGTAGGCTTATGCTACCTTACAACGAATTATCATGCCTTATCATGAGTTGTCGGACTTACCCTGATGCCGGGTTTCTGGGCCATCAGGCGCCGACCGGCGTTATCTTAACACTACTTATCTTACATATTAATAAAATTAATTAAATGTAAACTATACTGTATGTACATGCCGAGTGGACCTTACTCTAAAGCCGAAATGTGCTGTGCTATTATTAGCAACAGCGGTTAGTAATTTTGCTTATATCTAAGTGACCTGAAAATGGCACTATGACTTAAGTACTAAAATTTAGATGGAGGCTGTCCGTTTGATTTCTCTCGCGGTGGTTCCCTTGTAGTACATTGTCGGGACCGGAACCCAACAATGTCTCGTAGTCCCCTCCGTTTTAATCCTATTGTCGACATCTATTTTAGGTCTTATTACTAGTACTAACCTAGTCACAGGCGGCTTACGGTGCCACTAAGCAAACCGTTTCGCCTGCTGTACCTTCCATTTCTTTGATCGTTGCCATTGCGTGTGTAGTCGTAGTTGGACCGCCCACGTAGCCCTTATGAGGCGCTCGCAATGCCCCTCTCTTAATGCCCATTGACTTCCCGCTGTGGCGCCATTTATGTGGGCATTGGACATTGTCGTCCAATGGCATAATATAATCTTCGCCTTTATCGGCAATCGCAGTCTGCTTTTCGCAGTAATAGAATCTCTTCGCCTTTGTCGGCAATCGTGGTTTGCTTTTCGCAATAATCTTCGCCTGTATCGGCAATCGTGGTTTGCTTTTCGCATTAATCTTCGCCTGTATCGGCAATCGCGGTATGCTTTACGCATTAATATTCCCCTCCAACGCACAGGAGTTTTGCTTCCCGCTATGGAAGCCGTGCCTACTTAAATTTAAATTTAACTAGAAGTCTAGTCATAATGGGGTCGTCTCTAGGGATAGTTCCCGAGTCTGGCGCTGAGTGAGCTATTTCTCCCGCCATTCCCAGAAAGTCTCCCTGCAGGCCTTGGCTTCGATGACCGTGGCACATAGTGGGTGTAACCTTCTCCGACAAGGGGGATAAGCGACATGCGCCCCTAGATCTCGATGTTTGCCCGTGCCAGGTCGCGAATGCTTTGACCTTACGTGGTTCGTCTGTTTGGTCTAGCCGTCAAGTTAAGTGAGGTCGCTGCGCTGTTGAGCCAACTGGGGTAAGGGTCCACATCGCCTTCCCCAGCTCTCAAAGTGTGGTCCTTCTGACCTTCGGCTTACACCGTTGTCATCAATCAGATCGTATCAGATTCCTTTGTTAAAAAAAAATGTAGCGTAACCTGTGTAAATGGTTTAATCTCTGTGTAAAATGTAAAATATTTCCAGTGTTGTGGGGTTGTAGATCTTCTAAGTACATAGGCTACTTCTGGTCTACCATTGCTACGTCAGCTTTCCAGCAATAATGCTTTCTTTACCTTAATGGAGGTGTTAGTAGGGTCTGTAATGTCAGGTACCCTGTTATTAGGATCTGGGGGTAGTTATTTGTCGAGTGGGCTGAAACAAGGCAGGAAGGGGTTGCGCACCTTTGGGTTCCACGTTGGTGGTGGCCTGGAACCGGTGATGGCGTTGGGATGCTCGTATAATGAGTGGACTGGGGAGGTAATTCCCGGGATTGCAAAGATACGAAAATTTCATGCAGGTTTGATATTAAAATCCCTGGTAAATGGATGGGATACTCATGCATGTGTCTGGATATGAAGCGTCTGCCTTCATGTACGGATAGGTGTAGGGTGGGGCATAATACCAATATATTCCTGTCATGCGGGAGTGTTTAAGTACTAAAGAATGGTTAATATATATCTATGGCCTCCTCTCTCATTTGGAGAGGCGCATTATGCTTATTTAATGTTTGCTGACCCACCCCTAATACTCAGGTGGTAGCGTCGTGGCCCAAGGCGTAGCATGCCTTCTCTTTAGACGCATGAAGTCCATCAACCCCTTGTGTGTACTTTGTAATGTAGTGTAGCTGTTTTTGGTCGTGTACATGTGTCTGCGTTGGTTTATGTTGGGCGTGAGAGGGTTATTGGAAGGGAATTGGGTATTAGCTATGGTAGCCTGCTGTAGTATGTCGGTAATCCCTCTGGGATTATCCACCTATGGTTTGTCATCCTCCCTTGGTCCATGTTGGCTTATTTAATGTTTACTTTAGCAAAGCATACAGCAGTGGGCAGGCGACATACAAACATATATTCTATACCTTTTCAAAATGCTCTCTTAATACGGAGCGGGGCATAGCTCATTTTTTTTCTCCTCTTCCTCTGCCTCAGTCATTAGGCCCGATGAAAAAAAAGGGTGGCCAAGTTGAACTGTATGTATTTAACCCATAGGCATACGTGACACGTTACATTGCCTGTAATATAATTTTTTTTATCATTTCCACAACAACACGCAAGCTAAAACGCTAACACACCGTAGGATGAAAACCCCAGACTTTGGGAAGCCCTGCATATTTTTGGAAATCACACAATCAATTTACATAGCCACATGACAGTAAAATACTACCAGAACTGTCCCGGAGACACAACCTGAATAGGGCCAGAAACAATTACTCTGGGTAAAAGACGGTCTCAAAACCCGCAACCTTCTGAATACCAGGAATATAAGGTCGGGCAGCTATGCAGTTCTAGAATAGAAAAATGGGAAAGCTAAGACAGATTGGGACAGTCCCACTAACAGCGGGTCATAAACGAAAAACAACAAAATCGCCTCCGGCATCTAGTCACTAAACACGCGACTAGCGGCCCAGACACACTAAGGTACAACGACATTTGGTACCATGGATAAGGAACATACTCGAACCACGTTACAGTAACACACAATTGGAAACACAAATGTAGTTAGTAAGAGGTTCTTTTACAATACGGCCAATGCATGTGGGACTTTCGAAGTGAAAGGCCACGGCCTGTGGTTTGGATTCCACGTAAAACGGAAGTCCCGTGGCGCATGATCTACAGATTAACGGTCATGTTAAACCACAAGTTTTTTTTCTACACTGCGAGAGGCACTGCTCGCAATCACGACAGGCAACAATCAAGTTCACACACACACACGTGCAGAAAACAAGGACGTGGGCGGAACATAAAACAAATGAAAGCACACAACATCGTAATTCAACACCGTCGTATCAGCAGTAACATACTACTCAATGAGCAAGACTGCTCGACACAGACGAGCCGAGCCAACTCCTACTGGACAGAAACCAACGCATCATTCACGGCCGATCTAAGGACCCTATAACTCCCAAAATTACACTACGAGGAGAGTTCAAAAATACGCAAACTCCTCACAACATTGAGTACTTTCGTTTGCGCATAGCAGATACACAGTACATGTGCCATAATATATCCGGCACAGAGAGGGTCACACCAAGTCTTTACAGGCAACCGGATTCGAACCCATGACCACACACCACACTCGTACCAAAAACTAACTATTCAACGGTATTTTTGGTACGCGAAACACAAGCAACAACCACACTGGGGAAGCCCCAAGCCCTGAAACACAACGCAGACACAGAACACAGAGAATGACATGAGGTCGCGGGTTCCAATCCCAGTAAACATTAGACACCAAGAAAGGCAATCATCCAGGCTGCCAACCACACCAAAATTGGCCCATACCGATACATGAACCGGAAATACCACATTTCCTCACGCCAAAAACCGGGCATAAAATTTCAAAATACACCTGACATGAGAAATACATTTCCCAGACACAGCTAGGATAATTTCGGAAGACAAAGGTCTTACGGAATGGTGACCACACAATAGCATTGGCAAATAGTATGAATTGCCACATTAAGTCCGCCAGGAATCTAAAACGATGACCACACTTGCATACGTGCAGGAAAGCACATGCCAGCGGATGACAAACAATAACATCCCAGCCTGACATTACACATACCAACTGCTGACTTGCAGACTATTCACACTGCAATACTGCGATGACAAGACACTATTGTGTATCGCCAGTGACCGTGAAATTACAAACACAAAACAATTATAACACCATACATTTTTTTTCCACACTGCAAAAACATTTGGCAATGGACAAGACGTGACACGGCGGAACTTATCTTGGGCCTATCAGAGCACGTTCGCAAAGACGTTGGCAGGCCACGGGCGCCTTCCGCCCACACATGCGATACATATTACGACTTAGCCTGCAACAGACCAACCGTCCGCGTGGTGTAGCGGAACATAGTCACACACACGCACACGCACTCAACAATTAGGAGCAAACACAGACAAGATCTCCCCTCTAATAACTTCTCTTATCGATCGTAAGGCATAGGAGTCATTACAGATGACCAGCACATGACCAGTCGCACTACGACCACTGGCCACATTTACACTACAAATGACAGACCAGATTAGGTCATGAAGCTTTACTATCCCAAGGCGCGGATAGAAAGCCAACCTGGACCAAGGGAGGATGACAAACCATAGGTGGATAATCCCAGAGGGATTACCGACATACTACAGCAGGCTACCATAGCTAATACCCAATTCCCTTCCAATAACCCTCTCACGCCCAACATAAACCAACGCAGACACATGTACACGACCAAAAACAGCTACACTACATTACAAAGTACACACAAGGGGTTGATGGACTTCATGCGTCTAAAGAGAAGGTATGCTACGCCTTGGGCCACGACGCTACCACCTGAGTATTAGGGGTGGGTCAGCAAACATTAAATAAGCATAATGCGCCTCTCCAAATGAGAGAGGAGGCCATAGATATATATTAACCATTCTTTAGTACTTAAACACTCCCGCATGACAGGAATATATTGGTATTATGCCCCACCCTACACCTATCCGTACATGAAGGCAGACGCTTCATATCCAGACACATGCATGAGTATCCCATCCATTTACCAGGGATTTTAATATCAAACCTGCATGAAATTTTCGTATCTTTGTAATCCCGGGAATTACCTCCCCAGTCCACTCATTATAGGAGCGCCCCCTAGTTCCTAGCACACCACAACACTCTACACTGGTCAGCTTACCCTGCCAAGGGAAGCTACCCTTTTTAGGTACAGCTTTATAAATTAATACAATAACTCTTCCTTTTAGATCCACCCCCAAATAAGGGATCTAAAACACTATCTAGAAATCCTTAAAGTATACACCTTGTACTTGATTTATTGGTTAACCTTAATTACTTTAATTATCTTAAAATTTTCTATTTATTAAGCCTAGCACTATTTCAAAATCTTTCGAAGATTTTAGCTTATATAAAAGGTTTAAAACCGAAAAAATTATCAATTGCCTGGCGCAAGAAATAAATGATTTCGGAGGTCTGCGACCCCAATTGTTTGTAAACTCAAATTATATATGATTTAAATTCATTACACCTTTTTGCATTGTTAAATAAATTCGAATTTTTCCTTTTGCTTTATCATTTCTCTGAAATAACGGTTAGGCAAGATCCTGTCTACCCTGACTCTTCCTAGGTTTATGCCCTCTTTAATAGAAATAAATCCATTGATAAGGTTTGCACTACTTGTTGCATTTGAACAAGAACTCTTAGTTATTAACTTATTAAAGTCTCTCTTAGCTTTGATAGCTAATTCTAACTGGCCAGTAAGGCAAGCATAGCTCGCTACGCCAGCTTCCTGCTTGTTGAGATTCTCTCTACAACTTAAGGTTGGTTTCCAAAATTTAAGTTTTTTCTCATTGTCTAAACTTTTAGTCGGCTCCTTGCTGGGTAAAAGTTTAGTCATTCCTAAATGCAACTATTGATGCTCTTACCAGAATTATTCTCAAGGGTATAATTGCTTCATCCCTATCCTTCTTGGAAACATTCTGTCACTTTTTAGAAATTCTACAATTTCAAGAACTAAAACATCACGGCCACTGATCTCTATACATGGATCGCCGATGGCAGCGCTCCGCTGCACGAGAAAGTACGCCAGGTTGAGCGCGCGGTCCGCCATGTTGATCTACCCATTCTCGAGTCCTCCTTATGGGCAAGCAATGATAATCTAGTCAATTTTAAATCGTAATTAATGGTGCTTTGGAGCACATAAAAATATAGAGATATGTTCACTCATAGCATAAGAGCATTGGGATCACTGACACTTCATTCCGAGGTCAGTAAATCTTCGGAATATCAATAAAAATGAATGTATAATAACGGCTGACAAATATCAACTTAGGTGCTGAGTACACGTAATTAGCGACCAGTAACAGAGTAACGAGTGATAAACAATTTCTGGAAACATTCTTGTAAATTGTATATAGGCTACGGTACACATGTATATATGCCACAAAATTATGCATTCTTCAAATGATGTACCTATTAGCCTAAACGTAGCTCACTATACAGGCCTAGATTCGACATATCGTAATCGGTAATTGGTACCGTAATGAATTCCTGTTTCCATGAAATAACCAACACTTCCTCCAAGTAATCCCAGCACTCTACATCAAATACTACAGCTTTTAATCACGCTAGCAGCACAACAAACTTAATAATAACGGAAATTAGATCAAAGCCAAAAATGCACTTGAAGCCAAACCAATTTCACTCCTCAGCTCCACATAAAACTTAACACAACTAAAAACCTACTCAAAATATACTCTCCCCACCGGTTTACAACTATTAAGCGAACTATTCGCACCCAGAACCGAAAAACCCTGAAATGGGATCAATTTTAAACACGCAATAGCCTAGCCCGATCACGTCTGCTTCAGCACCACCGCATATGTATACTTAACTTCACAATAACTTCAAAATTACGGCTAAGCGACCTATCTGCCTGAGAAGTAAAGGTATTACCGGCTTGCCTGGGATGATGGGTCACCAAACCGGTACTTAAAACTAAGATTTTACGCTTTAAATAACCAAATTAAGCCCATTTTACAACTACAAGAAACACAAAATATTTACTGCCAGTATAAATACATGTATAACATCAAACTAACAGTAACCAATCACAGAGCCGGATTCGCAATATTGCACCATGCGCTCGCTGCCATCTTGCTACACCTGTCATCGTCTATTCGGCTTACTGCTGCCTTAGCTACCAGCCATCCATGTATAGAGATCAGTGATCACGGCTTATTCAAATTATTTGCATTCTTCAAAATATTTGTTTAAAACAAACTCCTTTAAAAAGGTACATAGGAAACTTATCATTTCTTTCTTTGCCAGACCACCACCCTTCCCCAAAGTAGCCGAATCTGGCTTGGAAGGGAACGTACCTCCTACTATCGCCTGCAAATAGCCCAAGCTCTAGCTGCGTTTCCCGTTAGCTGTGTTCAGGTCCCCACTCACTTTAGTGATCTCACGGGCTTTGCGGTGACACTCTTCTTTAAAATTGTTTGTATTTAGTGTTGGACTTTCTTCCTATTATCCACACTTGTTCCTCTGTCCGAAACCCACTTCCCTTTACTTCTTGATTCATCTTCCCTTGTGTGTAAGGTTAATTCTATGCAAAAACCTACCTACCTGGAGTACACTTAGAGAATCAGATAGAATTAAGGCTTTAGTTAAGTTATTCCTTTTAATATACAGATGTGCTTGTCGAATAGCAAATGCTTCTGCCGAAAAAACTAGAGAGGGTATGCGGTAATTTAAAGGAGGCGAGATATGATATAGAGGGGATATAAAAAGCAGCACCCGTACTCTTAGGAGAGGGAAATTTTGATCCATCTGTATAAATTGTTGTATATTGTTGATGATTGTAGACATATTTGCGGGCAATGGAAGGGGTAAGCACAGAAGACATACGAGATACATGTGAGGAATGTTGCACAACATCGGGTTGAAATATTAATACCGAGAGCGGTGCATTATAACAAATGGGTTTTCGTGTTTGAAGAATTTGAGGGCGAAAACCCGAAAGCTCCATATAAGACAGGAGAATAGAGGGAGGTGAATAGCGATCGAATAATCTTTTTTGATGATATTCGGAGAGAAGTTGTAGTTTGGGAAGAATGGGTGTTGTTAATAGTGCCATTTGTCGTAGGAGATATCGTGAAGAAAGATAACGACTCCGAAGGTGAAGCGGTTGCTCTGCCGCCTCGACGAGAAGAGCTTGTGTGGGGGAGGAAGAAAGGGCCCCGAGAACAATTCTGAGGGCGGAGTATTGTAGCTTATCCAATTCATTGAGGCGTGTTTTTGGCATTACATCATAATAGTGACTACTGTAATCAAGGACAGATCTAATGAGATTTCTGTAAAATAACAATAATATCTGAGGATCAGCTCCCCCCTTACGACGAGTTAATGACCGTAATATATTTAATTTCTGGGACACATGAGCGTTTAAGTGAGTAATTTGAGGCGTCCAGGTCAACTTATCGTCTATGATGAGTCCTAAATATTTTGTATGGTGTACAATAGGAATGGTACCCTGAGTATGGCGGATCGGCGACCGGTCCACACCCGTTTATGAGTGAAGAGCAGAGCCGCATTTTTGAGAGGAACAGTATCAAGACCATGTGAGAACAGCCATGAATGGAATATCGTGAGAGCACGTGACATGACCTGCCGACACGTATTTATATCAGAATGGGAACAATATAGGAGTATATCATCAGCATATTGTATTAGGCGGACATGAGGAAGTAAAAGCCGTTCGATCTCAATAGTATAAATGAGGTATAAGATTCCACTCAAAATATCACCCTGCGGCAGACCAGAAGACGAATACCTGTAATTTAACACAGTAGGAAAGGTGGAAAGTGTGATATGCCTTCGTCGGAGAAATGCCGAGATGATTTTAATAAAGTTGATCGGAAATTGTAGTTGTTGGAGTTTTTGCAGTAAAAGGACGGCATTAACATTATCATAAGCCCCTTTTATATCTAAAAAGACTGCTAAAGTTGAGTGTTTACGGCAAAATGACAAAAATACATCAAGAAGAAAATTATTCAAGGCGTCAGTAGTAGATTTCCGTTTAGCAAAGGCGTATTGAGTTTTTGGAAACATATCATAATATTCTAAGGTCCATACCAAGCGTGTCAACAAAATCCGTTGGAAAGTCTTCCTAATACAGGACCCAAGATATATACCACGATAGCTTCCTGCCAAATCTGGATTTTTTCCTGGTTTTACAATAGGAACGACTAAAAACTCATTCCAATCCTCTGGGATATTTCCAGAGTGTAAGACGGAATTAAAAACATCTCATAGAACCTGTTGTGCATTATTGGGGAGACTATTAATGACGTGGTATGATATATAGTCTGGTCCCGGTGTAGTAGATTTTTTGTGTGCTAAGGCTAATTGAAATTCGGAAACAGTTACCGGATGCAAAATACAAGAAAACATAGGGTTGTGTTTCTGTGTTTTGTTCCACAAATTCAGGAGCCATCGTGCGATAAAAATCTAATGACTGATCATCATTCAAACGATGTAGACTTGGACATAAGTGGCGTCGCGATAAGGTTTTTAACACAGTCCATATTTGAGTAATGGTTGTCTGGTGGTGTATATGAGAGACGTATGCTCTCCAAGCTGATCGTCGTTTATCATTAAAGGACTGTTGGCATTTTGCAACAAACTTTTTATAATGGTGATAAGTATACGGGGTATTGTACGTTCGAAAAAGTTGTAATAAATGTTTGCGTCTCTTCACCATTCGCGTACATTCCTCGTCCCACCAGGGTAGCAAGGACCTTCTCTTACCAGGGGTGCGTGCACTGGGAATTAGCGGATGATAGGTGTCAAAATATTGAACAATGTAGGTAATGAGCAAATTATAGGAGGCACGAATCGGGGGTGCCGTATGACAATAGTGCTGTTGGATGTAGTTGAAAAATTGAGCTGAATCAAAACTTTTGAAACTCCTAGTAAAAACCGGAGTATGCAATGTATTACTAGGACGAGGGACAGAATCAAAGGTCATCAAGATCGAATAGTGGTCACTTTGGTGTAAATCAGGGGTCGTGTGCCATATAATTCTGTGGGCCAGAGGAAGGGAAACAAACCTTAGGTCAACCGCACTGGGGGCCTGAGAAGGGGGAGAAATACGAGTAGGTGAACCATCATTTAAAATCTGGAGATGGAACTGCTGAGCTGTTGTCATGATATTCCTACCCTTGGGTGTCGTGCGGACGCAAACCCAGTCTGTATGATGGCCATTGAAATCCCCACCCATAACGTGGGAGGTAAAGGAATTACAGTAGGAAAAAAAGGAATGCCATTGTCTGAAATTGCCTTTGATAGCCGGAGGAATATATAAATTAGTGATATGTAGGGAGGCAACAGTTATGGTTAGCACATATGTTCTGGGGAGATGAAAAAGAAATGGGGTAACCTGGTATGAAAGCCGTTCATGGATTAATGTTAGGACACCACCACATTGCGGTCCATCTTGGCGTTCAATGTTATATCGTGGAACATGAAAAGATAAATTTGGGGATAGCCATGTTTCTTGAATGAGAATAACATCAGGGGTGTACTCTTGGATTATAAGTAATAGTTCATGTCTCTTGTTTTGAATGCTACGAGCATTCCATTGAAGAATTTTCATGTTGAAGCAACAGAATTACTTACAGACGGCATCTATATTAGGAGACGGTCGTATTTCAGCAGGAAAGGATAAGAGTGAAATCTTATCATAAATATTTCTGAGTAAATGGGCCCATTGTACATTGGTACTGCCCCCGTAATTGAATTATATAGGGACCACGGTGGCTATTTTGGAAAATATAGCGAAAGTTATGGCTGTCATAGTTATGACGTGGGTAGTCATGACGTAAGCACGGATGACGCAGACGCTATGCCAGCAGGCTACTTGAGCTGAGATTCTCAGTGACGTCAGCATTTATTCGAGAAGGATCCGAGATCTACGACGCAGTCGCAGGAAACGTGGAATTCTGCTGAGGAAGAAATTATGCTATTGGAGGGGAGACTTAAACCAATGAACGATAGTCTAAAGGAAGACGGAGATTGCGGAAACTATGGTATTTTTATTACTTTTTGGAATGCAGAATTGTGGAAATCCATTTGCAGTAGAGGCATTGTTCTGGAATTTTAGTGAAATTTATTTTCAGTTTTTGAATTATGAAAATCCGTCATGTATTGACGAAGTTGGAACTTCTAGCGATGACGCAGTAACACGCGATGGAAGGGATAGATACGCCCCTCATGAAGTTCATAAAAGGCCTTGCGCAGAAGAGAGGAGCCTCATTCGCTCATTCCTCATTCTCAGATTATAAATCAATCGTCAGATTTCAAATAAGAATTTCAGTGAAACGTCGAGTGAATCAGTAGTGAAAAAGTCGTCTTTGTAACGCGTGGCGAAGCCACTAGTCGAACATACAAGCAGTGCAGGTTTACTGTGAAGTAAATCTAGGTGAAGTTGAAACGACACTTATAACGCTTCTACAAGATTAGCTGTGAACAGTTAGCGGTCGCTTATAAGCTAATTCTCTTGTGCATTGCTTCAGTAAGGACTGTAGAAAAGCTGAACAATTTCGAAGAAGTATTTTGGAAGTTATTGACAAAATTAGACGACTGACAAAAGTGATTTTCTCGCCACAGAAGAAACACTTTGTATAGCCAGACTCAACGCTACGGCTGACAGGGCTAGTGAATTAGGGAGACTTCAGATTGCTTTTGTGACACAACGCTACAATATAATGGAGCAATTTAATAAGGCAGTTTGTTCTTCTAATACTATTACCGAAGAGCAGATGGAAGGCTAAAAGACTTAATGCAATTGGGACATATTTCAACGGAGTAAGATAGCGACATGGAACTTCGCTAATTGCTATTCCATACAAGCGAACATGTGGTAAATAACCATCTACACCCATGTTTCGTGATTAAAGGCTGAATATTATCAAACAGCAATAGAAATGATTTCATACTTTCTGAATATGAATATTTCTTCGGAAATTTATACAAAAACTTCATGGCGATTTTCAACTGGAACTTCAGGGATTTTTCAAGAGAGGTCAGGGTTGTCCCGACTCACAAAGAAGATTATTGCCGGAAGGATGTCGTTCGTCTTCGTGAAGCAGTTCGATTCTTCGATGGTGCTGTTTCTGGTTTCGAGGATGGAGCTCAGCTTTAACTTGGTGAAATGGATCCATCAACAGTCTTCTTTGGGGAATTTTCCTCTGGAACGTCAATCGGCAGATAAGGTAGTCGTGAACGTTTATTGTATTTGAGTTTCTTAGCAATATTTGAGCAACCATTTTTCCCATATTTTTGTCCTCATGTATTTTTGCCCGATATTCTTGTTTGAGATTCCTATTCTCAGTACACCTTGATGAGTTATGCTTTTTTTCGACGTTTTATTAAGACATTGTTATGTCATGGGCATAGTTAAATGATTTTGAATCAGTTGAGACTGATATTTAGATTTTTCAGTAATTTGCTTATTTTTGTAGTCACGATTTGACTGTAAGTTAATGATTTTTATGGCAGATTTAAATTCAGACAGCGTGTCACTTTATTAAAGTAATTCTACCCCAGTTTAATTACTTTGACCAATTTTCTGTCATCATCAAGAAGGAAGAACATTTAAATGATTTTAGAGCGTTAAAATCCAGTACGTTGTCGACGATCTTGGAAATACTAGTCGTTATTTGAATTGATTACAACACAGACATTTATCGTCGATTATGAACGACCATTGCATCTTAGGCAATTTTGTGAAAGATGAACATTAATTATGAATTATTGAATGCATTAAATTCGTGAAACTTGTGTTAGGTTTTTTCTCATATAGAGATTTATATAATGATGTTTGCATTCCCCAGTCTAATTGGATTCTATTCGACTATTTTGCAGTTAGTAGCACTTTGTTTGATGATAGTATTTTTATACTACAATTCTTTGAAGATGTTAATCTTAAATTTTGATAGACCAGACAGGCGTATATAAGCGTATTCACTATTAAATTTGTTTGTGATTGGCAAGTTTTTATTTCATTTCGATTCATGAATGAAATCCACGAAGTTTAAATGACAACAGTTTTGAAACAATTATTGATATAAGAATTTTTAAGTGGAACTATGAATGTATAATCGATAGTGCAGCGGACATGTTGAAAGTCGCTGACGTATAATGCCCTTAAATAAATGAAGGAGATTCCCACAGTAATTAATGATGATAAAGATTGTATTAGGGGAATTTTTTGTAAGTTCGGTGGAAGATTTTAATGCCATATAGATTAATATATGATGAATTTTGGGCTATTTTGAGTGCAGTTTGTGCATTATTTTGTAAGCGAAGTATTTTCCGCTAGAGTGTATTGTCATAGTTCGTTGAAAATTTATCAAGTGAATTTACTGTTATAATTAACAAGAGTTTGAAAGAATTTGAGATAAGATTTTGAATAAAGATTACCGTCACAAATAATTAAATTTATTACAACCTTTATTAAACCGGATTGTGACATTTACATGTATAACTAACCTTCATTGGTCGATTATATTAAACACGATTATGAATTTACCAACCGAATAAAACATGTGGTTCAATGTATTTCTTAAATTATTAATTTAAATAATTTAAATGTTGATAGTGTAAATAATAAATGTAAATATCTTTGACAATAATGTGGAACGAAAGTAATGTTAAAGGCGTGTATAAAATTTTTGTAATTCTGTTCGACAATATTATAAACAATTTCCAATTGTTATAAATAATTTATGTGATTTTGTTATAAACATTTAAGAGTGTGTTTCATACTCTAAACTATGCTGATTAAACATTTGGATGATAACTTAACAAGTTTAAGTAATGTCAAAATAATTCAGTGGGATGTGAGTTAAACATTTGAAAGATTTGCGTCAATATGTATGAGTTGTCTTGTAGACATTTAAAGCTTTAAAAGGAGCTGAATTCTTACGCAAGTGTGAGGAGAGGAGTGCGCCCCATTTGACAGGTGTGAGCCAGGTTAAAGAGTAGACCAGCTGGCCAGACATCTGGTTAGCAGGCGAGGTCGATACTCCGGCCTTGTGCCTATTTATACAAGTGCAATGTTTATTAAACGAAACCAAATGCTCTATATATGTCGTACCCTGACTTCCTCATCCAATCCAAATGTGTTTTAAAATGTTACGTTATTTTGAGCTCTTGGGAGCTAACAGATTGTTTGATAAATGTGCAAGTCCTTTAGGAGGACGTAGTCAGAATGACATAGGCTACTGATAGCCACGTTTATTTTGTTGAGTTGTGAAAATCATACTCTTTATTTGAAAATAAAGCTCTTGTACAGTTCAAAGTTCTCGTCTTCGGTCTGGTTCATTTTTAAATGTCATGGTGAAGGTTATTGTGAGAGCATACTTTAAGGATCCTGTTGTTAACCCTATCCCCGAGATATTTATAAGAGGTAAGTAAAAGTAAGTATGTAACCCCGTCTATTTTGGTGTGTTCCACAATAATTTTTCTTGGTTACTTCTGTGTTCAAACCTCGGTAGTATCTGTCAGTGCCATTTTCATTGTTGTAGCTGAGCAGGTGCGATTGATTGTTGGCAATCCGATTGAGGGGGCGGATATCTGACAGCCTACTATCCGGGTAAACGGGGACAGAAGGGTTGGCGACCCAAGAGCGTGGGGCTGAGTCAATAGAAGGATTGGCGCACCTAAAACGTTGGGGCTCGATTCAACATAACTGGATCACCAGGTTGAACGCCAGTAGGATTGGCAAACCTAAAACGTGTGGTTCAATTAGACTCAAATAAAGAGGTTGATTCTTTGTTAGAGGTCTAGGCCAATTGTAGAATTTAGGAGTGTGATTATATAGGAATTAAATGTTGCATTGTATTAGGAAAATTACACTCAGAAAAGATCAGATCTTATACGACTTGAGAAAGGTTAAATAGGCTGGAAACTTAGAAAAATCGCCTATGATCTGGAATCTTATTTTATTTGACCGGCTTATGACATTTTAGTCATATTAAAGATAAAATTAAATTATTTGGATTGTAAATGTAAATTATTTGTGTTAGGATATTTTAAAATGAGCCAGGGAAATTTGAACATGTGCTTGAGTTTGTTTCAACATGAAGTGTCTTCGAAAGTTAATTATAAGGTAGTTATAAGTTAGATTTAAGACAGAAAATTGATCAAAATTATGTATGGTGAAAAGTGTTGCTCAAATGTTGTTATTTTGCTCTTTTGATGTATGTCCCTACAGCAGTCTAATTTTTGAATAATATTGTAATGGCAGATGAAAGTTTGAAGATGATGTTAGCGGAGATGTCTGCTAACTTGAAAACAAGCATGGATAGTAATATGAAGCAGATGAGTGAGAGTATGAAGGAAATGGAAGCTAGGAATACTAGTCGAATGGAGGAGAATGCTAGTAATTTGAAAGCTAGCATGGATGAAAGTTTGAAGGTTATTCAGACCAGTTCTGCTAACTTAGAGGATAATATGTCGCGTTTACAGATTAATACCCAAGAAATTGAGAATACTGTAACTGACATGCGCTCAGACGTGTCCAATGTTAAAATAGATGTGTCTAATATGCATAAAAATGTTGCTGATGTTAAAATAGATGTTGCTAATGTGCATAAAGATCTCACAATGTTGAATTTAGATGTTGCTAATGTCCGTAGTGATATTTCTTGTGCTAGGGCTGAGGTAGTTGTTGTCAAAAATGATGTTGCGACTGTCCAAGACAAGGTTGAGGAAGTCCAAAGAGGAATCCAAAATGTTAGAACTGATGTGTCCAATGTTCAGGTTGATATTAATAACATTCATTCGGATGTAAACGAGATGCAAAGCGACATAAATAAAATTCAAGTAGAGGTCAACACAGTTTTCGTAGACGTTGCTAAAGTCCAAACTGATGTAAATAAAGTCAGGGAAGAGATAGAAAATTCGAAAACTCTTTGTACACGTAATATAAGTGCATTAACGACTAGGCTAGTTGATGAGTCAGTTAGAACGACAGCGTCTTTAGAAGGTTTAAAGTTTGATGTAGAGGTCATGAGAACCCAAGTATTAGACCATAATAAAGTATTGAAAGAGGATATTGAATTAGACATAGCAGAAATGTTAACGGTAAATGTAGAAATTTGGAAAGAAGAGTGGATTAGGTTTAGTGGGGAACATGTAACCCAAATTCAGGATCGTATTGAAAGGAAACTTGCCAGTACTCAAATTGATATTAACAATGAAGTAGTACAGATTAGGAAAGATTTAAGCGTCAGGATGGATTCGCTATCCGAAAGACAAGTTGAAGATAGGACAAAATTAGATCAGGAGGTGCAAACATTAAAATCTGCATTAGAGGAACAGATTCATAAAGTTGTCTCTGACGTGAATGAAACGACGAGTAAATTGCAGAATTTGAAGTTAGGAGAGGCTAATTTAATGGAGACCTACAAAGAAGAGTTAATCAAGAAAGTATTAACGGAAATCACTGACAAGGATACAGTAGGCTTGACTTGCGAAACCAGTAGGAATTATGCCAGAAGATATAACCTAGATCCAGAAGAGAGAGACGTGACTCCTGAAGAACGTATATCCAGATTCAGGGAGGAAGATGACGAGAGGAATATGGAACCTGAGTGGAACTATCGTGATAGTGGGAAAAACTACCCGGATTCATATCCGAGGAACGTAACGGTCATCAGGAATTTTGAAGATAAACCGCAAAAATTCAGTAACACGGATAGTTTGACACCTATCGAATATGTAAGGAACCTCAAAGATTATTTCATCGAAGCTCACATTCCCAGAGAGAGAGAGATGAAGATAGTGGAGAGATATTTGATTGGAGGACCCCTCGAATGGTTTTGCGCATTTAGATACACATTCAGTAACTTTGACGAGTTTGCAGAGGCATTAATCAAACGATTTTGGTCCATAGAAGCGCAGAATTCGTTAAGAGCGGAGGTGTATTCAAGAAAATACTCCGGTACTCTTCCAACGCGGTACGCTGATTTCTTTACGAGTCAATTATCCCGCTTGAGATTCTTACAACCCCCATTGTCCACGGAGCAACTTATTGATGCGATTTCTCGTATGCTGCCAGTTGAGGTGAGAAGACTAATAATTTCGTCCAACATCAGGGATTTAACCAGCATGGATGAATTACTGAGAAGGTTAGACTACACGAGTCCAATGCCTAACGTGGTGCAGAAAGGTCAAAGGCAGGAGTTTAAAGAAATAAACACTGTATATATGGACCAAGTCCAACAAACTGACAAGCCAGATGAGGAGAAAACTGACAATGTAGGTCCTCACAGGAATAATCAGTTCCGAAAGAACAGATCGCCAGGTTACCGACCGTATCAACAGAGAAGAGGCTGGAACTATAACCGAGGAAATTACAATGGAAGAGGCAGATATTATAACAATAATGGTTATAACCGAAATTATAACAGGAATAACCAGAGCCAAAACAGAAATCAGAATCCTCAAGGTCAGGTTATGACACCCGATCAATATCAGGAAAGAGAGAAGGAAAGCCAGCAATACCTGAAAGAATTACGGGAAAAAGAAGCAGACAACCAAAAGAAAAGGCAGGATGTTGTAATCGATCCTGGGCCTTCTACGAGCCAACAAAATTTTGAGGTCGGTAACACAAAAAAAAAAAACGCCGATTTCTCAACGTCAGTGAGAACCTGTAAATACATTGCCACACCACACCTGATTACGATTAATGAGATATATGAAGTGACTGATGAAGATTTGCTAGAAGAGAGGGGTATAGTTAAAGAGGAAAGACCATGTGCCTTACCCATTATTTCTGTACGGATAGATGGACAACAGTATAAAGCCCTGATGGATACTGGTGCAATTATCTCCATCATTTCAGAGGAATGTTATCAAAGTCTGCTAAGAGGAGAGAACATGACAGTTCTACCTGTTTCTACCGTCAAAGTGAGAGGGATATTCCAAGATAAGGCAGTGAAGTGCAAGATTCAAGTGTTATTGAACTTTGAGATCAATGGAAGGAATTATGAACAGATCTTCATTGTAGTAAGCAAGATCAATTTTGATATGGTGCTTGGAATCGATTTTATATCGAAGGTCGGAGCTATTATTGACATGAAGAACAGAAGTATTAGCTTTAATGATGGGTACATAATCACAGAAGAGATAGAAAAACAGGACGTGAAAAACAGTCTGGAAATAGACCTTAGGGAAGAAATTTTGAATACTATAGTTAATGAAGTGGAAAATTTAGCAGAAATACCCAGTAGAAAAACTGAAGGATTTGAAGAAATTCAGGGGGAATTTGAGGATCTGATAAAGGAATTCCAAGATATTTTCGATGAAAAGCCTGGATTGATTAAGGATTATAAATACAAGATAAGGCTGACAGATGAAACCCCTTACCAGAAGAGAATATACCCCATTCCTGAGAAATACTATCAAGAAGTACGAGGGTTAATCAGAAAAATGGAGGTAGACGGGATTATTAAAAAACAGGCGTCGTCTTATATAAACCCCATCACAGTAGTGAAGAAAAGTAATGGTCAGATACGTCTTTGTCTCGATGCCAGAACCATTAACTTGAAGATTCTTCCAGAAAATGACCGACCACCCAAGATTAGAGATCTGCTTCGAAAATTCAAAGGGAGAGCATGTTTCAGCGTTCTTGACTTGACGTCTTCATTTTATCAAGTTCAGCTAGAAGAAGATAGTATGCAGTACACTGGATTCCTATTTGACCAGACGTCATGGGTCTTTGTCCGAATGCCTTTTGGTATGGTTAACAGTGGACCAGCACTTATTCGAGCACTTGATAGTAAGCTCACTGACGAAGTGAAAGAAAATGTAATCTGCTACATCGACGATTTAATCGTATCTTCACCCAGCGCCGCAGAACATTTAGTGCACTTGAGAATGTTGTTCGAGAATTTACGGGAGGCCAATATCAAGGTGAATTTTGGAAAATGTCAATTCTTGAAGCAGGAAATAAATTACTTGGGGCATACTATTGATAAAGATGGATATCATCCAAACATGAAAAAAGTAGATGCGATCACGAGATTTCCAAAGCCAACTAAGGTGAAACAAGTCAGAGAATTTGTAGGAGCATGCCAATTTATTAGCAGCCACTGTCCAAGATACTCGGAAATTATGACTCCTCTGTATGACTTACTCAAGAAGAATAACAGATGGAAATGGAGTACCGCTGCAGACGAGGCTTTTGAGAAAGCAAAAGAAATGCTCAGGAATAATGTGAAACTGGAGTACCCAGACTTTGAGAAGGTGTTCTATATTGAGTCTGATGCATCAAGAGTAGGCATTAGTGCAGTCTTATACCAGAAAGACGAGGCAGGCAACAAGCACTACATTGCGTTCACTAGTCGGAAGTTGAAGAAACACGAGGAAAATTACTTCACGACGGAGCTTGAAGCGTTAGCTTTTATAACAGCATTGCAAGCCTGGAAGAAAATACTGCTGGGACATAAGGTCATCATTATTACTGACCATAAAGCACTACAGTTTATGCTGCAAACTGACATGTCGAGTGATAGATTGACACGTTGGGCTTTGTTCACCCAACAGTTTAACGCCACTATCGTCCACCAGCCTGGGAAAGATAACTTACTGGCTGATGCTCTATCACGTAACCCTATTAAAAATGTGCAGATACACCATGTACAATTGGAGCAAGAAGATCAAGAAACCGTTAGGAGACTAGCCCGAATCGGTGTGTCACAGAAGAGACACGCTCCAATAAGGAAAATGTACAGGTTCCTCAAGGGTTACATGGACAATACTGATGTTGACTATGCAGTTACACGGAGAAATTCACGACACTTTGTCTTGAGTGGAGACATCGTATGCAAGTATGCTGACTCTGCGCATACAAAACTCCGAATAGTCGTGCCACCTAAACTTGTTGTCAATTTAGTGTGGGTAGCTCATCACGCAACTGGACATGCCGGTTTAGATAAGACTCTTAATACTCTTAAAGAGAGATTTATCTGGACTAACATGCGTTCCAGCATTGCCAAGGTCATTAGATCATGTGACAAATGTCAAAGAGCAAAGTATGCTTCTGCTTTATTAAAAGGAAAACCGAAGGCTATGATTCCTTCTAAGCCAAACGAACTTATGGCGACGGACATATTTGGCCCCTGTCCGAAGGGATATCAGGGTAATCAGTACCTGTTGGTTACCGTGGATGTTTTCTCAAAATTTGTTACAATGAGTCCCATGCAGAAAGCTAACACAAGGAACGTAGTAAGCAGACTGGAAAATGCTGTATTTCCTAAAGCTGGTATACCAGAATATCTACTGTCAGATCATGGAACGCAATTTACGTCCGTGGAATTTGCAGCGGATATGGAAAGGCTTGGCATTAAGCACTTATTTTCAAGCGTGCGTTACCCAGAATTGAATTCCTCAGAAAGATATATGGCTGAATTTTCGAAATTCTGTCGAATTTTCTGTCCAAATGATCATTCTGGTTGGGTGAGATTTGTACCCCTTATAGAGGAATGTCTGAACTCTACAGTGCAGGAGAGCACAGGAGAAGTGCCAATGCGACTTCATCTTGGAAGAAACCCAGAAAGGCCGTGGGATAATCTTTTCAACCACATTCCTAGAGATCCCGACGTAGGAAGGCAGCAGAGGATTGACAAGGCGAAGGAACAACTCCAGAAAGCAGCAGAGAAACGATTGAAAAGAGTAGCTGGAAAACGTTTTGGTGCACCCTTACAAGTTGGAAATCTTGTATTATTACGCAGACCTGTCAAGGCTGATATGAGCAAGAAAATATACCCCAAATTTGGAAATGTATTCATGGGGCCGTTTAGGATTACGAACGCCTATGGAAACAACTGCTATGAACTCTACGATGATGAGAATAATGTCATTTACGGCAAGTTCAATGCTGGAAATTTAAAAAGATACTATCCTAGAGTAAGCCAGTAATAATTCAATTTCGTGTTCAAGAGAGTTGAGATACCTGTAACACTGAGTTTAAAAACAATTTGCAACTGTTTTTAAAACGTGGTGAGAGGAGAATGCCCCCGTAATTGAATTATATAGGGACCACGGTGGCTATTTTGGAAAATATAGCGAAAGTTATGGCTGTCATAGTTATGACGTGGGTAGTCATGACGTAAGCACGGATGACGCAGACGCTATGCCAGCAGGCTACTTGAGCTGAGATTCTCAGTGACGTCAGCATTTATTCGAGAAGGATCCGAGATCTACGACGCAGTCGCAGGAAACGTGGAATTCTGCTGAGGAAGAAATTATGCTATTGGAGGGGAGACTTAAACCAATGAACGATAGTCTAAAGGAAGACGGAGATTGCGGAAACTATGGTATTTTTATTACTTTTTGGAATGCAGAATTGTGGAAATCCATTTGCAGTAGAGGCATTGTTCTGGAATTTTAGTGAAATTTATTTTCAGTTTTTGAATTATGAAAATCCGTCATGTATTGACGAAGTTGGAACTTCTAGCGATGACGCAGTAACACGCGATGGAAGGGATAGATACGCCCCTCATGAAGTTCATAAAAGGCCTTGCGCAGAAGAGAGGAGCCTCATTCGCTCATTCCTCATTCTCAGATTATAAATCAATCGTCAGATTTCAAATAAGCATTTCAGTGAAACGTCGAGTGAATCAGTAGTGAAAAAGTCGTCTTTGTAACGCGTGGCGAAGCCACTAGTCGAACATACAAGCAGTGCAGGTTTACTGTGAAGTAAATCTAGGTGAAGTTGAAACGACACTTATAACGCTTCTACAAGATTAGCTGTGAACAGTTAGCGGTCGCTTATAAGCTAATTCTCTTGTGCATTGCTACAGTAAGGACTGTAGAAAAGCTGAACAATTTCGAAGAAGTATTTTGGAAGTTATTGACAAAATTAGACGACTGACAAAAGTGATTTTCTCGCCACAGAAGAAACACTTTGTATAGCCAGACTCAACGCTACGGCTGACAGGGCTAGTGAAATAGGGAGACTTCAGATTGCTTTTGTGACACAACGCTACAATATAAAGGAGCAATTTAATAAGGCAGTTTGTTCTTCTAATACTATTACCGAAGAGCAGATGGAAGGCTAAAAGACTTAATGCAATTGGGACATATTTCAACGGAGTAAGATAGCGACATGGAACTTCGCTAATTGCTATTCCATACAAGCGAACATGTGGTAAATAACCATCTACACCCATGTTTCGTGATTAAAGGCTGAATATTATCAAACAGCAATAGAAATGATTTCATACTTTCTGAATATGAATATTTCTTCGGAAATTTATACAAAAACTTCATGGCGATTTTCAACTGGAACTTCAGGGATTTTTCAAGAGAGGTCAGGGTTGTCCCGACTCACAAAGAAGATTATTGCCGGAAGGATGTCGTTCGTCTTCGTGAAGCAGTTCGATTCTTCGATGGTGCTGTTTCTGGTTTCGAGGATGGAGCTCAGCTTTAACTTGGTGAAATGGATCCATCAACAGTCTTCTTTGGGGAATTTTCCTCTGGAACGTCAATCGGCAGATAAGGTAGTCGTGAACGTTTATTGTATTTGAGTTTCTTAGCAATATTTGAGCAACCATTTTTCCCATATTTTTGTCCTCATGTATTTTTGCCCGATATTCTTGTTTGAGATTCCTATTCTCAGTACACCTTGATGAGTTATGCTTTTTTTCGACGTTTTATTAAGACATTGTTATGTCATGGGCATAGTTAAATGATTTTGAATCAGTTGAGACTGATATTTAGATTTTTCAGTAATTTGCTTATTTTTGTAGTCACGATTTGACTGTAAGTTAATGATTTTTATGGCAGATTTAAATTCAGACAGCGTGTCACTTTATTAAAGTAATTCTACCCCAGTTTAATTACTTTGACCAATTTTCTGTCATCATCAAGAAGGAAGAACATTTAAATGATTTTAGAGCGTTAAAATCCAGTACGTTGTCGACGATCTTGGAAATACTAGTCGTTATTTGAATTGATTACAACACAGACATTTATCGTCGATTATGAACGACCATTGCATCTTAGGCAATTTTGTGAAAGATGAACATTAATTATGAATTATTGAATGCATTAAATTCGTGAAACTTGTGTTAGGTTTTTTCTCATATAGAGATTTATATAATGATGTTTGCATTCCCCAGTCTAATTGGATTCTATTCGACTATTTTGCAGTTAGTAGCACTTTGTTTGATGATAGTATTTTTATACTACAATTCTTTGAAGATGTTAATCTTAAATTTTGATAGACCAGACAGGCGTATATAAGCGTATTCACTATTAAATTTGTTTGTGATTGGCAAGTTTTTATTTCATTTCGATTCATGAATGAAATCCACGAAGTTTAAATGACAACAGTTTTGAAACAATTATTGATATAAGAATTTTTAAGTGGAACTATGAATGTATAATCGATAGTGCAGCGGACATGTTGAAAGTCGCTGACGTATAATGCCCTTAAATAAATGAAGGAGATTCCCACAGTAATTAATGATGATAAAGATTGTATTAGGGGAATTTTTTGTAAGTTCGGTGGAAGATTTTAATGCCATATAGATTAATATATGATGAATTTTGGGCTATTTTGAGTGCAGTTTGTGCATTATTTTGTAAGCGAAGTATTTTCCGCTAGAGTGTATTGTCATAGTTCGTTGAAAATTTATCAAGTGAATTTACTGTTATAATTAACAAGAGTTTGAAAGAATTTGAGATAAGATTTTGAATAAAGATTACCGTCACAAATAATTAAATTTATTACAACCTTTATTAAACCGGATTGTGACATTTACATGTATAACTAACCTTCATTGGTCGATTATATTAAACACGATTATGAATTTACCAACCGAATAAAACATGTGGTTCAATGTATTTCTTAAATTATTAATTTAAATAATTTAAATGTTGATAGTGTAAATAATAAATGTAAATATCTTTGACAATAATGTGGAACGAAAGTAATGTTAAAGGCGTGTATAAAATTTTTGTAATTCTGTTCGACAATATTATAAACAATTTCCAATTGTTATAAATAATTTATGTGATTTTGTTATAAACATTTAAGAGTGTGTTTCATACTCTAAACTATGCTGATTAAACATTTGGATGATAACTTAACAAGTTTAAGTAATGTCAAAATAATTCAGTGGGATGTGAGTTAAACATTTGAAAGATTTGCGTCAATATGTATGAGTTGTCTTGTAGACATTTAAAGCTTTAAAAGGAGCTGAATTCTTACGCAAGTGTGAGGAGAGGAGTGCGCCCCATTTGACAGGTGTGAGCCAGGTTAAAGAGTAGACCAGCCGGCCAGACATCTGGTTAGCAGGCGAGGTCGATACTCCGGCCTTGTGCCTATTTATACAAGTGCAATGTTTATTAAACGAAACCAAATGCTCTATATATGTCGTACCCTGACTTCCTCATCCAATCCAAATGTGTTTTAAAATGTTACGTTATTTTGAGCTCTTGGGAGCTAACAGATTGTTTGATAAATGTGCAAGTCCTTTAGGAGGACGTAGTCAGAATGACATAGGCTACTGATAGCCACGTTTATTTTGTTGAGTTGTGAAAATCATACTCTTTATTTGAAAATAAAGCTCTTGTACAGTTCAAAGTTCTCGTCTTCGGTCTGGTTCATTTTTAAATGTCATGGTGAAGGTTATTGTGAGAGCATACTTTAAGGATCCTGTTGTTAACCCAATCCCCGAGATAATTATAAGAGGTAAGTAAAAGTAAGTATGTAACCCCGTCTATTTTGGTGTGTTCCACAATAATTTTTCTTGGTTACTTCTGTGTTCAAACCTCGGTAGTATCTGTCAGTGCCATTTTCATTGTTGTAGCTGAGCTGGTGCGATTGATTGTTGGCAATCCGATTGAGGGGGCGGATATCTGACAGCCTACTATCCGGGTAAACGGGGACAGTACCCAATAGTTCCTTCAAATGCATAATATCCTCTGTGATATCTTGAGACACACCCTTGGCGGGAGGCACTGGAAGTGAGGGAGTGGGGGGTGGCCCCACCTGGGACGGTGTCAAGGAAGAAGAAGGGGGCACAGAGCCTGAGGCTTTGTCCCCACGTATAATAGCAAATATGCAAGTCTGTCATACCCCAACGGGGAAATGACCTTAGGAGGACTCGTGACTATCGTGGTAAACTTACGTTTCTTTGGTACAGAATTCGGTGTAGAAGAGGCTAGCTGTGTATGGGGAGGAAATTACTGCGGGACTGAAAGGGGTTGAAACGGATGTCCTGATATGGAATTGAGAATTTCTTGAAACGTTTTGTTTTCAGTGCACATCCTGCTGATAGAGTCACAGTGTAATAAGCCAATCACATTTAAGGCATAAAAACAAAGAGCGCTAGGGCTACCAACACACTCGTTATATTTTACGCTTCCAATGTTGCATAACCGGGGCGTGATAAATGATCTCAGCGTGATATAACAGAGCCAAAATAAGGTTTAGCCAATCCTATTTAAGTTATGAGGGCCTGTTTATAGCTCTTATCAGAAGATAAGTCTGAGCACAGAACAATATAGGTGAACGGTATAGTCCGGGACAGCTTAAATAAGTTACTAGATCAAAACAGAGTAGCCAACATTAACAGCCGTCCCCTATACCTACTTAAATGTTGGTTTACGCTTGAATTTCTTGAAGTTAAGTTGTTTTCATGTGCCAGCCCATTATAGACAATCTTGCTTAAAATCTCGCCATCTCCAAAGACCATCATACCAGTAAAATTTCTTAACACACAGTTGCCGACATGTTTCTGGTGATAACTCCCAGAATGCATTTTCCACACAGCCTCCCAACATAATATTTACGACTTTCACTATTGACAATATCAGAATAATTTCACGGTTTTCTTTGGAATTTCAAGTCTAATGAAGTTATAACATGTTGTACATGGTAAGTGGGTAGATTATTGGCTGAGGAATAACCCACCCACCAAGGGAAGATGATTAAGAGAAGGAAGTAGATTTTGGATTGGAGAAAAAGGATAGAAAAATAGGAGGAGAGTCCCACAAAATTTATAAGTTTAACCTTAAACACACTTAGACGCGGTTGCCACCGCAAATCCGCTCTCGGATACCTAAAATGAGTAAGGGCTTGGTCTAAGCTGACTGGAAACACAGCTAGAACTTGGGCGGTTTGCAAGAGAGTGGCTTTAGTATAATCCCTCTCAAGCATGTATAACACTACTATGGGGAAGAGTGATGGTCTGGCAAGACTGAGAGTAACAAATTTGTTGTATGTTTGTTCAAAGAAATTCGTTTTTTCAAAATGATTCGAAGAATGCCAATAATTTAAATCAGGTTTGGTATTTCCAATTTTCAAAGTTATGGAGTTTCTGAAAAGGCGACCAAGTGTTTCCAAGAAGGAGAATGATAAAAGATTATGCCCTGGGGAGTAATTTTGTTGAATTAACCAATGGTTGCATTTAGAAATAGCTAAGCTTTTACTCAGCGAGGAGCCGGCTAAAAGTTTAGACAAAAAGAAACACTTATCTTTTGGAAAACTGACCATAAGTTTTCGGAGAGGATCTCCACAAGCAGGTAGCTGGCGTAGCGAGCTTTACTTGCCTTACTGGCCAATTAGAATTAGCTATTAAAGCTAAAAGAATCTTTAGTGAGGTTACTACTAAGAGTTCTTGCTCAAATGCAACGAGTGGTGAAAGCCCTATTAATGGTTTTAATGGCATTAAGTAGGGAGAGCCAAGGAAGACAGGATTTTGCCTAAACTTTGTATTAGAAAAATGAAAAAGCGAAAAGAAACGCTTAATTTATTTAACAATTCAAAGAAGTTTAAGGAAATTAACAAGTATGTAATATATTTTTGACAAACATAGTTCGTTTAAACTTTTTAACAAATGGGGTCGCAGACCTCCTCACATTAAATGGTTGCTCCAGGCAATTAACAATTTATGAGGTTTCAAACCTTATACATACTAAAATCTTAGTAAGATTTTAAAAAAGACAAATAAAATGCTTAAAGTTTAAACATCAAGTTGAGTACAAGGAGTGTACTTTGAGGAATTCACAAGTAATTATTTTAGAAAAAGTTACAACTTCGAAAATAACAAAAAAGGAAGCGAGTAAATGAAGAAGAAGTTCTCATTACTTCTTATGTTTATGCTGAATTACTTCTATTACAATTATACAAAGGAGGGCAGGTCACTTACGGGGAAACCTGGAGAAAAAGTCAAAAGGAAGGTTCTAGACTTCCCACGTTTAAGTAGGAATCACGAGCCAAAATGGGGCAGTTTCCATTTCGTGACACCTAGAAACAACTCACGCAAGAGTTGAAAGAATTGTTTTCCCTGATTATAGGGAAGAAACAATGTAAGTTTAAATCGTGTTTAAAACACGTAGTTACACAGTAATTAATTAATGTTAAACAAGAAAAAATGGAAGGGCACTTCGAGAGTGACACCTTATAGAAAAGTTACAATTTTATTAATATGGGTTGTTAGTAGAAGGTTGAGGAAAGATCATTGGGATATAGGATCAATGTTCATGGCCGTATTTAATATAAACGGACGATCGCGACGCGGTAGAAAAGTGGAGCAAGCACTGGTTATCACTATAGTCTGTAAAGATGGATGCAAAGTTCACTGTAGAAACACGAAAGTTTATGGGAAAGAAAGTTATTGCAATGAGGAAAATAACTGATTGCACTAGATAAGCGAGAGTCTATTTCTTGAGAAAGTTGTGAGTTACAATTAAATGTACCATAGAACTTTCCAGCGGTTCCAGCGGTGGAAGAGAGTTAGCTATTAAGCTTTTAATTCAGAAATGAGATTCTTCAATTTTAAATAGTATTCTCACGAGTGAGGAGAAATACATGACGACAGGACTTGTAGATCAAGTACAGAATCTGGAAGGTTCCAGAACGATCTTTATAGAAAAATGGGGTCAAGAAAATCCAACGGAGGAACTAGCTTGGTGGATTATAGACAGCGGGTATTAGATAATATCCCACGTAGTGAGAGGATTTCTCAGAATAGCTTAAGAAAGCTCTTTTTTAGTAAGGTTGGCTTATACGAAAAAAAGCTCAACATGGCAAATCCCACGAAGAATGATTTTTCCCCCAAAATAAATAATCTCACACTGTCTATAAAAGTATCGTTAAAAGCACGTGAAAGTTAAAACCATGAAGATGAGGTTAAAACTTTAAGATGGTACTTATCTTGATTTCATGTTGAAGGTGAAGTTCCTTTTGACGATAACTACTTTGCCAACATGGCGTAGAAGAGAGTATGCCTCTTGGGTTGAGGAGACTGGATCTAGTTGAGCCCTGACTGATCGAGTCAACTGCCGACTTAGAAGTGAGACCTACTCAACGGAGCACGGAGGGTCTAAGGAAGGGGAAAAGAGTGGGGGGTAGGAGACAAAAGGAGAACATATAAACATTGCCAACGTTAAAACAAAAAATGATTTTTTCTTGATGAGCTGGTCTTCAAAGAGTTGATAACAGGCGATACTAGCGCAGCATGGTGAGTAAAAAAGTAGACGTAGTTCTCTTGCTCACGGAGAAAATAGCTGGCGATGGTAACAAGATCTGGTAGCCAGATGGATAAGTAAATCCTCTGCACCAGGAAGAATTGAGGAGCTTCAGAGATTCGCTGCTAGATGACGCTAGGTGAGTCATGGAAGATATATATCTAGAACAGACTCATAAAAGATATAAGCGACCTGATCACCTAAGAAAAAAATAGAAGATCACTGTTGGTGTTTGACAAAGAGGAAGGAATGAACATGCAAAGAGCATTAAAAAATTGGATTCTCGCGTACCGTGTATTCAAAGAATACACCATACTGGGAGGGCCAAACACCAACAGAGAACAAATAAACAGTTACACATTCAAAGGCAATGGAGCGATCAAAGACAGTGGTCTTGTGATCGGACCATTAAGGTCAAGATTTTGGCCACCCTGACTCTCCCATCTCTTCCAGGATAACACTCGGTCACTCTACCAGAGATCCATACTAGAGGGGGTGAAACATCCCTAACTAAGACCAAGTCCCCCACTTTAATGTCGGGACTGGAAAGAAACCACTTCTGTCTCCTTTGCAAGGAAGTTAAGTATTCCAAGTTCCACCTCTTCCAAAAGGAATTGCGGATGGCTTCAAGTTTACGCCAAACAATAGGTAAATTAGAATCCCTGAAAGAATTGGGAAGAGGAGGAGGAGCAGAAAGAGAAGTACCGATAAGGAAGTGACCAGGTGTAAGTGGAAGCAGGTCATCAGGGTCATTGGAAAGAGGAGTTAAAGGGCGAGAGTTAACAACACCTTCAATCAGAACGGACAGTGAATCGAATTCTTCATAAGTCAGAATGCGATTACCTAAGACTTTTCTTAAATGACCTTTAGTAAGCTTTACATAAGATTCCCACCTACCGCCGTGTTGAGGAGCGTAGGGAGGTATAAAGCGCCATTTGAAACCCTTTGAATAAGAAGAATTAGAAATTTGCTCCATGGCAGGAGAGGAAGTGAGAGCTTTCTTCCACAGGGAAGCTGCGCCCTGAAAAGTGGAAGCGTTATCAGAGAACATCTCTGAAGGAACACCACGCCTAGCAGTGAAGCGAGAGACAGCTGATAAAAAGTAGGAAGTAGAAGCATTCGTTACTAGTTCCAAATGGATAGCGCCAGTAACCATGCAAACAAAGAGAGAAACATAAAGCTTACCAAACAATTTGCGTCTAGCTTCAGGAGAATTTCGTTGATATTGGAACGGACCCATATAGTCCACACCAGTTAAAGCAAATGGGCGTATAGGAGAAGAGCGAAAAGAGGGAAGATCGCTCATTAATTGAGTATTGATTTTAGGTTTCGCTTTAAAGCAAGGAATGCACTTATGAATTACAGAAGAAACTTCGTGAATTCCATTTATGATCCAGTACTTTTCCCTTAAGAGGCAAAGCAGAGTGCGTGTACCAACATGCAGATTACGATAATGAAAGTCACGTATAATTAAAGAAGTTACGTGATGTTTAGAAGGCAAAATAACGGGATGCTTTTTGTCCTCAGAGAGCAAAGATTGCGAGAGCCTTCCACCTACCCTGAGTAACCCATGGTCACCAAGGAACGGAGCTAAAGCACGAAGGAGACTGGATTTGGGAAGATCCCTTTTAGAAGAAAGCAAAGACAATTCAGAAGAAAAGGCTTCTTGCTGTGTCAGTTGTAAAACCTTAATGGTAGCGAGATTCAATTCATGATTGGTAAGGTGTGGTTTGGGGAGAAGCGGTTGGTCAACCACAAGATATTTCCATCTAAGGAGATAAGCAACAATTCGTATTAATTTATGAAAAGAAGAATAGCGGGACAACAAAGGATGAGAAACGTTGGAAACAAGACACGAAGCAGTAGGTAAAGATACTTAAGCGTCAGGCAAGTTGGAGTTTGTAGCTGGAGGTTTAGAAGGCCATGAAGAAGAGTCTTCGATTAACCACGAGGGCCCATGCCAGTACAATTGGGAAGCTGCCAATTGAGAGGGTAAACAACAAGAGAGATAATATCGGCTGGATTATCAGCACTGGGCACATGCCTCCATTGACATCCAGAAGAAAGAGTTTGAATTTTTGAAACCCTGTTTACAACAAAAGTTTGCTAGTGAGAGGGGTTCTTGGCGATCCAAGAAAGGGTGATCATGGAATCGCTCCAGAGATAGATTTGCGAGAATTCGACTTTTAATACTTCCCGTAATTTCTTAACAAGTTCTGCAGCCATGAGTGCAGCGCACAGTTCGAGCCTAGGCAAAGTGATAGTTTTAAGAGGAGCGACCTTCGATTTGGCACAAACAAGGTTGGAAACTGAAGATCCATATAATGAACCGTGATAAACTAAATATGCGAAGCAACCGTAAGCTTTTTTGGAACTGTCCGCGAACACATGAAGGAAGAAGGGTGTATTAGAATGAGAGCTAATTAAATTCCTCGGGATTTCGATAAGGGAATGATCCGGCAAATTGCTGCGAAACGAGAGCCAACGATTAAGAAAAGAAAGAGGGACTGTGTCATCCCATTCACATTTGAGCGACCACAGCTCTTGCATGAAGAGTTTGGCTATAACGATAACTGGAGCAAGGAATTGAAGTGGATCAAAATTTTTTGCAATTTCAGAGAGGATTTGTCTTTTTGTGTTAGCAAGCTCTTCTGCGAGCGAAACTTTATAGATGAGAGTGTCAGTGCTAGTGCACCAGTGAACTCCTAGAGTTTTTATAGATTCGGAGTTTCCACAAATTTCGACAGAAGAAGGGTCTACGTCTTCGATGGGAAACTGGGCGAGAAACTCAGGGGAGTTGGAATTCCACTTATGGAGTGGGAAACCTCCATTCCTTAGCAATGCTTGAAGTTCTAATGACACAAAAGAAGCTTCCTCCAAAGTGGGGAAGGACTGCAAATAATCGTCAACATAGAATGACGTAATTAGTGCTTCAGAGGCTTTGGAATTAAATAAATGACCATCTTGTGAGACTAACAAGTGTAGAGATCGAATAGCAAGGAAAGCAGAGGGTTTTAAGCCATAAGTAACCGTTTTTAAGCGAAATACCTTAATGGGCTTACTGATTTCATCACGCCACAAAATTCTTTGGAAATCTCGTTGTTCCGGTTGAATTAAAACTTGACGGTACATCTGTTTTATATCAGCTATAACAGCTATGGGAAATAATCGAAAGTTTACGAGTATAGCAGATAGATCTGACTGAATAGCAGGACCAGAGTAAAGAGTGTCGTTAAGGCTGTTGCCATTAACGTCGGGTGATGAACCATTGAAAACAACTCGAATTTTATCTTTCACAAGGGGGTTTTTCCACACAGGATGATTTAGATAAACCGTTTCAAGTGGGGGGTGCAATTCATCCTCAGATTTGTTAACAACTTCCATGTGATCCAAGCTTTCATACTCATCCATGAAATCAGTGTACTGCTGTTTAACAAGAGGTTCTTTCTTGAATTTGCTCTCGATAGCAAAGAGAGCTTTTCGAGCTTTGGGCTGAGAATTAATAAGTTTTGGAGGATTATGTAATCTTGGCATTTGAACAACGAACCGGCCATCAGAAGAACGAGTGTTGGTGTTCAAGAAAAGTTGCTCACAGAATTCATTTTCTGAAGAGGTTACATTAGGAGGATCAACGCTTTCAAGCCTCCAGAACTGTTCCAGATCAGTATTGGAGAAGTAACATTGCGATGCGGGTTGGGGAGAACAATGGGGAAGTTGACCTGTGACAATCCATCCAAAGTTAGTGTCTCTGGCGACCACGTTTGAGGATAACTTACGAACCTGTTTACGTAGGCAATTCCAGAAAACATTGGCACTAAAGAGTATGTCAATAGGATTTTGCATGTTGAACGAAGGATCGGCTAGCCTTAAATGCGAGGGAATGTTTAACCCTGAAATATCCACAGAGTGACTTGGAGTGTCTTCTCCAATGCTATTGAGAATTAGACAATTAAGTTTAAAGAAGTTGTTTCTATGACAAATATCTCTTATGGTTAGCTTTGAGAATTGTAAAGCTTCCGATTTTGAGCTGTTGATGCCCGACACATTGATAGAAGTGGGGTTTACAGGTAGACCTAGTTTTCTAATTAAGGAATTAGACACAAAATCATGAGTTGCCGCTGAATCTAGAAGACCGCGTGCACGAACCCAGTTGCCAAAGTTATCCTGAACTTCGATTTGGACGGTAGACAACAATACTTGAGCACTGCGAATGGACTTGGAATTTTGAATATACGATGAAGCATTAGAACTGTTAGCACTGTCATTTTTCGGAGAAGTAGATGCTGTCGATGACCTTGCCTGATCATGACGATGTAGCAAAGTATGATGAGCCTTTTCACAATGGTAGCAAAGTCTTGTGGACTTACAATTAGAAGCAGAATGCGTAGGCGCTAGGCAATTGAAGCAATGTTTGTTCTGGGAAACTAATTTTCTTCTGTCGTCAACCGACATTTCTTTAAAGGATTTACAGAGGTATAGGGCATGGGGATCTTTACAAAGTATGCACTTTAAAGGTTCATTTAAATTCTTACGGGGTTCGCTTTGGGTATTAGACGCTAAGCGATCGCTTTTAGGTTTGATAGACATTAATTCAAATTTAGAACTAGGAGATGAGGGTTCGCTTTGATTAGCTAAAGCGTTTAAGAGCTGGCATCTGGCATTTATGAAAGTGACTAAATGCTCGTAAGAATAGTCGTCTTCTTTATAAAGTTCAATTTCCCAAGCTTTGAGAGTAGCAGCATCAGCTTTAGAAACCACTAAATGTATTAGGAAAGTATCCCAGTGTTCAGTGGGTTGATCTAATTGGGACAAAGCCTTAACATGAAGTTGTGTAGTATCAACTAGAGTGCGCAAACTGGTGACGTCATTGTGCTGTGACGCAGGTAGGTTGAAGAGAGCCTTCATATGGCGTTGAATACGTAACCGTAAATTTCCATATCTTTCTTTTAATAAGTTAAAGGCAATGGGGTAATTTTCGGCACGTAGAGGAAGTGCTTCGACTAACTTTAAAGCTTGACCTCGGAGGATAGATCTCAAGTAATGAAACTTGTAAATGACTTGAATGTCTTCATTGTCATGCACAAGGGAGCAAAATAATTCATAGAAAGAATCCCAAGTAGATTCATCTCCAGAAAAATGGGGTAAATCAATTTTCGGTAAAATTGGTTTGGGTTTTTGAGTACCATCACGGAAAGAAGTTTGTGGTTCGTGAAGGGAACCAAGAACAGAAGCGTCCTTTTTCTGCTCCTCTTCGAGTTGGCGTATTATTTTGAAAGCAGAACCTATGCCTTCGTAATATTGGTTTTCTACTTCGACACGATCTTCGGTTTGATTGAGCATACAAGTTTCTATTTCAGTTTGAATGTTACAATAGTTTTCATAAGAACGTTCAAAATCCCTTACACGATGTTTCAACAAGTCTAATTGAGCTTCTGAGGGATCTAACTCTTTTATGTACTTTCTAAAACGGGTAATTTGCCCTTTGTAGGATGCTAGTTTAGAAGTAAGTTTTTCATCCTTATCCTTTTCAGTAGGAGCCGTATTAGAGAAAATAGATGAAAATGTAACTCACGAAACTGTGGAACCTTGGGAATCAAGCTGGCAACAGCAATAAGTAGAGAGAACGGGACACACCAAAGGAGACAGGAGCGGCCTCTTTCCCCTTCACAGGCTTTGCACGATGTGGTTATAGCTGAAATATTCAAAACAGATATTAATAATTTGCAAAATATTGCCAAACAGAAAAATGACAAAGGGACTCTCCCGGGTTTCCGGGACCAAATTTTGGGTAGATTATTGGCTCAGGAATAACCCACCCACCAAGGGAAGATGATTAAGAGAAGGAAGTAGATTTTGGATTGGAGAAAAAGGATAGAAAAATAGGAGGAGAGTCCCACAAAATTTATAAGTTTAACCTTAAACACACTTAGACGCGGTTGCCACCGCAAATCCGCTCTCGGATACCTAAAATGAGTAAGGGCTTGGTCTAAGCTGACTGGAAACACAGCAAGAACTTGGGCGGTTTGCAAGAGAGTGGCTTTAGTATAATCCCTCTCAAGCATGTATAACACTACTATGGGGAAGAGTGATGGTCTGGCAAGACTGAGAGTAACAAATTTGTTGTATGTTTGTTCAAAGAAATTCGTTTTTTCAAAATGATTCGAAGAATGCCAATAATTTAAATCAGGTTTGGTATTTCCAATTTTCAAAGTTATGGAGTTTCTGAAAAGGCGACCAAGTGTTTCCAAGAAGGAGAATGATAAAAGATTATGCCCTGGGGAGTAATTTTGTTGAATTAACCAATGGTTGCATTTAGAAATAGCTAAGCTTTTACTCAGCGAGGAGCCGGCTAAAAGTTTAGACAAAAAGAAACACTTATCTTTTGGAAAACTGACCATAAGTTTTCGGAGAGGATCTCCACAAGCAGGTAGCTGGCGTAGCGAGCTTTACTTGCCTTACTGGCCAATTAGAATTAGCTATTAAAGCTAAAAGAATCTTTAGTGAGGTTACTACTAAGAGTTCTTGCTCAAATGCAACGAGTGGTGAAAGCCCTATTAATGGTTTTAATGGCATTAAGTAGGGAGAGCCAAGGAAGACAGGATTTTGCCTAAACTTTGTATTAGAAAAATGAAAAAGCGAAAAGAAACGCTTAATTTATTTAACAATTCAAAGAAGTTTAAGGAAATTAACAAGTATGTAATATATTTTTGACAAACATAGTTCGTTTAAACTTTTTAACAAATTGGGTCGCAGACCTCCTCACATTAAATGGTTGCTCCAGGCAATTAACAATTTATGAGGTTTCAAACCTTATACATACTAAAATCTTAGTAAGATTTTAAAAAAGACAAATAAAATGCTTAAAGTTTAAACATCAAGTTGAGTACAAGGAGTGTACTTTGAGGAATTTACAAGTAATTATTTTAGAAAAAGTTACAACTTCGAAAATAACAAAAAAGGAAGCGAGTAAATGAAGAAGAAGTTCTTATTACTTCTTATGTTTATGCTGAATTACTTCTATTACAATTATACAAAGGAGGGCAGGTCACTTACGGGGAAACCTGGAGAAAAAGTCAAAAGGAAGGTTCTAGACTTCCCACGTTTAAGTAGGAATCACGAGCCAAAATGGGGCAGTTTCCATTTCGTGACACCTAGAAACAACTCACGCAAGAGTTGAAAGAATTGTTTTCCCTGATTATAGGGAAGAAACAATGTAAGTTTAAATCGTGTTTAAAACACGTAGTTACACAGTAATTAATTAATGTTAAACAAGAAAAAATGGAAGGGCACTTCGAGAGTGACACCTTATAGAAAAGTTACAATTTTATTCATATGGGTTGTTAGTAGAAGGTTGAGGAAAGATCATTGGGATATAGGATCAATGTTCATGGCCGTATTTAATATAAACGGACGATCGCGACGCGGTAGAAAAGTGGAACAAGCACTGGTTATTACTATAGTCTGTAAAGATGGATGCAAAGTTCACTGTAGAAACACGAAAGTTTATGAGAAAGAAAGTTATTGCAATGAGGAAAATAACTGATTGCACTAGATAAGCGAGAGTCTATTTCTTGAGAAAGTTGGGAGTTACAATTAAATGTACCATAGAACATTCCAGCGGTTCCAGCGGTGGAAGAGAGTTAGCTATTAAGCTTTTAATTCAGAAATGAGATTCTTCAATTTTAAATAGTATTCTCACGAGTGAGGAGAAATACATGACGACAGGACTTGTAGATCAAGTACAGAATCTGGAAGGTTCCAGAACGATCTTTATAGAAAAATGGGGTCAAGAAAATTCAACGGAGGAACTAGCTTGGTGAATTATAGACAGCGGGTATTAGATAATATCCCACGTAGTGAGAGGATTTCTCATTTGAATAGCTTAAGAGAGCTCTTTTTTAGTAAGGTTGGCTTATACGAAAAAAAGCTCAACATGGCAAATCCCACGAAGAATGATTTTTCCCCCAAAATAAATAATCTCACACTGTCTATAAAAGTATCGATAAAAGCACGTGAAAGTTAAAACCATGAAGATGAGGTTAAAACTTTAAGATGGTACTTATCTTGATTTCATGTTGAAGGTGAAGTTCCTTTTGACGATAACTACTTTGCCAACATGGCGTAGAAGAGAGTATGCCTCTTGGGTTGAGGAGACTGGCTCTAGTTGAGCCCTGACTGATCGAGTCAACTGCCGACTTAGAAGTGAGACCTGCTCAACGGAGCACGGAGGGTCTAAGGAAGGGGAATAGAGGGGGAATAGGAGACAAAAGGAGAACATATAAACATTGCCAACGTTAAAACAAAAAATGATTTTTTCTTGATGAGCTGGTCTTCAAAGAGTTGATAACAGGCGATACTAGCGCAGCATGGTGAGTAAAAAGTAGACGTAGTTCTCTTGCTCACGGAGAAAATAGCTGGCGATGGTAACAAGATCTGGTAGCCAGATGGATAAGTAAATCCTCTGCACCAGGAAGAATTGAGGAGCTTCAGAGATTCGCTGCTAGATGACGCTAGGTGAGTCATGGAAGATATATATCTAGAACAGACTCATAAAAGATATAAGCGACCTGATCACCTAAGAAAAAATAGAAGATCACTGTTGGTGTTTGACAAAGAGGAAGGAATGAACATGCAAAGAGCATTAAAAAATTGGATTCTCGCGTACCGTGTATTCAAAGAATACACCAGTAAGTACTACTAATATACATCGATTAAAACAGTTTTTACAGTTATTATAGACTCTTGAATATGGAGTATGTGCGTGTTCATAACCCACTCGTCTGAGATGTTTGCAAGCTTGTATTTAATTATTTTTTGAATAAATTCTTATATAGATTTCATCATGAAGCCTAAAAACACGAGGACAAGATTGGAGATGGATTGGAGAAACTCTACGAGGATCACTGGCGAATCGACTTCGATTTGAGTATTTCATTTCATTTCTTTATTGCCACATAACATGTATATACAAAGAAAACTGATATGTTTCATTACATTCATGGCTCGTCAGCTGAAAAATAGTATTCAAAATGAATACCGTAATACAATAAGTTAAATAAGAATTTAAGGACAGAAAAAATATTTACAATAATCACATAAAACAGAATGACATCCTCATCGGGACATTTTACAATCATCATAAAACAAAACAAAATCATCTTCATATGTCAGAATCATTAACAAATTCCTCAACGCTGTAATAGCTTTTATCAATCAAAAATTTTTGAAGGGATTTCTTCACCTGCATAATGGACATGTTACTGAATTTCCTCCCGATTTTGTTGAAGACATTCATTCCTACATAATGTGGAGTTTTCTCAAACAGTTTTAGTCTATGACAGGGCAGTTTGAAATTTGATTTATATCTTGAATCATAATTATGAGAAAAGTGATTGTTTTGAAAACAAATAAAGTAATTTCAAATATATATAAAGAAGGGACAGTCATAATGTTTAGCTTTTTAAATAGTTCTTTACAAGATACTCTTCGATTTACATTACACATTGCTCTGACTATCTTTTTCTGCATAATAAATATTCTTGCCATATCTGAATCCCGACCCCAGAATATAATCCCATATCTAATAACAGACAAGAAATATGCATGGTACACTGTTATCATGACCCTTATATCGGTAGCTCCTGCCAGGATAGATACTGCATATACAAAGCTATTTAATCGTTTAACAAGGCCCTCAATGTGACTCGACCAACATAGATTCTTATTTAATGTCATGCCAAGAAAATTAACATTATTCTTATTTGCAAGATCAGTGCTATCCAAACTAAGTTCAATTTCCTTTTGTGAGGAATGTTTGCTGCTAAACAGCATTATTTCTGTTTTAAGCATGTTTAATTGCACGTAATTTTCTCTGCACAAAGAGCCTAGATCTTCAAGTGTTTCCTGCAAAATATTTTCAATGTTACAATTTCTTTCGCAGGATGCAATTACAGAAGTATCGTCTGCAAACTGTACAACATTCTGGTTGATGGTTAGACGCAAATCATTCACATACAAAAGAAATAAGATTGGCCCCAGTATTGAACCCTGTGGCACGCCTTTGGTCACCCTTTCCCATTTAGAATAATACTTAGTCCCATTGGATAATAATAATGTTCGTTGCTTTCGATCGTACAGATAGGAAGCGAACCAATCTTGAGTTTTACCATTTATCCAATAAATATCTATTTTTTAAGTAACAGTGAGTGGTTTACTGTGTCAAATGCTTTAGTCAGGTCACAAAATATCCCAGCAGCACACTGAGAGTCATCTAGCAATTTGCTTATGGAAGAAATAAATTCATTTATTGCATGATGTGTACTAAGATCCTTCCGAAAGCCAAACTGAGTATATAAAATAATATTTTCTTTGTAAATATATGTAAGAATTTGTTCCTTAACTACCTCTTCAAATATTTCTGAGAATATAGTTAGTATAGAAACTGGTATGAAATTACTCATATCATTCCTTTTCCCCTTTTTAAAGAGTGGCCTAACCTCCGCATATTTAAGACTATCAGGAAAACTCCCTGTTAAAAGTGACTGATTAATAATCATTGATAATGGCTGTGCTATCTCATTTACTGATAGATTTACTAACCAAACTGGGATTTCATCCCAACCAACACTTTTTTCTATCTTTTAATGACAGAATTATTTTTTAAATTTCATTTTCAGTAACAGTTCTAAATTCCATCTTACTTGAAATGTTAGAAAATGAACAGAAAATCGCGTTTCTCGACGTTATGGTAACGAAGACCGCTGATCTAACTTTGGGACATACAGTTTACCGTAAGCCGACCCATACTGACCGATATCTACATAAGACGTCCAACCACCACCCACGACAGAAATACGGAGTTATAAAAACACTGGCTGACCGCGCTAAAAGAATTTGTGAAAAGCAGTGCCTAAAACAAGAAATTGAACACCTCAACGAGGCCTTACGCGCGAATGGGTACAGCCAGAAAGATATCCAGCGAGCACTCCATCCGAGACGTCCAACTACAAGGGTAATTGGAGACAAGCAGCCCCTGGCTAGAGCTTTTCTTCCATATATAAAAAAGGTCACGGACAGAATAGGGAGGCTACTCGAGTCCCATGATATAAAGACCATATACAGGCCTACACGAAAAATTAAGGACATGTTTAGGTCCGCTAAAGATAAGCGACATCCTCATACCGCGGCAGGGGTTTATAAAATCCCGTGTGATTGTGGCCAAGTATATATTGGAACAACGAAAAGAAGTATTGCCACTCGCCTCAAGGAGCACGAACGACACAGCCGGCTGGGACAAACAGATAAATCCACTGTAGCAGCACACTCGCTACTTGCAGGTCACGATATAAGATATGGAGACACCGAAGTTCTGTCCACCACGGTGTCTTATCATGCCAGGCTACAAAGGGAGGCCATTGAAATCCTGAAGCATACTAACAGCTTCAATCTTAAGGAGGAAGCAGAACGTGTGAACAGAGCTTGGCTTCCAGTCCTTAATCCCCTCAAGCCTGCCCTTATTGACCGTCGTAGACGAGAAGATGCAACAGACGAGCAGCCCTGTCCTTGATGCATTACTTTTATGTGGTACGCCGTTGCTATGGTAGCCTCTATGTGTGGGTTGTTGACTATTTATATATCTTCTGTTTACTTGTTTTACCTCGCTTTATGTAACCTGTGAACATGCTGAACGCAGTATTCAGCGAAACGTCAGGACGACAAAATGTCCTTGGAACACGACCTAAAAGCCCGCGAAACAGAGATTCCTATTTCAACGCCGGTCGTGAAAGTCTACATTTTTACTTAGAAAACATCCTTTCATTTACATTGTCATTACCACTTGTGATTTCTGTCCCGACATTCACAAAGAACTTGTTAATTAATTCCGACATATAACGAGGGTCATTTATAACTTTGCCTTCTACGCGGATTTTCATAATTTCAGTTTTGTTATTCTGTACACCAAGTTCAGATTTTACTACAGACCACAATGCTCTGTTTTTATTGTTAGATTTCATTATGAAGTTGTTATTTGCTTTGATTCTTGCAGCCTTTACCACTTTATTAAATATTTTCTTGTACTGCTTCACATATTCTAAGAATTCTGTTTTTTTTATTAACCTTTGCTTCGATATGAAGCTGCCGTTTCCTATTACTTGATATTTTGATCCCAGGCGTGATCCACTGTACTTCTGAAGACTGTTTGATTTTAACATATGTGTATGGAAAGCATTCATCAAAAAGTTAAAGGAAATTATTCATAAAACTATTAAAATTATCATTTGTTGATGTTTTACAATCAAAGGGCCATTTTACTTTATTTAATTTTCGAATGAAGTCAGTTTGATTCTGTTGATGAAAATTTCTCATTCTTACGTTTTTTCAGCTAGGTGGTTTAATTTTTTTGAATACTTTGGTAGTGACAGAAGTAGAGCATTGTGGTCAGAAAAGCCTATTTCAATATTTGCTGCCTTATTTGGTGAATAATTATAACTTGTAAGAATATTGTCAATGCAGGTTGCAGAGGTGGCTGTTATTCTTGTTGGTTCTCTGAAGTTAAATTCATAACCATAATTGCTGGCTAGTTCAGAGAAATGTCTGGTAATGCAATCATCTGAAAGAATATCTATGTTGAAGTCTGCTGCGATTATGACTTTCTTATTTTTACTTATTTTTTCCATTTTATCAAGTAAAACATTAAGTTTGGATAGAAACATACTACTTGTAGTGTAACCTGGGACTCTATAGATCGACAGTATTATTGTTTTATATTCAGGTAGCTCAATGCAGCAACTTTCAAATGTATTTTCCTCGTTCATCATATGAAAGTCATTCCTAACAATAAAATCTACTCCTCGTTCAACAAGAATACAGGAACCTCCGTAACCTTCATTTTTGCTACAGAAATAACTACATAATACATATCCATCTAACGCATTCAAATGATTTATGGAATCTTGAGATAACCAGTGTTCATTTAAGCAGATTACTTTAACTATATTATGCATATCGGCAAGAAATATCCTTAAATCGTTAATTTTATTACGATTACCACATGATAAGCCTAGACAATTTATGTTTAAGTGCATGATTGCAGGTGTATCTGTAAATTTATGCTGGAGAATTTCTCTAGCAGACAAAGTAGGCCTACTGTAGTTATTTTCAATATTGATACAAAGTTACCTATCTGAAATAAAACTATGATCTAAGTTCTTATCTTTTGTGAGTTACCACTGTTCACTCTTCATTTAAATGCCTTCTTTTCCTTATCTGAATTCTCCAGCCTACATTCTATAAAAAAGCAACATTTCCAAGAGTGATAACAGAGTTGTTTACTTCTATATTATTGATACTACTACTGATTGTTTTTCTGCTAACTTTGTTTTGCCATTTACATTCATATGCATACCATGCCTTGTGAACATGTATCTATCAATTTAGTGACATCTATCATATCGACATCGTAAGTATGACTTGACTTAATTCCTATGTCCCCTCTCGGAGCAAAGGGCTGCAACAAAATTCCTCCACTGATTTCTTCACCCAGACAGCCTCTGCAAGTCTGTCCAGGATTTGCCAGTCGCCTTCCTCCCCTCCTCAACACTTCTTCTCCAGGTATTTCTTGGCCTACCCCTTCCTCGGGTGCCCTGGGGATTCCAACTAAGTGCTTCTTTTTCAATCGCGTCCTGCTTTCTCAGACAATGGCCTATCCAACTCCATTTTCTATGTTTTATTTCTAGATGTATTGGCCTTTCGTTTGTTCTCTTCAGAAGTTCCTCATTTGAAATGGTTTCTGGCCAATAGACGCGTAGAATCCTTCTGAAGCAACGGTTAGTGAAGACTTGGAAACTCCTGGTGATCTGGGTTGTAACTTTCCAAGTTTCACTTCCATACGGGAGAACTGCTTTGACATTACTACGAAAGATTCGTAGTTTCGTCCTGGTCGAGATGTCGCGAGCTTTCCAAACCGGATATAATTGAACAAATGCAAAGTTTGCTTTTTTATGCGGCTCTTAGCATCTGCGCTAGCACCACCGTCCTCTGCAATGATGCTACCAAGATATGGAAACTCACTCACAGTTTCAATTTCTTCTCCATTTATTTTTCACTTGCGGTTTGTATTTATTAAACTGTTTACTCGCATTTCTTTGGTCTTGTTGCAATTTATCTTCATTCCTGCTCTTGCTGCCTCTTCTGTGATGCGCCTTAACTTCATTTCCATATCCGTAAAGTTCTGAGAGATTGCACAAACATCGTCAGCAAAATCCAAGTCTTCTAGCTGTTGCATCAACTTCCATTGCAATCCAGTTCTTGTTCCAAACATTACCTTTCTCATAACCAGGTCCATAACAATAAGGAAGATGGTAGGAGATAGGATACATCCCTGTTTAACTCCTGAATTGACATGTATTGGTTCAGTAAGCTTCTCTTCATGGACCACCTGGCATCGATAATTGCTATAAAAGCTCTTTACAAGGCTGATGATCTTCTCAGGTATTCCATATCTGGCCAACGCCTTCCACATGAATTCTCTCCTCAGGGAATCAAAAGCTTTGCAGAAATCCACAAACATAAGGTAAAGTGTAGTATTCCATTCCACACACTGTTCCACTATAACCCTCAACGTTGGGTAGATTATTAGCTTGGGAATAACCTAACCCCCAAGAGAAGATGATGAAGAAAAAGAAGTGGGTTTCGGACTGGAGAAAAAGGATGGAGAAATAGGACGAGAGTCCAACAGAAGTTATAATTTTAACTTTAAGTATACTCAAAGGCAGCTGCCACTGCAAATCCGCTTTCCGATACCTAAAGTGGGTAGGGACCTGGGCGAAGCTAACAGGAAACGCAGCTGGAACTTGGGCTATTCGCAAGAAAGTTGCTATAGCGTATTCCCTCTCAAGCATAAATATACCTACTATGGGGAAGGGTGGTGGTCTGGCAATACAAAGAGTAACAGATTTATTGTGTATCTGTTCAAAGGAGTTTGTTTCTTAACAAGTATTTTGAAGAATACAAATAATTTGAATCAGCCGTGATATTTTAGTTCTTGAAATTGTAGAATTTCTAAAGAGCGACCGAATGCTTCCAAGAAGGATAGGAATAAAGCAATTATACCCTTGGGAATAATTTTGGTAACAGTACCAATAGTTGCATTTAGTAATGACTAAGCTTTTACCCAGCAAGGCGCCGACGAAAAGTTTAGATAATGAGAAACACTTAAATTTTGAAAAACCAACCATAAGTGGTAGAGAGAATCTCCACAAGCAGGAAGCTGGCGTAGCGAGCTATGCTTGCCTTACTGGCCAGTTAGAATTAGCTAACAAAGCTAAGAGAGACTTTAATAAGTTAATAAATAAAGTTCTTGCTCAAATGCAACAAGTAGTGAAAACCTTATCAATGGATTTATTTTTATTAAAGAGGGCATAAACCTAGGAAGAGTCAGGGAAGACAGGATTTTGCCTAATCGTTATGTTTGAGAAGAAAAAAAACTTAATTTATTTAACAATGTAAAAGGAAGTAGTTTATGTAACAAATATATAATTTGGATTTTGTAAACAATTGGGGTCGCAGACCTCCTAAATCATTTAAAGCTTGCACCAGGCAATTGACAATTTTTGGGTTTTAAACCTTTTATACGTACTAAAATCTTCGTAAGATTTTGAAATGTTGCTAAGATTGATAAATAGAAACTTTTAAGATAATTAAATTAATTAAGGTTAAACAATAAATCAAGTACAAGGTATGTACTTTAAGGATTTCTAGATAGGTATCTTAGAAATATGAACAAATAACAACTTCGAAAGTAACAACAACAACAAAAAACAGGAAGAAATGAAATAGAAGTTTCTATAACTTCTTGTATTAATACAACACTACGTTTAGAGATTATACAAATAGGGCAGGTCACTTTATTGTGAAACCTGAAGAGAAAAATTCAAAGGAAGTTTCTAGAACTCCTATGTTTAAGTAGGGATCATGAGAAAAATGGGGCAAATTTCCTTTTCGTGAAACCTAGAGATAACTCACTTTTCAGTAGAAAGAATTGGATTCCCTCATTAGAAGGGAGAAACAATATACTTTAAGGCGTTTACTAGACACGAAGTTTTACAGACATTAATTCGTTGTACGTGGAACAAGTAAGGGAGGGCACTTATTGAGAGTGACACCTCATTGACAAAAGACCTAAAGTAACAATTTTATGATTTTAGTTTGTTAGTAAAGGGTTTGGGAAAGATCAAATGGGATTGTGGAAGAGTGTTCATGGCCGTATTTATTGTACTCGGACGAGCGCGACGCGGATGAAAAAGTTGAACAGGCACTGTTATCACTATAGTCTGTGATATACACACATCAAAAAAAGTTTTGCATCACCTCGGTTCCCAGATCTCCGGCATATAGACGTTGACTGTGTATATTGTATCCAAGATACAGTCCCTTTGACTGTTCATAGATGTCACTAAAACTGCTCAAAGATGTAAACAACCATGCATGAGCAGGGCCTATTAGACGGAGGGGGTACGACAGCCGATCAGTTCCAGTCATTCCACCAGGACGAAGGTACGCTGCTCATGTTGTCTGTAGTTCTACCATGTCTAGAAGGTCAATACCGCAGTTCGATCGCGTCCGCATTGTTACTTTGTGTCAAGAAGGGCTCTCAACAAGGGAAGTTTCCAGGCGTCTCAGAGTGAACCAAAGCGATGTTGTTCGGACATGGAGGAGGTACAGAGATATAGGAACTGTCGATGACAGGCCTCGCTCAGGCCGCCCAAGGGCTACTACTGTAGTGGATGACCGCTACTTACGGATTGCCGCTCGGAGGAACCCTGACAGCAATGCCACCATGTTGAATAATGCGTTTCGTTCAGCCACAGAACGTCGTGTTTCAACTCAAACTGTGCGCAATAGGCTGCATGATGTGCAACTTCACTCCCGACGTCCATGGCGAGGTCCAGCTTTGCAACCCCGACACCATGCAGCGCGGTACAGATGGGCCCAACAACATGCTGAATGGACCCCACGGAATTGGCATCACGTTCTCTTCACCGATGAGTGTCGCATATGCCTTCAACCAGACAATCGTCGGAGACGTGTTTGGAGGCACCCTGGTCAGGCTGAACGTCTTAGACACACTGTCCAGCGAGTGCAGCAAGGTGGTGATTCCCTGATGTTTTGGGGTGGCATTATGTGGGGCCGACGTACGCCACTGGTGGTCATGGAAGGCTCCGAAACGGCTTTACGATACCTGAATGACATCCTCCGACCCATAGTGCAACCATATCGGCAGAATATTGGAGAGGCATTTGTCTTCATGGACGACAATTCTCGACCTCATCGTGCACATCTTGTGAATGCGTTCCTTCAAGATAACGACATCGCTCGACTACAGTGGCCAGCATGTTCGCCAGACATGAACCCTATCGAACATGCCTGGGATATGTTGAAAAGGGCTGTTTATGGACGTCTTGACCCACCAACCACTCTGAGAGATTTACGCCGAATTGTCGTTGAGGAGTGGGACAATTTGGACCAACAGTGTCTTGATGAACTTGTGGATAGTATGCCACGGCGAATACAGGCATGCATCAATGCAAGAGGACGTGCTACTGGGTATTAGAGGTAGTGGTGTGTACTGCAATCTGGACCACAAATGCTGAAAGTCTAGCTGTATGATGGTACAACATGCAATGTGTGGGTCTCATGAGCAATAAAACGAGCTGAAATGTTGTTTGTGTTGATCTCTATTCCCTTTGTATTTAACGGTTCCGGAACTCTTGGAACCGAGGTGATGCAAAACTTTTTTTGATGTGTGTAGTTGAAAGTTCACTGTACCAGCACAAAAAGTTTATGGCAAAGAAAGTTATTGCAATGGTGGAAAATAACTAGTTACACTAGATTTGCGAGAGTCTATTGCTTGAAAATCTTGTAGGTTATAGTTGAATGCACCAGAAAAATCCCAACGGAGGAAGAACAATTAGATTTTGATTAGCAGTTCATAAGGAAGATTCCTTAGTTTGAAAAAGTATTCCCATATGTGAGTGGAAAGTACTAGAAGGTTTAACTTGTAGATGAATTGTTCGGCATGGAAAATTCCAGAAAAATCATGACTGAAGATTAGGGCAAAAATTAGTCCAGCGGTGGAACGAGCTAAGTATTTTATAGACAGTGGGTAATTCAATGGTGTCCCACGTTGTGAGAAAATCTCTCATTTAATAAGCATAAGAAATGCTGCTTCATGTTAGGATTAGCTTAGATAGACAAAAGCCCAACATAGAAAATCCCGCAAATGATGATTATTGCCCCACATTTAGAAATCTCACACTGCCTATAAAATGATCATTAAAAGCATGTAGCTATTTAAAATCAATTAAAATAAGTTGAAGAACGTAGAAATAGTACTTAGCTTATTTTTGATGAACGGCGATTCCTTGGTGACCGTTAGTCGGGAATTCACAACTTGGCGAAGATTTGAAAGTTTGTCTCTTGAGGTGAGGAGACGAGCTTTAGTTAAGCTCCGACTGACTAGTTTGACTTCAGACGCACAAGTGAGGCCAGCTCAAGTGCGGAGGGAACAGGGAAGGGAAATGAGTGGGGGTAGGAGACAAAAGGAATACACAAAAGAATAACCAACATAACAGCAATAAATTTTCTTGATGAGTTGATAGCAGGCGTCACTAGCGAAGCCGGGTGGGTGAAAAAGTAGACGAAGTCCTCTTGATCACGGAGATGATAGCTGGCGATAGCGACGAGATCTGGTGGCTAGATTGGTAAGGAAGTCCTCTTGTGCAGGGAAAATTGAGGAACTTCAGAGATTCGCTGCTATATGACGCTAGGTGGGTCATGGAAGATATATATCTTGAACAGACTTACAGGTAGTGTAAGAAACATATACCAACAAAGAGAAATCAGGAGATCACTGTTGGTGTTTGCGAAAAAAGGAAGGGATGAACTAAAGCAAAGAGAAGCAAAAGCTTACTCTGTCTTAGCGTGTATTCCAAAGAATACACCAAACGTGTTTATCTGGTCAATGCATGATCTGTTTTTCCTGAATCAAGCTTGTTCTCTTCTCAGTTTCTGATCCACAATATTTATAATTCGATCTAACAGAATCCTTGTGAACACCTTACTTGGTATTGAAAGTAAGGTGATACCTCGCCAGTTGTCACATAGGTCCTATCCCCTTTCTTCGGCAATTTCACCAGTAAACCTCTTTCCCAGTCTTCTGGAATCTTCTCCTGTTCCCATATCTTTGTAAATAGGGGATGGAGTAGTTCAGCTGATAGTTCTATGTCTCCTTTCAGGATTTCAGGATGGATATTATCACCCCCAGGTGCTTTCCCACTTTCTGTATTTTTGATAGCCGTAATAATTTCTTCCTTAGTTGGTGTATCAATGTTTATTCTTTCACCTGGGATTATTTCTTCCTGCATTTCCACTTCTGTACCATCATCTTCCATATTTAACACCTCTGAAAAATGCTCCTTCCATCGTTCCAGTTGTTCCTTTTCTCCAGTAATCACCTCACCATTTTTGCTTTACCACCTCTCTGAGTCTTCTTTTTAGATAGAATTTTCGTTACCTCGTAGAGGGTTTTAAGGTCTCCAGTTCCTGCAGCTTTTTCCGCTTTTAATGCTTGTTCTTCTATCCACTGTCGCTTGTCCTTCCTTGCATTCCTTTTTACCTCCCTGTGTTTTTCATTATACTTTTCCTGTGCAGTGAGCTTTTGTTGTCGTGTTCTGCTTCTGATGATTTCCTGTTTGATGTTTTTCCTATCTTCTATCTTCTGCCATGTGTCATCTGACATCCATTCTTTTACCCCTTTCTTTCTGAAGCCAAGCACTTCGTCACTGGTTTCCACAAAGACATCCTTAACTTTCTTCCATTCCTCACCGATTGAGCCTCCATCTGTCCTATCTAGGACTTCAAAACGGTTTCTCAACTATATCCTGAACTGATATTTATGCTGTTCATTATTTTTTAAATTCTGTACATCATATCTTTTCCATTGGCATTCTACAGCTGGTTTATTTACTTTGATCTTAATACGTAAGTGAGCTATCACAAGATGGTGATCGCTTCCTGCATCAGCCCCTCTCTTGTTTCTCACATCAAGTAATGATCTTCTCCACTTCCGGGAGATGGCCACGTGATCAATCTGGTTTTCTGTCGAGCCATCTGGAGATACCCATGTTACTTTGTGGCAGTTTTTGTCTGGAAAGATGGTTCCTCCTATCACCACATCTCGTTCTGCACAAAAGTCCACAAATCGTTCTCCGTTATTGTTTTGCTCTCCCAATCCGTGCGTTCCCATGATGTGTTCAACTCCCTAATTTTCATCACCAACCATTAGGATTACTATATCTCTTGTTTTTATTTCCTTCATGATTGCATTTAACTCTGAGTAAAAGTTGTCCTTTTCTTCGTTTGTCGCCGATTCAGTTGGAGCATAGCATTGCACTATGCTGACATTTCTAACGTTTGTCTTAAATCTTGCCAACATAATTCTTCCTGAAATGGGTTTCCATGCGATAAGGCTTTTCTTTGCAATTTTACGTAGTAGCATTCCCACACCCTCTACAGGGTCTCTTCCCTCTTCATTTCCAGAGTAGAGAAGGGTAAATCCTTCAGTTGTTCGTTGTTCTCCAAAGTCCTTCCAACGTACTTCACTCAATCCTAGAATGTCTAACTGGTAGATTCTCATTTCTGCGCAGACCTGCTTTAGCCTGCCCGTTTGGCGTAAAGTTCTTATATTCCAGTATCCAATTTTCGTAATTATTTTCATGCCAAAAATCGTCAACTGTTTATCAGTACGGTTATTTTCTGTTGCAGTTTCAGTAATCGAGTAAGTTCAGATGTGTGAGTGATTGGCCCACAGCACCCTATCATGGTGGAGGGGCTGCCTCCTCACTGCGTCCATGCTCACAGACGTGGAGTTAGATGTTCTACTCTTCTCTAGTTTGGTTCTCCAGAGTGGGACGAGATATCCACTCCAACTCTCCTCCTTTTTCATCCGGGCTTGGGACCGTCCTTGGCGGAGTTGACATCGTAATTATACCTACATAATTAAATGTACAAAGTTATTTAATCATTGTTTAATTTATTTTCATATTCAGTCAGAGCACAAATAACGTAATAAAGAGCCTTAATGGTCTTTGGAAATTTTGAAATAGTCTTCTGACAGCATCTTTCGTATAATACAAACCAAACATAACCTAAAATATAGCCTATGTAAGTTTATTCCCAGGAACATATTCTTAGGATCAATTCGCCTTTTAATATGTTAATGTATCTTATTCTCGACTTCCAAGTGCTGTCAGCCATAATATTATAATACTTTGCATATGTTAGGCTACTCGTAAGTTTGGAAGTAGTAGTGTGAATGTATTGGTGATTATTTATGTAGTTGGCTACTGACCTATAGCCTACTTAGTAGTAGGCAGATAAAATATTTATATTAGGCCTATTTTTATTTGTTTCAGTCATGGTTGCGACAGATTAGTGTGGTAGACTTCAACGAACTTCGAGGGTTGTGCAACATGAATCAATCATCATTATGAAGAGCCATATACTCACATGTGCACGGGATATGCACTGCGCTTGAGTCACAGATGCACATTTTCAAAGAATACCAACAATATCTCTTGGCTCTCTTATAGTTCTCCTCGGCATAAGTTACTGCACCACTGAATATCTGGGTGAAAATTACTGATGTCCTTTAGTTGGGTGAGACAAAGTCATTGTTCGCTACTTGGTTAGATGACACAGTTCGGGCGAAGCCACTGGTTGCAATGCGTTATAAATATTGCTCGCAACTATAGCTTAGGCTACTTGTATTATTAATTCTGAATGAAAGTAGAACGCGGCTTATACACTTGCATCGGACATGAATGTGACTTTACATACCTTGTGTCCTTGTTTCATCTTCTGGGCGATATTACTTATTGAAATTACGAACCCTGGTCACTACTGCACTTCATATAAGTGCATAAGTACATAAATATGCGTTTTTATTTATTGCTCTTTAAAATGGCTGCCATGTTTCAACAGCGCTTGCATCTCGTTCAACTGTCAACCAGGTGCACTCTAGTGGCACACACCGATGCACACACATTGTTGCCAACATATGGGATACAAAATCGGCTTCCTTTAGTCATAAATGAATATTTTTTCTCAAATAATCTCCCTCGAGAACAGTGCAAACCGCATCAAAATCCATCCAGTGGTTCTCGAGATTACCCTCTTCCTTCAGCCCAATGACTTATCCGCCGAACTGTCAGAACACATCTCTGAGACAAAGTCATTGTTCGCTACTTGGTTAGATGACGCAGTTTGGGCGGAGCCACTGGATGCAATACGTTATAAATATTGCTCGCAACTATAGCATAGGCTACTTCTATTGTTAATTCTGAATGAAAGTAGAACGCGGCTTATACACTTGCATCGGACATGAATGTGACTTTTACATACCTTGTGTCCTTGTTAACCCTGGTCACTACTGCACTTCATATATGTGCATAACTACATAAATACGCGTTTTAATTTATTGCTCTTTGAAAACGGCTGCCATGTTCCAACAGCGCTTGCATCTCGTTCACACACCGATACACGCACATTGTTGCCAACATGTGGGATACAAAATCGGCTTCCTTTGGTCATAAATGAATATTTTTTCTAAAATAACCTCCCTCGAGAACAGTGCAAACCGCATCAAAATCCATCCAGTGGTTCTCGAGATTACCCGCTTTCTTCAGTTCAATGGCATATCCGCCGAACTGTCAGAACACATCTCTGAGACAAAGTCATTGTTCGCTACTTGGTTAGATGACACAGTTCGGGCGAAGCCACTGGTTGCAATACTTTCTGTGTTTGAGATATTTAAGTTACGAGAGCGGAATATACGAGTCAACCTCCATCAAAATCTGGAAAATTTTCTACAGTAACTTATGTACCGTAATTAAGATACAATAGTTGAACATTTTATCGCTAAAGGGTGTTATTAAATTTTTCAGCAGTGCCAACAATATTGTTTGGCACTGGTCTTGCCTCTTAGTTCGAGCGTGGTGAAAGCGGAATAAGGCTTTACATACAAACCTAACCTAGGGCTTACGCCCAGACCCCCTTCCTTGTAGTGCAATCAGTAATTTTCGTCCAGACAGTCGTCTAACCAAGTAGCGACCAACGGTTTAGTCCCGACAGTCGTCTAACTAAGTAGCGACCAACGGTTTAGTCCCAACAGTCGTCTAACTAAGTAGAGCCCGATTATTTCTTTTTTTTCCACATAATTGCAACATTACATGTGTCGTCTAATGTAGGTGTTGAATCGAATATGAAAATCTACCCGACTTACTAATATTCGTCAAGGGTGGCTTTATTCATTGCAGACAAGGCAAAAAAAGATGAAGAAATGATACAATAATATAACAGATTAAAACATTCCATAGCCTTCTATCTTTTTTCTCAGTTCATCTTCTCCTTGCCTGAAAGATCATAACAGAAAAAAACATAGGAAAGGAGTAACTGCGAGTTAGTGAACGTCACATACCTCCCACCTTTTGATTTCAAACACAAAATCAAAACATAACTTATTTACAATTATTAAGCTTACACCATCACAAGCTACGACCTGTATCGAGCAGGCAGTTTCACTACACGTCCCCTTCTTGTTCTCATCAATTGTTGATCACTGGGGGCTTCACACTCGTCATCACTTGGTTCGTCTTCACCCAAGGGAGTATCCTGTGACGACGATATTTCCAGAGGGTATATCCGCTGGATTGGTCTGGCCATACTTCTCCCCGCTGCCTTAACACGAACCACCCTGACATTGTTGTCCTTGCCAGGGAACATTTCTGTGACCTTTCCCACTGGCCACTCCAACCTCTTCCTGTCATCCGACCCCACCAACACAATATCACCGACCTTCAATGTTCTATGGGGTTTCATGTCAACATGCGACTGCACCAGGAGGCTCAAGTATTCATCCCGGAATCTTTTCCGCAAATCTTCACGCAAGCGGTGGAGATACTTGACTCGCCTTCTGATGTCTGTTCCATCCAAGTGGTCAAGATCAGGAACTCCGGTGGAACGAATGTCTTGCAGGAACATGGCCGGTGTCAATGGCATCAAGTCATCTGGATCCTCCGAGAGATAGGTCAAGGATCTGGAGTTGATCACGGCTTCAACATCGCAAAGAATGGTTGTAAGCTCCTCATACTTGGGACAAGCTTTTCCCAATGTTCTCCTCAACAGCTTCTTGACCATCTGCACCATCCTCTCCCACCACCCACCCCACCATGCAGCAGTGGGTGGAATGAACTTCCACTGAATTCTCTTGATGGAAGACGTTCTTTCAATGTCAGCCCAGTCCAGTGAGGCAAAGGAATTATTAGCCCCAGTGAAATTCGTACCATTGTCACTGTACAATATTCGGGGTCTGCCCCGCCTGGCGATGAATCTCCTCATTCCTTGGAGGAAGGCTCCTGTCGACAAACTTTGCACCAGTTCCAAATGAACAGCACGATAAACTGCACAGGTGAACAACAGGATCCAGGCCTTTTCACCATCTCTGAGGTGCAAAGGTCCTGCTAGGTCAACCCCACTCACTTCAAAAACCGATGCATCCCCCACTCTATCTCCTGGTAGAGGTACAGGACCAGTCTCAACTCTCTTTGCTTCAAATCTTCGACATCTGACACATTTGTTAACCACTCTCCTCACTGTCCTCCTCCCTTTTGGAATCCAATAGTCCTCCCTCAATTTCCCAAGTAACATTTGGACACCAGCATGAGAGTACTTAAGATGATAGTCTCTAATTAGGATCTCCACCAATTTATGATTTGACGGTAGCAGAATGGGATATCTGAAGTTCTCAACATCATCTCGTTGCACAATCTTTGTCTTCAACCTCAGAAGACCATCTGAACCAACAACTGTGCAGAATGATTTCAATCCTTTCTTGTCAGTCTCTTCCGTCACTCCCAGTTGAGCCAGGCGTAGTAACCTTCTTTCGGCCTCTTCGATTTCCAAAACAGAAAGCTCACCAGACACGCAACCTTCAAGTTTTGATGCTTTCCTGAAGAAGCGCAGTATCCAAGCCACAAGCCTCACAATCTGTGAAAACCTCGAAAAGCGTCTCAGGTACCAGGGGTCTTCTTCTTCTATTAAACTGGATAGTGTTGACGTCACCTTCCTCTTTTCTCGATCAACTTCTTCCTCGTCTGCGACCACACCTGACATAGGCCAGTCCTTTTCTTCTGCTCTCAGCCAAACTGGCCCCTCCCACCATCTGGAATTTATGAGGGATTCTGCAGAGCAACCTCGCGAAGGGAGGTCAGCTGGGTTACACTCCCCAGGTACGTGTCTCCAATCTTCTACGCTAGTCAGTGATCTTATTTCCTTGACTCGATTGTTGACGAACACGCCCCAGGGCTCGTTCTTCTTTATCCATTGTAATGCAGTAGAGGAGTCAGTCCAATAGAATTCAGGAACTTGCAAATTTAGACTTTCTCTCACACAGGCAGTCAGACGACTGCCAATGCAACATGCCAGAAGTTCCAGTCTTGGCATCGAAATATTCTTCAAGGGTGTAACCCTTGCCTTGGCCATCACAAGTTGTATCGAAACAGATCCTGGTGTTCCACTCCTTAAATAAACAGCAGCTGCATAGGCACTTCGACTGGCATCACAAAATGTATGAAGATTCCACAATTTTTCAGACCCGCCGTCAGTGAAATGTCTTGGTATCTTCACCTCTGACAGTCGGGGAACTTCTGATTCCCACTTCTTGAACTTCCGCTGCACATCATCCGGTAATGGGTCATCCCAGCCCATCCTCAGGTTCCAGCTGCTCTGGATGAGAAGTTTTGGCAGTAAGGTAAAAGGACAAATAAATCCTATAGGGTCAAAAACCCTCTGGGCGGCAGATAAAATTCTTCTACGAGTGATGTCACCAGATCCACTCTCAGATATATCACAAAAGATAACATCATTGTCTTTGTCCCACATCAAACCGAGAACAGAAGAAACTTGTTGACAACCACTCTCTCCATTCAGTGAGGTATGTTCCCATCCACGAAGTTCAAATTTCGCAGTCGACAACAGTTCTGTGGATTCAGCGATGAATTTATCCATTTCTTCTTCTGACCCAAGTGATGTGACACAATTGTCCACATAAAAGGAGCTCTGAAGTAATCTCGCTGTATTATGGAATTCAGGTGGGCTCCTCTCTAGATGAAGATCAAGTAGGGCTGCCAGCAGGAAAGGACTGCAGTTGAGGCCAAATACTACCCGTTTATGTCTGAGAACTTGGAGTTCTCTCCCCTCAAAGTCCTCCCACCAAAGGAACCTCACATAATCCCTATCACAGGGAGCAATGGATATCTGGAGAAAAGCCTTCCTTATGTCGGCAATTACACCAATCTTCCCTGTGCGAAACCTACTCAAAATTGGGGGAATCTGTTCAAGCAGATTTGGTCCCTTCTTTAGACAGTCATTCAAGGACAGATTTCCTTTCCCCTTACATGAGGCGTCAAACACTGGTCTAACAGCTGTCGTGGAATTTTCCTTGAACACACCTCGATGTGGTAAGTAGTGACCTTTGATATCTATTTCTTGAGAAGGCACCTCTTCGATCACGCCTTCCTTCTTCCATTCGTTAAATACATCATTGTAGTCCACATATCTGCCACTACGAATCAGTTTTATCGTTGTAGATGTACATCTCCTTTCAGCAATGTCACGATTCTCTGAAATGTCTTCAAATCTATCATTCCAGGGCATATGAACTTCATAACGCCCCTCTTCATTTATATGCACCGTCTCCTTGAAGTGTTCAAGTGTGGTCGCTTCTAAATCTTCTTTAGATTGTTTCTCAGCTGGGTCTCTTATTCCTAGTGTGTCCAACTTCCAAAGATCAGTCACTGAAGAGTTCAAGGTCAACAATGAGATCGCGAGTGCACTAGAAGAGTTCGAAAACCTATCCATTGATAGTCCCCCCATAATGACCCAACCAAGCCTAGTTTCGACAGCCACAGGTCCACAAGTCAGGTTTCGCACTCTTCCTGTTAGCAGAGGTCCACAGGTGTCGGCACCTAGTAGCAGTTCGATGTCTGGCCTGTCATCACCACAGTCGGAGATACATATTTTATTTTCTCTAAGTTCTTTCATCCAAGGCCCCTTCTGAACTCGAGGGATTGTACCACAAATGATGGCTTGGTCTAGAACTGGTACTTCACACGTGTATTTCCCATCTACACTTGCTAGTCTTAGTTGATAACTGGAGTGCACTTTCTTTGTTGTCTCAGTCCCTCCAAATAGAGCATGTGCCATTTTCTCAGAACCTGAAGGTTTCAGTCCTAAACCATCTGCGGTCTTCTTCAGCAAGTATGATCGTTGCGATCCAGTGTCGATAAGGGCTCTCACGATGCGCTCCTCTTCATTTCCTGTAATTCTAACCAACAGGGTTTGTAGAAGTACGTCTTTGCTGCATGTTTGGTTACTCAATGTAGTGCTGGGGTCTGCCTTATCTGTCTCTTCCTTTTGTTTCTCTTCGCGAGTCTTCTGCTGGAGCTCAGGACACATTAACACAATATGCTTTTTCCCACAGACTTGACACATGACACTACATTTGCAGGATTTTACCATGTGACCTCGTTTCTGGCATTGAAAGCAACATCCCGCTTTCATCAGAACATTCTTCCTTTCAGTTAATGTCATCTTTTGTGCTTTAAAGCATTCCTTGCTGTCATGAGGTTTGCTGCAGAACACACAATTAAGGCTTAGACTTCTTGAATCCCCGGACAGTAAGCTAGTGGCTGTTGGAATGTTCGTTGCATCTTCCAGTCTCTTCCTTGGTTTGTTCACCGTCCGTTGTGAAGTCTGGAATCCCCCTTGAGCGAGAGTGATTCTCTGTTCTCCCTCTACTTCATTCTTCAAGAATAGAGACAACTGTTCAAGTTTTTCACAGTACACGTTTTCTACTGAATCGCTTAAGGGACGTTGGACAGAAGTTCTCAGCCAGACTCTCAGTAGTTCTTCTGGAAGAGATGACTCTGCTAACGGGAACAAAAAAGCGGCATACCTGTCACTAGTCATCCCTAACGACTCAAGAGACCGGAGGTGAGATTCTAAGCGGTCATATAACTGCAATGGAGCAAGTCTCTGCGATGAAGTGACATTCTGAATCACCAATCCTAGTAGTTCGCGCACATAAAATTCAACAAGTAATTCTTCCCTACCAAATCTACTTTCAAGACACTGCACTGCTTTCTCATAATTGTCCGCAGTTGGAGGGAAACTGTTCACTACATCCCTAGCTCTACTCCCCTCCGTGGTAGCCTGGAGTAAATACTGGAATTTATCTTCTCGTTCTATATCTGGATCATTATGAATGCGTTGAAACTGGCTCCAAAAACCCTACCAGTCCTTAACCTCTCCAGAAAATTTCCGTAGTTCGATTTTCGGTAACTTTAATTTCTTCTTGCCAACACTATCACTCATAACGGTCATAGCTCCATTTTCTTCAGTCGCAAGAAGAGCAGCATTCACATAATCAGTCTTATAACGGGCCTCGTCAAGTTTATCGCGGTATTCTTGTACCTTCTCGTATTCAGTTGCGTATTCCGACTCGTCGTTTTTATCGAGAAGGAATTCCAATATTTTCTCATCCGCGTCTTTCATTTCTGTGCCAAGGCGTTCTAATTTCGTAAAAAGCAATCTTACCTTGTCAGAATCTGTTTCAGCCATCAGTGTATCGTATGTCTTCGTGAACATGGCCCGTATCGGCTTTCTCGCTTTTACGAGTTTATCCATTATTAATCGTACTTACGGGTATGTTCACGTCAAAATAATCCTGGCAGGGTCGCCAGTAATGTTGAATCGAATATGAAAATCTACTCGACTTACTAATATTCGTCAAGGGTGGCTTTATTCGTTACAGACAAAGCAAAAAGAGATGAAAAAATGATACAATAATATAACAGATTAAAACATTCCATAGCCTTCTATCTTTTTTCTCAGTTCATCTTCTCCTTGCCTGAAATATCATAACAGAAAAAAACATAGGAAAGGAGTAACTGCGAGTTAGTGAACGTCACAGTAGGCCTATTTTGTATCGGATATGTTGGTAACTAATGACGTCAATGTGATCGCTGCGGCAGTTTCACATACTAAATACATACATACATATTTATTTATTGACGGCTTCCACCATTTTCTTTTATACAACGTAAAAGACATTAAGAGTAATACAAAGTACGGTACCCTACTATTACAATCAACTATATTCATACAGATTGTCTAATGAATAGGAAAACAGATATTTTCTCAGGGGTCTTTCATCGGTATTGAACAAGTCTATGTTGACCCCATTAGAGATTCGCATCATTCTGTCAATGGGACTATTTAGACCATAATTAGTTGGGTGCCAGTTTGTTTCAAAGACATGATGCTTGCGCATCGAACGGGGTGGCACATATATATTGATTTCATTTAGTAATTCTGGGCAGTTTATGTGAGAGTTTAAAATTTTGTACATATTAAGAATATAAAAATTTTCACGACGGGATTTAAGAGTTGGCAGCTTCAAATGCATCATTACTTCAGTGTAGTTATGATTCGTTATTGGGTGTAGGAAACGATATGCATAAATTCGTAGGAATTTGTGTTGTACTTTCTCTAAACTCTCAATTTGTGTTTTATTGAAAGGGCTCCAAATCGGTGTACAATATTCAATTAAAGGTCTGACAAGGGTCAAGTACAGTAGGAAATATATATTTGAGTCACAAAATTCCTTGGAATAACGAGTTATGCAACCTAATCTCTGCAAAGCCTTTTTTTTAATATTTACCATATGCTCATTAAAATTAAGCGTGTCTGAGAATTTTACTCCCAGGTCACATATACTTCTAACAGCATGAAGTGGAGTAGACGATAGAAAGTGATAAGAGAATTCAATATTCTGTTTCTTCTTTGAGAATCTAACTAGTTTACATTTAGTTTCATTGAGCAGTAACCCATTTAAAGAACAATACTCCTCTAGACGCCAAAGTTCTTCCTGAAGAAGTATACAGTCCTGTAGAGATTGAACTTTCATAAAGAACTTTGTATCATCGGCTAACAGGAGGATTTTGGCATGTTTGAAAACTGTATTTATATCATTAATAAAGATTAGAAATAACAATGGAGAAAGATGGGCACCTTGCGGAACACCAGAAGAGACAACTATTGGTTGAGATAAGAAATTAAGTATTTTGACAATCTGAGTTCTGCCTTCTAAATATGAGGACAGCCATGATAATAGAGGGTTTTGTATACCATAAGATTGTAATTTTGAAAGAAGAATTTTATGGTCGAGAGAGTCGAAGGCTTTGGCTAGATCAGTGTAGATGCAGTCCACTTGATTGTGCTCTTCTACTGCTTTCAGTAAGTACTCCAAATAAACTAAGAGATTTGTACATGTTGAACGACCTGGCATAAAGCCATGCTGTTGTTCAATTATGTAGGAGGAAAATTGGGGTGTAATTTTGTCAGTAATTATAGATTCAAATAATTTGGGTATAAAGGACAATTTACAAACAGCTCTATAATTTTTAACATTGGATTTGTCACCACATTTGAAGACAGGAGTTACATAGCTACTCTTCCATCTATCAGGAAATTTACCAGTTCCAAGAGAGAGGTTAAATAAGATGAATAATGGTTCTGTTATAATGAATCGACAAGATTTTAATAGAATTGGTGGGAGACCATCAGGACCAAATGATTTGTTATTTGAGAGTTTCTCTAATTTGTTACAAATATCACTCTTTTCAACCTGGCAGGTGGAGACGTTAATAGAGTAAGGAGTTTCAAATTTTTGGGTGTTAACGATTGGTGCCTTATAGACTGAGGAGAAATGTTTAGCAAAAAGATTGACAATACCTGGTCCATCACTTTCATTCACATTGTCAAGATAAACTGTACCAGGAATACCTTTATCATTCTTTTTTGTCTTGATAAAAGCCCAAAAGCTTTTTGGGTCGCTGTATAGATTAGATCTAATTTTGTTTAAATATTCAGTATAACATAGTTTAGACAAGTGTTTACATTTGGCTCTAAGCTCCGAGAAAGCATAATAATCATGAGTGCTGCCCGACTTTTTGTATAAGGCATGGGTCGCTTTCTTCTGTAAGACACTGGCTCTTAGTTCACTGTTAAACCACTGTGGGAAACATGGGTCCTTATAATAAGCAAGAGGAATAAATCTATCAATGCCTTCATATAGAATAGAGTAAAAAATGCTTACAGCAGAATTTATATCTTGTTCCTTCAATGCAGAGCTCCAGTCTATTGTAGCTAAGTAATTATTGAGACCGATATAATTACCTTTATCAAAATTGTGATAACTATAATTACTTGAAAGAGGTTGATGATCAACCGCCATCTTAAAATCAATATCTAGAGGAGGGTGGTACTTATCCTCAGGAATTAGAACATCTATGCTAGGGTTTACAGTTAAGGAAAAATTGGAGAATATTAAATCTAGATTACGGTTAAGAATATTTGGAATGTTATTAAACTGATATAAGTTTAGATAGCAAAAGGAGTCAATAATTTGTTCTGATTTGTCAGTATTAATTCCACATGGGAGGAACCCCATACAGTCTTCATTTGATTGAAACCGTCGAACATGGCTGCGGTTGTTAAATATACAATAAATAAAAACACATATTTAAGTGATTTTGCTCATATATCCGGTGCAGAACTGATCAAGGTTAGTAGTTACAATTGATAATGTCTCCCCGTTGCCAAAAGATGAAATACGGTATGAAAATAATATATTATCAAAGTGAAAGCGAAAAGAAAAAGAGTGATACGGGGTACAGAATTAATCTGAAATTTCCCTACAGTACCGGTACAGACAGCGAAGGAGAAAACATCTATTAGGACATCATTTCCACAATTATTATTAATCATTACACAAGTTATTTAGGCTAATTTAAGTATTCTACTTGGTTCATCACTCCTGAAGTGTTACCTCTATTACGGTACGTATGTCGTTTTGCCTTGAACATTTTTGCTTGAAGACAGGCTATTATTTTATGTAATTTCTTAATTTATTCCACTAATATGTATCGGTTTTCCAATATTTGCATTATTCATGTAAATTTTAGATGGTTGGCTACAGGAAGTACTGAATCCTGTTTTACAAAACGCTTTAACTCACACATTTCGTTACAGTTTGCAAATCTTACAATTTTTTATAATGTTCTTTTGGGCTGGTGTTTTTTTCTTCAAACAAAACAGTGTAATGTTTGCACTGCACAACACCACTGGTCACTAAAAACATGTGTTTCCACCCTTAGCGTCTATGACAGCTTGTAAACGCTCAGGCATACTGTTCACAACTCGTCGAATGACATTTGCCGGGATGCGAACCCATTCCTCCAACAGCGATGTTCTCAGTTGTGCCAAGGTGGTGGGGTCACACTGTCTGACGTTCCACTTTTTTGCCGGTCAGTGTATTACTCCGTCGATAAAGCTTGCCTTTCAACGCGTGTATTTAACTAGTCAATTTGTCAGTGAATTCAGTGAATTTTCTGCAAGTGGCTTTTAATGTGCCAGGTGACGAGAGGTCAGGAGAGTATTCTACCAACCATCTCGCGCTGTGCGGCTAGCATTTTATGGCAGTTGGTCCAGGTTCGATTTCTGGCTCTGCAAAGAAATTTTAATTTTGGTCTGAGGGATGGAACAAGGCACACTCAGCCTCGTGAGGCAAAACTGAGAAGTGGAGGGTTCGATTCCCATCTCAGCCATCTTGGAAGTGGTTTCCGCACTTCTACTCCAGGCAAATGCCGGGATGGTTCCTAATTTAAGGCCATGGCTGCCTCGTTCCCAATCCTCATCAGAATAATAAATGCACACACTAACACAGCCATCACAATAACACAGGTTATCAGACAAATTCCACATGCCCAAGTACACAGATCTACATGACCATGATGTTGCAAAGCCCCAAAATCAACCAACAACTGCTGCTTTCTACCATTCCAAGATGAAATCTTAAGAGTTGCCATTACAGTCTTATGCCCCTAAACTCCATGACTAGTTCGAATGGTTTTAGGCCTAAGCATTAGATCAACCATCTTCTCGCATCTCAATAGGGATTAGCCAATAGGCTTTCAATAGCTTGTCTCAATTCTGCCTCCATATATGTAGGCCAATGCATGCAAGAAATGAGTATGGTACTTATCAAAAATAAAGAAATAGGCTAATAAGCTAATAATATGTACCCTATTATTCTATTTCTCTCCTACTCCTAAATCCTTCTCTGAACACTCATCTTAAAACAGAATGGTCTGCATTTTTGGACTAATTATAAAAATGTAGCCTATAAGAATAAATGAACATGCTCCCCAGCAAAACTGGAAAAAACCTTGAGTAAGTATTAATGTTTCTGTTCTTGTGCATATTATTTGATGTTTTAAAAATCAATCTAGAAGAGCTAATTTAAGTTAACTTCTCTACCATAATACTACTTAAGAGTTAGACTGTTGAGGACTGATGACCATGATGTCCCTAACTTGAGCAAGGACTGCTTCACAATTTTATGTAAATTGTTTTTTCGAAAAAGGGCCTTTACTTAGTTTGGATCATTTGCGATACGTGTTACATGAATTTGTGCTGACTTTTTGGTGTTAAATGATGTAGGTTGGCAACACCAAATGTGGCGGCCATGTTGGTTTTCTAGTAACTTATTTAAGGTGTCCCGGACTATAACTGAGGCTTTAAATTCGATTCCGATTACAACTGCCAGGATGACGTCATCCGCCGACTCAGCGTACTAAATTTCAAACGCGGGCGAAACCTGTACTGCAGCAGCCCTCCTACATTATACTTACATGATCTTTCATCCACCCCCCACCCCCCTCTGACCCACACAATGAGTCAATGAATGTAAGGGCATTCACCGGATCAACACAGTACTTTGTAAGAGCCTCTACTGAAGCCATAAGATGGCTAGAAAATTTAGACATTCATATTTGAACACCCTTTTCCTTGCATGATTGTTACAGTAGTAATGTGTTACCTATTGTGTGTATGTATGTATATTGTTTATGTTGTTTGTTTTGTACCATACGCTAATAATAATAATAATCTAACGGTCTGTTCCTTCGTCACGTAACATTTTATCTCCCACAGAGATGTTGGTTGGTTCCTCAGTTTAGGGGCTGCGACAACGCGGTCATGTTGCCCCGTGTACTTTGGGTGTGTGTAGAATCTGTCTGATAAACGGTGTTAATTGTGATGGCTGTATTAGTCTGTAATTCAGGTTAGGACTGCAGACGGTCAATTTCAAGTAGTAGTTCCTACTTTTGCTACCATCAACGACACCTACCTGTGAACTTGGCTAGTAGATGCCACCGCAACCAGCATCTAGCAACGATGCTGATGATTGTTTTAAGGGGCCTAACATATAGGTTATCGGCCCCTAAACCTAGCAACGAACGTTGGAACTCAGAGCATTAATCAAATTTAACCTACACATTTTGCTTTACACAGTTGTAGTTAGTGGAAGGTTCTTTTAAATGCCATAAGTCTATTACATGGTCCCGCCGCTTTACTTCCCCTCTGAAGGAAAGCATACTGAGGTATTTTTAATGCTCTTTAAAATCCGACGACATCGGCCGGGTTTGAACCGCAATCTTGGGTATAGAAGTTCAGCATGCTACCGACTACGCCACCGAAGCCACTTCCCACAGAGTCAGATGGAAAACTGAGTGTGATCTTGTGCAATGGCGTTGTCATGGCAACGTCTGATGGCTCATCCTTCATCAATTTAGTAGTGTTGTCATGGCAACCTCTGATAGCTCTTGGAAATTTCTTATACCTCCGAAATCATTTAGTTCATCCCTTGGCGTAACGGTGGATCATATCAAAACTTCTTTCAGACAAACGTTTTAGGTAATTATTAGGGGAATATTTTCCATTGTATACAGTTATGAGAGAGATGATTTTTTCTCCCGAAAACCCACTTTTTCCCACCCCTTTGGCCAATGGTTGGTGCTATCAAAAAACTTTTCAAACATGCATTTTTGGCCCTTATTCGACACTTAGTATAGAACTTTGAATTGATTAGATATTTCACATACCTACTAATAGAATTATAGCGATATTTCACTTTTTCGAAAATAAAAAAAGCGCCCATTTTCACCCCCTTCGACCGATTTTTCCCATTAACGAACTCGACAGAGATTGTAAAGGGATACATATTACGTCGAAAATTTAAATTGATTGGTGGAAAATTGCGCTAGTTATCGTGTCCACAAGAAAGTGATATACGTATAACCCCCCCTGGCACTATAGCCCATGAAAGGCCTAGGCCTACCAAGCAACCGCTGCGCAGCCATGGCCTGCAGATATTGGGGTGACGTGTGATCAGCACATCGGGTCCCCACGGCCGTTAATTTTGGTTTTCGTGATCGGGGCGCTGACTCATTGTTAGACAGCTACTCATTTGTCCTCACGAGGCTGAGTGCACCCTGTTTCTGCCCTCACGTCAGTTCCTAAAATCTCTGACAGAGTCGAGAATCGAACCCGGGGCCTTCGGGTGAGAGGCAGGTGCGCTACCCAAACACCAATGGGCCGGTTGATATACTTATATACATACAAAAATTACATATACACTTTTTAACTGATGGTTGTATTGTATTTGGGTCTGGGGGATGTGAAACGAGGAGATATGTCGAAATTTTCCGGAAGTCGAACATGGTACCCATTGCAAAAGGTAGCCTTTGTAATGAAATCGACCTAAAAGCACACAAAAAGGCTCCAAACAAGGAATCCGGCAGACAGTGAGCTTTATGTAGAGGAAAGCAACAGAGCCAAACAAATAATACAGAGTGTCCTCAAAGGAATTCGTGGGAGGAATTTGAAGATAATTTCCGTCAAACAGCAGGAAAGCTGTTGGGAGTGTTATAAAGAATCTTAGGAATGGAGGAATAAAAAAATGATTAGTGTTTTGAATTATTCTGGGAAGCTCATTGTAGATGCTGAACCGTTTTCGCCCATTTTCATTTACTCCCCTTTACTTTGCTATCTCTTGTGCCAATTATTTGAATTGTTCTCTCTTCTTCTCGATTATTACTGGCCAGAATTACTGAGCAGATTAGTGGACATTTCTGTAATTACCGATCAGGTTCATTATAGTAACTCTTTACAGTCGTTACTATACCAAATCGTGATTAGTGGTCCCTCTCTTTACTGTATCTATGTAACTCCGTTACCGTACCATGGACAACTCCTCGTTAGTCTCTGGGCTGTTCTTCTGTTTTTCTAACTTAGGGTGAACATATTTATTTTCGGGATGTCTTGCTCCCTTTTTCCTTTTTTATTAATATTTATCATTTCTCTTTAAGAAATGCTCGTACCTGACGTCATTTAATTAAATCCTTGTTCCTTTTATCTTTATTACGGTATGTGAGGTTTGCTTCACATCCATGTTATCAAGATAAGGTCTCGAAATATTTCTTCGCTTCTGTATGTGTGTGTGTATCTTTCCTGTGGAATTCTATGGTGTTTTGCCATGTATGTTCACCTTGTGTATGTTCGTTTCATTTGAGTACAGTCATTTTTCACCTTTACCTCCCTCCTCTTTTTATGTACCGTATGTAGTATTTGTGAGTGTTACGGCTTTATGGCTTTCTGTGCGGTTTTCTTCTTCCCAGGGTCAATTGGTCCCGTGTTCGAGCAACGCGCTTGTTCGTAAGCCTGTTCGCAATGGGACGCAATTATGACCGGTAACTTCACCGATCTCTATCAATCTGGCAATGGACTTGTGGGCATAAGGCTCGGTTGCGACCTCCCTATTTCACCCTGGTCCACTTGTGATTTCCGGATCTGGTGGTTATAAATTCGATCTTCGTGGATTTATTTGCCTCAAGTAGGCCTATGTCGTGTACCACATTATATACTATTACGTGCCACCCCCCTAGTGGCACTTTTGTTAACTGGATTACGGTGGGTTGAAGCACAACACAGATTGTTCCTTTAAAGAAATAATTAACTTTATTTCGGCCAGAAAGATACACCACTCAACAGCAAATACAAGCAATTAGAACCTTACTCCAGTTTCCTCAAGTCTCTTCCTTATGGAGAGCTCTTGCCCCCTTTCACTCGGCCTTGCAGTTAATCCTCTCGCTAATGAGTCCGGTACCGTACGCTGGCTGGAAATAGCTGCATTAAGTCTGTCACTCACTGTTTTGCAACTCACCACAATGACCTCTGTCGCACTAGGTAAGCACACTCGCTCAAAACACAGGCAGTCCCCTGTATGCTTCTCACTCCCTCGCTGTCAAGAGAATCGGCTTCACTAGGGGTTTCGCAAGTCACCACACTTCTGACGCTCAGGATAAACGCTCGCACTAGCTCGTAAAACAGACACCCTGCTTGGCAGGTCGCTCTTATATAGCAGGCCGATGACTCAATAAATGCTTTTAGACCCATCCAGGGTTCACGGCCTCTCGAGGTTTCCATCACTGGCTGAGTCACGAATATTCTGGACCATCCCTTTGTCCTAGTAGTCCTGTTGCATAAGGTGCACGCAATACACTGAGGCAGAGCACAGCCCAGCCCGGGGGCAGTTGTGACTCATGCGGCGAGCGATGAAACAAACTCACAGCCGTAACACCACCCCCTTCCTAAAAGGCTGATCGTCCGATCAATCATTGGTCCGTCTGTGTCCCTCCGTAGGCTGCCAGGCGATCTCGATGCACGATCTTCATCTTCGCCCTCGGGCTCCGCTGGATCCTGTAGACGACATCGTTGATCCGTTTCACGACTCGGTAAGGGCCCTCCCAGGACTTCTGCAGTTTGGGCGACAGACCTTTCTTCCGTAATGGGTTGAAGAGCCAGACCAGGTCGTCCTCGTGGAATCCGTCGGCATCCGTCTGTTGGTCGTATCGGGTCTTCATTCGGTCGGTCTCGATCCGCAGTTTCCTCCTCGCGAACGCGTGCACGTCCTCCAGTTGGTCGACCAGTTCTTGACAATACTGGCTTACCGGGACCGGATCATTCCCAGGTCGGTCGAAAGCAAGATCGACAGGTAGACGGAGCTCCCTCCCAAACATGGCCCGGGCTGGTGTGCAGCCGGTGGCTTCATGCACGGCGGCGCGGTAGGCCAGGATAAATAGAGGAAGATGTTTGTCCCAATCCGTCGCTGGTGCTCGCTGACGGCTATTCGGAGATGGTTCTCGATGGTGCGATTGAATCGCTCTACCATCCCGTCGGACTGAGGGTGTAGCGGCCTTGTCCTTGTCTTCCGGATTCCCAGCAACTGGCATAGGTTCTGGAATACCTGCGACTCGAAGTTCCTCCCTTGGTCGGAGTGCAGCTCCAGGGGTACTCCGTACCGGCTGACGAATTCCTTCGCCAGGGTCTCTGCGATCGTCGCGGCTTCTTGGTTAGGGAGCGCATACGCCTCCGGCCATTCGGTAAAGTAGTCGCTGACGACCAATATGTAGCGGTTCCCTGCCTCGCTTAACGGGAATGGCCCAGCAACATCGATGGCCACTCTCTCCATGGGGCCGCCCACGTTGTAGATCTTCAGTGAACCCCGTCGTCTTCGTCCTGGGCCCTTGCAGGCTGCGCAATCGTGGCACCTCGCGCAGTGGTTCTCCACGTCAGTTCGGCATCCGATCCAGTAGAACCGCTCTCTCAGCTTCTCCAGGGTCTTCTTTATCCCTAGGTGTCCACCAGATGATCATCCATGGACTTCCTTCAGGACTTCCTCCGTCATAGCCTTTGGAACAATGACTTGTTCCCGAGATGTCTTCCCGTCGGTGCTCTCCCAGGCGCGGCAGATGAGACCATCCCTTACAATCAGCGAGTCCCACTGCGCCCAGTAGGACTTAAACTTTGGGCTGCAGTCACTCACAATGTTCCACCCGGGTCTGGGGACACAGGCCCTCTTCCATTCGGCTATCAGTCCCAGGTCATCATCTTCTGCTTGTGCCCGCGTGAAAGATTCGCGGCTCCAGTTTCCTTGAAGTTCCACAATAGTCCGTCGGCACTGTATCCCGGTGTTCTCCTCCCTCCTAGTACAGAAGGTGCAGTCTTCGGGGCACGGTCTTCGTGACAGGGCGTCGGCATTAGAATGCAGTTGGCCTTTCCTGTGCTGGATCTCGAAGTTGTACTGTTGAAGCCTCTCTAACCACCACGCGAGTTGACCCTCGGGCTGTTTGAAGTTCAGGAGCCACCGCAGGGATGCATGGTCGGTCCTGATGAGAAATTCTTGCCCGTACAGGTACTTATGGAAGTGTTCGATGGTCTTCACGATGGCGAGCAGTTCCTTCCTGGTGATGCAGTAGTTCCTCTCTGGCTTTGCTGAAGTAGGCCACTACTCTCTCCTCGCCGTCCACTATTTACGACAGGATTCCCCCTATACCAAAGTCGCTGGCATCGGTATCGACGATGAACCTTGTTCCAGGTCTGGGGTAGGCAAGAATAGGCGCGGTGCACAGAGCCTGCTTGAGTTGTTCGAAGGCACTGTGGCATTCTGCTGTCCATGTGAAGAGTTGGTCCTTCTCAGTCAGTCGATGCAGTGGTTTGGCGGTGTCGGCGAATCCTCTCACGAAGCGACGGTAATAAGTGCAGAGTCCCAGGAAGCTTCGTAGTTGGGACTTGTCCTTCGGAACTGGCCACTCCCTCACAGCTGCGGTCTTTTCTGGGTCGGTGCGCACCCCTTCCTCGGAGACAATATGCCCAAGGTACTGGACCTGCTTCTGGAAGAGATGACACTTCTTGGGGCTCAACTTCAGCTGGGCAGCCCGTAGCTTCATCAAGATCTCCTTCAGGTTGCTGTAGTGCTCCTCGAAGCTTTTTCCCAGAACGATGACGTCGTCTAGGTAGACCAGGCAGGTCTTCCAGTGTAGTCCCCTCAGAATGGACTCCATTAGCCTTTCGAAGGTCGCAGGGGCGTTGCACAGACCGAATGGCATGACGGTGAACTGCCAGAGCCCGCTGCCCACAGAGAACGCAGTTTTCTCGCGGTCCTTAGGGTGGACCTCCACCTGCCAGCAGCCACTCTTCAAATCCAAGGTGGAGAACCATCTTGACCCTGATATGGTGTCCAGGGTGTCGTCGATCCGGGGAAGAGGGTAGCTGTCCTTTTTCGTGACGTCATTCACCCGCCTGTAATCCACGCAGAACCTGGTGGAACCGTCCTTCTTCTTCACTAACACGACCGGAGAACTCCAAGGACTATGTGATGGCTCGATCACTCCTTGCTCCTTCATCTCTTCTACCATCCGGTCGACTTCAGCTTGCTTGGCGAGCGGGACACGTCGGAATGGGGCCCTAATCGGTGCGCTGCCCCCAACGTCGATTCTGTGCTGGACCAAGCTTGTCCTGCCGAAGTCTTTGCCCCCCACGGAGAAGACATCCTGGAATTCGCGTAGCAGGTCCTGAAGTTGGCGTGATTGCTCCTCGTCTAAATGGTTCTGGGATCCTTGGTACAGCTTCTGTAGTTCTTCTGGCAGGGCGCGTCTTCTTCGGTTGTCCGTCTGCAGGTGTCCGTCCGTTGTATCTGTGGTGCGGGCAATCCAGGTAACGGGCTCGCAGACTCCTAGGTTGGTTTCCCGGTGAACCGTAATGTCGTAGACGTTCAGGTTGGACAGGCGGACGTACGGCCGAGACGTCGTGTTGATGAGGGTCTTGGCAATTAACAATCCTTTTGTCTGGATGTCCTCATATTTTGGCTCGATGACAGCCACCACTCCCTCAGCAGTTCCGTCGACATTTACGGCAGCGCTGACCTCCGTCCTGGCGGGAACGATGACGTCCTCTCTCAGCCTTACTCGTCGTGAAGTGACGGCCTCGTGTGCTGGTTGCAAAGCAAGTTCTTCACCTCCATAGCGGAGAGTGTTGGTGCTCAGGTCCAAGATGATGTTGTTCTGGTCCAGGAAGTCCAGTCCGATGATCACATCGTTAGCTACATCAGCCACGAGCACTGGATGCTTCACCGTCCGCCGACCAATGACGAACTCCAGTGATGCTTCGCCATGTACCGGTGCGGTCTCTCCAGTCACGGTTATTAGCTGGAGGTTCCTTTGTTGGATAGGCGAGCCTTACGAGGCGTGCGATGTCCATCTCGAACTCCTGCAGGGTTTCCGCGTTCTTCTGTGGTGCTGGTTGCAAAGCAAGTTCTTCACCTCCGTAGCGGAGAGTGTTGGTGCTCAGGTCCAAGATGATGTTGTTCTGGTCCAGGAAGTCCAGTCCGATGATCACATCGTTAGCTACATCAGCCACGAGCACTGGATGCTTCACCGTCCGCCGACCAATGACGAACTCCAGTGATGCTTCGCCGTGTACCGGTGCGGTCTCTCCAGTCGCGGTTATTAGCTGAAGGTTCCTTTGTTGGATAGGCAAGCCTTACGAGGCGTGCGATGTCCATCTCGAACACCTGCAGGGTTTCCGCGTTCTTCTGCACCCGGGTCCGGAGCTGCATCTGGTAGGCCTGCTGAAGATGGCTATCTCCATATCGGGACTCCATATGGGCCATCAGTGAAGCGTAGTCCCGGGATCCAGTCGGGATGGCCTGAAGGACGTTAAGGGCGTCACCTCTCAGCGCTACAGTAAGAGCTGTAGCCTTTCTGTGTTGTTCCAGTTATTTATGGAACAGGCTGCCTCGAACTGACGTAAGTAGGTGCTCCACGGGACCTTTCCGTCAAATGTTGTGGGCGTCACTCTGCTATGTCCCGTTCCTGATATTCCCGGTGTAACGGTGGGCGGGCGTTGGCGCAGCTCGGCAACTTCCTCTTGTAGAGCGTTGAATCTCGCTTCCATCCCCGTCGGCGGGCGTTGGCTCAGCTCAGCAATTACCTTTTGTAAAGCGTTGAATTTCTCTTCCACCCCTGTCAGTGGGCGTTGGCGCAGCTCGGCAACTTCCTTTTGTAAGGCGTTGAATTTCTCCTCCACCCCCATCAGCGGGCGTTGGCGCAGCTCGGCAAGTTCCACTTGTAAGGCGTCGAACTTCTTTTCCACTGTCGTGACTTCCTCACGCAGACCCTGTTCTAATTTCCTTTGGCTTTCCTCTAATTTCGTCAGCAGACACTCTTCCAGATTTTTCTGGCCATCCAGAAATTTGGCGGTTAGGTCCTCTGCTAACTTATTCTGGCTGTGCTCCATTTCCTCTGGCTGTCCTCTAATTTCGCAGTTAGGTCCTCGGTTAACTTATTCTGACCGTCTTCTAATTTAGAAGTTAGGTCCTCAGCTAAATTCTTCTGGCCGTCTTCTAGTTTGGCAGTTAGGTCCTCGGCTAACTTCTTCTGGCCGTCCTCCATCTTCTTCTGGCCGTCTTCCATCTTGGCTTCCATGCCACTTAACTTTTCTAGCAATGCTGAAAATTGCGCTTCCATTTTAGATGTTTGTCTTGTAGAGGGCATGCACTCACAGGAAAATTTAAAAAAAAAACCTGCTCGGGTTTTGAATCCAGGACCGTCAAGTGTTGTGCTTGTGTTTGAGTTCGTTATCCCGCATCTGACACCAGTTATTACGTGCCTCCCCCCTAGTGGCACTTTTGTTAACTGGATTACGGTGGGTTGAAGCACAACACAGATTGTTCCTTTAAAGAAATAATTAACTTTATTGCGGCCAGAAAGATACACCACTCAACAGCAAATACAAGCAATTAGAACCTTACTCCAGTTTCCTCAAGTCTCTTCCTTATGGAGAGCTCTTGCCCCCTTTCACTCGGCCTTGCAGTTAATCCTCTCGCTAATGAGTCCGGTACCGTACGCTGGCTGGAAATAGCTGCACTAAGTCTGTCACTCACTGTTTTGCAACTCACCACAATGACCTCTGTCGCACTAGGTAAGCACACTCGCTCAAAACACAGGTAGTCCCCTGTATGCTTCTCACTCCCTCGCTGTCAAGAGAATCGGCTTCACTAGGGGTTTCGCAAGTCACCACACTTCCGTCGCTCAGGTTATACGCTCGCACTAGCTCGTAAAACACACACTCTGCTTGGCAGGTCGCTCTTATATAGCAGGCCGGTGACTCAATAAATGCTTCTAGACCCATCCAGGGTTCACGGCCTCTCGAGGTTTCCATCACTGGCTGAGTCACGAATATTCTGGACCATCCCTTTGTCCTAGTAGTCCTGTTGCATAAGGCGCACGCAATACACTGAGGCAGAGCACAGCCCAGCCCGGGGGCAGTTGTGACCAGTGGCGGCTCGCTTATATCGTAGTTGGGGGAGCTGCATGCACATGCATTAACTTACCTTATTTGTAGATCAGCTCCAGGCGCCGAGTCTTGAACGTGACGAATTTTTCGATGACAAGGTTATTGAAATTCGGTATGCTGTTTATCAGACCCTTCTCAATAGACAGCATTCCAAGTGCAGTAAGTCTTTCTTGTCCCATGGCATTCCTGAGGTACGTCTTGATCCTCTTGAGGCACGAGAAGCAGCGTTCTGGTTCAGCGGTAGTCATAGGCAGGGTGATAGCGATACGTAACAGTTTAACGACCTCTGTAAATGACGGACCTAAGTTTTCAGTGAGAAGGAAACTCAAAAGTTTTACAGCACCACCAATGTTTCGAAATTCTTCTCTTTGATACAATATAGTCAGTTCGGTCCTGAGTTTGTCCGGCTCGAGCATCAGAAAGACACGTACGGTAGCTCGTAAGTCTCCTTCCGGAAATGAGTTCTTATGTATCTCAAATTTTTCGTTTTGCAGAAGAGAAGAAAGTACTAAATGGTCAACAAATTGAAACCGCGATGTGACTTGATTTCTGATGACGTCACAAACTTCCCTTGCAGCAGCAATACGCGTTTGACTTCCTCCGATCTTCCGTCTCTTTCTAGGTTGTTCACTCTCGTCAGCGTTGTTATCCAAATGGAATGAGTCTCGGACTTTCTGGACAGTTTCAACAAAACTCGAAACGCAGCTACGCACTTTCCCTACATCGATCTGACGACTCTGTAATTGTTGGTACAGAATGTCCACATGAGGCATGATGCAATGAAAGAAACGGAGCCAGAAATTGAATTCTGGATCATCCAGTGTCCGAAGAAGAGAACTAGCTTCGTTAACTGTAATATCACTCGAACGATCTGACTCGACTAGCACAGTGAAACATTCTTCTAGGGCTTCTTTTTTCTCAAACACAGTGTTCACCGTTCTAGCTCGAAAATTCCACCTGGTTGCTCCCGCAGACGGTATTCTCCTGGACACACACGAATCTAAAACTGATGTCCTGTGCGACTATCTCGAAAAGAATGCTGGGATAGCAGACAAATTGGCAAAAAATACTCGAGCTTTTGTATTCTGCTTAGCGGCTCTTTCCATAATCAGGTTCAGCTGATGGGCGTAACAGTGGATAAAAAGGCGTTCATGTATTCGTCCCTGATTCGCTTCTGCACGCCATTGATTGCGCCACTCATCACAGATGCTCCATCGTAGCTCTGGGCAATTAACTTTCCCTTGTTGTCTTTCAATATTATGTGTAGCTGAGAAACAATGCATTCATATATTGAACTTGCATCCTGACCAGCTGGCTCAAAAAATCCCCAGAATCTTTCAACTGCTTTGCCTTCATTAGTGCAATATCGCAATACAATCACTAACTGCAACTTCTCAGTTATATCGGTAGTTTCATCGGCAAGAAGAGAAATGAAATCTACATCCTCAATTTCAGCTAAGATTCTTTCACGACATACTTCCAGCATGCAACTAAGCAAGTCATTTTGTATGCTTTTCGATGTTCCTTTGAATGCTGTCGAGCTTTCTAAATGACTCTGAAAACAGGAATCTAATTCACTAAATTTAGAAACACGCCCTTGTTGTCTGAATCGGCTTTCTCATCATGTCCGCGTAGCGCTAACTCATTAAAGCCGCAGAACTTAATACAGTTTATTAACTTTGAAAGTATTTCCCTGTTTCTAGTTACTTCATTGTTATGACGTTCAACCGATTGTTGATATGCCGAACTTAAGCTTTTCTGTACATCCACTTTCCCTAACACTGCAAAATTTACCATGTTATTTAAATGAGTTCCGGAAGATGCGTGTTTCTGAATTTTTTCGCTCAGTTTTCTAAGATCTCTCATTCCCTTTTGAGTCCAGCTGAATTCTCCACCGAACAAAATACATGGAAAACAAAATAAAGCATGCTTTACCTCGCAACCACACAGCCAATCAAATTTCTTATACACGTCAGGATTGAAGCTCCTAGTGTATTGCTTCTGCCTGCTAGTAGAACACTGTTTGATGTCTAATACAGGTGTTGGTCTACCCTTACTCTTTACATCACATTTCTCGTGAAGCGTCAAACTACTAAATTGAAGCGACTGTGAAAATTGCACAGTGTTACTCATTATTTACTTGAAACACAATCACAAGCTAATCACACAACCGTACACAAACTCCAACAGCACGTACTACGGTTGTTGACAAGGGGGTAACTTCCACAGCTTGTGTAGAGCACTGGAGTAACGGATTTTTTTTTCTATGACTGGTCTGAAATAAATCGGTTTTGTAAGAACAAGGAACATTGCTAGGTATCATTAAAATAGGGCGAAATCTACCGTGAAATAATATGCAAGTATTTGTTAAAATCACGCAAGCATACTACTTTAGAATCTTTAGCTATAATTCGCACGTTGGCAAGACTCATTGTACAAGTGCTTGAAGAAAATAGCGCCAGTCACGGAAATGTTTGAATGCCTCCCTCCTTGCTTTCACTGGCTAAGGGATGGAGATGGACTTAGTTCTGCTAGAACCTAACAGATGCCGTGAGCGCCTACTTCCTGCTTCTACTTATGATTCTGTTGCCACTCAGTGATACAAACCTAGCCGTGTTACAGCAAAAGCCGCTGCGATTTAAACTTATCCTTGCGATAGTATTATGATTCTATCTATAATTTATTGCATTAGAATATTAGTTGCTAATTTTCTGAATACGAATTAGGAGCAGTTAACCGCTGCCAGTACAATATTTGAGCTGTTTGTAAACTGTATACCCGATTGTTTCCAAAGATGTGTTGGCACTTCGTATCGATGCTGCATGGAGTGCAGCTCCCTAAGAGGCTTTAATGACCTGCCTTGGCAATGGGGGAAGTGGATTCAGGAAGTGCGATTTAAGTTCTTAAGCTGCTGCAGATGATGCAGCAGCCGTGGGGGAAGCGGATTTACAAGCCAGCCTATACTTGCGAAAAATTTTAATCGCCTAGCAGAGATCCGTATAATTATACCGTCACCCCGTTACGTTCAAAGTGTAAATTGATATTGTCAAATACTCTGGGGGGGGCTGCAGCTCTGCAGCTCCCCTTCACGGACCGCCACTGGTTGTGACTCATGCGGCGAGCGATGAAACAAACTCACAGCCGTAACAATAAATTCATTTTCTTTCGTATCTTTTACCTATGATTACGTTTTATTCACGTAAGTCATTGTGTTTATCTAATTGTCCCTTTTGTGTAACGTATCTCCCTTCACTGCACTCTCCTTTATTTCTACTTCCTTACCGTAACTTACCTTGATGGATTTTACTTATATCTTACTGCACATTACCCTTCAGGTATTCGTTTTAATTGTCGATTGTTCTGTTGTCACATTTAGTTCAGTCATGTCCGTCCTACGAGTGTTTACTCTATTAATTTTTGTCCCTCCCAAACCCCCACTTTCTCTGTATGTCCCTTTTCCTGACTCCCTTGTCTACCCTCTTAATCTTTTATTTCCGAACTTAATTTTTCACCATATGTGCATGCTAATAGACTAATGTACCTCTCTCTTATGTCTATGACATAAACTTCACGCACACTCATGCATTCTGCTTACAGTAACTACATGTCTTATTATTTTCACATAACCTAACAATTTATAATGTATCCCTTCCTCGTCAGTATTTTATTACCTTTCTTCATGAATAGCCTACACTACCGTGATCCCTATTACATTTACACGGTCTCTTAGTGCATTCATTCCTTAGATCTTCTGAATCTTTATTTTACTTATACTACGTTGGTTCTAAGCTAGGCCCAGGGTCCATTGTATGCACGGTATCATATTGAACTTACATCCACTGCCATGTGAATGTATGTTCAGTCCACGCCTCTGATAGATTTTTCTTCCTTTCGATCTCCCGTTATTCTGGTCTATATTCATCTCCCCCTAGTCCTGTTACGTGGGCTCAGCGGAGGTACGCGTTTCCACTGCTCCCACAACATCATGCAAGGTAAGACTGTTTCAATGCCAAGAAAGCACTGAGAGTTGATGGTAGGTTTAAGATTGTTACAGGTTGTAATCCTTCACCACTACTGTATATTAAGATGTCTCGTAAGTAATGGCATTTTCTAAGTTTGATGTTTTATAAGAGAGGATTGGTTTTCTTTGGTTCACCAATGCTATTGCTTGCCACGGTGGGTGAGTGGTTAACGTGTCGGTCTACTAACCCCAAGCTTGCAGGTTCGCTCCTGGCCATGGTAAGTGTGTTTTGAAAGGTGGCAAAAACTGACACACCATGTCATACTATGTTGACATGTCAAAGAACCCATTTGAATTCAGTAGGCCATGTTCATAATGGCAAAATTAATCTCGGGAGTTTCCAGCAACACAAAGTTCCTCATTTCTCTCCACTAGAAAGCGCTTTAGTGTTCAAGGAGCTTAGATATCTAACCTCCTTGACTTTCATAGTGCTTCAAGGAGCTTAGATATATAACCTCCTTGACTTACATAGTGCTTCAAGGAACAGCAAAATTTGACATGCAAGCTACCCTCTTGGTGTGTCAAATAACACAGCTTGCACCCGGCACCCGAGGCCATACGATATTATTATTATTATTATTATTATTATACCAATGCAATTTACAGGAGGTCATGACTTGAAGTGCATATATTGTGAGAATGAATCAGTTGTCAGTTGTTGATACCCCATCACAAATGGTACTTACAAAGTCCTTCAAAAGTACTACGGGAAACAAGATTACAAAGCTGCTACCGCGGCTCAAGGAAGTGAGTGTAGCGACAAAACTCTCCCTACATTGCTCAGTATTTAGACAGACATTGCTGTATGGAAGTAAGAACTGGGCAGATTCAAGATATCTGATACAGAGGGAAGCATGAATAACTTGTGGGACAAGTAGATGGGAACAATAGCAGGAAGGTATTCGTAATGGAGAGATAAAAGCTAAGGTAGAAATACACACGCTAGATGAAGCTGTTCCTATGAGTTGGTGGGGTTATGGTGTAACTGTCTCTCCACGTTGGGATGACAAGTGTAATATTTACTCTGACTAATAATAATAATAATAATAATAATAATATCGTATGGCCTCGGGTGCCTGGTGCAAGCTTTGTTAATTGACACCCAGAGGGTAGCTTGCATGTCGAATTTCGTCGTTCCTTTGAACGCTATGAAAGTCAAGGAGGTTAGATATCTAAACTCACTGACACTACAGCGCTTTCAAGTAGAGAATGGAGGAACTTTGTGTTGGCGGAAAATCCCGAGATTAATTTTGCCATTGAACACGGCCTTCTGAATTCAAATGGGTTCTTTAACATGCCAACAACGTATGACATGAGTGTCGTGATTTTTGTCGCCTTCAAAAATCACTTACCACGACCACGGCCAGGAGTGAACCTGCAATCTTGGGGTTGGTAGTCCGACACTATAACCACTCACCCACCGTGGCATACTTACTCTGACTAAGATACGTTGTATTAATGGGCGCCAAGACCTCAACGCTATGTTGAAATCTAAATTTATATTTAACAACACCTAGCTCTGGCAGAACACCTTTAAGAATCTTCACACTCAGATCGTGGTATGATTTGATCATTAACCCAACTAACAATTGTATCAGGAGAAGGAATTTGGTCTATATCTAATGCTACCTACTGAAAGCAAAGATTGCATAGTATAAGAAATGAATTTATTATATAAAAAACAAGTAGTGGCAATTTTAATAATAATAATAATAATAATACATTTAAATTGGAGCGTAACGATTTGAATTTACCACTAGAGAATTACGTGAAAACGGAGTCAGATGAATTACTGATTTTACAATTATTCCCAAGCTAAGAAGTTACTGAAATTCTGAATATGAAACAATGAAGCGAGAGATTATGTAGTTCTGAGTCATTCGCGCTTACCATTGGAAATTGCCGTGGCATTTCCCTCGTACTTGATGCTGAAGAGAGCTTCCCACAGCCTTCTGGACGTCGCCATCTTCTTCGTCAGTTGTGGAGATTGTTGTAGAAATGAAAAGTTATGGTCCGATCACACCGGAACCAACCACACGAGCAACCATCTCGGTCAAGTTTTACAATGATAATCGTCCTTCCTCCTCGGCGCGCAAACAATATATGCACTCGCCGAACCCCCTCTCCGGATCCGTCTTCCACTCGCCCGGTCTCCAATGATTGGCTGAGCCACCACGTGATACACCCGACCTCAGTGTCAATATACTCGGCGCGAATATGTCGATTACCGGTCCAGGCCATTTCGCCTTTTCTTGATGCAGCCAGCTGGAAGTGCCCCACGGCTTGCGTCACGCTACTCGACAAGAATATACCTGTAGCTGAATTCCCAATGACTCATCTCTCTTACAATACCCTAACTGACTAAAATCCGTAAAATTCCGTAATCATATAATTTTCCGCGATAATGTTGTTCGTAATAATTCGCTTGATAGTGTTTTCTATAACATCGAAAACCTATCTGTATACTTATAATCTTATAAAAAAAAACGCTCCAAAAATACCTTAATAATAATAATAAGTTACATGAAACTTGTCTTGGCAGAACAATTTGCCGCGTAAATAAACATTGAATGGCTTCCTACTGACTTATGTCAGTGGCGTAAAATACCCTCGAAAAACACGTTACATATTCGCCTCGGATCATCGGATGATTTACCGTGACGACGGTACATCATGCGATTATCCCAGACACGTTAATAAAATCCCCATCCAAAATACATATTACACAAATTAAATCACCCTACATTACATATATATACACTCATAATTTTCTTTACGCACTTTGCGTCAAAGTCTGTTGTTATAATGGATTGCCCTATGCAATCAGTCCAATGTTTTTCATTTTGATTAATGTTCCACGGATATTTCCGCCTCTCAATTATCTCTGTGTTGGGAAATATATACATAAATAATGTGTGAGCACTGTGTATATATGATGTCACATCACACGCATCAAAGGTGTTCTGATATATATTTATCACCACAGAACTTTCCTAATATCACTGGAGTTCGCTTCCTTCTAGCGAAACTTAATCTCACTGCTCTCACTGAGCACACGATCACACTATTGTGGCTGCGCCTCGTGACCATAATACTTAATCTCTCTGTGTATTAGATAAAATTAATATTGATTTCTGAAAAAAAAAAGCCAGTAAGTGCGCATTACATATAACACCAAATATTTCTGTGCCGTAATCGCCATGTCTTCTTAAGTTTCCGTAGACCATATTCTACTTAATACTAGTACGCAACCCAGACCAGTTCTCCTCACTCAAATAATACCTTTGTACTAATTACCTTAAATTACACACCTACAGCTCTTACATGGCGAGGCCGTAAACAGAAACCACGTGTGCCGTTATGTATGAGTTTCATGAAGGACTGTCTCGCCTTCTGGTGGCCCATCTTTTATCTCGTGGACGCCTTAAGCAAAAATACCCTGTACAAGCGCTCACCCATCTCTAGGAGACAAATGGGAATTCACCAGCGCTACCAAATTCTGGCCTTGGTGTATCGAGACATTTTAGTGCTCAAGAGCATTCGACAATTCCGTCATATTTCCCTGTACCTTAAAAACTCTCAATTACTTATATACTACCCCCCTTTGTGACTTCTGATACGCCTGCCTGGAAGACCAGATCTCCCCCGCACCAAATACCACACTCACTCATTTGATAGGCTGGCTCGCCAGCTAAACACTCTCACTTTATGACACATACTTTCGTAGACTATGTATATTATACGTCCCGTATAATCTGTTTCCCTTAATATCCTCCAGCACATATGCTGTTTTGCCAATACGTTTGGAAACCAAAAATGGGCTCTCGTAGTGATAAAAGAACTTGGACATGACTTTCTCTAGCTTATTTGACTGTTTCGGCACCCTAAGTAAGACTCTGTCTCCCGGCTCGAATAGGTCAAATTTAGTTTCTTTTTGTTGGCGAATTCTCTTTTGTGCTGACTTAGATAAATTCTGTTTCGCCAACTGGACAATGTAATCCATCCCCGGTTGCTTTCCCCTCATTTAAACCCAACACCCTCGCTAGTTCATTTTGTGGCCTCTTTCCGAAGTGAACTTCGTATGGCGTCAATTTCGTGCTCTCATGCTGGACAGAATTCAGCCAAGTCTCGACTTTGGGAAGATGTCCAACCCAGGCCGTATGCTTGTCATGCACTAGAGTCCGAAAAAGACGAGCCACTTCCCTTAATGGACGCTCTGCAGAATTACCCTGAGGGTACCTTACAGAGGAATGAACGTGTGAAATTCCAGCTTCCTGCATACTGGTTCTCCATTTCTTTGCAGTAAAATGTGGTCCACTCTCAGATAGTATCGTGAGAGGAAGGCTAAACTCAGGTACATACTTATTAATGAACAGACGGCTACACGCTAGTCCCGTGGCTTTCCTTAGCGGATATAGCTTGACATACTTACTAAAAGCGTCAATAAATATAAAAATGTACTCGTAGCCGTACTGTCCTTTAAAGATCGGGCCAAATAAATCCACACACAGTAGTTCGCCGGGACTACTGGTGAGAACTGCAGATCTCTCCCCCACTAAATATTTAACTGGACAATTGCTCCTTAGACAGGTGTCACACTTAGCTAAAATCCTCCTAACATCCCTTCCCATTTTACCCCATATAAAGTCACGACCAATTTCATAGAAGACCTTGGCAGCACCAAAGTGTCCTAATTCCCTATGAATGAACCAAATTAGCTCCTCCCGCAAAGTGGCAGGAACACATATTGCCCATCGATTATTCCTACATTTCCGTGCAAGAAGCCCATCCTGCATCTTGTACGTGAACCGTCCTACTTTCACATACTCTTCTTCACTTATTTCCAACCTAGGCAGTGGCCCCTTAACTTAACGTCATCACGTTGCTCCACTAGCATATTTCTCAGTGTCTGTAACGATGCCCTGTTGCTACTGTCCACACATGCACATAATAAAATACCGTCCTCTGATTTAACCACAGGATAATCCCTACATAAATTAGTGTCCCTTGATAGCATGTCTGCAAGAATGTTATCTTTACCTTTAATATATTTTACTGTGAACTCGTATTCCTGCAGAGCAAGAATCCACCTACTAACTCTGTTAGAACTGAGTTTACAAGTCCACGTATACAGTACTGCATGGTGATCTGTATGGATCTCAAATTTCCCCCCTACTAATACATTCTAAATTTCCCCAAACTGAAAACAATACCTAAAAGCTCTAACTCAGTAATCGTGTATATTTTCTCTGCTGCTGTCAGTCCTCGCGAGGCTAAAGATACAATGCACAGATTACCCTCATCCTCTCTCCTTACACAATACTCTAGCAATGCCTATGTGCGAAGCATCTGTCATAACCACATATTCCTTATCTTTCAAAGGATATTTCAGCACTACAGCTTTCTCAAAACCTTCCTTCAGCGCTCTAAAAGCCTGATCATGCTTGGACTCCCATCTCCACCGAGTCCCACTTTTAAGCAATTCCCCGAATGGTTCTACCAACCCTGAGTATTTAAGAACGAACCTCCTGAAAATGTTGCAAATTCCCATGCATGTTTTTAACTGTTTAACATTCTGTGGCACCTCTGCGTTAAGTATCTTATTAACCCTACTTTCTTCTGGTGTTACACCTCTACTCGACACTCTATGACCTAAAAATGTCACTTCTGACTGACAGAATGACGACTTAGACAGCTTCAAAGTGAACCCTGCCTGATCTAACTTCTGAAAAACTATATCTAAATGATGTAGATGCTCCTCCAAACTGCGTGAACTAATTACCATATCATCAATGTAAATGGTTACAAACTCTCCTGTGTCATCCCCTAAAGCGATGTTTAAAACCCTAATTAAAGCTGCTGAACTACTCTTTAACCCATAAGGTGTTCTACAAAATTGATAAAGGTTATATTTATGACTAAAAGCTGTAAATGGTCTATCTTCGTACATAAGTGGCACTTGCCAGAAACTGGAACTCAAATCTACACAAGTGAAATACTTCTTCCCCTCAAATGTTTGCATTAATTCCTCTATTGACATGGATTTCAGCTGATCTGAACTAATTCTACTGTTAACCAAACGAGCGTATAAACAAATACGAACTGTGCCATCGGCCTTGGGTACGGTGATTAAAGAATTAACATATGGACTGTTAGAGTGCTCAATAATCCCATCATCAAGCATCTGGTTAATTTGTGCCTCAACTGCACTCTGATAAGCGAAAGGTACAGGATATCTATGTCCTGTGAATACTGACCTATCAATAACGTTCAATGTATGTGTATAGCAATTGGCCATACCAATGCGATCCTCAAAAACTCTCCTATTACACAATAACACATCATAGAGCCGAACACACTGTTCATCCTCTATATTTCCCTGAAATGCAGCATCACGTAACGAGTCCTCTAGACTACCGTTCGTAATCACACTGCCCACAAAACATGGAGAATCCCGCTCTACGGCTGGCGATATCTCATTTAAAGTACAAATCACACCTACAACACTACTTCTCTGAATATGGTCATTGAACGCTACTTCTACTTCAGAATCTCCCCATTTAAATTTCAAACTCCCTACATCATAACATAAGTTACCAGACACTCTACTTAGCCACTCTGAACCCAAGATAACACTGAATACTAAATTTGGAATTACAAGACAAATCTGCTTTTCTGTATGATTATTAATTTTAATGTCTACTAAAACTTGCTTGGAAATTACTTTAGACCTCTTCCCAACAGCTGTGATAACAAAAGTGCTTTTAATTGGCATCTCCTCAAAATTTACTCCAGGTCCTTTCATTTTATCATAAACTGCACTACTTAAGCAACTCTTCATACAACCACTATCAATTAAAACATCTGTGTACGCCTCGGACACGTTAAATTTAACTAAGGGGCTCTTACTAGCCACCTCCTGAATAATACCTTCATTATTTAGTTCACGTAATAATTCACTTCTTACATTTAGGTCATAGGGTTCCTGTATAAGTGTATGGACAGGGCATGTTACAGACTGAGATTCTTACCTTACATCGCAGCCTGGTTCGTGTTTAAAGTACCGCTACCGCTTGGTGTAGTACTACTCACTACTGCACTGGTCTGGTTGTTCGGGGCTGTGTTAACGGTATTTCTCTTTCGGTTATTACCATTGGGCTGATTCCCTCCTTGACCCCTGTTCTGGTTATAATTATTATTGTTATTATTCCTCCCTTGGTTACCCCTAAAATCATTATTTCGGCCTTGATTTCCCTTGAAATCATTATTTCTATCTTGGTACTGCGTACCATACCCGTTTCCTCTGTACTGATTTTGCAGATTATTATTATTATTCTGGTTCCCCCTATTTTGGACGTTGGCCCCTTCGCCACTGTTCCCTTGAACGTCCTGATTCCTATTCTCATTAGGCCTGTTATTATGGTTACCCTGGTTCCTACCGAAATTCTCCTCGTAACCACCACTTCCCAGAGCATCGAATGCACTTAATAAATTTTCCACTTGTGAAATAGATTTAACATTTTGGATACAGGCAGCTTCTTTGATTCTATATGGAAAATGTCTTAGTAATAGCCTGACTACATCACTTTCCTCCCTCAAACCATCCAGATATTTACACGTCAATACCTGTCCTAAAAAGTACTCGGTCATAGTGTAATTTCCTCTCGGGTTATATTTCCCACACACAATTCCCTTACGATGCTGAGACTGAATTACCTCATTCCATAATTTCTCACAAAATTTCATTTTAAAATCTGAAATATTCTCGAAATTGTCTCTGTAGACAGCAAACCAGTTTCTTGTCACCCCTACAAACGCTTGCTCTGAAATCTCAACTACCTGGCACCACTCAATACTACCATCTTCCAACCTCTCCCTGAATTTATTTTCTATTGCATTCATGAACTCCATTGGACAACTCTGCCGATTACTGAATTTGCCTAGTTGTATTTCCCTGTGTGTGCTATTCACATAAACTGGCCTACTCTGACTATTTTCCTGCCTAATTCTAGCTTTCAACTTCTGTTCTAATTCAGCAATTTTCTCCTCAACCTTTCTTTCAATATTAGTTACAGTTAACCTAATGCTCCCTTCCGATGCTTCAACTTTACCACTTAACTTAGATTGTTTCTCATTAATCTCATTAATGCTTTCCTTATTCCTCTCCCTTAAATAATTAATTTCAGTGATTATTTCTGCATGAACTTTATCAATTCTTCCCCCCAGCTGTTCTTTAACCTCTTTAGTTGCTACCTGAATTTTGTCAATTTCTCCCCCCAATTGCTTTTTGACCTGCTGTGTTTCAAGTTGCACTAGTTCTTTTAAATTTTCAGCCTGTGTACTGATTCTAATTTCTAACTCCTCCTGTACTTTTCCTAATTTTCTATCTACATCTGCAATAATCTCTTTAGCCTTCTCTTCCATCACCCCTCTGATCTCACCTCTAATCAGCTCGAATTTATCACTAATTTCCCTACTGTTTTGATCCAATTTAACATTATTCTGTTCAAGTTTAGCATTATTTTGTTCGGGTTTAGCATTTAAAGTTTCAGTACTCTCTTTATTTTCCCTACTATTTGGTTCAAGTTTAGCATTTAAACTATCGCTCAATTCCCTATTACTCTCTTTATTTTCCCTACTATTTTGTTCGAGTCTAGCGTTTAAAGCATCTGTGCTAATTTTATTTGGTTGCATAAACTGAAGAAGCAAACTCTCTAACCCTGATTGACTGTTTTGATTACTCCCCTCAGTATCGGGATTTACCTCCGACATCCCTGTACTGCTTTCATTTTCAAGACTAGCCATACTGCTCGTATCTTCACTATCGAACTGGTGACCACTACGCAACTTCATCTCTTCCTCAACACTACCCATGCTGATACACACCGATAAATGAAAAACCCCCAAAATACAGGCACAGAAATATATACCCTTCTCCTTCCACAAATGTTATTAGGTTTTCGGCCTCACGTTGGTAGCGACAAGTGTAACTGTCTCTCCACGTTGGGATGACAAGTGTAATGTTTACTCTGACTAAGATACGTTGTATTAACACCTAGCTCTGGCAGAACACCTATAAGAATCTTCACACTCAGATCGTGGTATGATTTGTTCATTTACCCAACTAACAATTGTATCAGGAGAAGGAATTTGGTCTATATCTAATGCTACCTACTGAAAGCAAAGATTGCATAGTATAAGAAATGAATTTATTATATAAAAAACAAGTAGTGGCAATTTTAATAATAATAATAATAATAAATTTAAATTGGAGCGTAACGATTTGAATTTACCACTAGAGAAATACGTGAAAACGGAGTCAGATGAATTACTGATTTTACAATTATTCCCAAGCTAAGAAGTTACTGAAATTCTGAATATGAAACAATGAAGCGAGAGATTATGTAGTTCTGAGTCATTCGCGCTTACCATTGGAAATTGCCGTGGCATTTCCCTCGTACTTGATGCTGAAGAGAGCTTCCCACAGCCTTCTGGACGTCGCCATCTTCTTCGTCAGTTGTGGAGATTGTTGTAGAAATGTAAAGTTATGGTCCGATCACACCGGAACCAACCACACGAGCAACCACCTCAGTCAAGTTTTACAATGATAATCGTCGTCCTTCCTCCTCGGCACGCAAACAATATATGCACTCGCCGAACCCCCTCTCCGGACCCGTCTTCCACTCGCCCGGTCTCCAATGATTGGCTGAGCCACCACGCGATACTCCCGACCTCAGGGTCAATATACTCGGCGCGACGATGTCGATTACCGGTCCAGGCCATTTCGCCTTTTCTTGATGCAGCCAGCTGGAAGTGCCCCACCGCTTGCGTCACGCTACTCGACAAGAATATACCTGTAGCTGAATTCCCAATGACTCATCTCTCTTACAATATCCTAACTGACTAAAATCCGTAAAATTCCGTAATCATATAATTTTCCGCGATAATGTTGTTCGTAGTAATTCGCTTGATAGTGTTTTCTATAATATCGAAAACCTATCTGTATACTTATAATCTTATAAAAAACGCTCCCAAAAATACCTTAATAATAATAATAAGTTACATGAAACTTGTCTTGGCAGAACAATTTGCCGCGTAAATAAACATTGAATGGCTTCCTACTGACTTATGTCAGTGGCGTAAAATACCCTCGAAAAACATGTTACATTGGGAAGAGAATGTTGGAGGAGAGATTACATAAGAGGTTAATGAGTTTCGCTGTAGAAAAGCAAAGGTAGACGAAGGAGGTGATGGTTGGATTCAAAGTGGTAGGTGTAGAAGCTAATAGGGCATCATGGAGGTGACTTCTTCGCAAACAGAGGTTTGCAGACTAGACAGACACTGAGAGGCAAAACTGCCACATATGAAAATACAGATAATCCAAATGAGAGCCCTTTGTTCTGGCATAGTAATGGTGACTGGTCACTTGCTTTTAATGACAGGACATCAAGATCATTTACTTCTCACCTAGCACGTTATATTTTAACTGTTGATGTACCTCTTCACGGGCCACAGCACATTCTTACACGTGGAAATGGGGCTTTCTAACTTTAAATTTTTTCTCCAACATAATAGCAACCTAACTATACAGGAACCACACACTAAGTCAAGAGCAGGCGCGGCTGGTGATTAAAGGCTCTTAGGCGGAGCCTCTCTTGAAAGATTCTAAAAATATACATACCGTATTTAACTGAGGAATTTTTAATTTATATCGATTGGAAACATTTATAAATTTCACTCAATTCATTCAGTCACGAGTCAATATATTTGGAACTGTTGATAAAGAATGTTTTTCAGATGGATAGTAGCGCCGTTAGGCTGCGCCTTAGACGTCCTATTCCTTCCTATGTAACAGGGACGGGAGGCGTGGTTTTGAAAGCTCCATTCGTTTCAATTGTATCGCTGAAGGCTCAGGCGACTACAGCCTAAGCCAGGCTTGCCAACGGCGACAAGATGTTCTTATTCTGTGGAATGCATTCAAAGTTGTTCAAGGAGACTGGAACCACTCTCATGAAAGTTTATACTTTCACTCTTTCACTCTCCGAAGGATTAATAATTGACAAGTTACCAGAAAGAAGTTAGATATGGCTAATAAGTGATAATCATTATTGAGAACTCAAATGGTATCCCTTAAAGTATAATAACTAAAATAATTCCGCCAGATAGCACCATGAGGTGGCAAGGGGTAGCAGAACCATCTACCGAGACTTAGGGAATTATTCTGTTTAAAATATGCCACCGCCCATGCTGCGTATTCGTAAACAAGTGTTCGCGCGTTAAAATCGTTGGTGTAATTTACTTAGTTCATTAATTATGTTGTTTGTCAGTGGCAAGCCTTAATTTGCGTGTTATGGGCTACAGTTAGGGTTGCCATTGCATTTTTTAAATCAAGGTCGTCAAACGTTGTAATAAATAATACACATATGTATGAAATAGGCAAGCCTCCGTGGCCTAGGCGGCAGCACGCCGGCCTCTCACCGCTGGGTCCGTGGTTCAAATCCCGGTCACTCCATGTGAGATCTGTGCTGGACAAAACGGAGGCAGACAGGTTTTTCTCCGGGTACTCCAGTTTTCCCTGTCAAAATTTCATTCCAGCAACACTCTCCCCTACCATTTCATTTCATCTGTCATTCATTTCATCATTGCCCCCGAGGAGTGCGTCAGGCCTCGGCAGCCGGCACAGTCCATATCCTCGCCGCTAGATGGGGGGGGGGGGGCTTCATTCATTCCATTCCTGACCCGGTCCGAGACTGGAAGCAGGCTGTGGATTTTCATTTTCATGTATTAAATAAGCATTGCATAATCAAATACACATATCATATAGGCCTATGGCACCAGCAACTTACAAATGCTTTTCATTTGAACGACCCTTTGCAAACATATTTTATTTGTAAGTACCTTCTGATAAAATTCACTACAATTTTCGTCATAATTGTAATATGTGAACAATGGAGTTTCTGTTTGTATAAACTCTCCAATTGATATTCATGACAGGAAAAACTCTCTCCGTAAATGCATTGGAGGGGAAAATGCTGAGTATTAACTTCACAAGGACATTGATACTCCTTAATTTTGTTGCCCCTAATAAATCTATAACATGTATCCATCTATCTAACACAGACATAGAAATCATTTTCTCTTTCAAACTTGCCCCTGTATCACAGAAAACAAGCTAGATATTACAATCAATTCTGAAGCGGGACATTTTAAAATTGGTGCAAAATTGAATATATGATCAAATTAACCAAAAAACGGAATATTTGGCGTTCCGTTAGAGATTGAAACGGAACGCGGAAGAAAACAAGAAACAACGGAATTGTTCCGGGTAATACGGAACGTCTGGCAACCCTAGCTACAGTAGTGGTAAGTGTATGTCTACAAGTCAATGAATTCAGTTAGTAGCGTATCGGGCAAAAATCTCGACCATGAAACTACTGTCGACCAAAATATTATGTGCACTCGAGTTTGAAGGTAGCTTGTGAAGTAACCAATAGACCTACAGTACATAAAATCCAATCACATAATCATTTTCATCGTTCTATTTTACGTTAGTTCATGTAGGTTTGGAATTTTTAATTTATATTTTAATATTTTTTATCGCAGTTGAAACACAAAAAAGTGCCCGTTTTTAAGCGTGTTTCAACCATGCGTCACATTTAAGAATTATTATCTCACAAACCCGTCATCAGATCGAATCCAAATTTTAACACACTATACATGGGGATGTTGTATAACTGGTTTATTAATTACAATTTTTTTTGTGTTCAAGAACGAAAGTTATCATTTTTGTAAGGTAACTAGGTAAGTACATTCATTTTAATTAGGGAAAAATGCTTCATAAAATAACAATGGTGCCAATCTGTTTGTCAACAAGAAGTCTGTTCCGAGCTCCCCCACCTTTCACCGTGAAATTAAAAATCCTGCAGCCGTGTATGTGGGTGTCGTATAATGCGTTATACCAGCATTTTGCCACTACGTGCTGAACCTTCCCCAGCTCCAACACCACGAGCCGCGGCTGGTCAAGAGTATACACAATTTCAAGCCAACATAGAGGGTGTCGGGAAAATTACATCCATCAAAGTGGAAGTAGATTTGACACATGTTACAACAAACACAGAAATGCCACCTAACATGGCTGGCAGTTTGCGAACACATGTATGAAAAAATCACATATTAAACAACATAGAAGACCCATCAAATTTGGACGATCCCGTGTGAAAAAGTGAAGGAATCATTGAACTAAGTGGGGGGATGTTAAATGGAAGAGATATACTTTGTATTAATTCTCAATAAACTAAGGAAAGAGGTGTGTTGGAAGACCTAAAAGGAAATGGATAGACCAAATCCCAGGTGATGTGGAAGACATCAGGCAGGACTGGGGGAATACTCATGAAGACCAACTATTCTCGGCGAGAAAGAAGTGGAGGTGACTCGTGATCAGCACCCCGGTGACTGGAGCTGATTAAGACGATGATGATAAAACCAAGGCCTAAATTAGGCAGTATTTTAGAGTACAAATCCCTCTATTAATAAGACCAGTAGACAGCTTGTATAAGCTACAGCACAAAGATAATATCCAGAAACATTTAATATACCGCACACTGACAGTATTTGTGTCCTAGATCGTATCCATCTAGTCATCTAAGATTCAGATTTTTTATATTCCTGTTTTTTGCTTCAAACCTTGCTCCCCTCTCTTATGGTTTTGAGCTCTAATGTCCTTGATGTTAGGTTGCCCTAAGATGTATTCTTTGTTTTAGGCCGGAAATCCATTAAACCTGGCCCGAGACTAGAAACAAACAAGACATTATTTGATGTGTGAAATGTATGTATATTACACCAGAGTCAAATTCGACACTTAAATGTTATTTTTCTCAATTGATCCACTGGTTAGTGTACATTATTAGGAAGAACCTGTACCCTAGTTGATAATCTGTGGAAGAGCTTCAGAGGAAAATTTAAATTAAGTGACCTGATTTTGTTTGCTTTAATCTATAGTAGGGAATATTTCTTAATGCCTTTATTATTATTACAGATATTAAAATATATATTTATTTATTTTCTTATTTTTTAAGTGCATACAACCCCAAAGAGGATGAACTCATGAACAGAGGCAACATAATATGAGTGCTTGATTAACAAATAATATTACATCATTCAAAGTAATATTAAAAATATAGGCTAATCACTTTACAAAGAAAGACATGAATAATACAAATATTAAAACAAATTACAGATAACCAATAATATATACCTGTATAAACCTAAGAAGCAGTGAACAAGGAATGGAAGATGGTAAATATTTCAATTATTTAATAAGACACCAATGTCGACACATGTTTTGTTGCTAGAACATTTCAATTCATTAATAGAGCCTATGGCATTAATAGAGCTTATGGCAGTTAATATTTCAATTCATTAATAGTGCTTAATAGATCTATATTCAATATTAATGGCAGTTAACATTTCAATTCATCAATAGTGCTTAATAGGCCTCTATTCAACACTCACAACAGTTAACATTTCAATTCATTAATAGTGCTTAATAGGCCTCTATTCAACACTCACAACATTTAACATTTCCATTCATTAATAGAGCTTAATAGGCCTCTATTCAACACTCACAACAGTTAACATTTCAATTCATTAATTGTGCTTAATAGGCCTCTATTCAACACTCACAACAGTTAACATTTCAATTCATTAATTGTGCTTAATAGGCCTATATTCAACACTCAACGGCAGTTAACATTTCAATTCATCAATAGTGCTTAACTTAATAGGTCTCTATCCAACACTTATGGCAGTTAACATTTCAGTTCATTAATAGTGCTTAATAGGTCTCTATTCAACACTCACAACAGTTAACATTTCAATTCATTAATAGTGCTTAATAGGTCTATATTCAACACTTATGGCAGTTAACATATCAATTCATTAATAGTGCTTAATAGGCCTCTATCCAACACTCACGGCAGTTAACATTTCAATTCATTAATAGTGCTTAAGAGGCCTCTATTCAACACTCACGGCAGTTAACATTTCAATTCATTAACAGTGCTTAATAGGTCTCTATCCAACACTTACGGCAGTTAACATTTTAATTCATTAATAGTGCTTAATAGGTCTCTATTCAACACTCACAACAGTTAACATTTCAATTCATTAATAGTGCTTAATAGGTCTATATTCAACACTTATGGCAGTTAACATATCAATTCATTAATAGTGCTTAATAGGCCTCTATCCAACACTCACGGCAGTTAACATTTCAATTCATTAATAGTGCTTAAGAGGCCTCTATTCAACACTCACGGCAGTTAACATTTCAATTCATTAACAGTGCTTAATAGGTCTCTATCCAACACTTACGGCAGTTAACATTTTAATTCATTAATAGTGCTTAATAGGTCTCTATTCAACACTCACAACAGTTAACATTTCAATTCATTAATAGTGCTTAATAGGTCTATATTCAACACTTATGGCAGTTAACATATCAATTCATTAATAGTGCTTAATAGGCCTCTATCCAACACTCACGGCAGTTAACATTTCAATTCATTAATAGTGCTTAAGAGGCCTCTATTCAACACTCACGGCAGTTAACATTTCAATTCATTAATAGTGCTTAAGAGGCCTCTATTCAACACTCAACGGCAGTTAACATTTCAATTCATCAATAGTGCTTAACTTAATAGGTCTCTATCCAACACTTATGGCAGTTAACATTTCAGTTCATTAATAGTGCTTAATAGGTCTATATTCAACACTCAAGGCAGTTAACATTTCCAGCTACATCATTTTATTTTATTTTATTTTGTAAGAGCATATTATTAATGATTAATGTTTATCTTTCACATGCTTTTGATGTTAGGTTCCAACTGTGATAGTGCACTCCTCAGATTACTTTCAACATCTGGCCGTGCTCGGTATTTTGGTTTGATGCAAGCCAGTGTAGAAACCAGACACGCATAGACACTGCAAAATTCCTCAACACTAAGTTTAAAAAAATCCAATTGTGCTTCTGAATCACATTTAAGTTTGATTGCCTGCTTCTGAAGGGAATCAGTTCTATTTTGGACAGATCACATGATTGTACATAACTCATTATGAATCACTATTTAATTCCGTATTAACTCACAATATTATAAACTAGTAAATAATAATAGGATAAATTCAGCGGCCTACCTTTTATTTATTAACACCCCCTTCTACTTAAAGGAAAATAATAATGTGTGTGTGGAGCCACTGAGCTTTTTGCAAACCATACCTGAGGAATATCTTTGGAAATGTCATTGAGAACCAGTACTCAAAAATGATACACTTATATCAATTGCGTCATCATCTATTCTGACAAACATATTTACAATAATTAAAAAAACATGCACTTAACCTAATTAACATGCACATTAACTTAAGGTGTGAAACTCAAACTTACATGTATTACTGAAGTACCATTCTGCATCGTCAAAATCCCAACATGCCATCCTTTAAATAAATCAAATCCTGATTCATGCTCAATTGCTCGACAAATCCAACATGCAATAGTTAAAATCTTCATAACTTACGTCTTCATGCAATTTGGTAGACCTATAACCAAGAACTACTTCAAACGTCTCAACTAATATTCTAGAAACGTCGTCGTACAATCATATATCCTTATTTAAGGAGATCGGCATTCCATTTACAGATTGAAGACAAGTATCTCGTAGCATACATAAGAGTTTCGGTCCGTACATATTATTAAAAAATATCAAGAAGTCGACTTATTATGAATTCCCAAACTACGTCCCGCGGCTTCGACATCATCAATATAGGCTTCATAATTAAATATCAATCGTCGACTATCATTAAATACGGACCACTCCAGAAATACGTCTTAATGGATCTCAAAATCTCTTTTTATACAAAACATCTGATCTCCAACCATAGTTGGACAATAATCATCTCTGCCCATCACATCAGACAAAACAGAAATGAAAACAAAGAATAACAAGGGGCACAGCAGACCCGAGATGCTCATAATTAGTACCAGATATATCATAATTTCCCCAAATAAACAAACAGAAAAATACAAACTTACCTCGTACGGCAACAAACAAACAAACAAACAACAACTTACAGAAACGACAAATAGAAGAAATAAATACACAAGTTAGATATTCTCGGCATGCTCAACATCGGGGAAACCATGTTTGATCTGCAACCAATCAGAACATCTCGTATCTCCCTATAGCACTGATGCCATACACAAATAATTAAAATACTATTAAGTGAATCCCAGACTAAATGTTGACGTTACTAGATAATCTTACGTAAGTGCAGACATAAGGAAGTAGAACGCAAAAGAAACCAAATACGTTCTAACATTTGCTACATCTCAGTGCAATACAGGTCCGCACAAGTGTTTCCTTTCAGTTGGCAAACACGATTCGTAGACAACTCTACACAAGGACAGTTGAGGAACGCAGCGCGCTAATTACAGGACGACGACAAATATCTTCTGTATCTCTCAGAACTATGCTACCCTCTGGTGAGCATTTGTACAAATACATCATTTCACGCTGAAAGGAGCTGCCACCTAGTGAGAATCGACATAACTTTAACTCACTGTCATCGCTCGAGACGAAATGCGTACTTTAGAAGAATACTAGGTACAGTGTGCCTAAAAGAAACGGCACATTTATTATGATCACAGTGTGGTCATTAATAGAACATGTTTCAAGGCCCTTCATCAGCCAATACTTGTGATTAAACAAATGTTAACTAACACAAGACATTCCAGAGCATTATATTGAAAACTTCCATAACATTTGACTTAATGAAATACCCACAATGTGAAATGATGGAGAATGGTGTGCGTAATGCGTCGCCGCGTCCAGATGAGAGCGTGAACAAAGGACATTTAAAACGCATTAGATACAACATATTAAAAACACTAAAAATGCAATAATTTTGCATGCAGATCTGGCTGGTGATAGTTCATTCTATTGTCTTATAAACTAGGAACTTTCATTAGGAATGACACTGTATGGTTCATTCTTCTGGATTATTCTGTTATGAATACTGTACATTAACACAAAATGTGATAAAAATGTCCGGCATGACTAAACAAATTGCTAGCATTTCGCCCCAGTATACCAATTGGGCTCTTCAGTTGGTAAAGGCACACCTACCAAGACGCGTAGCATGCACACACTGAGAAGGCCATGCAAGACGTTTCGCTACATGTGTAACTACGTCACGAGCAAGCCAGTGCACCACGGGAGTCAAAACCCCACTCCAAAGCAATACAATCCTTACCTTGGCATTGAATATAAAATGAAAATGTTCTCGAAAGAAAACGTGTATTGTCCGTTGTGCCATTATATATTAACACAAAATGTGATAAAAAAATGTCCGGCATGACTCAACAAATTTTATCACATTTTGTGTTAATATATAATGCCTCAACAGACAAAACATGTTTTCTTTCAAGAACATTTTGATTTTATGAATATTGTACACACGAACCCTCGCTTCAACTGTGGTTGTCGGATATTAATATAAAATAAAAGGTATGGCTCAGTTTGGTTGTAATAGCTAAAAACATAATATGAACTTGTGGTTGAAAACCTTCGTAATGATGTAAGGGTGATATTTTAATATTGTCTTCATCAGTGATGTGGGAATAAAAAACAATAAAACAATAAAAGACATATCACTGTCGGTGACACAGGTGCTGCCACCTGAAAGCAAGGTAGTCTGTATTGTGGTTTGATTGAACTAGTTGCATCTCGGGTTGCTAGCATTATGAGGAATCCCCTAAGCAAATTACAACAGGTTAGAAGTCTGCTAAGCAGTGGGAAGTTAGAAAACTTAGAAAGGGATATGGATAGGTTGAGGTTGGATTTGGTTGGGAATAGTGAAATGCGCTGGCAGGAAGAACAGGACTTTTAGTCAGGAGACTATATGGTCATTACCATTAAATCAAACAACGGCCATGCGGGGGTAGGTCTCATATTAAGTAGGGAACTTGGACAGCGGATGGAATATTATGAGCAATATAGTGAACGGATTATTGTAGATAAAATCAATACAAAACCTACGTGGACCTCAGTGGTACAAGTCTATATGCCTACCGGTCGAACTGATGATGAAGATGTTGATAAGGTCTACGAAGAAATAGATGAAATTCTGAGGTATGTCAAGGTGTAACGTGTTTTTCGAGGGGTTTTATGCAACTGGCATAAGTCAGTAGGAAGCCATTCTATATTTATTTACGCGGCAAATTGTTCAGCCAAGAGAATTTTTCATGTTAATTTATTATTATTATTAATTTATTATAATTATTATTAAGGTATTTTCGGAGCATTTTATAAAAATTATTAGCATTCAGATAGGTTTTCTATGTCTTAGAAAACGCTATCAAGCAAATTATTACGAACGACAATATCATAGAAAATTATGTGATTACGGAATTTTACGGAGTTTTCGTCAGTTAGGGTATATCGAGAGACGTGACTCACTGGGATTTCAAGTACAAGCTGATTCCTGTCGAGAAGTATTACGCAAGGCTGGGTCGCAAGGTCTAGAAAAGGCGAATTGATGGAACGGAAATCGACTTCTCCCTCTCGCGCGCCGAGTGTAATGAGGCAGAGGAGGGGAACTAGCGGCGTGCTCAGCCAATCAAGGAGGACGACGTAAGCTAGATGTCGGTACCATGGTGGGGGAGCCAACGTGTGGATATATCGTTCGACGCGCCGTGAAACGAGGACTATCTGTGTAGAACTTGCGGAGTACGGTTGCAAGTGCGTGTCGCTCCGATGTTCAGTGGAGTTGAAGACTAACTTTTGCAAAACTTAACCAGTGCGGTTGTACGAGTGTTTGGGTCCGAGGTACGGACCATAGAATTATCTAAGCTACCAGAATATCATCAAATTCCGACGGAGATGACGACGTCCAGGAGACTGTGGGAAGCTCACAGCATCATCAAGTACGAGGGAAATGCTTTGGCAATTTCCAGTGGTAAGCGCAAATGACGCAGAAATACGCAATCTCTCATTTTTCTTTGTTTTACATTTCATATTTCAGTAACTTCATAGCTTGGAAATAAGAGTAAAATCAATTTATCAGACTCCGTTTTCACGTAATTTTCTATCGGTAATATTCAAATCACAGCGCTCCAATTTAAATTTGGTACTTATTATTATTATTAACTTTGCTATACTTGTTTTATATAATAAATTCATTTCTTTTACAATGCAATCTTTGCTTTCAGTAGGTAGCATTAGATATAGACCAATTCCTTCTCCTGATACAATTGTTTGTTGGGTTAATGATCAAATCATACCACGATCTGAGTGAATAGAGTCTTGAATGTGTTCTGCCAGAGCTAGACGTTGTTAAATACAAATTTAGATTTCAACATTGCGTTGAGGTCTTGGCGCCCATTAAAACAACATAGCTTAGGCAAAGGTAAACAGTTACATTTCTCACCCAACAGTGTGGGCTAGCCAAACTGCCACATTGTACGCTCAACGTGTGGGCTGTCAAGAGGTTACATTTGTCGCTACCAACATGGGGCACTAAATAACCATTACATTTGGCGCCGACAACTTGGGGCTGAAAACCTAATAACATTTGTGGAAGGAGAAGGGTATATATTTCTGTGCCTGTATTTTGGGGGTTATTTGTCTGTATCAGTGTATATCATTATGGGGGATGAGAAAGAAAGACAGATGAGGTTACGTAGTGGTCATCAACGGGAGAGTGATGATACGAGCAGTATGTCGAGTGATGGTAGTACCGGGGTAGCGGAGGTAAATCCCGATACAGGGAGTGTAGGCGGCCAACCAGAATTAAAAACTTTACTTCTCGAGTTCATGTATCAGAACAAAGTTAGTAGTGATGCCTTAAATGCAAAATTAGAACAGAATAATGCAAAATTAGAACAAAACAGTAGGGAAAATAAAGAAAGTACAGACGCTTTAAATGCTAAACTGGAACAAAACAACGCTAAATTAGAACAAAACAGTAGGGAAAATAGAGAGAGTAATGAAACATTAAACGCCAGATTAGAACAAAACAGTAGGGAAAATAGAGAGAGTAATGAAACATTAAACGCCAGATTAGAACAAAACAGTAGGGGAAATAGAGAGAGTAATGAAACTTTAAACGCCAGATTAGAACAAAACAGTAAGGAAAATAGAGAGAGTACTGAAACTTTAAATGCTAAATTAGAACAAAACAGTAGGGAAATGAGTGACAAATTCGAACTGATTAGAGGTGAGATCAGGGGGGTGATGGAAGAAAAGGCTAAAGAGATTATTGCAGATGTAGACAGAAAATTAGGAAAAGTACAGGAGGAGTTGGAAATTAGAATCAGTACACAGGCTGAAAATTTAAAAGAACTAGTGCAACTGGAAACACAGCAGGTCAAAAAGCAATTGGGGGGAGAAATTGACAAAATTCAGGTGGCTACTAAAGAGGTTAAGGAACAGCTGGGGGGTAGAATTGAGAAAGTCCACTCGCAAATAGTTGCAGAAGTAAATGATTTAAGAGAGAGTAATAGAGAGAGCATTAGCAAGATTGAGGAGAAACAAGCAAATCTATATGACAAAGTAGAAGAATCAGAAGGAAACATTAAATTAACAGTAAACAGTATTCAGAGGAAGGCTGAGGAGAAAATCGCAGAATTAGAGTTAAAATTAAAAGCTAGGATCAGGCAAGAAAATAGTCAGAATAGGCCAGTTTCTGTGAATAGCACACACAGGGAGGTAGAACTGGGTAAGTTCAGCAATCGACAGGGGTGCCCAATGGAGTTCATGAACACTATAGAAAATAAATTCGGGGAGAGGTTGGAAAATGGTAGTATTGAGTGGTGCCAGGTAGTTGAAATTTTAGAACAAGTGTTTGTGGGGGAAACGAGGAATTGGTTTGCTGTCTACAGAGACAAGTTTACTGATATCAATGATTTTAAAATGAAATTCTGTGAAAAGTTCTGGAATGAGGTTATTCAGTCGCAGCATCGTGAGGGAGTAGTGTGTGGTAAATATAACCCTAAAGGAAGCTCCACCATGACCGAATACTTTTTAGGGCAGGTATTAGTGTGTAAATATCTGGATGGCTTGAAGGAGGAAAGTGATGTGGTGAGGTTGCTACTTAGGCACTTTCCCTATAGGATCAAGGAGGCTGCTTGTATCCAGAATGTAAAGACTATATCACAAGTAGAAAATTTGTTAAGCACATTTGATGCACTAGGGAGAGGGGGTTATGAGGACAATTTCAATAGGATCCAGGGTAATAATAATAATAGACCTAACGAAGCCAGGCATCAGGAAGTTCAAGGGAACGGTGGCGAAGGGGCCAACGCTCAAAATAGAAATAATAATAATCAGCTAAATCAGAACAGAGGGAATGGCTATGGTAATCAGTATCAAGGGAGGAACAATGATTTCAGGGGAAATCAAGGGAGGAACAATGATTACAGGGGAAATCAAGGGAGAAACAATGATTTCAGGGGAAATCAAGGGAGAAATTATGACAATAATTACAACCAGAATAGGGGTCAAGGAAGAGGACAGCCTAGTGGTAGTAATATACAGCCAAACAATGACAACACAGCCCAGAACAACCAGACCAGTTCAGTAGTTAGTAGTATTACGGCCAGCTGTAGCGGTTCTTTAAACGCGAACCAGGCTGCGAAGTAAGGTCAGAATCTCAGTCTGTAGCATGCCCTGTCCATACAATTATACAGGAACCCTATGACCTAAATGTAAGAAATGAATTATTACATGAACTAAATGATGAAGGTATTATTCAGGAAGTGGTTAGTAAGAGCCCCATAGTTAAATTTAACGTGTCCGAGGCGTACACAGATGTTTTAATTGATAGTGGTTGTATGAAGAGTTGCATAAGTAGTGCATTTTATGATAAAATGAAAGGAACTGGAGTAAATTTTGAGGAGATGCCAATTAAAAGCACTTTTGTTATCACAGCTGTTGGGAAGAGGTCTTAAGTAATTTCTAAGCAAGTTTTAGTAGACATTAAAATTAATAATCATGTAGAGAAGCAGATTTGCCTTGTAATTCCAAATTTAGTATTCAGTGTTATCTTGGGTTCAGAGTGGCTAAGTAGAGTGTCTGGTAACTTATGTTATGATGTAGGGAGTTTGAAATTTAAATGGGGAGATTCTGAAGTGTAAGTAGCGTTCAATGACCATATTCAGAGGAGTAGTATTGTAGGTGTGATTTGTTCTTTAAATGAGATATCGCCAGCCGTAGAGCGGGGTTCTCCATGTTTTGTGGGCAGTGTGATTACGAACGGAAGTCTAGAGGACTCGTTACGTGAGGCTGCATTTCAGGGAAATATAGAGGATGAACAGTGTGTTCGGCTCTATGATGTGTTATTGTGTAATAGGAGAGTTTTTGAGGATCGCATTGGTATGGCCAATTGCTATACACATTCATTGAACGTTATTGATAGGTCAGTATTCACAGGACATAGATATCCTGTACCTTTCGCTTATCAGAGTGCAGTTGAGGCACAAATTAACCAGATGCTTGAAGATGGGATTATTGAGCACTCTAACAGTCCGTATGTTAATTCTTTGATAACGGTACCCAAGACCGACGGCACTGTTCGTATTTGTTTAGACGCTCGTTTGGTTAACAGTAGAATTAGTTCAGATCAGCTGAAATCTATGTCAATAGAAGAATTAATGCAAACATTTGAGGGAAAGAAGTATTTCACTTGTGTAGATTTGAGATCCAGTTTTTGGCAAGTGCCACTTATGTACGAAGATAGACCATTTACAGCTTTTAGTCATAAATATAACCTTTATCAATTTTGTAGAACACCTTATGGGTTAAAGAGTAGTTCAGCAGCTTTAATTAGGGCTTTAAACATCGCATTAGGGGATGACACAGGAGAGTTTGTAACCATTTACATTGATGATATGGTAATTAGTTCACGCAGTTTTGAGGAGCATCTACTTCATTTAGATATAGTTTTTCAGAAGTTAGATCAGGCAGGGTTCACTTTGAAGCTGTCTAAGTCGTCATTCTGTCAGTCAGAAGTGACATTTTTAGGTCATAGAGTGTCAAGTAGAGGTGTAACACCAGAAGAAAGTAGGGTTAATAAGATACTTAACGCAGAGGTGCCACAGAATGTTAAACAGTTAAAAACTTACCTGGGAATTTGCAACTTTTTCAGGAGGTTCGTTCTTAAATACTCAGGGTTGGTAGAACCATTAAGGGAATTGCTTAAAAGTGGGACTCGGTGGAGATGGGAGTCCAAGCATGATCAGGCTTTTAGAGCGCTGAAGGAAGGTTTTGAGAATGCTGTAGTGCTGAAATATCCGTTAAAAGATAAGGAATATGTGGTTATGACAGATGCCTCACATATAGGCATTGCTGGAGTATTATGTCAGAAAGATGATGAGGGTAATCTGTGCATTGTATCTTTAGCCTCGCGAGGACTGACAGCAGCAGAGAAAAGATACACGATTACTGAGTTAGAGCTTTTAGGTATTGTTTTCAGTTTAGGGAAATTTAGAATGTATTTAGTAGGGGGGAAATTTGAGATCCACACAGATCACCATGCATTACTGTATATGAGGACTTGTAAACTCAGTTCTAACAGAGTTAGTAGGTGGATTCTTGCTCTGCAGGATTACGAATTCACAGTAAAATATATTAAAGGTAAAGATAACATTCTTGCAGACATGCTATCGAGGGACACTACTTTATGTAGGGATTATCCTGTGGTTAAAGCAGAGGACGGTATTTTAATATGTGCATGTGTGGACAGTAGCAACAGGGCATCGTTACAGACACTGAGAAATATGCTAGTAGAGCAACGTGATGACGTTCATTTAAAGGGAGCCACTTGCAAGGTTGGAAGCAGGTGACGCAGAAACATTTATAGTTTCCAAACGTATTGGAAAAACAGCATATGTGCTGGAGAATAGTGAGGGAAACAGATTATACGGGACGTATAATATACATAGTCTACGAAAATATGTGTCATAAAGTGAGTGTTTAGCTGGCGAGCCAGCCTATCAAATGAGTAAGTGTGGTGTCTGGTGCGTGGAAGATCTGGTCTTCAAGGCAGGCGTATCAGAAGTCGCACAGGGGGGTAGTATGTAAGTAAATGAGAGTTTTTAAGGTACAGGGAAATATGACGGGATTGTCGGATGCTGTTGAGCACTAAATTGTCTCGATGCACCAAGGCCATTTTGGCAGCGCTGATGGGTTCCCATTTGTCTCCAAGAGATGGGGGAGCGCTTGTATAGGGCTTGTTAGCTTAAGGCGTCCACGAGATAAAAGATGGGCCATCAGAATGCGAGACAGTCCTTCATGAAACTCATACATATCAGCACACGTGATTTCTGTTTACGGCCTCGCCATGTAAGATTTGTAAGTGTGTAATTTAAGATAATTTGTACAAAGGTATTATTTGTGTGAGGAGAAATGGTCTGTGTTGAGAACTAGTATTAAGTAGAATATGGTCTACGGGAACATAAGAAGACAGGGCGATTACGGCACAGAAATATTTGGTGTTATATGTAATGCGCATTTACTTTTTTTTTTTTCAGAAGTCAATATTAATTTAATCTACTTTAAAGAGAGATTAAGTATTATGGTCACGAGGCGCTGCCACAATAGTGTGATCGTGTGCTCAGTGATAAGTGGAATTAAATGTCACCATAAGGAGGGGACCTCCAGTGAAATTAGGAAGTTCTATGGTGATATAAATATATCAGAACACCTTCAATGCGTGTGATATGACATCATAAATACATAGTGCTCACACATTAATTATGTCTATTTCTCCAACATAGAGAAATTTGAGAGGCGGAAATATCCGTGGAACACTATTCCATATGTAAAACATTGGATTGGTTGCAAAGTGCAATCCATAGTGACAACAAACTTTGACGCAAAGTGCGTGAAGAAAAATTATGAGTGTATATATCTGTAATTTAGGGTGATTTCATTTATGTAATATGTATTTTGGATGGGGTTTATTAACGTGTCTGGGATAATCGGATAATGGACCGTCGTCACGGTAAATCATCCGATGATCCGAGGCGAATATGTAACGTGTTTTTCGAGGGGTTTTATGCAACTGGCATAAGTCAGTAGGGAGCCATTCTATATTTATTTACGCGGCAAATTGTTCAGCCAAGAGAATTTTTCATGTTAATTTATTATTATTAATAATTTATTATAATTATTATTAAGGTATTTTCGGAGCATTTTATAAAAATTATTAGCATTCAGATAGGTTTTCTATGTCTTAGAAAACGCTATCAAGCAAATTATTACGAACGACAATATCATAGAAAATTATGTGATTACGGAATTTTACGGAGTTTTCGTCAGTTAGGGTATATCGAGAAACGTGACTCACTGGGATTTCAAGTACAAGCTGATTCCTGTCGAGAAGTATTACGCAAGGCTGGGTCGCAAGGTCTAGAAAAGGCGAATTGATGGAACGGAAATCGACTTCTCCCTCTCGCGCGCCGAGTGTAATGAGGCAGAGGAGGGGAACTAGCGGCGTGCTCAGCCAATCAAGGAGGACGACGTAAGCTAGATGTCGGTACCATGGTGGGGGAGCCAACGTGTGGATATATCGTTCGACGCGCCGTGAAACGAGGACTATCTGTGTAGAACTTGCGGAGTACGGTTGCAAGTGCGTGTCGCTCCGATGTTCAGTGGAGTTGAAGACTAACTTTTGCAAAACTTAACCAGTGCGGTTGTACGAGTGTTTGGGTCCGAGGTACGGACCATAGAATTATCTAAGCTACCAGAATATCATCAAATTCCGACGGAGATGACGACGTTCAGGAGACTGTGGGAAGCTCACAGCATCATCAAGTACGAGGGAAATGCTTTGGCAATTTCCAGTGGTAAGCGCAAATGACGCAGAAATACGCAATCTCTCATTTTTCTTTGTTTTACATTTCATATTTCAGTAACTTCATAGCTTGGAAATAAGAGTAAAATCAATTTATCAGACTCCGTTTTCACGTAAATTTCTATCGGTAATATTCAAATCACAGCGCTCCAATTTAAATTTGGTACTTATTATTATTATTAACTTTGCTATACTTGTTTTATATAATAAATTCATTTCTTTTACAATGCAATCTTTGCTTTCAGTAGGTAGCATTAGATATAGACCAATTCCTTCTCCTGATACAATTGTTTGTTGGGTTAATGATCAAATCATACCACGATCTGAGTGAATAGAGTCTTGAATGTGTTCTGCCAGAGCTAGACGTTGTTAAATACAAATTTAGATTTCAACATTGCGTTGAGGTCTTGGCGCCCATTAAAACAACATAGCTTAGGCAAAGGTAAACAGTTACATTTCTCACCCAACAGTGTGGGCTAGCCAAACTGCCACATTGTACGCTCAACGTGTGGGCTGTCAAGAGGTTACATTTGTCGCTACCAACATGGGGCACTAAATAACCATTACAAAGGGTGATGAAAATGTTATAGTAATGGGAGATTGGAATGCTGTGGTAGGAAAAGGAAGAGAAGGGAAGATAGTAGGAGATTTCGGATTAGGTGAAAGGAATGATCGAGGAAGCAGGCCAATGGAATTCTGCACCGAGCATGAGTTGGTCATAGCTAACACCTTATTCAATAACCACAATAGAAGAATATACACATGGATGAGACAGGAGATACAGGGTGATACCAAATCGACTTCATTATGGTGAAGCAGAGATTTCGAAACCAGATTTTGGATTGCAAAACATACCCGGTGCTGGCATAAACTCTGACCACAATCTGGTTGCTTTGAAATACAGATTAAAGTTGAAGAAACTGAAGAAAAGTCAAAAGCCAAAAAGGTGGGCAATAGACAGCAGTGGCGGTTCTAGAAGCTTAAATCTGGGGGGGCCAGACATTTTCCCGGATCGATCTCATTAGTCTACTTTTTCCTCATTTTTGCAAAATGAGAAAAGTAGGCTAAAAACTATCATTGGTAAAAAAATAGCATATTTCACTGTCACATAAATTTATTCTTCTGTTTCTATTCTGGGCAAACTGGTTCACTATATCAGAAGGGTCGTGAAGTAATTTTCCACTTAATTCTCTTTCAATTGAAAGAATTGCGAGATTGGAAAGCCCCTTTGTTGCCATTGTTGCTCTTAAATAGGATTTGATTCGTTTCACGACAGAGAAACTGCGCTCAGCAGAAGCAGATGACACAGGAAGAGTCAGCATCAACTTGAAAAATAATAGTAGCTTTGGAAAAGCAACTTCCATTTTCAGAAGTTCAGAAAAAAGGAATGAGGAAGTGTTTGGATATTTGCCTCTAAATACATTCTTAGCTAAACTGATTTCAGTCTGTAGCACCTTACGGTCTGTGAAGATTAGATTATACTTTCCACAGAACGTGAGAATATATATATATATTCAAAATTTAAAAAGTTTTCACTTCTTGGGTTACAGGCATCCATTGCATTGCACACAAAATCATTTTCAGTAGATCTACGCAGTAACTCTTCTACCATGTTGTCTAATATTTCAAAAAGATTTCTTTTACATGTCTCTGATAATGTGACATTTTCCTCTTCTTTCTCCGCAGAGACTGGCATTAATAAAACGTAGTCTGAAAAGTTCTTTGGAATACTTGAGACTCTAGATTGCTTATAAACTTTCACGCCTAACGACTGAACAGAGTCACATGTAACCGCCTATAGTTCCTTAAAATAATAATCATTTCGTTTTTCTTGCAACGATTTTACAGGACCATAGATCAATCTATGTGCCCCTCCGAAGTCCACATGTTTTTGTTGTAAGAACATAGAGGCTCCATTGGCAAGCTCGAGAATATCAGATAAGAATTGTAACACAAACATCACCTTCACTTTACAAAGCTGTTTCAACAAACCTTTTGCTTCTGCTGCCTCTTTCTTGTTAACTGACTTTGAAAAATAGTCCAGAGCTGCTTTAACTGAAGCAAAACGTTTCTGAAAATACATTACTCCCAGTGGCGTAGCCAGAGGGGGTGGGGGCAGAGGGGCCGCCCCCCCAAAAAAAAAACAGAAATTGGGGTTGGCATAAGCCTTCATATTTTCTTACGGCTCGAACAAATTTAGAACCTACAACGAAATGTTAAATACAGTAAATGCTTTGACAAAGAATGTACTACCAATCTTTGCACGACCTGTCATCATTTCCGTGTCTGCACTGCTTGGAGGAGCTCAAATAACAGGGTAGCAATTAGGATTGTGACATGGGGGATTTTCCAAGAACAGTAGGTGCCTGAGTACTGGGGATACATCCAGGTGATGATGACAAAATTCTACCAAGAAATTAGGAGATTGCCGGTTAGCAGGAGACCTCTCTGGAGGGGGCCAGTTATATCTTGTCAGCTTTTAATTTCCATTTCCTGGAAATAGCAGTGTTAAAATGTCCCAGGCAACAATACTGGCTCAGCATGGTTGATTGTCGCCACTGTCGAGATTTACGGTGGTCGTGTGTCTGTGCGAGAGGAGATATAACGTTTGTGAGTGGTAGTATTGGGGAAGAGTCGAGAGTTGTTTGTTAGTTGCTCTTTTCTTTCTTCTTTTTGTCACATTAGCGACTGTTTAGAAGGTCGACCGATTTGTCATAAAGAAGGCAAAACTGGACACATCTTCGGTAAGTTATGAAAAGCTTTTATTGTAGGTGTAGACAATTGAGACCCCCATTTCATTATATAGGCACAGCTTTTACAAATAATTTTCTCTGAACGAGAAAGACGCAATGCTCACTGATAGAATGTAAAGTTATTCCATTTTTTAAAAAGGTTCGTATTTATTTATTATTATTTAAAGGGTGCTACACTTTCCTCTGAATAATAATAATAATAATAAACAAGATTGAGGTACCATACACGGCGACCGTTAGCCTTACCTTAAAACAGCACTGTATAAATTACACTAACAATAATATACCTAAATATTTTGCAATGTAGGTACTTGTTTGATGCCTTTATGAGTGTCCCTTCTTCCTGTTATCTACTCCTAATGTTTTTTTGACAGATTCATTCAATTGACTAAAAACATTTCTGGTAAAGAAACTATTTATAAAACACCAAGACATAGAACATTCTGCACAGAAACGTGTGAATATACCATACTGGTAGTATTCTGATAACGGATAATTGAAAATCTGAGCGACAGAGACAAATATAGACACTGACACAGCTGTGAGCTGCCTCAAAACAAAGCAACGAAGGACAGAATTCAGACAGACATGAACAGACTGAAGATCTTTGTCCTAAGTTAAAATGGACCCTAAAGTTCTTATACTCAAAACAAGTAGTTTCGTAAAGAACTATATAGCCTATTTTCATGTATCCAATTGGTCTTCTTTATTAGAAAAATCTCCCGCCTATGAAAAGGAACGCCATGTTGGATTGTTCTGTATGTACGCCATAGAGTTATGTACCGTTAGATGAAGATTATTGCATAGGTTCATTATTCAAACGTTCACTTCGATCGCATGATTAGGACACAAGAAATATAAACTCATTTTTAAAATGTCACACTGCCGCCATCTTGGGGTTATAAAACAATTGAATTTAATTAGATGGCAGTAGATTTTGTGTGAACAGTTATCGTAACAAGTTTCACTGCACTCGGATAATGAAATCGCGAGACAATTCCATTTAAATGTTTTTACTTCACTTTGCCGCCATGTTGGTATTGTGCTCACCAGGTTATTGAAAGTCCAATAGGTGAACTTATATTAATAGCCTCAATCAGCATACAAAATTTCAGTTTGATTGCTGCAATAGATTCGTAGATATTGAGAGTCGTCTAAATATTTCGGATGGTCGCCAGATGTAGGCCATGCAGTTATGTAACATTAGATGAAAATTATTGCGTAGGTTAATTATACAAACTTTCACTACGATCGCATGATTAGGACACAACAAATAAAAACTTAATTTTAAAATTTCGCACAGCCTCCATCTTGAGGTTATGTAAACAATTTAACTAAATTAGATGCCAGTAGATTAGAATTTGTATAAGCATTTACCGCTTTAAGTTTCACTGAGCTCGGGTGGTTAAATCGCGTGAAATATCCATTAAAATGTTTCAACTTCGCTTGGCCACCATGTTCGTTTTGTACTTAACAGGTTTTATAAATGAAGGATAATACTTCTAAATGTTTAATAAAGTTGCATCGGTAAACTTGTTGTAGTGCCATTTATCACTGTAGAAAAGTTAAGGGTGATATCTGTTACCAAAGCGGAGATATAGAATGCCAGTGAAATATTTCGCGTGGCCCGCATGCCTAATCGGTGAAACGCATCAAAATTTGAAAAGCACGGTCGAGGTCGGACGAGGTAGTAGTAGTTTCCTTGAAATCGCTCCGGCCGTTTAGATTTCATTATAAATGAAAATAAGCTAAAATATAAAAATGAGGACCTAATGCCCCCCCCCAAAGTAAATCCTGGCTACGCTACTGATTACTCCTCTATATTTACATACCCATAACGTGTCACTTTGAAGAGGTATCTTTAAAACACGTTCTCCTGGATGAAGATCACTCTGTATCTCAACAAACTTTTGGTGTCTTACAGTAGATACAAACTGAAAAGCATAAATTGCTTCCAGTAAACCAAAAGTGTCCCCTACCACGTCTAAAAACTGGCTTTGAAACGTCCACCAAAACTACATTTAAGCGATGTGCATAACAATGCACGTAAACACACGGGTTATTGACCTTCTGTCGCAATAAACGCTGCACACCGTTTATCTTCCCTGACAGAACCGCGGCTCCATCATATGCTTGTCCAATGCACTTACATGGATCGAAATCCACTGAAACAAGGTACTCTAAAGCTGAATTAGCTATACTTTCAGCATTCAGCATTCAGTTGAGACAAATGTATAAAACCAATGAAACGCTCCTCTATAGAATTTTGTCCTACACATCTGACACATACGGACTTCTGTTCCACTTTACTAACAACTCTAACTTCATCCAGGATTAAGGAAACATAACCATTGTTATATTTTTTCGTCTCTCCTCCAATATGTTCAACTATTATATTAGCTGAGATGTCAAGAAATTCATTTTGAGAATCTTTAGATGAGTAAGTTGCATTCTTTGACAGACTGTTTACTTGTGCATTCACTTTCTAGTTTAATTACACTTAAAATTTCATCAAAATTCCCTTTATTTTTAACACTGTCATCATCCGAAACTGTTTGGCGATGACCTCTAAGCCCAATGTCTTGCCGAACACAAAGTAATGCGACTCGGGCCATTGTTGCCACAGCTGAGCGGTTACGCAATATAACCAGAGGTTTCTCGCTTAGCTTCGAAATCACTGTGCTGCTATGTTCACTTACCAGAAAACTGTTTCACTTTACTATTGAAGATTTATAACATTCACTATCAGCATGCTTCGCACGTTTTTCTCATATTCTTTTCCAATTGAAAAATCCAGTTTTACTGAAAACATGTTCAGCATTGCTTGAATCAGATTGAACGAAATGACGACACAGAAAACAGCATCTTTGGTTCTCAGAGTATTCAATAAATGTATACCTATCAAACCATTTACTGTTAAAACTTCTGTTCTTATTGTATAGTAACGTTTGTTTATAAACTGATTTACGGGGTTGGCATGGACCATCATAGATCGATGCACTGATATAAAATGGTACTGGTTCGTCTATATTAGAAACAGTTGCACTCACACTTTAGAGTTGGGGAGATATCGGTGCACTTGTATCGCATGGAGGTTTCTCTACATTGGAAACTTCTGAACTTGCATGTCATAAATTTGGGAAAAGAGTTTAAAACTCTTGGTGTATGCACTACGCATTTTACAAATATTATATTTATACACGATTTCAACTGTGTGTTTAAATTACATATAATAAAATAAATAAATTTTGAAACTGAAAGAAAAATTAACTTAATTAAATGCATTAGTTTGTTTTTTATCAGATAAATTATATCTGTAAATTATCAATTTATTTAGTAACCAAGGAATTTTAAAATAATTATTTCACTAAAACTGGGGGGGCCCGGGCCCCCCCGGCCCAGGGCTAGAACCACCTCTGATAGACAGACTGAAAGAGAAGGATGTAAATGGAAGATTCAAGGAGAGTATAAAGGAAGGACTAATGAAAAATCCTAAACAAACTTCAATTGCAGACGAATGGACTCATTTGATGAATGAAATAACAAAATCCGCAGGAGAAAACATTGGTAGGAAAGAAAGAATAGGTAGAAAACCTTGGATCACTCAGGATATACTAGAATTAATGGATGAAAGGCAGAAACACAAGATTGTAAGAGATGAAAAGGGGAAAGCAGAATACAGACGTGACGTCTGAGAAATGAGGTTAACACGAAGTGTAAGGAAGCGAAAGAAGAATGGTAGAAAGAGAAATGTGCAGGCATAGAAAATTGTCTGAAATTAGGAAAAGTAGACACAGCTTATCGAATGTTTAAGATTACTTTTGGGGAAAGGAAGACGAAGTGCTGTAATAATAAGGACTCAGATGGAAAACATCTAACAGATAGGGAAGAACAGGTTGAGAGATAAAAAGCTTACATAATGTGTTTGTATAAGGGAAAGGAGATTGTGAATCATGTAATGGAAAGGGAAGAGGAAATATATGAGGATGCGAGGGATATTTAATATTGAGATCAAAATTTGACAGAGCATCGGAAGACTTAAGCAGGAACAAAGCACCAGGCATAGATGATATAATGATTGAGTTGCTACGCTGCATAGGTTTCGCTGGTCTGATCCGGTTATTTCACTTGGTGTGAAGGATTTATGGCACAGGTGAGGTACCCTCTGATTTCAAGAAGAATGTTATCATCCTTATACCAAAGAAAGTAGGAGCTGACAGATGTGAGATTACCGTCCAATCAGCTTGATTACTCATGCTTCAAAGATCCTGTCAAGAATAATTTACAAGAGGATGGAAAGCCAGATAGAAACGGAGTTGGGTGAAGAGCAGTTTGGTTTCAGGGTAAATGTAGGAACAAGGAAAGCTGTACTAAGTCTTAGGCTGATTTTGGAAGGTAGAATAAGGAAAGATAAGAGAACGTTCATGGCATTTGTAGACTTAGAAAAGGCGTTTGATAACGTTGATCGGGCTAAATTGTTCGACATTTTGAAAACGATTGGAATAAAGTACAGGGATAAGAGGGTGATCTACAATCTATACAGAAACCAGACATCAGTCATTCGAACTGAAGGACATGAGAGAGAAGCTGGTATTCAGAAAGGTGTAAGGCAAGGCTGCAACTTATCACCCATACTTTTCAATTGTACAAGCAATGAAGGAAATTGTAGAAAAATTTAAAGTGGGAGTGAAGATTCAAGGAGAAATAATTTCAACTCTGAGATTTGCTGATGGCATCGTCATCTTGGCCGACCCGCCAAAGGATTTGAATGAGCTTTTGAGGAAAGAATTCATGATGAAAATGAATAAATGTAAAACAAAGATATTGGAATGCAGCCGAAAGAAATCTGAAACCTCTATGGACATCAAATTGGCAGGTGAAAAGCTAAAGGAAGTAGGAGACGTCTATTTCTTAGGAAACAAAATAACCAGTGATAGACAAAGCAAGAAGGATGTAAAAAGTAGGTTGGCTCAGGCATGGGAAGCATTTCTACAAAACAGAATCTGTTGACATGAAATATAGATTTAGGTATTATGAAGTAATTTTTGAAAGCCTTTGTCTGGAGCATGACACTATGGAAGTGAAACTTGGACTATTGGTGCAGCAGAAAAGAGAAGAATGGAAGTGTTTGAAATGTGGTGTTACAGAAGAATGATGAAGATCAGATGGGTAGATAGGGTAACAAATGAAGAGGTATTAAGACGAGTGGGAGAGGAGAGATGTTTTTGGCGACTGCTATTGAAGAGAAGAGATAGGTTGGTAGGACACATACTAGGACACACAGGAATTGCAAGCTTAGTTATGGAAGGAAAGGCCGAGGACAAGAACTGTTGGGGTAGACCAAGGTTAGAATATGTTAAACAGATTGCTTCGGATGTAGGATGTGGTAGCTCTGTAGAGATGGAACGATTAGCTCAGGACTGGGAAGCATGGAGGGCTGCATCAAACCAGTCAAAAGACTGAAGACTCAAACACACACGAAGCAGGCCAGGCTTCCTATTGGATAAAACCTAATGTTTGCTGCTATCGGTGTGGTGTTCCAACATGGAGTCACTCTGTTTAATTTGAATTCAGTTTGTGTGTCTATTTCGCCATCAGCTGTTAATGGTACATATATGATATTTCGCAGGATTGTTCTCGAACAAGGTAAGAATTATTTCAAATATATATTATTTGAATAATGGCACCTACTTGTACTTCAATGTGATGTAAAGATGCAAGTAATATGTTTGTGTTTATTCATTACGGCCCTGTCCTAAGATACCGGTACTGTACTTTTACCAGAATATTATGGGAGTAAGCAAAAACAGTAGGTAACAGTGGCCTGTTTCTTTTTGTTTTACAGGTAATGGGACACCGTACAACAGCAGTGCATCTTCTAGTCTATCACAGTTATTCAGCAGCGACGCCTGATACATGCTGTATGATGTACCCACTCTGATTGAAGTAAAGTTATTTCACATTTCTTTAGGCTATGTAAGAGCCCTGGTGGGTCAGTATGCAAAGTGTTAGATTCAAAACTGTAAGGACTGGGTTTGATTCCTGCTGTGTAAAAGATGAGTAGCTTATCTGAGAGATTTCCTCTGGGAGTAAACGCTGCTTGAGGCTACCCCATAAGGTTGTGTGTATTCGTATCGTACCACAGGTCAAACCCCATCGACCAATAAGATGGGAGTGAGGAGATGTTTCAAGGGGTAGAAAATTGCTGTAATCTGCCCCCCATCAAGAGGAGGAGGACGCAATCTTGTCTGTAAATGTGTCCCTGGTCTTAAATTTTATCCCGTACATTTTTAATTGTGTAGCTTCTTCAGCCATGTGCTAAAACTATTTTACAGCTCATTGGGAAGAGAAGGATTACCTCTTATGGAGTCATGTGTGTGAATACCCAAATGTCATTTAATCACTTGAAGGTTTGTTTGTATGGTATGTTTATTTACAGAGGCTTGCATGCTAGACTGGATACTGAAAGGCATAACAGCCTGCAACAAAGAATTTATTTTATTTTCTTCTTCAATCTAGAATGCCTGCAAGATAATTCTAAGTAACTACACTATTTCTTAGACCATTTGAATAATTTAATTGTAGCCTAATGCTCTAATCGAAATTCCTGTAGTGACTAAATTATTGTAAATTCTGAAAAATACTGCTAGGGTTTCTTTGAGTTAACTACAGTAATTGGTACTTGTGACAAATACACATCACCATTTTGTTTAGTCTGGGTGCATGAATAGTATTTAGGCTGGACTGTGTAATATCAAAGTGAGGAGGGGTGGGGTGGGGGATTAAATACGACCAATGCCCTCACTGCATATTCTGTTAGATCCAGAGGTTGGTGACTTTTTGGGATGCACTGAATACGAGTACATAATATTCATGACCAAGGTTACTGCAGTTGTCTCTCATGATTTTTCCTTAAGGGATGTAGTCTACTTTCTCTTGCAGGTTTGTAATGTTTGGTGGCACTGCAATGGAATGACAAATCTATGATGAAATGATAATTTGATGAAATGGAATACAGAATTCTGAATGTAGGTTATCTATGTGAGAATGAGAAAGTTATAATATACACCACAGTGTATGGACTTAATTTTGTAGTTATTTTATTGTTCCAAGTTCCCATTTACATCCTGATTTCCTTTAAGTATTCCATTTAAAAAGAGCAAAATTGTGGTCTATTTTTTATTTTTTTATTGACGATGGTTTTATTCATATTTATTTCCAGTGATTCATCTCTTATTTATAACAGTGTAGGCCTATATTAACTTGTGGGCCGATACCTTAGATGTTAGGTTTTAAAACAATAATTATCATTAACTTTTATACCGCACAGGCAAGGGCCAAGTTGTCTAAGTTTGCTCTATGTTCTATGAAGCGATAATAAATAAATGAGATTGGTACAATCCATCGAAATACATATTCTCGGGAAGAGGGGAATAGGGACCCAGGAGTGGGGAGAGATGAGGGGAGTCGGGGAAGGAGGGAGCGTTGGCTACACCTGGCTGCAGGTTACTACTGCCAAGTGCAATGTAGTGTTACCGTTACCCTCATTGTTTGTAACTGCCACATCAGCTCCATGGTGAAATAATATATTAACCACATCTTCATGTCCCTTATCAGCTGCCACGTGCAATGGAGTGTTACCCTCCTGGTTTGTTACTCCCATATCACCTCCATGGTCTAATAATATACTAACCACATCTACATGTCCCTCCAGAGTTGCACAGTGCAGTGGAGTGTTACCCCCCTTGTGTGTTAATCCTACATCAGCACCATGGTCTAATAATATATTAACCACATCTACATGTCCCTCACCAGCTGCCCAGTGCAATGGAGTGTAACCCTCCTGGTTTATTAAACCCACAACAGCTCCATGGTCTAATAATGTACTAACCACATCTACATGTCCCTCACCAGCTGTAAAGTGCAGTGGAGTGTAACCCTCCTGGTTTATTACACCCACAACAGCTCCATGGTCTAATAATATATTAACCACATCTACATGTCCTTCACCAGCTGCCAAGTGCAATGGAGTGTTACCCTCCTGGTTTGTAACTCCCACATCAGCTCCATGGGCTAATAATATATTAACCACCTCTCCACGCCCCACAGCAGCTGCCCAGTGCAGTGGAGTGTTATCCAGCGTGCTTGTAACTGCCACATCAGCTCCATGGTCTAATAATATATTAACCACCTCTCCATTCCCCTTAGCAGCTACCACGTGCAGTGGAGCGATACCCACTTGGTCTGTAACTCCCATAACAGCTCCATGGTCTAATAATATATTAGCCACATCTACATGTCCCTTGTAAGCTGCCCAGTGCAATGGAGTGTCACCATACTTGTTTGTAACTCCCACATCAGCACCTCGGTTCAACCACCAGCATGCAACATACTTTTTACCATTTGATGCTGCTTCTAGTAGAGATGAAAACAGTCCGTGAACTGCTAGACGTAAGTCTAAATCGGGATCTTTTCCTACGGATATTATTATTTTAAAATCCCTTTGACTTTGGATTGTGCTTTTTAACCTTGGCAGATCTGATTTGTTTGCCCCATCTTGTGTCAGTAGTGCAACTATTTCCCATGAATTCGCTTTGTACGCGTAGCGCAATGGTCTCCATCCCATCACTTTGTCGCACACATCTGTCTTACTACCGGAATCAACTAAAAGTTCAGCGATATTGGTGCAACGCTAACCTGCCGCCTCTGTCCACAGTATTCACAGCTGATGGGTCCTTTAGCAATTCCTGAACTTGATGTAGGTTACCACTCAGTACCATCTGGTGGAGCTCACAATTATCTGACATCATCTGATCGAAGAAATATATCATATTATCCAATCCCCATTCAGATATAATGGCATATTTGTTATCACATCTTTGATCCATATGAAGAATAGCTTCTAAGATTACCATACAAATTGATCGTCTTTCTGTATCAGTGGACAATACTCTGATTTCTTCTTCACACACATATTTCAGCCAGCGTGCAACTAGAAATTCAGCAAGGGATTTATGTACCAGTATTGGAATGCCATCAACACCTCTATCGATGATTCCAAATCTCTGTAATTGAATATATTTTGAGTCATTAACATTCAGACGTCAGCGTTGTTCTTCTGTGAATGTTTCCAGCAAGGCACAATGAGTGTGGTCATCCATGAACTCCTGTTTAAGTTTCTGCATGGTTTCACGTACTCCTGGTTTCTTTGTGTCAGTTCCATCCTTTTCCTTGTATTTTGCTTCAAATTTTTCAGAGAAAAATGTCTCAAATAGTTGGTACAAATGTAATGTTCCTATACCGAGCTGCACTATTGACCAAGATTACTGTTGTCCATATCTGATGAAGTTGTCGGCAACAAGACGTGCATGAAAAGGCACTTTCCATATATGTATGAGTGAGTCTCTTAAATTGATCATAATATGTTGTGTGATTCTAGATGCAGCTTCATTCCCAATCCCTTGCTGTTGAAAATACGAAGTGAGAAATTCAGTTTGTTGATCTTCAGTGAAAGACTGAATCAGTAGTGGCAGTGATTGAAGATTAGATTGTAAATAAGCTTCAACTACTGCTCTGCTCGTGATCCATATCTCATTCACTTTGGACTCTACCAGAAGCAGTTTGATGATTCTCAAGACATGTTGCTTGTATGTAGGGGATACTTCATCTACTGCATCAAGAAATACACAGATATTTCCTTTAGTTCTCACACTATGTAACAGCAAATTATTTGCTGTCTCGCTACAAGTAGACTCTTTAAGTTTAGAAGCAAGGCAAAACATGTCGACTACTTGTTCCAGAGTAAGCTCTTCAGGACGACAATTACCGAGAGTAGATGAGTACTCAGCAAGTGGAACGAAGATCATCCATTGCTCAGGGCTTTGCTTCTTTCGCTCTACGGTGAGATTCTTTACTAGTCTGGTCTTACCTATGCCAGGCTGACCAGTCACTAATCTCACTCTACAATGCCAAGTTTGTGAGAGTAGCTCTTTGTGAAGGCAAGTCCCGCGAGTGTTCTGGCATGCCGACGACACAGGGCTAATGAAGTTGTCCTGGCATGCCGACGACACCGGACTAATGAAATTTCTCACGAGAGAGTCATCACCTTTTGTATTTTTCCATAAAAGAGCCCTTCGTGGTGCTCTATCCAGTGAGTATTCTTGCCCATGTCTTGTAACAGCCCTTGTACTTCACCTCCTGTGGAGACTATTGTGCTGCTAGATAAATCTTTATGTTTATCATTCGGTAGCTTAGACACGATAAATACATCTTGCTGATGTTCTTTCTTTAGTACATCATGTTTGAGTACAGTTTGATGGCAGAGACTTTGCTCGATGTACATCTCATCTACAATGGGTAATGGTCCACCTATTACAAAACTCCCTCTTGAGGAGCGCTGACAAAGCCTTTCCACAGACAATATTCTCGTTATCTTTGGGACCGATTAACATGGATAGAGGGACGTCCACTCCCTGGAAATGAACTTTGGTGTTCTCTATGAGTTTCTGAGACTCTGAAGTTAGATCACTCAGTGACCAGGAGTCTGTTTTGAGTGTCCACTCTTTGGTCAACTCCAGACTCCGACCAGATACTAGGATCAGCTTCTTCTTCCCTGTCTGAATGTCAGGAAGGAAGTGTGGGATGTCGTCCTCTTTATCTACATTAATGATTATGTTGTCACAGTGATTTGACAGACACACTCTCTGTACAGCTTCTGAGCACTGCAATGTGTCAATGAACAAGTAGTTGTCGTCACACTCATTGCGAACTAGAGCCAGGACTTTCGGATACCTTATATCCCTGTCAATATCTGGCACACTAATGTTCAGGTAATCACCACTGATGAGCGTCTTGTCAGGCAATAGAAACTTGTAATTGATCCTCTTCACTTTACGGTTCAGATTGTCCCGGAGAAGAGTAAACCAATGAGGGGAACTGTCAGTGAGAGGACATCCCTCATTTTTCCAAGCTTCTATCATACTCACCAGTTTTAGTTCATCGTCTGAAACCAGTGCATGCTTTGCTACCTCTTCATTCACTAGGTTTAGAACATGTTGAGCATTACCCTGCTCGCTGAAGATAAGGAACTTTGATAGAAACGTGTCATAAGTATTTTCGTCTTTATGGCCTTTCCTCAATTTCCATATTTGTGTGTCCCCAGAACCGAAACAAAAAATAGACCCTGAGTTAACTCCGGTGTTGAGCACATCCGTCAATTCAGTATGTGTGGCAAGTCCATCTCTGGATTCATGTTCAATAGGACTATTCGTATAAGGTACATAATAGAAATGATCAAATGAAAGAGCTTGGAAAATTCCCTTGTTAAGAGCACATTTCTCTTTTATAACTTTATATGAATTGTAATATTTCAAGACACTAAACTTTGCCTTATCGTTTGCTGTCAGTGCAGCAGTTGTGATTTCACTGGGGTTTTCCTTGTGCTTCAGCTGAACACAATACAATTTGTTGGTTGTGTCATCAGTGATGAACACGTCATCGAGGACGCCCAGGTCTTTTACATTGGTGGCGAGTCGAAAGGTCTTTCCTCTGTACACAGGGCCGTGGAGAGCGACGACGGGCCCTGGGGCTGGAATATCCCGGGCCCCCCTCTAAAACCAAATTCTGTAAAATCCTCGCAAATTTGCACAACTGATTTTGCAAAAAAAATTATTTGCACTAAATGTGCATCACGAAATCAATTACAAGAGCATAAAGAGCCAGCAAGCTAGCAAGCAATAGTAATAATAATAATAATAATAATAATAATTATTATTATTATTATTATTATTATTATTATTATTATCATTATTATTATTGTAGCATGCTGAACTACAATGCCCAAGATCGCGGGTTTAAACCCGGCCGAAGTCGTCGGATTTTTAAGAGCGTTAAAATCCTCCAGTATTCCTTTATTCGGAAGGGAAGTAAAGCCAGTGGGCCCATGTCATAGATTTATGGCATGTAAAAGAACCTACCACTACAATATTGGTAGTGTGTAGCCAAAATGTGTAGGTTATTTGGTTAGAAACGCTGTATCAAGTTCCAACGTTCCCCGCAGGGTGTCAGTGACAGTGGCGTCTGGTAGCCAAAGTTGGAACTACTTGAAATTGAACTTGCTGTGGAGCCTACGGGCATTCAATTGAAATGTCCTGATATGACCATTGGCTGCAATTCATATATAATAATAATATTTCAATGATATATTCCACTAAATCCGGGCTATATTTATTATCATAAGCAGAGCGTGAATTACTATCAATATAAATAAGTTAATGCTGGTATGTAAAATTTACAACATTGAAAGTGGATGAATGCATCCAAAATTATTTGCAAATTCAATGTTTATACCTGACAAGCGCGTACTAATGCATTATTTTCAATTAACAAACAATAATATCAGATTAAAGCCATCGAAAATTAGGTACCGTAATCATTTTCATTAAATTCACTATACTGTTTTGGCGTTTGACAAATCTAAATTTGTCTCGTTGAGGTAACACTGTAAGCATACACAGTGTTCAGATTTAAAGTTCTGCAGATCCTCTTTGATATCAATAACTTTAGAACTTCAGTGATACTCGTAAAAGCAATATGCTCGTTTGTCGTACACAAATTTGAAAAAAGTTGCATTTACCGGACCAGTAATTGCATGGCTTTTACAGTATTTAACTTTGGGAAAATACTCACATCGAAAAAAGCTGTTGTCCATGAACTCGGAAACAGGTGGGTTAGAATTCCACCGTCGGTGATTCTATGCTTATTTTCCATGATTCATCGTTTTAACCCGTACATTCATTTCCTCCTCAATTCTATCCCTACGTCATAAGACCCATTAATCAACAGGAAGTTCATCTCACTGAACTGCATGTTAAAAGAGGTGGAAAGGGTATACTGTACACTGTGCAGTACTACGGCCTCTGTGAAATATGACGTAATCTCTTTTCATAATAAAAACATGTTTTTTACAAAAAGTCAAGACGTATTTTAAAATACGTTTTACATATAGTGTTTTTATGTTGACATTCTTAAAATTTGCTGACCTTGAAGAGTCATGCCCTTGATTCTAAGCCTAAATACTGATAGGTAAGTGTTTTGTTTGAACGGCGATCAGACATCTTTGTACATTAAACAAAGCAAAATATATTTTCATAATTAACCATAGGTATACAGTACTCATACTTAACTCAAGTTATTATATGCTATCAGTAGATTGCAGCTGTTCAGTGATTGTTTTCACAAAAGAAGAAACTGTGAATTTTAACTATATTTTGTAATTGGCAGTCAGTGGATTTCTTATATTTTATTATTGCTTTGCAGTAACCTAAACTAGAGCCAGATTCTCCTAAAAATCCTGAATCCTATCTATGACTGGTGACCATCATGGGCGGATTTAAGCCAAGATTATGGGGGAGTGGACACACCGGGGATCTTGGGGTATGCAATATCACCAAGCTCAGAGTGGGGTCCGGGGGCCCTCATCCGGAAAAGTTTGCAAAAATTAGGTCCAAATTATTGAGTTATAGGATAGACCATTTGGGTGATTATTTTTGAGATATTTTGGAGTAAACATTTGGTGACCATTGTATAGTACAGTCACTCGCAGCTAAAAGTGTGCACCCCAGAAGAAAATTAGCAAGTTACGCGGGGTTCGAGCGCCAGCTTCCATGACAACAATCGGCGGAACATGAATGATGACAAGCTCGATTTTCCTGTCTGCACTGCTACATACAAGTCAAGAAAATGTCGAGATAAACATTTTATATTTTTATCACTGGTGGTATACCGCCGGTATAGGCGATGCATGGGAGAATTCGCCACTGGTGGTGATTAGGCTTTTAAGGGTTTCTTTAACAACATTACCTACAGAAGTACTTCCACACAGCAATGATTTTGTTTATATTTATTGTCTTCTACACAAAACCAAATGATTAATAATAAACTAGACATTGCTTGAGTTAGGAGAGAAATCCTCAACATTGTTGTTGTTGTTGTTTGAGTCTTCAGTCTTTTGACTGGTTTGATGCAGCTCTCCATGCCTCCCTGTCCTGAGCTAATCGTTTCATCTCTACATAGCTCCAACACCCTACATCCGAGGCAATCTGTTTAACATATTCTAACCTTGGTCTACCCCTACAGTTTTTGTCCTCGACCCTTCCTTCCATAACTAAGCTTGCTATTCCTGGGTGTCTTAGTATGTGTCCTACCAACCTATCTCTTCTCTTCATTAGCAGTCGCCAGAAACATCTCTCCTCTCCCACTCGTCTTAATACCTCTTTGTTTGTAACCCTATCTACCCATCTGATCTTCATCATTCTCCTGTAACACCACATTTCAAATGCTTCAATTCTCCTCTTTTCTGCTGCACCAATAGTCCAAGTTTCACTTCCATAGAGCGCCACGCTCCAGACAAAGGCTTTCAAAAATGACTTCCTAATACCTAAATCTATATTCGATGTCAACAGATTACTTTTTTGTAGAAATGCTTTCTTTGCCTGAGCCAACCTACTTTTAATATCCTCTTTGCTTCGTCCATCACTGGTTATTCTGCATCCTAAGTAACAGAAGTCTCCTACTTCCTTCAGCTTTTCACCTGCCAATTTGATCTCCATAGAGGTTTCTGATTTATCTCGGCTGCATTCCAGTATTTTTGTTTTACATTTATTTATTTTCATCATGAATTCTTTCCGTAAGACGGAGTCCATACCATTCAAAAACTCATTCAAATCCTCAGGCTTGTCGGCCAAGATGACGATGTCATCAGCAAATCTCAGAGTTGAAATTATTTCTCCTTGAATCTTCACTCCCACTTTAAATTTTTCTCTAATTTCCTTCATTGCTTGTTCAATGTAAAGATTGAAAAGTATGGGTGATAAGTTGCAGCCTTGCCTTACACCTTTCTGAATACCAGCTTCTCTCTCATGTCCTTCAACTCGAATGACTGCTGTCTGGTTTCTGTACAGATTGTATATCACCCTCCTATCCCTGTACTTTATTCCAATAGATTTCAAAATGTCAAACAATTTAGTCCAATCAACGTTATCAAAAGCCTTTTCTAAGTCTACAAAAGCCATGAACGTTCTCTTATCTTTCCTTATTCTACCTTCCAAAATCAGCCTAAGACTTAGTACAGCTTCCCTTGTTCCTACATTTCTCCTGAAACCAAACTGGTCTTCACCCAACTCCGTTTCTATCTGGCTTTCAATCCTCTTGTAAATTATTCTAGACAGGATCTTTGAAGCATGAGTAATCAAGCTGATTGTACGGTAATCTTCACATCTGTCAGCTGCCACTTTCTTTGGTATAGGGATGATTACATTCTTCTTGAAATCAGGGGGTACCACACCTGTCTCATAAATCCTACACACCAAGTGAAATAACCTGATCAGACCTTCATCTCCTATGCAGCGTAGCAACTCAATCGGTATATCATCTATGCCTGGTGCTTTGTTCCTGCTTAAGTCTTCCAAAGCTCTATCAAATTCTGATCTCAATATTAAATCTCCTTTCGCATCCTCATCAATTTCCTCCTCCCTTTCCATTACATGATTCTCAATCTCCTTTCCCTTATACAAACTCTGTATGTAAGCTTTCCATCTCTCAACCTTTTCTTCCCTATCTGTTAGAGGCTTTCCATTTGTGTCCTTAATATTACAGCACTTAGTCTTCTTTTCCCCAAAAGTATTCTATTATATTAAACACTGACAAATCGTTACGGGTTTTCTCTTAAGAGCACCAAGTTGGACTAATCAGCGGGTTCTAGGTACACCCTGCATTGGGCCGCACTACGTTCCATATATCGATATGATACTTCTTTGTTGTGCCTGTGCACCAAGTCAGCCTCATCAGTGGGCTCGTGGTACACCCTGCCTGGCTCCGCACTGCATCCCATATATCGATATGGTACTTCTTTGCTGTGTCTGTGCACCAAGTCAGACTCACCAGTGAGCTCTTGGTACACACTGCCTGGCGCTGCACTACGTCCCATATAACGATATGGTACTTCTTTGCTGTGTCTGTGCACCAAGTCTAGGCTTGCCATACGTCCCGGTTTGACCGGGACAGTCCCGGTATTTTGCTCTTGTCCCGGTGTCCCGCCCGGTTTTATCAATGTCCCGGAAAACGGTTGTAAGATGTAAGAAGTAATGAATTTATGTGTTTAAGAATCATTTATGAATGGACCAACAGTAGTGGCTATGCTGGCTAACGCGCAGCATTAGGTCTTGGGGCCAAGCTCTCTGCTGACTCGGTAGACGCGTGGGTTCGAGCCCCACCGTCGGCCGTCCTTGAAATGGTTTTCCGTGGTTTCCCATTTTCAACACCAGGCAAATGCTGGGACGGTACCTTCTGACAGGCCACTGCCGCTTCCTTCCACATCCTTGCCCAGTTTCATTCACCATCATTCATTTCATCTCTCATTAACTCCTCTCCTGAGGTTGGCGTCAGGAAGGGCATCCGGCCGTAAAAATCATCGCCACAAAGACTTCCATCGCATCTCATCCCCGACCCCGTTGGAAAACGGGAATAATAAGGGGTAGTCATACAAGAATCTTTTATGAATGGGTTACTTTTCAACAATCAACATCTTTGAATATCGCGCACAACTTCAAAGAGGTCAGAAGTAGACTATTGTTAACTCATTAATTAATTCCTTTTTTAGTTTGACAAATAAGTTTTTTGAAATTGTTTTTGTAGTTAGACAAAAAGTTGTAGTTTTTTTAAAATAAGAATTAGTAATTGTTTAATTAAACACTTTTATGAAGTATTTTAAATTACATTTTATTAACACTTCTTTCTAGATGGTAGACCTGAAAAAAATATCATTAAAAAGGAAAAAATATATATTTTTATGTAGCAAAAATCCTTTATTTTTATTTTTAAAAGGTGTGTAGAACTAACAATTTAGGGTGCCATATTCTTCCCTCCCGTCACTTGTGAGGCTTAAAAAAGGCTTAAAACTCACCATTTTGCTTCTAATTTTAAAAAATTCCCGGGGGAGGATCCCCGAACCCCAGCTCTGCTAGGGAGTATTCCATACCTCCCAGACCCCCCGGTAAGACCATCCCATATTAATGTGTCCCGGTTTCACTTACCAAAAATATGGCAAGCCTAACCAAGTCAGGCTCATCAGTGGGCTCTTGGTACACACTGCCTGGCACCACAATACGTCCCATAGACCGATATGGTATTTATTTGCTATGTCTTGAGCCCTTAAATGTATGCCTACATTTAAGTCCTCAAATATTTTATTTCTTCAGCTCTAATACAGCCCAGTTGAGGAAAAGGTTGGTCTTATTTGGAAATAGCAGTCTGTCTGGATGAACAATGTAATTCTCTCGATGTTGCCAGTGAAACAACGGCCAAGTTAAATATAGCCAATTCTGAGAAAAAGAGAAAGGCAGGTGCAGGCTAGATGTCCGTTGACCAGTTCAAATAAGAGGAGTGGAGTTTTCCTTGTCTTTGAAGACGTTAGAGCAAGAACGCAGGGGGCAAGTAGGGACGGAGATAGTGACCAGACGAGAGAGTGGGAGAAGGTCAGCACCCTGGAGTCACCAAATTATTTGAACAATCAGCCAATAAGAGCGAGACGCTACTTTTACGCGCGGTGTATATTTGCGCGCTGATTCTGGAAAATGTGTGTACCCACGATGCAAATTTCTGTACGAGAGTGTCAATTGATTGTGCTGATTTTTACAAATCGAATGAGATGTGTCTGAAGTCTGTACGACTATTATTTCTATTTATTGCGGAGCGAATTACCCCTTCCACTTGATATTTGGGTAAAACATATAAATACCACGGTCTGTGATTAGACGCCGACCATTTTTATTCTGAGCGGAGGCTCAGACTTTCAGAAACCACGTTATTCTGAGCGGAGACTCAGACTTCCATTATAACACTTTGAAATACTTTAACTTTTGCGAGTGCTATGGCAGCATTTAGGACTTTGGTAGATAATTGTGTTGCGTGTCGGGCAACTTATGTGATAATAGTGTATATGCTTTAGGTGGAGACTGTCCACATATTGTAGGGAAAGTTATTCGGTACTGCAATTGAACAGTTGGGAGAATTGAGTAGCTCATTATGCAGTCTAAATTGTATAATGAATTTAATAATAATAATAATAATAATAATAATAATAATAATAATAATATTATTTCAACAGCAAGATTTTCTTCTCCAGGAAGAGAGAAATGGACCGTGTCGTGTCCTATGATATGATATCTAGCATCATGGGCTAGATATACAGAAGGAGGATGGCAGCAGTGCTGTCACAGCACCGGACAGATCCAGAAAGTGTCGAGTACATAATTACATTTATTTAATTTTGGTCGGGGCGGAATCATGAACAATGTTGGGAAATTTGTGTTGTAAATAAGATTTGCTTTGCTGTGCGTAAATGTAAATTCGTTTCGCTGACATAACTATTAAATAGCATCACGTGACTTGGTTGTAAATATTAGATATGTTTTTGTATGTTTTTCTTGTGGCTTTAGCCCTTTGCTTTGACTGTAGAGTGCTTGCTTTCATGTTGCTTACGCGCATGAACGCGAGGCACTATCGAGATTACTTACGGATGAAACGTTAGATAAGGGTGATAAATGGGACTGATTTAATATAATGGTAGACATGGGGGGAATTTTTTGTTGTTTTATAATTGCCCAGGCAAATGCTAGTATTGTTTTGCTTTGTGCAACTGTGGTTGCCACAGAGGGTAGTCCGCCTATCTATGGTCATATCTTTGGTATTTTGTTTTTGCTAGATATTCTTGATCTGGAGTACATGTGGGGTCATTTTGGTCAAGCCTAGAGATGTGTGTGTGCTTTGTGTGATATTTTCTTCGATTGGTGAGCAGGATTGGACATGGTGATCCATTTTCCGTTGCTACTAATGCTTCAGTATGCGTACCTGAGGGGCGCATTCCTGATATGTGAATCTTGAGACCCAAGGTGGGTTTGTGAAGAAAATGATGATTTGTGATGTATTTTGTCTCGCGTTTTCAAGAGTCGGGTGGCTACTTAGAATTCAGGCCGAGGCTTGGATATTTTTTGACACACACAAAAGCACGTTGGAGCTTGAACGACCTAAGTACTCAGATACTTGAATATGATAAGCGGTAGCGTGCGCGCTTGGCATTTCTTTTGCTAATGGAGTTAAATGTCTTTCCTGGTAAATTATAATTTGATTTTTGAATTAATTGGGGAGCTGCCCGTGCTGTCATCTAACTGTTTTCAGGCCGTATTAATCGAAGTGTTACTTGTAATTGTTTTTATCAACCTGCTGAGGCAAGTTCTATTTTGTTGTTGCTTGGATTGCAGCCAAATTTTGTAAAGTGTCAATTTAAAGGTCGCAGACGGCGAACCGATTTCCTTGTATGTCACGTGATTGCCTTGTTTTGTTTTGTATGACCTAAGACCGATTGATCGGCTGTCGATAATTTGTAAATATACAAAACGTGTATGTTTGAATTTTATATAAGGATTATTATTATAGCAGTGTGTATATTATTATATTAGCCATTTAGTGTTTGTTTCCCTATTATTATCATGATCTCCAACTCGCAGTACGGGAATTCATGACTTAATCGTTTGATCGGACGGAAGTGAATTCTCGTCACGTACTCACATCTTTCAATGTCCGACAGCGTGCACTTATCACATAAACCTTGTCTTTGTAAATTTTTATAATCTTGTATTTTATTAATTGTAATTTTCATTGGAAGTGACGTATTGGAACTCCTCGGGTTCACAGCTGTCAAAGCTGATTTTGTGTTGAGGTAACTTATTTTAAAACTGATGCTTTTAATCAGTTATTTCATTTTGACTGCTGGCGTGAGTGGAGGATGCTTTGGAAACAAATACGAGCGGGACTTTCCAAGTCCGTGTCCGTGCCGGGAAGTCGCGTGTTGGTTACTGGGTCACTCGCAGGTTACTTGTGACAGGCCAATGACCCATGGCACCACACACGGGTGGGTATTTTTGTAGTTTGTCATGATTTTTTATTCCGTTTTAAATTGTTTTTGTTTTAACCTGTCATATACCATATTTGTAACTTTAAGTTCCTTTATGAATCCTGGAATTTGTAGGAAGCACGTTCTCCTGATACTACTTTTTATGGACAGATCACGACCCCGAATGTCAGTCTTGTGTAGTGCTTCTTTTCCTAAGGGTACATACAGTCTGTGCACCAAGTCAGGTTCATCAGCGGGTATTTGGTACACTCTGCCTTGCTCCGCACTACGCCCCATATATCGATATGGTACTTCTTTGCTATGTCTGTGGACCAAGTCAGGTTCATCCGCGGGCTCTTGGTACACACTCCCTGGCTCCGCACTACATCCCATATATCGATATGGTATTTATTTGCTATGTCTGTGCACCAAGTCAGCCTTATCAGCGGGCTCTTGGTACACCCTGCCTGGCGCCACACTACATCCCATATATCGATAAGGTATTTATTTGCTATGTCTGTGCACCAAGTCAGGCTCATCAGCGGGCACTTGGTACACCGCCTGGCGCCACACTACATCCCATATATCGATATGGTATTTATTTGCTGCGTCTGTGCAACAAGTCAGCCTCATCAGCGGGCACTTGGTACACCGCCTGGCGCCACACTACATCCCATATATCGATATGGTATTTATTTGCTATGTCTGTGCACCAAGGATAATTAATTATCTATTCACATAATCATGTATGTATGTATGTATGTATAATCTCGTCACTACGGAACAATGTCAAATGTTAACGACTTTGAAGTTAACATTTCTGAAAACCATACATCGATATCGCACTACTTTCCTCCCTTCTTCCTTACAGTGGTACCAATAGTAATTTAATGAAAGCAATACTCCATATACCTCTACCTTTAAATTAACCAATATATGAAGAAATCACACAGGTTTAAAGGGTGCGATCACCCAGGCCACAAACGACAGTCATCTAACATTCCACTCTGTGAACTGTTACCACATTTTTCTGGATGTAACAGTACGTTCTTTCTTTTTCTAAGTAAAATCCTGGAAGACTGGAATAAGTATTGTGGTGTCATAGAAGAAAATGAGCCCAGAGATTCTTGATTGATGGTTAAAATACTTTGTCTTGTTTCTCTGAACTCTTGTGCCATCTGTTTAGAGCGTTCATGCAACCAATCAGATGAATCCTGGCCTCATTCGAAAAAAAAAATCTGTTATGGATCAACAAGTCCATCATGGAGACTTTGTTAAAAACTGCTGTATAAATGAACCCTGGACCCCTTGTGTACTTCAATTATTGTAGTAGTTTTGTACAGTTTGTACTTAATTAACAATATTGCATTATGGGGTTTGAAGCCGGTTTTCAGTGTTGCCTAAGTAAACAAAAGTTTGGTGCTCTTCAGTCGGTCAACAAGAATATACCCAAAAGAGTTGGGTTATGCCCTAATCCTGAAAGAAATTACATGAGATTAATAAATACACAGGATGACTAGTATCGATCGTCAAGCGAAGAAACAATTCTCCAATCCATTAGTAGCCTACACCACTCAATGAAATTCACTAAGGAATCCGAAACCGATCGGAAAATAAATTATCTCGACATAACTATTGAACGCAAATACAGTGAGCTTTCATATTCCATATTCCGAAAAGCCACACAAACCTAGCATGCAATCGACAATCAGTCTAATCACCCCAGTACGCATAAATTAGCGGGGTTCAATTCAATGGTGCACAGGGCTTTAAACATACCCTGTTGATATTTACATCTGTTATCGAATAACTTTCTTCTTTTTGTAACATTTAATGTTACAACGTTGGTGTTCTGTGTTCACTCGTGTGCCTTTGGTGTACAGCAGTTCAAATAGTGTCCGTTAGTAATGGCTACCAAATCTACTGTATAATGTAGTTTGTTCATAAAGAACCTATTCAATACAGAGTATTCCTATGTGCTACATGGTTTTTAAGTAAAGACTTCAATAGGTTATGGCCTAGATGCGTGTTGAGAAATTAAGTGTGTGTTAAAACGTGTCGGCGTTGTATATTACTGTTCAAAATATCGGCGAAGCTGACTTTGAGGTTACGCGCACGGGTTGATATCGTTGCAGTGCAAAATGAATGCATCAAGGTTGATCAACATCGGGCTTCTGGAAGGGAAATCAAACTGGAGCACTTGGAAATACAAAATAAGTATTTTGTTTTGATAGCACTTGATGCTATCGAAGGCAGGTTAGTCAAACCAAATGTACCTCTCACGAGTGCGACTGCTTATGAAAAGGCTGCGTATAAAAGTGCATTAGAAGCGTTTAATCAAGCGGACAGTAATGATTTAATTATTTTAACGACAAACATGAACGAAGAAACATTGCAGAAAATAATGCGTCTTAATACGTCTCGGGAAGTATGGTCGGAACTACACAAATTGTTTGACGGCGTTTCTGAAGACAAGGTTTATAATCTCTGCTTACAGTTCTTTAGTTTTAAAAAGCATCCGGAAGATGATATCGTGACACATATTTCGAAATTGAAAAATTTGTGGCGTGAGTTGAAGCAGGAAATGATTAAAGATGTTAAAGATAATTCAGATGCCAGATTTATTTGTGATATGTAAAATCTTAGGTACATTGCCTGAAGATTATTTTTCATTTAAATCTAGCTGGATGTTAATGTGTAAAAGTGACAGGACAATTGATAATCTGACCAATCAATTGTGTGCATATGAGAAGGCTTTGAGGACCAAGGAGGATGAATTTATTGTATAGGAAGCGCTATTCACGGACTCGTCAAAGCAGCTATCCCAGCCAGTATGTTTAACCAAGCCGAAGATGAAAAAGAAGATAATATGCCATTACTGCAAGAAACCCAATCATACAGTCAAAATGTGTAGAAAATGGGCAGCCGATGGAAAACCTCCGAAACCAAGTTGCGCAGATACTAAGGATACGAACATGACACTTGTTGCTGTGACCTCGGCAGTAATGAATGCTGAATGTAGGCCTAGTTATAATGACTGGTACGTAGATAATGGTGCGACAAGTCACATTACGAACGACATAAATTCATTAAAGAATTTTCAGCCATTTTCAACAAAACATTCAGTGACTACAACTGGTGGTGACAAGATCGAAGTGATCGGAAAAGGTTCAGTAGACATTGAAGCAGCAGTTGGAGGGAAGTGGCATGCAATTACTCTGGCAGATGTATGGTATGTACCAAAGATTCAGAAGAATATATTCTCTGTTCTTGTAGCACAAGATAAGCATCCAAAAAGTGAATTCATATCAACTGCAGAAATTTGTAACTTCAAAGTTAACCAAGATGTCAAACTGGCAGGCATACGTGGTCATTTTGAAGGACTTTTTAAATTGGCAGTGAGAAATATAAGACCCATTTCTCACAATGAAGATAATGTCACAGGCAAAGATAACCTGCTACAGCTATATCATGAAAGATATGGACATCAAAAGAAGCGCCATGTGAAGTCGATTCTCAGCAAGGACCTAAACATCAAAGTGGAAATGGACAGTGAACTGTGTGAAGGCTGTATTTATGGCAAGGCTCATCGTCTACCGTTTGGCACCAGAAAGAAGACAACGGAACCAGGAGAGCTTATCTACACAGATGTGTGCGGACCATTCCAAAAATCAGGGTCGGGATATCGATATTTTGTTCTTTTCAAAGATGACTACACAAAATTTAGGACGATCTACTTCATCAAAGAAAAAAGTGAGGTTGTGAAAAAGTTGAGTCAGTTTATAGCTGAAGCAAAGACAGCTGGACATGTCATTAAAAATCTTCTGAGTGACAATGGAAAAGAGTTTGACAATGAAGAAGTCAAGAAAATTCTTCAAAAGGAAGGAATCACACAGCGTCTCACAATGCCGTACACTCCTGAGCAGAATGGATGAAGTGAGAGAGAAAATCGAACAGTCATGGAAATAACAAGAGCCATTATGCATGCTCATGGAAATATTCCACAAAGACTTTGGGCTGAAATGATAAATTCAGCTTTGTACATCCTGAATCGGACAGGACCTTCCAATGTTTCTGGGGTATCTCCATATGAGATGTGGTATGGCAAGAATCCTGGAACGAAGCATTTGCGAACAATAGGATCCACTTGCTATGTTCATGTTCCAAAACATGACGAAAGAAAATTGATCCTAAAACCGTGAAAGGTATTTTGATTGGCTATGATCACGATGAAGGGTATCAAATTTGGTGCAAAGAAGAAAACAGGCTAATCAGATCACATGATGTAATTTTTGAGGAGAAGACTTTAATCGAGAGGAAAAGAATGGATATCCCAATAAATGTCGAGCTACCTAACCAAGTATTTCTAAAATCAGGTACTCAGACAGAGGTCCAGCCTGATGTTAAACCTCGGAGTGATGAAGAAGAGGATTTCTTGGGGTACGACGTCCTTTTTCCAGGTGAAGACGATCTCCAAAACAATGAGATGTCTGGACGACAGCTGCGAGATCGGTCTACACTCAAACGTCCGAAAATTCCTCAAGACTATGTAGCATCTGTTTCAACAACTTTTAAAGAACCAGATGGCTATGCTGAAGCTTTGAAATCGGATGAACGGGATGAATGGAAAGAACAAATGCAGATGGCTCGGTGGATACATTTAATGCCAGGTTGGTGATAAAGGGTTTTTCACAACAGAAAGGTGTGGCTTATGACCAGACGTTCAGTCCTGTGGCAAGAACATCTGCTATTCGACCACTACTTGCTGTTGCTGCCAATGAAAACATGATTCTAGCTCAAGTAGATGTGTCAACAGCATTTCTCTATGGTAATTTAGAGGAGACCATATTCATGAAGCAGCCTGAAGTGTACAATGATGGTTCCAGTAGAGTATGTCGTCTGAAGAAGAGCTTGTATGGGCTGAAACAAGCCCCTCGCTGTTGGAACGGAAAGTTTAGTGACTACTTAATCAAATTAGGATTTCGAAGGAGTGAAGCTAATCCTTGTCTCTTCGTGAGGCAGATAAATGCAGCAACATTTTCTTCGTCCTCTATGTTGATGATGGATTGATAGCAGCTGACAATGATCATGAACTTCAGCAGTTTATCGACGATCTCAAGAAGGAGTTCAAAATTACTTCAAAGCCAGCATCGTTTTTCTTGGGACTAGAAATTAACAAAGACAAACATGGTTCTATCAAACTTAATCAGAGTCACTACATTCAGAAGTTGCTGGAAACGATTCGGCATGAGCAATTGCAGGGCTGTGGCGACTTCAATTATTAAGGACAATGATACAGAGAAGAGTTCACCTAACACTTAATATCCATACAGACACACAGTTGGAGCTTTGATGTTTCTAATGTGTGGAACTCAACCAGACATTGCCTGCGCTGTAGGAGTGGTGTCAAGAAGTCTTGAAAATCCAACAGAACGTGATGTGATCAAGGTGAAAAGGATCTTCCGTTACCTGAGGGGCACTTCAGATCATGGAATCATCTACAAGACTGATTTAAATAAAGGTGTCCTAGAATGTTACAGCGATGCAGATCATGGGGGTTACCTCGGTTCAGGACGATCGACTTCAGGTGTACTTTGTCTCTATTCTGGTGCACCTATTTCATGGATTAGTCAACGACAACCTTCAGTTGCAATATCGACTACAGAAGCTGAGGTTGTAGCAGCCAGTGAAGCAGCTCGAGAAATCATCTGGGTCAAGACTCTTTTTACTGAATTTGGCCAGTTGAATGCAAGGCCCGATCTGCAGGTTGATAATGAAACTGCAATTCGACTTGCTCAGAACCCAGAGTTTCACCGAAGAACCAAACACATCCGCGTGAGACATTTCTTCGTTCGTGAACTGGTAACTGCTGGTGAAATTACTGTTTCAAAAGCGGATCCAGAGAAGCAGCTCGCAGACATGCTTATAAAACCATTGTTTGCAACTCGACTCCAACAATTGTGTGACAGCATGGGGGTCTGTAAGTTATTGAATAAGGGACAGTGTTGATGTTTACATCTGTTATCCAATAACTTTCTTCTCTTTGTAACATTTCATGTTACAATGTTGGTGTTCTGTTATCACTAGTGTGCCTTTGGTGTACAGCAGTTCAAATAGTGTCCGTTAGTAATGGCTACCAAATCTGATGTATAATGTCGTTTGTTCATAAAGAACTTATTCAATACAGAGTATTCCTATGTGTTATCTGGTTTTTAAGTAAAGACTTCAATATACCCATGTCAAAAGACAATTATAATAAGGAAATAAGAACTATTAAGCAAATAGCAAAGGAAAACAATTTCATGTCAAGCAAAATAGACCAAATTGTAGCCAAATATAAAAATAAAGATATAATGACTCCTAAACCGGACAATAATGAGAAAAATGCGCGCGCTTCAACTATGTGAATGCGAACACATATAAAATCACTAATCTGTTCAAAAAGCAAGGCATAAAAATAGCATTTACAATTAATAACAGAACCGGTAGGCACCTGCAAAATAGTAATCTAAATAAACAAGACCCGTATTCAAAGTCAGGGGTATATTCTATTACGTGCCAAGATACTGGTTGTCAAGCTAATTACATCGGACAGAGTGGAAGAAGAGTAGATATGTCGTAGTCAGATAGTGAAATCCGTCATTTCATGAAAATCCTAGGCACTTCATGAAGAACCGGCTTATGATGTAAAAAGGTACAGTTGCACTATCTGACGTGTGGTTTCATGAAATGACTAAATTTCGCCGTCACATAGTGTAATTCACTTTTTACATCATCTGACGGGAAATCCAGCCTGTCACTTCATGAAGTAGCGGACAGCGGTGATCACGTGTGAGGGAAGTGTGATTTCCGATAATTAATCGGATAAAAATGTGGACACTTACTTAAGGGCTGTTATTTCCTCAGAAAGTGAACACTGTGACATATGGAACAAACTGGACCTCATCCCCTAAATTTCCTCCCCAGCTTCCTTGCCTTGCGCCTAGAAGTAATATTATGCTGCTGTACTGTGAATAGAAGAAGAAAGTCGTTCAGACCTATTTTGTTTTTAAAACATGAGAGATAGATAACTGATAGTAGAGATTAATATGACTTAGTTTAGCTGTTCAACCCTTTAAAAGAACAAGAACTAAGTTACGGACGCACAATACAGAGATCTTGTACAGCTCTTAGCTATCAATTATCGAGTGAAGTTGTGGTCTCGGGGTATGGTGTCAGCTTCCGGAACACTACGGGGAGAGTTCGAACCCCACTGAGGAAGGATATTTTGGCAAGTAACTACTTCAATATTTTTTTCTTCAATATGCACGTTTTAATATAGTTCAGTTGTTGCTTTGTTTTATACTTGTTGTTTTCTTGTATATTTATTTTAACGGCTAGGGACATCTTGGTCATCAGCCCAGTGTATTTGGGTGGATATTTTCTGATAACCTGTGTTTGCATGATGACTGAAGTAGTGTGTGTAGCTGTAATGGGTAAAGGATTTGGGAAGGTATCTCGAGACTTGTCCGAGGCCTGTTCCCTTCTCGAAAGCAGAAGTCTTATCCACTACTGGCTTGTGGGCCTATCGTAGCTTCACCAAAGCCTCGTTAGCCGTCACTTTTCAGGGTTCATGTAGGACCTTCACAGCTACCGTAACGGTCCCAGGGCCCACGAAGTCCCCTCTGTACTTCGCCCCTACAGGCAATCCCCTACTTTGTGCCGTTGCCCGTCTCCCACGACGTGGACGAGGGGTTGTACTTATGGGATGGACAGAATAAGAAATGAGAGGACCAGAGAATGAATGAAGGAGGAACCATTACAGGATGGGATAGAGAAATCTAGACTTAGGTGGTATGGACATGTAAAACGAATGGAGGAGAAGAGGATACCCAGGAGGATATATGAGACGAAGTGGGAAGTAATAAAAATAATATCGTATGGCCTCGGGTGCCTGGTGCAAGCTTTGTTAATTGACACCCAGAGGGTAGCTTGAATGACGAATTTCGTCGTTCCTTTGAACGCTATGAAAGTCAAGGAGGTTAGATATCTAAACTCCTTGACACTAGAGCGCTTTCAAGTAGAGAATGGAGGAACTTTGTGTTGGCGGAAAATCCCGAGATTAATTTTGTCATTGAACACGGCCTACTGAATTCAAATGGGTTCTTTAACATGCCAACAACGTATGACATGAGTGTCATGATTTTTGTCGCTTTCAAAAATCACTTACCACGACCAGGGGCGAACCTGCAATCTTGGGGTTGGTAGTCCGACACTATAACTGTAACATTAATTAGTGCCCCATGTTGGTAGCGACAAGTGTAACGGTTTGGCTGCCCCTAACTGTTGGGTGATAAATGTAACTGTTTACCTATGCCTAAGCTATGTTGTTTTAATGGGCGCCAAGACCTCAACGCAATGCTGAAATCTAAATTTGTATTTAACAACGTCTAGCTCTGGTAGAACACCTTCAAGAATCTATTCACTCAGATCGTGGTATGATTTGATCATTAACCCAACAAACAATTGTATCAGGAGAAGGAATTGGTCTATATCTAATGCTACCTACTTGAAAGCAAAGATTGCATTGTAAAAGAATTGAATTTATTATATAAAACAAGTATAGCAAAATTAATAATGATAATAAGTTTAAAATTTAAATTGGAGCGTTGCGATTTTAATATTACCGAAGGAAAATTACGCGAAAACGGAGTCTGATAAATTATTGATTTTACTCTTATTTCCAAGCTGTGAAGTTACTGCAATATGAAATATAAAACAAAGAGAAATGAGAGATTGCGTATTTCTGTGTCATTCGCGCTTACCACTGGAAATTGCCAAAGCATTTCCCTCGTACTGGATGATGCTGTGTGCTTCCCCCAGTCTCCTGGACGTCGTCATCTCCGTCGATATTTGATGATATACTTGTAGATTTTGTGACTTTATGGTCCTAACAACGGAGCCATACCCTCGTACAACCACACTGGTTAAGTTTTAAACAGATAGTTCTCCACTCCATGGAACATTGGAGCGACACACACTTGCAACCGAACTAGTCAAGTCTTTCACAGATTGTCCTCCTTCCACGGCGCGCCGAACGTTATATGCACACGTCGGCTCCCCACCTCGGTACCGACTTCCAGCTTACGTGGTCTCCACTGATTGGCTCTGCCACCCCGCTACTTCCCCTTCTCTGGCTCATTACACACGGCGCGCGGACGATGAAGTCGATTTCCGTTCCAACTATCCGCCTTTTCTTGACGCTGCAACCCCGCTTGCGTAATACTTCTTGACAAGAATCAGCCCGTATCTGAATTTCCAGTGAGTCATGTCTCTCATAATATCCTAACTGACGAAACTCCGTAAAATTCCGTAATCACATAATTTTCTATGATATTGTCGTTCGTAATAATTTGCTTGATAGTGTTTTCTAAGACATAGAAAACCTATCTGTATGCTTATAATTTTTATAAAATGCTCCGAAATTACCTTAATAATAATTATAATAAATTAATAATAATAATAATAAATTAACATGAAAACTTCTCTTGGCTGAACAATTTGCCGCGTAAATAAATATAGAATGGCTTCCTACTGACTTATGCCAGTGGCATAAAAAACCCTCGAAAAACACGTTACATATTCGCCTCGGATCATCGGATGATTTACCGTGACGACGGTCCATTATCCGATTATCCCAGACACGTTAATAATCCCCATCCAAAATACATATTACATAAATGAAATCACCCTAAATTACAGATATATACACTCATAATTTTTCTCCACGCACTTTGCGTCAAAGTTTTTTGTCACTATGGATTGTACTTTGCAACCAGTCCAATGTTTTACATATAGAATAGTGTTCCACGGATATTTCCGCCTCTCAAATTTCTCTATGTTGGAGAAATAGACATAATTAATGTGTGAGCACTATGTATTTATGATGTCATATCACACGCATTGAAAGTGTTCTGATATATTTATATCACCATAGAACTTCCTAATTTCACTGGAGGTCCCTTCCTTATGGTGAAATTTAATCTCACTTATCACTGAGCACACGATCACACTATTGTGCCAGCGCATCGTGACCATAATACTTGATCTCTCTTTATAAAATATGAAATTAATATTGACTTCTGAAAAAAAAATACAGTAAATGCGCATTACATATAACACCAAATATTTCTGTGCCGTAATCGCCCTGTCTTGTTAAGTTCCCGTAGACCATATTCTACTTAATACTATTTCTCAACACAGACCAGTTCTCCTCACACAAATAATACCTTTGTACAAATTATCTTAAATTACACACTTACAAATCTTACATGGCGAGGCCGTAAACAGAAATCACGTGTGCCGTTATGTATGAGTTTCATGAAGGACTGTCTCGCATTCTGATGGCCCATCTTTTGTCCCGTGGACGCCTTAAGCAAAAATACCCTGTCCAAGCGCTCACCCATCTCTTGGGGACAAATGGGAATTCACCAGCGCTACCAAATTCTGACCTTGGTGTATCGAGACATTTTAGTGCTCAAGAGCATCCGACAATCCCGTCATATTTCCCTGTACCTTAAAAACTCTCATTTACTTACATACTACCCCCCTGTGTGACTTCTGATACGCCTGCCTGGAAGACCAACTCCTCCCACGCACCAAATACCACACTTACTCATTTGATAGGCTGGCTCGCCAGCTAAACATCCTCACTTTATGACACATACTTTCGGAGACTATGTATATTATACGTCCCGTATAATCTGTTTCCCTCACTATTCTCCAGCACATATGCTGTTTTCCCAATACGTTTGGAAACTATAAATGGGCCCTCGTAGAGATAAAAAGAACTTGGACATGACTTTCTCTAGTTTATTTGACTGTTTCGGCACTCTAAGTAAGACTCTGTCTCCCGGCTCGAATAGGTCAAATTTAGTTTCTTTTTGTTGGCGAATTCTCTTTTGTGCTGACTTAGATAAATTCTGTTTCTCCAACTGGACAATGTAATCCATCCCCGGTTGCTTACCCTCATTTAATCCCAACACCCTCGCTAGTTCATTTTGTGGTCTTTTTCCGAAGTGAACTTCGTATGGCGTCAATTTCGTGCTCTCATGCTGGACATAATTCAGCCAAGTCTCGACCTTGGGAAGATGTCCAACCCAGGCTGCATGCTTGTCATGCACTAGAGTCCGAAAAAGACGAGCCACTTCCCTTAATGGACGCTCTGCAGAATTACCCTGAGGGTACCTTACAGAGGAATGAACGTGTGTTATACCAGCTTCCTGCATACTGGTTCTCCATTTCTTTGCAGTAAACTGTGGTCCACTGTCAGATAGTATCCTGAGAGGAATGCCAAACTCAGGTACATACTTATTAATGATCAGACGGCTACACGCTAGTCCCGTGGCTTTCCTTAGCGGATATAGCTTGACATACTTACTAAAAGCGTCAATAACTATAAAAATGTACTCGTAGCCGTACTGTCCTTTAACGATCGGGCCAAATAAATCCACACACAGTAGTTCGCCGGGACTACTGGTGAGAACTGAAGATCTCTCCCCCACTAAATATTTAACTGGATACTTGCTCCTTTGAGAGGTGTCACACTTAGCTAAAATCCTCCTAACATCCCTTCCCATTTTACTCCAAATGAAGTCACGACCAATTTCATAGAAGACCTTGGCAGTACCAAAGTGTCCTAATTCCCTATGAATGAACCAAATTAGCTCCTCCCGCAAAGTGGCAGGAACACATATTGCCCACCGATTATTCCTACATTTCCTTGCAAGAAGCCCATCCTGCATCTTGTACGTGAACCGTCCTACTTTCACATACTCTTCTTCACCTATTTCCAACCTAGCCAGTGGCTCCTTTAACTTAACGTCATCACGTTGCTCCACTAGCATATTTCTCAGTGTCTGTAACGATGCCCTGTTGCTACTGTCCACACATGCACATATTAAAATACCGTCCTCTGCTTTAACCACAGGATAATCCCTACATAAATTAGTGTCCCTCGATAGCATGTCTGCAAGAATGTTATCTTTACCTTTAATATATTTTACTGTGAATTCGTATTCCTGCAGAGCAAGAATCCACCTACTAACTCTGTTAGAACTGAGTTTACAAGTTCTCATATACAGTAATGCATGGTGATCTGTGTGGATCTCAAATTTCCCCCCTACTAAATACATTCTAAATTTCCCTAAACTGAAAACAATACCTAAAACTCTAACTCAGTAATCGTGTATCTTTTCTCTGCTGCTGTCAGTCCTCGCGAGGCTAAAGATACAATGCACAGATTACCCTCATCATCTTTCTGACATAATACTCGAGCAATGCCTATATGTGAAGCATCTGTCATAACCACATATTCCTTATCTTTTAACGGATATTTCAGCACTACAGCTTTCTCAAAACCTTTCTTCAGCGCTCTAAAAGCCTGATCATGCTTGGACTCCCATCTCCACCGAGTCCCACTTTTAAGCAATTCCCTGAATGGTTCTACCAACCCTGAGTATTTAAGAACGAACCTCCTGTAAAAGTTGCAAATTCCCAGGTATGTTTTTAACTGTTTAACATTCTGTGGCACCTCTGCGTTAAGTATCTTATTAACCCTACTTTCTTCTGGTGTTACACCTCTACTCGACACTCTATGACCTAAAAATGTCACTTCTGACTGACAGAATGACGACTTAGACAGCTTCAAAGTGAACCCTGCCTGATCTAACTTCTGAAAAAACTATATCTAAATGACGTAGATGCTCCTCAAAACTGCGTGAACTTATTACCATATCATCTATGTAAATGGTTACAAACTCTCCTGTGTCATCCCCTAATGCGATGTTTAAAGCCCTAATTAAAGCTGCTGAACTACTCTTTAACCCATAAGGTGTTCTACAAAATTGATAAAGGTTATATTTATGACTAAAAGCTGTAAATGGTCTATCTTCGTACATAAGTGGCACTTGCCAAAAACTGGATCTCAAATCTACACAAGTGAAATACTTCTTCCCCTCAAATGTTTGCATTAATTCTTCTATTGACATAGATTTCAGCTGATCTGAACTAATTCTACTGTTAACCAAACGAGCGTCTAAACAAATACGAACAGTGCCGTCGGTCTTGGGTACCGTGATCAAAGAATTAACATATGGACTGTTAGAGTGCTCAATAATCCCATCTTCAAGCATCTGGTTAATTTGTGCCTCAACTGCACTCTGATAAGCGAAAGGTACAGGATATCTATGTCCTGTGAATACTGACCTATCAATAACGTTCAATGAATGTGTATAGCAATTGGCCATAACAATGCGATCCTCAAACACTCTCCTATTACACAATAACACAGCATAGAGCCGAACACACTGTTCATCCTCTATATTTCCCTGAAATGCAGCATCACGTAACGAGTCCTCTAGAATTCCGTTCGTAATCACACTGCCCACAAAACATGGAGAACCCCGCTCTACGGCTCTACGGCTCTACGGCTCTACGGCTGGCGATATCTCAGTTAAAGTGCAAATCACCCCTACAACACTACTCCTCTGAATATGGTCATTGAACGCTACTTCTACTTCAGAATCTCCCCATTTAAATTTCAAACTCCCTACATCATAACATAAGTTACCAGACACTCTACTTAGCCACTCTGAACCGAAGATAACACAGAATACTAAATTTGGAATTAAAAGGCAAATCTGCTTCTCTACATGATTATTAATTTTAATGTCTACTAAAACTTGCTTAGAAATTACTTTAGACCTCTTCCCAACAGCTGTGATAACAAAAGTGCTTTTATTTGGCATCTCCTCAAAATTTACTCCAGTTCCTTTCATTTTATCATAAAATGCACTACTTATGCAACTCTTCATACAACCACTATCAATTAAAACATCTGTGTACGCCTCGGACACGTTAAATTTAACTATGGGGCTCTTACTAACCACTTCCTGAATAATACCTTCATCATTTAGTTCATGTAATAATTCATTTCTTACATTTAGGTCATAGGGTTCCTGTATAATTGTATGGACAGGGCATGCTACAGACTGAGATTCTGACCTTACTTCGCAGCCTGGTTCGCGTTTAAAGAACCGCTACAGCTGGCCGTAGTACTACTAACTACTGAACTGGTCTGGTTGTTCTGGGCTGTGTTGTCATTGTTTGGCTGTCCTCTTCCTTGACCCCTATTCTGGTTGTAATTATTGTCATTATAATTTCTCCCTTGATTTCCCCTGAAATCATTGTTTCTCCCTTGATTTCCCCTGTAATCATTGTTCCTCCCTTGATTTCCCCTGAAATCATTGTTCCACCCTTGATACTGATTACCATAGCCATTTCCTCTGTTCTGATTTATCTGATTATTATTATTTTTTTATCTTGAGCGTTGGCCCCTTCGCCACCGTTCCCTTGAACTTCTTGATGCCTGGCTCCATTAGGTCTATTATTATTATTACCCTGGTTCCGATTGAAATTGTCCTCATAACCCCCTCTCCCTAGTGCATCAAATGTGCTTAACAAATTTTCTACTTGTGATATAGTCTTTACATTCTGGATACAAGCAGCCTCCTTGATCCTATAGGGAAAGTGCCTAAGTAGCAACCTCACCACATCACTTTCCTCCTTCAAGCCATCCAGATATTTACACACTAATCTTCTTATCTTATCTTATCTTAATTCCTGCCGCTCCTTCCGGAGCATAGGGCCTTGGCGAAATTTCTCCACACAGTACGGTTCCTGGCTATTCTCTTCACTTGACTCCAGTTCTTGTCCACCTCTTCAATTTCATTTTCGATCGTCCTCTTCCAGGTCTTCTTAGGTCGACCTCGCTTCCTGGCACCTTGAGGATTCCAGGCTAGCGCCGCCCTCTCAACAGCTCCGTCCGGCTTCCTTAGTGTGTGACCGATCCAGCGCCATTTCCTCACCTTGATCTGGATGCTAATCGGTTGTTGATTGGTGATGGTCCAAAGATCTTCATTTGAGATTATGTCCGGCCACCTCACATTCATGATGCGACGCAGACATCTGTTAATGAACACCTGTAGCTGGTTGTTGATCGGTTTTGTGACTTTCCATGTATCACAGCCATAGAGAAGAATCGACTTTACGTTGCTATTGAAAAGGCGGAGCTTGGTCTTCCTGGAAATGTTTCTATTTCTCCAGAAGGGGTAGAGCTGGACAAAGGCACCATTTGCCTTCCTGATACGGCTTCGAACATCTTCCTCTGCTCCCCCATCATTTGTGACTATACTCCCAAGGTAGAGGAAGGACTCAACTCGCTCAATTTCCTTTCCGTTGACTGTCAAGCTAGTCGTGACGTCAGAATTTATCCTCATCTCATTGGTCTTGTTGGTGTTAATCATCAGTCCTGCACGTTCTGCTTCTCTCTGCAACCTCTCCAGCTTATCTTCTATGTCTCGGTACCGTTGTGCCATAAGACAAATGTCGTCCGCGAAATCCAGATCTTTAAGCCTGTCATTTATACCCCATTGAATACCCCTCTTCCGTCCTCCCATTACCTTCTTCATCACACTATCCAGGACCAACAGGAACAGAGTGGGGGAAAGGACACACCCCTGTCTCACTCCGGAACTGACCTTTATCTTATCTGTTAATTTGCCTTCGTGTAGAACCTGGCACTCATACCCTTCGTACATCTCTTCCATGATTCTGATGATCTTTGTTGGAATTTTATATTCCTCGAGGGTCTTCCACATGATTCTTTGATTTACGGAGTCGAAAGCTTTCTCGAAGTCAACAAATGTGAGGTAAAGGGTATTCCGCCACTCCACACTCTGCTCCAGGATGATTCGGAGGGTGTTGATGAGATCCGCACAGCTGCGATGTTGTCGAAATGCAGCCTGTTCCTTCCGAAGCCTATTTTCTACGCAGGCTTTTATACGATTCAGGATGACTCTCGCCAGTACTTTGCTTGGAATGGACAGCAAGGTGATTCCCCTCCAGTTGTTACAGTTTGTGGTGTCCCCTTTCTTCGGTAACTTGACGATCAACCCCTTCTTCCAGTCGGTTGGTATTTTCTCCTCCTTCCAGATCTTCTCCAACAGCGGGTGCAGCAGATTGATCGTGATATCCAGGTCTGCTTTCAATACTTCCGCTGGGATATTATCCAGACCTGGTGCCTTCCCGCACTTCATCTGTTTCAACGCTGTCCGTATTTCGCCCCGAGTTGGGGAGTCGAGGCTGATGTCCGGGTCACTTTCCGCTTCCTCTTCATCTCCTCCTCGCTGCTTACTTTCTGGTCCCCTATCTCTATTAAGAACCTCCGCAAAGTGTTCTTTCCATCTAGTCAGCTGCTGTTCACACGTCGTGAGGATCTCGCCCGTCTTGCTCTTCACAGGCCTAGTTTTATTAAAACCTTTCTTCGAAAGCATCTTTGTGATGCCATAGAGCTCCTTAACGTCCCCCCTTCTTGCCGCTTCTTCTGCTTTCACCGCCTGCTCATCAATCCACCTCCTATGATCCTTCCGCACACTCCTCTTTACCTCCCTGTTTGCTGTTGAATACTCTGCTTGTGTGAGCGCCTTCTGCTGCCTAGTCTTGCAGGTGTTGAGCTTGGCCTTAATCTCCTTTCTATAATTTATCTTGTCCCAGGTCTGATCGGATATCCATTCTTTCCGCAGGTAGTTCTTGTACCCGAGCTGCATCTCACTGGTTTCCACAAAGATATTCTTTACCTCGCTCCACACAGTCTCCACATCCTTCTCTGTCTCGGAGTCCAACACCTGGAATTTATTTCTGAGCTCCAGTTTAAATTGGTCCAATCTCTGCTGGTTCTTAAGCTTGCCCACATCAAACTTGTTGTGCCGAGTGATAAACTTTCGGCGGACTGCCACGATTTTCATACGGAAGTTGGCAACCATAAGATGATGATCACTACCGACATCCGCTCCTCTCTTGTTCCTAACATCTTCCAAGCTTCTTCTGAACCTCCTGCTCACCGCGATGTGATCAATTTGATTTTCTGTGACTTGATCAGGAGACACCCAGGTGACCTTGTGGCACCGCCTATGAGGAAACACCGTGCCACCCATCACCAAATCCTGACTGGTGCAATATTCCGTAAATTTCTCCCCATTGTTATTCATCTCACCAAGGCCATGTTTACCCATGATCTTCTCCAACCCCTCATTGTTTGATCCCACCTTCGCGTTGAAGTCTCCCATAACAATGAGAATGTCCTTCTTACTTGTTTGTCTTGTGGCATCTCGCAGCATTTGGTAGAATTCTTCCTTCTTCTCTGGCTCCGATTGTTCTGTAGGTGCATAGCATTGGATGATGATCACATTCCTGATCTTTGTCTTGAACCTAGCAAACATGAGCCTGCTAGAAATTGGCTTCCACTCCATAAGGCTCCTTTTTGCATTTCTGTTGAGCAGCAACCCCACTCCATCCCTGTGTTCTTCCTCATCGGCCCCAGAATAGAGAAATGTAATTCCATCTGTTGTCTGTATTTCACCAAATCCTGGCCACCTCACCTCACTCAATGCTAGGATATCCAGCCCATAGTTCTTCATCTCCCGTGTCACTTGTTTCAGTCTGGTTTTCTCCATCAAGGTCCTCACATTCCAGAAACCGATTTTCGTAGTCCTTTTCATGCCAAAAGTCGTCATCAGGTTATCCGTCCGGTTTTGTAATTTCGCTTCAGTTTCAGTAATCAGTTTATTTAAGAGGAGCGAGTGATTAACCCACTGCCTCCGAGTGCCTTGGAGGGACTGCCACCTTAGGCCTGAGGCACCAGGCTGATTTTCTGTCAGGGTTTCTTCCCTTAGCCTTTGAAGAACCAACTCCAAACTACAAGGCAGCAGTTGTTTCACCAGAGCCCCGTTAGCCGTAATTTCTTCAGGGTTCCTGTAGGGCCTTCACAGCTACCGTAGCGGTCTTGAGGCACACAAAGTCCCCACTGTACTTCACCCCTACAGGCAATCCCCTACTTCATTACGTTGCCCATCTCCCACAACGAGGAGGAGGGGTTGGATTTGTGGGAGACTACACACTAATACCTGCCCTAAAAAGTATTCGGTCATGGTGGAGCTTCCTTTAGGGTTATATTTACCACACACTACTCCCTCGCGAAGCTGCGACTGAATAACCTCATTCCAGAACTTTTCACAGAATTTCATTTTAAAATCATTAATATCAGTAAACTTGTCTCTGTAGACAGCAAACCAATTCCTCGTTTCCCCCCACAAACACTTGTTCTAAAATTTCAACTATCTGGCACCACTCAATACTACCATCTTCCAACCTCTCCCCAAATTTATTTTCTATAGTGTTCATGAACTCCATTGGGCACCCTTGTCGATTGCTGAACTTCCCCAATTCTACCTCCCTGTGTGTGCTATTCACAAAAACTGGCCTATTCTGACTATTCTCTTGCCTGATCCTAGCTTTTAATTTTAATTCTAATTCTGCGATTTTCTCCTCAGCCTTCCTCTCAATACTGTATACTGTTAATTTAATGTTTCCTTCTGATCCTCCTACTTTATCATATAGCTTTGCTTGTTTCTCCTCAATCTTGCTAATGCTCTCTCTATTACTCTCTCTTAAATCATTTACTTCTGCAACTATTTGTGAGTGGACTTTCTCAATTCTACCCCCCAGCTGTTCCTTAACCTCTTTAGTAGCTACCTGAATTTTGTCAATTTCTCCCCCCAATTGCTTTTTGACCTGCTGTGTTTCCAGTTGCACTAGTTCTTTTAAATTTTCAGCCTGTGTACTGATTCTAATTTCCAACTCCTCCTGTACTTTTCCTAATTTTCTGTCTACATCTGCAATAGGCCTAATCTCTTTAGCCTTTTCTTCCATCACCCCCCTGATCTCACCTCTAATCAGTTCGAATTTGTCACTCATTTCCCTACTGTTTTGTTCTAATTTAGCATTTAAAGTTTTAGTACTCTCTCTATTTTCCTTACTGTTTTGTTCTAATCTAGCATTTAAGGCATCTGTACTTTCTTTATTTTCCCTACTGTTTTGTTCTAATTTAGCGTTGTTTTGTTCCAGTTTAATATTTAAAGCGTCTGTACTTTCTTTATTTTCCCTACTGTTTTGTTCTAATCTTGCATTATTCTGTTCTAACTTTGCATTTAAGGCATCACTACTAACTTTGTTCTGATACATAAACTCGAGAAGTAAAGTTTTTAATTCTGGTTGGCCGCCTACACTCCCTGTTTCAGTATCGGGATTTACCTCCGCTACCCCGGTACTACCATCACTCGACATACTGCTCGTATCATCACTCTCCCGTTGATGACCACAACATAACCTCATCTGTCTTTCTTTCTCATCCCCCATAATGATATACACTGATACAGACAAATAACCCCCAAAATACAGGCACAGAAATACATACCCTTCTCCTTCCACAAATGTTATTAGGTTTTCATCCCCAAGTTGTCGGCGCCAAATGTAACATTAATTAGTGCCCCATGTTGGTAGCGACAAGTGTAACGGTTTGGCTGCCCCTAACTGTTGGGTGATAAATGTAACTGTTTACCTTTGCCTAAGCTATGTTGTTTTAATGGGCGCCAAGACCTCAACGCAATGCTGAAATCTAAATTTGTATTTAACAACGTCTAGCTCTGGTAGAACACCTTCAAGAATCTATTCACTCAGATCGTGGTATGATTTGATCATTAACCCAACAAACAATTGTATCAGGAGAAGGAATTTGTCTATATCTAATGCTACCTACTGAAAGCAAAGATTGCATTGTAAAAGAATTGAATTTATTATATAAAACAAGTATAGCAAAATTAATAATGATAATAAGTTTAAAATTTAAATTGGAGCGTTGCGATTTTAATATTACCGATAGAAAATTACGTGAAAACGGAGTCTGATAAATTATTGATTTTACTCTTATTTCCAAGCTATGAAGTTACTGAAATATGAAATATAAAACAAAGAGAAATGAGAGATTGCGTATTTCTGTGTCATTCGCGCTTACCACTGGAAATTTCCAAAGCATTTCCCTCGTACTGGATGATGCTGTGTGCTTCCCCCAGTCTCCTGGACGTCGTCATCTCCGTCGATATTTGATGATATACTTGTAGATTTTGTGACTTTATGGTCCTAACAACGGAGCCATACCCTCGTACAACCACACTGGTTAAGTTTTAAACAGATAGTTCTCCACTCCACGGAACATTGGAGCGACACACACTTGCAACCGAACTAGTCAAGTCTTTCACAGATTGTCCTCCTTCCACGGCGCGCCGAACGTTATATGCACACGTCGGCTCCCCACCTCGGTACCGACTTCCAGCTTACGTGGTCTCCACTGATTGGCTCTGCCACCCCGCTACTTCCCCTTCTCTGGCTCATTACACACGGCGCGCGGATGATGAAGTCGATTTCCGTTCCAACTATCCACCTTTTCTTGACGCTGCAACCCCGCTTGCGTAATACTTCTTGACAAGAATCAGCCCGTATCTGAATTTCCAGTGAGTCATGGCTCTCATAATATCCTAACTGACGAAACTCCGTAAAATTCCGTAATCACATAATTTTCTATGATATTGTCGTTCGTAATAATTTGCTTGATAGTGTTTTCTAAGACATAGAAAACCTATCTGTATGCTTATAATTTTTATAAAATGCTCCGAAAATACCTTAATAATAATTATAATAAATTAATAATAATAATAAATTAACATGAAAACTTCTCTCGGCTGAACAATTTGCCGCGTAAATAAATATAGAATGGCTTCCTACTGACTTATGCCAGTGGCATAAAAAACCCTCGAAAAACACGTTACATAACCACTCACCCACCGTGGCAAGCTGAAGTGGGAAGGAAAGAGACCGAGAGGAAGACCAAGAGACAGGTGGCTGAAGGGGGTGGAAGAAAGCGTGAAGAAGAGAGGAGAAGACTGGACAAGGATGGAGGCTGAGAGATGGTGGGAAGACAGAAGACGTTGGAGAGGCTTGTGTTCCAAACAGACCCGGCCAGTGGCTGGAAACTATGCAAGATGATGATCTCAACACTTGAAATAAAGTACCATCCCGGCATTTGCCTAGAGGGTGTATGGAAAGACCTGGGGGAAAACGCCACAGTCAGCGACGGGATTCAAACCAGCATATTTAAGTAGACTTATGAAATAAACTATGGTTACCAGGGGTAGGAACTCAATTATATTCTGAGGTTTGAACACTCAACCTCGGGAGGCAAAACTGAGAAGAGGCAGGTGCGATTCCTACCTTAGCCATCCTAGAAGTGGTTTTCCGTGGTTTCCCCCTTCTCCTCCAGGCAAATGCCAGGTTGGTTCCTAACTTAAGCCACGGCCACCTCCTTCCCAATCTTAACCTGAACTACAAATACACACACTACTACAAATACCACAATAATACGGATTATCAGACAGATTCTACCTAGGTACACACTCCCAAGTACACAGGGCTGAAAGACCACGATGTCGAAGTACCTCAGCGCGTCACTTTCTCAAGAAGGAAGAGGGGCATACAAAAAAGCTTTACATTTGGTTGATTTAGTGGAGGGTTCACCTTCGAGAAACCTCGAATTTCAGTCTATTTATTAAATAGAGAAATATTTGAAAGAATGGTCCTGCTTTCTTCTTCATTGTGTGAATCTTACCTGCTATCGTTCCAGTTTTGTTAATTTATTTGGGGGACTTGGGACACTTCAATCATCAGCCCAGTGTGATTGGGCGTGAATTGAACTTATATTGATATGATGACTGTAGGGGTGGATGGAACTGTATTAGGGCAGAGATGGGGTAGGCGACCCGGGACTTGTAGTAAGGTACTATCCTGGCATTTGGGTGAAGGGAGTGTGGAAAAGCCACTGGGAGAAACCACACTCTGGATAGCCACTGCCACCTACGATCTCCCGACTTGCTGCAGCTACCTTTGAGGCCGGGGTGCAAGATTTGTACGTGCAAAGCTACGTCGTGGGACTCATTCCAGTTTCAATGGGCTTGGGGATGAAGTTCAATCAATTTCTATGTGGCAGGTGGTTTCAAGGCCAAATGTCCTTCCTGATGCCAAACTAATGAAAAGTTAATGAGAGATTGATTGAAACTGGACCAAGAGATGGAAGGAAGCGGCCGTGGCCTATTAGAAGGTACCGTTCCAGCATTTATCTTAGAGTTTAAAATGGGAAACATCATTTTATTGACCGCTGTAAGTGGGGTTTGAACCACTCGACAAGTCCGTATTGTGCCCGTCCCGGAAATATGTGCGATGACCCGGCCAAAAATTACACCACACAATCTCCGAGAAAGAACAGGGGAGTGCAATAAAAAAAGCAGGAAAAAAACGAATGTGCCTGAATTCTAGTTTGATAATATAAGAAAAACGGCTCGGGTGGCACGAGACAAAGTATCTCCGGGTCGTTACGGGATGGGAAAGAGGGCGCCATCAAACTAGAGTTCGCAAGGACACATTCCTGGAGAGGCCAGAGTTAAAAGAAGGAAAATAGAAATGACACAGATAAAATAAATTTAAGAAGGTAAAGGAAAATGATCCTTATTTATTCATGGATTCAGCTTGCATTAAAATTCCACACCCTACCTATGATCTCGACGGCTAGAGAATCCCTAAGATATGGTGTAATGTCTTTCTGAATCTTGCCAAATCGGATCAATAAAAAAAATTACATCACAGGACTGAAACGAAAGCCAACTAAAAGTCTCTTCTGTCGCTGCAGGGATTTTTCGGCACACACGACACGAAACATTATCAACACTCATCCCTGAGCGACCTAACTTCAATTATACGAAAGAAAAAAAAATACCATCAAATAATCAAGCTAATGCGCCCTGTGATGTGAAACTGCTTGCTAATGAATATATATATCGGCATTGTACTACCGTAATTGCACACAAAACAGTCTATCCAATTGTCCAAACTTATTTACAATTATAACTGACAATAATATAATATGAACTCCTCTAACTCAGTTCCTAAAATCAAAAATTGTCCACATCAGTCCACTGATTATCAGGATCAGTTCAAAAATAAATCAAATCGAAATCCTTAATTCAATATCTCATGCTCAATTCAAAATCTTTTAGTGAATCCTAAACTAATAATCTTGTTCAAAATTCGATAATCTTTTGTCAATTCAATAATCATCCCTAATGCCCGCAATTATTATAATAATCCTTACATGGTCTCGTGGTCTCGAATCCACAACTAGATTCAAGAATAATCCAGAATCAAACTCCATCAAATGATTATTGAAGTATCAGTGCAACCATACTCGATGATTTCGTTAAATTGCTCAGGCAATTGCTGATCAAAATAATTAGTAAAGAGGACAGAGAAAGGAAGATTAAATTTTGCCTCACCAAAGCAATGAGCCTTTGTCAAAATGAGCTATAAATTCTCTAAGAGAGACAAAATAATTGGATCAAAACATTTAAACATCATGATAGGATTATAATAATTCATGATAAAACATGTCATATCATTTGCCAACAAATCGTTGCACTAAGGCAATAGCCCTCTAAATAACTCGAGCAACATGTCACAAAAGATCATGGCCCATCAAACTATCATTCAAAACCAGAAATCGGATCATCATCTGAGCATTTCTGTACATAACTTCAATAATTCCTATCACAAATATAATATCCAAGTGGCAAATCTAATATTTAATATTGGCTATCTTCACAATCAAAATGTGGCAACCAGAATGCATAAATCGAACAGTCGGATCTGAACAGATATGCATCCAAAATACTAATAATTCAATCGAAATGTGAACCTGCTCAAGGCAAAACTCACAAAGTACTCAAATGAGACCCCCTAAAGATCGTCCTAGAAAAGATCTGGAGTTTAAAAAAAACATCGCACAGATGGCAAAGTCATCCTAAGGCTTCAACATCAAATCCCCAAAGGTAAAATGGACCAAAATAAACACATGTGCATCGGATGCCCACTATCTTAAAATCCTTGGATAAAACCATAAATCGAAAAAGAATGCATCATGAAAGAAACGCAGAAGAAGAAAAAACATTGAAATAATTGCCATCGCAATTATGCAAGAGAAAATAATAATAATAATAACAATCGTAAAAAAAACAATCATTATCATAATTAATCCCAACAAAATTCATTAGACTCCGATGTGTACAATCAGATAATGCTCTTGCCATACCGTGGAATTATGCAAAGTCTAAATATGATAATGTGCTCTGGAGTGCAACTCATTATGGGAAGATTCAATTCATGTGGGCTGGCGACACATTTTTACCTCCTGGCATTTTCGTTAGGCAGAGACAAACCTCTTCTGCAAATTTAATATAGTGTAAAGATCCCTGATAAGTGTTTCCTGGTGTCGTGTTGGCGGCAGGCGTCTGCTTGCGAAGATCGTCGCGACGCCTCCTGGATCAAAGTTCCATCCCTCCATCACGCCTTCTGCGTGTTTTAATGCGCCATGGTGTAATTAGAAATATTCGACACTGTATGTCTCTCCTTCCTCACGAAGACATTTACTTCATTAATATGTTGCCCCATTATTTTAGAGTAACACGCCGCCACTGTTCCAATTCGATCTAGAATGTTCAGAAGTGAGATTGGGTTCAGTGTAATTGGCAAAGACTGTTCCAGAAGTCCGGCGTGAAGCAATGTTCAATGAACTATGTGAACTATTACAGAGTTCCATTGATGCCTAAAGCCATGTTCACTTGCCATCACGGCTTTGATTAAATGTGCAATGTTCTGTCGCAAAGATGTCCCAACTGATTTCCATTGAATAGTGTGTAAGCTTGTAGCACAGGATGAGAAATATCCAGCCCTCAGACTGTGTATCACTGCTGCTTTATGCTGGTAATGTTTATATGATTTTTCAACTTACGTGGCTCTAACTTCCTTTGTATGTCAGTGCAAGTCCCAATACTTACGAATCCGAACCATCACTTTCACACTGCCGTTTGCTGGCGATTTGCAAGTGACAAACTTGCATCTAATAGCTCGCCCTTACGACCGTAAGAATACAACAAACACAGCGATACCAGTCCGCACTAAAGATGTTCTGGACACGAACAGAATCAAACATCAGAATGAGCAAGCTCGTCTCGCCATCACCTGTCAAGCAGCCTCGCTATCCTCCCCTCCGTAAGGGGGTGGGGGTAGCTCGCACATACCTCTCCTTACTCCCGGCCGTGACATCATCACACAAGTGCACTGACCTCCACCGGTCATTCGGGCAAGATCAAACCACCGTGACGTAATATTTGCGGCCCCCGGCCGTTCACGCAGCACCGTAGCTTAGTGGTCATACTCCAAATCGGTTACAGTATATAGCTTCGTTTCATAGACTAGAGCAGGGGTCTCTAAACTTTCCAGCCTTAGGGCCATACTGATTACTCCAGTAAGTTCCGAGGGCCAAAACCATATTATCATTGTTGCCGGTGGTAAAAAGTGAAATAGTCCACTGATGAAAAAAAGTCCGAAAAAGTACGCAACGTTGAAAAAAGGCTGCAAATCGGACTAAAGTCCGCAAAACGGCAACACTGCATATTATTAATTTTCCTGTCATTATCTGTAATTTCTAGATTAGTCGTAGAGTACGAGCCATGAGGAGTAACGTGACACGACATCTGGTGGACACAAGCGGAAATAGGTAGTACCTTCTATCGCTAACAGATGGCGCTAATAGCACGTACAGAGTAATCTCGTTGGTTCGAGAGAGTTTTGGTGTCTTCCACTCACTTCTAGATGGCAGTAATTGGAATATATAAGAAGGCTAGTTGCGCAACCACAAGTCAGTTCCTATGACAGTGTTGTGAAATAAAATAGTGCGTACCTCCTTAAAACGTGTTTGTGCGTGTTTAAGTTTAAGACATCTTTGTAACAGTATTTTGATTTGAATTGTTGCTTTTGTGTGTGATTTAGTAGTATGGAAAAGAAGCGAAAAATTGATAGTGAATGCAGAAAATTCAAAGATGAGTGGAACATTCAGTATTTCGTAATTGAGTCCAGTAACAAGGCGCTATGTTTGATTTGCAATGAAAGCATAGCCGTTCTCAAGGAATATAACATTAAACGTCATTATGAAACAAAACATTTTCAAAATTACTCAAAATATACAGGAAGTTTGCGGACAGAAAAATTCGAAGCTATGAAGCGCGGATTGAAATCGCAGCAATCTTCATTTACAAAACTCAAAACCGAACAAGAGGCTGCAACTCGTGCCAGCTTTCGTGTGGCTCTTGAAATTGCAAAACGTGGAAAACCATTCGCCGATGGAGAAATGATCAAAGAATGCATAATTGCAGCAGCCGAAGAAATGTGCCCTGAAAAGGTAAATTTATTAAAAACTGTCAGTATGTCAGCAAACACTGTGGCTCGAAGGGTAGAAAACATCGCCGAAAATATATCCTCTCAACTGTTCGACAAAAATGGAGATGTTGAGTGGTTTTCTTTGGCCATGGATGAGTCAACGGATGTGTCAGATACTGCTCAGGTGTTGATTTATATTCGAGGAGTAGATAAAAGCTATGAAGTGCATGAAGAACTTCTTGATATGTATAGTATTCATGGCACAACTACTGGTACAGATATTTTTAAAGGAGTTGAAATGGCCATTAATCAAAAGAACCTTCGATGGAAAAACTTGAAATGTATTACAACTGATGGAGGCAAAAACATGAGTGGGAAAGATAAAGGCTGTAGAAAATGACGGTGGTTCAAAACCATTAGTCTTACATTGTATCATTCATCAACAGTCTTTGTGCGGAAAATGTTTGGATATGTCTGAAGTTCTGAAACCAGTCATATCAACTGTTAATTTTATGAGATCTTTTGGGCTGAATCACCGACAATTCCGACAATTTATTGAAGAGATTGGAGAAAATGACTTACCTTATCATACTGCCGTACGTTGGCTTAGTTGTGGGAAAGTCCTTCAGCGCTTTTTTGAACTTCGAGCAGTGATCGAATTTTTTTTGAATGAAAAGCAACGCCCTCTTACTGAATTACAAAACAACGCATGGCCGTGGAAGTTAGCATTCTATGTTGATTTGACAAAACATGTGAACGAACTGAATTTGAGATTGCAAGGAGAAAACCAGCATCTTCCTGATTTATACACTAATATCAAATCATTCCGGAAGAAATTGATACTGTTTCAATCACAACTACGAAGTAAATGTTTTTCACATTTTAAAACATGTGAAATATTCAGCCACACCACTGAGACTGAGTTTCCTATCGATTTTGCAATCGAAACTTTGAGTGCTTTGAAAATAAATTTTGATACTCGTTTCTCGGACTTCGATGCCTTTGCGAATCAAATTAAAAATTTTCAGGATCCTTTTGATACTGACATTGAAACCCTAGCCCCGGGACTTCAAATGGAAATGATTGAACTACAGTGCAGTGATATAATTAAGAACAAATATCAAAACTCATCTTTGTTGGAATTTTATAAGAGTCTTCCACTGACACAATTTGATAATTTGCATAAATTTGCTCGTGGGCTGTTTTCTGTTTTTGGTACTACTTATTTGTGTGAGAAGACCTTCTCCAAAATGAAGTACACAAAAAATATTTACAGATCTAAATTAACTGATGAGCATCTTAAATCTCTTTTAATAATTGGTACAAGTAAAATTAGTCCACAACTACAAACTATTGTCAGTGGAAAATCTCAATTACATAAATCTCATTAGTATTTCATATGTCTGCATGTTATACATGTCTTTACTCATTACAATTCTGTGTTTCTTTATCCAACTTATCACAAAAACAATAACAATAAGCCTACAACAATGTTATGAGTAGTTAGCCCATGACCATATCAATGTAGATGTCATATTAATAATTATTCAACATAAAATTAGAATACTTCAGTAAACTAAATTTAATTTGCTATAAAAAAATATGTTCTCTAAAAGGAGTTTTCAAGTATGCTAGCTCTCCGCGGGCCGGACAAAATCTGTCCGCGGGCCGGATGTGGCCCCCGGGCCGTAGTTTGGAGACCCCTGGACTAGAGCGTCGTTCTGAACCTTTTTGAGACTGTGACCACCACCATCATGCCATTCCAAGTACCCGAGCACCATTAAATCAAAAATAATAATACTATAATAATAATAATTATACTATAATAATAATAATAATAATAATAATAATAATAATCTCTCGGGGGAACCTGTAACCTATAGAGAGCACGTCCCCAGGTGGCGGGTAGGGGGTCCCTACAGTTTGTAGGGTTGGTTCAAATACCCCCCAATAGAACCCGCGGACCAACAGGTAGCCCAACTCCTGGGGGCTTTAAAATGCTGGGACACCCTCTCTCCAGGGGTTACAAATATGGAGGGCCCAAGCTCAGGGTTAGTAGTGAAGACCTCAACGGCGATTACGGTGTAGAAGATGGACTTCAGTACAGCGTATGAGGCGGAGGAGGCACCCCAGTGCTCGGGGTTGATAAGAGTAAAAGGTATATGGATGTCCATATATCCAACTCACTAGTGTCTGTTCTGGCATCCAGCGGCTAGTGAGCAGCGTCTGTTCACCTAGTTGGTACGGCTGTTCGAAGTACGGCTTAATCTCAACAATTAAGTCTTAAAATCTTGTGATCTCCATCGGAGGTCACCAAAACAATCTTCAACTTGAAGCAACCATGGCAGAACGACAGGAAAAGATTCCACTACCCCAGGCCCCAGTCAATAGATTGGATCCCTGTTCTGGTCATAGGATTCTGGGGGACCAGACATGTCATGTAGAGAAGGATCGGAGCTTCTCAAAACCTCTTCGACCTAAACGAAAGTGTTTCATAGGTACACTTAATGTGAACACTTTGTTTAAACCTGGGAAACTCTAACATCTAACGAATACGCTTGATAAACTCAGCATCAAAATTTTGGCATTGCAGGAAACACGATTTACAGATGAAAATCACTTTGATTCGGAGAATTACAGGCTCTATAAAGGAAAACCTGCAGTGCAGATCAACACAGGACCAAGACAATTTGGCACAGGTTTTTCGGTAAGCAAGTCCATCACAGATTCAGTAATTGATTTTACTTCACCATCAGAAAGACTCTAAACACTTTAAATAAAACCGGGAAACAAGGTATACACACTGATTAACGTGCATGCACCAACGAATGACTACAACAGGAAAGACCCTCAGGTAATAGAAGACTTCTGGGAACTTCTGGAGGAAATCACCAACAAAATTCCCAAACATTATGTCAAGATTCTACTGGGGGATTTTAATGGTCAGTTAGGAAAAGAAAAGAAATATAGGAGAATTACAGGACCATTCACTGCTCATAGCAGAACCAATAAAAATGGTGAACACCTTATAAGCTTCTGTCAAAATTTCAATCTCCAAATTATGTCAACACAATTCTAGAAGCCTACGCGTAAACTAACAACATGGATATCCCCCAATGAAACACTTGGAGAATTCCAGATTGACCACGTTGCTATCTCTAGAAGGAACGCTAAAGTAGTCCTTAATGTGAAAACCAGGAGAGGATTCTTTGACTCAGATCATCATTTACTACAAATCAAGGTAAAATTTCAACCCAACAGACAAAGGACAAGGGGAACCCAGCTTTTCCGAACTGATCCAGAATACCTTGAATTCAACAAGATGAACATCATTGAAGAAATGCGTCAAATGGATACCGTGAGCTGGTTTGAACTTGCAGAGAAAATGAAACAAGCAATAACATTCGGTCAACCTCCGAGAAAGAGAAAACATAGGTGGTGGAACATCACATGCGATCATGCTATTGAATATAGGTTTAAAGCATGGAATAATTTCAATAGTCATAAAACAACAGAAAAATGGCAAGAATTTGTGCAGGTTCGGAAAAACACTTCTAAAATTATTCGCCGGGAAAAGCGCAATTATAATAATAATAGGCTAAATGAAATAGAACAGGACTTCACTAAGAACAACACCAGATTTTTTTACAAGACCTTTAGAGAAAATATAGCAGGCTTTCAACCTCCTAGTTTTTGCTTCCAACGACCTGATGGATCTCTGGAAACAAATACGAGCAATAATTGTGAAATTCTAGGTAAATATTTCTGTACACTCCTTAATTGCGAAGCACCTTCTGAACAACTTCAATTTGCAAAACCAGTGCCCAACCTTGATTCACTTCCACAATCACATGAAGAAATAGTGGACATAATCAAGACAATAAAAAACAATAGAGCCCCTGGTGAAGATGGACTTATTGCAGAAGTTTGGAAATTGGATCATGAACACATAACACCAAAAATTCACAGAATAATATCAGATGTCTGGAAAACAGAGAACATCCCAAAAGAATGGAAGAGTGCTTTGATACACCCACTCCATAAGAAGGGAAGCAAAACTGATCCGAATAATTATAGAGGAATTTCGCTTCTTCTAGTCGCTTATATCATTCTCTCTAAAGCTTTGCTGAATCGATTCGAGCCACAGGTGGACCACCATATTGGAGAATATCAGGCAGGTTTTAGGAAGGGAAGATCCTGTATTGAGCAGATCTGGAACCTCAAGACCATACTGCACATCCGACGATGCAGGAACGCTACAGTCACATTTGTGGATTTCAGAAAGGCTTACGATTCGGTTGACAGACAAACCTTGTTTAACAGAATAGAAGAATTAGGAGTTGACAGGAAGACCAGGGCCATCATCCAGGAAACATTATTGGGAACTACCTCAAAGGTGAAATTCATGGGAGAAATCTCTAACTCTTTTGCATTACATACTGGAGTTCGACTAGGGGATGGTTTATCACCACTCTTGTTCAACATCGTACTGGACAAAATCATCACAGAATGGGAAAAGCATGTGAAAGGTATCCAAATTAGAAAGGAGAAAGAGTCACTGTGAGATGCTTGGCCTTTGCAGATGATCTGGCCATCTTAACAAACAACAAGGATGAAGCCATATTAGCGCTAGAGAAACTACATGAAATCTCCAGTAAAACGGGACTTGATATTTCCTATGAAAAAATACAGTATATGGATACCAAATCAACAGGAAACATCACCTTGCGAACGCAATATGGAAAAATCTCGCATGTCACTCACTTCAAATATTTAGGAGAAGCCATACAACCCACAGGATTGAACACAATTTCTAATGCAGATAGAATAGTAAAATTGCAGAAGGCGTACAAGCTGACATGGAATCATTATAACAAAAGAGCAGTATCTCGCAATGCAAAACTGTGCCATTATAACACAGTTGTCTTGCCTGAAACCTTGTACGCAGCAGAAACCACCGTCACTAGAGGAATGACAAGAATTCATGATGTTGAGAAACAGGAACGAAAAATTCTTAGGAAAATCCATGGCGCTGTTTTCCGTAATGGAATTTGGGTCAGGTGACCAACAAAGGAACTTTATGAAAATACAGACACCATTATATATAAATTTAGGAAGAGACGTCTGCAGTTCTATGGACACATAGAGCCTATAGGATGGATGAGAACAGACTCACTAAGAAGATTTTCAATATCGTGAATGCAAGTAAATTAAAGACAGTTGGATAAAAGAAGTACATGAAGACATGGAATTACTTAAAATCTCTGAAGAACAGAAATACGAAAATTGTACTAGTTTCAAGGAAAGACACATCAGGGAAAAAATGGACAGAGGAAAGGAAGAAAAAGCACAGTGAACTAATGAAGAGGTTTTGCGAAGAAAAGAAGAGAGGAAAAGGAAGTGAAGCTGTGATTGGCTCAAGTTCTCACGCTCTCCTGAAGGGGAATAATCTGAAATAATGATAATAATAATAATAATAATAATAATAATAATAATACAACAAACATGCGCCTCTCTTTCCTTTTCCTGTCTCTCTCCCTCCCTTTGATGTGCTGACATATCTAGTGATTCACCGCTCACCAGGCATGCTGCTACTGCTTGCGTGACTCATGCAAATACGATCATTTACCTGTGTACAGTCGAGTCGAATCAGCATCTTTCATGTTACTCATAAATCAGGGATATCCAATTACGATTACTGACAATAATAATAATAATAATATCGTATGGCCTTGGTTGCCGGGTGCAAGCTTTGTTATTTGACCTCCTAAAGGGTAGATTGCATGTCGAATTTCGTTGTTCCTTGAAGCATGTTCGCCAATTCCACTTCATAAAGCATAGGCCATAAAATAGTGGCTTATGATTGGTGGAAGCGGAAGATTGAACTACAGTTGATTCACACTCTTGTCCATAGATAGATAGATAGATAGATTTTTATTAATTCCATTTGATCAAATACATGCATTCAATACATTTTTGATACAGGACACATCAGAATTTACATCTATAAAATAAAAGACCTAACAGGTATATATTACTAAGATTATAACTATTTATAACTTATTATAATAGCAAATCTTAATAGATACAATCTTATTGCACAACTATTTACACCTCACTCTATTATCATAATATGAAAACTTAATTCTATAAATACAACAACATACAGCTAGGTATTACAATTAAATTAAAAAAGTAAAATATAATTATAGATTTCATCGCTCCTATACGCTAAGATATTCAACTACTGAGTAAAAACAATGGCACTGCAGATAAGCTTTCAACATTCTATCAAAGGTTTTTATTTTTGGGGCCAGTTTTATATACTGGGGTAGTTTATTGTATAATTTAACTCCAGTGTGAAACGTTCCTTTATGATATATGCTTGTGTGTGTGTGTGAAATATGAATGTTTTGATTTTGTCTTGTTTTATGCCTATGAACATCATTGTTTGTTTTAAGAAAAACATCTTTATTCATTAAATTCTTTTTAAAAAACATAATACTTTCAAAGATATATATGCAGGGCAGTGGGAGAATTTTTAAATCTTTAAACAGAGGTCGACATGATTCTCTAGAGTTTACATTTACCATAATTCTAATCGCCCTCTTTTGTATCCTAAACGTGCTTAGTACATCTGGCGACATACCCCAAAATATGATCCCATATCTTAAGTATGAATGGAAATAAGCAAAATAAGTATTTCTTAATGTGTGCATGCTAGTGCAGGTTTTCAAAATACGTAACGCAAAGCACATCGAGTTCAGTTTAGTATTCAGATATTGTATATGTTTATTCCATTTCAAGTCATGTAGTATCCATAGTCCTAAAAACGTTGTTTCTGATTTATTTTCTATTTGATGACCATTTAATGTTATATTGGGTTTCGCAGGATTCCTATTCTGTATAGTGTGGAAATTTAGACATACTGTTTTTTATAGTTTATTATGAGGCGATTATATTGTGACCATTTGGTTAACTCTCCTGTAACGGAGTCAGCAGACTGCTGTATGACCTGTTTAGTTTCACCTTTTATTACGAGTGTTGTATCGACCGCAATCAAAATTTCCTTATGTGAATGAACGTTCTGTGTTATATCATTGATATATAGAAGAAAGAGTAGTGGACCCAAAACCGATCTCTGGGGTACTCCAAATTCAATAATTCCCTCATTGGACAATGTTTCATTAAGTAATTTGGTTCCATCATCCTTGTGTCTCAAGCTTACTATTTGTTTACGCCTTGTTAAGTAAGACTCGATCCATTTATTAGCTAGACCTCTAATACCATATTGATTTAGTTTGGTAAGGAGGATTTTATGGTCAGCAACATCAAATGCTTTCGATAAATCCAAGAATAGGCCAGTTACATGTTCCTTATTGTCAATTGATTTCAGTATACAATTACTACATTCGTAAATTGCTGTCTGTGTAGATTTTTCCGTTCTGAATCCATGTTGTGAGTTTGATAATATTTTATTTTTTTCTATGAAACTTATCAGTCTCTTATACATAATTTTCCCCGCACTTTTGGCATTACGAGTTGGTAAGGTAATATGACGATAGTTATCTAATTCATCTTTTGAACCGTTTTTGTGCACTGGAATTACTTTTGATAACTTCAAAATATCCTGGCAAGTTCCTGAGAGAATTGAACTGTTTATTAAGTGGGTAAGTGGATTTATTATATTTTCTGCACATTTCTTTAAAATTGCATCAGGGATGCCATCAATGCCAGCACAGAATTTATTTTTTAGCTCTTTTATAACTATTCTTACCTCTTCACTTGTGACATGATTTATAAATAAAGAATCACTGCATATATTTATTTTATTATTAGAATTTAGTGTATTTACCTGTGATTTATTTAATAACTTTTGTGGAATTTCCAGAAAATAGTCATTAAAAGTGTTTGCTATTTCCTCTGGATTATTAATCACTTTATTATTTCTGGTCAGTGTAATGTTCCTTTGTATTTTAGCAGATTTTCCAGTTTCTTTCTTTATCACGGACCACATAGCCCTGTTTTTATTAGATGATTGGGAAATAAAATTATCATTATGCATTTTCTTTGCTAGTCTTATTACCTTATTTAATATGCCAGTGTATTTTTTGTAGTATAAATTGAATTCAGGTGTTGTGTGGTATTGTTTATATAATTTGTGTAGAAATTTCTTTCTTTGACATGAATTTATAATCCCTGTTGTTATCCAATTGCTAGTTTTGTTATTTTGAACAGTTCTTCGTTTAAAGAGGAATACTATTTCAAAATAGTGTTTTAGGGTACTGTTAAATGCATTAAATTTATCATTTACATTTTCTAGTTCATAAATTTCTGGCCATGTTTCCTTATTTAATAAGTCATTGAAATATGTAACATTTGATTCAGTGAATGACCTGCACTTTGATTTTACTCCATTATCATTGATTGTTTCGGATACTTCAAAACTCAGTATTTGTCCATGGTGGTCACTAAAACCCGGACAATAGACTTCTATTGAATGGTGATATTTATCTGTATTTATAAAAATTTGATCAGGAGTGGTTTTACTAAATTTTGTTATTCTTGTTGGGGTGTTTACTGTAGGTTTCAGTCCATAGGAAATTAGTAACTGTGTTAATAATTCACAATTTCTATCAAATTTTAAGAAATCCGCATTTAAATCCCCACAAATTATTATATCGAAATTTACTTTGCTCATGTTATTGAGTAACAATTCTAATTTATCTATAAACAAGCTGTACCCGGCATGCGTTGCAATGCCAATCAAAGAAAGTGTTGGCGTTGAAATTCTGTTCCTTGAAGTGCTTTTGGATACACAACATGTTTTTCAATTTCCGTTAACTGCCTCTAAGCTATCGTAAAATGGATTTTCTAATTTAGAACCATTCGTGGGAGCGTGCACAACAACTTTCAAAAGTTTCATCGCAATCGGATGAATGGCATATGAACGTATACGGGATTTTGTTTGAACGATTCGTGCGCTGTCACTCATTTGTTGAATCTACTCGTACGCTACCTATTGAGAAATGGATTTACTAAGTCGAAACCCTACCCTGGCGTGTACACAATAACTCATCAAGGTTTCATCACAATCGAAGAAGGTTATTTGAACGCATAGGGGATTTTGTTAAAACGCTTCGCGCGTCGTCACCCATTTGTTGCATCTACTCTTGCGCTACTTATTGTGAAATGGATTTACTAAGTCCCCTTCCCTGGCGGGTACATAATAACTGATCAATGTTTCATCGCAATCGGATGAATAGTATATGAACCCATACCCGATTTTGTTTAAACGATTCGCGCTCCGTCACACATTTGTTGAATCTACTCGTGCGCTACCTACTGTAAAATGTATTTACTAAGTTAGAAACCGTCACGTAAGTGTCCACAACATCTCACCCAAGTTTCATCGCTATCGGACTAATGGGATATGAAGACATAGGGGACTGTATTGAAACTCCCCGCGTGTCGTCGTTCATTTGTCGAATCTACTCGTGTGCTACCTACTGTGAAATGTATTTACTAAGCCAGAAACCTTCCTTGGAGTGTCCAGCATATTTCACCCAAGTTTCACCGCTAACGGCAGAATGGTATATGACCTTATACGGGACTTTGTTGAAACGCTTCGCCCATCGTCCCTCATTTGTTGAATCAACTTGTGCGCTGCATATTGTATAGTGGATTTACTAAGCCAGAAATTTTCCATGACGTGTACACAACATCTCACCCAAGTTTCATAGCTACGGACGAATGGTACATGAATGCATACGGGACTTGGTTGAAACGCTTCGCGTGTCGTCGCTCATTTGTTGATTCTACTCTTGCGCTACATATTGTAATATGGATGTACTCAGCCAGAAACCTTCCCTGGAGTGTACACAACATCTCACCCAAGTTTCATCGCAATCGGATGAATGGTATGTGAACGTATACGGGACGTTGTCGAAACGCTTCGCGCGTAGTCACTCATTTGTTGAATATAAACGTGCGCTTTGTATTGTAAAATGGATTTACTTAGCCAGAAACCTTTCCTGGAGTGTACACAATAATTCACCAAACATTTATCACTATCAGACGAATGGTATATGACTTTATACGGGACTTTGTTGAAACGCTTCGCGTGTCATCGCTCATTTGTTGAATCTACTGGTGCGCTACCTATTGTAAAATGTATGTACTAAGCCAGAAACCTTCCCTGGAGTGTACACAACATCTCACCCAAGTTTCATCGCTATCGGATGAATGGTATATGAAATTATATGGGACTTTGTTCAAACGCTTCGCGCGTCGTCGCTCATTTGTTGATTCTACTCGTGCTCTACCTATTTTTAAAGGGATTTACTAAGCTAGAAACCTTCCCTGGAGTGCATACAAAATCTCAGCCTAGTTTCATCGCTATCGGACGAATGGTATATGAACGCAAACGTGACTTTGTTGAAATGCTTCGTGCGTCGTAGCTCATTTGTGGAATCTACTCGTGCGCTGCCTATTGTAAAGTGGATGTACTAAGCCAGAAAATTTCCCTGCAGTGTACACAACATTTTACGCAAGTTTCATAGCTATCGGACGAATGGTATATGAATGCAAACGGGACTTTGTTGAAACGCTTTGCGTGTCGTCGCTCATTTGTTGAATCTACTCGTGCGCTATCTACTGTGAAATGTATTCACTAATTTTGAAACCTTCACGTAAGTGTACACAACATCTCACCCAAGTTTCATCGCTATCGGACGAATGGTATATGAACACATACGGGACTTTGTTGAAATGCTTCGCGCATCGTCGCTCATTTGTTGAATCTACGCGTGCGCTACCTATTGTAAAATGGATTTACTAAGTCAGAAACCTTCCTTGGAGTGTACTCAACATCTCACCCAAGTTTCATCGCAATCGGACGAATGGTATATGAACGCATAGGAGACATACCCACAGACAGACAAACTATCACGTAACATTGATTTTTATATATGTACTAAACTTTCCTGACGGAGAACGGTATACGCATACAATTATTAACTTAAACTGCTGTATTTTTACGGCAGAGAATTCAAAATCCTTTTCCATAATTAGATAATCATAAGCTGTTATCTGTTCATGATCTAAATTATTTCTTAAGAAGATGCAAGTACCACCATGGCTAATATTAGCTAGAGTATTTACTAACTTGTGTAAACCCTGGGAATTGAATTAATTCGAGTTGTTCCTCTTTCAGCCAATGTTCTGAAATACATAGTGCTGAGATGTCTTTAAGTTCATTTTTAAGCATTAGATTTATGTAATCAATTTTATTATAAAGAGACTGGACATTCTGGTGGTAAATTTTAAATTTGTTACTTTTGCCAGCTTGTGTTGGTGATTTATTTACATTATTAATATCATAATTGTTATTATTATTGTTACTAGACAAATCCGAAATACCATTGTTACACTCCGTTAAATTTGACTTCAAAAGATCTGATTGCCAAACCTCCCGTTTGGCTTCTTCTACCAGTTTCCCTGCTTCCACTCTAATGATATTACTGTTGAATTATTCTTACCATTTGAATTTACAATTTTGCAGATTTCATCACTAAGATACTCTTTTCCTAATCTATTTAAGTGTAGGCCATGCGAGTGTGGAACTTCCTGTCTAATTTACTTACATCTACAATTTGGACATTTGGAAAACTCTTACAAATTTTATGAATTTTTCCATTTGTAGCCTCTATTTCTAGATTTACACATGATTTGGGAATTAAATCGTATCTCTGCGGAATGTTTACAATAATGACATTTGTTTTTTGCATGGATGGCTATGTACCCTTTAAATCTTTGATTACCTTTTTACTCTCATTTCTATAGACGTCGTTTGCTCCAGCGATGATCACTGCGTAGTCCTTTGCAGTAAGGGACGCACACTCTCCTATCATTCCGTTCGTGACCTCTGCAATTTGAGCTCCTGGCTTTACTGTCGAAGTGACCTCCATTTCTCTGCTTCTCTCCAATACGCTTGCTGCTACATCTCGCCCGTGGCTATCCGCAAATATCCGCATCTTCCTGGATTTTCTCTTTATCACTTTCTTCTTTTCTAGCGCGCCCCTCCCATATGGCGAGAACTTTGGAAAAAGCCCTTGGCGTGAAAGTCATAACAGCTGATATGCACCTCGCAACTCGTCTAACTCCATAATTATATTATTATATTATGCACGAGAACCCATTCTGAGACTATATTTTTGTTTGTAAATTGCTACATTAAATTGTAAAAACGTTATTGTTTTAAGTGAACTTTAAAATATTGATGAATTAAATCCTACTCAATTTTCCTTTCTGTAACAGGTTGGAATGAATTATTTCCATCATTTTATTGATTCGGATGCAGGATGCAGGGATGCATGTTTTTATGTCGTATGAATGAATTGTTTCGTTATAGATTTTTACATATTTGGTGTTGTCGAATGAGACATTATATTTGAATACGTAGTTTTTTCTTTAGAAATGCGGAACAGTTCTTAAGGAGGACCAAAACTTGGTCTTCTTTGCAGCTTATTATCCCCCTCTCATGACGCCAATGCTGTTTTCAAGAAGGAAGGCTTCATGATACGACATTTCTATCACCAATGTGCTACAAAACCTCTACCTTCCACTGCTCATGGTCTATGCTGAGTTGGCTTTGTCGTGACCTAAGTAGTGCGCAGAATTATCCGTCGGAGCTCACTTGGTTGACTGCTGGGTTTGATACCTGGAGAGTGCCTGATTGATTGTCGTTTTAAGTATCAGAACAGCTAGGTCATCTGCCACCCGCAGATGCAGAGTGTCTATACGCCGAGCAGGTGTGTAGAGTTGGAACTGTGAACCCAACCTCTGAAGGAGGTCGGGTGTTCCCCACCGTAGTTACACATTTTGCATTAGCTTAGGATTTTAACGGTCGATCTTCCACCCGATCGGTATCGCCACACTACACACAGCGCAGGGGTATCTTGCAATAATTTGCAGTATGCCCATACCGCTAACAGTTGTAACATTGGGCTGGTCCGGTCTTACCCTTGTACAGCTCTATAGATACCTTATTACCACAGAGGTACCGAAGAGAATAAATGGACTTATTTAGAGAAATCTGTATTAGGGAGCGTGACACTCATTACGCTCAGAGGCGTGACTCGGAATGTGGTGCAGTATATAGGAACTGAATAGGCAGTTGGTATCGGTAGAAGTTAATAGCGGGAGGTCAAAAGAGGTTTGACACACTCACAATCACACCAGTTAATTAAATTTATTCTAGAGCCGCGCTTTAGATAAAAAGTCAAGAAACAGAGCGGCTAAAAGTTCACGTTGCCATGTCGCTGCGATGAATAGTCTCTGTAGATGTGGTGCGCTCTGTGGACGAGAGTGCGAATCATCTGTAACTCAACCTTCCACCAATCATAAACCGGTATTTTAGGGCCTATGCTATATGAAGTGGGATCGGCGAATATGCTTCCTTGAAGCACTATGATAGTCAAGGAGGTTAGATATCTAAGCTCCTTGAACACTATAGCGCTTTCTAGTAGAGAAATGAGGAACTTTGTGTTGGCGGAAATTCCCGAGATTAATTTTGCCGTTACGAACACGGCCTACTGACGATTAAAAATACTATTTCACAAGATAAAATTTTTCACTGCCAAACCATCCAGTGAAAACCCTATTAATCTCGTTCATGCAAGAGAATTTGAATTAAAGAATGGATCTCAGGGAAAGTTGTGCTCACAAGAACATTTTTGCTCGTATGACAAGAGCACCAAATGCCATTTTAAGAGCATTGTGGAGCTCCCGAGCACAAGGTTTAGAATGCCTGGCCTAGAGCTTCGTGTTAGTGAATGTAGCTACCGCTGTTGGTGATGAATGATGACAAACACACATAATTACCATGACTGTATTACCATAACATGCAAATTCTCCTTAAGTTGTCTCCCACAATAAATATTAACCGATATGAATACAGCCTTTAGGCCACAACTATTTCCTCTTTGGTTGATTGAAATTCCAGAGCTAATTAAATCGTTATAAGCCACAGAACTTACTATTTATTTAATTTGGGGAAGTTCTAAATAATACAGTGCAGCCTCAAGCCATCCTGCAGGCTGTTCAACATTTCTTGCGTGAAAACGTATACTAGCTTGCTAACGCCCGCTCTCCTTCAGAAAAAGAAATGATGCTGTTGCCATTTTTAACCCAGCAGAAATCCCTCGACAAATATTTTACAGTACACTATGCAATTAAAGTATTCAAATGTATGTGTGTATTCATTTATTTATTTAGGCTATTTACTTTCTTCTTGACATATCAAGTTCAAAAATACAAATTGTACCAATGAAGGAAGGAGAGAAAAATGAATACACAATAGAAGAACAAAAAGAAAAAAATACAAAAGAAATTTTGAAAGTATGTATTACAGATTAGAAAAAATATACTGTACAATTAAAATATATAATATAAAAATAGAATACAAACTTCTACAAAAAAGCGTAACCGGTATTCCACGATTAGATTTAGGTTGTTATGTGAAAATTAATTTCGAAAACCATAATAAACAAGCAATAATTTATTTCTTGGAATAGAACAATAAATTAAAATAAATTAAATTAATTAATGTACGGCTTCATTGCGTCAGTCATTTCATGAAGCGCCGAATCAACAAACACCGGATCTTCATGAAGTGCCTCGGCTGATAATGTAAAATAATTTCTTACACTATCTACCTAAATCCCGTCACTTCTTGAAAAAACGTGTCAGATAGTGTAACTATCCCTATTTACATCATATGCCGGCTTTTCAAGAAGTGCCTAGGATCTTCATGAAATGACGGATTTCACTACCTGACTACGACAGGTACACGTTACCATGAACATAGTAATGCGATAAAATACGGAACACATTCAGCCGTATGCGAACTCATGTGTGACGCGGGATACCGTGTCACTAACATTGAAACGGACCTAAAAATAATTCATCACGAATCGAAAGGCAGAGCTCTTGATATAAAGGAAGCAATCGAGATACACCTAGCCAAAAGAAACAACCCCAATAATCTAAATGAACACACTTTCATGGAGAGCTCACCCCTCTTCACTCTACTAAAAACACATCCTGTCGGAAACAAGACACAACTTAGCTACACAGCCAAGCTAGATAAAAAAGGGGGAAAATAGGGGGATTATAATAGGCACATGTTGTTTGGATCAGGATGTACGATGTACTTTTTTCTTCAATAAACCTAGGCCGGCATTCACGGCAGTATTAAAGGTGTCGGGACTTAATCAGAGACCGGCAGCACTTACATGGCTACTAGTTTATGTGTGGCGAGGATTGATTCACGGTCTTTAATAGTTGAAGACCATCCTGAATACAATAACATACATCATGTCTAGGCTTGGCAGCACACCAAAGGTACGCATGCAATTAATACAGACAGCACATAGGAACGGGGCTGGGGGAGGGAAAACCAGTTCAGAGAGATAACATACCAATCCAGCCGCCTGTTACTAGTGCACGAATGAAGTCGAAACTGCTTGCTGTTGTTAGTGCGGAAGACATCCAACCAGATAAGTAGCCTATACTATACAGTACAATCAATATTGACCATTCACAACAACCATATAGTCACCCCAAACAGACACATTCCGGAGTTCTATCACCATTATAGCATTTCAGCAAACATCATATAGATAACAACTAACATATACCGACAAGTTGCATTACCAATACTGCAACAATATAAGTGTACGTATTGTCAAGCATGGATTTTATAGCCTAAGTGTAATGGATCTGATGATGGTCGCTTGACGATCGAAACTGGTCATTCTAGTGCATTTATTAATCTCATGTAATTTCATTCAGGATTAGGGTATACCCAACTCTTTTGGGTACATTCGTGTTGACCGACTGAAGAGCACCAAATGTTTGTAACGATATTGCTGTAATTGGTCTCATATTCCGATGGAAGCAGTTCCAGGAGTTATGATCCAACGTTTGCAACTCTGAAGCGGAATGCTGAGACTCAGCCCTTGTAGACTGGATAACATCCATAATCAGATGCTGACACTTCCCAGGATAAAAGAATCCCTTCCGGCAAGCCGGAAGGTGGAGGTAGATTTCACCTGGCAAAGAAAAATATATAAAATAAAAATAAATATATAAAAAGTCACTAAATTAGTCAATTGTTGTAAACCTATAAAAGTTCTACATGTCTTTCATACACTCTTGGCGTAAGGGTGGGTCATGTCATAAGTTCTTTCAGACAAATGTTTTAGGTACTTTTTACAGAATTATTGACGTTTTAAACTGTTTTGATATTGTGTCTATTAAGGGAGGTGTGATTTTTCTCCCTCTAATCTCAATTTTTCCCTTCTCTTTGGTCAATGGTTGATGCTATCAAAAAATTTTACAGAGTTAAGTTTCTGACCCATAGTCTATCCCAAGAATAGTACGAACTTTGAATGGATTCGATTTTGCACATAGCATACTAAGAAAGTTATAGTGATATTTCACTACTTTGAAAATGGCCCCCAATTTCCACCCCTATGAATACGATTTTGGCCTTTAACGAACTAGACCAAGATTTTGAATGGTTATTTTATTTATGAACATTAACGTGATTGATGCAAAATGACGTTAGTTATCGTGTACACAAGAAAGTGATACATAAAAACCTTTGAACTGACGGTGGTTTTGGGGGCTGGGGGATGTGAAACGCAAAGATATGTCGAAATTATCCGGAAGTTGCAACAGCTGCAATAGGTAGCATTTTCATAAAATCTATCTAACCCTGTAGTGGTGCCAGTCTTTTAAGCAAAAACAACCCAACTGATTATGACGACATTTTGTATGAATGTAAAATTTTATCTGCCAATGAGACAGACGGAAAGCTGAATGTGATCTCGTGAAGTGGCGTTGTCATGGCAGCGTTTGGCTCTTCCTACATTAGTTTGGCATCTTATAATTCAGAAAACATTTTGTTCATCCATTGGCGTAACGGTGGGTCTTATCAACATTCTTTCAGACAAAAGTGTTAGGTTGTTAATTATTAGAAGAGTATTGACCTTAGGGGCAGATGGCCTCACTGTTCCACCACTTAAAACAATAACAATACCAATATAGTATGGTCCGTTTAAAACGGCTTTGATATTGTGCCTATTAAGCGAGATATGGTTTTTGTTTCTCTACAAAGAACTTTTTCCCACCCCTTAGGTCAATGGTTGGTGCTATTAAAAACCTTTACTGGCATAAATGTTTGGCCCTTATCTGAAGAATAGTATGCATTTTGAGTAGATTCGATATTTCAAATATTACGCCCCTGAAGGTAACATATTTGTGTGTAGAATGTAACGAATGTAATACGTAGGAACCAATAAGAGAAGGGAGAATATGGTAAATTGATTTAGAGCCTTGATGTAGAATGCGGCTAAAATGCATGAAAATAACTCGCCTCAGGAATGTTTATTCATTTGGAAATGCACAGCAGTTAAAAAGTGAATGGTGTGAAGATATTATAATACAAGGTATGACTTTGTTTGTGACCCGAGGCATAGCGCACCATGACTATGATGGAGGGCTGCAGCCAGTCCAGAGATCAGAGCTACTGACAGTAGCTATCTTGGGTGTGGTTTACCACCTGATTTTACCACACTCCCTCCATGTAAATACCTGGTAGACCACCCCTATTTCCGACCCTGATAATCACAGTTAGAGAAACACTACTACAGTCACCACAGGAACATACAGTAGGCCTACATTGTTGCGGACTATTGAAGAAGAAGAAGAAAACTAAGGGTTGGCATGATTCGCTCGTCAAGCGATCATCAGATCCAAACAAGCTCTACAAAACACTACCAAACCTGCAGTGACACCCACAGACCGTCTCTGCCCTCCAAAAGACAAAATACAAGAAAACCTGTCAGAAACTTGGTAAGTGCAGACATTATCACTGATAAATATTAAGGCATTAATTACAAATTGTACATATTTTCTGAACGGAAAGAAACATCTAGGCCTATAAGTTACCTTATTACTGACGGCAGCTGGTCGTTGTGCGATGTATCATAGAGAACAGATTAATTTGCTTCACACGACGTATAGCACATTAATGATTAATTAGAAATAATTAATACTGTATCGTGTGAGAAGCCATTTTTCAGTGTAGCTTTCATAATGGAAATGTAATGTTTTTCAGTCGGTCAACACGATTGTACCCAATTGTAATTACATGAGGTGTGTTCATTAATCTCATGTAAATCATTTCAGGATTAGAAAACCACCCATTACATTCTGATGTGAATCGTGTAGACCGACTGAAAAACATTACAGTTAGAAATAACAGAGTTGAGAACTTCTTCTTTCTTCCGAATTTGGCCGCCTGTGGACCGCATGGAACCTAAGTCTTTCTGGTTAATCTCCTCTTCTCTTCCCAAAACCTCTTCATTCGTTCACTTCTGATCTTTCGCTCCTCCTCGGATATTACCAGTTTGGCTCTAATTTTAGGTGTTTTCTCCTCGAAAATCTTGATGTTGTCAATTCGGTTTCTGAACTCTTTTCTGTTGTGGATCACATCCACTGTGAGTCCACTTTCCTTGGCGTCTCTTTTAACCTCTTCTACCCACTTAGTTGTAGCCTTCAGCTCTGTAATATACTTGAATATCCTCTTAGTCAGTCGGTTCTCGTCCAGTCTCACCAAATGTCCGTAGAATTTCAACCTTCGCTTCCGCATTGTGACAGTAATTTTTTCAGTATGTTTATAGAGGTCATCATTCCTTCTGTTCTTCCATGTCCCGTCAGCAGTTTTCTGTGGTCCTAAAATTTTCCGCAAAATTTTCCTCTCCTTTTTTCCAGTTCCTGAAGATCCCCTTTTTTATTCAGTGTCAAGCACTCCGAGGCGTACAGACCCTCTGGCTTTACTACTGTGCTATAGTGTCTGAGTTTTGCCTTGTAGGATATTGCTCGTTTGTTGTATCTGTTCTGGGTTAACCTATAAGCCAAATCCAATTTTCTAGCTCTTGCCCTATTTGCTTCTTTATCCAGCCCATTGGGTTCTATCCATTCACCTAGATATTTAAACTTCTCAGTTCTTTTGACAGTCCCATGTTTCACTTTCATGTGTCTCTCTCCATGGTGTCTGTACTCCATGTATTCTGTCTTTTCATAGGAGACTTTAAGACCCGTTTTCTCAGCGATTTCGTGCAGAGTAACCAGCATTTTTTGGGCATCATCTCGGCTTTGGGCTAAGAGGGCAAGATCATCAGCAAAAGCCAAACATTTAATTTCCAGGTTCTGTCCTTTCCTTCCCAGATGTATCCCCCTTACTCCTTTCATGTCTAAAGCTTCCTCCCAGGTTCTCATGATTTTCTCCAGAACAATGTTGAAGAGGATAGGTGATAAGCCATCTCCTTGTCTGACCCCTGTTTTTATTTCAAAAGGATCAGAGATTTCTCCGAAGAACTTCACTTTTGACATGGTATCCGTTAGAGTTTGTTTGATTATTTCTCTCGTCTTCCTGTCAATTCCGAACTCCTCTAGGCTGTTAAATAAAGTCTGCCTGTCAATTGAGTCGTACGCCTTCTTGAAGTCAACGAATATTACTACAGTGTTCTGGCTTCTCAAAGCTCTTGATCTGAGGATGCTCTTGAGGTTGAATATTTGTTCTGCGCACGATCTCCCCTTTCTAAAGCCAGCTTGATATTCACCTATGAGGTGGTCTGCTTGTTTTTCAACTCTGTTCAGCAGTACTTTGGAGAGTATCTTGTATGCGACTGGAAGTAGAGAGATTCCTCTGTAGTTGTCGATGTTCGCCCGATTACCTTTCTTGTGAAGTGGGTGTATAAGGGCACATTTCCAGTCTTTCGGGATAATTTCAGTTTTCCAGATTTCTTCTATGATGCCGTGTATTTTTTCTGCAGCCAATTCTCCTCCGAACTTCCACATTTCTGCAGCGATGCCATCTTCGCCTGGTGCTTTGTTGTTTTTAAGCTCGCTTATTATGCGCTTTACCTCATCTAAACTTGGTGGGTTGGAATCCGGGTTCTCATAGGATGGATTCTGAGTATTCAATCTTTCCACAGGTTCTTCACAGTTCAGCAGCACTTTGAAATAGTCGGCCAAAAGTTGACAGTTTTCCTTGTCGTTCGTAGCTATACTACCATCTTTCCGTTTGAAGCACAGACTTTGTGACTGATATCCCTGTAGTTCCTCTTTGAAGGTTCTGTAAAACTCTCGCGTGTTGTTTTTTCGAAAATCTTCTTCTATCTTTTCCACCCTACTTCTGTCGTAGTTCCTCTTCTCTGATCTTATGATCTTAGCAGTTCTCTTCCTTACTTCCCTGAAATCTTCCCACCTCTCCTCGGTCTTGTTGGAGTGCCATCTCTTCCAGGCTTGTAGCCTTTTGTCAAGAGCTTCGTCACACTTTTCATTCCACCACCTATGTTTTCGTTTCCTCGCTGGATTTCCCAAACCATCAGCTGCTTTGGTCATTGCTTCTCTGATGTCTTCCCAGCTGTTCATGTTCAGCTTTGATAGGTTTTCGCAGTATTTTTCCTTGTTCTGTTTCAGAGTCTCTGTATTAATTCTGGGTTTCCTGTTGGTTCTCGGTTTGGGCTTGTTTGGCTGGAATTTTACTTTAATCTCCGAGAGGTAGTGATCCGAGTCGATGTTTAGGCTTTTCCTTACTTTAACATTCAGGATTTCCTTTCGGTTTTTGGTCGTTATTGCGACATGGTCGATCTGGAACTCTCCCAGCATCGTGTTAGGACATACCCAGGTTTTCTTCTTGCTCGGGAGTGCCTTGAAGTATGTGGACATGAGTTTCAGGTTGAAATGTCTGCAAAACCCGATTATTCTTTCTCCATTTCTGTTCGTTCTTTTATGTGCTGGATAGTCCCCCACAATTTTTCTATATCTTCTCTCTTTGCCTATCTGGGCATTGAAATCGCCAACCAAAACTTTTACGTGATGTTGTGGAATTTTGGAAGTTGTGTCTTCGAGAGTTTGCCAAAAGTTATCCACCTTCTCAGGATTTTTCTTGTTATCTTCATTAATAGGGGCGTGTGCGTTGATAATTGTATATGCTTTATTTCCAGATCTAAAGGAGAGAAGAGAAATTCGCTCGGATGGTGAGGTGAAGTTGATGATGGACTCAGTGATGTTCCTCTTAACTACGAAGGCCGTACCTAAGATCGTTACATTTGATTTGTTTTTTATCGCAGGTTTTCCCTTGTAGATTCTGTAACCCTCAGATTCCATGGGATTTTCGTCTAGGTATCTTGTCTCTTGTAGTGCCAGTATGCAAATGTCTTTTTCCTTCAAAACGTTGATCAGTTGTTTTAGTTTGCCAACTTTCAGGAGCGTGTTGATGTTCAGCGTTCCCAGCAGATATTTTTGCTTGGTTCGTATCTTCTGTGATGAGGTTCTGGGAAGCTCCGACTCTTCCCTGCATGACGTTCCAGGCTCTCCAGAATCCAAAGGCCTGGTTGCACCGCTTTTGGCGGTGGGGGATTTCCGTTGCCGGCTGCCCCCTGGAGTAGTCTTTCCTGAAGGTGTTTCCATCATGCCCTATGTTGAAGTTAGTTGGGAGGGCAGGCGTTGCCTGTTCCTCCAGAATTAAAACTGAGGTTGTAAGCCCCAGAGTTTTGGTGTTGGTTCTTCCGCCCTCCAAACCGTTGGGAGTCTTCCTCTTCCGCCTTGGAGACCGTTGACCGTTTACTATTTTTGCCTCAGTTGATCCGCGGATGCTTATTTGGCCATGCCTTATTCGCACCTGTCCTGCATATCTACAGGACGTCCCCTATCAGCCATTGGGACGCGCCGTGTCGGGGTTGAGGCCCCCTACCCCAGTGTCTCGCGCAGGGTTGTGTTTAGCCCTTACTCAATTCAGAGCTAAACCCCCACGCAAGCTGACCGGGTAATAGTGCCATATGCTGTCCAGCACAGAAGCCTCACATTGTCGGTCTTAAAGATGGCTGACAAAATAGGCCGGCTGAGTGACCTAGGCAACGCCAAGAATATTAAGTAGAGTGCATATCTTGTTCATAGTTTCTATGGTAGTGATGGCAAAAGAAACAAAATGGGTGAACATAAGACAGGACTGTTAAACACGAAGTGGTGCAGTGTTGTCAACTTGCCAGCACGGAAAAGGTGAGTATATCCGGGATTGAAAGTAATCTCCATGTTGATGAAAATCACTTCTTTAAAAGTACACACAATAACACTGGCTATCATAAAAATAAGTGAATGGGACTGATGAATATTATGTCCAACAAACAACAAACAATGTGTTTGTACTACGCCATAAAATATATATTTACTTACGTGAATTTTTTCCCCAGGAATTCTCAAGGTTCTGAGTTCAGCACCAGAAACTCCACAGCGGCAAAATGGATACCTCAATCGGTGTTCCAAGACACCTGAAAAATGTTAATACACTAGTTCAGGTCATAAAATAATTTACTGATTAAATAACTAGATCTGCAGCATTTAGTCGTTATAGCGAGGAGTATTTAACTATTTGTAGGCCCTCTGGAGACGAGCAGTCTGATATAGTTCAGTTATCTGCGTAGCATCCAATGTGTTACTAACGGAGTGAAAATGTTCTTCATGAATAAGCTCGGAGTAATATTTCCAATGTTATTAAGGATCGAAGGAATGGGAATACCTGTTACAAATGCTACTAGTACTGGCTAAAGTAACAAAGCAGCAGATGCCAAATGAAGAAATGGAACGTTACTATGCTAAAAGGGGAAACCACCAGCCTCTACTATTTAACAGAATATTAATAGGAAGTGTATTGTTCGCTTGTATTATTTGAGGTCATGAAGGTTCCAAAGATGGGAAAACTTTTAAAATTCTGCCACGAAGAAATTCATGAATTATTTACAGGAATGGTATAATATAAAGCATGTTACGATTTTCTTAATGACACCGCTTGTGGACTCATGTACAAACTGTTTAGTGCTCCATTTGTTCTCCTCGGCTGACTGTCCTACGATGGCTCAATGTTTGATACTATAGTAGTGGCGCTATCCACTCGCCTCAGTCGGGTAATATACCGTATATTTTGCCTGTTGCCATATGCAATTTGTATGTAGGCATAGGCTGGAGGAAAATGTTTTATTTATGGTGCTGATGGTATAGACGTTACTGAGATAAGGATTGGCCCTATGTTCAGGAGTTAGAGAAACCAAACTCAATAGTACTATTGTCGAGTTTGTTCCATTAAAGGCACCAGTGATGGTATAGAAGTTACTGACGTAAGGATGGTGTTTGATGGTCAGCCCTTTGTTACAGGAGTTAAGTGAGATTGTTTCACTAAACGCACCTGTGATGGTATAGGAGTTACTGACGTAAGGATGGTGTTTGATGGTCAGCCCTTTGTTACAGGAGTTAAAGAGATTGTTTCACTAAACGCACCTGTGATGGTAGAGAAGTTACTGATATAAGGATGGTGTATGTTAGTCAGCCCTTTGTTACAGGAGTTAAAGAGATTGTTTCACTAACGGACATGAAGAAGCTCTGATCTCACAGGTTATCAACCTTCAGATTGCCATTGATAAAACTATTTGTCGATACAGGTGCACCTTACTTAGTTTAAGGTTCCAATTTTTTGAGGCGATGTTATTTGAAAGTAGACTTACCTCCTCTTTTGTGGTAATCCATAGACCCATTAACATTGCTTTATTATTTCTATGTTGATGCGAGTTTCGCTATTCATTTGTTGAATGAGATGTCAAAGTTTGACTTATGTTTGACTTCTGTGGTTTGTAATGGCCGACAATTGGCCAAGTATTAGTTCGAGTAGTGGCAATTCTAAAAGTCTACCGTACCCAGGAGGGCGCAAAAGGGATATATCCCCCCTAAATGTCTACCGTACATAGGAGAGGGCATAAGGGATATATCCCCTCTAAATGTCTGCCAGGAGAGGGCATAAGGAATATATCCCCCCTAAATATCTACCGAACCCAAGAGGGGGCATAAGGGATATATCCCCCCTAAATGTCTAACATACCAGGAGAGGGCATATGGAATATATCCCCCCTAAATATCTACCGAACCCAAGAGGGGGCATAATGAATATATCCCCCCTAAATGTCTACCATACCCAGGAGGGGGCATAAGGGATATATCCCCCCTAAATGTCTACCATACCCAGGAGAAGGCATAAGGGTTATATCCCCTCTAAATGTCTACCGTACCCAGGAGAGGCCATAAGGAATATATCCCCCCTAAATCTCTACCGTACCCAGGAGGGGACATAAGGGATATATCCCCCATAAATGTCTACCGTACCCAGGAGAGGGCATAAGGAATATATCCCCCCTAAATGTTTACCGTACCCAGGAGAGGGCATAAGGAATATATCCCCCCTAAATCTCTACCGTGCCCAGGAGGGGGCATAAGGGATATATCCCCCCTAAATCTCTACCGTACCCAGGAGTGGGCATAAGGTATATATCCCCTAAATGTCTACCGTACCCAGGAGTGGGCATAAGGAATATATCCCCCCTAAATCTCTACCATACCCAGGAGGGGGGATAAGGGATATATCCTCCCTAAATGTCTACCGTACCCAGGAGAGGGCATAAGGAATATATCCCCCCTAAATCTCTACCGTGCCCAAGAGGGGGCATAAGGGATATATCCCCCCTAAAAATCTGATTTGTCACCCCTAGTAAAAGGCCATGTAGCCAGGCATTACATAAAGTAGTCTTTACCTACATCCAGATCTGATATCTCTTTTGAGGTTATCTTCCAGGTTCGCTCCTGAAGGAAACACATTTGACTGCATGTGTGTAGAATGTGACGAATGTAATATGTAGGAAGCAAGAAAAGGGAGAATATGGTAAATTGATTTAGAGCCTTGATGTAGAATGTGCCAAAGATGCATGAAAATGACTCGGCTCAGGGATGTTTATTCATTTGCAAGTACACAGCAGTTAAAAAGTGAATGGTGGGAAGATATTATAATACAAACTATGATATTAATTGTGACCCCAAGGCATAGCGCACAATGTCTATGATGGAGGGCTGCAGCCAGTCTAGAGATCAGAGCTACTGACAGTAGCTATCTTGTGTGTGGTTTACCCCTGATTTTACCACACTCCCTCCATGTAAATACCCGGCAGACCTCCCCTATTTCCGATGCTAATAATCACAGTTAGAGAAACACTACTACAGTCACCACAGGAACATAGGTTATCAGACAAATTGAGTAGGCTACAGTGGGCTAATGACAAAGAATTACCAAGGCATCTAAAATGAATTAACGACAGTGCAGTTTGTGAAATCATTTCGTGGTTTACTGTTCCCCATTCACCATGGTCGCTGCAAGTCCTTGTAGCACGATACAATTTGTTCATCATATATTCAGAGAGTTTTGTTGTTGTTGCCGCAAGGAAGACAACGAGAAATGGTAACCTAAAGGACGGAATGAAACATAATGGTGGCCATATATCTCCCTACTAGTTAATAATAAAAACAAAGTGTGTGAAGAAATAAATAAGAGGATTATTAATGGAAACAGAGCCTATTTTGAAACTCATTAAGTCACAATTGTTGTTCCATAAAACAAAACACACAATTTACAAGACCTTGATCAGACCAGTGTTAACTTATGGCTCAGAAACATGGAATATGTGGGTTCAGGATTGCAACAAACTTAGGGTGTTTGAGAGGAAAATAATACGGAGAATTTATGGTGCTGTATTCGATAGAGGAGAATGGATCATACGAACTAATAGAGAAATAGATGAAATCCTCAAAAGCGAAGACATTGTTCGATTTATAAAATCACAAAGACTACGATGCCTGGCCCACATTGAAAGGGCACAAGAACACCAAAGATTATATATATAGCCAGAATGGAAAGAAGACGACGTCCTGGTAGAACAAGGAATCGAAGGAAAGATGAAGTGGAGGTGGACTTGCAAACAATGAACGTACGACCCTGGAGAACAACTGTCCAAGATAGAGATCGATGGAAATCTGTGGTTGGGGAGGCGAAAGCTCATACTGGGCTGTAGTGCCAGATGGAGAAGCTGAAGAAGATATATCTCCCTAACTCCCTCTCGATGAGACAAATGTTTGACCGGAAAACACAAGCCACACCTAAATATGCTCACTTTCTTCTGAAGTACAGCCACTGTTTTATTATTTGATATTTACACTGCCTCGGCTGAATTGGCTGGTGAGAGATAAGTGTATTATTATTTCATTGGCAGAGCGAGAAGAATGGGCGTGGTCGATGATTTGAGGTTATCACTGTGCTGGTTGTGAATATGTGCATTATGCTTCAGTTGGTCTCAGTCTGAATTTATCATAATTATGATATCAAGTTTCCCCATGTCCAACAATATGCATGATGGGAGTAACTCCCTAGCCACCAGATAATACTCAATGTAAGCTTACTGCTAAGCTAGTTTGGTGTTGCAAATGGTTCCCAAATGGTTGAAGCTCATTTAATTAATGGTAGCATGCAGGTTCGAACTTGGGAACAAAACATGCTAATTGGAACAAATCTGATTTCTTCATATATATTATGGACGTGTAGGCTAAGATTCTTACCTCGAGAAGAGTATTCGGTAGTCTTGTAACTCTGTGGTTGAAGGTTTGCAATAAAAAGATTGTGCTCTTCTGCTGTTGTCAGAAGATAAGCCAGTGTGTTAGCAGTGTCCGATAAGCAGAACCTACTGTAGGTGTCAGACTTGCAAGTCATTTGGGTTTGGTCAATTACCATAATACATGGCCTGAGAGAAGTAGCGTATTTTCATAACCCGGAAAAATACAATATTCTACTCAAATTTAGCAATTATTATTATATGATAAAGATTTATTTCAGCGAAAGGGCCATACATCTAATTAAGAACAGTTCAGGGAGGGAATTTTGGAAGGAAGACAATCGTGGACCTGTTAAAACGAACCGTCCCAGTATTTACCAGGTGGCAGCTACCGTACACAGGTTGTTGTGCGATGTTTAATGGAGAATACATTATATGCTTCACACGACGTAGCATTAGAATGTATGGCAGGCTTGATATCCAAGAAGCACTACAGTGTTGCCGACTTGCCATCAGGCCGAAGTGCAGTATACTCAGAATTAAAGTAATCACCATGTTGGTGAAAATCACTTAATTACAAGTACACACAATGGTTATCATAAAAATAGGTGAATGGAACTGATGACCAAGATGTCTAATCCTCTAAATGAAACAACAAACTAACTCCGAAGCCTAAACCGTATATATGTTCTTAGAATTCCATCTTACTTCTCAAGGTTCCGTGTTCACCTCCAGAAGACTCCACAGTGGAGAAATGGCCAGCCGGAGCGGTCTTCCCAGAATCCTGAAAAATAACAAACACTGCTTCAGATACTAAAATATTAGACTCATTGGATAGCTGGAATGTGGCGCATTTCTTCTCTCGCTAGACCTTTGTTTGAAAGGTCCAAGGTTCGGTCCAACGGGAATTATAACGTCCTGGGGTAGGTTACTTCTCTTGGTCTGGGAATTAGATCCATGTAACTTATTCATCATCACTTCATCCTCATTTCAACCCACTGGTTGCCCATCGGAATGCACTTGGCTTCTCAGGAGGGCACAGGCATAAACTAATAAGACCTGCACTTGGCCTCTCAGGAGTTCACACAAATTAATATTTACTCAAAACAGTAATCAGCAACCATCATTTTGTAGGACGAATAAATCATGGACTAAACAACGAAGGAAGATCTTCAGTGGCCAGATGAAGAGAATTTGGGAGAAGAAAAATTCATCACCAGTTTTATCGCTCTCCACAGACGCGCATAACGATGTAATAATAATAATCAAGCGTTTGCTGCATTGAGTTAATGTTAAAGCTGTGATAATACCTTAATGTGCATATACCCTGCTTCTAACCGTAATAGTTACAGTTACTACACAAACATAGGTTATTAGGAATATTGAACACCACCGAAGTACATGGGGCTGATGACCAAGGTGTCCCACAACCATGAAATGAATTAACATGAGCAGTACAGTTCCCCATTAACATAGACATTGCTATAGTGTGATCTCACTGCTGCAGGACACAGTTTGTCCTTCGTGGTTGTGTTGGCGATACTGCACAAGGACAGAGAGGAATAACATTCAGCCTGCAGAACAGAATGCAACACAATGGCTGCCATGTGTCTCGTTATCTCTCGCTGTGTGTGACTTATATTGTTTGCCTCTTAAATATGCTCACTTTCTCCTCAATTACAGCACTAGTTTGTTATTGAACCTTTACTCTGCCACTGCTGTGCTGGTGTGAGATTAGTGTATCATTATTCCATAGGCAAGGAGTGAAGAATGGGCGTGGTCGATGATTTGAGCACCGGTGATGAAAATATGACTCTTTCTACAAAGTTTTGTGCTTCTGTCAGTCCCATTTAATATATCATCATAATTACGATATCACAGTTCCCCAGATGTAACAATATGTGCGATGGAAGCAGCCATGTCATAAGACGAGGAAGTAACAGTACGGCCTTACTCTTCAGCCACCCGGCAATACCAAACATTAGCCTTCTATTTAAATCATGGTAGCTTCAAGTTTTAACTTGAGAGCAATACGTGCAAATTTGCTCAAATCTGGTCTATGCAGATATATCAAGGTGTATAAGATCCTTACCGTGAAACAAGACCAGCAACAAGTAGAGTTTCACAACTCTGTGGCTGGAGCTTTATACCTCTTATCAGAAGATAAGCCTGGGTGTTATCAGTATCTGATGAGCAGACTTTACACTCTCAGTGTCAGACATGCAAGTCATTTGGGTTTGGCTGAATATAAGGGGGATGAAGTGGTGATCTTATGTGCCCTTTCTATAATCTATTAAACCAACTAGGCACTAGACCATGGTGCTGGGCTTTTACTGATGTCAGAAAATGGGTGGGATTGAATGTTGCCCTTGAAATGGTCGAGAAATGAAATCCATTTATCCCAATCAAAAAGTGGACTTGTATGTTTGAAGGTCTGGTCAACAGATGTCAGGTCTATTAGGGATTGCTGTTAGACAATTGTATGGAATACTGTGAAAATTCTAGTTTACAATAATGTTGAAATTAAACTGCCTAAGATTCAATTAATATTATAGCAAAGGCTTATGACAACATTGACCGTGAATCCCTTGTTGCTGTACTCTCAGAATTTGGATTAGATCGCAAGACGACATCAATCATCAAAGATACCCTCTTAAATACAAGTTCAAAGGTTAAATTTATGGGAGGACTGAGCGCAGAATTTTCAATTGATACAGGAGTGCATCAAAGAGATGGATTATATCCGTTGTTGTTTAATTTTGTTCTCGAAAAGTTGTCCGAGAATGGAGAGGAGCTGGTGCACTATCCCATAGACTAGGACCTAAACTCAAAGGGATAACACTCGACCGTTTGGCATTTGCGGATGAAATAGAGTTAATTGCTCCAAACATTTCTGATGCCCATAAACAACTTGAATGACTCCAAGAACAAGCAACAATAATCGGCATACGGATTTATTTTGACAAACAAAATTTATGACGGATATTAAAACTGCTCCGAATACACTCCACATTGGTAATTGTAAGGTCTCCCGAGTGAAAGACTTCAATTATTTAGGTGAATGGATCAATGAAACTGGCAACGAAAGAAAATCTATAGAAGCAAGATTACAGAAAATGGAAACTGCTTTCCATTTGACAAAACAAGTTTATAAGAAAAAATGCCTCTCTTGGAATTGTAAAATTCAACACTATAAAACAGTAGTCTTGGCTGCAGCCCTTTATGCAGCCGAGACACTTAATCTACAACATTAAACACTGAGAAATCAATTGGAGATTAAAGGAATGCAAATTCATGCGAAAAATGTTGGGACCAAGAATCAAAGATGGAATTCACCTTCCGAAACCTAATGCTGATGTCTATTTGAAAATTACAAAAATCACAGACACAAACCGTATGAGAAGGATCCAATTCATGGGACATTTGGACAGAATGGATCCAACTAGATTAACACATAAAATCTATACGTTTTTGCAGCAAAAGGCAAGAAGGTCCAATTATTGGTACAAACAGGCGGAAAAGGACTTGGCTAAAAGAGATTTTCCTAATCTCAAGGATCGAGAGGCAATTAGGAAAATCACTCATACACAGGGTTTTGAGGGAGAAGAGAGAAGACCCACCAGACGAGTCTGGTCGCAGCAACGAAGACTCGCTCAATCGTTGCGCATGAATAGTTATTGGGCAAACATCAAGGCCAATAGGTGTTGATTCCACGTGGTCCTAGGAGACCCATTCGCGCAGAAGAAGCAGATTATAGCTTTCAGTCCCTCAACAAAAAATATCATTCCAATTTCCGGAATTTGTGAAAAATTACCTGAAATAAATTACATGAGTTTTATATTGTTTCGGACTATTGAAGAAGGAAACTAAGGGACGGCATGATTCGCTCGTCAAGCGAGCATCATCAGATCCAAACAAGCAAGACAAATAGCTCTACAAAACTCTACCAAACCTATAGCGACACGCACAGACCGTCTCTGCCCTTCAAAAGACAAAATACAAGAAAAGCTGTCAGAAACTTAGGAAGTGTGGAAATGATTACTGATAAATATTAAAGCATTAAGAATTGAAAAAGAACTATTTGTTTTAAAGTTGCAAAAACTTATAAATGACGATCCCATTAACCCTCTAAATGAATTAACAACAACAACAACTCAGTTTGTGAAGTCATTTTGTGGTTTACTGTTCCCCATTCATCTTGGCTGCTGCTACAAGTTCAAGTCGCACGATACAATTGGTTCTTAAATATTCAAATGGCTGTGTTGTTGGTGTCGCAAGAAATATGACAACCTGCAGAAAGGAAATCAACTAAATGGCAGCCATGTATCTCCCTATCTGTCGCTCCAGGTGACATGTTTGACACAGAAAACACACGACACACCTAAATATGCTGGTGAGAGATTTGTGCATGCGCGGGGAGTAAAGAACGGGTGTGGTCGATGTTTATTTCTGTGCTGGTTGTGGGGGGGGATGTGCCTCAATAGCAGTGCAGTGCAAAGTAGAGTTTACTGAGATTTAATGGTAATTACCATGTTGATGAATAACACTTGATCCCAAATACACACAATAACACGGGTTATCTTAAGAATAAGTGAAAGGAACTGATGGCCATGATGTCCAAGTTCCTAAATGCAGCAAACTCACTGGGAGGTCTAGGTCATATATCTGTTCTTAGAATTCCATCCAACTTAATCTCCTTCTTGAGGACTTCCAAAGATTCCGTGTTCACCTCCAGAAGAAATGGCTACATTGAGTAGTCTTCCCAGAACCTTGAAAAGTAATGAACACTACTTAAGGTACTAAAATAATCGACTCGTTGGATAAATGGAATGCGGCACGTTTGTCCAAGGGTCCCAGGTTTGATTCGCAGCAGAGCCAATTGGAAATTTAACCTCCTGGGATAGTTCTCTTGGTCCGGGGATTGGGTGCATATATCGTATTCATCATCACTTCATGTGCAGGTCACCCACAGGCCTGCACTTGGCCTCTCAGGCGGGCACACAAGTAGGATATAAAGAGTGGTTCTGGGGCAGGGGCTAATGGGCAAGATGGCCGCCGCGCGCAATCACTCTATGTTATTCTTATGGAGGGGTCAGTCAGAGCTGGGGCAGGGGCTAATGGGCTAGATGGCCGCCATGTCCTGAGACCGTGGATGATGTCACAGGGGGAGTTCAGCCGTGTAGTTGCTAAATGGAATATTTATTATTATTATTATTATTATTATTATTATTATTATTATTATTATTATTATTATTATTATTAGGTAATCTTGCATTGATTATGTACAATCAAGACCAGCCTTATATTGTCCACTTTATAGTCTAGTGGCTAGCATTCTTAGCTATTACTGTAGAGACCCCGGGTTCGAGTCCTGGCTCTGTCAAGAAATTTAATTCTAGGCTGAGGGTTGGAATGGGGTACACTCAACCTTGTGAGGCAAAACTGACAAGAGCTGGCTTTTGATTCATACCGCAGCCATTCTGCCTAACCCAAATTCACCTAACCTAACCTAACAAAACCTATCCTAACCAAACCTAACTTAACCTTACCTAACCTATACAAAATCCCACCTTACCTAACCTACCCTAACCTAACCTAACCTAACTTCAAAGTCAGAATGTACAATACATTTATTGTTTTTATACCCTCATTAATTAGATATAGAGAATGTCCACTACGATTTAGATCCTCGAGCACACTTTCTGACATATATCATTAAAACGTGTAGAAAGGAATGTCTGAAAATTTTCACTAACACATAATACACGTTCACCATACATTGTCACCTTTTTGAATGTTAATGATTGGTAATTCAGTGAGCTTTTTTCTCTCTAATCAACAGTTCTACCCCCATAGCATTGTGAATATTTATTGTAGTAGCCTATAAAGAAACAAAAAAAAATCATATCTATTACAGTTTAGCTATAAGTGACCAGAACCACTATAACATTTTATTCTAATAAGGAGATTTCCATAATGATAAGAAAAAAAGAGCTTACCATAATGATGGATTGTGTGTAAGTAAACGTCTTTTGCTGCTTAATGCCACTACTAAACTGATACTCATACAACAGACAAGTGAGTTCATGTTTCGCTGATGTAATCGTATGTTCCCACGCACTTTCAGTGTGTTGCACGCGCCGTAGTGGCTAAATTTGAAACTAGATGAGATGATTTGCTGACGTAATCGTATGTCCCCCCGCACGCACATGCAGGCCCCTGTGGACGGGTCCTTGTGGACGAGTCCCCTGTGGACGGGTCCCTGTGGACGGGTCATTGTTGACGGCACATTGTTGACGGGTCCTTGTTGACGGGTCCTTGTGGACGAGCCCCTGTGAAAGGGTCCTTGTTGACGGGTCCTTTTTGACTAATCCCTTTAGACCGGTTCCTTTAGACTGGCTCATGACCCCTAATGCTATAATGAAATTAAACGTTGTTCCACATGAAACGCAAGCGAAGAGCCGATCGCTACTATGAATTAACATGTTTGTTTTTTTTGTTTTTACGCATGCGCACTTGGGGTTTTTGTAAGAGGGCGGGCTTTTTGAATACAGATTTATAGATGAGTTTTTTTTAAATTACCAAAAGATCCAAAACTAATAGGTAATTAGCTTTTTAACATTTCATGAACCAATAAGGCTATGGGACTTGTATGAGAGGTCGTTGGACTTGAGGTGACATTTTGTTTTGAATGTATTATTTATTTTTTGTTAAAAGGGCCTAACTACACTTTTGTTAATATCTCGCTAACTAATAATCAGAGAGGGTCAAGTGAGGTGTCATGGGACTCAGGATGGTCAACCCTTTTCCATGACCAACGAATTTACTCAAAAGATTCAAAAACAGCAAGGTCATTGACCTAAGATTTTATAAACTAATAATTGAATATCAACATGTGAGGTGTCATAGGACTTAGAATGGTCAACCCTTTCCCATGGCCAATGCATTTACTGAAAATACCCAATATATCAAGGTCATTGACCTGAGATTTTATAAACTAATAATCGGGTACGAACATGTGAGATGTTTACCATGTGTGATGAAACATAGCTAGGTAGAGAAAGAATTAGTGTAGGCTACATGTATAGTGACTGACAAGTCTTTTACCATTGAAACTTGTTTTCAGATCAAACTGCAGTACAGAGAGAGTATATGTTTCAAGTATGGGTTAATAAATGAGGAACGGTGTACGCAAAATCTGATTTATCAAGAATTAAGAATAGACTATCTTTATTTGATTGGTTAAAGAGGATAGCTAAAACACAAAAATGCTCAGTGGTTACCGAGACAAAATGATCGCTACACACAACAAGCTTTAAATACTTGAGGCTAATAATCTATACACACACACACTCGCTTGTTCTAAACTAAACTGTGTTGCTGTCAGTGCTCAGACAGTAGGCTGATGACGAAATGCATTGCTAACAGAAATATAATCATTTCCGGTTGTCTAATGTTACCAGCTATCCATTTTTTTGTGGTGCAGTGGTAAACACTATTAGCTCTTGTATTGGTAGTCTTAACTCGATTTCCAGGTCTGAGGCCTAGAACGAATCGAACTAAGAAACAAGGGCATGGTGGTGCAGTGGTTAAGCTGTTAGCATTTTCACCAGAGGGTTCGATTTCAGGTTAATATGCATGTCATAAACATATTAAACAAAACAAAACAGAGATAACGTTTAAAACTGATTACATTTGTGTCTTTTCAAATTATTACTTGGATTACAAATACAAAGGTGAACTGGGTTTGAAATACAGTTAATGCTGTCTATCACACACTAGACTGTAAGGAAGCCAAAAGAGCAAAAAGGCGTAGGTAGATCAGTGGTAAAATTGCTATATGTAGAGAACTACCTGGCAAAGCTATATCGCATAAACAGTGCAGGATACAATCCAGCAATCAAATTTGTATCTTGTGGAACAGAGAAATGCACTTACGTGAGAAAATGCAAGTTCATGTGTAATATGACCTAACACACAAGTGTTCACCTGTGCACGTGCACAATAAGAGCTAACAAGTCACATTCTGTTTAGTTCGTACGTAACGTTAGGTTAGGGCTAATGCACACACCCTAGTACACGAGGCACATGCCATTTGAGAGCAGGCCAAGGGGATCTAACTTGGTGGATGGATGTGTTCTAACGAGTCATTTGTAGTTGAAAGAGAATAATACTTGTTCTTAAAATGTTAAAACTGAGGAGATGGTATGTACAGTAAGACGTCTTGTTATTTCCTGTGTAATATTACAGACATGGCAGAGAGCACACAGTTCTGTTGCTATGACTAACGCTGCAGTAATTTGAAACCCCACGTGTTCATTAAGACAATGGGTGATGATTATACAAAGTTAGCAGTCATTGGATATTACACAGGTGTTCCTTCCGGTGTCATGTTGCTGACATGGCAGAGAGCGCACAGTTCTATTGCTATGACTAACGCTGCAGTAATTTGAAACCCAAGGTGTTGATCAAGACAATGGGTGATGATCATGCAAAGTCAGTAGTAATTGGATACCACACATCAACATTGACAAAATCATAAACGTGTTGTCATAACCAGCAGAAACCTCATTTAAAGATTTTAGATTTTACATTTTAAACTTAAGATTTTTTGATTTTTAGATTTTACTTTTTTTTACATTTTTCTAAAAGAGTAAACTACAAGGTCACATACCTAACCTCATTAAACCTAACTTTACCAAACCTAACTTAAGCTAATCCAAAGGCTAATGCACATACACGAAGCATATAAGGTACATGCAACTATCCTTATGCTAGTCTTACAGGTTACTGTACAACATGATCACTACCCAAAACGTATTTTTTTTTTCATTTTGATCTTTACACATATGTCAATTTTCCAATTTCCCCATTTTCAGTTTTTTTAAATGTCACTTTTTAGTTTTTTTCAATTTCATAATGTGGAAAACATGGATTTTTGCATTTTATTGTTTACACATTTATTAATTTCACAATTTCCCATTTTCAGTTCTTAAAATGTCAGTTTAAAGTTTTTCAATTTCATGATATAGAAACATGGAGTTTCCAATTTGTTGTTTTCACATTTGTCAATTTACACCAAATTCACATTTACAGTTTTTTTAAATTTCAGTTTAATGTTTTTTGTTCTATTTGTTAATAAGGAAACATGGATTTTTTACAATTTGTGTTTTAAATGTCATGCAACTATCCTTATGCTAGTCTTATAGGTTACTGTACAACATGTTCACTACCCCCCCCCCCCCTGGATCTTTTTTCTTATTTTTGTTGTTTACACATATGCCAATTCTCCAATTTCCCATTTTCAGTTTTTTTAATGTCAGTTTTAAGTTTTTCAATTTCATAATATGGAAACATGGATTTTGCATTTTGTTGTTTACACATTTATTAATTTCACAATTTCCCATTTTCAGTTCTTAAAATGTCAGTTTAAAGTTTTTCAATTTCATGATATTGAAACATGGATTTTCCAATTTGTTGTTTTTAACATTTGTCAATTCACCAAATTCACATTTACAGTTTTTTAAAATTTCAGTTTAATGTTTTTTGTTCTATTTATTAATATGGAAACATGGATTTTTTTACAATTTGTGTTTTACATGTCATGCAACTATCCTTATGCTAGTCTTATAGGTTACTGTACAACATGATCACTACCCTACTGAATTTTTTTTCATTTTTGTTGTTTACACATATGCCATTTTTCCAATTTCCCATTTTCAGTTTTTTTTAATATTAGTTTTAAGTTTTTCAATTTCATAATATGGAAACATGGATTTTGCATTTTGTTGTTTACACATTTATCAATTTCACAATTTCCCATTTACAGTTCTTAAAATGTCAGTTTAAAGTTTTTCAATTTCATGATATAGAAACATGGATTTTCCAATTTGTTGTTTTCACATTTATCAATTTTCCAAATTCCCATTTACAGTTTTTAAAATTTCAGTTTAATGTTGTTGTTTTTTCTATTTGTCAATATGGAAACATGGATTTTTCCAATTTATGTTTTACATGTTCATTTTGCATTAGGAGTGGAGAGAGATGGGTAGTAATTAAAAATGTGCAAGCAGTGTCCATTGTTGACAGGTCATTGTTGACGAGTCCTTTTCATACAACAGACAAGTGAGTTCATGTTTCGCATGCATTACCTAAAATGTAATACCATGCAAGTGTTTAACATTTTACAACTAACCTGTTAGTATGATTTGCACACTACAAAGGTTATATCTGTTCTGGTAATAGAATTATTTAGCGTTGGCTTTTATATTTAATATGTACAGTTTAAAGTGATATAAAAGTGGTAGAAATGTGGTAGCAAAGTGGTAGACAAGTGGTAGACAATTGGTAACAAAGTGGTAGAAAAGTGGTAGAAAAGTGGCAGAAAAGTAGTAGAAAAGTGGTAGCAAAGTAGTAGAAAAGTGGTAGCAAACTAGAAAAGTGGTAGCAAAGTGGTAGCAAAGTGGTAGAAAATATTACATGTATTGTTAAGAAATAGTTTAAGCGGTTACATGGATTCATTACACAATAATTTTAGAATGACAAAGCTCATTTTCTATATACAGTAGTTCTTCCTCATATTTAGTATGACCAGTTTACACATTTATCAATTTCACAATTTCCCATTTACAGTTCTTAAAATGTCAGTTTAAAGTTTTTCAATTTCATGATATAGAAACATGGATTTTCCAATTTGTTGTTTTCACATTTGTCAATTTCCCAAATTCCCATTTACAGTTTTTAAAATTTCAATGTAATGTTGTTTTTTCTATTTGTCAATATGGAAACATGGATTTTTCCAATTTGTGTTTTACATGTTCATTTTGCATTAGGAGTGGAGAGAGGTGGGTAGTAATTAAAAATGTGCAAGCAGTGTCCATTGTGTCCATTGTTGACAGGTCATTTACGAGTCCCTTTCATACAACAGACAAGTGAGTTCATGTTTCACATGCATTACCTAAAATGTAATACCATGCAAGTGTTTAACATTTTACAAATTAGCTTATGTATTAGTTTATGTGTGTGGGTCTTATGTTGGGCATTTTGTGTTGGCTTATTTAACAAGTTATTTTGTCAATGCATTTAGTGGATTTTGTCTCTTGGTCTTGGAATGTATATCAGTCCATTTTATCACAACATAATGCTTACTGCCATGTTTGTAAGCAACAACAACGACACACTAAACTTTCAAAAAAATCTTAAGTACTCTAAGGTACTCTCAACTCGTACTCTTACCTCTATCCCATGCCTAGTCAAGAAATTATTTTTTTTTTCCAAAAAAAGGTGAATGGGGAAAGTAGACTATATGTTTAAACTAAAAAAATCATATAAAGTCATATGTTAACTCTAACACCTACGTTTATCCCATTCTTAGTCGAAAAATATTATATTTTTTTAAATCTGATAAGCGGACTTAACTCTCTCTGTGTCAGACCTGCAAGTCATTTGGGTTTGGCCGAATATTAAGTGGAAAGAAGTGGTGATCTTATGCATCCTTTCTTTAATCTTTTAGAACAACTGCGGTAGTTATCTGCCCTTAGGAACAAGGGCTGGCCTGTTACTGAACTCAGAAAATGTGTAGCATCGAGTGTTGTCCTTGAAATGGCCGGGAAATGGAGCCCTCTTTCGCAATCTAAAAGCCAAAGTGTTTTTCAAGGTCTGGTCAACATTTGTCAGGTTTTTTGGGTTTTGCTGTTAACCAATCATATGGGATACTGCAAAAATTCTAGTTTCTAAACAGATGAATTAAAACTAAGATGCTATGCTGCATTTTCAAAAAAAATGGTAGATGATCTTTCCCAGTTTACCCAAGGAATCTGAACGAAGAGAAAAATGCAAAATTGCTATATCCTGGCATGGAAAGAAACTGTGTTAGAATCGAAAGAGAAACAAAATGTATTTCTTAAATTGGCAACTTTTATTTTGCAAAATGATAATACATTGAAAACATAGAACAATAGCCACCATTATTTTCTGACCAAAGACCAATATAAAATCTCTACCTTCTAGATTTACACTTAAGTCAGGCATTTCCTAACATCCAATGGTTGCTGTTGGTAATGCCTCCTCAAGTTTTTGAGGGATGGCTTTCCCTGCATCTATTTTTGAAGCAGGTTCATGTAGGAATATTTACGCTCTTCACTTTTGACTTCTATCCTTCAAAAAAAAAAAAAAAAAAAATAGCAGTGCTTCCAAATAAACCGTCTTTGTTTTCTTGGGACTTCGAGTTCTTTCCCAAATCTTTAAAGCTCTTCGGGTACTGTAGATTCGTCCATTGGGTAGAGCATTACAGCATATTTATCTCAAGTAACACCAAGTGTCTCTAGCTTTGTAAACAGACTACTCACACTCACGCCCCTTAAACTGTAACTGCAATAACTCAAGTTTATACATTCCAATTAAGGACTTAATCCCAGCAAATTGTGCCTTTAACTTCTCAATAGCCTTTTCATAAGTCCACAAACTCTTGGGCAGATGACCCTGGAATAATGGCTTCTTTTATGTATTCATACATTTCCTCCTTGATTATCTTCTATTATATAAAACTAAGTGTCCTGACTGACTGACTGACTGACTCATCAACGCCCAGCCAAAGCAATTAAAGTTAGAAACATGAAATTTTGGGGATATGTTCGTTGTATGTCGAAAACGCACACTAAGGAAGGATTTTCGGGTATTCAGTTCTAAAGGGGTGTTAAGGGAGTCAAACCTGAATTTCATTGAATAACAATATCTCACGAGTGGTTTCATTTGGGGATGTAATACTCGGCATATAAACTAATCATTAAAAATAAGCAGACATGTGTCTATGGGTTTTTCAATGTGGTGTATATTAAGAGGTGAAAGGGGTGGAAAGTAGGGGTTGATGGATTCTTAACGGAGCGTGTATCTCTTAAACGACATAGGCGAGAAGTTTGAAAGTCAGGGGAAGAAAATCAGCTTAAAAAACTGAATAGGTGTACGAACGTTTTTTTATAAATTCAATTTAACGGGCCCATGGGGAGGGGTGAAATTCTGGGGGTAAAAAGAAAAGAGAGTGTCCTGACTGACTGACTCACTCACTCATCAAGTTCAGGGAGGGGGGGGGGGGCAAATAGCTTAAAAATAGGTAAATAGTTGTTCGACCGTTCATTTATAAATCCAATTTGAGGGGCTTATAGTGGGGGCGGGGGGGGGGGGGGGAATTCTGAAAGAAAATGTCCTGTCTCACTCACTCATCATCGTCCAGTCAAAAGTAATAAAGTTAGAAACGTGAAATTTTGGGGACATGTTCATTGTATGTCGAAAACGTCCACTAAGGAAGGTTTTTTGGATATTCAGTTTCTAAAGGGGTATTAAGGGGCTTAAAACTGACGTACATTGAATAACAATATCTCACGAGTGGTTTCATTTGGGGATGTTGTTCGCATTTGCGTATGATTAACTGGTTAATTTCTGTAGATTTTTGTTATGGCAAAAGTCAGACTAGTATTTATTTCTTAACCTCATTTTTCGTCACCACGTGTTCGTGACAAATATACTTAATTTCACTTTCTTGTTTAATTCAATTATATTTAAAATTATTTTCATACTCACCAGTAGTTGTTTTTGGCCGGTTCCGCAGCCACCGCCACCACTCCACCGCCAAGATGGCGGCGGTGCGATATCTCTCGAACGCATGGTTGGATTTTGACAAATGAGGTGTTGAACTCTGACTGACACCAGCTTTCCATTGGACAACATATTTCCACTCCAAAATAAAACCTACCCCTACTAGGGGGTGAAATTGTAATTTTTTTAGAAAATCTCGCTTTCCAAGTGCAACATGTGAGAGTTTGAATGCCAATATGGAATTAAACGTTGTTCTACACAAGAGACATGTGTACGGTGGAAAGCCACTATGATTAACATGCTTGTTTTTGCTTTTACGCATGCCCACTCATGGCTTTTGTAAGAGGGCGGGCTTTTTAAAGATGGTGGTTGTAGTGTAACCTAACCTAACCCAATCAACGAGGGGTGATCAAAAAGTATTCCAAGCAGCGCTTGTCGATAGGCAAACCAATAATCAAAGAGGACATGTCAGGCCTTGAGGCGAGAGCCCCTGTTATTGTTGACGAGCCTCTGTTGTCAGGTCCCTGTTGATGGGTTCTTGTTGACGGGTCAGTGTTGAGGTATTATTATTGACGAGTCCCTGTAGACTGGTCATTGTTGACGAGTCCTTGTTGACAGGTCTTTGTTGACGGGTCCTTGTTGACAGGTCCCTTTTAACTGATCCCTGGGCCGATAACCTAGGTGTTAGGCCCCTTGGTTTTTGGGGGGTTCTACAGCCTCCTCCTCGTCCTCACCCTCCTCACAAGATGGTGGTGACGCGATATCTCTCGAACGCATGGTCGGATTTTGACGAATGAGGTGTTGTTGAAATCGGGCTGACACCCCCTTCCATTGAACAACATATTTTCACCCCAAAAATAAACCCTACCCCTACTAGGGGGTGAAATTGTATTTTTTTTAGAAAATCTCGCTTTCCAAGTGCAACATGTGAGAGTTTGAAGGCCAAAATGGAATTAAACGTTGTTCTACACAAGAGACATGTGTACGGTGGAAAGCCACTATGATTTATCATGCTTGTTTTTGTTTTTACGCATGCCCACTCATGGCTTTTGTAAGACAGTGGGCTTTTTATAGATGGTGGTTGTAGTGTAACCTAACCTAACCCAATCCACGAGGGGTGATCAAAAAGTATTCCAAGCAGCGCTTGTCGATAGGCAAACCAATAATCAAAGAGGACATGTCAGGCCTTGAGGCGAGAGCCCCTGTTATTGTTGACGAGCCCCTGTTGTCGGGTCCCTGTTGATGGGTTCTTGTTGACGGGTCATTGTTGACCTATTATTATTGACGAGTCCCTGTAGACTGGTCATTGTTGACGAGTCCTTGTTGACAGGTCCTTGTTGACGGGTTCCTTTTGACTGATCCCTGGGCCGATAACCTAGGTGTTAGGCCCCTTGGTTTTGGGGGGGTTCTACAGCCTCCTCCTCCTCCTCCTCACCCTCCTCACAAGATGGTGGTGACGCGATATCTCTCGAACGCATGGGCAGATTTTGACGAATGTGGTGTTGTTGAACTCGGGCTGCCACCCCCTTCCATTGAACAACATATTTTCATCCCAAAAATAAACCCTACCCCTACTAGGGGGTGAATTTATTTTTTTAGAATATCTCGCTTTCCAAGTGCAACATGTGAGAGTTTGAATGCCAATATGGAATTAAACGTTGTTCTACACAAGAGACATGTGTACGGTGGAAAGCCACTATGATTTATCATGCTTGTTTTTGTTTTTACGCATGCCCACTCATGGCTTTTGTAAGAGGGCGGGCTTTTTTAAGATGGTGGTTGTAGTGTTACCTAACCTAACCCAATCCACGAGGGATGATCAAAAAGTATTCCAAGCAGCGCTTGTCGATAGGCAAACCAATAATCAAAGAGGACATGTCAGGCCTTGAGGCGAGAGCCCCTGTTATTGTTGACGAGCCCCTGTTGTCGGGTCCCTGTTGATGGGTTATTGTTGACGGGTCATTGTTGACGTATTATTATTGACGAGTCCCTGTAGACAGGTGATTGTTGACGAGTCCTTGTTGACAGGTCCTTTTTGACGGGTCCTTGTTGACGGGTCCCTTTTGACTGATCCCTGGGCCGATAACCTAGGTGTTAGGCCCCATGGTTTTTGGGGGGATCTACAGCCTCCTCCTCCTCCTCACCCTCCTCACCCTCGTCACCCTCCCCACAAGATGGTGGTGACGCGATATCTCTCAAACGCATGGTCGGATTTTGACGAATGAGGTGTTGTTGAACTCGGGCTGACACCCCCTTTCCATTGAATAACATATTTCCATCCCAAAAATAAACCCTACCCCTACTAGGGGGTGAATTTTTTTTTTACTATCTCGCTTTCCAAGTGCAACATGTGAGAGTTTGAATGGCAATATGGAATTAAACGTTGTTCTACACAAGAGATATGTTAACGGTGGAAAGCCACTATGATTTATCCTGCATGTTTTTGTTTTTACGCATGCCCACTCATGGCTTTTGTAAGAGGGCGGGCTTTTTAAATATGGTGGTTGTAGTGTAACCTAACCTAACCCAATACACGAGGGGTGATCAAAAAGTATTCCAAGCAGCGCTTGTCGATAGGCAAACCAATAATCAAAGAGGACATGTCAGGCCTTGAGGCGAGAGCCCCTGTTATTGTTGACGAGCCCCTGTTGTCGGGTCCCTGTTGATGGGTTATTGTTGACGGGTCATTGTTGACGTATTATTATTGACGAGTCGCTGTGGAAGGGTCATTGTTGATGAGTCATTGTTGACGAGTCCTTGTTGACGAGTCCCGGTGGACGGGTCCCTGTTGACAGGTCATTGTTGACAGGTCATTTATGACAGGTCATTGTTGACGGGTCATTGTTGTCGGGTTATTGTTGACAGGTCCTTGTTGACAAGTCCCTGTTGATGGGTTCCTGTTGACAGGTCCTGTTTGACTAATCCCTTTAGACCGGTCCCTTTGGACTGGTCCCTATGGACTGGCCCATGGTCCCTAATGCTATGATGAAATTAAACGTTGTTCCACAGGAAACGCATGTGAAGAGCCGATTGCTACTATGAATTAACATGTTTGTTTCTGTTTTTACGCATGCGCACTTGTTTTTTTTGTTGTAAGCGGCCGGGCTTTTTGAATAATGATTTATAGATGAGTTATTTAAAAAAAAATGACCAAAGGATCCAAAACTAATAGGTCATTAGCTTTTTAATATCTCATGAACCAATAAGGCTAGGGACTTGTATGAGAGGTCGTTGGACTTGAGGTGACATTCTGTTTTTGAATGTATTATTTATTTTTGTCAAAGGGGCCTAACTGCTCTTTTGTTAATATCTCGCTGATTAATAATCAGAGAGGGTCAAGTGAGGTGTCATGGGACTCAGGATGGTCAACCCTTTTCCATGACCAACGAATTTACCCGAAAGATCTAAAACAGCAAGGTCATTGACCTATGATTTTATAAACTAATAATCGGAGAGGGTCAAGTGAGGTGTCATAGGACTTAGAATGGTTAACCCTTTCCCATGACCAATGAATTTACCCCCAAAATTCAAAACAGCAAGGTCATTGTCCTATGATTTTATAAACTAATAATCGAAAATCAACATGCGAGATGTCATAGGACTTAGAATGGTCAACCCTTTCCCATGGCCAATGAATTTACCAAAAATACCCAATACATCAAGGTCATTGACTTGAGATTTTATAAACTAATAATCGGATACGAACATGTGAGATGTTTACCATGCGTGATGAAACATAGCTAGGTAGAGAAAGAATTAGTGTAGGCTACTTGTATGGTGACTGACAAAGTCTTTTACCATTGAAACTTGTTTTCAGATCAAATTGCAGTATAGAGAGAGTATAGGTTGCAGGTATGGGTTAATAAATAACAAACGGTGTACACAATCTCTGATTTATCGATTCAAGAATTAAGAGTAGACTATCTTTAATTGATTGGTTAAAGCGGATAGCTAAAAACACAAAAATGCTCAGTGGTTACCGGGACAAGATGGTCGCTACACACAACAACCTTTAAATACTTGAGGCTAAAAATCTATACCCACACACTCGCTCGTTCTAAACTAAACTGTGTTGCTGTCAGTGCTCAGACAGTAGGCTGATGACAAAATCATTTCCGGTTGTCTAATGTTACCAGCTATCCATTTTTGTGTTGCAGTGGTAAGCACTTTTAGCTCTTGTACTGGTGGTCTTAACTCGATTTCCAGGTCTGAGGCCTAGAACAAGTCAAACTAAGAAACAAGGGCATGGTGGTGCAGTGGTTAAGCTGTTAGCCTTTTCACCAGGGTTCGATTTCAGGTTAATATGCATGTCATAAACATATTAAACAAAACAGAGATAACGTTTAAAACTGATTACATTTGTGTCTTTTCAAATTATTTCTTGGATTACAAATACAATGGTGAACTGGGTTTGATACACAGTTAAGGCTGTCTATCACACACTAGACTGTAAGAAAGCCAAAAGAGCAAAAGGCGTAGATAGAGCTGTGGTAAAATTGCTATATGTAGAGAACTACCCTGCGGTTTTATGAACTGGCAAAGCTATATCGCATAAACAGTGCAGTATACAATCCAGCAATCAAATTTGTATCTTGTGGAACAGAGAAAATGCACTTTTACCTTGATGGATAGCAAATGAGTGCAGATGAATGACCTATGCATTAGCCTACCATAGGGTTATAACAACGAGGTGGAGGTGTGATTTCTATATTTTATTGTTTAGAGACAGGGCTTTTTTTGTAAACAGTAGATTTAGTAGATTTAGTAATTTGTAAATATTCATTTATGTAATTGTAAATAGTGGAAACAATTTTTTTTGGTAATAGTAAATGTTAAATGTATAACTAAAAGTTCTTTGGGATAAGTGTGCATGTCAAGGATAAATAGCGTGGTTGTATTTGTTTTTCAAAGACAGGTATGGTTGTGTGAATGTATGACTGTAGATAGAATGAGAGAGAGAGAGAGCTTGTGAGTGTGTGTGCGTGTGTGTGGGTAGCATTGATTGTTCAACCAAAGCAAACACGGCAAGGTAGGATGGTGGGGTAATTAATGTATATAGCAAGTGGTAAATAGTATACTGTTGCCTTTTTAACACTTGTGTTTTTTAATGCAGCGGTAGATAGGTGTTATTTTGTAAAACAGTCTTACCTACAGTAGTAGTAGTAGTAGTAGTAGTAGTAGTAGTAGTAGTAGTAGTAGTAGGCCTATACGTTTTTGGAAACAAACAGAAAGAGAATGCACTATTGCCATGGCCAAGCACTTCCATTAAGACGATTTCAAGAAAATTTAAATCAGCAAATGTGTGTTTTACAAAACTAAACTTTCAACATGGACTAAACCATAAACGTGTCGTCTGTGATATGGAAAAAATAGGAAATCCATGTTTCCATATCAACACAATTTAAAAACTAAAAAACTGACATTTAAAAAATGTAAATGGGAAATTGACAAATGTGTAAACAACAAAATGGAAAATTCTTGTTTCCATATCATGAAATCCAAAAACTTTAAACTGACATTTTCAAATCGTGTACATGGAAAATTGACAAATGGCAATGTGTGAAATGTGAAAATGAAAAAAATGAACAAATGGCTATCATTATTTAAAAAAATTAAAAACCCTCGTTTTCTATCGTTTAAGTGTGAATCAAACCACATCTACTTATTTGGATCACCCGAGACTGAGTAGACCTCTTTTAGTCCTAATATACTTTTAAAATTTTATGTTCAAGCTTGAATTAAGCTAACCGTTACGTCACAAAGACAACTTTACACTACTCTTAATGAACAATAATAAGAACAAGAATAATAAATGTTGAATTTTTTTTAAGGATGAACATGGTGACACTGTTTCTGTTGCACAGTCTGCTAGCCACTAGCCAGCAGCTGGGGTCTTAGAAAACGATACAGTTGACATTTTGTAATGAGATGTGACATGTTTCAAAGTACAGTATTATGGGTTGCTGTTGAGTAAAAACTAATCCTGTACAAGGAAGCAAGGGTTTGAACCTCTTATCTAACATTACTATTGCCTGAACTTGGCTTGACGACACTGTATTATTATGATACTCGGTACACAAACAATAGATAGAGTGTATTGTTTAAGATCACTTTCTTTCCGAACATAGGTAGAGACTGTTGATGGTTAACAATGGCATTAATATAGTTGGACGAGGGTATAGCAATTAAGAAATAACAGACAATACCCATACACTATTCTTATTTATTTAATATAAGTATTTGTACAATAGTTACATTCAAAATACATTTCTTTTTTCTCTATTACTATTTAGTCCTTTTTGATTCTCTTGCATATGAAGGGTAGATAACCTTGTAGTTCAGCCCCTTAAAACAACAACAACAACAACACAACCTTTTGCATAGTCTGTGATGTTGATGACTCCTGAGATGTGGAAGATGGATTAAACATGACTTTTACAACAGGGGTTAAATGTTGCTCAATAAACACTGCACTATTTTGAGTAGCAACATTTTTTTCTTGTACTAGCTTTTTAGCATTGTCATGATTATTTGTTGACACCAACAGTGTTTCATCTGGTACACCACATTGATGATCACTCATACTTAAAACCTTACCATTTCTACTTTTTAGATTGCCTCGACATCTTTTTGACCTCTCTTTTGAACATCGCCAAAATATTATTCCTTTTACATTTTGACGATTATAGTTATAAGAGTAGCCTTTATAGAGTACACGTTGTTAACCTTTGTTAGTTGTAGTAAGTTCCATAGTAGCAACTAACCTGTTAGTATGATTTGCTCACTACAAAGGTTATAACTGTTCTGATAATAAAGTCATTTAGCGTTGGCTTTTATATTTAATATGTACAGTTTGAAGTGATAGCAAAAGTGAGAGCAAAATGGTAGCAGAGTGGTAGAAAATATTACATGTATTGTTAATAAATAGTTTAAGCGGTTATGTGGATCCATTACATAATAATTTTGGCTCGACGAAGCTCGTTTTCTATATCCAATAGTTCGTCCTCATATTCAGTATAACCAGACTATTTATAGACATGCAGTTGCTGAAGCCACCGGATTAGCTTACTTGGATTGTTCCAGTAGACAAATTCAACAAATGATTTTTTCGGTGTAAACAAAGCATTACCATTATCATTATTATTATCATCATCATCATCATCATAATCATCATCATCATCATAACCATTATCATTATCATCATCATCATAATTATAATCCTCATCACTATTACTATATAGTCCTTTTTGATCCTTTTGCAATACCACATTTTGCACAGTCTGTGTTGCCTTTGATATTGTTGGGAGTTTTTCAGACATTGACAACTGTCCTAACACGACTTTCTGAGGAGATGGTACATGGTTGTTAACAAACAATGCACTATCTTGAGCTGCAATATCTTTTTCTGGGACTAGTGTTTTAACATTTTGAAGAGTTTTTTTAAACATCAACGATGTTTTATCTGGTACACTACATTGATGATCACTCACACTTAAGACATCACTATTTTTACTTTTCAGCTCACCTCGACACTGTTTTGAACGATGTTTTGTACAACGCCAAATAACAGTTCCATTTGTATTGGTTCATTTTACAATATATGTATATCCTTTATAGAATGCATATGGCATACCATAGCTATTTGTTGATACTTCCATGTCAATTGTCAAGCATGAACTAATCTCTAGCAAAGTTCACTCGATAATATAAATAATAGTTTAAAATGAGAGGAAAAGTGGGTGCAAGAGTGGGTGCAAGAGAGGGTGCAAAAGTGGGTGCAAAAGAGGGTGCAAAAGTGGGTGCAAAAAGTGGGTGCAAAAGTGAGTGCAAAAGTGTGTGCAAAAGTGAGTGCAAAGGTGGGTGCAAAAGTGGGTGAAAATTTCAGTGTAAAAGGGAGTGCAAAAGTGGGTGTAAAAGTGAGTGCAAAAGGGGGTGCAAAAGTGGGTGCAAAAGTGTATGTAAATGTGGGTGCAAAAGTGGGTGCCGTTTGTAGTAGGCATGAATTTTAGTAGAATGTGATTTGAGTAAATGTAATTTCTAAACCCAAGTAGTGAATAGTCAGTTGGTTTTGATCTATGCAAGCGTAAACATGTCACATACACTGGTGATGGATACTTAAGGCTTTAAAGTCAACGAAAACAAGTACAGTATATATTTAAAGAGGTGGCTAATATTGATTGCACAACACGCGGTTACCATATATTTTTTTCGGACTAGTGTTTTAACATTTGAAGAGTTTTTTTTAAACAGCAAGGTTATTTTATCCGTCACACTACATTGATGATCACTCAAACTTAAGACCTCACTATTTTTACATTTTAGCTCACTTTGACACTGTTTTGAACGATGTTTTGAACAACGTCAAATAACAGTTCCATTTTTTATTGGTTCGTTTTACAATATACGTATAACCTTTATAGTATGCATATGGTTGACCATAACTATTCGTTGATACATCCATATCAATTGTCAAGCATGAAATTTCGCTCGATAATAGAAATAATAGTTTAAAGTGGGTGCAAAAGTGGGTGTAAAAGGGAGTGTAAAATCCCTTTGGACCGGTCCCTTTGGACTGATCCCTATGGGTTGGCCCATGCATTTATCCAAATTATGTCAAAGGGACGGGTCCAAAGGGATTAGTCAAAGGGACCTGTCAACAGGGACCCGTCCACAGTGACCCGTCAGCAGGGGCCCGTCAAAATGACTCCCTTCAAAAACGACCCGTCCAAAGGGGCTAGTCAACAGGAATCAGTCCAAAGGGACAAATCAACAGGGATCAATCAAAAGGGGTTATCGCCTCAAGGTCTGTCATACCCCTCTTTGATTATTGGTTTGCCTATCGACAAGCGCCGCTTGGAATACTTTTTAATCACCCCTCGTGGGTCAGCCGCCGTCTTTAAAAAGGTCGTGGGAACATAGGTGTTTACCAGCAGTCTTCGGCAAAAAGTCCAACAATACCTCATACAATGCCTTAGTCATTGTTTCGCGAGATATTAACAAAAGTGCACTTAGGCCCTTAGTCAAAATTTCAAAAATAGATTCAGTTTTGTGCAATCAATAATAGCCACGTCTTTAACTATATACTTGTTTTTGTTGACCATAAAGCCTTGAGTATCCATCATCAGTGAATGAGACATGTTTATGCTTTCATAGATCAAAACCAACTGACTACTCACTACTTGGGTTTAGAAATTACATTTACTCAAATCACATTCTAGTAAAAATCGTGCCTACTATAAACTGCACCCACTTTTGCACCCACTTTTCCACCCACTTTTACATTCGCTTTTGCACTCACTTTTGCACCCACTTTTGCACTCACTTTTACACTCACTTTTACACCCACTTTTGCACCCACGTTTACACCCCCTTTTGCACCCTCTTTAAACTATTATTTCAATTGTCGAGCGAAATTTATTGGAGATTATTTCATGCTTGACAATTGATATGGAAGTATCAACGAATAGTTATGGCCAACCATATGCATACTATAAAGGTTATACGTATATTGTAAAATGAACCAATAACAAATGGAACTATTATTTGACGTTGTTCAAAGCATCGTTCAATACAGTGTCAAAGTGAGCTAAAAAGTAAAAATAGTGAGGTCTTAAGTGTGAGTGATCATCAATGTAGTGTGACAGATAAAATATCGTTGCTGTTTAAAAAAACACTTCAAATGTTAAAACACTAGTCCGAAAAAAAGATATGGTAACCGCGTGTTGTGCAATCAATAATAGCCACTTCTTTAAATATATACTGTACTTGTTTTCGTTGACCTTAAAGCTTGAGTATCCATCACCAGTGTATGTGACATGTTTACGCTTGCATAGATCAAAACCAACTGACTATTCACTACTTGGGTTTAGAAATTATATTTACTCAAATCACATTCTAGTGAAATTCATGCCTACTACAAACGGCACCCACTTTTGCACCCACATTTACATACACTTTTGCACTCACTTTTGCACCCACTTTTGAACTCACTTTTACACCCACTTTTGCACTCCCTTTTACACTGACTTTTCACCCACTTTTGCACCCACCTATGCACTCACTTTTGCAACCACTTTTGCACTCACTTTTGCAACCTCTTTTTGCACCCACTTTTTCACCCACTTTTGCACCCACTTTTTTGCACTCACTTTTGCACCCACTTTTGCACCCAATTTTTCACCCACTTTTGCACTTACTCTTGCACCCACTTTTCCTCTCATTTTAAACTATTATTTATATTATCGAGTGAACTTTGCTAGAGATTAGTTCATGCTTGACAATTGACATGAAAGTATCAATAAATAGCTATTATATGCCATATGCATTCTATAAAGGATATACACATATTGTAAAACGAACCAATACAAATGGAACTGTTATTTGGCGTTGTTCAAAACATCGTTCAAAACAGTGTCGAGGTGAGCTGAAGAGTAAAAATAGTGATGTCTTAAGTGTGAGTGATCATCAATGTAATGTACCAGATAAAACATCGTTGATGTTTAAAAAAACTCTTCAAAATGCTAAAACACTAGTCCCAGAAAAAGATATTGCAGCTCAAGATAGTGCATTGTTTGCTAAAAAGCATGTACCATCTCCTCAGGAAGTCGTGTTAGGACAGTTGTCAATGTCTGAAAAACTCCCAACATTATCAAAGGCAATACAGACTGTGCAAAATGTGGTATTGCAAAAGGATCAAAAAGGACTATATAGTAATAGCGATGAGGATTATAATTATGATGATGATGATAATGATAATGGTTATGATGATGATGATGATAATAATAATGATAATGGTAATGCTTTGTTTACACCGAAAAAATCATTTGTTGAATTTGTCTACTGGAACAATCCAAGTAAGCTAATCCGGTGGCTTCAGCAACTGCATGTCTATAAATAGTCTGGTTATACTGAATATGAGGAAGAACTATTGGATATAGAAAACGAGCTTCGTCGAGCCAAAATTATTATGTAATGGATCCACATAACCGCTTAAACTATTTATTAACAATACATGTAATATTTTCTACCACTCTGCTACCATTTTGCTCTCACTTTTGCTATCACTTCAAACTGTACATATTAAATATAAAAGCCAACGCTAAATGACTTTATTATCAGAACAGTTATAACCTTTGTAGTGAGCAAATCATACTAACAGGTTAGTTGCTACTATGGAACTTACTACAACTAACAAAGGTTAACAACGTGTACTCTATAAAGGCTACTCTTATAACTATAATCGTCAAAATGTAAAAGGAATAATATTTTGGCGATGTTCAAAAGAGAGGTCAAAAAGATGTCGAGGCAATCTAAAAAGTAGAAATGGTAAGGTTTTAAGTATGAGTGATCATCAATGTGGTGTACCAGATGAAACACTGTTGGTGTCAACAAATAATCATGACAATGCTAAAAAGCTAGTACAAGAAAAAAATGTTGCTACTCAAAATAGTGCAGTGTTTATTGAGCAACATTTAACCCCTGTTGTAAAAGTCATGTTTAATCCATCTTCCACATCTCAGGAGTCATCAACATCACAGACTATGCAAAAGGTTGTGTTGTTGTTGTTGTTTTAAGGGGCTGAACTACAAGGTTATCTACCCTTCATATGCAAGAGAATCAAAAAGGACTAAATAGTAATAGAGAAAAAAGAAATGTATTTTGAATGTAACTATTGTACAAGTACTTATATTAAATAAATAAGAATAGTGTATGGGTATTGTCTGTTTTTTCTTAATTGCTATACCCACGTCCAACTATATTAATGCCATTGTTAACCATCAACAGTCTCTACCTATGTTCGGAAAGAAAGTGATCTTAAACAATACACTCTATCTATTGTTTGTGTACCGAGTATCATAATAATACAGTGTCGTCAAGCCAAGTTCAGGCAATAGTAATGTTAGATAAGAGGTTCAAACCCTTGCTTCCTTGTACAGGATTAGTTTTTACTCAACAGCAACCCATAATACTGTACTTTGAAACATGTCACATCTCATTACAAAATGTCAACTGTATCGTTTTCTAAGACCCCAGCTGCTGGCTAGTGGCTAGCAGACTGTGCAACAGAAACAGTGTCACCATGTTCATCCTTAAAAAAAATTCAACATTTATTATTCTTGTTCTTATTATTGTTCATTAAGAGTAGTGTAAAGTTGTCTTTGTGACGTAACGGTTAGCTTAATTCAAGCTTGAACATAAAATTTTAAAAGTATATTAGGACTAAAAGAGGTCTACTCAGTCTCGGGTGATCCAAATAAGTAGATGTGGTTTGATTCACACTTAAACGATAGAAAACGAGGGTTTTTAATTTTTTTAAATAATGATAGCCATTTGTTCATTTTTTTCATTTTCACATTTCACACATTGCCATTTGTCAATTTTCCATGTACACGATTTGAAAATGTCAGTTTAAAGTTTTTGGATTTCATGATATGGAAACAAGAATTTTCCATTTTGTTGTTTACACATTTGTCAATTTCCCATTTACATTTTTTAAATGTCAGTTTTTTAGTTTTTAAATTGTGTTGATATGGAAACATGGATTTCCTATTTTTTCCATATCACAGACGACACGTTTATGGTTTAGTCCATGTTGAAAGTTTAGTTTTGTAAAACACACATTTGCTGATTTAAATTTTCTTGAAATCGTCTTAATGGAAGTGCTTGGCCATGGCAATAGTGCATTCTCTTTCTGTTTGTTTCCAAAAACGTATAGGCCTACTACTACTACTACTACTACTACTACTACTACTACTACTACTACTGTAGGTAAGACTGTTTTACAAAATAACACCTATCTACCGCTGCATTAAAAAACACAAGTGTTAAAAAGGCAACAGTATACTATTTACCACTTGCTATATACATTAATTACCCCACCATCCTACCTTGCCGTGTTTGCTTTGGTTGAACAATCAATGCTACCCACACACACGCACACACACTCACAAGCTCTCTCTCTCTCTCATTCTATCTACAGTCATACATTCACACAACCATACCTGTCTTTGGAAAACAAATACAACCACGCTATTTATCCTTGACATGCACACTTATCCCAAATAACTTTTAGTTATACATTTAACATTTTCTATTACCAAAAAAAAATTGTTTCCACTATTTACAATTACAAAAATGAATATTTACAAATTACTAAATCTACTAAATCTACTTGTTACAAAAAAGCCCTGTCTCTAAACAATAAAATATAGAAATCACACTTTCACCTCGTGGTTATAACCCTATGGTAGGCTAATGCATAGGTCATTCATCTGCACTCATTTGCTATCCATCAAGGTAAAAGTGCATTTTCTCTGTTCCACAAGATACAAATTTGATTGCTGGATTGTATACTGCACTGTTTATGTGATATAGCTTTGCCAGTTCATAAAACCGCAGGGTAGTTCTCTACATATGGCAATTTTACCACTGCTCTACCTACGCGTTTTGCTCTTTTGGCTTTCTTACAGTCTAGTGTGTGATAGACAGCCTTAACTGTGTATCAAACCCAGTTCACCATTGTATTTGTAATCCAAGAAATAATTTGAAAAGACACAAATGTAATCAGTTTTAAACGTTATCTCTGTTTTGTTTAATATGTTTATGACATGCATATTAACCTGAAATCGAATCCTGGTGAAAAGGCTAACAGCTTAACCACTGCACCACCATGCCCTTGTTTCTTAGTTTGACTTGTTCTAGGCCTCAGACCTGGAAATCGAGTTAAGACCACCAGTACAAGAGCTAAAAGTGCTTACCACTGCGACACAAAAATGGATAGCTGGTAACATTAGACAACCGGAAATGATTATATTTCTGTTAGCAATGCATTTTGTCATCAGCCTACTGTCTGAGCACTGACAGCAACACAGTTTAGTTTAGAACGAGCGAGTGTGTGTGTATAGATTATTAGCCTCAAGTATTTAAAGCTTGTTGTGTGTAGCGACCATCTTGTCCCGGTAACCACTGCACATTTTTGTGTTTTAGCTATCCTCTTTAACCAATCAATTAAAGATAGTCTACTCTTAATTCTTGAATCGATAAATCAGAGTTAGTGTACACCGTTTGTTATTTATTAACCCATACCTGCAACCTATACTCTCTCTATACTGCAGTTTGATCTGAAAACAAGTTTCAATCGTAAAAGACTTGTCAGTCACCATACATGTAGCCTACACTAATTCTTTCTCTACCTAGCTATGTTTCATCACGCATGGTAAACATCTCACATGTTCGTATACGATTATTAGTTTATAAAATCTCAAGTCAATGATCTTGATGTATTGGGTATTTTGGGTAAATTCATTGGCCATGGGAAAGGGTTGACCATTCTAAGTCCTATGACATCTCGCATGTTGATATTCTATTATTAGTTTATAAAATCATAGGTCAATGACCTTGCTGTTTTGAATTTTTGAGGTAAATTCATTGGTCATGGCAAAGGGTTAACCATTCTAAGTCCTATGACACCTCACTTGACCCTCTCCGATTATTAGTTTATAAAATCATAGGTCAATGACCTTGCTGTTTTAGATCTTTCGGGCAAATTCGTTGGTCATGGAAAAGGGTTGACCATCCTGAGTCCCATGACACCTCACTTGACCCTCTCTGATTATTAGTTAGCGAGATATTAACAAAGTACAGTTAGGCCCTTTTGACAAAAATAAATAATACATTCAAAAACAGAATGTCACCTCAAGTCCAACGACCTCTCATAAAAGTCCCTAGCCTGATTGGTTCATGAGATATTAAGAAGCTAATGACCTATTAGTTTTGGATCTTTTGGAATATTTTTATAAAATAACTCATCTATAAATCATTATTCAAAAAGCCCGTCCGCTCACAAAAAAAACAAGTGCGCATGCGTAAAAACAAAAACAAACATGTTAATTCATAGTAGCAATCGGCTCTTCACATGCGTTTCATGTGGAACAACGTTTAATTTCATCATAGCATTAGGGACCATGGACCAGTCCATAGGGACCAGTCCAAAGGGACCGGTCTAAAGGGATTAGTCAAAAAGGACCTGTCAACAGGAACCCATCAACAGGGACTTGTCAACAAGGACCCGTCAACAATAACCTGTCAACAATGACCCGTAAACAATGACCTGTCAAAAAAGGCCTGTCAACAATGACCTGTCAACAGGGACCCGTCCACCGGGACTCGTCAACAAGGACCCGTCAAGAATGACTTGTCAAGAATGACTCGTCAACAATGACCTGTCAACAATGACCCATCCACAGGGACTCGTCAATAATAATACGTCAACAATGACCCGTCAACAATAATCCATCAACAGGGACCCGACAACAGTGGCTCGTCAGCAATAACAGGGGCTCTCGCCTCAAGGCCTGACATGTCCTCTTTGATTATTGGTTTGCCTATCGACAAGCCCTGCTTGGAATACTTTTTGATCACCCCTCGTGGATTGGTTAGGTTAGGTTACACTACAACCACCATCTTTAAAAAGCCCGCCCCCTTACAAAAGCCATGAGTGGGCATGCGTAAAAACAAAAACAAGCATGTTAAATCATAGTGGCTTTCCACCGTACACATGTCTCTCGTGTGGAACAACGTTTAATTCCATATTGGCATTCAAACTCTCACATGTTGCACTTGGAAAGCGAGATTTTCTAAAAAAATTACAATTACACCCCCTAGTAGGGGTAGGGTTTATTTTTGGGGTGGAAATATGTTGTTCAATGGAATGGGGGTGTCAGACCGAGTTCAACAACACCTCATTCGTCAAAATCCGACAATGAGTTCGAGAGATATCGCGTCACCACCATCTTGTGAGGAGGGTGAGGAGGAGGAGGCTGTAGAACCCCCCCCCCAAAAAAAAACAAAGCGGCCTAACACCTAGGTTATCGGCCCAGGGATCAGTCAAAAGGGACCCGTCAACATGGACTCGTCAACAAGGACCTGTCAACAAGGACTCGTCAACAATGACCTGTCTACAGGGACACGTCAACAAGGACCCGTCCACAGGGACCTGTCAATAGGGACCCGTCAACAGGGACCCGTCAACAATGACCCGTCCACAGGGACTCGTCAACAATGACCCATCCACAGGGACCCGTCAAAAATGTCCCGTCATCAGGGACCAGTCAACAATGACCCGTCAACAGGGACCCGTCATAAAGGACCCCCTTCAAAAGCGACCCGTCCAAAGGGGCTAGTCAACATGGGCTAGTCAACAAGAACCAGTCCAAAGAAACAAATCAACCGAGAACAATCAAATGGGACCAATCAACAGGGACAAATCAAAAGGGGCTATCACCTCAAGGCCTGACATGCCTCTCTTTGATTATTGGTTTGCCTATCGACAAGCGTCGCTTAAAATACTTTTTGATCACCACTCGTAGGTTGAGTTAGGTCAGGTTCCACTACAGCCGCCATCTTTTAAAAAGCCCGCCCTCTTACAAAAGATATGAGTGGGCATGCGTAAAAACAAAAAACAAGCATGTTAATTCATATTGGCTATCAACCGTATACATGTCTCTTGTGTAGAACAACGTTTAATTCCATATTGGCATTCAAACTCTCACATGTTGCACTTGGAAAGCGAGATTTTCTAAAAAAAAATCACAATTTCACCCCCTAGTAGGGGTAGGTTTTATTTTGGAGTGGAAATATGTTGTCCAATGGAAAGCTGGTGTCAGCCCGAGTTCAACTACACCTCATTTGTCAAAATCCAACCATGCGTTCGAGAGATATCGCACCGCCGCCATCTTGGCGGTGGAGCGGTGGCGGTGGTTGCGGAACCGGCCAAAAACAACTACTCTCACCTGTTGTGTTACAATATATTTCTCGCCTTTAAGACATTTTTCTAAGTGTTAATTTGGTCACCTATCTGATACCGCGTGGTATCATGAACTGTCCAGCAGACCTCAGTTGGTTCGCGCTCATTGGCCGTCTCCATGACAAGGCCGCTCTCTGCCAATCAGCACGCTTCTTCCTAGACAGCAGTTTGGGACTCGCCCATGGCCGGACATTGAATATTCTGGTCTCTTGTGCTGCCTGCTATTTAAGCTGCAGACCGACACATATTCCGTGTGATTTCTTCGTTGTTATTGCACCAACCACCCGTCTTGAACACCGGATGCTAAACTTCATGATTGTAATCCTTCGCATCGTAATTCTGCATCAAGAAGTGTTAACTTAACCTTCGCCATGTCGTCCAAGACATGTTTAACATCATCCAACTTGGATTGAACTTTAACGTGTTCCAGCAACACAAACTTAAGTATACATCTTCGTGTACCAAGGAAATTTACTCCGAATTAAGTGAATATTGTCACTTCATCCTTATAATAGCTAAGGTCTACCTTACTATTCTGCGAGTGTACTTCAGCTCCGTCAAATACTTTTGTGAAAGAAACCACAACTGGAAATGAACTTTCTCAAGTGTTCTACGCACTTGTGGAATGTTAACCACACCCTTTCAAGTTAAGTGCTTTTGCGCACGCAATCTCGAACTAGACACAACCTATGTCTTCTTTGTGATATACGTCAATATGGATTGTCGCCAGCATTTTACAAAGTACTCAGATGTATCATGTATTTAATATTTTGTTATGCTTATTCTAAAGCAGACCTGTATCTGCCATTGCGCTGTTCTTATACACTACGCATTACGCTGTTCTTTCTGTTTTCATGTTAGTCTCATACAAGCATGGTTTTAGAAGATTCCTCAATTTTGATATATATGTGATCTTCTCTCCATTCCCCACTGGGCGGAATAACATACCAGCTTACTTTAGACATTTTTATGTTTTTTGTGAGAACAATCTCAGTATTGCTTATGCATATCTGTAATTTTCATTGCACTATGCCTGTGCACCTTTTCTTTCATGGTTCACTTTCAGGTTATAGGCTACTCGCCCACCTGTTTGTGCCATTTCTCCTTCTCAGTAAATCTTGTATGCAGTTCACATATTCTGTTTCTGCCATTACATTATTTCATTTGCAAGTTATTCTGTTGCATCTTGGCAACTGCTCCAATATTACAATTCTTATAGGGTACATGCAGGACTGAGCCCCTGTCAGCTACTGGTCACCTTAATAAGTCATGTCTTTTTCGATGACTTCTCTAGTTTCCCCTGTTTTCTTTTCCGGTATGACAGGATTTGCTCCCTGTCAGCCAAACCAAAGCCGCGTCACTAATTCTCCTTTTTGCAAAGGCAACTTAATTCTTGTTGTAAGGCATTTACACATTCTTAAGATTTGTAACTTTAATTTAGTTATGTTTAAGGCACTAACATTGTTTATTGCAAAACGCAATCTTGTAAAGAAAATTGTTTACTTGTTTATTGAATTGAATATATATTTATGTTAAAGCTACTTGCTCTCCCTCTTTCTTTGTTTTTGTCTTTTCTCTTATCATGTTCCATCCCACATACTTTAAAGCTCAACCTTTACCAATTCTGAACTGACTCAGAATTCTCTCTGATAATGGAGACCTTTAATTGGTCGATCCAATGGTGTTACCATTACACCATATCTTGTGGTGCTAGAAGCCCATGGAACTAGTTTCACTTTATTTAAACTTAAATCATATTGGAGAGCACGTTGCTTCATAGTAATACCTTGTCTAATACTGTGTCTGACTTTTCGCAGCTATTACGGAGTCCATCAAAGTGGAAAAGATGCAGGACCCTGGCGAGACGCCACAGCCCTCTCCTGTCAAGCCTGACATGTCCTTGCCGCCAGCACGTTCTCGAGAGGTTGGGGTAACTGCTTCAGTCTCTACCATGTCCACTACCGACAAGCTATTGGGCACTCGTGCCATTCTCAAAAAGCAACTGTCTAGGTTTCACTTTTTCTTAACCGACAAAAGTTTAGATGATCATTCATTGAGCATTTTGGTCGAACGATTCAAATTGTACCAAAATGACTTCAAATCATATTCCTCTTTGCAAATAGAGCTTGAGATCCTCGACTCAACTCACGAGCAGGATCGAGCTGAGGTGGAGGAAAGTTATTTTGAAGGCTTTGCTGAAGCCGAGAATTTAATCAAAACATTAACTATAAATCATAGGGACCAACCTGTCACTCCCTCTAAACCAATCTTACCCCGGATTTCCTTGCCAACCTTTTCTGGCAATGAGAAGGAATGGGATTCTTTCGAGGAACTGCCATACCTGAGATTCAGAAGTTTCATTATTTGAAATCTACATTGCAAGGCCCCCCGCTTAAGCCGATAGAGGCACTTCCTCTCACATCAGAGAATTATTCTGTTTCTTTAAATTTGCTGCAACAACGTTTTGGTAACCCTAAGCTTCGCATCCGCAGGCATTTACTGCTCTATTTAACCTCCCTTCCTGTCGCCCAGACAATCATTTTTCTATACGTCAGTTGGGTGATACTGTCGAGCTTCATGTTCAAGCTCTCGAGCACTTAAAGCAACCAGTCCAGCATTGGGACTTGTTTCTGATATATCTCACTACTTCCAAGTTCGATTCTCAAACTTTAAAGGCATAGGAATCAGAGTTAATAGATCAGCCTGATCCCACATTTCAAACTTTAGTCACGTTTATCAAAAACCGTTGTCAAATACTTTCCACCGTTGCTCAACAATCTGAGCTACCTAGCTCAAGCAAAGGTGCTATCAGTAAAACCTCTTCTCATAAGAAATTTGTCCGCTCTCAGGTACTTACAGTTCAGAGTACTGTACACACCTGCTTTCTCTGCAACAATATGCATCCGCTATACACTTGTTCTGCGTTCAAGGCCATGACTGTCGATGAACGTAGGAAAGCTGTTGCCGAGCACAAATGTTGTTATAATTGTTTGTCTACCAAACATGCAGTTTCAAACTGTTCGTCTAAAGGTTTCTGCACACATTGCAAACTGCGCCACCATTCTTCGTTACACCGGTTTGAAAAACCCAAATTTAAGTATCCCCAAAATAAGCCTTTGGAAAGCGTTGTTTCTACGACTTCTCAATCCAACGTGGCATCCAGTAGTAAGTCGTACCTTACTTCTGACACTCATGCTGACTATAGCGCTCGGTCGTATAGTCGGACTGCTAATTCTTGGCGAAGTACTCAGGTTTTGTTATCCACGGTGAGACTTCAGGTCCAAGACTCTAAGGGCAAATGGCATTCTGTCCGAGCTCTTCACGACAATGCTGCCACACACGATTTCACAACCTCTTCTTTGGTTAAGAAATTAAACTTAACGCCTAATACTACTTCGATAGAAATATCTGGTATCAATAACAGTAAGTCTACTTCCTTACAGTTCGTAAAGCTTAATATTAAGGATTCGGTGCAATCTGGCACTAACCTTAGTTTAAATTGTTTGTCAATCCCTGTTATTGGAGCCCCGACTCCTAGTCATTCATTTTCTATTGATACTTGGCATTTCCCCTCTGATCTGAAATTAGCTGATCCCTACTTTCATCAGAGTGCTCCAGTTGACATTTTGCTAGGTGCTAATGTCTTTTGGCAAAATTTGCTTCCCTCTAGAATTAATATAACTTCTAGCATCTACGCCCACCATACCAGGTTCGGTTGGTTGGTCACGGGTCATATCCCTCTTGCCACTGTGCAGTCTTCATCTTTATGTCACTTAACTCACGTTGAGTTTGACAACAATTTGGAAAAGTTTTGGAAAATTGAGTCTATCGATTCCACCCCTTCTTCTTCCACTGAAGATGACTTTTGCGAACAGCTTTATCTCTCCACTGCCACTCGCAACCCACATGGTAGATTTGTTGTTTCTATGCCTCGTATTTCTTCTCCCCCAGTTTTAAAGGATTCACATCCTCGCGCTCTTAAGGCTTTGTTTGCTGTGGAAAATCAGTTGAAACAAGATTCTTCAGCCCAAGCTCAATACATTGACTTGATGGAAGACTACGAAGCCTCTGGTCACATGGAAGTCCTTCATAAACAAAACATCTCTGAAGATAGTGTTTATTTGAATCATCACCCTGTTTGGGAGAACCCTTCCACAAGGGAAAACATTCGAGTCGTTTTCAATGGTTCCGCTCCAGATTCTAATGGTATTTCATTGAACGATACCTTACTTACCGGTCCCGCCATTCAGTCTGATCTTTTTTCCGTTCTGTTAAACTTTCGCTTGTTCCCTGTTGGAGTGATCGCCGATATTAAACAAATGTATAGGCAAATTTTGATCAAATGTTGAACAGCAAAATCTGCAACAAATTCTTTGGCGTGATAGCCCCACCAAACCCATTCTTCTTCTTTTCCTTTAGCGTTTGTCCCACCTTGTGGCAGGGTCCGCTATGTGGGATCGTAGTCTCCATTTCTCTCGGTCATGGGCCATGTCTGGATGAAGATTGACAGCCTTTAGATCATTGTGCAGTGTATCGGCCCACCGTTGCCTTGGTCGCCCTCTGGGCCTCTTTCCAGTCACATCCAGTGTGTAAGCTGCTTTTGTCATGGTGTCGCCCTCTGCGCGCAGCACATGTCCAAACCAACTCAGACGGTTTTCCTGCATTTTTTCCCGATTGGAGCAACACCAAACCGATTTCTGATGGCATCATTTGAAATATGATCCAGCCTAGTGAAACCTGCTGACCATCTAAGCATCTTCGTCTCCATGACACATAGGCGACGTTCTGCTTCCTTAGTAGATGGCCAGCACTCCGTGCCGTAGAGAGCGACAGGACGAATGACAGTCCGGTAGATCTTAGATTTCAGATGGTTATTCATCCTACGGTCACAGGTGACTCCAGTTGCCATTCGCCACTTCGTCCAGGCTGCGTGTATCCTTGTGTTGACTTCGTCAGTAAGTCGCCCATCATCAGAGATAGTGGAACCAAGATACTTAAATTTCGCTACACGTGGTAAATCTTCTCCGTCAACAGTAATGGTGCCCACTTCTTGTATATCGAAGTCATGTATTCTGTCTTCTTCTTGTTGAGGCGCACACCATATTGCGCAAGTCGATTGTACCACTCTTGTGTTTGACGTTGGAGATCAAGCTTCGTCTCAGCAGCCAACATGACGTCATCTGCATAGAGAAGTGTCCATGGTAGCGGCTGGTGCAGGTCTGACGTTACAGTGTCTATCACAAGAATGAACAGCAGTGGTGATAAGGCGGAGCCCTGGTGGACACCTACGGTGATGCGGAAGTCATTAGACGCTCCCGCGGCAGCTAGGACATAGCTCCTTGGTTCTGCGTAAAGCAGCTGCACCCATTTAAGAAGGTGTTCTGGGATGCCGTGTTGACGGAGCGCTAACCATATTAGGTCATGTGGCACCCGATCAAAAGCCTTCTCAAGGTCGAGGAAAGCAAGATGCAAAGGTTTATTTCTTTCGGAGTATTTCTCAACCAGTTGCCGTACAGCGAAGATTGCATCTGTTGTGCCGCAGTTTTTCACAAAGCCTGCTTGGTTCCTTGTGATTTTGGCAATCGCACGAATTCTTTTGTCAAGGATACGCTCGAAAACTTTCATTGCGTGGCACAGAAGTCTGATCGGGCGGTAATTTGAACATTCGGCAGGGCTTCCCTTCTTTTTGAAGATTGGTACTGTGATACTCCATTGCCAATCAGTTGGTATTCGACCTTCTTTGGTAATCCGATTGAAGAATTGTGTTAACCATCCTGCAGCATCCCACTCCTTAGAGCACCATAACTCTGCTGGAAGATCATCGGGGCCGGTGGCTTTCCCAGGCTTCATCTCCTTCAGAGCAGCCTCAACTTCGGCAATGTCGATCTCCTTAATTGGTCCTTCAACAGCACAGGTGGTTGGGATTGGTGTATGGGGAAATTCTTCAGTCGAAATGTTCTCGAAGTAGCTCCGCCAGCGTTCCCTTGCTTTCTCCAAGTCTACTAGCAGCTCACCCACTTCATTGTTGATGCCATAGAAATGTTGGATATCTTCCGTTTTTCGATGCCTCGATTTGATTATCCGATAAATGTCACGCTCGCCCTCACGCGTATCAAGTTTATTGTAGAGGTCTGCATATCGCTCTGCTTTTGTTGAGGCAACAACTTTCTTGGCCTCACTACGGGCTACTTTATAGGCATTCCAGCGAGATGGATTTTTATCTGCAAGAAACTCATAGTACAACTGCTTCTTCTTATGTACCGCTTCCTTGACAGTGTCGTTCCAGAGCCACGTATCTTTCTCAATCCGCCGTCGTCCTGATTTTGTTGTTCCGAGAATGGCATGTGCAGCTGCATGAGACGAGTCCTTTAGTTTTGTCCAGCTCTCTTCAACTGTCGTAATGGGTGGTACAGTGATTTTTGCAATGACATTGGACTCTATTTCCTTAAAGCGCCACCATTTGATTCTTGAAGGACCCGTTCTGGCCGTGCATACAGCTCTTGGTGCCATTATGCGCAGCTTACAGATGAAAGGTCGATGCTGCATCGCAACGGTTTCGTATGGAACAACTTTCGTGTCTAAAACGTCTGTAAGGTTACGACGTCTCACAAGGACATAGTCAATCTGAGTAGCATTTGGACCACTGTAGTACGTGATTAGATGGGTATTGCGCTTTTTAAACCAGGTGTTTGTGATGACCATGCCATGAGTTTCTGCGTAATCAAGGATTCGTTGTCCGTCATCATTCTTCAGTCCGTAGCCGTGTCCACCATGGGCAGCATGATCTTCTTTCTGCTGGCCGACATGTCCATTTAGAACGCCAGCAACAATGAGGTAGTCTTCAGATGGCACTTCTGCAGTCTTCTCATCAAGCAGCGTCCAGAAAGCATCTTTAGTTTCTGTGTTTAGGCCTGTTTGTGGGGCATAAGCGCTGAAGAAATGAATTTTTCTCCTGTCTGCTACGTAAACAATTTTCATAAGGCGGTCATCATACCTTTGCACTTCACATACAGAGCCATCAAACTTTGCTGATATGACAATGCCGACACCATTAGTTGTTCCGCGGGTTCCATTGTATATGAGTTTGTATCCACACCCAATTTCGTAAGACTTTTCTCCGCTCCACCTCGTTTCCTGCACTGCAAAGATATCGATGCGCCTCTTTTCGAGTGCTTTAGCTAATTCGCTACTTCTTCCAGTCATAGTCCCGACGTTCAATGATGCGAGACAGAAAATGGGGGCTCGCTTGTTTAGCCGTCGCCGCCCTTGCGACGGTAACCCTTGCATACTTTTCACGCTGACTGGGCCCTGCCCGCGCGTGTCGCTTACGGGGGACGCCCTAGCCTTGGTTCCGAAATCTTGAGACGACATTCCCATAAAGATGTGACATTGTGCTTTTACGGCTGGCTTGTCACAAAGCCTATCGCCAAGCATTTTTGCGCTACTGCCAGCGTATAATTCGGCCGCCCCTAACATGGGGTACAGACGCCGTTTGTAGCCGCCCGATCCGGGTCAGACGCTACAACTGATATCCACCCCGAAAATGAGGATGATATCTTTTACTCAATTAATCCCGAGCACTGGGCTGCCCCGTCCGCCATCTACACTGTACCGAGGACTAACCTCTCCACTGCAACTGCCGTTGAGGTCTTCGCCGTAACCCTGGCAAGGGACCCTTACATGGGACTACCAGCCGGGTCAGCTGGACCAAGGTTTTTTTGAGAGGTGTTACTCCTCTATCACTCGCCCTTTGTCCTGACTTGTGACAGGCAGAGCCTGGCTTCCCAAACATTGGATCTTCAAATTAAAAACTGTCACATATGGTTTAAAACCATCTGCTTTCTTGGCCATCCGCACTTTAAAGCATCTCGCCGACCAAGACTCTAACCTCTTTTCCGTTGATACCTCAAATCTCCTCAAAAAATCTTTTTATGTGGATGATTTTCTTCATTCCTTTAGCTCCCCTTCTGAAGCACTGGAGCACTCACTTGATCTTCAAGCGTTGCTTCATGGAGGAGGTTTCTTACTTCACAAATGGAATTATAATTCTCAAGAAGTACTATCTAAGCTCTTGTCCAAAGGTAGCACTGATACACCAGTCGAGCTCTTACATACCACTGATTCCACTAAAGTTTTAGGACTTCACTGGTATCCCGTATCAGCTTCTTTCTTCTATCAATTCAGCTTGTCTCCTATTCTTCCTCAAACTAAGCGACAAATTCTTTCAGAGATCGCCAAAATCTACGACCCCCTTCAATTTCTAGCTCCGATCATAGTCAAAGCTAAGATGTTTATGCAGGAATTATGGTCTCACAAAACGGATTGGGATGATCCTATCCCTCCTTCACTCTTGGAAAGATGGCTTTCCTTCCACACTCATCTTCTTGATCTGTCTGTCATCGACATCCCTAGGGTTCTTATCCCTGCCTCATTTTCTGCTAATCTAGAGCTGCATCTGTTTGCAGATAGCTCTGTGAAAGCTTATGGATGTTGCGCTTATGTGGTCAGTCGTGACACTCCTTCTTTCTCTAATTTACTTTGTACCTAGTCAAAGGTTGCTCCTTTAAAAACGGTATCATTGCCTCGCTTAGAGTTATGCACTGCCCTGCTCGCAGCCGAATTATCTCAAAAGCTTGTCTCCAATCTCAACTGTCATTTCAGTCATATCTACTACTGGACTGACTCCGCCATCGCTTTATTTGGATCTCTAAGCCCCCCACGCATTGGCAATCTGTTGTCGCCAATAGGGTGGAAAAAATCCAAACTCTATCCGCATCTTCTCAATGGAAACATGTCTCGTGGATGCCTTCCACACCAGCTAGTCAAATCTAGTCTTTTCTGGCATGGTCCAACTTGGTTGTTGCAAGAACCCTCCTTTTGGCCAGCCCTATTTTCTTCTGCTTTAACGAATGTTCCTGAAACTCGTAAAGTCGCCTCTTCTCTTGTAACCACGGTTACCCCTTCATTGCTTGAAAGATATTCTTCTTTTCAAAAGCTAGTTCGTGTTGTTGCCTACTTGCTTCGATGGAAATATTTTGTATTAGAAAAACCATTGTTTCCTCAAGCATTTCTTTCAGCTGTTGAATTACAGTCTGCTACTACCACAATCATATTGCTCACGCAGCAAGAATTTTTTTCTGATGAAATTAATTCTCTATGTAAGGGTCTACTCCTTAAAAGCGGAATAGATTATTCGCTTTAAGCCCATTTCTTGATGATAACGGATTGTTAAGAGTAGGTTATCTTTTTCTGATTATCCTGAAGATAAGAAACACCCCATCATTCTTCCTTCAAAGCATCACGTTACTAAATTGATCATACGTCAATTTCACTATCAGCACTTACATGTTGGTACACGCACTCTCTTGTGTTTACTTCGTGAGCATTACTGGCCCATCAATGGCTTGCACGAAGTCATCTCCGTTGTTAGAAAGTGTATTCTTTGCTTTAAGGCCAAACCTAAGTGTACTCAGCAACTTATGGCTGACCTTCCTTCGTTCCGTTCCGCTCCCAGCAGACCGTTTCTTCTAACTGGTATTGATTACGCTGGTCCGTTCCTATATCAAACAAATAGTCTAAAAGCTAAACGCAAAATTCTTGCCAAGCTTTACATAGCACTTTTTGTCTGCATGGTTACTGGTGCCATTCATCTCGAATTGGTCACCAACGCATCCACTTCATACTTTATTTCTGCTTTTTCTCGCTTTGTTGCAAGAAGAGGATTTTCCTCTGAGGTTTTCTCTGACAACGCCAGAAACTTTCCTGGTCCTTCTCAACAATGGCACAAGGCACTCTGCTCTTGTTCTGCCAACGAGTAACTTTCTAACTACGCTCATTTAAAAGGCTTTAAATTGCATTTCATCCCCCCATACGCACCTCATCATGGAGGGAGATAGGAAGCTTGTGTCAAATTAACTAAAGCCCATCTCAAAATAATTATAAGAAACTCTATCCTGTCGTTTGAAGAATTTAATTCTTTCAACATTCTTATCGAAGGCACTGTCAAATCGCGTCCCTTGTCTCCTGTGTCTAACGACCCCTCCGATCTGCTTCCGTTAACCCCTGGTCATTTCTTAAGAGGTAGCTCCATAAATGCTCCGCCACCTCTCATCGACCGCAAGCTCGATATTTCTTTGCCCATTCTCTGGAAAAGAGTCGAAGCTCTTAGGGATAGATTTTGGAAACGGTGGAGGCTGGAGTATTTGAACTTACTTCAGAGGAGAGGGAAGTGGCAGCTCGCTCAAACAAACCTCAAGGAGGGAATTTGATTCTCCTTAGAGAATCCAGTCCTCCTCTTGTTTGGCACATCGGAAGAGTAGTTAGGGGCTACACCGGTCGTGACAACAGAGTTAGGGTGGTGAAATTAATCACTCCATTTGGACCGTGTGTTCGTCCAATTTCTTCTGTTGCTCCTTTACCACTCTAGTCCTGTTTTTTGTGTTCTCTTTTTTGTTTTTTTCTTGTTGCCCCTCTGGAAGTATGTTCGCATTTGCGAATGATTAACTGGTTAATTTTTGTAGATTTTTGTTACGGCAAAAGTCAGACTAGTATTTGATTTCTTAGCCTCATTTTTCGTCACCACGTGTTCGTGACAAATATACTTAATTTCACTTTCTTGTTCAATTCAATTATATTTAAAATTATTTTCATACTCACCTGTTGTGTTACAATATATTTCTCGCCTTTTAAGACATTTTTCCAAGTGTTACTTAGGTCACCTTTCTGATACCGCGTGGTATCATGGACTGTCCAGCAGACCTCAGTTGGTTCGCGCTCATTGGCCGTCTCCATGACATGGCCGCTCTCTGCCAATCAGCACGCTTCTTCCTAGACAGCAGTTTGAGACTCGCCCATGGCCGGACATCGAATATTCTGGTCTCTTGTGCTGCCTGCTATTTAAGCTGCAGACCGACACATATGCCGTGTGATTTTTTCGTTGGTATTGCACCAACCACCCGTCTTGAGCACCGGACGCTAAACTTCATGATTGTAAACCTTCGCATCGTAATTCTGCATCAAGAAGTGTTAACTTAACCTTCGCCATGTCGTCCAAGACATGTTTAACATCATCCAACTTGGATTGAACTTTAACGTGTTCCTACAACACAAACTTAAGTATACATCTGCGTGTACCAAGGAAACCTTCTCCGAATTAAGTGAATATTGTCAATTCATCCTTATAATAGCCAAGGTCTACCTTACTATTCTGCGAGTGTACTTCAGCTCCGTCAAATACTTTTGTGAAAGAAACCACAACTGGAAATGAACTTTCTCAAGCGTTCCACGCACGTGTGGAATGTTAACCACACCCTTTCAAGTTAAGTGATAATGGGCACGCAATCTCGAACTAGACATAACCTATGTCTTCTTTGTGCTACGCCAATATGGATTGTCGCCAGCATTTTACAAAGTACTCAGATGTATCATGTATTTAATATTTTGTTATGCTTATTCTAAAGCAGACCTGTATCTGCCATTGCGCTGTTCTTATACACTACGCATTACGCTGTTCTTTCTGTTTTCATGTTAGTCTCATACAAGCAGGGTTTTAGAAGATTCCTCAATTTTGATATCTGTGTGATCTTCTCTCCATTTCCCACTGGGCGGAATAACATACCAGCTTACTTTAGACATTTTTATGTTTTTGTGAGAACAATCTTAGTATTGCTTATGCATATCTGTAATTTTCATTGCACTATGCCTGTGCACCTTTTCTTTCATGGTTCACTTTCAGGTTATAGGCTACTCGCCCACCTGTTTCTGCCATTTCTCCTTCTCAGTAAATCTTGTATGCAGTTCACATATTCTGTTTCTGCCATTACATTATTTCATTTGCAAGTTATTCTGTTGCATCTTGGCAACTGCTCCAATATTACAATTCTTATAGGGTACTTGCAGGACTGAGCCCCTGTCAGCTACTGGTCACCTTAATAAGTCATGTCTTTTTCGATGACTTCTCTAGTTTCCCCTTTGTTTATTTTCTGGTATGACAGGATTTGCTCCCTGTCAGCCAAACCAAAGCCGCGTCACTAATTCTCCTTTTTGCAAAGGCAACTTAATTCTTGTTGTAAGGCATTTACACATTCTTAAGATTTGTAACTTTAATTTAATTATGTTTAAGGCACTAACATTGTCTATTGCAAAACGCAATCTTGTAAAGAAAATTGTTCACTTGTTTATTGAATTGAATGTATATTTATGTTAAAGCTACTTGCTCTCTCTCTCTTTTTTTTTTGTCTTTTCTCTTATCATGATCCATCCCTCATACTTTAAGGCTCAACTATTACCAATTCTGAACTCACTCTGAATTCACTCTGAAAATGGAGACCTTTTAAATTGGTCGATCCAATGGTGTTACCATTACACCAGATGTAATACTCAGCATATAATCTATTCATTAAAAATAAGCAGACACGTGTCTAAGGGTTTTTCGATGTGGTGTATATTATGATGTGAAAGGGGTGAAAGGTGGGGGTTGAAGGATTCTTAACTGAGCGTGTATCTCTTAAACGACATAGGCGAGAAGTTTGAAAGTCAGCGGGGAAAAAAATCAGCTTAAAAATAAGTGAATAGGTGTTCGACCGTTTTTTCATAAATTCAATTTAAGGGGCCCATGAGCAGGGGTTAAATACTGGAAAAAAAGGAAAAGAAAGTGTCCTAACTAACTGACTCACTCATTCACTCATCAAATTTAGGGGAAAATAACAGCTTAAAATAAGTAAATAGGTGTTCGACCGTTCTTCCATAAATCCAATTTAAGGGGCCCATGGGGAGGGGTGAGAATCTGGAAGAAAAATGAAAGAAAATGTCCTGACTGTCTCACTCACTCACCATCGTCCAGCTAAAACTATTGAAGTTAGAAACATGACAATTTTGGGATATGTTCGTTGTATGTCGAAAACATCCACTAAGGAAGGATTTTTGGATATTCAGGTTCTAAAGGGGTGTTACGGGAGCGAACGTGCTTTTCTTTGAATAGCAATATCAAAAGAGTGGTTTTATTTGGAGATGTGATACTTGACACATAAACTAATCATTAAAAACAAGCAGACACGAGTCTAAGGGTTTTTCAATGTGGTGTATATTATGAGGTGAAACAGATGAAAAGTGGGGATTGAGGGATTCCTAACGGAGCGTGTATCTCTTAAATGACATAGGCGAGGAGTTTGAAACTCATAGGAAAACAATCGGCTTAAACATAAGTATCGGTAAATGGGTGTTCGACCGTTTTCTCATAAATAAAATTTAAGGGGCCCATGGGGAGGGGTGAAATTCTGGAAGAAAAACATCCACTAAGGAAGGATTTTTGGATATTCACTCATTATCGCCCAGCCAAAACTATTAAAGTTAGAAACATTACATTTTGGGGATACGTTTGTTGTATGTCGAAAACGTCTGCTAAGGAAGGATTTTTGGATATTCAGGTTCTTAAGGGATGTTAAGGGGGTTAAACCTGCATTTCATTGAATAACAATATCTCACGAGTGGTTTCATTTGGGGATGTGATACTCGGCATATTAACTAATGTTTAAAAGAATAAGCAGACGGTGTCTGAGGGTTTTTCAATGTGGGGGGTATATTATGAGGTGAAAGGGGTGAAAAGTGGGGGGTTGGAGAATTCTTAACAGAGCGTGTATCTCTTAAAGGGCATAGGCGAGAAGTTTGAAACTCATCGGAAAAAATCAACTTAAAAATAAGAAAATAGGTGTTTGACCGTTCTTTCATAAATCCAATTTAAGGGGCCCATACATAGGTGGGGGGTAAAATTCTGGAAAAGAAAGGAAAGAAAGTGTCCTAAATGACTGACCATCAAACTCAGGGAAAAACAGCTTAAAAATAAGTAAATAGATGTTCGACCGTTTTTTTCATAAATCTAATTTAAGGGGCCCTTGGGTAGGGGTGAAATTCTTGAAAAACAAAGGAAAGATAGTGTCCTAACTGACTGACTCACTCATCAAACTCAGGAAAAAAGCAGCTTAAAAATAAGTTTCGACCGTTTTTTCATCAATCCAATTTAAGGGGCCCATGGGGAGGGGTGAAATTCTGGAAGAAAAACGTCCACTAAGGAAGGGTTTTTGGATATTCACTCATCATCGACTAGCCATAACTATTAAAGTTAGAAACGTGACATTTTGGGGATACGTTCGTTGTATGTCGAAATCGTCTTCTAAGGTAGGGTTTTGGGATATTCAGGTTCTAAAGGGATGTTAAGGAGATTCAACCTGCATTTCATTGAATAACAATATATCACGAGTGGTTTCATTTGGGGATGTGATACTCGGCATATAAACTAATGACTTAAAAAAGAAGCAGACACGTGTCTAAGGGTTCTTCGATGTGGTGTATATTATGAGGTGAAAGGGAGAAACTGTGAACGTAGAGGTTTTTTACTTGTGTATTTTTATGATGTGTACTGTTTTTCCTAGGTATTTAGGTAAATGGATTTTGTGTTTAGTCAGTGTCTTTAATATACTGTATCTCATTTATTTCCTATTTACGTTTGTGGTCGGAAACCGCGTTGTGATTCTGAGTCGAATTGTATACATGCAATGCGACGTGACGTTGGGGAGATTTTGATCTTTATGTGCCATTGTTGTGCTACAGTGTCTTTATTGTGTGATTGTTTGCGGCCTTTACCAAATTATTATCATTATTATTCAAAATTATACAATAAATCAGTCATAGCATTCATGATTGAGGCGTTGCTAAGTGTACTCTTTACAACTACAATATTCGCAGGCGAAGCCGCGTCGGGTAATGCTAGTAATATATTGAAGCCTTGCGAGAAGCTTTTTTGAGACTCTTTTTAGGGGTAGTGTACGGTTCATAATGAAGTTGCTAAATTATGCTTCTTAAAGGTGCAAGGTAACATAGGCTAAATACATGGCAGACATGAACAGAAGTGAAGCCAAAATAAACAAAAACAAATTTAATTCCAGAACAATAAATAAAACAAAGAACAAACTTGAAGGAACACCCTATTAACTTTACACCCATAATTACAAAATAAACACAAATCAACTTATCTCACCAGAGACTTCAAACAATAACAGGACCCGAGATATGGCCTGATTAACTTCAACTCATGTGTGTGCGTGATGTGACAAAGCATGCAATATGGAAAAGTACTTGATACGCGATTTGTTGCCATCCCGCGAATGCCGTCAGGCAACTTATCCGTATCTGAGATATCCTAGCGATGGGAACTAAACAACTACAAACTACATTACCGACACTCGCTAACTTTAAATATTTACAAACAAAGATTTCCGCCGAAACCTGGACTAATGTGCCCACAGCGCCACAAATTGCCTCAACACAGGACTTCACAAATAAACACAAGAATGAGTAACATGACCACGACACAAAAACAACAACCAATGACCGCATGTCGTTTATAAGATGAAATACACAAAAGTGTGCCAACAAGAACATCAAACATCACAACAATGAAACACAGATGCTCAACAGCATACAATTAATACAAGAAAAACATTTCACTTGAACGCGACACATGTAAATGCCGCCCATGCTTGGAGAACTTAGCCCTAAATAGTATATATCTTTAAAAGAACAAGCAAGCCTTATTTAACAAACTGGGTCAATGGCGAGGCCGTTCCCGCTTCTCTAATTAGTCTCTTGAAATACCAAAGATCAGCGCTCAGTGTGGACTCTCGCTATCACGTGTCAAAATCACCCTCGTGTCAACAACATCCCAGGCCAGCATTTATGCCCGGCTCCCAAGATACGACGAAGTACAGCTGTCAACTCAGCTAACATGTTTGTGTCACCAAATAATTATCTCATTAATTCCCTTTGGAATTATAAGATCCCCATTGGACTGGTTGAGGTCTCCGCAGAGCATCACCCACCATTCGTAATAATTGCAGCCGACAGAGACTTGGCAAATCTATGCCAATCTCCCGGGCATAAATTCAACTCATACCACACAATAAACACAAAGACACACAATATCACACGTTAGGGCTTTGACAGTCAACTGAAATAAAATACACAAATATTTTCCACACACCAAGGCGCGTCTGCTCTCAGTATTCCGACCGATGAATAAACCAATCTAATAGGAATCTCTGTTTCGCGGGCTTATAGGTCATGTTCCAAGGACATTTTGTCGTCCTGACGTTTCGCTGAATACTGCGTTCAGCATGTTCACAGGTTACATAAAGCGAGGTAAAACAAGTAAACAGAAGATATATAAATAGTCAACAACCCACACAAGAGGCTACCATAGCAACGGCGTACCACATAAAAGTAATGCATCAATGACAGGGCTGCTCGTCTGTTGCATCTTCTCGTCTACGACGGTCAATAAGGGCAGGCTTGAGGGGATTAAGGACTGGAAGCCAAGCTCTGTTCACACGTTCTGCTTCCTCCTTAAGATTGAAGCTGTTAGTATGCTTCAGGATTTCAATGGCCTCCCTTTGTAGCCTGGCATGATAAGACACCGTGGTGGACAGAACTTCGGTGTCTCCATATCTTATATCGTGACCTGCAAGTAGCGAGTGTGCTGCTACAGTGGATTTATCTGTTTGTCCCAGCCGGCTGTGTCGTTCGTGCTCCTTGAGGCGAGTGGCAATACTTCTTTTCGTTGTTCCAATATATACTTGGCCACAATCACACGGGATTTTATAAACCCCTGCCGCGGTATGAGGATGTCGCTTAATTTAGCGGACCTTAACATGTCCTTATTTTTTCGTGTAGGCCTGTATATGGTCTTTATATCATGGGACTCGAGTAGCCTCCCTATTCTGTCCGTGACCTTTTTTATATATGGAAGAAAAGCTCTAGCCAGGGGCTGCTTGTCTCCAATTACCCTTGTAGTTGGACGTCTCGGATGGAGTGCTCGCTGGATATCTTTCTGGCTGTACCCATTCGCGCGTAAGGCCTCGTTGAGGTGTTCAATTTCTTGTTTTAGGCACTGCTTTTCACAAATTCTTTTAGCGCGGTCAGCCAGTGTTTTTATAACTCCGTATTTCTGTCGTGGGTGGTGGTTGGACGTCTTATGTAGATATCGGTCAGTATGGGTCGGCTTACGGTAAACTGTATGTCCCAAAGTTAGATCAGCGGTCTTCGTTACCATAACGTCGAGAAACGCGATTTTCAGTTCATTTTCTAACTCCATGGTAAAACTGAATGTTCGAGTTCTGGCTGTTAAGATGTTGTAAAAACAGATTTAATTGATCTTTACCATGGCCCGATATTACAAAGGTATCGTCCACTTATCGTAGCCACACTTTAGGTTTCAAAGGTGCGGTCTCTAGTGCTATTTGTTCAAATTGTTCCATGAAGAAATTCGCGATCACCGGACTAAGGGGACTGCCCATGGCGACCCCATCAATTTGTTCATAGAAATAACCCTTCCACAGGAAATAGCTAGCGGTGAGGCAGTGGCGGAATAAGGCGGTGATATCATCAGGAAAAATCCGTGCGATGTACTCCAGGGCTACCTTTATAGGTACTGCCTCACCGCTAGCTATTTCCTGTGGAAGGGTGATTTCTATGAACAAATTGATGGGGTCGCCATGGGCAGTCCCCTTAGTCCGGTGATCGCGAATTTCTTCATGGAACAATTTGAACAAATAGCACTAGAGACCGCACCTTTGAAACCTAAAATGTGGCTACGATACGTGGACGATACCTTTGTAATATGGGGCCATGGTAAAGATCAATTAAATCTGTTTTTACAAAATCTTAACAGCCAGAACTCGAACATTCAGTTTACCATGGGGTTAGAAAATGAACTGAAAATCGCGTTTCTCGACGTTATGGTAACGAAGACCGCTGATCTAACTTTGGGACATACAGTTTACCGTAAGCCGACCCATACTGACCGATATCTACATAAGACGTCCAACCACCACCCACGACAGAAATACGGAGTTATAAAAACACTGGCTGACCGCGCTAAAAGAATTTGTGAAAAGCAGTGCCTAAAACAAGAAATTGAACACCTCAACGAGGCCTTACGCGCGAATGGGTACAGCCAGAAAGATATCCAGCGAGCACTCTATCCGAGACGTCCAACTACAAGGGTAATTGGAGACAAGCAGCCCCTGGCTAGAGCTTTTCTTCCATATATAAAAAAGGTCACGGACAGAATAGGGAGGCTACTCGAGTCCCATGATATAAAGACCATATACAGGCCTACACGAAAAATTAAGGACATGTTTAGGTCCGCTAAAGATAAGCGACATCCTCATACCGCGGCAGGGGTTTATAAAATCCCGTGTGATTGTGGCCAAGTATATATTGGAACAACGAAAAGAAGTATTGCCACTCGCCTCAAGGAGCACGAACAACACAGCCGGCTGGGACAAACAGATAAATCCACTGTAGCAGCACACTCGCTACTTGCAGGTCACGATATAAGATATGGAGACACCGAAGTTCTGTCCACCACGGTGTCTTATCATGCCAGGCTACAAAGGGAGGCCATTGAAATCCTGAAGCATACTAACAGCTTCAATCTTAAGGAGGAAGCAGAACGTGTGAACAGAGCTTGGCTTCCAGTCCTTAAACCCCTCAAGCCTGCCCTTATTGACCGTCGAAGACGAGAAGATGCAACAGACGAGCAGCCCTGTCCTTGATGCATTACTTTTATGTGGTACGCCGTTGCTATGGTAGCCTCCTGTGTGGGTTGTTGACTATTTATATATCTTCTGTTTTACCTCGCTTTATGTAACCTGTGAACATGCTGAACGCAGTATTCAGCGAAACGTCAGGACGACAAAATGTCCTTGGAACACGACCTATAAGCCCGCGAAACAGAGATTCCTATTTCAACGCCGGTCGTGAAAGTCTACATTTTTACTTAAACCAATCTAAAATAAAAAATGCAAATTAAATGAAATATAAGAACGGACGGTTCTTTCCGAAATCATGACGCAACAAGGCAACTCAAATTAATACTTGTTCATTCAAAAATATCACTGCAAACACTTGTTTTACACCTTGCTATTTTTATCGTTAACTAACAGAGCACCACTTATCACCTTAGCCGCTATGCATGTGTACGCCAAATCAAATATGCACATGTACACGAGTACACGGATTACAATACACAAATACAAAAATAAACTAGTGGTCACGTGTCCTCACGCATTTACAATTGAGTTTCGGGACACTACGTTAAAATCTACCATGAAACAAGGATAAAAATCACGAGAAAATATATACAAGGTTCCCATGTCAAAATATCTACATAATGATTAATCAATATTTGTACTCAACACATATCAGCTCGTTACGTCAGCGGACATCACCTTCCATGTCCCACTAGATAATTACACAGCCATGGTAATCATTTCTGAAGATCGCTCGGTCATCATCCTAGCGGTTGTCCAAGTGTTCGTCCTCTTGACGTCTTCTTAATGATGAAATAAAAAGTTCAAATTAATTAATATTAGTCCTGCTATAATTGCAATAGATCTACTACCTTCACTCTAAGTCCTAGGCAATTAATAATCGTAGACACTTTCCCTATTTAAGTACATAGCTTACACGTAAATTTCACACGCAAAAACATATTTAAAATAATTCAACTGTTAATGTTACTGCTTCTAGACACAATGTCCAATACTCAAAATTGAATAAAGTTCGATGATAAAGTTAGATAGATAGATAGATTTTATTAATTCCATTTGATCAAATACATGTATACAATACAGTTTTGATATAGGACACTATAGTTACATTCGGCTCCCAACAGAGTCCTCAAAATTTTTGTCATCTTAAGTGGAAATCGAAGCCATAGTACTTTGAAACAGAATGACGTGTTAGTAGCACTCAGCTACACCAGAAATTGAACGTGTAACTTCTCACTAGGCTCTCAAAGATTGTACGTGTAACCCCTCATGGCTACCCGAGAAATTGAACGTGTAACTTCTCACTAGGCTCTCAAAGATTGTACGTGTAACTCCTCATGGCTACCCAAGAAATTGAACGTGTAACCTCCCACGGCTATCAAAGATTGTACAAGTTCGCTAGCACAGTCGCCTTAATTAATACAGATCTGGTCAACGGTGCTATGGTGGGGACTATACAATTACAATAAATATAAGGAGATGTCGTACAAGCTTGCGGGTGGTATCAAAGATCTTCATTTTGCATATAGGTTCCAGAGCTGCCTCGCGGAATCAAAACCCATCGTGAATTAATCAATATAGCTCTCCCGCGCTTTCTCATAACACACGTTCTTCCCGCCAAAAGTGGCTTGGTCCTGAATGATTCGCAGATTCATATTCAATATCGTTGTAGAGAACACGTAGCTCCACCCCTCTTGTCGTCATAAATGTATCTCTTTCTCTCTTCCCCGTTCAATGCGCTCTTCGTCTTGCTTGGTGAACAAAGGCTCGTGACTCATAAAGGACGCTCAGCTCTACGATCAGCAACCTCTCTTCCAAGAAATATTTAAATATATCTCGCTTCCTCAACTTGGCCAACTCTTGCAACATCAGGTGCTCACCTCCTTCAACTGACTGCGGACACAATGCAGTATATAAAATAAAGTATAAACAATTATTCTATGATAGTATGAATAAGAGTTCAATATATTAGCTGAAAATTTTTGATTTTCGATTTTTTTCAAGAAATTATTTGATTTGACTACCTCAGGAGGGGCCGGTCCCGTGGTGTTGGAGTAGCGCGCCTGCCTCTCACCCGGAGGCTCCGGGTTCGATTCCCGGCTCCGTCAGGGATTTTAGAAACTGACGTGAGGGCTGGAACAGGGCGCACTCTGCCTCATGAGGACAATTGAGTAGCCGTCCGACAGTGAGGCAACGCCCCGATCACGAAAACCAAGATTAACGGCCGAGGGGACCCGATGCGCTGATCACGTGTCACCCCAATATCTGCAGGCCAAATGGCTGGGCAGCGGTCGCTTGGTAGGCCTAGGCTCTTCCCGGGCTGTAGTGCCAGGGGTTATTTTTTATTTATACCTCAGGAGGGGCAGCAACTTTGTCTCTCATGCAATGAGAAAATTCGGGGAATGCTCTAGACCTTTCCTACGGATCTTGTTCAGTTTACAGGTTCACTTTAGATAGTGAGTAAATATAATTAGTGCTGAACAATGAGTTAAAAACGCAAAAAATAGTGTCAACGATAAATCAGAAACTAGAAATTGTGCGTAAACTTGAGGTAGGCACCAGTCTGACTTAATGTAACAATCCGGGCTATGAAAGAATAATACAACATAACTAATTTTGCCGCAGATCCGACTCGTTCAAGGGTTTATAAAAATAAGCTATTAGGTATATGTAGTGTGTTTTATGGAACGTAGAGAATTGAAATATTGTCCCGAAGAATGCAGGACTTGCACCAGCAAACTCAGACTTGATTGTTGTTACTTTGCCTCCGACCATGAAACCGATGTACCCTTGCCAAGAGAATTAAAAGTGTTCCTGCATTAGCCCAGTAGTCCGTGGTTCTAAGCCCTCGTTTTATAGGACAGTTTAATACTCCACCTTCCATCTACAGTAAATGGCTTCCAACACACGACTTCCTTGTTGATCATAATATATATTTGTTGAATGAAATGGAAACGCCCTAATGTTTGGATCCGATAATCGACTAGACACAATGATTGATATGATTGAGGGATACTCCAACAGATGCATCGCTCCATCTTACTTGTTCTTTTTCCCAACGACTTCTCAAGATTCACCTCCAGAAGATTCTGTAATCCATCTGTCAATGAAGTTGAAGATGCTCATATGGATTGCAAATTCAGCACAGTATTGACTTCCTTCCAGTTTGTTGTGATGAGCAGTAGGATGTGAAGCAGGTAAGTCACTACAGCTTCAATACAGGAATCCTTGCACCAAACAGACTTACATCACATTTCCTATTGTAAATTCTACCATAGAGGTTTTTGTAGTTTCATTTACAGGTTTGAACATCGCAATCATCAGCCCCGTGTGGAATTTTCCTGATACCCTCTGTTACAATGTTAATCACAACATAAATACTCTCAAGTTCACAGGGCTGATGCCAAGATGATTCAAGCATCTACAATGAAGATGGTATATTGACGGCCAGTGAATTAAAACTCAGTACGTTTCCTAGGATTTGCTGTGTTGTATGTGGGGTTTCGCCTAGAAACACCAAGCTGGCTTATAAGCGGGCTCTTGGTGCCCATGCCCTGAAAATTGCTGACTTCTAAAATGAATTAACAGCATCTAAGACCAATGATATTTAAGGGGGGTTTATTATTATTATTATCAATCTTGATTGGTCACATTGGACCACTTGAGTCGTTCCACAATAACTTTTCCTTTGAAGGTAGTACTGCTTGGTTCTTGCGCTCTTTCCAGTACTTTTTCATTCTTTCAGATCGGGATTTTCTCAACTCATCTGAAATCTCCATAGGCTTTCTATGTGTCATTTCTGCAGAAAAGTTGTGAGTTTTAGGAATGGTGTTAATTTTATTTTTCTCCTCGGCATTTGTTATCTTCAGTCCAACTGCTTTGAGATCTTGTTGGATTTCTTGGATCCATTTTCCTCCAGTTTTCTTTCCTAGATTTCTCATCACTAGTTGGCGTTTTCTGGAAGCCGTAAGATGTGAAAAAAAATTGAAAATCTTTTCTTCTTCATTGTGCTAGTGATTGGATCAATCTCACGATAGACAGTTTCATTTTGGAGAATCCTCCAAACTCCCTCAACCTTCAGGGAGAGTTACAGTTTTATAATGTTGTATCTTAGTAGCTATTGATAGGCATTTTTTAAATTATAAGTTGACCAAGTTAGAGATTGTGCCTTTTTCATTTTATTTGTTCTATTTATCCAAGTTACTTTTTCGTTTAAGTTATGTGTGATAATTTCTCCAAGATACTTAAATTGATGAACTAGGTTAATTTTATGATCATTTATATAGACTTTATTTATATCTAAAAGTTTCATAGGCATGATCTCAGTTTTTCGAAGGATACCTGTAATCCTATCCCTTGAGCAATTTCTTGGAGACTGGTGATCTGAGTACAAAACTCTTCCTTGACTAGTGCTAAAAGAGCCAAGTCATCTGCAAATTCTAAGCAGTTTATTTTTATTGATGGTTTTGTTCTTGATCTTAGGAGGGTTTTCCTTTTGCCAAACCTTCATGATGTAATCAAGAGCCACATTGAAAAGCAGAGGGAAGAATACATCACCTTGTCTGAGACCGGATTTTACTGTGAAAGCTGTTGATATTTCTCCCCTAAATTATCTTTAGAATTTGTGTTTGTTAATGTTAATTCAATGATTTTTACCAATTTAGGGTGGAGACCGTATGATCTAAGGATTTTTAGCAGTATCAGTCTATGAATACTATCATAGGCTTTCTTGAAATCTATAAAAGAAATAAAGAGTTGCTTATTTCTGTTTTTGTAATATTCCATTATTAGTTTCAGGCTAAGGACAACTTCTGTAAGGGCGAAATCCTCCTTGATAATCTCCAAGTTGTGGTTCCAGAATGGTTTTAATCCTGTTGTAAATTATGCGAGAGAAAATTTTATATGTGCAGTCCAGAAGGATAATTCCTCTGAAGTTCTCTGGGATCGTTTTGTCTCCTTTCTTAAATAATGGATGGATTATTCCTATGGTCCAGTGTGCAGGAATTTCTTCAGTAATCCACATATTAACTAAATGTTGATGAAGATTTATAATTGCAGGTTTACCTTCATTTTTTCAGATTTCTGCAAAGACTAAGTCTTCGCCACAAGTTTTGTAATTTTTTTGTTCTTTAATTGCGAGTTCTACTTCATTGATAATTGGATGATTTATTAAATCAGGTGAAGTTCAAATATGTGTATCAGTGTTTACATGCAGGGTTTCCAGTGGATCATCACAATTTAACAGTTTCTCGAATGCTTACTGCAAGGATCTCTGTATTAGAATGTGCTAACTTTCCTGTTTGATTTTTCAACATTAATGTTGGAGCTTAATTTTTTAAAGATATTTACCAAATGTTTTGTAATAATCTCGAGATTGCTTTTTCTTGAAATCGTCTTCTATCTTTTCCAGTGTATTTTTAAGACGATTACGTTTCGTTTGTCTGATGATTTTATGGGTTAATTTTCTTTGCTTGTTAGTTCTAAATTTGATTCTTCTGACTTTAGAGCTTGATGTTTTATCCATGCTTGGTGTCTTTCCTCTATTGCTTGATCACAATCTACATTCCACCATTCATGTTTCTTCCTTGGATTTATTGGTGCTAGATCCTCTGCTATTGATTTTAATTTAGTGATTAATTCGTCCAATGGTTTAGTGTTGAGAGATTCTTCCCCTGTTCTTTCACAGTACTCTATATTTTTTATTAAGGTGGATGGACCAAATTTCCTTCTATTGTTATTATTCGGTTTTTCTTGGCCATTGGAGTTAATTTTATTTTGATCTTTACCACATAGTGGTCTGATCCTGAGTCAACTCCCCTTAGAACCTTAACTTTGTGAATTTCGCGATGGTGAAATTTATCCATGCAAACATGATCCAACTGCCATTCACCCCTTCTGAAGCCAGGATGTTTCCAGGTTTTTAATGTATGGGGTTGTCTTTTAAAACATTTTGATTTAGAGATTAATTTGTGGTTTCTACGAATTTCGACTAATCTTTTACCATTTTTATTGGTTCTTTTATGTGCTGTCCATTTTCCAATGATATCTCTATATCTTCTTTCTTGTCCAAGTTGCGCATTGAAATCACCAAGGAGAATTTTGATGTTTGATGAAGGGATGTTTATTAAAGTTTGATCCAAAATATCCCAGAATTGTTGTACTTCTTCTCTGTCCTTAATGGTGTTGTTTATTTTGATTAGTAGGAGCATGTGCGTTAATAATTGTATATGTTTTACTTGCCTATTTCAAAGTTAGGGTTGCAAGTCTGGAGGATTGAGATTGAAATTCTGTTATCGAGTGAATGGTTTTGAGATCTATTAAGAATCCGTTACCAAATTGTGGACAATTTTTCATGACCCGTATTCCTGGAATTCCTTTATATAGTCTGTATCCTTATGATTCCAGATGGTCTTGACCACTATTTCTAATTTCCTGAAGGGCCATAATTAGAATTTTATGACTTCTCATGATATCCGTGATGATCTTCAATTTTCCAGTTTTAACCACAGAGTTAACATTATGTGTAGAAAAGAATGAGACATGTTTAGGTTTGATTTTCTGTATTATTTGTTTGTTTGCTAATTGATGAGTTTTCAGACGCACCGATTCGTCATTATCTTCCGCATGACAGCCTACCGTATCCGAATGCTGTCTTTTCTGTAATCTATCATTACAGACGGCGGAATTATTTTTCAAATGACTTTTCATGATCGACTATCTAAGGTTTCACATTGAGGGGAGGATAAATCCTCGAATTATAGTCCTGAATGTTATTCAGAAAGGTGAAAGAACCGAGAAAGGAATTCTCTGCCCCCCCCCCCCCCCCCAACACTAGTCTGTTTAATGTTAGTAGATTAAGCTTATTGGTAAATTAAAGAATTCTTTCAGGGCAAAAGTTTGGTACTTTGACATCTCTAAAACCACATTATCAAAACTATGTAAAGACCCCATATTTCTTTATAATTTTACTAACATATATTTTGCTCTTCGGAAACAAACAGGCAATCAAACTGGTATTTGATGGGGTGCTATTAATATCGAAGGGGTTAAGGAAGGAAGAAAGTAGAGCTGGCTGAGTCAGCAAGTAGGATGAGATTGGATATTCTAGGGATCAATGAAGTTCACATAAAGGGAGATAGAGAGGAGGACGTAGGAGATTGCAATGTGTACCTATTAGGTATAAAACAAGGCATGGCAAGGTGGAGAGTCAAGAGGACTTTTGGAGGTAACATAGTGAGTAAATGAACGATTAATGTGGATAGATATGGAAATGTCAGGAAATCGGGTCAAGATTGTATCAGTGCTCACTCCATGTGAAGGGGTCGGATCAGGACGAAGTAGACAGAGACACTGAGTGACGTGGTAGTTAACAATAAGGATAGTGTAGTAGCGATGGGGGATTTCAATGCTAGGAAAGGAAATAAGGACTGAGGGGTATGATAAGGTAGTGGGTAAGTGGGGTGAGGATAGGGAAGCGAACACTAATGGGAAATGTGTGATGGACTGATTCGCCAGCAAAGGGTTATCTGTTGAGAACTCAGTATCGAAGCAAAAGGAGATTCACAGGTACACATGGGAGGGTAGAGGAACCAGGTCAATAATATACTGTTTCATTACAGAATTTGAATTTAGGAAATTGATAAACAATTGCAGGGTGTTGAGGGGCTTTTTTGATGAGACAGACCACAAACTGATCTGCTGTGCATTAAGCATACTTAGACCTAAAGTACAGAAAGTGAGAACTGTTTGCAAACGGAATAGGGCTGAAAATCCCTAAGATACGAAACTTCAGAAATACATGGAAATAATTGATGAGAAATTCCAAAGAAAGGATGGTAGACACTTGCAAGACATTGAAACAGAGTGGTCAGGATACAGGGATGCAGTGCTAGATGTAGCAAGGGCATGTCATGACACAACAGTGTGTAAAGACAGGACGAACTGCACTTCCTGGTGGAATGACTTAATGAAAAAAAATCCTTTCGCCACGCCGGAAGTTGGAGGTAGATTTCACCCGGCAAACTAGGGGATAGGCGAAGATAGGCAAAATATGGAGGTTTTCGTAGGACCAGACCTCATTTTATACCTCTCATTATGAGAAAGCATTTTACAACTGGAGCTTAATAAATTTTGTTTTCGTCTTTATGAATATTTTTAACATGTTATTGTCTTATGGGGACGGTAACCTTTTCGTCATTTGGGGTCCATTTTTATACTTGTGGTCACACTGTCCTTATGCAAGGTTTCGACACTGATGTGTAACTATCTAACGGTATGTTACTTCTTCATGCAAAATTTTATCTCCCGCAGAGATGTTGGTTGGGTCCTCAGTTTAGGGGCTGTGTACTTTGGGTGTGTGTAGAATCCGTCTCATAAACCAGTGTTAATTGTGATGGCTGTATTAGTGTGTAATTCTGGTAAGGACTGGAGACGGCCAATTTCAAGTAGTAGTTCCTACTTTTGCTACCAAATGCTACCGTCAACGACACCTACCTGTGAACTTAGCTACTAGATGCCACCACAACCAGCAATGATGATGATAATTGTTGTTTAAGAGGCCTAACATCTAGGTTATCGGCCCCTATACCTAGCCACGAATGTTGGAACTTAGAGGAATTGGAGAACTAGGCGGAAAGGACTGAAATAAAACTCATCCATGATCCAAAACTACCACCTTCTTTCAACAGTGGAAGATGAAAGCGTGGATACAATCCAGACAACATCTTTGTCAGTAATAAGATCGCTGAACAAACTATAAAGTGTGTTGAAGACCCAATACCAGGTACACAACACCGAGCTATCACCTGTTGGATCAGAACAGTGGTTCAGCCTGATGTAGTGCCACTAAAACGACGCTTCAATTTCATAAGAGCACAGTGGGACCAGTTTGCTGAAAACTTGGACAAACAAATAATCAAATTGCCACCAGAGGTGAAGTCGTATGAATCATTCATAAAACTGACGTAGAAAGTATCCGGCAAACATATTCCAAAGGGATGTTGCACAAACTACGTAGCTGGACTCGCTAATGACTCAAAACTTCCTCTTGAAAAATATCAGCAATTGTTTGAGAACGACCCCTTCTCAGAAGAAACAATGGGAGAAAATGAGGAGTTGCTTAGTGCTATAACTACCTCAAGACAAGAGAGATGGTGCTCTCTAATAGAAGAACTGGACATGAAGCAAAGTAGCCGATGTGCATGTAAAATGGTTAAGAACCTTAGCAACGATCCAACTTCACCTCGGATACATATGAGTATAATAATAATAATAATATCGTATGGCCTCGGGAGCCAGGTGCAAGCTTTGTAATTTGACACCCAGAGGGTAGCTTGCATGTCGAATTTCATTGTTCCTTGAATCACTATGAAAGTCAAGGAGGTTAGATATCTAAGCTCCTTGAACACTATAGCGATTTCTAGTAGAAAAATGAGGAACTTAGTGTTGGCGGAAACTCCCGAGATTAATTTTGCCATTATGAACACGGCCCACTGAATTCAAATGGGTTCTTTCACATGCCAACATCGTATGACATGCGTGTCGTATTTTTGCCGCCTTTCAAAAATAATTAACCACGGCCAGGAGCGAACCTGCAATCTTGGGGTTAGTAGACCGACACGCTATCCACTCACCCACCGTGGCAAGCTACCTATGAGTGATGTTACACCTAATCAAATTCCTCATCAGTTACTTCTAAATGGCAAAACTACCACGAGGACGAAAAGACTGGAGTTTCAACGTGAAATTGAGAGTGAAAACCTTTCAATGAACACACCGTTTTCACTGGCTGAAATACAAGAAGCGATCCACGTTATGAAGAACAACAAGGCTCCTGGAGTGGATGGTCTGAGAACAGAACAAATGACATATTTTGGGCCTGCAACATTGAAATGGATCCTTAACATCATAAGTAACTGTATCACCACTTGTCAGATTCCAAGGATGTGGAGTAAAGCTCATGTTGTAGCTATTTTAAAGCCTGGCAAAGGGCCAAATGATCCTAAGAACTTTCAACCCGTTTCTCTTCTGTGCCATCTTTTTCAAATTCTAGATCGAATGGTACTGAACCGAATTTAACTTTTGGTAGATGATGTTCTCATACCTCAACAAGCTGGATTTAGACCTGGATGATCATGCTGTGGACAAGTTCTCAATCTGACACAGTATATAGAGGACCGATATGAGCGGGGACAAGTGACTGGTGTTGCATTTATAGACCTTAGCACAGCTTATGATATCGTCAACCATAAGAGACTGGTATATAAAGTGTACCAAACCACAAGGGACTACGGTTTAACAAATTTTTTTGAATGCATCCTTCAAAATCGACGCTTCTACGTCTCTCTTCGAAATAAGAACAGCCGTTGGAGAACTCAAAAGAATGGATTGCCTAAAGGCAGTGTTCTTGCACCATTGCTCTATAATATCTACACTAACGGCCAACCGATTCACGCCGAAGTCAAGCAGTTTATCTACGCTGATGACACAGCAGTGGCAGCACAGGGGAAAACATTTGAAGAGGTTGAAAAAAATCTGGCGAGATCTCTCGAAGAACTTGGTACATACTACGAGAACAATCATCTGAGATCCAACCGCAGCAAAACTCAAGTTTGTGCCTTATCACCGGAAAAGGATGATGTACAGTCAAGCAAGTCTTGAATCTTACAAAGAGCTAAGAAAAAATGTTAAAACTATGATAAGCAGGAGTTACCGAAATTACATAAAACAGGTTCAGGAAAACTTAGGCGATAACCAAAAATATTTCTGGAATTTTATTAAAAATAAGAAAGGTAACACAAATCAGAACAATCAAATAATGACATACAAAGGTAATCAGCTGAATAATTCAAGAGATATAGCAGATGGTTTCGCTGCATGTTTCCAAAGTATGTATTTGCCACAAGCTGCAAAATACGTCATTCAAGCAGAAGGAGCTGGTCCTAAAATTTATTCTCCATTTTTGAATGATGTGACTGAAAATGAATACAAAATGGCTGCCAAACATCTAAAGCCCAAGCATTCAGTTGGTACTGATGGTGTTCCGCCATATATAGTAAAGGGCTGTTCAGATGTGCTCAGAGAACCACTGTGTCTAATATTTAACCTGATACTGCGTTCTCAAACTTATCCGTTATTATGGAAAACTACTAGGATCTGCCCTATTTTCAAATCTGGAGATAGGAACACAATTGAAAATTATAGGCCTGTATCAATTGTATGTGCACCTGCAAAGATATTTGAATTTATTCTGTACAAGAGAATATTTAGACACGTTCAGAACTACATAACGGATAAACAGCATGGATTATTCCCTAATCGCTCGACCACTAATATTTTAATTAATTTTGTGCAGTACGTAATTAATGCATTTCATGATCGTAGCCGTGTAGATTGTATCTTTACAGACTTCGCGAAAGCTTTCGATAGATTAAATCATGATGTTTTAATTTAAAAAACTCTTTGATTTTGGCATCTGTGAACTGCTATTGAACTTGATTGCATCATATTTGAACGGTAGACGGCAATGCGTTTTTATAATCGGTATGAATCCTATGAATTCATAGCCAACTCCTGAGTTCCACAAGGATCAAATTTAGGCCCATTATTTTTTATAATATTCATCAATGATCTACCACAAAGAATAAAACATTCAGAATGTCAATTATATGCAGACGATTTTAAAATTTACAAAGTTATAAAAATATAGAAGAGGCAGTAAAGTTACAAGAAGACATTGATCGTGTTTTTATCTGGAGCATTTAAAATCAGCTAGCAATGAATATAAACAAATGCTTTTACCTTAAATTTTCATCAGCAAAATGTACATCCGATTATACATACACAATTAATGGAACAAACTTAAAACCAGTTATGTCTATCAAGGACCTGGGAGTTATTTTAACACATAACATGTGTTTTAAGCAGCACATCTATTTCTGTGCCAATTCGGCATTCAAAACTCTGGGATTTGTTATTAGGACAACTAAAGAGTTTACGCGCATTAAAGCCGTCGATCATCTATTCAAAATCTTGGTCCGTAGCAAGTTAGAATATGCTTCAGTTATTTGGCTTACGTATTATAAATCACTGGAAGCGAGCCTCGAAAATGTTCAAAAATGTTTTCCAAGGTACTTATATTACAAAGACAACAATATATCTGCATTTAAATCAAATAAATCATATACTCAACTACTGGATGAATTCAACTACACTAGCTTGGCAGCAAGGCGCGAAAACTTACAGCAGGTGTTTTTGTATAAAACAGTTAATGCAATGTTAGACAACAGTGGCTTCTTGCAGCAGATTCGTTTCAATGCCAGAGCAGGAAATTTGCGAAATCGAGATCTCTTAGTTTGCAAAATACAAGAAACAGTATATTATAAAAATTCACCATTAGTAAGAATGTGTCTGGTGTACAATAAACTTGCCAAAATCAACAATAGTTTAGACTTCAGCTCTGCATTACCAGTATATATTAAGGTTTTAAGAGCTACAATTCTTACATTGTCAATGAATAAATTGTAAATGTTAGCAACTACCGGTATGGAATGCAATCTGTAATTTTGTATTTATGTGTAAATATGCATAGTACTCTTGTTATATCTGAGCTATAGTGTGACTTATGTACCATTGTCAAATATTCTTCTAATACTTCTTTCCATTTTTGTTTGTAATATAGACCTAGTATGTAACTTTTTCGTTTGTTAAATCTGTAACTATTCAATATAGTGCTATGTACGCCTTCTGTAATTGGAGCCTAAGCTCTGTTGAAGGTATAAATAAATAAATAAATAAATAAATAAATATCTACGTAAGAAAGAAGCCAGCAGAAAACTGCGTGTGGAATGGAGAGGAGCAGTCTTCGAAAACTGTTACATACCAAAGTACCTTAGTGTGTAACTGGACATAACATTCTTTTAAACAACACTGTCAGAATACCAAACAAAAGGTGTGCGCGAGGAATAATATTATCAGAAAATTAACAGGCACATCTTCGGGTGCACACCCTCATGTCCTACGCACATCTGCTCTGGCCCTCTGCCTATCAGCTGCAGAATATGCATCCCCCGTATGGAGAAACTCTGCATATGCTAAACAAGTAGATGTTGCTCTGAACGAGACCAGTCGTATAATTACACGGTGTCTGAGACCAACACCAACGGAAAAACTCAGGAATCGCTCCTCCTCAAGTAAGAAGGCAAGTAGCTGCAAAAGTTGAACGTTGGAAGCAAACACCCGATCCACGTCACCCCCTTTATTGTCATCAAATAAAGTCCGATCGACTCAGGTCAAGGAAGTGTTTTTTAAAAACGACTGCACCCCTTATTGATACGACAGGAAAACGAAGGCGTGAACTGTGGGAACAACAAGTGCCTAATCCATCCCTGAGTCTAAAGGAAGAACCTTCTTCAGGTTTTCACCTTCGCTATCCCATCTGGAAAACCCTCAACCGACTTCGCACAAGTGTTTCGAAATGCAAATCAAATCTTGTAAAGTGGGGCTACTGTTGCATCCGAGGGATGCATCCCCATCCCTTCCGTATAACTATAAATTATATTAAATACAAACCTACAACTATACATTATACATCTAATTTTACACGGATGCCTGCGGCATACGTCGCATAAGCTCATACCAAGGCCAGGCCTAGTGCATAGAAACGACCTCCGATGACCCAGGGCAAGCACCTCACTTCCTATAGAATCCGCAACTAATGTTAACTCGGCAAGCGGGTTCTATAAAACACCAGAGGAGAGGTGAGCCGGAGTCAGTCTTCCACAAGTGCTATCAGGTGCTGAGACGCTGCTTGTAGCTGCCACATCCAGATAGGTGAGTGTCTAGTGAGCCTACACACACTATAACATCAACACTTACAACATCCCCCTATTATTGTAAAGATCACAAGTATCTGCTCTGCATAATTTCATTGTACTCCACTTCAAGAGTACGGATTAAACATTAGAATCCATAAGTTAACTGGTCTCTTAGTTCATTTATTAAATTAGTTGATAAGGTCCTACCCCTTAACTCACTTCCTGGTAGGATCCTAAATTAGTAGTTAGTTAATTGTTTATTTGTTGCTGTAGTCAGCCACAGGCGTCACCTTACATTGCCTGCGTGCGCGATACCCATTAGGATCTCGGCCAGTCAGCCAACATCAGCAGGAACCCCAGCAGTCGCGTAGCTGCACCTGCAAGCACATAGTGAATTACCCCTTGTAGCCATCCCTTAGAAATACCCAAGCAGCCTGTACCAGTGGGTGTTCTCCCGTCGAGCTGCATTCACGCCCGAATCCATCCAACCTACATCTTTTTACACTAGAGCCCCGTGCAGCCTTCAGCTACTCTCCTTTCATACCCCTTTCAATACACTTTGTAGAGACTACCCTCACAGGTACCCTACAAATGGTGGAGGCGCTGAGTACCGTGACGTTGTCTTAAGACAACCCTCTAGGGGGGTACAGACAACGTACCTCTTCGGAAAAGATCCCTAAGTTTAACCTCTTACTAGCCAAGCGAACGCCACCAAAAATTGGGAAATTTTTTTGAAGTACGAGTCTAGTAATATTTTTGTACCCACCCCAAACCCACCCCAATCACTAATACATTTTTAAACGCCACCCTTAACTAGCAATAAGCCATTTACGACCCCCAAATGAAACAAATCGAGCGACAAACGACCCTGTACTACTCACATTAGCCAAGCGAGTGAGACAATTAAAATCCCCCCGAGCAGGATTTTTTTGTGTAGATTAATTTGGAGGATTTTTTTTTCACAATAATCATAATCCCCCATATACGACCCCCAAATTAGCTACGCACACCCCGCACAGTACATAGGGGCCACATTATTTAATTGCCCACCCAGTTCGGTCCCCGGTACCTTAAATAGCTTTACAACAGTAATATTTCACTAACAACCCCCATAGACTAGAACGGCAATTACAGGCATCTATATATTTTAACACTAGACAAAGTGGTGTCATATTAACATTTTTACGATCCCCTAGAGAGTTTCCACCCCGTTCACAGACAGGCATATACCATGGCACCTCATGCCGATGAACCCCTGACAAAATGGAAGGCACCTCATCCATACGGATAGGAATTTCGAATTATTCGTTTTCCTACTCCGGAGCCGCCAGCGCCGCATGTTAAAGGTGCAATTGCATATACAGACTTTGCAGGCGAGGGTGAGCGCGGCGCAAGGCAAATATATCCGCACCCCCACCGGTCAGCGAAAGGCACTCCTCGTGCGATCGCACCGAAATTTACACGCCATACACCAAGCCTTACGGGCCAAGCACATAAAGACACACAGAATTTTTCACCGAATGGAAATGGTATATGGCCACCTCACTCCCAACGCGACCCTACAAGGCGTTAGGGCGCAACGGGAGATCTTGACTCAGCACTATACACAGCGCATTGCCGATTATAGCCGGCTGAGCGCCAAATTAATAATCATCATCCCAGCTCAATCCCGTTAACAAATAAAGATACCGTGCTCATTTATTTCGTGCCACGTGACGTAACCACGACCGACATACCCCCACAAAGGCATAAACGCATACATTTGCGCCACCGTGGCCGCACAATTCCGCCCACGAAATTACAGTGCCCCATAATGCTCCTTCGGATGAACACTGCACACCCTAGACTGGCGGAGCAGGCCAGGGTAATTACCCTGCAATACGCCGAACTATGGTGACATTCCCGTCAGCTCCCAGTATACTTTCTCTCGTTTGACCTTATGTCACACAAACCTACCCCAATGGAAGAGGTTATTACAGACATTTCACCAAGGTTGGCCAACAGGACCATTCCCCTGCGGCCCACTCCTATTAGGAAGGGGACCGCCGTGACCGTGCCACATACGCAGCCCGCCGTTGGGAGCGGTGCGCACGTGAATACATTTCACCCGCCACGTGCAAGCATTTCCATTCCCACGCTTCCATTATACCCTAGGACCTTAGCGCCTATACCGGCCACCAACGGTCCTAAGGCACACCGAACAGCGGTACTAATGTACAGGCATATACCGTATATACCCCCAGTGGAGCCACACCGGCTCAAGCCCAAAAGCACACTCCTACAGACGCCCCGCAAACAGGATAAAGCCCCTGAGTGGATCCCAGGCGCTAAAGTTGCTTTAGCTATCCGTGGGCAGAGGAGATACGCCTTCAGTAAAAGACTACTTATGGCCTAGCACTGGAACACACATAACGCAACTCCAAGGCCAATTTTTCTTTAAAAACACGGCATTTATGAATAATTAGAGGGTAAGACATGTCGAGGCACGCTGCGCCTGTAGCAGCTCCACGTGTCTCAACGTTTACCCAGTCCCCAGAGCCACGAAACGAACACGTTCGGTCACCCGTATAAGGCATTGAAATATATTTATACCACACACATATCAAACCCAGCACCATACGGGTCGAACAAGCGCCCTACGCGCTATGGCCTCTGGTAGCCATGCTCATGGCTACGTGTCAACGACAGTTCCCCGCAGTGCCTAGACACAAGTCCTAGTTATAAGAGTGCATGTTTAGTTGTAACCAATATAATAATATGTACCATGTTCTTTTTATTATGTCCTATGTCTTTATATGATAATGCAGTTTGATAGCAAACACTAGTTTAAGAAATGTCGAAACAATGTAACACATGTATTCGTATCAACTGACAACATAGGTCAATCACACCCGACCGGACACTCTTCGCCAGCACAGCACATTCCGTCAGCAAGTAACACTTCCATAGCGACAGAAATGCCAGACACGACACGTGCCACCATACATGCTTGCATGGCCAGGCGTGCTCTAGTACATTCACATGAAGGCCACGCGTAAGAACGCGGCAAGACTTACTTATAATCAGTGCCTACACATACCAGACGCACCACATTTTAGTTAGACGAAGAGCTTGGCCAACGAACATTTTAACACTACACGGCGCAACCTGTACAAATCCTTTCATTGACCGACGATAGATTCAATCCCTTACAGTAGGATACAGGGCACACACATCCTTCCACACGATACCTATATTCATGTGAAATTACAGGAATCAGAATGATCTATACACTCGTGAGTTGACCGATTGAAGATTACATTTCCCTAGGATCATAATTACTGACACACTACTGTATCACCATAAATACTTCTTATTTTATGGCGATAGGTGTACCATAGAATTATTACAAGAGAGGGTAAGATACATAGGCATTCTACCCACGCAAGCCCACGGGTTCACAAATTGCGAACGCCACATCCATCTTAGAAGAGATTGCGACTTCCTTTAACAGCACTTTCGCCCATTACCATAAGCTTTTGATCAGATTTATACAATACACCGGCTTTACATAAGTTCCCATACGCAGTTTACAATTCATTGCGTGGACACCACAATCGCACAGGTTAGTGACCTTACATGCAGACAGAGGCCTAGTATCTACACTAACACAGGTTAGTTGCCTTCCACTCAGGCAAAGGCGTACCAATACAACTAACGCAATATAGCGACATTCAATACAATTCCGCACACGTTTCTACAAGAGCACAGGTTACCTGCATCCACAAAATCCATCCATGGGCTGATACCATTACGCAGGTTATCATACTATCAGAGCATCAGACTCTACAGGTCATCTGAACCAAACAATTAGGAGACACTTAGGATGAGGATACTTACATAGATTACATTTTCCATTCACTATAAATCCCGGCTACATTCTTTATTACATCTCAATGACTTCCAACACTCAGAACTGCACACTGGTTATGGACAGTGATGCGCGCTCCACACACAATGCCGGAAGCGAGGATTGCACATACAGCATCTCGGCTTACGAGAAGTAGGCAAGCCAACACTGGTCGGCCACGTACGGCGCTATTGCAGTTCTCATACACTACATTTTTTTTCTCCTCAAAGGAGATCTTTAACTTTTATTGTACTTCAACAGTGGCATTGACCACACCATACCGCCATAGGGCCAGACATGATAAACAGTTCTCCAAAGCGTCATCATACTTAGCCAACATATCAGGGAATACAATCACGATTTAAATTCTATCATTCATCCTTAGTCTACGACGCCAGGCCTTATGGCGAAAAATCCGCTTGTGTGGGGCTATACCTCTATACTGGCCGCTCAGGGCTCCATATTTTATCATCCCTATGCTGAGTTATGAACTGTTGGTCATAGTCTACCATGCGACGAAATTATAGTCAATAATCACTTAACGGAAAAACTTAAGAAAGCCTCAAGGCTACTATAGGACCACAAGTCCTTCTATAGATGCCCCTCGATACTTTACACCCCTTAGTCACACACATTTGTAGCTACAATCATTAGTTGGCCAAATTTCAAATTCGCATTTCTCTATTAGGCGCTGATTCCAACCTATATACATATCATTCTATGGATATATGCGTTGCATTTACATTCTGGCTCATATGTATTTTACATCTTGTGGGGTTAAAGCACTGTAAATTTTTACATTAAAACAATCTTGCCCCCAAACGAGGTTTAGGATAAATATCCAGCCAGATATATATATTAAGGCAGCAACTACGTCCATCGTTCATAGATATCCTATGTTTTGTGGAATAGTATCGTGTTACACGTTAAAGAGTCTTTTCCCAAACACAATATAGGATAACTATCCACCATGGGCGAAGGACACGCCCAATTTTTAAACAGGACACGGTTAATGAAGGCCCAATGATTTTATTCCTTCAAAACACTCAGTATGCACTTGGATACACGAACAACTTATACACATTAGGAATACATAGTATATACATCGACACATGGATTTACAGGCCTACAAGTTACCGATCTCACTTCCATAACGCAGGTTATCCAATAGCCTTAGCCCATTGTGCTACTATACAGACAGTAGGGAAGAAGTGACATACCGTACACGCCACGAAAGGAATTGTTCCCCAGCCAAATAACATTTTTTCATTTTCCCGAAGTAAGTGGGATTCGACCACGGAAACACTTTTCGTACATACTGCATACAACATGTCACCCGCGCATAGAGACGCAACGGGCTTCAACACGCAATCAAATACATTTTCAGTACAATACCAATACGATACAGGCGTTAGACAGAGTTTTACATAGTATTTGCACCATTTGAACACGAGGTGATGACAGCATAGGCCTACTGATATTTCCCCCGAGAGGGAAATGCTTTAATTTTTCATTATAATTACGCGTATTAATTCCCTCACACCCAAGCGATGTCATCAGCAGGCTATATCGCATGACACATTCACGTGCACGTCCCATCAAGCTTGTACTCAGACCACACGTGCGTTTTGACATTTCATTCACCGCATGTCAACAAACCCGCCATGTTTTACACACACTCACAGCGCTCTTCTCCAATCGGCTTAGCGCGCGAGTCACCGATCCCCCAGAGTGCGCGGTCACCAATTAGCGCAGCGTATTCAGTTGTTACACGCCCACCGATAAACGTTATCTCACACTCCGCAATGACGTCTTATCTCATCCGTCAATCCTCCTCGGTGATACTCGACCCGACCAGCCATTATATTTCCATAGGCCGTCCAGTCACATCCACGCGCCAGATTCAAATGCCATTACGCCCAAAACACATGTTTAATTCCCCCGCACTGCCTAGTACGGTGCACCCGGCCCTTGTAATGGAACTCATCTCCTCACACACCCCTTACCTGACACGATGAATGTCTTTTTCACGACTAAATGCCTTTGTTTTCCATGCCACACTCTGAGCGCCTACGTCCTCTATTCCCCTTATATTTTTGATCATTTTTCAGACAATACTTGATCTTTCCTACACCATTATACAGGACACGCCTTCCGCTATAGGAAAACAAGCGCCTTCCCCCATCCACGTCCCTAGATAGACACCCGCGCCAGTTGTTATTTTTCTTTCAAAGCATACCTAATTTTATAATACCGATTTAGTACGGTCAGGATCGAGCAGAACCGGTCGATACAATGGTCCAGCCATGTGCCCCGACACAATCCCCTTACCCCCCACCGATCATTGGCTTACACACTTACAATTTTGGGGATTTTTCTTTCCCATTGCAACAGGAGTCGCATTCATATTCACCCCCCACATTAAGGTGGTCACACATGCTTTTATTCCCTCCACACATCCACATAGCAACGGATAATAGTTTTAAACACTATCTACCCCCCCTCCTCCATGGTGAATATAACCCACGGAGAGCGGTACTCAATCGAGACCGCAGAGATGACATTTTAGGTGCCTTATACATAGATGTTACGATTTGTTAAGACCAACCCGGCACACAGAGGTGTAGCACACAATCCCCCATAACTGTCTTTCAACACACAATGACAGACGGCCGTGCCGATCACGATAGGATATCCTCGAGCACAAATGCTCACACTAAACGCACTATATTTTTGTCTCGGGATTGGTCATATATAGGTCCAGCCCGCCTTTATATTACTCATTGTTATAGTTTGAAAGGACGCTGACAGCAACATGCCGCTAGGAGATTATATCGATCAATTCTTAATTCCCTGTACCATTCCCCGTTAGTAATAATAAGTGTTTATAACATAGGAAATTACTTATTTATTAATAATAAACTGACCAGTTTTAGTGTTTAAGTTTTAGTATATAAGTACAGGTGGTTTCTTATACACCACCGACAGCAGAGTATAGACGTGATCAAACGTTGACACCAGGTCAACGTCCAACCCCCCAACCCCCATTTTTTTACACAGAGTACACACTGATACATATTACACGTTTTCCCAATTACCCTGATCATGCAAGGCACTTGGTATTAATGCCATACCAAAGGTGTGCACCATGCTAAATCGCTCTTAGCTAAGTGTTAAGATGGAACACTGTGGAAATAAAAGCCAACAGTGGATTGTAGGATACATTCCCCTGCTAAAGATGGGGATATCAATATCTTTATTAACATTTTTTACCCGCATGTGATATTTTTTCCCTGCATGGCGATAACTAACACCCCTCCAGTAAGATGTTCCTCACCATTTAACTACTTCCTACATCCTACTAGCACCACATGCACCCTCCGATTCCAGCCATCCCTTTACCCCGAAATAACTATTTATAACATACCAACATACCTCATAATATGGAATATACTTTCCTCAACCCTAATACACCTACTAACTGTGAACAAATATAAATAAAATGCACTGCATTGGCTGGGAGTCCGCATGCTAGGCGCAACGTTTGCACACCGTGCCACATCCCCCACCCCAGACCCATGTAATAAAAGCACACATTGGTCCCCACACAAACATAGCTCACTATACACTATACCCGTTTGGTAGAAGCACCTGGTCAAGGTTGTCAGAGTGACCACATATTTTTTGTATTGCAAATTGGTAGATGGTTAAAGATGCCATCGACAAAGGGACAGCATAGCCCTTGACATGATAGGACATGGACGACGAACTACGGAAGGTCGAACCAGCGATGTTAGACCTGCGGATGGAGTCTTGATAGTTCGGTGAGGGGATTGACCAACTCCCCATCGGACAGGATAGATCCTCCATCCAGAGACGACCCACATTACTTGACATTAGTTAGTATGTAAGAACACGTAATAGCTTCATTGCGGAAGCAAGTCCTGTACACGAACACAGGTGGATAACGAATAAAGAATAAAGAAACACGAAGACAAATTAAATAATGAATATATGATCTCCCGGGCCGAGGTATGGGCACCGATGTTCTCCTCTGTCCATGCCCCCGTGGAAGATCCCCTGCGATTTGCGATTTGCGATTTACGACATTAGTTATTATGTAAGAACACGTAATAGCTTCATTGCGGAAGCAAGTCCTGTACACGAACACAGGTGAATAACGCATAAAGAAGAAAGAAGAAAGAAATTTATCAAGAAAGAAGAAAGAAATTTATCACGAAAGAAGAAAGAAGTTTATCAAGAGAGACACAAGAAAGTTATCAAGAAAGAAGACAGAAGTTTATCCAAGAAGAAGAAAGAAGTGTATCAAGAAAGAAGACATAATGAGGATATAATTTCCCGGGCCGAGGTATGGGCACCGATGTTCTCCTCTACCCATGCCCCAGTGGAAGATCCCCTGCGATTTGCGATTTACGACGAGCCTACGGTTCTCTCCCTGGCCGAGATTACGATCACCGTTGGTTATTCTGATCATACCCCAGGGAGGGGAACACTTTGAGATTGCCTGAAAAGCGATAACGGATGATAACATGAACATTATCCGTTGGATATGTATATCAGAGTGTACAACAGGGATATATATATATGTATGCACAGTTGACATAATAATAAATGCTTCTTTTGCAGCTACGAGATCCGACACGGGACACCCGATCCCAATACAGGGTGCCCGATAGTTCTGGTAATTTATTTTATGTCTGCATAAAGGGTAGCGCCACTATGGGTGCTCTACAGGTTTTTGATATGCAAATATGCTTAAATGTGCTTAAATAATGAATGTTATTTTCTTATACCCTCCAGGTCTAGGTCCAGCACCAACAACCGCCCAGAGGATGACATGGGATAAACAGCCTCTACACACATTTAAAAAAGGTATTCTTTTCTTACCCACAGGTGGCGTCATTGTATATAGCCCTTTGTAAATATTTTAACAGGGAAGGTTGACTCTTACATTGGTTGAGTACAACCCTCGCCGCCGGATTGCACCTCTCATTGATAGGTGTAAAAATCCATCATGTAGATCCGACCTGCAGTGGGGTATATCCCACAGGCATATCTCCCCCGTGGTGCGGATTGAGCAGCTGTAAATGAAATGTAGTCAATCTTGCGTATAGGGGAAATTGTGTATTTGATTAGGGGAGGGAGACGTGTTTGGGCGTGGTTAAGATGGACCGTCTGCCCACAGGAGGTGATCCATATATATATATATATATATATATATATATATATATATGATTTATAATTTTGGCCATGATATCATATAATTAGGTTTTAGAGATAATAGTGTAGATAAATCTAGATTTAAGTATCAAATGTACGCATGAGTGGAGTCCATTGTAAGGTATAAGGTTGATGATACGGCGTAGTTGCAAAGCAGAGAGAGAGAGTATGAGAGAGAGAGCGAGCAAGAGAGAGATTTATTTGTTTGTTTATGTCTTTGGATGTATTTATGAAGCCACAGTATACTTTTTTCCTTTTTTCCTTTCGGTCCTTCTAAATTCCTAGTTGTACGGGTGCCTCCTTTTCCCCCCGCACAATAAAATCATTTTTTCTTACCCCCTTAACGAAAACACAGAGGCACTCATTTTTCTTTTCCCCTATTCTTTATGTTCTTTTCATTTATTTGTTTCTATATGCTTTATCGCCACTCAAGGGCACTTTTTCAGCACATCTAGGTAAATCAACGAAGGGTAAGCTAGGCCCTGCAGCTGTTTATTCCCCTTGAGCTGGTCCGTAATAATACTTGTGTGCCTGATGTATAATGTATGATGATGATGAGGATAATGATGTTCTCCAGGCTTAATATTGTACAATGGATTACACCGATATATGTATTTTTTTGTTTGTTGTTTCAAAAATTGTTCACTAATTTCTTGATGGTACAAATGACTATGTAAAAATATTGTCCCCCCTCACTCATCCACACCTGCACTTGCTTACTAGGCACGAACCTGACGCTGACGTCTCTACAAGACACTATGCACTGCACGCTGGCATCCACATAATCCTATATCAGATAACACACGCTACTCCACTTCCAACATTTTCGTTTCTGTCACCCACCCCACACGGGGATCTACACATACCCCCAACTACGCCCCCACATTCTGGGCAACAGCACATTATACATCAAAAGAAGAGCAGAAGAGAAGCAAAGAAGAACCAAGATTTCAAGAATGAAGAAGATGTCCATATACCCCTCTATGCTACATAAACTACCCCTACCGTCTAGTCTCGTCCCGTCATCGAGGTCGATGACTAGCTCCGTCGAAGGAGTTGTTGCATCCGAGGGATGCATCCCCATCCCTTCCCTATAACTATAAATTATATTAAATACAAACCTACAACTATAAATTATACATCTAATTTTACACGGATGCCTGCGGCATACGTCGCATAAGTTCATACCAAGGCCAGGCCTAGTGCATAGAAACGACCTCCGATGACCCAGGGCAAGCACCTCACTTCCTATAGAATCCGCAACTAATGCTAACTCGGCAAGCGGGTTCAATAAAACACCAGAGTAGAGGTGAGCCGGGGTCAGTCTTCCACAAGTGCTATCAGGTGCTGAGACGCTGCTTGTAGCTGCCACATCCAGATAGGTGAGTGTTTAGTGAGCCTACACACACTATAACATCAACACTTACAACATCCCCCTATTATTGTAAAGATCACAAGTATCTGCTCTGCATAATTTCATTGTACTCCACTTCAGGAGTACGGATTAAACATTAGAATCCATAAGTTAACTGGTCTTTTAGTTCATTTATTTAATTAGTTGATAAGATCCTACCCCTTAACTCACTTCCCGGTAGGATCCTAAATTAGTAGTTAGTTAATTGTTTATTTGTTGCTGTAGTCAGCCACAGGCGTCACCTTACATTGCCTGCGTGCGCGATACCCATTAGGAGCTCGGCCAGTCAGCCAACATCAGCAGGAATCCCAGCAGTCGCGTAGCTGCTCCTGCAAGCACATAGTGAATTACCCCTTGTAGCCATCCCTTAGAGATACCCAAGCAGCCTGTACCAGTGGGTGTTCTCCCGTCCAGCTGCATTCACGCCCGAACCCATCCAACCTACATCTTTTTACACCAGAGCGCCGTGCAGCCTTCAGCTACTCTCCTTTCATCCCCCTTTCAATACACTTTGTAGAGACTACCCTCACAGGTACCCTACACTACGCACAAGGAGAGATGGTCGGGTGATTGTGGACTACTACAGGATGAAGAGCACCTTCTGGTTTGCCAGACCTTACCATCACCATGCACAAAAGATGATGTTTTACAGGACAATGATACAGCTGTCCTTGTAGCTGAACATTGGATGAACATTATTTAACAATGTATCTGGATACGGAAATATAATATATAATTAAATCTAACCTACAAAATTTTGATTTACACAGTTGTAGTTAGTGGAAGGTTCTTTTACATGCCATAAATCAACGACATGGCCCGACGCTTTGCTTCCCCTCTGAAGGTAAGCATACTGAGGGATATTTAATGCTCTTAAAAATCCGACGACTTTGGCCGGGTTTGAACCTGCGATCTTGGGCATACAAGATCAGCATTCTACCAACTACGCCATCGAAGCCGCTTCCCATAGGGACAGATGGAAAACTGAATTTGATCTCGTGCAGTGGCGTTGTCTTGGCAACCTGGGTAAGTTTTTGCTAGGAATTAACCCTATCGCCAAGGGAAGATGAAGAGAAAAAGAAAAGTGAAGTGGGTTTCGGACTAAAGAACAAGTGTGGATAATAGGACCAGAGTCCGACACCAAACAAAATAAATTTAAGTGAGATAGTGGCGATTGTCACCGCAAAGCCTGTGAAACACCTAAAGTGGGTATGGACCTGGACGTAGCTAACGGGAAATGCGGCTGGAGCTTGAGCTATTTGCCAGCAAATGGCATTTGTGCTTTCCCTTCCCAGCCTATATTTGACTACTATGGGGAAGGGAGGAAGTCTGGCAGGACAAAGAATGACAGATTTGTTGTATATCCTTTCAAAGGAATCAGGTTTAATCAACGGGTTTGAAAGGCGCAAATAATTTAAATTCGCCGTGATGTTTTTAGTCCTTGGAATTGTAGGATTTCCAAGGAGCGACCGAATGCTTCCAGGAAGGGTAGCGATGAAGCAGTTATCATGCGTTTTAAAACAATTTGATTGTTTTTGAAGCTTTTTGGTTTTAAATGTTGGTAAGAACACCAATTGTTGCATTCAAGAAAGGCTAAGTTTCTATCCAGCAAAGTGCCGACTAAAAGTTTAGACAAGAAGAAAAACTTAAATTTGGAAAACCAACCATAAGTTATAGAGAAAGTCTCAACAAGCAGGAAGCTGGCGGAGCTAGCTATACTTGCCTTACTGGCTAGTTAGAATTAGCTATAAAAGTTAAGAGCGACTTTGAAAAAGTTTTTGCGGAGAGTTTTTGTTCGGATAAAACAAATAGTGGAACCTTTTAAACTTTGATGCTCGAGTTTATTAAAACGAGAATAAGCTTTCGGGTAGAGTTAGGGGAGGTAGGATCCTGCCTAATCGTTATTTTATAGAAAATGATGAAGCAAAATGATATAGTTTGATTTATTTAACAATGCGTAAAAATATGATAATTTTAACAACTGTAAAATGTACAATTTAAATTTTAAACCTATGAGGTCTCAGACCTCTAAAATTGTTGAAGTTTGCACTAGGCGATTAACAAAATTTGGTTCGGAATCTCTTGAAAGCACCAAATCTATATAAGATTATAAATAGTACTGAGTTTAGCAAATTTAAAGTTTAATAATAAATCAGGTACGATATATATACTTTGAGAATTCCTAATGGAAGTTCTAAAAGTATGAACAAATGTTAAATTCGAAATTATAACAAAAAAGAGAGAGAAATTAAATAGAAATTTCTATAACTTCTTATATTTATACAGTAATTACGATTATAATTTATACAAATAGGGCAGGTCACTTATTGTGAAACCTGAAGAGAAAAATTAAGAAGAAGTTTCTAGGACTTCTATGTTTAAACAGGATCACGAGGAAAATGGGGCCAGTTACCCTTTCGTGAAACCTGGAGAAAGAAAAGTTAGAAAACTCACTTGTGAGTAGAAATAATTGAATTCCCTAATGAAAAGAGGAAAACAATATGATTTAGGTGTGTACTAGACACCAATGATGCAGAAATTACTTATGAAAAACAGTACAAAAATGGGAGGTCAATTCTATAGAGTGTCACCTCATTGAAAATAACCTAAATTTTACAACTATTATAATGTGTTAGTGAGGAGTATGAGAGGAGGAAATAGGAGAATCAGGAAAACGTTTATGGCCGTATTTATAGCTTTCGTTCGAACGCGACACGGATGGTCGTTGAAGGGGCACTGTGATGCACTGTAGTCCGTTGAAAAATTCACTATTGCAGCAAGGAAAGTTTATCAGACGAAAAGTTATTGTAATTGTAGAGATCACTATTTGAATTTTAGTTTGAGAAAGTTTATTGCGTTGTGACGTTTATAGATGGTAGTTGAATGCAGCGGAAATTTTCCAACGAAGGAAGACAAATTATATGCCGATCAGAAGTATTTTCAACACAAATTCCTCAGTGAGGAACAAGCATTCCCACATTTAGGTGGAAGGCACTTGACGGCATTACTTGCAAAAAGATGATTTGCTGTAGAAAATTCTAGAGTTGAGAACAGTAGAATTGAGCAGAAAATCCCGCGGAGGTGAAAGCTAAGTTTTTATAGACAGTGGGTTTAATAAGACTCCCACTGTGTGAGAACTCATTCCCAGATACTCAGTACAAGAAGTACCTTTTCATTTTAGAAAGCTAGCTGAAGTAGCTACAAATAAATCACGAAGATCTTTTGAAGGCAGATTTTGCATCACATAGCAATCTCACACTGTCTATAAAATCAGGTTAAAACATTTAAAACTTAGTGAAAACCATTGAAGTAGTACTTAGCTCATTTTGAAGAACGATGATGAACTGGATGACGGTTGGCGTTAAGATTAGGACATGGCGTCCTGATTTAAAAATGTCTCAAGTAGACAGGAGACAAGCCTGAAGTAGGCTCCAACTGTATGGTTTGACGACTGACCCAGAAGTGAGAGCAGCTCGACGAAGCACGGAGGTACCAAGGAGGGAAGGGGGTGGGGGAAAAACAAAGGAACATACATATGAAATACCAACTTTAGAAATAAAACTAAAAGTAATCTAGGAGTTGATAGTAGGAGTCAATAGCGAAGCCTGGTGGAAGGGTATGTTCTAGAAGTCCTCTTAAGCAAGGAGATGTTGGCTGAAGATAGCGGAGACATCTTGTGGCTGGATTGGAAATGAAGTCCTCTTGAGCATAGAGATGTTGAGGAACTTCAGTAGTTAGCTGCTAGATGCCGCTAGGTTGATCATGGAAGTTATATCTACAACAAACTTACAAAGAAAGTAAGCAAGGTGCTTAAATAAAAGAGAAAGTAAGAAATCACTGTTGGTGTTTGCGAAAAAGGAAGGAATGAATTAAAGCAAAGAGCAGCAGAAGCTACCTCCAAGCTGGGAGGGTTGACACCAACAGAGAAAAAGAAACACAATATTAAAGATTTAAAGGTAGGGGGGCAATTGAAGACAGTGGTCTTGTAATATGCCCATTTGTGGTCAAGATCCTGGCTACCCTAACCCTCCCATCCCTTCCCGGGTAACACTCGGTCACTCTACCGGAGATCCAGACCAAGGGAGGGGAAGCATCTTTAACGAGGACCAAGTCCCCCACTTTAATGTCAGGATTAGAAAGGAGCCACTTCTGTCTCCGTTGCAAGGAAGTTAAGTATTCCAATTTCCACCTCTTTCAGAAAGAATTGCGAAGAGCTTCTAGTTTACGCCAAACAATAGGCAGGTTAGAGTTTCTATAAGAGTTGGGAAGGGGAGGAGGGGAGGAAAGAGAAGTGCCTATAAGAAAGTGACCAGGTGTCAATGGAAGAGGATCATCAGGGTCAGTAGAAAGCGGTGTCAAAGGACGAGAATTAACATCACCTTCAATCAGAATAGACAGAGAGTTAAATTCCTCATAAGTTAGGGTACGATTACCTATCACCTTTTTTAGATGACGTTTGGTCAGCTTGACACAGGATTCCCACCTACCACCGTGATGAGGGGCGTAGGGAGGTATAAACCTCCATTTGAAACCCTTTGAGTAGGAAAAATTAGAAATCTGTTCCATGGCAGGAGAAGATGTAAGAGCTTTCTTCCACAAGGAAGCTGCGCCTTGAAAAGTGGAGGCGTTGGTGTATTCTTGGAATACACGGTACGAGAGAATATAATTTGTAATGCTTTTGCAAGTTCATTCCTTCCTCTTTATCAAACACCAACAGCGATCTTCTAGTTTCTCTTTGGTGGTCATGTCTCTTATGTCATTGTGAGTCTGTTCTAGATATATATCTTCCATGACCCACCTAGCGTCATATAGCAGCGAATCTCTGAAGCTCCTCAATTCTTCCTGGTGCAAGAGGACTTCCTTTTCCATCTGGCCACCAGATCTCGTTGCCATCGCCAGCTATTATCTCCGTGATCAAGAGACCTTCGTATACTTTTTCACTCACCATGCTGTGCTAGTATCGCCTGCTATCAACTCTTTGAAGACCATTTCCTCAAGAGAATTTAAGTTTACAATATTGGTCATGCTTATATGTTCTCCTTTTGTCTCCTACCCCCACTCTTTTCCCTTCCTTGGACCCTCCGCGCTTTGCTGAGTGGGTCTCACTTGTAAGTCGGCAGTTGACTCGGTCAGTCAAGGCTCAACTAGAGCCAGTCTCCTCAAACCAAGAGGCACTCTCTACATTCTACGCCATGTTGGCACATTAAGTATTCGTCAAAGGGAACTTCACCTTCGACATGCAACCAAGATAAGTACAGACTTAAGGTTTTAACCTCATCTTCATCAGTTTTATTCTCTACATGCTTTTATTGATCATTTTATAGACAGCGTGAGATTATTTATTTGGGGCGGTAATCATTCTTCGCGGGATTTGCCATGTTGGGCTTTTGTCTGTCTAAGCCAACCTTAATAGAAAGTAGCTTTTCTTGAGCTATTTAAATGAGAAATCTTCTCACCACGTGGGATATTATCTAATACCCGCTGTCTATAAAATACCAAGCTAGTTCCTCCGCTGGATTAACTTTGGCTCCATTCTTCTATTAGGATCGTTCTGGAACCTTCCAGATCCTGTACGTTATCTACAAGTCTTGCCGTCATGTATTTTTCACTCACTTGTGAGAATACTATTGAAAATTGAAGAATCTTTCTTCTGAATTAAAGCTCAATAGCTAATTTTCTTCCACCGTTGGAATGTTCTATGGCGCATTTAATTGTAATACACAACTTTCTCAAGCAATAGACTTTCGCCTATCTAGTGCAACCAGTCATTTTCCACGATTGCAATAACTTTCTTTGCCATAAACGTTTGCGCTATTACAGTGAACTTTCCATCCAGTTCAACGAACTATAGTGATAAACAGGGTTCTTTCAGTATTTCTTCCGCGTCGCGCTCGTCCGATTATTATAAACACGGCCATGAACATTTATCTTTCATCCCAATTGCTCTTTCCTAACCCTTTTACTAACAAACCATAATAATAAATTTACTACTTTAAGTTCTTTTTCAATGAGGTGTCAATCTAAAGATGTGCCCTCCCATTTTTTCTTATGTGTAATTAATTAACTTCTGCATAACTACGAGTATTGTACACGGTTCAAATTATCTTGTTTCTCCCTTCTAATTTAGGGGATACAATTTTTTCAACTTATAAGTGAGTTATTTCTAAGGTTTCACAAAAGGGAAACTTGCCCCATTTTTCACGTGATTCCTACTTGAACATAGGAAGTCTAGAACCTTCCTTTAGACTTTCTCTTCAGGTTTCACAGTAAGTGACCTGCCCTCTTTTGTATAATTGTAATAAAAGTAATTTTGCACAAATATAAGAAGTTATAGGATCTTCTATCTTATTCCTCATGTTTTTCTTATTGTTATTTTCGAAGTGGTTACTTCCTCTAGAATGTTTTCTCAGAAATTTCTTATAGTACACACCTTGTACTCTATTTATTGTTAAACTTTAATCACCTTAATTGTCTTTAAATTTTGAATTTTTATCTTCGCTATTTTAAATCCTTGCTAGGATTTTATAAAGGTTTGAAACCTAATAAATTGTTAATTGCCTGGAGCAAACTTTAAATGTTAGGAGGTCTGCTACCCCAAATTGTTACTAAAAATTTAAACCATATACTTGTCAAATTTATTAGACGTTTTTGCATTGTTAAATAAATTTAAACTTTCCTTTTCGACTCATCATTTCTCTAATACAACGGTTAGGCAAGATCCTGTCTTCCTTGGCTCTTCCTACTCAATGCCATTAGATCTATTGATAGGGCTTTCACCACTCGTTGCATTTGAGCAAGAACTCTTAGTGGTAATCTCTTTAAAGTTTCTCTTAGCTTTAATAGCTAATTCTAACTGGCCAGTAAGGCAAGTAAAGCTCGCTACGCCAGCTACCTGCTTGTGGAGACCCTCTCCGAAAACTTATGGTTGGTTTTCCAAAAAATAAGTGTTTCTCTTTGTCTAAACTATTAGCCGGCTCCTTGCTGAGTAAAAGCTTAGCCATTTCCAAATGCAACTATTGGTTCACTTACCAAAATTACTCCCCAAGTTTTTTTTTATCACAATCCTTCTTGGAAGCACTTGGTCGCTTTTTAGGAACTCCGCAACTTCGAAAACTGGAAATATCAAAATCGATGCAAATTATTGACATTCTTCGAATTATTTGGTCAAAAAAGAATTCCTTTGAACAGATCTACAATTAGTCTGTTACTCTTGCCAGACCATCACCTTTCCCCATAGTACGCATATGCATGCTTGAGAGGGAATACTCTAAAGCCATTCTCTTGCAAACCGCCCAAGTCCTAGCTGCGGTTCCCGTTAGCTTCGACCAGGTCCTTACCCACTTTAGGTATCATAGAACGGATTTGCAGTGGCAACCGCCTCTAAGTGCATTTAAAGTTAAATTCATAAGTTTTGTGGGACTCTCCTCCTATTTTTCTATCCTTTTTCTCCAGTCCGAAACCAACCTCCTTTTCTTTATCATCTTCCCTTGGTGGTTAGGTTATTCCTCAGCCAATAATCTACCCAGGCGTTATCGGAGAACATCTCAGAGGGAACGCCATGCCTAGCAGTGAAGCGAGAGACGGCTGACAAAAAGTCAGAAGTAGGGGCATTTGTTACTAGTTCCAGATGAATCGCGCCAGTAACCATGCAAACGAAAAGAGAAACATAGAGTTTTCCAAACAATTTGCGTTTAGCTTCAGGGTAATTGCATTGATATTGAAACGGACCCATATAGTCCACACCAGTTAAAGCAAAAGGACGTATGGGGGAAGAGCGGAAAGAGGGTAGATCGCTCATTAATTGAGTATTAACTTTAGGTTTCGCTTTGAAGCAAGGAATGCATTTGTGAATTACAGAGGAAACTTCATGAACTCCATTTATGATCCAGTACTTTTCCCTTAAGAAGCAAAGCAGTGTGCGTGTACCAACGTGCAGGTTACGATAATGAAAGTCACGCATGATTAAGAAAGTTACGTGATTCTTAGAGGGCAAAATAACAGGATGCTTTTTGTCTTCAGAAAGTGAAGAATGTGAAAGCCTACCACCTACCCTGAGTAACGCATTGTCATCAAGGAAGGGGGCTAAAGCGCGAAGACGACTAGATTTAGGAAGATCTTTGTGAGCTGAGAGCAAAGACAATTCAGAAGAAAAGGCCGCTTGCTGAGTTAGCTACAAAACTTTAATAGTAGCGAGATTTAATTCGTGATTGCTCAGGTGTGGTTTAGGGAGAAGAGGTTGATCAACCACAAGATATTTCCATCTGAGAAGATAGGCAAAAATTCGAATTAATTTATGAAAGGAAGAATAGCGGGACAACAAGGGGTGTGAAACATTGGAAATAAGACACGAAGCCGTGGATTTGGATACTTTAGTGTCAGGAAAGTTGGAGTTTGTAATCGGAGGTTTAGGAGGCCAACAAGAAGAGTCTTCGATTAACCACGAGGGCCCATGCCAGTACAACTGAGATGCTAATAATTGAGAAGGTAAACATCCACGTGAAATGATGTCAGCGGGGTTATCAGCACTGGGCACATGTTTCCATTGACATCCAGAGGAAAGAGTTTGAATTTTAGAAACTCTATTTGCAACAAAGGTTTGCCAGTGGATGGGGATTTTGGCGATCCAAGAAAGAGTGATCTTGGAATCGCTCCACAAATAGGTTTGCGTAAATTCGACCTTTAAGACTTTGTGCAATTTTTTGGCAAGTTCTCCGGCCATGAGTGCAGCACACAATTCAAGCCTAGGCAAAGTAATAGTTTTAAGAGGAGCGACTTTGGACTTAGCGCAAATAAGGTTGGACAATGAAGATTCATTTAGCGAATTGCAATAAACCAAATATGCACAACAACCGTGAGCTTTCTCGGAGCTGTCGGCAAACACATGAAGGAAGAAAGATGTGTTAGGAGGAGCATTAATTAAATTCCTAGGAATTTCAATAAGAGAAAGATCAAATAAACTGCTATGAAAAGAAAGGGGAACAGCTTCGTCCCATTCACATTTGAGAGACCATAGCTCTTGCATGAAAAGCTTGGCTATAACAATAACCGGAGCAAGGAATTGAATCGGATCAAAAATGTTTGCAATTTCAGAGAGAATTTGCCTTTTTGTGTTGGGGAGCTCTTCGGAAAGCGAGACTTTGTGGATGAGAGTATCAGTGCGAGTGCACCATTGAACTCCAAGAGTTTTTATGGATTCAGAATCTCCGCAGATTTTGCCGGAAGAGGGGTCTACATCTTCTATGGGAAACTGGGCAAGAAACTCATGGGAGTTGGAATTCCACTTATGAAGTGGGAATCCTCCATTCTTTAACAATGCCTGAAGTTCTAGTGACACGAAAGAAGCTTCCTCAAGGGTCGGGAAGGACTGGAGATAATCGTCTACATAAAAAGAGATAGTTAGTTCTTCAGAAGCTTTAGAATCAAATAAATGACCATCGTGAGAGGCTAACATATGTAGGGATCGGATAGCTAGGAAAGCGGAAGGTTTTAAGCCATAAGTGACCGTCTTTAAGCGAAATATTTTAATGGGCTTGCTGATTTCGTCGCGCCACAAGATTCTTTGGAGATCTTGTTGTTCGGGCTGAATTAAAACCTGACGGTACATCTGTTTAATGTCCGCTATAACAGTTATGGGAAATAATCGAAAATTTAAGAGTATAGCAGATAAATCTGACTGAATAGCAGGACCAGAGTAAAGAGTATCGTTAAGACTGTTGCCATTAACGTCAGGTGATGACCCATTAAAAAGACTCGGATTTTATCCTTTACAAGAGGGTTTTTCCACACTGGATGATGACTTGAGAAAACCGTTTCAATTGGGGGGTGCAATTCGTCATCAGATTTCCTGACATCTTCCATATGATCTAAGCTTTCATACTCATCCATGAAATCAGTGTACTGTTGTTTAACGAGAGGTTCTTTCTTGAATTTGCTCTCGATAGCAAAGAGAGCTTTTCGAGCTTTAGGTTGAGAATTAATAAGTTTGGGGGGATTGAGTAATCTTGGCATCTGAACAATGAACTGGCCTTCAGGAGAACGAGCGGTAGTGTTCAAGAAAAGTTGCTCACAGAATTCGTTTCCTGAAGAGGTTATGTTAGGATAATCACCGCTTTCCAGCCTCCAGAACTGTTCCAAATCAGTATTAGCGAAATAACATTGCGATACGGGTTGGGGAGAATAATGAGGAAGTTGACCAGTAACGATCCATCCAAAATTAGTGTCTCTGGCAAACACGTTTGAAGATAACTTACGAACCTGTTTACGAAGGCAATTCCAGAAAACATTGGCACTAAAGAGTATGTCAATGGGGCCTTGTACATTGAACAGAAGATCGGCTAACTTTAAATGAGAAGGAATATTCAGACCGGAGATATCGACGGAGTGACTAGGAGTATCCTCTCCGATACTGTTGAGGATGAGGCAATTAAGTTTTAGAAAGTTATTTCTGTGACAAGTGTCTCTTATGGTTAGTTTAGAATCCTGTAAAGCTTGTGGTTTTAGGCTGTTAATGCCTGATACATTAATAGATGTAGGGTTTACAGGTAGGCCTAGTTTTTTGATTAATGAATTAGAAACGAAATCATGGGTTGCCACCGAATCAAGAAGACCGCGGGCACGGACCCAGTTGCCAAAATTATCCTGAACTTCGATTTGGACATTGGACAATAGTACTTGGGCACTACGTATGGACTTGGCATTTTGAATGTAAGATGAAGCATTAGAACTGCTAGCATTGTCACTTTTCTGAGAAGTAGATGCGACTGATGACCTTGCTTATTCATGACGATGTAGTAAAGTGTGATGAGCTTTTTCACAATGAAAACAAGGTCTGGTGGACTTGCAATTTGAAGCAGAATGCTTAGGTGAAAGGCAGTTGAAGCAATGTTTATTCTGGGAAACTTATTTTCTTCTGTCGTCGACTGACAGTTCTTTAAAAGATTTACATAGATATAAGGCGTGGGAATCTTTGCAAAGTATGCACTTTAATGGTTCATTTAAACTCTTGCGGGGTTCGCTTTGAGTGTTTAAAGCGATAGAAATAGCAATACGGCGTTCACTAGACCTAGTTGGGAAACCAGTGGCGTTTGACTTGAGTTTAGAAGAGCTAGACCCAGGTTTTTGGGTACTAGACGCTATGTGTTCATTTTTGGATTTAAAGGCCAGTAATTCAAATTTAGAACTAGGAGAAGAGGGTTCACTTTGATTAGCTAGGGCAGTTAAGAGTTGGCATCTAGCATTTATGAAAGTGACTAAATGCTCGTAAGAGTAATCGTCATCTTTGGAAAGTTCCATTTCCCAAGCTTTGAGGGTAGCAACATCGACTTTAGAAACCACTAAGTGTATTAGGTCAGTGTCCCAGTGGTCAGTGGGTTGATCTAATTGGGACAAAGCTTTTACGTGAAGTTGTGTCGTATCAATAAGATTACGCAAACTAGTAACGTCATTGTGCTGTGACGCAGGTAAATTGAATAGAGCCTTCATATGGCGTTGAATACGTAACCGTAAATTACCATATCTTTCTTTCAACAGGTTAAAGTCAATGGGGTAGTTTTCAGCACTTAATGGGAGTGCTTCAACCAACTGCAGGACTTGACCGCGGAGAATAGATCGCAAATAATGAAACTTGTAGATGACTTGAATGTTTTCATTGTCATGAACAAGAGAGCAAAATAGTTCATAGAAAGAATCCCAACTAGATTCGTCTCCAGAGAAGTGGGGTAAATTAATCTTAGGTAGAATTGGTTTGGGCTTGTGAGTACCCTCACGAAAAGAGGTTTGTTGTTCGTAAAGGGAACCAAGAACAGAACCATCCTTTTTCTGTTCTTCTTCGAGTTGGCGTATTATTCAAAAAGCAGAATCTATGCCTTCGTAATATTGGTTTTCTACTTCTACTCGATCATCAGTTTGATTGAGCATACAAGTTTCGATTTCAGTTTGGATGTTGCAATAATTTTCATATGAACGTTCAAAATCCTTTACGCGATGTTTTAACAAATCTAGTTGAGTTTGTGAAGGATCTAGCTCTTTGATGTATTTTCTGAATCTGGTAATTTGCCCTTTATAGGATGCTCGTTTAGAAGTAAGTTTTTCATCCTTACCATCCTTGTCCTTTTCTGTAGGAGCCATGGCGAAATAGGTGAATTAAAGTATAACTTATGAAACTGTGGAACATTGGAAATGCTGTCAGACTGGCAGCAGCAACAAGTTGAAAGAAAGGGACACGCCAAAGGAGACAGGAGCGGCCTCTTTCCCCCTCACAGGTTTTGCACGGTGAAGATATAGCTGAAAAATTCAAAGTAGATATTAATGATTTGCAAAATATTAACAAATGGACTCTCGGACGAGAGTCCAGCACCAAACAAAATAAATTTAAGTGAGATAGTGGCGAATGTCACCGCAAAGCCCGTGAAACACCTAAAGTGGGTATGGACCTGGACGTAGCTAACGGGAAATGCGGCTGGAGCTTGAGCTATTTGCCAGCAAATAGCATTTGTGCTTTCCCTTCCCAGCCTATATTTGACTACTATGGGGAAGGGTGGAAGTGTGGCAGGACAAAGAATGACAGATTTTTTGTATATCCTTTCAAAGGAATCAGGTTTAATCAACGGGTTTGAAAGGCGCAAATAATTTAAATTCGCCGTGATGTTTTTAGTTCTTGGAATAGTAGGATTTCCAAGGAGTGACCGAATGCTCCCAGGAAGGGTAGCGATGAAGCAGTTATCGTGCGTTTAAAAACAATTTGATTGTTTTTGAAGCTTTTTGGTTTTAAATGTTGGTAAGAACACCAATTGTTGCATTCAAGAAAGGCTAAGCTTCTATCCAGCAAAGTGTCGACTAAAAGTTTAGACAAGAAGAAAAACTTAAATTTGGAAAACCAACCATAAGTTATAGAGAAAGTCTCAACAAGCAGGAAGCTGGCGGAGCTAGCTATACTTGCCTTACTGGCTAGTTAGAATTAGCTATAAAAGTTAAGAGCGACTTTGAAAAAGTTTTTGCGGAGAGTTTTTGTTCGGATGCAACAAATAGTGGAACCTTTTTAACTTTGATGCTCGAGTTTCTTAAAACGAGAATAAGCTTTCGGGTAGAGTTAGGGGAGGTAGGATCCTGCCTAATCGTTATTTTATAGAAAATGATGAAGCAAAATGATATAGTTTGATTTATTTAACAATGCGTAAAAATATGATAATTTTAACAACTGTAAAATGTACAATTTAAATTTTAAACCTATGAGGTCTCAGACCTCTAAAATTGTTGAAGTTTGCACTAGGCGATTAACAAAATTTGGTTTGGAACCTCTTGAAAGCACCAAATCTATATAAGAGTATAAATAGTACTGAGATTAGCAAATTTAAAGTTTAATAATAAATCAGGTACGATATATATACTTTGAGAATTCCTAATGGAAGTTCTAAAAGTATGAACAAATGTTAAATTCGAAATTAAAACAAAAAAAGAGAGAGAAATTAAATAGAAATTTCTACAACTTCTTATATTTATACAGTAATTACGATTATAATTTATACAAATAGGGCTGGTCACTTATTGTGAAACCTGAAGAGAAAAATTAAGAAGAAGTTTCTAGGACTTCTATGTTTAAACAGGATCACGAGGAAAATGGGACCAGTTACCCTTTCATGAAACCTGGAGAAAGAAAAGTTAGAAAACTCACTTGTGAGTAGAAATAATTGAATTCCCTAATGAAAAGAGGAAAAACAATATGATTTGAGGTGTGTACTAGACACCAATGATGCAGAAATTACTTATGAAAACAGTACAAAAATGGGAGGGCACTTCTCTAGAGTGTCACCTCATTGAAAAGAACCTAAATTTTACAACTATTATAATGTGTTAGTGAGGAGTATGAGAGGAGGAAATAGGAGAATCAGGAAAACGTTTATGGCCGTATTTATAGCTTTCGTTCGAACGCGACACGGATGGTCGTTGAATGGGCACTGTGATGCACTGTAGTCGTTGAAAAATTCACTATTGCAACAAGGAAAGTTTATCAGACGAAAAGTTATTGTAATTGTAGAGATCACTATTTGAATTTTAGTTTGAGAAAGTTTATTGCGTTGTGACGTTTATAGATGGTAGTTGAATGCAGCGGAAATTTTCCAACGAAGGAAGACAAATTATATGCTGATCAGAAGTATTTTCAACATAAATTCCTCAGTTGGGAACAAGCATTTCCATATTTAGGTGGAAGGCACTTGACGGCATCACTTGCAAAAAGATGATTTGCTGTAGAAAATTCTAGAGTTGAGAACAGTAGAATTGAGCAGAATATCCCGCGGAGGTGAAAGCTAAGTTTTTATAGACAGTGGATTTAATAAGACTCCCACTGTGTGAGAACTCATTCCCAGATACTCAGTACAAGAAGTACCTTTTCATTTTAGAAAGCTAGCTGAAGTAGCTACAAATAAATCAAGAAGATCTTTTGAAGGCAGATTTTGCATCACATAGCAATCTCACACTGTCTATAAAATCAGGTTAAAACATTTAAAACTTAGTGAAAACCATTGAAGTAGTACTTAGCTCATTTTGAAGAACGATGATGTTCTGGATGACGGTTGGCGTTAAGATTAGGACATGGCGTCCTGATTTAAAAATGTAGGCTCCAACTGTATGGTTTGAAGACTGACCCAGAAGTGAGAGCAGCTCGACGAAGCACGGAGGTACCAAGGAGGGAAGGGGGTGGGGGAAAAACAAAGGAACATATATATGAAATACCAACTTTAGAAATAAAACTAAAAGTAATCTTCAAGGAGTTGATAGTAGGCGTCAATAGCAAAGCCTGGTGGAAGGGTATGTTCTAGAAGTCCTCTTGAGCAAGGAGATGTTGGCTGAAGATAGCGGAGACATCTTGTGGCTGGATTGGAAATGAAGTCCTCTTGAGCATAGAGATGTTGAGGAACTTCAGCAGTTAGCTGCTAGATGTGGGTAGATTATTGGCTGAGGAATAACCTAACCACCAAGGGAAGATGATTAAGAAAAGGAGATAGGTTTCGGACTGGAGAAAAAGGATAAAAAAATAGGATGAGAGTCCCACAAAAGTTATAAATTTAACTTTAAATACACTTAAAGTCGGTTGCCACTGCAAATCAGCTCTCCGATACCTAAAGTGAGTAAGGACCTGGTCGAAGCTGACGGGAACCGCAGCTAAGACTTGGGCGGTTTGCCAGAGAAAGGCTTTATTGTATTTCCTCCCAAGCATGCATAAGACTACTATGGGGAAGGGTGATGGTCTGACAAGACAAATAGTAACAGATTTATTCTGTATTAACGATGGCATGAACTGAGGAAGAGTTAGGAAAGCCAGGATCTTGTCTAACTGTAGTATTTGCGAAATGATAAATCCAAAAACAAATATTTAATTTATTTAACAAGGCAAAAGAAGTTGATAACTTTAACAAATATATTTTCAATTTGGTTAACAATTTTGGGGTCGCAGACCTCAGAAAACATTTGACGTTTGCTCCAGGCAATTAACAATTTATGACGTTTCGAACCTTATATATTTTCTAAAATCTTTGTAAGAAAAAACCAAATGAAGTAATTAAAATTTAACAATAAATAGAGTACAAGGTGTGTACTTTAAGAAACTCCTGAGAGAATATTCTAGAAAGAGTGACAACTTCGAAAATAACAATAAGAAAAACATGAAGAATAAGATAGAAGTTGCTACAACTTCTTATATTTAAGCTGAATTACTGTTGGTTATTATACAAATAAGGGCAGGTCACTTACTATGAAACCTGAAGAGAAAATCAAAAGGAAGGTTCTCGACCTCCTATGTTTAAGTAGGAATCACGAGCCAAATGGTGCAGTTTCCATTTCGTGAAACCTAGAAATAACTCACTCAAGAGTTGATAGAATAGTTTTCCCTGATTATAAGGTAGAAACAATGTAAGCTTGAATCGTGTATAAAACACGTAGTTATACAGAAATTAATTAATGATAAACAAGCAAGATGGAAGGGTACTTCGTTAGAGTGACACCTTATTGGAAATGATCCAGAGTTACAATTTTATTAATATGGTTTGTTAGTAGAAGGTTTAGGAAAGATCGATTGGGATTGAGGATAAATGTTCATGGCCTTATTTAATGTAAACGGACGATCGCGACGCGGTAGAAGAGTTGGACAAGCACTAGTTTTCACTATAGTCTTGTTAAATAGATGAAAAGTTCACTGTAGTAACACGAAAGTTTATGGGAAAGAAAGTTATTGCAATGATGAAAATAACTGGTTGCACTAGTTAGACGAGAGTCTATTTCTTGAGAAGGTTGTGAATTACAATTAAATGCACTTGAACAAATCCAACGGAGGAAAGAAAATTAGCTATGGAGCATTTATTTATAAGGAAGATTTCCTAGTTTAGAATGGCATTACCACAAGTGAGTGGAACATACATGACGGCGTGACTTGTAGATAAAGTACAGGATCTGGAAGGTTCCAGAACGATCCCAATAGCAGAATGGGGCCAAAGTTATTCCAGCGGTGGAACGAGCTTAATCTTTATAGACAGCGGGTAATAGATGATATCCCACGTGGTGAGAAGATCTCTCATTTAACAAGCATAAGAAATGCTGCTTTTCACCAAGATTGGCTTAATTAGACAAGAGCCCAACATGGAAAATCCCGCGAAGGATGATTATTTCAAAAAATAAGTAATTTCACACTGCCTGTAAAAGATCGTTAAAAGCATGTAGAAGTTAAAACCATGAAGATGAGGTTAAAACTTGAAGTTTGTACTTAACTTTGCTGCATGGCGAAGGTGAGGTTCTCCTTGATGTTTAAAGTTACCACATGGCGTGGAATCTAAAAAAAGGCCTCGTTAGGTCAGGAGGCTAGCTCTAGTTGAGCCTTAACTGAGTCGACGGCCGGCGCACAAGTGAGACCCACTCAGCGAAGCACAGAGAGTCCAAGGAAGGGAAAGGAGTGGGGGTAGGAGACAAAAGGAATACATATCAGAATAACCAACATAAGAAATTAAATTCTCTTGAGAAGATGGTCTTCAAAGAGTTGATAGCAGGCGATACTAGCACAGCATGGTGAGTGAAAAAGTAGACGAAGTTCTCTTGCTCATGGAGATAATAGCTGGCGATGGCAACGAGATCTGGTGGCCAGATGGAAAAGGAAGTCCTCTTGCACCAGGAAGAATTGAGGAGCTTCAGAGATTCGCTGCTAGATGACGCTAGGAGGGTCATGGAAGATATATATCTAGAACAGACTCACAAAAGATATAAGCGACATGACCATCAAAGAGAAAATAGAAGATCACTGTTGGTGTTTGATAAAGAGGAAGGAATGAACAAGCAAAGAGCATTAAACTTTATATTCTCTCGTACCGTGTATTCCGAGAATACACCATACTGGGAGGAGAAACACCAACAGAGAACAAATAAGCAGTTAAACATTTAAAGGTAATGGAGCGATCAAAGACAGTGGTCTTGTGATCGGACCATTAGTGGTCAAGACTCTGACCACCCTAACTCTCCCATCTCTTCCAGGATAACACTCGGTCACTCTACCAGAAGTCCAAACTAGGGGGGGGTGAAACATCCCTAACCAAGACCAAGTCCCCCACTTAAATGTCGGGACTGGAAAGAAACCACTTCTGTCTCCGTTGCAAGGAAGTTAAATATTCCAAGTTCCACCTCTTCCAAAAAGAATTACGGAGGGCTTCAAGTTTACGCCAAACGATAGGTAGGCTAAATTAGAATCCCTGTAAGAATTAGGAAGGGGAGGAGGGGCAGAGAGAGAAGTGCGTGTAAGGAAGTGACCAGGTGTGAGTGGAAGCAGGTCATCAGGGTCATTGGAAAGCGGAGTTAAAAAACGAGAATTAACAACACCTTCAATCACAAAATAGCCAGAAACTGCGGGAAATAAGGCACTAGTAAAGATTGCGATAAGATGCGAAAAAAGAATTAACAAGTTTAAACAAAGCGTATAGAAACAAGTACATCTATTAAGGATAAGAATATACCAAATAAACAAAGGAACTATGCGAGTAGAAAGCAAGAACGCCATAGGTAACAACAATCTAGTAGCCATAAACAATGACCTTAAGTTATAATAAGTATCAAAGGGGTTAATCAGAAAAATACTTAAGTCAGCGAGAAACGTGACATGACAAGTATAAATACAAAAACACATCGAATGTAACGACGAGAAAAAAGCAAGGTTGTTCATCAATGAACAATAAGAGTGCAAAATATGTAAGCAGAGTGCAATACATAAGCGCGTAAAGGATATGCAACGATGTTATGAAACAAGAATCGAAGCAGTTGTAGGATACGAGCGTAAGTGGGAGACATAAGCATGAACGACCTTGACCCACACAATACAGCGAGATAAGGAATATAAATATCTGAAAGAGTCCTTGGGCGGAACAAGTTTATTTTGGTAATGAGTTGAGCAGCTTCTGAACTTACAGAAGCGACTCGCAAGACAATGGTTGGCAGTCAGCCAGAGTTGAGATAAGGGAAACTTGCGCTGACCTTTGGCAAGCACACAAGAATAAACGGCATCTTGGCTTTACTCAAACTTGTATACAAACAAGATTGATAAACAAGCAGTTCGAAATAAACAAACAACAATAGTTGAATCAGCTGTAACTTAAAGCGGAACGAGTAACACGTCATGCAGTCATCCGTAGCTTGGACGTGAAAAACCAATTTAGAGACATATGAAATAAAGTAAGTAATCAATTTCGTATAATTTTGAGGATCACGGAATCCGACAATTTTCAACAGAAAAAAGCTTGATTCTTCCGAAATAGGAAGAGAAGCTGGGACATTGAGAAGGAGTTTATGCATAAGAATAGTTATTCTAGATGCTAGAGAATTCAGATTTTCAAGCGATTTCAAAAGCGGCTTCCAATTGTGAGGAATGAGGAAGGAGCCGGCCGTGGCCATCCTTCTGAATAGCGAAAGAAGTGAAACATAGCTTACAGCGAAGTGATGGTGACTGATAGCCATGGTTTTACACAAGGGGAAGATAGTTTTCGATAGAGAGTTTAAGCAATTACCTGCTAGAAAAAATGACATGAGAAAGTAAACAAAGTAACACAAGGTGAGGCGAACTTGAATTGCCATTTTGTGCAGAAATAAGGCAAAATCATTTAAACAACTTACAAAGGTGGCTTAGTTGTTCACGATGAGACATCGTTTCAGCAAGTGTTTTTCAAAAGTATCGAGATCGAAAACATAGGTGTTCTCTTTTTCAGAAAGGGGATTTATATCAGCAGTAACGAAATGACATTGCGATTTGGTTTGAATGGGTTGTTGGATTTCACCAGTAATAACCCAACCAAAATCGGTGTCTCTGGCGACCACGGTTGAAGATAACTTGCGAACCTGTTTACGGAGGCAATTCCAAAAAACATTGCCACTGAAAAGTACATCAATGGGACCTTGAGCATTAAACTGAGGATCAGCTATTCTTAAGTGCGAAGGAATCTTTAAACCGGAAGTATTAATAGAGCTGCTAGGAGTGTCCTTGCCAATACTGGTAAGAATGAGACAGTTTAAGTTAAGATTGGTGTTTCTTTGGCAAACGTCTCTGATTTTCAATTTTGAGGACTGCAAGGCTTGAGTTTTCAAATTGTCAATACCGGATACATTGATGGGAGTAGGCGATGACGAAAGACCTAGTTTTTTAATTAATGATTGCGAAACAAAGTTATGAGTTGAAGCGGAATCGAGAAGACCGCGGGTTCGAACCCAATTTCCAAATTTATCTTGGATTTCGAATTGTACAGTGGACAAAAGGACTTGCGCACTGTGAGAAGTTTCGGCGTTAGAAATGCAGGAAGAAGCATTAGTTTGTTCGGAGCTGCTCTGCATGGAGTTTGAAGAAGCGGGTACTGATGACCTCGATTTATCATGAACGTGCAATAAAGAATGGTGCGGTTTTTTACAATGGAAACAGAGATTGGATGACGTGCAGTTTTGAAGAAGAATGCTTAGGTGACAAGCAGTTGAAGCAATATTTACTATTGAAAACAAACTTCTTTCTGTCTTCAACAGACAATTCTTTAAAGGATTTGCACGAGTACAAAGTGTGAAACTGTTTACTGAGCGTGCATTTTAAAGATTTGTTGAGCGGCCTGATATGTTCTCTTGGATGGTTGAAAGAAGCAGAACCAGTTTGCTTGTTCTCGACAGATGGGGGCTGATGACCCTTTGAAGAAGCAAGTTTTTTCTCAAAAATGTGACACTGATGACTCGTTTCGACATTTTCGCACTGAAATGAGAGTGCTGTAAGGACTTGGCATCGGCTATTGAGAAACGAGATGAGGTGTTCGAACGAGTATTCCTCCTTGCGAGCGAGTTCGATCTCCCAAGCCTTTAAAGTCGAAAAATCGAATCTGGATGTAGCTAGATGAATAAGTATGGTGTCCCATGTTTGGACGGGCTGCTTAAGTTGATATAATGCTCTAACATTTAGCTGCATAGAGTCTAACAGGTCTCTTAAAGAGGTGACGTCATTAGGTTTGACGGCTGGCAGGTTGAACAGGCAGCGGATATGACGAGCTACACACAAACGTAAATTGCCATATCTCTCTTTAAGAAGATTAAAGGCGATGTGGTAGTTATCTGCGCTTAAAGGCAGTGACTGAACCAAGGCCAAGGCCTCGCCTTCCAAAGACGTACGTAAGAAGTAGAATTTATGAATGTCGGGAATTTCCTTATTGTCATGAACGAGTGAGCAGTAAAGTTCATAAAAAGAATACCATTCACCTTCCTGGCCTGAGAAGTGAGGTAGGCTTATCTTTGGAAGTAACGGTTTCAGTTTGTTCTTGTGAACTGAAGCGGGTGCGAACTGGGCCGGATTGATGACCCTAGTGTCCGGTTCTGAGATACTGCGGATCAGTTGGTGGGCCTTGGCAATCCCTTCAAAGTATAAGGGTTCGACCTCGTCCCGATCCGATTGAAGTTCTGGGCAAGCGGATTCAATCTCGGTTTGAATTTGATCGTAATAATCATAGGACCGTTCGTACAACTTAAGGCGTTGTGTCAAGATGTCTAAATCACACTCGGCGGGATTTAATTTGTTGATGAAATTTCTGAATCTGGTGAGTTGCCCTTTATAGTAAGAACGTCTGGCAATGAAAGTTTCATCCTTTTCAGTAGGAGCCATGACAAAGAAAATAAATTGAAATGTAACTCACGAAACTGTGGAACCTTGGAAATGCTGTCAAGCTGGCAGCAACAAATAAGTAGAAAGAACGGGACACACCAAAGGAGACATGAGCGGCCTCTTTCCCCTTCACAGGCTTTGCACGATGTGGTTATAGCTGAAAGATTCAAAGCAGATATTAATAATTTGCAAGGTATTGTCAAATGACACTTGACAAAGAATAGAAATAGCAAATGGACTCTCCCGGGTTTCCGGGACCAAATTTTTGGGTAGATTATTGGCTGAGGAATAACCTAACCACCAAGGGAAGATGATTAAGAAAAGGAGATAGGTTTCGGACTGGAGAAAAAGGATAGAAAAATAGGATGAGAGTCCCACAAAAGTTATAAATTTAACTTTAAATACACTTAAAGTCGGTTGCCACTGCAAATCAGCTCTCCGATACCTAAAGTGAGTAAGGACCTGGTCGAAGCTGACGGGAACCGCAGCTAAGACTTGGGCGGTTTGCCAGAGAAAGGCTTTAGTGTATTTCCTCCCAAGCATGCATAAGACTACTATGGGGAAGGGTGATGGTCTGACAAGACAAATAGTAACATATTTATTCTGTATTAACGATGGCATGAACTGAGGAAGAGTTAGGAAAGCCAGGATCTTGTCTAACTGTAGTATTTGCGAAATGATAAATCCAAAAACAAATATTTAATTTATTTAACAAGGCAAAAGAAGTTGATAACTTTAACAAATATATTTTCAATTTGGTTAACAATTTTGGGGTCGCAGACCTCAGAAAACATTTGACGTTTGCTCCAGGCAATTAACAATTTATGACGTTTCGAACCTTATATATTTTCTAAAATCTTTGTAAGAAAAAACCAAATGAAGTAATTAAAATTTAACAATAAATAGAGTACAAGGTGTGTACTTTAAGAAACTCCTGAGAGAATATTCTAGAAAGAGTGACAACTTCGAAAATAACAATAAGAAAAACATGAAGAATAAGATAGAAGTTGCTACAACTTCTTATATTTAAGCTGAATTACTGTTGGTTATTATACAAATAAGGGCAGGTCACTTACTATGAAACCTGAAGAGAAAATCAAAAGGAAGGTTCTCGACCTCCTATGTTTAAGTAGGAATCACGAGCCAAATGGTGCAGTTTCCATTTCGTGAAACCTAGAAATAACTCACTCAAGAGTTGATAGAATAGTTTTCCCTGATTATAAGGTAGAAACAATGTAAGCTTGAATCGTGTATAAAACACGTAGTTATACAGAAATTAATTAATGATAAACAAGCAAGATGGAAGGGCACTTCGTTAGAGTGACACCTTATTGGAAATGATCCAGAGTTACAATTTTATTAATATGGTTTGTTAGTAGAAGGTTTAGGAAAGATCGATTGGGATTGAGGATAAATGTTCATGGCCTTATTTAATGTAAACGGACGATCGCGACGCGGTAGAAGAGTTGGACAAGCACTAGTTTTCACTATAGTCTTGTTAAATAGATGAAAAGTTCACTGTAGTAACACGAAAGTTTATGGGAAAGAAAGTTATTGCAATGATGAAAATAACTGGTTGCACTAGTTAGGCGAGAGTCTATTTCTTGAGAAGGTTGTGAATTACAATTAAATGCACTTGAACAAATCCAACGGAGGAAAGAAAATTAGCTATGGAGCATTTATTTATAAGGAAGATTTCCTAGTTTAGAATGGCATTACCACAAGTGAGTGGAACATACATGACGGCGTGACTTGTAGATAAAGTACAGGATCTGGAAGGTTCCAGAACGATCCCAATAGCAGAATGGGGCCAAAGTTATTCCAGCGGTGGAACGAGCTTAATCTTTATAGACAGCGGGTAATAGATGATATCCCACGTGGTGAGAAGATCTCTCATTTAACAAGCATAAGAAATGCTGCTTTTCACCAAGATTGGCTTAATTAGACAAGAGCCCAACATGGAAAATCCCGCGAAGGATGATTATTTCAAAAAATAAGTAATTTCACACTGCCTGTAAAAGATCGTTAAAAGCATGTAGAAGTTAAAACCATGAAGATGAGGTTAAAACTTGAAGTTTGTACTTAACTTTGCTGCATGGCGAAGGTGAGGTTCTCCTTGATGTTTAAAGTTACCACATGGCGTGGAATCTAAAAAAGGCCTCGTTAGGTCAGGAGGCTAGCTCTAGTTGAGCCTTAACTGAGTCGACGGCCGGCGCACAAGTGAGACCCACTCAGCGAAGCACAGAGAGTCCAAGGAAGGGAAAGGAGTGGGGGTAGGAGACAAAAGGAATACATATCAGAATAACCAACATAAGAAATTAAATTCTCTTGAGAAGATGGTCTTCAAAGAGTTGATAGCAGGCGATACTAGCACAGCATGGTGAGTGAAAAAGTAGACGAAGTTCTCTTGCTCATGGAGATAATAGCTGGCGATGGCAACGAGATCTGGTGGCCAGATGGAAAAGGAAGTCCTCTTGCACCAGGAAGAATTGAGGAGCTTCAGAGATTCGCTGCTAGATGACGCTAGGAGGGTCATGGAAGATATATATCTAGAACAGACTCACAAAAGATATAAGCGACATGACCATCAAAGAGAAAATAGAAGATCACTGTTGGTGTTTGATAAAGAGGAAGGAATGAACAAGCAAAGAGCATTAAACTTTATATTCTCTCGTACCGTGTATTCCGAGAATACACCATACTGGGAGGAGAAACACCAACAGAGAACAAATAAGCAGTTAAACATTTAAAGGTAATGGAGCGATCAAAGACAGTGGTCTTGTGATCGGACCATTAGTGGTCAAGACTCTGACCACCCTAACTCTCCCATCTCTTCCAGGATAACACTCGGTCACTCTACCAGAAGTCCAAACTAGGGGGGGTGAAACATCCCTAACCAAGACCAAGTCCCCCACTTAAATGTCGGGACTGGAAAGAAACCACTTCTGTCTCCGTTGCAAGGAATTTAAATATTCCAAGTTCCACCTCTTCCAAAAAGAATTACGGAGGGCTTCAAGTTTACGCCAAACGATAGGTAGGCTAAATTAGAATCCCTGTAAGAATTAGGAAGGGGAGGAGGGGCAGAGAGAGAAGTGCGTGTAAGGAAGTGACCAGGTGTGAGTGGAAGCAGGTCATCAGGGTCATTGGAAAGCGGAGTTAAAAAACGAGAATTAACAACACCTTCAATCACAAAATAGCCAGAAACTGCGGGAAATAAGGCACTAGTAAAGATTGCGATAAGATGCGAAAAAAGAATTAACAAGTTTAAACAAAGCGTATAGAAACAAGTACATCTATTAAGGATAAGAATATACCAAATAAACAAAGGAACTATGCGAGTAGAAAGCAAGAACGCCATAGGTAACAACAATCTAGTAGCCATAAACAATGACCTTAAGTTATAATAAGTATCAAAGGGGTTAATCAGAAAAATACTTAAGTCAGCGAGAAACGTGACATGACAAGTATAAATACAAAAACACATCGAATGTAACGACGAGAAAAAAACAAGGTTGTTCATCAATGAACAATAAGAGTGCAAAATATGTAAGCAGAGTGCAATACATAAGCGCGTAAAGGATATGCAACGATGTTATGAAACAAGAATCGAAGCAGTTGTAGGATACGAGCGTGAGTAAGTGGGAGACATAAGCATGAACGACCTTGACCCACACAATACAGGGAGATAAGGAATATAAATATCTGAAAGAGTCCTTGGGCGGAACAAGTTTATTTTGGTAATGAGTTGAGCAGCTTCTGAACTTACAGAAGCGACTCGCAAGACAATGGTTGGCAGTCAGCCAGAGTTGAGATAAGGGAAACTTGCGCTGACCTTTGGCAAGCACACAAGAATAAACGGCATCTTGGCTTTACTCAAACTTGTATACAAACAAGATTGATAAACAAGCAGTTCGAAATAAACAAACAACAATAGTTGAATCAGCTGTAACTTAAAGCGGAACGAGTAACACGTCATGCAGTCATCCGTAGCTTGGACGTGAAAAACCAATTTAGAGACATATGAAATAAAGTAAGTAATCAATTTCGTATAATTTTGAGGATCACGGAATCCGACAATTTTCAACAGAAAAAAGCTTGATTCTTCCGAAATAGGAAGAGAAGCTGGGACATTGAGAAGGAGTTTATGCATAAGAATAGTTATTCTAGATGCTAGAGAATTCAGATTTTCAAGCGATTTCAAAAGCGGCTTCCAATTGTGAGGAATGAGGAAGGAGCCGGCCGTGGCCATCCTTCTGAATAGCGAAAGAAGTGAAACATAGCTTACAGCGAAGTGATGGTGACTGATAGCCATGGTTTTACACAAGGGGAAGATAGTTTTCGATAGAGAGTTTAAGCAATTACCTGCTAGAAAAAATGACATGAGAAAGTAAACAAAGTAACACAAGGTGAGGCGAACTTGAATTGCCATTTTGTGCAGAAATAAGGCAAAATCATTTAAACAACTTACAAAGGTGGCTTAGTTGTTCACGATGAGACATCGTTTCAGCAAGTGTTTTTCAAAAGTATCGAGATCGAAAACATAGGTGTTCTCTTTTTCAGAAAGGGGATTTATATCAGCAGTAACGAAATGACATTGCGATTTGGTTTGAATGGGTTGTTGGATTTCACCAGTAATAACCCAACCAAAATCGGTGTCTCTGGCGACCACGGTTGAAGATAACTTGCGAACCTGTTTACGGAGGCAATTCCAAAAAACATTGGCACTGAAAAGTACATCAATGGGACCTTGAGCATTAAACTGAGGATCAGCTATTCTTAAGTGCGAAGGAATCTTTAAACCGGAAGTATTAATAGAGCTGCTAGGAGTGTCCTTGCCAATACTGGTAAGAATGAGACAGTTTAAGTTAAGATTGGTGTTTCTTTGGCAAACGTCTCTGATTTTCAATTTTGAGGACTGCAAGGCTTGAGTTTTCAAATTGTCAATACCGGATACATTGATGGGAGTAGGCGATGACGAAAGACCTAGTTTTTTAATTAATGATTGCGAAACAAAGTTATGAGTTGAAGCGGAATCGAGAAGACCGCGGGTTCGAACCCAATTTCCAAATTTATCTTGGATTTCGAATTGTACAGTGGACAAAAGGACTTGCGCACTGTGAGAAGTTTCGGCGTTAGAAATGCAGGAAGAAGCATTAGTTTGTTCGGAGCTGCTCTGCATGGAGTTTGAAGAAGCGGGTACTGATGACCTCGATTTATCATGAACGTGCAATAAAGAATGGTGCGGTTTTTTACAATGGAAACAGAGATTGGATGACGTGCAGTTTTGAAGAAGAATGCTTAGGTGACAAGCAGTTGAAGCAATATTTACTATTGAAAACAAACTTCTTTCTGTCTTCAACAGACAATTCTTTAAAGGATTTGCACGAGTACAAAGTGTGAAACTGTTTACTGAGCGTGCATTTTAAAGATTTGTTGAGCGGCCTGATATGTTCTCTTGGATGGTTGAAAGAAGCAGAACCAGTTTGCTTGTTCTCGACAGATGGGGGCTGATGACCCTTTGAAGAAGCAAGTTTTTTCTCAAAAATGTGACACTGATGACTCGTTTCGACATTTTCGCACTGAAATGAGAGTGCTGTAAGGACTTGGAATCGGCTATTGAGAAACGAGATGAGGTGTTCGAACGAGTATTCCTCCTTGCGAGCGAGTTCGATCTCCCAAGCCTTTAAAGTCGAAAAATCGAATCTGGATGTAGCTAGATGAATAAGTATGGTGTCCCATGTTTGGACGGGCTGCTTAAGTTGATATAATGCTCTAACATTTAGCTGCATAGAGTCTAACAGGTCTCTTAAAGAGGTGACGTCATTAGGTTTGACGGCTGGCAGGTTGAACAGGCAGCGGATATGACGAGCTACACACAAACGTAAATTGCCATATCTCTCTTTAAGAAGATTAAAGGCGATGTGGTAGTTATCTGCGCTTAAAGGCAGTGACTGAACCAAGGCCAAGGCCTCGCCTTCCAAAGACGTACGTAAGAAGTAGAATTTATGAATGTCGGGAATTTCCTTATTGTCATGAACGAGTGAGCAGTAAAGTTCATAAAAAGAATACCATTCACCTTCCTGGCCTGAGAAGTGAGGTAGGCTTATCTTTGGAAGTAACGGTTTCAGTTTGTTCTTGTGAACTGAAGCGGGTGCGAACTGGGCTGGATTGATGACCCTAGTGTCCGGTTCTGAGATACTGCGGATCAGTTGGTGGGCCTTGGCAATCCCTTCAAAGTATAAGGGTTCGACCTCGTCCCGATCCGATTGAAGTTCTGGGCAAGCGGATTCAATCTCGGTTTGAATTTGATCGTAATAATCATAGGACCGTTCGTACAACTTAAGGCGTTGTGTCAAGATGTCTAAATCACACTCGGCGGGATTTAATTTGTTGATGAAATTTCTGAATCTGGTGAGTTGCCCTTTATAGTAAGAACGTCTGGCAATGAAAGTTTCATCCTTTTCAGTAGGAGCCATGACAAACAAAATAAATTGAAATGTAACTCACGAAACTGTGGAACCTTGGAAATGCTGTCAAGCTGGCAGCAACAAATAAGTAGAAAGAACGGGACACACCAAAGGAGACAGGAGCGGCCTCTTTCCCCTTCACAGGCTTTGCTCGATGTGGTTATAGCTGAAAGATTCAAAGCAGATATTAGTAATTTGCAAGGTATTGTCAAATGACACTTGACAAAGAATAGAAATAGCAAATGGACTCTCCCGGGTTTCCGGGACCAAATTTTTGGGTAGATTATTGGCTGAGGAATAACCTAACCACCAAGGGAAGATGATTAAGAAAAGGAGATAGGTTTCGGACTGGAGAAAAAGGATAGAAAAATAGGATGAGAGTCCCACAAAAGTTATAAATTTAACTTTAAATACACTTAAAGACGGTTGCCACTGCAAATCAGCTCTCCGATACCTAAAGTGAGTAAGGACCTGGTCGAAGCTGACGGGAACCGCAGCTAAGACTTGGGCGGTTTGCCAGAGAAAGGCTTTAGTGTATTTCCTCCCAAGCATGCATAAGACTACTATGGGGAAGGGAGATGGTCTGACAAGACAAATAGTAACAGATTTATTCTGTATTAACGATGGCATGAACTGAGGAAGAGTTAGGAAAGCCAGGATCTTGCCTAACTGTAGTATTTGCGAAATGATAAATCCAAAAACAAATATTTAATTTATTTAACAAGGCAAAAGAAGTTGATAACTTTAACAAATATATTTTCAATTTGGTTAACAATTTTGGGGTCGCAGACCTCAGAAAACATTTGACGTTTGCTCCAGGCAATTAACAATTTATGACGTTTCGAACCTTATATATTTTCTAAAATCTTTGTAAGAAAAAAACCAAATGAAGTAATTAAAATTTAACAATAAATAGAGTACAAGGTGTGTACTTTAAGAAACTCCTGAGAGAATATTCTAGAAAGAGTGACAACTTCGAAAATAACAATAAGAAAAACATGAAGAATAAGATAGAAGTTCCTACAACTTCTTATATTTAAGCTGAATTACTGTTGGTTATTATACAAATAAGGGCAGGTCACTTACTACGAAACCTGAAGAGAAAATCAAAAGGAAGGTTCTCGACCTCCTATGTTTAAGTAGGAATCACGAGCCAAATGGGGCAGTTTCCATTTCGTGAAACCTAGAAATAACTCACTCAAGAGTTGAAAGAATTGTTTTCCCTGATTATAAGGTAGAAACAATGTAAGCTTGAACCGTGTATAAAACACGTAGTTATACAGAAATTAATTAATGATAAACAAACAAGATGGAAGGGCACTTCGTTAGAGTGACACCTTATTGGAAATGATCCAGAGTTACAATTTTATTAATATGGTTTGTTAGTAGAAGGTTTAGGAAAGATCGATTGGGATTGAGGATAAATGTTCATGGCCTTATTTAATGTAAACGGACGATCGCGACGCGGTAGAAGAGTTGGACAAGCACTAGTTTTCACTATAGTCTTGTTAAATAGATGAAAAGTTCACTGTAGTAACACGAAAGTTTATGGGAAAGAAAGTTATTGCAATGATGAAAATAACTGGTTGCACTAGTTAGGCGAGAGTCTATTTCTTGAGAATGTTGTGAATTACAATTAAATGCACTTGAACAAATCCAACGGAGGAAAGAAAATTAGCTATGGAGCATTTATTTATAAGGAAGATTTCCTAGTTTAGAATGGCATTACCACAAGTGAGTGGAACATACATGACAGCGTGACTTGTAGATAAAGTACAGGATCTGGAAGGTTCCAGAACGATCCTAATAGCAGAATGGGGCCAAAGTTATTCCAGCGGTGGAAAGAGCTTAATCTTTATAGACAGCGGGTAATATATGATATCCCACGTGGTGAGAAGATCTCTCATTTAACAAGCATAAGAAATGCTGCTTTTCCCCAAGATTGGCTTAATTAGACAAAAGCCCAGCATGGAAAATCCCGCGAAGGATGATTATTTCAAGAAATAAGTAATTTCACACTGCCTATAAAAGATCGTTAAAAGCATGTAGAAGTTAAAACCATGAAGATGAGGTTACAACCTGAAGTTTGTACTTAACTTTCCTGCATGGCGAAGGTGAGGTTCTCCTTGATGTTTAAAGTTACCACATGGCGTGGAATCTAAAAAATGCCTCGTTAGGTCAGGAGGCTAGCTCTAGTTGAGCCTTAACTGAGTCGACGGCCGGCGCACAAGTGAGACCCACTCAGCGAAGCACAGAGAGTCCAAGGAAGGGAAAGGAGTGGGGGTAGGAGACAAAAGGAATACATATCAGAATAACCAACATAAGAAATTAAATTCTCTTGAGGAGATGGTCTTCAAAGAGTTGATAGCAGGCGATACTAGCACAGCATTGTGAGTGAAAAAGTAGACGAAGTTCTCTTGCTCATGGAGATAATAGCTGGCGATGGCAACGAGATCTGGTGGCCAGATGGAAAAGGAAGTCCTCTTGCACCAGGAAGAATTGAGGAGCTTCAGAGATTCGCTGCTAGATGACGCTAGGAGGGTCATGGAAGATATATATCTAGAACAGACTCACAAAAGATATAAGCGACATGACCATCAAAGAGAAAATAGAAGATCACTGTTGGTGTTTGATAAAGAGGAAGGAATGAACAAGCAAAGAGCATTAAACTTTATATTCTCTCGTACCGTGTATTCCAAGAATACACCAAGACGCCGCTAGGTTGATCATGGAAGTTATATCTACAACAAACTTACAAAGAAAGTAAGCAAGGTGCTTAAATAAAAGAAAAATTAAGAAATCCCTGTTGGTGTTTGCGAAAAAGGAAGGAATGAATTAAAGCAAAGAGCAGCAAAAGCTACTTCTATCTTACCGTGTATTTCAAAGAATACACCACAACCTCTGATAGCTCTTCCCTCATCAATTTAGTGGTGTTGTCATGGCAACCTCTGATGGCTCTTAGAGCAGCAAAAGCTACCTCTATCTTACCGTGTATTTCAAAGAATACACCACAACCTCTGATAGCTCTTCCCTCATCAATTTAGTGGTGTTGTCATGGCAACCTCTGATGGCTCTTAGAATTTTCTTTCCGAAATCATTTTGCTCATCCCTTGGCGTTATGGTGGGTCATATCAAAAATTCTTTCAGACAACAGTTTTATGTAATAATTAGAGGAGTATTGACCATTTTAAATGGTTTTGATACTGTGCCTATTAAGAGAGATATGACTTTTGTTTCTCTAAGATCCCACTTTTTCCGACCCGTTAGGTCAATGGTTGGTCTCCTTCCTAGCATTTGTCCCGCACGCAGGCAGGGTCTGCTATTCTAGCTCTCTGTCGCCATTTTATACGATCGTAGGCCATACCGGGATGGAGACCAGCAATTTTTAGGTCTTCATGTAGTGTGTCAAGCCTTCGCTGTCTAGGACGTCCAACTGGTCGCTTCGCGTCTACAAGCGATATGACGTCTACAAGCAAAGTCAATCCAGTGCTTGCAACTGTTGTTTTGTCCACTCGAAGCACATGACCATACCAGCGCAGATGGCTTTCCCTCATCTTCTCAATGACTGGTGCTATTCCATATCACCTATGGATGTCATCATTGGTGACATGATCCTGATGTGTCAGACCAGATATCCACCGAAGCATCTTCGTTTCCATGATAGCAAGTCTTCGTTCTTCTTCCTGTGTAGTGGGCAAGCAATCAGCGCCATATAGGGCGACTGGTCGCACTACGGACCGATATATTTTCGACTTGAGGCGGTCTGGAATCTTCTTATCGCAGAGAACACCAGTCATTGTCCGACATTTAAGCCATGTGCTGCTCACACGGTGAGCAATCTCAAGCCTTAAGGTTTCATCAGCAGCAATAGTTGAACCGAGGTACTTGAATGACATTGCCTTCGGTAGATCGACACCATTGATTTTAATTGTGCCTTGTTCAGTTTGATCTGTTGTTAGGTATTCTGTCTTATTAACATTGAGCCGTAGTCAAAATTTTCATAGGTGGTGCTGTCAAAAATAAAACTTAACATAAACTTTTGACCCCTGAATAGTATAAACTTATTAAGAGATTATAGCAATATTTCACTTCATCGAAGAAAAAAGCCCCCCATTTTCACCCCCTTAGACCGATTTTGCGCATTAACGAACTAGACAGAGACTTTATAGACATACATATTACGTAAAAAATTCAAATTAATTGGTGGAAAATTGCGGTAGTCATCGTGTCCACATTAACCCGCCTGGCACAACAGACTATGAAAGGCCTAGGTCTACTAAGCGACCGCTGCCCAGCCATTTATCCTGCAGATATTGGGGTTACGTGTGATCCGGACATCGGGTCCCCACGGCCGTTAATCTTGGTTTTCGTGATCGGGGCGCTGCCTCACTGTCAGACAGCTTCTCAATTGTTGTCACGAAACTGAGTGCACCCCTTCCAGCCCTCACGTCGGTTTCTAAAATCCATGACGGAGCCGGGAATTGAACCCAGGGCCTTCGGGTTAGAGGGAGGCGCGCTACCCCAACACCATGGGAGCGGCTGATATACATATATACATACATAAATTATATATAAACTTTTTTACTGACGGTTGTATGCTTGGGGGATGTGAAACATGGTAACCATTGCAATAGGAAACCCCTCGAATGAAATCTACCAAAAAGCACACAAAAATGGCTCCAAACAAGGAATCCGGCAGACAGTGAGCTTTATGTAGTGGAAAGTAACAGAGAATCTTAGAAATGGAGGAAAAAGAAAAATGATTAGTGTTTTGGATTATTTGAGAGAGTTTGGCAGGATAACTTTGAAGACTTGCTGAATGCAACGGGAGATTTATCTGGCAATGTGGCAGGTTTTGAGATTATGCAGGAACAGAATGACGTTGGCGTAGTTGGTAGCAAGCTGAGCTTCTATGCCCAAGATCGCGGGTTCAAACCTGGCCATGGGCGCCCGCAGGGAGGGGCAAGGTGGGGCCGTGTCCCCCCCTGGAAATCCGAGAATGTGGTTATTCGATTGGTCATTGTCACCAGTTTACTTCATTAATTGAAGTTTCTGATAATCAACTGACAAAAGTCAGTTCTTTAATGTTGCTGACATAATATGTATTTATATTCAAAAATATATGGTTCTAATGATGTCATGCACTAGACCACCAATGGAAACATAGCTCCATTTTTCAATATGGTTATGCCTAGTGTAAATACCGTATGTTTTTCCCATCACTATCAAAAGTGGTTAGGCTGGCTTCTACTTTCACTACCTCACTTTGGCAGTGACGATATGAAAGCACGTTCTGGAGATAGTTTTATACATTGCAACACCGATAGCGGATTTCAGTCCCTAAAACGAGGTTTTCTTTGCTGACTAGTAAAACACTGGTCCCTTAAGGTCTCGCTAACTATATAGGGTCATTTACTGTATTCATGCCCGTTATTACGGGGGAACAAACAGGGCAGCTGCCCAGGTCGGCAGGTTTTAGGGGCGGATGAAACCTGGAAAACTGTACAAAACCGCCAAGTTATTAAAGTTAAATCCCATCCACACACACGCACACATTCACACACAAGAGAATAGGGATGTATAGAACTAGCACCGATAGAGCGCACTGCTATTGTACTGTGTTCTCATGCCACTAATATCCACGAATTTAAGTTGTTTAAATTGCTATTTTCGTGACTATGCCGAGCTATTGCAGCGTTCCTCTTTGCAAAATTCAGGGAAGCCCATTTTCTTGTCACCAATTTTCACAAAATAAAGAAATGAGGAAGAAATGGTCACATGCTATTAGAAGGAAACATTTCGGTGAAGAAAATCTGACAGAAAATATTAAATTGTGTTCCCATCATTTTCAACTCGATGACTTCACGAAAACTGTATTGGGCAAGTGTGATTTACAAAGGGAAATAATTCCTACCTATAAAATGATTAGACATTTCGATAACAACCACTGAATTTATGCGTTTGTATTTGAAGGTGAGAGAGCAAGATGAAAACCGGGCACTGTTCCATCGCTTTTTCCGTGGACCACGAACACAACCAAAATAAGGAAGAGGCCATACACAAGAAAATTGCCGGTTTACCACGATAAGCCTACAATATCGGAATCTGCATAAATTATCTCCATTGAAGTACGGGAAGAAATCGTCAATATAGGTACAGGAAGAAGTGAATGTAACATTTATGACTCCCATTTTCAAAGGCATCAATACTCGAACAAATAGGCTACTTCAAGAATAAATGTCGCAACATTACCAGTCACAAACGTACTACGGTTGGTTTCTTGAAATCAGAATTAATCGTCAACTTCCATCTGCCCGACGGAGAATGTGGTACCGGTAGCGACTGACTTCTACAATCTTGAGACATAAGTTAGCCAGATGAATGGAAACAGTTCGTGGCCTTAAAGCAGGGATTCTCAAACTTTGTAAATACTGTACCCCTAAGTCGTTTCCAAGAGGTACGGAAACGATTCGTATTAAGAAATTGACAAAATTGCATAAGAACCAAATGTTGCGATGCATTTTGAGGTGTACAATACCGGTAACAACTTTCTTTGATTATGTTTACCTTAAAACATGACAGTTTCATGTAAGCTATCAACCAAAAAAGACATGAATCGAAGTCTATAGGCTAAGCAAGGGGGGCAAGTGAATATTTAAATCTCTATTTATAAAGGAAGATTGTAGTTTTATGTGACCGTTAATCTAGAGATCATGAGCCACAGGACCTCCTCTTCACGTGGAATCCGAACAACAGGACATGGCATTTCACTTTGAAAATCTCACATGCATTGACCGGGAAATCTCTATTTAAGATTTAAGCCTTATGGAGATATATTTATCAATATAGGCCTACAATACTCAAGCATTCTGACTCCTATTCATTATTTGAATAATAAAGCGTGTTCGAATTTTGTTATTACCGCTGTAGCCTATTAATTCTTCCTTCATCCCACTAGTTTTAGCACCTTTAGTCCGTAGCTCATTTTGCAGCTGTTTAACGCTTAAACGCTGAAAATCGTTCATATTATATTAGAGGATATAGCTATAGAATTAATTAATATAGTCTTGGAGTAAAATTAGAGGAGATATAATTTACTTTAGCTTAGAAAACTCTGTCAGAATCTATACATTCCTCGCAGCTGACTGGGGGAAACATAGGACGATCGCCTTGCGCTTACCCAGTACTACACGAGCGCTATCTGGCGCGAACTTTCTCAGGCTACATCCCTATTATTCATTGTCGCACATTTGCAATGTTGATTATTTAAGGACACACAAAACGGGATTGTGTTAGTCATCTTGTTGTTCTTGCTTTTGAATTTGAATCTGACTTGAAAGTGAAATTAGACTAATGAAATCCTAATGTTGTTTGCAAATGACAAGGCAGGATGGAATCCCCTTGTTATTTAAATAATTGGTGTTTCTATTTTACGTATGGCTATTAGTGCCGAGTGTCCGAGAACATGTTCGGCTCGCCAGAATTTGTAGCTGATTCTATGCGGACAACCATGGGGTGAGCTACAAGTACCGTCACGTGTGGAGTGTTGTCTGGGGAGGAAAGAGTGAATGTAAGGACGAGGAGTTGGAAGGTAGCGGCTGTGGCCTATAATTAGGGAGCAACCCCGGTATTTGCCTGGAAGGAAGATGAGAACCACAGAAGACCATCTTCAAGGTTGCCGGCGGGGGGATTCGAACGTCCTCGCCACCCGCTGTGAGCGACTGCCTGCAGCCAAGCCGTAACGACCAAGGCTAACTCGCCCGTTTCTTTGCCATTGGTTGTGTATGATATCTTTTAAAATTTAAATGTTTTTGTATTATTTTCTTTTATTTGTAATTTTAGTAAACACATACGGTATTTATGGTGTTAGCCACTCATAGTTAAATAAACGCTCAGTGAAGACAGAGCCCCGTATGTTAACGAAACTTTAATAAGTCTACACATTTTAAGTCAGGGGTAGCCAAGATTTTTTATTGTTATTCTTTCCCCCTAAACACGGGCCTGACTGTGTTGTACACTCGTCTAATTTTGCGTCGTTCCGCTTACTACGATCGTTATTCGTGCTGCGAAATGTCGTATATTTTTATTCGTGCCATAGTGGACTACTGTGGTCCATTTCTTGAGAACAGAGCAATTATTGCTACAAATGAACAGGAATCTACCATTGTTGTAGATTCTTAACCTGTAGTGTTAAATCTTCTACGATCGAAGCAATTTACAGGCTATTAGTTAGATTGTTCTGCGGTGTTTTTGTGCAGTTATCAAAGTGACTGAGATTCGCACTCTCAATCGAATGTAGATGCTAGATATATATGAGCGGATAAGTTAATTTAGTCCTAATTTAATTGGGCTCATAGTCGTATTGACCGAATGAAAGTAACAATTCAATATAGATCAATTAGGTGATAAAGCCAAAGTTCAAGTTCTGAAAGAAACAAGTAATTCCGTGAAGAACTAAACAGCCTATTTTCATATATCCTACTCATGTTAATTGCCACTATCAACATACTAAATTTCAGTTTAATTGCTGTAACAGATTCGTAGATATTGAGAACCGTCTAAATATTTCAGATTGTCGCCAGGTTGGAATTTAATTTTTGTACTATTACATTAATATTATTGTGTACGTGTGGTATTCAAACTTCAATCGCATGATTAGAACACAAGAAGTAAAAACGAGATTTTAAAATTACGCACAGCAGCCATCTTGTGATTATGCAAACAATTGAAATAAATTAGATGCCAGTGGATCAACATTTGTATAAGCATTTAACGTGCAACGTTTCACGGCACTCGGATAGTTAACTCGCGAGAAACGTCCATTTAAATATTTGTACTTCGCGTCGCCGCCATGTTGGATTTGTGCTCACCAGGTTACTGAAGTCCTATAGGTGAACATATGTTCATAGTCTCTATGAACATAAAAAATTCAGTTTGGTTGCTGTAAAAGATTCATAGATATTGAGAACCGTCAAAATATTTCGGAAGCTTGCCATTTAGGATTGTTATATGTATAGGCCATAGAGTTATGTACCATTCAAGGACAATTATTGCCTAGCTTCATTATTCAAACTTTCACTTCGATCGCATGATTTCGACACAAGAAATAAAAACTTAATTTTAAAATTTCGCACAGCCGCCATCTTGAGGTTACGTAAACAATTGAATTAAATTAGATGGCAGTGCATTACAATCTGCAAAATCATTTACTGTTCCACATTTCACTGCGCTCAGAGAGTTAAATCACGAGAAAAGTCTATTAAAATATTTCAAATTCGCTTGGTCGCCATGTTCGTTTTGTACTTTACAGGTTTATGAAATATACATAGGTAAACTTGTATCAGTACCCTTTATCACCGTAAAAAATTGCAGGGTGATATCTGTAATAGTTTCGGAGATATAGAATGTCAGTGAAATATTTCGCACAGCCGCCATTTTGAGGTTATGTAAACGATTGAAATAAATTAGACTCCAGTGCATTACAATGTGTATAAACATTTGCTGTACCAAGTTTCATTACGTTTGGATAGTTAATTCTCGAGAAAAGTCTATTTAAAAGTCTCAACTTCGCTTGACCGCCATGTTGGTTTTGTAGTCACCAGGTTTTTGAAAGTCTCATAGGTGAACTCCTAGTAGTGCCCTTTATAACCGTACACAATTTCAGGGCGATATCGGTAATAGTTTCGGAGATATTGAATGCTAGTGAAATATTTCGCACATCCGCCATGAAGGATTGGTGAGACGTAACAAAATTTGAAGGGCACGGTCGAGGTCGCCGGGAATAGTGCTATGAACTTATCTAGTTTCATTGAAATCGCTCCAGCCGTTTAGATTTTATTAGGGGGGGGGGGACTCACACACCTCTCACACACACGCACACACACACACACACTCACGCGCGCACACACACACGGACAAAAGGTGATCTCATAAGCCTTTTTTTTTTTTTCAAAATTGAAAATAGGCTAAAAAATTACGGAACTGACATTGGCAGGCTCTTAACTCAAGGAAGATTTATGTGACATGTACATGACGAATTAACAATATTTAAATGATCCTTCGATGTTTATTGTTATCAAAGCGACTAAGTAAGAAGTACATGATTTAGTAGTTTTATATATATTACTCAATGGTCAGCAATCAACAAATGAAATATTTTCTTTCAAATACGAAAATTTGCTAAATCCCTGGTCGTCACAAGTAAGAGTAACGTACAATACGAATTTTCCACTTCGCACAAAATTTATTATGTTAAGAAGATCAATGCGAAGTATTCCTGATAACTTGTTAATAAGATGAAAAACATGATGGATCAGCTGTAACGGCCAGTACTAAAGAGCGTCTCTACCTTAAAGGACAATATGGAATTAAATGTAGTATTTGCCTCTCTTGCACTCCTATGTCCTGCAATTAGCTTCGTCCGCAACCACCCCAGCGATGTTGCCATTTCCCAATAATTGAAAGTGACAAATCTAAGAAAATGTCTTATAGAGAATGTTCCACTCATTATGATGATGCAAAAATAAAAGCCATAAATAATTAACACATGGCCCAATTTTCACAATTAGGATATTTTAGCGCGAATCTATATTTTTGCAGATATAAAACTTATCACGCCATAGATACTGAACTAATGATCGCAACAGTTCGATAATTTATTTTTAGATTGCCTGATGTTGGTAGAAGATATTCTATTTCTCAGGGCAATAATTATTTTCATAATAAGAATGTTATGTTTTATTTAATGTTACTTGAAAAATCTAGGATGGTATCACAGAAAAGTTAGGTAGCGTGAAACGTTTTTTCTTTTGACTTTACGTTGGTGACTAAGCGAGAAAAATGTTCATTAATGTCTGAAATAGTTTTTAAACAAACCAGAGCTCGATATCAGATAGCATTCATAAGTTATCGCACTTACTCCTCCCGTCCAGCGCTAACGCTGCGAAAGTTTGTTTACTCAGGTGCCAGTATCTCCCCGACTGTGTTGATGGAGTGTAGGTGATGGTGTGAAGTTAAACTGTGAAATGAAGTGGTCCTTGTGTTCTTTATAAATTGTCCGCCTCGTTGCGTACCATAGTGGCTAGCATTCCTGGCTGTCACCATGGAGGCCCAGGTTTGAATCCCGGCTCTGCCAAGAAATTTAATTCTGCTCTGAGGGCTGGAATGGGGTGTACTCAACTTCATGAGACAAAACTGAGAAGAGGTGGGTTCGATTCCTACCTCAGCCATCCTCGAAGTGGTTTCCGTAGTTTGCCTTTGTTCGTTTCGGGAATTAACAAGGGTTCGTTAATGGTGCAGAGTAAACGTTTCTGTGCCAAAAGAATACGGCAGACACCCACGACGAAATGACAGGTGAAGTGTATGAAAAGTGGTTCGCCGAGCAATTGTTGCCCAATGTTCCCGAAGGATCTATCCTAGTAATAGACAATGTAGGCTACCACAGTCGGAAAATCGAACTTTTACCTATAACGGAGAAAAAACGGGATTATAGATTGGCTCACTCAAAAAGGGTCCCTTTTCGAAATGATATGTTAAAACGGGAGCTTCGTATTATTGTGACTCAAAACAGAGACAGATATGATAAATACATCATTCACGAAATGGCTAAATCAGCAGAAAAATATGTTCTTCGCTTGCCACCATACCACAGTGAACTTAATCCCATCGAAATGTTATGGGGGCAAGTGAAGAACTATATAAAAATGAACAACGTCTCATTCAAGAAACAAGAAATGAAGAATTTAATTTCGGCTGCAAACAAAATTGGGTAAATTACGTGGACCACAAAATATATATATATATATATATATATAATATTCATGAAAAATGTCATATTATTTATTATAACCTATGATACTCGAGAAAATGTAATATTATAACATACTAGCTGTAACCGGCATGCGTTGCAATGCCAATCAAGGAAAGTGTTGGCGTTGTAACTTTGTTTGTTGAAGTCCTTTTGGATTCCCAATATTTATTTATTTTCCGTTATCCACCTCTAAACTATTGTAAAATTGGTTTACTACCAAACAAATAATCAGGGGAGCGTGCTCAACAACTCACCAAAGTTTCATCGCAATGAAATAAATGGTATATGAAAGCATACGGGACTTTGTTGAAACGATTCGAGCGCCGTCATCCATTTGTTGAATATACTCGTACGCCACCCATTGAAAAACGGATTTACTAATTCATACACCTTCGCAGGACTGTACTCAACTCACCAACGTTTTACCACAATCGGATGAATGGTATATGAACGCATACGGGACTTGGTTGAAACGATTCACGCGCTTTCGCTCATTAGTTGAATCTACTCGTGCGCTACCAATTGTAAAATGGATTTACTAAATCAGAAATCTTTGCGGGAGTGGAAACAACGTTCCTCTAAATTTCATTGCAATCGCATGAATGGTATATGAACACATACGATATTTAAAAACGATACGCGTGCCGTTACTCATTTGTTGAATCTACTCGTGCGCTACCTATTGTAAAAAGGATTTACTAAGTCAGAAACCTTTCCTGGAGTATGCACAACAATCCAACCAAAGATTCTTAGCAATCGGAAGAATGGTATTTGAACGCTACGTGACTTTGCTTAAGCGATTCGCGTGCCGTCGATCATTTGTTAAATCTCCTTGTGCGATACATATTGTAAAGTGGATGTAATGCCCCCGTAAAATGAATTATAAGGGATGAAAATGGGAATAATACATTTCTTTTCGAAGCCCATGATAAAATTTAACCAAGGAAAATGATGGCTGGAACTTGGCAGAAACAAGTCGTGAGGCGACGTCGAGCTAGGAGGGAAATTCCGTCAGGTATTGCGCAATGGAAGTTTCGAGAAGCTTGGAATCGACCTAGCAACAGTGAATATTCCCAGGATTTGTTTAGATATTGTTAGAAATTATCCCATTGGATATGAGCTTACAGCCAATAGGAAGAAGTTTTCGAGAAGACGGGAGTTCCAGCAACAAAATTTTTATGGATATTTAATTCATTTAAGCCCTTAAAGAATGAATTTACATATTGGAAAAGAGATGAATATGATAATAAAATATAGGAAATATTTTATGTCAATAGCAGGTCGCTATTGGAAGAAATAAGCGATTTGCTAGAGCCCGCGCGAATTCGAGAGGGAACTCGAAAAGGCGGCTAAAATCGTAGACTTGGAGGGGAGACGCCAAGCACCGAGGCTCTTGTGTATTTGAACGTCGAAGAGGTCAGACGTGTGAAATTGGAGAAGAAAGGAGTTCCGAGCGTTTCACCGGTCTAGTAGAAGGTGACCCGTGGAGACAAGGCTTGAGCGAGAGAGGAATCAGGAGACGACCGCGCCTTGAATCTAGGTGAAGTTGCGAGGTATACATTTACCGCATTAACTTCGGTCTGATCGACTTCAGAGAATTCATTTCAACTACGTATTGTAGCTGACTAGCAGATACTGTATATTGCAAACTTACAGAAGTTTGGAAGAATTATTTCAGCAATTATAAGCAGTTTTGTGAAGCGCGAGAAAAGTGATTTTCTCCAGCGCGATACGACACTTTGTCCGAGCGACTGCAGCTCAGGCAACATCCACCCGTGAGTACGAGTGTGTATTACCATGGCGAATAGAAGGAACTAGTGTGAGGACTCCGCCATTATAGCACGGTAGTTTGTGGTCCCGCCGCTACAAGCACTGCAAGCGATAATCTCCATCAACCTGTACCAGGGTTGTAGGCACTACAAGCACGCCATCAATAAACAGCAGTTGAAAAACAAGCAACAACTCCATAAATCCATCCCCTCACTCCTCTCCCTCTCACCAACTCTTCCCCCACGCAATCCTAGCACTCTACATCAAATCCTACAGCTTTTAATCACGCCAGCAGCACAATAAACTTATTAAATCCAGGCTACAGAACAGACCAAAGAACTACACTTTAAGCTAAACCAAATTCACTTCTCAGCTCGACATAAGCCATAATACAAGTTAAAACCTATACAAAACATACTCTCCCTACTGTTTTACAACTATTAAACTAACTATTCGCACTCAAAACCTAAAATCCCTGAAACGGGAGCTAATTTAAAAACGCAATAGCCTAGCCCGATTACGTCTCCGGCAGTGCTACCGCATATGCATTTCAGGGTGTATGTAGCCCCACCACTTCTGGTGCACCCTAGTTAATGCTACACCCTCAGGGGCTCCCGGCTGGTGAGTTCGGGAGTTGGCGACCCCGAGGGATTCCTGAGCTGAGTCCGTTTTCCCCTTTTGTCCCTTCCCTTTGGGGCGGACCCGCTCCTCTCTCCCCTCCTCTCTCCTCATAATCCTCTCCTCTTTTCCTTATATTTCCTTTTCTCTTTCAGATTCCCGCACTGTTTTTGTTACTTGGTTCCCCGTGTATCTTAATTCCCTTTTAGGATTTTTTTTGTAGGTATTTTTAATCTACGTTGCATTTTGTAAGTCTTTTCGATCTAGATTGCATTTTGTGTGTGTTTTTCAATCTAAATTGCATTCTGTAAGGATTGACAATCTAAATTGCTTTTTAGTATGTCTTTCAATATCCGGGCCGGCGCTTTTGTTAGTTTTTTGAATTTCAATTGCATTTTGTATTTTCAACCTACCCCGCTTTGTTCAAGTAGTTAAGTCTCAATTGCAATTTTGTGGGTATTTTGAATCTAAATTACATTTTGTAATTAATTTCAATCTAAATTGCATTTTGGAAGTATTGTCCATCCTAATGAGAAGTTTGAATCTACTATACATTTTGTAAGCAATTTCAATTGCATTTTGTATTTTCAACCTACCCCACTTTGTTCAAGTAGTTAAGTCTCAATTGCAATTTTGTGGGTATTTTGAATCTCCATTACATTTTGTGCGTATTTTCAATCTCATTTGTATTTTGTAAGTATTTTGATTTCACTTGCATTTTGTAGGTATTTCGACTGTACGTTGCATTTTGTACGTGTTTTGGACTTAACCTACATTTTGTGCGTATTTTTCAATCTATTCCTTTTCGAGTATTTTCGTTAAAAATTCCCTTATGTACGTATTACCGCTCTCCATTTGGTGAGTAGTTTCAATCTGAGTTCCTTTTTTGTAAGTATTTTCCCTGCTACATAAGGCATAGTTGTTGGGGCTCACTGTCTTTTTTATCTAACCCATTTTCGTTTCATCCATAGCAGTGAGCTGTTTTTTTATCTTCATCCTTTCATTTCACGCCATTTCATTTCATCAGGGGCCGATAACCTTGATGTTAGGCCCCTTGAAACAACAATTATCATCATCATCATCGCATATGCATTCATAACTTCACAATAACTTCCAAATTACGACTAAGTGAGCTATCTGCCTGAGTAGTTACAGGTGTTACCGGCTTGCCTGGGACGATGGGTCACCAAACCGGTATTTAAACTCAATTATTAAGCTTTAATTAACCAAATTGAGAGGAAACAGATCAGACCAAAAATCGTACACTTTAAGCTATACCAAATTCACTTCTAAGCTCGACATAAACTTAAATTCAACTCAAAACCTACACAAAACATTCTCTCCTTACTGTTTTACAACTATTAAACGAACTATTCGCACTTAAAACCTAAAAACCCTGAAACGGGAGCTAATTTAAAAACGCAATAGCCTAGCCCGATTACGTCTCCGGCAGTGCTACCGCAAATGCATTCATAACTTCACTAATAACTTTTGTATAATTTGGTGCAAAATGATGGGTTTTAAAGCTATCTGGATTCAGTTTTTCAACCAATTTATTGTGATGTTTTATGTACGGTATGGTTAATGTCAAACGCAACTAATACCATTTTATCCATAATGTAGAATCTTGGGCTTATGCCGTGTTTTATTTATTCAAACTCGACGCGTTTCGAAAGAAACCATGTCTTTCTTCATCAGGAATAAACGGAAATACGACTAAATTGTTGCTAAGAGAAAGCAACAAAGAAACTAAAAAAGGTGCCCTAAGATGAACAATGAAGTGTATCTAACTCGTCCTTCGAGAAGTGTATGTGGCATTCTTTTCCAGGCCGAGAAAGTAATTACCGGAAAATTAAACTCAAAATCGATGTGGAGCGAAATATTTATGATTGTATCGATTCCAAAGGAACAATTTCAGTTGATCATTCAGGAGCTGGCTGCTGTCTTCAGCGTGTCATGGATATTATCCCTAGACTTGTTTATTTTGGGTGCCGATTCATCTGCAGAACGAAGGAAATCCGCCGAGATTTGCAATCTCGAACAACCGCCAAGTCTTCACGCAAGCTTTCGAAAGTTCAGTACCGTAGCCGACAAAATGAATTGGTAAGTAGAGAGTTATTTGTGCTTGTTTTAATATGCTGGGGATTAGCCGTGTTTTTATCTGTTTCTGTATACTCCAGGAATCTGTGCGTTCCGTAACATGCAATGAAGACCGAAGTTCTTATTTCCATGAATTATATTTTCCATTGTGCCCTGCCGTGCTATTTTAATTGTAACCACTAATTACTTTTTAAAAGAGTACTAGTTACAAAGTAATTGGTTTCCCTTAGCACCATCCCTAAGACCAGCTGACCCCGCCAGTGTGGAACTTACCCACTCTAGCGCTGCCTGGCGGGGCGCGCTTGAACTTCAGGAGTCTTCTCACTTTCTTCTTCTATTCGTCATGGTATTACTATTGCTTGTGTGGAACTGTATTACAACACTTAGGATGGAGATGTATTCCATAGTGAAGAACAATATTCAGTCTAGCATTATGAAGATTATTATGGACTAGATTATTATGTGCACAAGGAGTATAGGCAGATAGAAGCAATATAGGCAGCGATGGAGCTTCGTTAGAGGAGACTGTTCGTGAATGTCTACTTAGTGAGCAATCATGAGACTCAATGCACAACCCCATTCTAGTGCATTCTGGGCAAACATGAGCTCAACATTAACATCAGAGACTACAGCACGATGTTTAGATTCCATCTACATGAATGTTCGTTATACGAGTGAGGACCAAGACTTTCCCTTCAAATGCATTTTGAAGTGGAAAGCAGAACTTTCGACGCTACTCACTGTTATAATGAGACTGTGCTGTGACGGAGATAGAAGAAGCATCAAGATTTTCAAGAGGTCCAGGGTTATCCCGGTCAAAATGAAGATGACGCCCGCAGTTCGATTCCGGTCGGAGCTTGCTGTTTCCAGTGGGGGAATTCGTTCCTTTCCTGAGGTCACGAGTTCGTGGAGACGAACTAGGATCCAGCCCAGATCTTTGGGAGATGTAACATCAGAGTATTTTGTTATACTCTATCTTGATCTTCTAGACTTCGAGACCAGGTAGCAGTGTTCACTAACCTTTTAGTTAGAGCTTGTAGTGACATTTTCTGAGCAAATCCTTTATCCATTTTTCGATACAGTATTTATGTACTCCATGTATAGCAATTTTATTCTTCGAAATTTATTATAGTGATCGTCTAGCGATGCTATTATCTTCGTTTGTTAGGAATTCAGTTTCTGAACTGAGATTATTTACTTGTTCGAGGAACAAGATTTTGTCATTTCCTTTAAGGAACAGTAATATATTTTCGACGTTTTTGTATTCATTTTGAATACAGGTGATAGACATTTTCGTCTATGTTACCCATTAAATTAATTTGTATTAGTTTAATTTGAACATTTTATCCGTCGAGAAGCAACGTCAAGAAAGAAGATCTTGGTAGTGATATATTGTGAAATATCATGTCACATTTGGAAAAGAAACATTTAACGTGGACACGATTATTATCGTCAGAACTCATAGACATTCGTTCTGAATGAAGAAAATACGAATATGACTAACTGTATGTTTTTATTGAAGAAAGCTTTGAACTTTCAGTCATTTAATTTATTTGAAGCTAGAATCTTCTTGGAAGATTATTTATCATCCGACGTTAGGGTAGTTATCGTTTGATATCCTCGTCGTGATAGATTCTTGTTGGACACAAACACATAGATATGATGTTGTGATTAATTACTTACGAGGAGTAATATCATGTCACGTTGTAGACATAATATTCCTTCTTCGATTAAAGTCGAACCCAGATGTGTGAAGATGAGATGTAGTATTTTTATTAAATGTATGCACGACAGTTTATACTTATCAGAGTATCGTTTCAAGAGTATTAAGTGAGGAGGTTCAGTATCGTGAATTCCCGAGGTCGTTAAGATGTATAAATTATTAATTTAACAATTGTTGTTATTGTTCATCAGACCAGCGATTGTGGTGACAACGCTGTGAAATTATGCCCTTTTGAAGGAATGCCAGGTTGATAGAAGTGGAGTTGATAACCCTTTGATAGTGGTTTTTTGTGTATTTCCGTATGTAGTTGGCATACGAGGTTATTGCGAAGGTGTGTCCCGCATTTTATAGCACAGTCATTGCGTGGGCATGGCTAGTGTTGGCAAAGGCATTTAGACTGTGAGTAGAGAGTACCCCTTATTTTGTTATACACGACATGGAATTTAGATAAGACAGGAAGATTCACGGTTGAAATTGGAACAGGAAATTGATGATGACAGCTGTTATGCTATACTTTATCGAGATTATTAAACCAGACTTGTAACAGCATATGTTTCACCTTTAGTGGTCGAATGTATTAAACTTATTTTGACACCAGATCAGATAGGAGAGACTAGTGGTGGTTATTTCTGGTGATGTAGAAGATATTAAAGATCACAGTTCACTGTATTTGACATAACTGCTAGATCAGAGCGTAGGCTCGACTGTATTTAGACGCTATTACTTTGGAAGGACTATAGCTGGTGCTATAAGCGTCATTATATTTGTTTAGTGTTAATCTTTATTATTTATCAATCGAGTGTATAACGTGTTAAGAATAGGAAGTTTTCGTTTGTTTAACGTAAATATTAGAGTGTGAATGAGTATGTGATTGCATGTGGTTTGTTTCTTGTTCAGTGCGAATGAAATGAACTCCATTGGGACGTCACAATGCGAGAGTGTGAATGTTAGTGTGTATAGAGGTTTTATGCCAGTAGCATGTAGGATTTGAGTGTAGTTCACGTATTTGTCTGACGTGAATCTGCCATTGTTTTAAAACTCGTTTCCATCCAAGGCCATAGCACGGCCTGGCCAAGCAAATGGGGAGAGATGTGGCGACCCGCCCGGCTCGCTCTTTTTCTTTTTTGTTAAACCAGTCAGACTGGGAATGTAGCGGTGAACGTTATGTCATCGGACACGTGGCAATGATCACGTGCGCCGAACGCCCATATGTGTTTGGGAGCGTGCCAGAAGAATGTTAATACACCGAGGTGTGTAATTGTTGTACAGCTTGTTGTATGGACCCAAGCTACACCAAATTTTGTCACTATGTTGATAGAACGCGGTTCTGTCAGTGGCGTGAGAGTGGAGATGAACGAATGGGAGTGTGTATTTTATTTCGTAATGTGAATGTTTAGCGTTAGTTTACATTTGTTATTAAATTGTTTATTTTTATGAGAAGCCGTGTTGTCGTGAATTATTTTAGATATAAGGAGTTGCAACTGTGAAACCCATTTTAGGTCTAGAGAAGCTGACCACGAGATTCCAGAGATTAAGGTAGGTGTTTTACCGCGAGCTAAGTGTATTTTTCATGTAATTCACAGTTGTATTGTAATTTCCGCCACGTATATTCGCGAGGGTCTAGTTGGAGGTAGATCCTCGACTTGTATTTTGCGCCGGAGCAGTCAGGGTCTACGAATCCAGCCGTTGCTTCGGATATCCAACAGACCGCCTCTAGAATATGCGGGGACAGTGGAAAGAAGGCACCCTGGACTTTGGGGCCACGAAAATAGCTTCGTGAGGCCATTTAGAAGCTGTCCAGATGACAGCTTAATTTTTAAGTTTATGGGATTAATTAACCATATCATCTGCGATGAGCTAGAGTGTAATTATATAGGTTATATTTGCTTCGTGTTTAATAGAATTGCACTCAACGAGAGATCAGATCTTATGGATAGCCTGAGAAAGGTGTAATAGGTTATATTTTTCGGAATGATCTATGATCTGAATCTATATTCATTTTACCGGCTCATGGTTATTGATGGCCATGATAATGTAAAGCTAACTTGTTTAATGGTGATAAATGTAAATATTCTTTATGGTAGTATTTCTAAAATAAATTACACGCGAACGTTTAGGTACTGGTATTTTAGAATAAGATGTAGGGTGATTTAGCATTAAGTTAATGTTAAGGCGAGACGATAAGATGCCCAAATACATGGATTGAAAGGATGCTCTAAAGTGTTGCTATATTGCTCTATTTGTTTGTACTCCTATAGCACTTTTATTATTGATGTTGTTGCAATGGCAATGATGGCGGCAGACGATGTCCGTAAGATGATGGGAGAGATGATGGAGAAAATGGACAGGAATATGAATAAGAAATTGGATAGTGTGGAAAATCAGATTAAAGAGAATCTGGAAGTAAATGTTATTGATTTACAGAGGAAATTGTACGAGGCAAAGCAGGACCGAGAGCAGCGAAAGAAAGATCGACAGGTAGATCTTGACACGATTGTTGTCAAGGAGGGTGAAAGTTTTAAGGGAGATATTCAGGGTATGCAAAATTCTTTACAGGGATTGCAGACCAGCTCCGCTGAATTGAAAAATAATGTTGACAGTGTACAAGATAAAGTAGAGGGTGTGCATTCTGATGTTGCCCTAGTCAAAGATGATGTGTCTCTTGTAAAATCAAATGTTGATAGTGTTCAAACTGATGTTGTGCTTGTAAAAACAAAAGTAGATAAGGTACAGGAGAATGTAAACAATATGCAAATCGATGTTAATAATGTCCAGACAGAAATAACTAGTGTACAAAATGATATCGGTAAAGTACAGTCTGAGGTTAATTCGATGTTTGTTGATGTGAATAAGGCCCAAGGGGACATTAATAAGATCAGGAAGGAAGTGGAAGAGTCTAAAACTCAATGTTCAGAAGGAATAGGTGCTTTGAGATCGCAATTTGTTGACGATTCTCTAAAGACCATTGTTTCTTTAGCCGAATTGAAGACAAATGTTGATACTCTGCGTAGTCAGGTGATAGACTAAAATTTTGAAGGAGGACATTGAACTAGATATAGCTGAAATGTTGAAGGCTAATGTTGTCATTTGGAAAGACGAATGGGATAAGTCGAGCGCAGAACATATTAAGATAATTCAGGGTAAAGTTGAAAGTAAGCGTGCCAATACGCAATTACAGATCAACCGTGATGTAATGTCTGTTAGGTCGGATCTAGGGAAGCGTATTGATCAACTCTTACAGAGACAGGTTGACGACAAGAATCAATCGGTCGAGGAGAATCAAGCGTTAAAAGAGACGTTAGAAAGTCGTAGTAAACGGTTAGATGAAATGATAGACACTGTAGTCACCGTCGTAAATGAGATTAAGGAAGGAAAATCCACTAACATTGAGGAATACATTAGTGGGAAATTGAAAAATCTGAGCTAAGGAGACGTGGCAGATCTTGAAGTCTATAAGGAGGATATGAAGAAAGAAATAGAGAAGCAAGTGAAAGAGTTGATTGCAGAGATAGAAGAGAGGGAGAAGATAGAAACGGAGGACTATGGAGATTATCGTAGAAAACTCAGTGCGGAAACAGGTGATAGAGAAGTGAGACCAGAAGAAAGGATGTTAAGATACCATGAAGGACTCGAGGATAGGAATAGAGAACCCGAAAGAGAAAGGAAGGAATATCGTCCCATTTTCCAAGATTCTCAACAGAGAAACGTGACGATAATCCGTAATTTTGAGGACAAATCGCGTAAATTTACCAACCTCGATTCTTACACCCCAATTGAGTATATCAGGAATATCCGTGACTATTTTGCGGAGGTTCACATTCCGAGAGAACGAGAGATGAAGATAGTGGAACGCTATATGGGAGAAGGCCCCCTTGAATGGTTTTGCGCCTTCAGGTACACATTTGTGGACTTTGAGGAGTTCGCATAAGCCCTCATGAAACGTTATTGGTCCGTGGAAGCGCAGAACAGTTTACGCGCAGAAGTATACTCGAGGAAGTATTCGGGTACATTACCGACGCGTTACGCCGATTTCTTCACAACGCAACTTGCCCGGCTACGTTTTTTGCAACCCCCTCTGCCTACGGCACAATTAATAGATGCCATTGCCCGAATGTTGCCAGTTGAAGTGAGAAGATTGATAATTTCGTCAGGAATCAGCGATTTGGCCGGCATGGACGAACTTCTTCGGAAATTGGATTATACTAGTCCAACGCCCAATGTCGTAGCTAGAAAACAACGTCAGGACTACAAAGATATTTATACTGTGTATATTAATCAGACACAGCAAACAGAAAGCCCTAAAGAACAGGAGAAAGGAAATGTAGGTCCAGAAAGAAATACCCATTTTAGAGATAGGCGACCTGAACCAAGGTATAGGAGATTCCGTGGTGGCCGTCCCTATCAACAACAGCAAGGACGAGGAAACTACCAGGCAAGTCGAAGAAGCGGTTTCTTCCACAATAATAATAATTATCGCAATAACAATAATTATAATGGTCGAAACAACCGCAATTACCAGAATCAGAACAGCGATAGGCCACAAAGAAATGAGGTTATGACCGAAGAGTACTACGATGAACGCCATCAAGAAGGAAAACGATACTTGAAGGAATTAAGAGAAAAGGAAGGCGGAAACGGAAGTAATTCGAACGTGAGCGTGGATCCTAAACCCGGTACTAGCCAGCAAGGAATCCGAGAGAATGACGCTCAGGGACAAAAAAAAACTCCATTTTCAAAACAGAACTAGAGGAAGAGAGAAATACCACCACATTACACCAGATTTTGATAAATGAAGTATACGAGGTGACGGATGAGGACCTATTGTTAGAAGACGAGATCATAAGAGAGGAAAGGCCATATGAATTACTAATTATAGGTATAAATATTGATGATCAGACATGTAAGTCTTTGATGGACACGGGAGCTATTATGTCTATAATATCTCATGAGTGTTACCAGAGATTATTGGGTAGTGACAAGATGACGGCTTTGCCCGCGTCTGTTGTGAAAGTGCGAGGCATCTTTCAAGATAAAGCTGTGAAGTGTAAGATTCAAGTTTTGCTGAACTTTGAAATAAATGCACGTGCTTATGAACATATTTTCATCGTGGTGGACAAGATAAATTATGCCATCGTGCTTGGGATTGATTTTATCACGAAGGTAGGAGCCATTATTGATATGAAGAATAGGATTATTAAATTTAGCGAGGGAATTATTAATGACACGCAGGAGATTCCCCCTTAATTGGAATGTCCAGGCCAAAAAGAAACAACATACCCAGAATAGTATTCCGAGAATACACTACTAAGCCTAGACCTAGAAATGATACACTTGCGTTCCTTAAATGAACAACATCTATTGACATTTTTCAACATTATATTTACAATAACTTTAACAACAAGATTTGATTTAATAAAACTAGAAGATGTGGAAATAGTTCACGTTCCCAGTACTTGCCTTCGCACAGAGAAAGACTTATGTAGTCCAGCATACAAGTCACGATAGTTACCCAACTATCAATCATATAGGCCTCATTATCATCGAAGGAATAGCCTACAATTTCAATCTTAGAAGTTTTCATCAGCTGCATGAACTAAGGTACTTTCAAACACTTTAAGAACTTCACGTCGTATTTTCAAAAGCTCACACACGTTGTCATACATATAAAACTTATGGCCAAACCAACCCACCATAAAAATCTTTTAATTTCCAGAAGAACTTCATAAGAAGACAGAACTTCAGCAATGGCTCCCTCGATCCTTCTCTGTTCACATCCCAGCTGACTGTCATGCATAGTTAAGAAACCCAACAGAAGATCCAAAAAAAATACTACATTGCCAGAGGGGCACTTACAGCAGTAGTTTCGAAAAGTCGAAGGGTACAGTCACTCCACTAGTGTAATACAAATACATGCAGGATTAAGCAGCCCATAGGCTATTTAGTTCCATGTGGGAACTCGCAGTAAATAACTACTCACTTATTTCCAGTCCAAAGATCTTCACAGATCTTTTCATAATCATCATCAAAAACAAAGAGCAATTGTCTTCAAAACATCAGGATGACTGGTCATGCGCAAAAGATACATATAGCAGACCTAAGGTTACTATCAACTTCTTACCGTGGTGCAGCTCTCTAGCGGCAAAACAGAGAACTGATATCTCCACTGCAGGCAGAGTCCTAGAGACCATCGACTAAACAGAGCAGTAAGGGTAAGAAGTGACGTATTAACGGCACAATTAACACAGAAGAGTTAGAAAAACAGGAACTGAATAACAGTCCAGATAGGGGTTTTAGGGAAGACATTCTAACTAATGTTATTGAGGAGGCAGAGAATGCTAGAGAAAAGCTTATACTCAAAGCCGAAGGGTTTGACGAAATTCAAGAGGAATTTGAAGAATTAATTATGGAATTTAAGGATGTTTTTGACAACAAACCTGGGTTAATCAAGGATTACAAATACAAGATTAGATTGACCGATGAAACCCTTATCAGAAGCGGATATACCCCATTCCGGAGAAATATTATGAAGAAGTAAGAGGGTTAATCAGAAATATGGAAGCAGATTGCATTATTAGGAAACAGGCGTCTTCATATATCAACCCCATTACTGTGGTGAAGAAGAAGAATGGACAGCTACGCCTATGTCTAGATGCACGTTCGATCAACTTGAAAATTCTTCCTGAGGCAGACAGGCCCCCGAAAATTCGTGATCTCTTAAGGAAATTCAAAGGAAAGGCCTGCTTTTCCGTTTTGGACTTAACAGCGTCGTTTTACCAAATTGAGTTGGAGGAGGAGAGTAAACAGTACACCGGTTTCCTCTTCGACCAAACTTCATGGGTATTTCAAAGGCTACCTTTTGGTATAGTAAACAGCGGTCCAGCGCTAATCAGAGCCCTTGATGGTAAGCTCACTGATGAGGTCAAGAAGAACGTGATATGCTACATCGATGATCTGACCATATCCTCTCCTGATGTTAAGGAACACATGGTGCATTTACGTAAACTTTTTGAGAACTTGAGGGATGCGAATATCAAAGTGAACTTTGGTAAATGCCGCTTCATGCAAGAACGGATAAATTTCCTAGGTCACACCATCGATCGGGAAGGTTATCACCCGAACCTTGAGAAAGTAGAGGCTATAACTAGATTCCCTAAGCCCACCAAGGTCAAGCAAGTACGCGAGTTTGTGGGAGCTTGCCAGTTTATTAGCAGTCACTGTCCGAAATACTCTGAGATCATGGCACCTCTTTATGAACTACTGAAGAAGAACAATCGTTGGAAGTGGACGAGTGCCGCTGACGAGGCCTTTGAAAACGTTAAGGAGATGTTGAGGCATAATGTCAAGTTGGAATACCCGGATTTTGACCGTATATTTTATATCGAATCCGATGCCTCTCGCGTAGGTATAAGTGCTGTTCTGTACCAGAAGGACGAGGATGGAAGAAGGCACTTTATCGCTTTCACTGGTAGAAAGTTGAAACGACATGAGGAGAACTATTTTACAACAGAACTGGAGGCGTTAGCCTTTGTTACAGCTCTGCAGGCTTGGAAGAAGATACTGATTGGTCATCAGATCATTATCGTGACCGACCACAAGGCATTGCAGTTCATGCTTCAAACTGAAATGTCGAGTGACAGGTTAACACGATGGGCCCTTTTCACTCAGCAGTTTAACGCTACTATTGTCCACCAGCCAGGGAAAGATAACTTACTGGCTGATGCGTTATCGAGAAACCCTATTAAAAATGTGCAGATAAACCATGTACAATTGGAGCAAGAAGATCAAGAAACCGTTAGGAGATTAGCCCGAATCGGTGTATCACAGAAGAGATACGCTCCAATCAGGAAAATGTACAGGTTCCTAAAAGGTTTCATGGACATAGCTGGTGAGGATTATATCGCAACCCAGAGACGATCGCGCCACTTTGTTTTGAGCGGAGATCTAGTATGCAAGTATATTGACGCCGAGCATACAAAGCCACGCATAGTTGTGCCCCCTATTTTAATTTCGAAGTTGGTAAGGCTAGCACACCACTCGATAGGACACGGTGGTTTAGACAAGACTCTCAGCACTTTGAAAGAGAGATTCACTTGGACCAACATGAGATCCACCATTAGGAAGATAATAAGATCTTGCGATAAAAGTCAAAGAGGGAAGTTCACCTCTGAATTGTTCAAAGGCAAACCAAGGCCTATGATACCCTCTAGACCACATGAGCTTATGGCGGCGGACATTTTTGGTCCCTGTCCGAAGGGTTACCAAGGAAACCAATTCTTGTTAGTGACAGTGAATGTCTTCTCCAAATTTGTGACGATGGACCCCATGCAGAAAGAAAATACAAGAAATGTAGTGAGCACATTGGAAAATTCTGTTTTTCGGAAAGTTGGAAGACCAGAATACTTGTTATCTGATCACGGAGCCCAGATCACCTCAGCGGAATTCGAAGCAGACATGGAGAGATTAGTAATACGACACATATTTTCCAGCGTGCGTTATCCGGAATCAAATTCTAGTGCGAGATATATGGCTGAATTTAGTAAATTCTGTCGAATCTTCTGCCCTCATGATCACCCCAGTTGGGTTAAGTATGTGCCTATCATTGAAGAATGTTTGAACTCCACAGTTCAAGAGAGCACGGCAGAAGTTCCAATGGGCTTACATTTAGGAAGGATACCAGAAAGACCTTGGGACAACGCATTTAACTTTATTCCTCAAGACCCAGATGTAGGAAGACAAGAGAGAATAGACAGAGCGAAGGAAAAGCTACAGAAGGCGGCCGATAAACGCATGAAAAGAGTAGAAGGGAAAATATTTAGTAAGCTCTTAGAAGTAGGAGACATGGTGTTATTGCGCCAACCTGTCAAAGCGGACGTAACCAAGAAAATATACCCGAAGTTCGGGGATATATTCATTGGACCGTTCCGAATTGAGACTGTCTATGGGAATAATTGTTATGAGCTGTATGATGAAGAGAACAATGTCATTTTGGGAAAATACAATGCAAAGCACTTGAAGAAATATTTTAAGAAAGTAGGCTGAAAATTATAATTCATTTTCGAGTTCAGTGACATGTCTAAGGTCCTGATTCGATGTGGTTAAAACAATCTTGCAACTGTTTTTAAACTGAGATGGGAGGGGAATGCCCCCGTAAAATGAATTATAAGGGATGAAAATGGGACTAATACATTTTTTTTCGAAGCCCATGATAAAATTTAACCAAGGAATATGATGGCTGGAACTTGGCAGAAACCAGTCGTGAGGCGACGTCGAGCTAGGAGGGAAATTCCGTCATGTGATAGTATTGCGCAATGGAAGTTTCGAGAAGCTTGGAATCGACCTAGCAACAGTGAATATTCCCAGGATTTGTTTAGTTATTGTTATAAATTATCCCATTGGATATGAGCTTACAGCCAATAGGAAGAAGTTTTAGAGAAGACGGGAGTTCAAGCAACAAAATTTTTATGGATATTTAATTCATTTAAACCCTTAAAGAATGAATTTACATATTGGAAAAGAGAAGAATATGATAATAAAATATTGGAAATATTTTATAAGTCAATAGCAGGTCGCTATTGGAAGAAATAAGCGATTTGCTAGAGCCCGCGCGAATTCTAGAGGGAACTCGAAAAGGCGGCTAAAATCGGTAGACTTCGAGGGGAGACGCCAAGCACCCAGGATCTTGTGTATCTGAACGTCGAAGAGGTCAGACGTGTGAAATTGGAGAAGAAAGGAGTTCCGAGTGTTTCACCGGTCTGATCGACTTCAGAGAATTCATTTCAACTACGTATTGTAGCTGACTAGCAGATACTGTATATTGCAAACTTACAGAAGTTTGGAAGAATTATTTCAGCAATTATAAGCAGTTTTGTGAAGCGCGAGAAAAGTGTTTTTCTCCAGCGCGATACGACACTTTGTCCGAGCGACTGCAGCTCAGGCAACAGCCACTCGTGAGTACGAGTGTGTATTACTATTGCTTGTGTGGAACTGTATTACAACACTTACGATGGAGATGCATTCCATAGTGAAGAACAATATTCAGTCTTGCATTATGAAGATTATTATGGACTAGATTATTATGTGCGCAAGGAGTATAGGCAGATAGAAGCAATATAGGCAGCGATGGAGCTTCGTTAGAGGAGACTGTTCGTGAATGTCTACTTAGTGAGCAATCATGAGACTAAATGCACAACCCCATTCTAGTGCATTCTGGGCAAACATGAGCTCAACATTAACATCAGAGACTACAGCACGATGTTTAGATTCCATCTACATGAATGTTCGTTATACGAGTGAGGTCCAAGACTTTCTCTTCAAATGCATTTTGAAGTGGACAGCAGAACTTTCGACGCTACTCACTGTTATAATGAGACTGTGCTGTGACGGAGATAGAAGAAGCATCAAGATTTTCAAGAGGTCCAGGGTTATCCCGGTCAAAATGAAGATGACACCCGCAGTTCGATTCCGGTCGAAGCTTGCTGTTTCCAGTGGGGGAATTCGTTCCTTTCCTGAGGTCACGAGTTCGTGGAGACGAACTAGGATCCAGCCCAGATCTTTGGGAGATGTAACATCAGAGTATTTTGTTATACTCTATCTTGATCGTCTAGACTTCGTGACCAGGTAGCAGTGTTCACTAACCTTGTAGTTAGAGCTTGTAGTGACATTTTCTGAGCAAATCCTTTATCCATTTTTCGATACAGTATTTATGTACTCCATGTATAGCATTTTTATTCTTCGAAATTTATTATAGTGATCGTCTAGCGATGCTATTATCTTCGTTTGTTAGGAATCCAGTTTCTGAACTGAGATTATTTACTTGTTCGAGGAACAAGATTTTGTCATTTCCTTTAAGGAACAGTAATTTATTTTCGACGTTTTTGTATTCATTTTGAATACAGGTGATAGACATTTTCGTCTATGTTACCCATTAAATTAATTTATATTAGTTTAATTTGAGCATTTTATCCGTCGAGAAGCAACGTCAAGAAAGACGATCTTGGTAGTGATATATTGTGAAATATCATGTCACATTGAGAAAAAGAAACATTTAACGTGGACACGATTATTATCGTCAGAACTCATAGACATTCGTTCTGAATGAAGAAAATACGAATATGAATAACTGTATGTTTTTATTGAAGAAAGCTTTGAACTTTCAGTCATTTAATTTATTTGAAGCTAGAATCTTCTTGGAGATTATTTATCATCGGACGTTAGGGTAGTTATCGTTTGATATCCTCGTCGTGATAGATTCTTGTTGGACACAAACACATAGATATGATGTGATTAATTACTTACGAGGAGTAATATCATGTCACGTTGTAGACACAATATTCCTTCTTCGATTAAAGTCGAACCCAGATGTGTGAAGATGAGATGTAGTATTTTTATTAAATGTATGCACGACAGTTTATACTTATCAGAGTATCGTTTCAAGAGTATTAAGTGAGGAGGTTCAGTATCGTGAATTCCAGAGGTCGTTAAGATGTATAAATTATTAATTTAACAATTGTTGTTATTGTTCATCAGACCAGCGATTGTGGTGACAACGCTGTGAAATTATGCCCTTTTGAAGGAATGCCAGGTTGATAGAAGTGGAGTTGATAACCCTTTGATAGTGGTTTTTTGTGTATTTCCGTATGTAGTTGGCATACGAGGTTATTGCGAAGGTGTGTTCCGCATTTTATAGTACAGTCATTGAGTGGGCATGACTAGTGTTGGCAAAGGCATTTAGACTATGAGTAGAGAGTACTCCTTATTTTGTTATACATGACATGGAATTTAGATAGGACAGAAAGGTTCACGGTTGAAATTGGAACAGGAAATTGATGATGACAGCTGTTATGCTATACTTTTATCGAGATTATTAAACCAGACTTTTAACAGCATATGTTTCACCTTTAGTGGTCGAATGTATTAAACTTATTTTGACACCAGATCAGATAGGAGAGACTAGTGGTGGTTATTTCTGGTGATGTAGAAGATATTAAAGATCACAGTTCACTGTATTTGACATAACTGCTAGATCAGAGCGTAGGCTCGACTGTATTTAGACGCTATTACTTTGGAAGGACTATAGCTGGTGCTATAAGCGTCATTATATTTGTTTAGTGTTAATCTTTATTATTTATCAATCGAGTGTATAACGTGTTAAGAATAGGAAGTTTTAGTTTGTTTAACGTAAATATTAGAGTGTGAATGAGTATGTGATTGCATGTGGTTTGTTTCTTGTTCAGTGCGAATGAAATGAACTCCATTGGGACGTCACAATGCGAGAGTGTGAATGTTAGTGTGTATAGAGGTTTTATGCCAGTAGCATGTAGGATTTGAGTGTAGTTCACGTATTTGTCTGACGTGAATCTGCCATTGTTTTAAAACTCGTTTCCATCCAAGGCCATAGCACGGCCTGGCCAAGCAAATGGGGAGAGATGTGGCGACCCGCCCGGCTCGCTCTTTTTCTTTTTTGTTAAACCAGTCAGACTGGGAATGTAGCGGTGAACGTTATGTCATCGGACACGTGGCAATGATCATGTGCGCCGAACGCCCATATATGTTTGGGAGCGTGCCAGAAGAATGTTAATACACCGAGGTGTGTAATTGTTGTACAGCTTGTTGTATGGACCCAAGCTACACCAAATTTTGTCACTATGTTGATAGAACGCGGTTCTGTCAGTGGCGTGAGAGTGGAGATGAACGAATGGGAGTGTGTATTTTATTTCGTAGTGTGAATGTTTAGCGTTAGTTTACATTTGTTATTAAATTGTTTAGTTTTATTAGAAGCCGTGATGTCGTCAATTATTTTAGATAAAAGGAGATGCAACTGTGAAACCCATTTTAGGTCTAGAGAAGCTGACCACGAGATTCCCGAGATTAAGGTAGGTGTTTTACCGCGAGCTAAGTGTATTTTTCATGTAATTCACAGTTGTATTGTAATTTCCGCCACGTATATTCGCGAGGGTCTAGTTAGAGGTATATCCTCGACTTGTATTTTGCGCCGGAGCAGTCAGGGTCTACGAATCCAGCCGTTGCTTCTGATATCCAACAGACCGTCTCTAGAATAAACGGGGACAGTACTAAGCCAGAAACCTTCCCTGAAGTATACACAACATCTCACCCAAGTTTTATCGCTATCAGACGAATGGTATATGAACGCATACGGGACTATAATGAAACACTTCGCGCGTCGTCGCTCATTCGTTTAATCTACTTGTGCGATACCTATTGTAAAGTGCATTTACTAACCCAGAAACATTCCCTGGAGTGTACACAACATCACACCCAAGTTTCACCGCTATCAGACGAATAGTATATGAACGCATACGGGACTTTGTTGAAACGCTTCGCGCGTCGTCGCTCATTTGTTGAATCTACTCGTGTCTTACCTATCGTAAAGAGGGTTTGCTAAGCCAAAAACCTTGCCTGAAGTGTACACAATCTCTCACACAAGTTTCATCACTATCGGACGAATGGTATGTGAACGCATACAGGACTTTGTTGAAACGCTTCGCCTGTCGTCACCCATTTGTTGAATCTACTCGTGTGCTACCTATTGTTAAGTGGATTCACTAAGCCAGAAACCTTCCCTGACGTGTACACAACAACTCACCTAAGTTTAGTCGCTATCGGACGAATGGTATATGAACGCATACGGGACTATGTTGAAACACTTCGCGCGTCGTCACTCATTTGTTGAATCTTCTCGTGCCCTACCTATCGTAAAGTGGATTTAGTAAGCCAAAATCCTTGCCTTAAGTGTACACAACCACTCACCGAAGTTTCATCGCTATCGGAAAAATGGTATGTGAACGCATACAGGACTTTGTTGAAGCGCTTCGCCCGTCGTCGCTCATTTGTTGAATCTACTCGTGCACTACCTATTGTTAAGTGAGTTTACTCAGCCAGAAACCTTCCCTGAAGTGTACACAACATCTCACCCAAGTTTCATCGCTATCAGACGAATAGTATATGAACGCATACGGGACTTTGTTGAAACGCTTCGCTAGTCGTCTCTTATTTGTTGAATCTACTCGTGCACTACCTATTATAACATGGATTTACTAAGCCAGAAACCTTGCCTGTAGTGTACATAACCTCTCTCCCAAGTTTGATCGATATCGAACGAATGGTATGTGAACGCATACAGGACTTTGTTGAAACGCTTCGCCCGTCGTCGCTCATTTGTTGAATCTACTCGTGCGCTACCTACTGTTAAGTGGATTTAATAAGCCAGAAACCTTACCTGAGTGTACAGAACATCTCACCCAAGTTTCATCGCAATGGGATGAATGGCATATGAACGCATGTGAGACTTTCTTGAACAAATGCACGCTATTCTGTTGAAGCTACTCGCGTGCCATCTAGTGTAAATTGGTTTTACTACGCCTATAACTTTTGCGGGACTGCGCACAACAACTCACCAAAATTTGATCGCAATCGGATGAATTGTATATGAACGCATCGCCATTACGCATTTGTTTCAACTACTCGTGCGCTATCTATTTTGAAATGGATTAACTGTGCCTTTAAACCTCCCGGAAGTGTTTACAACAACTCAACCAAAATTTGATCGCAATCGGATGAATGGTTTATGAACGCATAAAAGACGAACACACAGACATTCCTTTATATATATTGTGCCCTTTTAGTAAGAAATATGCAAATCACAGTATGCCAGCAATGCTCAAATCGGGATTTTCGGGGTTTTGGTACGTTCTCCCACTCTGTGACTTACACATTTTGGATTAAATAGAGGATACACTTCCAAAAAAACTCCTATTTTAAAACATTTAATTAATCAAAATTATGGCGCTACAAACAAATAAAACAAATAAACTATTGACCAATCCTTCTAAACTTGTTCAAAGTGAACAAGGAATATATAAAATCAAACAAATATCATATTAAAATACATGGTTTCCTTCAAACCAACAAACATATAATTCTTTTCACTTCCATAAAGTATCCCTTTTAAAAATTCAATATAATCACGAGCTCCAGTGGCTCGATACATTCCAATAAGAACGGTGTCATTCTTTTACACACCTCAATATTTATTTTATGAGTTTCTTATAATAAAAACAATATATAATCGTATTTACAGTACATATTATTCCTTCACTTAAAATTTTGGGCATTCCACAATGTTCTCAACGTTACCACCTCTCTCAAGATAACAAATTCACTACAGTGATCGGGAAAATACTTGTGTACTCCAGAGTTACCGAAGACTACTTGAACAAAGTCAAAAATTATGATTACTCCCGGAATCTAATTGTCCTCAGTGAACTCGTGAAATCCTACATACATACAGCATTACATTAGGGATTTTTATTTATTTGTCTTAAAAGACCATTATCACATAAGAAAGCTACGATCTGAACTGGCAAGCGGTACTTTCATCTATAAGGACCTCGGTTCAACTCCCGGGTCATTAACAACTTCTAAACACTCACGGTGTATTATTACTTCTCTCAGACGGTCTTCTTCGACCTACCACACTTACAAAGACGAGGGGTCGGACCGTAACCACTTGGAGCAATTTATTGCCTAGAGGGGAGGTCTCCAGCCTTGCCCACGCGTGACAGCTACATTCATGCTTTTAAAACAGCTATTTCTTACACACAGTTCTCAGGACAGACCTGGCGTTTCTTTCATTTATTTTAACAACATTATTTAGGTTCATAAACCACTTTCGTAACCTTGGCATTTATTAATTATGAAGTGTCATCATTGATGGGTAAGAATAATTCAATACAACGACGATATTTAGGGGCTTCCACAACTATATGAGTCTAGGTTCGACTCTCTCAACTGCCTCGGGAACCAATCCCATACTGGAGGACTTACAACAATTCAGCGTCTTAGGATGACCTCGGTCTAATCTGCGCTCATCAATACAATAAATACGCTCCCTATTATTCAATACAATATAACACACATGGCCTCGGGAACCAATCCCATACTGGAGGACTTATCATAGCTCAATTACCGCAATCAACTGTCCCTCACAATTAATTTACCAAGTGCATTTAGATTCAACGCCTTCCTAGCGTGACAATTTAGTTTAATGCGCTACAGGGCGCTATACATTACTTTAAGGCCAAACGTCTTCCAAAGAACTGATAAATTCAACATCAACAATTGATCTATATCTCAAATTTTTATATTAATCCTCTCCCCTGACAATAATCGCTATACTTTACGAACATGTATTCATACCATGTCTTTATATTTTTACTAGAGCTCAAAAGCTATTACTTTCATATAATTCAACTTAATCTTCATTTATATAATTTTTTTTATTATTATTATTACGCTTGCTTTTATAACATTTATCAAATACACTGATATTTTATTTCATACATTTCCTCTAAAGGATTTATTCATTTCACATAATTATTTTATAATTTCTCAATCTTTTATTTGTTCAGACCGCGCTCTTATTCTGTTATTTGTTATTCAAAAACATCCCTATTTCTCAAACTCCGGTGGATTGTTCACAAACACTTCCCCAACACAAAACATAATGAAAATAGTTACTTACATGCTCAGACGGTCGAATACCGTGCTTTCCAACGATGTTTCATTTTTGCCCACTATTTGTAATTACACCATCTTGCACAAATTCATTTCATATACTGACATATCTTGACACACATATAACTCATATACATTAAACACTGGTAACATTTTAAAATACACTGGTGTATTCTTCTATAATACACACTAAAATCACTGAAAATATTACTCTTTAACACAAATTTTATATATTTACACTTCACAGATTCTAATCACTAAGGCTTTTATTAAACCTTTCACACGTTATTTCTTGACTTCCCGTCTCCAAGGTTGAAATTCGTAAATGTCGGCTTCCTCTCTAACCAATATGAAAGTCTCGAACCATCTACCTCCTCCTGGACTGGTACTTCTTCGAATCCGGTTTCCTGACGATCGGCTATTATTTTTAGCTCGAACTGCCTCTTTCTAGACCCTATTAGTTGTCTAGTGAAAGTCTGTCTTATTCACGGTCTCCCATATAATATATCGGTGACTTTTTATTTTCTCGCATCTAATACTCCTCGTAACTTAGTGCTTTTTATAGTTCGTTTGTTTCCTTGAAACAATGTCTAGAATTTACTTCTCTTTTCTGCTTATTCTGTCCTCGAATTCCTATTTTTTCAGAACCCTGTGCGAACCTTAATTTTTTTTCGACCCTGATCGGGTTCTTATACGTTGATAGAATGTTTATCTCGCTGTTATGGTACTTCAAAACGTTACGATATTTTCAGTCGCTTAATTGGACTGTATTTTTGAAGACCTATCGCCTGTTCTCTAAGTTCGCAGCCTACTCTGACTGTAATTACTGAACTTTTCACTGTAAAATTTATACTGGCGGAACTAGATCCTGTATTTAGGATTTTTCTAATTCTCCACACGGCGATACTATAATAATACTTATCGGCCACTCCTTACGGATGCACGATGGTTGTCGATACAGCGACGCCCTCGGGCTGTCGGATACTGGCTATACGATGTGATACAGCGTTTCCCCTCAAGGGATGCTCGTAGACTGCATTCGGTGATGTAGCGTCTCCCCTCAAGGAGTCTTAGCAAAAATTGCATGATTGGCTTGGTCCTGCCAGGAGTTTTATACTCTTTAGCTAAAAAAAAGATAAAATCCTAGTCCTCTTCGTGACCAACTTTTGATGTAATTGTCGCACACTTATAAAAATTATATCTCTAGAAAGCTCGTTTCCTAAACGTAAAGTGACTTCTTTGCACATGAAAATCGATCGTGCATTTCTGAGATATTAGATAAAATTTAGTCTTCAGCTGTGTGGGTGTTACAGTTGATTTTTAATTCCCCACTCCTCGGGTCTCGGGGAACTTTTAATTACGTCATGCTGCATTTGCACTTCTTTCCTAAGCAATTATTAAAAGCGTTTTCTCCACACAAAAATCTCTAATGCGAAATGATTCACAATGATGTACTTCTTTAGTTAATATTATTCTTGTAAAGGGGTTAAATCTAATTATTCTTCTTATGGCACAGCTGCGCTGTTGCCGTTTTACTGCAAGGTAAGGGCGATTTCCGAAACAAGGTATCTGTCTAACCGACGGAAACTTCCACTCGTTCTAAATATAGCTATGATAGGCTACGAGCGATGCGTCAGGCGTGATCTCATCTCCTAGCCATCTGGCCTCTGTTTATTTCACAACGTTGTGCCTGCTCTCTTGTATAAAATCTTTCTATGTTTCCTCTGAAGACTGTAATTTCTTTCCTTCCTTTCACCAAAAATACATGGATTCGACCCCTTTGACCCCATGGTACATGGGTTCATCTCTCCCTTCCTTGGGTAAATAAATTTTCGAAAAATTTGACGAAATTTATTTCAATTAATCATAAAATCTTATTTTCCTTAATTGTCGAAGCCATCCTAACATTTCTTAGTACCTTTTGTTCTTTATTCCTTTAACATCCTCTTCCTCTAGCTCATTTTGGGTCTTTACAAGTCCCCATTCATTCATTCCCTTAGCGGACGTCCACACTCAGGGCTATAAATTACTCGTCTCGTTCGGGTGTTTATGATTCTTCCCCTAGTCTGGCGCATGCTCTCAACTTGGGTCACCTTTTTGTTTCCTTTCTTGTTTCATAAGACGGACCTTCTGCCGGTCAGTTTCTCTTTTCTCATTATGTACTGTCAATCTATTTACCTTCTTTGAATACCTTACGGGTGCATACGGCTTTACCCTTTACTTCTTCATTATTGCTTTCAGACTCTAGGTCTGTAAAATTTCATTTGGTTTTTAAGAGCTCGGTCTATCCTCACCCGACTCTTCTTGGTTTTCTTCGGTTTTCCTCATCTCTTCTTGAGATGGCCTTTTCAAGAAAACTCCCTTCATTCTCTTACTCTTTAACGGGTGCAAGCGGCTTAACCCGTTAGCTATGCTAGAGTATTTCTTTTCCTTCATCTCGCATCGAGATGGCATTTTCAAAGAATATTTCTTCCTCCTACTTTTCCAATTCCATAGATCCTTCAGGTCTTCTTCCTGTCTCTTCCTTCTATTATTCCATTTCTTTTTACGAAGTTTCAAACTGAAATACGCTGATGCGTCCTCTTTTTCCAAGGAATTGTACGTCGTCTCTCCTCCTCTCCTAATTTTCATGGGGTATCTATTCTCTTGTAAACCGACTACCAATTGCGGTCTTCCTCTTTCCTGATTTTCTTCCAAGACCCTTCTTCTCCTTTCTCCAATAACTATCTTAGTCTCATCTTTTCCTTGAAGGTTGTCTTTGCTCTCCTTTGGATCTGTTTCCAATTCTCTTTTCTTTCTTTGACATCCCTGATATTTTCTTATTAATTTAAGGATCTGGGCTTTCAATTTTTCTTCTTTCCCTTGTATCTAATCTTCCTTATCCACATTAATTTCTTCTGGGTTTTCCTTTTTAATTTCCGTTGAATCTTGAGCCTCTGCTTCTTTTCTTGCCTTGACAATATTCTCTCTTATGATTCCATTAGATTTCTTCATCTCCTCTGGAGTTATTATTTCCATCTCTCCAACTTCCACTTCTTTTGTTATCTCCTGTTTTGAGGTTTTCTCTTGTTCTTCAAGCTCATCCTTTTCATAAAAATGTTCTTCTTCACTTTGCAGCTCCTTTTCATTTCGGCTGTCTTCCTGGTCAGGAATTACTATTTCCTCCTGAATTTCCATTGTTTTCTCTGGAAACATCTCAAAGTTTTTCTCAGCTTCCACTGGAGTTACCATAATTTCAACTTCTTGTTCTTCTTTTTCTTTTCGAATCTCAATTTCGGGCTCTTCCGGCACCGTTATCTCTTTTTCTTCTGCAATTTCTATCTGATTTTTAGTCTGGACAACTGTTTCATTGGACCGATGGTTCTGTGCTAAGATATCTCCCCTATCTTTATTTTCCGTGAATCGAATGAACCTATTTCCTAATGCCTCAATACCCCTTTTAATATCATCCCGGGATGTCTGATACATTTCCCTACTTGATTCGAACTTATCTTTTATCTTTTCCTGCACACCTTGGATCTGGGTTACAAGTTCATCTTTACATCCGTCTACATTCTCCTTACAAGTTTTTTTCATGTTACTTAATTTAGTTCCTATAGAACCAAAATTATCTTCTAAATTTTTAAAATTTTCTTGACATTTAGCTTGGGAACTTACCATACTTTCCTCTAAGGTCTTTACTTTATCTTGCAATCCTGACTGAAGTGCCTCATTCTCCCTTTCAATTTTACTTGTGATTTCCCCTTTTAACTCAGTTAACGTAATCCCAAACTCAGTTTTAAAACCTTGAAATTTGTTATTCATTGTCTCTTCTAATTTCTCATTTATATTACTTTGTATTTTAGTCTCCATGACCTCTAGTTTGGTGTTCATGGCTTGACTTTTCAGAGAATTATCAGCTATCATATTCTCCTGAAATGAATGTAATTTATTTTCAAGTTTCACTTCCATTACTCCTAGTTTATCCTCCAAAACCCTGGAGTGTGCTGAAAAATGATCTGAATTCTCTCTTTTTATACTATCCAACTTACTTTCTATCTCAGCCTTCAATGTACTATTCATGTTGATACAATCGGCTTGGATAGATCCTAACTTCTGATTTATGGATTCTAACTTTTTGTTATTTTCATCCTGTTGGGGGCCCAATGTATTGTCTATCGTTTCAAATTTATTGTTCATGGCCTCCAACTTCTCCTTGCTATCGGCTTTTATATCGTCCAAAAACTCCTGCCTCTCTTCCCTATTCTCTTCTTTTGAAGCTTTGTTACTTTCCGTACTTATTTTTACCATCTCCTCCCTATTCTTTTGGAAATGCTCATCCAAACACTCCTTTAGCTCCATCATCGTCAACATCTTATTCACAATATAAGAATACAGTGGGCTACTATGCCACATCGCTGGTACATGCTTGAGAGATGGTAATCCGAACTCTTGTGTCCCAATTTTCATAAAATTTACCTTGGTACGGGTGTTTACTAAAACGTACCCTTTTGATATACTCGTTCAATGTCAAAACCTTTATGGAAGTATTTAAAAATTAAAAATTTCAAAAAACCATTTTTTTTTTCAAAAAAATGAAATTTTGATTATTCGAGAAAACTCGGGTTTTCCCTAGGAAAACTCAGCCCTGCGTACTGGGCGCCATGAAAGTGTTTAGGGGGGGGTTATATTCAGGGCTGCTCGGTGTGAGTTTCTAGGGACCCATACGGTCAGTTAATATTATATGTTGTAGCTACTCCTGTCATTATCTTTACTTTTACATGATATGACCGTCTTAAGTGTTCCTCTAATTATTAATCCAAGCACAGTACTTCTATGCCCCTCTGTGCCCTTTTAGTAAGAAATATGCAAATCACGGTATGCCAGCAATGCTCAAATCGGGATTTTCGGGGTTTTGGTGCGTTATCCCACTCTGTGACTTACACATTTTGGATTAAATAGAGGATCCACTTCCTAAAAAAAACTCCTATTTTAAAACATTTAATTAATCAAAATTATGGCGCTACAAACAAATAAAACAAATAAACTATTGACCAATCCTTCTAAACTTGTTCAAAGTGAACAAGGAATATATAAAATCAAACAAATATCATATTAAAATACATGGTTTCCTTCAAACCAACAAACACATAATTCTTTTCACTTCCATAAAGTATCCCTTTTAAAAATTCAATATAATCACGAGCTCCAGTGGCTCGATACATTCCAATAAGAACGGTGTCATTCTTTTACACACCTCAATATTTATTTTATGAGTTTCTCATAATAAAAACAATATATAATCGTATTTACAGTACATATTATTCCTTCACTTAAAATTTTGGGCATTCCACAATGTTCTCAACGTTACCACCTCTCTCAAGATAACAAATTCACTACAGTGATCGGGAAAATACTTGTGTACTCCAGAGTTACCGAAGACTACTTGAACACAGTCAAAAATTATGATTACTCCCGGAATCTAATTGTCCTCAGTGAACTCGTGAAATCCTACATCCATACAGCATTACATTGGGGATTTTTATTTATTTGTCTTAAAAGACCATTATCACATAAGAAAGCTACGATCTGAACTGGCAAGCGGTACTTTCATCTATAAGGACCTCGGTTCAACTCCCGGGTCATTAACAACTTCTAAACACTCACGGTGTATTATTACTTCTCTCAGACGGTCTTCTTCGACCTACCACACTTACAAAGACGAGGGGTCGGACCGTAACCACTTGGAGCAATTTATTGCCTAGAAGGGAGGTCTCCAGCCTTGCCCACGCGTGACAGCTACATTCATGCTTTTAAAACAGCTATTTCTTACACACAGTTCTCAGGACAGACCTGGCGTTTCTTTCATTTATTTTTAACAACATTATTTAGGTTCATAAACCACTTTCGTAACCTTGGCATTTATTAATTATGAAGTGTCATCATTGATGGGTAAGAATAATTCAATACAACGACGATATTTAGGGGCTTCCACAACTATATGAGTCTAGGTGCGACTCTCTCAACTGCCTCGGGAACCAATCCCATACTGGAGGACTTACAACAATTCAGCGTCTTAGGATAACCTCGATCTAATCTGCGCTCATCAATACAATAAATACGCTCCCTATTATTCAATACAATATAACACACATGGCCTCGGGAACCAATCCCATACTGGAGGACTTATCATAGCTCAATTACCGCAATCAACTGTCCCTCACAATTAATTTACCAAGTGCATTTAGATTCAACGCCTTCCTAGCGTGACAATTTAGTTTAATGCGCTACAGGGCGCTATACATTACTTTAAGGCCAAACGTCTTCCAAAGAACTGATAAATTCAACATCAACAATTGATCTATATCTCAAATTTTTATATTAATCCTCTCCCCTGACAATAATCGCTATACTTTACGAACATGTATTCATACCATGTCTTTATATTTTTACTAGAGCTCAAAAGCTATTACTTTCATATAATTCAACTTAATCTTCATTTATATAATATTTTTATTATTATTATTACGCTTGCTTTTATAACATTTATCAAATAAACTGATATTTTATTTCATACATTTCCTCTAAAGGATTTATTCATTTCACATAATTATTTTATAATTTCTCAATCTTTTATTTGTTCAGACCGCGCTCTTATTCTGTTATTTGTTATTCAAAAACATCCCTATTTCTCAAACTCCGGTGGATTGTACACAAACACTTCCCCAATACAAAACATAATGAAAATAGTTACATGCTCAGACGGTCGAATACCGTGCTTTCCAACGATGTTTCATTTTTGCCCACTATTTGTAATTACACCATCTTGCACAAATTCATTTCATATACTGACATATCTTGACACACATATAACTCATATACATTAAACACTGGTAACATTTTAAAATACACTGGTGTATTCTTCTATAATACACACTAAAATCACTGAAAATATTACTCTTTAACACAAATTTTAAATATTTACTCTTCACAGATTCTAATCACTAAGGCTTTTATTAAACCTTTCACACGTGATTTCTTGACTTCCCGTCTCCAAGGTTGAAATTCGTAAATGTCGGCTTCCTCTCTAACCAATATGAAAGTCTCGAACCATCTACCTCCTCCTGGACTGGTACTTCTTCGAATCCGGTTTCCTGACGATCGGCTATTATTTTTAGCTCGAACTGCCTCTTTCTAGACCCTATTAGTTGTCTAGTGAAAGTCTGTCTTATTCACGGTCTCCCAGATAATCTATCGGTGACTTTTTATTTTCTCGCATCTAATACTCCTCGTAACTTAGTGCTTTTTATAGTTCGTTAGTTTCCTTGAAACAATGTCTAGAATTTACTTCTCTTTTCTGCTTATTCTGTCCTCGAATTCCTATTTTTTCAGAACCCTGTGCGAACCTTAATTTTTTTCGACCCTGATCGGGTTCTTATACGTTGATAGAATGTTTATCTCGCTGTTATGGTACTTCAAAACGTTACGATATTTTCAGTCGCTTAATTGGACTGTATTTTTGAAGACCTATCGCCTGTTCTCTAAGTTCGCAGCCTACTCTGACTGTAATTACTGAACTTTTCACTGTAAAATTTATACTGGCGGAACTAGATCCTGTATTTAGGATTTTTCTAATTCTCCACACGGCGATACTATAATAATACTTATCGGCCACTCCTTACGGATGCACGATGGTTGTCGATACAGCGACGCCCTCGGGCCGTCGGATACTGGCTATACGATGTGATACAGCGTTTCCCCTCAAGGGATGCTCGTAGACTGCATTCGGTGATGTAGCGTCTCCCCTCAAGGAATCTTAGTAAACTGCATGATTGGCTTGGTTCTGCCAGGAGTTTTATACTCTTAGGCTAAAAAAAAAGATAAAATCCTAGTCCTTTTCGTGACCAACTTTTGAAGTAATTGTCGCACACTTATAAAAATTATATCTCTAGAAAGCTCGTTTCCTAAACGTAAAGTGACTTCTTTGCACATGAAAATCGATCGTGCATTTCTGAGATATTAGATAAAATTTAGTCTTCAGCTGTGTGGGTGTTACAGTTGATTTTTAATTCCCCACTCCTCGGGTCTCGGGGAACTTTTAATTACGTCATGCTGCATTTGCACTTCTTTCCTAAGCAATTATTAAAAGCGTTTTCTCCACACAAAAATCTCTAATGCGAAATGATTCACAATGATGTACTTCTTTAGTTAGTATTATTCTTGTAAAGGGGTTAAATCTAATTATTCTTCTTATGGCACAGCTGCGCTGTTGCCGTTTTACTGCAAGGTAAGGGCGATTTCCGAAACAAGGTATCTGTCTAACCGACGGAAACTTCCACTCGTTCTAAATATAGCTATGATAGGCTACGAGCGATGCGTCAGGCGTGATCTCATCTCCTAGCCATCTGGCCTCTGTTTATTTCACAACGTTGTGCCTGCTCTCTTGTATAAAATCTTTCTATGTTTCCTCTGAAGACTGTAATTTCTTTCCTTCCTTTCACCAAAAATACATGGATTCGACCCCTTTGACCCCATGGTACATGGGTTCATCTCTCCCTTCCTTGGGTAAATAAATTTTCGAAAAATTTGACGAAATTTATTTCAATTAATCATAAAATCTTATTTTCCTTAATTGTCGAAGCCATCCTAACATTTCTTAGTACCTTTTGTTCTTTATTCCTTTAACATCCTCTTCCTCTAGCTCATTTTGGGTCTTTACAAGTCCCCATTCATTCATTCCCTTAGCGGACGTCCACACTCAGGGCTATAAATTACTCGTCTCGTTCGGGTGTTTATGATTCTTCCCCTAGTCTGGCGCATGCTCTCAACTTGGGTCACCTTTTTGTTTCCTTTCTTGTTTCATAAGACGGACCTTCTGCCGGTCTGTTTCTCTTTTCTCATTATGTACTGTCAATCTATTTACCTTCTTTGAATACCTTACGGGTGCATACGGCTTTACCCTTTACTTCTTCATTATTGCTTTCAGACTCTAGGTCTGTAAAATTTCATTTGGTTTTTAAGAGCTCGGTCTATCCTCACCCGACTCTTCTTGGTTTTCTTCGGTTTTCCTCATCACTTCTTGAGACGGCCTTTTCAAGAAAACTCCCTTTATTCTCTTACTCTTTAACGGGTGCATGCGGCTTAACCCGTTAGCTATGCTAGAGTATTTCTTTTCCTTCATCTCGCATCGAGATGGCATTTTCAAAGAATATTTCTTCTTCTTACTTTTCCAATTCCATAGATCCTTCAGGTCTTCTTCCTGTCTCTTCCTTCTATTATTCCATTTCTTTTTACGAAGTTTCCAACTGAAATACGCTGATGCATCCTCTTTTTCCAAGGCATTGTACGTCGTCTCTCCTCCTCTCCTAATTTCCATGGGGTATCTATTCTCTTGAAAACCGACTACCAATTGCGGTCTTCCTCTTTCCTGATTTTCTTCCAAGACCCTTCTTCTCCTTTCTCCAATAACTATCTTAGTCTCATCTTTTCCTTGAAGGTTGTCTTTGCTCTCCTTTGGATCTGTTTCCAATTCTCTTTTCTTTCTTTGACATCCCTGATATTTTCTTATTAATTTAAGGATCTGGGCTTTCAATTTTTCTTCTTTCCCTTGTATCTAATCTTCCTTATCCTCATTAATTTCTTCTGGGTTTTCCTTTTTAATTTCCGTTGAATCTTGAGCCTCTGCTTCTTTTCTTGCCTTGACAATATTCTCTCTTATGATTCCATTAGATTTCTTCATCTCCTCTGGAGTTATTATTTCCATCTCTCCAACTTCCACTTCTTTTGTTATCTCCTGTTTTGAGGTTTTCTCTTGTTCTTCAAGCTCACCCTTTTCATAAAAATGATCTTCTTCACTTTGCAGCTCCTTTTCATTTCGGCTGTCTTCCTGGTCTGGAATTACTATTTCCTCCTGAATTTCCATTGTTTTCTCTGGAAACATCTCAAAGTTTTTCTCAGCTTCCACTGGAGTTACCATAATTTCAACTTCTTGTTCTTCTTTTTCTTTTCGAATCTCAATTTCGGGCTCTTCCGGCACCGTTATCTCTTTTTCTTCTGCAATTTCTATCTGATTTTCAGTCTGGACAACTGTTTCATTGGACCGATGGTTCTGTGCTAAGATATCTCCCCTATCTTTATTTTCCGTGAATCGAATGGACCTATTTCCTAATGCCTCAATACCCCTTTTAATATCATCCCGGGATGTCTGATACATTTCGCTACTTGATTCGAACTTATCTTTTATCTTTTCCTCCACACCTTGGATCTGGGTTACAAGTTCATCTTTACATCCGTCTACATTCTCCTTACAAGTTTTTTTCATGTTACTTAATTTAGTTTCTATAGAACCAAAATTATCTTCTAAATTTTTAAAATTTTCTTGACATTTAGCTTGGGAACTTACCATACTTTCCTCTAAGGTCTTTATTTTATCTTGCAATCCTAACTGAAGTGCCTCATTCTCCCTTTCAATTTTACTTGTGATTTCCCCTTTTAACTCAGTTAACTTAATCCCAAACTCAGTTTTAAAACCTTGAAATTTGTTATTCATTGTCTCTTCTAATTTCTCATTTATATTACTTTGTATTTTAGTCTCCATGACCTCTAGTTTGGTGTTCATGGCTTTACTTTTCAGAGAATTATCAGCTATCATATTCTCCTGAAATGAATGTAATTTATTTTCAAGTTTCACTTCCATTACTCCTAGTTTATCCTCCAAAACCCTGGAGTGTGCTGAAAAATGATCTGAATTCTCTCTTTTTATACTATCCAACTTACTTTCTATCTCAGCCTTCAATGTACTATTCATGTTGATACAATCGGCTTGGATAGATCCTAACTTCTGATTTATGGATTCTAACTTTTTGTTATTTTCATCCTGTTGGGGGCCCAATGTATTGTCTATCGTTTCAAATTTATTGTTCATAGCCTCCAACTTCTCCTTGCTATCGGCTTTTATAGCGTCCAAAAACTCCTGCCTCTCTTCCCTATTCTCTTCTTTTGAAGCTTTGTTACTTTCCGTACTTATTTTTACCATCTCCTCCCTATTCTTTTGGAAATGCTCATCCAAACACTCCTTTAGCTCCATCATCGTCAACATCTTATTCACAATATAAGAATACAGTGGGCTACTATGCCACATCGCTGGTACATGCTTGAGAGATGGTAATCCGAACTCTTGTGTCCCAATTTTCATAACATTTACCTTGGTACGGGTGTTTACTAAAACGTACCCTTTTGATATACTCGTTCAATGTCAAAACCTTTATGGAAGTATTTAAAAATTCAAAATTTCAAAAAACCTTTTTTTTCAAAAAAATGAAATTTTGATTATTCGAGAAAACTCGGGTTTTCCCTAGGAAAACTCAGCCCTGCGTACTGGGCGCCATGAAAGTGTTTAGGGGGGGGGTTATATTCAGGGCTGCTCGGTGTGAGTTTCTAGGGACCCATACGGTCAGTTAATATTATATGTTGTAGCTACTCCTGTCATTATCTTTACTTTTACATGATATGACCGTCTTAAGTGTTCCTCTAATTATTAATCCAAGCACAGTACTTCTATGCCCCTCTGTGCCCTTTTAGTAAGAAATATGCAAATCACAGTATGCCAGCAATGATCAAATCGGGATTTTCGGGGTTTTGGTGCGTTATCCCACTCTGTGACTTACACATTTTGGATTAAATAGAGGATACACTTCCAAAAAAAACTCCTATTTTAAAACATTTAATTAATCAAAATTATGGCGCTACAAACAAATAAAACAAATAAACTATTGACCAATCCTTCTAAACTTGTTCAAAGTGAACAAATATCATATTAAAATACATGGTTTCCTTCAAACCAACAAACATATAATTCTTTTCACTTCCAAAAGTATCCCTTTTAAAAATTCAATATAATCACGAGCTCCAGTGGCTCGATACATTCCAATAAGAACGGTGTCATTCTTTTACACACCTCAATATTTATTTTATGAGTTTCTTATAATAAAAACAATATATAATCGTATTTACAGTACATATTATTCCTTCACTTAAAATTTTGGGCATTCCACAATGTTCTCAACGTTACCACCTCTCTCAAGATAACAAATTCACTACAGTGATCGGGAAAATACTTGTGTACTCCAGAGTTACCGAAGACTACTTGAACAAAGTCAAAAATTATGATTACTCCCGGAATCTAATTGTCCTCAGTGAACTCGTGAAATCCTACATACATACAGCATTACATTAGGGATTTTTATTTATTTGTCTTAAAAGACCATTATCACATAAGAAAGCTACGATCTGAACTGGCAAGCGGTACTTTCATCTATAAGGACCTCGGTTCAACTCCCGGGTCATTAACAACTTCTAAACACTCACGGTGTATTATTACTTCTCTCAGACGGTCTTCTTCGACCTACCACACTTACAAAGACGAGGGGTCGGACCGTAACCACTTGGAGCAATTTATTGCCTAGAGGGGAGGTCTCCAGCCTTGCCCACGCGTGACAGCTACATTCATGCTTTTAAAACAGCTATTTCTTACACACAGTTCTCAGGACAGACCTGGCGTTTCTTTCATTTATTTTTAACAACATTATTTAGGTTCATAAACCACTTTCGTAACCTTGGCATTTATTAATTATGAAGTGTCATCATTGATGGGTAAGAATAATTCAATACAACGACGATATTCAGGGGCTTCCACAACTATATGAGTCTAGGTGCGACTCTCTCAACTGCCTCGGGAACCAATCCCATACTGGAGGACTTACAACAATTCAGCGTCTTAGGATGACCTCGATCTAATCTGCGCTCATCAATACAATAAATACGCTCCCTATTATTCAATACAATATAACACACATAGCCTCGGGAACCAATCCCATACTGGAGGACTTATCATAGCTCAATTACCGCAATCAACTGTCCCTCACAATTAATTTACCAAGTGCATTTAGATTCAACGCCTTCCTAGCGTGACAATTTAGTTTAATGCGCTACAGGGCGCTATACATTACTTTAAGGCCAAACGTCTTCCAAAGAACTGATAAATTCAACATCAACAATTGATCTATATCTCAAATTTTTATATTAATCCTCTCCCCTGACAATAATCGCTATACTTTACGAACATGTATTCATACCATGTCTTTATATTTTTACTAGAGCTCAAAAGCTATTACTTTCATATAATTCAACTTAATCTTCATTTATATAATTGTTTTATTATTATTATTATTACGCTTGCATTTATAACATTTATCAAATACACTGATATTTTATTTCAAACATTTCCTCTAAAGGATTTATTCATTTCACATAATTATTTTATAATTTCTCAATTTTTTATTTGTTCAGACCGCGCTCTTATTCTGTTATTTGTTATTCAAAAACATCCCTATTTCTCAAACTCCGGTGGATTGTACACAAACACTTCCCCAACACAAAACATAATGAAAATAGTTACTTACATGCTCAGACGGTCGAATACCGTGCTTTCCAACGATGTTTCATTTATGCCCACTATTTGTAATTACACCATCTTGCACAAATTCATTTCATATACTGACATATCTTGACACACATATAACTCATATACATTAAACACTGGTAACATTTTAAAATGCACTGGTGTATTCTTCTATAATACACACTAAAATCACTGAAAATATTACTCTTTAACACAAATTTTATATATTTACAATTCACAGATTCTAATCACTAAGGCTTTTATTAAACCTTTCACACGTGATTTCTTGACTTCCCGTCTCCAAGGGTGAAATTCGTAATTGTCGGCTTTCTCTCTAACCAATATGAAAGTCTCGAACCATCTACCTCCTCCTGGACTGGTACTTCTTCGAATCCGGTTTCCTGACGATCGGCTATTATTTTCAGCTCGAACTGCTTCTTTCTAGACCCTATTAGTTGTCTAGTGAAAGTCTGTCTTATTCACGGTCTCCCAGATAATCTATCGGTGACTTTTTATTTTCTCGCATCTAATACTCCTCGTAACTTAGTGCTTTTTATAGTTCGTTTGTTTCCTTGAAACAATGTCTAGAATTTACTTCTCTTTTCTGCTTATTCTGTCCTCGAATTCCTATTTTTTCAGAACCCTGTGCGAACCTTAATTTTTTTCGACCCTGATCGGGTTCTTATACGTTGATAGAATGTTTATCTCGCTGTTATGGTACTTCAAAACGTTACGATATTTTCGGTCGCTTAATTGGACTGTATTTTTGAAGACCTATCGCCTGTTCTCTAAGTTCGCAGCCTACTCTGACTGTAATTACTGAACTTTTCACTGTAAAATTTATACTGGCGGAACTAGATCCTGTATTTAGGATTTTTCTAATTCTCCACACGGCGATACTATAATAATACTTATCGGCCACTCCTTACGGATGCACGATGGTTGTCGATACAGCGACGCCCTCGGGCTGTCGGATACTGGCTATACGATGTGATACAGCGTTTCCCCTCAAGGGATGCTCGTAGACTGCATTCGGTGATGTAGCGTCTCCCCTCAAGGAGTCTTAGTAAACTGCATGATTGGCTTGGTTCTGCCAGGAGTTTTATACTCTTTAGCTAAAAAAAGATAAAATCCTGGTCCTTTTCGTGACCAACTTTTGATGTAATTGTCGCACACTTATAAAAATTATATCTCTAGAAAGCTCGTTTCCTAAACGTAAAGTGACTTCTTTGCACATGAAAATCGATCGTGCATTTCTGAGATATTAGATAAAATTTAGTCTTCAGCTGTGTGGGTGTTATAGTTGATTTTTAATTCCCCACTCCTCGGGTCTCGGGGAACTTTTAATTACGTCATGCTGCATTTGCACTTCTTTCCTAAGCAATTATTAAAAGCGTTTTCTCCACACAAAAATCTCTAATGCGAAATGATTCACAATGATGTACTTCTTTAGTTAATATTATTCTTGTAAAGGGGTTAAATCTAATTATTCTTCTTATGGCACAGCTGCGCTGTTGCCGTTTTACTGCAAGGTAAGGGCGATTTCCGAAACAAGGTATCTGTCTAACCGACGGAAACTTCCACTCGTTCTAAATATAGCTATGATAGGCTACGAGCGATGCGTCAGGCGTGATCTCATCTCCTAGCCATCTGGCCTCTGTTTATTTCACAACGTTGTGCCTGCTCTCTTGTATGAAATCTTTCTATGTTTCCTCTGAAGACTGTATATTTCTTTCCTTCCTTTCACCAAAAATACATGGATTCGACCCCTTTGACCTCATGGTACATGGGTTCAATATACAGTATAAGATATAAGATTATAATATTGTCATATTCACGAATAATTGAATAATATAAATTGTTAAAATCTGTGCATTAAAATCAAGCCCTGAGGTTCGGCGTATCATATCTAAATATTGTAGCATTGTTCGCTGCAAGGTATGAGGTACAGTAATAAATATTTTGGAAATTTCGCGAGTTTTGCGTAAAACCACGCCTGTAATACGAGTTATGTTACATCATGTGCCCGGTCTTGCAGAGCTTTGTATATGCAGCAGATCTGGCATCAGCGCTCCCCATTTAATGCATACTGTCTTTTAAGGTAGCGACGCACTATAGATATTTGGAAACAGTGCTATTTGAATTATTAGGTAGATTCATATGTAGATATATTTCCACAGTTTAATTTATCTCAGTAATTTGAAAATAGTAGTGGTCTAAGGCGGGGTCTAGATAGTAGCCTACTTTCATATTTTGTTTAGCCAAGTAAGATTTGATATATGTCGCGAACCCATGGTCGCATTTTAACAAATGTGGTGTTGTAGTACTCGGGATGACACCCCATTTCCTATGGACAACTTATTTCCACCCTAAATCAAAACCTACCCCTACTAGGGGGTGAAATAGTAATTTGTTTAGTAAACGTTGCTTTCCATGTATGACAGGTATGAAGCGTAACACTATTATGAATTAAACGTTGTTCTACATGAAAGACATGAATGAGGCATTCCACTATTATGAATCAATATTTTGTTTTTGTTTTTTACTCCTCGTGGGTGGGGTTAGGTTAGCTTACCCTACAGCCACCATCTTTAGTTTTGGTCACTTTAATGGCATTTTTTTTAAATAACTCATATATACATAATCATTTAAAACGCTCGTCCTCTTACAAAAGCCCCAAGTGTGCACGTACACAAAAAATCACTCTTTCACCCCCAGGTAGGGTATTTTTTATTTTGGCGTAAAAATAAGTTGTTTATAGGAAAGAGGTGTCAGCCCAAGTCCTTTGATACCTCACTTGACCCTCTTGACCCTCTCTAATGATTAGTTTATAAAATATCAGGTCAATGACCTTGTTGTTTTAAGTCTATTAGGTAAATTCATTGGCCATGGGAAAGGGTTAACCTTCCTGAGTCCTATGACACCTAACACAAGTCTCTCTGATCAATGGTTAGCGAGACATAAAAATGTCAATGATCTACTAGTGTTGGGTCCTTTGGTTAAATTTAAAAAATAACTCATCCATACATAAGCATTTAAAAAAGCCCGCCCTCTTACTAAAGCCGTGAGTGTGCATGCGTAAAAAGACAAAAACAAAATACTGATTCATAATAGTGGAATGCCTCATTCATGTCTTTCATGTAGAACAACGTTTAATTCATAATATAGTTACGCTTCATGTCTGTCATACATGGAAAGCAACGTTTACTAAAAAAAATACTATTTCACCCCCTACTAGGGGTAGGTTTTATTTTAGGGTGGAAAATAAGTTGTCCATAGGAAAGGGGGCGTCAGCCGGAGTCCTACGACACCTCATTTGTAACAAGAAGTTCCGTGACGAACTAAAGAGCCTACTTTCCTTAAAATTAAGATTCATGCCAATGATTAATCTACAGTATATGGACCTATCTATACCTTTTATAAAGTAGTCTAAAAGAGCACTAGAGTTGGCAGCCCTGGTGACTGCATATATTCTTAGTTCCATCTCTTAAGGTATAGAATACAAAATTTGGTTTTTTGGATCTAACAGCACGCGTAAAAGCATGTTGGCAACAATGTCATACTTGTGCTGGTCAGAAATAATCTGAAATATTATTATATCTTGTTGTGCCAATTTTGGATGAAATCCATTTGTTAGTATAGAAGTTAATGTATTTTAAAATTGGACCTATCAGCAGGCATATAATCATTTGGCAGCACTGACTTATATTAATCACTCCAAATTAATCTAGAATTTCAGGTTCTATACGTGTGCAAAGTATAGAGCTGTTGGCTTGCATACTTTCTGTTATATTGTTATTAGAGTAAGAAAAATGTAGGCAGCATTTATTAACAGTTGGCCGCCCTGATTGCTCTTATATGTTATGTTACACATAGCACATACGAAATTTGGTTGAATTCCAACTGATAGTATAGAAGTTACATGTATTTAAAATTGGTTCCATCAGCAGGCTTAGAATCATGTTGGTAGAACTGACGTATATAAGTTCCCAAATTAATCTAAAATGTCAGGTACTATTCGTGTAAATATTTAAAAGCTGTCGGCTTGCATACTTACTGATATATTGGTATTTGGATTTAAAAAATAGAGAGAGCAATTATTAACGGTTGGCAGCCCTGGTGGCTCTGTTTATATACACACATTACATACAAAATTTGGTTGAAATCCAATTGTTAGTTTAGAAGTTATATGCATTTAAAAATTGTACTTATCAGAAGGCTTAACATTATTTTGGCAACACTGTCATATATTGCCTCCTGGAAATTAAACTGAAATATTATTATCTACATGTGTGCCAATTTTGGAATAGCTCCCATGCATACCTTCCAGGATATCCAACATGGAGCTCAAATTTCTAGTGCGTTTTTTAAGCAGTTGGTAGAACTGACATCGTTTTCAAATATGGGCTTGAGATATTCCGGTATACATCTTTACTCATACTAAATTTAGTTTCGATTGCTGCAGCCGTTTAGGAGTTGATAGGGGGGGGGCACACACACACAGCCAGACAGACAGACACACACACATTTTCCCGGATCGATCTCATAAGTCTACTTTTTCCCCATTTTTGCCAAATGTGAAAAGTAGGCTAAAAATCTGACCCTGGGTTCGCGAAATATATCAAATCTTACTTGGCTAAAGAAAATATGAAAGTCGGCTACTATCTAGACCCCGCCTTAGACCACTACTGAAAATATGTCCTCCAGTTACCGTATTTAGAGTCTAGGCGAACTGGATTTACATTAGCATTTTAATGAACTGCTTGATTTTTATAATATTGTAGATACATGGCGATACCACTATTTTTACCTGTTTTTAACAACTGAACATTATGACAATGAATCACAAAAGAAGAAACGTGAACTTCCATGGACAAAAAATCCTATCCAATCTTGCCATGAAGCAGCCAACGGTTTCAGACCAGTCAAATAATGAATTTCACGAAGCAAGTAAGAAATAAAACGAAAATGGGGGGGGGGGGTAATGAAATGAAAATTATAACTTGGCCCCCCTCTGGGAAAAATCCTGCGGGCGCCCATAAACCTGGCCGAAGTCATTGGATATTTTAAGAGAGTTAAAAATCCCTCACTATGCCTTCCTTCGGAGGGGAAGCCGGCGGGCCCATGCCATGTAAAATAACCTTCCACTAACTAAACTTGTGTGAAGCAACATTTGAAGGTTAGGTTTGATTAATGCTCTTTAAGTTCTAACCTTCCTCACCGAGCGCCGGTTGCGATGGCATCTAGTAGGAGCCAAGTTCACAGCTAGATGTCGTGGATGGTAGCATTTGCTAACGAAAGTAGGAAGTACTTGAAATTATCGTCTGCAGTCCTTACTTGAATTAAAAAACAAAAAAACACACACTAATACAGTCATCACAAATAGGACCGATTATCAGACAGATTCTACACACACCCAAAGTACATGGGGCTACATGGCTGTGTTGACGCAGCCCCTAAACTAAGGAACCAAACAGCAGGATCACGGTTGAGCAAATAGAGAACTACAATGTCACAAAGCGGCAGGAGTAGATGGAATTCGGCCAGAAAGGTAAAGTATAGTGGGAAAGCAGGGATGAAATAGTTTCATAGGATAATCGAAATGGCATGGGATTAAGGAAAGTTACCCTCTGACTGGACAAGAGCAGTAATCTGCAAGATAGCAAGTTATAGAGCCATTGTTTGATAAGTGTCCCGAGCAAAGTGTACTCAGGGATCTAAGAAAGGAGAGTTCGATCGTTGGCCGAGAGTAAGATGGATGAAAACCAGTGTGGCATTAGACCACAACAAGGATGCCAGGATCAAATTTTTATGATGTGCCAAGTTATATAGAATTGCTACGTTTGTGTTTATCTTTTGTAGATCGAGAGATGGCATATCCATGGAGAAGATGGTGAACTTCCTGGGGGATTATAGTATCGAGGAAGACTGCTACAGGCAATCAAATGTATTTATGTCGATAATCAGGCTCCTTGACTTTCATAGTGATTCAAGGAACAACGAAATTCGACATGCAAGCTACCCTCTGGGAGTCAAATAACATAGCTTACACCCGGAATCCGAGGCCATACGAGATTATTATTATTATTATTATTATTATTATTATTATTATTATTATTATTATTATTATTATTATTATTGTTATTATTATTATTATCAGGCTGCAGTGAGAGTTGATGGTAGGATGAGTTCTTGGTTCAAGGTTGTTACAGGAGTGAGGAAAGGCTGTAATCATTCACCACTACTGCTTATTTTATATCTGGTCCAGTTGCTGAAGGGCATAAACTGGTGGATGGGATTCAGTCAGGTGGAAACCAGGTAAGCAGTCTGTCCTATGCTGATGACGTGGTTGTAATGAGAGACTCTGTCGAAAGCTTACAAGCCAACATGTTAGGACTTAAGCAGAAAATGCAGGGAATATGAGCATTTCAATACGAAGGTTAGGTCAGTAGGGAAGAACACATGAATATAGAATAAAGCCATTTTACAGTGTTGCCATATTGACAGTTGATATTTTAACTTTCAGTCGGTCAACTCAAAATACTTCCAATTACTGGAATATGGGAAAACATAACCTGAAATAAATTACATGTTGTTGAGATATATTGTTATGCACTATTGTCCAACTGAAAGTTAAAATATATACTGAATATAGATAGAAGCTGGTGTTCTCTCAGGATGGTACCATGAGGAGAGAAATAGATTCGAGGTGCAGGAAAGCCAATGCAACGAGTTCTCAGTTGCGATCTACAGTATTCTGCAAGAAAGAAGTGAGTGTAGCAACAAAACTCTCCGTGCATTGATCAGTATTTAGACCGACCTTGCTGTATGGAAGTGAGAGCTGGATATCTGATACGCAAGCTGATATGAGGGTAGCACAAATGATTCCTGGGACAAGTAGAAGGGAGCAATGGCAGAAAGGCACTCATAATGAAGAGATAAAGGCAAACTTAGAAATGAACACGCTGTTCGTATGAGCCGACTCAGATGGTGAGGTCATGTGAAGAGAATGGGGGAGGAGAGATTACATGTGAGGTTAATGCATTTGGCTGTAGAGGATAAGAAAAGCAGAGGTAGTCCGAGGAGGCGATGGTTATATTCAGTGTTGAATGATTTCAAAAGGGGAGGTGTAGAAGCAGAGGATGCCACAGTGCTAACTGCTAATAAGAGACGCTGGAGGTGCCTTGTTCGCAACCAGAGGCTTTCAGACTAGACTGGACACTGAGAGGCAAAACTGTCTCATATGAAATTGTATGTATGTATATTATTACATACAATGCGCACAAATGTGCATACATAAAGACTTATATCCATGTACAATGTTTGATATATTTAGCTCTAGTCTTTGCTATAGTCAATGATTGACTTTGTCCTCTTACGACGTTTAGTTAGGTGGTATTTTTCACAATGTTCGTTGCATAGTACGCATACACATGCATTGTTTGGTTCGTGAAATTTGTCATTTCTACATATCTTGTGGTGATAGCCGTGCACTGAAAGTCTGGTTAGCACCGATCGCAGTTCTTGGTTCGCTTTTGTCCATCTCCTGTCAATCATGGCGTCTGTAGCGTAAAAGTCTTCGGGTATTTCTTTTGTTTTTTGTTTCCTTAGCTCCATTAATTGAGATGCTTGGTGTGAGGTAGGAGCAGCTTGAGTTTCAGGTCCTCTATGTAGAACGGTTCCCTTGCCAGTTCATATACCAGTCTGGACTTGGTCGTTCTCGCGACTCCAAGTGCTCTCTTCAAATATCTCGATTTGATTTTCTCAAGGTTGGTAAGGTCCGTTAGGGTTAGTCTTTCCCATATTAGTTCAATGCCGTATGTTATAACTGGAGATATTTTGGCATGAAATAGCGCAATGGCTGTTTGTAGAGAGAGTTTGGTGATGTTTTTGATTTCAAACATTCCTCTGATGGTGGCAGCAGCTCTTTCTTGTATATGGACCCTGAATGAGTTGCATGTGGTCTGGAGTGTCATCCCTAGGTATTTAAAGGTATTAACTTTTTTGATGTCGTTATCTCCGAGTTTTACCTCGTCATTTGTTGCTAGTTTTCCTCTTTTCCGAAATACCATGTGGACCGTCTTACTGTGGTTAATTAACATTTCGTTTTCTTGCGCCCAAGTGTGGAGAGCATCCAAGGTGTCTTGTAGTTCCGATATGTCAGATGAACCCAGGGCCATATCATCTGCGTACATATATAATGACACTGTTTTGGTGTTTTCAATTATTTTAGTGATATCTGCTGTGGCGATGTTGAACAGTATAGGGCTCATTGGGTCCCCCTGTAGTACACCGTTTGTTTGCGTGATTTCCTTCGAAGTTACCTCTCCGTCTTGTATTACGACTTTGTTGTGGGTCAGTATGTTTCTTATTGCTATTGTGATCTCATTCTTTCCGCCAAGGTCTTCGAGCAGGCGCGGATCTAGAGTTTGGTTTTGGGGGGCGGGTCAGAGATTCGATCTAGAGTTTGGCTTTGTGGGGGGGGGGGGTCAGAGAATCGAAATTGTTAAGAAAAATCGTATCACTAAAAACGCAATCACAAAATAACCGAACGTACAAAACCAGACCAATTTTTTTGCAAGCTTCATGGATAGAAATTAGAAATTTGATGCGTTTAGCGCACCAAAAATATTCGTACAAATTGCAATGGCGTGTTTTGCGACTTTTACATCGAGCTTCGAGAAAAGGATCAAGGTACGTTACAGTTTCGGCAGGTCGAGTTGATACCGACAAAGGGAGAAAGTCACAGCTTAAATTGCCAACCAAGCTTGCAGTTTGGACGTCGGCAAATATTTTTGGTGAGAAAAAAGCCCCAGTTTCCTATCCGTGCATTGCTGCACATTCATCATGACATCACTATAAACATCGATTCGGTAATCACAAGGTTTGCTAAACAAAATAGACGAGTTGATTTTGTTGTATAACTAATAGTTTTTATACAAGAGATTTGAAGTTGTAAATATGTGCAGTTGTAACAGAACATAATAATTCCAATAAAGATAATTCAGTATTGAATAAAATAAAAAAACTGTTTTTCAGTTAAAATTCGTTAAGTTTTATTTGTCTGATAATTGTGTTTTCGTTTTTTGAGTTTGCAAAATAATTTGGTCTCCGTTTGGGGGGGGGGTCATGACCCCCCGTGCCCCCCCCCCCTTGAATCCGCGCCTGTCTTCGAGTTTGTTTAGAAGTCTTGTTCTTTCCAGTAGATCGAAGGCTTTGGTGTAGTCAATAAATACAGTGTGGAATTTGCCTTTGGGTATTCTTAGGGCTTGGTAGATGTCGTTCATTAGATTTCCTATGGCCTGTATGGTGGATCTTCCTTTTCTGAAGCCGAATTGTTGTTCGGGTATTTTCAGGTCTATTGTTGCGGACAGCCTGTTGGTTAGTAGTTTTGTATAGATTTTGAAGATGTTGCATATTCCGTCGGGGCCTGCTGCCTTCCTATCTTTAGATTCTTTTATTGCTGTTTTTACTTCGTTTATTGTGAATAATGTGATCTCTTTACTGTCTCTTGGAGGGCCTGTTTCATGAGATGTGTTTCCTTCGGTTTTATTCAGGATCCTTGAAAAATGTTCCTCCCATGTTTCCATTTGAACTTCTCCAAATGTTCTGTTGTAACTTCTTTTTAGAGCGATAAATGGATCTTTTTGTGCTTCTTCTGCTTCTTGTAGGGCTTGCATTTCGATGAAATTCGCTTGTTTGTCTTTTAGTAGTTGTTTGTAGGATTTTCTCCTTTTGGAGTATTCTTCTAATAGGTCTTTTGAGAGAGAGGTTTTCGCTTGGTGTAGTGCCTCTAGCGTGGTTTTTCTTTGCTGGTAACATTCTGTGTCAAACCATGGTTTCCCCTTTCGTTGTTTGTTTGGTATTGTTGCTGCGGCTAGGGCTTCTTGTATTGTGGACATAGCGAGGTTGATGTTATTACCTTGTAGGTATTGTCCTGTCAGTTTCAGCGCTCGTGTGTTGCTCGCTAGCACATCTGTGTCCAGTTTTCTGAGGGGCATATGCATATTCGGCATTGTTGGTCTGTGTCCCGTGGTTAGTATGAGGCTTGTGAGGATTGGGACGTGTTTGGTCAGTGAGGTTGAAGACGTCTTCCAGATTCCTTGTTGCATTGTGACGCAGATATCCTTTCCTCGGTAAAAGATCAGGCCGATCGTGCTAGCTCCGTTGTGCGCGATGTAAGTTATTTCACTCGGATTGTTGATCAGGTTGTATCCTTCTCCTTGTAGTATGTCAAGGAATGTTGTTGTTTTTTTGTTTGGTTTATCTGTTCTGCAGTTAAAGTCGCCTGCAACTATTCTTTTTCTGTCTTCGTTTGTGCTATTGCAGATGTTATCTGTTCCACTGTGTCATCAGAGGGTGTTCCATAGGTGATGTACATGCCTATTATGGTTAGTTTGTTTGTTTTCACAATGACTTTGTTGTCGTCCTTTATTGTCTCTTTGGTCCTTCCTATGGTGGGTTTTATCATGATGGAGACACCTCCCTCTGGCCTACCTCTGTCTTTTGATTTGGCATAGGCGTGTATTGATTTATATCCTTGTAGTTCAAAATATCCTGTCAGGAAGGTTTCTGTAGTTATTATCACGTCTTTGCCTATCCATATTTCTTCAGGTGCTGAGCTGAAGGTACCCTTTAGTCCTTCTACGTTCCACAGTAACAGATTCAGTGGTGTGTTGGTTTCTGTTTGGTGTCCATCCTTGGTAGTTGGTGTGTTTATTTTCTGCCTTTTCAGTTCTTCCGCGTTTTGTGGTTTCGTCCTGTCAGATTCTTGCACCTTCAGGTCTGTCTCTCCGAAAAATATATTTCTTTACTAGTACTCCCGCCGGCCAGGCTTCTGCTTTGTAGACGCTCTCTAGTGATTCGTAGGGAATTCCTAGTTTAAATGCCTTTAGTCGTCCCCTGATCTCCAACTCTTCGCATTCAATGTCTCCCTTAACTCCTTTGTTCTCTATGAAATCCTTTAATTTCTGCGCTGTGGTGGATTCGTAGAGCCTACCTTTGTAGAGCCAAGACATGCGTGAGCCCGCTTTCAGTTCAGTGGATTGAGTCATGTTTCCGATGATTTGTAGTCTTTGACGACCTCTCCAACCAGCTTCCGTTGAGATGTCGTTTAAGGCTGTGTTGTTTGTTTGCAGTTCTAGTTCTTCTGTGTTGGAATTTTCTTGTCTGACTGTCTGTTTTTCTGCGATATTCTGTCCATATTGGTTTCGTTTCCTAAGTCGTCCCCTCCCTATTACTGTGCTCCATGCCTGTGCTGGTTCTGTAGCCTCGTTGGGGTGATCTAGATCGTGTTGTATCTGTGGTCTTGTTCGGCTTTGTTGTAGGTTTCCTTGTTCTTGTAGGGGATTTTTGTCTTCTGTTGCTTCCTCAGTTTCCACTTTGTTTGTATTATCAGGTTGTGTGTTGTTGGAGTTTTCGTGATTAGCTTTCTTTCTGCCACTCCGTTCGTACGCTATTGTCCCTTGTGGTTCACACTGAACATTATAGAGAGTATTCTGACTATTTTGTGTGTTGTCTGTCGCTTCTTTGGAATTTCGTGTTGCGGCATTTGTGATGGTTGTCGTAACTCGACTTAAGCTTTGGTTAATTTTCTCCTCTATTATTCCTTCTAGCTTACGTGAAATAAAATTCGTAATGTAATACATTTTTCTTTTGATGCCCGCTATGTCATATATTTCTGCGGTTGTGCTCTGGTGTTGCGTAGGTAACGTCATCTGCAGTGAGATAGTTGGCTCTTGTAAGTTAGGCTTAAGACCGACAGATGTCGGTGAGCGTTGTCTGTCTCTAGTTTGTTGCTTCATGATGTCAGCAAATGGTTCTACTTTTACCGCATGGTACATGACGGCTGTTTGGATGTCCGTAACCTCGTTACGAGGATTCTCATTGGCATGCGGCGGTTCTTGCGCATTATGGATTTGACCGCCAGATGTCAGCAAACGTTTTCTGTCACTAGTGTGTTGCTGCATGGGGTCATCAGAGTGCGCTAGTTGTACCGCAAGGGAATAGTCTTCTCCATGCGTGTCCGCTGGTTGGATTTCTCTAACCTCATCATTGACATGCACAATCTCATTTCCAATATTCATAATGTAAAGAGCGGTTTCATTTCTAAGAAACTTGTCTTAATGACACTTACCACTTGTAGTATGTCTTCTTTTACCTCTTTTTTCAAGTAACCTCCTACTTCCGCGATATTCTGTAAGGTTTTTAGAGCACATTCGACTCGCACATCAATCTCGTCCGCCATGATTATTTTTTTTGTATGTATATACTCAACCCAAATGAGAGGCATTTCTTTCAAAATGTTCTGGCATAGTAATGGTGACTGGTCACTTGCTTTTGGCAGGACATCAAGATCATTTGCTTCTCAATTTAGACATATTTTGGATGTTGTTACTTTTTTTTATCACACCTTGCAGATTTTTGTTCTTTACTAGAAATTACATTTTTACAACATAACTTTTAAACCTCCATTTAGTCACAAATGAGCTGGAACTTGAACCCAAGGTCATAATGTTGCTAACAGGGCTAGAAGGAAGCAGAGCCATTGTCTGGTGACAAAAGAACAAACTACTGTTGATGTACCTCATTAGATGTTATAGACTAGCTATACCCGGCATGCGTTGCAATGCCAATCAAATGAAGATAATAATAAGACTAGCTATACCCGGCATGCGTTACAATGCCAATCAAAGGCAGATAATAATATGACTAGCTATACCCGGCATGCGTTGCAATGCCAATCAAAGGCAGATAATAATATGACTACCTATACCCAGCATGCGTTGCAATGCCTATCAAATGAAGATAATAATAAGACTAGCTATACCCGGCATGGGTTGCAATGCCAATCAAAGGCAGATAATAATAATGTAATTGGTTTTACGTCCCTTTTAACAACTGCGGCTTTTTAGAGACAACGGGGTGACGGAATTATGTTCCGAAGGGGATCATTAATGAGCCTGTAAATCTACTGACACGGCCCCCTCACATTTGCGCACCCTCAAATGCCAATTGGCTGCGCCAGGATTCGATACTGCAGACTTGGTCACAGCAGGCTAGGACGTTACCGCTGATCCACGCAGCCAGCCCAAGAAAGATAGGAACTGAATTTCCTTTCTGTCTGGTGCCCCGGTCCTTATGCATTAGGCTGTGGTGAAACATCCGTGTCAGGACATGTCACCTCGCGATGAATCAGCAAGCCATCCTGACACCAGGCATTGCGGTGTGATAAGTATGCAGATTGTGCAATTGGGTTACTGTGGGATTTAAGGCTTCCTGTTTAGTCCCTCACCCTTTTGTATTACATAAATAATTTGTAGCCAGAAAACTTCCCCGGAGTGCTGACAACAACTCACCCAAATTTCATCGCAATCGGATGAATGGTATATGAACGCATAGGGGACATACAGACAGACAAACTATAAAGTAACATTGATTTATATATATATAGAAACAAGATGGGCCAGTCATTCGCACCTGAGAATTCTTCTTAAAGCCCAAGTAGAGCACTGAAACCACTGAATATGCACATGCACTGCCGAGGATACTGTTTTAGATTCCTTAGTGGGGGGTAGTTGGATCTAAAACGGAAGTGTTATTGTGTTAATTTATAAGGGGATGCCTGAAAGGGGGTAGCTTCCCGTGGCTGGGTAAGCTGACCAGTGTAGAGTGTTGTTTAGTGTTAGAATGCTAGGGGGTGCTCTTATAAGGGGATGGAACTTAGTGTACAGGTCAACGTGCTAGTCGTCCAGCTGGCTGGCTGGTTATATAACCGACGTGCACGCGTCAGCGATATGGCGGCACGCTGCTCCTGGCAGTCGGGCCTCCACGGGAAATACAATGATACCTGCGCTAGCAACTGTTTGGCTACTGTATGTCACGTCTAATCGTGACGGGAGTCAGGAAAGGAGTTAGGGCGTAAAGAGGCGTGTAAACAGTAATACGAGTGTAGTGTACTGACCAAGTATTTATTGGTCAGTAATATGAAATTAGGAGTCCCTTTTAGGGGATGTAATAAATGTCACAAAGTAAGTGTACAAGTTTGTGGGACAGGTCACAAAATATAGGAACTCTGAACACTGCTGACTCACCTGATGATAACGGACCGGGCCTTCGGCTGATGCACTGTAAGACTGGTAATTGAGAGAGAGACTGCCCTCCTTAAGGCCTCCCTTTATAGTCTCCGGCGTTGTGCTGTCAGCATTCCGCTGCATAGATGCCCCAGTTAATTATGTGTCGCTGTTTGTGGTGTGATGCAAGTATTTGGCAAGCTTTCCAGGCTGGTTAGCTGCCCTTGCGGTGTTATAGATGTTGTTCTGGACTTACAAGATTTGCCAGTTGGGGGTGGTTAAAATAGATGATGGGGGGGATGGCCTCCAGGGGGTGCAGACCCCTGGGGGACTGTACAAGCCTCTTCCCCCATTTAGTTCGCGTCCCCGCGAACGGGAACGGAACGTGAGGTCGGGATGTTGATGTAGTTGATGTAGTTGATGTAGTAGTTCTTGGATCTTCCTTGTATCTCCTGTTGGTGTCCTCCTCGTCGTATAGATGCAGTGATGTCGTGTTGATGTGTAGGTGTGAGATCAGCTCGTGTTCAGAGGGGTGGGTTATGGGATATACATATATATATATTTGACATTGACACTGACATTGTAAAATAGTGCATGAGAAAAATTGACATTGACATTGACATTGTAAAATAGTGCATGAGAAAAATTGTCATTGACACTGACATTGTAAAATTAGTGCATGAGAAAAATTGACATTAACATATTGAAAGTTCCAGGAAAAAAATATATGGTTCTGCTAATTATGCGGTACATTGTTGTGCAGGGAGGAAAAAAAACCAGGGCTGGACGGATGATTGCGCCGTCCGCCCTATCTTAGGGAAAAAGTGCTCCCTGCAATGAGAAAGATAGAAGAAGTAGACAAATAGGTGTTCCAGGGTATAAGTTTAAGGGAAATATTCAAAATGTGTTTATTGCATTGGGACGAAACGGAACACCTTTACAAGCTGGGAAGTTAGAAGAAAGAAAAATGAAAGAAAACAAATCAAAAACATTGTGTGCATGGGATCTTAACAAAAAATATACCGTTTACTGTGTTATTTGGAGATGTGCATATATCAACGCTTAGGAATATCAGTTATCACCTCCGTAGACAATGTGGGGGTGCGAGGTATTATATATATTTATTTATAGTAGAATAATTGCCCGTGGGCGCATTAATGTATGTTAAGCTACCCTTTTACAATTAAGAATTACAATTATCTTATATCTAGCTTAAGCGCGCTAATTTCCTATGATTCTAGTTTACATGTTACCTCGCGTGCACGCTACTCCTTTGTACGTACGCGCCGTCTCACGGCTAATCCTGTACGGCCACTTCCTGGCATGGTTTAGTGGTCGTACCGCTTGAAATGTATTCCTATTCTGTGAAGCATTCCCTGTGGGTGAATGCTTTCACACTTGACAATGAGAGTCGCCGCCACAAGTCGGTTGCGCCCTCATTGCCGTAATTTGCGCCGCATTTTTGACGCCTTATGTTTGTCTTGTTTACGTTGATCTGCCAGCGAGCCTGATACCCCACAGGTATCAGCCGTGCTGTGCAGATTTTTAGAGTGTAGCTGTAAAAAATGTGGTGATCATGTGAGTGAAGATGATTACTAGTATCAAATATAAATTAGTGCACAAAGGTAGAATATGATAATATGATGGCACTAATAGCATGCTGCTGCTATATGGCAGCGAAATTATAGTCACCTGTGCCATACTCCTGGTGATGAGGCCTGAAAGAAAATGGAGAGGTTAAGGAAACATGTAAATATCGTATATTTTCTATGTTGCTTCCTGTGACAGTGTGTCCACAGTCTGAAGCTGTTTGTTGCCTGAAAAAAAAATGGCAGGATTAGTGTTATTTGCTGTTTGCCCGGGCTTACCCTATACGGTGCCGTAATGTCGTTTCTTATGCTGCAGGTGTTTATAGATAACCTAATTAATCTGGTTAATCTACTTAACGTATTGCCGTGATACCATTCCTATTACTATGTTATCTTAATATGCTATCTTAATATGCTGTACCTCAATTATACTTATTTTAATATATTATAATGTATTATCAGGTATTCTAATGTATTATCATGTATTATAATGTATTATCATGTAATATAATGAATTATCATGTATTATAATGTATTATCATGTATTCTAATGTACTATCATGTATTATAATGTATTATCATGTATTATAATGTATTATCGGACTTACCCTGATGACGGGTTTGTCGGTCATCAGGCGCCGAGCGGCGTTATCTTAACACTACTTATCTTACTTATTAATAATAATAAAAAAATGGCTGCTATTACTAAGCCGAATGGGTGGCCTTACTCTATTGCCGAAATGTGCTGTGCCATTACTTGGCAACAGCGGTTAATGAATTTGCTTAGTCCTAAGTTGCGTACCAAAGTGCAACTGTCTTATTTGCTAAATTTTGACCAGGGCGATCGCCTGAGGCAATTTACTTCCTCAGGGCACCACCCGTACGAATCCTAGAAACACCGGTTGTCTCTAGAATCGCCGGATTCCGCCCCCTTAATTCTAGTTGTCGACGTCTATTCTAGGTCTTACTAACTAGTACTAATCTAGTCACAGGCGGCTTACGGTGCCACCAAGCAAACCGTTTCGCCTGCTGTATCTTCCTGCTCATTACCGTTGTTTTTCATACGTTGTCGTAGTTGGGTCGCCCACTTTAACCCCTTTGAGTTGCTCGCTATGCCACTCATTTAATGCCCTAGGCTGCCCGCTGCGTCACCATTTATGTGGGCATTAGACATTGTCCAATGGCATAACGCCTTTATTGGCAACCGTAGTATGCTTTTCGCAGTAATAATAATCTCTTCGCCTTTGTCGGCATTGTTGGGTTGGCCCACTGAACCCCTTTAAGTGCCCGCTATGCTACTCATTTAAGATCTCTGGCGACCCGTTGTCAGCCATTTACGTGGGCGCAAGACCGAATGAGCGCGTACATTCCATATATATATTCATATTCCATTCTTCATTATTTATTAATGTCGTAGTCTTCACCTTCGCCTCGCGGGGTAAGGACTTGTTGGATCTAGGATTGGTCCTGCTGAATCCTAGGATCCTGCTTCACTCCTGACGAATAGGAGTCTGACTCCCCGCCATGGAAGTCCTACTTACTTATAATTAACTAAGAGTCTAGTCCTAGTTTGGTCGTCTCTAGGGTCAACTCCTGGGTCCAGCGTGGAGCTAGCTATTTCTCCCACCATCCTCAGAAAGTCTCCCCTGCAGGTCTTGGCTTCGACGACCGTGGCACATAGTGGGTGTAGCATCTCTTCCTCCCAGGAGCAGGCTAGGCATATCTAGGATTCCGAAGCTTGCCCGTGCCAGGCCGTGAGTGCCTCAACCTTACGTGGTTCGTCTGTTTAGTCTAGTCGTTAAGTTACTAGGGTAACTAAGCTGTTGGGCTAACTGGGGAAAGGGTCAACATCCCCTTCCCCCGCTCTGCTCCAGTGTGGTGCCTTTGGCCTTCGGCTTGTGCCGCTATCACCAATCAGAGTGTTATCAGAGTCCTTTTCACGTAAAAATATAAGCGTAACCTGTGTAAATAATTTAATTTGTATAAAATGTAAAATTTTTCAAGTGTTTTGGGGTTGTAGAGCTTCTAAGTGCATAGACTACTTTAGGTCTACTGTTGCTATGTCGGCTTTCCAGCGATAATGCTCTGTTAACCTTTATGGAGGTGTTAGTAGGGTCTATGGCGTTAGGTACCCTGTTATTAGGATCTGGGGGTAGTTATTCGTAGAGTAGGCTGAAAGCATGGTAGGAAGAGGTTGCGCATCTTTGGGCTCCAATAAATGGTGGCCTTGAGCCGGTAATGCTGCTAGGATTGCTCTTACAATGAGTGGACTGGGGCGGGTAATTCCCGGGATTGCAAAAATATAAAAATTCCATGCCGGTTTGATAGTAATAACCCTTGGTAAATGGATGGGATACTCCATGCATGTATGTGGATATGAGGCATCCGCACTCATGTAAGGATAGGTGTAGGGTGAGGCGTAATAATAATATGTCCCTGTCATGCGGGAGTATTTAATTTAAAAAAAGTGGTTAATATATGATTGTGGCCTCATCTCTCATTTGGAGATGCGCATTATGCTTAATTGTTGTTTGCCGACCCACCCCTAATACTCAGGTGTTAGCATCGAGATCCCGGGCGTAGGAAGCCCTCTCTTTAAACGCATGAAGTCTATCAACCCCGATGTATACTTTGTATTGTAGTGTAGCTGTTTTCATCGTGTCTGTATGCTTGTGTTGGTCATGTTGGACGTGGGAAGGTTATGGACGGGGAATTAGGTATTAAAAAATGGTAGCCTGTGGTTGGTATGTCGGTAATCCCGCTGGGATTATCCACCTATGCTTCTGTCATTCTCCCTTGGTCCATGTTTGCTTTCTATCCGCTTCTTGGGATAGTAAAGCGTCGTGACGCTGTGACGTCACGGCCTAATTTGGTCTCCCCTTTTGTAGTGTGAATGTGGCCCGTGGTCGTAGTGCGACTGGCTATGTCCTAATCGCCTGTAATGATTTTTGAGAACTGAAATCGAGAAAGGAATTTATTAGGGGGGGTCTTGTTTCCTCAGAGCCCCTGTCTGTGTTCGCTCCTGATTAGTGAGCGCGTGTGTGTGTGACTATGTTCCGCTACACCACGCGGACGGTTGGTCTGTTATAGGCTAAGTCCTAATGTGTATCGCGTGTATGGGCAGGAGGTGCCCGTGGCCTGTCAGCGTCTTAGAGAACGTGCTCCTATGGGCCCAAGATAAGTTCCGGTCTGTCACGTCTGTCCATTGCTAAATGTCACAATTGTTTTTGCAGTGCTAAAATGTGTGGCATTATGATTGCTTTGCGCTTGTGATTTCACGGTCACTGCCGATATAACAATAGTGTCTGTCGGCAGCCGTGTGGCAATGCGATAAAACCTGCAAGTCAGTATTTTCGTCATGTTGTGCTTTCATTTGTTTGCATGCGTGACTTTTCGCCAGTATGCGAGTGTTGTCATTGTTCGGTATTCCGGGCGGACCAATGTAGCAATTCGTCCTATTTAGCTAGTACTGTTGTGTGGCCACTATTCCATAAGACGTTTGTCTTACGAAATTTTCATACCTGTGTCTGGGAAATGTATTTTCTATGTCAGGTGTAATTGAAATTTTATGCCTGGTTTTTGGCGGGAGGAAATGTGGTATTCCCTGTTCATGTACTTGTATGGGCCAATTTCGGTGTGGTTGGAAGCCTGGATAGTTGTTTTCCATGGTGTCCATTTTTTTTTTTTGCTGGGATTCGGACCCGCGATCTCATGTCATTCTCTGTGTTCTATATCTGCGTTGTGTTTCTGGGATTTAGGTGTCCTCAGTGTGGTTTTTGCTTGTGTCTCTCGTACCAAAAATACCGTTGGTTAGTTAGTTTTTGGTACGAGTGTGGTGTGTGGTTATGAGTTCGGACCCAGATTGCCGTAAAGACTTGGTATGACGCTATCTGTGCCGTATATATTATGGCACATGTACCGTGTATTCAAAATGCGCAGATGAGAATACGCATTCCTGTGAAGAGTTTGTGTGTTTTTGACTTCACCTCGTAGTGTAATTTGGGGAGTTCTGGGGTTCTGGACTTGGCGTAAATGAATGTGTATTTCCCAGGTTCGCCTGGAGAGTTCTTAGTGTGTTTGTGCCAGTCAAGGTCGCTCAGCCACGAGTGCCTTATTGCTGATAGCGGTAGTGTTGAATTACAATGGCGTGCGCACTCGCTTGTTAGTTGTTCTGACAATGCTCATTTTTCCGGCACGCGTATGTGTGAACTCGAGTGCTGTCCATGTCATTGCGAGTGGGGCTTTCCGCACTGTAAAAGAACCTTTCATTATCTACATTTGTGTTCCCAAATACTGTGTTAACCGTAACTTGGGTCGAGTATATCTCTATCCATGGTACAAAATGTCGTTATACGCGAGTGTCTCCGGGCCGCTAGTCGCGTGTTTGGTGACTAGGTGCCGGATGTGATTTTGTTGTTTTTCATTTATGAACATCTGTTAGTGGAACTGTCCCAATCTGTTTTAGCTTCCTCACATTCATATCCTGCAACTGGATAGCTACCCGACCTTATATTCCTGGTATTCAGAAGGTTGCGGGTTTTGAGACCGTCTTTAACCAGAGTAATTGTTTCTGGTGCCATTCTAGGCTGTGTCTCCGGGACAGTTTGGTAGTGTATTACTGTCATGTGGCAATGTAAATTGACTGTGTGACTTCCAAAAATATGTAGGGTTTCCCAAAGTCTGGGATTGTCACCCTATGGTGTGTTTGCGTTTTAGCTTGCGTGTTGTTATGAAGGTGAGAAAAAGTCATGTTATAGGCAGTGTACTGTGTCATGTATGCCTATGGATTAAATACATACAGTTCAACCTGGCCACGTTCTTTTCTCGGGATTAATGCGTGAGGCCAAAAAAATGAGTTATGCCCCGCTCCGAGTTAAGAGAGCACTTTGGGAAAAAAAATAGAGAAACTATATTGTATCTCGCCTGCCCACTGCTTTATGCTTATTAAGGCGGGTTGCCGGGCGGCGATAGTCTGTAAAAATTGTGTCGTAAACAATATCAAAAATGTTTAAAAATGAGAAGTAGGACCTGAGTGTAGTATCCGCCCATTAGGTGACGTTAGTACGGCAGTACTCTAGTTGCGTCTCAGGGGAATCTACCAACACTTGTCTGGTACACACTGGGAAGGTCATTGCAAGACGTACTTGATACATGTGTATCCACGTCACGAGCAAAGCCAGTGCACTATGGGAGTCAAAACTCCACTCCAAAGCAATTATAACCTTACCTTGGCATTGAATATATAATTTTCAAAAGAAAAATATGTATTGTCCGTTGAGCCATTATATATTTAAACACAAATTGTGCTAAATGTTCCGGCATAACTCAACAAAATGACAGTGTTTCGCCCCGGTGTGCAATTGGGCTCTTCAGTTGGTTAAAGCACACCTCACCAAATTTTTGAAAAATAGTTTGCGATTCTTAATTCTTGCCACGGTTATGGCTGTCGCCCGTCACAAGAGAATCTGTCAAACTGTGGGACCAGAACATAGAACATTTAGTCATTTCTACTTAGAAAGACCCGTCTAAGCTCAATGCTGTGATTTGATGCTTAAACTGTGTTCAGAATAGCTCTTTCCGGCCTTAAGCCGCGTGGCTCGCCTGATTGGCTTCCGCTTGGCTTTGGATATTAGGAACTTTACGCTATCCAAGTTATAATATGGACCAACCATGCTCAATAACCATGGATGGCCTGAGAAAAAAAATGCTAGTGCCCAAAAAAAACAACCAAGAAGAATATTGAATTCTATACTGTTGGTTTAGCCATGTTGCACTGCATATACATGAAAAAAATGTGCCGTTTATGTTTGTGAGTCTCTGTGTGTCTATTGCCGTATTTCCCACGTGTAAATGAGCTTACGTGTATCCCTAATATAGGTGCAAGTGTTATTAGTATATTTCTGTGTCCCTGGTAGAAGTCGTTATTCCCGTCCGAGCGTCCTTGCTCTGAAAGGTGAAGACTTCCGCCCTGTTACGAGGGTATAGGCCCTCGACACCCATTCGGGCGCTTCTTTGCCATTTTTCGGAGGAGTTTGTAGCAAAGTAAGCCTGGGCCTACTTCCACCGTAACGCCTATCTGCTGGTCTGAGTGTGCCTGTACTCGAGGGCCTAATTGCGCTCTGCGCTACCCTAGTAGAGTTTACGGGGGTGTGTGTATTTTTGGCTGAGTGGTTTTGTGGGGTAGGTAATAACACCTTTCCTATACCCCGTGTACCGTGTGGTAGTGCCTGGTCAAAATGTGAGGGCGTGTATTGTGCATCCTGAGGGCCTGAATGCAACACCCTCTTATGCATTCGCACCTGGGGTACGAATGCCGGTGCTCGCCTCCGTTCTGGCAAACTTGCCCTTTGAACTGGCGGTAAAGGCCGCTTAATTGCCTGTCTCTGCCCTGGCAATGTAGTGGCGTGTAGCCTGACCGCTTTCTGGCCTGTGGCCACGGTAAACTCCTGCCATTGTGTTTGCCTATCTGTGTGGGTGTGTGTAGGCTCAATGTGCTGTAGGGCGGGCTCTACGTCTCAGCCCATGACGTGGTTACCTCCCGTTTTATCCCTGTTGTGTCATATGTACACGAGGGTCCTGGCGTCGACTCCCTGTCGTTCGTCCGTTCAGAGGGGATTGACGTAGGTCCTGCTCCTCGGTTTGGCAAAATTGCCTTCCGAACCGGAGCTAAGGGATGTGTAATGGTGTAAGCTTGTCCCCGCAGTGTATTGGAGTCTAACCTGGCCGTCTCCTGGACTGTGGCCACGGTGAACTCCTTCCCATGTGTGGCAGTACGTGGCGAGAGGGACATCCTCGCAAATTGCCGAGTTAGCGTATCTACGCTTATGACCTCTCCCGGCTGGGCTGGTGGCCCTGCCATGAACTCAAAAATGGCCTAGTGAGCCCGGAGTTCCTTATGTTCGCCCCAAATTTGGGCGTACTGCCTGTTGAGGCTCATGGCCTGCTGGCAAACTGTTGTATCAATGTGGTTGTGTTTTGTATATTTATGTGGCCGCCAGTTGGAGAAACGCTTGTTCGCGAATTAACTCCCTGTACTGAGTGTGTAAAATCGTGTAGTGCACCCTCATCCTCTCGAGGGTTGCATTGTCTATTACAGGACCATGTGTGGTGATCAATCGGTCGTGTATTCTGTGTCTTTGGATATGGATCCTATTGAGGTGTTTGTGTATGTGCCTCAAGTGCTTATGTGCGCATCTTAATTGCGCTGTCCTACCCTCTGACGGAGTGTATGGCTGTTTGCCCTGTATTGCCCCGATTTTTGTTTAGAGTGCCCGTATCTGTGTTTGCCGGCTTTGTATCTGCCTCTGGCATCTGAGCAATAATGCTAATAATATTGGCGTACCCCTACTGCCTCTATGGCTTACAATCTCTGTTGTTTCTGCATGAGGTGCCATTCTGAATAAAGTGTATGCGTCTTCAAATTTTAAAAAAAACTGTGCGTGTTTGGCAGTGTATCCTGTATTTCTCTGATTCTTTCTGGGGCTGGGGGGTTGGTTTTCTAAGAATTTCCCCTGTGTAGATAGTGCAAAGCAAAAAAACTGCTTTCTGTCTGAGAAGAAAAAAAATTCCAGTCTCGCTTGGCTATATGCGGTACGGGCCGTTTTGACCACGAGAACTCGTTGTATGAGCCCTATTTTACTGTGCGTGGTACCCGGCCTCCACCATCTGTTTTAGATTCCTTAGTGGGGGGTAGTTGGATCTAAAACGGAAGTGTTATTGTGTTAATTTATAAGGGGATGCCTGAAAGGGGGTAGCTTCCCGTGGCTGGGTAAGCTGACCAGTGTAGAGTGTTGTTTAGTGTTAGAATGCTAGGGGGTGCTCTTATAAAGGACGTAGGTGTATTTCAGGGGATGGAACTTAGTGTACAGGTCAACGTGCTAGTCGTCCAGCTGGCTGGCTGGTTATATAACCGACGTGCACGCGTCAGTGATATGGCGGCACGCTGCTCCTGGCAGTCGGGCCTCCACGGGAAATACAATGATACCTGCGCTAGCAACTGTTTGGCTACTGTATGTCACGTCTAATCGTGACGGGAGTCAGGAAAGGAGTTAGGGCGTAAAGAGGCGTGTAAACAGTAATACGAGTGTAGTGTACTGACCAAGTATTTATTGGTCAGTAATATGAAATTAGGAGTCCCTTTTAGGGGATGTAATAAATGTCACAAAGTAAGTGTACAAGTTTGTGGGACAGGTCACAAAATATAGGAACTCTGAACACTGCTGACTCACCTGATGATAACGGACCGGGCCTTCGGCTGATGCACTGTAAGACTGGTAATTGAGAGAGAGACTGCCCTCCTTAAGGCCTCCCTTTATAGTCTCCGGCGTTGTGCTGTCAGCATTCCGCTGCATAGATGCCCCAGTTAATTATGTGTCGCTGTTTGTGGTGTGATGCAAGTATTTGGCAAGCTTTCCAGGCTGGTTAGCTGCCCTTGCGGTGTTATAGATGTTGTTCTGGACTTATAAGATTTGCCAGTTGGGGGTGGTTAAAATAGATGATGGGGGGATGGCCTCCAGGGGGTGCAGACCCCTGGGGGACTGTACAATACATTGCATACTTTATTTGCATTGATCGCAATGGTGTGAAGGCTCACTGTGCACGTAATATGTACCGGTCAAGAAGGAACAGCCCAATTATAGCGACAACTGATTACCACAAGAGATCAGCTGTACCGTACTAAAACCATCACTGACAGCGGCCATTCTGAGTGTGGTTTCTGTCTATTTCCTCACTCCCTGCAGCCAAATGCCAAGATGGTACCTCTTCATGAGCCACAGCGCAGTCTTACATGTAGAAATGTGGCTTTGAAATTTTAAATATTTTCTCCAACATAATAGCAACCTAACTATACAAGAACCATGCACTAAGTCAAGAGTATACACAATTTCAAGCCAAAATAGTAGGTGTCGGGCAAATTACGTCCAATAAAGTGGAAGAAGATGTGACACATGTTACAACAATTACAGAAACTCCATCTAACATGGCTGGCAGCATGTATGAAAATATCACAAATTTACCAACATGCAGACAGATTGAAGAATACATGATGAATCGAACAGTAGAGCTCCAGGAATCGATTGAAGTACACATTGCCGAGAAGAACCCATCAAATTTGAATGATCCCTTGTGAAAAAGTGAAGGAACCATTAAACTAGGGGGGGGGGGAGTAATAAATCGGAAAGATATACTTTGTATTTAAAACTCAGCAATCTTTCAAGGTTTGTGCAGTGTCTTGTGTGGGGTTTCACCTAGGACACTGGCTCATCAGCGGGCTCTTGGTGTCTGGCACAAACCTAGAAAAATTGATGAGTTTTAATTCACTGGCCGTGAAAGCCAATATACCATCTACTTTGTATTTATTCTCAATAAACCAAGGGATAAGGAGTGTTGGAATTGATAGACCAAACCTAGGGAAATGTGGAAGACATCGGACTGGATTGAGAGAGTACCCCTGAAGACAGAAATAAGTGGAGAGGACTCGTGAACAGCACCTGGGTGACTGGAGCTGATTAAGACGTTGAGGATGATGAAACCAAGGCCTAAATTAGGTGGTATTGTAGAGTCCAAACCCCAGTAGGCAGCATGTATTAGCTACGGCACAACGAAGATTGAGAATGTCCAGGACCATTTGATGTACACTAACAGTATTTGTATCCTAGTTCATATCCATGTAGTCATCTATCGTTTGGGTTTTATATTTTTCTGTTGTCTTGCTTCAAACCTTGCTCATCTCTCTAATGCCCATTTGCTCTAGTTTCCTTGATGTTAGGTTGCCCTAAGATGTATTCTTTGTTTTAGGCCAGAAATCCATTAAATGTGGCCCAAGAGCAGAAACAAACAAGACATTATTTGATGTGTGAAGTGCCTTATATACAGAATATATTACACCAGAGTCAAATCAGACACTAAAATGTTATTTTGGTCAAGTGATCCACTTTGTTCTGCTGGTCAGTGTACATTATAAGGAAGAATCTCTACCCTAGTTGGTAATCTGTGGAAGAGCTTCAGTTGAAAAATAAATTGAGGGACCTGCTTTAGTTTGCCTTAATCTGCAGTAGGGCACATCTTTTAATACTTTTATTGTTATTGATATTAGAAAATTTTATAATTTATTAATTGATGAATTTATTTACTTACCAAGTACTGTACCCGTCAAGGTTCCTAGGATGCCGACTCCAGCTCGGGGTAATGGTCTGTTCGGTGTGGCTCTAACTTAACTTAAACACCCTAGGGATATCATCAAGGATCACAGGAGACTTAAATTAAAATCAGTATGTCAGAGAACTCCTAATATAAAATAATTTATATAAATAATTCATGCTTTTGGGCTAATGCCGTGTGTATTTTTAATTTAAACCATACGTTTCGGAGACACCTTGCCTCCTTTTTCAATGGAAATAAACAATATGGCCAAAGAAAGTATATCAATGAGATTACCAAAAATATAGATAAATTCCTCTGTTCGTCACCAGAGAGCAGCTGCCAGAAATTACTGTATGGACCATGGTGGAACGGCGGACAGAGTAGTAAGTAACGAGAAGGTAAAGGGGGCGGTGTGAAAATATAGAAACTCCTCGAAGAATGAGGAGGGGGGGGGGAGGGTTAGATGGATATAAGGAAACACAAACAAAAGGGAAGTGTATCTGAACGATACCGAACTTCATACAGTCAACGGCGAAAAAACAGATGGAAACTCCTCCAGTGACGAACAAAGGAGATCAAATCCAGGCTCTGAGCCCTAAAGGGAAAATGTACAATTTTAAATATGTGAAGAACAGAGAGACTGAGAGGAACTATCTCCCTAGATCCTTAATAACTGGTAGCCAAGTGTCACTTAGCTGATATCCAGTGTCTCTGTTAAAATTATTGGGATTTTTACGAATTTCAACTGCCTCCCTTATAATTCTAGACCAGTTGTGCTTAACAGGGCCGGATTTACCGTAAGGCAAAATAGGCACGTGCCTAGGGGTGCCGCAGTCCAAGGGGCGCTGCAAGGCACCCCTTCGGTTGGGCAGCCGGCAAGGACCTGTACAGGAGGTGCCCCGAAGGGCACCGCCGTCAGGCGCCCTCTTTGCTAGGGCTTAAAGTGTGCTAAGTTAGGATTATAGCAGTAAACATGCTAAAATAAATATTGAGAAATGAGCAGAGACATTTAGAAATAATATAGTGTCTTTGTCGCATGCCCGCCCATGCCCTTCCACTTCGCTCTTCGTTATGCCGCTCGACGCCGTTTCATCCTGACAAGTGTGAGAGGTGAGAGGGGAGGGGAGGCAGGCGAGTAGAGCTGTGCTGCGCGGGCTGTTGTTGTGGTAGCTGGGTTTGCTTGCATTGTAGTAGCATTGAAGTGCCCCACCCCCTCTCCTTGTCTGTCCTGAGTGCGAGTTCGAGATTGCGTTGTGTTGTTTTGTTGTGTCGTGATGTGATCTGCAAGTAAATGATTTAAACTATGGGCAGCAAAACGTTATCTGGTTACCAAAACCATGTCCGCAGAGCTGAGGAGGATAAGAAAGCCGAGGTTACACTGTCAAAATGTCGGAAAATAAATGTGATGTTTAGTCCGCGTGTGAATCCTACACCTCCAACGACAAATTCGGATAACAATAACAATTCTTGCTCTGCGGTTCACGACATTGACTGCGATGGTGTTCAGCAACTTGAGGTAAGCTACCGTCGATTTCTCCCACACCGATCAGTTGACTTTTATCATTCGATATGTTACGGCCAATGGTGAACCAATAGAAAGGTTTCTAGGTTTTATGGCAAGCATCGGGCACAAGCCAGAGCAGCTTTTTGATGCAGCAAAGGCGAAGTTGGAAGATATGGATTTGAAAGTGGAGGATATTCGAGGCCAATCTTACGATAACGCATGTAATATGTCCGGCGAATATTCCGGGTTGCAAGTTCGAATAGCGGCCTTGAATCTCTTAGCTCTCTATGCACCATGCTCACCCCATTCACTAATTTTGGTTGGAACTCATGCCGTTGAATCTTGTTCAGAATATGTAAGGTATTTTTTAACAGTTCAAGAACTGTACAACATTTTTACTGATTCGACCTACCGATGGGAAATTTTAAAGAACTTAATTGCGCGCGTACTAAAAAGACTGTCAGTGACTTTGGTCGGCACGATATGACGCTTGTCAAGCCCTGAGGGAAGGCTGGTGTGGCATCGTGGCAGCTCTTGAGAGTGTACACGAAGACAGAAATCAAAAGGCAAACACTCGAAGTGAATCCAAAGGCATCTTAAGCAATACTGTACAGTTAGAAAGTGCTTTCCTAGTTCTTTTCTGGAGTGACCATTCTAAAAAGATTTAATACTCTCAGCCAGAAGCTCCAAAAAGTTAGCACTAATTTGAGCACTGTCGTAGAATGTTACGCTTCGTTAGCGGAATTTGTGCAAAGTTTAAGAGATAATTTCGATGTGTATGAGAAAGAAGCCAAAGAATTACGCGGCATTGCTCAATATTCCTACGAACTAAAGATAAGACTGGAAAGAAAGACTAAGGATGATGAGACAAAGCAAGGAGAATATGTACCGTCAAAGGGCTCAGAAAATTTTCGCGTCAATGTATTTTATGTAATTCTGGATGTACTAAGTGCTGAGCTTAAGAGGCGAAGTGAGGCTTACAAAGTCCTACATAAGAGATTTTATTTTCTAGAAACCCTGTTAGACCTAGATGGACCAATGATAAAAAATGATGATTTAAAGGAACATTTAAAAATTGCAGATTATAAAGGTAAGTCAGCCTCTGAGCTCAGCACTTTCCTTCATGAAAAAGATTTACACGATATGTACCCGAAAGTAAACATTGCTTTACGGATACGGTACTTCTCACCATTCCAGTGACCAATTGTTCTGGAGAAAGATCATTTTCGGTACTGAATCGCGTCAAGAACTATTTACGGTCAGTCACTAAAGAAGAAAGGCTAAACTCTATTGCACTCCTAGCGATTGAAAAAGATATGACGAAAAACTTGAACTGCGATGCCATAGTTTATTTGCCGAAAAGAAGGCAAGAAGGAAACTTTTGAAGTAGTTCTCGTTGTGCTTGAGGCAGGCCCCGTTATGTCTACAATCATGTTTTTAATCAACACTTTAATTTCTCTTAAAGATATTGCAGGAAGATATGAAGTTGGCCTTATTTATATTTTAGGGGCGCTTTGTTCAATTTAAAATGTCGTTCGTAACACTGCTCTTCATGCGTTTTAAAATTATTGTGTGTTTCACTATTTTTTTTACCATATTTCGTGCTACCGCAGTTCATTCAGTAACAGCACTCAATAATGTTTTTATTTTTGAAGCAACTCTTCTTTTTTGTTGTATGAATTAAGGCTAGACATTATTTTTGGAAAGGGTATTCATAAAGTGGTTTGGTTGCATAAAAGTTAAACTGTTTCATGTAGTTTTACTCCAAGCGTTATTTTTATTGAATTGACTATGTTTTCCCTGCGTAAAATTACAAGCATAAACCTCCGCTGTCAGCCATATACCTGTTTATTTCTTTTTTCCGAACCTTACCTCATGCGAGTGGCTATGCCTTATCATAAAAGTCGGGGAGGGGGGGGGCTCAAGTGAGGAGGGGCGCTCAATGGAGAGATGCCTATAGCGAAACATTGGGTAAATCCGGCCCTGATAAGGGAGGCAGTTGAAATTCGTAAAAATCCCAATAATTTTAACAGAGACACTGGATATCAGCTAAGTGACACTTGGCTACCAGTTACTAAGGATCTAGGGAGATAGTTCCTCTCAGTCTCTCTGTTCTTCACATATTTAAAATTGTACATTTTCCCTCTGGGGCTCAGAGCCTGGATTTGATCTCCTTTGTTCGTCACTGGAGGAGTTTCCATCTGTTTTTTCGCCGTTGACTGTATGACGTTAGGTATCGTTCAGATACACTTCCCTTTTGTTTATGTTTCCTTATATCCATCTAACCCTCCTACCTCCCCACCCCCTCCTCATTCTTCGAGGAGTTTCTATATTTTCACACCGCCCCCTTTACTTTCTCGTTACTTACTACTCTGTCCGCCGTTCCACCATGGTCCATACAGTAATTTCTGGCAGCTGCTCTCTGGAGACGAACAGTGGAATTTATCTATATATTTTGTAATCTCATTGATATACTTTCTTTGGCCACATTGTTTATTTCCATTGAAAAAGGAGGCAAGGTTTCTCGAAACGTATGGTTTAAATTAAAAATACACACGGCATTAGCCCAAAAGCATGAATTATTTATATAATAATCCGGGCTGTCAAAGCCTTAATATGCAAAATAAAATAATTTTTTCACAAAAATAGCATCTCCCACTTCCTCCCATCCACAGACAATAAAACAACAAAAAATGTACTCCCTTAAATTATTCTGAACACAAGCTAAGATTCTAACCAAACAAATCAAATTGTAAAGGATAAATGATAATCACACTGGCTGAAACCAGGAAAAGAAAATAATCTAATTCACTGCAGTCCACTGCTTCAAGTTCAAAAATAAAATGTTAACAGACTTAATTTATCAAACTATGGTCTGAATAGCCCAGCCATTCTGTCAAAATGCGCACTCATGTTTACAATTACAAAATGGGTTTTTGGGGTTCGGACAAGCTCTCTCGTACAATCATCATTCTTTCTCACAAGAGTCCGAGGATGAAGGCAATAGGCTTATTATAGGCCAGAGGCATGTATGCATGTTCTAACTTATAAAACAATTAACTCACTAATAGCTATAACTTTGCTAATATTAAGGTAAGCCAAACACAAGTCGAAAATACATGAAGCATCAAATAAACACACCTCGGTGGCCTGTGCCCCGTGAATTTTAATAAACAAACAACTATAATGAATGCACTCAAAATGATAGTGATATTACATGACATCGCTTCCTGAAGCGGTAATAAAAGAAATAAGCCCTGGGAAGTTCGACTACCTTCCCTCAACAAAAGAAAACAATACCATTCAAAGTGGTTTCCCGACCTTGTGACAGACACCCTCACACCACAACAAACCAGCTGGGTGAGCAACGACCTTCGCCACTCCCTCAGAATTCAGACGGCTGACCACAATCTTTATACCTGCTTTTCCCTATGACCTCCTTGGGCTAGAGCTGTACAGTTACCTTTCCGACGGAGCCAAAGTGCACTCTCATCAGACAATGAATTCAATCATTTCATTTACCAATTATATCATCGTAGATTCGCGGGAATTACGCCTCCGCCATTAATTCACTTACCATTTATATCATCGTAGAACACGGGAATACCACCTCCGTCTTTAATTTCAGCTCAACCAAGGATCAACTCTCAACCTTTTCTGAATATTATATTGTCATCCAGCCATTCCATCTTACCTTTCTTTACCTTGGTGTGGTCATCAATACCTTACTTACGGTTCCTAAATGCTGTGTCACCACTGGTCTTGTCACAATGTCAAGCTATATCCCCCATGCTAGCTTTCACGTTATGGTCGTGCGTAAGCACTATCAACCCAATTATTCCCTTAAATGTGCATTCAGCAAAGTTACTGAAACCCTCAAACAAAACAAAATTAAACAAGATTTGATGCTCATATACGAATCCTATCTTATAAAAAAACACATAAAAATCATAAATGACAAATATACACAAATTTACACAAAACATGCCTGCTGTGCCCTATTTTATCATAATTACTTATGATCGAGATAAACTTATCCGACTCCCCTGATGGGATGCGCTATGGCAAACATGCCCCATGCAATATCTACTTATCTCGTATACATCATGATGGTGATGATATGGTCCTTGATATCAGCCGTCTGTATCCAGAAGGCTGATCCAGACGGCTGATATCAAGGACCATATCATCACCATCATGATGTATACGAGATAAGTAGATATTGCATGGGGCATGTTTGCCATAGCGCATCCCATCAGGGGAGTCGGATAAGTTTATCTCGATCATAACCGGGTGAGTTAGCCGTGGTGGTTACGGCATGACTGATGGCAGTCGCTCACATCCGGGAGGCGAGGAGGTTCGAATCCCCCCGCCGGCAACCTTGAAGATGGTCTTCTGTGATTTCCCATCTTCCTTCCAGGCAAATGCCGGGGTTGGTCCCTAACTATAGGCCACAGCCGCTACCTTCCAACTCCTCGTCCTTACATTCCAACTTCCCTCCTTCCCTCCCCAACGGTAATTGTAGCTCACCCATTGGGTGTCCGTCTCGAAGCAGCTACAAAACTGGCGAGCCGAACATGTCCTCGGACACTCCCGGCACTAAAAGCCATACGCTAAAAAAAAAAAAAAAAATCTCGATCATAAGTAATTATGATAAAATAGGGCACAGCAGGCATGTTTTGTGTAAATTTGTGTATATTTGTCATTTATGATTTTTATGTGTTTTTTATAAGATAGGATTCGTATATGAGCATCAAATCTTGTTTAATTTTGTTTTGTTTGAGGGTTTCAGTAACTTTGCTGAATGCACATTTAAGGGAATAATTGGGTTGATAGTGCTTACGCACGACCATAACGTGAAAGCTAGCATGGGGGATATAGCTTGACATTGTGACAAGACCAGTGGTGACACAGCATTTAGGAACCGTAAGTAAGGTATTGATGACCACACCAAGGTAAAGAAAGGTAAGATGGAATGGCTGGATGACAATATAATATTCAGAAAAGGTTGAGAGTTGATCCTTGGTTGAGCTGAAATTAAAGACGGAGGTGGTATTCCCGTGTTCTACGATGATATAAATGGTAAGTGAATTAATGGCGGAGGCGTAATTCCCGCGAATCTACGATGATATAATTGGTAAATGAAATGATTGAATTCATTGTCTGATGAGAGTGCACTTTGGCTCCGTCGGAAAGGTAACTGTACAGCTCTAGCCCAAGGAGGTCATAGGGAAAAGCAGGTATAAAGATTGTGGTCAGCCGTCTGAATTCTGAGGGAGTGGCGAAGGTCGTTGCTCACCCAGCTGGTTTGTTGTGGTGTGAGGGTGTCTGTCACAAGGTCGGGAAACCACTTTGAATGGTATTGTTTTCTGTTGTTGAGGGAAGGTAGTCGAACTTCCCAGGGCTTATTTCTTTTATTACCGCTTCAGGAAGCGATGTCATGTAATATCACTATCATTTTGAGTGCATTCATTATAGTTGTTTGTTTATTAAAATTCACGGGGCACAGGCCACCGAGGTGTGTTTATTTGATGCTTCATGTATTTTCGACTTGTGTTTGGCTTACCTTAATATTAGCAAAGTTATAGCTATTAGTGAGTTAATTGTTTTATAAGTTAGAACATGCATACATGCCTCTGGCCTATAATAAGCCTATTGCCTTCATCCTCGGACTCTTGTGAGAAAGAATGATGATTGTACGAGAGAGCTTGTCCGAACCCCAAAAACCCATTTTGTAATTGTAAACATGAGTGCGCATTTTGACAGAATGGCTGGGCTATTCAGACCATAGTTTGATAAATTAAGTCTGTTAACATTTTATTTTTGAACTTGAAGCAGTGGACTGCAGTGAATTAGATTATTTTCTTTTCCTGGTTTCAGCCAGTGTGATTATCATTTATCCTTTACAATTTGATTTGTTTGGTTAGAATCTTAGCTTGTGTTCAGAATAATTTAAGGGAGTACATTTTTTGTTGTTTTATTGTCTGTGGATGGGAGTAAGTGGGAGATGCTATTTTTGTGAATAAATTATTTTATATTAGGAGTTCTCTGACATACTGATTTTAAGTTAAGTCTCCTGTGATCCTTGATGATATCCCTAGGGTGTTTAAGTTAAGTTAGAGCCACACCGAACAGACCATTACCCCGAGCTGGAGTCGGCATCCTAGGAACCTTGACGGGTACATATGAATTTGATGATAACACTGTAGTTATTCAAGTTCATGTTAGTTTTCTTTTATTGATTAGTGCATCACAGTGATGGAGTTTGTCAGAGGGTAGCTAGCCGGAGCCTACTGAAGTATGCGTGTCGCGTCGAGGTTGTGATAAACATGGTGGCCCAAGTTGGTCTTTATCCAAGAGGGTGAGCATTGAGCTTGCGGTATAAAACCTTGGGGACGTGTAAACAGATGTAGAGTGCACCATATCATAGCGCCATTTAGTGTGGCCAAATTAACGTTAATTCAGGGGAAAGTAAAGCCAGGAGTTTGTTTAAATAAATAGTCGAAAATGCTGAGTTTATTTTGCATGTTTAGGTAGAAGCAGTGTTTTCGTGGCGCCCTTATAATTGATTGATTAGTAACAAACACCAAATGTATTTTGTTGGACGGCGTGAACCGTGAAGAGTCATGTCAGTACTGTATTGACAGGACCGGGAAGTTAAAATTAATGCAAAAGGGTAAACAGAAAATTTATTCATGAAAGCAGACATCGATTAGGCAGCTCTTCAAGCAAATAAAAGTAATTAATGGGAATAACGTAGATTGGGATTAAGCGACTCATTTTATAATTATAGAAGGTGTATAGCGTAAGGCTGCATGCCCCAGTTTCGCAAATAAGTGTTCATATTTTGTGGCTATGGCTTCAGTGGAAGAAATTCGAGTGATAATCGAAGGCTCGGTAGCTAGAACAATGGAGCAGTTCGAACAATTTAAGAAGGAGTGTCAAGAACAGAGTACAATAAACAATGCACGTATCACAGAACAGATAGCGGAGCAAAGTAGGATAAACAATGTATTTCTCGCGGAGCAGAGCTCAATTAACAATACACAGCTAACGGAACAGATTGCAGAACGGGGTAGGCTGAATAATGAAACACTGAAAGAGGAGTTAACGGATAAATTAGCAGAGCAGATAGCTAAGATCACACTTGAGACTTCCGCACAGTTAGGACAAATGGAGATTAATCTAAGACAATCTATAGCATTCAGTGAGGAAAAGACGGCAGCGAAACTCATACAACTGGAAGAAATATGTAACGCTAATACGGAAGGGCTAAAGTTAGAACAATTAGCAATCCAGGCTACGATAAAAGGGGTGGACAATGAGGTTAAGTCTGCGACAAAGCAATTACATAGCTTAGAAGAGGAGGTAACAGAGATAGACAAGGCAGCTTTGACTTCAGCGGAACGGTGGAGTATTCAGGAAAATGAGAATGACGCAATTAAAGAGAGCATTCGCGAGAGTAATGAACTGATAGGAGACAGGCTCGATCAGCTGGAAAGCGATAAGAAGGATTGGAAGAGAAAAGAGGAAGATAGATATGAAGCCATAAGAGCAGAAATAAATAAGACATGCCGACAGATTGGGATTGACGGGAAAGAGGACAGAAAGAAACGCATAGAACAAATGGAAGAGAACCAGAAGAGGATAAAAGAGGTCGAACTGCAGTTGCTAGGAAAAATAGAGGGGCAAGAACGGAAGATTCTTAAGACGGAAATACAATCTTTACAACAGCAAGACATGCTTCTCGAACTTAGAGCGCACAATAGCACTAAGGGAACAAACGGGACGGCTAATAACTTTAACACGAGCCAGACTCAGGTAGAAGGAATGAATGGACATAGTCCGGGGCGCGCAACTACAGGTAGCGAAAGTAACGATGGCTTCCAAACGTTTAGAGGACACGCCTCGACACCCCAACAGCCAGCTGACAATAATAATAATAATAACCCAGCTACTCAGTATGTCCAAATAATCAGAATGCAGGAGGATCGCCCACGTAAATTCAATAATGACGGGTCACAAACGCCAAAAGGTTTCCTAAAAGATTTAGAACACTACCTAACAGACAGTAACGTTCCTGGGGCTAAGAAACTCAGAGTAACAGAAAAATTACTTGCGGATAGCGTCTTGACTTGGTTCAGAAGTTTTCGCTACACTTTTGAAGACATGGATAGTTTTAAACAAGCATTCTTACGCCGTTACTGGAGTATGTCAATACAGCATAGTCTGAGAATGGAGTTGTATAGCAGGAAGTATCATGCTTCACAGCCCACGCGCTACTCAGAGTATTTTTCGGCTCAGCTGCTCAGATTGAAAGATATGGACATTTTGCCGCCGGAATCAGAACTGGTGATGACCATTGGTAAACAGCTTCCATTACCAGTACAGGAGTTCTTAATTGCAGCAAACGTCTCGAGCGCACTACAAGCAGAAGAGGTTTTACGCTAACTGGATGAAACTTCATTAAACACTCAGAATAGGCACATCAGAACAAGTGACAGCGCAGCGCTTGTACACCAGGCTGAGCTTGTCAATACCAGGGAACAGAGCACCAATACAAATAGTAGCCATAAGAGCGGGAACAACAATGGAAGGTCGGACTTGATAAGAGAAGAACATAGGAGATATGAACCGAGGAACGAAAGGAACTGGCAGCCGCGACAGTACTGGAGAGATGACTGGAAGGGGCGTGGTCGCGAAGGTCCATATAATCACCGCAGATATGACAGAAGGGAAAACAGGACATGGAACCGAGGACGAGATGAGAACCAAGGATACACGGAGGACAGTCGACGGGAATAGCAGAACAGACACGAGGCATCCCAACAGTACCTAAACGAATTGCATCGCAGCCAAGAAACGGAGAAGGATCGCTGGCGAAGGACGATGAAAAATCGCGAGAATCCAGATGTGGAGGTAACCGGAGCAGAGAGCGAGTTGGCACGACAACATCGCGAAAGTCAGAAAGCTAAGAGACAGACGGGGGCCATTAGCAAAAAAAAAAAAATGTACGAGAGGATGAAGGAGATAGCCTAAATTTCACGCCAGATAAACCACAGTAGGTAGTGTGTTTTGGCCGGTTCAGAAGCCACCTCCACCTCCCCACCTCACAAGATGGCGGTGGCGCGATATCTCTCGAACGCATGGTCGGATTTTGACGAATGAGGTGTCGTTGAACTCGGGCTGACACCCCCTTTCCAATGGACAACATATCTCTACCCCAAAATAAAACCTACCCCTATTAGGGGGTGAAATTGTATTTTTTTAGAAAATCTCTCTTTCCAAGTGCGACATGTGAGAGTTTGAATGCCAATATGGAATTAAACGTTGTTCTACACAAGAGACATGTATACGGTGGATAGCCAATATGAATCAACATGCTTGTTTTTTGTTTTTATGCATGCCCACTCATAGCTTTTGTAAGAGGGTGGGCTTTTTAAAAGATGGCGGCTGTAGTGTAACCTAACCTAACCCAACCTAACGGGTCATTGTTGACGAGTCGTTGTTGACAGGTCCTTGTGGACGAGTCCTTGTTGACGAGTCCTTGTTGACAGGTCCTTGTGGACGAGTCCTTGTTGACGGGCCCCTGTTGACAGGTCATTGTTGACGAGTCCTTGTTGACAGGTCCTTGTGGCCGAGTCCTTGTTGATGAGTCCCTTTGGACTTATCCCTTTGGACCGGTCCCTATGGACTGGCCCATGAATTTATTTAAATTATGTCAAAAGGCCTATCTACATTTTGCGTGTAAAGCAGTGTGTTGAACTGACGTTGTTCACTAGTCCCCCACTACTATAATGTGATAACGATATGAAAGGAAAGTGACGAAATACATGTGAACATGTGTGAGATGGCATTATTACCGTCCTCCTTGTGAAACAAGTCACATTCTGTTTTGGTTCATACGTGAGAAAATGCAAGTTCATGTGTAATATGACCTAACACACAGGTGTGCACGTGCACGATTAGAGCTAACAAGTTACATTCTGTTTAGTTCGTACGTAACGTTAGGGCTAATGCACACACCCTAGTACACGAGGCACATGCCATTTGAGGGCAGGTCAAGGGATCTAACTTGGTGGATGGAACGTTAGGGCTAATGCACACACCCTAGTACACGAAGCACATGCCATTTGAGGGCAGGTCAAGGGATCTAACTTGGTGGATGGAACGTTAGGGCTAATGCACACACCCTAGTACACGAGGCACATGCCATTTGAGGGCAGGTCAAGGGATCTAACTTGGTGGGTGGAACGTTAGGGCTAAAGCACACACCCTAGTACACGAGGCACATGCCATTTGAGGGCAGGTCAAGGGATCTAACTTGGTGGATGGAACGTTAGGGCTAATGCACACACCCTAGTACACGAGGCACATGCCATTTGAGTGCAGGTCAAGGGATCTAACTTGGTCGATGGAACGTTAGGGCTAATGCACACACCCTAGTACACGAGGTACATGCCATTTGAGGGCAGGTCAAGGGATCTAACTTGGTCGATGGATGTGTTCTAACTTGTCATTTGTAGTTGAAAGATGAATAATACATATTCTTAAGATGTTAAAACTGTGGAGATGGTACGTGCAGTAAGACGTCTTGTTATTTCCTGTGTCATATTACAGACATGGCAGAGTGCACAGATCTGATGCTATGACTAACGCTGCAGTAATTTGAAACCCCAGGTGTTCATCAAGACAATGGGTGATGATCATGCAAAGTTAGCAGTCATTGGATATTACACAGGTGTTCCTTCCGGTGTCATGTTGCTGACATGGCAGAGAGCGCACAGTTCTATTGCTATGACTAACGCTGCAGTAATTTGAAACCCCAGGTGTTGATCAAGACAATGGGTGATGATCATGCAAAGTCAGCAGTAATTGGATACCACACAGGTGTTCCTAGTGTACTTTGGACTCTCAGCTGTACTGGGAAAGGAATTGCAATGATCTGCAAAAAACTGCTGCCACGAGCGATAAGAGTATATATACGAGAGGTGTCATATATTTCCCTACTGTATGTCTTTATTACTCGCTACGAGTGAACAGTTATTGCTCAATAGTTGCAAAAAAATACTTTTTGGTGGAAAATCATTGAATTATTTTGCAAGGTAAGTACTTATTATTAATGGATTGTAGTCTTTTATTACTAATTGATGTTGAAGTTATTGATTGGAATGTATTTATTGATTGATTGATTTGTTTACAGATAATTGGGTACCTCTAAGGTTAGCAGATTCCTATACCTAGTTCATTCAGAGACAGCAGTTGATAAATTATTAAAGGTAAGTACTCCTCTAATAATAACTTTTAAACAGCTAGAGCGATATTTTCCAATGTTCACTACTAGATATCAGTGACAATGGTATATTTGGTAGTTAAAGTGGAACTATATAATAATAATAATGTTATTGGTTTTACGTCCCTTTTAACAACTGCGGCTTTTAGAGACGCCGGGGTGCCGGAATTTTGCCCCGAATGGGATCTTTAACGTGCCAGTAAATCTACGGACACGGCTCCCTCGCATTTGCTAAAGTGGAACTACTTAACCATGTTGTGTAAAGCTAAATTTGTAGGTTAGATTTTGATCACCGCTCTATTAAGTCCGAATGTTCGTTGCTAGATGTCAGTGACATAGGGAATATTTAAAAGACTTAACCTCAGTTCACCTAACCTAACTTTACCTTGTCACGTGTCATGTTTTGCAAGTTTAGACTTGCTCTAAGACTGGCTATGACGTCACACTTAACCCAGTTAACTGGCGGGCGTTGGTTTCTATCACGTGGCATGTTCTACAAGTTTAGACTTGTTTTAAGACTAGCTATGACGTCACACTTAGCTCACATAACTGGCGGCCGCTGGTTTCTGTTACGTGACATGTTCTACAAGTTTGGACTTGCTTTGAGACTGGCTATGACGTCACACTTAACTCACTTAACAGGAGGCCGCTGGTTTCTAATATTTAAAAACAAGAGATCAAGTAAAATGTGTGTTTAACGCTCTATTAATTTGAACGTTCGCCGCTTGATCTGTGACAATGGTATATTTGATAGCCAAAGTTGGAACTACTTGACAATGGTGTGTGAAGCTACATTTGTAGGTTAGGTTTGCTTACCGCTCTATTAAGTCCAAGCGTTTGCTGCTAGGTGTCGGTGACAATGATATCTACTAACTATGGTTGGAACTACTTGACAATGGTGTGAAGCTAAATTTGTAGGTTAGATTTGATTAACACTTTATCAAGTTCTATTGTTCACTGCAAGGTGTCAGTGACAGTGATATATGTTGGTAGTCAAAAGTTGGAACAACTTAAAATTAGACTTAGTATGAGTTCACAAACGATTAAATTAAATACCTTGCTGTAACCATTGACTCTAATTTTCATATTATAATTAAACTATTTATATTTTACTTTGTTTTATATTTTATTAGCATTGATGATTTCTTTCTTTTATAGGTAATTTGAAAAGTGACCAGTATGTTCAAGTGTGGTGAATGTAATAAACAGTTTTCAAGAACTGACAACCTTCAACGGCACGCAAGTATAAACATAACCTTAAAATGTTTGCGTGCTTTAACACCATTTACAAAAACTTAAAATGAAAGAATCATATTTCGTAAATATGAACTTTTGACATACCGTATACAAAATAAAAAATAAAATGTGCAAACAACAAATTGGAAAATCCATGCTTCCATATCATGAAATTCAAAAAAAACTTCAAACTGACATTTTAAAAAAATGCAAAGGAAAAATTGGCAATTTGCAATGTGTGAAATGTAAAAATGAACAAATGGCTATCATTATTTTAAAGAAAGTGGTTTTAGTCAATGTATACTGAAAAAAGTTTTGTAACACTCAAGTCCACAAGACTAATTAAATTAGTAACTGCTAGGTTGGCCGAGTGGTTAAGGTGTTTGACTTAGGATCAAATTTCCTGTACAAGGAAGCAAGGGTTCGAATCCCTTATCTGACATAACTATTGCCTTAACATGACTTGGCCACACTGTATCATTATGATACTCGGTTCACAAACCATAGATGGAGTGCATTGTTTAAGACCACTCTCTTTCCGGAAAGTTCCGGACCGCGCAGTGAACCGACCCGGTCGCACACTATATATAGCGGTGGCGGACAAGCGCAACTTCAGTCTACCTCTGACCATCGGAAAGAGAAGACCCTTGAGAATGGCGAACGCAGTCTTCGCTGAAACGTCGGGAAACAACAGCCCTACTGGACCACGGCCTAACAGCCCGGATAATCACTTCTTAGATTCTAACGCCGGCCGTGAAAGCCTAAGTTTGTATATAGTCAGAGACTGTTGATGGTTAACAATTGCATTAATAGTGGGACATGGGGATAGCAATTAAGAAAAACAGACAATACTCATACACTATTTTTATTTATTTAATGTAAGTGCTTGTACAATAATTATATAGAAAATACAACTTTCTTTTTTGTCTATTACTATCTAGTCCTTTCCGATCCACTTGCATATCAAGGGCAGATGACTTTGTAGTTCAGCCCCTTAAAACAACAACACTACCTCTTGCATAGTCTGTGATGTTGATGACTTGAGACGTGGAGGATGGATTAAACATAACTTTTACAACAGGGGTTATATGTTGCTCAATAAACAATGCACTATTTTGAGTAGCAACATCTTTCTCTTGTACTAACTTTTTAGCATTCTGATGATTTTTGTCAACACCATCAGTGTTTTGTCTGGAGCACTACATTGATGATCACTCACACTTAAAACCACACCATTTCTACTTTTCATATTGCCTCGACATCCTGTTGACCTCTGTTTTGAGCATCGCCAAGAATATTACCGTGGTTTGTTTGGAGCACTACATTGATGAACACTCACACTTAAAGCCTTTCCATTTTTACTTTTTAGATTGCCTCGACATTTTGTTGACCTCCCTTTCGAGCATCGCCAGAATATTATTCCATTCACATTCTGACGATTTTAGTTATAAGAGTAGCCTTGATAGAGTGCACGTTGCCTACCTTTGTTGGTTGTAGTAAGTTCCATAGTAGTAACTGACCTGTCAGTATGATGTTCACACTACATAGGTTACAACTGTTCAGGTGATAGAGTGACTTACCATAAGCTTATATATTGGCTTATGTTTTAGCTTTTATGTTGGCTTATGTATTGGCTTGCGTATTGGCTTTTGTGTTGGCTTACATATCGGCTTTTCTGTTGGCTTATTTGATAAGTTATTTTTCTACAGATGCATGTACTTAACAGTATGTTGATCTATACAGCTTAAGACGTACCAAAGGAGATTATGACATGCAAAATAAACAATGGTTTGTGTGTGTTGGCTTATGTATTGGCTTTTGTGTTTGCTTTTGCGTTGGCTTATATCGGCTTTTTGTGTGTTGGCTTATTTGACAAGTTATTTTTGTCAATGTATTTAGTGGATTTTTTTCTCTTGGTTTTGGAAAGTATCTCAAAGAAAGGAAATATTTAAAGACTTAACCTCAGCACACCTAACATAACCGAACTTTGCCTAACTTAACCTTGTCACGTGACATGTTCTACAAGTTTAGACTTGCCTATGACTGGCTATGACGTCACACTTAGCTCACCTAACCATAAACCCATGGCAAGAGAGCGATGAACCTATGCAAGAACATCAGTGCTGATCACCCGCCTGCCCCTACCTATGCAGAATGGAGGTGGGAAATATACCTTGTCATTCAAGCTATCCCTCACTCATGCCTCTGAGTAATGTAAAAACAAGTTACGAAATGTGTGGTCTGTATGGTGTCAATGGTGCTTCGGTGAGCAGCTCACCGTCAAAAACGTCTAGTTTAGAGACATTGGGGCATCATCGGTGCTATGGACGTTACAAACACAAAAGACTGTATTGTTGTATGAGTTGGTATCGTCCCTACCACAAAATGACTAAAGCTTGTAAGACGTGTTATGATAATAAAATGATGTAATAAAAATATTTTGTGGTTGTTAATATTATTTCACATGTCCCCTGTCCTTCCCTAACCTCAATAGTGACTAGTCAGTGATGGAATGGAATGTAAGTAAGTATCATGGGTACACCTTACTGGACGATCGTCAGTCTGTGGTCAGTTGGACTTGGTCCAGACAAGAGTGAACATGTTGCGCACACTGATTGTGCATTATCAAGGGTTTAAAATTGGAGATAACAAATTTATATTTAAAGAAGTGGCCATCATTGATTGTTCCACTTTTTGGATATCGCAAGCTACCCATTTAGTGTTTAAACCACCTTATGCGTTTGATTTGCTGTGTGAAAAAGATCGTAAACAAACCCAGTGGATTGAAACTAATATGCAACTAGAGTGGAATCAAGGAACCATTTCATATAAGCACCTGGACATTTTTATTTATTTATTAATCAATGCACAAACTACAGCTATGCTAGCCCTTCACGCTTGTACAAATAACAACAAAATAACAGTTTAAGATAAAATATAAAATAAATTTAACAAATCATCAAACAAAACAAGTCCATATCAAGAGCCGGTAGAATGTCCTTGCTCGTAGCTGTGTCGTCAATGGCCAAGATGACAGTTCTAAATACAGTTTATGTTCTCCTTCACCTGCTTCAGAAACGTCCTCTTGTTTGTTGATATGTCCAACTCGCGTTTACTTGCTATTCTATTGTACAGGGATGATATGCGGTTTTGGAAGGATCTTTGGATTAAGGAATGTTTAGTGTGTGGAATATGCATGATATCTTTGAGCCTGGTAGAACGGGAGGGGGCTCTTAGCTTGAAGAGTGACAGCAGGTGGTCCGAACGGTAATGGCCATTTAAAATTGAATGTAGGAACGACAGGTCACTCACCTGGCGTGTCGTGCTGAGGGGAGGGATGTTTATGGCCGAAAGTACCTGCTGAGTGGTGAATTGTCTAAACCTTGGCATTCTGTTCCTTACAATGGCAGCAAAGAAGGATTGAATTCTGTTAAATTTTGCTATGTTTGACGGGCAAGAAGTGGTCCAAATGGGAGAGCAGTAGTTTGCAATGGGCTGGATTATTGAGAGGTAATAGAGGCGAAGAGCTGCGGGATTTGATATTTCTGTGAAGCGGTAGAGTATGCCAATGAATTTCATGGCTTTGGATAAAGAATGTTGTATGTGTTCTTTAAATCTTAGCTGGCTGTCGAATATGACCCCGAGATCTCGCTGATGCGCAACTGCGGTAATGGGCCTGTCTAGTAAGGAATATGTTGTAGGTACTGGTGAATTGCGTAGGGTAATTGTTAAAAAGCTGCATTTATCTGGGTTTGGTTTCAACTTCCATGTGCGGCACCAGTCGGACAGAGCGTTAAGTGAGGACTGAAGTAGTGCGGCGTCGGCAGGTGTCTTAATTTCCTTGAAAATCTTGCAGTCATCTGCGAAGAGTAGGGTATCGGCTGTGTCAGAGAGTTTCGATGGTAGGTCATCCATAAATAATGAAAATAAAAGTGGGCCAAGGGCACTGCCTTGTGGGACGCCGGAGAGCATAGGTAGCCAAGGGGATGAAGTGCCTGATATTACGACTCTCTGTTGTCGGTTCTGTAGAAAGCCGGCGAGGAGTGTTAGGAGATTGCCATGTATATTGAACCGTTCAGCAATTTTGTGGAGTAGTAGAGTATGGTCTATTGAGTCAAATGCTTTCGATATATCTACGTAGCAGATATCGAGCTGGGATGTTTCTGCAATGGCATGTGTTGCATAGCTGTGGATAGTGGCCAAGTTAGTGAGGCACGAGCCTCCAGGAAGGAAGCCATGTTGGCTGGTTGAAATATATGGTAAGGTAAAAGACAGGAGACGTTGGTGGATTATTTTTTCAAATATGAAGGATAGTGTGGGTAGTATAGAGACTGGTCGGTACGATGATACGTTCTTTTTGTCCCCAAATTTGAATATAGGGACAATGTTGGCCTGTTTCCAGGCAGTGGGAAAATAGCCCTTGGCAAAGCACCTGTTGAATAGATTGGAGAGCGGTGTACAGAGAACAGTGGCTGTGTTTTTCAGGAAGACGGGACCAATATTATCGGGACCGGTAGCTTTGTTGGTGCGGAGAGATTGAAGTAGACTGAGGACTTCATTTGGTGTTGTTGTTATTTTCGAAAAAGTGCAATTTGCTGCTGTTTCTACCGGTGGAAGGGGTTGATTTTGAGTGGGAGTGGAAAAGTTTTCAAAGAAATACCTGTTGAATAGCTTATTGCGGTCTGGTCCCTCCGCTTTGGTTCCCTGGTGTTCTACGCTGACGGGAATCCTTTCGGTTCTCCTCCTCGAGTTGATGACGGACCAGTAGCGCTTGGGATTTTCCCGGACGTTCTCCGTGATGGCTTCTATATGCCCCGTGTAGTCTCTCCTGAGCAGACGTCTTGCATGTCGGCGAATGTACTCGAAAGTATTTCGAGTGTGGGGGTTGGGGAAGTCTTTCCAAAGCCGCCAGGCCTTCTTGACCTCTGCCCATGTGGTATTTGTGAAAGGTAGTGAAAAACGTCAATGGCTACAACCATTTTTAGCGTCTTACTGTCAATGTATCGATTTAATGGGCATGGGCTGTCCCTCGCTGCAAACACTCATGGACCGCTGCCCCTGTGACAATATTACCCATAAAGCCCTGGCACAGGTGTGGCAATTGTTTCATTGGCTAACCACCAATGCCTGCTGGGAGTTGTTAAATAAAATTAAAACTGAAGGTTTACCTGTGAATGACACCAGTGAGATTCCCACAAGCGACGTGTAAACATGGAGAAAGGGGATGCTACCGATAAAGCCATTGGTAAATTCTTTGTGTGTAAAAAGAAACTAGACAGTTTTACTAAAGAAGAATTATTGGCTCTTCCAAAATCGTTCATTTATTATGTGGCAGCAAATGCAGTGAACGAAATCTGGCAACATGTACCAAAATCATGGACTCAAGACCCAGTGTTAAGTGAATTGCAACCATGTACGGATTATGATCACCATAAGCAAGTGGCTATGGCAAAAATACCCTCTATGCGACAGTGTGCTACTTGCCAGCTGGTCAAACTGTATCACGGTCATAAAAGTCCATGTAAAGACTTTGTTTCTTCATTCCACGGGTGTGATAGAGAGAAAAAAGCAGCAACAACAAACATTATCCACAGAGGAGGAGGAAGATCAAACCTTTTCTCCACCTACAGAAAAGGATATGTAATTCAATACTTGACTTTCGAAATCTACCTACCTGGTTATTATTTGTGTGGTCCTGGAACTTGTCTTGAAGAACCTTTGCAGCATGGTGATATACCTATTAATCCTTTTGGATCGAGCATGCACCTTTCTTATCGCCATAGGCATTCTGCATTAAGACGTGTAGCAGATAAAGTATCGTTGAAAAGCTAAAGAACGTTTGACATCCTGTGATGTCTCAGTGGGGGAGAGGTTGGCAGCCCTCATTGTGATTAGTGCTATAAAAGGAAAGTTAATGATGAGTGGACATGAACATTGAAAAGGATTGAGGAATTGGTATTTCTTTGTATTCTATTTTGTAAAGCCATATTTGTTGTGAAATAAAAACAAGGTTTACGAGATCACAATGTCTTTTAATTTTAAAAATAGTGATAGCCATTTCTTCATTTTCATTTTTTCACACATGAATATTTACAATTTCCACTTTTCATTTTTTACATTCTCCTTGTTTAGTTTACACATTCTGTACATTTTTGTTGTTGTGAAATAAAAACAAGGTTTACCAGATCACAATGTCTTTTAATTTTAAAATGGTGATAGCCCTTTCTTCATTTTCATTTAGCAGACTCTGTTGGCATCTGGTAACTAAGTTCTGAACTAGTTGGTTGTTTGACGGTGGCGTTTGGCGGCAAAAGTAGGAACTACTTGGAAAAATTGAATGTCTGCAGTCCTTACTTGAATTAAAACAGATACACACACTAATATAGTCATCACAATTTACACCGGTTATCAGACAGATTCTACACACACCCAAAGTACATGGGGCTCCATGACAGCATTGTCTCAGCCCCTAAACTAAGGAACCAACCAACCAAAGTACCGTACATGTTGACAAAACGTTACATAGACCAGGAAAAACATCATCAGATTTTGTGGTCGTCTGAAGAGGCCGGGAAAATAATATTTCCTCTGTGAAGAGTTTTCAGCTACAATAAAACAGCTGTCTCATCACATTGCAGAGAAAAGAACAGAGATTTCTCCTACGTTTCTATTACAGGCACTTGTATCTCTACATGTTTATCTGTGTTGATTATCATATATTTAGAAATTGGTGCATCAACAAAATACGATGTAATAATGGAAAATATCACTCGATGCAGCAAACTGACTATATATTTATGTACAACACAACTAATCTTCTCAGAAGCATCGCCAATGGCAAACACACGGGGTCCTATGTAATCATAGTTAATATGGAAATGAATTACATGTGTATCAACAAAAGTAAAGCACACATAGGTTACTTATGGTTATATCTTAATGCTACAACCAACATATGCATTTGTAAGTATGCTACATAAAAGGGTGGATCAGTAAGTTTCCGTTTGAGGGCATTGCTACAGCGTATATGGGTACCCCAGGTGTTAGAAGCACACCAGGTAGCCTGCAGCACCTGATGTGTTTCAATGTTGAAGGCAACACGTTCCTGAAGCGCATTGTTGCAGGCAACCAAAGCTGGTTCCACCACTGTGAACCGGAATCAAAAGAGTCAACGATGCAGTGGTGTCATCCATCATCCCTTCATTATAAGAAGTTCAAGAGCCAACCATCCACTGGAAAGGATATCCTCACCCTATTCTTTAATGACCAGGCCCCATTGATTTCAAGGACCCTGGTGTTTCAATCAATGGGGAACGGTACTGCGCAACACTGAAGAAGTCGCGGCATGCAATTAAGGCGAAACATCTGGTAAAACTGCGACAAAGGGTGCTCCTACACTATAATGCACATCCCCGTACCACAATGGTCGTAACGCAGAAGGTATGCCAACTCAAGTGGGAAACACTCGAGTCCTGATCTCTTCCCATGCAGTTATCATGCCTTCCGTCCCTCAAAAAGGCCTTCAAGGGTCGACGATTCCTGTCGGTCAAGAATGTGCAGCAGTCGGTTAAGGACTTCTCCACGCATCAGGACACTGTGTTCTACAAAGCGGGGATATCCAACCTGGTACGTAGTGAAGTGCCTCAATCATCAAGGCAAGCTTAGCGATTCTGGACAGTACGGCCATCAAACGAAAACCCTCTGATCACGCCTTATAATGTACTCTTAGATAATGCTCTCACAACCACATTATGCTTTGTAATACTACACTAGATGTTTTTCATGATATAATTAATGCAGGAACAATTAAATTTTCATCTCCGATGCAAATAAAATTCTGCTAGTCTCATAAGAGCAGAAAATAACTACCATCTAGAATTATAACCCATTCCAGAAAGAAACATAAAATAAAATTACAATAAATGATAAATATATTACGGCCATGTGCAATAAATAAATTGTGCTCTTAGAAATCATTCTCTCAAATACCATGGGAATAAGGTAGACATTTAATATTTTGGCATCAGTAGACATCAAACGTGAAGATCTCAATTTCCCCCTCTTCAAGTTTAACACATTCACCACATTACATCTGAATTCCGTTATAAAAACAAATTAGATGCACCGATTTCTAAATATTTGATAACAGATGAGTAAATTTAAAGAAATACTAAGGATATCCATTCCTTTAACATCATGTTATAATTAATTGTGCACTGAAGGACTCATCACGGACTGAAACATGAAGATTAAGTAAAAAGCTTGTATTGATTAGACAGCATCATTTCTATCATTCATTCAAAATTTATACAAATTTCCTTTAACCACATGGTTAATATCAGAGCATTTCCACCAAAAACAAATGTGGTTTGTCTTACAATTGGTAGTCAAATGGTGTTTTAAATGTCCTTTCCTCAATGCAGCTTTACTCAGATATTTACAACACACTGAGGCAAATGACAATCATTTTCTCAATACACATAAAGCCGAATCTTATATAACATAGATATTAATTTCTTTGGCAATTATGTTTAGCACTACTCAAACGACTGGAACAGAATAACAAACATCAATCCACTGTTGTGTACTTGGAAGGAGCAGCCACCAGTAAAATTACAACACAACTCGTCTGCTTTACAGAGATACCACTGTCCACAGCAAACTTGAATTAAGCCAGGAGTTCTCTTCCTCTCTTGTATATTTATAGAGATACCATTGTCCACAGTAAACATGAATTAAGGCAGGATTTCCCTTCCTCTCTGGTATATTTATAGAGATACCATTGTCCACAGTAAACATGAATTAAGCCAGGATTTCCCTTCCTCTCAGGTATATTTATAGATACCATTGTCCACAGTAAACATGAATTAAGGCAGGATTTCCCTTCCTCTCTGGTATATTTATAGAGATACCATTGTCCACAGCAAACATGAATTAAGGCAGGATATCCCTTCCTCTCTTGTATATTTATAGAGATACCATTGTCCACAGCAAACATGAATTTGACCAGGATTTCCCTTCCTCTCTTGTATATTTACAGAGAAACCATTTTAACGATTTTAGTGTCCTCTGCATACATTAGGTTTGTGAGTTGGTACTGCTTCGGTATAAGGTTCATTCTTGATCAAGCAATGATACAGCAGTTTCTCGCTACTCTCCGTGGTAACTTCCTATGATATCTTAGAGCAAGAAGAATAACACACCTCACGGAAATAACTGTGAGAAAGATTCCATGAAATGATGTTCTATTTTGCACAGGTACTACCACCTTAAAAGCAAGGCAGTCTGTATTATGGTGTGATTGAATATTATGGAGAACATATTGTGGTGATTGAACTCACTGCATCTCAGGTTGCCAGCATCTGCCTACATCACTGATATCAGTGTTCGGTCACTATTACAATTGCATGCGCTTATTGGTGTTTGTACTTATATCATTGTATTTTTAAGTCCAATAAGAGACAAATTCTAGCTGGTGCTGGTGCTCAGCATGCTACCAACTATGACTATTTGAGGTTAGGTGCACCATGTGGTTCAGATCTTTTATATTTAATTTAATGGACTTCTGTCAGAGGAACCAAATAATTATAGGGTATACATGGCTAAGAAAGAAAAATAGAAGATAACGAGGTATGGATGGGGAGATAGAAGAACGAAAACTCTGATAAGACTATGTATTAGTCGAAAAAGGACATGGGAAAGAGCTAGGGGTGCGCAGAACACAACGCTACCATTACGTCATGCCTCACTTCCATCCCACCAATCACAGTCAGTCTGTCTTGAGAATCTGAGCTAGTGTGTTGTCTGGAAAGCCAAGTGTAAAGCAGTGTGAAAGAGACAGGCTCGATGAGCTAAGCGACGGTGTTGCCATACCGCAGGAACTCATGGCAGCAGCCTGCGGTGTGGGGCTCGGACATGGTGGACCTGTATCTCTTTCTCTCTCTGCGCAAATCCCAGAGAGCCGGCCGCCTTCCGGGCTGACGCAAGCTCTAATGGATGTCACAGCCATGACAGAGGAAGCCTTTGGAGGAGACCATAGGGCAGTGGAAGCAAAATTAAAAGTAGGAAAGATCATGAGATTGCCAGAAAAAAGGGAAAGAAAGATTAGGGTCTGGAGACTAAAAGAAAAGGAGGTTGCAGAAGAGTTTAAGAAAGTATAAGAACAGATGCCAAGGACGGATATTACCCATATGGAACAAGAATGGGAAAAGTTTAAGAGTGCATTTGTAAACAGTGCAGAGAAAACATGTGATAGAACATCAGGAAAGGTACGGGAAAAGGCGACAAAATGGTGGATTGATAGAGTGAAAGAAAGGGTAAGAGAGAAGAAGAAAACTTGGAAGGAATGGAAAACAAAAAAGACTGAAGAAAGTAGAGCAAAATATATAGAAGCAAACAGAGATTGCAAGAAAGTAATTGCAGAGGAAAAGAAATTGCTGTTTGGAATTATAAAAAGCAGAAGGAATGAAAAGGTGAACACTGGGTTCGTGAAAAACAAAGGTGAAATATTGACAAAACCAGTAGAGATAACAGATGGAAAGAATATTTCAGCGAGCTGTTGAAGGTGAGACGCAAGGCATGCAGAGAAGTTATGCAAACAGCCAAAATGGTGGAGGAAGAAATAGAAGAAGAACCAGACATTACTATGGCAGAAGTGGAATAGGCAGATGAAGATGGGGAAAGCTGTGGAAATCGACGAAGTGGCAATAGAAATGATCAAGGCGGCAGGACCAGTGGGACTGCAGTGGACATACAGACTTCTCAGGAGCGTGTGGAGAGAGAAGAAAGTACCTGAAGCCTGGAAAAAGGGAATAATATTGCCACTATTCAAGAAAGGAGACAGGAAGGTGTGGGGTAACTACCGAGGAATCGCCATCATCTCGCATGTTGTCAAAGTAATGGAAAGAATCCTAGATAAAAGAATTAGAGTAAAGGTAGAAAGCCAAATAGAGAAGGAGCAGTTTGGATTTAGAAGGGGCAGGTCAACAGTGGAACCCATTTTCATTCTGAGACAGAACATTGAAAAGAGTTGGGAATATGAGAAGGATATATTATGACTTTTATTGATCTAGAAAAGGCCTATGATAGCATCCCTAGAACAAAAGTTTGGGAAAGCTTAACAAATAGGGGGATAGGCAAGGAACTGAGAGACAAGATGAAAGGAATGTGCATGGATTGCTACAGTAGTGGGAAGACTAGAGTCGGGACATCGGAATGGTTTAAAATTGACACTGGACTAAAGCAAGGAAGTGTGTTGTCACCATTATTGTTCTTAATGGTGATGGATGACATCATAAAGGCAGCAATGAAAGACTATTGTAGGGCAAAGATGAAGGTAATACTGCTTGCAGATGATGATGATGTGATCTGGGACAAGAATGAGATGGAGGTACAAGAACAGTTAGACGAAATAAATGAAAAGATTAAGCGATGGGAATTGAAGATAAATGTGGAGAAGAGTAAAACAGTGGTGATGAGTAGAGGTAAGAAAGAAGGAAAAGGAGTAATCAAAGTAGGAGATAAGGAATTGGAAGTTGTGAAACACTTCAAATGCTTGGGAAGTGAACTGACTGAAGATGGAAGACTAGATTTGGAAATTAGCAGAAGAATACAACTCGGGAGTGCTTTCTACCAACAGGTATGGAACAAGGATATACCAATTAAGGCTAAAGAAGTTATGTACAAAGCATACTATGTTCCTATAATGACATATACAGCAGAAACTTGGACAATGACTAAGAGGGATGAGAGCCAAGTACAAGCAGCTGAGATGAGATTCCTGAGAAGTATGGTCCAGAAAACGAGGAGGGACAGAGTGAGAAATGAAGATATACGGAAAGAATTGGGAGTACAGAAACTAAATGACAAACTGGAGCAAAACAGATTGAGATGGTTTGGACAAGTCAAACGGATGAATGAAGTAAGGCTACCAAGACGAGCACTGGAATGACGGATGACAGGGAAGAGAGGACGAGGAAGACCAAGAATGCATTCGATGGACTCGGTGGAGAATAGCACTAGAAAACGGAACCTGGATTGGAACACCGTGTCGGAAGAGGAATGGTGGAATTGACAGAACAAAATGGAGAGGAACCATATTTGCCCCCACCCAGTGTCAGCTAGAAAAGGGGAAATGAAGATGATGATGACCTGTAATATAAACACTGTATACCTTACAGTGGCTCTCCCAGACAATCACGTTGAAACTATGCACAGCTCTTGTGTTTTACAATCCAAGAAGAGTCTACAAAAGCAGATATTTAAGAGATGTTTGCTGCACAGCTGCAGTTTTTATGAAACATACAACATTTGAAAGTTATTCAGTTGTGTTCGAACCCATATTGTTATGTTTTAAGTGTTTACAAGATTACCATTATTTGAGCACAACATAGGCTTTCTTTAGGCCTGTTCTGGAGTTCCTTTTTCACATGTTCAAATCTGAATTCGTTTGAAAACAGGGAAATTAGCATTAGGCTAATAATACAAATACCATAATAAATTAAACCTCATGTCCATAATAACTTAAATGAAGGATATTTGGGACAAACTTCAAAAGAGCAGGGAAATATCCTCAAGAGCACTTCTTAATTTAAATAAATGTTATTCAAACCCAACTGCAATTTGTGATTTCATGAGCAGTTCTAAAGGAACTTAGGACAGGACGAAATAGAACAAATAAGTGCATTCAAATACTTGGGATGCATAATAACTGAAGGCACGAGATACAAACAGGAGGTGAAGAAACGCACTGCAATTGCCGAGGAGGCATTAATATGAAACAGAGGCTGCTTTGTAGGGGTATGAACAAAGGCCTGAGGAAGAGAATGGCTAAATGCTTTATTTGGAGTGTAGCACTATATGGAGCTGAGGCGTGGACATTGAGAAAAGAGGAAGAAAAACTATTGGAGGCGTTTGAGTTGTGGATATGGAGGAGAATAAAAGGGAGAAAATGGGTAGAGAAAGTGCGAATTGAGGATGTGCTGAAAAGAGTTGGGGAGAGGAAAAATATATTAAAGGTAATCAGGATGAGAAAACGAAATTAGCTTGGTCATTGGATGAGAAGAAATTGTTTACTTATGGATGCGATGGAAGGAACAGTGAATGGTGGAAGACGATTCCAAATGGTTGACAGTATAAGGATCGACGCAAAGTATGAAACAACAAAGAGAGAAGCAGAAGAAAGGGCTTCTTGGAGAGCTGCCATGTGGGGACCTGCCTTAGGGTAGAACACTGATGATGAAGAAGAACAAAATAAATTAACCTTCTTAACGGGTTGTAGCCTATTTTATAACTGATTCTACGCTCTCAGTTGCATAGTAATTCACAAGTAATCCTGCCAAATGAGTTAATATTGTCAAACATTTCACTACTGGCACATACCGTGTAAAACAAGTGTATGAGTAGCCTGGCTTGATATAATGTAGGTGTTGAAGGACTTCACGCACTCTTTATTCTATCACTGGTGAGTAATGTGACAACATACCATAGATGACAGTCCTTGGGACTTCACTCACTCTTTATTGTATCACCGTGCCATTTTCAACAATTGAAGCTCGATTAATAAAGACATTTAATTTTCCTGCAAAAGAAAGGAGCATTTATAATCATGTAATTTTTGGAGGTGTCCTCTCTTGTGAAGTATTCATATATTAGATGCTGTAGGTCAATTTGACTTTAATGTTCTCTGTTGGGGTACACCTTACATCAAGGCATAATACGTATTGGAGGGTTGGTACGACAATATGAACCAATCTAAAAATAGCCATTATTACACATACAGAATTTCTTTTAGTAGCCAATCATACATAGCTTTGGTGCTGATTGTAGCTTTTATGGGCAGAAAATTGAGGTCCATTAATGAACATTAAACCACAAACACCTCCACATTGCTCCTGACCAAGTATTAATAATGGTATTTAATTCATTACAGGTATATGATCAACATTTCCAGAACATCTGTGGATGCCAGAAGAAACAAAGGAGATCCTCGCAGCCTTACTAGACTCTCTTTAGTTCCAGGGGTCATGCCAACTATCTTTCCAAATTGCCTGCATTACCTAAGTAAACCTGCCAGCTACAGGAAAAGCCATGAAGCAGAGAGACAAAATCCTGACCAACAAAATATCCAAGAAGCTGTTGAGGAGAGTTTGAAGAAAAGAGAAAGATACGTGAAATCTCGATCACTAAGCGAGTTGAAAGAAAAATTGTCACTCCTTGTAATCTCTCATTTTTGGAGCATTATTGTAAATTCTACATCAGTATTGTTTTTGAACTTTCAGCAAGAGCCTGTTTCTGTGATAAAATATTCTATAGTAGTTAGTATTTTCTCTGTAGTCAAATTGTTGGTAAATTTTATGTTAACATTTGTAAAATTCAAAACCTTTAATTTAATTAACACCAGTAAAATAATATAATACAACATTATTTTCTTCTTTTTCATCTTTTTGCCTTGCTTCCATTATTTAAAAGTGAGAATAAAAAGTTCATACCATTACTCCATGGTCTGATAATATATTAACCACACCTACATGTCCCTTATCAGCTGCCAAGTGCAGTGGAGTGTTACCCTGCTGGTTTGTAACTCCCACATCAGCTCCGTGGTCTAATAATATATTAACCACATCTCCATGTTCCTCACCAGCTGCCCAGTGCAGTGGAGTGGAGTGTTACCCTCCTGGTTTGTAAATCCCACATTAGCCCCAGGGTCTAATAATATATTAACCACATCTACATGTCCCTTATCAGCTGCTCAGTGCAGTGGAGTGTTATCCCCCTGGTCTGTAACTCCCACATCAGCTCCATGGTCTAATAATATATTAACCTCACCTACATGTCCCTTATCAGCTGCTCAGTGCAGTGGAGTGTTACCCCCCTGGTCTGTAAGACCCACACCAGCTCCATGGTTTAATAATGTTTTAAACACATCTACATGTCCCAGAAGAACTGCCAAGAGCAGTGGAGTAATACCCTTCTGTGTTGTAACTGCCACATCAGCTCCATGGTCTAATAATATATTAACCACATCTATATGTCCATTAAGAGCTGCCAAGTGCAGTGGAGTGCTACCCTCCCGGCTTATAACCTCCATATCAGCTTTATGGTCTAATAATATATTAACCACATCTACATGTCCATTAAGAGCTGCCAAGTGCAGTGGAGTGTAAGCCCCCTGATCTCTAACTCCCACATCAGCTCCACGGTTCAACCACCAGGATACAAGATACTTTTTACCATTTGATGCGGCTTCTAGTAGAGATGAAAACAGTCCGTTAACTGCTAGAGGTGAGTCTAAATGGTGTTTTTTTCCTACGGATATTATTTTCTTAAAAACCCCTTGATTATGGATTGCACTTTTTAACCTAGGCAGATCTGATTCATTTGCCCCATCTTGTGTCAGTAGTGCAACTATTTCCCATGAATTCGCTCTGTCCGCGTAGCGCAATGGTCTCCATCCCAGCACTTTGTCGCACACATCTGTCTTACTACCGGAATCAACTAAAAGTTCAGCAATATCCGTCCTCCTATGTGATGCGGCTAGGTGCAGCGCTAACCTGCCACCTCTGTCCACAGTATTGACTACTGAAGGGTCCTTTAGCACTTCCTGAACTTGAAGTAGGTTACCACTTAGTACCATCTGGTGGAGTTCACAATTATCTGACATCATCTGATCGAAAAAATATATCACATTATCCAATCCCCATTCTGATATAATGGCATATTTGTTATCACATCTTTGATCCTTATGAAAAATAGCATCTAATATTTTAATATAAATCGATCGTGTTTCTGTATCAGTGTTCAATGCTCTGATTTCTTTTTCACACACATATTTCAGCCAGCGTGCAACTAGAAATTCAGAAAGGGATTTATGTACCAGTAATGGAATGCCATCAACAACTCTATCGATGATTCCAAATCTCTGTAGTTGAATATATTTTGAGTCATCTGGTGCCTGAACATTAACATTCAGATGTCTGCATTGTTCTTCTGTGAATGTTTCCAGCAAGGCACAATCAGTATGGTCATCCATAAACTCCTGTTTTAGTTTCTGTAGAGTTTCAAGTACTCCTGGTCTCTTTGTGTCACTACCATCCTTTTCCTTGTATTTTGCTTCAAATTTTTCAGAGAAAAATGTCTCAAATAGTTGGTACAAATGTAATGTTCTTTTACCGAGCTGCATTGTTGACCAAGATTCCGGTTGTCCATACCTGATGAAGATGTCGGCAACAAGGCGTGCGTGAAAAGGCACTTGACACATATATCTGAGTGAGACTCTTAAATTGACCATAATATGTTGTGTGATTCTAGATGCAGCTTCATTCAAAATCCCTTGCTGTTGAAAATACGAAGTGAGATATTCAGTTTGTTGGTCTTCAGTAAATGGCTGAATCACTAGTGGCAGTGATTGAAGATTCGATTGTAAATAAGCTTCAACCACTGCTCTACTCGTAATCCATATCTCATTCACTTTGGACTCTTCCAGAAGCAGTTTGATGATACTCAACACATGTTGCTTGTATGTAGGGGATACTTCATCTACTGCATCAAGAAATACACAGATATTTCCTTTAGTTCTCACACTATGTAACAGCAAATTCCTAGCTGTCTCACTACAAGTAGACTTTTTAAGTTTAGAAGCAAGGCAAAACATGTCGACTACTTGTTCCAGAGTAAGCTCTTCAGGACGACAATTACCGAGAGTAGATGAGTACACAGCAAGTGGAACGAAGATCATCCACTGCTCAGGGCTTTGCTTCTTTCGCTCCACGGTGAAATGCTTTACTAGACTGGTCTTACCTATGCCGGGCTGACCAGTCACTAATCTCACTCTACCATGCCAAGTTTGTGACAGTAGCCCATTGTGAAGGCAAATCCCTGAAGTGCTCTGGCATGCCGACGACACAGGGCTAATGAAGTTCCTTACAAGAGAGTCATCACCTTTTGTGTCTCTCCATAAAAGGAACCCTTCGTGGTACTCTAACCAGTGAGTATTCTTGCCCTCGTCTTGTAGCAGCCCTTGTTCGTCACCAGCTGTGGAGACTATTGTGCTGCTAGACAAATCTTTATGTTTATCATTCGGTAGCTTCGACACGATAAATACATCTTGCTGATGTTCTATCTTTAGTACATCATGTTTGAGTACAGTTTGATGGCAGAGAATGCGCTCGATGTACATCTCATCTACTCTGGGTAATGGTCCACCTATTACAATACCGATACTGTCTTCTTTAAGAAGAACTGACAAAGCTTTTCCACAGACAATATTCTCCTTATCTTCGGGACCGATTAACATGGATAGTGGGACGTCCACTCCCTGGAAATGAACTTTGGTGTTCTTTATAAGTTTCCGAGACTCTGAAGTGAGATCACTCAGTGACCAGAAGTCTGTTTTGTGTGTCCACTGTTCCGTCAAATTCAGACTCCGACCAGATACTAGGATCAGCCTTTTCTTTCCTGTCTGAATGGCAGGGAGGAACTGTGGAATGTCTTCCTCGTTATCTACATTAATGATTATGTTGTCACAGTGATTCGACAGACACACACTCTGTACAGCTTCTGAACACTGCAATGCGTCAATGAACAGGTAGTTGTCGTCACACTCATTGCAAACTAGAGCCAGAACTTTCAGATACCTTATATCCCTGTCAATATCCGGCACACTAACGTTCACGTAATCCCCACTGATGAGCGTCTTGTCAGGCAATAGAAACTTGTAACTAATCCTCTTCACTTTACGGTTCAGATTAGCCCGGAGAAGAGTAAACCAATGAGAGGAGCTCTCAGTGAGAAGACATCCCTCATTTTTCCAAGCTTCTATCTTGTCGATATAATCCCTACTCAGCTGTTTTAGTTCATCGTTTGCTACCAGCGCATGTTTTGCTACCTCTTTAGTGACTAGATCTAGAACATGATCAGCATTACTTTGCTCGCTGAAAATAAGAAACTTTGATAGAAACGTGTGATAAGTATCTTCGTCTTCATGGCCTTTCTTCAATTCCCATATTCGTGTGTCCTCAGAACCGAAACTAAAAATAGACCCTGAGTTAACTCCGGTGTTGAGCACATCCATCAATTCACTATGTGTAGCAAGCTCATCTCTGGATTCATGTTCAATAGGACTATTCGTATAAAGTACAAAATAGAAATTATCAAATGAAAGTCCTTGGAAAATTCCCTTGTTAAGAGCACATTTCTCTTTTATAATTTTATATGAATTGTAATATTTCAAGACACTAAACTTTGCCTTATCATTTGCAGTCAGTGCATCAGTTGTGATTTTACTGGCCTTTTCCTTGTGTTTCAGCTGAACACAATACAATTTGTTGGTTCCTTCATCAGCGATGAACACGTCGTCGAGGGCATCCAGGTCACTCAAATTGCTGGCGAGTCGAAAGGGTTTTCTCCTGTCCAGCAATCTGAGGTATGTAAGTCCACAGATTCCAGACTCGTACATTATTCCCCAGGCAGTTGCGGCACCTGCTGTCGTCTTGTAATGTTGCCTAATAGAGAGATACACACTCCATGAATAACACACATGACTATGTACAGTAATATAATATATACTATATCCAATGTTATACTCACATGGTGTGCAGTGTTATATCTTGAAGTACCTGCAAAGATGAGAAGCAGACTATAAGATATTCAGTAGAATGGAGTACAGTCTGTTCAAGAACCGGGCGTGTCTCCTGCTGTAGCACTTGGGAGCTTGTAATCACACTACGAGTTCTCCAACAGACTTGACGTGTAAGTGGTGGTGATTAGGTTTTTAAGGGGTGCATTAACAACATTACCTGATTCAACTTCTTGGTAAGAAAATAAGGCCCTCTTTTTTTTTTTCTTTTTTTTTTTTTGCAGAGCAGACTGATTTGTCATAAAGAAAGAATTATATTAAACTCTGCCAAAACTCTTCGTTTTTGCAGTGCCTGTTGCAGAATTTCGCCAAATTGCACCTATCAGGCTTATCAGCGGACTCATGGTACACCCTGCCTCAAACTCACATTCAGGTGGAAATCACAGTACGTCTTTTCTCTTTCTGAGTACTTTCCGGAATGACTGGTGTAGGAATGCATTCAGCAGTACGGTGTAATTGAAGAAAATGGCCGCAACGATTCTTGGTGAATAGTTAAAATAGTTTGTCCAGTTTCTCTGAACTTCAGTGAACGTTCATACAACCAATCAGATGAAGGCTGACCTTATTCGAAACAAAATATTAAATGTGGTTCAACAAGTCCATCATGGACACTTTGTTAAAAACAGCTGTATAAATGAACTCTGGACCCCTCGTCTACTTCAAATATTGTAGCGATTTTGCACTGTTCTAACTTAATTAACCATATTGCTGTAATTGGTCTCATTTACCGATGTACCCATTTCCAGGAGTTGTGATCCAACATTTGTGACTCTGAAGTAGGATGCTGAGACTCAGCCCTTGTACTTGGCCACAGCAGCTTCAGAGTTCTACAAAATGGGAACTGTGCAGTGTGCTTACACAGTGCAGGGATACATCTCCTAGACTGGATAACATCCATAATCAGATGTTGACACATGCCAGGATCATATAACTGCACTGGATTGAAGAGGAGAAGGGTTTGGTGGTAAGTGTCGCCCAGTTCACAATTGTCGTAAACAGGATAGTTGGTGTCCCTGGACCCACAGTAGTACCACAGGGTTTGGTAGCAAGGGTCACCCTGTTCACAATTGCCTTAAGCAGGATAGTTGGTGTCCCTGGGCCCACAGTATTTCCACAGGGTTTGGTAGCAAGGGTCACCCTGTTCACAATTGCCTTAAGAGGGATAGTTGGTGTCCCTGGATCCACAGTAGTTCCACAGGGTTTGGTGGTAAGTATCGCCCTCTTCTCAATTGCCGTGAAAATGATAGTTGGCATCATTGGCCCCACAGTAGCTCCACAGGGTTTATTGGTAAGTGTCGCCCTGTTCACAATTGCCGTAAACAGAATATTTGATGTCCCTGGGCCCACAGTAGTTCCACAGGGTTTGGTGGTAAGTATCGCCCTCTTCTCAATTGCCGTGAAAATGATAGTTGGCATCATTGGCCCCACAGTAGCTCCACAGGGTTTATTGGTAAGTGTCACCTTGTTCACAATTGCCTTAAGCAGGATAGTTGGTGTACCTGGGTCCACAGTAATTCCACAGGTTTTGGTGGGGTCACGTTGCACACAATTGTCGTCAACAGGATAGTTGGTGTCACGGGGCCACAGTAGTTCCGCAGGGTATTTCGGACAGCGTTTAGGTAATAAATATAAAAATTGCATCATTCTTATTAACTCTTCTATTCATCATCATCTTCCTAGCATTTGTCCCACTTTGGAGCAGGGTCCGCTATTTTACATGCCAATCTCCATTTCTGTCGCTCAAGGCCATCATGCCGACACAGATTAACTTGTCGCATGTCATCTCTAAGGCAATCAAGCCACCTCTTCTTAGGTCGCCCACGAGGTCGTTGACCATCCGGGTCGAAGCATAAGGCAGTTTTGGCCACTGATTGTTCATGACTACGTGTGACGTGGCCCTACCAGTGTAGACGAGCCTCCCGCATTTTATCCTATATGGGTGCAACTCCCATCCCACCTCGGATATAGCAATTCTTGATATGGTCGTCGCGTCAGACCAAGCACGGAACGAAGCATACACATCTCCATAACATGCAGGGCTTGCTCGTGTTTAACAGAGGCTGGCCAGCATTCAGAACCATAGAGGGCGACTGGGCGCACGACGGTCTTGTAAATCTTGGCCTTAAGATAGGTGGGTATCCTGCGGTCGAAGAGGACTCCAGTTACCTCCCTCCATTTGAACCAACTGGCACTCACATGAGTTCGGGCATCAGGGAGGGTGTCACCATCTGAACGAGTCAAGGAGCCAAGATACCTGAATTGGTCGACTCTTTGAAGATCTTGACTACGTACAAGGATGGTGCCAGGCGTCGGTGACCCACACTCCATATACACGGTTTTCTGGACATTCATCTTCAGTCCATTCTCAGCCAGCCTCGTATTCCACTCCTGCAGTTTCTCTTCAAGAACGTTGCGTTCTTCTGCAGCCAATAAGACATCATCAACATACAGAAGCGTCCATGGATGTTGCGATTGGATACTTAATGTAATTGTATCCATGCAGAGAATAAACAGAAGTGGTGACAGGGCTGATCCTTGATGGACACCGGCTTGAATGGGGAAAGGAGATGTGATTCCCGCGGGACATCGCGCAAGACTACTGCAATTATGATACAGATGCTGTGTCCAGCGGACGTATTCTTCACAATGTGAACGGACTGCATACCAAATCAGTTCATGTGGTACCCGATCAAATGCCTTCTCGAGATCTAAAACGGTGATATGAATAGATCCGTTCTCACGGTATCTCTCGGTGAGGAGCCGAGCTGCGTAAATAGCAATGCACTTCCAAATATTTGGTTGATGGTTGTATTTGTACAAACTTAATCTTCTATTAATTGATGTCAAAAAGGGAGGCAAATTTTAGAATGAAGCTGTCAACAGCTAACTAATTTATTTCTCCTTATAGCCGCCCAATCAATACTTTATATTTCGGACCATGTCGACCAATTGGATTTTCATAGTAAGTTTCAAATTGATCAATATAATTTCCCCTCGGCTTGTTCAGTTTTCTTCTAAATAAATTAAATTCAATTTACCAATTCCCATTTTTTTATTATAGATTTATCACTCAACTGCTTGTCTCTTCACCGGAATTGATTGAATACCAACCCTGTAAAGATATGGCCCATTACTACAAAGTGCTCTACATATCGTTCTTCTCACAAGAAGAAAGAAGTTTACGCCAGCATTTCGTGTAATCAATATGTCTTTAGGACATTACTAAGACTGCCTAACAAATTACATCCTCAGCTCATGAACCATATACAGCTCAAATAACGAACGATTAACAATCCTAATGGACTGTGAACCATGTATAGTATTTTCCCTGTTCACATTTACCAGAATGGAAATGTTTATATAATAAGATACATATTTGATTATCCAATTGTTACACGGAACATATAGTAGCAGTCAATCATATCCTTCATCAACACGAAGGGGGTTTGGTTTGTGTTGTTCATGTTTCGAGTTGTTTTTATGTCGTCTAGTATCAAAACCGGCCAAGTCACTGAAGGCATATTTTTCAGTATGGATTAAAAACCTCTAGAGACAAAGCAATGGTGGTCACAAAAGATTTTATTGCATAGTTGTATCTGTAATGGTTTAATATTTAAGTTCTGCTATTTTGAGAAATCTGATTCATAATGAACCCATCTTTTTTGCTAATATTAATTTTGACTTGGCCGTTTTTGTTGCAATTTGGTATAATTTTATTCTTTTTTTTTGTAAAACTTTTCTTTTTAAATTGCAAATTCTAGTGAAAAAAAGGCAATTAAATTAAAATAAATTGACATTGTAATTACCTGTCTTTATTGCAATAAAAACGAAAGCATTCTGCTTAAATTGGATAGTAATATACGAAGATGAACATGAGGAAGCTGAGGAGAATACAAAATAGGTATTATATCATTAAAAGTTAGTAGTTCACTTGGATCTTGAACACAGTAAAAGAAAATGAGTCACTTATTAAAATAGGAACAATATACATGCTACACTACACAATAATGACAAAATACGAGCACACAGGATATACGACTGCTTTCGCGCCAATGCGGTAAGAAGCCCGCGAATACAGAAGTCAGTGTTGCCAACGAACAAAATACAAATTATTATGACTTCGAAGAGTATGCAATATAAGGAACAATGTTGCCTACTGATATTATCACATTCTTGGATAATCTAACAACGCTAGATTCCAAACAATAATGCTGCGTCGACATTAAGATTGCTACTCGTTCTTTGACATGGCCGGTTATGAAAGCACTGCCTGCATGACTTGGCCCATTTTGTTGCACGACCAAGAATTCAGTGCTCTGTAACATGAAGACATGGACTATTTTGAAGCATATTTTTGTTTTGCCTGATAGTGCTATATGTCTTCTTCAAATTGATAACCTTAACTCATTTTCGTAACTTTTGTGACTTGGCCGGTTTTGATACTAGACGACTCATGTGTATAAGGGTTAACTACAACAATTAAGGCTGAAGAAGGGACACAATGATCCCGAAACATGTACCGTACCTAAGTTATTAATGTAACTGTATTCACGAATATTAAGTACAGTATTGATTGGGCGGAAATAAGGAGTAGTTATAAATTTGCTCGATAATTTAATCAATACGGACCTAACAAGCATTCAAGCAATCCCGGAGCTGTCAACAGCGGCCACACCCAACTCCTAGTCCAACAAATGTTTTAGCAACTAAAATTGACGCAGTGTTGTATGTATTGTATGTATGTCTACCCCTTATTATTCCCGTTTTCCAACGGGGTCGGGGATGAGATGCGTTGGAAGTCTTTGTGGCGATGGTTTTTACGGCCGGATGCCCTTCCTGACGCCAACCTCATGAGAGGAGTTAATGAGAGATGAAATGAAGGATGGAGAAGGAAGCGGCTGTGGCCTGTCAAAAGGTACCGTCCCAGCATTTGCCTGGTGTTGAAAATGGGAAACCACGGAAAACCATTTCAAGGACGGCCGACGGTGGGGCTCGAACCCACGCGTCTACCGAGTCAGCAGAGAGCTTGCCCCATGACCTAATGCTGTGCTTTAGCCAGCATAGCCACTACTGTCGGTGCAGTGTTGTACGTATTAAATTTGTATTTTATTCAATGATAATAATGTTATTGGCTTTACGTCTCTACTACTGTGGATTTTAGAGACGATTTATTCAATTTAAAGATTATATAAGAACTTTGAACTGATCTTTAAATGTTGAATCTTCAGGTTGTGATTTTTATATAATTTTTTTTTAAGTGTTGTTTTAAACTACTTTTACGTTTATAAAAGGGACCTTGGAACAAAAGATGTTTAATGCAGTACAAAACATGTCCAGTTATTTAAATGATGAGGATGATAATTGTCGTTTTAAGGGGCCTAACATCTAGGTTATCGGCCCCTAATGGCTTGGTTGATAGAGAAAATATAAATGAAATGAAACTAAACCTAAAACTAACAACATACTCACAAACTAGAAGAGGAAATGGAAAATAAAACAAGATCAGGGAATCAAAAGACAGGAGGAAAAGAAATGCCCTCAACACTAGAAGAATGGGAATTGAGGGACTTTGAAGAAAGGAGAGCTAAGAAAGGCAGATAGGAAAGGTAAAGAGGAGAGGGACCGCCCCAAAGGCAATGGAAGGAGAAAAACCAGACCCAGCTCAGGAAGCCCTCGGGGTCGCCAACTCCCGAACTCACCAGACGTGAGCCTATGAGGGTGTAGCACAATCCAGGGTGCACCATAAGTGGTGGGGCTACACACCCTACCTACTTGAGGGCCTTGAGCAGAAGGCAGGAGATGCAATGAAAAGAAAACAAGAGGTCTGAACCCTCGAAGAATGAGGGTATCAAGAATGATGAGACAAGGGCCAATTAAGGCGGGAGAGTGAAAGAATCCCTTGGCTTCTGATACCCCAATACCATCGGGGTCGGAAAAGAACAAGAGTTGACCAAGGGAGGTCGATAGGAAAGGCAACAGAGAGGAGCCCGGCACAAGTAAGTGGAAGCAAAGCCAGACTCAGCTGGGGTCCCGTGGTCGCCAACCCACTTCCGACAATTTGTGAGCCCCTCCAGGGGAAGGTATTTAAAATGGATAATTAAAATTGTATTGACAAACATGAAAATGAAAAATGAAAATCCACAGCCTGCTTCCAGTCTCCGACCGGGTCAGGAATGGAATGAATGAAGCCCCTATCTAGCGGCGAGGATATGAACTGTGCCGGCTGCCGAGGCCTGACGCACTCCTCTGGGGCAATGATTAAATGAATGATAGATGAAATGAAATGATAGTGGAGAGTGTTGCTGGAATGAAATTTTGACAGGGAAAACCGGAGTACCCGGAGAAAAACCTGTCTGCCTCCGTTCTGTCCAGCACAGATCTCACATGGAGTGACCGGGATTTGAACCACGGACTCAGCGGTGAGAGGCCGGCGTGCTGCCGCCTAAGCCACGGAGGCATTGTATTGACAAACATACAGATTGTTTAATTGAACACAAGGTATAGTACATTAATTAATTCTTAGTTATAGCGCTTAGTGAAACATGGCTAGATTCGTGTGTTTATGGTGCCGAGGTCTGTAATGAGAAGTACAGAGTATACCGTGCGGACCGAGGTCATGGTAACACGGGGAGGGGAGGGGGTGTGCAAACAGCTGTCAGGGAAGATGTAACGGTACTTCAGGTACAGCCCATTTCTAGCAGTTACGAAGGCTTACTTCTAAAATTAAACTTTCAAGGAAAGACATGGTGTATTGTTAACTTGTATATACCTCCGTCCTCAAAGCTGGAAGTGTATTCAGAAGTATTCCAATGGCTAGAATCACACTACGAGGCTCATGACAATCATGTACTAATTGTTGGGGATTTCAATATACCAGCAATAACCGATAACAATAATGATTTAAACACAACTCAGCAAAGTCGAGAACTAAATCTTTTTATAAATCTATGTAAAATGATCTCATATAATTCAGTCCAAAACAGCCACGGTAAAACGTTAGACTTAGTTTTAGCCACTCAGAATATAACAAATGTAAAATGTACACGAAACACTGAACCCCTACTGCCTGAGGATGTCCACCACCCCGCTCTGAATATAGAAATGCAGGCCACTTCTACAAATAAAAAATGCAAAATTGATTATCAAACATCATACAGTTTTAAAAACGCAAACTTTGAAAATCTATTCACGGGTCTAAGGGACTCGAACTGGGACTGTTTATACAAATGCAATAATGTCGATATTGCAGTCGAGTGCTTTTACTCGAACCTATACGGGGTAATTAACGAATCGGTCCCTCAAATAAAATCGCAGAACAAAAGAAAATATCCTATATGGTTTACAGATGCAATGATTAAAAAATTACATGAGAAGGAATTTTATAGGAATCGAAGAAGATTGTCGGACTACTTCAACAGTCAGTTTAAAACAATGCGATCCGAAATAAAATCAGCAATAAGATCAGCATATCAAAGGCACATTGAATCTATTGAACAGAATATCACTGAAAAAACAAAATCCTTCTGGGAGTATGTAAAAAATAAAAAGAAGAATAATAATAGTTGTGATACATTTTGCCACGACAGTAAAACATACGATAATGAACAAAACGTAGCTGAAGTTTTTGCGTCGTATTTCAAATCGGTTTACTCACCAAATAAAGCCCAATACTGCATGCCTAGCGATACATCTATCACTACCGACACACTGCACATTGACAAAGTCACCTTACGTGAGGTAGAAGTAGCTATAAGAAAACTGAAGCCTAAATCCTCAGCTGGACCAGATCATATCCCGCCATATGTAATTAAGGGCTGTGCAGATGTTCTTAAGCACCCTCTCCTTTTCATATATAACTTAATTATTAAAACCGCCACATTTCCATCTAATTGGAAAAAAAGCCGAGTATGTCCAATCTTAAAATCTGGAAATCAAATGCTAATTAGTAACTATCGTCACATATGTATATTGTCAGCGGTAGCAAAGATTTTTGAATTCATTCTGTACCAAAGAATTTCCATTTATGTCAGACCATTAATATCCGAAAAGCAGCATGGTTTCCTCGCCCGAAATTCGACTATCACAAATATGGTCAACTTTACTGAATCAGTGTCCGGAACATTAGACTCAGGAGGACAAATGGATGTTGTATTCACAGACTTTCAGAAGGCTTTCGACAAAATTAACCACGATGTCCTCCTGAAAAAACTCAAAATCTTAGGATTTTCTGATTTACTTATATGCCTCTTCAGCTCTTACCTTAAAGGCAGGAAACAATATGTGTCATTTCATAGAAAGAACTCTCAAGAATTTGAAGCTAATTCGGGAATAGTTCAGGGATCGAACCTTGGACCTTTAGTTTTTCTCATCTTCATAAACGATCTACCTCAAAGAATAAAGCATTCTAATTGTCTATTGTATGCTGACGACTTCAAGGTATATAGAAAAATATCTGTATCTACCGACTGCGACTTGCTTCAAAATGACCTGAACAGTATTATGGAATGGACTACAGAAAATTTATTAGGATTAAACTTAGAAAAATGTATCTCAATGTCGTTCACCCGGAATATAAACCCTATCGTTTTTAATTACAAGTTAGGTTGCAGTGTCCTGAATTCCGTTCATGAAAACAAAGATCTCGGTGTGTTGCTAGATCGAGAACTAACGTTTACCCCCCATATACTGAAAATGATAGCTGACTCAAACAAGACACTTGGATTTGTTATCAGGAATACAAAACCATTCAAAAACATAAGCACGTGTATCCACCTGTACAACACACTAGTCAGACCGAAACTAGAATATGCTAGCATTATATGGAGTCCTAGATGCAAGACATATACCTCAATGATTGAAAACACACAAAAGAAATTCCTAAAATATCTACATTTTAAAAGAACAGCCAACTATCCTAACTTGATACCATACCAGGAACTGCTAATAAATTTTGATGTAGACAGTTTAGAAATACGAAGAAAAATAGATGCTATGAAATTCCTTTTCAAAATTAGAAACAATTCAATTGATAGATGGTATATTGGCTTTCACGGCCGGTGGATGATTCCGAATTCCTTTCTCTCATAAATTTCCATGTACCACGCATCAATTCTAGGAACAATATCACATTTGAAATTAAAAGAACCAGGACATCTGCCCACAAAAATTCACCGCTGAACAGACTATGTAATTTTTTCAACAATGTTGCTCAAAAAAATAATGCCATAGATTTTAGTACTTCCTTGACAGTATTTTTGATGGAATTCCTAACCACTCTCCTGAAATAATGTCACAAACCTTGCAAATTGTAAATCATGAATTCTTACCACTGAGTCATTTTACATTTTTGTATTACACATGTTTTATTTGTAATATACTGCTTTAATTGTACACCTAGTTATTTTAATTAGTTTTATTTAGTCACTGTTAGTTTAAGTTAGTATACATCTTAAGATAACACACTGTGTAATTTTAATTAGTGTTTTATTATTATTACTGTTTAGTTTAAGTTAGTATAAGTTTTAAAATAACATACTGTGTAATCTTAATGCCACTGTAATTGGGATGAAAATCCTGTTGTGCGCAAATAAATTAATTAATTAATTAATTAATTAATTAGGTAGAGAGACAGGATTAGATTCAACATCAGATAGGCACCAACCAATCTGTAACCAACGCCAGGCTATGATGTTTTGGACACTTGAAGAAGATGAACAGCCCGCAGGTGGTTGGATAAGGAGATCAAAGACAAGGAAGAAGTGGATCACTAAGATTCAACAAGATCTGGAAGACCAAGGATTGGACGGGCAATGGATCCTGGGTGATAATAATAATAATGTTATTGGTTTTACGTCTCTTTTAACAACTGCTGCTTCTAGAGATGGCGGGGTGCCGGAGATCTTTAGCGTGCCAGTAAATCTACTGACACGGCTCCCTCGCATTTGCGCACCCTCAAATGCTAACTGGCTGCGCAAGGATTTGATCCTGCGACCTTGGGCCCAGGAAGCGAGAATGTTACCGCTGAGCCACGCAGCCAGCCGATTCTGGGTGAAGAAATCAACCTGGATAAACAGTGATGGCCAGCGCTCATATACCGCACCAGGTTAACTGGAGACGGTTACGGATGATGATCAAGAATTAGATAGAATTCAGAGTTTGGAACATATGACAGGGTTGTTAATCATGAAGGCTTAATAGCAGTGCAGTGTTGCCAACTTGCCAGCAGTATATTTAGAGTAAGAAGTAATCACCACGATGGTGAAATTCAATTAATCCAAATGAATGGGACTGATGTATAACAAGTGTGAGGACTATACCATATATTTTTTCTTAGAATTCGTACTTACTTGATAATTTTCCAAGGACTTGTAGGTTCTGAGTTCACCACCAGAGACTCCGCAGCGGGGGGAACGGCCACAAGATCGGTCTTTCCAGTAACCTGAAAAATGTTAAATACTGCTTCAGATTCTAAATAATTGACTCATTAGACAACTGCAATTATCAACCACCAAATCCATTTAGTTAACATCTTGTTGCTCTAGTGTTTGTTTGCTTTCTTTTTATTATTGGAATATACTTATTTACTGATTCAACCATAATCTCTCGTTGCTCTACGAACGTGGGTGGATACCTAAAACAAGAGTGAGCTATACCGTGCAACATTCCACTTGTCTCATAGGGTAATTCATCATCATCATCTTCCTTCCAAGTATTGGGCCAAATGTCCCGTTACGGTCTTGCACTTTCCCTCCATCTCTTCATCGGACGTCCTATCGATCTATTTCCCCGTGGCTGGTAGCGAAGGATCTCCTTTGGAAATCTTCCAGGTTCCATCCTTTGGACATGATGCTTCCAGTTCTCTTGGTAGTCACAAATGTATGCAGTTATTGGTTTCACTTTTAGTTCCTTCAGCACATCCTCGTTTCTCTTATGATCCCATTTAGTATAGCCTGCTGTTCGGTGCATGAAGGTCATTTCGTGTGCTGTGAGTCTGGAGATGTCCTGACATCTTATTGTCCATGCCTCGCTGCCATAGCACAGGGTTGGTCTGGCTAATGTGTTATACAAACGCAAGCGTGTATGCTTTTGGACAAGAGATGGCTTCATGACGTGATTGATGATTCTTGTTGTTCTGGTATAATTAGTTATTTTTGCAGTTATGTCTCGTTCTTCTTGAAATGATAAATGATAACCTAAATACTTGAATTCGTTAACTCTTTCTAAAATTTTACCATCCAGACAAATTTTACTGGGGATAGGATCCTTACCCTTAAAGGCCATTACTTTAGTCTTTTCAGGTAATTCATACCCGGGCAAAATGTGTCTGTTACGGCTGTGATGGTATAGAAGCTACCGAGATGAGGGTGGTGCTTGTGGATCGGCCCTATGTTACATTTCCTAGAAGCAGGAGTTAGAGAAACCAAACTCAATAGAGCCATTGACGAGATTGTTTTACTGAAGGACATGAGAAAGCTATGATCTTACAGGATCGTAATGGTGTGATAATTTTATAACACAAGTTGTAACTCAGTTTGTTTGGAGGGAATCCCAGCACAGACAGTAGCTATCTTGAGGGATTTTAACACACTACCTCCAAGTAAATACCTACTCAGTGAGGCACCTCCGCTATTCCCTCCCCTAATAATCACAGTTATACAAACACTACTACAGTCCCCTGAGGAACATAGGTTATCAGACAAAGAGAACACTCGCCCTGTAAATAATTTAACAACAGAACAGTATATGAGGTAATTTCGTGGTTTACTGTTCCCCATTCATCATGGCCACTGCAAATATTCAAATGGCTGTGTTGTCGCAAGAAAGATGACAATCTGCAGGAAGGAATGCAACTAAATGGTAGCCATACTGAGGTCACTCAAGGTGACATATGTTTGATCCAGAAAACTCACGACAAACCTAAATATGCTGGTGAGAGATTAGTGCATGGGCAGGGAGTAAAGAATGGGCGTGGTCGATGGTTATTTCTGTGCTGGTTGTGGGGGGATGTGCCGCAATAGCAGTGCAGTGTTGCTAACTTGCCGGCAAGGCAAAAGTACAGTTTACTGAGATTTAATGGTAATTACCATGTTGGTGATTATAATTTAACCACAAATACAAACAATAACACTGGTTATCATAAAAATAAGTGAATGGAACTGATGACCATGATGTCCAAGCCCCTAAATGAAGCAACAAACTAACTGTGAGGCCTAGGTCATATATTTGTTCTTAGAATTCCATCTTACTTAATCTCCTTCTAAAGGTTCCGTGTTCACCTCTAGAAGACTCCGCAGTGGAGAAATGGCCACCTTGAGCGGTCTTCCCAGAACCCTGAAAAGTAATAAACTCTACTTAAGGTACTAAAATAATCGACTCGTTAGATAAAAGGAACGTGGCAAGTTTGTCCAAGGGTCCCAGGTTTGATTCACAGCAGAGCCAATGGGAACTTTAACCTCCTGAGATAGTTCTCTTGGTCCGGGGATTGGGTGCATGTAACGTATTCATCATCACTTCATGTGCAAGTCGCCCACAGGCCTGCACTTGACCTCTCAGGTGGTCACACAAATTAATAATCATTCAAAACAGTAACCAACAACCATCATGTTGCAGGACCAATAATCATGGACTGAACCTGGAAGACAAAGAGAATTTGGGGGAAGAAAAAATCATCAGCTAGATAAGTTCTATTGCGCTCCACAGATCTAATAATAATAATCAAATAGTCAACATTTTGTCACAATAGCGAGGAGTGAGTGTGTATATTTGGGAGGGGGGTGAGTAGGCAAAGGCTGAGATAGTACCTTAATGCGCATATACCCCGTTACTAAAGTTACAGCTAAACACACTACTATGATCACCACACAAACATAGGTTATCAGGAATATTGAACACCACTCAAGTACATGGGGCTGATGACCATGAAATAAATTAACAAGAGCAGCACAGTTCCCCATTAACATAGACCATTGCTATAGTGTGATCTCGCTGCCGCGTGATACAGTTTGTTCTTTGTGGTTGTGTTGGTGATACTGCACAAGGACAGAGAGGAATAACCATTGAACTCTAGGTAATACTGGAATGCCGACTGTATGGGAGCAAAGTGCGGCTTTTGGTGCGACTAGTTACGCCTGGTAGTGCACGTCAAGGAGGCGAGTTTGACGTATACGAACGCAAGGATGATGTACGTACGGCGAGATACAAGTAAAAAAGGTACTTTTGAACATTTAGGCGAACGGTAAACTAAACAGAACTTACGCCGAAATACATCTTTCAAAATATCATAGTAATATGATACTTAAAATGGCTAGGAATATACGCCAACATAAAATATTATATTGCAGCCTTATTTTTCATAATTTTTATCCTTACATCAAAGGTAGCGTACACAATAACTATAGGCCTACTGGCAAAAAATTCAAGCCGTACGTACATTAAAATAAAAATAAGGTTAGACAGGGAATGACTAAGAATAAAGAACAAAATATATGGTAATTGGTATTCAACATATTTATTAACTCCAAGACAGCATTCATATGTGTGTGAATATGCATAAGCCTACAAATAAACAATTAACTACTGTCGACCAAAGTATTATGTGTACTCGAGTTTGAAGGTTGTTTGTGAAGTAACCAATAGATCTACATAAAATCCAATAACATCATCATTTTCGTCGTTCTATTTTACGTTAGTTCATGTAGGTTTGGAATTTTTAATTTATATTTCAATATTTTTTGTCGCAGTTGGAGCACAAAAAGTCACGTTTTTAAGCGTGTTTCAACCATACGTCACATTTAAGAATTATTATCTCAAAAACACGTCATCAGATCGAATCCAAATTTTAACACAATATACATTGGAATGTTGTATATCTGGATTATTAATTTCAAAATTTTGCGTGTCCAAGAAAAAAAGTTGTTATCATTTTTGTAAGGTAACTTTTTCTCGGCTCGGGGTGGTTGGAAAATGTAGTTCTTGGTTGCGATGTAATCCTTATACATCAAAAGGTTAAGCTGTATGACTGTGAAATACGTTAATTAACTCACTTATTTTATATCGGTTTGTATTTGTAGGCGGAAATAACACATCGTTCACCAGCTACCCGCTCCCAGAAAAGCTGTACAGCGTTGCCGAAATGGAACCCAACACGCATCATGGCGTGCCTCGCTCGGAAGTGATGGGCTCCATCACAGCAACGCTGTACAGCTTTTCTGGGAGCGGGTAGCTGGTGAACGATGTGTTATTTCCGCCTACAAATACAAACCGATATAACATAAGTGAGTTAATTTACGTATTTCACAGTCATACAGCCTAACGTTTTGATGTATAAGGATTACATCGCAACCAAGAACTACATTTTCCAACCACCCCGAGCTGAGAAAAAGTTACCTTACAAAAATGATAATAACTTTTTTTCTTGGACACGCAAAATTTTGAAATTAATAATCCAGATATACAACATTCCAATGTATATTGTGTTAAAATTTGGATTCGACCTGATGACGGGTTTTTGAGATAATAATTCTTAAATGTGAAGTATGATTGAAACACGCTTAAAAACGTGCACTTTTTGTGCTCCAACTGCGACAAATAATATTAAAATATAAATTAAAAATTCCAAACCTACATGAACTAACGTGCAATAGAACGACGAAAATGATGATGTTATTGGATTTTATGTAGGTCTATTGGTTACTTCACAAACAACCTTCAAACTCGAGTGCACATAATACATTGGTCGACAGTAGATGCTTAGTGAACAAAAATACACACTTTATTTATACAAAACAACCACATGTTCAATATTCTTCAAAGCAGGTCGAGACTTGGGAGGGGCTGGGTGGTATTTATGTGACCAGGGGGAAGCAGAATAATTCTTAATGTGGACAGTAGCATAGCAATCACCAGGATCTAGGTAAACCCAGTTGTACACAGTAAGAAATTCATATTTGAAAGAATAATAAAATTTCCGCCTTTCAATACTGTTTATTGCTAATTACTTACAGGGACATGTTTCGGGGGCTAATTCTCCCCCTTCATCAGCCTGTCCAACAAAACTTCACAAAGGAAAAAACTTTCCTTGTATAAGCACATACAAATCATGAAATTCATTATTCTTCATGTGATTTGTATGTGCTTATACAAGGAAAGTTTTTTTCTTTGTGAAGTTTTGTTGGACAAACTGATGAAGGGGGAGAATTAGCCCCCGAAACATGTCCCTGTAAGTAATTAGCAATAAACAATATTGAAAGGCGGAAATTTTATTATTCTTTCAAAGTTATAGTCACGTCAATACCGACCTGAATAATTGACATTATGAAATTCATATTTACCATGTTATACAGTTTTTTTTTGTCGTGTAGCCTCCTGAGAGGCCGAGTGCAGGTCTTTCTAGTCGACGCCCGTGGGCGACCTGCGCGTCGGGATGAGAGATGGAATGGATGAAGATGAATGAAACTGGGCAAGGGTGTGGAAGAAAGCGGCCGTGGCCTGTCAGAAGGTACTGTCCTAGCATTTGCCTGGTATTGAAAATGGGAAACCACGGAAAACCATATCCAGGATAGCCGACGGTGGGGCTCGAACCCACATGTCTACCGAGTCAGCAGAGAGCTGGGCCCCATGACCTAACGCAGTGCTTTAGCCAGCGTAGCCACTACTGTCGGTATGTTATACAGGTGATGAACAAAGAAAAACGTGGCATTCTTCAGCCCAACATGTAGCAAATATTTGTGTTCACAGACTGGAAAGATTTCTTTAATAAACAGGGGTGGTGGTGGAGGTATGAGCAAAAGCAAGGGGAAGCAAAATAATTCTTAACCTGTTGTTTAAAAAATTGCAAAACGACCAGTAGCGGTTGCCCATGAGGATTCCTGGATGGTGTCCTTCATACAAAACGAAAAGTGTTTTTCGTTTCTCTCGATATTTTAGTAGAACATTGGACTCTAATAATTCTAAGAAAATTACATGTAAAACTATAGCTCTGTCAATAAGGAATAGTCTACTGTTTGGCAATATCACACACTCAGGTAAATTAATTTCAGGGTGCAGTTCAGTGGATCAATGTTTCAGGATGGAGTTACTACAGTATTTGCTGTCGTCCACCTCATTGCGTAGTGACTAACACTCTCGGCTGTCATTCTGGAGATCCGGGTTCGATTCACGGCTATGACAATAAATTTAATTCTGGTAGACTCAGCCTCAACCATCCTGAAAGTGGTTCTCTGTGGTTTCCCACTTTTACTCCAGGCAAATGCCAGGATGGTTCCTAACTTAAGGCAACAGCCGCCTCCTTCCCAATCCTCATCTGAATTACAAATACACATACTACTCACAATAATACAGGCTATCAAACAAATTCCACACACAGCCAAGTACAAGGGGTTACATGACCATGATGTCTCAAAGCCCTTCAGTAAATCAACAAAAAGTATTTGCTGTTGCGAAAGATGTGACTAGCATAGCTACCTCATCAGAAGCCAATACGGAAAGAGTTTGTTCAGCATTATCAATTGTTTCTTAATTGTCAATTCGCTGTCAGCTGACGCATTCTGGCCCAATCACAGCCCGCATTGTTCTATGTGTAATAAATGTATGCTTTATCTGCTGTGACTTTATTAATAATAATAATAATGTCATTTGTTTTATGTGGCATTTAAAGACGCCGGGGTGCCGGAATTTTGTCCCGGAGGGGATCTTTACATGCCAGTAAATCTACTGACACGGCTCCCTCACATTTGCGCACCCTCAAATGCCAGCTGACTGCGCCAGGATTCGATCCTGCAACCTTGGGTACAGCAGGCGAGGACGTCACCGCTGAGCCACGCAGCCAGCCTGCGACATTATTATTGCCCAAGTAAAATTCAAGTGCATAATTTCTAATTAAATTCACAATCTGGTATTGATTTAAGTAAAATAGAATTTGCCGGCACCGTGGTGTTGAGGTAGCGTGCCTGGGGCCCTGCGTAGGGACTTGAAGAGCTGACCATGCCAAATGTCTGGGCAGCGGTCGCTTGCAGGTCCTAGGCCCTTCATTGGCAGAAGTGCCATGGTGTGTGGGTGTGAATAGGCAATTTAAGTGTAACAAGTTAGTACTGGTAAAGAAAGAAAATGAATTCTTCACACCAGGTTCTCAGTGTAGTTACCCTTTAAATGTTACCATTGTTGAGTTGCAAATGGTAAAAACAGGAGTTAAGGGCAGCCTTAGGATCCGGTATCAAGAACATACAGTAAAGTATCAATTTTCATTTCATATAAATTTAACTCGTTCTGAATGAATATGTCACAGGGGTGGAGGGAGAGGTATGTGTGTGAGCAGGAGGAAGATGGATAACTTCTAACGTGTGGTTCTAAAACAATATACTTAATTTACAAAACAACACTTGCAGCATTCTTTGAAGCAGTAAAAAATATTAATTCTGCCCGAGACCTCAAAGTTCAAAATGTACATACATATTTGTTTAGGACAGGGGTGGGGGCAGGTGCATGTGTGGGTGAACAGGGGGAGAGGGACGATTCTTAATGTGTAGTACAGCCACGCGTAGAGATAGGTCCTGTTATATGTACTTAAAATATACAAGTTGATCACTAGATACAGGTGGTGAACACGGTGCAGCTAGTATTTACCAACGAGGACAGAGGACAAAGTGTAGCGAGTTCCTGTGCGGCGCGTGAAGCAGATAAGTGCAAGCCCCTGTATTACTGCTAAGATTGCTGTTATATATTAACTTTATTGCCACCACTAACTGCTCCATATGTAAAGCTCAAGCCATTGGGTTTGAAGAGAGAGAATGGTACATAAAAATTAAAGCATGAAGTTCTAAGTGATGTATTTTCCATGTAGTAATCTCTAACTTAACATTCCATGGATTTGAGGGAGTACAGTAATATGTACGGTATACAGAAATGAAATGTAATGAACATAAATTACACAACTGTCTACATTCTTTCACCTTTAAATAATAGTTACACTGTTTTAAACAACAACTTTGACAGTTGTTTCCCCAGGCACTTGCCTTTAACACATTCTATAGTTAAACCGAAATGCTTTGGAGGGTTTGTTTATTTCTTACAAAAACTCAGCATATATTTAATGTACCTTTTCTATTTGTCCTCATGTTCATGAATTATTTCCAATTTGACAAATTACCCTAATATCCCAAAATACTTGGCAAAATCGACATAAAGGAAATTAATTTTTTGAAACACAGAAATTGTATTTTAAACATATTTTGAATGGTTCTTATCATAAGTAAGTCATCTTTAAAAACATCGAGTGTAAATACATCACACGTGACCATGAACTGTCCCTTCTGATCGTTTACTAGTCCTTAAAGAATACGAGCTTGTTATACAGACGACGAACATATTTTCAAAGCAATGCACAATCACCGCATCTCGAGTTATGATATAACCTAATATCGAGTTATTTCTCAGCCATAGCTCTGATTAACCAATTAAAATGGTTTTCGACAAGGGCAAGTTCAAGAAAATGATCATGATTGAAGAGATTTCTCCGGTCCACATACGAGTTGATCACTTGGTTCACTCCGTTCTGTTTAGTTATTAAACCTGAGTACTTCCCCAGCTTGAATAGCGTATAGTCTATGCAGAGCTTGCACATTAATATACACCACTCAACACAGGCCACACAGGATTTGATGATCATTACTGCGAATTGCAGAAAACACAGTGAGTTAACACTGCGGAAAATGGCCAGACTTGACTTGGCGGTAACAATGGAATGGCGGTAGCTTGCTTCAGCCGCGGGTCGCCTTTGCCGTCACTATGATTCTCTGTACTCGTTGGTATTTACACATGGCTAAAAATGATTAGTTTGTTCAATTTTGCCCTAACACTAGAAGAGTTGCCATGAGCTTTATACAAGGACTGCTTTTTACCATAACTCGCTAATCTAATGTATACATAAATTTCAGCAACCTTTCTTAGGACTTGCAACTCGTGCAGCTCTTCACAAAGGAATTCACTCTCTATTGGGTGTGAAAAATTGAAAGGCAAGTTACCTCCAGTACTAAACTTCATAACGACGGACTGGGCAATAATTTTATCTACATTGCGCATATTCATCAGCTCGCCTAACACAACTCTAAACCTAAATTCCTTCTCTGTACATTGAACGATTTTAACAACATCTGGAGATGGTTCAATCAGCTTACCTCTCGAAACATGTTGCACAAAATTGTAACAGGTTTTGATGGGAGCAGCGTAAGAGTGGTCAAGAAGACGTTCAGATTGTCTTATTAGCATTGTTCTACAATGTGAGCAAGTTAGAGACTTCAAAAGCCTCATCACAATATACCCTCCTATATAACACAAAATGTTGTCCTGAAATTCAGACAAATGCATCTCAAGCAAATCTGAATACTGCTCTTCCATTTCTGTGCCATCGTTAGCATCACATGCATTAGAAGCTGTTCTTTTCTGCGAACGAAATTCAAAAACAGAACCCCCTGAAACTGAACCAATATTCACACAATTCCCAGCAGCATTTACACTGTTTCTGAACAATAGTCTTCTTAATGCCCATTTGAACTGCAAAGTATTGGGATTATTATTCCATCCCCCACGAGCTCGAATGCAAGAAAAAAGCAACTCAATGTGATCCTGTGAAAACTTGTATGTCAACACATATTTAAATGGATTCTCAGTTCTGGTGAGCAATATTCTAGCAACTTCTCCAATAGAAGTCGCAGCTATAATAAGTCCAACACAGAACATTTTCCTAGCATGGCACACAAGTGGTATTCCTTCAATCTTTAAGGACCTCAAGTAATCACAAGTTTCTGTGATGCATTTTAACCAGTACTGTTCCCTCTGAATGAACAATGGTTGCTTGTAACCCTTCTGAAATGGGTTTCTGGAATTAAGCAAATCAAACAGTCTGTCGATCATGTATATGAATTCTTCCGTTGCTTCACTGTCAGCAAAGAAAGGATGACCCTGTTTCCTTAAAAATGAAATTGCATCTGCAACACCAGAACTCAATGTCTGCACAGCAAGTTGAACATTCATTTTTTTGTTTCCCCACCTAATGTGTGCACCACTCAGATTATTGGCAAAATGTAGCCCCTCATTCTCCTGAATCTCATTTAGTTTAGTGATGTACTCCCATTTTATATCACCCTTTGGAGAAGACAAAATCTTCTTATCAGAGAGGGTATTCCTCGCCAACTTCACCATATGGCAAGGGTCAAAAATAACGAACACAGTTCCCATTTTCACATGCTCAAAACTACAACTACTTGCTGCCGAATCTATTGCACAACCAAGCTGTTTCATTGTTTGAACATTAGTAGAAGTTCCATCACAGGTTAGGCCCCACACTTTAACACCTACCTCATGTAACTTCGTAAGACATACAATGATCATCTGGCACTGTATTTCTGCTGATGTTTTATTGATCAGAAAGTAACCCACAGGACACTTGAAGTTGTGTGTGAGTGATACTACCATTAGCACAAGAGCTTCAGATGCCAGTTCATCCTCAAAACCCAGAATTTCACCACAGTCCACATAGCCAGAATATTTTCCCTCAGCTCGGTCCCATAGAGTTTGTTTGCTTAGAGACACTGCATCAATAACAAGGTTTCAGTCCTTCAACCAAGGCTTCTTATCAATATTCTCCTTAAGATATAAAAATACCTCTTCCAAATAGCCTGGTTCACAATTCAATTTGGACGTCCATGCCCTTAGTGTTGACGGGTGAGGCAAATGAAACATGTTATGGAACTTCGAACGAACAAACCTGTATGCCTTTGGTGAATAGAAGTACAAGGTTGAGGCAAACTGCTTCATCAGACTTGTGTAATGCAACCTGTTTTTAGAATTACCTTCATTCTTGAAAGTATTCATAAGAACCTCAAGGGGGAAATCTTCAAATCTTGACTCAAGCACAGAAATTACACCATGTGATGAATTTGCAGATTTCAATTCTTTGAGGAGCTGCTTCATATTGGTGATCTTATTTCTTCGCCTAAGTTTTTCTTGTAATAGCTTAATTTTCTTCTTCAGAGCTTTCTTTTGTGGTGAATCTGGAGGTTTTGGTCGACATGTATCTTGAATGTTTTCATCAGAGACGTTGGACACTGAACTGGTGACCTGCTTTTCATCCTGTAAAGTAAAATATGTTTCCATCAAAACATGAAAATTTTACTATCTTTTTGGAACATTCTCCCTCAGTGACAATAACGCCATCAGTCTGGAAATGTAATAATAATATAATGTGTACAATTTAATATGAGTATTCAGTACCTCGCAAATGGAGCTTTCAGCGTTCAACATGAACACAATGTGTTGGGAGGTGGGGGTGATATTTGGAGTCTATAATGCTGTTGACCAATAGGGCCCCTCAGATAAGAGCATGGCAACAATTTGTCTTTATTACCACGTGCAAAGTTACGTTTACAATATGATGCAATGTTACTGTAGGCCTACCACATATATCAGATTTGATCGGTGGCAACATAGAAAGAGGGGCAGATGACCTTGTAGTTCCGCCCCTTAAAACAACAATAACTAACAAACATAGAAAGACAGAAGGAAGAGTTCGAGCAAGATGATAGCCCAGACATAGAGATCCACGTACCTTACACGAGACGAACAGAGGAAGAAGTGGGATGTGATGTGTTTACTGGACTATATCAGTGAAGAAGATGATGGGGGAAAAGAAAACGATAAGCCCAGACTTATGGAGAAATTTTATGCCTATGCTGATGACATGGCATTGACGTGCAACTATGACCAGGAAGTTAGAGTGGGCTGGAAAAAGAAAAGAGTTACAGTACAGATAAATGCAGCCAAGACGGTAACAATGCTCTTAAGGAAAGGTGGGGAAACAAGAGACTATTTATTGTAAAGGTCCCTTACTTCAGAGAAACACTTTGTATATTTAGGAGCGACATTGCAGACTTTGGGCAATGTGTTTACAATCCATGTGAGAGACCTGATGCTGCTATGATAGCCACGAGTGACGTAAGCCACCTTAGTAATCTTTTACTAAAACTGCGATGGAACTGTTCAGGTTGAAAATCTCACCAATGGTGACATATGCCCTGGAAAACATTTATGGCAACACCTCAGATATAGGAACCTGACTTACCTGGATCGGATCAAAGGTAGCTAACTCAAAAGGGTCTTGTGCTTATCAGAGTTTACACCTTCGTGCCTGGTCTATCTGACAACTCCCATCGGTCGAGGAGATAAGTTTACGAATGTTACTGCCATCCATACCCAGATACGAGGAACTGTTACGTACTATGACAAGGAAGAGGAACGAAATATGGAGCGACTTCCAAGAGCTGGATACGACACTTATTGACAAGACTGTCTGTACACTTCTTTCACCACAAAGTGTGTGTAAATAAGAAATACCATCAGCTGGACCACCAGTGTAAGTTGGTTAGTTAGTTATAGTTGTTTTAAGGGGTGGAACAACGAGGTCATCTGCCCTAACAACCAACCAGTGCATGTGCATGCTATGTAGTGACAAGCATGATAGGTACATCATCATGTGGTGAAAACCAAGGAAGTTCTCCCTTATGGAGTTGGATTTAATGTATCATGAATGGCCATTGGCTGCAATAAATTACATTATATTATAGCCTGGTAGATTTGAAATTACTACAGAAATAAAAGTAACAGTAAATATTAGGTCTACATACCTCAACTTGTACTTGTCGTTCAATAACTCTCCGTCTCTTCTTGGGTGGCTGAAGCAGATGCTGAGGAAAATTGAAAATTGCAGGTACTGCATCATCTTTAAGCAGTGGTTTGTTTCTAATTGAACCAAACAAGTAGCATGATTCTGAAAAATGTTCGCTACAGATATAACTGTATTTTGTGGGGGTCCAGTCCTTCCTCCTCACAGCTATAACCCATTTCTTTAACACATCTGGATGTTTCCATGGAAATCTGTAATATGAGCCAGGTTATAATTCTGTGACTAATAACTTATAACCTATAATAGGGCCTAAGTCTATTTGTCATTATGCTATTTAGGACTATTAAGCCTATGTCAAAATTTGATGTAAGGTTATCCATAAACACAGAATAGCCTAGGCTACGTCATTACAAATCTCGATTCGAAAATAAAGCAGACCGTAAGCCTACCGTATTTTTGGAAAATACCATTATATATAGCGTTGCACAGAGGTACAGTAGTGCTTACCTGTGGAAATGAAGCTTTTGTGAGCTTTTCTCCTGCCTATTAGAGCATCCGAATGCTACACAAGCAATGGACATCTTGATTTTATAACATAATAATACATTTATTGCAGCAAACAGTTACAATAAAAATAATAATAGAGTATTAACTCCAAACACACTATGTTCTCTCTATAAAATAATGGACGTGCACGTCAAGGAGGCGATGACCAGGAAGCAGTTTTCAGCGAGGGTTACCATGGGAGGAGTTGTTCCAGTAGTACCTATATAGTTCAATGGGAATAACATATAACCTGCAGAACAGAATGCAACAGAGAGACAAAATGGCTGCCATGAATCTCCTTATCTCTCGCTTCATGTGACATATTGTTTGACTCCTAAATATGCTCAATTTCTCCCCAGTACGGAAGTAATTTGTTATTGAACCTTTCCTCCGCCACTGTCTTAGTCTACAACTGCAGTGCTCGTGACAGATTAGTGTATCATTATTCCATGGGCAGGAAGTGAAGAACGGGCGTGGTCGATGATTTGAAAGCCAGTGGTGAAATTATGACTATTTCTGCCAAGTATTATGCTTCTGTAAATCTTAATCAATATTTCATCATAATTACGCTATCAAATTCCCCCATTTCCAACAATATGTACGATGGAAGTAGCCATGTCATCAGACGAGTGCTATGGGATTGCCACAGGACAACATAAGCCATCTAAATAATGGTAGCAAACAGTTCTTAACTTGGGAACAAATTCATGCAAATTTGCTCAAATTTTTTGTTTGCAGATATATTAAGGTGTATAAGATCCTTACCTTGAAACAAGACCAGCAACGAGTAGTTTCACAACTGTGTGGCTGCAGATCCACAGTCAAATGTTGTGCTCTACTGCTCGTATCAGAAGATAAGCCTCTGTGTAATCAGTATCTGATAAGCGGACTTTACACTCTGAGTCAGACACACAAGTCATTTGGATTTGGCCCAATATTAAATGAGAAGAAGTTACATTTTCTATAATCTTTTAGACCAACTGGAGTAGGTATCTGCCTTTAGGCCATGGAGCCGGGCTGTTACTGAACTCAGTGTTGGCCTTGATATGGATGGGAAATGGAGCCCTCTTTAGCAAGGAAAAAGCAAGCCAACAGGTGTCAGGTTTTTTTAAGGTTTGCTTTTAACAAATTGTGTGGGATACTGAGACAATTCTAGTTTTCATGCAGATGAATTAAAACTAAGATGCTATGCTCTATTCTTAATAAAAGGTGGTTACATGATGTTTCCCAGCTTCCCCAAAGATTCTGAACAAATAGAAAAGTGCATAATTGCTATATCCAGGCATGGAAAGGAACTACTGTATGTTAGAATAGAAAGAAAAGTGAAAGGTACATCTTAAATTGGCAACTTTTGTTTTACACAGTGATAATACATTGAAAACATAGACCAATAGCCACCATTACTTTCAGACCAAAGACCAAACAACATAACATCTCAACTTTCTAGATTCACACTTCAATCATGCATTTCCTAACACCCAATGGCTGCTGTTGGTAATGCCTCCTTAAGCTTTAGAGGGATAGTTTCCCCTACTTCCATTTTTAAAGCAGGTTCATGTAGGAGAATACACTCTTTTGACTTATATCCTTAAAAAAATAGCAGTGCTTCCAGATAAATCGTCTTTGGGTATTGTGGATTTGTCCAGTGGGTACATCATTGCAGCGTATTTATCACAAGTAACACCAAGCATCTCTAGCTGTGTAAAGCCCCTTAAGCTGTAACTGCAATAGCTCAAGTACAGTACATACATTTCAATTAGGAGCTCAACCCTAGCAAATCGTGTCTTTAGCTTCTCGATAACTTTTTCGTAAGTCCACAAGCTCTCGGGCTGATGACCATGGAACAATGGGTTGTTTGAAGTATTGGACAGTTTCTCTGGTTCACGTGTCACATCTTCGTAAATTATTTTAAACTGCTGCTAAAATGTTAGACAGTACCTTACAATACCATCATGCCAGTTAAATCCTTACTTGGCTACACCAAGAGGACCATCATCCATAAATGATCACACTTGCTCTTTGCCTCTATCCATTATTTACTCTATCCTTCGACTACATCGTCTTACGAACTTTGCCTCGTGAATTGTCCTAACGTGTATGAATAACCGATTAGCTTTACCTTCTATTTGAATGGTGTTGAAAGCTCGTCTCTCAATGCCCGTTCATCTAGTTATTGCTGCAGATCATTTCTTGCCCTAGTAAATAACCCTATGAATTCCGTTCAATCATGCTTCATCTTTCAATTCCTTCCATAATTGTCTACTCAAACTAGTCTAGTTAGCAGTCGCCAGATGTTGGAATTGATGCGCATTTCAAAAACTCAATGAGGACAAAGAAGGTAGAAATCAGTTAAGTTTCTTCTGTGGAACTACAAGCAGAAGTAAATGATAACGCTTACATACTGTCAAGAATTAACTGAACTTCAAGTCTCTTTCTGTTAGCTGCAACATTTTCCCTTCATCTAAGGCAGGAGTTCTCAAACACTTTTTCTGTCACGCCTCTCCTCCTCCTCCTCCTCCTCCCCCCCCCCCCCCCCCCCCCCCCCCCCCCGGGTACCTTTTTACCACTGTTAATAAGCCATCTATCACCGACAGTAGTGGCTACGAGGGCTAAAGCGCAGCGTTAGGTCAAGGGACCAAGCTCTCTGCTGACTCGGTAGACGCGTGGGTTCGAGCCCCACCGTCGGCTGTCCTTGAAATGGTTTTCCGTGGTTTCCCATTTTCAACACCAGGCAAATGCTGGGACAGTACCTTCTGACAGGCCACGGCCGCTTCCTTCCACATCCTTGCCCAGTTTCATTCATCTTCATCCATTCCATCTCTCATCCCGACGTGCAGGTCGCCCACGGGCGTCGACTAGAAAGACCTGCACTCTGCCTCTCAGGAGGCTACTCGACAAAAAAAAAAAAAAAACATCTATCGATTGGTAATGGCGTTACTTGTATCAGTTTATTGTAAATCGGGCTAACCAGTTCCACTAAACACGCACTAGAATTCACCTGTTCACTCACTGTCTTTGAACTGAACTGTTATTGGCAGAAATAGATGTTGCTTGCTTACCATCTCTTGATGAATGCAGTACATTAGCATTTGTCTGTTGGCACAGGGTACAGTAAAATGTGGCTTTCCACCGATGTCTCAGTCTCATTCATGGCTGTGATTATATGGACGCTATTTAGATATGGTGGTGCTGAATAATGGACTTCAGGGCACAACTAGTGCTGTGTGTACTGTGAAAGGTTCTACTCGTAGGTTTAGTGCTTTGTTCTGACTCAGTGAGGAAAGCAAAGACAAACTACCTCACTCCTCATCTTGCCTGATATGCCTCATTATAGTGCTGCCTATGGCGGTACGTTTTGCGGATCCAACCAGCCTCTGGGCTGAGTACCTCAGACAGAGAGAAGAATCTATTCTTGTAAGGAAGTGGCGACCACATTGTCATTAGTGGTTGTTAAGTGTTAGGTAAGGAGATATTGCTACGAGTGGCGGGTGAAAGGATGCTGTGTGGGAAATGTTACTCTACACCTGCTGGCAGGATCTACTGTCAGCTCTTGTGAAATAAGACAGCAAAAGTACGAGTTCATTAGTCTTGAATGGTCGTGGGAGCTTCCTGTCTATGATGGGTTTATGAATATGAGGATAACTATATTTGTTACAGAATATGAAATAGAAATATTTCAATCAAAGCTGGTGCCCCCCACTTTGAGGACCGCTGATCTAAGGCACGCATCTACAGAGAGAGTTAAAGAAATACCACGTTGACAATTGTGTGTCTAGAGTTTAAAATGAGGCACGTTTGAGATGACTTGTGAACAGTCTTCTACTGATTGGGCAGAGCAGTATAATAGAATGTCATCAGCAAATTGAATAATATGTAGCCTACATGAGGCGAAATTAATTGTTCTAGTTCAGCTGCGTACAATAAATATAAAATCCCACTCAATATATCGCCTTGGGGCAAGCTGTGAGAAGTGTGTCGCACCGTATGATTAGGATTAGTAAGTACAGTCGAACTTCCATAAATCAAACTTCTATATCTCGAATTTTCGATAACTCGAAGTAATTTTCATTTCCCAGCGGTATCGTATCTAATTCACATGTTACATTTGTTCTATTATTCGAAGTTCTATTATTCGAATATTTCGATAACTCGAGTAATATTTCATTCCCCAGGCGTAAAATATTTTTCTATATCTTGAAGTTGGGATGAAAATACAATTGCCTTGAAGACTGGAGTTGTGACTTGGGGCTTGGAATATGAGATTTTTGTTCACCTTGGGTATGGTGCGGTACTTGGAGAAGTTATTTCTGTCAGTATTGTGTGGACTGCTACATTCCAGAGCAGCCTGAGGGCAAGAAGACGGATTCGGGTCAATGTGCACCTCAAACAACAGTAAGAGGGAAACTCCGGCTTTTGATGGCATGCCCGCACCCATCGTGTCCTTGGCTGATAAGCCTGGTGAGAGAGCACTGTCCTGTAGTTTCTGACCTACTATGTAAATCAGTAATGCAAACACCATGGAGAAGAAATATTTTCTGAAATGTTTAAGTGCAAGTGAAAAATTAAAGTTAATTCACGAAGTGGAAAAGGGTGTGAGAAGGAAGAAGGATATTGCGGTGGAATTCGGCATTCCAGCTAACACACTGTCAACGATTATGAAAATTAAAGACAAGATTGCTAGTGCTATTCAGGAGTCACATTTTTCTTTATTATTTATTAACAAATTCACAAAGAAATTTGATAAAATGGTCCGGCTAGCTCAAAACAGTTGCCAGCGTTTCGCCCCAGTGTACCAATGGGCTCTTCAGTTGGTTATGGTACACCTCACCAAGACGCGTGGCTAGTACATACTGTGAGGGCCGCTGCAAGGCACAAAATGTCGCCACGAGCAGCGCCAATGTACTACGGAAGTCGAAACTTCCTTTCAAAAATAATGTTAGCTTACCTTGCTAATCCATACTGGAAATATCTGTTCCCGAAGGAAACAGGATGTAAATTGTCCGATTGAGCTATGTACATTAACAAATTCACAAAGAAATTTGATAAAATGGTCCGGCTAGCTCAAAACAGTTGCCAGCGTTTCGCCCCAGTGTACCAATGGGCTCTTCAGTTGGTTATGGTACACCTCACCAAGACGCGTGGCTAGTACATACTGTGAAGGCCGCTGCAAGGCACAAAATGTCGCCACGAGCAGCGCCAATGTACTACGGAAGTCGAAACTTCCTTTCAAAAATAATGTTAGCTTACCTTGCTAATCCATACTGGAAATATCTGTTCCCGAAGGAAACAGGATGTAAATTGTCCGATTGAGCTATGTACATTAACAAATTCACAAAGAAATTTGATAAAATGGTCCGGCTAGCTCAAAACAGTTGCCAGCGTTTCGCCCCAGTGTACCAATGGGCTCTTCAGTTGGTTATGGTACACCTCACCAAGACGCGTGGCTAGTACATACTGTGAAGGTCGCTGCAAGGCACAAAATGTCGCCACGAGCAGCGCCAATGTACTACGGAAGTCGAAACTTCCTTTCAAAAATAATGTTAGCTTACCTTGCTAATCCATACTGGAAATATCTGTTCCCGAAGGAAACAGGATGTAAATTGTCCGATTGAGCCATGTACATTAACAAATTCACAAAGAAATTTGATAAAATGGTCCGGCTAGCTCAAAACAGTTGCCAGCGTTTCGCCCCAGTGTACCAATGGGCTCTTCAGTTGGTTATGGTACACCTCACCAAGACGCGTGGCTAGTACATACTGTGAAGGCCGCTGCAAGGCTAGCCGGACCATTTTATCAAATTTCTTTGTGAATTTGTTAATGTACATAGCTCAATCGGACAATTTACATCCTGTTTCCTTCGGGAACAGATATTTCCAGTATGGATTAGCAAGGTAAGCTAACATTATTTTTGAAAGGAAGTTTCGACTTCCGTAGTACATTGGCGCTGCTCGTGGCAACATTTTGTGCCTTGCAGCGGCCTTCACAGTATGTACTAGCCACGCGTCTTGGTGAGGTGTACCATAACCAACTGAAGAGCCCATTGGTACACTGGGGCGAAACGCAGGCAACTGTTTTGAGCTAGCCGGACCATTTTATCAAATTTCTTTGTGAATTTGTTAATGTGCATAGCTCAATCGGACAATTTACATCCGTTTCCTTCGGGAACAGATATTTCCAGTATGGATTAGCAAGGTAAGCTAACATTATTTTTGAAAGGAAGTTTCGACTTCCGTAGTACATTGGCGCTGCTCGTGGCGACATTTTGTGCCTTGCAGCGGCCTTCACAGTATGTACTAGCCACGCGTCTTGGTGAGGTGTACCATAACCAACTGAAGAGCCCATTGGTACACTGGGGCGAAACACTGGCAACTGTTTTGAGCCAGCCGGACCATTTTATCAAATTTCTTTGTGAATTTGTTAATGTACCTAGCTCAATCGGACAATTTACATCCTGTTTCCTTCGGGAACAGATATTTCCAGTATGGATTAGCAAGGTAAGCTAACATTATTTTTGAAAGGAAGTTTCGACTTCCGTAGTACATTGGCGCTGCTCGTGGCGACATTTTGTGCCTTGCAGCGGCCTTCACAGTATGTACTAGCCACGCGTCTTGGTGAGGTGTACCATAACCAACTGAAGAGCCCATTGGTACTGCCCCCGTAATTGAATTATATAGAGACCACGGTGGCTATATTGGAAATTATAATGAAAGTTATGGCTGTCATAGTTATGACGTGGGTAGTCATGACGTAAGCACGGATGACGCAGACGTTATGCCAGCAGGCTACTTGAGCTGAGATTCTCAGTGACGTCAGCATTTATTCGAGAAAGATCCAAGATGTACGACGCAGTCGCAGGAAACGTGGAATTCTGCTGAGGAAGAAATTATGCTATTGGAGGGGAGGCTTGAACCAATGAACGATAGTCTGAAGGAAGACAGAGATTGCTGAAACTATGGTATTTTTATTACTTTTTGGAATGCAGAATTGTGGAAATCCATTTGCAGTAGAGGCATTGTTCTGGAATTTTGGTGAAATTTATTTTCAGTTTTTGAATTTTGAAAATCCGTCATGTATTGACGAAGTTGGAACTTCTAGCGATGACGCAGTAACGCGCAATGGAAGGGATAGATACGCCCCTCATGAAGTTCATAAAAGGCCTTGCGCAGAAGAGAGGAGTCTCATTCCTCATTCTCAGATCATCAATCGTCTGATAGCTCAATCGTCAGATCTCAAATAGTTATTTCAGTGAAACGTCGAGTGAGATTAGTAGTGAAAGAGTCGTCTTTATAACGCGTGGTGAACCCACTGCAGTAAACGAGAGTCGAACATACAAGCAGTGCAGATTTACTGTGAGTAAATCTAGGTGAAGTTGAAACGCACATTATAACGCTTCTACAAGATTAGCTGTGAACAGTTAGCGGTCGCCTATAAGGTAATTCTATTGTGCATTGCTACAGTAAGGAGTGTAGAAAAGTTGAACAATTTCGAGTAATTATTTTGGAAGATATTAGCAGTTTTAGACGACTGACAAAAGTGATTTTCTCGCTACATGAGAAGCACTTCGTATCGCCAGAATCTACGCCACGGCTGACACGGCTAGTGAAATAGGGAGACTTCAGATTGCTTTTGTGACACAACGCTACAGTATTATGGAACAGTTTAATATGGCAGTTTGTTCTTCTATTACCATAACCGAAGAGAAGATGGAAGGCTAAAGGACTTTAATGCAATTGGGACATATTTCAACGGAGTAAGATAGCAGCATGGAACTTCGCTAATTGCTATTCCACACAAGCGAACATGTGGTAAATAACCATCTACACCCATGTTTCGTGATTAAAGGCTGAATACTATCAAACAGCAATGGAAATGATTTCATACTTTCTGAATATGAATATTTCTTCGGAAATTTCTACAAAAACTTCATGGCGATTTTCAACTGGAACTTCAGGGATTTTTCAAGAGAGGTCAGGGTTGTCCCGACTCACAAAGAAGATTATTGCCGGAAGGATGTCGTTCGTCTTCACGAAGCAGTGCAATTTCCGGAGAAGGAAGCAGTTCGATTCTCCGATGGTGCTGTTTCCTGTTTCGAGGATGGAGCTCAGCTTTAACTTGGTGAAATGGATCCATCAACAGTCTTCTTTGAGGAATTTTCCTCTGGAACGTCAATCGGCAGATAAGGTAGTCGTGAACGTTTATTGTATTTGAGTTTCTTAGCAATATTTGAGCAACCATTTTCCCGTATTTTTGTCCTCATGTATTTTGCCCGATATTCTTGTTTGAGATTCCTATTCTCAGTTCACCTTGATGAGTTATGCCTTTTTCGACGATTTTATTAAGACATTGTTATGTCATGGGCATAGTTAAATGATTTTGGATCAGTTGAGACTGATATTTAGATTTTTCAGTAATTTGCTTATTTTTTTTGTAGTCACGATTTGACTGTAAGTTAATGATTTTTATGGCAGATTTAAATTCAGACAGCGTGTCACTTTATTAAAGTAATTCTACCCCAGTTTAATTACTTTGACCAATTTTCTGTCATCATCAAGAAGGAAGAACATTTAAATGATTTTAGAGCGTTAAAATCCAGTACGTTGTCGACGATCTTGGAAATACTAGTCGTTATTTGAATTGATTGCAACACAGACATTTATCGTCAGTTATGAACGATCATTGCATCATAGACAATTTTGTGAAAGATGAACTTTAATTATGAATTATTGAATGCATTAAATTCGTGAACTTTTGTTAGGAATTTTTTTTCAATTAGAGATTTATATAATGATGTTTGCATTCCCCAGTCTAATTGGATTCTATTAGACTATTTTACAGTTTAATCGCACTTTGTTTGATGATAGTATTTTTATACTACAATTCTTTGAAGATGTTAATCTTAAATTTTGATAGACCAGACAGGCGTATATAAGCGTATTCACTATTAAATTTGTTTGTGATTGGCAAATTTTTTTCTTCATTACGATTCATGAATGAAATCCACGAAGGTTAAATGACAACAGTTTTGAAACAATTAATGATTATAAGAATTTTTAAGTGGAACTATGAATGTATAATCGATAGTGCAGCGGACATGTTGAAAGTCGCTGATGTATAATGCCCTTAAATAAATGAAGGAGATTCCCACAGTAATTAATGATGATAAAGATTGTGTTAGTGGAGGTTTTTTGTAAATTCTGTGGAAGATTTTGATGCCGTATATTTTAATATATGATGAATTTTGGGTCTATTTTTAATGCAGTTTGTGCATTATTTTGTAAGCGAAGTATTTTCCGCTAGAGTGTATTGTCATAGTTCGTTGAAAATTAATCAAGTGAATTTACTGTTATAATTAACAAGAGTTTTGAAAGAATTTGAGATAAGATTTTGAATGAAGATTACCGTCACAAATAATAATAATTATTACAACCTTTATTAAACCAGATTGTGACATTTACATGTATAACTAACCTTCATTGGTCGATTATATAATCACGAGTATAAATTACCAACCGGATGAACATGTGGTTCAATGTATTTCTTAAATTAATAATTTAAATAATTTAAATGTTAATATTGTAAATAATAAATGTATATATCTTTGACAATAATGTGGAACGAAAGTAATGTTAAAGGCGTGTTTAAAATTTTTGTAATTATCTTCGACAATATTATAAACAATTTCTAATTGTTATAAATAATTTATATGATTTTGTTATAAACATTTAAGAGTGTGTTTTATACTCTAAACTATGCTTATTAAACATTTGGATGATAACTTAACAAGTTTAGGGATTGTCAGAATAATCCAGTGGTATGTGAGTTAAGCATTTGAAAGATTTGCGTCAATATATATGAGTTGTCTTGTAGACATTTAAAGCTTTGAAAGGAAGCGGAATTCTTACGCAGTGTGGCGTGACGAGTGAGCCCCATTTGACAGGTGTGAGCCAGGTTGAAGGGTAGACCAGCCGGCCAGACATCTGGTTATCAGCGGGTGAGGTCGATACTCTGGCCTTGCGCCTATTAATACAAGTGTGATGTTTATTAAAAGAAACCAAATGCTCTATATATGTCGCATCCTGACTTCCTCATCCAATCCAAATGTGTTTTGAATGTTACGTTATTTTGAGCTCATGGGAGCTAACATATTGTTTGATAACTTTGCAAGTCCTTTAGGAGGACATAGTCAGATTGACGTGGGCTACTGATAGCCACATTTATTTTGTTGAGTTTGTTAAAGTCGTACCCTTTATTTGAAATAAAGCTTTGTACAGTTCAAAGTTCTTGCCTTCGTTTTGGTTCATTTTTAAATGTCATGGTCAAGATTATTGTGGGAGCATACTTTAGAGATCCTGTTGTCAACCCAATCCCCGAGATAATTTTTTAAGAGGTAAGTAAAAGTAAGTATGAACCCCCGTCTATTTTGGTGTGTTCCACAATAATTTTCTTGGTAACTTCTGTGTTCAAACCTCGGTAGTATCTGTCAGTGCCATTTTCATTGATGTAGCTGAGCCGGTGCGATTGATTGTTGGCAATCCGATTGAGGGGGCGGATATCTGACAGCCTACTATCCGGGTAAACGGGGACAGTACACTGGGGCGAAACACTGGCAACTGTTTTGAGCTAGCCGGACCATTTTATCAAATTTCTTTGTGAATTTGTTAATGTACATAGCTCAATCGGACAATTTACATCCTGTTTCTTTCGGGAACAGATATTTCCCGATATTTCCAGTCCTTTTTTCATCGGAGAGGAACCGTTTTAAGAGCTCAAGTTACCCTCAGTTGGAGGAAGCTATGTTTAAGTGGGTAAAGTGTATGAGGGACAAAAACATTCAACTTCAAGGCTCCATACTTCGTGAAAAAGCACATATATTTGCTGAGGAGTTAGGTATAGAATCGTTCCAGGCTAGTACATAATGGCTAGATAAATTTAAATATCGAAACGAAATTGTGCAGAAAGTTATGTCAGGTGAAAGTGCTAGTGTATCTGAGATTGACTGTGAGACGTTCTACCAACTCTACTGGCAGATTACGACCCTCGTGATGTTTTCAATGCCGAAGAAACTGGTCTGTTTTTTAAACGTTTGCCAGAAAAGACCCTCGCATTTAAAGGGGAAACGTGTCACGGTGGGAAAGAGTGACAGTAATGGTTACAAAACTTCGTGGAGAACCGGATGTTGCAGAAAAGGAAGCAAAAGAAACTGACGGACTTCTTCTCAAAGATTTGAATTTGTAAGTACTGAAAAATGAAAATGTACTAGTAATACTGTATAACTGTGTAGTAATTTAACAAAATAGACACAATGTAGTAGAATGGATTGAAACTTGTAAATAATTAATACGATAGCATTAAACCCTAGCTGGTAGGCCCATAGGAGTTCTAGTAACAATAATATTAGAAGTAGCAACATTTGTCTATTCGTATGTTTATAATACTGTATTATATTTATGTAACATAGATAACAGGATAGAGAGATTCACGTTATCATATGCACCTTGTATGTCTAAGAAGACAGCGATCATAGCTTGTTTCCTACTGCGTGCCAATGTGAGGTCGGTAAGGAAGGGGGTGAGAGCGTCGATAGTGCTTTTGCCTTTCCGGAAAGCAAATTGATACGAAGGCAAGAGGAAGTAGTATTCAAAGCACCATGTAAGGCATGTTAGAAGAATTTTTTGAAATAGGCTGCTGATACTGGAGCCTAACACGATACCGCGGTAACCGCTAGGTTCAGAAGGGTTTTTGCCAGGTTTTAAAATAGGGATTAAGAGGAACATATCAATTCAGGTGGTGGGGGTTCCGGACAGGATAAAATTAAAAGAGGTCAGGAGGGTAGATGTGACAACATCTGATACGTGATGACGTCTGGCCCAGGGGAGGAAGATCTTTTATGTACAAGAGCTCATTGTATTTATGAAAGTTCTATGGTGGACGTGAGGGTGGTAAAATGGGGTTGACCAAAAGTCTAGGGAAGAATGATAAGAGAGGGTGGTAAAACGGGATTGACGAAAAGTCATGGGAAGAATAATAAGAGGGGGGAACGAAATCCGTGGTAAGAGAGGTTAAAAAAAGATACTGTAGGTCAACGTCGGGGGGACCAGGGGTAAATGGGTGGGGCTATGTATTCCGGTTGAGAGAATGTATAGCCTTCCAAATATAAGAAGATGTACTGTGGCAGTGTAGGCAACTTATAAATTTCTTCCATGCTTCTCTTTGTTTTGTATTAAATATTTGTTACATTCTGGCCGTGATGTTTTTGTATTGAGTGTAAGCGGACAAAGTATTTAAGAGTCGCAGGTCGTGAAGACAACTCTTGCGACGTTTTATCCAGGCGGTGCACCGGTGCATTCGTTATCCCACCGATAAATGTTAGATTGGCAAGGACCGGTATAATAGCGGATGTCATGCTAGGGGGTGGTAGATCTCAATATATTTCAGAATTAGAGAGAGAAGTTGATAATTTTGGGAAGGACCGATAAGGGAGTTACAATACTTGTCAGTCATTCACTGTTGAAAAAGGGGGGGTCAAAATTATGTATACTATTAGTTAGGATGCTGGGAGGCGGTGGAGACAAAGTTGATTAGGGGCCCTACCGAGTGGAAATAATAATGGGATAGTGGTTGCTCCGGTGAGGGTCGTCTAAAATGGACCATTGAGAGAAAATACGTAAATCCGCTGCGACTACTGATAAGTCAACGGCGCTCTTTTTGCGGGTCCGTTTCGGAATACGGGTGGGCGAACCATCATGATGATATTAAGCTGTTGCAAAGACATAAACTGAAGTATGTAGGGACCCTTGTCATTTATGGAATAGCTTCCCCATTCGGAATGATGGGCGTTAAAATCACCGCCGAGGAGTAACCTAGTGCAAGTGGAAAATTGAGTGTGAAAAAATGCTGCCGTTGTTCCGTGTATACGTGGGGGGGCAGTAAAAGTTGAGTATGATAAGGAATGCGATCTGGATGGCTATTAAGAAAGTAGACGGGATGATAGTGAACTGGTGTAACCTCTGGTACGGGATGACGTGTCGGATGAAGGTGGCAATATCTCCAAAACCATCACCATCCTCACGTTCAATTTGATAACCTGTTCAATGAAAGTTGTAGTGAGGTTTGAACCATGTTTCTTGTATAAGTGAAATGTCAGGGTGGTAAGCTTTGATTAATGATAATAATTCATGTCACTTGTTGGTTACACTGCGACAGTTCCACTGCAAGATTCACATTTAATGCGGGGAGATATCCGAGGGGGGCTGTACAAGGGGTAAAACTTTGTTTCATAGTTTGCAGAGAAGGTGTGCCCATTGAACAACATTCGATCCAAGCAGTGCATGTAGGCCTACAGTAGATCAGCACAATCTTGTAATATTTCTGAGGTGGGGGTGCTGGTTGGGGTGGCTGGGGATGGATACCGGAAGTGGAGGGGAACCACTAGGTGGAGGTGATAGAGTTGTGTTAAAATGATAAGGCCGAAGATGCGATGCGGGGTGGGGTGGTAAGGCAAATGAAAAATGATTAACCTCTCAGGCCGGTTCTAGGTACGGGTATACGCGCGGCAGTAGTTACTGCCCAGGCGGTTTGCCGTACAATATACGCTGCGCACAGCACTTCGCGAGAACTACGTTTGTGCGCTATCTGTTGGGCTCATATGTGAACTGCTTAAACTAATGTATTTTAGAAGCCTTGGCTGTGCTAACCAAGTAAACTTACAACAAATAGTTCATAGGTTACCCGTTATTTTTGGAGGGAGAACATATACATGAGAATCATCGTGCCATCTATTGAGGCAAAATAGAAACAGACGACACGTTGTCACTCGCCGTGTTCTTGACTGCCATCTGTGGTAGAAATTTTAACCTCTTGTAAATAATACGGGTGGGTCGGGAATATTGTCAGGGGAAGTCCCTAACAATTCCGTGAAAAATGGCAGGGTCTACGTAACATCTTACGGGGTATGAAATAGAAAGTGCTCTGATAGGTGAGGAAGACAGTAGTTCAAGTATTTTTGCTGGTGATTCCGGTAGTGTAGAAAGTGACTTAGATTATGCCTCTTGAAGAGGAAGATAAAGAATTAGGACATGCCAATGTGCCATCAGCTGATGGTGACATTCCGTGACGGACCCAGCGGTGAGAGACCAGCGTGCTGCCGCCTAAGCCACGGAGGGACCAGTAATGGATTAAAAGAATTTGAAGTTTGAGTAGGGTTAGTGACCTCAAAATACGTCTGGTTATAAAGGCACATTTGTTTTATGATTTCTTTATGTTTAATGTAGATCGCACATCTGGGGGAGCCGACTGAGCGATTCTCACCGCAGTGGACGCATTTTCTCAGAGCTTGGGTGCAATCGCTTGTGATGTGTGCCAGGAAACAGGTGCCGCAACGGGGCTCACGTGACCGACAGTTAGTTAGTTTCACTGTGCCCGTGGGCACTCGGTCAACCTTTCCGTCGTTGAATATTTTAAGATTCATTCTTTGTGCGGAGAGTTCTGGATAAGGAGATTCAATAAACTCAATAATCTCTTCTGATGTAAAAGTGGAATCGACTCCTCGAACAACGCCAACTCGATGTACCGTACGTTCGATGAGGGGATATAAGCATGAAGAGCACGTTTCTAAAGTACAGGGTGGGTAAGCATTTTATTGGCTGCCTGTCGAGTATGGAACTGGACTTCCATGCGGTTCCTTCCTTTTCGTTTGATTGAGGAAATGTCAGGGATTTTGTTCTTGTAAAATAGGCGCCCTATCACCATAGGGTGTGCGATCCCAATTTGTTTGGCATTGGAGGATTCGGCAATGAAATAGGGGCCTGAGGTCTGGTCCCCATATTTATGTTGGGGGTAGGCTTTCGGCACAGTAGTATGGGGCACCGGTGCCAGTTCGTTTAAGAAGACTGCCGCGTTACCGTGAGAGTGATTTACATCGGGATTTTCTTCTTCTTATCCCTTGTGCCTTCAAGCGTCGGGGTAGCCTCGTTCTGTCCATCTCTGCCACTCCGATCAATTTTCACACAATCTCTTCATTTCCTGCATTCTTTTCCCTCGCTTCTGTCCGATTTTCTCAATTCTGTGGTACGGGGTCTTCCTCTTCCTACTCTCCCTTCCACTCGCATTTCAAAAACCTGCTTCGCTTTTCTCTCTTGTTCCATCCTCCTGACATGTCCATGCCACTTAAACTGACGTTCCTCAATCACCATACTTATCGTCTTCTTTTGTCCTGCTTCTTCTCTGATTCTCTCATTCCGGATCCTATCCCTTCTAGTCCTCCCCACTGCACAGTGGGTCAAAATCTAAATCTAGGAGGACAAAATTATTTATTTTCATAATTAAAAAATCAAATTTATTACTTCTACAGCATTCTCATATAATTGCCGCTCATTATTCTGGGATATAAACACATCTTAGTGTAAATCTGTCACCACTGTTCGAGCAGTCTGAATTGGAGGGTGAATGTAAGTGGCTGTGGTTTGGTTGTCTTTGTGGTTAGTGTGATGCTTTAAGATGGAACATACAGCTGAAGGTATGATCTTTGTAACGTGTTTCAGTTATTAATGGGCGTAATTATTACGTAATTTTAGCTATATTTGCATTATATAGTGTTTAACTATTATATTTAAAATTATATTTTACTTAGACTTTTAGTATGTCGCGTCACTCTGCGTCACTTTCTACTTAATGTTAAAATGTAGATAACGTCTTGTAGTTTACGCCTGTTATAAGACTTTTTGCATCTTTTTGCAACTTACTTAGTTATTTTACGTTCCAGAAGATGCTGAGCAATCTGTTCTAACACGTTTACAACTGTTTGAAGCGTCACTCTGCGTCACTTTCTACTTAATGTTAAAATGTAGATAACGTCTTGTAGTTTACGCCTGTTATACGACTTTTTGCATCTTTTTGCAACTTACTTAGTTATTTTACGTTCTAGAAGATGCTGAGCAATCTGTTCTAACACGTTTACAACTGTTTGAAGCACTGGGTTTGACGATTATGTCAAAAGTGGAACTTTGTGACCCTGTTAAAAGTAAATTAGGGATAGAAAATTGTTCTGAAGAGATAACTAAATGCTCTATCCAACTCATAGTCATAGACAATTTCTTGCATGTGTAGACGGAGCTTAAAAAAGGTCTTAACTGATGTTTATTATGATGTAAACAAATTATATACGTTGCTTTCACTGTAAATTCACGATTAAAACTTAAAAATTATTTTGTCCCCCTAGATTTCGATTTTGACCCACTGTGCACTGCTCACCTTGAATACTTCATTTCAGTGGCAGTGATCTTACTGAGATGCTTGTCTTGCAGTGCTAAATTCTCTGTGCCATATAGGGTGATCGGGGCCATAACCATATTGTAAATCTGCATTTTGGTCTTGATGCTTATCTCATTCTTCCCTACTATTGTATTATTCATCTGATAGTAGGCTGAGATGGCTTTTTTTAGTTCTATTGAGTACCTCTTGCTCCATTTTCCCATCACTACTTAATATGGTGCCAAGATATTCAAAAGTTTCTACTTTTTCGAGAGGTCTTCCTCAACAAATTATGTCAAGTTGTTGTTCCTGTCTGTCCAGTTTTGAGACCCACATTACTTTGCTTTTATCTGTATTCACTACCATTCCTTTCCTTTCCAATTCTTCATACCATTCCACCACTGCCTGCTGAAGTCTTTCTGGTGTATCAGCAATCACTATTAGGCTATATCATCGGCATAGAGGAGTTTCTTGCAAGTATACAGGTCTTAGTCTCCACATACCAAGCTTGGTCCTATGGGTTTGCCGCTTAAATATTTTTGTTATTTCATCCAGGAAGATATTAAACAGTAGAGGGCTGAGGCTATCACCTTGTTTTACTCCTCTCTCCATTTGGAATTCTCCAGACATTTCACCATCTATACGAACTATTCCCACAGGTTGCTGGTATACACTCTTCACAGCATTTAACAGTCTCATTGGTAGCTTCTTCGCTGCTAGTTCCTCCCATATGCTCTGCCTCGGCACAGAATCAAAGGCTGCCTTCAAATCCAGAAATGCAAGGTACAGGTCACGGTTTTTGGCAATGCTCTTCTCTATTACTGTTCTAATTGTGTAGATGTGATCTTGTGTCTGATGTCCTGGCCTAAAAGCTGCCTGCTCCTCTTCAATATAATTTTCCACCACCTTCCTAAGTCTCCTTTCCAGCACCCGAGTGTAGATCTTGTATGCTACAGATGATAGACAGATAGCCCTGTAATTATTAGTCGTAGGTGTTCCCTTTCTTGTGCAACGGGATAATTCAATTCTTCTTCCATTCCTCTGGTATTCTGTTCTCTTCCCACATTCTCCTAAACAGCTTAATAAGTTGCTTCACTATCTCAACACCTCCATATTTAATTAACTCTGGAGCAATTCCATCAGGACCTGCTACTTTCCCAGTCTTAATTTGTTTAATTGCCATTATGACCTCCATTTCTTCTATTTTTCCTTCTATTTCTGAATTTTGCACATCTTCATGTGGTCCATAAACAATCCCATCCTCTTGCTCTGCTGCATTTTTCTGGAACTTCTCCTCATAGTGTCTTCTCCACACTTGAAGCACTTCTGCCTTCTCTGATACCAGGTTATTCCCATTCTTGATTGTCCTAGTCTGCTTTCCATACTTCCTCTTATAGACTTTATGGTATTCCAAAAGCTTCTTGTATTCTGCTCTCTAGCTTTGCTTTCAACCACATTCTCAAACTCTTCCCAAGATTTTCTCTTAGCTTCCTTCACCGTTTCAGTTAGTGTAAGTTCTGTAGGTACCTGGCCATTTTGTTCCCTGAAATCATGGAGTTTGTTTTTCAGCCCTCTAGTATGTTGCAACATTTCACCAATGGAGGATTCAAATGAAATGACCTTACCTTGATATGGATGGGTTAAACGCTACGGTAAGCACTTACTATGACAAGGCACACAAACACACGTAACTTTCAACCACACCGATCACAGTTAAGACTAAGCACATCCACTCGCTACGGAGTACATACCGCGAATGGGGAATCAAGAGATGGTTCAAAAGACAAATTGAAATTATGAACCCTGGCCTCTGTACCTGGGTGTGCATGGATTCTGATAACCTGTGTCATTTTGAAGACTGTAAGTTAATGGTGTGTGCATTCGTAACTGGAGCTAATTTTAATTTTCGTACCATCCCGACATTTGCCTGGAATAGAAATGGCATGCTAAGAGAAACCCCCATCACGCTGGCCGAGACGGGAATTGAAGCTACCTCTTCTCAGTGTGGCCTCACGAGGCTGAGTGTACCTTGCTACAGCCCGCAGGCCAGAATTAAATTTCTAGGCATAGCCGAGGATTAAACCTGGCCTCTGCGGTGACAGCCAAGAATGCTAACCACTACGCCATGAAACTGACTACCAAAAAATATATTTGAAGCGTGCTGCATGAAAAGAAACAGGTAATACCAGAGAACAACGAAAAGTACAGATTGTTTGAGACATGTGTGTTTCAAAATTATATCGAGTGGACCTTCGGTGGAATTTCATTATTGCATTTATTTGCTCTATTTTGTGGTGTGCCATAAATACTTGGAAAATATGTCTTGCAGTAGTCTAACTTAGTGCTATAATCGTCTGAAATCAACAGTGTGCTTTTCGGAATTTAGCCAATAGGCCTATGTGTTTGTGTAATGTTGTTTTGAATCGGCATCATAATATGATTGTCCAGCAAACATGAAACACGTTTAAAAAGAAGGAAGGATGTTATATTATCGTACTATTCGCGAACTCAATCGAATGTAGGTGGCAGGACGGTCGCGACAAAATGGTGGACGCAATGGTGATAGATTTGATTGATGTATTGAATGTTGTTGGGGATTCTAGGCGGCCTCTCGTTGAAGGACAGGCAATTTTAGATGCCAAACACATAATTATGTTTGGGAGAGTAGCCGAAAGAGAAGATTTAGTGAGACTTGAAGCTTTATGCTTACAAACCAGTAATTTGAAGGGAGTTCCTCACCAGATTAAAATTGAGATTCGATCACCAGTTGCCGAGAAAAAGCTAATTTGTTCGTGTAGCTGTAAGGCTGGAAGTTCAGGAAAGTGTAAGCATGTAGTCGGTACATTGCTTTACATATTTCGGTAAGTAGATGCATTTAAATTTAGAAGATATAATACTGTTGAAGCCGATAAATCGAAGAGTGTACAAGTTGACTGTATTTGTTTTTTCTTCTTTTTGTAATAGGCACACAATTGAAAACTTGGAAGACCTGAGCTCCACAGATTTGAAGCAGCAATGGGGCAAGTTAAAGAAAGACAACTATATGTACGACAAAGTGATTCCTATAAATAAATTCTGCCACATGGGAAGATCAACTGTCAAATCGACCCTCCGAAGTCGCCTAGTCGGTAGTGCAGGCGAGAATAATATACAGGATATTCTACTTTCTGGGGCACAGGGATCCGAGCTGGATCTTACTTTGCGCTTAAGGGAGACTACTGCTACTACTAATACTATTCAAGTCTCGAGTGGTGATGATTTGCTACAATTATCCCTATGCCATAAACGTTTAGGCAACAACAACTTGTTGCCACAATTTAATGCTATGGTTGATTTTGATGCAGAACTTCATGGTGACATTGCTCAATTTTTTAATGAGAAGGTAGCTCTCACATATGAATGAAAATCCACAGCCTGCTTCCAGTCTCCGACCGGGTCAGGAATGGAATGAATGAAGCCCCCATCTAGCGGCGAGGATATGAACTGTGCCGGCTGCCGAGGCCTGACGCACTCCTCTGGGGTAATGATTAAATGAATGACAGATGAAATGAAATGATAGTGGAGAGTGTTGCTGGAATGAAATTTTGACAGGGAAAACCGGAGTACCCGGAGAAAAACCTGTCTGCCTCCGTTTTGTCCAGCACAGATCTCACATGGAGTGACCGGGATTTGAACCACGGACCCGGCGGTGAGAGGCCAGGGTGCTGCCGCCTAAGCCACGGAGGCTTCAGCTCTCACATATGAATACAGTGTAAAATTATGTTTGACAACTCTTACCCAATCTGGAGAAATTTGGAAGAATGCAAGAAAAGTAAGATTAACTGGTACTACGTGTCACAGTGTTTTTACTTACAGCAAAAATAAAAGCCCTGACTGGAATTTAAAAGTGAGTAGGCTGTTCAAAACTGATTTCAAGGGACACATGGCAACTGTGCATGGGAAAAAATTTGAACTAGTAGCCTTAGAAGCTTATGAAATTGCTTTTAAAAATAAAGTGGAACCGGTGGACATTATTGTTCCTCCAAGTGCCCCATGGTTAGGTGTAAGTCTGGATGGTGTGGTTGGTTCACTCTGTTGTGTAGAGGTTAAGTGCCCTCTAGCAGGTAAAACGCAGACTGCAATTGATGTAGTGCAGGGCCTAAAATATTTAAATGGGTCGATTGAGGAAAATACTTAATCCTTAAAGACAAATCATCAATATTATGGTCAGGTGCAGCTGCAAGCATTGTTTTTTTTTTTAAGATTTTTGAAAACCATGAGGAAAGGAGTGGGAGAGTAGAAGTACACACGTGGTGGCCCGCTGCGGTCGGTCTGGATAAGTAGGGTAAAAATACTCAATAACACGCATTTGATATGGAACACTTTTTACTTTTCGGTTATAATCGGTAAATGTGGACCCTAAAATAATGACAGTGTTATTTTTGATTGTATATATGTATAACTGTGCGATACACGTGATCTAATTTGTGTGTTCCACTAGATTTTATGTGTCAATTGCATACTATCAAGCATCGGTTGTCTGCTGGTATTTGTTTTTGAGCAGTTTGAGTCCTGGCGCTGTTATGTTTAAAAGCTATATTTGAGTTTGCTCACTGTACCATAGACTCTAGAAATTATTTGCTGCTTGGTAGGGCAAAGGGATGAGTTTAACTTGTATTAAAACTCTGGGGAGACAGGAATTGCTTGATTTGTTGGATGGTTAGCAGGTAGGTTAGGTATTGAATATCGGACTGGTAGCAGGTTCTTGCAGAGTAGATATTTACCCGGCGAAGTCAAATTAGGCCTATATGACTCGTAGTGGAATGGCTCGGATATCGCAGAGCGAGGTGATGGTTGTTGGTAGGGAAATGAACTAGGGAGCGAGGAAGGATACCTGACTGATGAAGCTTGGCTGTCGTGGTACGGCTTGGTTCAGCGAGACTGTACTTGGCTGTCTAGGTGCGGCTTGGCTCGGCGTAACAGTGAACAACCCGTCCTGTCGTCAGTGTGTGAAGTGGTGAGTGGTCCAACCCGCTCCTGTTGACCGTATTTATTTGGTATCGTCCCCTTTCAGCTATTGCTATTTGCATCTTTTGGAAAGTGATGAAAACTTATATCCGCAGCCCTCTTATACATCGACTTACAGCCGTGAACTGAGCAATATAGGCCTACTTTGCTTTTACTCATTTTGCACTCTATCAACGAGTAAAACTTATTACATATGTATAAAGACACGAAGAATTTACCTTGATACAAGGAACCATAATACAAACAGTCACTACGTGACAAATGTACCCTACATGGTAAGTTTCTCATTATTACCACTAGATGTCATAATCAGATAGCTGGAGTTGCCGATAACAATTGATGTTTTTTCTTGTAAATAGCATTTTACTAGCTTTTCTTATAGGATAGTTGATGTAAAAAGTAACTTAGAGTAATTATTTCTACATTGTATCCATAAATAGGCTAATTTATAAAATAATAAAAAAGTGATATTGTTTCAAATGCTTTATTTATCATAGAAGTACAATGTGAATGTAATAATATCATCATGTAGGTCATACTACAGAGCATCCCCATCCCCCAACATTTTAGCTTAAGATGAGTCATCATGCAGCGAGGTTTCACTTCGCTGCACGTTTGATACATTGAAAAATGGCTGCAGTCATAACAAGATAAACTCTTGTTTTCATCTGAATTTTCTTGAAGGCGTTGTTGTATACGAGTGTACGACTGAATATCAATTATGAACTCGTGTAATATACGTTGCCTGGTGCCATTAAAATCCGAAAAATTTACTATAGAAATGGCCAATGTTACTAATATACAGGAGTTGAATGTTTTATCGATAGAGTGTTACTGTATTTTTTCAGAGTGCCAACATTGTTTCCAGACCAATGGTTTTCGCCTAGGCCAATAAAGGTTAGGTAGCGCGGCCGTGCGCGTTAGGCTAATATAAATACCCCTGGTTTTTGTTACGCACAGTGGGGGTAGTCATGCATCAATACTATTTATCCAGGCCAATGGTTTTGCCTAGCAGCACAATCAGTAAGTTGGCAGCAAACATGACGACTAGCTTTTTGATAAGTTTATTACTTGAAAGTTAATGTTGACAATTTCCTTATTTTGGAAGTGTTTATGCGGTCTTTGTCAATGGCAAATGGCTTTAATAATGTGGCAGAGTAATTACAAACCATTTTCAGAGCGCTACTAAGTAAAATAACGCACTTTCGAAACGGGCAACGGATGCTACACGAGAGCCATCCAGGAAGATAAGTAGGATGAAGCCTAGAAAGGCTTAGCATTGCTTTGAAGTTCATAATCATACGAGTATTCAATTGATGATTAAATTTCTTTGGTTATGGACTATGGAGGAAAACCCATTCTCCATAAGAAGACTCAGATTTGTGAAAATAATTTACATATAGTACGTAGTTATGAACAAAATACCACATTTTTTTTCTTAGGTCTACAAACATTACTATAATTTTGTTGTTGTACATACCCCAGCATGGTTACATATCTGTACTTGGCAGAGTGACAGAAAATTCTATTAGGTTTCTCATGAAAAATAATAGGCTACGGGTACCAGCCTATTTTCTTTCACTCGGGTGCATTCTAACTAGGTACGCAAATTGTATACTGTATATGAACTAGTAGGCTAATGTATGTTAGAGAGAACTTGTTGATTATAATCTACTGTATAATTGGGGGCGTGGTGGTGCAGGGATCAAGCTGTTGGCCTCTCACCAAGGTGGACCAGGTTCGATTCCTGGTCAATGCATGCAAGATATTTTTAAGTGCAATGCTGTGTCCTGTGGTTCGGATTCAATGTAAAAAGAAGGTCCCGTGGCTCATGATTGCGAGATTAATGGTCACGTAAAACTACAAGCTTCCTTCCTTTACTATACATTATTTTACTAGTGATTTGGTTCTTCTGGTCTAATTTCTGCAATTGGCACAGTCTAGGCCCAAGGGGGGCAAATGCATAGGGGTCCGTAAGCAATGAGGGCCCTTTAGTGGTGCACGTTAGTTTCAGTTTATTGTAGCTACTTTTGTATTATGTAAGATGTTAAAAGTTTAAATTAAACTTTTAATTCATCTATCAATACGGATATCTACAATCATTTGTACTATCAATGGCAAATGTATTTAAAGTCTAATAACAATGACCGCTGCGCCACTACGCCCCAGTCTAATAACACTTTGCATCATTAGGACGGGGGGTGGTGGTGGTGGGGACCAACGTTTTAAGGAGTGTAATATTAAGGTCACCTACACCTGTTGACATACAGTTATGCTATACTGTAGAAGGAAGAGTTTAGACTCCTCAAAAAATTAGGGTAGAGGGCAGGGCTGTGCAATGGATGAGGCTAAGTAGTGCTAGCGAGAAATTCACTTGTGCCTATTGGAACCATGCATGTGGCAGTAACAGGGGCCAGAATGGAATCAGGAGAGTTAAAATACATTAAATTTGTTGACGTAATGTCACAAACCAGCAAACTCATGTTAATGTGTGCATGCACAGTCTACTCCGATATCATTAGCGACATGCTCTGGCTACTGGTGTAGCCTATGAGACTACATGATTATAGGCCTACATTTCCACCAGCAGCATATCAGTAGGTTAATTAAGAATTATTTGTAAGTCGAGAGCTTGTTCATCCTATTTTTAGATCCAATTTAACCTGTCACATAAACGTTATGGTGAATATTTTAGATATGGTAACCTTAAGTTCAGGAATTTTTTTCCATATGCTGCTACATTCATGAAACGATCATGCAACTTTAGTGGCTAAAGCAAGGGCATTAATTCGTAGAAGGTAACTCGAATGGCCTAGGCCTAACCTAAAAATTAGTTACTTATTGAGGTTTTAAGGTGCGGAAAACCTAAAAATTACAAGCAACGTGAAATTAACAAAGTTGTTCATTGAGCGACACCACTATGCATTCATCATCAGTTTAGTCTCCCAGTGGATCCATTGTTATATTAAGTTGTATTAAATTTATTTTGAAATAATGAACGAAACACGTTTAAACGACTGTCATTTCGTGCCATCTATCCGTTTCTATTTACAGCTAGTTTATATGTAGCGCTTTACTTCGCTGCTGATACAGCGCTCAAATTCTGCTTTAGAAAAAACACACCCACAAACTGGGTACTAGGTACCAGTAGCAAAAGTCTCCTTAGTCATACTTATCAACACTAAGAATAGGAGCTGAAAGGTTCACTACTCCTGCAATAATAGTCATTACAGAATCCATGTATGGAACCATATATAAATTGACTCTCCCTTTTAATACTTTAAATATTTTCATCCTCTGAATTGTTCTTTCTACATGCACTCTAGCTGCAGCTATGTCAGCAGTCCTGAGTGCATCCTCTGTTGACAATTGCTGATTCTTACCAAGAAAGGGTGGCCTGATCAATTGTATATTCCTTTAAATGCACTCACTGTCTATCAAAAATCCTTTATCTACCATTACGGCATCCTGATAAGGTAATAACATGCCTAATAAATTGGATTGCAAAAATATTTCTTTGTTTGTAACCCTTCCACCATACACTTGACTTACAAAAGTTACTAAACCTGATGGTGCAACACCAACAAGTACTTTCAATGTGTAATCGCCTTTGTAATGAGAGTAGGACATCACACGACACTTTAAACACTTATTTTTCTCCACGGGAATTTCTGTACAATCCAAAATAACTCTAGTATTCTGAAAATGTTGAAAACATATAGGCATCCTCTTCTTAATCAGATCTTTCTCCAGCCATGGAACAGCTGTTTTTAGTGCCTCATGTAATAACTCTACTGTTACATGGAAATAGTTCTTACATGTATTAGCTGTGACCCCAAATAGAACAGCTAAACACCTAAAAGAAAGATTAATTTTCAATTTCACGAACACTAAAATGATACGCTGACTTAATGACAAGGTTAGTGGTTTGGCACTCTGTCTTTCTAATTTTCCTGTAGCAACACATATATTATCTAATAATGTAACCGATGGGATACCACTAAATGCATTAATTTCTCTATTTGTTTTCATCATGTCCTATAAAGTTATTTTTCGGTAGCGCTACAGAACAGGAGACCAAAGGTATAAAAAAATGTAGGTAATGAAATTTGCCAAAGTACCTTTAGTAATGGTATCCGGAGATGTTAAAATAATAGATGTTGACTCGTCCGCTGCCATAAACCCACCCAGCCATCCCAAATAGATCCACGACTTATATAGCAGAAATGAAGTCTTTTGGAGCCATCTTGCTTACTAAGTCAGGAATGCCAACCCCACGCATTTGGTACTATTTCACATCGGGTATAGAACGAGTAAACAAAAGAGCGTCGATAAAGTAATGTGATGAAAAATTGCGCCAATTGTCAGTGTTTATTTATGTATTTATAATGTTTTACATACAAAAACAGACCTAACCTGGGGCTTACGCCCCAGACCCCCTTGCTTGTGGTACTAGCAGTAATTTTCGACCAGGCAGTACCTAATCTAGTAGCGGACATAAATTCTATCTTATTAATGTTTTACATACAAAAACAAACCTAACCTGGGGCTTACGCCCCAGACCCCCTTGCTTGTGGTACTAGCAGTAATTTTCCGCAAGACAGTGCTTAACTTAGTGGAAATTTGTAACAATTTCAAACTTTACGTGTCATATGGTGAATTTTGTAATGGACATGTTGGTAACGTACTCAGATGTTCGTTTTTCGGGTGTAATTTGCATCATGGCGCCCAGAATAGTAATGTTATATGTACCTCCTGTAAAGTTTCGCTGAAGGAGAATGAAAATTTCGTACAATGTGACGGAAAGTGTGGTGAAATGTTTCATCTTAACTGTGCTCGTGTGACGAACGCCGTTTTTAAAGCAATGCTTGCAAATCCGGGCGAAATTCTGTGGCATTGTAAACAATGCAAACATAACCCTAATTCAGTCAAAACAGCTACATCTAGTTTTCAGCCGACTAGGGTCAAACCGGACACCGCAAGCTTATGTGAAGCGGTTAACAATATGCAACAAGTGCTAAAGGATGTTTGTAGCTCTCTGGAGTATCAATCAAAAAAATTTGATGAACTCTTGGAGCAAAATACCGCACTAAAATCTTGCATTGACCAACTCACTCTAGAGGTAAACAACACTAAAGTGGAGAATGGCTTGCTTAAAGAACAAAATGGGCAACTTAAAAGGCAAGTTAATGACTTGGAGCAATACTCTAAGAATTACAACCTTGAAATCGCCGGGATACCAGTCTCCGAACAGGAGAATGTGTATAATATTGTGGCTCAAGTGGCAGGTGCAGTTGGTGTTGAAATTGAAACTGATAGGGACATTGAATATTGCCACCGACTTCCAGCCTTTACGGATAAGGATGGCAAGAAGAAAACGCCCCTCATAGTAGCAAAATTTTATTCCCGCCAAACTAAAGACATGATCATGAGCAAAAAACGGAAACATGGAAAACTTCTTTGCACAGATGTCAAGATCAAGAGAGACTCGACAGTGTATGTAAATGAACATTTAACGAAAGACAACCAAAACTTATATTGGCTTGCCAGGAATTCTAAACGGGCAATGAATTATAAATTCGCATGGACCAGGAACGGGAAGATCTTCATGAGGAAAAATGAAAACAGCCCGATTCTACAAATCAAGACTGCAGCTGACCTACCAACAGTTCATGGGAATCAAGGAAACTGAAGGTATGTTTGCCTGAGCCAAGTGATCAATCAATATTTTAGGAAATTTTGTTTCTAAGTGAGTGTAAAGTAATTATGGAAGTACCCTCAAATAAAACAACTACGGTATGAAATCAGATAACGAAGTAGACCTTAATTTTCAAGATATTACTTCAAAGATTGTAAACAGTACTCAAGACTTGAACAAATTAATTAGCTTTACTGCAGGAATTAAAATCATGCACCTAAATATATGTGGCATGATAACAAATTTTGAAAGTATGCTAGTTATGCTCGATCAACTTGATCATAAACCAGATGTCATTATACTGTCTGAAACTCAGCTCATTGAGGATATACCATTTGCTATTTTAGGATATAATGAATACTTCATACCAACTCAAAATTCTACCCACGACAGCATAAAGATATATGTGCATGAAAACCTCATACAAAATATTACAATATCTACTGTAAAAACACTGAAAGCTGCAAATGCTAGCCTACTCAACTTCAGATATAATAAAGAAAGTTACTTGGTACTTGCTATATACAGATCACCCTCCACAAGCCCAAAGAAATTCATAGAAGAACTAGGAAATACTCTCCAGCACTTGCCTACAGCTACACACAGTATATTAATAGGAGATATAAATATTGATATTTTAAATCCTACAAGGCAATATGCCCAAAATATTAAAAATGAGTATTTAAATGTATTACATGCAAATGGATTCATTTCGTACATAAACTCACCAACTAGAATAACCCCAAAATCCAGAACATGTATCGATCACATACATGTTAAGTCCCACAGAAACAGCAACTTTGACCCTTTTGTTCTGCATACCAGTATCACAGATCACAGTCCTACATTTCTCATACAAAATAAATCTCAAAAATACACTCCACAAACAGGAGAAAATACTTTGAACAATGTAAGAATAAATTATGAAACTCTAAAAAAATCATTAACTAAGGAAACTTGGGAATCTATCATAACTGAACATGATGTTAACAAAGCAGCTGATAGTTTCATTAAGTTACTGACTCAATACATCTCTGAACACTCTACTACCATAAATAACGTAAGATCAAAATTTAAAAAAATTACTCCATGGATCACAACCGGAATTTTAACTTCTATTAGAATAAGAGATAAATTACATCAGAAAATTGTTAAACAAAGGGAGAGGTCTACAAACAGTGATGAGGTCCCAGAAACTGTTAAGAAACATAAATTGTACAGAAACTGGATAAACAGGCTTGTTAAAATAGCAAAAGAAAGGTACTATTCCAAACAAATTATGTCAAACTCCAATAATTCTAAAGTCCTTTGGAAAAATATTAATGATTTAACATGTAGGAAGGGAAATAAATCTTCAGCTGTTGACAGCATATTTATCAGAGACTCACAAGAAACATCCCAACCAGCTGCCATTGCAAACAAATTTGTCGACTATTTTAGTAACATAGGTTTAGAACTTTCTGAAAAAATAAGTAATACAAGAAATGAACCTGACAACACAAATGCACGTGATAGCACTGCAAAATCTCAACCTCAGTCTATCTTTTTTATACCCATAACAAAATCAGAAATAACAAACCACATAGCTGCTCTAGAAGATAACTCAGCAAATGGCTATGATAATATCTCTAGTAAAACAATTAAGATAATTAGTTCAGAAATTCTACAACCACTGCACCATATTTTTAATTTATCACTAACGAAAGGACAATTTCCAGACTCATTCAAAATTGCCATCATAATCCCAGTCCATAAATCAGATGATAAAAGAGAGTTAAATAACTATAGACCAATTTCCCTCACAACCCACCTCTCTAAGCTACTAGAGAAATGCATCAAAACCAGATTACTTAACTATCTGAATAAGTTCAACATATTGTCACCAAATCAGTTTGGTTTTAGACCAAACACTAGTACTCAAGATGCAATATTCTCCCTTACTGATTATTTGTATAAAGCCATTGATAGTTCTAAAAGAACAATTTCTGTGTTCCTGGATTTAAGAAAGGCTTTTGACACCGTAGACCACAATATACTCATTAGAAAACTTGAAAAGGAAGGTATTCGTGGTACTCCTCAAGAACTAATAAAAAGCTTTCTTTTTAACAGAATACAAAAGGTACGAATCAAAGGTACTCTAAGTAGAAGTGCTGAAGTAAAAATTGGAATTCCCCAAGGAACAGTTTTAGGTCCTATTCTTTTTCTGTTATATATTAACGATTTGTGTAAGCTGAACTGTAATGCGATGATTACCTCATATGCTGATGACACTGTCGTCACAGTCACAGGAACAACTTGGGAGGACACTTTTAATAGAACTCAAGAAACCCTTGCTACAGTCCAAAAATGGCTAAGAAACCACCTCCTTACCTTAAATGAAACCAAAACACAATACCTATGCTTCTCACACAACAAAACATTACAACCCACAGACAATTTAACACTGAAGATCCACACACCAATTTGTAACAATGGCGAAAGATGCAACTGCTATACCCTACAGAAGTCAATGAATGCTACATATTTAGGGGTTATTATAGATAGTCATTTAAAATGGAATATGCATGCATCAACGTTGGCCAATAAACTTCAAAAGTTAATTTATATATTTTACAGAATCAGAAATATCCTTTCAGCAAAAGTCTTGAGAACTGTATATTTTGCCTTAGTCCAGTCACAACTACAATATGGAATAAATGGTTGGGGTGGAATACTTGATTCACATTTGGCTCAGGTAAATACCTGCCAGAATTTCATTCTAAAAGTTATGTACAAAAGGCCACCAACTTTTCCAACATGTGAACTGTATCAACAAAGCATGTTGCTTAACATACGACAGTTATTTGTTCAGTCATCAATCATATTTATACATAAAAATATGAAGCTCTTCTCTAATGGACAAAAACTTGAAATGTGCACTAGACTTCAAGACAGAACTGGAATAAATATCCCTCGTCGAAACACACTACTTGGCCAAAGGAATTTAAGTTGTCTTAGCACTAGGATATACAATATATTGCCAGTAAATGTGACAAATAATACCCTGAATATATTGAAGAAAAGGCTTTTTATATGGCTCCTTAGTAACTTTGATAGAGTAAATGAACTTATAAATTTTCACCAACATTTTTAAACCAACTCGGTCAGAAACAAGTAATGTATCATCTTCTTTTATTTTCAGTATCCTTATAATTAATGCTTTTGCTATAAACTTTTCTTATTATTATCAGTCAAATACCATGTTGCAAATAAATTAAGAAATTGTGTTCATGAAGCCCACACACAAGTTTATCTTATGTGGGATTCACCCTGTATTTTTGATACAACATCTGTATATGTACATGTTTACTGTCAGTGAATAAAAATGATTGCTCGTAAAAAAAACATGACGTATGACGTAGTGTCCAAGATGGCGTCCATAGTGAAATGAAGACAATGCTAAAAGCATTATTTTCGTAAATAATCAATTAAAAGGAATTATTCCGGTGCAGCAGTGGCAATTGAGAAAGTAAAACGACTCCCAACATCTCCGAGAAAGGTTTGTCAATCATAAATACTATATTTTCAGTAATATACCTTGTTGAAAGTTACGACGGCTTGGTCTCCTATTCTGTAGTTTTAATTATTTTTCTACAATCATCAATTACACTTGGCGTTACTTGTATCCCTTTATCTTCTACACATTTCCTTCGAGTGGGATCTTCCACCAGAGCTGCAAACATCTCCTCTGCCACAGTCTCTGTGTCTTCAGTTACCACTTCACTGTCTTCAGTTGGAGATGGTGGTGCCACAGCTTCATGTCTATGTTGCACACGTGCATCCCTGGCCTCTGCCTGTAGTTTCAGGGGAGAAGATATCTTCTTATCCAATGATCTCAGTGGCAATTTCTGAGAGGGGATGGCGCCCTTCTTCAGGTATCTTTTACATGCTCTCACAGCTGAAATAAAAATATATTTATAATTCTACTGCAATATTATAACAATCTTATGCTTATTGATAATCCTACCCCACTGGAAGCAGTGGTAGCGCTGCACACCGTGAGAATATGTGCATAAAAAAAACTAGTAATGAAATTAGCCAAAGATAAATTAATAGATGTTGACTCGTCCGCTGTCATAGACCCACCCAGCCATCCCAAATAGCGACACTACTTATATAGTTGAAATGAAGTATCTGGTAGACATCTTGTCACTATGTCAGGAATGCCAACCCCGCGCGTTTGGTACCATCTCGCACCGTGTATACAAAGAAACAAAAGAGCGTCGATAATGTAATTTATAATTGCGCCAAATCCAAATCGTCAGTCGTACTTTAACCATGGATTGTGTGGCATGTGAAATTACTTCATAAATTGTATCTTATTAATGTTTTACATACAAAACCAAACCTAACCTGGGGCTTAGGCCCCAGACCCCCTTGCTTGTGGTACTAGCAGTAATTTTCGGCCAGGCAGTACCTAACCTAGTAGCGGACATAAATTGTATCTTATTAATGTTTTACATACAAAACCAAACCTAACCAGGGGCTTACGCCCCAGACCCCCTTGCTTGTGGTACTAGCAGTAATTTTCGGCCAGGCAGCACTTTACGTCTTTACGTGTGAAATGGTGAATGGTGAATTTTGTATGCGACATGTTGGTAACGTAGTCACATTTCCGTCTGTCGAGTGTCCAAGATGGCGTCCGTAGTGAAACGAACACGATAAAAATTATTTATTTTCGTAAAAAAACACATTATTGAGGTGCGGCAGTTGTAGTTGAGATTGTGAAACGACTCCCAACAACTCCAAGAAAGGTATGTAAATCATAAATCCTATATTTTCAATAATATACCTCGTTAAAAGTTACGAAAAGGCATATTCTCACGGCGTGCAGAATTACCGAAGTAGCTTGTGTAGTCCACTTTAAGAAGAATAGATATAAATAATGTAGCCTAATCCAGTGTATGAAGGTTATCTTTCCACAACTGGGACGTAATTAATATGTATGAAAGAAATAAACAGGTCATCTACAGTACACGTACAAAGGAATGTTTACTAACCTGGATAAATAATCCTCCTTTGTGAAATGCAAACCGCATACAATCATATATTTAGAAATCGGCTTTGCGATGCGAAGTAGGCTACTCGACTCCATTCCTTCTTTAAACCTTTCTCTTTAGGAAAGTAATGCATTGATATGCCTCTTGTTGCATTTGAAGAGCACTGTGGAACTGAACAATATCTACTACTCATTTTTCAGCCTCAGTTATTATGCAAAAGCTGAAAAATTGAGAGATCACACACGTCAACAAAAATCGCAGGTTAAACAGCTGTTTGTTAATATTTCTATCACCATTCCTCTAGTTCCAGCTAAGCGGCAGCACCGTCGCTTGAGTTCGCGAATACCGTAGTTGGAATTTTAGGCCTACTCGTATGTACAGGGTGTGTAGTTTATACCTAAATGGGCATTGTAACCGGACTCCTTGACTCTAATATGCTCACTTTCTTCTGAATACCGGTACATTACAAAGTCCTGCACTTGGCCTCTCAGGAGGACACAGGTATAAAATAGAAGCATCTGCACTTGGCCTCTCAGGAGGTCACAGGCGAAAACTAGAGAGACCTGCAGGTCACAGGCATAAATTGGAAAGACCTGCACATGGCCTCCAAGGTCTCAGGCCTAAACTAGAAAGACCTGCACATGGCCTCTCAGGTCACACAAATTAATAACATTCAGTTTGCAGATCAGAATGCAACAAAGAGACATAACATGGTGTCCACAGATTTTTCAATGTCATTTTTCCTGACTTTTCCTGACCATTTTTCAACAAAATTCCGGACTCGCAAAGTCATCGTTATATCGGAAAAAGGGTTTATTGAGCAAATATATACATACTGTATATATATATATATATATATATATATATATATATATATATATATATATATTATGCATCCTCCACCATCATCCACATAGCTGTCCAACGCTTGCCTCTTTATTCATTTAAAATACAAAATAAAGTAAATTATAATGACATCCCTACGCCAACGCAAAAAAAAACGTACAAAAAAAATAGGTAAAAGAGGTTTTTACCATGATGTACTGTAAAAATGGAAACTTACCATTATGTTCTTTTCAACAGAATATCCAGGAACAAATGTATTTAAGGCGAAAACAATCGGAAAAAGAGAGGTACCGTAGATCAAGAAATATTGCAGTAATTAAAGAAAATGTAACACCTATAATTCGCATTGGAGACACACCTCCGTGTTTGAAGTATGCGTTGTTGTTGTTGTTGTTTGTGTTGCGTTGCTGGACACAAAAGCTTCTTCGCCCAATAACATCCGGCAGGGAATAGTCTACAGTAGCCATCGCAGTAAAATGCCGCAGCAAATTGGTCCATATGTTCAAAACCACTAATCTCTTGAACTTCGTTTATCACATTGCAACTGATGTCCACATTATCCTCTTCACTATCGAAGCTGATCTTTAGCACTGATGTCTAAATTTATATAATTATCGCACACGCCAAATATGAGAAATCACGGAAACAAGATCTATCCGTATATTTATATGGGTGACCAAAAGCCGAAAAACCACACCCAGGAGCACCAGAAAGAATAACGGGAAGGACCCCCTAGGAGCCCACCTATGATTTTACAATTGAAATGGAAGGTGATCCAAATATGACATAATAGCATCCACCAATGGAACTGTAGGACTATGTACAAGTGACGCGATGTTTAACGGCAAGGGATAGGCAAGTCGCCTCAATTTCTCCAACATAATGTCCCGCTGCGGATTGAAGGTTTCGCACTGAAACAATATGTGATGTAATGTACCTCGTGCCCTACCACATACAAACCTATCATTGTCCCTGAGATGCATGCGCTCCAAAGCTACTGGTGTAAGAGCGTGCTGGAACCGCATTCGAATGATGGTAATAATATGACGCCGCGAATATTTTCCGACCCGGAACCAAGGCGCTGTAGTTACGGATGGTTTTATTAAGAAAAAATGTTTTGCTTTACATTTTGCTATCTCGGTCCATTCATTTTGCCAAGCACTAACGACTCGCTGATGAATTATCGGTACTATATCCGGATACGGTATCCCGATATTATACACTGTTCCCTGACCGCATGCCGCATTCTTAGCCCAGAGATCGACTGTTTCGTTTCCTGCTATATGACAATGCCCAGGAATCCACATGATGACCACGTCTTGTCCTGTGAGTGTGAAGGTATGGAAATATTGCACTATTTGGTAAAGATACCAATTATTTGAGTGCAGAAAATGAGGTAAGGCATTAATAACACTCAAAGAATCCGTGCATATTAGCGCGTGATGTAAACGATGGGCATGAATATAGTGACAAGCCTGGCGTATAGCAAAGAGTTCAGCTGTAAAGATTGTAAGATGAGGGGGGAGGCAATAAGTGCGACTAACCTGTAAGTCAGGAGAGTAAAAAGCCGACCCCACGCGATCCGGTCGAACCATCTTTGAACCATCCGTATAAAAAATCGTATAATCGGAATACAAATCCTGAATATCTCGAAATGCACGAGAAATGATATTCGGATGATGCTTGAACATTTGAAATAGCAATGGAAAGGAATTATGCAGAATCTTAGGTTGGGTATGCAAAACCCTGTAGGGGATTGTATATGGAAGTGCTAAACGGGTTTGTAACACATCCTTCCTGAAGGGTTGCAAAATCTCATAAGCTATGACCAGTGCCGGTTTATGTGAGCGATCTAAACGATTTTGTGCGTAATATTCCGTCAGAAGTTGTAATTTAGAGATAATCGGAGACGCCACTAACGACAATTTGTAGGCCAAATATTTGCTCGCTATAAATGTGCGTCGATGTGATAAAGGTAACTCACCAGCTTCCACCAACAATGCACTCGTGGGGGTGGAGGCCAAAGCCCCTAGAATTATGCGGATGGCTTTATATTGTAGCCTATCTAACATTAACAAGCGACTGTTCGCCATTAGATCGTAAAAGAAACTGCCGTAATCTAATTGTGAACGAATAATGTTCTTGTACACTGTCAATAATAATGCGGGGTCCGCACCCCAACGACGCCTTGTCAAAGCTCGAAGGACCTGTAACCGTTTTTCGATTTTAACTTCAAGATATTGTACCTGCCGTATCCACCGGAGTTTATCGTCAATATAAATGCCTAAATATTTGATATTGCGCACAACATCTATGGTACCCTGTCGAAATAAAATAGGAGTCTGATCGTACCGCCGTTGATGCGTGATAATTATAGCAGAATTCTTACCCGGAGATGTTTCCAAGCCATGATTACTTAGCCATTCATGGGCTAGAGTTAAAGCAAGATTTAAATCTGTTCGACATTGATATAAAGTGTCACGGGAACAATAAATCATAAAATCATCCGCATATTGTATGATACGGGCATAAGGCAAAATCACCGCTTCTAATTGTTGAGTATAAATGGAAAACAGAAACCCACTAAGTATGTCCCCCTGCGGCAAGCCCTGAGACGTCTGACGGTGGTCCAGCATCCCCTCGGGGGTACGTAATATGAGACGCCGATGAGTTAAAAAATTGTGAACAATACACAGAAATGGAGAGGGGAACTGAAGCTCCTGCAGTTTCCGTTGTAAAATCATGGGATCTACGGCATCGTACGCCCCCTTAATATCCAGACAAACAGCAATGGTATGATGTTTGCGTCCTTTAGCTAATAAGACATCAGTTAAGAAAATAGAAAGAGCATCTACAGTACTGCTACGTTTACGAAATGCAAATTGATACTTAGAGAATAAGTTGTAATATTCCATACACCATTGCAAACGTTGCAATAATACTTTTTGAAATATCTTCCTAACACAGGAGCCTAAATTGATCCCACGATAATTCTGAGGGTCACGTGCGTCCTTCGAATTTTTTAAGATAGGCAGCACCTCAAAGATATTCCACTCAGTGGGAAACGTGCCAAAACGTAATACTTCATTATATACTGAAATAAGCATCTCCTGTGCCTTGTCGGGAAGATAGGCAACCATCTGATATGTTATGGAATCGACACCAGGACTAGTCGATTTCGTACCTCGCAGGGCAGATTGAATTTCCACTTGCGTTATAGCAAGACCGACTACAATAAATCAGACCATAATGCCACTATCGATATCGTAGAAAATGGCGGAATTCGTAGGGGATTGTTTACATTTGGTCAACCAACATTTAAGTGGGTCTGCTGCGAGAATTTCGTTCAAATGTCGCATATTTCAAGTGATTTCGAGCTGTTATATATTGTAATAGTGTACCTTAAGTAGTGAAGTGCACTGTGAATAATTATAAATGCCGAATATACGTAATGTGAGAAACATTGGCTGTTCATTGTCATTACTGTGTACCTGCCTGTAAATGTAATACTGCTGAAGATACTTCAACTTTTTAAATTTCCTAAAGACAAATCTTTGAAAGAGAAGTGGATGAGAAATATTCACCGGGATCATTTTCGAAGTTAAAACAGTTGTATTTGTTAACTTAAACATTTCGAACCTAAATTTGTGGTTATGAAAATTGCCATACTAACCCCTGATACCATTTCGACAATTTTCCCAAATCAACTGTCCTACACAACTCCTGTTTGTTAAAGTAGATGATGGTAGTTTTAATGACATACCAGCAGTGTCAGTGTCTTCTAAAGTGTCAAGTTCTTTAAGTGTAAATATATTCTATAAGAATCATGAATCAATAATCTTTGTGTGCTTGTGGAAAAAATTCAAGTGGGTACTGTAATCTGATGGAAGCAGTGATTTTAAATGCAACAGGTATGTAAATAGAATTATGCTCCTGTTAGTATCACAAGCTAGGGGGCCTGGGGAGTTATCCCCAGATTAGGTTTGTTTTTGTATATACATTTGTCTGTTACTAGGTTAGGTAGGCCTACTGCCTGGCCGAAAATTACTGTTAGTAGGCTACCACAAGCAAGGGGGACTGGGGCGTTAGTCGCTGGTTAGGTTTGTTTTTGTATTAAAAACATTAATAAGATAGAATGTATGTCCGTTGGAATTCTATACACATCGAATTTGAAGAATGACAAGTTCATAATACAGTAAATTTTCATTTTAAAGAGTTTGTAACATCAATTGTGTGTTATTGGCAAATGCTATTTGAAATAAAGTACTAATGGGAGTACTTATGCGCCATCTGTTGGAGATAGTTCAGGATGTCCCGATACAGATAGAAGCGAGTGCGATCTCCCAGCTCTCTACGCTCAAAACAAACAACCTACGGCCGTGTTTACCTATACTTCGGGTTGGCAATATCTTATTTGTCAAATAAGCCACGCCCACTGGCCGACACAACTGAAATTTCACTATATAGGCCTAAGTCGTGTTGTAAATTGGGATGGTGGGTGGGTTATAGACAGCGGAGGAGACTACATCTATTTGCAGATCACTGTTGTTTAAAAAAAGGCAGTCATCGGAACGCGTTAGGCTGTAACCATTGCCAAAAACCATTGTTCTGGATGCGTTAAGCTGTAACCATTGTAAAAAACCATTGGATTGGACAAATCGAAGGCTGCGGCTTTGATTGCGCGCAGCTATTGGGGCAGATTGATACAAAACCATTGATCTGGACGTGTTAGGCTGTAACCATTGGATTGGACAAAACGTAGGTTAGAATGGTCGAGTGTTGGTGCGGCTAGTACCGTAATGGTGAGGTTGGCAGTACTGTTCTGACGATGGTTGATGTGAATAATGGCATCCACAGCTGGAAATTCACCTATAGCCTATAATAATAAGGGATTTATTGCAGCCAATGCCCATGCATATAATGAATAAAATCTAAAATCATACAGTAAACTAATTGTTATTCCCTAGGAATATCAAAGATTCATGTCTTAATGTGCAGAATATAGCATGGTATCTTCCACATTTTTCTCCACAGCACTCGCACAAACATTCGTCACACGGATTATGGAACTTTTTGGTGCGACACATTTTATAAGGAGGAGAGTTTGACGTATACGAACAAAAGGATGATGTACATATGTACGACGAGATACAAGTAAAAGAGGTACTTTTGTACATTTAGGCGAATGGTAAACTAAACTGAACTTACGCCGAAATACATATTTCAAAATATCATAGTAATTTGATACTTAAAATGGCTAGGAATATATGCCAACATTAAATATTATATTGCAGCCTGATTGTTCATCATTTTATCCTTAGATCAAAGGCAGCATACACAATAACTAAGTTATAGGCCTACTGGCAAAAAATACAAGTCGTACATACATTAAAATAAAATAAAAATAAGGTTAGGCTGGTAATGACTACCAATAAAGAAGAAAAAGTATGTTAATTGGTATTCAACATTCATATGTGTGTGAATATGTATAAGCCTATAACTAAACAATTAAATAGATGCTTGGTGAACAAAAATACATAGCCTGCTTTATTTATACAAAACAACCACATGTTCAATATTCTTCAAAGCAATGGGGCATGGTGGCGCAGTGGTCAAGCTATTCACCTCTCACCAAGGTGGACCAGGTTTGATTCACGGTCATTGCAAGTGAGATTTTGGAAGTGAAATGCCATGTCCTGTGGTTCGGATTCCACGTAAAATGGAGGTCCCTTGGCTCATGATCACAAGATTAACGGTCACGTAAAAGCTACAAGCTTCTTTTTCTTCAAAGCAGGTCGAAACTTCGACCTCACATAAGTCATACAGCAAACGAACAGGTCCTGCAGGGAAGATCCCTTAAGCCGAATTATTTTTATCGTCTCCAAGACTGACATCTTAAAAGTATACTGGAAAATGTGAAATTTTATGCCTATGCTGATGAAGAAAGTAACAGTAAATATTAGGCTACTTGTCGTTCAATAACTCTCGGTCTTTTCTTGGGTGGCTGAAGCCGATGCTGTGGGAAATTGCAAATTGCAGGTACCGCATCATCTTTAAGCAGTGGTTTGTTTCCATTTGAATGAAACAAGTAGCATGTTTATAAAAGTTTTCACAGCTATAACCCATTTCTTTAATAGGCCTACATCTGGGCGTTTCCATGGAAATCTGTAATATAAGCTAGACGTAGGTTATAATTCTGTGACTAACTTAATAACTTATAACCTACTATAGGGCCTAGGTGTATTTGTCATACGTGCTATTTAGGCCTATGTCAAAATTTGATGTAAGACATATCCATAAACGCAGAATAGGCTACTTCGAAATAAAGTAGACCGTAAACCTACCGTATTATTGGAAAATACCATACATATAACGTTGCACAGAGGTATGTACGTTCAAATATATGAAAAGAATCACGACATATCAGCTGACATGCAACCTAGAGTTAAATGGTATGACAGTTTTTGGTGCGTCTAGTTACGCCTGGCAGTGCACCAGGAAGCAGTTTTCAGCGAGGGTTACCATGGGAGGAGTTGTTCCAATAGTACCGACAGTTCAATGGTCTCAGCTCGCACCCCCCCCCCCCCCCCCCCCCCCCACTCTTCCAATCGTCAAAAATCATAGTGTCCGTGGCGCAAAAATCCTACCAATGTTCTTTGGCTCTAGTGTGTCCATGAGTTTTACATATCCTGGAGTAGAAGGTAGCAGCATTTGAAGTCTGAGTTCTTCTACATTATAAACCTCGCGAGTCACCTCTTACACCAGTCTTGAAGGTGTATACTTTGATAAACCCAAGGCCTTCTTTATGTAAGTCGCCTTCAGTTTCTCCATATTGTTCCAAATACTTCATATTTAAATGTGTCCAAATGCTCTCCAGTCCATAAGTCACAATACGGGTAACATTTAACCGCAAAAGTTTTAAGGCTGTTTTTATAGATAGCTTAGTCAAATGTTTTATGTCGTTGAAGGCTTTGGTAGTGACGCTGGGTCTATCCTTGATTTGCAGTGTGAAAACATTGCCAGTTGACTAATGTAGGACCTAAGTAGGACTACTTGTAATGTGGTACACCCTCAAGCGGTTTTCCTGCAATGTGGAAAATTGCTGGCTTTCCCCCTTTCCTAAAGGTCATAGATTTAGTCTTGTTTCTGTTTAACCTAAGGTCATTGTGTAACTCCCATAATTCAAAGGGATCGAGACCAGATTGCAATTCGACCTGTGAACTTGAAGCGAGCACCATGTCATCTGCGTATATAAATGAGATTACCCGCTCTGATAATATATCTGTGATATTATCTGCCATAGCAGTGATAAATAACACGAGGGCTTAATGGGTCTCCTTGTAGCAGCATGCCTGTAGTCTGCTCAATTGGGCTTGATGTTGTAATGCCATCGTTAATGACTATATTGTTAGAGCCTAAAATACTTTTGACAAGATGTTTAGTGTAGCTGTTACCTCTCAATAGTCTGTCTAGTTTTTCCAATATTTTCTTCCTGCTGATCGAGTCAAAAGCTTTAGAGAAGTCAATGAATATGGATTGTAACTTTCCCTTCGGTACTGACAGGGTAGACGCAATCTCAGTTTGAAGACTTCGAATTGCCTGGATTGTGCATCTTTCTCTCCTGAAGCCAAATTGTGAGTCACAATGCTATTTGGGATGGCTGGGTGGGTCACATACAGCGGAGGAGGAAGCATCTTTTAAAACATCATTCCCTGATTTATTTCTCGTTGTTTGATAAGGTATTTTGGCTAATTAATGTACTATAGAGAATATTATCGCTCGTTCTACTTTCGTTCAGTGGTACCATTCTGTTTTAGACCACCTCGTTGTGTAGTGCCTAGCATTCTTGGCTGTCGTCCCGGAGGTCCGGGTTTGATTCTCCGGCTCTGCCAAGAAATTTAATTCTCATGTGAGGGCTGGGATGGGGTGCACTCAGCCTCATGAAGCAACTTAGTAGAGGAGGGTTCAATTCCCACCTCAGTCATCCTGGAAGTGGTTTTCCATGGTTTCCCCACTTCTAATCCAGGCGAATGCCAGGATGGTTCCTAACTTAAGGCCATGGCCGCTTCCTTCCCACTACAATACCCAATTTACAAACACACTAGTTCAGCCATAACAATAACACAGGTTATCACACAAATTCCACACACAAATACATGGGGCTACAAGACCACGATGTCATAGCCCCTAATATAAGCAACAATCATTTATATTTGCATTTTATATTTGGCTATGCCCTTCATGGGCTGTATAGTGTCAGGGGTTGACTTTGTTGTTGGTTGACTATTCTTGTAGTTCCATTTAGAAATATTTGCATTTTTTTAACATAATGTCTTACCTCTGCTTTATTTATGTCTGTATTTTTAGCTACTGTCTGTTCTCGTTGCTTGTAGCGAAATACGTCAGGGTTTCATATTGAATTTGTGCCTTATTACATAAAAACCTGTAATTTCTGGCGGAATTTAATCAAATATGCGAATGTTTGTCTTCGAATTTGCCGCTATTTCGATGGCGCCATGCCCGCCAGTTGCTACAGCTGTTCCCCTACGATTTCCGCCATCTTGGTTTTGATGTTACGGTCTGAGATATTGTAGTCGGTCTTGGTTATAGGTTGTAGTAAAACATGGAAATGATCTGAAGCGGTATAAGACGGAAGCGGGCCCTTATTGATAACTGTATCTGGCGTGAGATTTATATAAAATTCTTGAAAACCCTGCCGGCTAAGTCCTGTTGGCGGCCCCATATAACTCGTATTGGACAAACTTTTGATGGTAGACCATAACTTAGTTAAAGAGGTGGTGGCATTTAATGAACTGATGTGATTCTTCCATGCATCGCGTCTCTTTTCATTAAATACTCGTTGGAGCGTAGCTGTGACGCGCTTAAACAGGATATAATTGTCATATGTACCATGTTTCCGATATTTTCGTAAACACGCCTTCCGTCTTTTTACTAGTAAGGCGCACTCTGCATCCCACCACTGTATAGTCCCATGGCGTTGGAACCTACTATACGGAATTGGCCGCTTCGGGTGATAACAATCCAAATATTGCTGAATAAGGGCATATAAAAGAGAGTATTTCTGACGTGGGAGGGGTGGGATACGGCCCAGATTATCCTGAATGAATGTCTGAAAGAAGTTGAAATCAAAGTATTTTAAGGAACGAGTTATTTTAGTGCCCCGGTGTATCGATGGTGCTACCCCAGTGCGATCATAAAAAATTAAAATAGGGAAGTGATCACTCTGATGCGTGTCCCCGATTGTGCTCCAATCTAATTTATGCGACAAGTCCGGGGTAGTGAGAGTTAAATCGACCACACTTCTTGGACTGCCCGGGGGTGTCAATAGCGTAGGAGAACCGTCGTTTAACACATTTAATGAAAATGTGGAAATCGCATGAGCAATATGTCTACCTTTGGCATTAGTTCGTTCACTGCCCCAGAGTCCATGGTGTGCATTAAAATCTCCTGGAATGACATGCTTAGATCGTTGTGACACATATTTAAAATACATGTGCCACTGTTGTTGCGTGCCCTGAACACGTGGTGGGCAATAGATATGACTAACATATATTTCCCCCACCCGAAAAAATTGATGATAACAAAAGGGGAGTTGATAAGGCCAAGACAGCGGCGTTATTTGTAAATCCGCTTTACAGAGGGTTATTAAGCCTCCGTATCCTGGACCATCCTCACGAAAGACCGTATAATTGGGAATTTGAAAACGATAGTGTGGGTATAGCCACGTTTCTTGGATAAATACGATCTCAGGGTGATATGTCGATATTAAATGAAGCAATTCATGTTTCTTATTTACCACACTCCGACAGTTCCACTGCAGCAGCCACATCCTTCACCTATGAACAACATGAGATGAAGAAAGAGACTAAACGAATACAACCCAAAAAAGAAAGGTTAGAAACTATTGACAGACTGTACCAGTGCCCCGTGGTCGTGGTTTTTCGAGAGGCGGAAGTAATGGCAGTATTTTATCTAATAACTTTTTAACACAGTGCGCCCACTGTGCATTGTGACCTAAAAGATCCATGAGTTCGGTAAATTCGTCGAGGATGATTTGAGTAGGAGCAGACTTATCGGGCCCCGAATCGGGCTCCAGTCGCCGGACACCAGATGTGCCCGGTTCACTGGGCTTCTCAAGTGGCGATATCCGTTCCACGGTTGGGGTGTTTATCAGTTGCAAATATGCCGACCTATCATATCCCAAGGGTGTTATCAATTTCGGAGCCGGATGTACCAACTCAGTAAATTTACGCTTGCGCGGAGGATCAGATCGTTGCCCACTATATGAAGCTGCCAAAGGGGGGAATTGTTGAGGGAGTGCTAAAGGGTGAAAAGGGGTACTTGTCTGGCGCTTCACAATTTCATTGTATGATTTGTTTTCAGTACACATCAGCCTCTTTATCTCAATTTGCTGCTGATGCACCTCACAGCGCACCGCCCCCGCCATATGGTTCCCCTGACAATTAACGCACTTGAATATCACTTCTTTGCAGTCACTCGTTAAATGCTCCTGCGCACATTGTCCACATCTAGGGCCCCGAGCCCAACAGTGAATTTGCACATGCCCATACCTCTGGCACTTCTGACATCGAAGAGGTGAAAAAATGTACAAACTTACTTCTAACAGAACATTAAAGATGCTGACATGAGTCGGCACGTTTTGAGTTTCGAAAAAAATTTTCACGGTGCCCGTTGCTATTTTTTCCGATTTTCCATCTACGGTTTTAGTACGAAAAAAACGTTGTAAGCGAACGATAGGTACGGGAGAGTCAATGAAACGCATTAATTCCTCCTGCGTAAGGGAGGTATCTACCCCCCGAATGAGTCCCACTCGTTGTATGCTGGACGACGGAATAAAGGCAATTAGATTTCTATCCTTTAACACCTGATGTTCCAAAAATGAATTGGCATCTCGAAGTGACTTAAATTGAATTTGAACCCGATTGCGCCCTTTTCGTTGGATTTCTTGAATTCCTGGGATTTTACGTTCATAAAACAAACGTCCCAAAGCCATTGGATGCAGATGTCCAATCGCCTGAGGCTCAACGCCTTGAACGAAAACTATATACGGTCCCGTATGATTTGGGAAGTATCGATAGTCACTGGGAGGGGTACGAGGTTGTACAGGGGTTTGGACCACAGGAGTAGCCCGAACTTCCGACATTGTAGTGTTCTCATGTTCATCCACAATATTCATTGATTCAATGTTGGCGTAACCATCAATAATAACCGCCGACGAATTTTCCGGCGGGTGGCCTATTTGACCTCCCCCACTCTTCTCCGACATTGCGGCGAAGAATTTCCGAATGTATAGTACTTACATAAATCGTCACCAAGCACAGGGAAATAAAGACGAAACAACACACTTAAATATAGATAGCAAATCGCACACCACACCGCTCACCGCACACACAAACACCAGACGAAAGCGACGGATATGTTACTGCGTTCACAGCGGACGAGCGACTGTAAGTATGCGATGTACTGTTATCATTAGCATTAGATTTGTCTTCTTCTTTTTCCTCTAATGTTGAGAGCCGAGAGAGAGGAAAACACCAATGTCACTAACTGATTTCTGTTTCTGTTGTAAACGTCCATGGTGATGAATTCTCAACTTGTAAATGTAATATAAAAGAGGAAAAGGTACGCAATACTAGTTACGGCGTCATATGAAGTGTTCTGGAGAAACTTAGTTTATTATGACTTATGACAGTTTAAAACCCGCCGGGAGTGATAGTGAAACGTCCGTGACGTGAGTTCTCTTCCGCAAAATCGTGTTTTGGAATTCTACGATAGCAAGTTCGGACATTGTATTGAGAATCCATTGTATTTGAACAGACAATCAAAATGTTTCAAGTTGTTTACTACAAAAATTTAACACCCGAGTGTGTCTAGAGCTGTGAGAGCTAAGGGAGCGAATGATGTGGGGTTTGGTGGAGTTGGTATCACTGCTCCACTCCACCGTCAGCTGAAAACACAAACACAGATTTGTTTTTATCAGTACTACATATTTATCAGTGAACATTTGAGAACAAGTGAAAAGTGAATGACGTATGACGTGTTATGTGCATAATAATCGTGTCGAACTCGAATAACAGAGAATACAAAACAATTTAAAGTGTAACTAATACTCTACTATAAGATTGCGGAATTGTATGTACCATCAGCGTGTAGATTTGGTATAATAATACATTGTAATAACATAAGGTTAGTATCAAACTAAACAGAAAATCTTCAGCCATATTTACTAAATTCCGTAATATTCGAGACCAACGAGAGAGAAAATATTCTCCCGTATCCCGCGAATTATTGTTGACAGTAACAACCGAGAGTATCACTAGGTACTAATTTCTAACGTATCCCACGTCATTTTGGTAACTCATAATGGTCAATGAGCAAATAACCGACTTAGCTCAATGTAGCAGTTGCAACATGAGAGTAAATAATAAGGAAGACGCCATAGAATGTGAAAAATGCCGTAAATGGCAGCACTTAGAATGTTGCGGGCTGACAAAGGGTGAATTTGACGTAATGAGACGGAAAACTTGCAAGCTCACGTGGTTATGCTCTGAGTGTAAACCAAAACTCCTTTGCATGGCCGACATAGAAGAGAGAGTAACGACAAATGTATTAACGCAAATGAAGGCCATTATAGAATCGATGATGGAAGGCATCCAAGAAGCTATAAAGGCGGGAATTAATTCAGCATTGACCCCTAACATAATCAACCATACTGAACCACAAACAGTAAAGTCACGGGCTCCTAAACCACCAATTCAGTCATGCGACGTTATGGCATATGAGGGAAACGATGTACATAACGTAATTATGACAGATCAACCTAAGAAGGAAGGAAGAACAATCTTATGTTCTCAAGTTCCATGTGAAGAACCAGCCGATCGGCCACCAAATGGTCAATGGACGAAGGTGGTCAAACGAGGGAGTCAACAAATGATAGGAACAAAGGAGAATACCAGGCTGAAGGCAGCACTGCGCAAAGCTTGGTTATATGTAGGAAGACTTGATGAAGAGACCAAAGCAGAGAACATTATAGCACATCTCCAAGAGGGGGGTATCGTAGAAAATATAACATGTGAAGAGATAGATATTAGGGGGCGAAACAAGGCTTTTAAAGTGAGTTTCAACTTCGATGATCTGGAAAAAACTAAGGACCCATTGTTCTGGCCGCGAAATGTGATAGTACGACCCTACCGCTTTCCAAGACAACGTCCAGGACTCATAACTACAAGTACAAGTGAGCCCACCCAATGACTTTTGGATACAAATTCAAGTCAAGTAAACTATATTAATCCAAGTATTAGCGAACTGAGAGATAAGACTAATTCAATCAGGTTACAGACATTACTATGGAATATTGAGGGAATTACTAGTGCGCTAGACCTTGCTCCGAACAACCTACTACAACGATACGACGTTGTGATTCTTAATGAAACTTACCTCACAAAACATTGGGAAACGCATAATTTTTACTGCCTCCACAGGTACGCATCAAAGGGAGACAAAGGCAGGCCTAAAGGCGGCATTTCTTGCCTACTTAAACCGTCTCTATCACCATTCACAAAACCGTTTGAAACTGACAATGTGATGCTGGTACTAACGAACAGGCTATCAATATTGTGCGCATACTTCCAACCAGACCTAACAGAAGTAGACATTATAGACGAATTAGGCACAGCAATGTCGATAGTACCTACCACAAATCCGATAATGATAGCCGGAGACTTCAACTGCCGCATTGATGTCCCATGCAGGAAAACAAACGCGTTACTTGAATACTTAGAAGAAGAGGGCTTTTCCTTAACGAACAAAAGTGATGAGAAGACATACATAGCTTTCAATGGCACAAGCACGATAGATCTCTTATTCATAAGCAACGACATAGAAACATTGCATCAAGAAGTACTATCCAATGTTGTAGCAAGAAAACACCTCCCATTAGCAACCACCCTCTCAGTTAACATAAATATAAACATTCAAAAAAGCTCCAGAACCCCTATTTCGCGGAAAATAGACATGAACAAATTGAGCACTATAGACATGGAAGGAGTCACGAACATAATCAAATCTGGAAACATAGACGCCGCGCTAACACTGATCGAGAATCATATCAAGGACGCAACTCCTAAGATAGGTCAAAATACAAGAAGAGCAAAACCATGGTTCACTACCGAATGTTACCAACGGAGGAAGGAGACGCTAGCAGCATTACACAAGATAAAAAGGGCAAGTACACATACAGCACTACAAGAGTATGTCGAGAAAAGAAGATATTATAAGGAGGTAGTTAAAAGAGCAAAGGAAAGCTATCAACAATTGAAGGAAGCTCAACTAATACAGGAGGCTGAAACAAACCCTTTCTCAGCCCTAAACCCCAGAAGACCCAAATTCCCAAAGGACATTCCTATGACAACGTGGATTCAGCATCTTACAGCAACCCTACAAGCGCGGGACACCAGACCTATTCAGGTTAACAACCCTTCTCAACTACCAGTGCCGATCACGGCACAAGATGTCCTAATTGAGATAAACAACTGCGCAGAAAAGAAAGCATGTGGTCCAGATACTATTCACTACGAGCACCTGAAGATGACAGCTCCGCTGTTAAAATGGCTATGGGCAGAGCTCATGAACGAATGTTTACTTCAAGGTCACATACCGTCAAACTGGAGAACCTCGACTTTGAAGATGCTATATAAAGGAAAAGGTAATACAGGAGACCCAAATTCCTATCGTGGTATCGCTTTGGAAAACACAATCTTTAAGATCTTTACGAAAATACTCACTAGAAGACTCACAGATTTAGTTGACAACAAGATACCTGAAGAACAGTTTGGCTTCCGGAAAGGAAGGAATACACTACAAGCCGTTAACTGTCTTTTAACGAATGTAGAAGACGCGCTAAGACAGAAAAGAGGAAAGCTATATGCAGTATTCGTCGACTACACCAAGGCGTTTGATCTAGTGAGTAGAAACACTTTGCTCAGGAAACTTGAAAATATGATCGGAAAAGAACATTACCTTTTTGGGATAATAAGGGACATTCTCCACAAGAACAGCCTACAAATAGATGACAGTATAGTTCAATCAGAACGAATAGAACAAACAAATGGTGTACTTCAGGGTGACCCTTTGAGCCCGTTACTATTTAACAACGCTACAGCTGATGTCATTGAGGCTATTTACCTTGAGGGAGCGAAAATTTACATCTACGTGGATGATATGGTTGTGGCATCGACATCAAAGGAAACCTTGCAATCGTCCATTGATAAACTTACCACATGGGCTCAAAAAAATGATATGACGATAAACTGCACCAAGACAGTAATGCTGGCATTCCGTAAAGGCGGGAAACTATCCGCAGATGAGCATATACTACTAAATGGAGAACCCCTAGTCAATGTAAATCATTTCAAATACCTAGGAGTAATAATGCAAATGCAAGGAAACGTATTCACGCGACATGTCAGGGATAGAACAACATCGGCCATAAAAGCAATGCAAGACATAATGCAACTGGGAAATCTATCTTTACAAACCGCAATGAATTTATTCAGAACGAAAATAACTCCAATAGTGACATACGGCATTCAAATAACTTGGGATCATTTGACACAAAGTAACCTTCGAGAGATAGAAAGAGTTAAGTCTACTTTCCTAAAGAAAATTCTGCACTTATCAAAATACACGCCATCTCGTCTAACGTACGTACTAGCAAGGGAGACTTTCTTCATAGAAGACCTGCGTTTGGAGAACTCCCTACCATCAACAGTGCAATACCAGAGACTGATCGAAGAACTAAACCTCAAGCGTAATGACATATGGCCTGATTTCTACTCCACAGAAGCTCTTATGTCGACGGACTGGATGAATGCCAACTTTGAACTGCGGCATACGATCACCCGTTTTGCAGTCCACGGTTTTCATTTTAAGATATGCACAGCAAGAGGATTTCATGACCCAGGCCCCCAATGCACCTGCTCTCTGTGTGGTAGTGCTTGTGATAGATATCACGCCATTTCCTGCGCCCAGAGGAAAGTATCGCTAACACGCTTCTGCTGCGAATAACTATATATATAGCAAACAGAACCTGTCAGACACTTTGTATATAGACACTTTGATGAGTAAGATTTAAGTTATTAGTATTAGTTTTGTATCTCGGCATGGCTATTTGCTGCAATAAATGATTATTATAAAAGAAATCTCGTCGACCATCGCTTATTATATTGTTCGACATGTCATATGGCAGAAAGACATGTTCTCCTTATGGTCATGTGTGCTTGTGTTTATTAGCAGATTTTGATACTCATGAGCTTTATTGTTTCATTCCGTTGCAGTATTCTTAAGTCAATATATATTTTAGCTAGATTGTTAGAATAGTTCGGTGAAGTACTCTGAGAGCCCAACTTAACCTATAAGAATGGGACAGGCTTTTTTTTTATTTATTTAACCCTAGAATACTAACATAATTGAATTAATGCCTAATACTAATAATACATTAAATTTACGTATGGTACATTACGAACTTTGGGCTAAGGCACCAATTAGTTAAATGGTTGAAATTAATATATATTTCGTATGTAACACTATTTACATACACTGAATCCTCTGTGAGTGTGGTCTTTGAGGTTTAATATGCTAAGTTCTTAACCCTGCGTAAGTGTGGCGAAATATTGAACATGATTCGTGTGGCCGGTCTCTAAGACCGGGTATTTTATTTTGTTTATTAAATTGTGAATTGTAAGAATAGATCAGATTTCACACAAAATGTATTTATTCAAACTCACAGATGGAAAACAGACTTGCAACTAAAATCAGACCCATAGAGATAACATAAACAAAGGAAAAAATCAGAAAAGGGAATCCCAAGTAAAATCAAATTATTTAAATAGCAAGAACGACAAAAAAATAATTTGATACAATTATATCATACCTATAGTTGTGTCAATTTTGGAAATGTGGCACATAATAAGTCTCGTCTAAGCCTGTGGCTTATGAAGTAAGGTCGCCCGTAAACATTGCACATTTATTTTGAAAATTCATTCACAGTCTTTGCATAATACTTCTATGTGCCCTAGGCACATGAACTTATTGCACTATCTACAATACTATTTTGTTTTTCTGTTCTGCTTCCAAGTACACGTTTGTCATCGTCCAAAGAGACGTACAGGCCAATCATCTTGTACCCTTTCAAGCTTGCCGACGACAGCAATCCTCTCACGCAGAAGGTGGCTTTGTAAAATGCTCATTCCCAACCCTGTGATAAATTTTCGCCGTACTATATTCTGGGTTGGTGCGTTCTGACTTATAATAACTTGACTGTTTGTGCCAGCAATGTTTATGAGAGAATAAAATACCACAATGATAGGCCAACGTCTTGTATTTTTGGCCCAGCATAATTTGCAGAGAGCTGGTCTACGACATCGACACTGCCTTTAGTTTTATTGTAGTCCAAAATCATATCTGATTTCTCTGTTTCTTCATCGACGAAGTCATCATCGTGCATCGATAAAATTAGTAACACATTCTTTCGTTTGTTAGGAATATATGACAGACGAGTACAATCTTCATGAAATCCAAAGATGTTGGATGGGGTAGGCCTGGACTGTCCTTGAGTGAATCGAGGTGGAAGCTGGCGCTTGATTTTTCAAATGGTGCCTAGCAGCATGAGTTTGTACTGACTGGTCAAGATTTCACAGAGCTCAACGCTGGTGAACCAGATGTTCGCTGTAACGTTTCATTCTCGTCCCGGAAATGGCTGTATTAGTCTCTCCATTGGATTCTTCGGGCTGTTACAGCATACTGTGATCCTTCTGGCTGTTTTCCAACGTAGACTTCCATTTTTTAAGTATAAAATACCTTTGCATCACAAGGCATATATACCTTGATGCCATACTTGTTAGGTTTCGAAGGTCTGTACTTCCGGAAATCAGCCTTTCCCTTGAACCCTAATAGCATTTCATCAATTGTAACAAACTGACTCAAGCTGAAATATTGTACACACATGTGAACAAATTCGAACAGATCACGAATTGGAGCCACTCTATCTGACAGTAGCCTCTGCTGCCTGGTCTCAATATTGTCAAAACGTATATGGCCAAGTAGGAAAGAGAAACATTGCTAAGACATAACTAGCCGAAAGATTTCTGGGAAGTTTCCATCTGTAAAGAACAGTTCTTCTAAATTTAACCTATTGGACTTGTTTACTCCACTCAAAATTAGAAGGCCCAAGAGAGCTTCCATGTCATTATAGTCGACCTCACAAACGTGATATTCTTGATTATATTTTCTTTTGCGTGAGTGATAATATGTTAGTTTGTAAATTTTACAATAATTTCCATTATCTCTCGATCAAAGAAATGTCTCCAAACCTCGAGAGGATAGGTCTTTCCTCTAACTGATCCTCTGACACCTGGAAGGTGCGTTATAATATTCTTCTGACTTTTTCTAATATTTTTGGGAGGGGGATAAATTTTCCGCTTCGTGTAATCCCTACCATAATAAAAGTAAAGAGTCTTCACCTCCGTGATAATAATGACGTCGCAAGGATTCTGCATCCTCATCAGGATTCAAATCTCGTTCACTTTCCGAATTCTCTTCTCGAACTTCCAGCACGTCCTCTTCGTCATCTTCTGAAGAATCGTCATGTTTCCGGTTCAGAATCAGTGGAAACAGTTTCAAGTAGCCTTTGCAATCGTTTTTGTTCTCTTTCATAGCCCATTTTACCTAAAATACAGTAAAATATAAGCTTGAACAAATAGTTCGATAACTCTTCAATATGAAAGCAAAAATCATCTCAAGAAATAAGCCTTAATAAAAATATACTAATTACCTCATAGGTACACTGAACGTAACGCAAAAAGTGTTGCTGGTCTCAGGAACCATGTCGTAGTGAGTTGTCACAATGGTCAATTTCCCATGACTGGCAATATTAGTTGCACGTGTGGGGTCGCAACAGAGGAAGGTACAACAAAGTACAGCTTCTTAGCCTCAATAGTTGGAAATTTAAATAGCATTGTTGTGAGGCCCAGAACAAGAGACCGTGCCACACTTATGCAGGGTTAAATACAAGAAATACAGAAGTCATTTACTTTGACGTAAATAGCAGTATGTAATCTCTCCAGCCCTATCTCTGGTTTTTATGAGGTTGCTTTTATAATCCCTCTGAAGTGATGTCACATATCTACATGAAATTCCTTACCTCTTTGTTATTGTCATGAAGAAACCAATATGTTGTTAAATTCAAGGATAATTTCAAGGCAATTCCTTGCCCCATGATTATGCTTCTAGAACTGATAGTCATTAATAACAAAAGCATTGACATCACCATAGACCAGCAGAAGCACTGCTGGAACAGATATAGAGGGAATTCTAAGCAGTTAAATTACTCATACATGTAAATTTTACATATGATAGTATTGTATGCTTAATCACTTATTTACATAGGTCCCAATGAGCCAGAGCTCAAGTACTGGGAGCAGCAGAAATAACTCTCGAATTTCAAACATAAATAACACAGCAACGAAACACGAAATTTACAAATTTATTGCGCTGTTTAAAAGAGGAATGTTTGCCATTTATGATATCTAGCACCCTTATTGGCCACAGCGCTTAAGCAGGTATTATTGTCGATGTGCGTGTGGCCTTGGAGAACACGTGCATCACCTCGTCTCATCAGTCGCTAGCATGGCGTGTTTGAAAGGAACTGGTTCGAGTGTTAAAGCGAATCCATGTGGTAGGCCTCGTGGCATCAGAGAACATCCATGCAGTGAGGCATTCCCTCCTCAACGTAAACACGCACGTGCTATGCGACTCTCAGATCGCACGGTACGGAGACTTTTACACACCGCTATGAAGTTCCGTATAAAATGGTGGGTGTGCAGGAACTCTGTGAATGTGATTGGGCCAACCGCAGAGCGTGTTGTGAGACTATCCTGGAAGCTGTGTCAACTGACTCCAGGCTACTGGAAAGTGATGAAGCGCACTTTCATTTGTCGGGCTACGTTAGTAAACAAAATTTTCGGTACTGGTCCGCAACCAATCCTAGACAGAACCTCCACAGCGAACGTGTGACTGTTTGGTGCGCTGTCCTTGATTTTAGAATTGTAGACCCTTACCATTCTGAAGAGAAGGCCAAAACTGTGACAGTAACATCTGCACGTTAAGTACGACTTATGGAATCCTCCTGTGTTGTTTCAAAAAGATGGTGCCTCTGCACCTGTGTGCACACTGCCGCAAAGGTTTCTGAATTAGAAAAACCATTTGGTAGTAGGTAGCATACGAGTAGTTTCAATAAATGATTGTTGGCCAGCGAATCGCTTCAGGAGAGTCCTGTAAGCGTTCATATACAATTCCGCCAATTGCGATGAAACTTTGGTGAGTTGTTGTGCACACTCCCACCAATTTTTCTGAAAAAGTAAATCCATTTTACATTAGATGGCACACGAGTAGTTTCAACAAATGCTCACATGGTCAGCTGTATGTGGCGTGCTCATGCGTCGGGAAACCTTCGGATTTATTTATATATGCACCAGACAGAAAAACAAAGAATATTGTTTATCCGACGGCACTCCAGCAAACGTAATTGCAATTCAAACACCTTATTCTTTCTTGGGCTGGCTGTGTGGCTCAGCGGTAATGTTCTCGCCTGCTGCGACCAAAGTTGCAGGATCAAATCCTGGTACAGCCAGTTGGCATTTGAGGGTGCGCAAATGTGAGGGGGCCATCTGGGTAGATTTACTGGCACGAAATTCCATCACCCCGGCATCTCTAAAAGCCGCAGTAGTTAAAAGAGACGTAAAACCAATAACATTATTATCTTCCATTCTATCTGTCTGTGATTGGCATCGCAATGCATGCCGGGTATAGGCTAGCCAGTATAATATAAAAATAATTTTGTGAAAATTACATATTTCTAAATAGTTGGTATTTGTATATTCCTGTAAATTAGTCTAAAATATTTTTCTTTAAAAACATCTTGATATGGTCTATGAGATGAATAAAGGCTCTTCGCGGAGTGGTTGGAATATGTACTCTATTTATCTTCTTGCTCCAATGGAAATTTTGAAGTGATATGGAAATGTTTACGGTCCTTGATACTATTATCTATGAACAACCTCAACCTCACAAAGATACTCAAACATCCAGTAAGAAAATTACCTCTAGCTCTCAGTCATCCATACAGTCCCAAATGTTCAAGAAACATTAACATTATTTACAGAAAATTAAAAACTATCTACAGTAAACAGAAACCTGGAGACACATAAAATGTGTACAAAAGGGAAAAAATATACAGTAAATGAAAAGCTAGAAAAAAGTACTTCCAGAAATGGGAAAAAATTATATATACGGAAGTGACATTCGAGGATCTAAAAACAAAAGATTGCATTACTTCACTCGCTCGTACATTCAATCGAAAAATCAATCAACTATTCATTCTTCCTCATATTGAATCAATATAACAACAAACCAATCAAACTCAAATAGAAATGAACACAATATGCTTTACAAAATATTACAGCTCATCTTCTCATATCAGTTGACGGAGAGCCAGTGAATATTAGCAGTCCTGTTACTCTTGATCAAACTGTATGTTGACTGCAAGGGGATGAGACCTGAATTTTTGTGAACATTAATTCTCAATCTGACCCTATCAAACTTCTACTTCTGTTTTTGAAAATCGCACATGCATTGACCGGGAATCGAACCCGGTCCTCCTTGGTGAGAGGCAAACAGCTTGATTGCTGCACCTCCATGCCCTCGGTATAATTTTAAGGTGGTCTGTCTAATATCACAGCAAGATGGGGTGCACAAGGACCTTTCTGCATATTGTGCTTGCATTAAATTATGGTGTAGGCCTATTTGTTCTAATTTAAGTTAATGGCATTCCCCACTTCGTGGCATTCTTTTTCTTCTTCTACTTCTTCGCCTTTTGAGACACATAGGATCACTTTAACCAACCATTCGTTCGTCGACTTGTAGGAACTGTACGAGCCTTGCGGTCCTCCCAGTACTTCTTCATGCGTATTGATCGTCTTGCCTTTTCTTGGGCGGAAAATATTCTTGTTGGAATTTTCTTTCTTTGTGAGTGGACAATGAAAAGTCATATTTTTCTTCGTGGCATTCAATATGAGTACCTAAAATCAAGGCTTCAGGTGCATTGAGGTGGCTGGTAAGGCCTATTATACTCCTCCAGAGCAATGAAGAATGTATTATTATTAAAAATAATTCATATTCTGCCTTCTGTGTACGTATTGAGACTTTAGATCCAGATGACTTGGCTGTGCCAAGACATATAATATGGTCTGAGGGCTGAGACTAGATAAACTCAATCTCATGATGCAGAACTGAGAAGAGATGGGTTCAGTTTCCATCTTAGCCAACCTAAAAACTTTTTCCCACCTCTACTGCAGGTAAATGCTGGTGTGGTTCCTAAATTAAGGCCATGGCCACCTCCTTCCAAACCCTAGCCTCCAATACAAATTCACTTACAGCCTCACAATGACACAGGTTGTCAGACAGATTACACACCAACTACATGGGGTTACATGATCACAATGTCGCAAGGCCCCTTAATGAATGAACAATATTATTAAGAGTGGTATGTTAACTTAATATTTTTCTCTTACAGGTTTGCAATGCATGTGGCTCTACCATTCAATGACAGTTCTCTACTGGGAAAATGACTTCATGAAATTCAATGTTGCTCTTTTTATGAAAATGTTATGTGGATTTTATTTCTTAAAAAAATAGAAAAGAAGAATATATACTATGTGTAATACAGCATATTCACTTATTTTTGTCCAGATATCATTCCTTCAAAATTCCTTATGCACATCCTGATTCCTTCCAGTATCATATTTCATTCAACAGTAGTTAATTATTTTATGCTGTATAGTGGTTCACGGTGTAGTCACGTCCTAGTTCGTGAACCATGGGCAACAGCTGAGTAGCCTTGTAAGGGGTCCTGACAGTCTGGATACCAGTTACTATGGAATGAGTGGGCATCTTGGACATATTCTGAGTCATGGCCCTCCTTGTGCTTAGGTGGCTAGACTACTCAACTCCCTTGTTTATTCCCTGAGGTGAAACTCGTGAGGCCCTGTGTAAGTAAGGCTAGCAACCTGCTTCACGTGCACTTCTTAAACCTGCTAAAAATGTCTTGAGAATGCCTCGGACCTAAGGGAGTGATCAGGGACTCCTTGGAAACAAACGAGCAATAGATCGGGTATTCGATGAGGTGCTATTAATATCGACGGGGCTTATGGAAGGAAGAAAGTAAAGCTAGCTGAGTCAGCAATTAGGAAGGGATTGGATATTCTAGGGATTAGTAAAGTTCAGATAAAGAGAGCTAGAGAGGAGGAAGTAGGAGATTACAAGGTGTACCTGTCAGGTGTAAAACGAGACAGGGCAAAGTAGGGAGTAGGGTTGTATGTCAAGAGAACCTTAGAGTGTAACATAGTTTTTGTGAGGTATGTAAATGAACAATTAATTTGGATAGATTTGGAAATGACAGGATTGTTTCAGTATACGCTCCAAATGAAGGGGCTGAATATGACGAAGTAGTCAGATTTTATGAGGCTCTGAGTGATATGGTAGTGAGAGTTGAACAATAAAGATAGTGTAGTACTGATGGGAGATTTCAATGCTAGAATAGAAAATAGGACCGAGGGGTATGAGCAGGTAAAATGGGTAAGTGGGATGATGATAGAGAAGCGAACACCAATGGAGAATATTTACTAGACTTATGTGCTAACATGGGGTTAGCTGTTGCGAACTCATTCACGAAGCACAAGGAGATTCACAGATACCAAGTCGATAATACACTATATCATTACTGACTTTCAATTTATAATGTAATGAGAGCAGCCAATGGCCAAAATATACATAATCAGTTAGTACAAAGTCGTAAAAGAAATCTTCAGCACTACTGCTTTTCAATACAAAGTTCTCAGTCTTTTGTGCAAAACACTCTTAGGGATTCTCCTCGTTTATGACACTTCATGACGTGATATCTTTCACATTTTTCATTGCACTTTTCACATTCGCAGTCCTTGGCAGGGTTTTGGTAAGTCTTCTTTCGACATTGTAATGCAAACCATGGAGCCTGGTGGGCATGTGTCGCAACTCATAGTTTGCCCTACTCCAGCCTCTTGACGTCATGACAACTGACTTTCAATTAAGAAATTGTTAAGGAATTGCAGGGTATTTTTTACTGAAACAGACCACAAACTGATATGGTGTGATCTATTTGCAGATGGATTATAGTTGGAAATCTTCGGGATAAGGAACTTGGCAGAAATATATTGATATGATTGATGAAATATTCCAAAGAGTAGAGGGTAAAGAATTACAACACAATGAAAACGAGAGGTCAGAGAACAAGGATGTCTTGGGAAAATTGGGTAGAGACAGAAAAAAGCACACATCCTGGTGAAATGGCATAGTGAATTTGGCTTGTAAATGTCAAAGAATGCTTAAAAAAATGGCTCCAAACTAGGAATCGAGCAGACAGCTTAATGCAATAGAAAGGAACAGACCAAACAAATAATAGTACAGCTAAAAGGAAATGAGGGGGGAAATTCTAGGCCAAGTGGCAGGAAAGCTTTTTTGGAGTGTTATAAAGAATCTTAGAAATGGAAGGAAAAGAGAAGTGAAAAGTGTCGGGATAATTCAGGGGAACACTTCGTAAATACTAAGGTAGCATTGGGAGGAGGGCAACAGTACTTTGAAAATTTGCTAAATGTAAATGTGGCAGATTTTGAGATTATGCAGGAGGAGAATAAGAACAGCATTCACGGTTGTGGAATTAGGGAGGGTGGTTACAAAGCGGCAGGGATCTGCAAAATTCAGCCAGAAATGGCAAAGTATAGTGGGAAAGCAGGGATGAAATGGTTGCATAGGATAATAGAATTGGCATGGGAATTAGGAAAGGTACCCTCTGACTGGACAAAATCAGAAATCAACCCAATTTAAAGCAAGGTAACAGGAAAGATTGCAACCATTATAGAGGCATTTCTTTCATAAGTGTCCTGAGCGAAGTGTACACAGGTATTGTAGAAAGGAGAGAGTGATAATTGGACGAGAGTAAGATGGATGAAAACCAGTGTGGCTTTAGACCACAACGAGGATGTCAAGATCAGTTTTTTAATATGTGCCAAGTTATTGAGAAATGCTATGAGAGGAATAGACGTTTGTGTTTTGTAGATCTAGAGAAGATGCTGAGCATCCTGAGGGATTATGGTATCGAGGGAGGGCTGCTACAGGCAATCAAAAGTATTTATATTGATAATCAGGATGCAGTGAGAGTTTATGGTAGGATTAGTTATTGATTTGAAGTTATTACAGGAGTGAGGCAAGGCTGTAACCTCTCACCTCTACTGTTTATTATGGACCATTTGCTGACTGGGCGGGACTCAATTAGGTGGAAACCAGGTAAGTAGTATGGCTTATGCTGAAATGTAGGGAAAATGGCATGGAAATCAGCATTTCAAAAACAGGTTACGTCTGTAGGGAAGAAATGCAAAAAATAGAATGAAAAATGAAAATCCACAGCCTGCTTCCAGTCTCCGACCGGGTCAGGAATGGAATGAATGAAGCCCCCATCTAGCGGCGAGGATATGAACTGTGCCGAGGCCTGACGCACTCCTCTGGGGCAATGATTAAATGAATGACAGATCAAAAAATAGAATGCTAGATAGGAATTAAATTGAAGTAGGTAGACCATTTTAAGTACTTGGACTGTATATTCTCTCAGGAAGATAGTATGGTGAAAGAAATTGAGTTGAGATGCAGAAAAGCCAATGCAGTGAGTTCTTGGTTGCCATCCACAGTATTCTGCAAGAAAGAAGTTAGTAGAGCTATGAAACTATCCCTATATCGCTCAGTATTTAGACCGACCTTGCTGGATGGAAGTGACAGCTCATGCATAAGCTAGAGGTAACTGATATGAGGGTAGCACGAATGATTGCTAGGACAAATGTGAGCATTGGCAGGGAGGTACTCATAATTAAGAGATAAAGACTAAGCTAGAAATGGACACGCTAAATGAAGCTGTTCGTATGAGCCGACTCAGATGGTGGGGTCATATGAAGAGAAGGGGGAGAGGATAGATTACCTAAGAGGTTAATGAGTTCAGCTGTTGAGGGTAAGAGAGGTAGAGGTAGTAGGTGTGGTTAGATTCAGTGTTGAATGGTGTAGAAGCAGAGAATGTCACAGTGTTAACTGCTAATAGGGGATCTTGGAGGTGACATGTCCGCAAACAGAGGCTTGCAGGCTAGACAGGATGCTGAAAGGCAAAACAGTTTCAAATTAATCTGTAGTATTGGCAAGGGCTTTAGTTTGCTGTGTGCTCCTTTCTTGATATGCTGATAATACAGTGTAATAATGTAATTTGTAAGTTTTGTCAACACCTGAGGTGACCTAAACAGTTGTTTACTTGAGGCCATTTATGTTCTCGTACCATTGGATTAAGGGATTGCATATCTTATATCCCTGCCAACGGGCTAGAAGCAATCTCACTACTGCTAACACTGGTGGCAACTAAACCACACTTCTACCTGTCTGGTATTATAATATAACATACTACTGTGGAATAGATGATTGACTTACTTGCAACTAGTGTTCCCAGGCCATGGGTTCATAGCTCGTCTTCAGCTAAGACTTATGAAAGAAAGTCCCATGATATAAAGGAACCTATTTGAACTCGTACAACATTTAAAAGCCTCTTCAATGGCATTTGTCAAAATCCAACCTCCAAACTATAATAAAGAAAAAGTAATTCTCTGTCACATATTACGATTACCAGGGACCAGGATACTCAGACAGCTATTCCAATACTTTTGGAAAAGTAAAACCAAAAATCATTGGTTCAAAGAAGTCCTAGATGATCTAGATCAGGGCCATCCAGTCATTGTGCTCTGAGAGCGTGGCCACACTCGGGGAGCACTGGGCAATCAGACTAGCACTCCTCCCCCTACCACCACTACACTGTGGCAGCGAGGAGGCATGAGACAGACGGGCGCTGACTGAATATGTACGTAAAGTCGTGCGACCGACGCCATTTGTGGGATTGTTGACATCATACTGATACTGCTCTTTTGCCACTAAAAATATACCGCATATACAAATCTAATGGCACTCCGATGTATGGAATGTGCAGGAAACGAACGCAAGTGTTAAGTAAAGAACATTGTGATCTATTCCAAACTAAAATTCGAACATATTAGAGAGGAAAATTCAACAACATTTTACCAATATGAACAAATAGTACAGACCTTGAGTGAATTTGGAACGTACAAACAATGTGGGTGACAGGTAGACAGGCCGAAGTATCTAGGAAGATGAAGCGCTACAGGTTGGACTTACTAGGTTTGAGTGAGATGAGATGGAGTGGGTTCGGGGAGATAAGGACCCAGGAAGGGGACACGTTGTAGGCCTACTCAGGAACAGAAGGAGAACATAGAGAGGGTGTTGTTTTACTGATCACACAAAAGACAAGGAGGAGCTTGATGGAGTGGTATCCAGTCTCAAAAAGGATAATAGTAGCCCGATTTGCATCAAAAGTTAGACTAATCACAGTGGTGCAATGCTATGCAACAACAGAGACAGGAGAAGAAAGAAAAGAGCAATTTTACGGCCAGTTACATCGAACCTTGATAAAAGTGAAGAAAATGGATATAGTGGTCGTGATGAGAGACTTGAATGCGAAAGTCGGAAGTGATAATCAAGGAATAGAAAATATAATGGGGAGATATGGTAGGTTATGAGCCCAGTTAAACGCTTATTGCTGTTAATGTGTGGACTTTGTGATGGGAGAATGTCGGTCGTTAAAGGGTGTTGATATGTGCGGCGCACATGTGGACAGTTAAGTGTGCATCCAAGATAGTTTTTGGTGAATTTTGTGGACGATTTTTCTATTGTGAGGACTATTTGTACGCTTTATTTTAAGTATACATACTAACATGGATTCAGCTACGGGAAGCAGCGAGCGAGTAGTTGCAATAGTGAGGTTACAGGACGACAATTGGGAAGCGTGGAGCACCCTAACAAAGGCATTGCTTCAAACAAGGCGCCTGTGGGACGCGGTTCAAGGTTTCCCACGAAAGACCGGTACAGGAGAGTTAGAAGATACACCCGTTGAAGAGTACTCCGAGGCCCAACTGGGCAAAGATCAAGACGCGAAAAACTTGCTCATAGGTTTGGTCACCGACCCTTTCCTAGGTGATATCAAAGAAGCGGAGACAGCTAAGGAAGCATGGCAGAATCTTCTGACTTCATGTTGCGATACCGGAGTCCTTCAAATTGTGACGATGTTAGAAGAATTGTGTCTTTTTAAGAAAACTAGTGACATTAGCATGCGTACATTTGTTGATAAAGTGCTTACTTGGTGTGCACGGTTGGACGATGTAGGTATAAAATTTACGGATAAGGCCAAAGCTGCTTTTATTCTCAGAGGACTGGAAAAGCAGGAGTACGAAAATTTGATACGTTCATTGGAAAGCAATGAAGAAAACTTAAGTGTAAAGGTAGTGCGAGCCAAACTATTGTTGGAGGAGAGAAAGAACAAGTTGGACAAACTAAAGATGGAGCGAGAACAGGAGACTTATGCGAGGCTGAAGAAGGAAGAATCAGAGGGTGAAAGCGTGAAGGCAATGGTGGCAGCCATGCGCTTAAATTCCAAGGAGGTCAACAGCAGCAAAAGTGTCAACAAGCCAACAGGTAGTGGTGGATTCATGTGCTACAAGTGCCAAGAACAGGGGCATATTGCGAAGTTCTGTGATTTAGTTCATGAAGCAAGAAAGAAAGGTTCAGTTTTGTGTTTTAATTGTGCCAAGATAGGTCATACTTCCCGGAATTGTAGTAATGGACGCAAGGAAAATGTTAAGGTTAAGAATCGTGAGGTTATTGCCACGGTAAAGGACGATGAGGCGGCAAACGAATGTGTTCAGGTTAATGCTAGTAGTGTTAAGGTAAAGGCTTATGTGACAACTGAAAGCAAGGATGATGCATCTGATTGTGTATGCAGGTGGTATGTAGATTCAGGAGCCACTGAGCACCTGACACCTTATAAGGATATTCTGTATGATTACACCTCAAAGGTTTCTGGTAGTGTAGACACAGCTGATGGATCCGTAGTTAGTGTATGTGGTATGGGAAGTGTGCTTATGAAGCTATCTGACAAGTGTGGAGGTTCTTTTCTGAAATTGAAAAGAGTGTTGTATGTCCCAGGTCTTCAAGACAATTTAATATCTGTAGGTCAATTTGACAGGAAAGGTGCAGTCGTAACCATTAAAGATAGCAAAGTTGTATTGTCAGATCATGAGGGTATATACCTTACGGGTGAGGTCGTTGGAAATATGTATGAGGTAAATTGTGATTATTTTATGGTAGAACAAGGGAAAGAATTTGCTTGTAATGACGAGGTGGAGGTTGTGTATGCTAAGAGCAACAAAGCTGTAACTAGCGGAATATGGCATCAGCGTTTTGGCCATGCTCTGAACATTCCAGATCGTGATTTTATACCCAAAGAAAAGAATCTTGATTGTGATACTTGTAAACAAGGTAAAATGAAAAGACTTAAATTTAATGAAAGAGATCATGTATCTCAGAAGCCATTAGATGTTGTGTTCCCTGATGTATGCCAGCTAGAGCACCCATCGATTGGAACTTCTGTCTCGGGACAGTCGGATGAGGAGCCAGAAAGATGCGCGCGCACCCGGCAGCGAGGAGCATTTGAATAGCACAAGTTGTAAGAAATAACATATGGAGGTCGGTTGTCGTTTCGGGGTAACATTTACAGTCGATTTGCATTATTAACGCAAAGCGGTCGTGAAACTTGCTTTAAGTACATTTGAAAATATGCATTCCAATCAATATTTAACATCTAACTGTAATAATTGAATATTTAACCATACGCACTATTAAGGACCATAATAAAATACTACAAAGTCTGTTGGAAGAGTGTGCGAGTGGTATCGCGCTCGCTTGTTGCTTTGAAGATCCCGGGTTCAAGGCTGTCCAAGGGCGGAAATTTTTACTTCTTTTTAATTATTTTATTATATCCTCCTCACGTCGTACAACAATATTGCAACTTAGTTTTGTCTACATGATCTACGAGGACGATAGTAAACATGTTTTCTCTCATTTAAAATTCTATTTTCCCTAAATACTGTTTAAAACCATGGACGGATACTATTTAAATAGTTCAAAATTTATCCCAGAATAATAATATTAGCCTATGACACGTTCTATATTTGGTTGGTTGGTTCCTCAGTTTAGGGGCTGCGACAACGTGGTCATGTAGCCCCGTGTACTTTGGGTGTGTGTAGAATCGGTCTGATAACCGGTGTTATACTCTGAATTATCAATAAAGCTCGCTGACAGCTGTCAAAGTTAGCACGTGGGGAAATGCTGCGTTGCCACTGAGACAGATCATGACTGAGTCATAACATTCCAAGAGGCTTGTAGGACGAGTGAAGACACACCATGTGCGTATTGCTGTGTCGGCATACATTGCAACATTGCTGACTGTTGCCATGGAGACCGTTACCCCGCTCGTCTCCACTCCTTACCTCACCCATCAAGCGTATGACAGCGTTCACCGAGCATCTTTTGTAAATCAATTCTTTTTTTTTTTTACTTTACAATCTCAATAATATCTTTGTAGCATGTGAAGATATCTATCTCCCATAATTCTGTGCATCCATATTAGTTAAAATAGTTATCGTTTATTTTAAAATAATTTTTAACTTTAATTTTTGGAAATAAAAATTAATTTTGTGAAACATTTTTTTATTTCAGGAACTATTTCATATTTTTCCAAACCCATGCACAGAATGATTAGTCTGTGCAATGCGTACATAGTGTAAAAAGATTGTAAAGTTTCAGTAATTGTTAGTGGTAAATAGTTGGTATCATTTTTTTTTTTAGGAAAAGACTATCTTTTAGTAATTTCTGCCCATACTGATCAACTGAAAGGAATAATTTTTCACTTTTTGCTTTATGAAAGATGTTGGTCGTATGGAAATAAAATTTGGTGCAGTTTGGATCACTGGGAGCAAAAATTCTTTTTTGGGGTAGCCTATAGTGTCCCCTTAAAGAACCTTCCACTAATTACACCTGTGTGAAGCTAAATTGTATAGGTTAGGAATGTAAACAACGCTCTTAGATGTCTACGTTCGTTGCCAAGAGCCGACTTTGGTGGCGCCTAGTAGCTAAGTTCTGAACTAGGCCTAGTAGTCGTTGACGGTGGCGTTTGGCGGCAAAAGTAGGAACTATTTGAAAAATTCAAAGTTGCAGTCCTTACTTGAGTCAAAAAACAGATACACACATTAATACAGCCATCACAATTATCACCGGTTATCAGACAGATTCTACACACACTCAAAGTACACGGGGCTACATAACCGCGTTGTCACAGCCCCTAAACTGAGGAACCAACCAAATACAGAACGTGTCATAGGCTAATATTATTATTCTGGGATAAATTTTGAACTATTTAAATAGTATCCGTCCCTGGTCTTAAACAGTATTTAGGGAAAATAGAATTTTAAATGAGAGAAAACATGTTTACTATCGTCCTCGTAGATCATGTAGACAAAACTAAGTTGCAATATTGTTGTACGACGTGAGGAAGATATAATAAAATATTTAATAAAAATTTCCGCCCTTGGACAGCCTTGAACCTGGGATCTTCAAAACAACAAGCGAGCGCGATACCACTCGCACACTTTTCCAACAGACTTTACAGTATTTTGTTATGGTCCTTAATAGTGCGTATGGTTAAATATTCAATTATTACAGTTAGATGTTAAATATTGATTGGAATGCATATTTTCAAATGTACTTAAAGCAAGTTTCACGACCGCTTTGCGGTAATAATGGAAATCGACTGTAAATGTTACCCCGAAACGACAACCGTCCTCCATATTTTATTTCTTACAACTTGCGCTATTCAAATGCGCCTCGCTGCCGGGTGCGCGCGCATCTTTCTGGCTCCTCATCCGACTGTCCCGAGACAGAAGTTCGATTGGAGGTAGCAAATATTTTATTACATTTACTGATGATTGTACCAGATTCTCATATGTAAGGTTCCTTAAGCATAAGAGTGATGCATTTAATGAGTTTCTCAAGGTTAAAGCCCTAATGGAGACAGCACAAGGGACCAAGTTGAAATCTTTCCATTCAGACAACGGTGGAGAGTATATAAGTACAGAGTTTTGTAACTATCTTGAAAAGGAAGGTATTGTTCGTAGGTTAACAATGGCTTACTCTCCCCAACAGAATGACGTTGCTGAACGCCTCAACCAGCAACTTCTCACCACTAGTAGGTGCATGCTCATTCAGTCAGGCATGCCAGTTCAATTTTGGGGGGAAGCCATCAGCACAGCCTGCTATATAAAGAATAGGTGTGTGTCATCAACTGTAAAGAACATCCCATTTGAACTGTGGACGAGTAGAAAGTTGTCAGACCAGGAATTGCTTATGTTAAAATCATTTGGTTGTAAAGTTTGGATCCATAAACGTAATGTGGAAAAGTTAGTGCCAAGGGCAAATGTTGGTGCAATGCTAGGGTACCCCGATGACTCGAGGGGCTACCGTGTATGGGACATCGAAAAGAAATGTGTCATTAAATCCAGGAATGTAGAATTTGTTGAAGATGTATTTCCGTTTTCTGTAAAAGCCCAGGAAAAACCTGTAACTCAGATAGATTGTGAACCTAGAACAGTTGGAGAAGTGTTTGTCGAGCAGAAAGATTGTGGAGGTGACGTGTTTGAACACGAAGTAGCCGAATCAGGAAATGAAAATTCAGTAACAAGTGATAGTGATGCCTCTTTGTCAGATTCTGATGTCGTAATAGACTCTCCATTACAGCCTGAACACACAGTATTACGCAGGTCGAGTAGAGAGATAAAACGTCCCAGTAAGTGTGTGTGTTGTAATGAAGTCAAGGTCAAATGTCGCATTGTCATGTTGAGGTCAGAATATAACGATCCGGTGTCTTTTCAAGAAGCCACCTCACGAGATGACAAAGATAAATGGTTTGAAGCAATGAACCAAGAGATTGCCCTCTTGGAAAAACATAATGTGTGGACACTTGCAGAAGATTCAGGTGGCAAGACTGTCATAGGCACCAAATGGGTGTATAAAACTAAACGAAACCAAGAAGGTGAAGTACTTAGGTATAGAGCACGTTTAGTAGCTCAAGGTTTCAGTCAGATAAAGGGTACAGATTTCCTTGAATCCTACAGTCCTGTGGTAAAAAGGAAAACTATTAGGACCCTTATAGCCATAGGAGTAGAGCGTGAATGGGATAATTGTCATTTGGACATTGTATCGGCATACCTTAATAACAAAATTAAGGAAACTGTATTTGTAAGTCAACCAGAAGGTTTTCGCAGTGTAGAATACCCAGACTATGTGCTAAAACTCAACGAGAGTATTTACGGTTTGTGTCAAGCTGGTAAAGATTGGCACAATTGTATCGCTGCACAACTTATCAAGCTTGGCTTAAATCAAAGCAAATGTGATCCATGTCTGTATTTTAGTCTGTATGTTGCCCTTTGCTACCATACAAGGAATGATATGCAAATGTTTGTTGTTAGTGTAAGGCTAGTTATGTATTTTTGTTTGTTTTTTGTTCTTTTGCAATTTGTGAATGGGGGGAAGTGTGAGTTTGCATTCACAAATTCTCATAGTGTGTTTCTTTTGTTTTTGTATTTCTCATAGTGTTCTTCTTTTGTTTTTGTATACCGTACAAGTCAAATGTACTTTTTTGAATATACCCGTCTGTTTCCGGTTGTGACCAATGGATGTCGGTGTTTGTTTCTTCTTCCATCAATTTGGAGTTTAGGACTGTATCTAGTAAACCTTTTTTGCTAATTATTTTATGACAGTATACTGTCGCGTGCCATTTAGTAAACAAGGCTATAGAAATAATGTTACTGGAACTAGTTTTCATGAATTTCTTTTTCGAGAGCCAACTAGGAAATTATGGATTAAAGCAATAAGCAGACAAAGTATGTAGCCTATGCTGACCATGCGACTGAAAATTAGGTGATCTTGTATTATTGCTCCAGTTCTGATGATGATAATCTCCTGACCACCTTGTCAAGTAGTGGCTAGCATTCTTGGCTGTCGCCCCCAGAGATCCATGTTCGAATCCAGGCTCTGCCAATAAATTTCATTCTGGTCTGAGGGCTGGAACGGGGTACACTCAGCTACATGAGGTAAAACTTAGAAGAGGTGGGTTAGATTCCCATCTTATCCTTCCTGGACAGGTTTTCCGTAGTTTCCCACTTCTACTCCAGGCAAATGCCGGGATAGTTCCTAACTTAAGGTCACCTTCCAAATCATCACCGGAATTACAAATGCACATGCCGCAATAACATGGGTAGCAGACACGGGGATAAATGACCAAATTTCTATGACGAGAGCTGTAGAGTCCGCCTCGTTGCGAAGTGGCTAGCATTCTTGGCTGTCACTGCGGAGGCCCGGGGGGTTTGATTCCTGGTTCTGAGGGCTGGAATGGGGTACACTCAGTCTCATGAGGCAAACCTGAGAAGAGGTGGGTTCGATTCCTACCTCAGCTATTCTGGAAGTGGTTTTCCGTGGTTTCCCAAGTCTACTCCAGGCAAATGCCGGGATGGTACCTAATTTAAAGCCAAGGCCGCTTCCTACCCAAATTTTACCTCAATTACAAATACACACACTAATACAGACATTACAGTGAGACAGGTTATTAAACAAATTCTACACACACCTATGAACATGGGGCTACATGACCACGACGTTGCAATGCCCCTAAAGAAACAATAACAACGAGCTGAAGACCATAACCTATCTATATCATGCCAAGACATGGTGTCCACAGGCAGGAAAAGTCAGGAATTTTGTTTTTGATCAGGAAAAAGTGTGAAAATATAGCGTGAGTCAAGAAAAATGTCTAAAAGTATTAGAAAGTCAGGAATTTTATATTAACCATATTAACTCTTCAAGTTCTACTTCGGGAACTGTGACATCTGTAGAATCTTTCTGTTATAAAGATGAAGTCACAAGTGCCGAAATAAAGTGGGCCCTTAATGTCGTCCAAAATAAATTCTCTTAATTCTTGTATAAACATTTCAGAAACCTTCAGGGAAATGTTTCCTGATAGTGCAATTGCAACAAAATTTCAATTGGGGAACACGAAATGTTCATATGTCATCAAGTATGGATTAGCTCCATACTTTCATAATTTCCTGTAAGATGAAATTCTTTCATGTGCTAATGTTATCTGTTTTGATGAGGCATTGAACAAAGTTAGTTAGTTATTGTTGTTTTAAGGGGTGGAACTACGAGGTCATCTGCCCCATTGAACAAAGTTGTTCAGCGAGGTCAGATGGACCTATTTGTGCGTTAACTTGACATCAACTGCAATGAAGTTAACACCAGATATTTCAACAGCATCTTTATGGGACACGCAACAGCTCAAGACATTTTAGAGGCTTTCAACCAGGGAATCTCTCCTCTTGCTAGAAAGATGGATGGACCGAACGTTAATTTGAGTTTCATAAAAAAGTTCAGTGGCCAAATAATAGAAGATAATGCAGATGGCAAACAACTCGTTAACCTTGGTGTTTGCGGCCTTCACGTTGTCAATGGAGCCCTACAAACAGGAATGCATTCTGTAAAGTGGGACCTTCAATTATTTTTGAGAGACATGTATTATGTATTGAACGACTGTCCTGCACACCGAGCAGAGTACTTGGATTTATGTATTATTGTATTATAATTTACTTTATTTTGTATTTTAAATGAATAAAGAGGCGAGCGTTGGGCAGCTATGGGGATGGTGGAGGCTGCAAATAAAAAATAATATTTGTTTGCTCAATAAACATTTTTTCCGATATTACGATGACTTCATGAGTCAGGAATTTTGTTGAAAAATGGTCAGGAAAAGTCAGGAAAATTGACATTGAAAATTCTATGGACACCATGCAAGAGTCCTTGATAAAATTAGTAGTATCTGGAGTTAGTTAGGTATTGTTGTTTTAAGGGACGGAACATCGAGGTCAACTGCCCTTCGGTATCAAGAGCTCATCTCCAGTAATATCACTAATAAAACTCAAAGACAGAGGTGGTCTCCGGTATCATAAGCCAGGTTTTGTTTTGCTGGAATTGAAGTAACGGACAAAATGATATCGGTTATGTCGAGCAGTCCAGGAATAGCACAAACATTAACTAGAACACTGTTGCCACAGGTTGCTAAAAGTCATATTCTATAGTGTGGAGTATGTGATCATCCTGAGTAACTGAGGAGGGTAATATTGCAGAAGTTTCTGCACCCGTCTGTCACTAACTACACCATTGACTACGTCTTGAGAAGAGAAACAAATTGTGAGAAAAAAGAATCACAATAATTAAGAAAAGTCGTTCCTTTTCATTGAAACTCGATCATGGTACACTAGTAAAAATATTCAGTGGAACCTTACGCTTGTGCATACCAGACAGTATGTGTGCTATCTAATAAGGAAAATCTGCAGTTGAAACAAACTTCTACTACTAAAAGATGAACATCTCTTATATTTTACTTCATTCTACTCAACATTGTGTATTCATGTACTGTAAATATAGTGTATAGGTACATTTGTGCTGGTTTTAGCTTGCGATGGCAATGCTATTAAGTTACATGTTAGGTGGTTACTCAGCGCTGCAGTGGTCAATACGCGCACTGCTATGAGGACAGTGTTGATGCAGAGAACGCCATGATTGGGTAGGCTTTGTATTATTAGAGGCTAAGCTCGGAGTAAAGGCTGGTGTTCCCCATTCGTGAACTCAAGCGACTGTGCTGCCGTTATCTGATGGAAACATAATCAAACAGATGCTATAATTTTATTAATGCAGCCAATGGCCATGTATTTTTCTTTTCAGGACGGGTCAGGGAAAGGATTATGAAAGGAAATCGGCCGTGGACCTATTGAAACCATGTGATTTGAGTTGATGGGTGTGCTATTCTTTAGTTTTTTCAGTTATTTTCATAATAATTGAAGCTAAAAGATGAGTAATACAATTACTCAATTCCACTGTGCTCTTCAAATTCAACATTTGCCATATCAATGCACTACTTCCACAAAAAGAAAGCTTTTCAGATGGAATGGAGTCGATTACTTCGTGTCGCAAAACCGATTTCGAAGTATATGATCGCATGTGGCTGGCATTATACAAAGGAGAATTATTTATTAATAAATACTAATGAATTTCTTACAATAACCAGTACCCTACATTCTGCCCTGCACTACAAACTAGGCAACTTAAATGCAGGGTCGATTTGACAGCTGTTCTTCTCATGTGGCAAAAATTACATTTAGGGGTCGCTTTATCATAGGCCTACATGTGGTTGTCTTTCTTTAACTTGCCCCATTGCTACTTCAAAACTGAGAAGCTCAGTTCTTCTAAGTTTATAATCAGGTGCCTATTAAAAAATTAAAACATCTTGAGGCTATAGTCAACTTGTACAGTCTTTGATTTATTGACTTCAACAGTATTAGGCTATATCTTCCAAATTTAAATATATGTATAGCAATATACCGACTACATGCTTATTAGATTCCTGAACAAATTATTTTTATCTCGGTAACTGGTGACCGAATTCCATTTTGAATCTGAATTGAATTTTTCTAATTACTAGTTTGTAAGCATAAATCTTCAAGTCTCATAAAATCTTGGTGTTTTTAGCACTTTCCCACACATAATTATATGTCTGGCATCTAAAATTGCCTGTCCTTCAACACGAGCCCGCCTAGAATTGCGGACAACCTTCAATACATATATGGATTTGGAATGTAATGGCTAATGACCACATAGAGTTGCATGCAAAATAGATACACTGAATACAAGTGCATAATATTCATGACCAATGTTACTGCAGTTGTCTGTCATGATTTTTCCTTTAGGGATGTACTTTGCCATGTTTGGTTACACTACCTTTTTTCTCTTGCAGGTCTGTAATGTGCGGTGGCATTGCAATGGAAAGACAAATCTATGTTGAAATGATAATTTGATGAAATGAAGTAGGGCCTACTCTAAATGTAGGCTATGTACGAATGAGAAATGTGTAATAAATATACCACAGTATATGGACTTGATTTTGTAATTTTTTAAAATTCCAATTTCCTTATTTACATCCTGATTTCCTTGAAGTATTCAATTTAGTAAGGGCAAAATTTTGGTGTGTTTTGTATTGGCGATGGTTTTATTCATACTTATTTATTTCCTATGTTTTTTCTTAATATATTTATAACAGTGTAGGCCTACTGTATATTAACTTGTAGGTCAATAACCTAGATGTTAGGTCTCTTAAAACAATTATCATTAACTTTTATTCCTCACAGGCAAGGGCCAAGTTGTGTAAGTTTGTTCTATAAAGCCAAAATAAATAAATGGGATTGATACAAATCATCGAAATGCTCATTCTCTGGAGGAGGGGAATAGGGAGCCGCGGAGGTGCAGGTTACGGTTCAAATTTCCCGCGCTGAAACTTTCATGTGTTTCCTATGCATGCGTAAGCGGTGCTCGTTATCGGAATTAAATTTAAACCGTTCTTACCAATATTCTTTGGTGCTGGAATATATTGTGATTTTCTATGATTATTTTCAACGTTTAAAAATGTTTGTAGAAAGCCAAGACATTTATTCTCCGAGTAGAAAATCTGCCCGGATGCACTTTCTATATAAATAAAAATTATCGTTATATAGTTAAATAGTTATATGTTCTAGGAAAAGATGTCATGTGGTAATCTCGTCCGATACCACTAAATTTACACAACAAACTAATATCAATTTCAGTACGCTCCCGTATTAACTCGTATATAGTGTATACTAGCAGAAGTACCCATTCTTCGAACGGTCATCGGTATTAATAACCAGGCGTAATCAATTGAGCTACTGTTGCAATGGTTAGAGACTTGGAACCTGTTTCTCGACAAAGAAAACTGATTAGTTAAAATATGCTCTGAAACTAAATTTACCTAACGTGTACTTCCCGACGTGAAAAAAAATTAAAACCTCGTAGACGAAACGCAATACACGTCAAATAAAACTGACCTGCACTGTTGTGTCAAGTCCCTATCCAGAGGAAGACCCCTTTAATAAATTATAAAGGCTTGTGGTGCATGAAAATTCAGGTTTTTTAGACTCCAATGGCCCAAATTCCTAAATGAAGAAAAGAAAAAAAAAACCTACCGTATTTCAATTCAGGAATTTTTGAAAATAATGTTTCTGTTTGGAGATATAATAGACCTTCTGTACGACATAACGCACATTTAAGTCGTGTGAAAAAAAAATGATTTTTTTCAGTTTTAGTTGATTCCGTAATAACCTTATAGCCATTTGCAAACATTCACAGAAATTTCATAAATGGAGTGGCTTTACTTCTTGCAGAAATAGATAGAAAGTTGTATGTCATCTTTTCAGATATTGTTGTCATGGTTACTGGCTTGCATTCCTTCATTAGTTTATTAAATGAAATTAGTTTTCTGGGAATATCTCAGAAACTGATGGTTTTAGAGCCTTAAAATGTACTTTTCGGGGACCCTTTACTGCTATTTAGGGGCACTGAGTTTTGTTTCTGACACCAAGGGGCCGAAAATAAGCTTTGTCTCGTCGTTGTAGGCCGTAGTATAATAATAATAATAATTATTATAATAATAATATGACAATATAGGGATAGGAATATAATAGACCTTCCGTACCACACCCGAACGTGTAAATCGCGTGAAAAAAATATCTAGAGTACCCCTTGACCCCCTTAAGCGCATTATATGACATTGATGAATTTTACAGCTTAATTTGGTTCCGTTATAACCTTATAGCCGCTTGCAAACTATCTCAGTAATGTAATAAATGGAATTGTATTGCATCTTACAGCAACAGATGGACCTGTGAGATTCCGTTGCTATGGTAACCGGCTTGCATTCTTTCGTTATTGTATTAAATGAAATTAGTTTTCTGGAAATATCTCAAAAACTGTTGGTTTTAGGGCCTTAAAATGTGGTTTTCGTTTCTCACATTGAGGGGCTGAAAATGAGCTTTGTCTCGCCCGTCTACGCCTATTTCAGCAAGTATTTTAAGGGGGTAGGCCCCCTTTTATGAGAGGTACAGAGAAGAGTTACATCAATGATTAGTGTCCTGCCTCTGTCTGTCCACAGACAGACATACAGACAGACAGACAAAAAAATATTTTCGCGCGCATCCGTCATAAAACAGTCTGAAACGCGTAAATAACGCAAATTTCCGTAGAAATTCAGAAAAAACAGACAAACTTTCATTCTTATATATAGAGAAATTATGGTGGTCAACCCCAAATAATATTTAATATTGAACAGCCAATCACAATTTTAAAGCAGATTAGTACAAAAATGTAACTCCCGAGTACGCATCATCGCTTCTGTCCAGAGCTATGAGAGCTGCTGTGTAGAGCTATGAGAGATAATGAAGTAAGTACCGTTGAGTTGGTAGCACTGCTCCACCGCACCTTCAACTATCTTTCATCATTAGATCTAATTTTATCAGTACTACACATTCAAGGCTTATAAACTACTTACTAGCCTTGCTACACATTCACATTTAAGACATAAAAAACAGGGCGCTAGGTCTACCAACACACATCGTCCGTTCGTGCTATTACGTTTCCAAAGTTGCATAACCGGAGCGTAATAAAAAACCAGGCCCAAAATAAGGTTTAGCCAATCCCATCTAACTTACGACGGCCTGCGCGGAGACACGAGAAGTGAAAGGAGAATTTGAACACATGGCAAGTGAGAAGACGAAGGGTGGTGGGGGTGACAAAGGAACATAAAACAGGTTGGGTAACATCTGAGCAATATAAACCCTTTACATAATATAATTTTCTTCATGGAGTAGGGTCTTCAAGGAGATGGTAGCTGACGACAAAGACGGCGTCTGCTGGAATGGTTTGTAAGTCCTCTTGAAATCGCTGAATACAAAAACTTCGGCAGCGTGCCGCGTGGTAAACAGGGGTTGAAATCCTGAGGGTATATAATCGAAACAAACTTACGTAAATTTTAGTATGCATTCAAAGAGAAAGGGAATACAAGGAGGGTCCCTGTTGGTGTCTGCCAGGGAAATAAAAGAAACTAATGAAAAAGGAAAAGCGAAGAGCAGCAAGAGCTGTCCCTAACTAACCGTGTATTCCAGACAATACACCAGCACATGTCGTCGACTCCAATAGAGCACTGCGACCCAACTAACTCCATATACGCATGCATTGCGCACGTCATTTCCACTGTTCAGACACGTATGTAGGCTTACTGTGCGCTGAAACACCAATGTGTATTGGAACAATTATGAAAAGCAAGACCAGCCAATATGAACGGCTTGGAGGCAAAATGCCGTTTGAAACACCATAAATAATGTAAAATGTTTCGTAAAATAATTATAAGGAGAGAAGATTAAATATATAAGCTGCGTTCAAAAAGTAACGAGCTGGAGGCATACTTACAGAAACCAGTACCTGTATGTTAGAAGTATTGGCCCTGGCTATTGAGGCACTTGTCCCACTGTGACACGAGGCGGTGAATGGCTGTCTCATAAAATTCCCTGGACTGCGATGTGAACCAGTTCCGCACGTACAGCTGGACGTCGGCGTCCGAGGTGAATCGTTGGTCCCTCAGAGCCCTTTTCAGGGGACCAAACATGGCGTAATCACAGGGAGAGAGGTCGGGACTGTATGGAGGGTGGCCGAGAACCTCCCATTTGAATTTTTGCAGGAGTGCCGCGACTGTGTTGCCGTATGAGTTCGTGCATTGTCGTGGAGCGACCACGGTGGCTATGGCGTTCCCCTTGCAAGGGACATGCAGTATTCGCCATACACTTGTGACATTCGGCGATGAATGTCCGTTCCTCCTACTCCTTCCACTATCAGAAACCGAACAACACCTCTGTTAGGTTCACTTCTTAATAAATCACATAGACTCCTCTAGAATGCATTTTATTATTTGTTGTGGAAAGATTCACAATTCACACGATACACACCAAATTGATTTGACACTGAACTTCACTGATATCAAAGACTATGTCAAAGATACTGCACTACACTCTTGTGCTTGCTGCCAACACAACATTCTCCCACCTTGAGTTGTGGAAACAACTCAACAAAACAATAAAATAACATAACACATATATTTTCACAAAATAAATGAACACAGAAATAAATAAGTCACTCAAAATATCTCTTTGGTTTAACCACCACTCTCCCACTACTGGTTTTGATGAGATCAGAAGTATTAGTAGATGGTTTAACCGTCTTTGGATTTTTCTCCTTCTTCTCATTTTCATTCCGCTCAACTTGCAGTCTTAAAGCATGATCTTCTCCAGATGTCACTTCAAGTGGATACACCCTCTGTACTGGCCTCAGTAGCTCTCCTTTTGTAGTCACCAAGCGAACAACTCTCACGACACCACCTTTGCCAGGGATGACCTCCGTCACTCTTGCCAGCGGCCAGTCTAGTCTCTTCGTGTTGTCACTGGCTACCAGTACTACTTCACCTACGCAGGGTATGTGATGACTTTTCCTAATGTGGTTCTTCTGTATTAGCTGTCCAAGATATTCATTCCTGAATCTTACCCTTAATGTTTCCTTTACTTTCTGTCTGTACCTGAATCTTCTGTCAAGTTTTATGTCCTCTATCATGTCGATATCGGGCATTCCAATCTCCTTGACTTCCTGTAGGAACATTGCAGGGGTGATAGCCATCAAGTCTTCTCCATCATTGGACAGGTAAGTAAGTGGTCGTGAATTCATGACAGCTTCAATGTCACACAGAACAGTCATCATTTCTTGGTACGACAGACATGACTTTCCCAGAACTTTCCTGAGCATTTGTTTGAGGACACCAATCAGCCTCTCCCATTATCCTCCCCACCATGCTGCAGTGGGAGGATTGAATTTCCATTTTATTTGGTGTACAGAACTATATTCAGCAATTTTATCCCACTGAATTGTCTCCAACATATTGCAGGTGCCTTGAAAGTTTGTCCCATTGTCACTATAGACAATCATTGGCCTTCCACGTCTGGACACGAAGCGCCGAAAAGCTTCGAGGAATGTTTTCATCATTTATTGAACAATTAATTCCAACGAGCCAGAGGCTCTTACATAGGAATTGTACAATACAAATTTATTGGCGTCTACTACAATTTTATATACATATATACCTTACATACACATTTGCTGCGTGATTAAGTTAATTTTCGGCAATGATACTTGACCTAACACTGTAATTAGCTTACCAAAAGAATATGTACAATGTAAATAACATAATAAAAGTAAAATAATAATTAAAAATTATTTACAAATCACTCTTTCACCGAAAAGCTAAAAAGAAGACCACTGGAAAAAAATATGGACGGAGGAACGTAAGAAGGGGCATAGCGAGTTCATGAGGAGATTTTGGGAGGAGAGGAAGAGGAAAGCTCCATCAACCCGAGTCAACAAGTTCAAGCGCGCTCCCTAAGTGGGCAAAACGAAGAAAGAAGAAGAATTAAATAATAATTAAAATAATAAGTTTATCAATGCAGAGTGAAATGAGACATGATGATTCACTAAATTTGGCTACCTACTTTATTAGGTACCGATTCCAAAGTAGTCTCTTTAATTTAAATTTGAAAGTCGACAGATTGGAAATTGATTTTAAATCGCTTGGAAGATGGTTGTAAGACTGAATGGCTGAGAACTTAAAGCTACAGTTACCAAATTTATACGAGCGGATTTGAAAGAGAGCGAAGTCATCTGCTTGTCGCGTGTTATAAGTATGAATGTCTGAATTTAGGGTGTAGTCACTGTTATGCAGCACATTGTTTTGCTTAATTCTGTGTATTAGTATTGCTGACCTTAATTCTGCGCACATTGACATTGGCATTATTTTACTCTTGGCATATAAATCTCGACTGTGTGTATTAAAGGGTAGGTTATATATATTTTTTATCGCTCTATTTTGTATTACCATAAGTTCACGCAGGGCTGTCTTTTTACACTGAGTCCAAATTACATTTAGATACTGCAAGTGACTGTGTACGAGTGAGTAATATACTGTGATTAGAAGTTTTCTAGGGATTAAGTATTTCAATTTTCTCAACAGCCCAGATGCCGGAGCTAGCTTCTTCGCAATATAATGAACGTGTGCTACCCAGCTTAGATGTTTATCAATGATTAGCCCCAAATATTTAAAATGTTCGACCTCGTTTATTATTGTGTTGTTGCTATATATATGATTATGTTCAATATTTTTCATACTGGGTTTTGTCATTATCATATATTTTGTTTTCGTGACGTTCATAGTCAATTTATTACTATTGAGCCACTTGGCTATTGCGTTTAAGTCTTCTTGCATATTATTGATTATTGTGCCCACTTTGCTACCAGTATAGAAAACATTCGTATCATCAGCGTAAAGCATAATTTGACCTTTTAAATTAACTTTACTTAAATCATTTATATATATTAGAAACAGCGTAGGGCCCAAAATAGACCCTTGAGGAACCCCACACGATACAGCCTTTTCCGCACTTTGATAGCCATTCATGGCAACATATTGCTTTCTTCCACTAAGGTAGCTATGGAACCACTCCAATGCAACGCCTCGAATTCCAGCATTCTCTAATTTTGATAATAGAATTTCGTGATTTACTGTGTCAAAAGCTTTAGCGAGATCAATGAATAACCCAGCTGCTATCTCGTTGCGGTCAATGCTTTCCTGAAGCATTGAAATAAGATCAGTAATAGCCAGTTCTGTACTGGAGTTCGCAACAAAACCATATTGGGCTCTATAAAAAAAATTGTTATTCTGCAGAAACTTCACTAGCCTCACCTTAACAATGCTTTCCAGGACTTTGGAAATAATTGGTAGTATAGATATAGGTCTATAGTTCCCTGCATCACTTGTATTTCCTCCTTTGAAAATTGGTATTACTTTAGCAATTTTTAGAGCTTGTGGTACTATGCCACTAGTCATAGATTCATTAATTATAGCAACAAGCATCGTTATTAGTTGATCATCAAACGTTTTAACCACACTAGCTGAAATCCCATCTACACCACAACTTTTTTTATTTTTTAGATTCTTAATTATACATTTAACTTCAACGTGATCTGTTGGATATAGAAAGAGTGATTCCGACTGGTAGTTAGCATTCTGACTTGTACAGTCCGGATCAGTTATCTGGGATGCAAGATTGCTGGCTATGCATGTAAAATAGTCATTGAATGAGTTAGCAATCTCCTGTTTATCTGCAACGACCGTGTTATCTATCATAAGAGATGTGCAAGTTTTGTTATATATAATTTCATTCAAGATTTCCCATGTTTTCTTTACGTTTTTATCATACAAGTTTAGCTTTTGTGAATAATAATCTGCTTTTAGTTTCCTTTTCAATGATGTTACTGCATTTCTGCACATAATATATTCTTCTTTTAGGGAGATGTTATCTTTGTGTTGCCTGATCTTGAGTTTTTGGTGTAGTGTGTTGCGTCGCTTAATCAATGTTATCAATTCAGATGTAATCCATGGACTTGCATCATCTGTATTTGACAATATTTTCTGATTGTTGGAATTGTGCTTGCGTCTTTTTATAGTTCCTTGCATTTGGTCAATAAAAGCGCTGTACATGTTGTTGATCGTAATATCCTGGCTAGTTTGTGTGATATCATTATTATCGTTGCAGTAGCCAAAGATGTTACTAGCTCCAGGTGTACTGCACGAAAAACCGCACACGTGAACAGACAGACCCAGGCTTTCTCTCCACCTTTCAAAATCAGAGGCCCGGCAAAGTCGACCCCTGTTATTTCAAAAATTGAGGCTTCTCTTACTCTGTCTATGGGGAGATGAGTTTGTTCTGCTTCAAGATGTTTTCCATGGTACCTCCTGCAGACAACACATGTTTTAATTGCACCCTTCACCGTTCTCCTTCCTCCAAGGATCCAATATTTCTGTCTGAGCCCACTGAGCAGAATCTGGGTTCCAGCATGACATAAGTCTTTGTGCTTCTCCCTAATGAGAGCGTGAACTGTTGTATGCTTCGCAAGAAGGATAGCAGGACAACGGAAAGCATAATCATCTTTGCGCGATATAATTTTTGTTTTCAGTCTCATCACTCCCTCATCATCCATGAAAACACATAGTGAGTTGAATCTTTCATCCTTTTCGCCAACAAAACACTCCTTTTGTATGAACTTCATCAACACTTTTTCTGCTTCTGTGGTTTCTTCAATAGATAGTTCGGCAGTTCTTCTATTATTTTTCTGTCGATAATTATACAGAAACCTCAAGATCCATCCTATCATACGAACTGTTCTACGAAAACTTGAGAAATAGTCAAGGTGCCATTCTTGGGTATTGGACTTGACTTCTAACACCGTCATAGCGTTGACTTTCTTTTTTCTTTCTTGGAAGACTTCATCGTTTGTTGAAATTTCGGGGCTAGGCCATTGTGTAGTGGATTGTTTTAGCCATTTTGGCCCTTCCCACCATCTCTGTTGAAGTAACTGTTTTGTGCTACATCCCCTTGATGCCAGGTCAGCCGGATTCATGGTTCCTGGAACATGCCGCCACTGTTCTATTCTGGACAGTCTTCGAATTTTTTGCACTCTGTTCCACACGAAGGTCCCCCAAGGTTCGTCTAACTTGATCCAGGACAACACAGTCGACGAGTCACTCCAATAATAAGTAACGATTTCTTTTGCAGTTAATGTTGGCAGTACTGACGTCACTAGTCGAACCCCTATTGTAGCTGCTAATAATTCCAGGCGTGGTATGGTGATACTCTTCTTGGGTGCCACTCTTGTCTTGGCTTGTACAAATCGTAGCTCTATATTGTCAACCCTCTATATTCGCAAGAATATAACTGCAGCATACGCAGTTTGACTGGCGTCGCAGAACACGTGAAGAGATATATCTTTAACCGACTGGACACTACCGATCAAACATCTAGGAATCTTAATCTCAGACAGCTGAGGTAGTTCTGCTAACCACTTCATGAATCTTCTCTTTGTTGTTTCGTCTACTCTGGTGTCCCAACCCAAGTCAGTGGCCCATAGTTCTTGCAAGATTAATTTTGGACAGAGAAATACCGGACATGCGAAGCCAATAGGGTCAAACACCTTATGTGCAGCTCCTAGTATAGCTCTTTTAGTGATTACATCATATTTGAAATCGTTAACATGAGTTAGATTCAGTCCAATGGTATCTTCTCCTTTATTCCAAATGAGCCCTAGCACATGAGTAAGATTTTCAGCTGTACCATCCTGAGAATACTCCCACCCTCGGAGATTGAAAGATGCCTTATCCATTATTATGCTTGCCTCTCGCATGAATGAATGAAGGTCATTTCTGTTGTTAACACTAATAGCACAGTTATCCACATAAAAACATTCTTCCAATCTTTCTATTGTTGAAGTTGAGTAGGAACTATTATCGACTGTTTGTCTCTTCAACTCGTTCAAGTGGAGTTTGATGGTTGCCGATAATAGGAACGGAGAACATGCAAGTCCAAAGACAACTCTATTGTGACGGAACACTTCTACCTTCCCTGTACATTCCTTTTCCCACCAAAGGAATCTCAGAAAATCACGGTCTCTAGGATTGACACTTATTTGAAGAAATGCTTTTTCTACATCAGCCGTCACACCGATCTCATTTTCTCTGAACTTCAGTAGCGAACTAGGGATCAACTCTATGAAGTTAGGCCCTTTTTCAATACATTCGTTCAGAGATGGAGCGTTTCTCTGTTTCGCCGAGGCATCAAAAACAGGCCTGATCTTGGTGGTGCTGTTTTCTTTGAAGACAGGTCGGTGAGGTAGATAGTGTCCACTATTCTTCAGTTCTTCTTCAGGTACCCTCTCGATGATTCCTTGCTCCAACCAACTTCGTAAGACATTATCGTACTCCTGATAATGTTGTTCAGCTTGTAGTTTCTTTGTAGTGATTTCTAATCTGTGCTGAGCAATTTCTTTGTTGTCAGGGAGAGGTGGATGTTGTTCATTCCAAGGCAGACACACTTCATATCTGTTATCTTCATTCAGTCGTGCAGTCTCAAGGAAGTTATTTCTAACATGCTCATTCCTCTCGACGATAGATTCTTTCACAACAGGGTCAGTAATTCCAAGAATTTCACAACAGGGTCAGTAATTCCAAGAATTTCTAAGTCCCAGAGATCAGAAATTCTTGTATGTTGGGAAAACAATGATGACACTAATAATGATGCCGAATCCCTTTGGGCCTTGTTACCTATGACTTTTCCCATTAGTGTCCACCCTAGGGAAGTCTCCACCAAAACTAGGCCACATTTTAGTTGATGTTTCCTCCCAGTGAGCAGTTCACCCGCCTTATCGGCCCCAATCAGAATCTGCACAGGCCCTCTCTCTTGTACATCAGTTAAACATATTTTCAGATCCCTTATCTCCTCACTCCAAGAACCATTCTTAATATATGGGACATCTTCACAAATTATCTCTTGGCTTAAAACTTCCAGCTCCTTGGAATAGTTTCCCTCCAATCGCTTTAAACTTATTCTGTAACAGTCGTGGTTTGCTTCTCGAGAACGTACTCCACCAAACAAGGAATGTATTAACGTTTCCTTCCTGATTGACTGATACCCCATTTCTTCGGCTAGGTCACGTGCAATGTAGGATTTAGTAGACCCAGTATCAATGACAGCTCGTACAGTTTTTTTGTTTACCCTTTCCTTTAACGACAACTGCCAGGGTTTGCAAGTACACCTCAGGAGAACAAGACACATTAGCTAAAGCCTTATCCACATTATTGCCATCCTGGTGAACCAAATTCCTGTCTCCCTCGTAATTCTGTTTGGACACACTTTCATTTTCTTTGTCACGGAGCTTATAACACATTAATACCACTTAGAGCCAAATGTAAACACTTGTCTAAACTATGTTATACTGAATATTTAAACAAAATTAGATCTAATCTATACAGCGACCCAAAAAGCTTTTGGGCTTTTATCAAGACAAAAAAGAATGATAAAGGTATTCCTGGTACAGTTTATCTTGACAATGTGAATGAAAGTGATGGACCAGGTATTGTCAATCTTTTTGCTAAACATTTCTCCTCAGTCTATAAGGCACCAATCGTTAACACCCAAAAATTTGAAACTCCTTACTCTATTAACGTCTCCACCTGCCATGTTGAAAAGAGTGATATTTATAACAAATTAGAGAAACTCTCAAATAACAAATCATTTGGTCCTGATGGTCTCCCACCAATTCTATTAAAATCTTGTCGATTCATTATAACAGAACCATTATTCATCTTATTTAACCTCTCTCTTGGAACTGGTAAATTTCCTGATAGATGGAAGAGTAGCTATGTAACTCCTGTCTTCAAATGTGGTGACAAATCCAATGTTAAAAATTATAGAGCTGTTTGTAAATTGTCCTTTATACCCAAATTATTTGAATCTATAATTACTGACAAAATTACACCCCAATTTTCCTCCTACATAATTGAACAACACCATGGCTTTATGCCAGGTCGTTCAACATGTACAAATCTCCTAGTTTATTTGGAGTACTTACTGAAAGCAGTAGAAGAGCACAATCAAGTGGACTGCATCTACACTGATCTAGCCAAAGCCTTCGACTCTCTCGACCATAAAATTCTTCTTTCAAAATTACAATCTTATGGTATACAAAACCCTCTATTATCATGGCTGTCCTCATATTTAGAAGGCAGAACTCAGATTGTCAAAATACTTAATTTCTTATCTCAACCAATAGTTGTCTCTTCTGGTGTTCCGCAAGGTGCCCATCTTTCTCCATTGTTATTTCTAATCTTTATTAATGATATAAATACAGTTTTCAAACATGCCAAAATCCTCCTGTTAGCCGATGATACAAAGTTCTTTATGAAAGTTCAATCTCTACAGGACTGTATACTTCTTCAGGAAGAACTTTGGCGTCTAGAGGAGTATTGTTTTTTAAATGGGTTACTGCTCAATGAAACTAAATGTAAACTAGTTAGATTCTCAAAGAAGAAACAGAATATTGAATTCTCTTATCACTTTCTATCGTCTACTCCACTTCATGCTGTTAGAAGTATATGTGACCTGGGAGTAAAATTCTCAGACACGCTTAATTTTAATGAGCATATGGTAAATATTAAAAAAAAGGCTTTGCAGAGATTAGGTTGCATAACTCGTTATTCCAAGGAATTTTGTGACTCAAATATATATTTCCTACTGTACTTGACCCTTGTCAGACCTTTAATTCAATATTGTACACCGATTTGGAGCCCTTTCAATAAAACACAAATTGAGAGTTTAGAGAAAGTACAACACAAATTCCTACGAATTTATGCATATCGTTTCCTACACCCAATAACGAATCATAACTACACTGAAGTAATGATGCATTTGAAGCTGCCAACTCTTAAATCCCGTCGTGAAAATTTTTATATTCTTAATATGTACAAAATTTTAAACTCTCACATAAACTGCCCAGAATTACTAAATGAAATCAATATATATGTGCCACCCCGTTCGATGCGCAAGCATCATGTCTTTGAAACAAACTGGCACCCAACTAATTATGGTCTAAATAGTCCCATTGACAGAATGATGCGAATCTCTAATGGGGTCAACATAGACTTGTTCAATACCGATGAAAGACCCCTGAGAAAATATCTGTTTTCCTATTCATTAGACAATCTGTATGAATATAGTTGATTGTAATAGTAGGCTACCGTACTTTGTATTACTCTTAATGTCTTTTATGTTGTATAAAAGAAAATGGTGGAAGCCGTCAATAAATATGTATGTATGTATGTATGTATGTATGTACCACAAACAATGCACCTGACAATCGATTTACAAGCTCTACTTGCATGGCCCTTCTTTAAACAATTGAAGCAGCAGTGTTTATCAGTTAAGATTTTCCTTTTCTCCCCTACAGTCATTTTTTGAGCTTTAATGCACTCTGGGCTCGAATGAGGTTTAAGACAAAAAACACACTCCTGTCTCTTAGAAACATCAGTAAACAAAGCAGAAGCAGTAGGTATATTTGGTTCAATGACATCCCTTGGTTTCTTGTCTCCCTTAATCTTAGATCCTTGGGATGTGCTAATACTAAATCCTTTCATAGCCAATGAAATTCTTTCTTCACTTACCGGTACTACTTCATTTTGAAGAAAAGCCATAAGCTGCTGCAAACGATCTTTGGATACGGAATCACACCTGAAGGAAGTATTCCTCTGCCATGCTCTTAATAGGTCTTCTGGCAAAGATGATTCAATTAGGGGATACAGCATTGCAGTACATTTTTCTGTAGTAACGCCTAAACTTTCCAGCGATCTGAGATGTGACTCTAATTTATCATACAAGCTACTCAGTTTCTTTGGAATTGACTGCATTCGTCAATAATAGTTTGAGCAATTCACGAACATAAACTTCCAACTGCAAGTCCTCTCTACCAAATCGAGCTTGAAGACTCTCTATAGCTTTGTCATAATTCTCGGCAGTGGGTGGAAAACTAGTAACTAATTCATATGCTCTGGAACCTTCTGTCATAGCCTGAATTAAATATTGGAATGTATCTTCCTTCCCAATGTCCTCATCCTCGTGAATTTTACGGAACTGGCTCCAAAAATATAACCAATCAATTATTTCACCAGAAAATTTCTTAAATTCTATTCTTGGAAGTCTATGTTTCTTTTTATCACAAACATTGTCATTCACTACACTTTGTGGTGGGGTAATGGAAACAACGGGATTCATAAAACGTGTTGCTTTTGTTCTACAGCTAAGGAATTTGTGTTTGTAATCATCAGCCGATTCACATTCCGTTTCTATTTCGTCATCCTCACACTCGTCGTCTATCATCTGTTGAAATATTAATCCATCTAAATTAGATATATCATCATACTTTTCTTGAAGGATTTCAAGTTGCACTTGCACTTTTTCCGTTTCAGTTTGATCATCTTCTAACAACGCCATTCGTTGATTGTGTGAGCGCGTAAATAACCGCCGCTTTACGGTTCTTTCTTTAGCGAGTCTTTCCATCTTCTTTCTTCACGGGAGCCTTTTACTATGAATGAATCGTGTCACTGGTCGCCATAAAATGTTAGGTTCACTTCTTAATAAATCACATAGACTCCTCTAGAATGCATATTTTATTATTTGTTGTGGAAAGATTCACAATTCACACCAAATTGATTTGACACTGAACTTCACTGATATCAAAGACTATGTCAAAGATACTGCACTACACTCTTGTGCTTGCTGCCAACACAACAACCTCTTTGCTCTTCGGTTGACGCCTCCATGTCACTGTTTGCAATGTGACTGGCAGCGTTGGACGATTGATGCATGCTGTTGCTCGCTTTGTATCGTCACGTGAAGTGCACGCGTGCCCTCTAGCGACGGGCTGTAACCTTCCACGCTCTGGTCGGAACCACACCTCGTTACACACGCCACGATTAGCCGATGTTGTCACCGGTTTGCGCATTCCAGCCTCTGGCTCGTTACTTTTTGAACGCACCTTATAATTTATGTTTTCTAATGTCCAGATAGGCTTTTCCTACCCTTAGGAACCGCCACTGGTGCCCATGACGAGTATAACAAGAAGTTACGTGACGAACTAAAGAGCCTACTTTTCTTAAAATTAAGATTCATGCCAATGATTAATCTAAATGGACCTATCTAGAATAATGACGAATTCAAGTCTGTAATATCGAAATATTCCTGGTATAATGTAGCCAAATATTATTTATACTCTTAGTTCCATCTCTTATGGTACAGAATACATAATTTGGTTGAAGTCCAATGGTTAGCATGGACGTTACATGCAGTTAGACATTGGATATATCAGCGCGAGTAATATCATATTGGCAACAATGTCATGCATGTGTCGGTCAGAAATTATCTGAAATATTATGATCTATTGTTGTGCCAATTTTGGATGAAATCCATTTGTTAGTATAGAAGTTACATGTATTTTAAAATTGGACCTATCAGCAGGCTTAGAATCATGTTGGCAGCACTGACGTATATTAGTTACTCCAAATTAATCTAAAATGTCAGGTACTATACGTGTGCAAGGCTTAGAGCTGTTGGCTTGCATACTTTCTGATATATTGATATTAGTGTAAAAAATGGAGACAGCATTTATTAACAGTTGGCAGCCCTGATTGCTCTTAGGAATATGCATAGTCATATCTGTTATGCTACACATAGCACATACAAAATTTGGTTGAAATTCAATTCATAGTGTAGAAGTTAGATGCATTTAAAAATTGGACCTATCAGCAGGCTCAGAATCATTTTGGCAACACTGCCATGTATGGCTTCCTGGAAATTAAACTGAAATATTATTGCCTATATGTGTGCTAATTTTGGAATAGCTCCCATGCATACCTCCAAGATATGCAACATGGGGGTGAAATTTCAAGTGTGTTTTTCAGCAGTTGGTAGCACTAACATCATTTTCAAATATGGACTTGAGATATATCTTTACTCATACCAAACTTGGTTTCGATTGCTGCAGCCGTTTAGGAGTTGATAGGACACACACACACACAGACCCACATTTTCCTGGATCGATCCCATAAGTCTACTTTTCCCTCTTTTTTTTTTTTTGCAAAATGTGAAAAGTAGGCTAAAAATGAGTGGTGATGGACCAGAACCAAAGAGGTCAACAAACTTTGCTGGAAGTCTTGAGAGGTGCCAAATGAGAATCATCTCACGTGACTAGTAGAGCTTATACACTAGGGATTAGGTGAAGCAAAATAATACGAATGCACATCAATATACAAACTTCATTATTTACAAAGCAAATACATACAAAACAGGAACATAACACTAACAGATGTGTACATTTATTACACTCAAGCATGTATTTTTATGCATTTCATGTTTTCTTGTATAGTTCACTTAAGATTTTAACTGTTGTGCAATATCTCATTATTGCAACAAGGAGACTCTATTTTAAAACAAAATGCATTTATAAAAAATATCGATATTCTTGTGGAAAGACACACTAGGGGACTGCAGATCTTCTAACTTCAATTCCCATCCAAGTAGTGAATTTCAGAAACAAAATAACTTTTAAATACCCACAGAAATAAGTAGCAGGGTAATTCGTGGGTGCAAAGGCGGCCAGGCATGGAGCTGACAATTCCATTCCATCTACTGTCTATGCCATGAAAGGTGGAGGCTTCTACCCTCCACTGCTCCATGGCCTTTACTTTCCTTTGGAAAACACACTGTTGATTAAAAAGAAAAAAAAAAAAAAGAAGAAGGTTCTATTGGGGTAAAATCCTAAACTCAACACTTACAGTAGTAATGGGATGTCACTGTGTTGCTATGGTATGGGTTCAAGAAGTTCAAGAGAGAAAGGAGGTTTATATTTATACGTGACCATCAATCATAAGCCATGAGTGCTCCTTTATACTTGGAATACAAACCCATGAACATGGCATTTTGCTTTGAAAATCTGTTTGGAATAACTGGGAATTGAACCCCGTCTGGCTTAGTAAATTGAACAAGTTGAAAGTTTTAAATACGTAGGATGTTGGGTTGTACAAGAGATGATATGCTAAAAAGAAATAAAAATATGGTTGTGTTAGCAAAAGAAGCCTTTAATAAGAAAAGAAAATTACTTTATGGAGCAATGAATATAGATTTAAGAAAGAGATTAGTGAAGTGTGGCAATGTATGGAACCGAAACCTGGACACTTAGAAAAGGAGTTGAGAGAAGAATAAAGGCGTTAGAAATGTGGATTTGGAGGAGGATGGAGGGAATAAGTTGGAAATAAAAAATAAGAAATGAAGAGGTATTGTAGAAAATAGGAGAAGAAAAAATGATGGTAATAAAGTTACGAAAAAGAAAAATGAATTGGATTGACATTGCATAAGAGGATACTTAAAGAGAATGGAAGAGAAGAAGATTCCCAAGAGGATACATGAGATGCAGATGCAGAAGGAACGACCAAGGGGAAGACCAAGAGAGAGATGGCTGAAAGGAGTGGAGGAATGTGTCAAGAAGAGAGGCGAGAACTGGACCAGAGTGACAGCGGAGAGATGGTGGGAAGAAAGGACTAAGTGGCGAGGCTTATGTTCCAAACAGACCCAGCCTGGGGCTGGAAACTGTACAAGATGATGATGATGATGAAGAGGAAATACAGTAGTTTGGTGACGAGAGCGTTGGAAGGAACAGTAAAAGGTAAAATCAGAAGAGGAAGAAGAAGGTTTCAGCTGATTGATAGATCTTAGCTGTTGTGCAGGAGACCGGATAAGATGGGAGAGAAAGACCTAGGCAGATAAACTAAACTGGCTTAGTGAGATGCAAGCGGCTTGTCTACTGCGCCACCACGCCCAAGAAAGTTTATCAAGCAATATGTTTACAAATATAAGGCGTAAACATGGTGCAACATGCTGCTATAATAGTGATTGCAATTTTGAATAAAGATAGAATCCAGGTAAGTCTCCAGAAGAAAACTTTACAGGACTAAGCAAATGAAATTCTGGAGACCATACAAATTGTATCATACATGTTGTTTCACAATGCCTTAGCTCCCAGGTTTCATCAAATTAGACTTATGAAGGCCAAACAAATCTACGTGGGTTGTAAATACAGTAGTGTAAGGCAACACTGCCAGGTCTTGCACATTCCTATTCTCAATGAGATACGGTGGAATCCCGTTAGTACGTTCCTCACTAACACATTTTCCCGCATATTACGTCGAATTATAAAAGTCCCGGTCCCAAAGTACTAAATTGTATGTAAAATATTGCTTCAGCACGTTTTTGCGCACCCGCTTACTACGTTCAAATTTTAACGTTCTTCCGTTCAATATTTTGGCCAGCCTACTTGGACTTCGGCCACGGTTAAGCAGCGAGAGTACTTCCTGCGTAAGCTTGGCAACGTAGCGATCGAGAGCTCGGCCAAGGTTAAGTGATTGTGTAACTTGGCGCGTTAGCAGTCGAGAGTGCAGCTCAGTTTAGCAGCGAGTGTGTTTCCTGTTGTGTCATCTATTCATTCAGTGACGATTGCTTGCCGTATAGTGATATAGTGTTCTCGGCTATTTTTATCTGGGCCTTATTTACGTGTTTGCAATGGAGAGGAAGAAAGTGAGTCAAAAAACAAACAGTGAAAAACTAAAAATACTTCAAGAAGTGGATCAGAATCCAAATATGAAGCGTGTAGATATAGCGTGGAAGTTAAACTTTTCTCCGTCAACTTTAAGTACAATTGTTAACAAACATAAACTGATTTCGACTGCTTTTGAAGAAGGGAAAAGTGCTCAAAGGAAACGTAATCGCCTGGGCCAGTTTACAGAATTAGGAGAAGCTGTTTTGTGCAAGCGCGAGCTTCCAATGTGCCGATAGACGATACTGTGGTTCGAGCTCAGGCAACACTTATTGCACAGAAGATGGGACTTGATGATTTACGATACTGTGGTTCGAGCTCAGGCAACACTTATTGCACAGAAGATGGGACTTGATGATTTTCAAGTGTCTAATGGCTGGATTGACAGATTCAAGAATCGACATGACCTAGTTTATGGATGTGCGCGAGGTGAAGCTGCTGCCCAGGATAATAATGCTACACTGTGCGAAACTATTGAAATATGGAAAACTACAATGCTTCCTGCAATTTTGAAAGACTATACTCCTGACGATATTTTTAATGTAGATAAAACGGGGCTGTTTTCTCATCTTTTTCCAGAAAAAAAAAAAAAAAAACGGATTTTGAGGGCGTGAAGTGTCACGGTGTCAAACTTAACAAGGAAAGGCTTACCGTTCTCCTGTGCTGTAATGAAAGTGGAACGGAGAAGTTGGTACCGCTGGTTATTGGAAAAGCACGCAATCCATGTTTCGAGAATGTGCGATCTTTTCCATGCAAGTACACTTCTAATACGAAAGTGTGGATAACTTCCGCAGTATTTGAGAATTTCTTACGCTCATGGAATGCTAGGCTTGGTGTAAGAAATAGGAAAATCGCACACTTCATTGATCAGTGCCCCGCTCATCCCTCAAATGTTTCTAATTTGAGAAACATAAAGATCATTTTCCTCCCAGCAAACTGCACGAGTAAGCTACAGCCGTTAGACCAAGGCATAATACGGTGCATGAAGCAGAAGTATCGCAAGAGGCTAGTACAGAGAAGATTGGCTGCAGTGGAATCGAAGACGAGAAAGATCACCGTCTTAGATGCCATGCATTACATTAAGTTTGCCTGGGATTCTGTGGAGCAAAACACCATTCGGAACTGCTTCGATGCAGCCAGCTTTCGTCGTGTTCGCGCCGATGATATCATGCTGGATGAATTTTCTTGGAGTGAAGAATGGCGCCGAGTAGCAGGAGAGGTCACTTTCGAAACGTACGTCAACGTTGATGACGATGTTCCAGTGTGTGAAACTATGACAATAGATGAATTTCTTGAAGAACAGAAGATGGAAAAAGCATCAGTACAGGATGAAAGTGATGACGAGCCAGATCCGGAGCCAGTTCCCACGGTGTCAAGAGTGATGGAGGCAATGGACATAGTGAAGCGATACGTGTGTAGTTTCGAAGTTGATGACGAAGTAATGACTTTATTAAACAGGATGGACAGTAAAATTTTAAAATTAAAACCAAGAAAGCAATCAACCATACAAATGAATTTCAAACCAGTGTAAGATGTAAGAAGGTAAAGTTCATATACTGTGCTGTAATTCATTTTTACATTGTTATTTATTCCCCCTGTTAATTACTGAGAAAACCTATGTTTATGTTGTGACTAGCAGCGCATTAACTAATTCTTAAGGTCGGCAATTTCACGCGCACGTCTATGAGGTGTTTTTTCAAAATTGCTTTTACACGTTGTAAATACAGTATAGTGTTTTCGGTAGTACGTTTTCCCGCTTCTGACGTCCAATTATTTCAGTCCCTTCTAAAATGTACTAACGAAGTTCCACTGTAATTGCAATTGTAGTTGTATTGAATGATAAAACCATACGTTGCTATTGTGCAGCATTATTTTAACTCTAAAGCCTGTTTTCTAAACTCGAGCAGCAATCGTGGTTAAAAATCAAGGTAGCCCCTAGTAGAAATGCATGCTAATGTCACCAAGGGTTACTCGCAGCTTGTGGCAAAGATACACTAACGCAGGGCCGTCAAGACATTTTGATTGGCCACCAATAGCTCAAGATCCGATACGAACCTATTGATTTTCCAAGCATTCAGCACATGTTGAGTAAATTCAGTGACTGTATCATGGTTCATTTAAAATACAAAACAGCAGTTACAGCTTTGAGCGAGGTATTCTCAACTTGAGTTTCCTCTTTCGAATCTTAAAAGAGTGCCATCGATATTTTCATAAACCCATAAATCATAGATTCATAAAAACTCCCAATCCATGGAAATGGAAATACTGTAATAAAAATAAAACCATTCAGGACTTTGTGCTAAATTTGAAGACCATTGTGGATCACCCACTTCTCCTAATTTGACCGAATTTTGGAAATGTGTTCCTTTAGACCGGTTTCCTGAAATTCATGATCTTGCTCTAAGGCTCGTGTGCTCACATTAGTGATCAAACGTTTTCTGCCACGAATGGTATTCAGAATAAATTATGTTCAACTATTACAGATGAACATCTTGCCAATATACTTGTTCCGTGCACATCAAAAATTACACCTAATATCGAGAGATTGTTAAATGAAAAGCAAATTCAAAAATGGCATTAAAATACAGGTCTTAGTTAATAGTTAAATTCTAGTACAGTAAAACTTCACTTATACATTTTCCTTCCTTTAAAGGAAAAAAAACAACGTATACCGTATATACCCGAATACCACCCGCACATTTTTATACAAAATCGGACGTGAAAAATTGGGGTGCGGGTATTAATTGAGTCATCCAAATTTTAAAGATTTAAATTGCCCGCCATGCGTTAGTATCCGCTATTATGGTGCTTGTTCGGGTGTAGCTTACTTGTTTATTACACAAGCGTGAGTTTCGTTAGTTGCGTGATAGCATGGCATCAGTAAAGGCTCGGTCGAACAGGAAGCGGGCTGCCCACGCAAACTCGGCCGCTCGACCGCTGCAAACTCTGTATTGTGTAATATTGCATCTTGCATCATGGGGGATGAAGTTACTCATGTCCGCAGCATACCTTAAGCTGTACGTGTCCCCTGGGTGGTGCTAAACGAGTAACAATTTTGGCAAAAACGTTCCAGAATAGAGAAACATGAGCAAACAAATGCAAACAAATAAAACTGCTCTTTTCAGAGCAAAACAACACGAAGTAAGAATACTGCAATGGAATGTAGGTGGTCTATCAACAAAGAAACTTTTGGAAGCAAAGAAAATCATGATAGAGATATAGACATCCTTCTAATCAATGAAGCCAACACTACACCTGAAAACATACAATATTTAAAGATCCAAGGGTATACCATCTACACTCTCTTCAAAACAAGACAAATAGCAAGTGGAATATTTGCAGCAGTGAAGAACATCATCATGTCAAAATTCAGAATTGTAAAAGAAATGGACCCAACAGATACATCAGAAATTATCGAATTATCCATATGGATCAACAACAAGAAAATAACAATATTCTGTGTTTACAGTCCTCCAAACAATAAAAAATCTGAATCTTCACCTTCTAGAAATCAAAACAGCTACTATTTTTATAGGAGACTTCAATGCAGCTTCTCCAGTCTGGGGTTACAACTACACAAATTCAGCTGGTAAAACAATAAAAGACCTTATAGAGAGTAGCTCTCTTGAGCTATTATATAGTAACAAAGACCCAGCAACATTCATTCACCACACTGGTTCCACAACTAAGATCATATTAGTCTCAACAGATCTTACAAACCATAGTCATCGATCAGTACTCGAAGATCCAGGCAGTGGACATAGAATGTCCCTTCTTACTATTACATCATACAGTGAATCTGCTCAAAGTGCAGACCAGAAGATTCAGTGGAACTTTAAAAAGGCAGACTGGGAAAATTTCAGAAACAAACTTGAAACTAAAATGTCGGAAATTGATCTTGATGCACCTCCTAACATCATCCTGAATAAATTTACTACAGCCATAAAAGACATAGCCAAACTGTGCATACCCAGAGGTGCCCAAACAAAATATAAACCTTTCTGGTCAGATGAATTGAACAATCTTAAGTCCGCCAGAGACAAAGCAAGAAGAACAGCTGAACTTACTCAGGATCAAAATGATGTACGGAAATGGCGACAAGCAACAACAAAATTAAAACAAGCAATAACAATATCAAAAAGAGAATCTTGGAACACATTTTTAACAACAGTTGACTATAAGACAGACAGCAATAAAGCTCACAAACTTATCAATTCTCTTAACAACAAACACGTAGTCACTCCTTTGAATCCTATTATGATAAATGATAAGGAAATTACAGACTGTCATAAAATAGCAAACCACTTCTGTAAACATTTCACTTCAAATAGACTATCAAAACAGAAAAAGAAAGAAGACAAGACTCTCAAACAAATAGTCAAAAAATTCATGAATAATAATGCAGATGATATCTTTAACAATAAATTTTCAATGGAAGAGTTAATGTTAGCAATAAAGAACACACAAGTCGGAAAACAACCAGGACCAGATGAGATATTCCCAGAATTCATAAAAAATCTAGGTCCATCTGCTCTAAACATACTGCTACACATATTCAACAAATTTTGGACATCAAATGATAACCTACCTAAAGACTGGACTAAAGCAACCATCATTCCAATTTTAAAACCAGGCAAGCCAAAAACCAAGTCCCCTCGTACCGACCTATAGCACTTACCTCCATTCTGGTAAAAATTCTAGAAAGGATGATTACAAATAGACTCAATTGGTACTTGGAAACAAAATCTCTTCTATCAGAAGAACAAGCAGGGTTTAGACAAAACAGGTCCTCCTCCCACCAAATAATGAGATTTACACAAGCTGTTAAAGAAGCCTTTAACAAAAGGGAAAGTGTTCTTGCAGTTTTCATCGATTTTAAAGGAGCCTATGATACCGTATGGCGAAACATGCTGCTAAAGAAACTTATCAACTTCAAAGTAAATGGATGTATGTTAAACTGGTTTTCAAGATTCCTTTCACAAAGAATGATCAATGTTCGTTACAACAACAAAACTTCAGGTTGCAAGCAATCAAAACTAGGCCCCCCACAAGGAGCTGTATCAAGCACAACTTTATTCAATGTGTACATCAACGATCTTCCAAACACAATAAAGAAAGTAGGTAATGTGAATATCAGCAAGTTTGCAGACGATGTTATCATTTGGATCACAGCACGTAACAGCCCAAATCAGCAAATGCTTCTTGAACACAGAATGAACCAGGCACTTATAAAACTCAAAAACTGGACTGAAAACAATAATATGGAAATCAATACTTCTAAAACAGTATACCAGTTTTTCTCCCTGAGACACCACAATCCAACTTTTAGTCTCCAATTTAGTAATCAAGACCTTCCAAAAAGTGAAAGTACAAAGTACCTAGGTATCATCATGGACAAGAAGCTGAACTGGACCAAACACACAAAACATGTGGAGGATAAGGTAAGCAAACGGATGAAATTACTGAAGAGACTAGCAGGAGCTACTTGGGGGAGCACTCAAGACACACTCAACAAAACCTACAATACTTACATCAAACCTATCATAAAATATGGCAGTGAAGTACTCTCTACAGCACCCCAGTCAAACATTGATCGCCTCGAGAGGTGTCAGAATAATGCCCTACGAATCATAACAGGTGCAATAAAAACCACACCTATAACCGCCTTGCAATTATATACCCACAACTTACCAATAGAAGAAGAGATGAAACATCAAACAGCCAATGCATACCTCAGTATACAAAGACTACCTCAAATGACATGTGTGCCAATTGAAATTGACACAATATTCAAACCCTGCTGTCGGCCCTCTCCGTGGCCCGTCGGGAGCCCTCGTGTCCTGTCGGCCGTCATCGTGTTTCGTCAAAAACTTCATTGCTTACTTCAAGATGTTAATTTTCAAACCCCGTATTAGGAAAAGAAGAAATAAAGAATAATTAGCTTCCCCCTAAGAAAACTAATGCATGCCAGTAGACTAGTGCTACTGCATGAGACTGAAAATATTTGTAATTGTAATTGTGCATGCCAATACCTGAATGTTGCATGTAATTGAAAATTATTGGTATCTTTATTGTGAAGTTCTGTACCTTGTATGTTGCATGTTATTGTGAAGTGAGCTGTACTGTATGTGGGGAGACCTTGGCTAGTGTCAAAGGAAGGTTTTAACCAAAGGCTTCGAAATCCGTTTTTAAGTTAATTCATCGCCAACATAAACGTAGTGGGAACTGTTTGATTCCCGTATTGATATGGCCTTGTCCAGATAAAATGTTTTGGTAACATGTGAAGACGGGTGTGTGCCTTCACTTGTTTCATTTCATATTGTCGCTACTATAAGCTGATTGGTGGTTTCTGGATGATGTGCGCTTGCGCGCCCAGGAACTCAGTGTTGTGTGTTGGTCAAAAGCTATATCATTGTCATTCCATGATGGGGCTTTAGCACGGGCAGAAGTGTCGAGCCTTGGCTCGTAGAGCCCCGGCTACCAAGGCCGAAGGTAATGATGATTAATACTATTAACTATTTTTATTTGTCGACGCGTCGTTTTAATAATTATTTTTTCTAATCTTTAATTAATGTTTTTCAGCGATATCTGAGTGCCGATTGGGAACTATGTTTTAAGTAACTACGATGTTTGTTATTGGGCTCAAGTCAAATTGTGGAAATCTACTGATTTAAATTGATTATTATGTTGATATTTTATTGGTGCTTGATTTTATTGTGGCTTGAAATAATTTCTCTTGCGCAAGCTACATAAATTCGGTTTGGCCTGAATTTACTATGCACAATGCACGAAGGCCGATCGTACATTGTTTGTTGGTGATGATACTAAACGACAAAGCACTTAATTATTTATTATGCGTTGTGATTTGACACAAACTTGGAAGATATTTTTCAATATCTAAATACCGTGTTCTCCTAATTTTCGGATTTTCGATAGCCTGAGGTACTCCTAAGTCCTAATCATGTTTGGTTTTGCGTGCAAGATGCCACGCCCACTTCCATTGTTCGCCCGCCATGAATGAAATTTTGATCAACTACTATTTCCGCCTATTGACATCTGTATCTTGAGAATTCTTACGAATATATTATATATTTTATTGGTTTTGGAAAACATTATTTCCTTTGAATATCGAAGTAGTATATTTCATATACTTGAAGAGGTTACACCTATCCAACTACCATAGTGGACTAGAACGTAAGCTTGATTGGTCAGCACTCAACAGAGCAGAAATACTCCCCTAAAGAAGACAGGTTATGTTAACCTCAAATATACATAGCAGAGCAAACAGGGTCTGTCAGGTTGTAGACCACTTTGGCCGATGAGTACCAAACCCAGCCCTCCACATAACGGGTAATCCGGCGTTAGTCTTTATACAGGACAGAGTGATGGTAGCTATAGATCGTGGTTTTCGATTTTCTGCAGCCGGCAGATCTTGTTAAATATAACTTAAAGTCGCGGGGAGTTACGGGCAAAGTTGTAACAGTTAATATTAACTTAATCAGTTAGGTAGGGGTCTAACCAGTGTTATTACTAATGGTATTGTGTTCTTGCTTTCATGCTAATGTACGGGTTCGAAGCGTTGCTGGCATTCTCCAGTATGTTGTGCATACTGAAGACGAGTCTAGTCCAGTTGGATAACTGGCACTCAAGACATGTGACTTCTCAAGTGATGGTGTTGGCTTGGCTGTTGGCCTATGTTTGGTTATCTGGATGGTGTTGGTGCTGCAGGAGATCGCGAGGTAAGCCCAGATGATACAGTGTTCTATTTAAGTAGTTACTATTTTACCTGTGCACAGTGGCGAGCAAAGAGCTCATAGCTTCTTCTGCTGTGCAAAGTTCTTATTGAATGGAAAAGTGCTGCAATTGTACCGTGCTGAAATATTTCTGGCAGTGTTGCCAAAGTGATGTCGTGAAAACGATAGTTCCGGTGAATTGCAAAGTTGTTAATTAGTCATCTGGAGGAGAGTTATCAATTTAGCTTCTGTGAGTAAACCTCTGTGCTCAGGTGGATAGCGCTGAGTTGTAACCTGATTTTAATAGTACTTCGGTCTTGCGAATTTATGTACTTTCAGTGAACGTGCAGGTGAACTTCGGTTGTGTACTGTAGTGCTACCGAGTTGATCTTGGTCGGGTGATGGGAAATTTCTTGAAATTTTATTTCAGCTTAGCAGTGAAGCAGCTGTGGATTTCATTTTCAGCGGAGAATTTTCCAGGTTCTAAATCGTTTCGAGGATTGCGATTCCTTCTTGTTGAGGTTAAGTGTTACATCACTTGTGAGGTTGGTACCTATTAGATCAGCTGTTCAGTGCAATGTGATGCCGAGGTCATGGTGTCAGCAGCGAGTGGGTGCTAAGAAGCGATGATCGTGGTGTACTATTGCTTAATCGTGGAGAGGTTTTGATCTTCAGTTGGTGAATTGTGAAAATTGAAAATTTTAATTAGGTTCAACTTTGAAATTTGGATTTGGCGGATGAAGAAGAACGTGCCTGGACATGTGTGAATGATATTGGCGTGAGTGCTAGTGTGTTTGTTGTGGTGAGAGGTTAGGGTGTTACATGCACCTCTGGGGTAGTGGGTGTTTTGGTGGTGTTGATGTCGGGCATTCTGCGCTCTCTCTGACCATTAATGTTGCTTGGGGTGGAGTGTCCCGTTCATCAAGGTTATTTTAGGGCTAATTTATTTTTACTTAGTGAGTGTGAGTGCCTGTTGACTGATTGGTACTCGATATCCTGCGTGGATATTTGGTTTTCTTGTAGAACATTTCGTTCTCTCGTACTAACTGTGGTTGGTATTTGTTAGTTTTGTTTGGTGACATGGCTGTGTTGAGCAGTGGTGTCTTTTGGGGAGTTAGTTAACCTTTTCGCTGCTGAATTGTTACAGTGTTAACGCACCCTCTGTGCTGGATTCTTTTAGGCAACCACTTTCACACAGAAATTCACCAATTTGAACATAAAATACAAGTGGTAACTGAAAATAATTTAAAGTAATTTACTCACCAGTGTGTTCATAAAGTATTGGCCACGGTTGATGTTTGGGATCCAGGGTTCGATTCCACATGAGTTGGTGAAATTTTGTCCAGTAGAAAAAAAATTAAAATTGTAATTTACACCGTAGACTAGGCTCACTAAATGCACGCACTATATACATCCCATACACACACACTTCCCAACAGAAACATTAAATTAAACACACGATATCACTAAATAAACACCCGAATCCAATATTACCTCAAACAGAAATATCTAAAATAATTCTAACACATACATTATCCTATTCCTAAACTTTCGCGAAAAAAAAGCCTGCCTTCAACTAAATAGGCTATACAATTTATCTATACTAATAATTGAACACTAAATATGTGCAAAGATAAAGTTTACGCTTCTAAACATTCTAATAATTGGTATCAAGCCATTTCCTGAGCCTGGAATATTGACTGGGTGGCTTAGCGTCAACAGTCTGTTTATGAAACTTGTTTGTTTCGTCCGCTACATTTGTCAACACCTCTTCATTGACAAATAACTCGAAATAATCTATTTCGTGGGATTCAGGGGTCAAATTAGTATTTGACATACCTGGGTTTGGCACTTGGAATGCATGCACGTTTGGCGCGTACTCGTCCACGGACCACGTGGGTAGGCCTAGGTCAGGTTCATTTCTTCCCCTCTCTATCGGAATATCTTCAACATTATCACTATCACTGTCACTTCCAAACAGTTCCCTAATATCCCCATCGTCACTTCCGACACTATCTAAATCCACATCAGACTCAATCTCCTCTAAAAGCGTGTAAGAATTTGCTCCGGACGCATAATGCGCGCGCTAGATGCAGCCATTACTCATACACGATGTTTATCACTGTGTGCCGAAAGAAAAACATTTTTCCCGCAACGTTACAAGTGTGTATTTAAGGAACTAAGTGGTTAAAAATGTAGCTAACAGATGGCGTAAGAATACACGACATTTACAAAGCATATCGAGTATACTCGATCGCAGCACTGGTGGCACAAAGTTCTGATCGAGTATACTCGATCGCAGCACTGACGGACCGCTTGAGGCAGATCGAGTATACTCGACCGCAGCAGTGAAGCGGTTAAGGTACTGCTGATGAAGTGATACCAACCTAGCGGAAGTACCCAGTCTCTGTCTACTTATGATTCTGGTACTTTCAGTGAGGGTTGGTGATGTCGACATTGCTATGCTCTTCGACTCTTGATGTCGTTCGGGCTGGTGATGGTCGCACATCGTATTTCAGTGTTTGAGGGTATTTTGTTTGTTTTTATTTCAGGTGTGTTAAGTGCCTTCTTGGTACTTGGTGCTCAGTGTGAGTACTTGTTGTTAAGTTGGTACTCTGAGTGAGCATTTGTGAGTTGGTGCTGTTGTATTTTGTGTTGTAAGTGTTGGTACCTGATTGGTATTTGAGGTGGGTGATGTGTTCGTGATAGTTCGGTACTCGGGGTAGTATTTGGGGGTTGAATCGAGAGGTTAGGATCGTTGGAGATGCCAGGATGCTTTATTCCCTGATGATGTGAGATGGTTGTCGAGTGGTGCCTATTGACCTTATTAAGATACTTCGTGGAAGGTATATGCAGGTGGGTACTTCGTGTGAAGTATATGCAGGCAGATGTTTTCCTTTCGCTGCGACACGTGGCAGGTGTTTAGGCCAGTTTCTGAAGACGACTGGAAGTTTATCTCTTCGGAATTCGAAGGCCGGAATGTTATGAAGCTTAGTATGCTTTCTGTGGTGAACTGTGGATTTGCAGGATGGCTGGAGGTAGTTTTGAGTTCGACGGAAGGTCTGGTTCTGGAATTGATTAGTTGGGAAAATTAAATTTTGTCTGGTTCTACAGACGTCATAGGCACCTACGGACGGTTAGTGGCTGATAGTGACTCAGTTGAATTCCGGGATGGTCAATTCCCCGAGGTTCAAATGTTTTCCAGGATGTTCATTCCCTGAAAATTAACGTTGCGAAGTGTATGCAGGTGGATACTTCGTGGCGAGGTGTATGCAGGTGGATACTTCGTGGTGGAGTGTATGCAGGTGGATATTAAAGTTGCGAAGTATATGCAGGTGGTTACTTCCTATCGTCGAGGCAGGTGGCAGCTGTTTCGAGCCAGTTTCGTTTTAGCAATTGGAAAGATTAGAAGATATTAAGGGGGGTAAATTTAATAATTTTATTGTCTGCTTTGACGGACGAATTATGGGAACTCCTTACTGAGTAGTTGTTTCTGTTGTGAGGTGATGAGATTAGTTGGTTGCATTGAGTGACCTATTGGAAAGTTGGTAGTAGTCTTGCTACCTGTGATGAATTGGTGCATTCACTTCATTATGCTGACTGTGAAATAATGGGCTGTGAAGGTTGGTCATGGTGCGGAGTTGAGCATCATTGTGATATTTAGAAGATGGTTGAGTGGATTGTTGATTGAGTTATTGACTGGGCGTTGAGTGGATTGTTTGATGTTGAATGAGAAGTGTTTCGTGACTTGAAAGTGAGGTTATGGCTTATGTGGTCATCTCTTGATTGGAGTTAATGATTTGTCTATGCTGACTGAGTCTTGTGATCGTGCCATGGAAGTTTGGTTTCTGGTGTGAGTTGTCCTGGTGAAGTGATTAAATTTCGAGAATTTGTTGCTGGTAGGCTTGTTGAACTGTGTTGGTTCGGTTCTGTGTCTGCTGCGAGCGGTCACATGTAAAGCTTAAAGCCATGCTGTAGCCAGGGACGTATTTCCCACTAGGCACACTAGGCACGTGCTTAGGGGCGGCGGCACAGCCTGACGTCCGACGGGCACCGCGGTATCGGGTGAATTGCCGTGCCAAGCGCCAGGCGCAGTGACGGAGAACGGCAGTCAAAGGGAGCTTACTTTGCATTTTCTCACGTAAATTTGAAATCTAAATTCAATTCATAAACTAAAAAAAAAATCTGTTTTACAAGTCAAGTGTGAAGTTTTGTTTTATTTAATGAAAAAAATCCACAGCCTGCTTCCAGTCTCCGACCGGGTCAGGAATGGAATGAATGAAGCCTCCATCTAGCGGCGAAGATATGAACTGTGCCGGCTGCCGAGGCCTGACGCACTCCTCTGGGGCAATGATTAAATGAATGACAGATGAAATGAAATGATAATGGAGAGTGTTGCTGGAATGAAATTTTGACAGGGAAAACCGGAGTGCCTGGAGAAAAACCTGTTGGCCTCCGTTTTGTCCAGCACAGATCTCACATGGAGTGACCGAGATTTGAACCACGGACCCAGTGGTGAGAGGCCAGCGTGCTGCCGCCTAAGCCAAGGAGGCGTTTTGTTTTATTTAATATTGGTATATTTTATGCCGGTAGTCAACAGACTGGCAACACTGCCAGTCAGTGGGGATACAGCAGACTGTCAAAGCTAGTGTATTATAAGTCTGAATTGTCAATAAAGCTCGCTGACAGGTGTCAAAGCTAGCAAGTGGTGAAATGCTGCGTTGCCATGCATAACATTCCAAGAGGCTTGCAGGAAGACACAAATACTGTGGAAGTGAGCCCCCCCCCCGCTGCCTGACGGTTTAATGACCGTGACGGGTGAAGACACACTGAGTCAAACCATGCGCTTATTGCTGTGTCGGCATACATTGCAACATTGCTCACTGTTGGTGCCATGGAGACCGTTACCCCTCTCGTCTCCACTCCTCCCTCACCTCACCCATCAAGCGTATGACAGCTTTCACCGAGCATCTTTTGTAAATCAGATTATAGTCGTTCGCTTAACGTCCTCACGTTCAGTTGTTATCCTTACCAAGTCGTTCACATTGCCACATTGATTAGATAAAGTAAGTGTGTTATAATTTTATTTTTTTATAATGTTGAAATAAAAAGTACCAATGAATGAAAAACGTCGGAAGCTTAGTGGTTCAGGTTACCGCAAAATCGCAAGTGAAAAACGTGAAAAAGAAACTAACTTTTTGAAAAATATTAAGATGGATGACAGTTTTTTTAAACCTCTTGAAAAATCCAACGAGTGTGGACTGAGTGGAGAAGGCTGTTCATCTTGGGAACAGTACAATTTCAACGAAAGTGGTTCAAACAATGAAAATAATGATCAAGCAACAAGTGCCCCTGAAACGGATAATTTTATATTGAGTGGTGATAACGAACGTAGTTCCGACAGTACACAAATAAGTACAAGTTCAAATGATTCAGTTTCACAACAAACTGATATAAATTTTACTGTTAGTGACGACCCCATTGAGTGGAAAATAAATGACACCACGATCGAAGTATTATTACACAGAGGAATCAATCAGTATAAAGATTGTGATTTTAAAAACTCTAAAAGGGATTTTGGCAATAAAACCAGATATTTAAATAAACAAATCTTTAGTAGGAAATTACAAAATGGAGAACTCATTTCAAGATTACTTGGTGTATTCAAAAGGTACAGGTTCGGTATTTTGCGCTTCCTGCAGATTATTTGGCTTTCAGAAGACGTGTTCTAAACTAGCCAGTGAAGGTGTTTCGGATTGGAAAAATATTGGAGCGACTTTGTCTGCACATGAAAGCTCACAAGAACACATCAATTCTGAACTGGCACTTTTGACCCGCAAGAGAAGAATTGGAATGCTAGACAGTCAATACGATTCCATCGTCGAAACTGAAAGGAAGTATTGGAAACACGTTTTGGAAAGAGTGTTCGCTGTGGTGAAAAAGCTGGCAAGCCGAGGACGTCCGTTTCGAGGAGCTGATGAAACATTTGGGTCTCTACACAATGGGGAGTACATGATGTCACTGGAATTAGTAGGGGAATTCGATCCTTTTCTCGCTGAACACATTCGCAAATTTGGTAATCCAGGTTCAGGGAAAACGTCCTATCTGTCTTCATTTATTTGCAATGAGGTAATTGTACTGTTATTAGCCTCTAAAGTTAGAGATATCATAATCAATGAAGTGAAACAGGCGAAGTATTACTCCATAATAGTGGATTCAACGCCTGACATAAGTCACACTGATCAGCTTTCATTTGTTTTGAGGTTTGTACAAGAAAATGGCAATCCTGTTGAACGCTTTCTCATGTTTTTGTCGAATACTGGGCATAAATCCGAAGACTTAGCCAATGCTGTCATGGCTGTTTTAAGATCAAATGCCATCAATCTACTGTAGAGGGCAATCATACGATAATGCTAGCAACATGTCAGGCGTGTATAGTGGCTTACAAGCTAGAATAAAGGATGAAAATCCCAAAGCACTGTTTGTTCCATGTTCAGCACATTCACTTAACCTTGTAGGTACGTTTGCTGCAAGCTGTTGTCCAGAAGCATGTGCTTTCTTTAACCTCATACAAAACGTTCACAACTTTTTTGTTGCATCTACTAAGAGATGGGAAATTCTAGTTACCTTTAGTCAACCTGAAAGTAAAACTCTTTAAGGGTTTGTCTGAAACAAGGTGGAGTGCTCGTGAAAGTGCATGTAAAGGGCTCTGTGAAAACTTAGACGGTGTTATGCTGGCTTTAAAGGACTATGAAGAGAACACTAATGAGAAGCCATTGGTAAGAAGTGAAGCCACGGGACTTTTGAGATCATTGAATAGGCTGGAAACGGTGTTCATGATGAAACTCTGGAGTGATATATTGGACAGGTTTGAACAAGTTAGCCAAACTCTTCAGAAAATAGAAACGTCCATAGAAAGAGTTGTGAGACTGTATGATTCTTTAGTCCTTTTTATTTATTCTCTCCGTGACATGTTTGCCGTATATGAAGAAAGGGCTAAAAACTATGTGATTTGGACTATAAGACTTGCTACAAACATCAAAAAAAAAAAAAAAAAAAAAAAAATTCCAGGCTGACGAAAACAAACAAAATGGAAATACTTCTTGAAGGATGTGACAAATTTAGAGTTGAGACATTTTATGTAGTTCTCGACCAACTAAAAACTGAGTTGCAGAAGCGGAAAAACGCATATGGTGAAATAGCAGACAAGTTTTCAGTTTTTAACGATCTGTCCTCCTCAACTGAAACAATAATAGAGCGTGCAAACAAATTTCAGTCATTGTATGCCAATGATCTAGAAAAGTCATTTTCAAATCAATGTGTACATTTTTCTTGTCTGTTGAAGAGTAGTGGAATTAGAAACAACCCACTCGTCATGATGAAATATATTAGAGAAGAACAACTCCAATCAACAATCCCCAACATTGATATAGCTCTTCGTATGTATTTGTGCACAGCTGTTTCCAACTGCTCAGCGGAACATTCATTTTCTGTCTTAAAAAGAATAAAGTCTTGTCTTAGATCAAGGATGAATGAAGACAAATTAAACTCGTTGGCTATTCTACACATCGAGGCTGAACTTTTGAACAGTGACAAGATGAAAGTTGAAGATCTAATAAAGGAGTTCTCAATTATGAAATCCAGGAGAAAATCTATGTAAATAAAACACGCCGCTGGTGCAGATGTACTGTATTGATGCATAAGATATGTGTATTGATTTGCTAGTTTTTAACATCTAATTTTGTTCTTAATTATGAACATTGAGTTATGTTTTTAAAAATTGTAAAATCCTTAATAGACTTGATGTATCATTTATTGTAGCTGATACAAAGACTTAACAATCATTTTAAAACTTTATCAAAGTGTAAAGGAAACTTTTCTATTGAGTAAATTTAACCTATTGGAAATATGCCAGTTTGTAAGAATATTCTTAATTCTTATGTAATTAAATCAATCTTAGATCAATAACGTATAGTTTTTATTAACATCAACCCCACAATTTAGATTACATTTTTATAATCAATCTGCTTTATATACAATCAATAATGTCTAAAATTAAAATGACGTGCAAGATTTATCCTATACTCAGCCGTCCAGCGGGGCTTACCCTTACTCGGACACAAATAAAGCCAACCGGCCGATGAATTAGATGATTCATTAGCCGGTCGGCTGCATTTGTGTGCGTGCGTGAGTTAAGGATCACCCTCGGGTGCCACCCCCACCCCTGGACGACCATCGTGGGAGGGGGGGGGCGGGGGGTCAGAATGTGCCTAGGGGCGGCAGATATGTAAATCCGTCCCTGGCTGTAGCCTGTGTATTTGAGCCTATAAGGTCAATCAAGTCAATATACCTGTATTGTCTGGCACTTACCAGAAGGTATTGTGGTACCTTATACCTTTATTTAATTAATTAATTTACTTGAGAGCCAAAGTCACCATGTCATTGAGAGGTTATGTGATTTAAGCACGTTTCGAACCCCAATTAATTACCGTATATACTCGAATACCACCCGCACATTTTTAAACAAAATCGGACGTGAAAAATTGGGGTGCGGGTCTTATTTGAGTCATCCTGATTTTAAAGATTTAAATTGCCCGCCATACGCGATATCGGGTGTTGCGAGTATCCGCTAGATGGTGCTAACCTTCTTCCGGCTATCACTTTGTTTTTCCGTAAGGAGGCGGCGTCTTACAGTCTCGCGCACGTTTTCCGAGTGTAAACATGAGTTCTATGAAGCGTTTGAGGTCGTTTACTGTGAGTGAGAAGCTGAAAGTTGTGAGGGAAGCTGAAATTATTGGAAATCGTGCCGCCGGTAGGATATATGATATTGACGAGTCATGTATTCGCGATTGGAGAAAGAAAAAAAAACGTGTTGCTAACAAGTAGTGGTACTCGTAGAACTTTCCGCGGACTAAGTGTACAGTTTCCGGAAATTGAAAAACCACTTTATAAATACGTAACAGAATGGCGGAAATTGGGAAATGGGGTGTCGACCGAAATGTGTCAATTAAAGGCATTACAGATCGCGAAGGAACTTTCTACGGTAGGGTTTAAAGCAAGCCGAGGATGGATTCAAAATTTTTATAAAAGAAATGGGTTGAGCATACGAAGGCGTACCTCAATTTCGCAGCGTCTTCCTGGTGCCTATGAAGAAAAGTTAGTTTCCTTTCAGCGTCACATAATTAAGTTGCGGAAGGAAAATTCATATTTGCTTTCCCAAATTGGTAATGCAGATCAGACGCCAGTCTACTTTGAAATGCCACTGGACAGTACTGTGAATGTTAAGGGATCTAAAAGTGTGACTATCAGAACAGGTGGTAATGAGAAACAACGGTGCACGGTAATGTTGTGTATACTCGCTGACGGAACCAAACTCCCGCCGTACGTTGTTCTCAAGCGAATGACTCTTCCAAAAAATATACCCGCTGGTGTTATCGTTAGAACTCAGGACTCTGGTTGGATGGACAGTTCACTGGTGGAAGACTGGTTAAAGTGTGTCTGGCAACGTCGCCCTGGTGCTTTGTTACGGCGAAAGAGCTTGCTTGTTCTGGACAGTTACCGCGGACATACAACAGACGCTGTGAAGAAATTCGTCAAGGATGGGAAAACCGACCTAGCAATCATCCCGGGTGGGATGACGTCTATGCTACAGCCACTGGATGTCTGTGTGAACCGACCGTTCAAAGCAGCCTTGAAACAGCTGTATACGGAGTGGATGGCGGCCGATAAGCACACACTGACCCCAACTGGTCGTATTCAGCGCCCGGAAGTTCAGCTGCTCTGTTCGTGGATTTTGACGGCATGGAATCGTATCTCGGGAGATCTCATACGGAAGAGCTTCAAGAAATGTAGTATTTCTAATGCTATGGATGGCAGTGATGACGACATTTTGTGGGAAAGTGATGGTGAAAAAAGTTCCGAAGTTGGTACTTCGGATGACGATGAATGAAGTGTTTGTGTCTTTTATTTGTATTTTTAATTGTTTCTGTGTGTTATTTTAGGACGACTTCAGAACTGTTGGAAACTATTTTGTAGAAATGCTATTTTGTTTATTTAGTAAAGATTGTAAATAGTTTTGAGTAAAAAATTTTTTTTTTTAAATTTTGTTCTTCAAAATCAGGGTGCGGGTCTTATTCAGAGGCGGGTCGTATTCGAGTAAATACGGTAATTCATCTTAGAATGTGAACGCAGGATTTTGGTGGGAAACTTGATTTTCTTTGCCCGAGCATCGGAATGTGATGTTCGTTTCCTATGCCCCCTTCTGTTGTTAAAATTTAATTACTTGACTAAAGACTTCTGACCGAAAGCTTGTACTGGAAGTTGCTAACCTGCTCCAGTACCAATTGAAGATGATACTTGAAATGTAACCAAGTTGTCACGGGAGTGAAATCCGATAATAAAGTTCTTCGAAGGTATGCGATTAGTGCGCGTTCTAGCGGATGGAATGCAACGACATGGTGACTGGTGATCAGATCTAACCATGGTGCAATGTTTGGTGGTGCTCCCTTCTGCTGTGTTTTGATTGTGTTCTAGTTGCCTTTCATCTTGGGTGGCGGTAGCAATGAGCTCTAGCTGCTGTCACCATACGCGAACTAACATCTGGTGGAGGTGTCTGCCATTCTGCTGGTCGGAGTGGAGGTGCCTGCTACCACAACGTGAAGATGCCTAGCTGTGACAGACATGTCAGTCTGTCAGTCGGTGAGCCCTACCCATGCCTTGCATGCGCCCTGCGGAATCAACTGCTGAACCCCTGGTTGAGCTTTCGCAGAGGGAGAACTGTGCCAATTGAAATTGACACAATATTCAAACCCTGCTGTCGGCCCTCTCCGTGGCCCGTCGGGAGCCCTCGTGTCCTGTCGGCCGTCATCGTGTTTCGTCAAAAACTTCATTGCTTACTTCAAGATGTTAATTTTCAAACCCCGTATTAGGAAAAGAAGAAATAAAGAATAATTAGCTTCCCCCTAAGAAAACTAATGCATGCCAGTAGACTAGTGCTACTGCATGAGACTGAAAATATTTGTAATTGTAATTGTGCATGCCAATACCTGAATGTTGCATGTAATTGAAAATTATTGGTATCTTTATTGTGAAGTTCTGTACCTTGTATGTTGCATGTTATTGTGAAGTGAGCTGTACTGTATGTGGGGAGACCTTGGCTATTGTCAAAGGAAGGTTTTAACCAAAGGCTTCGAAATCCGTTTTTAAGTTAATTCATCGCCAACATAAACGTAGTGGGAACTGTTTGATTCCCGTATTGATATGGCCTTGTCCAGATAAAATGTTTTGGTAACATGTGAAGACGGGTGTGTGCCTTCACTTGTTTCATTTCATATTGTCGCTACTATAAGCTGATTGGTGGTTTCTGGATGATGTGCGCTTGCGCGCCCAGGAACTCAGTGTTGTGTGTTGGTCAAAAGCTATATCATTGTCATTCCATGATGGGGCTTTAGCACGGGCAGAAGTGTCGAGCCTTGGCTCGTAGAGCCCCGGCTACCAAGGCCGAAGGTAATGATGATTAATACTATTAACTATTTTTATTTGTCGACGCGTCGTTTTAATAATTATTTTTTCTAATCTTTAATTAATGTTTTTCAGCGATATCTGAGTGCCGATTGGGAACTATGTTTTAAGTAACTTCGATGTTTGTTATTGGGCTCAAGTCAAATTGTGGAAATCTACTGATTTAAATTGATTATTATGTTGATATTTTATTGGTGCTTGATTTTATTGTGGCTTGAAATAATTTCTCTTGCGCAAGCTACATAAATTCGGTTTGGCCTGAATTTACTATGCACAATGCACGAAGGCCGATCGTACATTGTTTGTTGGTGATGATACTAAACGACAAAGCACTTAATTATTTATTATGCGTTGTGATTTGACGCAAACTTGGAAGATATTTTTCAATATCTAAATACCGTGTTCTCCTAATTTTCGGATTTTCGATAGCCTGAGGTACTCCTAATCATGTTTGGTTTTGCGTGCAAGATGCCACGCCCACTTCCATTGTTCGCCCGCCATGAATGAAATTTTGATCAACTACTATTTCCGCCTATTGGCATCTGTATCTTGAGAATTCTTACGAATATATTATATATTTTATTGGTTTTGGAAAACATTATTTCATTTGAATATCGAAGTAGTATATTTCATATACTTGAAGAGGTTACACCTATCCAACTACCATAGTGGACTAGAACGTAAGCTTGATTGGTCAGCACTCAACAGAGCAGAAATACTCCCCTAAAGAAGACAGGTTATGTTAACCTCAAATATACATAGCAGAGCAAACAGGGTCTGTCAGGTTGTAGACCACTTTGGCCGATGAGTACCAAACCCAGCCCTCCACATAACGGGTAATCCGGCGTTAGTCTTTATACGGGACAACATGGATCAAAAAAACAGTTTCTAGACCCAATCTTAAAACACAAAAAGATCCCTTAAGTCTCGCCAAAGAATATATCAATAAGAGCAATCTGCAAATAAAACTTGAACCACTCTGTATGCCAGTCAACCCCATTGAATATATACAAGTGACTACAGATCTTACTTTGTTAGAAGAGGTCTGCAAGAAAGACTCTTCACCACAAGATCTAAAACAACTGGCCCTCTGCACAATAGAAGAAAGATATCCATCTAACCAATGGCTAAAAATATTTACAGATGGCTCACAAGACAAAGAAAATAGAACTGGAGCAGGAATACATTCATCTCTCTTCTCACTCTACTTCCCAGTAGGCCAAAACAAAACAAACTTTGATGCTGAGATAAGAGCAATTTCACATGCATTCCATCAGTTATTAGGCAGAAACATTGATTATCAAAAATGCGTTATCATTACAGAATCAAAAGCAGCCATCCAACAGCCATCTCGTCAAATTATAAGCCCCAAAATAAAGAACTTAAAGAAATTTTTTGTATGATAAAAACCCTTCAAAGACTCCACAAACAGATCTCATTTCAGTGGATCCCTTCTCATGTTGGAATAGCAGGAAATGAAGAGGCAGACAGAGTAGCAAAAAAAGGTACCACACTACAACAACCTGTCAGTCAGACTGATTTTATGTCAGCAAAAAGGATCTTGAAAAATACTATCAAAAACAGGTATGAAGAAATGGCAAAGAAAACAGCTGAAACCAAATTATGGAAAGACATTGATGCTAAATGGGATCAATATAAATTAACACCAAGAAGAGAAGCTGTAGCCTTCTTCAGACTTAACACTGGCCACGACTGCTTTGCAGCTCATCTGAAACGAATCAACATCCTGAGATCTGAAGAATGCACACTTTGTCACGAACCTGGAAGTAAAATGGACAAGGGGCACCTGCTACATTGCAACAAACTTGATGTGACTGCTAGAACTTCTGGAAACCTTACACAACTCTATTGGAACGCAAGAAAGCTGATGGATTGGAATCCGGGCTAGCCATAGGAAAGAACAACAACAACATATTGCATCATCCTGGTTAGACAGAAGGCGATCTACCGCAACGGGCAAGTGAGCAGTTGTGATTTTCCACAAAGTCCGTGCGGGCTGGAAGCATGGCCCACGAAATGGAGAAGTTAATTGACCTCAGTTTGACCACCCCAGTCCGCGACGGGCTGCGGTTGTTCCGTTCGCGCGGGCAGCCCGTGTCCTGGTTGACCGAGCCGAACTCGGCGCACGCCCTGGAATGTTTAAACCAAACCAGCTGATCTTGTTCTACGTCGTCGTATTTCCCGAATTTAATTTTCTTGCAGTTTGCGGAAGTATTCCCGGCAGAAGCCAGTGTTTTCTATATCTCCTCACACATGTTTCAAGGTTAACACTGTCCAATGAGCTGCTGCTGTCTTGGCGTGACGTCATGTAGCCTTGACGTAGTTCGCCCGGTCAGATGAATCATTGGAGACCCCCGAACATTCGGAACTGCTGTATTCTTTCACTCGGAATGTTCACCGGACGTATATTCGCAGAGATTGGCGAGATATGATTCTATAAAAAAAGCCAGTTGTCTCCAGTGAACGTCTTATTCTTCAAGGGGATACAAAATCTGATCTATTTAACCTGGAAAACCTCTTATGCAGGAACACTTTATACGGGAAAAATATACATGTATGGGGCTGATCACAGGACCGAGAATATCGAACGTCGTAGGCCTAAGTGGAAAAACTTTTTATGCGGGAACTTCTTAACCGAGTTTTACTGTATTACAGTGTTAATATTATACATTTTTGTTTAAAATAAAGTGTCAAAAAAAAAAGTTTTTTAAATTTTAATTTCCATCCAAAAACGAGGCTGCGGGGATTATTCGGGGGCGGGTAATATTCGGGTATATACGGTAAGTGTGAAAAACGCATAAATGAAAGTCGGTAAGTAAAGACTGTAAAATGTATGTGACAATATGGGTTATAGTTAAAAAGGGAACGACAAGAAATAATAATACGATTCTTTAACTATAATCGGCAATATGTAACAATACAACTACAAGAGAAATGCACCCAGATAAAGAAAGAAACAACAACAAAACAAAGAAAATTGAGTTACTTTACGAAGTAGTCTGTTACCTTGGCTTGTTTTTTGTTGGCCGTGGCCACACAAAGAACAGTTTTCTCAAACCGATACAATTCGGCCATTATTTCCTCAGAAACGTTATGGCACGTCACAAAATGTTTGATAGTCCATAGAGCATTGACAGCATCATTAAAATCCACTGTATTATGCTGCAGCTCTTCGTCATCGTCATTAATAAAATACCATAGTGTAAATTAATTTATGGATTTTAATTTGTCTGAAGATGCAAGATTTATTATAACACAGAATCACTTGCGTATTTTTAATGGTTTGAAGAGAAGTCCTGAAAAAGAGACCACGAATAAAAATTATAAAAGAGGAAATAATAAAAAATTTAATTTATCGGCAATCGTAACACAATTCCGCTTTCTTCCGCTCATTTTAACATAAGCTTCAGACGCTGTGTTCTATGGCTGCTTCCTGTATTTTGAGAGATCAACATCTTGGCTAACACAAATAGTGCTCGCTACAGTACTTATTAAGAAAGAAGCATGTTCCTTGTTCCAACACGCTAGCCAGCGAGTGTCGCTCAAGGTCATTGTAACATAAATAGCACGCGCTGCATTCTTGCACCGAGCGATGTGACGGAAGTACAGTCTGTACCAAATGTTTGCATTCAAACAAACTTTCTCAGAACACGGAACATATAAATGATGCTTTATATTGCAAGGGACTTAAAATATGATCGTACAGTATAAGCGTGAAAAACGAATAAATGTAAAACGTTTATCAGAAATAAATTAACATGGAAAGTATAGGGATTTTGCGGGGACCAGGAAAAAAAAATGTATAAGTGTGAAACGTATAAAAGAAGTTGTACTGTACCAGTATTTAAGTTTGGTTGGTTAAGAATGACATATACGAATATTTACTTGTAATAAGTTGAATTGTGTGTGGCTGAGTGTAAGAGAGGGCCAAGAGACGTAACTTCGCCACAATAAAGGCACCAATAAATAATTTGCGCATTGTGCACGTATCCTCATTATTATTATATTCTATGTTAAGTTAACCTGGCTGCAATAATGTTTGCTTATTAATTAACAAGGGAACACAAAATGCATAAAAACAAAACTTTTGCCCAATAATTTGCACAGGTGTGTAACATTTCAGACGTTATCACTGGTCTCGCTGGTGTATAGACTGGCGGCAAATACGATGTCTCGCTTGATTGCTTGGGAAGCATCTTCCATCTTAGTGCTCAGCATGGTGTCACCGACACTGGCCGCGGCGTCTTTAACGTCACGCAGCGTGTCGTTTAACTGCTGGATGCAACGGACCACGATTCCCTCCTGAACATCTGTTAAGCCAATGATGTCTGCAAATGGCTGAAAAATAAAAATGCCAAGGTAACAAAACAGTTCCATTTAGAGAGTTGTTGATTCTTTAAGGGCTTTGTGACATAGTGGTCATGTAGCTCCGTGCACTTGGGTGTGTGTGTTGAATTTGTCTGATAACCTGTGTCAATGTGATGTCTGTACCAGTGTGTCTATTTGGAATTGAGATAGGATTTGGGTAGGAAGTGGCTGTGGCCACCATCCCAGCATTTCTGGGATTACTTGAATCCATTCTTGGTCCGTATTGACAAATTAATTAGTACAATATATTTGTGAAATTTCCATCAAATCAATACATTTAAAACATTCTTATATATAATTTACAACTGGTGGTACATGTTTCAGGGCATATCAGCGCCCTTCATCAGCCACCCATCAGAAATGTATCTACCGTCACACCCCTCGAAGAACATTGAAAAATACACTAAAGAAGACACTTGGTGTATTCTTTGAATACACGGTACCTGAGATATAATTTTTATTGCTCTTTGCATGTTCATTTCTTCCTTCCTCTTTGTCAAACACCAACAGTGATCATCTGTTTTCTCCTTGTTGGGCATATCTCTTATGTCTTTATAAGTCTGTTCTAGATATATAACTTCTGTGACCCACCTAGCGTCACCTCGCAGCGAATCTCTGAAGCTCCTCAACTCTTCCTGGTGCTAGAGGACTTACTTATCCATTTGGCCACCAGATCCTGTCACCATCGCCAGCTATTTTCTCCTTGAGCAAGAGGACTACGTCTACTTCTTTACTCACCATGCTGCGCTAGTATCATCTGTTATCAACTCTTAGAAGATCAGCTCAGCAAGAGATTAATTTTTTGTTTTAAAGTTAGCAATGTTTATATGTTCTCCTTTTGTCTCCTACCCCCCACTCTTTCCCCCTTTCTTGGTCCCTCCGTGCTCCGTTGAGCAGCTCTCACTTCTCAGTCTGCAGTTGACTCGGTCAGTCAAAGCTCCGCTCGAGCTTGCCTCCTCAAACCAAGAGGCTCACCCTCTTCTACGCCATGTTGGCTAAGTAGTCATCAACGGAAACTTCGACTTCAACATGAAATCAAGATAAGTACCATTTTAAAAGTTTTAACCTCATCTTCATGGTTTTAACTTCCACGTGCTTTTAATTATAATTTATAGACAGTGTGAAATTATTTACTTTGGGGCAAAAATCATTCTTCGTGGGATTTGCCATGTTGAGCTTTTGCTTGTATAAGCCAACCTTACTAAAAAAGAGCTTTTCTTAAGCTATTCAAATGAGAAATCCTCTCGCTACGTGGGATATTATCTAATACCCGCTGTCTATAATTATAAAGCTAGTTCCTCGGTTGGATTTTCTCAACCCCATTTTTCTGCTAAGGTCGTTCTGGAACCTTCGAGATCTTGTACTCTATCTGCGAGTCTTGCCGTCAAGTGTTTTTCGCTCACTTGGGACAATGATATTTAAAATGAGGAATCTTCCTTACAAATTTTTGCAATAGCTAACTTTCTTCCACCGCTGGAACCTCTGGAACATTCTATGGCGCATTTAATTGTAAATCACAACTTTTTCAAGAAATAGACTCTCGCCTATATAGTGCAATCAGTTATTTCCATAATTGCAATAACTTTCTTTTTCATAAACTTTAGTGTTTCTACAGTGGACTTTGCATCCATCTTCATAGACTACAGTGATAAACAGTGCTTGCTCCACGTTTCTACCGCGTCGCGATCGTCCGGTTATATTAAATACGGCCATGAACATTGATCCTATATCCCAATGATCTTTCCTCAACCTTCTACTAACCACCATTATTAATAAAATTGTAACTTTCTATAAGGTGTCACTCACGAAGTGCCCTTCCAACTTTGCTAGTTTAACATTAATTAAATTCTGCATAATTGCTTGTGTGATACAAGTCTTAAATCACATTGTTCCTTTCCTATAATCAGGGAAAACAATTCTTTAAACTCTTGAGCGAGTCATGTTCAGGTTTCACGAAATGGAAACTGTCCCATTTGGCTAGTGATTCCTGCTCAAACTTGGGAAGTCTAGAACCTTCCTTTTCATTTTCTCCAGGTTTCACAGTAAGTGACCTGCCCTCTTTTGTATAATTCTCATATAGTAATTCTGTATAAATATAAGAAGTTGTAGGAACTTCTATCTTATTTTTCATGTTGTTATTATTGTTATTTTCAAAGTTGTCACTTTCTCTAGATCATTCTCTCAAGAATTTCTTAAGGTGCACTCTTTGTACTCCAATTCACGTTCAAGCTTTAATTATTTCATTGCTCATTTGTTTAAATCTTATAAAGATTTTAGAAACATGTAAGGTTTGAAACCTTGTAAATTGTCAATTGCCTGGAGCAACCGTTTAATGTTGAGAGGTCTGCGACCCTATTTGTTAAAAAGTTCAAATGAACTATGTTTGTCAAAATTATATTGCATAATTGTTAATTTCCTCAAACTTCTTCTAATTGTAAAATAAATGAATCGTTTCCCTTCGCTTTTTCATTTACGAATATAAAGTTTAGGCAAAATCCTATCTTCCTTGACTCTCCTCACTCAATGACATTAAAATCATTAATAGGGCTTTCACCATTTGTTGCATTTGAGCAAGAACTCTTAATTTTCACCTCACTAAAGTTCTTTTTAGCGTTAATAGCTATTTCTAATTGGCCAGTAAGGCAAGTAAAGCTCGCTAAGCCAGCTACCTGCTTGTGGAGACACTCTCCGAAAACTTATGGTCAGTTTTCTAAAAGATAAGTGTTTCTTTTTGTCTAAACTTTTAGCCGGCTCCTCGCTGAGTAAAAGCTTAGCCATTTTCCAATGCAACCATTGGTTCATTTACCAAGATTACCCAATAAGGCAAAATCTTTTATCATTTTCCTTTTTAGAGACACTTGGTCGCCCTTACAGGAACTCCATAATTTTGGAAATTGAAAATACCCCTGAGTTAAATCATTGGCATTCTTCGAATTACTTTGTAAAACCTAATTTCTTTGAGAAGACATACAGTAAATTTGTTCCTCTCAGTCTTGCCAGACCAGCACTCTTCCCCATAGTAGTTTTATATATGCTTGAGAGGGATTATACGAAAGCCACTCTCTTGCAAACAGCCCAAGTTCTATCTGTGTTTCTCGTCAGCTTAGACCAAGTCCTTACTCATTTTAGGTATCCGAAAGCGGATTTTCGGTGGCAACCACCTTTAAGTGTGTTTAAAACTAAACTTATTAATTTTGTGGGACTCTCCTCCTATTTTTCTATCCTTCTTTTCCAATCCCAAATCTACTTCCTTCTCTTAATCATCTTCCCTTGGTGGGTGGGTTATTCCTCAGCCAATAAACTACCCAAAATTTGGTGCCGAAACCCGGGAGAGCCCATTTTTTCTTTTCTCTTTTTAAAATAGTGTCATTTGACAATACTTTGCATATTTCTAATATCTGTGTTGAATATTTCAGCTATAACCACATCGTGCAAAGCCTGTGAACGGGAAAGAGGCCGCTCCTGTCTCCTATGGTGTGTCCCATTCTTTCTACTCATTCGCTGCTGCCAGCTTGACAGCATTTCCAAGGTTCCACAGTTTCGTGAGTTACATTTTCATTTACCTTCTTTAATATGGCTCCCACTGATAAGGATAAGGATGAAAAACTTACTTCTAAACGAGCATCCTATAAAGGGCAAATTACCCGATTCAGAAGGTACATAAAAGAATTAGATCCCTCAGACGCGCAATTAGATTTGTTGAAACATCGTGTAAAGGATTTTGAACGTTCTTATGAAAACTACTGTAACATTCAAACTGAAATAGAAACTTGCATGCTCAATCAAACAGAAGATCGTGTCGAAGTAGAAAACTTATATTACGAATGCATAGGTTCTGCTTTCAAAATAATACGCCAACTCGAAGAGGAGCAGAAAATGGACGCTTCTGTTCTTGGTTCCCTTCACGAACCCCAAACTTCTTTCCGTGAGGGCACTCACAAGCCCAAACCTACTTTACCGAAAATTGATTTACCCCATTTTTCTGGAGATGAATCCACTTGGGATTCCTTCTATGAATTATTTTGCTCCCTTGTTCATGACAATGAAGACATTCAAGTCATTTACAAGTTTCATTACTTGAGATCTATCCTTCGAGGTCAAGCTTTGCAGTTAGTTGAAGCACTTCCTCTGCGTGCCGAAAACTACCCCATTGCCTTTAATTTATTAAAAGAAAGATATGGAAATTTACGTTTACGTATTCAACGCCATATGAAGGCTCTATTTAACCTACCTGCGTCACAGCACAATGACGTCACTAGTTTGCGTACTTTAATTGACACTACCCAACTCCACGTTAAAGCTTTGTCCCAATTAGATCAACCTACTGAACATTGGGATACTTTCCTAATACATTTAGTAGTCTCTTAAGTTGATGCTGCTACCCTCAAAGCTTGGGAAATTGAACTTTCTAAAGAAGACGACTACTCTTACGAGCATTTAGTCACTTTCATAAACGCTAGATGCCAACTTTTAACCGCTCTAGCTAATCAAAGTGAACCTTCATCTCCTAGTTCCAAATTCGAATTAATGTCCATCAAATCCAAAAGTGAACGCTCAGCGTCCAATACCCAAAAACCCGGGTCCAGCTCATCCAAATTCAAATCAAACTCCACTGGTTACCCAACTAGGTCTAGTGAACGTCGTGTTGCTAGCTCTATTGTTTTAAACACGCAAAGCGAACCTCGCAAAAGTTTAAACGAACCTGTAAAGTGCATACTTTGTAAAGATCCCCATGCCCTATACCTTTGCAAATCTTTTAAAGAAATGTCAGTCGATGACAGACGAAAATTAGTCGCTCAAAACAAACATTGTTTCAACTGCCTAGCGCCCACGCATTCTGCTTCTAACTGTAAGTCCACAAGACTTTGCTACCATTGTGAAAAGACTCATCATACTCTGCTACATCGTCATGATCAGGCAAGGTCATCGACAGCATCTACTTCGCCGAAAAATGATAGTGCTAACAATTCTAATGCTTCATCTTATATTCAAAATGCCAAGTCCATTCGCAGTGCTCAAGTATTGTTGTCTACTGTCCAAATCGAAGTTCAGGATAACTTTGGCAACTGGGTCCGTGCACGCGGTCTTCTAGACTCAGCGGCAACTCATGATTTTGTGTCCAATTCCTTGATTAGAAAACTAGGCCTACCTGTAAACCCCACTTCTATCAACGTGTCGGGCATCAACAGCTCAAAATCGCAAGCTTTACAATTCTCAAAGCTAACTATAAGAGATACTTGTCATAGAAACAACTTTCTTAAACTTAATTGTCTAATTCTTAATAGCATTGGAGAAGACACTCCAAGTCACTCTGTGGATATTTCAGGGTTAAACATTCCCTCGCATTTAAGGCTAGCCGATCCTTGTTTTAATATGCAGAACCCTATTGACATACTCTTTAGTGCCAATGTTTTCTGGAATTGCCTACGTAAACAGGTTCGTAAGTTATCCTCAAACGTGGTCGCCAGAGACACTAATTTTGGATGGATCGTCACGGGGCAACTTCCCCATTATTCTCCTCAACCCGCATCGCAATGTTACTTCTCCAATACTGACCTGGAACAGTTCTGGAGGCTTGAAAATGTTGATTCTCCTAATGTAACCTCTTCAGAAAATGAATTCTGTGAGCAACTTTTTTTGAACACCACCACTCGTTCTTCTGATGGCCGGTTCGTTGTTCAAATGCCAAGATTACATAATCCTCCTAAACTTATCAACTCTCAGCCTAAAGCTCGAAAAGCTCTTTTCGCCATCGAGAGCAAATTCAAGAAGGAACCTCTTGTTAAACGACAGTACACTGATTTCATGGATGAGTATGAAAGCTTAGATCATATGGAAGTTGTTAACAAATCTGATGATGAATTGCACCCCCCAATTGAAACGGTTTATTTAAATCATCATCCCGTGTGGAAAAACCCTCTTGTAAAAGATAAAATTCGAGTTGTTTTTAATGGTTCATCACCCGACGTTAATGGCAACAGCCTTAACGACACTCTTTATTCTGGTCCTGCTATTCAATCAGATTTATCTGCTATACTCTTAAACTTTCGATTATTTCCCATAGCTGTCATAGCCGACATAAAACAGATGTACCGTCAAGTGTTAATTCAACCAGAACAACGAGATCTTCAAAGAATCTTGTGGCGTGATGAAACCAGTAAGCCCATTAAGGTGTTTCGCTTGAAAACGGTTACTTATGGCTTAAAACCCTCTGCTTTCCTTGCTATCCGATCCCTACACTTGCTAGCCTCTCAAGATGGTCATTTATTTAACCCCAAAGCCTCTGAAGCACTAACTACGTCATTCTATGTTGACGATTATTTGCAATCCTTCCCTTCTTTGGAGGAAGCTTCTTTTGTATCTTTAGAACTTCAGGCATTACTAAGGAATGGAGGTTTCCCACTCAATAAGTGGAACTCCAACTCCCCTGAGTTTCTCGCTCAGTTTCCCATCGAAGACGTAGATCCTTCTTCTGTCAAAATTTGTGGAAACTCCGAATCTATAAAAACTCTAGGAGTTCACTGGTGCACTAGCACTGACACTCTTATCTATAAAGTTTCGCTCGCAGAAGAGCTTCCTAATACAAAAAGACAAATTCTCTCTGAAATTGCAAAAATTTTTGATCCACTTCAATTCCTTGCCCCAGTTATCGTTATAGCCAAACTCTTCATGCAAGAGCTGTGGTCGCTTAAATGTGAATGGGATGACACTGTCCCTCTTTCTTTTCTTAATCGTTGGCTCTCGTTTCGCAGCAATTTGCTGGATCTTTCCCTTATTGAAATTCCCAGGAATTTAATTAGCTCTCATTCTAATGCATCTTTTTTCCTTCATGTGTTCGCGGACAGTTCCGAAAAAGCTTATGGTTGCTGTGCATATTTAGTTTATCACGATTCACTCTATGGATCTCTAGTTTCCAACCTTGTTTGTGCCAAATCGAAGGTCGCTCCTCTTAAAACTATCACTTTGCCTAGGCTCGAACTGTGCGCTGCACTCATGGCTGCAGAACTTGTCAAGAAATTACGGGAAGTATTAAAGGTCGAATTCTCGCAAATCTATCTCTGGAGCGATTCCATGATCGCCCTTTCTTGGATCGCCAAGAACCCCTCTCACTGGCAAACTTTCGTTGCAAACAGGGTTTCCAAAATTCAAACTCTTTCTTCTGGATGTCAATGGAGGCATGTTCCCAGTGCGGATAATCCAGCTGATATTATCTCTCGTGGTTGTTTACCCTCTCAATTGGCAGCTTCCCAATTGTACTGGCATGGGCCCTCGTGGCTAATCGAAGGATCTTCCTCATGGCCTTCTAAACCCCCAGCTACAAACTCCAACTTGCCTGACGCTAAAGTACCTCTACCCATTGCTTCGTGTCTTGTTTCCAACGCTTCTCATCCTTTGTTGTCCCGCTATTCTTCTTTTCATAAATTACTACGGATTGTCGCCTATCTCCTTAGATGGAAATATCTTGTGGTTGACCAACCTCTTCTCCCTAAACCACACCTTACCAATCATGAATTGAATCTCGCTACCGTTAAGGTTTTACAACTGACACAGCAAGAAGCCTTTTCTTCTGAATTGTCTTTGCTTTCTTCTAAAAGAGATCTTCCCAAATCCAGCCGTCTTCGTGCTTTAGCCCCGTTTCTTGATGACCATGGGTTACTCAGGGTAGGTGGAAGGCTCTCGCAATCTTTACTCTCTGAAGACAAAAAGCATCCCGTTATTTTGCCTTCCAAACATCACGTAACTTCCTTAATTATACGTGACTTTCATTACCGTGATCTTCATGTTGGTACACGTACTCTGCTTTGCCTCTTAAGGGAAAAGTACTGGATTATAAATGGAATTCATGAAGTTTCTTCTGTAATTCATAAGTGCATTCCTTGTTTCAAAGCGAAACCTAAAATCAATACTCAATTAATGAGCGATCTGCCCTCTTTTCGTTCTTCTCCTATACGCCCATTTGCTTTAACTGGCGTGGACTATATGGGTCCGTTCCAATATCAACGAAACTCTCCTGAAGCTAAACGCAAATTGTTTGGTAAGCTTTATGTTTCTCTCTTTGTTTGCATGGTTACCGGCGCAATCCACTTGGAACTAGTAACGAATGCTTCTACTTCTTATTTTTTATCAGCTGTCTCTCGTTTCACCGCTAGGCGTGGTGTTCCTTCTGAGATGTTCTCTGATAACGCTTCCACCTTTCAGGGCGCAGCTTCCCTATGGAAGAAAGCTCTCACTTCCTCTCCTGCCATGGAACAAATCTCTAATTTTTCTTATTCAAAAGGTTTCAAATGGTGCTTCATACCTCCTTACGCTCCGCATCATGGTGGTAGGTGGGAATATTGCGTAAAGCTCACTAAACGTCATTTAAGAAAAGTCTTAGGTAATCGAATTCTGACTTACGAAGAATTCAATTCACTGTCTGTTCTGATTGAAGGTGTTGTTAACTCTCGCCCTTTAACTCCACTTTCCAATGACCCTGATGACCTACTTCCACTCACCCCTGGTCACTTCCTTATCGGCACTTCTCTTTCTGCCCCTCCTCCTCTTCCCAATTCTTACAGGGATTTTAATTTACCTATTGTTTGGCGTAAACTTGAAGCCCTCCGTAATTCCTTTTGGAAGAGATGGAACTTGGAATATTTAACTTCCTTGCAACGGAGGCAGAAGTGGTTTCTTTCCAGTCCCGACATTAAAGTGGGGGACTTGGTCTTGGTTAGGGATGTTTCTCCCCCTCTAGTCTGGACTTCCGGTAGAGTGACTAAGTGTTACCCTGGAAGAGATGGGAGAGTCAGGGTGGTCAGAGTCTTGACCATTAACGGTTCGATTACAAGACCCCTGTCTTTGATCGCTCCTCTTCCATTAAATGTGTAACTGTTTATTTGCTCTCTGTTGGTGTTTGTCCCCCCAGTATGGTGTATTCTTTGAATACACGGTACCTGAGATATAATTTTTATTGCTCTTTGCATGTTCATTTCTTCCTTCCTCTTTGTCAAACACCAACAGTGATCATCTGTTTTCTCCTTGTTGGGCATATCTCTTATGTCTTTATAAGTCTGTTCTAGATATATAACTTCTGTGACCCACCTAGCGTCACCTCGCAGCGAATCTCTGAAGCTCCTCAACTCTTCCTGGTGCTAGAGGACTTACTTATCCATTTGGCCACCAGATCCTGTCACCATCGCCAGCTATTTTCTCCTTGAGCAAGAGGACTATGTCTACTTCTTTACTCACCATGCTGCGCTAGTATCATCTGTTATCAACTCTTAGAAGATCAGCTCAGCAAGAGATTAATTTTTTGTTTTAAAGTTGGCAATGTTTATATGTTCTCCTTTTGTCTCCTACCCCCCACTCTTTCCCCCTTTCTTGGTCCCTCCGTGCTCCGTTGAGCAGCTCTCACTTCTCAGTCTGCAGTTGACTCGGTCAGTCAAAGCTCCGCTCGAGCTTGCCTCCTCAAACCAAGAGGCTCACCCTCTTCTACGCCATGTTGGCTAAGTAGTCATCAACGGAAACTTCGACTTCAACATGAAATCAAGATAAGTACCATTTTAAAAGTTTTAACCTCATCTTCATGGTTTTAACTTCCACGTGCTTTTAATTATAATTTATAGACAGTGTGAAATTATTTACTTTGGGGCAAAAATCATTCTTCGTGGGATTTGCCATATTGAGCTTTTGCTTGTATAAGCCAAACTTACTAAAAAAGAGCTTTTCTTAAGCTATTCAAATGAGAAATCCTCTCGCTACGTGGGATATTATCTAATACCCGCTGTCTATAATTATAAAGCTAGTTCCTCGGTTGGATTTTCTCAACCCCATTTTTCTGCTAAGGTCGTTCTGGAACCTTCGAGATCTTGTACTCTATCTGCGAGTCTTGCCGTCAAGTGTTTTTCGCTCACTTGGGACAATGATATTTAAAATGAGGAATCTTCCTTACAAATTTTTGCAATAGCTAACTTTCTTCCACCGCTGGAACCTCTGGAACATTCTATGGCGCATTTAATTGTAAATCACAACTTTTTCAAGAAATAGACTCTCGCCTATATAGTGCAATCAGTTATTTCCATAATTGCAATAACTTTCTTTTTCATAAACTTTAGTGTTTCTACAGTGGACTTTGCATCCATCTTCATAGACTACAGTGATAAACAGTGCTTGCTCCACGTTTCTACCGCGTCGCGATCGTCCGGTTATATTAAATACGGCCATGAACATTGATCCTATATCCCAATGATCTTTCCTCAACCTTCTACTAACCACCATTATTAATAAAATTGTAACTTTCTATAAGGTGTCACTCACGAAGTGCCCTTCCAACTTTGCTAGTTTAACATTAATTAAATTCTGCATAATTGCTTGTGTGATACAAGTCTTAAATCACATTGTTCCTTTCCTATAATCAGGGAAAACAATTCTTTAAACTCTTGAGCGAGTCATGTTCAGGTTTCACGAAATGGAAACTGTCCCATTTGGCTAGTGATTCCTGCTCAAACTTGGGAAGTCTAGAACCTTCCTTTTCATTTTCTCCAGGTTTCACAGTAAGTGACCTGCCCTCTTTTGTATAATTCTCATATAGTAATTCTGTATAAATATAAGAAGTTGTAGGAACTTCTATCTTATTTTTCATGTTGTTATTATTGTTATTTTCAAAGTTGTCACTTTCTCTAGATCATTCTCTCAAGAATTTCTTAAGGTGCACTCTTTGTACTCCAATTCACGTTCAAGCTTTAATTATTTCATTGCTCATTTGTTTAAATCTTATAAAGATTTTAGAAACATGTAAGGTTTGAAACCTTGTAAATTGTCAATTGCCTGGAGCAACCGTTTAATGTTGAGAGGTCTGCGACCCTATTTGTTAAAAAGTTCAAATGAACTATGTTTGTCAAAATTATATTGCATAATTGTTAATTTCCTCAAACTTCTTCTAATTGTAAAATAAATGAATCGTTTCCCTTCGCTTTTTCATTTACGAATATAAAGTTTAGGCAAAATCCTGTCTTCCTTGACTCTCCTCACTCAATGACATTAAAATCATTAATAGGGCTTTCACCATTTGTTGCATTTGAGCAAGAACTCTTAATTTTCACCTCACTAAAGTTCTTTTTAGCGTTAATAGCTATTTCTAATTGGCCAGTAAGGCAAGTAAAGCTCGCTAAGCCAGCTACCTGCTTGTGGAGACACTCTCCGAAAACTTATGGTCAGTTTTCTAAAAGATAAGTGTTTCTTTTTGTCTAAACTTTTAGCCGGCTCCTCGCTGAGTAAAAGCTTAGCCATTTTCCAATGCAACCATTGGTTCATTTACCAAGATTACCCAATAAGGCATAATCTTTTATCATTTTCCTTTTTAGAGACACTTGGTCGCCCTTACAGGAACTCCATAATTTTGGAAATTGAAAATACCAAACCTGAGTTAAATCATTGGCATTCTTCGAATTACTTTGTAAAACCTAATTTCTTTGAGAAGACATACAGTAAATTTGTTCCTCTCAGTCTTGCCAGACCAGTACTCTTCCCCATAGTAGTTTTATATATGCTTGAGAGGGATTATACGAAAGCCACTCTCTTGCAAACAGCCCAAGTTCTATCTGTGTTTCTCGTCAGCTTAGACCAAGTCCTTACTCATTTTAGGTATCCGAAAGCGGATTTTCGGTGGCAACCACCTTTAAGTGTGTTTAAAACTAAACTTATTAATTTTGTGGGACTCTCCTCCTATTTTTCTATCCTTCTTTTCCAATCCCAAATCTACTTCCTTCTCTTAATCATCTTCCCTTGGTGGGTGGGTTATTCCTCAGCCAATAAACTACCCAACACTCATTAAAGAACAGGTAGGTAAAAACCTGCAACACATTAAAATAAATCTAAAAATGACTAAAAAATCTTAAAACTTAAAATTAAAACATTCCTGACATGTTGTCTATGGTAGGGACAATTCAAGATATGACTTATATATATATGCAGAACTTAATTGCTTGGATAGCAAAATTAGATTTACTACCGAAACAGAAATCAATAAACCTATTAATTACTTGGACATAACAAATACCAGAGCAAACCAGCAATTGCAATATTATATCTAGAGGAAACCTACTCAAACCAACACCGTAATACGTAAAGACTCTAACCACCCATAAAAGAGATGTATTTATATTTTTATGCCGGTCCCGTGGTGTCGAGGTAGCCCGACTGCCTCTCTCCCGGAGGCCCCGGGTTCGATTCCCGGCTCCGTCAGGGATTTTTACAAACTGACGTGAGGGCTGAATCGGGGTGCACTGAGCCTCGGGAGGACAAACGAGTAGCAGTCTGACAGTGAGGCAGCGCCCCGGTCATGAAAACCAACATTAACGGCCAAGGGGACCCGATATGCTGATCACGTGTCACCCCAATATCCACATGCCAAATGGCTGGGCAGCCGTCGCTTGGTAGGCCAAGGCCCTTCATGGGCTGTGGTGCCAGTGTTTATTATATTATTATTTTATATAAAAGTTTTATTAACAGGGCCTTGAATACACCACTATCAGAGCAGAACTAGTCAATTTTACATTTAGATTTTAAAGTTGATTTTCGTACCAGTTTTTGCTTAAGTCTGATTCTTAAGCTTTTAATGTGTTTCATTTTTGTTCCCTTACTTTAATAAACTCACCATAATGATATTTCGTGTTTGACGGCTGTTAATGTCTGTAAAATAAACACTTTCCTTTCATCAGCTTTTAAGCCTGAGTGGTTTCATACCGGATGGTGGTATTAAATACTCCAAAATACCAGTATACTGTGGATTTATTTCTCACGCTTGACTTGTGAACTGAGAAACCTTCGTAACACTTCACTCAGAATCAGCCATACTGTCAGAAACATTTCTTTCATTTAAATGCAAAATCGTTTAAGAGGGTCAAGATTAAAAAGAATTTCTAAACATTGAAGAAAACGTTTCTTTACTAAATGTATACATGCTTATTTTTCGGCAACGTTTTAACATTTTTAGAAAAAATAGGATAAGGAGATGTACAAGGGAAGCGTGAGCTGTGTGAAAGTGGGAGGAGAGAGATCGGACTGGTTGGAACAGAGAAACGAGGAAGTGCACTCTCACCGTTACTTTTCATTGTGGTGATGGATGACATAGTGACCCGAGTGGCACAAGTAATTGGAGAAGGAAAGATGAAAGCAATGGTGTTTGCAGATGATTTGGGGAAACGAGGAGGAGGAAGTACAGGAGCAGTTGGACGTGTGGGAAGGAATAATACAAGGATATGGGATGAAACTAAGCATAAATAAGAGTGAGATGGTGATCACAACAAGGAAGAAGGAAAGAACCACAACGGGAATAACAATTGGTGGGGAACAGCTGAAGAAAGTGGAGAGTTTCAAGTACCGGTACCTGGGAAGCCTGATACAAGATAATGGAAGGGAAGCCTGATACAAGATAATGGAAGAAACGATAGAGAAATAAATGAGCGGGGGAGACAAGCAGAAGCATTCTGGAGGAGTGTGAGAAGCATGATATGGAGCAAGGATGTCCCTCAGAAGAGCAAAAATGTCATATATTGGACGTACTATCTCCCTAACCTGACGTATGCCTCGGAGACCTGGTTTATGAAAGAGCAAAATACAGGCCAGTGACAAGAGGTTCTTAAGAAGCAGTATTGGAGCTACAAAGATGGACAGAATAAGAAATGAGAGGACCAGAGAATTAATGAAGGAGGAACCATTACAGGATGGTATAGAGAAATCTAGACTTAGATGGTATGGACATGTAAAACGAATGGAGGAGAACAGGATACCCAGGAGGATACACGAGACGAAGTGGGAAGGAAAGAGACCGAGAGACAGGTGGCTAAATGGGGTGGAGGAAAGCGTGAAGAAGAGAGGAGAAGACTGGACAAGAGTGGAAGCTGAGATATGGTGGGAAGACAGAAGACGTTGGAGAGGCTTGTGTTTCAAACAGACCCGGCCAGAGGCTGGAAACTGTGCATGATGATGATGAGAAAAATATTTAAGTTAGAAAAAAAATTCTGAGTCGGTTTCAAATGAAAACGTTTAGCAGGGACATCGCAAAAATGTTTCTGATCATGAGCCCTATAATCATCAGAGTTAGGGTGAAACAGAACAATCACCAAATGGTTCTCAAAAGAATCTTAATTTGACTTTTTAGACCCTAAAAGTCTGATATAAGTACTTACCCTTTCCTTGGCCCATTCATAGACAACTTCAACAAGGCCAAAGTTGAGGCCTTGATTGTCCACACTTGGGGAAACAAAATTCTTCTTCTCACAATTTGCAATATCGGCTTCTATTTGCTGGAAAATCTCAATGCCCTGAAATGAGAGAAGCAATTCATAAAATACAAGGACAACCGCCAATGGACAATTTTAAATAACAAAACAAATGTATTATCAGAACATAAGCAGAATACAGGCAGGTGAAATGAAGTTCCTGCGAAGTAGGATCGGAGTAACAAGAAGAGACAGGGTGAGGAATGAAAAGGTCAGGGAAATGGTGAAAGAGGAGCCCTTGCAAGGTAGGATTGAGACATCAAGACTGAGGTGGTATGGACACTTAAAGAGAATGGATGAGAAGAAGATTCCCAAGAGGATACATGAGATGCAGATGCAGAAGAAACGACCAAGGGGAAGACCAAGAGATAGATGGCTGAAAGGAGTGGAGGAATGTGTCAAGAAGAGAGGCGAGGACTGGACCAGAGTGACAGCGGAGAGGTGGTGGGAAGAAAGAACTAAGTGGCGAGGCTTATGTTCCAAACAGACCCAGCCTGGGGCTGGAAACTGTACAAGATGATGATGATGATCAGAACTTAAGTACAATAATACACAAGGGTACACTTCGGACATTATATTGGTACAATTATACGTAATATACGTCAGTGGTCAAAAATGCGTTTGCTGCAATAATACTAAACAAATGAATGTACAAATTTATTATCAAGACAGAAATACATAGTTCAATGAACCTTTAAAAGATGCTCAAAATGGTTTCCATACTGTTCTAATCAAACAGTGCTTTTTTTAACACTGATTTACAAATTTTGTCGCAAATCTTCCAGGACTATAGTTATTCACATTCTGATTGGATTCGTGCCTTCAAATGTTCAACATCACGAATTTTGATGGATAAACTTTTTAGGTATCCCAGACTGAAATCCATGGGTGTGATATCTCCTTAGAAGACGATCAGTGCGGACCTCACTCACAACAATTTCCCTGCGTCATAGTCTGCTGCTCCGGACAAATAGAGCAACGTATTTTAATATTTTATCCGCTTTTTTAACATTTAATTTATCGTCTTTTAAAATAACTTTTATTCGTTCACCAATCAGCGACATTTCATCCTCATTATGTATTTTAACACGCGTGACCATCACCAACAAGGTGAATATTTTAGACTGTAAATTTTACTGAACCAAGGCTGAAGGTGGACTGCTTGGAAGTCCGAAACATGTCCCTGAAGAGGATTTAGTACCTCAAAACAAAGTAAGTTGTGTTGTACAGTGGACAAAATAAGTATTGTAAACACTATACCATTAGGGGACAACCACTCTATAATGTCAGTCCTTCTGGTATTCAAACTAGGAGTTTTGTTAATTTGCACTGAGTGAATGCTTCCACTATTCTAAACAATAATAGAACGTGGATGGAGGTATAGCAATAATAATTGTTCAGTAAACTATTGTTTAAAATGAGTGGATGTCATTTCTGAATGGTAATCGTTAGATTTCTTAGACTTTGATACTTAAAATTAATTTATTCTCAGGTACAAAGCCAATGAAAATCAAATGGAGATTCGGAAGTTCGCTATGCATAAGCTTTGGTGCCATTTTAACTCGTGGAAGCTCTATACGGTTACGGTACAATACAATCCCCAAGCTGTTCTCTCCTGACATTTGGCAACATGCCACAACAGGGTGTCGAGTGATGACCTGTTTTTAAATTCCCGTATATTTCCCATATTTCCCGTACGAAAATCCACCAAATTACCGTATATTTTAGAACTCTCTAAGACTAGAGTTCGCATACCGAATGGCTGAAAAATGAATCTTAAAGCGCGAATCAAGATTTTCTGGTGTAAGTGTAATTGCATTTTTGGAGATAATTCCGCAGCCCACGGGTGATGGCGAGATTTAGGCCTAATCCGTAGCGTGAGCAAAGCGTGCGCACGCGAGTGAACTCTCTCGCAGATGGGAAGAGATACTATGAACACAAATAAAATACCGTTTACCTGAGGAGAGCTGATATAAATGATGTTTTACTGAGGAGGGTTGAGAGAGTACCGGTACAGAATAGGAGTGTCACATAATAAATGTTTACAGGAAGTGACTGAATTGTATTGTACCGTAACCGTATAGAGCTTCCACGAGTTAAAATGGCACCAAAGCTTATGCATAGCGAACTTCCGAATCTCCATTTGATTTTCATTGGCAGTGAATCGTTCGTTCGTGATTATCTTCTTTATTATTTCGGATTGTGGTTTTGTTTTTAGGCGTTCAACTTATGATAAAAGAACTAGAGGGTTGGCCTTTCATGAAAATTCCAAAGACAAGTGTGTCCTAAAAGAGTAATTAGTAAAACTTCGCATCAGAGACGACCATAACAAACAATTTGCCTACAAAGTGTGCGATATGCACATTTCAAACGGCAGTGGTCTAACATACCTGAGTGCAAATTAAATGTTATATGTGAGAATATTATTATAATTTGCTATCTGGTTGCTATATTAGTATATTACACATTAACGTGACCCATTTAAATGCTAAATTGTGACGGAAGCTATGAGTTATAGGCTATTCGCAGTAACGGTAGGCCTAATATTTACTAACAATGCGTCGTTTCTTCTTTAATATTTATTTAATCACTATAATTATAATAACCTATCTATTAACACTTATTTAACCAATACTCATTTTATAATTATATACATATTCCAGGTATTGCAAAATGCTTATTTGGCATTATTATTATCATGTTAGGAAATCCAACGACAGGTGGAGCGACACATCGGATGGATCATATTTTTTTTGTCACATCAAATGAACATGCCAGTACAAACCTTGAATATGCGGATAAATGTACGTCGTCATCGCCCGGACGACGTGGGAAATGAGCGAGGGCTACCTCATTATGGACGGAGCAGGCTAAAGCAGCTAGTCCAACACCTACGTCTGGCGACCATCAACATCGGTACGCTCACAGGTCGAAGCCGTGAACTAGCAGCTGTCTTGAAGAGTCGATCGATAGACATAGCAAGTGTACAGGAGACGAAATGGACAGGAGCCAAGGCTATCGGTGAGGGGTACAAGTTGTTCTACTATGGTAGGAAATCTACACAGAACGGTGTCGCAGTGGTCGTCTGCGAGAGGCTTCAGGGCAGTGTAGTAGAGGTTAGCCACATCACAGACTGCTTTATGTGAAGCTTGACTACAACAACTCAACTATTCGGGTCGTCTCATGCTACGCCCCTCAAGTAGGTTGCTCAGGGGATGAGAAAGATGAATTTTGGGGCAGTGTTGATACTCATCTTCGTTCATTCCCAGAGGATAAATATGCGTTCATTGGCGGAGATCTCAATGGTCATGTTGGGTCAGAAAGAGATGGTTATCCTCATTGCCATGGTGGGCGAGGTTTCGGGACCAGGAATGAAGAGAGATGTCGCATACTTGTATGCGCAGAAGCACATGATCTAGTTGTGGCTAACACCTATTTTAAGAAACGGCCAACTCACCTGTCACCAATTACAGCGGTGGTCGAACATCTCAAATCGACTACTGGCTTCTCAGGCGGAATGATTTCAAATTGGTAACAAATGTCAAAGGTAATCCCGTCAGATGACATCGCTCCCCAACACCGCCTCCTTGTACTAGATCTCAAGTTTGACACCGTACCCACGAAAAGACCTCGAACAACGGGACCTGAACGCATTAAGTGGTGGAAGCTACCGGACCATAGGAACGAATTGGTGAATGCCCTTGGATCCCTCATGATCGACCCAAGCCAAGCAATACAGATCAACTGGACTGCCTTCACTCGGTTGCAGCAGAGACATTGGGAAAATCGAAACATGGGAGGCGTTCTCTTGACAAACAAGTATGGTGGTGGAATGAGGATGTGCAGACCGTGATCAAAAAGAAACGGCTTGCATTCAAGACTTGGCAGACCTCGCGTCTTACCAGCGATCATCTGGAATATAACACCCTCAAGTCTGCAGCAAAGCGAGCTGTTGCAGCAGCTAAGGCCCAACCTTATGCAGATGTGTACAACCAGCTGGGCTCACCTGAAGGAGCCAACAAGATATTCCGGCTTGCAAACGCACGTCATCGGTCCTCGCAAGACATTGGTCACGTTATGCACATCAAAGATGAAGACCACCAAATTCTCAGAGACCCATCTATTATTCTGAGTCGTTGGGAAAGACACTTCTCAGTAATAAGTAACGAAGAGTTCCCTCATCCACCTATCCACAGTGCGGTAAATATCCTTGAACCAGTACCGCTAATAACTAAGGCAGAGGTTGCACAGGCAGTCAGAAAGATGAAGAACGGGAAGGCTACAGGTCCTGATGACATTCCGGACGAACTGTGGAAATTACTTGGTCAGCATGGTATTGAACTACTGACATCTTTGTTCAACCAGATTTTGGAAGAAGGTGTAGTGCCTCAAATTTGGACCAAGAGTACCACGGTGCCTATTTGGAAAAGCAAGGGCGATGTCAGGGAATGTGGCACCTATAGACCTATTCACCTCCTCTGCCACACGATGAAGAACTTGGAGCGAATCCTTGACAGTCGACTGCGTGACATTGTCCAGATCACTAGCAACCAGTGTGGATTCGTGAAAGGATGTGGAACAACTGATTCTATTCACGCAGCTCGGCTCCTCATTGAGAGATACCGTGAGAAGAACAGATCTATTCATATCGCCTTTTTAGATCTCGAGAAGGCATTTGATCGGGTTCCACATGAACCGATTTGGCATGCACTCCGTTCGCATTGTGTTCCTGAAGAATACGTCCGCTGGACACAACTTCTGTATCGTAAGTGCAGTAGTGTTGTGCGATGTCCCGCGGAAATCACATCTCCTTTCCCCATTCAAGTCGGTGTCCATCAAGGATCAGCCCTGTCACCACTTCTGTTTATTCTATGCATGGATACAATAACATCAGATATCCAATCGCAACATCCATGGACGCTTCTGTATGCTGATGATGTCTTATTGGCTGCAGAAGAACGCAATGTTCTTGAAGAGAACTGCAGGAGTGGAAAACGAGGCTGGCTGAGAATGGACTGAAGCTGAATGTCCAGAAAACCGTGTATATGGAGTGTGGGTCACCGACGCCTGGCACCATCCTTGTAGGTAGTCAAGATCTTCAAAGAGTCGACCAATTCAGGTATCTTGGCTCCTTGACTCGTTCAGATGGTGACACCCTCTCTGATGCCCGAGCTCGTGTGGGTGCCAGTTGGTTCAAATGGAGGGAGGTAACTGGAGTCCTCTTTGACCGCAAGATACCCACCTATCTTAAGGCCAAGATTTACAAGACTGTCGTGCGCCCAGTCGCCCTCTACGGTTCTGAATGCTGGCTGGCCTCGGTTAAACACGAGCAAGCCCTGCATGTTATGGAGATGTGCATGCTTCGTTTGGTGCTTGGACTGACGCGACTTGACCATTTGAAGAATTGCGATGTCCGAGGGAGGATGGGAGTTGCGCCCATACAGGATAAAATGCCGGAGGCTTGTCTACGCTGGTACGGCCACATCATACGCAGTCGAACAATCAGTGGCTAAAACTGCCTTGTGCCTCAACCCGGATGGCAAACGTCCTCGTGGGCGACCTAAGAAGAGTGATCGCCTTAGAGAAGACTTGCGACAAATTAATCTGTGTCGGCATGATGCCCTTGAGCGTCAGAAATGGAGATTGGCATGTAAAATAGCGGACCCTGCTCCAAAGCGGGACAAACGCTAGGAAGATGATGATTCCAGGTATTGCAAGAAAGCGATAATTAACAGCACATGCGGTGCCACTTTAAAATCAACCGTGCCTAGTTTTCAGTACCTAAGGAAAATATTATCGTAAATTAATAGATCAAACAAACTGACGGATTAAAAAAAAAATGCTCATTCACATCTTCACCCTATTCTACGTAAAGTACCATACGGTAATCACTGAAAGCGTAGGGGGGATATGTCCTCAATTTCACAAACGAACAAACCTCATTTTGCATGAATTATGGAACCCGAATCCTAATGGAGGTATGGATTGTCTGCATTTAGAAATATTTTAGTCAATAATTTAAAACAAGTTGCCAGAAAACTAAATACAAAAAGCTGCGTGCCTACTACGGTGTAAAGTTGCTCTGTGAAAAAAAAAAAAAAAAAAAAAACAACAAACAACAACACCTCGCCAAGATTATACGACATGCATACAGTTAAATACAATCATCCAATTGGAGAAACACTTTCTTTGTCACGATCTCATAAGTAATTCAAACATAAACTGTTGTAAATTTAAGGGAAAATGTACAGCATTTAGAGACTATGAATGTTGTATGTGGCACAACGTTAGCTGACACTTTGCATCATTAATATATAAAAGAATGAAAACATGCAGGGCTTTCATACTGCACACAGCTGAAGATGCATTCTTGGTGCATTTTACAACTTTAATTTCTCCTAACAACAATAATTTGCTTAGTTACATGCAAGGAAAATTGTAGTACCCAGTTCCCATTGCTTCCATTACCTGACTACTAAACCGGAAGCTGGTAATGCAAAACCGTACGCCGGTGGCACGTCCTATGGCAAGTGAAAGATCGAAAGAAAATGTAAGCTCTATAGGAGCCCGGAACAAGGCGATACAATTTTCTACACTACTAAAAATAGTCAAAATACCCTTTGTAATAATGAATAATAATTTTGGGGGTCATGTAGTAATAGATGTTACCCACCCACTATCCTGTTTTAGATCACGACTTTTATAGTAAAATTGGAGGTGTGTCCGCTATAACACGCGTAAATTACGGGACAAATACAGTATTGCTAACCCCGCGCATTCGGTACTTACAGCCTTCCTGTCACTTTGCCCCGCTTTTCCTCACCCCAACCCACGGTCGCCACATAACAAGACCCTACGTCTAACCTCCACACGGCAAGAATTCTGAGCATGCTTCTCACTTACACCCTGTATTTCGAAGGAAACAACGCGAAGGATATGTCGGGAGCTTCGAACAGCTGAGCTGTGTCCCAAGATTTTAGTGATGTTGTAAATCAACTGATTCGAATAATACACAGCGCTACACTTCAGACATTATTTCTGTACAATTATACGTAATATATTTTAAAAGACGATCCTGAGTCAACGCCGAGGACATTCAAACAGAGAAATACCATACTTTTAGATGAATAAATAAATTACACACCAAAGCTATGATACCTTTATCATAGGTATTCAATTCAATAAAAGCGACAAAGAGGGCAAACACACTACAGCTAATGAATATAAAAACACTCACCATGAAATAATTATCCTTTAACATGAAACAAGAGTCTGAGTGGAGGTCGTTCACAGCTTACAGTACAGTAGTTGACAGATAGCACCATGCACACTCACTGAATCGCGACTCTCTACGGTTCATATTAGCTTTCGTGATAATACAAAAGTAAAGTTAAGGTAAGGACATATTTAGCACTGAGCACTCAGACAAGCAATTCTGTGGCGATATTATTGCCGTGGTTTTATATTGTCAAGTTGTAGGCTATTGAATGACAGGCAGTATTTTGAACACTATGACGGGAAACAATAGTCTGTGCTCTATTATCGATTGATGCAAGCAACCTGACACCAATAAATACATTATCCTCAGTTACTTGGCAAGGGTTTCTTTGACACCCTCCATCCCTTCACTGTCCCTATCAACAACACCACCATCATTGTCTTCGTCAGAGCTTGATGAATTGCCAAGGTTAATAATCAGTATTTCTTTCTGTACAAGCTGTACGGGATGTGTCAAGTCCTCGGGTCGAACTTTGGCGAAGTAAAAGTAACGAAACAATGCCTGCCCACACGAGAAGAATTCTGTCACCTGTGTGGTGTATTTTGTAGCCACATGTTGGTGACGGGTGTTTGATGGTAAAATGTTGAGAGCTGTGAGATATTATTTGTAGTTTTTGAAAATTATGCATGTGTGATGCGTTAGCAGTGAGTGTTTACACAGACTTTAAAACAATTTGGTATGTGCATCTCCCCTGGGAAAGAAGACCATGTAAAGGCTAAAAACAGTGAAATTCCACACACGACATGCCGCGAATACCTTTTAATTGAGATTTATTTTATCAAAGTAGTTAATAGAAAATAAAATAATGCAAAACGAAATTAAATAAGTCACTTTGACAAATACAAGATTGTTACTAGGAACTTCAGTTATACACAGCACAAAATTACGTTCTTTTGACAGAACTAATAATCTGAATAGGAACTGTAGGCTAGTCATACACAAAATAAAATAAGTTACTTTGTCAATACTAGATTGTGGTTAGGAACTTAAGTCACACAAAATAAAATAAAACAAACAAAATCAAGGATTTATTAACTTAAAGCTTCACTAGGGAACTCATCTGCTCTTCAATTTTCTCTGCTTCAGAACGGACGTCGTTCAATATCTTCTTCTTCTTTTTGCCAATTCCTGGAGATCTATCGTGGCTTTTCTTTCGACTGCCACCTTAGCTGTCACTTCCTTTTCCTCCAGGCTTCGCACCTGTTATGCTTCCTTTAACACGTCGTAGGAGTATCGTGCAGTATGGACTCTTGCTCACGATTATCTATTCTACTCCACCAGCTGCCATCACAGCGTCCTTGAACAGTATGCATGCCATTCAGACTTGCTTCTTTGTGATTGACGATCATGCACTCCTTGTTCAGGGAGAAACTTCTCTCTAGAGTTGCATTGCTGTGATACAAAATCAGTATCATTTTAACGAAGCTTGTGAGATCGCTTTTGGCAGGAAATGAGGAAGGTTTATTACAAATACAGTATATTAGTCCGTCGATCAATACTTTAAATCACATATAATTAACAGTGGTAAATGTTTCGGGCCACTACTTACAACACAACCCTTCATCAGTCACAACATAATGAATTTAGAGAACAATCTCACACACATCAAAGACACTATAAAACCTTAAAAACATGTATAAAAAATTTGGTTAAAAATAGGTCGAAACACAGAATAAAATGCATGTTATCGTACTCCTCCTTCTTTCTTTCGAGTGAAGAAAGCAAGGACGTAATTTTCTTCTGGCATTCCTCGCCAATCCCCGTGGTTTTGGGGTAGCACGCCTGCCTCTTACCCGGAGACCCCAGGTTTGATTCCCGGCTCCGTCAGGGACTTTAGAAACTGACGTGAGGGCTGGAACGGGATGCACTCAGCCTCATGAGGACAATTGAGTAGCTGTCTGACAGTGAGGCAGCGCCCCGGTAACGAAAACCGAGATTAACGGCCGGGGAGACCCGATGCGATGACCACGCGTCAACCCAATATTTGCAGACCAAATGGCTGGGCAGCGGTTGCTTGGTAGGCCTAGGCCCTTCATGGGCTGTAGTGACAGGGGTTATATTCCTCGCCACTGAGTTCAGCTTCTCCCAACAACCATCATTACTTAAAATTTTGTTTAAATCTCTGGGATGTTGACTAGCCACAAAAATTCCTTTAGCTCTGTACATTTCAATAAACTGCAATGTGTTTTGCTCGGTCCGCTGATCAAGACGACAAAGGCGATTGCATGTTGTGGGCCGCAAACTGTGTACGTCCAAGCTTGCTGTAACTTGCACACACACAGGCCTTTGATGTGACGCGGAAAAACCGACAAGTAATAGAATGCAGCGAACCTCGTTCCGTATCATTCATGTTGCGGGCTAAGATTATGCAGTACCTTCTAGACAGGAACTCGACACAGTTACATTAAAGGTCCAGTTGCAAGTCTGGACATGCCTTAAGAGAAACGACCAACTGTAGCTATCGGCTATGTTATAATTCTCAGGTTGCCACCGCACAGCTGGTGTGTATCAATCTTTGCACACTCGAACAGGGAATCCAACCCAGTCCACCCTGGTGAGAGGCAAGCTGTATGTGATAACTACAGTCCGCCTCATTGCATAGAGTCTAGCATTCTTGGCTGTCACTGTTGAGCACTAAGCCTCGTGAGGCTAAACAGAGAAGAGGGGGGTTCAATTCCCATCTCAGCCATCCTGGAAGTTGTTTACCATGGTTTCCCCACTCCTACCCAGGCAAATGCCGGGATGGTACCTAACTTAAGGACACGACAGCTTCCTATCCAAATCCTACGTCAATTACAAATACACACACTAGTACTGTCATCACAGTTACACAGGTTATCAGACATATTCTACACACACCCAAGTACATGGGGTTACATGACCACAATGTTGCAATGCCCCTGAGAGAATCAACAACAACTGAATAACTACAGAAGAAACTAAGTATATCACACAATGAAAACCCACTACCCACGAAAATTTAACTTCCTCAACAATGCAAGGAAAGTCAATGATGCTTTAATTATCCCTTTATGGGATAATGGCCTCCATGACCTGTATGAAGTTGGCTCTATATTAACCACCTGTCATAAGGACAGTTTAAGCAATCAAAGATGCTGATAGTTGAATCTTTAAGCCAAATTTCGGAAGATTTTCATGCCGAAGTGCTAGTATTAATAAATATCAAATATTATATACGTATTTACAGGGTGCACACAAATGATTGAAGTGGTTTCAAAATATTCCTGTTTGTTTATTATTTGTTGTAACATTACAAAATTTTATAGACAGACAGAAAAACTCACAAAGTTCTTTTATGCATCTACAAGTGCTCGATATGTGCCCCATGAGTGACTCTACACACATCAACTCTATAGTCAAGTTCGTCCCACACTCAACGTAGCATGTCGCTGTCAATTTGACTAAAGGCGTTGACGATGTGGGTCCGCAATTCTGTTAGATCAGCCGGTAATGGTGGCGTAAAAACATAACCGCATACGAAGAAGTCACAAGGGGTGAGGTCTGGAGAGCGTGGAGGCCATGACATGATGGCATGATCTTCATTCCCGATACGACCGATCCATCGTTCTGGAAGTCTGCTGTTCAGAAAATCACGAACATCAACATGGAAATGAGGTGGAGCACCATCATGTTGGTAGATGAAGTTCATGCTATCAGTCTCCAACTCTAGCATGAGCCAATTCTCCAGCATATCCAGGTAGATGTGCCCTGTAATAGATTTTTCAGCGCAGAAGAAGGGACCGTACACTTTAAATTTCGAGATGGTACAGAAAACCTTGAGCTTGGGTGAGTCACGAGTAGAGGACGCATCATGTCTGCTGGATGTTGCCAGTGTTGCGCTCTCGCGGGCGTTGAGGGAAGCACAATGTATGGAGGCTATTCAAACAAAACTATGAGGGCTACGTGCCTTACAACATCAACCACCATCACCATAGCTCTAATAATATGGCTAGAAATGATTGACAAAACCACTCCAATCATATGTGCGCACCCTGTACTTGACGTAATGTGTTGGATAAAGTTTGAAGAAAATAAAAACTAAAAATATTAACAATTAAAGTGTAAAAATAGAATATAAATATAGAAGTAAAAATCATAAAAATAAAATTAAAATAATAAAAGACATATAAAAATTAAAATAATAAATATAATTAACCCAGAATGCTTATATGCCAGTGAATGTCTAATACTAAATTATAAATTGAATCAATTAGAAGTATCAGAGAGAAAAATTACACGCAAAATTCTCCGGCCATTAAGGACTACAGAGTTTTGGAAATTAAGAAGTAAGGAAGAAATATATCGGAACATTGAAAACATAACGGAGACAATAAAGAAGAGGCGATTGTTACTTTTTGGACATTTATATAGGTTAACCAAAAAGCCTCCATGGCTTAGGCGGCAGCACGCCGGCCTCTCACCGCTGGGTCCGTGGTTCAAATACCGGTCACTCCATGTGAGATCTGTGCTGGACAAAATGGAGGCAGACAGGTTTATCTCCGGGTACTCCGGTTATCCCTGTCAAAATTTCATTCCAGCAACACTCTCCACTATCATTTCATTTCATCTGTCATTCATTTAATCATTGCCCCGGAGGAGTGCGTTAGGCCTCGGCAGCCGGCAAAGTTCATATCCTCGCCGCTAGATGGGGGCTTCATTCATTCCATTCCTGACCCGGTCGGAGACTGGAAGCAGGCTGTGGATTTTCAATTTTCGTATAGGCTAACCAAGCAGATTTTTAAATATCTTTGGAAAAAGAAATCGACAACAGCCTGGTTTCAAGCAAAGAAAGATTTAGAAAGAAACAATGTAAGAGAAGAAGATGCAATAGAGAGAGAAATTTTCAAAAAAAAAAAAAGTATTGGGAACGGAAGGACTCCAAGGAAGGCAATATAAGAAAACAGGCTGAAAATGGTCGGAAGAGAGAAAGAAGACACACAGCAAAAAGATGGAGGAGCACTGCAGGAAGAGGAAAGAACAACAAAGGACTAAACACTGAAATTAGTTCGTGGTCCTCAGAAGACCCTAACGGAGAAAGAAGACGAAAATATAATTATAAAAGAATTATGAAAATAATTGTAAAAATCAATCAAAATTAGTTAATTCATTAAAAATATCAAAATTAAATCTATAAGAACGTAAATAGAAAATTAAAAATAAATATATAAACATTAAGATTAGAGAAACAAAAAATAACATTATTTATAAATAATAATAATTAAAACAAATGAAAATGTAGAAACACATAAAAGTAAAAAAAAAAAAGTTTTGCCTTATAAAAGGTTAAGGAATAAGGAGTGTCAAGGCCCTCTGAAAGGCACAAGGGTTATAATGGACGAAACAGGAAGAGGCATGCATGTAAATATAAGGAAACAAACCTTCTTCAAGGATTCATTGAGAGTAGGCTTGGACTTGGTCTTTTGTTGGAACACGAGGGAGGAGAGCAGTGCTGCTATTTCTGGAGCCGGCATGTCCTTGAGGATGTTCTGGAGAACAAGCTCCGTGATGATGAGCTCGTTGTTCCTCATCTTGATGGCCACACGCCCCTTCAAGTCCACTACGAGAGGAGAACACCAACTTTTATCGACAGGCTTACCCAATATGGTGGGCTATTATAAATAATTGATTGATATCTTTCATGAGTGTAAACATCATGGGAAATGTTATGACAAATTTTATCCGTTATGATATGCAACTTCCTGTCAATACTTGTGAATCTAAAATAGAAGGGGTTGTTGTGGGTGAAGATATTTACAATAGCCTGTATACATTTATTTGATGATGATGATAATTTTTGTTTTAAGGGGCCTAACATCTAGGTTATCGGCCCCTAATGGTTTGGGTGATCGTGAAGATGAAAATGAAATGTAAATTATAACTAAAACTAACTACTAACTTATATACTAGAAGAAGAAATGGAAAACAAAAGGAGAATAAGGCAAATAAAGGACAGGAGAAAAAGAAATTCCCTCAACCCTCGAAAAACGCGGATTGAGGAACTCGGAAGGAAGGAGAGCCATGAAAGACAGATAGGAAAGTGAAAGAGGAGAGGGTCCGCCCAAGAGGTACTGGAAAAAAAGGAGAAGACCGGAACCTGCTCAGGAATCCCTCGGGGTCGCCAACTCCCGAACTCACCAGCCGTGAACCCCTGAGTGTGTAGCAATATCCAGGGTGCACCAGAAGTGGTGGGGCTACATACACCCTTCCTCCTTGAGGGCCTTGGACAGAAGGCAGGAGATAACATGAAAAGAAAAAGAAGACTGACCCCTCGCAGAAGGAGGGTATCAGGAAAGATGAGACAAGGGCCAATTAAGGCCAGAAAGTGAAAGACTCCCTAGACCTCGGATACCCTAATACCGTCGGGGTTGGAAGAGAACAAGAGTTGACCAAGAGAGGTCGACAGGAAGGCAGACGGAGGAGAGCCCGGCACAAGTAAGTGGAAGCAATGCCGGACTCAGCTGGGGGCCCGAGGTCGCCAACCCATGCCCCACTAGTCGTGAGCCCCTGGGGGGGGGCAACAAGTTTCTGTTTGGGAATTAGAAACAATAGAAATTGGGGTTAAATAGTATAACTAAATGGATAGTTTATGTGAACCATATATTTTGAAATATATTCATATGCTTTAGTAACCATATACACCTAGATCACTTGCAAACTTGAAGTAACTCTTTCAGAGAAATTTATAGTACTTCTTAGGGAATCTTTGTTGGCACTTACCTTTTATGATGGTAGCAATGACATGTGATTATGCTAGGAGAAGAAGAAAAATCAAAACCTGAAACAACTTTTAGTCCTATCTGGCAACCGATAGGTGCACTAACATTTCAATAATAGTAAGATGTTCTTAGGCCACACTAACCACAGATAGACATGCCATAAAGAACTACGTGTGGTTAGTTATTATTTGCACATATCACAAGTCTTCCCCAACTTAAAATTAACAATGTTGCTTATCTTATTAGGAGTTTTATCGTGTTGGAAGCCGTTTTTCAGTGTTGTATTAGTAATCGAAATTTAATGTTTTTCAGTCGGTCAACACGATTGTACCCAATTATAATGGATGGCTCCCTAATCTTGAAAAAATAAAATAAAAAATACATGATATAAATAAATACACTTTGATTGTCAAGCGATCATCATCAGATCCTTCACACTTAGGCTATTAAATCTATGTTTATAAGTATGGGTGATGATATTTACTATCATCATCATCGGCTTTAACTCGAATCCGAGTATAAATCTTCTTCCTTCAGTCCAGTTTGTGGATGTGTTTACGGTGACTAAAGAGTCCAATCCTGGCATGGAACAAGCGTCCACACAAGTCACATAGTATTGCTGGAGGAGGAGGTGGTTGGGCTGCTCGAAGTTTCCTAGCTTGACGCTTGGCCTCTTCATGTGTGCGTCGATCCCTTTCAAACGTCTTTACAGTATCCGAGATGGTACGGCGCTAAGTTGAGTGGTCTTCAGCCAGCATGTCCCAGGTTTGTGAATCAAGACCTGTCAATTTCAGGGTCTGCTTAAATTGGTCCTTGTAGCGCCTCTTAGGACCACCATGAGGTCTGGTGCCATAGCATAACTAACCATATAGCATTTGACGAGGTAATCTCACATCATCCATCCGATGGACATGACTAGGGTCCCGGATTTTTGGTTTTAGCGATATTAGCGAAATTTTTCAGTGAACATATATATGTTATCACAACGATATATTGACCCCCAATATGTCATTTTTCTCGATTTTGAAGCCGCGAAATATCGCGAAATATAATTATTTTGTGAAATATTTTATTGTTGCCCTAAAATGTGAAATACGAACGAAATTCTGGAATTAAGGATTTTTGTTTTAAATATTTACTTTATTAAAATAGTTTTTCTGTCTGTCGTTGGATAGAAAATAAAATAAACTTAAATCTAGGCCTTAATGTTTCAAAAGATATGGGATAACTGCCTTCTCGACCCTGATTGGATGAAGGGGCAAGCCAATCACGTTTACGAATCGACTCGTGGCATTAATAGCTCGCGTTGTGGACAGAATAGATTTATTTTCACCATCGACTGCATAGAACGTTCGGTCAATCGATTTGTTGATCTTTCGTATTCTTTGATTCAAGCTTTATAACTGTCGAATACCAAGCGTACGCGTTGCGCACATTATATCAACAAACTATTATCCCAGAGGAGAGTATCGTCAAATTTCAAGCATAGAAGCAAAATTGAATCTTTGCCATCTGTATAATGTTCTTAAACGTTACGAAAATTCAAACATAACTTCCAATGTTCGGCCATCGAAGTATTTAAACGATCGATACAAAGCATGCACCCTGCACCGGAAACAACTTTCGATAATCAGGCACTGCGCACACCAATACGAGTTACCAATCAAATGCTCCAGTTTCTCCTCGTTTCTCCATGCGGTGTCGTGCTTTGTTGTTCTGTGTCGTCGTGTTTTAATCGTGCATGAATTTTTTTTCGTGGTTTGAAATAATGCCCAAAACAAAGTTTGTGTCTGTTTTTACGAGAGCCGAAGAGTACCGGAACGAAGGTTTCTATGTTTTAGATAAATTCTTAATGTGCAAATTCTGCAATGTTAGAATAAATTGGGAGAGAAAAGACACGCGTGAGAAGCATTGCAAAGATTCTGCAGTTCACAAGAAAAGAAAAAAAGAAGATTCCAAAGAGTCACTTAGGAAACAAGTCACACTTGTAGAAACTCTGAATGCTGCCAAAAGACTTAAGACAGACAAGGAAGAATTCGTACTAAGCACAACAAAGGCCTTTGTGCAAGCTAATATACCATTGGAAAAGCTTGATCATCCTGATATTCGAGAGTGGATGAACAAATATATAAAAGGTAATGTACTGTATTTTATATTATGTAGCCCTACGTATTTTAACAGTTCCCAATTAGAATAACAATATATTAATTTTATCGCCTAAACATACAACAGCTCAGATCTGGCAAGGGACTACATTTCCAGTAGTATCATTTTAGTTTTTAATTATATTACTTTTAATTAATATGACTTCAACACAATAAAGGTACGAAGATAGGAAAATCTATAAAAGTACTGGGAGGACTGCAAGGTTCAAACAGTTGCTTCGAATAGATTGACTAGAGTGATCTTGTGCGGTCATTAAAGAAGTAATAAAGCGGCTTCGGTGGCGTAGTCGGTAGCATGCTGAGCTTCTATGCCCAAGATAGCGGGTTCAAACCCGGCCGAAGCCGTCGGATTTTTTAAGAGCGTTAAAAATCCCTCAGTATGCCTTCCTTCGGAGGGGAAGTAAAGCCGGCGGTCCCATGTCATAGATTTATGGCATGTTAAAGAACCTTCCACTAATTGCACCTGTGTGAAGCTAAATTGGATAGGTTATTGTAAACAACGCTCTTAGGTTTCTAAGTTCGTTGCCAAGAGCCGACTGCGGTGGCGTCTAGCAGCTGAGTTGTGAACTTAGCCTAGTAGTCGTTGACGGTGGCGCTTGGCGGCAAAAGTAGGAACTATTTGAAAAATTCTAAGTTGCAGTACTTAAATTAAAATAACAGATAACACACACTAATACAGTCATCACAATTAACACCGGTTATCAGACAGATTCTACACACACCCAAAGTACACGGGGCTACATGACCGCGTTGTCGCAGCCCCTAAACTTAAGAACCAACCAACCAACCAACCAACCAACCAAAGAAGTAATATGAATTAATTACTATTAGTTTGAACAGTAGTTTGTAAATATATTGGTTGTTGGAACATGAACTAGAGTTTTGCTTTGTAATTGCTTCAGGTGCTAATGATCTCCCACAAGCTGATACATGCCGAAGGAAGTATGTTCCAGAATTAAAGGAACAATATGAGTTGGATATTGTGGAAGCCATCAAAGATAAAAAGATTGTTATCCACTGTGATGAAACGACCAACAGGAACGGCAAGGCAGTATTTATAATTATATTTAGAATACTTCCCAATGGATTTCAGACAACAAAGTTATTTGTTGTGAGTGTCACTGAACTTGAATCAGCAGATTCACAAACCTGTTGTCAAGGTATCGTAGATGCGATGTTACGATACCGGGTGCAGTATTGTAATGTGGTAGGTGTGGCAACAGACAGTGCAAGGTACATGACCAAATGTGTCGGTACTTTGAAAGGATTGGTTTCTGGGGATTTGGTTCACATTCAGTGCTGGGCACACAAGTTGGACTTGGTTGCAAAGTTAGTGCCAAATCATCTGGTAAGTCTCAATAAATGTGTGTCCATGGTGAAAGTGGCTTACTCGCTGGGGCTCGTGGCTGAACTCTGCACTATACGTTGGACAATACCTGGATGACCTAGTCGAATACTTTAGGAAACTGAGTGATTCAAATCCAGCAGTCGGGTACTTCACAGAACTCTCCAGCAATGAGAAAAGATGCATTCAGTTTGAGGCCGCGTTTGTTAAGGAACACTGCACCGCAGTTTCTTCAATGATAACTTTCTTGGTAGGTTGCCACTACCCTACTGCTCACAAGCTTGCGCCAAAAGTCTGAGCCCTGGTAGGTAAACTGCAGCTTGTTAAAAACAAAGTGTTTGGAGTTGAAACATCATCTGCGTTGGAAAAGTTACAGGGTGAAAAGAAACAGAGAGAAGAGCGACGAGTCGAGAAGCTAACGGGAAACAGCATTGCGAAGCTTGAACAAATGGTGGAAGAAGATCCGGCGAAGAACATCTTTCAGGCGATTGCCCAGCTTTTCTACCTCCCAAATTTAGAGGTTGCGCCAGTAGATAATGACCTCATCTCGCATGTACAGAAGATTCCTCTTTTGAAACCAGTATCGAAGGAAGATTTCTTCGAGGCTATCAAGCTCTGCAAAGTTTGGCCAAGTCAAGTACCGGTACTGTAACAGTAGACATAGTTCCAGAACTATTGAAGGGATTAATGGAAGATTATCCTGAATTTTCCAGGAAGAGTTTGGAAACTGTATGGTTTCCCACAAGTAACGTGGACAGTGAAAGAGGCTTTTCAGCGTATTCAACTATTCTATCAGATAGGCGTACAAATCTGCGTCCTGAAAACCTGGAAACAATGCTCTGTTTGTACTTTGGGGACAACATAAGTTTCACGAGTTAATGATGAAAGGACTAAGGTAGTCATGCAGAGTGTTGAAGTAAATGATAGGTTAGGTCTTAGATATACGATTTCATTTGTGTTACAGTTCTATAGTGTAAAATAACTAGAATAAATTGTTTGTAATTCCTTCAAATGTTTTTATAGAGTCCATTATTGAACAAAATCCGTGCACAGTACAAATAGTTATTTAGCACACTCACACCTCACTTTCTTATTTCACCTCTATGGATATTTTATATCACTGCTTTGGACATTTTATATCACCGCTTTGGAGCTTTTTATATTACCATAAATCAGGGACCCTAGACATGACCAATCCATCTATATTGGTGACCTATTATGGATGATTCTATGCTGATGATTTGAGCCTTTTCCAGAACAGCAATATTGGTAATGCGGTCTTCCCATTTAATCCTCAGGATTGATCGAAGTTTTTGTAGGTGGAAACGCTCAAGCTTCCTGAGATCATGTCGGTAAAGGGTCCACGTTTCACAGCCATACAACAATGTAGAAATGACTACAGCTTTGTACACCATAAGCTTTGCACTCATGGACAGATCATGAAGACCCGGTGAGCTAATCGTCCATATGCTGCATGGGCTGCGCCAATTCTCTTATCCACAACCTGCTCACAGGTACAGCTCACAGAAATGGTACTGCCCAGGTACGAGAAGTGGTCTACCTGTTCTAATGGCAAATTTGAGATGGAGATATTGAACTGAGGAAGAGGTGTGCCTGGTGAAGGTTGTGCCAAGACTTTAGTCTTATTGACATTTATGGTAAGACAAAAGCGATCACATGCACTTTTGTAACAATTAACTGACTCTTGCAGCTCTTCTGGTGTGAGAGTTGGCGACGCAGCATCATCTGCATACAACATGTTAGTAACCTTAGTAACCTGAGTTTTCCTCAAGGAGCGGAGACGAGTTAGGATGAAAAGCCCTCCATCAAAACGATACTTGACCTCCACACCTGGGATGTTTGTGGGTGAATCATAAAGCATTGCAGCCAAGTACAGCGCGAAAAGCGTTGGAGCCAGTACACATCCTTGTTTCAGTCCATGGGTAATAGGAAATTCATCGGACATCTTATTCTGATGGCAAACCTGACCTGTCATGCCATCATGGAGAGCCTTGATTAGATCTACAAAACACTGAGTGCAACCAAACCGCTTCAGCACCGCCCACATGGCTGGTCTTGGAACCGAATCAAATGCCTTTTCCAAGTCATAAAAGACTAAGAAGAGTGGATCCTGTTGTTCTCTACATTTTTCTTGTAGCTGTCTCACACAGAAAATCAAGTCAATTGTGCTTCTGGAAGCTCTAAATCCGCATTGTGACTCTGGGAGGATCTTCTCAGAGATAACCTTGAGGCGGTTAAGTAGAATTCTTGTAAGAATCTTCCCCACAATTGATAGCAGTGTTATTATTATTATTATTATTAATCTTGATTGGTCACATTGGACCACTTGAGTCGTTCCACATTCACTTCTTCTTTGAAGGTAGTACTGCTTGGTTCTTGCGCTCTTTCCAGTACTTTTTCATTCTTTCAGATCGTGATTTTCTCAACTCATCTGAAATCTCCATAGGCTTTCTGTGTGTCATTTCTGCAGAAAATTTGTGAGTTTTAAGAATGGTGTTAATTTTATTTTTCTCCTCGGCATCTGTTATCTTGAGTCCAACTGCTTTGAGATCTTGTTGGATTTCTTGGATCCATTTTCCTCCAGTTTTCTTTCCTAGATTTCTCATCACCAGTTGGCGTACAATTCTGTTTTCTGGAAGCCGTAAGATGTGAAAAAAATATGAAATTCTTTTCTTCTTCATTGTGCTGGTGATTGGATCAATCTCACGATAGACAGTTTCATTTGGGAGAATCCTCCAGACTCCCTCAACCTGATACTTTTTATTTATGCACGTTCTAATGATTCTTCTTTCCGTTTTGAGGAGCTGATCAGTTCTTTGTTCATTTTTAATTTGGAACAGTGTTTCACAAGCATAAGTGGCTTCAGGGAGAGTTACAGTTTTATAATGTTGGATCTTAGTAGCTATTGATAGGCATTTTTTATTATATGTTGACCAGGTTAGAGATTGTGCCTTTTTCATTTTATTTGTTCTATTTATCCAAGTTACTTTTTCGTTTAAGTTATGTGTTATAATTTCTCCAAGATACTTAAATTGAGGAACTAGGTTAATTTTATGATCATTTATATAGATTTCATTTATATCTAAGGGTTTCATAGGCATGATCTCAGTTTTTTCAAAGGATATCTGTAATCCTATCCCTTGAGCAATTTCTTGGAGACTAGTGATCTGAGTACAAACCTCTTCCTTGTCTAGTGCTAAAAGAGCCAAGTCATCTGCAAATCCTAAGCAGTTTATTTTTATTGATGGTTTTGTTCCAATTTTGATCTTAGGAGGGTTTTCCTTTTGCCAAACCTTCATGATATAATCAAGAGCCACATTGAAAAGCAGAGGGGATAATCCATCACCTTGTCTGAGACCAGTTTTTACTGTGAAAGCTGATGATATTTCTCCCCTAAATTTAACTTTTGAATTTGTGTTTGTTAATGTTAATTGAATGATTTTTATCAATTTAGGATGGAGACCGTATGATCTGAGGATTTTTAGCAGTGTCAGTCTATGAATACTATCATAGGCTTTCTTGAAATCTATAAAAGAGATAAAGAGTTGCTTATTTCTGTTTTTGTAATACTCCATTATTAATTTCAGGCTAAGGATTTGGTCTGGACAACTTCTGTAAGGGCGAAATCCTCCTTGATATTCTCCAAGTTGTGGTTCCAGAATGTTTTTGATCCTGTTGTAAATTATACGAGAGAAAATTTTATATGTGCAGTCCAGAAGGGTAATTCCTCTGTAGTTATCTGGGTTCGTTTTGTCTCCTTTCTTAAATAATGGATGGATTATTCCTGTGGTCCAGTGTGCAGGAATTTCTTCAGTAATCCACATTTTAACTAGATGTTGATGAAGATTTATAATCGCAGGTTTACCAGCATTTTTCCAGATTTCAGCAAAGACTAAGTCTTCGCCACAAGTTTTGTAATTTTTTTGTTCTTTAATTGCGAGTTCTATTTCATTAATGTTTGGAGGATTTATTAAATCAGGTGAAGTTAAAATAGGTGTATCAGTGTTTACTTGCAGGGTTTCCAGTGGATCATCACAATTTAACAGTTTCTCGAATGCTTCTGCAAGGATCTCTGTATTTTCTTGGTTAGAATGTGCTAACTTTCCTGTTTGTGTTATACCATGGTAGTTGCCACAAACACTGCGATCACCCTTTTTAAAGATAGTGACAATAGTGGCATTCTTTAGGTCTCCAGGTACCTTTCTTGATTCCCATATTCTGAGGATAAGGGTGAAAATCCTTGTTTTGAGGGAATGACCTCTGGCTTGAATTAGTTCCAGAGGGATGTTATCTGGGCCAGGTGCTTTTCTGGGTTTCAATTAGGTGAGAGCTGCACTGAATTCATGATAAGTAGGAGGTACTGCCAACCACAGTTGTTCAGGTTGTTGTGGCACATCACAAAGGAAGTCTTCAGCAGCTGCTGATGGACGATTTAGGAGATTGGAGGAGTGCTCCTTCCAGCGTTCCAAGATTTCTTGACTATCAGTAAAGGTAGTAGAATTAGCAGCGCTTTTCGGTGTACCTGATGATGAGCGAGATGGTCCATATATTTCCTTGAGTACTGCATAGAAGTTCCTCAAGTCTCGAGCATACGATGTCTCTGCAGTTCCTGAGCCTTCTGTTGCCACCAAGTATTTTTAATCTGCCTTATCTGCGTCTGGCATTTACCCTTGAGTTCCAGTAGTTTATCTCTCTTTGTGTTGGAAGTTGGGTCTTGAAGATGGGCAAGATAGGCATTCCTTTTGGCATTGATGAGAGACAGAATTTCCTCATTGTTGTCATCAAACCAGTCTTGTCTTTTCCGCACTATAAAACCAATGGTTTCCTCAGCTGACTGTGTGATAATCTTCTGTAGTGTAACCCATTCTTCCTGAATGTCATTTGTTACTGGGTTTTCTGATAACTGGGTGACGATCCTGTTTCCAAAATGTTTATACATGGATTCATCCTGAAGTTTGGATGTATTAAACTTCTTTCTTGGAAAATTTTTGATATTCCTAGGTGGTTTAGGTCTGATGGATATCCTGAGCTTACATATAAGAAGTTTATGATCTGTCCAACAATCGTCTATATTCCTTGCTGTTCTGGTAATAAGAGTGTCCTTCATATCAGATTGCCGGGTAATGATATAATCAAGAATGTGCCAATGTTTGGAACGAGGATGCATCCACGTGGTTTTGAAGCGGTTAGGTAGCCGGAACTGCGTGTTGGTAATGAAAAGTTCGTGTTCTGCACAAAGACCAAGAAGCAACAGTCCATTGGGATTACATTTTCCAAGTCCCTGTTTGCCCATCACATTATTCAATAGCCTGTGATCTTTCCCAACTCTGGCATTGAAGTCACCGAGGAGCAAGAGCTTATCTGCAGATGGTACCTTGGAGATGATTTCACTTAGCTGATTATAGAACTGAGCCTTTACTTCGTCATCAGAATCTAAGGTAGGAGCGTAGGCAGAGATAAGTGTCATAAAGGAACCTCCTGAGAATGGTATGCGGAGAGTCATGAGCCTTTCGCTGATTGCAATGGGCGTAAGTTGGTGATAATTTACCAGTTTGGTCTTCACAGCGAAGCCCACACCATGAATACGACATTCACCCTCCTCCTTTCCTTTCCAGAAGATGGTATATCCTGTTCCAGATTCAGTAATCTTGCCTTCAGAAGACAGCCTAGTTTCACTGAGAGCAGCAATGTCAACATTGAGTCTTGATAACTCATGGGTTACGAGAGCTGACCTTCTCTCAGGTCTAACGTTATTGTCCAAATCAAGCAAAGTTCTGATGTTCCATGATCCAATAATCAAGAGTTTAGTGCTTTTCAGTCGGTCAACACGAATGTACCCAAAAGAGATGGGTTATGCCCTAATCCTGAAATAAATTACATGAAATTAATAAAACACTAGGATGACCAGTTTCGATCGTCAAGCGATCATCATCAGATCAATTACACTTAGGCTATAAAATCTATGTTTGAAATACAGGTGAAAATATTTACAATATGTACAATTCTTTAGTTGCAGTATTGGTACTGCAACTGTCAGTGTATGCTAAATGCAGTATATATGATGTTAGGTGAAATGCTAAATGGTGATAGCTATCCGGAGTTTGTACTTTGGAGATATTATATGGTAGTAAAAATCAACTATGATTAAAGTATAAAATTATAGGCTAACTACTTATCTGATTGTCTTCCTTACTACAGCTACTCGCAGTTTTCGTGCTCACTGTAACTCACGGTGCGGTCGACTGCGGTGGTTATCTTAACGACAGGTTTTTCTCTGCCTTCTCCCCCCTGCCCATACGTGCTGTGCGGAGTCATAGCTATGTGTTTATGTGAGGTGTAGCCAACCTAGATAAGATGTATGTTATTGAATGAGGAGGGTCTACAACTATTAAAGACCGTGGATTAGCCCTCGCCACGCGTGGACCATAAGCCATTCGAACTAAGCGTTGACGGTCTTCTGCAATAAACCAAGGCCCATATTCGCGGCAGTATTAAAGGTGCCGGGACGTCCTCATAAGACCATCAACGCTTAGTTCGAATGGCTTATGGTCCACGCGTGGCGAGGGCTAACCCACGGTCTTTAATAGTTGTAGACCCACCTCATTCAATAACATACATTTTATCTAGGTTGGCAACACCTCACATAAACACAGCGCTATGACTCCGCACAGCACGTATGGGCAGGGGGGAGAAGGCAGGGAAAAACCAGTCGTTAAAATAACCACCGCAGTCGACCGCACCGTGAGTTACAGTGAGCACAAAAACTGCGAGTAGCTGTAGTAAGGAAGACAATCAGATAAGTAGTTAGCCTATAATTTTATAGTTTAACCATAGTTGATTTTCACAACCATATAATCTCTCCATAGTACAAACTCCGGAGGGCTATCACCATTTAGCATTTCACCTAACGTCATATATACTGCATTTAGCTTACACTGACAGTTAAAGTACCAATACTGCAACTAAATAATTGTACATATTGTAAATATTTTCACCTGTATTTCAAACATAGATTTTATAGCCTAAGTGTAATGGATCTGATGATGATCGCTTGACGATCGAAACTGGTCATCCTAGTGTTTTATTAATCTCATGTAATTTATTTCAGGATTAGGGCATAACCCATCTCTTTTGGGTACATTTGTGTTGACCGACTGAAAAGCACTAAACTCTTGTTTACTAAGGCAACACTGAAAATATGGCTTCACCACAATATCCAATAATCAATTTGTGATTCTTTACGGTTTTTGAGTTTCGACCGCATGAGGGGTGACCTGCTGAGTACGGTTGCCCAGCCGGACCAAGATTGTGACTTCCGATGTTTAGCCCACCTTTTCTAGGGCCTTCCCCATGTGGGGTGGGCAGCGGTAATCGTAAATAGGCCTGCCCAAACACAGATGCAGGACCGAATTCCTGAGTAGTCACAGAGTCTCTGGAAGACGACCATCACACATCTGCTGCCAACGAGCAAGTCCGAACAAGGGGCTTCCAGTTACTCCCATAACCTGCCCCCACCATCCATATCCCATCGCCGTTGGACTTTGAAAGTAAGTGACTTTCGGAGGAAGTGCCACTGGCGTGAATTTGTTTAGGGTGGATCTCAGCTTGACAGGACGAGACCCACATACTATGATCTCTGAGCCTTATCCTGCGGCTCACAAAGAATGAGACATGCAGGACCGAACACAGAGACTGCAACGAACTGCCGCACACTCAAGTACTACTGAGGTGCGCCTTTACAGCCAGTCCGTCTGGCGTGACCTCTTCCGCCTCTATGACCGTTGGGAGCCATGAGAGTGATTGGCTCCTCCTCCGCTCATTTTGCTGTTGGGCCAAAACCTGCCCATCATAACTCTGGACAATAGTTTGCCCTATTAAACCTGAGCAATAGGCTGCCCCTTCCGCCAACCACACTGTGCCAGAGTTCACCTCTTTCACTGCAGGTACCGTTGAGGACTTCACCGTAACCCTGGCAAGGGACCCTAACAAGGTACTACCAGCCGGGCCAGCTGTGTTACTCCTCTATCACTCCCTACTTGATTATACTATATATATACTGTAACACTGTAGGTTATACAGGCACACTTGCTAGTGCCTATACTATATAAGATATCACCACTGCTCCATGTACTGTAGTAGAGTAGCACTGTACTATACACACTGTATAACATTACACTATGTGCTATTGCACCACACTGTGTCACTCCTCTAGTAGTAATACCAACACTGTATAACATTACACTATGTGCTATTGCACCACACTGTGTCACTCCTCTAGTAGTAATACCAACACTGTATAACATTACACTATGTGCTATTGCACCACACTGTGTCACTCCTCTAGTAGTAATACCTTACAGTAGATCCCCTATTTAACATTTTTCTAGGTACCGGTATTTTTTAACCTTAAATGGGGGTTTACCTTAATTCGAGGTTTCGATAGTGTTCAACACTTTCATCACTAACTGCAGTACTCTCTCCACATACTGCCCTGCAAGTTATCCCACAGCGTTATTTGAACCTATCCAGCCAACCATTCGAAGCTTTGAATTCTGTAAGCCCAAGTTTCCCTGATATAGTAGATGCTTTCATTTTTATCAATGCCCCATCGATTGGTAAGTTATCATGCGCCCCGTTGAACCACTCCATCAGCTTTGATTCCATTTCTTCATACGGCGACTTTTTAACATGTTTTCTCTGCCTTGCTTTTGAACCGCACTGTGTTTCTTGATCCAGAATCTTCCCTTTATTCTTCAATATTCCTGACAATGAAGACTGTGCAAGTCCTAGGCGTCGAGCCATTTCACTAACGGGCACATTTGCATTTCTTTCCACTCAGCCAATCAAGTTCACTTCCCCACGACAGATAGAGCTTTTCTTTTTGCTGCCATAGTCAACTTCACTAAAACAATGAATGTGAGTGAGCAAACTGATATAAAGCTGGATTATCCACGCAATACACAACAACAAACGAACTGATGCAAACTTGCATAAACTGAAGCTATACTGTAATGTTGCTACGAACATACAGAGCTTGGCCGCGTGCAAGCATGCAAAGTGGCGTGAGTGATAGCACGCTGTACATCGCTAGTCTTCGGCCACGGTCGGCTAAGTTCGAGCTCGCTCGTGCATGTAGCGAGAAATCGATGTGGAAGATGATTGATCATATCGATCGCTAAGCGTCCACGCTCTAAATTCCTTCTCTGCCTTGAATCATCCTCAATGAGCTTATGACGTCTTTTTCATAGGTTTTTAATGCCGCATAACCATAACGAATAGAAATAAATACTTGAGAATTTTAATATTTCCTAACACTAAAAGCGGGGTTTGCCGTAAAGCGAATTACATTAAAACGAATATAAAATTGCATTGCACTTATGGAATCATTTTCGGGACTTAAAATTTCTTCCGTTAAATGCGGGTTTACACTAAATTGAGGCCATATTTTTGACTCTGAGAGTCGCACATTTTTTCCGTATTGACTGAATTATATTAAGAACAAAGTTCCAAATGGTTCCGCCTTGTCAATACTGTTTATTAAAATGTCGTGATACAATCACCTGTCTTTTAATACATGGAATACATGGTACATGTTTCGACGTCTGACACTTATTGACGTCTTCATCAGCCTAAATATTTGGGCAGCACTTAAAACATTCCCTTTATATACTAGGTGTAGTTAAAAATTGTACATAAAAACACACATAGATCACTGTGACACATTAAAAAGTTGTTAAAACATTTTCTTATGTTAAAAGCTCAATAAAATCCTCAGCCGGGCTTGGCAGTCTTTCTTGATTTATTTCTAATGTTAGCTTCAAAAGCCCAAGCAAGGGGTGACCATTCCCAACTGGAAAGAAATGAAACTATGTATGAGAGAAAGAAGTGGTGGATAAAATAATACTTTAAAAACCCTAAATGTTATATAAAGACTTACGATGTAATGCGGCAATGAGCTAACAGAGCCGTGCTGAGTCGGACGGAGACTGTGCTGTACTGAAACGGTGTGTCAACATGGAAGCAACAAGCAAGACAATAGGGGCGGAAGAGGAGAGGGGTGAGAGTTCGGGAGTGTTTTGGTGAGGAGTGGGGAAGGGGTATGGAGTAGGTTTAGGGGAAGGTAACATGGATCAATGGTTGTGGATTTATTTCTATGGTGGTTTATATTTTGTTTTGTAATGGATTAACGTTTCATAGAGTATGTTGTTTTCGAAATGAATCTCATTAAGATTCGTTAGGGGGTCTTTTGGGCTAAATCGATTTCAATTTCTTCTAAGATGTTCATTGTAATTCCTTTATTTGCTCGATGTAAGATTCTCATATCGTTGTTAATGTCTGTGAACTCATGTTTGGTATCTTTCATATGATTTGCCATGGCGGAAAATTTATTGTATTTAATGGCATTAAAATGCTCACCATATCTTGTTATAAATGCTCTACCTGTTTGTCCACAATAATTAGCGTCGCATTTAGCACATTTCAACATATACACACCTGATTTACTGAATTTGTTCGTATGGTTCAATTTATTAGTATTGAATAAAATATTATTGTTTGTGTTGGAAGTTCTATATGCTATTCTTAGTCCACACTTTTTGAAAAACTAAGTTTTGGTGCTGAAATACGTGAAAGTCGCGTATTTGGGCTGCTCTTTTTGTTCCGGCGTTAGGCGGGTGACCGGTTTGTTTTTAAGCTTGCTGATAATATTGTTGACAAACAGCGATGTGAATCCGTTTACCTTGGCAATCTGGTTAATGATTTTTATTTCTTCATGTAGATCTGTTTTGCTTAAAGGAAGGGAAAAGGCTCTGTTGATCATACTATAAAAGGCGGCTTTCTTTTGATTGCCCGGGTGGTTAGAGTCTTTTCTTATTGTCGTGTGGGTCTGGGTGGGCTTTCTAAAAACTTTATAGGTTAACCTGTTATTATTCAAACAAACTGTAGTGTCAAGGAAGTTGATTTTACTGTTTACGGCTGATTCAGAGGTGAATTGTATGCTTTTATCCAAACCGTTTAATTTTTGCAAGAGTCCTTCTATGTTTAAAATAGTATCATCGATTATTACAAACACGTCATCCACATATCTTCCCCAATAATGTATACTGTCAATTTTGCCTCCAATTTCTTCGTGTTCCAGATGGTCAAGATATATGTTAGCTACTAAACCAGATAGCGGAGATCCCATTGAGAGTCCTTCTTTTTGTTTATAGATCTTATTGTTAAGAGTGAAAAAATTATTTGTGAGTGTGAATTCTAATAGCGTCATGAATTCGTTAATTTCTACTTTTGACAATATACTGTTGTTAGACAAATTTTGTTTGATGACCTTGAGCGATGGTGCAATTGGGATGTTTGTGTACATATCTTTCATGTCTACGCTATGCATGGAGTGTTTGCTCATTAATGTAAGTTTCATGGTTTCTTCGCAGAAATTGAGTGTGTTTTTCAGGGATTTATTTGCTTTAAAAATGTAATGTCTTTCAAGGAACTGCTGACAAAATTTGGCGGTTCTGTAAAGGGGACTGTTTCTGAAATTAATGACAGGTCTTGTTGGAATTCCTTCTTTATGAATTTTGGGGAGCGCTTTCAAAGTTGGTAATCCCGGGTTCATATAGGTTAAATTACTAGTTTGTTTTTCATTGATTTTAATCATGGAGGTTTTCAAAATATTTTTCAATTTTCTCTGTATAGATTGGGTGGGGTCTTTCTTAACCTCTTCAAAGCTCGAGCTGCTGAGGAAATTGTGTGTGTTGTTGACATATACCTCCTTATCTATCAGCACGACCGTGTTACCCTTATCTGCTTTAGTAACAATTACATCGCTATTATAAAGCAGATAAGGGTAACACGGTCATACTGATAGATAAGGAGGTATATGTCAACAACACACACAATTTCCACAGCAGCTCGAGCTTTGAAGAGGTTAAGAAAGACCCCACCCAATCTATACAGAGAAAATTGAAAAATATTTTGAAAACCTCCATGTTTATTATCAATGAAAAACAAACTAGTAATTTAACCAATATGAACCCGGGATTACCAACTTTGAAAGCGCTCCCCAAAATTCATAAAGAAGGAATTCCAACAAGACCTGTCATTAATTTCAGAAACAGTCCCCTTTACAGAACCGCCAAATTTTGTCAGCAGTTCCTTGAAAGACATTACATTTTTAAAGCAAATAAATCCCTGAAAAACACACTCAATTTCTGCGAAGAAACCATGAAACTTACCTTAATGAGCAAACACTCCATGCATAGCGTAGACATGAAAGATATGTACACAAACATCCCAATTGCACCATCGCTCATGGTCATCAAACAAAATTTGTCTAACAACAGTATATTGTCAAAAGTAGAAATTAACGAATTCATGACGCTATTAGAATTCACACTCACAAATAATTATTTCACTTTTAACAATAAGATCTATAAACAAAAAGAAGGACTCTCAATGGGATCTCCGCTATCTGGTTTAGTAGCTAACATATATCTTGACCATCTGGAACACGAAGAAATTGTAGGCAAAATTGACGGTATACATTATTGGGGAAGATATGTGGATGACTTGTTTGTAATAATCGATGATACTATTTTAAACATAGAAGGACTCTTGCAAAAATTAAACGGTTTGGATAAAAGCATACAATTCACCTCTGAATCAGCCGTAAACAGTAAAATCAACTTCCTTGACACTACAGTTTGTTTGAATAATAACAGGTTGTATCGACTGCTAAAGTGCTAAAGTGTGTGTGGAAACGGAAATGTGTACCAGAAGACTGGGAGAAAGGGCTAATAATACCAGTGTTCAAGAAGGGGGACAAGAAGGTGTGTGATAACTATAGAGGGATCACCCTCATATCACAGATAGTAAAAATACTGGAAAGGATATTAGAAAGAAGAATGAGACGAAAGGTGGAAGGAGAGTTGCAAGAGGAACAGTATGGCTTCAGGAGTGGAAGATCCACAGTGGACCCAATCTTTAGCTTGAGGCAGGTGATGGAAAAGAACTGGGAATATGGAGAGGATTTGATCATGACTTTCATAGATCTAGAAAAGGCATATGATAGTGTCCCCAGAGAGAAGGTATGGGAAACCATGGTTAAGAAGAGACTGGGAAGAGAAATGTTGGAAATGGTGCAAGCAATGTACAACAACTGTGTTAGCAGGGTACTGACCCCAGTTGGAAAGACAGATTGGTTTAGGAACAAGACTGGACTAAGACAGGGGAGTGTGCTGTCACCTCTCTTGTTCATAATGGTGATGGATGAAATTGTAAAGGAAACAAAGGAAGCATATGGACATAAAGAAATGAAGTTACTGTTATTTGCAGATGATATTGTGGTCTGGGGAAGGAACACCGAAGAAGTGCAAAAACAACTAGATGCACTGAACGAAAATATTCAGAAGTATGGCCTGAAAATCAGTATAGAGAAAAGCAAGACCATGGTGATGACAAGAGGGGAAAGACAAGGAAAGGGCACTGTGAAAATTGGAAGTCACGAGTTTGGAAATTGTGGACACGTTCAAATACCTAGGAAGTGAATTGATGCAAACTGGTAGGTTGGACATGGAGATTGGCAGGAGAGTACAGCAGAGCCATGCATTCTATCAAAGTGTAAGAAAACTTGTTTGGGATAAGGAAGTACCAAGGAAAAGCAAGGAGGTAATGTATAAAGTGTACTATGTTCCCATATTAACTTATGCAGCTGAGACTTGGACCCTGACAAGCAGGCAAGAGAGTAGAATCCAAGCCAGTGAAATGAAATTCCTAAGAAGTATGATAGGAAAGATAAGGAAAGACAGAGTGAGGAATGAAGATGTTAGGAAGGAAGTTGGGATGGGAAAACTAAATGAGAGAATTGAGAAGAATAAACTAAGGTGGTTTGGACATGTAAAGAGGATGGAGGAAAATAGAATACCAAGACAGATGCTGGAGGCAAAGTGCAAGGGTAAGAGAGCAAGAGGAAGACCTAGAACAAGGTGGATTGATTCAGTGAAGAACAGCATAAGAAAAAGAAATCTGGACTGGGACAAGATCGTGGAAGAAGAATGGTGGAAGGAAAGAGGAAAGTGGAGAAGTGCCATAAATACCCCGACCCGGCAGGAGCTGGATAAGGGGAAATGATGATGATGATGATGAATAACAGGTTAACCTATAAAGTTTTTAGAAAGCCAACCCAGACCCACACGACAATAAGAAAAGACTCTAACCACCCGGGCAATCAAAAGAAAGCCGCCTTTTATAGTATGATCAACAGAGCCTTTTCCCTTCCTTTAAGCAAAACAGATCTAAATGAAGAAATAAAAATCAATCAACAGATTGCCAAGGTAAACGGATTAACATCGCTGTTTGTCAACAATATTATCAGCAAGCTTAAAAACAAACCGGTCACCCGCCTAACGCCGGAACATAAAGAGCAGCCCAAATACGCGACTTTCACGTATTTCAGCACCAAAACTTATAGTATTTCAAATATTTTCAAAAAGTGTGGACTAAGAATAGCATATAGAACTTCCAACACAAACAATAATATTTTATTCAATACTAATAAATTGAACCATACAAACAAATTCAGTAAATCATTAGTGTATATGTTGAAATGTGCTAAATGCGACGCTAATTATTGTGGACAAACAGGTAGAGCATTTATAACAAGATATGGTGAGCATTTTAATGCCATTAAATACAATAAATTTTCCGCCATGGCAAATCATATGAAAGATACCAAACATGAGTTCACAGACATTAACAACGATATGAGAATCTTACATCGAGCAAATAAAGGAATTACAATGAACATCTTAGAAGAAATTGAAATCGATTTAGCCCAAAAGACCCCCTAACGAATCTTAATGAGATTCATTTCAAAAACAACGTACTCTATGAAACGTTAATCCATTACAAAACAAAATATAAACCACCATAGAAATAAATCCACAACCATTGATCCATGTTACCTTCCCCTAAACCTACTCCATACCCCTTCCCCACTCCTCACCAAAACACTCCCGAACTCTCACCCCTCTCCTCTTCCGCCCCTATTGTCTTGCTTGTTGCTTCCATGTTGACACACCGTTTCAGTACAGCACAGTCTCCGTCCGACTCAGCACGGCTCTGTTAGCTCATTGCCGCATTACATCGTAAGTCTTTATATAACATTTAGGGTTTTTAAAGTATTATTTTATCCACCACTTCTTTCTCTCATACATAGTTTCATTTCTTTCCAGTTGGGAATGGTCACCCCTTGCTTGGGCTTTTGAAGCTAACATTAGAAATAAATCAAGAAAGACTGCCAAGCCCGGCTGAGGATTTTATTGAGCTTTTAACATAAGAAAATGTTTTAACAACTTTTTAATGTGTCACAGTGATCTATGTGTGTTTTTATGTACAATTTTTAACTACACCTAGTATATAAAGGGAATGTTTTAAGTGCTGCCCAAATATTTAGGCTGATGAAGACGTCAATAAGTGTCAGACGTCGAAACATGTACCATGTATTCCATGTATTAAAAGACAGGTGATTGTATCACGACATTTTAATAAACAGTTTTGACGAGGCGGAACCATTTGGAACTTTGTTCTTAATAAAATTGAGGCCATGCAAAATCGGAGTTATACTGTATTTACTTGCAGTAGTACTGCTTGGGTCCAAGCTCTATGAACTTGTGGGGTGAAGGGAAGGAGCAAAGAAGGGGCAGGTGAGAAGAGAAGGGCCTGTCTACAGCCCGCTGTGTTATCTGGTATTCCTGTCTATTCCAATACTGCTAACATAGTTTTTATGATGGTAGCACTCATCATCATCATCATCATCATCTTGCACAGTTTCCAGCCAATGGCCAGATCTGTTTGGAACATAAGCCTCTCCATAGTCTTCTGTCTTCCCACGATCTCTCCGTCACCACCTTGGTCCAGTCTTCTCCTTTCTTTCACACGCAGTCCTCCACACCCTTCATCCACTAATCTCTTGGCCTTCCTCTTGGCCTTTTTCCCTCTATTTTCATCTCGTGTATCATCCTGGGTATCCTCCTCCCATCCATTCCCTTAACATGCCCATACCATTTAAGCCTTGATTCCTCTATCCTATCCTGTAATGCTCCCTCCTTGACTAATTCTCTGATCTTCTAGTTTCTTAACCTGTCCACCTTCATCAATCCAATACTGTTTCTCAAGAATATCATCTCACTAGCCTGTATTCTGCTTCGCTCCCTTCCTTTCATAGCCCAGGTTTCTGAGGCATACGTCAGGATTGAAACATAGTACGTCCTATATATAACCCTTTTACTGTTTTGAGGGACATCCTTACTCCATACCAGGCTCCTAACACTTTTCCAGAATAATTCTGCTTGTCTCCCCCGCTCATTTATTTCTCTGTCATTTCTTCCATTTTCTTGTATCATGCTTCCCAGATACTTGAAACTCTCTACTTTCCTCAATTCTTCCCCACCAATTGTTATTCCCGTTGTGACTCTCTCCTTCTTCCTGGTTGTGATCATCAACTCGCGTTTGTCTTTGCTAAACTTCATCCCATATCCATGTACTATTCCTTCCCATATATCAGACTGCTCCTGTACTTCCTCCTCCTTGTTTCCCCTGATCATCAAATCATCTGCAAACACCATGACTTTCATCCTTCTTTCCCCTATCATAATAATAATGTTATTGGTTTTACGTCCCTTTTAACTGCTCTGGCTTTTAGAGACGCCTTTCCCCAATCACTTCCGCCACTCTGGTCATTATATCATCCATCACTACAATGAAGAGTAATGGTGAAAGTGCACTTCCTTGCCTCAAGCCATTCTTCTGTTCCAGCCAATCTGATCTCTCTCCTCCTACTTTCACACAGCTTATACTTCCATTGTACATTTCCCTTATCCTCCATATGGTCTGCTTTCCTACTCCTCTCTTCTCCAAAGCCTTCCATACCTTACTTCTACATACACTATCATATGCTTTTTCAATGTCCAGGAAAGCCATCAGTAACTTAGGTCTATTCTAATTCATACTGTTTTTCCTGCAACAGGCTTACAGCAAAAATTATATCTACTGTGAACCTTCCAGCTCTGAAGCCATGTTGTTCTTCTCTCATCCTTACTGATTTTAAAATTTTTAAATGACATGTGGGTATGCAAGGAGAAAAAGAAAAATCAAAATCTGAAACTACTTTTAGTAACTTAAGGGACTTTTAGTCCCATCTAGCGACCGATGCTCAAACCACTGTGTTGTTGCGAATGAGTGAGTGAGCCAATGTATTTGGTTCTGCTACTACGCACGGACCGGGAACCCAGCACGTCTGTCAATATAAATAACCATAAACCGTCAACGACTGCGATCCACATTCCTCTCAGGTTTATGGAGCTTGGGCCCGAGTAGTAATTAAACTAGCTCAACTAGTCAAGATATGACTCTTTTTTTAAAGCTACTGATAGTGGTGATTGACCTTCAAGTTTGCTTGCTTAATGTGATCATGTGATTGTTATTGAATGGTCAGGTTATTGTGGATTGTGCACTTAGCTGTTAGAGCGATGAGGGGTTTGTTTCCGCACAGCTATCGCTGCCTCCACTGAACTGGAAGGTATTTCCTGTCTTGTTACGTAATCTCTTAACTTCCTTAGCCGCTTCCCCCTTCCCCCCGCATTCCTAACAGCCTGTGTTTGTCGAGCAATGTATTTTATGTTCGACCCTAACTATTATGTGTCAGAAAACTGTATCATAATGAGGCTCATTATAACACTATTTTTCATTATGAAACAGTTTCTCCCACCAATCAGAGCTCAAGAAACACTTGTGTGACCAATTAGATAAGGATACCTTCGCGCATGCGCTCAAAATCCAACAAGTCTATATAAATTACCGAAAGTGCACCGTCCATATGTTCGCGTAAATAAACTTGTGAATATGAGACAAGAAATAGCACTGTACCTTAATATCTTCAAATCCAATTTCTACACAGCGCGATGTATTGAAACGACTGCGGTGACAGTATTACTGAATACACAATCTGAACATATGGCATTGAAGCACACAGAGCGCATGCGTCGGTTGTCCAGAGAGCTTGGTAAACAGAGATATACTACTCACCGCAGCACCCGATCACAACATTCTAGTGACTGAACAGATATTTATGAATATTTATGTTAAAACTTATAATAAAGTTATAATTATCGTCGAACATAAACAGTCGTATGCAACTCGCCTATAATGGTAATTAAGACACTCGTATGGAAATTATAAAACTCGCATACGCTCGTTTTATAAAAATACTCGTGTCTTAATTATAGCCATTGTAGGCTCGTTGCATAATGTACTATATTAATCTCATGAACATTTTTTCAGAATTAGGGAGCCATCCATTACAATTGGCTGACTGAAAAACATTAAATTTCTATTAGGAATTCTTATTTTCCCACCTAGTAATCTATGTTTCGGACAGGGTGGCACTAATAATCACTCACCTGTGTTGTTCTTGTCGATGTAGTCCATGTCTCGCAGCACCCCCACTTTGCCCTGATAGTCAGGGTACAGTTGCATGCTCTGGTTCGACTGTAAATAATTGTATATGTCCCTCCTCGCTTCCAGGAGCTTGTATTCAAACACAGGTTCAAACTGTAAATAAATAATGTTATTTGTTATTTGTTTTACATCCCTTTTAACTACAGCGGCTTTTAGAGGTATCATTGTTATACCGAAACATGTACGTATTAATTTAATTATTAAACTTCTTAGTGTTTGACAAGGCGGATTTTATAATTGGAGATCTTTAATGTGCCAGTAAATCTACTGACACGGCTCCCTCGCATTTGCATGCCCTCAAATGCCGGCTGACTGCTCCAGGAAAAACTGCAAATAACAGAGAGTGAACACTTCATTATCTGAGCACGGATTGTCCAAACTACTTTTAAGTCGATCCACAAGCTATATGCCCAAAATGATGGGTCGGTGGTACAATATATATAACACAAGACCTGAAAAAAATTAAATGTATTACTTATTATTTACATAAAAAAGGGGGCAATTTAGGATTACGCGTTCTCACCATCAAGCCGTCATCATCAATCCTCATCCCTAGGGTTGAAGTTTAGATTTTAACCAATTATCAGCTGTTATATTTCTATTTGTGCCTTGTATCGGTTCGGATAAACAAAGAAAGTATCCTTTCTTCCCTTGGAAGGCTTATTCCATCAGTATCCTTCCCTGCATAAATATATTCATTGTATAAATAACTATTTCTCGAATCGGTTAGGCACATCAGTTTCAGTCCGTATTTCACAGGCATGTTCGGAACTTACACTGACCTCTGAAACCTATTAGCATCTCGTCTACTGTTGCATTTGTGTCAATGGAGCAACACCTTTGAGAGTTCTGAATCAACATGTTCAGAAGCTCCGATATGGGTGCAGTAGGATCTGTCTCTCTCCGCTGTATTCCGTCTTCAGGGTTGTCACAACGCAGGCTGCACAGAAGAATAGGAAACCTCGTTTCAGGGTTGTCACAACACAGAATATTTCTCGGCCCGAACCGTTAGCTGCGAAGACTGAAGTGATGTCCTCTTGGTTTGATTTTAAAAGCACCGAATATATAAGAAGGTCTAGGAAAGCTTTCATTTCAATCGTGTCAACATTTTGTAATTCTGATCGGGTCAGGCCTTTGGTAACACTTTAATTTCACATTAGTTCATCGCACAAATAAGCTCACCATTTCTTCACTCAAGATTAGTGTCCATGTCGTTGCAGGGTCCACACTGTCTCCAATTCTAGCAGAAGTTCGCAAACTGGGAAGGTGAATCAGGGTATTGTGACGAGGGGTACGCACATTCTGTGGAGGATCCGAAGACGACCATTTGTACCTGTTTTTACCATTAAAACACTTAGAACGTGAATTATCAGGTAGTAGCACATGGTCATTCAATTATGTCAACACATAAAACACCGCATTGGACCATTAAAAATGATCTGTTCTGGTCATAAAAAGTTTGTAATAAAAAGCCGCATTGGACCATTAAAAATCATCTGTTGTTCTGGTCATAACAAGTTTGTAATAAATCTGAGACTATTGAAACTTTTCTATTTATAATACTGCCCCTACGTTGGGCGACACTTGTAATAAATCTAATACTGCCCCTCGTTGGGCTACCATTGTAATATATATGACACTCTCCCTGTAGTGGTCTGAGTCAACCAACAACATGCCCCACAGTTGGGCGTTCATTGTAACTATTCTGTTCATATATAGATATTTAAATCGATATATCTTATTTTCTTCCAGCCCCTACGTTGGGCGACACATTGTAATAAATATAAAATTCTATAAAATTCTCCAAGCTAGCCACCTCAGGATAGTGGGGCCATAATACTAGCTTAAATGACATCACACAAAGACACAGTACACCAACTTCATAAAAACACACAATTATTAATAAAAGAAAGCTTCCATTACCTGGATCTCTCACCCAGTATTCACAACTATCTTCATAGTCTACCCCTTCACACAATTCTTAGTATTCTTCTCACAAATTCTTCTACTGCTTTTCTTTTTATCTTTGGCAATCATAAACTATCAATACCCGTTTGTCAGACATATAAGCAGGTTTCCATTGCCTCATCTCTTGCAGAGTGTCCACCATAATTTTTTTCTTTACTACTCACAAATTCTTCTTTTCTGGTTGTTTACTGGCAATCATAAACTATCATAAAACTATCTAACCAAAACCAATTTCCAACATCACTTTTCTTCATCTCAAGCCAGCCTCCATTCTGCATGGCATCCTAACTATCCATATCATCACCATAGAAACCTAGTCAAGTCAAAGCAAACCTTGCAATTAGCAAGGCCACCTACCGGTAATAGCCAGACCACCACCAAGAATCTCTATGGCACTGAACACAAAAGATTCTCCATGGTGCTGCACCAATAAGTGGCCATGGATGGCAACCAGATAAAACAAAAATAAAAAATACCAAACAAACTGCACAAGGCGAAAACTTGAGGGTGAGCTATTGTAACTACAATTCCGGTTACAAGTTTTTCTGCCCAAGAAGTAATTAATGGAAGGAACCACAGAAAGCAACAATAGGACATTTCACATGGCATGATATTTATCTACTACCAAAAAAATTTAATGTGTATAATTTGAACTTATGCACGGTTGCTTTCTTGGTCCGTATTGAGTACAATCTCTAAAAGATGACGTCCACTTTTCAAGAACAATTTAACAAAAATTTAATGTGTAATTTTAACAACAAACTAAAGAATTGTCAAGAAACATTTTATAACAAGTGTAGCGACTCAACAAGAAAGAGCAGCCGATGATAACATTTGTTCAAGTGTAAAATAGTGCCATACGACAATGAATACTGTATCAAGGAAATAATGCATGATTTCATTTAGTTATGGTCCAGAGTGTAATTTTGTGTGTTTGATATGTTATGATCTGTGACATGGGCTGAAGAAGGGTCAAATAGCACCCAAAACATGTCCCCCTGAAAAATCCCCCTGAAAAATAAATCTTTTTAATCAGGCAATTTTAAGTACTGATTGGGCGGAAAGTTATACCCATTAAATTATAAATTACTTTCATCTTCTTTTACTTCACCTTCGGTCTCAGTATCAGTATTGTGACGACTCTCTACTTGTGTATATCCATGAACTTAGTCATGATTGCTTTCTTGGTCTGTATTGAGTACAATATCTATAAGATGATGTCCTCTTTTCAAGAACAAGACACAAAATAGATTTTCTACAACATTAGAAAGAGATCGTAAAAGGAACCAAAAATATACGTGTTTTACCAATGTAAACCCCACAATACACAAACACCTTAAAAAAATACAACATAGACACTGCATACAAAACTCAAAATAGCAACAGCAATATATTTTTTAATCACAACAGCGTGAACAAAATCAATAAATTCAGCAAATCCGGCATCTACAAATTAAGCTGCAAAGACTGCAATAACACTTATTATGGACAGACCGGTAGATCTTTCAAAATAAGATATCTTGAGCACTTAAACGCTGTAAAACATAATAAGTTCTCGGTCATGGCCAACCCCATGGTCGAGAAAAAAACACAGTTTCAATTCCATAAACGAAGACTTAACAATAATTCATGTACTAAACAAAGGCATAAAACTAAACATACTTGAAAACATTGAAATTCACAATGCTCAAAAAACAGACCCGATGAATGATCTCAACGAACTAACTTACAGTGAAAACATATTGTTTAATACGATCTCCAAAATCAGAACTAAAACCTAAACAAACAAAAATTCCACCCACATCTTATGATGTAAGCCCCCTCCCCACGACTTCCACACTCACTCCACACAACAGTAGGTCAGGCAGTGCGAGCCTACAGAGCACAGGCGCAGGAAGAAGCAGACAGCTGCTAAGTGTCTAAACAACATCGTGCTGGCAAACGTGCACCAATCCTTTGACATAGACAGGTTACAACAGAGCTATTGAAACTGGTACATAATACTTACGTTATCACGTTCAAAGCATAATAAAAAATTAAGGGCATAATACTTTTACAGTTTTTTGTAATTGTCAACAGATTAACAGTGTCGTAATAGAAGAACTGGAGTTACTAATAAGATCCTCCAAATGTCGATTTGAAAGACAAGCAAGATGTCACTTCTTAGGGGGTAAGTCAGCTTAATAAAAAGTTCCATTAATCATAAATTTTCATACACAGTTTCTTATAGGGGTATTGTTTCACTTATTTACAGACGAAAATCGAACACTCCCAAAGACTAGAAGAAATGTCGCATTAAACAAATCATATCATAGTTTTTATTTGTATATAAGATTTGACAATGGAATTTTATTCTTCTTACAATCCAATGTTAATCTATGTATTTTTGAGATGAATAAAACGCTGCTGCGTTTACCAATTGCTAAAAACCTTTATTTGTGTCCTTACTTTTTGTCGTAAGTTTAACAATTTAAAACAACTGATTCAAAGCCCCCTCGAGTGCGGGTCGCAAAAAACCTAACAGATCGATACGTAATCGATTCTTTCCATTCAATATCGAAGGGATGAAAACTACTCATTGACAGATACGTTTGAAGCCATTTTTCTGTGCTGTCTTCAGATCATCATCAATTTCCGTTTTCCAGCCTAAGCCGGGTCGGAGCAAATACGACACCCCTCCACTTTACTCAGTCTGTCCACCATCCTTCCTCGACCACTGAACTCCACTCCAGGTTCCGTTCTCTCACACTGTCCTTCACCAAATCCAACCACCATACTCTAGGTCTTCCTCGTCCTCTCTTTCCAGTCATTTGTCTCTCCATCACTTGTTTCGACATTCTTTCATCATTCATCCTTTTCACATGTCCGTACCATCTCAATCTGTTCTTGCTCCAGCTTATCATTCAGCTTCTGTACATTCACTTCCTTTCGAATGTCTTCATTTCTCACTCTCTCTCTCCTAGCAGGGTGTCGAGCGATGACCTTTTTTCAAATTCCCGTATAATTCCCGTATTTCCCGTACGAAAATCCACCAAATTCCCGTATATTTTAGAACGCTCTAAGACTAGAGTTCGCGTACCGAATGGCTGAACAATGAATCTTAAAGCGCGAATCAAGATTTTCTGGCGTAAGTGTAACAGCATTCTTGGAGATACTTCCGCAACCCACGGGTGATGGCGAGATTTAGGCCTAATCCGTAGCGTGAGCAAAGCGCGCGTGTGCGAGTGAACTCTCTCGCAGATAGGATGAAATGCTACGAACACAAATAAAATACCGTTCACCTGAGGAGAGCTGATATAAACGACTGTTTTATTGAGGAGGGTTGGGAGAGTAGATAATAGGAGTGTCACATAATAAATGTTTACGGGAAGTGACTTAATTGTATGGTACCGTAACCGTAACCACTTCCACGGGTCAAAATGGCACCGAAGCTTATGCATAGCGAACTTCCAGTCCGCGAATCTCCATTTGATTTTCATTGGCAGTGAATCGTTCGTTCGTGATTATCTTCCTTGTTATTTCGGATTGTGGTTTTGTTTTTAGACGTTCAACTTATGAAATAAGAACTAGAGGGTTGGTCTTTCATGAATATTCCAATGACAAGTGTCTCTTAAAAGAGTAATTAGTAAAACTTCGCATCAGAGATGACCATAACAAACAGCTTGCCTACAAAGTGTGCGATTTGCACATTTAAAACGTAAGCGATGTATCATATCTTAGACTACAATAATTACGTTGGTGCAAATTAAATATGTTATTTGTGAGAATATTATTATAATTTGCTATCCGGTTGTTAGTATATTATGCATTAACGTAACCAGTTTAAATTGTGACGAAAGCTACGAGTTATAGGCTATTCGCCGTACCGGTAGGCCTAATATTTACTAACAACGCATCGTTTCTTCTTTAATATGTATTTAATCATTATAATTATAAAAGCCTATCTATTAACACTTATTTAACCAATAATCATTTTATAATTCTATACATATTCCAGGCATTGCAAGAAAGCGATATTTGATAGCACATACGGTTCCACCTTAAATCCAACTGTGCATAGTTTTCAGTATATATGGAAAATATTACCGTAAGTTAATAAACCAAACAACTGGCGACAATTTTATTTTTAAATGCTCATTTACATCTTCATCCTAGTCTACGTAAAGTACCATACGGTAATCACTGAAAGGGTAGGAGGGTTATGACTTCAATTTCACAAGCGAACGAACCTCATTTTGCATGAATTATGGAACCCGAATCCTAATGGAGGTATGGATTGTCTGCATTTAGAAATATGTTAGTCAATAATTTAAAACAAGATGCCAGAAAACTAAATCAAAAGGCTGCGTGCCTACTATGGTGCAAAGTTGCTCCGTGAAAAGAATACACTTCGCCAAGATTATACGACGTGCATACAGCTAAATACAATCATCCAATTGGAGAAACACTTTCTTTGCCACGATCTTATCAGCAATTCAAACATAAACTGCTGTAATTTACGGGAAAATGTGCAACATTTAGAGACTACGAGTGTTGTATCTGGCACAACGTTAGCTGACATTACGCATCATTAATACATTAGGCCTATAAGGAATGAACGCCTGCACAGCTTTCTCACTGCACACAGCTCAAGATCATATCATTCTTGGTGCATTTTATGTTCTCTTAACAACAATAATTTGCTTAGTTACATGCAAGGAAAATGAAGTACACAGTTCCCATTGCTTCCATTACCTGACTACTAAACCAGAAGCTGGTAATGCATAGTCATACTCCGGTGGCGCGTCCTATGGCAAATGAAAGATCGAAAGAAAATGCAAGCTCTATAGGAGCCCGGAACAAGGCGATACAATTTTCTACACTACTGAAAATAGTCAAAATACCCTTAGTAATAATGAATAATAATTTTGGGGGTCATGTAGTAATAGATGTTACCCACTCACTATCCCTTTTTAGATCACGACTTTTATAGTAAAATTGGAGGTGTGTCCGCTATTACACGCGTAAATTATGGGACAAATACAGTATTGCTAACCCTGCGCATTCAGTACTGACAGCCTTCCTGTCACTTTGCCCCGCTTTTCCTCTCCGCTACCCACGGTCGCCGCATAACAAGACCCTACGTCCAACCGCCACACGGCAAGAATTCTGAGCATGGTTCTCACTACACCCTGTGTTTCGAAGGATATGCCGAGAGCTTGGAACAGCTAAGCTGTGTTGCTAAGTTTTTAGTGTTGTTGTAAATCAACTGATTCGAATAATACACAGCGCTACACTTCAGACATTTCTGTACAATTGTACGCAATATATTTTAAAAACGATCCTGAGTCAACGCCGAGGACATTCAAACAGAGAGAAATACGATACTTTTAGATGAATAAATAAATCACACACCGAAGCTATGATACCTTTATCATCGGTATTCAATTCAACAAATTCGACAAAGAGGGCAAACACTCTACAGCTAATGAATATAAAACACTCACTTATCCTTTAACATGAAACAAGAGTCTGAGAGGAGGTAGTCACAGCTTACTACAGTAGTCGACGGATAACACCATGCACACTCACTGAATCGCGACTGTCTACGGTTAATATTAGCTTTCGTGATAACACAAAGGTAAAGTTAAGGTAGAGACATATTTAGCACTGAGCACTCAAACAAGCCGCTATGCGGCGATATTATTGCCGTGGTTTTATATTGTCGAGTTGTAGGCTATTGAATGACAGACGGTATTTTGAACACTATGACGGGAAACAATAGCATGTGCTCCATTATCGATTGACGCAAGCGAACTGACACCAATAAATAAATTATAGTCAGTCACTTGGCAAGGGTTTCTTTGATACCCTCCATCCCTTCACTGTCCCTATCATCATCACCACCATCATTATCTTCGTCAGAGCTTGATGAATTGCCAAGGTTAATAATCATTTCATTCACCGCGATATCCAGACCGCCTTCAGTATTTCTTTCTGTATATGCTGTACGGGATGTGTCCAGTCCTCGGGTCGAACTTCGGCGAAGTAAAAGTAACGAAACAATGACAATGAAAGGAAATCCGACACAGAAAGTGGTTAACAAGCGACTGAAACAATGCCTGCCCATACGAGAAGAATTCTGTCACTTGTTTGGTGTATTTTGTAGCCACATGTTGGTGACGGGTGTTTGAGAATAAAATGTCGAGAGCTGTAAGATATTGTTTGTAGTTTTTGAAATGTATGACGCATTTGCATGAGTGTTTGCACGGACTTTAAAACAATTTGGTATGCGCATCTCCCCTGCGAAAGAACACCATGGAAAGGCTAAAACAGTAAAATTCCGCACGCGACACGCCGGGAATACTTTTTAATTTAGATTTATTTTATCAAAGTAGATAATAGAAAATAAAATAATGCAAAACGAAAGTAAATAAGTCACTCTGACAAATACAAGATTGTTACTAGGAACTTCAGTTATACACAGCACAAAATTAAGTTCTTTTGACAGTACTAATTTCTGAATAGGAACTGTAGGCTAGTCATACACAAAATAAAATAAGTCACTTTGTTAATACTAGATTGAGGTTAGGAACTTTAGTCACACAAAATAAGATAAAACAAACAATATTCAAGGATTTATTAATTTAAAGCTTCACTAGGAAACTCATCTTCTCTTCAATTTTCTCTGCTTTAGAACGGGCGTCGTTCAATATCTTTTTTTTTTCTTTCAATTCGACTGCCACCTTAGCCGTCGCTTCGCACCTGTTTTGCTTCCTTGAATACGGCGTAGGAGTTTCGTGCAGTATGGGCTCATGCTCACGGTTATCTTTTCTACTCCACCAGCTGCCATCACAGCGTCCTGAACAGTAAGCATTCCAATCGGACTTGCTTCTTTGTGATTGACGATCATGCACTCCTTGTTCAGGGAGAAACCTCTGTCTAGAGCTGCATTGTTGTGGTACAAAATCAGTATCATTTTAACGAAGCTTGTGAGATCGTTTTTGGCAGGAACTGAAGAAGGTGCTAAAGCCACTAATTCAGACCACACCACGTCGAGCCGTGGCTCTTTTCCGTCGAACTGCTTCAAACGCTAAGTGACGGAGGGCGGCCTCAGAAGTGCGGAGTAGCAGCTGTTGTTGCGGTCAGTCATTGCGCCAGAAAGCAAATTCTTCTGATTACAAAGAATTTCCAGGGCAATGACGATCCTAATTTCTGCCAACTTAGGAGTCTCAGCGACCCCTGTAGGTTCCAGACAGGAAATAGCACGGGTCATCTTGAGAGCAAGAGGTGACCTATCTTTGATTTTTCAGCCATAGGATACGAATGTACAATTTTCGGCAGTTGGTGCGAAATTGCTGCACTTCCGCGACTGGAATTTTCTGAGATCTTGCGCTGTTAGCTTCTTTAAGGGCTGCTCTTGTCGAGAAACCCAGGTTTGCGGACTGATTCCTGTATATCACTGTCAGCAACGAGTGCGGCGCACGTGGCCCCGCGCGGAGAGGGTATGGGCGGCGGTCGGCCAGGCAAAGCATGCATTCGACGTTGGCTGGGTTCTCATCCTACTTAGCGCTCTATCTGTGGCGCAAATTGCGGGTGGCAGCGCGGTCTGCAGGCGAAATAGAAGACTGAGCGGGAGGACTCTACCGAGCGTTCGGGGACTAAGAAGTTAGGCATTATGAGACTTTTGAAGATTTCCCGTATCAAGTGCGAATTTCCCGTATTTTTCCCGGGTCACTAAAATTCCCGTATAATTCCCGTACTTCCCGTATTTCCCGTATCGCTCGACACCCTGCCTAGTCTTCTGTACCAAACTGCTCAGGAATTTCATTTCGGCTGCCTGTATTCTACTTTCATCTCTCCTGGTCATTGACCAAGTTTCTGATACGTCATTAATGGTAAGTAATAGGTCTTGTGCATCAATTCTTTAGCCTTCCATGGTATGTCTTTATCCGAAATTAAACTCCGAACATGGTAATAGAACACACTACCACTGTATTCTCTCGCTGATCTCCAATCTTGCATTTTCCATCAAATCACTTCATAAATATTTGAAGTGCTCTACTACTTCCAGATCTACTTCTCCAATTTTAACAATCCCTTCTCCTTCTTTCTTTCCTCTTGTCATTACCATTGTCTTAATTTTCTCTACACTGATTTTCATTTTCCATTTCTCAATATTTGCCCTCAATACATCCAGAGGATATTTGACAGTTGTAGGGGTATATGCACCGGTTGAAGGCTACTCGAAAGAAAGTGGTATTTTGTATAATGATCTACAAATGATAATCAATATTACTAATAGACAAGATATGATACTGTTAATGGGAGACTTTAATGGCAGAGTTGGTAATGAGAAAATTCAGAATAACATTGGAATTCATGGAGAGGTAACTCGCAAAAATAATGGAACAAAATTAATAGAATTCACTATCTTCAATCAGTTTCGGATTATGAACACACTGTTTCCACACGAGGACAGTCATAAATATAAGAGGTCCGCAAGAAATCAGAAATCAATTATTGATTATATCATTTGTAATGGAAAATAGGCAGTTTTAGTTTTGGATACAAGAGTTTATCGAGGACCTGAATAGGAAACAGACCACTATTTATTAGTTGCTCCTATTCGTTTAAAACCACGGTGGTTCAAGAAAAAGAAACAAAGAACATAGGAAAACGAAACTTAATATAAGGTTAACCTTTTAAATGATCCCAGTATAAAATGGCTATACCAAAACAGGCTTGATAATCACATTCAGATGATTCCACTTTCTGACGATGTGGAAGACGAGTGGTCCAATTTGAGTTCAGCTCTAAAACAGTCAGCATTTGAAAGTTTGGGAGAAAAAAGAAGGTGGCAAAAGAAAAAGGGTTTAAGAATTTGGGATGAAGAAATTGCAAAAGTAATCTCCGAAAAAAGAAATTCATATAAAAAGTTTCTGTCAATCGGTAAATTCGAAGATAAAATTGAATACCATCATAAGAAAGCAACAGCAAAAAGAGAAGTTCGAAAGAAACACAGGGAAAGTTGGGAAAACTTTGTCTCATACCTGGAGACTGACATAACAAGACACACAACCACAAACCTATAAAATTTTGAAAAAACTAAATAGGTAAGTAAAAGATGTAAAAATTAATACAATACCTCACAAAGAATGGCTTGAGTATTTTCAGAGCCTTTGGTTGAGTCCAAATATTGAACAACTTGTTTTACAAGCATCTAACAACATGTCTTCGGACAATATTACACTCGAAGAATTAGAACAGGTCTTGAGGAAACTTCAAATGGGAAAACACCTGGAGAAGATTCAATAAATGCAGAAATGCTGAAATATTCAGGCGATGCCCTCTAGTAAAGATTTCTCAGATTATTGAATTTAATCTGGATGGGTAGCAGGCCTCAAGAAGATTGGCAAAAGACAATAGTAGTTCCTTTTCATAAGAAGGGAAATATGAAAGATTTGGAAAATTATAGAGGAATAAGTATACTGTGACCGAAATCCACCATGTTGGTGATGTTTAATTGCCGAGATTCGCAAAGCAACCTTGGAAGTATTTGATGAATGTAACATATTGTAATGTATTCCAGCATGTGTTTGTAGCAGACCCAGAGCTAAAGAAACATTCTTCATAATTATTCTAGCTGATAAATGGACATATCCTTATGGCATTGAGCAAAAAATTTAGCACAAGCGAGAGTCGAACATCTTCAACTCCTAACGGCTTTGACAAGTCGTGACGCAATAGATGAGGGGTGGAAATTTCTCCACGCACTGCTATGAATCAGGTGACTAGGCAATGCGGACTCTGTCAGTTCTAGAAGGAAGGAAGATTGTAGTTTTACGTGACTGTGAATCTTGTGATTATGAGCCACGGGACCTCCTTTTTACGTGGAATCCGAACCACAGGACATGGCATTTCACTTCGAAAATCTCACAGTCAGTTCTAGAACACGGTCATTCGAGAATTCTTTTTCACTGGCTAAACTCAAGTGTGCGCGAAGATGAGGTTTTCTAATACGTGTGGAAAGCGTGTGTTTGCACTATTTAACTGACCATCACAATCTGGCTGGTGATATGCCGATACTTATAATAATTTCTTTACCAGTGTTAAGTAAGTAAAGTCAGTGTTTCCTGCAAGTGGCAGAAATACTGGAAGTAAGAATTATAATATTATTCAGCGGACACATTCACAGCACTATTAGCGGACTGGAAATATATTCACCATAGAACGCAGGCCAGTAGACATTGATATACAACTTGTTGCAGCGCATAACATATGACAGATCTCGTCATATTATTCTGCCAGGCACACAGATATACAATGTTGAACTTTCTTTTTCGACACGATAGCTGTACTACAAGTAACAGAATAAGATCAATATTTAACTGGATTAATAGCAAGTGCATTCATGAATAATGAACAATATTGCAATTACACCACCTATTCTACACTGATAAAATAGTCGGAACATTTCACCATCAGTGACGTACAACCAATTTTGATTTAAGGGGTTGTATGAAGTCATCCACGATGCCACTTGTAATTAAGAACAGTAACATGGGAACACTAATAAAGACTTTATTACTATTCAAGATGATATCTTAAGCCATCAACAGGGAAGCTTAATGACCAGGATGAGTCCGAGTTCTGGGGGACCGAATTCACGTTATATCAGACGTCACGACGATGGATGCATTACAAGAGTATCGTAAGCGGCGATCTTGCAAAATTAAGTATAGGACCAAGATTAACCACGTCGTGGGAAATCACATAGGCAACACATTCTCCGTAACCCTGAGCATGCTTTCAGACCACTTGTCTGAAATTATATGACAAGCCATTACCATGTTATCATAATGTTCTCTCTTCCAGGTGACTGATATATTTCGAATGAATTCCCAAACTAAAGAGCAAATAATTTATGGATGTTAAGAGTAATTTCACACATATATGTAAATATTTAACAAAATGTTTTATGGTTGGATTCCATTTTTTATTTTTATTTTTTATAAACTTATTCTAAACTTAGTTTCGTTCTTACTCATGGCGTATTGTACCTTTAGGCGGTTGCAAGCAGAACATTAAACTTTTTGCAGAGCTAATTTTTGAAACTTGATAATTAATTCTTGGTACAGTAATTATCATCTGGATTCATGATGTGTGATCCTAAACCCTACAGTAATTAATTCAGATTGTATAAAAATACGAAGCCGATAATAATTGTAGACATTAAGAGATTCTGACCAGTCTTATTATTGCCACTTAAGGATTACTTGACATTATGTCAAAAGGATTTTGGAAATGGTTTTTGAATAAAGCACAATTATTAATAAGTTGTAGACACTTTATAGTGGTCTAAGAGCAGCAACTGTTGGAAATGAGATATTCCACTAAAACGCTTTAATAAATTAATAATTAATGAATTTCTTCGATGATATAAATGTTTGTGATTATGCCAGGATGCAGGGTCTATGCAGTCCTAGGTCAAATGAATTAGTATGTGCTTTATTATAGTAATTATATTTATATTTCCAACTTTGGGAAATAGTGCAATGACAGGGTTTTTTTTCGTCCAATTTATTGTCATTTTGTGCACTGTTGTTAGGGTTTAATGAGCTGGTCAATTCAATTTAATAACTATGCAGATCTTAGGCAATTCTACTGTATTCCTATATCTTTGAATGTAACTGTTACATCATCGCAATCTGAACAATTTAATTTCTCCCATAAGCATATGTCGAATCCAATTTCTTATTTGAGAATGACTTGAGTGATTAGAATTCCCTTGTAAACCAATGTTTTGAGAAATTATGATAGATTAATGCTACTTTGAGCTGAGATGTTTTCCATAAGGAAACTTGGAATTATTGTGGTGATATAATGATAATAATCATTTATTTGTATATAATTAATTTAATCCAATTAATTAATTAACGGTCATTAATGTCAATCTAATATATGTAAATATCAGGGATGTGTATAATTTGTGTGTAAATTATTAATTTAGTCTGTTTTATGGGAAGAAAAAAAGTTTTTTTTTCTTCTCACAAAGCTGAAACTGATAGTAAAGTGTTTTTTTTTTAAATTCATATTCAGCTAAACAACGAACTCTCGAACTATGACTAATTTTCTTTTGTTAGAGCTTCCCATTTAAGTGAAATAGGACAGCTCAATGGCACAGATGGACATTATGGATACTTGTATCCCAACCTAATGATTTGCCTTGAGTAATACGAGTGTTCCATACCTTTCTTTTGTCCGTCTGCTCTAAAATAAATTTAGGATCTCGATTTTAACAAGTTCTAATTATTCTTGTAGTTTGGAACTTCTCCCGAGTCACGATACTTTTTCTTTTTCTTGTTTGTGAGGTATTTGTCCTGTTGAACCTTGCATGCCTATCCCTTTAAACGACCCGAGATATTCGATCTCTTGCCTGCCCGAGCTAGTTGTTTTTTTTTTTTGCACTGGACAAATATTTCCAGGACTTATTTTTTTTCTATCGCCTGTGTCCCTTCTTCGGTTTCTCGAAGAAATCGCCGGGCCAACGTGACATCGGGGAAACGGGCACAGCGATTTGGCGCCCAACGTGGGCAAACATTACGTAAGGCAGCAATTTGATGCCGAGCGTGATTAGCTCGACGGTTTGGTAATTTCTTTTTCAGTCCATTATTTTTGGGATAGTTGGATAGACAAGTTCTGATATCTAGCAATGTCATTGAATCGGGATTTGTTTATTCAAATCTAGATGTTGTTTGTTTAACTTATCAGGTAAAGATAAATGTCAGGATAATTGGAGGTTTGAGAAATCGTTGTGCTGGATTTGTTAGACGTAAAACATGTTTGGAATTCATTCGAATATATTCAGTCTCATGGTCTTGGTTCGTCATCCTACTATTAAGTGTCCCTAGTCTTAAGTATATTTATATATTTGTGTAATTATAATGACTGGTGCAGCAGAAGCAGAAGGACCCCAGGGCATTCTTGCTCAAATCCAAAGGGGCTTTGACAGACTGTATGAGGATTTGAATGTGGTAAAGAACACTTTGGCTGCGGATAAACAGGAACTGAAAGATATTTTAGCTACTGATAAGCAGGAACTTAAAGATAATTTGGCTGCTGATAAGCAGGAACTTAATGCACGAATAACTCCATTAAATGAAAGTTTAGCTACTGATAAGCAGGAACTTAAAGATAATTTGGCTGCTGATAAGCAGGAACTTAATGCACGAATAAATACATTAAATGAAAGTTTAGCTACTGGTAAGCAGGAACTAAAAACCGATATTGACAATTTATCAAGCAAAGTGCAGTTGATTAAAGATGATACACAGGATATTCATGCTGATATATTAAATGTAAGAACTGATATATTAAAAGCCAATATGGAAATAGAAAGTATTAACTATTCTATAATAGATATTAAATCAGATATTCAATCCTTAAATACAGATACTCAAATGGTATCTAGCGATGTAAAGAGTTTAGATGTCCGATTGCAAACGCAAATTGCGCAAGTGCAGGCAGATGTTGAAAAAAGTAATTCAGCCTTAGACAAAAAGTTAAATGCTTGTGATACAAGACTTACCCATAATCTCAAAGTTCTTAGAAAGGAATTGCATACCCACATATCAGGTCAAGTTAACGCTGTCAAGACACAATTTGTAGACAGATTGCAAGGTTTAGAAAAGAAGTTAACCGACAATTTAGATGGTTTAAGTAAAGATTTATCAGAACATAATGAGAGGGTATAGCAGAAAAATGAAACAGTAGTTAAGAATTTGCTAACAGTCAATGACACTAATTCTACGGAGATAGCAGATATCAAAGAGAAAGTAAAGCAGCTAACAGAGATATGTAACAACGATTTCGAGCACGTGCGTAATGAGCTACAGACACAGATGAGGAATAGTGTAATTATTACAGCGGCAGATATGGAAAATAAACGCAAGTTAGAGCACGACATGACCACAATTCGGATATCGAATCTGGAAACTGAACTATGCAACATGAAAAATAATGTTAGCCACACTTATGAGCAACCAGGACAAATATTACAATCAGATAGTCCCAATGTTTTAAGAACATCAGATAGTCCTAATGCTTGTGGAACGTTAGGTACGGAAGGGAATAGAGCCAATTCAACTACGAAGGGACACGACACAATAATTCGAAACATTGATGATCGACCACGCAAGTTTAATGGGGGTAATAACTTGACACCGATGGAATTCCTGAGAGATATTCGGGATTACATGGATGAAAACAGGATATCCAAGGACAGAGAGCTCAGAATAGTTGAAAGACACTTGGAAGGAGTTCCTTTAAATTGGTTTAGGGCATTTAGATATTCGTTTTTTTAATATGGAAGACTTTAGTCAATCATTTCTACACCGTTTTTGGAGTTCAGATGAACAATTGGATATTAGAGCGGAAATGTACTCTAAGAAATATGCCACGTCCCATCCGACTAGATATGCGAATTACTTCATCTCGAAGCTCGCAAAGCTACAGTTTCTAACTCCACCTTTACCACGCCAGGAACTGATAAGAGCCATAACGAGGCAATTTCCCATCGAAGTACAGCGCATGCTCATAGTATCGGGAGTAGAAACCCTGGAAGATTGTGAAGAAGTTCTTAGGCGTATGGATCACGCTACTCTAGGCAATAATGGTAGACATGACAGAAAGGAAAGTCGGGAAATAAATGCAGTCTTAATGGATAGGACAGCAAAAACAGAAAGACCAGCGCAACAAGAAGAGAAGACATCGAGGGATTCTGACCAACGGCAAGATGATTATCACTACAATCGTAGAAACGATAGTAATAATCAGAGAAATACCCCGTACAATCGAAGATATTCGAGGTATCGTAACAAAGGACAAAATAACTGGTACCAACGCGGGAGGTTTAACAGCTACTCCAACCAGAATAATAGGTCTCAATAAGAAAGGAACAAGCAACACAGTAACAATTTGGACACCAGGTATCAGGAAAGCCGAGAATATATAGAACAATTAAGAAATACTCGACCTTCAGCACCAACAGAAGAAGAGTTAAACCAGCCTAGTATTAGTGGGCTGAACCAAGAAAAAAAAACGTCCAATCAACAATAGGTAATGAAATTCTAATCAACTCGGACATTGTACAAATTCAGGAATTATACGAAATAAAGGATGAAGAGCTCATATTTGAAAATGAAGAAGTACGCCGAGGGATCAGACATGAATTACCGATTATTTCTTTAAATATAATGGGATGCCAAATAAAGACGTTAGTGGACACAGGGGCCATGGTTTCCATTATATCACAGTCATGCATAGACTTGCTCCAGTCAAAAAGAAAACTTGACATTCTTTCTGCATCAACTGTAAAGATTAGAGGAGTTATCCCTGACAGGATAATTAAATGTAAACAACAGGTAATGTTAGAAATGGAACTTGCCGGAAGGAAGATACAACACATCTTCCTGGTCTTATCAAATTCAAAATTTCGATATCATAATCGGAGTTGATTTCATATCTGACAATGGTCTGGTCATTGATATGAAGAACCGATATATATATATTTTACTTCCACCGAGGGACTGAAAGAAGAGGCTCGTGAAGGCGTAGTATGGGAGTTTGGAAATATGGATGTCATGAATGAAATAATCAATTCAGTGGAAACAGAGCATAGGAATATAGGAGGAAAAATCAATCCAGAAACTCAACAGAAGTTGAATGATTTATTAGAAGAATATGATGATATTTTCAATAGCAAACCTGGACTAGTTAAGAATTTTGAGTATGAAATCCAGTTAACTGATGCTACTCCTTATCGAAAGAAATTATATCCGATTCCGGAAAAATTGCAAGCTGAAGTTGAAGACATGATCCAGAAGATGGAAGATGATGACATCATTTGTCGAATGCCCACGCCTTTCCAAAATCCACTGGCGGTTGTACAAAAGGCGAATGGACAATTACGCTTATGTCTAGATGCGAGGGGATTGAATGAACGTCTGCTCTTGGAACATGATAGACCTCCAAAAATTCGGGAAATTTTGAGGAAATTTGAAGCAAAAACATATTTTTCTACCATCGATTTGACTTCATCATTTTATCACGTAGCGTTATCTAAAATTGCCGCAAATACACTGGTTTTCTATTTAATAACATAACCTATGCTTTCAAAAGAATGCATTTCGGTTTAAAGAACAGCGGTCCTGTGATCATAAGAGCATTGGATTCCAACCTAAAGCAAGAAGTCAAAGCGAATGTGATATGCTACATATACGATATAATAATTGCATCTACAGACGGGGAACAACATTTACAACACCTCAGATTATTGTTTGATAATTTGAAAGCAGCCAACTTCAAAGTCAACCGTGACAAATGCAGTTTTTTTCACACTGAAATCAAGTTTTTAGGTCACATCATCGACGGACACGGATATAGGCCTAATCCTACGAAGATTCAGGCAATTGCGGAGTTTCCTCAACCGAAGAAAGTACGTCAAGTTAGACAATTCTTAGGAATGTGTCAATTCTTTTCGACGCACTGTCCTAACTATACGGAGGTGATGGCACCACTCCAGAATTTGTTGAAATTAAACAATAAATGGAAATGGAGCGCAGCATGTAGTGAGGCGTTTGATAGAGCTAAACAAATGCTGGTTGATCATATTAAATTGGAATACCCCGATTTCTCTCGTAATTTCTTCATAGAATCGGATGCGTCAAAGATTGGTGTGAGTGCTGTATTGTATCAAATGGATGCCGAGGGAAAACATCACTATCTTGCATTTGCCAGTCGCAAACTTAAAAGCCATGAAGCCAATTACACCGTGACAGAATTGGAAGCATTAGCTGCCATATATGCTTTACAGACTTGGAAAAAGATATTGATAGGATATAAAGTCACAATAATCACCGAACATCAAGCTTTGCAATTCAAGTTGAAAACAGACCTCGCTAATGATAGAATTACCAGATGGACCTTATTCTTGCAGCAATTTAACGTGGATATACTGTAGTTCATCGATCTGGCAAATTGAACATATTAGCCGATGTTCTAAGTCGTAATCCTTGTGGGGAAGATATACACTTGATTGAGGTTGTTCCGGAAGTTGCGGATACGTTAGAAAAACTTAGAAGAATTGCAGCATCACAGAAGAGATATGAGCCCTTGAGAAACATGTATCGTTTCCTAAAGAAGAGAATGGACCAGCATGATCCGAATTTCATCCCAACTTCGAGACAAGCGGGAGACTACCACATCGTGGGAGACGTTGTCATGAAATATGCGGACAAGGATCATACGAAGTTGAGAACAGTCTTACCACCCAAACTTGTTAATAAAGTAATCTGGCTAGTTCATCGTTCAACGGGACACTCCGGACTGGACAAGACTCTGCACGCAGCTAAAGAAGCTTTTATTTGGAATTGTATGAGGGAAACCATATGTAAGGTTATAAGGTCCTGCGATAATTGCCAGCAGAGCAAATACATTTCGAAGCTTGCTAAAGAACCACCGATTGCTATAATTCCGTCCCGACCGAGAGAATTATATGCAACGGACATTTACGGCCCACTTCCAAGATCATTTAGAGGAAACCAGTATATCTTGGTTACAATAGATGTATTCTCTAAACTGGTAATGTTGCACCCGATTCAGAAGGCTACATCGCGATATATCATTAGGCGGCTAGAGAATTGTGTTTTCAAAGAAGCCGGCACACCCGAATTCTTATTAAGTGACCATGGGAGCCAATTCACAAGTCAAGAATTTCAGCAGGCAATGGTAAGGCTAAATGTAAAGCACATCCTCAATACTATCAGATATCCTGAAGGAAATCCTACAGAAAGAATAATGTCTGAAATTGGAAAATTCTGTCGACTTTACTGTTCGGATAATCATGATAAATGGATGAGGGTTATACCCATCATTGAAGAAAGACTTAATTCGACTATACATGAAAGTACATCGCAACTGCCATACATGTTACATTATGGACGTAAACCAGAGAGAGTATGGGATGGGATTATTTCCACAGCACCGGAAATAATTCAATCAATTCCCACGCGCATAGACATGGCTAGAGAGAGCTTGGAACGCCACGCCGAAAAGAGAAAGAAAAGACAGGCAGGAAGAAAATTCAGAGAACCTCTACGGGAAAACGATTTAGTCCTGATAAGGAGACCAGTATCATCCAACTTACCCATGAGAGTCTATAACAAATTCGCTAAGCTTTATTATGGTCCAGTAAAGATTGTAAGAGTATTCGGCAACAACAGTTATCGTTTGGCAGAAATACACTCCGACCGAGTGATTGAAAACTACAACGCTGGAAATCTAAGAAAATATTTCAAACCTGAGAATTAATACTGGACAGACATGTTTGATTTTTTCACATAATTTTAGCATAATGATGTTTTATAAGTTCTCTGACCAAAACTTATAAAAACCAGGAGAGGGGAACATGTGACCGAAATCCCCCATGTTGGCGATGTTTAATTGCCGAGATTCGCAAAGCAACCTTGGAAGTATTTGATGAATGTAACATATTGTAATGACTTCCAGCATGTGTTTGTAGCAGACCCAGAGCTAAAGAAACATTCTTCATAATTATTCTAGCTGATAAATGGACCTATCCTTAAGGCATTGAGCTAAAATTTAGCAAAAGCGAGAGTCGAACATCTTCAACTCCTAACGACTTTGACAAGTCGTGACGCAATAGATGAGGGGTGGAAATTTCTCCACGCACCGCTATGAATCAGGTGACTAGGCAGCGTGGACTCTGTCAGTTCTAGAACACGGTCATTCGAGAATTCTTTTTCACTGGCTAAACTCAAGTGTGCGCGAAGATGAGGTTTTCTAATACGTGTGGAAAGCGTGTGTTTGCACTATTTAACTAACCATCACAATCTGGCTGGTGATACGCCGATACTTATAATAATTTCTTTACCAGTGTTAAGTAAAGTAAAGTCAGTGTTTCCTACAAGTGGCAGAAATACTGTAAATAAGAATTATAATATTATTCAGCGGACACATTCATAGCACCATTAGCGGACTGGAAATATATTCACCGTAGAACGCAGGCCAGTAGACATTGATATACAACTTGTTGCAGCGCATAACATATGACAGATCTCGTCATATTATTCTGCCAGGTCATATTATTCTGCCAGGCACACAGATATACAATGTTGAACTTTCATTTCGACACGATAGCTGTACTACAAGTGTAAGAAGATATAAGGAAACCAGAGATATATAAGCAAAGCGAACTGATGTGAGTTTAATAATAATAACGAACTGATGTACATGGATGGCAATAGCGGAACCGAACAAACTAAACATGTCAGAACATGGCGCGAGTTTTAGACAAACTGAAAGCATAAAGGGGCAGGTGGCAGCACCTTACATATACAGAATCGCTTACTTGATAAATAAGAATAAAACTAACAAAGTTATAACACTTCCCCTCAAGTACAGGTTCATACAATCTTTACACTCTCCAAACCAGCGAACTTCAAGCAACGTTCATGTTTCATTCGACTTAAACTCTTCGTGAGAAAGTCAGCAACTTGATCGTTCTTAGAGATATACTTCAAAACAAAAAAATTACACTCAAAGACTTCACGAACAAAGTGATGTTTGATATCAATATGTTTGCTTCTACTGTGATACATCGCGTTATTTGCCAAATTAATTGCACTTTGGTTATCACAAAAGATGAACATAGTGGCTAAGTCTTTGAAGCCTAACTCGAGCAGAAATCGACGTAAGTACACAGCTTCCTTGGCGCACTCTGACAACGTCATGTACTCGGCCTCCGTGGTGCTAAGGGCCACAGTTCTTTGTTTTCTTGAGTCTCACGATATGGGACATCCGCCGAGCAGGAACACGTACCCTGTGTAGGACCTCCTATCTTCTTGGCAGCTTCCCCAGTCGGCGTCGACGAGTCCTTGGATCGGTTCGGTGTCTGCTTCGTAGATCAGCCCGATGTTCGAAGTCCCCTTCAAGTACCGCAGCACTCTCTTGGCAGCTTTCCAATGTTCGACTCCGAAGCAATTGTTGAACTGTCCCAGGTAGCTGATAGCGAACGAAATGTCCGGGCGTGTAGTTGTCGACAGATATGTCAGCGCGCCTACCAATTCGCGGTAAGGCAACTTCAACTCGTCAGTACTGGGATTCTCATTTTTGCTCAACTTCGTTCCAGGGTCGAATGGGGTGACTACAGGGTTGCAGTCGGCCATCTCGTAGCGTTGGAGAAGCTCTTCAATGTAACCTTGCTGTTGCATGGCTATACATCCGTTCTCCTGGATTAGTTCGATGCCTAGGAAGTGTTTGGCCAATCCTAAGTCTTTGACCTTGAAATTTTCACTCAGGACTCTGGAAATCTCAGCGATCGTAATTTTTGCATTTTGATAGCACCATCATGTCGTTAACGTAAACAGCAATCAAAGTTATGTTATTTCCGGAACCAATTTGGAATAGACACGGATCCGATGCGGTTGGTTTGGCACCGCACTTCCTCAAGACCTCACGCAGCTTGGCATACCAGTTTCTACCGGCCTGTTTCAATCCGTACAGTGATTTTTGTAGTAAGCAGACCTTGTCGCCTCCCTGCAACTGGCGAAGCATGTTCTTGGCCTTCTCCTTGGTTTCGTCGTCAGTTCCAGACATCGCAATGCTCTCTAACATCTCCCTGAAGTTCTTCGGTTGTTTCATGAATATTTCCTCGTCTAAGTCACCATACAGATAAGCCGTTGTGATATCGTACTGTCTGATTTTTACACCGAGCTTGGCAGCGAGACAAACCATCAATCGAATTGATTCCATTCGCGCCACCGGTGCGAACGTGTCAAAGTAGTTGATTCCATACTCCTGGTTGAAACCTTGAGCCACCAGCCTGGCCTTCCTCTTCTCAAGTGTTCCATCAGGTTTTAGTTTGTCGCGCAGCACCATCCGGCATCCGATGACTTTGGCATCACGGGGAGGATCCACCAGCACCCATGTATTGTTTCTCAGGATAGATTCCATTTCCATGACCATGGCACTATGCCACTCGTTAGAGTTTGGTCCTGTGATTGCCTCCTTGAATGGAATCTCTGCTAGAAAAATCTCCTCGTCTTCTTCTTGCTCCTCATCTTGGAGATTTGTTTGAAAAAGTTTCTTCGGTCTTCCCCTTTTTCCAGTTCGCAGAATCTTGGGTCGACCAGGTCCTTGTATCAATTGAGGCGTAGTATCGGATGTTTCGACAGTCATTCTATCATGATCATCCACTGGCGTCACATCGAAACCGAGAAAAGGTTCATCATCTTCTCCGATTTCGGGTTGAGAGACTGGTTCCTCCACGACAGCTGGTAGATCTTTTTCTCTTGGTGATTGCGGCGGTGGTTCTGCAAAGAACAGCTCCCAACAAATATCTTGCTTCGAGGATTCCGGGCGGTCCATCCGAATCTCTTCCGGTGGCTTTTCATTCTCGAAGAATTTTACATCTCGGCTAATCAAAACTTTGTCTTTGTCAGGGGAGTATATGCGAAAGCCCTTGGTTTCTTCGGAGTAACCCATGAACACGCCTTCTCTGCCTCGTTGATACAGTTTCCCTCTTCCGGGATCCCTGTCCAGGAAGTAAACCTTGCTTCCACGTGTTCTGAATTGTGAGACATCAGGAATCTCTCCTGTCCACAATTCGTACGGTGTTTTGCCTCCGATACTTTTTGATGGCAGGCGATTACGGATGTAATTTGCAGTATTCACTGCTTCCGCCCAGAAGCGGTGAGGTAATCCAGCGTCGGACAACATGCACCTGGCAGTCTCCATCAAAGTCCTATTCATCCTCTCCGACTTCCCGTTTTGTTCGGGGTTGTGAGGGACTGTGAGGCGTCTTGTGATTCCGCGCTTCTTCAGGTAGTTGTCGAACTCTCGATTCAGGTATTCCCTGCCGTTGTCAGACTGGATCACCTTTACTAGTTTTCCTTTCTGATTCTCCATCCTGGTAACGTACTCGACGGTAGCTTCGTAGACCTCTGATTTTGCCTTCATAAATCTCACTTCACACCAATGAGAGTGATCGTCGATGAATTCCAAGAGGTACCTTGAACCTCCCATAGATGGAGTCGGCATCGGTCCACACACGTCCGTGTGGATCAAATCGAGTAGCTCCGTCCGTCGATCGGATTTCTTGGAAAACTGCGTCCTGGACATCTTCCCCTCGAGGCAGACTTTGCAGTCCAGAGTCGTCGATGGATTCCTCAGCTCAACGCCAGAAACCCTCCCTTTTCTCACAGTTACCAAGATGTCGCCCACGTTGACATGTCCGAGCCGACGGTGTTGCAATTTTAAATCAATTATTTTGGGTGATGAAGCCATATTTGCTCGTTCTTGATTCTCACTGACGTAATATAGGTTATTCTTCCTCTCAGCTCGCATAAAGACTTCTCCTTTTTCGTTCACGACAACTGCACCTTCCTTGTCAAAAATCACCTTGTGGCCGCGGTCGGTGATCTTTCCCATCGACAGCAAGTTTGTCCTGAGGTCTGGAACGTGAGAAACATATGAGAGAGAGGCCACTATCTCTTCGTTCGCAATGCGGGTAGATAAGCGAACACTGCCTTTACCCACGATCTCTGCTGTTGAATCATCAGCCAATTTCAACACACCCCTTCGTGACTCGTCATCTTCGAAAAAATCTCAGGGTCGCCACAGACATGTGAAGTGGCGCCACTATCGAGACACCATATTCTGCGTACGTCACTGCTCTCAGTTGTCGTCGCCTGTAAGCATAGTTCTCGAGTGAAATTTGCCGATTGAGTACCGGTATTAGAACTGTCTTTACCTTTGTTCTTCGATGGATCTCTTTGTTTAAATCTGCACTGGCTAGCTCGATGACCTTGCTTTTTGCACACGTAGCACCGGAACTCAGATCCGCCTCCTTCTGTTTCACTATTGTTGTTTAGCTTGGGTGTTTGTTTCTTATAGTTCTTGTTACCTGGACCAGTCTTCTTCTTGACGAACATAGCTCCCGCTATTTCACCTTGTGTGCTCGATTTTCGTGCGTCATCCTCTTCGATGATTTTGGTCCGAAGAGCCTCGGGAGTCGGTAGGTTGTCACGTGACTCTAATGCATACCTAAAGTTCTCGAACCGTGTCGGTAGACTGTATAAACACATAACTGTTAACAATTCCGGATTGATCGTGATGTTCATATCTCCCAATTTGTCCACGGTGCCGAAAAAATCGTTCAGAAGGGAGGGTTTCTGGCGTTCATTTTTGAGGTTAACTTCTGGCATGTTTTTACGAATAATTACGATTTGTTATTTACGCACTTAGTCACGCGCATCTGGGTCCATAACCTGTAAGAGGATATAAGGAAACCAGAGATATATAAGCAAAGCGAACTGATGTGAAAGATGGGTCCGGGCGGGGACACCAAGAGCCCGCCGATGAGCCTAGCTTGGTGTCCTAGGCGAAACCCCACACAAGACACGGCACAAACCTAGAAGAATTGCTGAGTTTGAACTGATGTGAGTTTAATAATAATAACGAACTGATGTACATGGATGGCAGTAGCGGAACCGAACAAACTAAACATGTCCGAACATGGCGCGAGTTTTACAGTTGTATTATCCAGAGTTGGAATCTGACATTTCGGCGCCAGTGGGCAAAAACAGTTGACGACTAGATCCCACGCAAGGCTTGTTGCCATGGAAACCATACAGCGCTGCCAATTTGAATGACGCTATTTGGCCACGTGCTTGTCACTTGACCAGTGCCTTGTTTGGTTGCCTCCCGAGTGCACAATGACTATGCTGCGTTATAATTGTATTGAATTAATTAGGTAATTACTTTCTCGTGTAGGATTTATACTTATTTATACTTTATACTTATAAATATAATTCATTAGTGTCCGTTATTTATTTATATAGTGTTAGTGTAAGTTTAAGCTTAGGTTCGTGTGAATTAGATAAAGGTTACCCGTAGCTTTCTTTTTGTTTGCGAGTGGTGACGCGATGGTTTGGACAACTTTTTCCATGGTACAGGTCTTGGCAGCATAGGTTGCGATTAGGATGAGGGTGTTGACAGCTGAAAACTGGGCGAAGGTGGTGTCGCATGTGGAAAGAGTAGTAAGCGAAGCGCGGGAACGTGAAGGTGTTATTGACACAGCTGTGGACGACCTCATAATATCCCTCGGCAATTCCTCACCCACCAGTGCGGGATCCAGTGATGGAGAGGACCGAGATGATGATGATGATGATATGGATGGGATAGAGCCTTTTCCCAGTGATTAGCTTCTGTCTTGTAAAGGGTGAGTTAATAGCCCATACAATGAACGTATATTTTGTAATACATTTATATGTTTCTTGTGCCATGAAACTTATTCTACAGGAGATGCCTCACCTCAATTTGACGGGCTATTATTTTATTTTACAGTGTGCACCGAACAGTTTTAAGCATTGCTTTGTTTAAGATTTTTGAAAACCATCTGAGTAAAAATATAATATATGTAATAACGATGCTAATGATATTATGAGCATGAGGAAAAGAACGGGAGGGTGGAAGTACGCACAAGGTGGCTAGTAGCATACGTGGCAACGCTGCCTTTAGTTCAATGGTTCTCCGCCGAACTGCCAGATTCCAACTCTGGAAAATACACCTGTAGACAAACTGAAAGCATAAAGGGGCAGGTGGCAGCACCTTATATTTACAGAACCGCATACTTGATAAATAAGAATAAAACTAACAAAGTTACAACAACAAGTAACAGAATAAGATCTATATTTAACTGGATTAACAGCAAGTGCATTCATGAATAATGAAGAATATTGCAATTACACCACCTATTCCACACTGATAAAATAGTCGGAACATTTCACCATCAGTGGCGTACAACCAATTTTGATTTAAGGGGTTGTATGAAGTCATCCACGATGCCACTTGTAATTAAGAACAGTAACATGGGAACACTAATAAAGACTTTATTACTATTCAAGATGATAGCTTAAGCCATCAACAGGGAAGCTTAATGACCAGGATGAGTCCGAGTTCTGGGGGACCGAATTCACGTTATATCAGACGTCACGACGATGGATGCATTACAAGAGTATCATAAGCGGCGATCTTGCAAAATTAAGTATAGGACCAAGAATAACCACGTCGTGGGAAATCACATAGGCAACACATTCTCCGTAACCCTGAGCATGCTTTCAGACCACTTGTCTGAAATTATATGACAAGCCATTACCATGTTATCATAATGTTCTCTCTTCCAGGTGACTGATATATTTCGAATGAATTCCCAAACTAAAGAGCAAATAATTTATGGATGTTAAGAGTAATTTCACACATATATGTAAATATTTAACAAAATGTTTTATGGTTGGATTCCATTTTTTATTTTTATTTTTTATAAACTTCTTCTAAACTTAGTTTCGTTCTTACTCATGGCGTATTATACCTTTACGGCGGTTGCAAGCGAAACATTAAACTTTTTGCAGAGCTAATTTTGAAACTTGATAATTAATTCTTGGCACAGTAATTATCATCTGGATTCATGATGTGTGATCCTAAACCCTACAGTAATGAATTCAGATTGTATAAAAATACGAAGCCGATAATAATCGTAGACATTAAGAGATTCTGACCAGTCTTATTATTGCCACTTAAGGATTATGTGCCATTATGTCAAAAGGATTTTGGAAATGGTTTTTGAATAAAGCACAATTATTAATAAGTTGTAGACACTTTATAGTGGTCTAAGAGCAGCAACTGCTGGAAATGAGATATTCCATTCCAACGCTTTAATAAATTAATAATTAATGAATTTCTTCGATGATATAAATGTTTGTGATTATGCCAGGATGCAGGGTCTATGCAGTCCTAGGTCAAATGAATTAGTATGTGCTTTATTATAGTAATTATATTTATATTTTCAACTTTGGGAAATAGTGCAATTACATTTTTTTTCCGTCCAATTTATCGTCATTTTATGCACTGTTGTTAGGGTTTAATGAGCTGGTCAATTCAATTTAATAACTATGCAGATCTTAGGCAATTCTACTGTATTCCTATATCTTTGAATGTAACTGTTACATCATCGCAATCTGAACAATTTAATTTCTCCCATAAGCATATGTTGAATCCAATTTCTTATTTGAGAATGACTTGAGTGATTAGAATTCCCTTGTAAAACAATGTTTTGAGAAATTACGATAGATTAATGCTACTTTGAGCTGAGATGTTTTCCATAAGGAAACTTGGAATTATAAATGATAATCATTTATTTGTCTATAATTAATTTAATCCAATTAATTAATTAACGGTCATTAATGTCAATCTAATATATGTAAATATCAGGGATGTGTATAATTTGTGTGTGAATTATTAACTTAGTCTGTTTTATGGGAAGAAAAAAAGGTTAATTTTTTTTTCTTCCTACAAAGCTGAAACTGATAGTGAAGTGTTTTTTTTTTAATTCATATTCAGCTAAACAACGAACTCTCGAACTATGACTGATTTTCTTTTGTGAGAACTTCCCATTTAAGTGAAATAGGACAGCTCAACGGCACAGATGGACATTATGGATACTTTATGGAAGCTACTAAGGTATGGGTGGTGCTTAGTAATGGCATTCAGGGCACAGTCAGTGGCTGTGAATGCTGTGAAAGGTTCTACTCATAGGGTTAGGACTACTGTTCTGACTTGGTGAGGAAAGCAATGGCAAACTACCTCACTCCTCTTCTTGCCTAGAACGCCTCAATATAGCGCTGCCTTGGGTTTTTGTGGGTATCTACTCACATATCGTAACGGTGGTGCTTTTTGAGGATCCAACCAGCCTTCGGGCTGACTACCTAACAGACAGACAGTATCCCAACCTAATGATTTGCCTTGAGTAATACGAGTGTTCATATCTTTCTTTTGTCCGTCTGCTCTAAAATAAATTTAGGATCTCGATTTTAACAAGTTCTAATTATTCTTGTAGTTTGGAACTTCTCCCGAGTCAGTGATACTTTTTCTTTTTCTTGTTTGTGAGGTATTTGTCCTGTTGAACCTTGCATGCCTATCCCTTTAAACGACCCGAGATATTCGATCTCTTGCCTGCCCGAGCTAGTTGTTTTGATTTTTTTTTTGCATTGGACAAATATTTCCAGGACTTAATTTTTTTCTATCGCCTGTGTACCTTCTTCGGTTTCTCGTTGAAATCGCCGGGCCAACGTGACGTCGGGGAAACGGGCACAATACTTAACTTTGGATACAAAACTTTTGCAAACATTGTTAAAGAAAAATTACTGAAACATTACTCTGAGGTAATAGGGAATGAACAACATGGGTTTAGAAAAGGTTGCACATGTGCAGATGCCTACTTCACCTTAAAAATTTTGATCGAAAAATGCAGGGAGTTCAATTTGGAAACACACATATCATTGAGAGGTGGTGGGGAGAAAGAACTAAGTGGCGAGGCTTATGTTCCAAACAGACCCAGCCTGGGGCTGGAAACTGTACAAGATGATGATGATGATGACATATCATTGTTGATTTTAAGAAAGCCTTTGATTTTGTTGACAGAAACTGACTTATTGACATATTGGCCAGGGATTGTGTCCCCCAACAGTTAATTGATAACATTTACAACATGTATAGTGGTACTCTTATTGCAGTAAGGTTAAGTAATAATAAATCCGAGTGGAAGCCAATCAGCAGAGGGGTAAGACAAGGCTGTGGACTCTCTCCATTGCTATTCATAATCTACATGAATTCTATAATAAAGGAATGGAGGTGTGAAAGACCTATCAGCAGGCATCTAAAAAATGTAGACGCTATACTATTTGCTGATGATGTTGCATTGGTAGCAGCATCTGAAGATGATCTGCAGTGGTCAGTATTCAACCTCCAGAAAGTGGCATCAAAATTCAGCATGTGCATTTCTACTGAAAAGACTCAAGTAATGGCCTTTAAGGGTAAGGACCCTATCCCCAGTAAAATTTGTCTGGATGGTAAAATTTTAGAAAGAGTTAACGAATTCAAGTATTTAGGATATCATTTATCTTTTCAAGAAGAACGAGATATAACTGCAAAAATAACTAATTATACCAGAACAACAGGAATCGTCAATCACGTCATGAAGCCATCTCTTGTCCAAAGGCATACATGCTTGCGTTTGTATAACACATTAGCCAGACCAACCCTATGCTATGGCAGCGAGGCATGGACAATAAGATCTCAGGACATCTCCCGACTCACAGCACGCGAAATGACCTTTATGCGCCGAACAGCAGGCTATACTAAATGGGATCATTAGAGAAACGAGGATGTGCTGAAGGAACTAAAAGTGAAACCAATAACTGCATACATTTGTGACTACCAAGAGAAGTGGAAGCATCATGTCCAAAGGATGGAACCTAGAAGATTACCAAAGGAGATCCTTCGCTACCAGCCACGGGAAAATAGATCGATAGGACGTCCGACGAAGAGATGGAGGGAGAGTGCAAGACCGTAACGGGACATTTGGCCCAATACCTGGAAGGAAGATGAAAATGATGATGACATCCAGCTGTTCTTGGACCACATTCTCATTCTCTCCCAAAATCAGAACATCATCAGCAAATAGGATTATGTTCACTCTTGATTCTGTGTACGCTTCCTTTGTTGCCTTTAGTATATCATCCATCATCAGTATAAATAGCAATGGTGAGAGTAGGCTACACTCCCTTGTTCTAATCCATGTTCAATTTCAAACCATCCTGTTTTACCTATTTGAGTCTTGACACAGCTGCAACAATTACTGTACATTGGTTTTATCATTTGTATTATTTCTTCTCCAATACCTTATTGTTTTAGGCTTTCCCAAACTCGGTCTCTAGGGACACTATATCATGCCTTTAAGTCAATGAAGGTCATTATCATTTCTTTTCCATATTCCCCTTCTGAACCCAAACTGTTCCTCTTCAATTTGATTTAAGTTTTTTTCGGATTCGTTCCTCTAGTACTCTTTCCATGATCTTGGCAGCATGAGAGATTATAGTAATTCCTCAGTAGTTTCCACACACATTCTTGTCTCCTTTATTGGATATTGGTGTAATAATCCCTTTCTGCCAATCCTCTGGAACTTGTTTTGCTCTCCACACACTCTTGAGTACTCTGAATGCCAGCCCCCGAGGGGCTCACAAATTGTGGGAAGTGGGTTGGCGACCACAAGACCCCAGCTGATTCCGGCATTGCTTCCACTTACTTGTGCCAGGCTCCTCTGTATCTTATTTCCTGTCGACCTCCCTTGGTCAACTCTTGTTCTTTTCTGACCCCGACGGTATTAGGGTATCCGAGGTGTAGGGAGTCTTTCACTTTGCGGCCGTGTTTGGCCCGTGTCTCATCTTTCCTGATCCCTCATTCTTCGAGGGGTCAGACCTCTTGTTTTCCTTTCATTCTATTCCCTTTTTTCTTAGGCGGCTTCGGTGGCATAGTTTCTATGTCCAAGACCAAGAGTACAAACCCGGCCGAAGTCGTCAGATTTTTTAAGAGCGTTAAAAATCCCTCAATATGCCTTCCTTCGGAGGGGAAGTAAAGCTGGCGGTCCCATGTCATAGATTTATGGCAAGAAAAAGAACCTTCCACTAACTACACTTATGTGCAGCCAATATTTGTAGGTTAGAATTGATAACACACTATTAGTTCCACCTGGTGCTGACTCCGATGCCATCTAGTAGCCAAGTCCGCAAGCTAGGTGTCGACGATAGCATTTGGTAGCAAAAGTAGGAAAATTATTGTCTGCAGTCCTTACTTGAATTAAAACAGATAACAGACATTAATATAGCCATCACAATTAATACTGGTTATCCGACAGATTCTACACAAAGTACATGAGGCTACATGACCGCATTGTTGCAGCCCTTAACTAAGGAACTAACCAACCTGAATGTTCAGTGTATTCCAATGGGTTCAACATGTACCAACGAAGCTGTATCTTTGATTTAATTATATCTAAGGTTTTGGAGAGGATTGTCGAAATTCTCAATCTCGCCACAAGAAAATGTGAATCAAGGGCAAGCAGACATTGTTAACAACATTCTTCTTAAAAGTCTAAGTAGCGTTGAAAATGCCTGCTTACACAAATAAGTTGTGCGAAAAGGCATAAGATGTTTTAGTGCTTTGTTTGTTAAACCAAGCAAGCCAGTAGAGGATGAGTTGAGTGTGGAGATGGTGAGAGCAGAAGGAGAGGTGGGGATACAATGGTTGTACCGAGTGATGAAGACAGCATGGAAGGAAAGGAAGACCCCAGAGGACTGGAAAAAGGGAATAATTGAACCGATCTTCAAGAAAGGTAGTAGAACAGAATGCAGAAACTATCGGGGAATAACACTGATGAGTCATTGTGCAAAGATGTTTGAGAAAGTTTTGGAAAGGATAATTAGGACAAGGATAGAAGGAGGGATGAGGGAAGAACAACATGGCTTCAGAGCAGAAAGGTCCGCAGTGGATTTGATTTTTGCTGTAAGGCAGTTACAAGAACAGCACTATGAGTATGGAACAGATCTACTGATGGCCTTCCTGGACATTGAGAAAGCATATGACAGTGTATGCAGAAACAAAGTATGGAAGTCCCTGGAGGATAGAGGAGTAGAAAAATGGACTATAAGGAGGATAAAAGAGATGTACAAGGGAAGTGTGAGCTGTGTGAAAGTGGGAGGAGAGAGATCGGACTGGTTGGAACAGAGAAACGGCCTGAAACAAGGAAGTGCACTGTCACCGTTACTTTTCATTGTGGTGATGGATGACATAATGACCCGAGTGGCACAAGTAATTGGGGAAGGAAAGATGAAAGCAATGGTGTTTGCAGATGATTTGGGGAAACAAGAAGGAGGAGGTACAGGAACAGTTGGACGTGTGGGAAGGAATAATACAAGGTTATGGGATGAAATTTAGCATAAATAAGAGTGAGATGGTGATCACAACAAGGAAGAAGGAAAGAACCACAACAGGAATAACAATTGGTGGGGAACAGCTGAAGAGAGTGGAGAGTTTCAAGTATCTGGGAAGCCTGATACAAGATAAGGGAAGAAACGATAGAGAAATAAATGAGCGGGGGAGGCAGGCAGAAGCATTTCGGAGGAGTGTGAGAAGCATGTTATGGAGCAAGGATGTCCCTCAGAACAGCAAAAAGATCATATATCGGACGTACTATGTCCCTATCCTGACGTATGCCTTGGAGACCTGGGTTATGAAAGGAAGGGAGAAGAGCAAAATACAGGCCAGTGAGATGAGGTTCTTGAGAAGCAGTATTGGAGCTACAAAGAGGGACAGAATAAGAAATGAGAGGACCAGAGAATTAATGAAGGAGGAACCATTACAGGATGGTATAGAGAAATCTAGACTTAGATGGTATGGACATGTAAAACGAATGGAGGAGAAGAGGATACCCAGGAGGATACACGAGACGAAGTGGGAAGGAAAGAGACCTAGAGGGAGACCGAGAGACAGGTGGCTGAAGGGGGTGGAAGAAATCGTGAAGAAGAGAGGAGAAGACTGGACAAGGGTGGAGGCTGAGAGATGGTGGGAAGACAGAAGACGTTGGAGAGGCTTGTGTTCCAAACAGACCCGGCCAGTGGCTGGAAACTGTGCAAGATGATGATGATGTTTGTTAAATCTACGTACTTGGTTTGTCAATCATAAGCAAAGCGTGTCTTTTATTTAGGGCCATTTTTAAAATATGAATTCATTTTAGGCTAGTTGCGGACCCCTGGGAGTCTGCAGACCACACAATCACACTTTGAGAAAGTCTGACCTAGGGGAACTTGGGGGGGGGGGGGGGAATGGGCGGGGGGAGGGGGGAAGTGATAACAACCATAAGTCCTTGTTTAAATGATTGACTGTTTATTCGTGTGAAATGTCCGGTGAGGTGCAGTGTTAGGGGATAAGGAAAGAAAGCATGAAGGATAGCAAATTGCACTCATCTTGCAGCCTCGCGTCCACGTCCATCAGGGTTCCCTCTGGAGACTGTCCCTCTTTTCTCTCCCTGTAGAGATTATTTGCAGTGTCTTGTGTAATTAGAGTGAGCAGTTTTATTCTTCCATATTGAGTTAGTTGCCACATGCTTATTTGTACCAAAGTCATGCTTGGGTGCTGGTTTTGTTTATTGCAGCGGAGATTGCGCATGAAGGCATTTGCTGGGGTAGTGTTTAGAAGTTGCATTATGCCATTACTTCCTTGTAATTCTGCAGTTTTCATGGTTTCTTGTAGTATTATGGCAGGGGCATAACAATATACGAACCGAAGAATTCTGAGGTTCTTTGGTTACATAACCAGGAGAGATGAAGCTAGCCTTGAAAAGACCACATTACAATAAAAAGAAAATAAATACCCTCTCGGCATACCAGATGTCGGTGGTAGATTTTGCCAGGCAATAAAAATACAATAGAGTCCTGCTCAATCGACCTTCGTTTATCCGACATTCCGTGTTATCTGACATGGGTAGACTTAATTGAACTCTTCAGGATTGCACAGGATAAGAAGGTATTAGCCAACGTCCATATCGGATTGTAACTATTATAAAAACTTGTCACCTCAGGGTAGTGAAGCGATAAACTTGCCAAAAATGAATCCACAAAGAACAGTTATGGTGACTTCACTAATTCACACACTATTTATTTATAACCAATACTAGACACACATATAACAATAATAATTCCTCTTTTCTCCGTCTATCTCAGGCAATCAAAACTAGCAATACCTTGTTTGTCAACATATAAGCAAGCTTCCAATCTCTGCATCTGTTGTGCAGTATCCACAACAATTTTCATGAGGAAAAGGGGTTCTTCACTATTTTAATATCCTTCCGCTCCTATCTTTTCTGGTTGCATTTTGATAAACTTTTCTTTCTGTCCTTCTTCTTACTAAAAGTACTCTATTTCTCCAGATTGTCAACATATAACATTTTTCATTCAAGCCCGCTTCCATTCTGCATGGCATCAGACACACAATCAACATTATCACCATAGCTACCTCTTCAAGGCAAAGCAAACCTGCCCTCAGATCAAAGCCACCTTGCTATAATGCAAAGCCACCTACCAGCAATAGCCAGACCACCACCGAGAATCTCTATGGCCCTGAACACACAGGATTCTCCATGGTGGTCTTCCAATAAGTGGCCATGGCTGGCAACCCGATAAAACAAAACAAACTAAAACAGTCTCTGTTACCTAACAAAAGTTTGGTTACAGGATAAGGCAGAAGAAGTAGTAGTACACTAAATTCTTGGATACCCGGTGTGGAGGTTGCAGCCGTGGTACAAGCACTGACGAACATGAGGATGGTGATGATGAAGGAGAAGAAGAACGAGGTATTGCAGAACAAAAGGATAAAACGATGTCCCACAGTGAAGGATAGGTATATTGGATATTGCATTAACGTAAGTGGAGCAACATTCGGAGGCAAGCGCAACGGAGGTATTGATTTTTCATCGATGGCGAGATCTCGCCACAAGAAAATGTGAATCAAGGGGCAAGCAGACATTGTTAACAAGTTTCTTTTCTTAAGGCATTTGGAACGTGTTTCTTCAATACAGCATGTACATTTTAATTGATAATTCAGTAAATAGAGTACCGTAAAACATTTCATGGTTCTAGTTCTACCTAATTGTTTTAGTTCATTTAAAAGTCATTCTGTATTATCCGACATTTTCGGTGGTCCGACGTACTCGAGGTCCAGTTTAGGTCGGATAATCCAGACTCTACTGTATGCCCGAATTCACTAAATTTGTCAATTGTTATATAACTACAAACGTTGTACATGTTTACCAGACGAGAAGCCCCATCTATCTATAACTAAGAAAACATTCTGCACTTGGTGTAAGGTTGGGGTCATATCAAAAATTCTTTCATACAAAAGGTTTACGTAATTTTTAGAGGACTATCGACCAATTAGAACGGTTTTGATATTGTGCCTATTTAGGGAGATATGCCTTTCTATTTCTCTCAAAACTCCATTTTTCCCACCCCCTTTGGTCAATAGTTGGTACTATCAAAAAACCTTTTGGCCCTTATCCGAAGGACAGTACGAACTTTGAATGGATTCAAGTTTTCACATAATAAGAAAGTTAGAACAATATTTAGCTTTTTTGAAAAAGGACCCCCCCCTCATTTCCATCCCCTTGGTCCGATTTTTCCCATTAAAGAACTCGACTGAGATTTAAAATGGTTATAATTATGTATGAATTTGAAAGTGATTGGTGCAAAATAACGGCAGTTATCACATCCACAAGAAAATGATATCTGTATATACCGTATTTACTCGTCTATAACACCCACTTTTACCAAATTTTCGGCTTCAAAAATAGGAGGGGGGGTATAATAGATGAAAACTTCACTTGATATAGGTTAGGACGGCGTGGTATAAAGGCACACAAAGGAGCACACAGCGTCCTTAAATCGACACACAAGATAATTATTTTAACCTAGACTTTATTTACGATAAAAGTGATAATAGCCCATTTAAATTGCCACTTTCTTACATCATCACAGCTAACTGGCCACAGGACTAAGACAGTGCTGCAGCCGCACAGCATTGCGTGCATCAAGTTTAAGGTTACGCAGTGTTGCAAAGTTACGCGGCAACTACCGTACCTGAAATACGGAAGATTTGTTTCTAATACTGACCACATTTTCGTACTTTCCTGTTTCACACCGCGGAAGGACTTCGAAGTTTTCTTGGTTCCCAATAATTTGTCCTTCTGGTTGAGCCAATAACGAATACATACACGGCTGCACTTTGTATTTATGACTCGCTGCTTTCACTCCATTTTCTGCAGCAAATTCTAGCACTTTCAACTTGAAGGATGCTGTAAAACTTGTTCTCTTGCTCTTTTTCTGTCCTGCTTGTGTACTGCACGCTTCTTAATTATACACTATACAAGGCCGTGTGGGACGCGATACACGTAACTCTTAAGCTGGGGGCAGGGGGAGTGAGTAGCCATTGTCGAGGTCAACAATGCAGAGGTGGTGCATGCAAAAGTGCGGGTTTTACAGTTAACTGGAATGTTGTAGGCCTATTTGCTACAATTTTCTGTTTATTCTCCTTCCCAATTCCTTTTTTACAATTATTTCCCCCCCCCCCCCCCGCCCCCAATAATAGTAGAAAATTGAAAGGGGGGGGGGGGTGTTATAGGCGAGTAAATATGGTATATAAATTATACATAAACTTTTGAACTGACGGTGGTTTTGGGTCTGGGAGATGAGAAACACGGATATGTCGAATTGTTACGAAAGTCGCAGCATGGTTGGTACCCATGCAATAGGTAGCTTTCTAATGAAATCTACCTAATACAGGCAAGAAACCCTTAGGAAGAACAGCAGAAGAATATAATTTTAAACAAATTTAAGGAAAACGGGGTACTGAGGTGAGTGGAGACTCTTTATCAAGAATGTGACAAGAAATAGGGGTCAGCTACCGCCCAAACACAGGTTATCAGTCACATAGCCAAGTACAAGGCACTGATGACCAAAATAAATAACTCTTACCTGCTCTTGGAAATTAGGAACATTAGCGAAGTCCATCTTGTGAATGGTTTGCTTGAGAACACATAGTCGGTCCAACCTAGCATTCAGCACAAGGTCCTTAATGGTAGGGAAGGTAAAACTCAACGACGAAGGAAACATGGAGACCCGATACAGGTCCTGAATAGCCAGAAGACACGTCTTGCCTGGAGGCCGGTCTCTGAGGACAAGCACAACTTATAAAATAGAATGATTTATATAGCCCTACATTTGAATGATGATGCTAATTGTGTTTTTAAGGGGCCTAACATCTAGGTTATCGGCCCCTAATGGTCTGGGTGATAGCGAAAATGATAATGAAGTGGAAACCAGAACGAAAATTAAGGGAGAAGGAAAATACTTACAAAAAGGAAATCAGATTGTAACTACTCTCACAATGGAGAGCGGTAATAGTTACACGAGGGAATTTAGAACGAAAATACTCACAAAAGGAATAGATTGAAAATTACGCACAAAATGTAGGTTAGGTTCAAAATACGTACACAATGCAATGTAGAGTCTAAATACTTACAAAATGCAAGTGAAATTTAAAATACTTACAAAATGCAAATGAGATTAAAAATACTGTACGTACAAAATGCAATTTAGATTGAAAATACTTGCAAAAAAAAAGGCTTAGGTTGAAAATACAAAATGCAATTGAAATTCAAAATACTCACAAAAGTCCCATCCCTTATATTGAAAGACTTAATAAAAAGCAATTTAGATTGTCGATCCTTACAAAATGCAATTCAGGTTGAAAACACACGCAAAATGCAATTTAGATCGAAAAGACTTACAAAATGCAACGTAGATTGAAAATAACTACAAAATGGAGTGTAGATGCAAAAAAATCGCTAAATGGAATTTAGATACCCAGGGAACCAATTTAAAAAAATAGTGCGGGAACCTTAAAGAGAAAAGGAAATATAATGAAGAGAAAACAAGAGGTCTGACCCCTCGAAGAATGAGGGACCAGGAAAGATGAGACAAGGGCCAATTAAGGCAGGAAAGTGAAAGACTCCCTAGGCCTCGGATACCCTAATACCGTCAGGGTCAGAAAAGAACAAGAGTTGACCAAGGGAAGTCGACAGGGAAGAAGTCGGAGAGGAGCCTGGCACAAGAAAGTGGAAGCAATGCCGGACTCAGCTGGGGTCCCGTGGTCGCCAACCCACGTCCCACTAGATGTGAGCCCCTGGGGGACATTTGAATGAAAATAACACTGTACCAGAGTTACTCTCTATCAGGGAACTCTTGCACAAGAAGGTAGGATACGCAGATCCAAAAGAGAGGACTCAGAAAGACAGTCAACCCACTCGGACCTACGTACGTCGGGAACAGGAACCACAATCTCGGATTGTCAGAGCCAGTCGGCCAATCCACTTACACAATCGGATAAGCATTCTGAAACAGGGACAAGACGGCCGAATAATTCCTCGATCAGAGGTGTTTCCAAAACAAGAGTCAAACGGGCACTATCAGAGGATCAAGGATCGAAAGCAATTAACGAATTAAGGTTTTTAAATAGAGGACTAGATGAAAATTAACTATGGAATGACAACACGTTTCATAAGAGGACCGAAAAACAAATGGTGAACATATATATATATATATTTTAAAAACAACTAAGTTAACCAATATACAAAAGTTTTTATACCGACACCCCTGGAGAAATCCAAAGGACCGAGTATAGCACCCCGAAGTAGACTTTTTATTGCTACCTTTAACAACGGGGAGCGAGGGGACTTAGGACAAAACATCCTTGGAGTGGTGTGTGGGATTGTTCCCCAGAGGGTGGCTTCAGGGATTAGTGAAAAGGGAAAGTGAAGATCAAGATTTAAAACAAGGATAACAAAATAAATATACTCTAACCAGAGGGGAGTACAAAAGGGCGAGGGACACACAAAAATCGGAACACAGGCCTGACCAAACCCCTGGGAGGGAAATGGCTAAACACGTGGATATAACTAGGGCACACCAGAAGCCCAACAAACAGTTACTGGGTTAAGAAAATAAACCCGCGAATCACATGAGTGCAAATTAAATAAAGATATAATAGGTGAGCCAACATCAAGGGTGGAACATTGCATCTGAAGCAAACACTTTACCTTACATCACGAACACGTGATTCAAACACAAGGGCCAACATTAAGTTAAACCATTAAGTTAAATTTGAGCACCAAACGGCTCATAAAGCATTTCCAAATAACCTAGAGAAAATAATATTAATGTTTAGGCCTATGCGAGACCTTGGGCTCAAACGCGCCAAACACTGAAACGGCCATAACGACAATAGCAAGGGTTATGCCGCTCGTAATTTGAATATTAGTCCAGTCCAAAGATACATGATTATATCAGTGGTGTCCTAGCGATTCAATGATAATAAAAGAGTAGGAAGGCGCCTTTCCTGATCGCAGTTACTTTAAAGTGGCAACACGAACCTACACATTTAAGAGGCAAGCATCCCGGCCATGTGCCCCACAATTCAAGTTTTAAGTCTTAGAGCATGAGCCACACGGAAATACTAAAGTCTTTTCTCGTCCCTACTCACTAAAGCCCGCACTGTGAGTTTCAAGATTAACTGTTTGCATATTAAATGAATCAAATAAGGTCCACGTAATTATGCTCAACAATGGAATAGAATATAACAGTTTGCATTACCTCAAGTACCAATCTTGCCAAGTGGGCAGGCCTCCGAGAGAACCCACCCAGCGCGTCTACACAGTTACATCTCTAGGCCAGGAGATGAAAGAGCCGCGTAGCATGCCACACTGGCTTGCCACAGGATGATGGAACAGAGTACACATGTTTGAGACAAAATGGGCGCCAAATGGCTTCGTGTTCGCCGGGTGTAATAAAGTGAACACGTTAAATGCCACATTTCAAAATGTTCTGGTACATACTAGACCATTCTAGTTCGATCCGGGCCGGAAGAAGTATGGCGGCAGGGCAGCAAAAAATCAAATGTTTGAATATTTAGATTTCAATTTATTTAAGTCCAGAAGAAGCCGCCCGGGGAGAGGGCGAGCGGGCGGGGCGGAAATTGGTGGAGGTCAACCGACCGCCACAGTTTTTAATTATTTTACAAACGAAAAATTTTTCCATTACATCTTCAAAAATAATAAATATCAAACTTTGATACTCAAAAAAATCAATAAATTACAAGCAGGGAGGGAAAAAGTGAAGGGCGAATAAACGGAGGTTGCAAATTAATTACACTAAACGACTTTATCAATCAAACTTGTGGAACCTATTCCACCTTTCACTAGTTCACAACTAGAAATGAATTACATTTTCAATACAATCAAACAAGGTCACACCAGGTTACAAGCTCGCAACAACATGTGCAACCGACGCACGAATACGATTGTGCTATGCAACGAAGTACAGTAGTTTTATATATTTCTGCATTTTAATTAGACCTTTGTTCGTTGTATCGTAAAGTGATGTACTGCCATATGATTAATAATAATAATTCTGTAGTGAAAGATTTTTTAATTTGAGTCTAATAAATTGACCAAGTACTTTATTTATGTAAGTAATGTATTAAACCTAAAACGAGGGAAAACAAACCTGAAATGAGGAAGCTGCCTGTCTTGCCAGTCTTGGATGATAACCTCTGGATCTCCGTTTATGGTAGCCGTGGTGATCAGCGTGATAGCATCGGCCTTGACTTTCAGTATGGTGTGGTTATCCAGGGTCTCTGGCATGAAGATCTGTCCGTCGTAGACCAGAGCCAGTATCTTGTACCAATCAGCCATCTTCCCCTCGTTGTGGGAAGGGACCTTTGGCTGGGACTTGTGGGTGAGCTGGATCTCGTCCGTGCCGGATGGGTCGGTGCTGTTTTCGTCGTTGCACAGGACAAGCAACAGGTACTCGCGCTCCTGCTTCTCCTTATGCACCACTCTCAGTAGCATGCCTAGCTTGTTGATGTGCTCCATATGGCTGATGAGCAGAACCCGGCCCGGCTGGAGATCCTTCTGCACATTGGGGTTACTCAGCACAGCCGACTGAATAATCGATAAATACAGTCGGTCAACACATAATAATTCAAGTTAGTGAAATATGTGGGGAAAAAAACTGAAATATTTTCCCCATACAAGTCACTTGTTACTATAGCCTGTATACAAATAATGATGAAAGTCACTTATTACTATAGTCTGTATTACCAATAATGATCAAAGTCACTCGTTACTATAGTCTGTATTACCAATAATGATCAAAGTCACTTGTTACTATAGTCTGTATACCAATAATGATCAAAGTCACTTGTTACTATAGTCTGTATTAAAATAATGATCAAAGTCACTTGTTACTATAGTCTGTATCACCAATAATGATCAAAGTCACTTGTTACTATAGTCTGTATTACCAATAATGATCAAAGTCACTTGTTACTATAGTCTGTATTACCAATAATGATCAAAGTCACATGTTACTATAGTCTGTATTACCAATAATGATCAAAGTCACTTGTTACTATAGTCTCTATTAACAATAGTGATCAAAGTCACTTGTTACTATAGTCTGTATTACCAATAATGATCAAAGTCACGTGTTACTATAGTCTGTATTACCAATAATGATCAAAGTCACTTGTTAATATAGCCTGTATTGCCAATAATGATCAAAGTCACTTGTTAATATAGTCTGTATAACCAATAATGATCAAAATCACTTGTTACTATAGTCTGTATTACCAATAATGATGATAGTCACTCGTTACTATAGCCTGTATACCAATAATGATCAAAGTCACTTGTTACTATAGTCTGTATTACCAATAATGATCAAAGTCACTTGTTACTATAGCCTGTATTACCAATAATGATCAAAGTCACTTGTAACTATAGTCTGTATCACCAATAATGATCAAAGTCATTTGTTACTATAGTCTGTATACCAATAATGATCAAAGTCACTTGTTACTATAGTCTGTATCACCAATAATGATCAAAGTCATTTGTTACTATAGTCTGTATACCAATAATGATCAAAGTCACTCGTTACTATAGTCTGTATTACCAATAATGATCAAAGTCACTTATTACTATAGCCTGTATTACCGATAATGACCAAAGTCACTTGTTACTATAGTCTGTATTACCAATAGTGATCAAAGTCACTTGTTACTATAGTCTCTATTACCAATAGTGATCAAAGTCACTTGTTACTATAGTCTGTATTACCAATAATGATCAAAGTCACTTGTTACTATAGCCTGTATTACCAATAATGATCAAAGTCACTTGTTACTATAGTCTTTATTACCAATAATGATCAAAGTCACTTGTTACTACAGCCTGTATTACCAATAACGATCAGAGTCACTTGTTACTATAGCCTGTATTACCAATAATGATCAAAGTCACTTGTTACTATAGTCTGTATTACCAATAATGATGATAGTCACTCGTTACTATAGTCTGTATTACCAATAGTGATCAAAGTCACTTGGTACTATAGTCTATATTACCAATAGTGATCAAAGTCACTTGTTACTTTGGTCTGTATTACCAATAATGAACAAAGTCACTTGTTACTATAGCCTGTATTACCAATAATGATCAAAGTCACTTGTCACTCTAGTCTCTATTACCAATAGTGATCAAAGTCACTTGTTACTATAGTCTCTATTACCAATAGTGATCAAAGTCACTTGTTACTATAGCCTGTATTACCAATAATGATCAAAGTCACTTGTTACTATAGCCTGTATTACCAATAATGATCAAAGTCACTTGTTACTATAGTCTGTATTACCAATAATGATTAAAGTCACTTGTTACTATAGTCTGTATACCAATAATGATCGAAGTCACTTGTTACTATAGTCTGTATTACCAATAGTGATCAAAGTCACTTGTTACTATAGTCTGTATTACCAATAATGATCAAAGTCTCTCGTAACTATAGTCTGTATTACCAATAATGATTAAAGTCACTTGTTACTATAGTCTGTATACCAATAATGATTAAAGTCACTTGTTACTATAGTCTGTATACCAATAATGATTAAAGTCACTTGTTACTATAGTCTGTATACCAATAATGATTGAAGTCACTTGTTACTATAGTCTGTATTACCAATAGTGATCAAAGTCACTTGTTACTATAGTCTGTATTACCAATAATGATCAAAGTCCCTCGTTAATATAGCCTATATTACTAATAATGATCAAAGTCACTTGTTACAACAGTCTGTTTTACCAATAATGATCAAAGTCACTTGTTACCATAGTCTGTATTACCAATAATGATCAAAGTCGCTTGTTACTATAGTCTGTATTACCAATAATGATCAAAGTCACTTGTTACTATAGTCTGTATTACCAATAATGATCAAAGTCACTTGTTACTATAGTCTGTATACCAATAATGATCGAAGTCACTTGTTACTATAGTCTGTATTACCAATAATGATCAAAGTCTCTCGTTACTATAGTCTGTATTACCAATAATGATCAAAGTCACTTGTTTCAACAGTCTGTATTAAAAATAATTTTAAGTCACTTGTTACTATAGTCTGTATTACCAATAATGATCAAAGTCACTTGTTACTATAGCCTGTATTACCAATAATGATCAAAGTCCCTTGTTACTATAGTCTGTATTACCAATAATGATCAAAGTCACTTGTTACTATAGTCTGTATTACCAATAATGATAAAAGTTACTTGTTACTATAGTCTGTATTACCAATAATGATCAAAGTCACTTGTTACTATAGTCTGTATTACCAATAATGATCAAAGTCACATGTTACTATAGCCTGTATTACCAATAATGATCAAAGTCACTTGTTACTATAGTCTGTATTACCAATAATGAACAAAGTCACTCGTTACTATAGTCTGTATTACCAATAATGATCAAAGTCACTTGTTACTATAGTCTGTATTACCAATAATGATCAAAGTCACTTGTCACTATAGTCTGTATTACCAATAATGATCAAAGTCACTTGTTACTATAACCTGTATTACCAATAATGATCAAAGTCACTTGTTACTATAGACTGTATTACTAATAATGATCAAAGTCACTGGTTACTATAGTCTGTATTACCAATAATGATCAAAGTCACTCGTTACTATAGCCTGTATTACCAATAATGATCAAAGTCACTTGTTACTATAGTCTGTATTACCAATAGTGATCAGTCACTTGTTACTATAGTCTGTATTACCAATAATGATCAAAGTCACTCGTTACTATAGCCTGTATTACCAATAATGATCAAAGTCACTTGTTACTTTAGTCTGTATTACCAATAGTGATCAGTCACTTGTTACTATAGTCTGTATTACCAATAATGATCAAAGTCACTTTTTACTATAGCCTGTATTACCAATAATGATCAAAGTCTCTCGTTACTATAGTCTGTATTACCAATAATGACAAAAGTCACTTGTTACTATAGTCTGTATTACCAATAATGACAAAAGTCACTTGTTACTGTAGTCTGTATTACCAATAATGATCAAAGTCACTTGTTACTATAGTCTGTATTACCAATAATGATCAAAGTCACTTGTTACTATAGCCTGTATTACCAATAATGATCAAAGTCACTGGTTACTGTAGTCTGTATTACCAATAATGATCAAAGTCCCTTGTTACTAAAGTCTGTAATACCAATAATGATCAAAGTCACTTGTTACTATAGTCTGTATTACCAATAACGATCAAAGTCACTTGTTACTATAGTCTGTATTACCAATAATGATAAAAGTCACTTGTTACTATAGTCTGTATTACCAATAATGATCAAAGTCACTTGTTACTATAGTCTGTATTACCAATAATGATCAAAATCACATGTTACTATAGCCTGTATTACCAATAATGATCAAAGTCACTGGTTACTGTAGTCTGTATTACCAATAATGATCAAAGTCACTTGTTACTATAGCCTGTATTACCAATAATGATCAAAGACACTTGTTACTATAGCCTGTATTACCAATAATGATCAAAGTCCCTTGTTACTATAGTCTGTATTACCAATAATGATCAAAGTCACTTGTTACTATAGTCTGTATTACCAATAATGATCAAAGTCACTTGTTACTATAGCCTGTATTACCAATAATGATCAAAGTCACATGTAACTATAGCCTGTATTACCAATAATGATCAAAGTCACATGTAGCTAGTCTGTATTACCAATAATGATCAAAGTCCCTTGTTACTATAGTCTGTATTACCAATAATGATCAAAGTCACTTGTTACTATAGCCTGTATTACCAATAATGATCAAAGTCACTGGTTACTGTAGTCTGTATTACCAATAATGATCAAAGTCCCTTGTTACTATAGTCTGTATTACCAATAATGATCAAAGTCACTTGTTACTATAGTCTGTATTACCAATAATGATCAAAGTTACATGTAACTATAGCCTGTATTACCAATAACGATCAAAGTCACTGGTTACTATAGTCTGTATTACCAATAGTGATCAAAGTCACTTGTTACTATAGTCTGTATTACCAATAATGATCAAAGTCACTTGTTACTATAGCCTGTATTACCAATAATGATCAAAGTCTCTCATTACTATAGTCTGTATTACCAATAATGACAAAAGTCACTTGTTACTATAGTCTGTATTACCAATAATGACAAAAGTCACTTGTTACTGTAGTCTGTATTACCAATAATGATCAAAGTCACTTGTTACTATAGTCTGTATTACCAATAATGATCAAAGTCACTTGTTACTATAGCCTGTATTACCAATAATGATCAGAGTCACTTGTTACTATAGCCTGTATTACCAATAATGATCAAAGTCACTTGTTACTATAGTCTGTATCACCAATAATGATGATAGTCACTCGTTACTATAGTCTGTATTACCAATAGTGATCAAAGTCACTTGTTACTATAGTCTATATTACCAATAGTGATCAAAGTCACTTGTTACTATAGTCTGTATTACCAATAATGAACAAAGTCACTTGTTACTATAGCCTGTATTACCAATAATGATCAAAGTCACTTGTTACTCTAGTCTCTATTACCAATAGTGATCAAAGTCACTTGTTACTATAGTCTCTATTACCAATAGTGATCAAAGTCACTTGTTACTATAGTCTGTATTACCAATAATGATCAAAGTCACTTGTTACTATAGTCTGTATTACCAATAATGATCAAAGTCACTTGTTACTATAGCCTGTATTACCAATAATGATCAGAGTCACTTGTTACTATAGCCTGTATTACCAATAATGATCAAAGTCACTTGTTACTATAGTCTGTATTACCAATAATGATGATAGTCACTCGTTACTATAGTCTGTATTACCAATAGTGATCAAAGTCACTTGTTACTATAGTCTATATTACCAATAGTGATCAAAGTCACTTGTTACTATAGTCTGTATTACCAATAATGAACAAAGTCACTTGTTACTATAGCCTGTATTACCAATAATGATCAAAGTCACTTGTTACTCTAGTCTCTATTACCAATAGTGATCAAAGTCACTTGTTACTATAGTCTCTATTACCAATAGTGATCAAAGTCACTTGTTACTATAGTCTGTATTACCAATAATGATCAAAGTCACTTGTTACTATAGCCTGTATTACAAATAATGATCAATGTCACTTGTTACTATAGTCTGTATTACCAATAATGATTAAAGTCACTTGTTACTATAGTCTGTATACCAATTGGCAGGATGATTTATTAAAATGGCAGATATGTAAAAGGTTTATATTCTAAACGTAAGCAAAATTAAGAAATTACGCAGGTTTACCGAGGATTACGCGAGTGACTAAAGTGTTAAATATTGTGTGAACAGAGTAGGTAAAATACGTAAGAGAAATACAATACATAACTTGCTAAAAGAGAAGTCATATAACATTTAATATCATGACGGTCAACTGTGCTCCATGCGGCAAAAAGATCAAGAGCAATCAGCAGGCTGTAGGATGTGATGGTGAGTGTGGACGCTGGTTTCATGTAACATGCATGAAAATGAGTAAAGACACGTACCAACAATTCCGGAAAGATGATACTTTCAAATGGTCATGCAATCGGGAAGACTGCCTCCCGCAACCTAACCTCAAAGAGGTTATGGCATCTTTTCCCAGAAACTTGAGGAATCCCTTTCGGCGATGAGAGAAGAAAACCACGAGGTAAGAAAACTAGCAACTTTCTTATCAGAAAAGTATGATGAACTCCACCGGGAAATTGAAACTCTGAAGAAAGAGAGAAAAACCGTCAAGGACGCAGAAATGGCAGCATCTAGAGCTATCAACAAAATGGAGGAACTAAAACAGTACCAGCGCAAGAACAACTTGATAGTGTATGGAATACCCACGGAAAGAGAGGAGGATGTATTTCACAAAATCTCGGACATTGGCAAGATGTTAGGAGTTGAAATCACCAGGGCAAACATAGACGCAGCTCACCGCCTCCCGTCAACAAAGCCTGGGCCTCAACCGATAATTGTGAAATTAAATAATAGGTGGAAGAAGGAAGAGATTCTCAGTAGCAGAAGACAAAAGAAGACCCTGAAGACGAGTGAAATTGGTTACAGTGATGGTGGTAATATATATATCAATGAACACCTGACCCCAAGAAATGAAACCATCGCCAAAAAGTGCCGTGAATTGAGACAACAGGGAAAAATCTTTGCAACTTGGGTCAGAGACTGCAAAATATACATTCGTAAAAATCAAAATGGACCCTCAAAGCTTATATCAAGTGCTGAAATATGTAAAATCAATGTAATAGTAAGATATCTACTAAGTATTATCCCATATGGAACTAGAATTACAGAAATTAAATTTTTTAGGTAATGCTAATAATAATACACTAGAATTAACCGAGTGTAACTGTAATACACTTAGCGATTATTATAAGATTAAGGACAGTAAACAGATAATAACCGATACCAGTACACTAAAATGCGTACACATAAATGCACATAGCATAAAAAACAAGTTCGATGATATCCAAATAATGTTAGACAGAATCAAAGGTGTAGATGTCCTAGCAATCTCAGAAAATTGGTTAAGAGAACAAACAAAAATGTTTTTCAATATTAAGAAATATGTTGCATATCACATAGTTAGAAAGCAAACTGGAGGGGGAGTATCTTTGTATATTTCAAACAAATGTAGCAGTACCCTTGTAAAGGAAATAAATTCCACCCACAGCGTACTGCACATTACTGTGAGAAAAGGCCATCAAGAATACAATATAATCACTGCTTATAACCCTCATAAAAGCAACATTCCACACTTTCTAACTGATCTCGAAGTAATTATTAGTTCTTACTCAACGAATCCTGTTATAATACAAGGTGATATGAATATCGATCTATTATTTGGGGACAGATATACTAGTAGTTATATTAACCTAGTCAAACCATACGGTCTAGTCTTATGTAATACAAAATATCCAACTCGTGTAACACAAACTAGCTCTACTCTAATTGATCATGTATTGGCGAACGACTGTGACAAAATATGTAATGTCTATAATATTGATAATGATTTGAGTGATCACCATTTACTAATCTGTGAAATGAGAAACAAAAAGATAAACAGGAACTCAATATGTGATGATAGGCCAATAGAAAAGGATAAAATAAACTACAAAAAACTTAATAAATATTTAATAACTCAAGAATTTGTATGCAATGAAACTAACATCAATGACTACTACAATAAATTCTGTGATTTTATTAATAAAGGAATAGAAGCCTGTACTATGAGATATACGAATAAGGAGCCAAGTGCCCCACCAATAAAACCCTGGATCACACAAGATCTTTTAGCACTAATACACAGGAAAGATAAGATATATACAAAAACCAAAGTTAAAAATCCATCTGCAGAAATTTTAGAAGAATATAAAATTATTAGCAACCAAGTTACAAAACTTAAGAGAAACCTACAAAGAAACTACTTTGACCAAAAAATTCAAAATGCAAATAATCAGAGGGAAGTGTGGAGTGTTGTTAATGAGATGTTAAATAGACCAAAGAAGGGGAAAAATGAAATTGTCAAACTTATAGTCGACGGCACAAATGTCGAAAAAAAAGGAAAATATATGTGATGAAATTAATAAATATTATGTCAATATTGCTAACAGTATATGGGAAAATCAAGGAAACGGTTCTACCTCGGGCATTACAAGCTATAAAAATACTACTAGCACTAAGACAATCTTTATGTTACCTACTGATGCTAATGAAATACAATCAATTATAAACTCCCTAAAACACAATAACAATATAAGTGAGGACAAGACTACTAATGTCATGCTACAATTGTGTCTTGAGGGCCTTACACCATATCTTGTCAAAATAATAAATCTTTCACTGATGACTGGTATATTCCCCGATGCCTGTAAAGTCTCTAAGGTGGTCCCGATCTACAAAAAAGGGGACAAAACCCACCCATCAAATTACAGACCCATTAATATTATATCTGCCATCAGCAAGGTTCTAGAAAGCGTTGTTAAACGAAGACTTATGAATTTCTTCATGAAAAATGATTACTTTGCAAACTGCCAATATGGGTTTATTCCAAATAGAGGAGCTGATAGTGCTATATTTGAAGTAGTAACTGATGTAGAAAAGGCATTAGATGAAAACAAACTAGCTGCTGGTGTACTAATTGACCTTCAAAAAGCCTTCGATCTGGTTAACCATAAGATTCTCCTTAATAAACTAGAATTTGCAGGCATCAGAGGAGTGGCACATGATTGGTTCAAGAACTACCTCGCTAACAGAAAACAATATGTTGCAATCGATAATGTAAAAGGGTCTCAAATGAGAATTGACACAGGAGTACCTCAAGGTTCTGTCTTAGGACCAATTCTTTTCTTGGCCTAAATTAATGATATAGTATTATTAGAATTGAAAGGCAAGCTTAAACTATTTGCAGATGATATTTTTATACTCTATCTGGGAACATCTGAACAGGAAATTATGCTAAATATTAATTATGATCTCAACAAGCTGGTGGATTGGTTGAGAGCACACAAAATGGTTATCAATATCACTAAAACAAAATATTTGTTCTTCCATAAACCATCATACAAGATTGAGACCACAAACATAGTCAACATAGCCAACAAAGAAATAGAAAGGGTTAAATCGGCAACATACTTAGGTATCACACTAGATAGTACACTAACCTGGGAAAATCATGTAGAAAATGTAAAACATAAAATCAGCCCTTTAATTGGTATTATTTTCAGATTAAGATATAGCTGTCTTACTAGCCAACAATTGAAAAATATATACTTTGCTCTGATACATTCACATCTAATGTACATGAATTTCATATGGGGATATTGTAAGAAGGAGCTAATAAAAGAACTTGAGATACTCCAGAAACGTGCTATAAAATCTATCTTTGGATTACCTTGGCTCACACCCTCAAATGAATTGTACTCAGGAACTAAAATTATGCCACTGCAAAAACAAATACCTACGTCAGCAACAGTATTTGTATACAAATTAGAAAACAAATTGATACACACACACATCCATTTTACCCATGCAAATGATATTCATCACTATGCAACAAGAGGAGTAAATCAAATATTCACCAGCCATTCCCAAACCATTAAATTTGGAACTAAAGGAATTATGCCCTCTATAATAAAAGAATACAACTCGCTACCATTAGGCATAAGGGAAAGTTTCTCTATAAAAACATTTAAGAGGAAAACAAAAGACTTCCTATTAAGGAATGAATAGCCAATGTACAATAGCCTTAAGCAATGCAATGTATCATACCGTATTATCTCTGTAAAGTTAGTCACTAGCAATCTAAGTTACTACTAAACTAAACAATAATGTTACAAAAATTATATATATGCCATGCTGTAACTATGTTACTTGATTGTCCCTAACACGAGCTCAGGCTCATTGGGACCTATGTAAATAAATAAATAAATAAATAAATAAATAAATAATAATCGAAGTCACTTGTTACTATAGTCTGTATTACCAATAGTGATCAAAGTCACTTGTTACTATAGTCTGTATTACCAATAATGATCAAAGTCTCTCGTTACTATAGTCTGTATTACCCATAATGATCAAAGTCACTTGTTACTATAGCCTGTATTACCAATAATGATCAAAGTCTCTCGTTACTATAGTCTGTATTACCAATAATGACAAAAGTCACTTGTTACTATAGTCTGTATTACCAATAATGATCAAAGTCACTTGTTACTATAGCCTGTAATACTAATAATGATCAAAGTCACTGGTTACTATAGTCTGTATTACCAATAGTGATCAAAGTCACTTGTTACTATAGTCTGTATTACCAATAATGATCAAAGTCACTTGTTACTATAGTCTGCATTACCAATAATGATCAAAGTCACTTGTTACTATAGCCTGTATTACCAATAATGATCAAAGTCTCTCATTACTATAGTCTGTATTACCAATAATGACAAAAGTCACTTGTTACTATAGTCTGTATTACCAATAATGATCAAAGTCACTTGTTACTATAGTCTGTATTACCAATAATGATCAAAGTCACTTGTTACTATAGTCTGTATTACCAATAATGACAAAAGTCACTTGTTACTATAGTCTGTATTACCAATAATGATCAAAGTCACTTGTTACTATAGTCTGTATTACCAATAATGATCAAAGTCACATGTTACTATAGCCTGTATTACAAATAATGATCAAAGTCACTGGTTACTTTAGTCTGTATTACCAATAATGATCAAAGTCACTTGTTACTATAGCCTGTATTACCAATAATGATCAAAGACACTTGTTACTATAGCCTGTATTACCAATAATGATCAAAGTCCCTTGTTACTATAGTCTGTATTACCAATAATGATCAAAGTCACTTGTTACTATAGTCTGTATTACCTATAATGATCAAAGTCACTTGTTACTATAGTCTGTATTACCAATAATGATCAAAGTCACATGTTACTATAGCCTGTATTACCAATAATGATCAAAGTCACTGGTTACTATAGCCTGTATTACCAATAGTGATCAACGTCACTTGTTACTATAGTCTGTATTACCAATAATGATCAAAGTCACTTGTTACTATAGCCTGTATTACCAATAATGATCAAAGTCTCTCGTTACTATAGTCTGTATTACCAATAATGACAAAAGTCACTTGTTACTATAGTCTGTATTACCAATAATGATCAAAGTCACTTGTTACTACAGTCTGTATTACCAATAATGACAAAAGTCACTTGTTACTATAGCCTGTATTACCAATAATGACAAAAGTCACTTGTTACTATAGTCTGTATTACCAATAATGATCAAAGTCACTTGTTACTATAGTCTGTATTACGAATAATGACAAAAGTCACTTGTTACTATAGTCTGTATTACCAATAATGACAAAAGTCACTTGTTACTATAGTCTGTATTACCAATAATGATCAAAGTCTCTCGTTACTGTAGTCTGTATTACCAATAATGACAAAAGTCACTTGTTACTGTAGTCTGTATTACCAATAATGATCAAAGTCTCTCATTACTATAGTCTGTATTTCCAATAATGACAAAAGTCACTTGTTACTATAGTCTGTATTACCAATAATGACAAAAGTCACTTGTTACTGCAGTCTGTATTACCAATAATGATCAAAGTCAATTGTTACTATAGTCTGTATTACCAATAATGATCAAAGTCACTTGTTACTATAGCCTGTATTACCAATAATGATCAAAGTCACTGGTTACTGTAGTCTGTATTACCAATAATGATCAAAGTCCCTTGTTACTATAGTCTGTATTACCAATAATGATCAAAGTCACTTGTTACTATAGTCTGTATTACCAATAATGATCAAAGTCACTTGTTACTATAGTCTGAATTACCAATAATGACAAACGTCACTTGTTACTATAGTCTGTATTACCAATAATGATCAAAGTCACTTGTTACTATAGTCTGTATTACCAATAATGATCAGAGTCACATGTTACTATAGCCTGTATTACCAATAATGATCAAAGTCACTGGTTACTTTAGTCTGTATTACCAATAATGATCAAAGTCACTTGTTACTATAGCCTGTATTACCAATAGTGATCAAAGACACTTGTTACTATAGCCTGTATTACCAATAATGATCAAAGTCCCTTGTTACTATAGTCTGTATCACCAATAATGATCAAAGTCACTTGTTACTATAGTCTGTATTACCTATAATGATCAAAGTCACTTGTTACTATAGTCTGTATTACCAATAATGATCAAAGTCACATGTTACTATAGCCTGTATTACCAATAATGATCAAAGTCACTGGTTACTATAGTCTGTATTACCAATAGTGATCAACGTCACTTGTTGATATAGTCTGTATTACCAATAATGATCAAAGTCACTTGTTACTATAGCCTGTATTACCAATAATGATCAAAGTCTCTCGTTACTATAGTCTGTATTACCAATAATGACAAAAGTCACTTGTTACTATAGTCTGTATTACCAATAATGATCAAAGTCACTTGTTACTATAGTCTGTATTACCAATAATGACAAAAGTCACTTGTTACTATAGCCTGTATTACCAATAATGACAAAAGTCACTTGTTACTATAGTCTGTATTACCAATAATGATCAAAGTCACTTGTTACTATAGTCTGTATTACGAATAATGACAAAAGTCACTTGTTACTATAGTCTGTATTACCAATAATGACAAAAGTCACTTGTTACTATAGCCTGTATTACCAATAATGATCAAAGTCTCTCGTTACTGTAGTCTGTATTACCAATAATGACAAAAGTCACTTGTTACTGTAGTCTGTATTACCAATAATGATCAAAGTCACTTTATACTATAGTCTGTATTACCAATAATGATCAAAGTCGCTTGTTACTATAGTCTGCATTACCAATAATGAACAAAGTCACTTGTTACTATAGCCTGTATTACCAATAATGATCAAAGTCACTTGTTACTCTAGTCTCTATTACCAATAGTGATCAAAGTCACTTGTTACTATAGTCTGTATTACCAATAATGATCAAAGTCACTTGTTACTATAGCCTGTATTACCAATAATGATCAAAGTCACTTGTTACTATAGTCTGTATTACCAATAATGATTAAAGTCACTTGTTACTATAGTCTGCATACCAATAATGATCAAAGTCACTTGTTACTATAGCCTGTATTACCAATAATGATCAAAGTCTCTCGTTACTATAGTCTGTATTACCAATAATGACAAAAGTCACTTGTTACTATAGTCTGTATTACCAATAATGATCAAAGTCACTCGTTACTATAGCCTGTATTACTAATAATGATCAAAGTCACTGGTTACTATAGTCTGTATTACCAATAGTGATCAAAGTCACTTGTTACTATAGTCTGTATTACCAATAATGATCAAAGTCACTTGTTACTATAGTCTGTATTACCAATAATGATCAAAGTCACTTGTTACTATAGCCTGTATTACCAATAATGATCAAAGTCTCTCATTACTATAGTCTGTATTACCAATAATGACAAAAGTCACTTGTTACTATAGTCTGTATTACCAATAATGACAAAAGTCACTTGTTACTATAGTCTGTATTACCAATAATGACAAAAGTCACTTGTTACTGTAGTCTGTATTACCAATAATGATCAAAGTCACTTGTTACTATAGTCTGTATTACCAATAATGATCAAAGTCACTTGTTACTATAGCCTGTATTACCAATAATGATCAAAGTCACTGGTTACTGTAGTCTGTATTACCAATAATGATCAAAGTCCCTTGTTACTATAGTCTGTATTACCAATAATGATCAAAGTCACTTGTTACTATAGTCTGTATTACCAATAATGACAAAAGTCACTTGTTACTATAGTCTGTATTACCAATAATGATCAAAGTCACTTGTTACTATAGTCTGTATTACCAATAATGATCAAAGTCACATGTTACTATAGCCTGTATTACCAATAATGATCAAAGTCACTGGTTACTTTAGTCTGTATTACCAATAATGATCAAAGTCACTTGTTACTATAGCCTGTATTACCAATAATGATCAAAGACACTTGTTACTATAGCCTGTATTACCAATAATGATCAAAGTCCCTTGTTACTATAGTCTGTATTACCAATAATGATCAAAGTCACTTGTTACTATAGTCTGTATTACCTATAATGATCAAAGTCACTTGTTACTATTGTCTGTATTACCAATAATGATCAAAGTCACATGTTACTATAGCCTGTATTACCAATAATGATCAAAGTCACTGGTTACTATAGTCTGTATTACCAATAGTGATCAACGTCACTTGTTACTATAGTCTGTATTACCAATAATGATCAAAGTCACTTGTTACTATAGCCTGTATTACCAATAATGATCAAAGTCTCTCGTTACTATAGTCTGTATTACCAATAATGACAAGAGTCACTTGTTACTATAGTCTGTATTACCAATAATGATCAAAGTCTCTTGTTACTATAGTCTCTATTACCAATAATGACAAAAGTCACTTGTTACTATAGCCTGTATTACCAATAATGACAAAAGTCACTTGTTACTATAGTCTGTATTACCAATAATGATCAAAGTCACTTGTTACTATAGTCTGTATTAAGAATAATGACAAAAGTCACTTGTTACTATAGTCTGTATTACCAATAATGACAAAAGTCACTTGTTACTATAGTCTGCATTACCAATAATGATGAAAGTCTCTCGTTACTGTAGTCTGTATTACCAATAATGACAAAAGTCACTTGTTACTGTAGTCTGTATTACCAATAATGATCAAAGTCTCTCATTACTATAGTCTGTATTACCAATAATGACAAAAGTCACTTGTTACTATAGTCTGTATTACCAATAATGACAAAAGTCACTTGTTACTGTAGTCTGTATTACCAATAATGATCAAAGTCACTTGTTACTATAGTCTGTATTACCAATAATGATCAAAGTCAGTTGTTACTATAGCCTGTATTACCAATAATGATCAAAGTCACTGGTTACTGTAGTCTGTATTACCAATAATGATCAAAGTCCCTTGTTACTATAGTCTGTATTACCAATAATGATCAAAGTCACTTGTTACTATAGTCTGTATTACCAATAATGATCAAAGTCACTTGTTACTATAGTCTGTATTACCAATAATGACAAAAGTCACTTGTTACTATAGTCTGTATTACCAATAATGATCAAAGTCACTTGTTACTATAGTCTGTATTACCAATAATGATCATAGTCACATGTTACTATAGCCTGTATTACCAATAATGATCAAAGTCACTGGTTACTTTAGTCTGTATTACCAATAATGATCAAAGTCACTTGTTACTATAGCCTGTATTACCAATAATGTTCAAAAACACTTGTTACTATAGCCTGTATTACCAATAACGATCAAAGTCCCTTGTTACTATAGTCTGTATTACCAATAATGATCAAAGTCACTTGTTACTATAGTCTGTATTACCTATAATGATCAAAGTCACTTGTTACTATAGTCTGTATTACCAATAATGATCAAAGTCACATGTTACTATAGCCTGTATTACCAATAATGATCAAAGTCACTGGTTACTATAGTCTGTATTACCAATAGTGATCAACGTCACTTGTTACTATAGTCTGTATTACCAATAATGATCAAAGTCGCTTGTTACTATAGTCTGTATTACCAATAATGATCAAAGTCTCTCGTTACTATAGTCTGTATTACCAATAATGACAAAAGTCACTTGTTACTATAGTCTGTATTACCAACAATGATCAAAGTCACTTGTTACTATAGTCTGTATTACCAATAATGACACAAGTCACTTGTTACTATAGCCTGTATTACCAATAATGACAAAAGTCACTTGTTACTATAGTCTGTATTACCAATAATGATCAAAGTCACTTGTTACTATAGTCTGTATTACGAATAATGACAAAAGTCACTTGTTACTATAGTCTGTATTACCAATAATGACAAAAGTCACTTGTTACTATAGCCTGTATTACCAATAATGATCAAAGTCTCTCGTTACTGTAGTCTGTATTACCAATAATGACAAAAGTCACTTGTTACTGTAGTCTGTATTACCAATAATGATCAAAGTCACTTGTTACTATAGTCTGTATTACCAATAATGATCAAAGTCGCTTGTTACTATAGTCTGTATTACCAATAATGAACAAAGTCACTTGTTACTATAGCCTGTATTACCAATAATGATCAAAGTCACTTGTTACTCTAGTCTCTATTACCAATAGTGATCAAAGTCACTTGTTACTATAGTCTGTATTACCAATAATGATCAAAGTCACTTGTTACTATAGCCTGTATTACCAATAATGATCAAAGTCACTTGTTACTATAGTCTGTATTACCAATAATGATTAAAGTCACTTGTTACTATAGTCTGCATACCAATAATGATCGAAGTCACTTGTTACTATAGTCTGTATTACCAATAGTGATCAAAGTCACTTGTTACTATAGTCTGTATTACCAATAATGATCAAAGTCTCTCGTTACTATAGTCTGTATTACCAATAATGATCAATGTCACTCGTTAATATAGCCTATATTACCAATAATGATCAAAGTCACTTGTTACAACAGTCTGTTTTACCAATAATGATCAAAGTCACTTGTTACCATAGTCTGTATTACCAATAATGATCAAAGTCGCTTGTTACTATAGTCTGTATTACCAATAATGATCAAAGTCACTTGTTACTGTAGTCTGTATTACCAATAATGATCAAAGTCACTTGTTACTATAGCCTGTATTACCAATAATGATCAAAGACACTTGTTACTATAGCCTGTATTACCAATAATGATCAAAGTCCCTTGTTACTATAGTCTGTATTACCAATAATGATCAAAGTCACTTGTTACTATAGTCTGTATTACCAATAATGATCAAAGTCACTTGTTACTATAGTCTGTATTACCAATAAAGATCAAAGTCACATGTTACTATAGCCTGTATTACCAATAATGATCAAAGTCACTGGTTACTATAGTCTGTATTACCAATAGTGATCAACGTCACTTGTTACTATAGTCTGTATTACCAATAATGATCAAAGTCACTTGTTACTATAGCCTGTATTACCAATAATGATCAAAGTCTCTCGTTACTATAGTCTGTATTACCAATAATGATCAAAGTCACTCGTTAATATAGCCTATATTACCAATAATGATCAAAGTCACTTGTTACAACAGTCTGTATTACCAATAATGATCAAATTCTCTCGTTACTATAGTCTGTATTACCAATAATGACAATAGTCACTTGTTACAACAGTCTGTATTACCAATAATGATCAAAGTCACTTGTTACTATAGCCTGTATTACCAATAATGATCAAAGTCACTTGTTACTATAGTCTGTATTACCAATAATGATCAAAGTCACTTGTTACTATAGTCTGTATTACCAATAATGATCAAAGTCACTTGTTTCTATAGCCTGTATTACCAATAATGATCAAAGTCCCTTGTTACTATAGTCCGTATTACCAATAATGATCAAAGTCACTTGTTACTATAGCCTGTATTACCAATAATGATCAAAGTCACTTGTTACTATAGTCTGTATTACCAATAATGATCAAAGTCACTTGTTACTATAGTCTGTATTACCAATAATGATCAAAGTCACATGTTACTATAGCCTGTATTACCAATAATGATCAAAGTCACTTGTTACTGTAGTCTGTATTACCAATAATGATCAAAGTCACTTGTTACTATAGTCTGTATTACCAATAATGATAAAAGTCACTTGTTACTATAGTCTGTATTACCAATAATGATCAAAGTCACTTGTTACTATAGTCTGTATTACCAATAATGATCAAAGTCACATGTTACTATAGCCTGTATTACCAATAATGATCAAAGTCACTTGTTACTATAGTGTGTATAACCAATAATGATCAAAGTCACTTGTTACTATAGTCTGTATTACCAATAATGATCAAAGTCACTCGTTACTATAGTGTGTATTACCAATAATGATCAAAGTCACTCATTACTATAGTCTGTATTACCAATAATGATCAAAGTCACTTGTTACTATAGTCTGTATTACCAATAATGATCAAAGTCACTCGTTACTATAGTCTGTATTACCAATAATGATCAAAGTCACTTGTTACTATACTGTATTACCAATAATGATCAAAGTCACTCATTACTATAGTCTGTATTACCAATAATGATCAAAGTCACTTGTTACTATAGTCTGTATTACCAATAATGATCAAAGTCACTTGTTACTATAGTCTGTATTACCAATAATGATCAAAGTCACTTGTTACTATAGTCTGTATTACCAATAATGATCAAATTCACTTGTTACTATAGTCTGTATTACCGATAATGATCAAAGTCACTTGTTACTATAGCCTGTATTACTAATAATGATCAAGGTCACTGGTTACTATAGTCTGTATTACCAATAGTGATCAAAGTCACTTGTTACTATAGTCTGTATTACCAATAATGATCAAAGTCACTTGTTACTATAGCCTGTATTACCAATAATGATCAAAGTCTCTCGTTACTATAGTCTGTATTACCAATAATGACAAAAGTCACTTGTTACTTTAGTCTGTATTACCAATAATGATCAAAGTCACTTGTTACTATAGCCTGTATTACCAATAATGATCAAAGTCTCTCGTTACTATAGTCTGTATGACCAATAATGACAAAAGTCACTTGTTACTATAGTCTGTATTACCAATAATGACAAAAGTCACTTGTTACTCTAGTCTGTATTACCAATAATGATCAAAGTCACTTGTTACTATAGTCTGTATTACCAATAATGATCAAAGTCACTTGTTACTATAGCCTGTATTACCAATAATGATCAAAGTCACTGGTTACTGTAGTCTGTATACCAATAATGATCGAAGTCACTTGTTACTATAGTCTGTATTACCAGTAATGATCAAAGTCTCTCGTTACTATAGTCTGTATTACAAATAATGATCAAAGTCACTCGTTAATATAGCCTATATTACCAATAATGATCAAAGTCACTTGTTACAACAGTCTGTATTACCAATAATGATCAAAGTCACTTGTTACCATAGTCTGTATTACCAATAATGATCAAAGTCACTTGTTACTATAGTCTGTATTACCAATAATGATCAAAGTCACTTGTTACTATAGCCTGTATTACCAATAATGATCCAAGTCCCTTGTTACTATAGTCTGTATTACCAATAATGATCAAAGTCACTTGTTACTATAGTCTGTATTACCAATAATGATCAACGTCACTGGTTACTATAGTCTGTATTACCAATAATGATCAAAGTCACTTGTTACTATAGTCTGTATTACCAATAATGATCAAAGTCACATGTTACTATAGTCTGTATAACCAATAATATCAAAGTCACTTGTTACTATAGTCTGGTTGGTTGGTTCCTTAGTTTAGGGGCTGCGACAACGCGGTCATGTAGCCCCGTGTACTTTGGGTGTGAGTAGAATCTGTCTGATAACCGGTGTTAATTGTGATGACTGTATTAGTGTATGTATCTGTTTTTTTTTTAATTCAAGTAGGGACTGCAACTTTGAATTTTCAAATAGTTCCTACTTTTGCCACCTAACGCCACCGTCAACAACTACTAGGCCTAGTTCAGGACTAGCTACTAGACGCCACCGCAGTCGGCTCTTGGCAACGAACGTAGCAACCTAAGAGCGTTGTTTACATTCTTAACCTATACAATTTAGTTTCACACAGGTGTAATGAGTGGAAAGATCTTTAACATGCCATAATTACTATAGTCTGTATTACCAATAATGATCAAAGTCACTCGTTACTATGGTCTGTATTACCAATAATGATCAAAGTCACTCATTACTATAGTCTGTATTACCAATAATGATCAAAGTCATTTGTTACTATAGTCTGTATTACCAATAATTATCAGAGTCACTTGTTACTATAGTCTGTATTACCAATAATGATCAAAGTCACTTGTTACTATAGTCTGTATTACCAATAATGATAAAAGTCACTTGTTACTATAGTCTGTATTACCAATAATGATCAAAGTCACTTGTTACTATAGTCTGTATTACCAATAATGATAAAAGTCACTTGTTACTATAGTCTGTATTACCAATAATGATCAAAGTCACTCGTTACTATAGCCTGTATTACCAATAATGATCAAAGTCTCTCGTTACTATAGCCTGTATTACCAATAATGATAAAAGTCACTCGTTACTATAGTCTGTATTACCAATAATGATCAAAGTCACTTGTTACTATAGTCTGTATTACCAATAATGATCAAAGTCACTCGTTACTATAGTCTGTATTACCAATAATGATCAAAGTCACTTGTTACTATAGTCTGAATTACCAATAATGATCAAAGTCACTTGTTACTATAGTCTGTATTACCAATAATGATAAAAGTCACTTGTTACTATAGTCTGTATTACCAATAATGATCAAAGTCATTTGTTACTATAGTCTGTATTACCAATAATGATCAAAGTCACTTGTTACTATAGTCTGTATTACCAATAATGATCAAAGTCACTTGTTACTATAGTCTGTATTACCAATAATGATCAAAGTCACTTGTTACTATAGCCTGTATTACCAATAATGATCAAAGTCTCTCGTTACTATAGTCTGTATTACCAATAATGACAAAAGTCACTTGTTACTATAGTCTGTATTACCAATAATGATCAAAGTCACTGGTTACTATAGTCTGTATTACCAATAATGATCAAAGTCACTTGTTACTATAGTCTGTATTACCAATAATGATCAAAGTCACTTGTTACTATAGCCTGTATTACCAATAGTGATCAAAGTCTCTCGTTACTATAGTCTGTATTACCAATAATGACAAAAGTCACTTGTTACTATAGTCTGTATTACCAATAATGACAAAAGTCACTTGTTACTGTAGTCTGTATTACCAATAATGATCAAAGTCACTTGTTACTATAGTCTGTATTACCAATAATGATCAAAGTCACTTGTTACTATAGTCTGTATTACCAATAATGACAAAAGTCACTTGTTACTATAGCCTGTATTACCAATAATGACAAAAGTCACTTGTTACTATAGTCTGTATTACCAATAATGATCAAAGTCACTTGTTACTATAGTCTGTATTACGAATAATGACAAAAGTCACTTGTTACTATAGTCTGTATTACCAATAATGACAAAAGTCACTTGTTACTATAGCCTGTATTACCAATAATGATCCAAGTCTCTCGTTACTGTAGTCTGTATTACCAATAATGACAAAAGTCACTTGTTACTGTAGTCTGTATTACCAATAATGATCAAAGTCACTTGTTACTATAGTCTGTATTACCAATAATGATCAAAGTCGCTTGTTACTATAGTCTGTATTACCAATAATGAACAAAGTCACTTGTTACTATAGCCTGTATTACCAATAATGATCAAAGTCACTTGTTACTCTAGTCTCTATTACCAATAGTGATCAAAGTCACTTGTTACTATAGTCTGTATTACCAATAATGATCAAAGTCACTTGTTACTATAGCCTGTATTACCAATAATGATCAAAGTCACTTGTTACTATAGTCTGTATTACCAATAATGATTAAAGTCACTTGTTACTATAGTCTGCATACCAATAATGATCGAAGTCACTTGTTACTATAGTCTGTATTACCAATAGTGATCAAAGTCACTTGTTACTATAGTCTGTATTACCAATAATGATCAAAGTCTCTCGTTACTATAGTCTGTATTACCAATAATGATCAAAGTCACTCGTTAATATAGCCTATATTACCAATAATGATCAAAGTCACTTGTTACAACAGTCTGTTTTACCAATAATGATCAAAGTCACTTGTTACCATAGTCTGTATTACCAATAATGATCAAAGTCGCTTGTTACTATAGTCTGTATTACCAATAATGATCAAAGTCACTTGTTACTGTAGTCTGTATTACCAATAATGATCAAAGTCACTTGTTACTATAGCCTGTATTACCAATAATGATCAAAGACACTTGTTACTATAGCCTGTATTACCAATAATGATCAAAGTCCCTAGTTACTATAGTCTGTATTACCAATAATGATCAAAGTCACTTGTTACTATAGTCTGTATTACCAATAATGATCAAAGTCACTTGTTACTATAGTCTGTATTACCAATAAAGATCAAAGTCACATGTTACTATAGCCTGTATTACCAATAATGATCAAAGTCACTGGTTACTATAGTCTGTATTACCAATAGTGATCAACGTCACTTGTTACTATAGTCTGTATTACCAATAATGATCAAAGTCACTTGTTACTATAGCCTGTATTACCAATAATGAACAAAGTCTCTCGTTACTATAGTCTGTATTACCAATAATGATCAAAGTCACTCGTTAATATAGCCTATATTACCAATAATGATCAAAGTCACTTGTTACAACAGTCTGTATTACCAATAATGATCAAAGTCTCTCGTTACTATAGTCTGTATTACCAATAATGACAAGAGTCACTTGTTACAACAGTCTGTATTACCAATAATGATCAAACTCACTTGTTACTATAGCCTGTATTACCAATAATGATCAAAGTCACTTGTTACTATAGTCTGTATTACCAATAATGATCAAAGTCACTTGTTACTATAGTCTGTATTACCAATAATGATCAAAGTCACTTGTTTCTATAGCCTGTATTACCAATAATGATCAAAGTCCCTTGTTACTATAGTCCGTATTACCAATAATGATCAAAGTCACTTGTTACTATAGCCTGTATTACCAATAATGATCAAAGTCACTTGTAACTATAGTCTGTATTACCAATAATGATCAAAGTCACTTGTTACTATAGCCTGTATTACCAATAATGATCAAAGTCACTGGTTACTATAGTCTGTATTACCAATAGTGATCAACGTCACTTGTTACTATAGTCTGTATTACCAATAATGATCAAAGTCACTTGTTACTATAGCCTGTATTACCAATAATGATCAAAGTCTCTCGTTACTATAGTCTGTATTACCAATAATGATCAAAGTCACTCGTTAATATAGCCTATATTACCAATAATGATCAAAGTCACTTGTTACAACAGTCTGTATTACCAATAATGATCAAAGTCTCTCGTTACTATAGTCTGTATTACCAATAATGACAATAGTCACTTGTTACAACAGTCTGTATTACCAATAATGATCAAAGTCACTTGTTACTATAGCCTGTATTACCAATAATGATCAAAGTCACTTGTTACTATAGTCTGTATTACCAATAATGATCAAAGTCACTTGTTACTATAGTCTGTATTACCAATAATGATCAAAGTCACTTGTTTCTATAGCCTGAATTACCAATAATGATCAAAGTCCCTTGTTACTATAGTCCGTATTACCAATAATGATCAAAGTCACTTGTTACTATAGCCTGTATTACCAATAATGATCAAAGTCACTTGTTACTATAGTCTGTATTACCAATAATGATCAAAGTCACTTGTTACTATAGTCTGTATTACCAATAATGATCAAAGTCACATGTTACTATAGCCTGTATTACCAATAATGATCAAAGTCACTTGTTACTGTAGTCTGTATTACCAATAATGATCAAAGTCACTTGTTACTATAGTCTGTATTACCAATAATGATAAAAGTCACTTGTTACTATAGTCTGTATTACCAATAATGATCAAAGTCACTTGTTACTATAGTCTGTATTACCAATAATGATCAAAGTCACATGTTACTATAGCCTGTATTACCAATAATGATCAAAGTCACTTGTTACTATAGTCTGTATAACCAATAATGATCAAAGTCACTTGTTACTATAGTCTGTATTACCAATAATGATCAAAGTCACTCGTTACTATAGTGTGTATTACCAATAATGATCAAAGTCACTCATTACTAGTCTATAGTCTGTATTACCAATAATGATCAAAGTCACTTGTTACTATAGTCTGTATTACCAATAATGATCAAAGTCACTCGTTACTATAGTCTGTATTACCAATAATGATCAAAGTCACTTGTTACTATAGTCTGTATTACCAATAATGATCAAAGTCACTCATTACTATAGTCTGTATTACCAATAATGATCAAAGTCACTTGTTACTATAGTCTGTATTACCAATAATGATCAAAGTCACTTGTTACTATAGTCTGTATTACCAATAATGATCAAAGTCACTTGTTACTATAGTCTGTATTACCAATAATGATCAAAGTCACTTGTTACTATAGTCTGTATTACCAATAATGATCAAAGTCACTTGTTACTATAGCCTGTATTACTAATAATGATCAAAGTCACTGGTTACTATAGTCTGTATTACCAATAGTGATCAAAGTCACTTGTTACTATAGTCTGTATTACCAATAATGATCAAAGTCACTTGTTACTATAGCCTGTATTACCAATAATGATCAAAGTCTCTCGTTACTATAGTCTGTATTACCAATAATGACAAAAGTCACTTGTTACTATAGTCTGTATTACCAATAATGATCAAAGTCACTGGTTACTATAGTCTGTATTACCAATAATGATCAAAGTCACTTGTTACTATAGTCTGTATTACCAATAATGATCAAAGTCACTTGTTACTTTAGTCTGTATTACCAATAATGATCAAAGTCACTTGTTACTATAGCCTGTATTACCAATAATGATCAATGTCTCTCGTTACTATAGTCTGTATGACCAATAATGACAAAAGTCACTTGTTACTATAGTCTGTATTACCAATAATGACAAAAGTCACTTGTTACTCTAGTCTGTATTACCAATAATGATCAAAGTCACTTGTTACTATAGTCTGTATTACCAATAATGATCAAAGTCACTTGTTACTATAGCCTGTATTACCAATAATGATCAAAGTCACTGGTTACTGTAGTCTGTATACCAATAATGATCGAAGTCACTTGTTACTATAGTCTGTATTACCAGTAATGATCAAAGTCTCTCGTTACTATAGTCTGTATTACAAATAATGATCAAAGTCACTCGTTAATATAGCCTATATTACCAATAATGATCAAAGTCACTTGTTACAACAGTCTGTATTACCAATAATGATCAAAGTCACTTGTTACCATAGTCTGTATTACCAATAATGATCAAAGTCACTTGTTACTATAGTCTGTATTACCAATAATGATCAATGTCACTTGTTACTATAGCCTGTATTACCAATAATGATCCAAGTCCCTTGTTACTATAGTCTGTATTACCAATAATGATCAAAGTCACTTGTTACTATAGTCTGTATTACCAATAATGATCAACGTCACTGGTTACTATAGTCTGTATTACCAATAATGATCAAAGTCACTTGTTACTATAGTCTGTATTACCAATAATGATCAAAGTCACATGTTACTATAGTCTGTATAACCAATAATATCAAAGTCACTTGTTACTATAGTCTGGTTGGTTGGTTCCTTAGTTTAGGGGCTGCGACAACGCGGTCATGTAGCCCCGTGTACTTTGGGTGTGAGTAGAATCTGTCTGATAACCGGTGTTAATTGTGATGACTGTATTAGTGTATGTATCTGTTTTTTTTTAAATTCAAGTAGGGACTGCAACTTTGAATTTTCAAATAGTTCCAACTTTTGCCACCAAACGCCACCGTCAACAACTACTAGGCCTAGTTCAGGACTAGCTACTAGACGCCACCGCAGTCGGCTCTTGGCAACGAACGTAGCAACCTAAGAGCGTTGTTTACATTCTTAACCTATACAATTTAGTTTCACACAGGTGTAATTAGTGGAAAGATCTTTAACATGCCATAATTACTATAGTCTGTATTACCAATAATGATCAAAGTCACTCGTTACTATGGTCTGTATTACCAATAATGATCAAAGTCACTCATTACTATAGTCTGTATTACCAATAATGATCAAAGTCATTTGTTACTATAGTCTGTATTACCAATAATTATCAGAGTCACTTGTTACTATAGTCTGTATTACCAATAATGATCAAAGTCACTTGTTACTATAGTCTGTATTACCAATAATGATAAAAGTCACTTGTTACTATAGTCTGTATTACCAATAATGATCAAAGTCACTTGTTACTATAGTCTGTATTACCAATAATGATAAAAGTCACTTGTTACTATAGTCTGTATTACCAATAATGATCAAAGTCACTTGTTACTATAGTCTGTATTACCAATAATGATCAAAGTCACTTGTTACTATAGTCTGTATTACGAATAATGACAAAAGTCACTTGTTACTATAGTCTGTATTACCAATAATGACAAAAGTCACTTGTTACTATAGCCTGTATTACCAATAATGATCAAAGTCTCTCGTTACTGTAGTCTGTATTACCAATAATGACAAAAGTCACTTGTTACTGTAGTCTGTATTACCAATAATGATCAAAGTCACTTGTTACTATAGTCTGTATTACCAATAATGATCAAAGTCGCTTGTTACTATAGTCTGTATTACCAATAATGAACAAAGTCACTTGTTACTATAGCCTGTATTACCAATAATGATCAAAGTCACTTGTTACTCTAGTCTCTATTACCAATAGTGATCAAAGTCACTTGTTACTATAGTCTGTATTACCAATAATGATCAAAGTCACTTGTTACTATAGCCTGTATTACCAATAATGATCAAAGTCACTTGTTACTATAGTCTGTATTACCAATAATGATTAAAGTCACTTGTTACTATAGTCTGCATACCAATAATGATCGAAGTCACTTGTTACTATAGTCTGTATTACCAATAGTGATCAAAGTCACTTGTTACTATAGTCTGTATTACCAATAATGATCAAAGTCTCTCGTTACTATAGTCTGTATTACCAATAATGATCAAAGTCACTCGTTAATATAGCCTATATTACCAATAATGATCAAAGTCACTTGTTACAACAGTCTGTTTTACCAATAATGATCAAAGTCACTTGTTACCATAGTCTGTATTACCAATAATGATCAAAGTCGCTAGTTACTATAGTCTGTATTACCAATAATGATCAAAGTCACTTGTTACTGTAGTCTGTATTACCAATAATGATCAAAGTCACTTGTTACTATAGCCTGTATTACCAATAATGATCAAAGACACTTGTTACTATAGCCTGTATTACCAATAATGATCAAAGTCCCTTGTTACTATAGTGTGTATTACCAATAATGATCAAAGTCACTTGTTACTATAGTCTGTATTACCAATAATGATCAAAGTCACTTGTTACTATAGTCTGTATTACCAATAAAGATCAAAGTCACATGTTACTATAGCCTGTATTACCAATAATGATCAAAGTCACTGGTTACTATAGTCTGTATTACCAATAGTGATCAACGTCACTTGTTACTATAGTCTGTATTACCAATAATGATCAAAGTCACTTGTTACTATAGCCTGTATTACCAATAAAGATCAAAGTCTCTCGTTACTATAGTCTGTATTACCAATAATGATCAAAGTCACTCGTTAATATAGCCTATATTACCAATAATGATCAAAGTCACTTGTTACAACAGTCTGTATTACCAATAATGATCAAAGTCGCTTGTTACTATAGTCTGTATTACCAATAATGAACAAAGTCACTTGTTACTATAGCCTGTATTACCAATAATGATCAAAGTCACTTGTTACTCTAGTCTCTATTACCAATAGTGATCAAAGTCACTTGTTACTATAGTCTGTATTACCAATAATGATCAAAGTCACTTGTTACTATAGCCTGTATTACCAATAATGATCAAAGTCACTTGTTACTATAGTCTGTATTACCAATAATGATTAAAGTCACTTGTTACTATAGTCTGCATACCAATAATGATCGAAGTCACTTGTTACTATAGTCTGTATTACCAATAGTGATCAAAGTCACTTGTTACTATAGTCTGTATTACCAATAATGATCAAAGTCTCTCGTTACTATAGTCTGTATTACCAATAATGACAATAGTCACTTGTTACAACAGTCTGTATTACCAATAATGATCAAAGTCACTTGTTACTATAGCCTGTATTACCAATAATGATCAAAGTCACTTGTTACTATAGTCTGTATTACCAATAATGATCAAAGTCACTTGTTACTATAGTCTGTATTACCAATAATGATCAAAGTCACTTGTTTCTATAGCCTGTATTACCAATAATGATCAAAGTCCCTTGTTACTATAGTCCGTATTACCAATAATGATCAAAGTCACTTGTTACTATAGCCTGTATTACCAATAATGATCAAAGTCACTTGTTACTATAGTCTGTATTACCAATAATGATCAAAGTCACTTGTTACTATAGCCTGTATTACCAATAATGATCAAAGTCACTGGTTACTATAGTCTGTATTACCAATAGTGATCAACGTCACTTGTTACTATAGTCTGTATTACCAATAATGATCAAAGTCACTTGTTACTATAGCCTGTATTACCAATAATGATCAAAGTCTCTCGTTACTATAGTCTGTATTACCAATAATGATCAAAGTCACTCGTTAATATAGCCTATATTACCAATAATGATCCAAGTCACTTGTTACAACAGTCTGTATTACCAATAATGATCAAAGTGTCTCGTTACTATAGTCTGTATTACCAATAATGACAATAGTCACTTGTTACAACAGTCTGTATTACCAATAATGATCAATGTCTCTTGTTACTATAGCCTGTATTACCAATAATGATCAAAGTCACTTGTTACTATAGTCTGTATTACCAATAATGATCAAAGTCACTTGTTACTATAGTCTGTATTACCAATAATGATCAAAGTCACTTGTTTCTATAGCCTGAATTACCAATAATGATCAAAGTCCCTTGTTACTATAGTCCGTATTACCAATAATGATCAAAGTCACTTGTTACTATAGCCTGTATTACCAATAATGATCAAAGTCACTTGTTACTATAGTCTGTATTACCAATAATGATCAAAGTCACTTGTTACTATAGTCTGTATTACCAATAATGATCAAAGTCACATGTTACTATAGCCTGTATTACCAATAATGATCAAAGTCACTTGTTACTGTAGTCTGTATTACCAATAATGATCAAAGTCACTTGTTACTATAGTCTGTATTACCAATAATGATAAAAGTCACTTGTTACTATAGTCTGTATTACCAATAATGATCAAAGTCACTTGTTACTATAGTCTGTATTACCAATAATGATCAAAGTCACATGTTACTATAGCCTGTATTACCAATAATGATCAAAGTAACTTGTTACTATAGTCTGTATAACCAATAATGATCAAAGTCACTTGTTACTATAGTCTGTATTACCAATAATGATCAAAGTCACTCGTTACTATAGTGTGTATTACCAATAATGATCAAAGTCACTCATTACTAGTCTATAGTCTGTATTACCAATAATGATCAAAGTCACTTGTTACTATAGTCTGTATTACCAATAATGATCAAAGTCACTCGTTACTATAGTCTGTATTACCAATAATGATCAAAGTCACTTGTTACTATAGTCTGTATTACCAATAATGATCAAAGTCACTCATTACTATAGTCTGTATTACCAATAATGATCAAAGTCACTTGTTACTATAGTCTGTATTACCAATAATGATCAAAGTCACTTGTTACTATAGTCTGTATTACCAATAATGATCAAAGTCACTTGTTACTATAGTCTGTATTACCAATAATGATCAAAGTCACTTGTTACTATAGTCTGTATTACCAATAATGATCAAAGTCACTTGTTACTATAGCCTGTATTACTAATAATGATCAAAGTCACTGGTTACTATAGTCTGTATTACCAATAGTGATCAAAGTCACTTGTTACTATAGTCTGTATTACCAATAATGATCAAAGTCACTTGTTACTATAGCCTGTATTACCAATAATGATCAAAGTCTCTCGTTACTATAGTCTGTATTACCAATAATGACAAAAGTCACTTGTTACTATAGTCTGTATTACCAATAATGATCAAAGTCACTGGTTACTATAGTCTGTATTACCAATAATGATCAAAGTCACTTGTTACTATAGTCTGTATTACCAATAATGATCAAAGTCACTTGTTACTTTAGTCTGTATTACCAATAATGATCAAAGTCACTTGTTACTATAGCCTGTATTACCAATAATGATCAAAGTCTCTCGTTACTATAGTCTGTATGACCAATAATGACAAAAGTCACTTGTTACTATAGTCTGTATTACCAATAATGACAAAAGTCACTTGTTACTCTAGTCTGTATTACCAATAATGATCAAAGTCACTTGTTACTATAGTCTGTATTACCAATAATGATCAAAGTCACTTGTTACTATAGCCTGTATTACCAATAATGATCAAAGTCACTGGTTACTGTAGTCTGTATACCAATAATGATCGAAGTCACTTGTTACTATAGTCTGTATTACCAGTAATGATCAAAGTCTCTCGTTACTATAGTCTGTATTACAAATAATGATCAAAGTCACTCGTTAATATAGCCTATATTACCAATAATGATCAAAGTCACTTGTTACAACAGTCTGTATTACCAATAATGATCAAAGTCACTTGTTACCATAGTCTGTATTACCAATAATGATCAAAGTCACTTGTTACTATAGTCTGTATTACCAATAATGATCAAAGTCACTTGTTACTATAGCCTGTATTACCAATAATGATCCAAGTCCCTTGTTACTATAGTCTGTATTACCAATAATGATCAAAGTCACTTGTTACTATAGTCTGTATTACCAATAATGATCAACGTCACTGGTTACTATAGTCTGTATTACCAATAATGATCAAAGTCTCTTGTTACTATAGTCTGTATTACCAATAATGATCAAAGTCACATGTTACTATAGTCTGTATAACCAATAATATCAAAGTCACTTGTTACTATAGTCTGGTTGGTTGGTTCCTTAGTTTAGGGGCTGCGACAACGCGGTCATGTAGCCCCGTGTACTTTGGGTGTGAGTAGAATCTGTCTGATAACCGGTGTTAATTGTGATGACTGTATTAGTGTATGTATCTGTTTTTTTTTTTAAATTCAAGTAGGGACTGCAACTTTGAATTTTCAAATAGTTCCTACTTTTGCCACCAAACGCCACCGTCAACAACTACTAGGCCTAGTTCAGGACTAGCTACTAGACGCCACCGCAGTCGGCTCTTGGCAACGAACGTAGCAACCTAAGAGCGTTGTTTACATTCTTAACCTATACAATTTAGTTTCACACAGGTGTAATTAGTGGAAAGATCTTTAACATGCCATAATTACTATAGTCTGTATTACCAATAATGATCAAAGTCACTCGTTACTATGGTCTGTATTACCAATAATGATCAAAGTCACTCATTACTATAGTCTGTATTACCAATAATGATCAAAGTCATTTGTTACTATAGTCTGTATTACCAATAATTATCAGAGTCACTTGTTACTATAGTCTGTATTACCAATAATGATCAAAGTCACTTGTTACTATAGTCTGTATTACCAATAATGATAAAAGTCACTTGTTACTATAGTCTGTATTACCAATAATGATCAAAGTCACTTGTTACTATAGTCTGTATTACCAATAATGATCAAAGTCACTTGTTACTATAGTCTGTATTACCAATAATGATCAAAGTCACTCGTTACTATAGTCTGTATTACCAATAATGATCAAAGTCACTTGTTACTATAGTCTGTATTACCAATAATGATCAAAGTCACTCGTTACTATAGTCTGTATTACCAATAATGATCAAAGTCACTTGTTACTATAGTCTGTATTACCAATAATGATCAAAGTCACTTGTTACTATAGTCTGTATTACCAATAATGATAAAAGTCACTTGTTACTATAGTCTGTATTACCAATAATGATCAAAGTCATTTGTTACTATAGTCTGTATTACCAATAATGATCAAAGTCACTTGTTACTATAGTCTGTATTACCAATAATGATCAAAGTCACTTGTTACTATAGTCTGTATTACCAATAATGATCAAAGTCACTTGTTACTATAGCCTGTATTACCAATAATGATCAAAGTCTCTCGTTACTATAGTCTGTATTACCAATAATGACAAAAGTCACTTGTTACTATAGTCTGTATTACCAATAATGATCAAAGTCACTTGTTACTATAGTCTGTATTACCAATAATGATAAAAGTCACTTGTTACTATAGTCTGTATTACCAATAATGATCAAAGTCACTCGTTACTATAGCCTGTATTACCAATAATGATCAAAGTCTCTCGTTACTATAGCCTGTATTACCAATAATGATCAAAGTCTCTCGTTACTATAGTCTGTATTACCAATAATGACAAAAGTCACTTGTTACTATAGTCTGTATTACCAATAATGACAAAAGTCACTTGTTACTGTAGTGTGTATTACCAATAATGATCAAAGTCACTTGTTACTATAGTCTGTATTACCAATAATGATCAAAGTCACTTGTTACTATAGTCTGTATTACCAATAATGATCAAAGTCACTTGTTACTATAGTCTGTATTACCAATAATGATCAAAGTCACTTGTTACTATAGCCTGTATTACCAATAATGAACAAAGTCACTGGTTACTGTAGTCTGTATCACCAATAATGATCAAAGTCCCTTGTTACTATAGCCTGTATTACCAATAATGATCAAAGTCACTCGTTACTATAGTCTGTATTACCAATAATGATAAAAGTCACTTGTTACTATAGTCTGTATTACAAATAATGATCAAAGTCACTTGTTACTATAGTCTGTATTACCAATAATGAACAAAGTCACATGTTACTATAGCCTGTATTACCAATAATGATCAAAGTCACTTGTTACTATAGTCTGTATTACCAATAATGATCAAAGTCACTCGTTACTATAGTCTGTATTACCAATAATGATCAAAGTCACTTGTTACTATAGTCTGTATTACCAATAATGATCAAAGTCACTTGTTACTATAGTCTGTATTACCAATAATGATAAAAGTCACTTGTTACTATAGTCTGTATTACAAATAATGATCAAAGTCACTTGTTACTATAGTCTGTATTACCAATAATGATCAAAGTCACTTGTTACTATAGTCTGTATTACCAATAATGATCAAAGTCACTTGTTACTATAGCCTGTATTACCAATAATGATCAAAGTCTCTCGTTACTATAGCCTGTATTACCAATAATGATCAAAGTCACTCGTTACTATAGTCTGTATTACCAATAATGATCAAAGTCACTTGTTACTATAGTCTGTATTACCAATAAAGATCAAAGTCACTCGTTACTATAGTCTGTATTACCAATAATGATCAAAGTCACTTGTTACTATAGTCTGTATTACAAATAATGATCAAAGTCACTTGTTACTATAGTCTGTATTACCAATAATGATCAAAGTCACATGTTACTATAGCCTGTATTACCAATAATGACAAAAGTCACTTGTTACTGTAGTCTGTATTACCAATAATGATCAAAGTCACTTGTTACTATAGCCTGTATTACCAATAATGATCAAAGTCACTGGTTACTGTAGTCTGTATTACCAATAATGATCAAAGTCACTTGTTACTATAGCCTGTATTACCAATAATGATCAAAGTCACTTGTTACTATATCCTGTATTACCTATAATGATCAAAGTCCCATGTTACTATAGTCTGTATTACCAATAATGATCAAAGTCACTTGTTACTATAGTCTGTATTACCAATAATGATCAAAGTCACTTGTTACTATAGCCTGTATTACCAATAATGATCAAAGTCACTTGTTACTATAGCCTGTATTACCAATAATGATCAAAGTCACTTGTTACTATAGCCTGTATTACCAATAATGATCAAAGTCACTTGTTACTATAGCCTGTATTACCAATAATGATCAAAGTCACTGGTTACTGTAGTCTGTATTACCAATAATGATCAAAGTCACTTGTTACTATAGTCTGTATTACCAATAATGATCAAAGTCACATGTTACTATAGCCTGTATTACCAATAATGATCAATGTTACTGGTTACTATAGTCTGTATTACCAATAGTGATCAAAGTCACTTGTTACTATAGTCTGTATTACCAATAATGATCAAAGTCACTTGTTACTATAGTCTGTATTACCAATAATGATCAAAGTCACTTGTTACTATAGTCTGTATTACCAATAACGATCAAAGTCTCTCGTTACTATAGTCTGTATTACCAATAACGATCAAAGTCTCTCGTTACTATAGTCTGTATTACCAATAACGATCAAAGTCACTTGTTACTATAGCCTGTATTACCAATAACGATCAAAGTCTCTCGTTACTATAGTCTGTATTACCAATAACGATCAAAGTCACTTGTTACTATAGCCTGTATTACCAATAATGATCAAAGTCTCTCGTTACTATAGTCTGTATTACCAATAACGATCAAAGTCACTTGTTACTATAGCCTGTATTACCAATAATGATCAAAGTCACATGTTACTATAGCCTGTATTACCAATAATGATCAATGTTACTGGTTACTATAGTCTGTATTACCAATAGTGATCAAAGTCACTTGTTACTATAGTCTGTATTACCAATAATGATCAAAGTCCCTTGTTACTATAGTCTGTATTACCAATAATGATCAAAGTCACTTGTTACTATAGCCTGTATTATCAATAATGATCAAAGTCACTTGTTACTATAGTCTGTATTACCAATAATGACAAAAGTCACTTGTTACTATAGTCTGTATTACCAATAATGACAAAAGTCACTTGTTACTGTAGTCTGTATTACCAATAATGATCAAAGTCACTTGTTACTATAGTCTGTATTACCAATAATGATCAAAGTCACTTGTTACTATAGTCTGTATTACCAATAATGATCAAAGTCACTGGTTATTGTAGTCTGTATTACCAATAATGATCAAAGTCTCTCGTTACTATAGTCTGTATTACCAATAATGACAAAAGTCACTTTTTACTATAGTCTGTATTACCAATAATGACAAAAGTCACTTGTTACTGTAGTCTGTATACCAATAATGATATAGAAGCATGACCTTAATCAAATCTCTGCAATTTTTCTATATTTGTGCTGTGTCTTGTGTGGAGTTTCGCCTAGGACACCAAGCTGGTTCATCAGTAGCCTCTTGGTGTCCCCGCCCGGTGTCCTAGGCGAACCCCGACGCAAGCCACGGTGCAAACCTAGAAATATTGCTGAGTTTTAATTCACTGGCCGTGAAAGCCAATATACCATGTGCTCAATTGTTTGAGAAATGAAAGCTTATTGATTAGATCTCAATACTTTGAATTGGTAATGAAAATCTCCGCCCAATGGATAATTTAAACTGTCCGAACACAATTATTTAATCAGGTACTTGTTTCGGGTAACTTTTTTTACCTTTCCTCAGGTTATTATCACAGATCATTATTGTCAACTCACTTCGCTCATACACACACTATAATTAAAACATGCATTATATAGTGCACCTGCCCTTATGTCACTAGTTAACTTCGACTTAATTAGTGCTATTATACATCGAAATTCAGTCCTATTTGAATTAACATTACACAATTAAAATACGGTATATTATAAAACATATTTGTACACATTACTTAAAATACACTTTGAAATTATTGGGATGATCTGAAACATCCAAATGTCAATTGCCCGTTTCAATTGTTCTGTGGGGTTCTGTCATAGGATCCTTGCTGGTTTGACCAGAAATATCGGATCTTCCTAATGCCCCGAGCGGTGAGTGGTTTAAGACTTGAACTTGATTGCTTCCCTTTCCCGCAAATGCCATGGAAAAACTTGCACGGACACAGAAGACCGTATTCTGCCTATTCTTCAAGAATTCTTATCTGTGTGTGGCCTTGCCTGATGCAACCTCTCAGCGTTTCACGCCGACTGAAGTGAAAGGTGGTGTGCGGATTGCCCCTAGCTTGGCTGGCGGTTCTTCCTGAACATGTAATTGACTACACCCCACATTGAGATTTGTTGGTCGAATGGTCGCTTCTTGCGAAGATTATGTCTTTTTACTTGGATTTTATTATATCTCTTGTTTTATAAATACCCATACATTATAGCATTAAGCACATATAGGGTGTATTTTCTAATGATATACAGTATCTCTTTCTCAAGACACCGTCTCCCTACGAAGGTTGGCGTTCCAATTGATTATGATTACATTGTTAACAGCTGCTCGGAAAATTTCGATGGATGTGCGTCCATACCATCGGCGCAAGTCTTTAAGCAATGAATTTCTCCGTCTTCCTACAGATCTTTGCCCACCAATTTTCCCTTGAATTATAAGCTGGAGAAGTTTATATCGTTCGCCTCTCATGATGTGCGCACGGCAACTAAGCTTACGTTCCTTGATGGTAACTAGAAGATCCTTGTTCTTGTTGAAGATTTTGAGGACTTCACCATTTGATTTCTTTTCCACCCAAGATATTCTGAGTATTCTTCTGTACAAGTACACTTCGAAGGATTCAATTCGCCTCTCCATCAATGGATTGAGCGTCCAACCTTCGAAACCATACAAAAGGACAAGAAATACATAACAACATAACATACGAACTCTAAGCTGAAGGTTGAGATCTCTACTAATGAATAAATTTCTCGTGCTGTTGAACATATACAGTATATATATTCAAATAACACAGCATGTTTTATTGCAAGCATCCACAATAGGCTAGTTCGTCATTGGCTAAGGATTTCTACATCCATTCCTGGGCCAATATTTAGTTTAACAACCAAAAATGTACATTACGGTACTAACAATATAAAAGAGAGTATTTTGTTTACGTTGTCAGAAACTATGATGTCTGTAGTACAAGCTACCGTGATTCTAGGACAGCGAATGAAATCCCTGTGGCAGTGTGTTGAAAGAATCTGAAGTTATACGTATATATTTAATTTAATGAGTATTTCTTAATTTTTAATTCATGATAATCTTCTGACTTTACCAGAATGCTTAAATTCCCTCCTGTTTTCAATATTTCCCAGACTAGTAGACACCCTGATATTTTCCGAGATCCCATGAAGACGATAAGAACTTTCTTACCCTTGTTTCCATCCATATTGAGATATACTCAAAACCGGTCGTGAATAGTTCACTGAGCTTATCAGTGTTCCCCAACTTGGTAGTATTTGCCTTCAGCTTGGTTAGCTGACTATCCAGATCCTTTTCGCTTTCCACGTAGTTTGCCCGCCACTCCAACTTGTCGAACTCCATGAAGGAGCGCGACATCATATCCTCCACCGAGATCTTCTCCACTCTCAACAGTCGTAGGATCATGGCATAGGTGAGACGGAACTGTGAAGTCAGCCTCTCGGGTTGGCCTGTCAAAAACCATACAAGACCATGGGACATGATGTTGCAATTGCAGTAAATGTATAAAATAATCGCTTTTCAGTTGGTCAACACAGTTACCAAAATTATTTAGTTACATAGCTCATCCTCGGGTTTTCCACCTTGTGCGGTTATTTGGGGGTATTCATTCATATTTTATTATATTGAGGACAGGAATAATTATTGTATAATTGTTACCTGATAAAGTCACTATTTTATTTTGGATATGGATATCAACTTTATTTATTAATCCTGTAAGTATGTGTTAGCACCGTGGTGTGAGATGTGAGAAAATGAGGTTACAAAATGGCCACCTTATTGACTGGGCTAAACATTTTATATAGTGGCCTTAGTTGTTGACAAATCTCCTTGACAACGGACTAACAATGGACCTAATAGAAAGCTTGGAGAAGATGTAGTAATATGGAAGGAAAGAGACGTTTCTTGTGCAAGTGCCGATAAGTCAGGAGGAAGGCTTCGAGTTGTGTTTGCGATTGCCAGAGTGGATCATCGAATATTGGGGAAGATTATCCGAGAAGGAATTTAGAATTTGACTGTCACGACAGTCGGAGGAAATAGGAATTGAGTTGCCAGAAATTATGGAAGGAACAAGATGAAGAGAGGCATCCTAAACACAGAAGCGATGAGGATCGAGAAAATGATGTTCATTGTGACGTAACAACCAGAAAGGAAGGATCTGAAAGTGGAGAAGAATCATTATTATATTTTGATGAAGAAGAGACATATTGTGTAGATCGTGACTTCAACCTTTTTCCAGGGATTTTCCCAAACCAGAGCCATGCTCCCAGGCAGTGAGTGTTTGGTGCTATATATATATTTTGAATGTATTACTAGTATCTCATACATGTTGGATATACAGATCTTTTCTCACGGATCACAATGTTAAGATATTAATAGATCAGTGTATATTTTAGTGAAGTTACTTTACTTTTGTTTGATTCATTTAGCGAGTATATCCACCTGCTACCCTGAGGTGGCAAGCAAAAAAACTAGCTTATAAATAAATTAATTACAACAGTAACGTGTCCAATCAAATTGGCTGGAGAATAACAATTATCACTCTACGGTAGTGTAACATGGGCTACTACAAAGGCACATGAGCAAAAGCTACATACCACTGAAATGCGTATGTTACGTTGGGCAGTAGGAGACTTCTGTTACTTAGGAAGCAAAATAACCAGTGATGGATGAAGCAAAGAGGAAATAAAAAGTAGGTTGGCTCAGGCAAGGAAAGAATTTCTACAGAAAAGGAATCTGTTGACATCGAATATAGATTTAGGTATTAGGAAGTCATTTTAAAGTCTTTTTCTGGAGCGTGGTGCTCTATGGAAGTGAAACTTGCACTATTGGTGCAGCAGAAAAGAGGAGAATTGAAGCGTTTGAAATGTGGTGTTACAGGAGAATGATGAAGATCAGATGGGTAGATAGGGTTACAAACGAAGAGGTATTAAGACTAGTGGGTGAGGAGAGATGTTTCTGGCGACTGCTAATGAAGAGAAGAGATAGGTTGGCAGGACACTTACTAAGACACACAGGAATAGCAAGCTTATTTATGGAAGGAAGGATCGAGGTCAAGAACTGTAGGGATAGACCAAGGTTAGATTGCCTCGGATGTAGGGTGTGGTAGCTATGTAGAGATGAAACGATTAGCTCAGGACAGGGAGGCATGGAGAGCTGCATCAAACCAATCAAATGACTGAAGACTCAAACAACAACAACAACTTTGGGCAGGTGAAGTTACTCTCTAAGATAAAACCCGTAATGAACATGCGGTGCGAGGCAGTTTCAAAGTAGCGTCTATAACTGAGAAACTTTTAGAGTCCAGGCTAAGGTGGCATGGACATGTTATGCGAAGACCGGAGAATCATGTAGTGAAGAAGTGCCTTTCCATGGCTACGCAAAAGAGAGGGGGTGGCAGACCTCAAACAACATGGATGACGAATGTCCAGAGGGACATGAGAGTATTGGGTCTATCTGCTGATGATGCTTGACAACGAAACGACTGGCGCCCCAGGATAAAGAAAGCCGATCCCGTGTAACGGGAAAAGGCAAGGAAGAAGAAGAAGACACTAACTAAACTTGAAAAAATAAAAAAACAACAGAATAAACCAAAAACATTGATTAATGATACACTTTTAGGTATATTTCATTAGAAAGCTATTGCAATGGGTACCATATTGAGACTTCCGGAAAATAGGGCATGTATTCGTGTTTCACATCCCTCAGACCCAAAGTATAGTCAGTTCAAAAGTTTATATCTATATCACATTCTTGTGGGCACGATAACTACAGTCAGCAATCCCTTTCAAAGAGACTGAAGAAGAACTGCGATCATCATCATCATCATCATCCATTTACAGTGTAACCGAACTTTAGGTTACAGAGCTCACTTTTAGTTTCTTTTGGTTTGTAGTATGTGTTTTTCAGGTTGTCAGCCATGGCCACCTGTTGGTGGAGCACCACTGAGAATCTTGTGTTTTGTGACATGGAGATTGTCAGTGCTGGTTCAGCTGGTGGGTGACAGGTGGCTTTGACTGAGGTCAGATGTTACTATGGTGATGTCATGTTTGTACTGTATAGAGATTATGCCAATAAGAAATGAAGAGGTTATCTTGGTCTATGGAAAAGGAATAGTATGGAGAGGAATCAGGAATGTTGTGATGTTTTAATTATATCATGTTATATTCTGATGTCTGGCAATTTGTTTTGGAGAAAATATAGAAGTACTGTATTGAAAAAATAAAAGTAGAAAGTAATTTTTGAAAGCCTTTGTCTAGAGCGTGACATTCTATGGAAGTGAAACTTGGATTGTTGATGCAGCAGAAAAGAGGAGAATAGAAACATTTGAAATGTGGTGTTACAGGAGAATGATGAAGACCTGATAGGTAGATAGGGTAACAAACAAAGAGGTATTAAGACGAGTGGGAGAGGAGAGATGTTTCTGATGACTGCTAATGAAGAGTAGAGATAAGTTGGTAGAACACATGCTAAGACACCCAGTAATAGTAAACTTGGTTAAGGAAGAAAGGGTTAAGGACAAGAACTGTAGGGGTAGGCCAAGGTTAGAATATGTTGCCTTGGATGTAAGGTGTGGCAGTAATGAAGAGATGAAACGATTAGCTCTGGACAGGGAGACATGGAAGGTTGCACTAAACCAGTCAAAAGACTGAAGACTCCAGCAACAACATCAACAAAACAACATCTAGGTCATTGGCCCCTAATGGTTTGGGTGATCACGAAAATGATGAAACTAAACCAACAAATGAAACTAACTTACAACTATATTACGCACAAGAAGAAAAAGAAATAATACTCGTAGGAATAAGGGAAACAAACAACAAGATAAAGAAACGCCCTAGAGCATACATTAAAAGCATTGACACACAAGAAAGAAAAATCCTCAGAAAAATCTTAGAAACAAAATATGAAAATGGGGTTTGGATGAAAAAGATACCAAATTGAGTCTATATCAGTATTGAAAAAATCACATAATATATCAGAAAAATAGACAGATAATTTGTTGTTACATACAAAGAATGGAAGAAGAATAAAATATCGGCAAACTTGTCAAGAACAAAAACCACTGTGTTTGTAGATGACCTTGCTATTCTCTCCTACAATAGGCAAGCAGTAGTCCATTCCATTCATGGTGTCCAAATTCCCTAACCTGAAAAAAAAAATCTCGTATCATCAGATGTGATAATAATAATCATCATCATCATCTTGCACAGTTTATAGCCACTGGCCGGGTCTGTTTGGAACACAAGCCACTCCAACGTATTCTGTCTTCCCACCATCTCTCAGCCTCCACCCTTGTGCAGTCTTCTCCTCTCATCTTCACGTTTTCTTCCACCCCCTTCAGCCAACTATCTCTCGGTCTTCCTCTCGGTCTCTTTCCTTCCCACTTCGTCTCGTGTATCCTGAGTATCCTCTTCTCCTCAATTCGTTTAACATGTCCATATCATCTAAGTCTAGATTTCTCTATACCATCCTGTAAAGGTTCCTCCTTCATTAATTCTCTGGTCCTCTCATTTCTTATTCTGTCCATCTTTGTAGCTCCAATACTGCTTCTCAAGAACCTCATCTCACTGGCCTGTATTTTGCTCTTCTCCCTTCCTTTCATAACCCAGGTCTCCGAGGCATACGTCAGGATAGGGACATAGTACGTCCGATATATGATTTTTTTGCTGTTCTGAGGGACACCTTTGCTCCATAACATGCTTCTCACACTCCTCCGGAATGCTTCTGCCTGTCTCCCCCGCTCATTTATTTCTCTATCGTTTCTTCCATTATCTTGTATCAGGCTTCACAGATACTTGAAACTCTCCACTTTCTTCAGCTGTTCCCCACCAATTGTTATTCCTGTTGTGGTTCTTTCCTTCTTCCTTGTTGTGATCACCATCTCACTCTTATTTATGCTAAATTTCATCCCATATCCTTATATTATTCCTTCCCACACGTCCAACTGTTCCTGTACCTCCTCCTCCATGTTTCCCCAAATCATCTGCAAACACCATTGCTTTCATCTTTCCTTCCCCAATTACTTGTGCCACTCGGGTCATTATGTCATCCATCACCACAATGAAAAGTAACGGTGACAGTGCACTTCCTTGTTTCAGGCCGTTTCTCTGTTCCAAGCAGTCCGATCTCTCTCCTGCCACTTTCACACAGCTCACGCTTCCCTTGTACATCTTCTTTATCCTCCTTATAGTCCATTTATCTACTCCTCAATCTTCCGTACAATCAGCTTTATTACTCATGCTTCAAAAATCCTGTCTAGAATAATTTACAAGAGGATTGAAAGCCAGATAGAAACGGAGTTGGGTGAAGACCAGTTTGGTTTCAGGAGAAATGTAGGAACAAGGGAAGCTGTACTAAGTCTTAGGCTGATTTTAGAAGGTAGAATAAGGAAAGATAAGAGAACGTTCATGGCATTTGTAGACTTAGAAAAGGCTTTTGATAACGTTGATTGGACTAAATTGTTTGACATTTTGAAATCAATTGGAATAAAGTACAGGGATAGGAGGGTGATATACAATCTGTACAGAAACCAGACAGCAGTCATTCGAGTTGAAGGACATGAGAGAGAAGCTGGTATTCAGAAAGGTGTAAGGCAAGGCTGCAACTTATCACCCATACTTTTCAATCTTTACATTGAACAAGCAATGAAGGAAATTAGAGAAAAATTTAAAGTGGGAGTGAAGATTCAAGGAGAAATAATTTCAACTCTGAGATTTGCTGATGACATCGTCATCTTGGCCGACAAGCCTGAGGATTTGAATGAGTTTTTGAATGGTATGGACTCCGTCTTACGGAAAGAATTCATGATGAAAATAAATAAATGTAAAACAAAAATACTGGAATGCAGCCGAAATAAATCAGAAACCTCTATGGAGATCAAATTGGCAGGTGAAAAGCTGAAGGAAGTAGGAGACTTCTGTTACTTAGGAAGCAGAATAACCAGTGATGGACGAAGCAAAGAGAATATTAAACGTAGGTTGGCTCAGGCAAAGAAAGCATTTCTACAAAAAAGGAATCTGCTGACATCGAATATAGATTTAGGTATTAGGAAGTCATTTTTGAGAGCCTTTGTCTGGAGCGTGGCGCTCTATGGAAGTGAAACTTGGACTATTGGTGCAGCAGAAAAGAGGAGAATTGAAGCGTTTGAAATGTGGTGTTACAGGAGAATGATGAAGATCAGATGGGTAGATAGGGTTACAAACAAAGAGGTATTAAGACGAGTGGGAGAGGAGAGATGTTTCTGGCGACTGCTAATGAAGAGAAGAGATAGGTTGGTAGGACACATACTAAGACACCCAGGAATAGCAAGCTTAGTTATGGAAGGAAGGGTCGAGGACAAAAACTGTAGGGGTAGACCAAGGTTAGAATATGTTAAACAGATTGCCTCCGATGTAGGGTGTCGGAGCTATGTAGAGATGAAACGATTAGCTCAGGACAGGGAGGAATGGAGAGCTGCATCAAACCAGTCAAAAGACTGAAGACTCAAAGAACAACAATCTTCCAGGGACTTCCATACTTTGTTTCTGCATACACTGTCAAATGCTTTCTCAATGTCCAGGAAGGCCATCAGTAGATCTGTTCCATACTCATAGTGCTGTTCTTGTAACTGCCTTACAGCAAAAATCAAATCCACTGTGGACCTTTTTGCTCTGAAGCCATGTTGTTCTTCCCTCTTCCCTCCTTCTATCCTTGTCCTAATTCTCCTTTCCAAAACTTTCTCAAATATCTTTGCACAATGACTCATCAGTGTTATTCCCCGATAGTTTCTGCATTCTGTTCTATTACCTTTCTTGAAAATCGGGACAATTATTCCCTTTTTCCAGTCCTCTGGGGTCTTCCTTTCCTTCCAAGCTGTCTTCATCACTCGGTACAACCATTGTATCCCCACCTCTCCTGCTGCTCTCACCATCTCTACACTCAACTCATCCACACCCGGTGCCTTCCCTCCTTTCATCTTCCTCACTGCATCTTCCACTTCTTTCCATGTAAGTCCTTTTCTGTTCGCAGTCCATCTTCTTCTTCCCCGATTTCTTCCTCCTCGCCGTGGTTTCCATTTGGGTTCAGAAGTTCTTCAAAATATTCTTTCCACATTTTCTTCAGTTCCTCCCTATTTTCTATCTCTTGTCCCCTTTTGTTCACCATTCTAACATAATCCGTAGGATCCTTCCGCCTCATATTTTTTACCATCCCATACAGGAACTTTTTCGTACTTGTCCCCGTTATCCGGATAGTAGGCTGTCAGATATCCGCCCCCTCAATCGGATTGCCAATAATCAAACGCACCGGCACAGCTACATCAATGAAAATGGCACTGACAGATACTATCGAGATTAGAGCACAATAGTTAACAAGAAATTATTGTGGAACACACCAAAGTATACGGGGTTTCATACTTACCTTTACTTACCTTTTAAATTTATCTCGGGGACTGGGTTGTCAACTGGATCACTTAAAGTATGCCCATACAATAACCTTAAAATGAACCATAACGAAGACGAGAAACTTTAAACTGCACAATAATTTATTTCACATAAAGAATGATTTTAACAAAATAAAACAACAAAATCCACGTGGCAATCAGAAGTCATTGTCCACATAACTATGTCCTCCTGTAGAACTTGTATACTCTACATACAATGTTTCAGCTTTCTCAAGCTCAAAATAACGTAATTAATAATGCACTTGGAATGGAAACGGGATTTGGGACGAGACACATATAGCAATTGTTTTGCGTGTTTATACACATCACATTTTATTTATAGCCACAAGGCTATTATGGAGACGTCCTTGGCCTCTATCATACAGTTGCCTGGGCCAGCTGCAATGCACCTGCATCGTCAAAGTGGACTCACCCGTCCGTTCAACCCTAGCATATGCGAGTTACATCAGAGCTTAGCTCTCCTTTCAAAACACGTTAAATGTCCACTTCTCAACTCAAATATTATCACGCAAATGTTTTAAATGCTCCATTCAAACACCAGTGGATTACTCCAACAATCCCCAAATCATGTTTAATTGTTCAATCCACCTGCTTAATTAGCGTTGTTTAGAGTATAATAACAAAACTCTTAATGTTAATAACAAAAGTTCATTAATTATTTATAACAATAATAAATTGTTTATAACAATGTCAAACGACAATTGAAAAATTTATACACGCCTCTATTAATCCCTTTCATTTCAAATTATCAGCGACTTTTACACATCCACTGAACTAACGATTATACATCCATTGTTCCTCTTTAAAAATTCTTATATTCATCAATTGTATTAATGACTGTTATTATTTAACCTTCGTGGGTTCCATTCATGAATCGATATGAAGTAAAAATTTGCCAATCACAAATAAATTTAATAGTAAATACGATTAGACACTCCTCCCTGGTCTATCAAAATTGAGATTAATATCTTCAAAGTATCGCAGTATAAAAATACTATCTTCAATCAACGTTCATCTAACTGCATAAATAGTCGAATAGAATACAATTAGACTGTGGAATGCAAACATTATTGTTCCAATCTATAATTGAGAAAAACTCCTATCAAATGTTCATTACAATAGTGTATTCAATAAATCGTAATCAAAGTTCATATTTCATAAAATTGTCTATAATGCAATGATAAATGTCTATGTTGCAATCATGTTCATAAGACGACTAGTATTTCAAAGATCGTCGATAACGTAATAGATTTTAACGCTCTAAAATCATTTAATTATTCTTCTTTCTTGAGGATGACAGAAAATTGGTCAAAGTAATTTACTGAATAGAATTACTTTAATAAAATGACACGCTGTCTGAATTCAACTCTGCCATAGAAAATCGTTAACTTTACAGTCAAATCGTGACTACAAAAATATGCAAATTACTGAAAGAATCTAAATTATCAGTCTCAACTGATCCAAAATTATTTAAGTATGCCAATGACATAATAATGTCTCAACAAATCGTAGAAAAAGGCATAAATCATCGAAGTGTACTGAGTACAGAAATGTCAAGCAAGAAAATGGGGCAAAATATAGGACAGAAAATATGGGGAAAATTGTTGCTCAGATATCGCTACATGACTCAAATAATACAAGAAACGTTCACGACTACCTTATCTGTTGATTGAAGTTCTAGAGGAAAGTTTTCAAAGAAAACTGCTGTTGGTTCCATTTCACCAGCGTGAAGATGTGCTCCGACCTCGAACCTGGAATCAGCGCCCTCGGAGAATCGAACTGCTTCCTCCTCCGGAAATTGCACTGCTCCATGTATACGAAAGACATCCCTCTGGCAAAACTCTTCTTTGTGAGCCGGGTCCACCCTGGCCTCTCTTGAAAATTCCCTGAAGTTCTGGTCGCAATTCGCCATGAAGTTTATTGCAGTTATTTCCGCAGAAATATTCATAATCGTGGAGTATGAAAATATTTCCACTGTCATTTGATATTATTCAGCGATGGATTCACGATGCATGAGTGTAGTTGGATGTTCACTACATGCTCGCTTTTGTAGAATGACGATTAACGAAGTTCCATGCTGCTATTTCACTCCATCGATATATGTCCCAATTGCATTAAAGCCTTAGCCTTCCATCTCTACTTCTGTTATAATCATTGAAAGCACTGCCAGACTATAATGTTCCATAATAGAATGTATCGTTGTATTACCAAACGTATGCTCCAATATCACGATTGCGATATACGTGTCAGCCGTAGTGTATACTGTGGAATTTTAAAAGTGCCTCTCAGGTGGCGAGAAAATCACTTTTGTCTGCAGTCTTAAAATGCCAATATCTTTCAAATTATAACTGTGAAATTGTTCAAATCTTCTACACACCTCAATGTTGTACTGCCCAATTGAATTATAATAAAGGCAGAAGTTAACTCTTTATATCTTATCTGGTAGAAACGTTAATGTGAGCGTTTCAACTTCACCTAGTTTCGAATAGCGTAAAATGGAACTGCTCCGTGTTCGTTCGATGCGCCGGGCTTTAACCACACGCTAAAGACAACTTGCTTCACTTATTCACTCGAAAATGACTATATGACATCTGAAATATATATGCGGTATCAGAATATCAGATATGAGATATGAGATATGAGCGGTATGTGAGAATATGAGAGCTCCTCTATCCTGTGCACGACCTTTTATTAACTTCTTAAGGGGCGTATCCATCCCTTCCATAGCCTGTTCCTCCGTCATCGCTAGAAGTTTTAACTTTGGCTATACTTGACGGATTTTCAAATTTCAAAAACTCAAAATTAATTTCTTCAAAATTCCAAATCAATGCCATAACTGAAAATAGATTTCCACAAATCTGCATGCCAAAAGCAATCAAATATCGTAGTTTCAGCAATCTCCGTCTTCCTTCCAAACTATCGTTCATTGGTTCGAGTCTTTCCTCCAATAGCGTAACTTCTTCCTTAGCACAATACCTTGTTTCCTGCGACTGCGTCGTTAATCTCAGATCTTTCTCGAACAAAATCATGACGTCACCAAGAATCTCAGCTCAACCAGCCTACTTGCATGAAGTCTACGTCATCCGTGCCTACGTCATGAATATACACGTCACAACTATGACATCCATAACTTTATTCATATATGCCAATATAGCCATCGTGGTCTCAATATAATTCAATTTACGGGGGCAGTACTGTGACCGTTTTTGTATTCCCGATTATGGATGTCTGAGAGAGAGAGCTTCATGGCGCGGCGATATCCTATGTTCCGTGAGCTGGCTGTGTTGACAACATCTGCTGTGACGTAACGCGGGGCCATCGCCCCCTCTGGCTATGATCGGACCATGTGACTGTGGGCGAGTCAAAGTCGGGTGACGTCAGTAGCGGGCAGTGGAGTGAGTGTCTACAGAGGTGTGTAATCGACACATTCTTGCTTGCTTGCTTGCCAGAGCGGAACCGGACTATGCGAGGTTCCTTCAGCAGGACTTAGATTGTCATGGACTCGAGTGAGCTCATGAGCGATTCGTGAAATCGTTATACGCACACGAGTGGAACTCTGTTTGATTCAAACTTTCATAAAGTTTGTTTAAACGTGTGTACGGCAGCTTTCGAAACTTTATTCTTGCATCGTTTGAGTTCTGCTGATATTCTATTCAGGCAACTTGCCATGGAAAACAGGACTGACGTGAACTGTGAGAATTTAACGCTGCCTGAACTTGATTCGTATTCCAAAATGTATTCTAAGCGGTTGGCGAGAGGAAAGGGATTTTGGTGTTCTGCATACACAACAATGTACGCTTAAATTGGAATTCAGGAACACGGTATGAACGAGTCGAGTGCTGACATAACGAAGTAACCTTGGAGTACATCTAGCCAGAGATGTTCTTAGAGCATTTTCTGAACATCTTCGTCATGGACTGTAATTCACTCAGATTCATGGATGAGACAAGCGTAAACCGCGGAAGCAATTTGAAGTTACTTCTGTGCTATCATATTAAGATTGTCAATGAAGAATTATATCTACAATATTCGTGTAGGAACTTCTAGAATATACCGGATCTGATGCATAGTTCCACCCGAGGTGTGGTCATAGGGAGACGTGTATCTGGGTTCGACGCCAGGATTTTGAGTCACTACACTAAAGGCCAGGATTCTTCTGGAAGCCGGACTAAGGAAATTTTATCCCGAATGACGCCCATCCATCATCTGAAAATAAGGTATAAATCTGACAATCTTTGGTAGTAGTCGGGCATTTTCATTTGTTGTATCCAGTTGCCAATTAGTTTGTGTAATTAGTTTATATGATGACGGGGTTTTAAGTCAGATAAATTATTGTCTTTCTTGACCCCAGATTCTTCTTTCTTTTTGGGTTCGTTTGACGAACAAATTTATCCATGTCTTGTCGGGATATAGTATTTCTTTGCTTCTTCGTTAGTTTTACGTTCGTCGTAATTTTCTGCAATTTTCAATCATTGGGAAGACCATCATTTAGGAAGAAGATTTGCGTTTTAGTATTATGATATTTCAGCAAATTTTTGCACTGTTATGGTCGTGTTTCTGTAATTTCCAGCAAGTAAATTTTTCCTTCACATTTAAATCGTTTGACGTTATAAAGTACTTCAGCATCGTGGTTACGTGATGGGTTTTTGATTGATATTTACTCTAAAATATTATTATGATTCCAAACTCAAGGATGTTTATTTAAATCTTGGCGTTATTCGAAAATGTATTTTTGCTAAGCCATTAAGGAATTGATCCTTGAAAAATACTGATATAAAAGATTTCTCTCGTTAATCAGCTGTAATGTTAATATTATTATTGTAAAATTGATTGTGAAATTGAGTTCGTGGACTATTGGAACCACGTGATACATTGTTAAGCTGGAGAAGGTTTTTTGGATCACTGTGAGTAATTATGATTATGGAACTTATAATATGAATTTGAAAGAAGTACTGTGTGACTGATAAGTGTTGGTTGATATGTAACTAGAGTTTGCGAAATGTTTCGTCATGTTGTTTCATCCTTTAAAAAAAAGTAGGTTGAAGTTTAATGGTGGTACTTGTACTTAATTTCGAGTGACGTCTGTGACATTTTGTTTTCAAATCAATTGGAGATAGTATCTCTAAGATATTTACTGTGATTTAACTTTATCTCCACTTCAAATTTCATCTTTATGAAATTTAATAAGACCTGTGGGGATTTCCGAGAGATCTCTTAAGTACAGCCATTTCTTTGTAATCTTTTTCAAACTTATTTTCATTTTCGTTTAACTCGGTGTGAACATAATTATATTTAGCTCATCTTCTCCACTTGGCTAAATTGCGTCTACGGTGGCGATTCCTTATTGTACTATTTAACCAAATAAGATGGTGTAGTGATAATGAAAGTGGTTATTGAGTTTAATTCATTAAGAAACATTATATATATATATATATATATATATATATATATATATATATGTATATACGTGTACATTATTGTATTATATTCAGGTGAGGGATACTTTCAGTAACACTTTTATTGAATAAATATTTTATCTTACAGCAGTTCAATCCAAGAGTCATAATTCATAATAACTGCATAAATTGTGCCGGGAAGATCAATGTGTTTTCTTTTCTTAAATTTCTCACTACTCTCTGAGATAAGTCGTATCTCGTTTGCGTCTCGTGTCACGTTTTGACCTGAGCTAGTTTTCTTTGTATGCACTTTGGTTTGTCTTTGCACAATTTAGGTTTGTTGATATGCTCCTTTTATACTTCCTTCTCCTATTGGTAGGATCTGGGGGGCGTTTTCAGCCGGGCATTTTCAGATCCTACGATCCATTGTTCCTCGAGGGATTCAACAGGTCTTGGTAAGTTATAAAAGGGTACTTCAGATTTGGCGCTAACGTTTTGGGCTTCGAATTTAGAAATCGTGTCTAGCGGGAGTGACATTTGGGTGTTGGGTTCGATTCTGTCGAACAGCACCATTTTCAGATACCTTCGCAACCATCAGTTATGAATACGTTGGATGAGTATTCTGGACATAATGGCAAACCAATATTTAGGCATGAATGTTGGGATTTCACTGTGATGAATGAACAATTACGGGAGTACTCGATCTACATAATTTTGTGTAGTATTGCAGCCATTATTGAAAATTTTGATGTTAGGTAAAGCCACATGTTGGGTAAATTCACTAGCGACTTGTGACAGCGTAATGGAGGTATGCACAGGAATCTTTATTTACGTGTCCAGTCGAATTAAACACTTAATGGGGTTCATGGTGGAACTTCATTTAAGTGGGTAGTTATTTTCGACCGGCTTACGATCTTTTTTGCATCATAGTAATGGTAAATTCTTTAATTTCAAACTAGATCATTTATTACTAGGGTCATTCCTGTGATTATTATGAATTGTGGCGATCGTCTGGGATTTCTGGATATTTTTGGAACATGCTTCGATAGGGTTAATTAGATACAAGATAATTTAAGGTAAAGCTAAACGATTGAAAATTTCAGGTATTGGCAATCTGGTTACTTCACAATGTCTATGCTCTGCTCTGTAATACTGTGTTCTTGTTCTCTCTTTGTATTTCACATTTTTGTACAATGACATCACCGCCTGAGGTGATGACTGTGGCAGATGTCCACAAAATGTTTAAATTCGTCCGTGAGACTATGGACAACTTAAATCGGGATTTGGAAGGTATCATAACGTTTAACAAATCCAGTTTTCATAAACTGCAGGAAAGCAATAAGGAACTCATTAAAGATAGTGTAGCCAAAAGCATTAAGGGTGAATTAGATGTGATGCAAACTACCCTTAAAGGTGTTCAAGACAGTTCTAAACGAGTAGAATCGAAAGTAAATAATGTTGAGGCAAGTAATGATGAGATTCAGGATGACATTAAAAATATTACCGACAGGAGTGGCTACGCTGGCTAAAGCGCAGCATTAGGTCATGGGGCCAAGCTCTCTGCTGACTCGGTAGACGCGTGGGTTCGAGTCCCACCGTCGGCCGTCCTTGAAATGGTTTTCCGTGGTTTCCCATTTTCAACACCCGGCAAATGCTGGGACGGTACCTTCTGATAGGCCACGGCCGCTTCCTTCCACATCCTTGCCCAGTTTCATTCACCATCATACATTTCATCTCTCATTAAGTCCTCTCGTGAGGTTGGCGTCAGGAAGGGCATCCGGCCGTAAAAACCATCGCCACAAAGACTTCCATCGCATCTCATCCCCGACCCCGTTGGAAAACGGGAATAATAAGGGGTAGACATACATTAAAAATATTCATTTAAACGTGAACAATGTTACTGTTGATGTGGGTCAGGTTAGATCGAACATGGCTAAAATGCAATCCACAGTAGACAATGTACAAACCTCAGTGGATTCTGTACAACTCGAGGTAGTTAATGTACAATTAAAAGTTGACACTATGCAATTAGACGTGGGAAATGTGCAACTTAAAGTAGATAATGTTCAATCTAACATGCCTCAAATGCAATCCACGGTAGACAATGTACAGTCTGACATGGGTCAGGTTAGATCGAACATGGCTCAAATGCAATCTACCGTAGATAACGTACAATCTGACATGGGTCAGGTACAATCTACAGTAGATAGGGTAAAGTCCGATGTTAATAATATGCAGATAATGGTGGATACTGTACAATTTAAGGTGGACAATGTGCAAGCCAGATTAGTTGATTTAGACAATAAACAATTTCAAGTAGAGATGAGGTCAGAACTTGATGCCAATAAAAAGGAGCAAAAGGAGAATTTGGATGCTGTCCAAACTCAATTAAAACTCAGGAATCCTTTGTTCTGCTAAGAAAGGACATGTTGTCTTTACAAACGCAGGTAAAGGACCATACAAAACTTCTTAGAGCAGACATTGAAATTGATGTAAAGGCTATAATGGATGAAAATGTAGGTGTACTTAGGCAAGAAATTGTTAAAATTAATCAAGAGAGGGTAGCAGGTGTCAAAGCCGAATTGGATTTGAAACTTGCTAACGCTGAAATTAGGTTAAATAAGGATATTGCTGATGTTCGAGAAGACTTTACTAAGAGAATGGATGTCAATCAGGATTCCCAAATCACACGCATTAATGAATGTAGGACTCTGTTAGAGGATAGGATCAAACAGATTGAAACCAAGGGGGAACAGGATAAAATTGAGTTCATAGGGGAAAGAGAAAGAAAAACACACGAATTAAATGATGTTAGAAAAAAACTTGAAAAGTTTAATTTAGCTGAACATATTGACGTAGAGGCTTTAAAGAAAGAATTAAAAGTTAAATGGCAGGAGGATATTAACAGGTTTAGGCTCAAACTTTCGACTAAGGGTGGTCATGATTTATACACTTCGGGACACACAAACTACGAGGAAGCGACTAGATCGAATGGGGAGGATCAGTTGCACGTGGAACAATCTCACCAAAATCTATATCCCATCTTTACAAATTTGCAATCAACTGGGGAAATAGATGTAAATACTCCATCAGAATTGCAAGTGGGACAATCTCGACGAGATCAGTACAAGATTCCGACAGGCAATCAAACTGCAGGGGAAGCCAGAGTTAATACATCGTCAAATGGGTCACGAAATATAACGATAATTCGCAATTTTGATGAAAAACCAAAAAAATTTAGCAGCCTTGATGGGATGACCCCAATTGAGTTCGTGAGAAGTATTCGGGATTATTTTGTGGAAAATCATATTGCTCCAGAGAGAGAATTACGTATTGTGGAACGCTACTTATCGGATGGCCCTCTTTTATGGTTCAAAGCATTCCGTTACACGTTTGAAGATTTTGAGAGTTTCGAGGAGGCTTTTATTAAGAGATTTTGGTCAGTGGAGGTTCAGGAGAATATTCGTTCAGAGATTTTCTACAAAAAGTATTCTAGTAGTGGACCAATGAGCTACGCTGAGTACTGCGTGATGCAGCTTTCGAAACTCAGATTTCTGCAGCCCCCTCTTAAGCGAGGAGAATTGATCGAAGCGATATCTTGTCAATAGCCCGTGGAAGTCCGTAGATACCTCATTTCATCGAGTGTGTCTGATTTGGTGCACATGGAGGACCTTTTGCGTAAATTGGATTACACTAGTACAAGTGTGACTCCTGTTGCAAATAAGAACATCCGTCAGGAACCTAGGACAGTGCATGCAGTCGTCATGGATAGGACGCAGCAAACTGATCGAACATATGGGCAGGAAAATCAGAAAACAGGACCCATTAGGAATTACTATCAAAGGGACAGAAAATATAACAATCAGTATCGCGAATACCAGGATAGACCTTGGCAAAATCGTCGATACAACAATAGGAATGATGGACGTAGAGAATATGGACGGCCTAGATATAATTATTATAGAGATGCTCCATATCGTTCAGAGAATAGGTCGCAACTAGGATATAGGTCGTATAAAAACTACCGTGACGCAGAATTTGCTCGCGGAAGAAGGGATAATAATCAGCCTAGAAATGAGCGGGATCAGTCTCGTGAGCAAAGACGAGGAAAGGAACGGGATCAGTCTCGTGAACAAGCACGAGGAGATGAGCGCGATAAGAGGAAGGAACCAGGCGCAGATTCTCAAGCGAGCACGAGTAAACAGGGGATGAATCAAGATAGAGCCCCTAAATTAAACAAAAAGACGTCAGTGTACTGATGACCTAATATCCAATGACCACTTCACACTTTTACTCCATTAATGATAGATTATGTATATAGAATTGAAGAGGCTACGGAAAATGTAGCTACAGAAGAAACAGATATGGTAGAAGAACCTGAAGCGATTTTTCAAGAAGATCAAGTAAATGGATACAAAATACGTCCCATTGTATTAAGAATATCTTAAATGATTTAAATAAAAGCTATTCCCGCTTTTATTTACTGTGTCGGGAGGAGGATGTAACCGTTTTTGTATTCCCGATTAAGGATGTCTGAGAAAGAGAGCTTCATGGCGCGGCGATATCCTATGTTCCGTGAGCTGGCTGTGTTGACAACATCTGCTGTGACGTAACGCGGGGCCATCTTGCTATGATCGGACCATGTGACTGTGGGCGAGTCAAAGTCGGGTGACGTCCGTAGCGGGCAGTGGAGTGAGTGTCTACAGAGGTGTGTAATCGACACATTCTTGCTTGCTTGCTTGCCAGAGCGGAACCGGACTGTGCGAGGTTCCTTCAGCAGGACTTAGATTGTCATGGACTCGAGTGAGCTCATGAGCGATTCGTGAAATCGTTATACGCACACGAGTGGAACTCGGTTTGATTCAATCTTTCATAAAGTTTGTTTAAACGTGTGTACGGCAGCTTTCGAAACTTTATTCTTGCATTGTTTGAGTTCTGCTGATATTCTATTCAGGCAACTTTTCATTGAAAACAGGACTGACGTGAACTGTGAGAATTTAACGCTGCCTGAACTTGATTCGTATTCCAACATGTATTCTAAGCGGTTGGCGAGAGGAAAAGGATTTTGGTGTTCTGCATACACGACAATGTACGCTTAAATTAGAATTCAGGAACACGGTATGAACGAGTCGAGTGCTGACATAACGAAGTAACCTTGGAGTACATCTAGCCAGAGATGTTCTTAGAGCATTTTCTGAACATCTTCGCCATGGACTGTAATTCACTCAGATTCATGGATGAGACGAGCGTAAACCGCGGAAGCAATTTGAAGTTACTTCTGTGCTATCATATTAAGATTGTCAATGAAGAATTATATCTACAATATTTGTGTAGGAACTTCTAGAATATACCGGATCTGATGCATAGTTCCACCCGAGGTGTGGTCATAGGGAGACGTGTATCTGGGTTCGACATCAGGATGTTGAGTCACTACACTAAAGGCCAGGATTCTTCTGGAAGCCGGACTAAGGAAATTTCATCCCGAATGACGCCCATCCATCATCTGAAAATAAGTATAAATCTGACAATCTTTGGTAGTAGTCGGGCATTTTCATTTGTTGTATCCAGTTGCCAATTAGTTTGTGTAATTAGTTTATATGATGACGGGGTTTTAAGTCAGATAAATTATTGTCTTTCTTGACCCCAGATTCTTCTTTCTTTATGGGTTCGTTTGACGAACAAATTTATCCATGTCTTGTCGGGATATAGTATTTCTTTGCTTCTTCGTTAGTTTTCCGTTCGTCGTAATTTACTGCAATTTTCAATCGTTGGGAAGGCCATCATTTAGGAAGAAGATTTGCGTTTTAGTATTATGATATTTCAGCAATTTTTTGCACTGTTATGGTCGTGTTTCTGTAATTTCCAGCAAGTAAATTTTTCCTTCACATTTAAATCGTTTGACGTTATAAAGTACTTCAGCATCGTGGTTACGTGATGGGTTTTTTGATTGACATTTACTCTAAAATATTATTATGATTCCAAACTCAAGGATGTTTATTTAAATCTTGGCGTTATTCAAAAATGTATTTTTGCTAAGCCATTAAGGAATTGATCCTTGAAAAATACTGATATAAAAGATTTCTCTCGTTAATCAGCTGTAATGTTAATATTATTATTGACGTAAAATTGATTGTGAAATTGAGTTCGTGGACTATTGGAACCACGTGATACATTGTTAAGCTGGAGAAGGTTTTTTGGATCACTGCGAGTGATTATGATTATGGAACTTATAATATGAATTTGATAGAAGTACTGTGTGACTGATAAGTGTTGGTTGATATGTAACTAAAGTTTGTGAAATGTTTCGTCATGTTGTTTCATCCTTAAAAAAAAAAGTAGGTTGAAGTTTAATGGTGGTACTTGTTGTACTTAATTTCGAGTGACGTCTGTGACATTTTGTTTTCATATCAATTGGAGATAGTATCTCTAAGATATTTACTGTGATTTAACTTTATCTCCACTTCAAATTTCATTTCTATGAAATTTAATAAGTCCTGTGGCGATTTCCGAGAGATCTCTTAAGTACAGCCATTTCTTTGTAATCTTTTTCAAACTTATTTGTATTTTCGTTTAACTCGGTGTGAACATAATTATATTTAGCTCAGCTTCTCCACTTGGCTAAATTGCATCTACGGTGGTGATTCCTTATTGTACAATTTAACCAAATAAGATGGTGTAGTGATAACGAAAGTGGTCATTGGAGTTTGTTTCATTAAGAAACATTATATATATATTGAACCCTTGCAAAGAAGCATATGAGACTCAGTTTCGGGGGGTGTAACGGTTCATATCGTAAGTTGTTGTCAAGGCGCTTCATTAACTTGCAGGGTAACATATAACAAAATAACATGCAGGAAAGAGTGAAGCCAGGGTTAAAAACAAATGAATTTAATAACAAATCACCATATTTACACTCAAACAATTAACAACAAAAACTCCCATCTGACTCCCACTTAATAAAAATGCCAAAACTAGGCCGAATCTCTGGAGAGATTAATTACCTGGACCAAGTGTCCCTAAGATAAAAATAACAAAAGTGACCATATATGTGCGTATGTCGTTCAACATGCATCACGATGTGTACAATGAATTCGTGATTCGTCATCATCCAGAATATGAATCCACATTTCTAGAGCTAGACCGACACGGGGGAACACAACTACAATACTTAAAAATTAAACCGACACTTCCTAAATCTAATATAAACAAACACAAAAATTTCCGTGTGAAATTGGAATCAAATTGCCGTAGCAACATTTACTGCCTAAAAACTTAGGACTTCTCACACAAATCAACACAAGTACATTAACACGTGACCAATAAAAATACACAAATGACCGTCGTCAAAATTTACAAGTACTCTACCACTACACCGCACGGGTGTGACACACATAAATTACATGAATCGAGTCATAAACAAAGCAATAGGCACTCAGCCAACATTTACGTTAATAATACAATATTTTACCCATACAACGTACAACAAGCCGTTACACACATGGCGAACTCCCCAATTAATTATGGCTTAAAAATAACCATCACAATGAACAGGTTTGCTACATGAAAGCTTACAGGGGTCAGTCGGACAATCAGGACTGCCTATCAACATAAGTCACCAGGCAAAACGGGCGGTTTGTGGAACTCTGCATGTCTGTCAACCCACGTGTCACATATCTCGACCTCCCAGGACATGGGGTCGAATCTCGAAGAAGTGTGCCCCAAAGCACAATAATACGTGTGTGTGTGTCAGAATAAATATGGACAAGAACAGCGGTCTCCCTAGAGCACCCTGTCTTTCCATCAAAAATACAACAGCAGCAAAAATATGAGAGCGGTAGGACCTCTACCCCCTCCTCACGTAGAATCAACACACACTTGACACAGTAACACACACAAAAACACACGTATGGGTTTTGACAGACCCTGAAATAAAAAGACACAAATAATTTCCACATGCTGGCACCACCGTTCTATGCCGTGACTAGTCAACCTGAAAAGGACTAAAAAAAAATCTATCAAAATTAGAACGAAGGTGTTCTAAAAATTACATTTAAATTGGCGCGCTTGGCAACCCTAATATGAATAATAACCTGTTCAGCAAATATCTTACAGTAATTTCCTCCCATTCCTATTTCAAATATTAACGTTAATAAAGCACCATTTATCGAATGTAACGGGTTCCGCATTTGCAAGGATAAAAATCACGCACGCACGCCGCGCACATTACATATGACTCAAGGAAAAACAAATATCTAACAAAACACTTTGGCCACGCGCCAACGGACATTTAAAACATTAAGCGTCGGTGCAAGAAAAACTCTAAACAACAAGAAAAGAAACATGACTATTTACAAAAGTTCCCCGGCCAAATCTAACTACATAATTGAAATAATCCAATTTTTGTACATCACCGATCTGCTTGTAGAACTAAGGACATCCTCCTCAGCCCATTGCCCCTATGGACAAATTAGCACTCCATCGTGGTCGTCTGCGTTGATTCGTGGAAGATCATCCCAACTCCAAACCACGTGCTGATCATCTTGGTATCGACTCCTTGGCAGAAAAGTTCAATGTTAATTATTTTACCTATCTATAATCGCTTGCAGGTTACTCAGTTCGCCCACAATTGTCCTAATGCGATTAATTGCGAAGACTGGCCCTAGATATCTCGCACACACGCACAATAAAACACATAAAAAATACACTGCAATTTGTACATAACATATACACCTCGAGACCACGTCACTGGCTCGATAACAAGTTTAAGATCTTGGCTGCACTGGCAGTCGCTATCTTGCTCGGTATTTCCGTACTGTACTGTTGACCTTCGCTCCGGTGAGCGCTAATTAGGGTGTTACAAGACTTGCCCCTCAGAGCTGAAATGGTCGTCTTAAAGTAAATGTTACAAGTTACCACGCACTGGCGTGAAATATTTAGCTCACAAATAAAGTTAATTTAAGAATAAAATGTACTAGAGCTTTAAAATTCGATAATACAACTGATGTAATTTTAGCTCCTCAGAGCTCACAAATAAAATAACTTAACCAAATTCAGAGCGTAAAAATCACGATACAAACTGGCGTGAAGTAAGCCTCTCAAGGCTCCACAAAGAATGACTTCTAATAATTTCGAGCGTCAAAATCACGATACAAACTGGCGTGAAGTTAGCCTCTCAAGGCTCCAAAACGATTGACTTAGAGTAGCGTCATGCCAAACTATTTATTAGAAACTGACAGGGGACGGAGGAGTGGGGTGGAGTCGGATACAAATTTCCAGAGTTTTTGTCTCACAAATGTGGGACTAGTGTCATTCTTCTTCAAATAAATCAAACGTCTCAATGCACTCGTGCGGAGATTAATCCGTTCGGCGGTTCTTTAGATAACCAATTCCGCGGGCTTTTTACTACTGACGCTGTCCACCGCGTGGTCATGGCTTGGTCTCTTGTGATTGGCTGGTTCAATCGTATGTTCGTTGCGAGTAGCTCGTGATCCTTCCTTTATGCTCCCAATTTTGGTACAGTAGTTGCTCAATTTGGCCTTGAACCCAACTAATTCTAGCCGTCCCCCAATAATAGCTACCAGCTCTGCTCTTGTTGCAATCATTACGAAATGCTGGCCTCCCTTTATCCAAGTCGACTTCCTCAAGTCCTGCCTGGGCCGTAGTAATAATAATAATAAATATGAATACTTATTTATCGTAGATCAATAAGGGTTCATTTATCCTCAGCAAGGTTTTGAAATTCGAAACAATTTATTGGTTTGGATTTCAAAAACAAAATCCACTGTAGTAACAACACATCTCTTTAAATCTCACTCAGCTGCTCGAGTGTGCGCCCCTCTGACTCAATTAGTGTGCTCCCTTTCTCGCTGGAATGTCATTCATACTTCCTCACTAGGTCTCCCCCTTCTCCTCAAGTGGTTTCCACTCCTGTCGTCTCAGCTGCTCGTTGTTTACAAACAAAGAGCGTACTCTGGCGTTCCACGTAGATTTGAGTGTTGGCTCTCAAAATAAAATTTTTGCAATACTGATTCTGCACACATCATCTTTCCTAATCGTCAAATGGTTCCCTTCTGTAGTAAGGTTTTAAATTGGCGCTATTAAAAACAGATTTTGCACCAGTGCTCACTTCTTCCAGTCTGAAGGCATTGTTACCCAGATTCTTGATTACCCGGAACGGGCCAATAAATTTCGGACAGAATTTTGCGAAGACTTTGTTCTTAGGGTCGGAGATCGGTGGTCTACGAACCAGCACTAATTCTTGTTCTTGTAACTCTCGGTGAAACTTCTTTCCTCGGTACCGTCTCAGCCTCCGGTCCGCTTGGTTCCTCATGTGCTCTCTCGTTCGCTGGATTCGCAAGTCATGCGCTAGTAGTGGATCCCTTGGGCAAGGAATGATCTTGTCCCAAGTTCTTTCTGGCAATCTGTTGTGGTGTACAATCAGTGGGACTTGACCCGTCGACTCGTGCTTAGTGGTGTTCGTGCACATCTCAATTTCCCCTACTTTGTCGACCCATTTATTGTGTTCGTTAGGAATCATTACTCTGTAGTACTTGGCAACACAGCGAATTGTTCTCTCGCTCGGATTTCCACAAGGATGACGAATGCTTGAAAATACGTGTTTTATTCCTAGGCTCTCCAAACCTTGCCTAAAAACATTGCTCGTGAAATAGGTACCGTGATCTGATAGAATGGATTCCGGCTTCCCAAGCATCGGAATAACTTTGTTCTTAATTCGACTGAGGACTTGTCTTGATGTCGTCTTCTGAATAGGACATAGCACGACCATCTTCGAAAATACGTCGACACACACCAGAAGGTGTCGGCATCCACGCTTTCCTTTTACTAAAGGGCCAAAGCAATCGATAGCGAGCATCTCGCATGGTTTTTGCGGTAAAAGTGGTCTTGGAGGTTGATTCAGAATAAAGTTGTTCGGCTTCGTGCGCTGGCATGCGTCACAGGTTCTGATTACTTCAACAATGGTGAATCTCATCTTAGGCCAAGTAAAGGTCTCCCCTATCGTAGCTTCAGTCTTATCCGTGCCGATATGTGCTAGACTCTCGTGAACATGCCAAGTCAATCCCCTCTGTAGTGATGCTGGAACTAGGATTCGCAGTTTAGTATGATGCTCATCCACGTACTTATGTAACAAGTTATTTAAGTAGTGAAATCTCGCTTGTTTAGCACTGGCTTCTCGGTACTCCGGTGAATTTGGTTGTAATTCCTTCCTTTAGAATTTTATCATCATCATCATCCATGGGTCTGCTTCTTGCTCCTTCCGAATATCCTTCAATCTTGCCAAAAACTCACGAGCCTTAGGTGTTAATGTAATATTGTGAACTTCCGCTGTTACTTCGTTTCCGTCCTCAGGATTTCTACTCAAGGCATCTGGTATGACGTTCATCCTTCCAGGGCAATGCTCTATTGTGATGTCAAACTGCTGTATGTAGATGGACCAGCGCATAACTCTCTCACTTGCCATTGTTGTCTTGAATAAAAATGTCAGTGCATGGTGGTCGGTTCTAACAATGATGGAATAACCATAGATCATCTTGCGCCACTGTTGAAGAGAATATAGAATTGCTAGAAGCTCAAGTTCCGTAACTGTGTAGTTCCTCTCATGTTTCCGTAATTTACGACTCGTAAATGCCAAATAGGATTTCTTCTTGGGTTATTCAGCGTCCTCTTGGTACAGCATAGCACCGATTCCAATCAATGAAGCATCTGCATGAATAATAAATCGATTCTCAAAATCCGGATATCCAAGTTTCACACAGTTTTCCAATAAATCCTTCGTTGCTTTTAAAGACCTGTCGCACTCCTCGTTCCACGACCATCGATTTGCCTTCTTCAACATCTCCTGCATAGGTGCTACTGTTTCTGTGTAACCAGGGCAATTTTCTTTGAAGAAGCCTGTCACTCCCAAAAACGCTCTTACATGTTTGACTTTGGTAGGTATGGGAAATTTCTTAATAGCATCAATCTTGGCTGGATTAGGCCGCACGCCCTCGACATCAATTATATGCCCCAAATATAAAATCTCGCTCTGGCAAAAATGTGACTTCTTTAGGTTGATTTTGAAGTTCATGGTTCTCAAGTTGTCCAACAGTTTATTTAAACTTATCAGGTGTTCCTCCATTGTTTCAGAAGCAATTAATATGTCGTCAACATATCTCGTTGTGAAGTTCTTGACCTCCTCAGTCAGATTTCTATCGAGTGCTCTAATGAGTGCACAACCCGCAGTTTTCACGCCAAAGGACATTCGACACCAGATATAACTTTGATTATCGAATAAAAATCCCGTCAACAGTTGGGATTTTTCTTCAAGTTCAAGATGGTGGAAACTATTCGTCAAATCAACACTTGAGTATATCTTCTTCCCACGGAAGCCTTTCAAAACATCTTTGATCCTGGGTGCTTGGTCATGCTCAACTAGCAGTTTGCTGTTCAAAACCCGCATAGCCTAATCGATCCATTTGGCTTGGCCACAGCCAATATTGCGTTCAGGTAAGGGGTTGCCGCTTTCCTTATCATGCCAGAATCTAATAAGTTAGTAATAATGTCCTTCACCTGAGAAAAATGTTTCTCTGGGATCGGGTACAATTTACTTTTAAATGGGGTCCAATCTGTCACTTGCATAGCATATTGAAAATTTAAAACCTTCCCAGGTATGGTGTCAAAAGCTCCTTTATGTAATCTTAAAATTTCTTCCAGTCTTCTTCTATCAGGTTCCCCTACGATGGCCTCCTTAAGTCGCTCCTGAAGTAGAATTTCAAATTTAGTTCCGCTAATTTCTTCTTCCGTCAAATGCACCCAAAGTTCCTGCGAAATATCTCGGCTGTCAATTTCTAGCACTGCTGTCTGGCTGACTCGCTCCCCCGTCAAGTTCTTATCTCCGGCCCCATTAGTGCATTCCTCAACAACCCAAGTATTGGCCTCTCTCTCCAACGGACTCTCTTCCATGTTTAAACCCACATGATTCAACCCCTCTACTTGTTTGAAGCTTACAGTGTTGTTATGTAAGTCAATTACAGCATGAAAATCGCAGATGAAGTTGGCTCCTAAAATTATGTTGTAGTTCATCTTTGGAATAACAATGAATGTTTGTGAAAAAGTATGGTTCAGTATTTCCAGATCTAGAAATGCTTGCTGTTTACAATTCATAGTTTTGTCAGGAATAACACCTCTGACTTTCATTAGCGGTACCGGCATAATTGGAACAGTTTGTTTCCTTCCTATTTCCTTTATCAGAATTTCAGTGACTAAGCTCACCTGGCTACCTGTATCAATCAAACATCTCACCCTCATGCCTCCAACATGCGCGTAAATAATTGGTAGCTGTCTGATAACATTTTCACGGTTCTTCACCACTTCCTCCAAGCAGTCGTCCGGGAATGCTACCCACTCTTCTATGTTGGCCACTATCATCTCTTCTCGCTCCCTGGCGACCTCCATTTTCAGCCTATCACCTTTCAGTTCATTTTTTTTTTTTTTTTATCCCGGGACCCATTTGTTGTGTTTCGCCGGTTGTCATTCTGTCGCTCCTGTTGCCTCAATAAACTCTCTGCCCCCTCTCCTTGATGGTTGTCTGGGCTCTGTCTGTTCGCCATGGCACGCCCCCACTTCTCTTTCTCCGCTTCTTCGGTACTTAATTGATCCAAGTATTTCCGTGATTCAATATATCGCTCGTCCCAGTTGTTCCGATAATCTCCCCTATTTTCTTGGCGATAGTCCCTGCCCTTATTCCATCTACCATCTCCATTTCTTTGGTAAGGTCTACCTTGTCTCTGGTTTCCCCTCCAATTTGTGTACTCCCGCTGGTACGTCCACTGATTGTTTTGATTTTGGTTATTCTGATTGTATCTCCCGCGGTTATTCTGATAGTTCTGATTATTATTGTTGAACTGGTTTCGGCCATCAAAATCTTGCCTCCTCGGTGTGAATTGTGTCCCTGTGGACTGTGTCTTGGTTTGGTTCCCCTGGCTGTGGTTATTTTGGAGTCCCTGAACTACCTCTGCCGTGTTGACACATTCCATATTCCTCCTTCCTGTCTGTGGGCTCACCATACTCGTCTCGTCTAAGTGTCTGAGTAATTCTTCGGCTTGGACTGCGGGTTGAATGTTTCCTGCGACTAATAGTTGTTGGATGTGCATTGGGAGTTGTTTCCCGATGGTCAGAACCATATTTTGCTCGCTAGGCGGGTCGTCAAAATCTCTGAATTTTACCAATTGCTGGCTGAAGAATTCTGAAAAACGGGTTGGATGCGTACTATGATATTTTCGCGTGTACAGGTCCATTCTCAACCCCTGCTGTAACGAAGGACTCCAAAACTTCTTCAAAAATGCCTCGCGGAATTGAGCCATGTCTGTAAACGTGTACTTAAAGCTTAAAAACCAGGTTAGGCTAGGTCCTTCTAAAAATTTCTCCACTAGTCTTAATTGTTTCTCAGGGCCGATGTGCTGGTCATTAAAGTAATCAGTTAATTGCCGTAGAAATGCTTTGGGAGTGGTTCATGAATGTTCCTTAAATTTATCGGGCTTAAAATCATTACCCCGAATGACTTGGATGACTTGGGCGGGTGCCAAGTTCGGTTGCGGTGTTGAAGTCTCCCCCCTGTATTGCTGGAATGCGTTACTCGTTAGTCTGGGACTTTGACCCCTGCTTGTATCCTCAGCCAACTTCAAGCCTGCAGGACTTCCAATACTTGTTTGCTTCTCCGGTATATTTTCAGCCGAAAATAATGTCGCATTCTCTAAAGATCTAATCTCGTTTTTGATGATTAACTCTGAGTGTTCCTGTAATTTTGACTTTACGTTTTCCTCCAATGCCTGCATTCGCTTTAAAACTGTCAGCCTGTCTTCCTTATTCGCGTGAGCCTGCTGGTCCCAATCTCGCCGGATCCTACTTTTCAAGCTATTAATTTTCTCCTCGTTCCTTTCCTGATTTTTCTCTAACTCTTCACGTATCTGTTCTTGCGTTTTTATTAGTTGTTCCCCAACCTCTTCTCTTATGACCTCTTGTGTTTTTATTAGCTGTTCTCCCAGATTATCCCGAGTCTTGACGAGCTGCTCTCCTACTTCTTTCCTTATGATCTCTTGTGTTTTGCCTAATTGCTCCTCTAAATTCTCCCGCAAGTGTATCCGTTCGGTTTCAGCCTTACCCTCGACTTTATCAATTTCCTTTATTAATTCCAGCACGTTGCTGTCTACCGAATTAATTTGCTGCTGCAATTTCTCTTGGGTTTTCTTCATTCCCGCGGTGTTATTGACACATGCTGCCTCTATCTGCTTGAGTTTATCTGCCACCATCTCGTCAAATTGTATTAATTTGTTATCAAATTTCGCCTCCAACTTCTTAATTTCGCCTAACTGTTTGACATTGTTCTCCGCAACCTCGCCTGCCAGTTTCTCTACCTTTTTAACGCTCTGATTAATGTCATTAGTGATTTTTCCTAATTGTTCGGTTTGTGCCGTTTGTGTTACCGCCTGTTCCGACAATTTGTGATTTAGTTCATTTAATTGTTTGTCCGTGTCTAATTTCTGGACTTCTAACTGGACCGAAATATTACCGCTCATATCATGTAATTGTTTTTCACAGTTCTTTAATTGTTTATCATTATGCTCCCGCTGAGCTTCTAATTGTTCTTTCAATTGTTTTTCCGTCTTTACGGACATTTGTTCTAATTGTTTTTCCGTCTTCACGGACATCGGTTCTAATTGTTTATTTAATTGTTTATTATTGTCTTCGCTTATTTCCTCCTTCATGTTCTTTAATTGTTCTTTCGTCTTTACGGACATCTGGATCGACATCTGTTCCAACAATCCCTTAATTTCATCGACACTCGCCATATCACACACACAAATATATTCAGAGAAAACAGGGTCATGGGCCAAGGTTTCAATCATATACACACATACATGTCACACATTTAAATATTACTGGCTCTAATTTAATGAAAATTTCAGTAACAAAATTTACTGAATACTGACACTTATTCCCAAAGAACTAAACAACCCCTAGTGATCTGCTTTTAAATTCCTAACCAACAGAATTTACAAAACACCAATTAACCGAAGTCAATTAAATGTCAAATATAAGGCAACATCTTCCTGCTTTGACTGAGTTCAATAATAATGCAAATTTCTCATTTTAATGTCGGGCGCCAGAACAAGTTTATAACAAATACAATATCAAATTCTAACCTTGTTCAATATCTCTAACTTTAGGAACTCAGTGATTTTACTAATGCACATGGCGGTACAACATCGCCTCAATTTACTGAATTTACATGTCCGCTTGACCTGGCATCATTTCTCAACGAAATAAATATGAGATCAGCGAAGCAACAACAACAACAACAACCCCACTTGGGCAGCCATTTTTGTTTTATGAACCCTTGCAAAGAAGCATATGAGACTCAGTTTCTGGGGGTGTATTGGTTCATATCGTAAGTTGTTGTCAAGGCGCTTCATTAACTTGCAGGGTAACATATAACAAAATAACATGCAGGAAAGAGTGAAGCCAGGGTTAAAAACAAATGAATTTAATAACAAATCACCATATTTACACTCAATCAATTAACAACAAAAACTCCCATCTGACTCCCACTTAATAAAAATGCCAAAACTAGGCCGAATCTCTGGAGAGATTAATTACCTGGACCAAGTGTCCCTAAGATAAAAATAACAAAAGTGACCATATATGTGCGTATGTCGTTCAACATGCATCACGATGTGTACAATGAATGCGTGATTCGTCATCATCCAGAATAATCATTCAGACAACGAATCCACATTTCTAGAGCTAGACCGACACGGGGGAACACAACTACAATACTTAAAAATTAAACCGACACTTCCTAAATCTAATATAAACAAACACAAAATTTCCGTGTGAAATTGGAATCAAATTGCCGTAGCAACATTTACTGCCTAAAAACTTAGGACTTCTCACACAAATCAACACAAGTACATTAACACGTGACCAATAAAAATACACAAATGACCGCCGTCAAAATTTACAAGTACTCTACCACTACACCGCACGGGTGTGACACACAAAAATTACATGAATCGAGTCATAAACAAAGCAATAGGCACACAGCCAACATTTACGTTAATAATACAATATTTTACCCATACAACGTACAACAAGCCGTTACACACATGGCGAACTCCCCAATTAATTATGGCTTAAAAATAACCATCACAATGAACAGGTTTGCTACATGAAAGCTTACAGGGGTCAGTCGGACAATCAGGACTGCCTATCAAAATAAGTCACCAGGCAAAAAGGGCGGTTTGTGGAACTCTGCATGTCTGTCAACCCACGTGTCACATATCTCGACCTCCCAGGACATGGGGTCGAATCTCGAAGAAGTGTGCCCCAAAGCACAATAATACGTGTGTGTGTGTCAGAATAAATATGGACAAGAACAGCGGTCTCCCTAGAGCACCCTGTCTTTCCATCAAAAATACAACAGCAGCAAAAATATGAGAGCGGTAGGACCTCTACCCCCTCCTCACGTAGAATCAACACACACTTGACACAGTAACACACACAAAAACACACGTATGGGTTTTGACAGACCCTGAAATAAAAAGACACAAATAATTTCCACATGCTGGCGCCACCGTTCTATGCCGTGACTAGTCAACCTGAAAAGGACTCAAAAAAAATCTATCAAAATTAGAACGAAGGTGTTCTACAAATTACATTTAAATTGGCGCGCTTGGCAACCCTAATATGAATAATAACCTGTTCAGCAAATATCTTACAGTAATTTCCTCCCATTCCTATTTCAAATATTAACGTTAATAAAGCACCATTTATCGAATGTAACGGGTTCCGCATTTGCAAGGATAAAAATCACGCACGCACGCCGCGCACATTACATATGACTCAAGGAAAAACAAATATCTAACAAAACACTTTGGCCACGCGCCAACGGACATTTAAAACATTAAGCGTCGGTGCAAGAAAAACTCTAAACAACAAGAAAAGAAACATGACTATTTACAAAAGTTCCCCGGCCAAATCTAACTACAAATTGAAATAATCCAATTTTTGTACATCACCGATCTGCCTTTAGAACTAAGGACATCCTCCTCAGCCCATTGCCCCTATGGACAAATTAGCACTCCATCGTGGTCTGCGTTGATTCGTGGAAGATCATCCCAACTCCAAACCACGTGCTGATCATCTTGGTATCGACTCCTTGGCAGAAAAGTTCAATGTTAATTATTTTACCTATCTATAATCGCTTGCAGGTTACTCAGTTCGCCCACAATTGTCCTAATGCGATTAATTGCGAAGACTGGCCCTAGATATCTCGCACACACGCCTAATAAAACACATAAAAATACACTGCAATTTGTACATAACATATACACCTCGAGACCACGTCACTGGCTCGATAACAAGTTTAAGATCTTGGCTGCACTGGCAGTCGCTATCTTGCTCGGTATTTCCGTACTGTACTGTTGACCTTCGCTCCGGTGAGCGCTAATTAGGGTGTTACAAGACTTGCCCCTCAGAGCTGAAATGGTCGTCTTAAAGTAAATGTTACAAGTTACCATGCACTGGCGTGAAATATTTAGCTCACAAATAAAGTTAATTTCAGAATAAAATGTACTAGAGCTTTAAAATTCGATAATACAACTGATGTAATTTTAGCTCCTCAGAGCTCACAAATAAAATAACTTAACCAAATTCAGAGCGTAAAAATCACGATACAAACTGGCGTGAAGTAAGCCTCTCAAGGCTCCACAAAGAATGACTTCTAATAATTTCGAGCGTCAAAATCACGATACAAACTGGCATGAAGTTAGCCTCTCAAGGCTCCAAAACGATTGACTTAGAGTAGCGTCATGCCAAACTATTTATTAGAAACTGACAGGGGACGGAGGAGTGGGGTGGAGTCGGATACAAATTTCCAGAGTTTTTGTCTCACAAATATGGGACTAGTGTCATTCTTCTTCAAATAAATCAAACGTCTCAATGCACTCGTGCGGAGATTAATCCGTTCGGCGGTTCTTTAGATAACCAATTCCGCGGGCTTTTTTACTACTGACGCTGTCCACCGCGTGGTCATGGCTTGGTCTCTTGTGATTGGCTGGTTCAATCGTATGTTCGTTGCGAGTAGCTCGTGATCCTTCCTTTATGCTTCCAATTTTGGTACAGTAGTTGCTCAATTTGGCCTTGAACCCAACTAATTCTAGCCGTCCCCCAAGAATAGCTACCAGCTCTGCTCTTGTTGCAATCATTACGAAATGCTGGCCTCCCTTTATCCAAGTCGACTTCTTCAAGTCCTGCCTGGGCCGTAGTAATAATAATAATAATAATAAATATGAATACTTATTTATCGTAGATCAATAAGGGTTCAATATGTATATACGTGTACATTATTGTATTATATTCAGGTGAGGGATACTTTCAGTAACACTTTTATTGAATAAATATTTTATCTTACAGCAGTTCAATCCGAGAGTCATAATTCATAATAACTGCATAAATTGTGCCGGGAAGATCAATGTGTTTTCTTTTCTTATATTTCTCACTACTCTCTGAGATAAGTCGTATCTCGTTTGCGTCTCGAGTCACGTTTTGACCTGAGCTAGTTTTCTTTGTATGCACTTTGGTTTGTCTTTGCACAATTTAGGTTTGTTGATATGCTCCTTTTATACTTCCTTCTCCTATTGGTAGGATCTGGGGGGCGTTTTCAGCCAGGCATTTTCAGATCCTACGATCCAGTGTTCCTCGAGGGATTCACCAGGTCTTGGTATGTTATAAAAGGTTACAGTACCTTCACTATCCTCAATCATCTTTGTCCACTCTTCCATCCAGTTTCTTCTCTCCTCAGCCACTACTTTCTTTGCCTCCTTCTTTCTTTCCTGGTACTCTTCCCTTGCCTCTACCGTCCTATTTTGATACCACCTCCTAAAGGCTCTATTCTTTTCCCTTACTATATCTTTTTTCTTCTCATTCCACCAAGGTGTTTCCTTCCACCACTTCTTACAACTTGTCCTCACACATACTGCTTCTGCTGCACCTACTAGTGTCTTCTTAAATCTAGCCCATTCCTCTTCCACCACTCTTTCTTCATCTGTTGGAATTCCTTTACCATTTTGAGGTACTCGACCCTTCTGTCTCCTTCTTTCACTTTCCATATCCTTATACGTCTTTCCTGGTTCTCAGTCCCTTTCTTCTCCTTAGTACCCCTCACCAGCAATCGATGGTCGCTATTCAAGTCCTACGATGGTATAACCTTGATATCTATGATGTTCTTATTTAATTCTCTCTCATATATAATCGACCACCGACTTCCTGGTCAAGTCATCACTGTACCATGTGATAGTGTGGCTCTCTCTTTTCTTGAACCAGGAGTTCCCCACTAGCAGGCAGTTCCTTTGGCAGAATTCCAACAGTCTCTTTCCTTCCTCATTCTTCTGCTCCAACCCTCTGGTCCAAGCACACTCTCATACCCTTGTCTTTCTCTTCCTACATGGGCATTCAGATCCCCATAACAATCATATTCCTTCCTCCCAGCTGCTTCTACAATTCCTCTTCAAACTCCTCCTTCTCTTCAGAGGCGCAGCCTACTTGTGGAGCACACACTTGCACTAATTCTACGGTCTCTCCCCTCAGTGCTACTTTCAATTTCATCATCCTATCACTTATTCTCTTCACTTCTTCTTTTAAACCATCTCATACTACTACTCCCACTCCATTCCCGCATAATAATAATAATAATGAATGGCCTCGGTTGCTGGGTGCAAGCTTTGTGAATTGACGCCCAGAGGTCAGCCTGCATGTCGTATTTTATCGCTCCTTGGAGCACTATGAAAGTCAAGGAGGTTAGATATCTAAGCTCATTGACACTACAGTGCTTTCAAGTAGAGAATGGAGAACGTTTTGTGTAGGAGGATAATCCAGGGATTAATTTTGCCATTACAAACAAGGCCTAGTGGATTCAAATGGTTCTTCAACATGCCAACAACAGACGACATGCGTACCGTGATTTTCCTCGCCTTTCAAAAAAACAATTACCATGGCCAGGAGCGAACCTGCAAGCTTGGGGTTGGTAGTCCAACATGATAACCACTCACCCACCGTGGCAAACTATCAGATGTGATGAGCACCCATTACAATTGTGTTGACTGACTGAAAAGCATTAATTAGGATTGTAAATAAAAGTGTAAATTTCATGTATGGTTTATGATTGTATTATCCGTGCAATTCCAAGCTCGCATTAACACGGAGAGTTATAAACTCGACTGCAGGCCACTGCAACTTACCTTGCATCATAGCCTTAAGATCTTCAAATCTGGGAACATTTGTTTTACAGAGGATGATCACTGTGCCAGTAGGGTCCAAACCCCTCCTGCCAGCCCGGCCAGCCATCTGAATGTACTCGGCGGGCAGAAGTGGGCGCATACACTGTCCGTCAAACTTACGGATCGAGTCGAAGACGACAGTACGTGCTGGCATGTTCACACCCATTGCAAAGGTTTCAGTAGCAAAGAGCACCTGGAACAAAGACAGCGTAGCCATGAGTGTTAAAAGTGTATGCTGAGCTTCTATGCCCAAGATAGCGGGTTCAAACCCGGCCGAAGCAGTCGGATTTTTTAAGAGCGTTAAAAATCCCTCAGTATGCCTTCCTTCGGAGGGGAAGTAAAGCCGGCGGTCTCATGTCATAGATTTATGGCATGTTAAAGAACCTTCCACTAATTACACCTGTGTGAAGCTAAATTGGATAGGTTAAGAATGTAAACAACGCTCTTAGGTTTCTACGTTTGTTGCCAAGAGCCGACTGCGGTGGCGTCTAGTAGCTAAGTACTGAACTTGGCCTAGTAGTCGTTGAAGGTGGCGCTTGGCGGCAAAAGTAGGAAAATTTGAAAAATTCAAAGTTGCAGTCTGTACTTAATTAAAAACAGATACACACACTAATACAGCCATCACAATTAACACAGGTTATCAGACAGATTCTGCACACACCCAATGTACACGGAACTACATGACCGCGTTGTCGCAGCCCCTAAACTGAGGAACCAACCAACCAGTGTTAAAGAGTATGCCATGGTTGGGATAGAGAACTGCAGCAAGTTCAGAGATCTGAAGTTTTAATCTCGGCGCTGACAGCGGCCATCCTGCGTGTTGTAACCAAACTTTTGTAGAAGGTTACAGAGATTGCTTTTAGTTTTTTTGTTTTGTTGGTATTTATTTATTTTATTTTCATCAGGTTGCCAGCCGTGACCTCCTGTTGGTGGGGCAGCATAGAGATTCTTTGTGTTGTTCCATCAGTGGGTGGCAGGTGGCTTTGATCTGAGTGTGAGGTCCAAAGGTTCTTTGACATGGCATGGTTGTCATGGGAATGTTGTTGTGATTTGCCATGCTGAATGGAACCTAGTTGGATACAGAAAAATAGGAATGGAAGCAAGTTGGTTTTATGCAGAATGGGATGTTTATTGATAGTGTTGTAACCAAATTTATTTGGTTACAGCGTTCACCCTCACGATTTCGGTTTGTTTAATGTTGTATTTAGGTTCGGAAATGGCTACCTCTTGCTGGACACTGCAAGGAGTCTTATACTTGTGCTTATTGGATTATTTGTGGTGTCCTAGCAATGAGGTAATAAGGGGCTTTGCCCAATGAAGTTTCATTGCAGGATAAATGTTCCTTTTATGATAGTAGGTTGTTCAGATTTCTTCTTGTTGAAAACAAAAAGATGACATAGTTTGGTTGCCATGGCGATGAGTTGTTGATAGGTGGTGAGAAGGAACATGGATGCTGCCATGCCATGAAGGTTGTTGATTTTTTTGTTGGGATGATGCCAGGCAAGGAAAATGGAGGCCTGCTCAGATGTGTAAAATAATTATTATTAATAAATGTGTATGTTTAATAGAAGTTGGTATCCTGTGTCTTTGTGTGGATTTTAAGCAAGTATATTGCCCCACTATCCTGAGTTGGCTAGCTCAGTATTATAGACATTACAGTGTTGAGGCAATGTGATGTGGGAATTGGTCTCTCTGATCTGGAGATTGGTGTTAGACAATGTACAAGAGATGCAGGTAGTGGAATCCTGCTTATATGTTGACAATCTGTGGAAGAGATTCAGGTAAATGGAAGCTGGCTTACATGTACATAAAGAAAGGTAATAAAGGCATTGTTTTTCTTATTTTCCTTGCGTGTCCAACGCTATATACATCCCGGAGATTATTATGAGAATGAAGATAAGCTTATAAATTTGGAAGAAGTAGAAGAAATATGATTCAGAATTGTTTCAGTGTGGTTTTCCACACTCCCACCATCATACTCCTTTCATGTATTAGTCCTAGAAGAACTGTTATGATCTACACAAAAGATTTTAATTTTCACGCCATCTTTTCCTGGGGCGACCTAGAGATCTCTTCCCACCGGGGCAGTACTGTAGTTGACGACTGCTTTAGGGATCCTTCTTCTGTTGAGGTGTCTTAGCCAATTTCTGTGGTATTCATGGATGTATTCCAATATAGGTCTGCTGTTAAGAACATTCAGCACTTCTGTGTTTCGTTTGTGATCCCACTTAGTGATTCCTGCTGTTCGTCGCATATATTTCATTTCGGCGGTAGTTATTCGTCTCTCATCGCATTTCCTCAGGGTCCACGCTTTGCTACCATAGCAAAGTACTGGTCTTGCTAAGGTTTTGTAGATTCAGTTCGGGTGTGTTTCTGAACTAATAATGGTCTAAAAACTTTATTGATGATTCCTAAATATCTGTTGAATTTAAAGATTTTCTAGGGTGTGTCCATTTCTTCAAGGAAAGACAGTTTGTAACCAAGTACTCCCACCATAAAATATACTATTATGGTTATTTATTTAGCATATCGCTTTTAGTGCTGGGAGTGTCCGAGGATATGTTAGGCTCGCCAGAGGCTGTACCCATGGGGTAAGCTACAAGTTCCGTTCAATTTCATCACCAGATGTCACTGACACCTAGTGGTGAATGTTGGAACTTTGATAGGGAGTTTCAATGAAATCTAACCTAGAAATTCAGCTTCACAGCAGTTTAGTTACTGGAAGGATCTTCTGCATACCATAAATCTATGACATGGGACCGCTGGCTTTACTTCCCCTCTGAAGGAAGGCATACTGAAGGATTTTAACGCTCTTAAAAAAATCCGATGACTTCGGCCGGGTTTGAACCCGCGATCTTGGGCACAGAACTTCTGCATACTACCAACTACGCCACTGAAGCCACAAAATATTTATTATTTACATAAGACAAACATAAAATAAAGGAAACACTACCACACTTTTGACAAAAACTGGATATCCTTACAAAACTTGGTTCAATTTATGCAAGCAAAACAACATTCATTGATAAAATATATCTAAAAAAGTTATTTGAATTATTATTGATCTCAAAATATATCATAATACAGTATATAATGTCCTGAGCCTTGAAGAATGTAGACATTCCATGAAGGTACTGAGCCCGAATTTCGCCTTTTGAAATAAATAAGAAATGGATTTATACTGCATTGTGAAGACAGTGTTAATTTGTCAAAGCTAGACCTGTCTTCAAATGTCAAAGTATTATACAGCGAAGAGATTGTCGACTGAAAACTGGTTTGTTATATTTTAACTTGCACGTGTGGAGGTTTTGTTGTCGAGCCAGAGCCAAGGGGGAGAGAACAGGTTATTTGCAAAAAAAAAAGATGAGAAGAGTCTGTGGCCGTGGGTCAGATAAAAAACGAGTGGACTTGTCATGCGAACGGAAATGCGAACAGAAGTGCGACCAGCAGCAAGCTTTGAAGAGGGGCATTGTCACGTGACCCGAGTACCCAATTGATATTTCGGAAATCCAGCAATGTTTTAATTAGACAATTATAATTGTTATAGAAGTAAGAGAAGATATTTGAACTCACTGAGAAATGCAGAAAATTATTAAGATAACTGTCATGTTTTTGAGAATCACTTTTAAGAGGTGTGATACGCCAGGAAGATTTATTTTACGAAGTTTGCGTGCCACTGTTCCCCAGCTTTTTGGAAGAGACGCCACCAAAGTTACTTCTGAGGGAGAAAGCGTGATTTTCAACGAGGCTTTTTGTCGTGACGTCAAATAAATTGTTGGAATACAGTGACGTTCGTGAAAAAGTGTTACAGTGAAAGGTGATGATATCGTTTTATCTCTCTTCTGCTACACGCTCTTTTTCTCTCTTTTGTTGTTGCACTCGAGTGTCGCTACTGTAGTTTTTGGATGTCACAGGTGAACCTCTGGATGGATTTTGATGCGGTTTTCACCATTCTGTAAAGGATATCTCAAGGAAGATTTCCGTGGAAAATAATTTATTTATGATCAAAGGAAGCCGAGCAGTAACGATCTCAGTGAAAAAATAAATAAATATGGCGTCCGTGCGCTTTTTAAGCGTACGCTGGGCAAACATTAAAAACATCAATATACTATGGGTGTAAGAATTGTTCGGCATGAAAAGTTCTACTAAAACGTCTGCGAGAGCATATCTCTATCTTCAATACATCGCCCACTATAAGTGTTTTTACGTTTTCATTTCTTCCAACAATCTCCATTCAATTACTGAGGTGACAGTTTACGAGATGGCTAAGGGCGAGTCTATCACTCCAGTTACAGCCTAGCTAGCGGGCGAACCTATTACCCCAGACACAGTGAGCAGTAAACTGTCGAGTCGTGTTGAGTTTAAGACTTCAGAAAAGAGTGGTTGTGTTTGGAGTTTCCCTGGAAGTGCAACTCAGCTTTTCTTCATTTCGTCTGTGAACTTTACGTTACGCAAAATACTTAATTAAAAAATATGCGAAGCTGAAATTTCGCAAGAGCGACAGATAAACAAATCAGTCCGAGAATACGTTATCACGCTCAAATATCGTCCAGCATCGTAGTTGCACAAACCCAATAATTGTTTTATTCTGCACACTTGAAGTGAATGGACGTATTGAATATTCGAGTCCAGGGCAGACCTGTTGCGATATTATGACGGCGGACGCACGCGCATCGACGGTCAAGTCGTGGTGAAGAGACGTATTCGTGTCTAAGACAGAGTGCGGTATTGTGTAGTTTTTCGGCTTTTGAGAGAAAATTTTTAACTTGTCAAGTGGACCTAGACATTTTCTCGAAAGTGAATACTGTAAGTATAAAGAGTACGTGTTATTGCTGAACATTGTAAAACAAACTTATTCGAACTTAATTGGAAGTGTTCCTAATGAACATTTTTTTTTTGACAATCCAACAATTACATATACGAGGGATTTTCATTTAAATACCCTAAAATCTTCTGACATCGATAGTTCTTCTATACTCAAACTATAATTGATATTCTTCTACACTGCATACACATTTGCAAGACTGATATACTTGGTCCAGGAATTTTAGTCTAAAAACGGTCAAAACCTTGAAAAAATTTAGTAAAGCTGAAAATTGGTACAGTTGTCCTATTTGATGTTCTTAACAACATATTAAAAGTCCCCGGTCTTCCTGTGTCGGCTTCATGGATTTCCAGCCGTTTGAACTCCTGGAATGCTGGAGAAGTAGGTGGTGTCGCTGGAATGCGCATTGTAAGCGAACGATTTGGCTTACAGTGCTCTAATATGGCTTAAATTAAAGGAGAAAAAATAAGCGATAAGTTAATTCATGGGTTGGCATGTTAGCAATACTTCCGGTCTAACAGGAAACGAAAAAATGCCGCGAAATTTAAAAAAAAAAAAGTACCTCGTTTTTCTTTTTTTGACTTTTGTTGGCAAACTATCACGAATATCGCAGACAAGTCTGCTATGAAAGTTGTTGGCAACAAAATAAGCTTTCATTTGATGTATTCATAATTGATGTGCAAGTAATAGTTGCCGAGCTACAGAGATTTAAACAATGGCGCGTGACCTGAATCAGCCCGTGTTTGCGTTGTTTCTCAGCGGCCAACTGACGCGTTCGCCCGCAGCATTGATGAGTCGAATTGGCGGAGCTTCTTGTTTTCTTTTGATTCTAAATTTTAAACAGTTGGTCGTTGGCCAATGTGTGTTATGCCGTATAAGTGTTATTTATTGTGTTGTTGTCATAAAAATGAGTTTTGAAGACTGCATTTTGTGTAAGATGCCACTCGACGATCCGATGGTCGTTGTTTGTGTTTTAAAAGGTTTTAGAAGGAAAACTAACACCGCAAGAAGTATGCGAAGATCAAGTTGTAACTCGGGTCATGGAGTACATGGAAGACAAGATGAAGACTCTGTCAGAAGCTAGCCGGACAGCGAAGCTTTGGGTGTAGTACTACAGGCAAGTGGAAATCGTTCGGCTGTTTATTCGGGCAGAAAGAACATCAAATTGGAACCTCCATTTGTACTGCGTATCGAAGATGTTGCCATACCCTACACGCTGCAGGGCATATTCACAAGGCTGTCAGCCTGCTTGTACCTGCATCAAATGCTTAAGTTAGATCAGAAGATGCCCTGGACGAGTACATCATCTTCACGAAGAACGTGTACTTTTCCATCCGACGCTCGCATGATTATGGTCAGATATGGCCATACAACAGGATCTTATGCGGCCTATGAAATCACGTGGAGGTTTAACAAGAGGACGAGGAGTGGACGATAGCGCGCTGGCTCACTTTGTCTCGGCGTTTCCACTGTGCATCACGATCTGTGAAGCTGTAGAAAATGTGTCTGGTATAAAGACAAAATCCTCGGAACAACACGTTGAGTTGAGAGAGTCGCGGCGGAAGCTGGAGAACCGCCATGCAGAAGTGTTTCGCTTGTGGGTAGAAGATCGCTCTCCGTGGGATTTAAATAAAGAAAGTCTTCAATCGCTTTCCACTGTCATAGTTGCAGACAACAGCATCAACTGTGACAAGGCTCGAGAAGTTGGCGAAGAAGAAATACAACAAATGGTGGGGAAAAGTTCTGAGGGTCTCAAGCTCGCAAGAAAAAGCCGCGTAGTCCCTTTATCAGTTGTTGGGTGCCAACTAAAAATTCGTGATGACATCGTCCAGGTCAACCCGCACTATCTTTTCATGCGAATATATGTGTGATGAAATCGGAAGCGGATATCGTGGAGTTCTTGAAGTACGAGCTTGCACTGACGCCTCCAGCTCTCTTCGATTCATCCTTATTGAGAAAAACAGCCAAGTCAGCACTTCAACACCTTTTCAAATCTTCAGAAGCCCCCAAAGATTTTGAAGAACAACGCAAAGTAGTTGTTGATGGAGGTCTGCTTTTGCATACCATTGTGTTTGGCAACTACGATCAGACTCCAAGCACGAAGAACCAGGAGCAGGCACGCCATGCGGGAAAGCGGACGTCCATAGACATCGTCTTCGATTCCAACACAATGGTTTCCACTTCTCAGGCAGACTTTCTAAGTAACACCAAAAACAAAGGACGGTTCATCTCTACGTTGACAAAGGAGCTTAGAAATGCTGGAGTTGCTGTTCGTCAGGCGACAGGGGACGCAGATACACAAATTGTCGACGTAGCGTTGTGCCTAGATGCCGAAGATCATGATGTCCTATGCATGTTGTTGGTAAAAGCAAGAGAGAACAACAACATCCATTTTTACAGTCTTGGAAACTCAAAATCTCTTGGAAAGATTTTCCCTATCACAAACATTCAGGAAGATATCGCCAAGATAAAAAGTTGTGTGCTATTTGCACATGCCGTGAGCGGATGTGACACAACTTCGGCTATTTTTAGCAAAGGGAGGAAGCATCCATGGGGCATTCTCAAAAACAACGAAGATCTTCGGAAAACTGTCGAAGTTTTCAATCAGCCTGGCGCATCCAAGGAAGATATCAAGATAGCTGGAGAAAAATTTGTTCTGGAGTTGTTCAACGGAAAGGGCTTCAATTCTCTAAACGAGCTTCGTGTGCATCTGTATGGAAGGACTATCGCAAGACAGACAGTTACTTTGCCGCCAACGTCCGACGCATGCCGGCAGCATTCACTGCGTACATATTTGCAGGTATATATTATTTTCAGTATGTTGTTACACCATTTTACTTTGCTGTGATAAAATTAACATTCTCGTTTGTTTACATATTGGTTTCTAACAAAAATTATTTGAATCATTTGATAAATAATACATTATAAACTGAATTAGTTTTAAGCAGAAATATCTACTCCGATATTCGCACTACTCCTAAAAATGGTATTACAATAATAATTTATGATCGCCAAGTCACAAATGGTTACATATTAAAACATTAATTTTGTTTACCTAGCTCAATAAAGCACGTAAAGAACCGCACCGAGAACACCTTATAGAATGAAGAGATGTCGATCGGGGAGTGAGGCCTCAAAATGCGAAACTGAATTTTTTTCACTATTAGGAGCAGATGTAGAAAAAGGGTGATTTTCATTAAAAACACTCAAAAAAAATGGAAAAAAATTCAATTTTTTTTGGAGGGGGGAGGGAGATTTTTTGAGAGGGGTGGGTTTAAGCGTGAAATATTTTGAAAAGAGGGGAAGCACTTCATTTATCATAGAGAAAGGAAGCTCCTGTCGGATGTAACAATGCAAAATCAGAGCGCGTCCCGGTCGCAGTGTGTGTGTGTAGCGCAGACGGAGAAGAGAATGACGTAACAATCTTTTGTTTACACCGCTATAGCTCGGCAACTATTATTTGGACATCGATTATAAATACATCAAATTAAAGCTTATTTTGTCGCCAACAACTTTTATAGAAGACTTGTCTGCGATATTCATGATAGTTTGCCAGCAAACGTCAAAAAAAGAAAAACGTGGCAATTTTTCGTTTTCTGTTAGACCGGAAGTATCGCTAACATGCCAATCCATAAATTAACTTGTAGCTTATTTTTTATCCTTTAATTTAAGCCATGTTAGAGCACTGTAAGCCAAATAGTTCGCTTACAATGCGCATTCCAGCGACACCACCTACTTCTCCAGCATTCCAGGAGTTCAAACGGCTGGAAATCCAGGAAGCCGACACGGGAAGACCGAGGACTTTTAATATGTTGTTAAGAACATCGAATAGGACAACTGTACCAATTTTCGGTTTCTCGTAAAAAAATTTCAAGGTTAAAACCTAAAATTCCTGGGCTAACTGTGCAATACTAACATTACGACGGAGATACGAGGAAAATTCAGTAAAATTTTCAAAAATTCAGTTGAAAATGAAAATCATTCCCATATCGAGAGGAACAGAATTCGAATTTGAAATGGAAGTGGAGATGGTTGAGTAAATCATGATGAAGGGGACACTCATTGAGAACTATGGAAATTCCGAGAGTAACCAGATGACAACAGTAGAAACTATGGAAAATTCCGGAGTCACTATAATACCACACTACAAAATTAAAACATGGGAGAATATGAGACCATTAAAACTTACTTACGACGGAAGTACAGAAGAGATGTGAATTTTGAGATCAACCTTAGAGATCGGCACTGAGAAGAAAAAAATAGATTTCTGAATCAGTTCGAGGGAGAGCCCAGTTCAAGTACGTATTTGGAGGCCAGAGACGCAATTCGGATGGAGGTGATGGAGTTCGAATCGCTGATGCACAGTATATCATCCGACATATTCTTCATCAACATCAGAGATCGACACGAGGTAGAAGTGAAGCTCAATTATGTAGTTTTGTAGAGTATTTTTGAATCTCCACGAGAAACCTTTATAGATAATTTGATTTCTTTGTCTTTTTGAGTAATTTCGGATTTGCTTTTTGAATTTAGATCAGGAGTTTGTTTGATCGACGATTTTTGGCATTTTTCAGAATTAGGATTTGAACTAGGAATTTTGTCGAATTTTCATTCTACGTTATTTTTATGCTGGAGATTTTTATAATCCGATAGGAACGATACAGAAGGTTAGTTTGGGAAGTGATTGACATCCAGAATTTAGATTTGAATTATGGTTGATAATTTAATTTAAATTTGCTTGTATTGGTTTGAAATGACTTTGATAATTTTTCTTCAAAGTTATTTTGAGTATCAGACAATATCAGCTGATCGTTAAGTTAGAACTGAGATTCTACTTAAATTGTGACAGAACGAAAGCAAAGGTCTTGTTAATTGTTAACATGAAACCACATGACCAAGAATTGTTTTTATTGTTAAAGATAAATCACACAAATTGTGCATATTGATGATAACAAACTGTCATTCACAAAACTTCACAATGAATGATCCCCGATTTGCACAAGAAATTACGTGGTATCTACTACATTGCACCCCGCATAATTTACATACACAGGATTCATCAGGGTCATGAAAGTATTCGGTATTACACAGTTTATGGTGATACCCATGTACCGCCATCGAATTGACAGTGTCGCAAGTCTTGATTTGTGTTCATCAATGTCCTAGTCATCATGGCCTCCGTGGTGTAAAACTCGAACCAGATTTCGTCCCTTTTCTGTATTCTATCCTACATTAGTTTTTTCCAGGCGTCTGTGGATGGCAGCGCTCTCTTCATCCAAAGGTCCTCAATGAAGAAGGTCTCTCTGGCGAGTTCATATGCTAATCTTGATTTTGTATATTTCAATATCCCCAGGGAAGCCTTCAGGAAGCGCGAATTGACTGCTTCAAGCGTCCTCAAGTCTGCCAGGGATAATTTCTCCCATATGATTTCAAGTCCATATGTGGTGATGGGCATTATTTTCGCGTCGAATAATGTCATAGCAGATCCCAAAGAGAGCTTCGTGATTGTTTCGATGTCATATATGGCTTTGGTAGCGGCTATTGCTCGAGATTTTATGTGGACTCTGTAGGCTCTTGCTGATGTTTGCATTGTCAAACCTAGATATTTAAATGTATTGACTGACTTAAGGGGAGTCGTTCCTAGGTATATCCTGTCTCCTGAAGCCTCTCTGCCTCCTTTCCGATGTCATTTTCACTGTTTTCTCTGTGTTTATTTTCATCTTATTGTCCATTGCCCACCTATCTAGATTGTCTAAGGCTTTTTGAACTTCAGTAATGGATCTCGAGCCAATGACCATATCATCTGCGTGTAATAATATTGTAAGATGTGCTGTTCCTTGCCTAGTTGCCATCACCACATCATATGTCGCTATGTTGAACAGGAGGGGGCTGAGGGGGTCTCCTTGAAGTACTCCATTGGTTTGCATTATCAAATTCGAGATTGAGACACGGTCATCTATTTGTATGAAGTTTGTCGTCAGAATGTTACTTATCAGGTTCGTTAGTTTATTACCCTCACCCACTATGGATTCCAGTTTTGCGAGTATTAAAGGCCTGCTTAACATGTCAAAAGCTTTTGCATAATCGAGAAAAACAACGTGAAATTTTCCACCTGGGTGTCGTAGTGTTTCTTCAATGACATTGAGTAAGTTCGTAATGGCATGAAAGGCACTCCGTCCTTTACGAAATCCAAACTGTTCATCTAGGAGTTTAAGGTCTACTTCTTCTGTGATCCTCTTCGCAAGGAGCTTTGTTATTATTTTCATCATGGTCTTTTCTATAGCAATCCCTCTCTGTAGGAGTTCGGATCTGACTGGTTACCTTTCCCCTTAAACAACACTTTGATAGTCGAAATTCTCCATGCTGAGGGGATGTTACCCATTTGAAGACAGAGATTCATTAGGTCCGAAATTGCTGAAAGTAATACCTCTGATGAGTCTTTCACATGTTCATTGCATATACCGTCGGGTCCAAAGGCCTTACTGTTTCTTAGTGACATAATAGCTTCGTGCACTTCCTCCATTGTGAACGGGTCAGTTTCTTTTTGGTATGTTCCTGACAAAGCTACCACGGGATTGCAGAGATCTTCTTCAACGTTTAGTATTGTGACCGTTTGACCGAAGTCCCACGTACACACGAATATGAATTTCAACATCCGCCGAGCATAAGACTCAACATCTCAGGGTCCATCTGAGTAAAATAAAGCAAATTAAACAAAACTAGCCGGACGGATATCGAAATTCACACTCCATAAAGGATGGAAGGAAGTGCAAATAATTTGTGAATAACACCAACTTCTTAAAAACACCTCAGTTTAATTTAACTGTCTGCTGGTCCTATTAGAATACAAAGCTCCCCCAGAGAAAAATCTAATATTCCAGTCCTGAAAAATAAAGACATCCTGCGCATCCCCTGGGCCCCTCATCTACATATAATTTACATAACGCATAAAATAAATTATTCACAGCCTTTAACCAAAATAAATTCACTATTTTCAAAATTTAATTTGATGTCTGAGAAAATCTTTAGTCCACCTCAGCATCTGTTTTAAATTAATTGTGTAAACTGTACATTTATCACTGATGTGCAGGAAAATATCAGTCCATCCTGACACCGCGATTTTAATATTTACAAAAGTATCACTTGAATCAAATTTCCAGAATTGTTTCAACCTCTGCGGTGAAATTCACATATTCTAACTCATATCTGGAAAATCACATTTCCAAAACGATGTGAAATCAAAATCACTAACACCATGACCATCATTTCCAAATTCAAAAATTTGAATGTACTCCCAACATTCTTCCACATTTTTATCATAAATAAATTTTATTCCGCATTACATATTTTATTTAAATCCTCTGATTTAATTTCTTTAGTTTAATTCCTTTATTTATTTCCTTTGATTTATTTAATTTATTATTATTTAGAATAATCCAAACTGGTATTTTATGAAAATTGATCCACAAACCAATCAGCTATCAAAAGCAAGGAAGGAAGCTTGTAGTTTAACGTGACCGTTAATCTAGAGATCATGAGCCACGGGACCTCCTTTTTACGTGGAATCCGAACCACAGGACATGGCATTTCACTTCGAAAATCTCACATGCATTGACCGGGAATCGAACCCGGACCGCCTTGGTGAGAGGCATACAGCTAGACCGCTGAGCCACCACGCCCCTAATCAGCTATCAGCTTAAATTATTAATTTATTTACCATCCTCTGGAAAAAATGCCTCTCATACTATAAATATGTAGAATAGGTCACGGTAAGGCCTTCAGCAAAACCTATGATGAGACATCAACTTATGCATATTTAAATGACTACAACATGTGGGCTATTATACAACAGTTTAGGAATGTAGAATTTCACTGACGATAGGCCATTAGCTTCCCATATGAGCGACTATATTGGCCTCATTTTAATCATATTTGAGCATGGAGCAATTATTTGACCCCCAAAACTCAACTTCAAAAACCTCCTTCATCAATTCATATTTTATTTTCACTTAACATTTGACCATTATATTCTTATTTTTATAATGACCCCTCAGCTACGCAGGCTGGGTTCAATGGCTTCTAAATAACCAGCATATGGGATCATGCTCTCCCTCACAATCACCTTAAATATCTCAGCCTCTCGCATAGGTGTAATAAACTTTTAATGTCTTCTCCAACACACCCCTGTTTAACTGTCGCATTATTTCCAATACATAGTTCCTCATTTTATACAAAATTCGTATATGAATGACCATCCGCTCCCAGTATCAAAAATCACGTTTTCGGCATGTCCCTCTATTCAAAATAAACTCCCATGTTATCCACTACGATCCATTATTCATCCAATTATTAACCACTATTATTACCAGGAATTATTATTATTATTATTGGAAAACGTTCCAAACAATATAATCATTTACTTATTATTATTATCATTATGGCTTGACTACCAGTCATACAGCCTTCCAATATCATATCTCAACTTCATTTACAAAGAAAATATTTTACAACATTTATTTTAAATTCAAATATAAAAATTATAAATTCACAGAAAATTCCGTTCCAGTAAATTATTATTCCCGAGGAATAATATTTAAACGCAATGTAGCTATCCACATTCCTCATCTATCAAAATACAAAAACTTGACAAAATATTACTAACAATTAATTTAATTATAAACAAATAAATTTAAACAAACTCCAACAGCATTTATCAAAGTTCCCTAGCATAACATTTAGACGTAGAATGGTTCAAAATAACCTCCGCATCATAGCCTACTGCTATATCGTGGCATTTCCAGCTGAGTTCCCCACACACTAGATTTCCATCAAAGAGATCCATTATTATAAATTGGCTGATAAATCCACAAATGTACTGTAACTTCTTGAAAATAAATATCCGAACACAGAATCCTGCTAGCAGACAGTATAGTCGAAATTGAGAAAGCAGTAACACTAGTAACTAATAATAAAGTTGGCTTACATCGTGAAGTTCTTGTAGGCAGAATCCTTTTGACGTAGTGTCCGTGTATAACAGCTGATACACATGTCTTCCCGTGCACAGACGTTCCGCTTCACGTTTCGCCTAACTCCATCACTCACGACGATGTTCCCAAAAATTCCCTGACATCTCACCTCCAGTTCTCTTAGCACATCATGATGACGGTTCGATCTATTATTCACAAACAAATATGATGCATGTCCAGCAACATAATGTTATAAATATTCGAGTCCCAATCTAACACTTGCAGCTTTGTGCCACAGAAAATCTTCCTAACTCGACTGGTTCACTTTCCCGTTCTAGAATATTTACACCGGGTTCGAAATCATTTTGCAACCACGACTGTTGGTTCGATCCTCGCGTACTTGCTTATGGCCTTGATGTTTGGAGCAATACACTGACAATCTTAAGTGTGGTTTACGTAGTACACTAGTACCATTTCTAGTTTCTAGGCTACATTCCCTAGATGAGTCAGGAATATTATTCCCCAAAGCTCTGCACACACAAAAGCAATGGCTCATATGTCGGCTAAGATATCCTGCCTGCAAGTAAGGAATATTATTCCCCAAAGCTCTGCACACACAAAAGCAATGGCTTGCCTAAGTTGCCTATTTATGATATATGGATTTTAAGGCCCTCATCATATTCGTTGATTGCTTTCCAACTCTTTTAGACTGGTATCCTCAAACTCAATTACCAAGCGTGACTTGACCTCGTGCGCCTGACGACTCAAGCCAGAGTGCCCTCGCATCACCTCACACCTGTTGCATGTGGCCTAACTCCCACCAGCCACGCGGATGAAAAACATAATCCTTGCGCCATGGATTCTTCGCTTTCCAATATCTCCTGACCCAGTCGACGGATTCTCTTGATCTCTTCGGTATTCTTCCTAGAAATGAGTACTGCATGTTCCCACGATGTTTTGGTGGTTCGACCTCTTCACATTAAAACTCGTAAATATACCATATGAGGTTCCTCAAGTCAATGCTCTCCCCATCTGGTGTCATCTTGATGAAACAAAACACCTTGGCTCCGCGCGCTCTTCAAACAGTTGATTCATTCCAAGAAAAACAATCGGTGGCCCTCATCCATATGGGCACAGTATGTTACTGAAGTGTTCTTCCCATTCAATCATTTCTATTTTTCCACTACATTGTGTTTTCCTAGGGTTCAATGCTAGAAATGGATCGCCGACAGCTTCTTCTATTATCCTTCTCGCCTCTTTTTCCAGATGTTCATTTCGTTTTACCGATACCAGCATTTTGTATTCCTTCATAATGATGCTGTAATGTTTTATTGCCTCCTGGTTCTGATTGAATTTTGCTGCATGCATGGCCTTAAGGATGCTTCATCTCAACAAATAGCATTCTTTATCAAACCAAATTCGCGATCTTCTTTTCCGCTGATACACAAATGCAGATTTAAATGTCTTTTCCAGGGATAAGGCGGCTGCGTCAATATTGTTTTTCTCCATGCAATTATCAGGTTTTTTCCATTCCTCAAAGTTCTGTTTAAGAACATCTTTATCGATCTGTCGAGAAGGATTAGTACCTTCAGGTTTTTCTCTCTTATCCAATCTTGAGATGTTAAAGTGGGTCGAGACTGGACAATGTTTCTTTATCAGTGCCTCCTCTGAAGTGAGACATACACATATCTGCCAACCTCTCAGACTGAAAAATCGGGAGGTTTTGAAGACGATCAATGTCTAATCATATTTCTTCGCCATATTACCGAGGAACCAACAAAATCACTTAGATGCCTACCGGCATCTAAGTTATACACAAATAATTTCACTTGTTAAAGAGATACAATATTCCGCAGCCTACAACTACCTCACACCCACAGGCTATTATGAAAACTTTCTAGGAACATGTGCTGAATTAACCATCGACTATTTCAAACAAAGAGAAACGTATCCAAATCCAACTAAGCGGTACCAGTAGTTATGGAGAATTTCGATACGAAGTGAAACTGTGGTATCGAAAGACACTACACGTAAAATCGATCTGTATGATGGATGACTGGAGTTTGTCATCTCGCAATTTTAGTCCGAAATTACGAGTGGGATTCTTGAAAAAATCGGGAGATTTAATATGTTAAGCGGGAGGGCGGGAGAAGTGATGTAAAATCGGGAGTCTCCCGCCTAAATCGTGAGAGTTGGCAGGCATGCATACATTGTAGTTCAGAAGCTTAATGTTGCAGCCTTTATAAAAAACTAAATCTATAGTGCTACACCCTGAATGTGCAAAATAAGTTCTGTCTTCAACCTTATTAACAAGGATAAAACCTTCCTCTGTCATTAGTTCAAGTAGTTCTTTCGCTCTTTGATTATCGATGTCTAGTCTGTAGTTTAGGTCACCAGCCAGTATTATGTCTCTGTCTGGAGCTACGTGTCCCAAGGAAAACATGATGGTTGCTATCAACTCTTCAATAGGGGTTAGTGGCCGTGCATATATGGCAATCACTGATATCCATTCGAAGTTTATTATCAATGTGTCATGGTCTTGGTGCGTACTCTGAATTTTACCTAGGCTGGGTTTGTAGTAGTAGGAGGTGCCACGCATTGGTCTACCTCTTGGCCCTTGTGTTGCAGGTATATGCTGTGCGTAGAAGGTTTGATCGACACAGTCTCTAGTAATATAAGTATATCATGAGAATGCAGTAGGTTATTGTTAGTGAATGTTGTGGCGCTCGTAAGACCCTCAACATTCCAGAGTAAGATGTGAAGCTGGTTAGGCTGGAAGTGAAATTCCTCTTTTGCGGGAGCGAAAAAGCCGGTATTGTCTCACGATGACACCACTCGGCCACGCTCCCGGAACGTAGACCTTTGGAAGTTCTTGTAGAGGTATAACTACTCTTAGAGCTTTAACCGTGTCGCTGGTAGGAAGTTCTTCACACTCGATTATATTTGTCACATGAAGATTGGTTAGGTGGCGCTGCACCATTTCTATTGTAGCGTTATGGTGGAGTCGCCCTATGTATAACCATGATCTTAGTTCTGTCACTTGTAATTCTGTTATATTTTACATACTACCATTTTTGGGTTGATCAAGCATGGGTCTACTGTTGTCGAGATTGATGACTGCGAGTTAAAGTACATGGGTTTACGTTGTGCAGGTCGATAATCGACAATCCCATATTTGTATGCACGGCTTTGATACATTGAAGGTTCCATAGATGTCGTATTAGAGGTGATTGCTTGCACCACTTCATTATTCGTTGTGAGCAAGTTATTTCCTTGCAAATCGTCCTTACCATATCGGCTGATAAGTTCAGTATCATGAATGGAAGTTCTCTTATTAATTTCCTCACGCACCATCCACTTAAGATTGACTGATAAAGTCTCCACCATGGCTTGCATATCCTGCGTTAGTTTCCTTGTAATTCTTACCTCTATGTCGTGTTCTGGGAGATTATCCATGTTGCCCAATCGGAGGTTGACCGGTTGGCCACTAGATTGCTTCTGACCCAGAATGTGCTGTTCTGAAAGCATGGCCTCATCTCTCACCCCGAAAGGTGTAATCTCCATGCCATGTCCATTGCTCCCAGAACTGTCCTGTGAGTGTCCGCTAGATAGCACCTGATGATGACCACGTTGTTCTGTACTAATTGCATCAACTCGTCGCTCACTAGGTGTCGTCTTCGAGTTCATTCCTTCATTATCCTGAATGCTCTGTGATCCGTCATGCGACTGCCTATTGCTATGTAAACTAGGCGAGTTGCCGAGAGATGGAGCCACCAGTTCAGTAGGTATTCTATCTAACATGGATTTACCATCCTTTTGAATAACCTCATTGACCTCTTGCAGAGGAAACTGATTACTCGTATTGTTAGTCACTAGCATGATGTTCATGTCATTAAAACAATTTACAATGACACCTACCATTTTATGAATACAGTATCATCTTTAGTTTCTTTCTTCATATATCCACCTACATCAGCGGTATTCTGTAGAAATCTGAGAGCAATTTGCAACCGACTTTCAATCTCATTGGTCATCTTGCAATTGCTTTTGAAAGGAAGATTTCAGTATTGTTAACAGCAACAATGAAGATAGATAAGAGAGGAGAACGGAATCTGTATTATTATTATCTTATAATGGTTTATGTTGTGGAAATAGAATCTTTGAAGTACTGCAAGTAGCCTATGTGAAACATGTCTCAAGTAGGAGAGAGATAGTCTGCATTGTTTTAAATACTGGAGAATCGCATTACTGTAACAAGTAGCACGATTGATAATACCGTATATACTCGAATACCACCCGCCACTGAATAAGACCCACACCCTTATTTTGAAGAACGACATTAAAAAAAAAGTTTTCTCAAAATTATTTACAATCTTTAGTAAATAAACAGAATAGCATTTCTCCAAAGTGGTTTCCAACAGTTTTGAAGTCATCTTAAAATAACACACATCAAACTATTAAAAATACAAATATAGGTACACGAACACTTCATTCATCATCGTCATCAGAAGTACCGACTACGGAACTTTTATCACCATCACTTTCCCACAAGATATCGTAATCGCTGCCATCCATAGCATTAGAAACACTACATTCCCTGAAGCTCTTCTGTATGAGATCTCCAGAGATACGACTCCATGCCATCAAAATCCACGAACAGAGCAGCTGAGCTTCCGAGCGCTGAATGCGACCAGTTGGAGTCAGTGTGTGATTATCAGCTGCCATCCACTCGGTATACAGCTGTTTCAAGGCTGCTTTAAACAATTTTTTTCTTTCTCCAATCGCGAATACATGACTCATCAATGTTATATTTCCTACCGGCAGCACGATTTCCAATAATTTCAGCTTCCCTCACAACTTTCAGTTTCTCACAGTAAACGACCACAAACGCCTTGTAGAATTCATGTTTACACTCGGAGAACGTGCGCGAGATGTTTACATGGCGAACTCGAATCGATCTGGGTACACTTAGCGTATTGAATACCGTCATGTAAACGGGACTGAGATCGTATTGAGTTTCAATGTCGATATGGTAAAATCGTGGGATCGGATCGTATCCAACTGGTGTTCAGGAACATGTAAAAGCGTATCGTATTGAAAGCGATTCAACGCGCTCTTGAGTTACATTTTTAAACTAATTTAGGCTTACTCTCGTGTCGCCCGACTTTCAAATCATGTTTTACTATCTGCCCATATTCTCCGTTACTGTCTGTGTTCCGGTCATGGTTGATAAGCGTTGTTTGTTTGCACGTGTTTTTAGCGTTAATGTATTTTTGTCTGTTTTACCTTTAATGTCTGGTGTATTCGTATGTAAATTGTGGCACGTTACAGATCTCATTCGGGGCAACAATCCGGCTGTTTAATACGAGTTAGCCAACATAACTGCAGGTTGGCCACCATAAATTATATACTGTACTGAAATCTATTTCAATACGAACTGAAACTGCTCATGTAAACAGGCATCGTACTGAATACAGTATCGTATTCAAATCGATTTGAGTTCGCCATGTAAATGTATTTATATGACACCGCGTGCTTACGTTAAAACAAAGTGATAGCCGGAAGAAGGCTAGCACCATCTAGCGGATACTCGCAACACTCTATACCGCAAGTGGCGGGCAATTTAAATCTTTAAAATTTGGATGGCTCAAAATAAGACCCACACTCCAATTTTTCACATCCGAATTTGTTTAAAAATGTGCGGGTGGCATTCGAGTATATACGGTATTTTGAAGTTGGAGTTGCTTTCCAAATGATCCGGACAAGTTGGAAATGATAGTAACTGTTATGATGTTTAGAAGTTGTTGTTTTATGATAGTATTTGTTCAAGTTTAGGGAAGAAGTTAAGATATTTAGAAACTTATGATTGTTGAGTTATAGTTCAATGATACTGTATTTGCTCGCGTATATCTCGCACTTTTTGACCGAAAATATGTGTGAAAATTTTCGGTGCGAGATATACGCTGGGAATTACCGTAGGCTATTCCCGAGATATGGTTGGGGCGATAGAAGAACAAAATCAGTAATTGACTACTTTCTGGTGGAAAGGACTAATCGCAGAAAGCTGATAGATGTGACAGCTTTACCAGGAGAACCATTTGATGGGGACCATAGAGCTGTGGTGGCAAAATTTAGATGGGAAAAATTGGAAAACCTCAAGGAGATCAGAGAAAGTAAAATAAAAGTATGGAAATTGAAAGACAAAACTGTACAGGAAGATTTTCAGGAGAGATTGAAGCAACAAATCCCAGTTACTGAAGTGGAAAACATAGAAGAGGAATGGTCCCACTTTAAAAAGGCATTTGTTGGTGCAGCAGAGAGTGCTTGTGGTAGGACGTCAACAAGAGTGAAAGAGAAGGAGACACCGTGGTGGAATGAGGAAGTGAGGAAAGCAGTGAAAGAAAAGAAGTCTGCATGGAAAGAATGGAACCGAGATCAAACAGAAGAAAGCAAAAGGAAGTATCACGACAGCAAACGGAGGTGTAAGAAAGAGGTAGGAGAAGAAAAGAAGAAAAGTTGGGAAGAATTGACACGAAGAATGGAAACAGATGTAAGTGGCAGTAAATGGATGCTGTATGGGCTTCTAATTAGTAAGAGGAAAGAAAGAGTTACCACAAAGCTGGTGAAAAAGGAAGATGGAGAGTTGTTAACACACCCAGAAGAGATAAAGGGACGATGGAAGGTGTATTTCGACAAGCTATTGAATGTGAGCAATTGTACTGGTGAGATGGAAGTGACACAACCTGATGACTCTATAACAGAAGATGATATAACAATGTTGGAGGTGGAATTAGCAGTACAGAAAATGAAGATGGGAAAAGCAACAGGGGTGGATGAAATCAGTGTAGAAATGATAAAGGCTGCTGGACCTGTTGGTATGCAATGGTTGTATCGACTGCTAAAGTGTGTGTGGAAACGGAAATGTGTACCAGAAGACTGGGGGAAAGGGCTAATAATACCAGTGTTTAAGAAAGGGGACAAGAAGGTGTGTGATAACTATAGAGGGATCACCCTCTTATCACAGATAGTAAAAATACTGGAAAGGATATTAGAAAGAAGAATGAGAAGAAAGGTGGAAGGAGAGTTGCAAGAGGAACAGTATGGCTTCAGGAGTGGAAGATCCACAGTGGACCCAATCTTTAGCTTGAGGCAGGTGATGGAAAATAACTGGGAATATGGAGAGGATTTGATCATGACTTTCATAGATCTAGAAAAGGCATATGATAGTGTCTCCAGAGAGAAGGTATGGGAAACCATGGTTAAAAAGAGACTGGGAAGAGAAATGTTGGAAATGGTGCAAGCAATGTACAACAACTGTGTTAGCAGGGTACTGACCCCAGTTGGAAAGACAGATTGGTTTAGGAACAAGACTGGACTAAGACAGGGGAGTGTGCTGTCACCTCTCTTGTTCATAATGGTGATGGATGAAATTGTAAAGGAAACGAAGGAAGCATATGGACATAAAGAAATGAAGTTACTGTTATTTGCAGATGATATTGTGGTCTGGGGAAGGAACACCGAAGAAGTGCAAAAACAACTAGATGTACTGAACGAAAATATTCAGAAGTACGGCCTGAAAATCAGTATAGAGAAAAGCAAGACCATGGTGATGACAAGAGGGGAAAGACAAGGAAAGGGCACTGTGAAAATTGGAAGTCCGAGTTTGGAAATTGTGGACACATTCAAATACCTAGGAAGTGAATTGATGCAAACTGGTAGGTTGGACATGGAGATTGGCAGGAGGGTACAGCAGAGCAATGCATTCTATCAAAGTGTAAGAAAACTTGTTTGGGATAAGGAAGTACCAAGGAAAAGCAAGGAGGTAATGTATAAAGTGTACTATGTTCCCATATTAACTTATGCAGCTGAGACTTGGACCCTGACAAGCAGGCAAGAGAGTAGAATCCAAGCCAGTGAAATGAAATTCCTAAGAAGTATGATAGGAAAGACAAGGAAAGACAGAGTGAGGAATGAAGATGTTAGGAAGGGAGTTGGGATGGGAAAACTAAATGAGAGAATTGAGAAGAATAAACTAAGGTGGTTTGGACATGTAAAGAGGATGGAGGAAAATAGAATACCAAGACATGCTGGAGGCGAAGTGCAAGGGTAAGAGAGCAAGAGGAAGACCTAGAACAAGGTGGATTGATTCAGTGAAGAACAGCGTACGAAGAAGAAATCTGGACTGGGACAAGATTGTGGAAGAAGAATGGTGGAAGGAAAGAGGAAAGTGGAGAAGTGCCATAAATACCCCGACCCGGCAGGAGCTGGATAAGGGGAAATGATGATGATGATGATGATATTCCCAGAAAAAAAAAAGCATTATTGAAACAAGGCAACTGGCATACGGTACTCGCCCTATTCATTGTCACTGCCGTCACTGCTGCCAATCTCCGAGATACTCTCGCGTGCATCATTCTGGTCATTATCCCATACTGCTTCATCCTGACTTCCATCCAATGCATTTGCGATACCTGTCTTCAAGAAGCTCTTCACAACAATGTCTGTCGACACCATTTTTTCTATTCGTTATCGTCATGCGACATTAAGAACCTAGGAAAAGGACGTCATACGCTCGTTAAGGATGATTCAAGGCAGAAAAGGAATTTAGAGCGCAGACGCTTAGCGATCGATCATCTTCCATATCGATTCCTCGCTACATGCACGAGCGAGCTCGAATTTAGCCAACCGCGGCCGAAGATGCGGCGAACGATGTACAGCGTGCTAACACTCACGCTGCGCCGTATGCTTGCACGCGGCCGAGCTCTGATGCGACGCAATGCGTAAAGACGAAATCATTGAGATTTGGGAAGACTGAAGTTTCTCTGCAATGAAACAGTAGGCCTACTTGCGCAACTGTTGTGGCGCGCTAATCGCTAATTCGAACGTGTCTCAAGGCGGCGAATTTAGCCAGCCGTGGCCGAATACACGGTGAACGATGTACAGCGTGCTAACACTCACGCTGCGCCGTATGCTTGCACACGGCGCCTCGATCCCTAATTGGCTCGTATCGAAGTTCGGATCAACTCGTTGTTGCTCGCTCTTCCTGTTAGTATCGCTTCGGGTAAGTTCCTGGACAATGACGACTGTTGTGGCGCGCTAAATCGAACGTGTTTCTACCTCAAGGTTATTACGGTCATTTATATGACGGCGTCAGTAATGAATGCGAGATATATGCGAGTACTTTTTTCCCCCTCAAATTTCAAATAAAAAATGGGGTGCGAGATATACGCGAGCAAATACGGTATGCATTTATGTGATGGATAATGCCACATGTGTGTTGTAAAGCAAGTTTGTGTATAAGAAGGAAGCTACGTATTTTTTTTTGTATTTGAAAGAGACTACAGAAGGTCATGTATCAGACCGAAGTGAGAGTGAGCGAGAAAGGACGCTGTAAAGGATCGGAATTTTAAAAATGACTAAGTTTAAATAACCTTATTCCACTTAGTGTATTGTATCATTTGTGTATTCGCCACATTGACAAGATAACCACATTACAATAGGCCACCAGTTTGAGGGGCAGACGACCTCACAGTTCCACCCCTTAAAACAACAATAACTAACTAAATAGGAACGGTTGAATTAAAATCAACAATAACAAAATAGTGTAGACAACATCATTCCTAAAGTTTGTCACAATAGATCACAGGTTAACATACTCAAACCACAATACGGTAATTATAACTAAAGATACGAGAAAATAGTAATTTGAAATTGATTTTGTAGCACATTAATTCTGAAAAGTAGCATTTAAAAGTTCGTAATCCAGGTAAGATAAAAATTGAGGAGGTTCAAAATTAATAAACACGGAAACTAATTCAAACATGCGTAGGATTGGATATATGGGTGTTTCTGATAAACATTTTACCAGTCTCCAAGGTATTCTTAAGTTAAGTTAAATGGAATAAGCAAACATGAATTACTTTGTTCGTGTGGTCTCCTGAGAGGCCAAGTACAGGTTTTACTAGTTGACGCCCGTGGGCAACCTGCGCGTCGTAATGAGGATGAAGTGATGATGAAGACGTCACATACACCCAGTCCCCAAACCACGGGATTTAAACCCAGGAGATTAAAATCCCTAATGGCCCGGCCGGGAATCGAACCCAAGACACATCGGGCCAAAGCCTAGCGCGATAACCATGAATTACTGATATACCCTTTTGCAACTCTTGACTGACAATCTGTAAAACAGTATTCGAATTCAAGGAGAAATAGCTGGACGGCACGAAACATAACCTATTGTAGAGAATACTACTTTTAAACAACAGTCCCCAAACCGAGGAGAAATCAGAGAAGAACGCAACACAAATATTGTCTATTTATATCACTATACGTACTTTTCAGTTTTATTTATAATGATCTGATACGAGGAATGAGGGCCGGCGTGATACAAACCACTATAACCTTATTACAGTACTTGTAAAAAAAAAGGAAAGAATGGATACAAGCGATAAGAACATTCCTTTTATTAGCTCAACAAAATGAAACTATGAAATAATTTCTCCAAGAACATCATTTTATAGGCTGTAAACAGTAAACATGCGAAAAAAACAACAGCCATTTTCAAATTGATTTTAACTACCGTAATAGATTGCTTTCGCAACAATCGATTATTATGTCGATATTTCCATCGCTAGGAACTGGCAAATTTCAACGTTTGGCGCAAAAATGTTGTAAGAAGAAGACATATTCAATATTTTTCGGTAAATTGGGCATTTTTGGCAATTATCGCATTTATGGGCTAAATTTGAAAGAACCCTTTTTTATCGCACTTTGTCGCATATTCAGGTTCACAAATTGTATCATCATCATCATCCATTTACAGTTAGTTCCCTTTTCCCGAGTACTGTTGACAAGCCTCTTCCACTCTCCTCTGCCCATGTTTGTCTCGGTCTTTCTGACATCATCAAGTGTCCTTCCCTTGGTTGCAATGTCTGAGTTGACCATGTCCATCCAACGAGTTCTTGGCCTTCCCACCCTTCGTTTACCATCCATCTCATTTTCTAGCGGTATTCTTGCTGACCTCGTAGGTTCCATACTCATTACATGTCCAAACCACTGAAGTCGTATGCATAGTTATAGTAAAACAAGAGGGTATATCGGCTTTCACGGCCAGTGAATTAAAACTCAGCAATTTTTCTAGGTTTGTGCCGTGTCTTGTGTGGGGTTTCGCCTAGGACACCAAGTTGGCTCATCAGCGGGCTCTTGGTGTCCCCGCTCGGACCCCCACAGGAGTATCAAACTGCGTGGTACCTCCCTTTATATGAAGCACTCCTCTGCCTCTTTACTGCGAGAGCTAAAATCTCAAGCAGCCCTCACCTCCCTATGAAGGCTTCCAAAAGGATGGTATATATTCTCATGGCCAGTGAACTATAATAGTAAAAATAATTGAAAAAAAGGGCAAAGAAAGCAAAATTAACATTTATCGCGTTTGTTATTTTCCCGTATCTCTACTTATAACGCAACAACTATAGAAGTGAGCAAGATTGACACAATACACAAGGTTTTACAAACTTTTGTAATCAGCACATTGTACAGTATACTGTATACATTTATTTGTGATAAATAGCCTATCTTATTAAAATTTATTTCGGGTTAGGGTATATAAATACTTGTTTCTCGCCTAATATAATTGGCCACAATTAGTGTTGACCGACTGGAAAGCTTTCTTTAATAGAATTAGGCAAACACTGAAAATGGCTTCTAATGCTTTAACCCCCTTAGCGTGTATGGCGCAATGGTGCGCCCACTAGCCTGCTAAGTTCACAGCGTGTACGGCGCAATGGTGCGCCCACTAGCCCGCTACGTTCACAGAGTGTACGGAGCAACAGTGCGCCCACTAGCCTGCTACCTTCACAGCGTGTGTAGCGCAATGGTGCGCCCACTAGCCTGCTACCTTCACAGCGTGTATAGCGCAGCGGTGCACTCACTAGCCTGCTACGTTCACAGCGTGTATAGCGCAATGGTCCACCCACTATCCTGCTAAGTTCACAGCGTGTACGGAGCAACAGTGCGCCCACTAGCCTGCTACCTTCACAGCGTGTGTAGCGCAATGGTGCTCCCACTTGCCTGCTACCTTCACAGAGTGTACGGCGCAATGGTGCGCTCACTAGCCTGCTACGTTCACAGTGTTTATAGCGCAATGGTGCTCCCACTTGCCTGCTACCTTCACAGAGTGTACGGCGCAATGGTGCGCCCACTAGCCTGCTACATTCACAGCGTGTATAGCGCAATGGTGCGCCCACTAGCCTGCTACCTTTACAGCGTGTATAGCGCAATGGTGCGCTCACTAGCCTGCTACGTTCACAGCGTGTACGGCGCAACGGTGCGCCCACTAGCCTGCTACATTCACAGCGTGTATAGCGCAATGGTGCGCCCACTAGCCTGCTACCTTTACAGCGTGTATAGCGCAATGGTGCTCCCACTAGCCTGCTAAGTTCACAGCGTGTACGGCGCAATGGTGCGCCCACTAGCCTGCTACATTCACAGCGTGTATAGCGCAATGGTGCGCCCACTAGCCTGCTACCTTTACAGCGTGTATAGCGCAGCGGTGCGCTCACTAGCCTGCTACGTTCACAGCGTGTATAGCGCAATGGTCCACCCACTATCCTGCTAAGTTCACAGCGTGTACGGAGCAACAGTGCGCCCACTAGCCTGCTACCTTCACAGCGTGTACGGAGCAACAGTGCGCCCACTATCCTGCTAAGTTCACAGCGTGTATAGCGCAGCGGTGCGCTCACTAGCTTGCTACGTTCACAGTGTTTATAGCGCAATGGTGCTCCCACTTGCCTGCTACCTTCACAGAGTGTACGGCGCAATGGTGCGCCCACTAGCCTGCTACATTCACAGCGTGTATAGCGCAATGGTGCGCCCACTAGCCTGCTACCTTTACAGCGTGTATGGCGCAATGGTGCGCCCACTAGCCTGCTACCTTCACAGCGTGTACGGCGCAACGGTGCGCCCACTAGCCTGCTATGTTCACAGCGCGTATAGCGCAACGGTGCGCCCACTAGCCTGCTACGTTCACAGCGTGTACGGCGCAACGGTGCGCCCACTAGCCTGCTATGTTCACAGCGCGTATAGCGCAACGGTGCGCCCACTAGTCTGCTACGTTCACAGCGTGTATAGCGCAATGGTGCGCCCACTAGCCTGCTACCTTCACAGCGTGTACGGCGCAATGGTGCGCCCACTAGCCTGCTGCGTTCACAGCGTGTATAGCGCAATGGTGGGCCCACTAGCCTGCTACGTTCACAGAGTGTACGGCGCAATAGTGCGCCATCGAATTTGAATCGCCCGCTACGTGGACTTGGTAATAGTTATTTATTTGGTCGTAAGATGGCAGGAAGAGGAAACCTTTGGCTATACTTCGAGCTACTTATTATTGCCAGGAGGTGTCGCATATCTTCACAGTCATTTATTTTTCAGATCTCTGCACATGTGTTCCCGCTTTTGCGGACCATGAGTTTGCTTGTAAACATGGCAGGTCCTGGCACAGTTATTGATGACAAAGAAATAGCTAATTTGCTCGATAATAGTGCCAACGAAAGAGATTCAGAGTGTGACAGCAATATAGAGGATGAGTTCGCTATAACCTCCAGTGAAGATAGTGACGCTGACGATGTAATTCGTGATAGAACGCCAAGGATACGAACACATTGGGCGACTGTGATATTGTCCCAGTATTGACGTGCCGCTGGCCAGGGATAATCTGGTTATTGAAATTTTATAATATTATGTTATATGTTGTTGTTATTGTGTGTGTTTTTTGAAAACTTTTGCCAGTGTGTTTGGAAATTATAGCGAAATGCATATGATACCACGCTTACCATTGGGAGTAGGCTAGAAATAATGCACATTGTGGGTGCAGCCCAGAGTTTCACAATATCACGCTTGAGGGGTTAATTGACAGTAAGGCTCTAAGGTCATGTGCATTAACAGGCTGAGCCAACCAACCTGGTAAAATGAATCAGCAAACGAATGAAAATACATACCTTGACCAAATTTCTTTGGAAAAGAATTTCCACAATTTCTTTTAAAATGGGAAGTATTCCACTGTGGTGTACACCAATTCCTTGTTTCAACAGCCTTTCCATCTGCTTCACCTGAGGAGAATAATAATATTATTAATAATAACAGTAATAACAATAATAATAAGAAGAAGATGCAAAATTAAGACATTATACCGTAATAATCATACCTGAAACACCACTATATGTAAAGGCCTGCGCGGTCACAGATATCAGCAAAATATTTCGCCATGTGGATATATATTTATCCGTTATGTTAGGCGGAGAGCAGTTGAAGAGAGTGCAGAGCTTCAAGTATCTGGGAAGTGTCATTGAAGAAAATGGGGGAAATACCTTGGTATTAGATGAAAGAAGAAGGTGTGCTGATGGATTCAGCAAGTGTGCCTGATATGCAGCAAGGATGTGCCACAGAAATGTAAAGGGATCATATACAAGACATACTTTGTGCCGATCCTAACGTATGGATCAGAAACTTAGGTGATGAGGGAGACAGATAAAAGCAGAATACAAGCAGTTGAAATGAAGTTTCAGAGGAGTCGTATAGGTGTAACTAGAATGGACAGAGTCAGAAATGATAGAGTCAGAGAAATAGTAAAGGAAGAACCCCTACAGGATAGGATTGAAAAATCAAGGCTATGTGAAAAGAATGGGAGAAGATGATGATGATATGATGATAATTGTTGTTTTAAGGGGCCTAACATCTAGGTTATCGGCCCCTAATGATCTGGGTGATAGCGAAAACGATAATGAAACGGAAACCAGAACGAAAATTAAGTGAGACGGAAAATACTTACAAAAAGGAACTCGGATTGAAACGACTCACAATATGTTCTTACAAAAGGGAATTTAGAACGAAAAGATTCACAAAAGGAATAGATTGAAAAATACCCACAAAATGAAGGCTAGGTTCAAAATACGTACAAAATGCAATGTAGCGTCGAAATACTTACAAAATGCAACTGAAATTCAAAATACTTACAAAATGCAAATGAGATCGAAAATACGTACAAAATGCAATTGAGGTTCAAAATACTTACAAAATGCAATTGAAATTGAAAATACACAATGCAATTCAGATTGAAATAGGCCTTATCCCAGTTCCAATCCAAATTATTCACAAAGTGCAATCAAAATTCAAAATACTTACAAAATGCAATTGAAATTGAAAATGCTTACAAAATGTACGGTGATTCTAACGACTCATGTGGATTGACAATACTTACAAAAAGCAATTTAGATTGAAAATACTTGACAAAATGTAATTTAGATTCAAAATACCCACAAAATGCAATTGAGAATCAAAATATGTGCAAAATGCCCACCAAACAAAATGCAATTTAGATTCAAAATTCGTGCGAAATGCGGTTTTGGTTGAAAATACTTACAAAATGCAATTGAAATTCAAAATACTCACTAAAAGGCCCCGCAACCTGCATTGAAAGACTTACTAAAAAGCAATTTAGATTGTCAATCTTTACAAAATGCAATTGAGGTTGAAAACAATCGCGAGATGTAATTTAGATCGAAAAAACTTACAAAATGCAACATAGATCAAAAATGCCTTAAAAATCGCTAAAAGGGAATTTAGATACACGGTGAGTCGAGTAACAAAAACAGTGCGGGAATCTTAAAGAGAAAAGGAAATAGAAGGAAAAGAGGAGAGGAGAGGGGAGGGGAGAGAGGTGAAGGTCCGCCCCAAAGGGAAGGGACAAAAAGGGGAAAACGGACCCAGCTCAGGAATCCCTCGGGGTCGCCAACGCCCGAACTCACCAGCCGTGAGCCCCTGAGGGTGTAGCATTATCGACGGTGCACCAGAAGTGGTGGGGCTACATACACCCTGCCTCCTTAAGGGCCTTGTGCACAAGGCAGGAGGTAAAAGGAAAAGAACAAGAAGGCTGACCCCTCACAAAAGGAGGGTGTCAGGAAAGATGAGACAAGGGCCAATTAAGGCGGGAAAGGAAGAGACTCCCTAGGCCTCGGATACTCTAATACCGTCGGGGTCGGAAGAGAACAAGAGTTGACCAAGTGAGGTCGACAGGAAAGAAGACAGAGAGGAGCCCGGCACAAGTAAGTGGAAGCAATGCCGGACTCAGCTGGGGCCCCGTGGTCGCCAACCCACAACCCACTAGATGTGAGCCCCTGGGGGAAATGGGAGAAGAGAGAATACCACAAAACATATTGGAAATGGAGGTGAAGAAAAAGATACCTAGAGTTAGACCAAGGGATAGGGGATCAAGGGGGTGAAGAAAAGTGTCGAGAGAAAAGAAGTCAATATTGGACAACAGTGACAGAAGAGAAGTGGTGGATGAACATAAAATGATGGAGAGGCTTGTGCTCCAAGCAGGCCCAACCTGTGGTTGGAAACTGCTGTAGTTGATGATGATGTTCTTTTCATGACAAATCTCATTAAAATTTTGTCATTAAACACAACTAACATTCCGAGCTGAAAAGGGTTGCAGTTCTCAGAATGAACAATGATAGCCTCACCAAAAGGATTCTCAACCTTGCTCTCTTAGTGAAAGTCAGAAACAACTGGCTTAGTGAAATAGAAAAAGAGCTTCAAGAAATTGGAATTGCAAAGGAAATTATACAAGATTCCGTTCCGTCAATAGCACCAACACATGGTAGAATCTGTGACGAACCGTTTTGTGAATCAATTCACCAAGAGCACCACCGCGTGGTAGAATTTGTGACAAACCATTTTGTGAATAGCACCACCGCGTGGTAGAATTTGTAACGAATCATTTAGTCAATAGCACCAACACATCGTTAAAGTTGTGATGAATCAATTCACCAAGAGCACCACCGCGTGGTAGAATTTCTGACAAACCGTTTTGTGAATAGCACTGGACGAGGATCGCAAGGGAGAGACAAGAATGGAGACGTATGGAACTATAAGAAGGGAAGAGAAGGAGAGCTTCAACAACGAAAGATGCTGGTAGACAGCACACCTATGACATGAAAGATACACTTCTGCAACCTATTACAAGCCAAACAACGCACGTAAAGCGAAGTGAAATGTAGTGTTAGTGAAGTGAACTACAGTGAAGTGTAGCAAGTGGAGTAAAAACTTGTACACAACTCCTTAGGACTTGCTCGCCTAACGAATTTAAACCAGAGCATGTCCCTGTTCGCAGGAGGCCTTTGCCCTTATGGGATTATCTAGCCTATATTTATTTACCGGTATATTTATTATTATTTATCTGATGGTTACAGATCTTCTTGGTGCTGATTGTTGACTGTATGTGATACGATGCGACCAGAGAAAACAATGCTTTTTAGCCTGTCATATTTTTCTTATAAGTGTATGCTTCATATAATGTTTGATTTTCACTTAAATAAAATTGTGTTTCAAAAACAATCCCTTTTTATCCTCTTTCGCCCCCTCCTCCCCCCCCCCCCTTTTTTTTTCTTTTTGGTTTGTTGTTGCAGTTGTACTAAAGAGGGTAAAACCAAGATCTTTAAGCTGGCTGAACAAGTACTTAGTCCCATTGCATATTGACTGGCTGTGTGGCTCAGTAGTAATGTTCTCGCCTACTGTGTCTGAGGTTGCAGGATCAAATCCTGGCACAGTCAGTCAGCATTTGAGGGTGCACAAATGTGAGGGAGCCATGCCTATATACTTGTTGTTTGAGTCTTCAGCCTTTTGACTGGTTTGATGCAGCTCTCCATGCCTCCCTGTCCTGAGCTAAACGTTTCATCTCTACATAGCTACCACACCCTACATCCAAGGCAATCTGTTTAACATATTCTAACCTTGGTCTACCCCTACAGTTCTTGTCCTCGACCCTTCCTTCCATAACTAAGCTTGCTATTCCTGGATGTCTTAGTATGTGTCCTACCAACCTATCTCTTCTCTTCATTAGCAGTCGCCAGAAACATCTCTCCTCTCCCACTCGTCTTAATACCTCTTCGTTTGTAACCCTATCTACCCATCTGATCTTCATCATTCTCCTGTAACACCACATTTCAAATGCTTCAATTCTCCTCTTTTCTGCTGCACCAATAGTCCAAGTTTCACTTCCATAGAGCGCCACACTCCAGACAAAGGCTTTCAAAAATGACTTCCTAATACCTAAATCTATATTCGATGTCAGCAGATTCCTTTTTTGTAGAAATGCTTTCTTTGCCTGAGCCAACCTACTTTTTATATCCTCTTTGCTTCGTCCATCACTGGTTATTCTGCTTCCTAAGTAACAGAAGTCTCCTACTTCCTTCAGCTTTTCACCTGCCAATTTGATCTCCATAGAGGTTTCTGATTTATTTCGGCTGCATTCCAGTATTTTTGTTTTACATTTATTAATTTTCATCATGAATTCTTTCCGTAAGACTGAGTCCATACCATTCAAAAACTCATTCAAATCCTCAGGCTTGTCGGCCAAGATGACGATGTCATCAGCAAATCTCAGAGTTGAAATTATTTCTCCTTGAATCTTCACTCCCACTTTACATTTTTCTCTAATTTCCTTCATTGCTTGTTCAATGTAAAGATTGAAAAGTATGGGTGATAAGTTGCAGCCTTGCCTTACACCTTTCTGAATACCAGCTTCTCTCTCATGTCCTTCAACTCGAATGACTGCTGTCTGGTTTCTGTATAGATTGTATATCACCCTCCTATCCCTGTACTTTATTCCAATGGATTTCAAAATGTCAAACAATTTAGTCCAATCAACGTTATCAAAAGCCTTTTCTAAGTCTACAAAAGCCATGAACGTTCTCTTATCTTTCCTTATTCTACCTTCCAAAATCAGCCTAAGACTTAGTACAGCTTCCCTTGTTCCTACATTTCTCCTGAAACCAAATTGGTCTTCACCCAACTCCGTTTCTATCTGGCTTTCAATCCTCTTGTAAATTATTCTAGACAGGATCTTTGAAGCATGAGTAATCAAGCTGATTGTACGGTTATCTTCACATCTGTCAGCTCCCACTTTCTTTGGTATAGGGATGATTACATTCTTCTTGAAATCAGGGGGTACCTCACCTGTCTCATAAATCCTACACACCAAGTGAAATAACCTGATCAGACCTTCATCTCCTATGCAGCGTAGCAACTCAATCGGTATATCATCTATGCCTGGTGCTTTGTTCCTGCTTAAGTCTTCCAAAGCTCTATCAAATTCTGATCTCAATATTAAATCTCCTTTCGCATCCTCATCAAGTTCCTCCTCCCTTTCCATTACATGATTCTCAATCTCCTTTCCCTTATACAAACTCTCTATGTAAGCTTTCCATCTCTCAACCTTTTCTTCCCTATCTGTTAGAGGCTTTCCATTTTTGTCCTTAATATTACAGCACTTAGTCTTCTTTTCCCCAAAAGTATTCTTAATCCTTCGATAAGCTGTGTCTACTTTTCCTAATTTCAGACAATTTTCTATACCTGCACATTTCTCTTTCAACCATTCTTCTTTTGCTTCCTTGCACTTCTTGTTAACCTCATTTCTCAGACGTCTGTATTCTGCTTTCCCCTTTTCATCTCTTACATTCTTGTGTTTCCGCCTTTCATCCATCAATTCTAGTATATCCTGAGTGATCCACGGTTTTCTACCTATTCTTTCTTTCCTACCAATGTTTTCTTCTGCGGATTTTGTTATTTCATTCTTCAAAAGTGCCCATTCGTCTGCAATTGAAGTTTGTTTAGGGTTTTTCATTAGTCCTTCCTTTATACTCTTCTTGAATCTTTCGTTTACATCCTTCTCTTTCAGTCTGTCTATTGCCCACCTTTTTGGCTTTTGACTTTTCTTCAGTTTCTTCAACTTTAATCTGCATTTCATTACAACCAGATTGTGGTCAGAGTTTATGTCAGCACCAGGATATGTTTTACAATCCAAAATCTGGTTTCGAAACCTCTGCTTGACCATAATGAAGTCGATTTGGTAACGCCCTGTATCTCCTGGTCTCATCCATGTGTATATTCTTCTATTGTGGTTATTGAATAAGGTGTTAGCTATGACCAACTCATGCTCGGTGCAGAATTCTACCAGCCTGCTTCCTCGATCATTCCTTTCACCTAATCCGAAACCTCCTACTATCTTCCCTTCTCTCCCTTTTCCTACCACAGCATTCCAATCTCCCATTACTATAACATTCTCATCACCCTTGATATACCTCAGAATTTCGTCTATTTCTTCGTAGACCTTTTCAACATCCTCATCATCAGCTTGACTGGTAGGCATATAGACTTGTACCACTGTGGTGCAGGTAGGTTTAGTATTGATTTTTGCTACAATAATCCGTTCACTATATTGCTCATAATATTCCACCCGCTGTCCAAGTTTCCTACTCAATATGAGGCCAACCCCTGCTTGGCCATTGTTTGATTTAGTGCTAATGACCCTATAGTCTCCTGACCAAAAGTCCTGTTCTTCCTGCCAGCGCATTTCACTAATCCCAACCAAATCCAACCTCAACCTATCCATTTCCCTTTCTAAGTTTTCTAACCTTCCACTTCCTAGCAGACTTCTAACATTCCACGCTCCGATCCGTAGAATGTCAGATTTCCTCTTTGTCACTTCTGTGATGTTAACCCCCTCTCGAGTAGTCCCCACCCGGAGATCCGAACGGGGGACTAGTTTACCTCCGGATTGAAATTTTACAAGGGAGGAGGCCATCATCACATGTAATTATGCATAGAGAGGTGCATATCCTCGGGAATAGCATACGGCTGTAGTTTCCCGTTGCTTTCAGCCGTGCAGCAGGACGCAGTGTAGCCATTATTTGGCTTATATTATCAATATCTTAACCGTCAATAAGACTAGTAAAGAATTGATTTATTCTGAAAGGCTGCTACTCCCTTTCAGAATAAGTAAAGAGCAATTCTACTAACAAAAATACTAACCGTCTACCGTACTAACAATTAAATACCAAAATTCTACTAACGAAAAAAATACTAAAGTTCCACCAACAACAAATACTACCACTAAAACAGTCTGTCACCAGGCACACTCACATGCACCCTCACACATCACAGTCTACTGAAACAATGAACTATAACTAATAAACAATGCAACTGCTACCAGACACACTCACACACCACAGTCTAATAGAACAATGACATATATCTAATAGACAAACTAACTACCTACTTACAACTAAAACTAACTACATACTTACTGTACTGTTATTTGAATTGACAATATTTACAAAATGCAATTTAGTTAGAAAATACTTACAAAATGTAATTTAGATTCAAAACAGTCACAAAATGCAATTGAGAATAAAAATACTTACAAAATACCCACCCTACACAATATTGGCATTTATCGAAGGATTGATTAATTATCTTAATGTCTTTCAAGTGCTGTGAGCCATTGTCTGTGGTTTTTCTTACACACACTGCACAGTTCCTGATTACTATGTATAGACATGAACTATATTGCAATGTAATAAGGTTGGGCACAATAGCAGATATTTTAGTGTGAGCTCCACCATCATCATCATCTTCATTTCCCGTTTCCACACAGCTTAGTGTATAATGTTCACGGTACCAGTCTAATGAAATTCTATAAGATCTAAAACACCCAAATGAACCACAACACCTATAAATGTCTAAATGAACCAGAAACAAACCTTTATTAAGTGCCCACATTTTTTGCCACGATATGTGTACACACACAAATCTACCCTTATTCATGTATGTCATCATCATCATCTTGCAGTTTCCAGCCACTGGCCGGGTCTGTTTGGAACACAAGCCTCTCCAACGTCTTCTGTCTTCCCACCATCTCTCAGCCTCCACCCTTGTCCAGTCTTCTCCTCTCTTCTTCACGCTTTCTTCCACCCCCTTCAGCCACCAGTCTCTCGTCTTCCTCTCGGTCTCTTTCCTTCCCACTTCGTCTCGTGTACTCTCCTGGGTATCCTCTTCTCCTCCATTCGTTTTACATGTCCATATCATCTAAGTCTAGATTTCTCTATACCATCCTGTAATGGTTCATCTTTCATTAATTCTCTGGCCTCTCATTTCTTATTCTGTCCATCTTTGTAGCTCCAATACTGCTTCTCAAGAACCTCATCTCACTGGCCTGTATTTTGCTGTTCTCCCTTCCTTTCATAACCCAGGTCTCCTTATTCATTTATGTATTTACCCGAATAACTCCACCGACTTGGATTGGCGTGTCTGTATGTCGTTTCAATAAAATTGACACATAGGAAGAATAATTTTATTTATGCATTTCTTGACACAAAGAAGACTTAAATATCACACATATGGTCGCCGCTATGGCCAATACTCTTTATCACCCTGCCATTCTCAATGGTATTTTATTGAGCCACTAGTTGCCATTCCTAAAGAGTGTATTGGAGATGTGGAGTTCTCTGTCGACTTGAAGTGCTTTCTACTAGTTTTTTTTTTTTAATGAAACTTTTTTTTTGAAAAATCCATGCACATAATTTTTTATCTTAAATCAGCTAATTAAAAGTATACGATTCATTTACTGGTAACTTAACACCCCTAAAATAAGGTTGAGAAAGTTCTCAAAATTCGTTAATACTCATCAGCATAGGAGATCCCAATAACGCTCCGCTCCCAAGCGAATAACTCTTTAGGTGACATTAACGTACAAAAGCTATAATATTGAACAATACTGTATATGCAAAATGTGCGGTCATAAGAAAAAATCAACCACAGGCAACTGGAAACTGCTTGTTCATTAACCTCTGACCTAATACATTTAATAGGTGGCCTATTCAGTTGTTGGGTACACCCTGTCATAGTCCTCAGACCAGAATTAACATTTCTTGGCATAACTGGGATTTTGATCTTCAGGGATTGGTCAATAACGCTACCACTACACTACCAGGCGAACTGACATTTTATCAAACCGACAGTTGTGAAATAAGGATTCACGCAACAAGCATCTGTAAACACCGGAGCTAGCTACTTACTGGCACATTTAAGATCCCCTTCGGGCAAAATTCCGGCACCCAGGCATCTCTTAAAAGTCACAGTAGTTACAAGGGACATAAGACCAATAACATATCAACTGCGTTAGCAGCAACACTACACTTGCTGTAGAATGTACGAGTCCACTCGGGTCCCGTCAGCAATGTATTGATCACAAAATGAAAGCATGAGGTGTGATCAATAATTTCTAAGACTAGTCCCATAAATGGACAAATTAAGATAACGCTAATGATGACGACGAGATCGTATGAACGAAGGATCACTCAGCTTGTGGGTCGAAGAAGAACGCAGCATGCCCGTCAACATGTGAACTGATGGACACATAAATATTGTACAGCATCCCAGGGGTATGCACCCCTTGGAGACCATCCCCCCAACATCTGGCTAAATCCCCTAAAATGGCAACCCTTGGAAAGCCGGGCAACATCCATTAATACTGTAAGGACAGCTTGCTACTCCATAAAGCAGCTCAAGCCTTACGTAATCATTACACTCAGCGACATAGTACTAACTGGGCCAATACATTGCTGACAGGAGGGCGTCAGAAGGTATAAAACGACGTCCTAATGAGGTCAAACTCTCTCTCCATTGTCAGTGCTCCATCAAGACGGCCGAAGCTACGCTGGTGTCAACCGAGGTGAGTCAGTCAATCGTGTTCAGAGTTCCTATTTATGTAACCTGCAACCCACAACTTGTATCACATTATAAACATAATTTCATTCCCTACTAGGGACTCACACAAAGAATATCACAGACCAATAAAACACTTGGTCCACACTCTACACTAGCATTACTGTTATACGCCTCTTTACATCCCAACGCCCTTCCTTACTCCCGTCAGTCAGACGTGACACACCGTAGTAATAACGCCAACTCAGACGTCATTGTATTCCTCACAGCGGCTCGCGTGCTCAAGTGAAGCGCGTGCCACCCGGCTGATACGAGCAGAGTCGATTACATAACAAGCAGTCAGCTGAGCGACTAGTACAGCGACCCTTTGCAGTGGGTCCCATCCCCTCAAACACTACCACATTATTTATAGGAACGCCCCCTAGTTCCTAGCACACCACAACACACTACACTGGTCAGCTTGCCCTGTCAAGGGAAGCTACCCTTCTTTAGGCACCACCTCATAAATTAGTACAGCAACTCTCCCTTTTAGATCCACCCCCAAATAAGGGATCTAAAACACTGGTGGAGGCGGGGTACTACGCATAGAGAAAAGGGACTCAATCAACGAGCCCTCGTAGTTAAAACGACCCCTTCCGTACCGCAAAAAGCCAAGCAAATTAGTGAGAAAATTTTCCCCCAGACAAAAAGCACCATTTTTTTTTTGAGTGCTCCAAACTAGCTACACAGGGGAAATTCTTAACAAACCAACCCCCCAGCCCCATACAGAATCAGAGAAATATAAGAATACACTGTCAAAACACGCACAGATTTTTTTTTTTATTATTTTTTTCACATACACTCCATTCAACATGGCCCCCCTATACCGCCTAGCTGTGCTAAGGAGCATTGGGGAGTACCAGGAATTAATTGCCTGGCACAGAGTTTTTGAAACTAGGCAGGACTACCTCAGAAGGTTTCAGCAGCTCCTGCACGCCCAGTACATGCGGATCATAAGAGCCCTTGTCCGGCCACTCCGCAGTGCTAAAAATCGCAAGATTCGGGCAAAAATCCCCACCCTCCGCACACAAATCATAAAAGCACACTGGCAACTACACTGTCGACACGAGTTTATGTTCCAACAATGGGAAACACTCATCACGGAACACAGACGGATAGGGACTCAGGACACCAAAGTCGCTGAACAGGCCATATGCCTCAATAGGCAGTACACCCAAATTTGGGATGAATACTGTGAGCTCCAAGCCAATAAGGCCATTTTTGAGTTCATGATAGGGCCATCAGCCCACCCGAGAGAGGACATAAGCGTAGATACGCTGACTCGACAATTTGCGAGGATGTCCCTCTCGCCACGTACTGCCACAGAATGGAAGGAGTTCACCGTGGCCACAGTCAAGAAGACGGCCAGGTTAGGCTCCAACTTACTACAAAATAAACCTAACACAAACACACGTCCTTCAGCCCCGGATCGGGAGGCGATTTTGCCAAACCGAGGGGCAGAGCCTAGAACAATCCCCTCGGAACAGAGGGATGAGAGGGAGTTGAAGCCAGGGCCATTAAACACACATGGTATGACAGGGAAACAAAGGGACATAACCACGTCATGGGCTGACGACATAGAGCCCGCCCTACAGTACATAAAGCCTACATACACGTACACAGATAGGCTAACACATTGGCAGGAGTCGGCCGTGGCCACAGGCCGAAAAGCGGTCAGACTACACGCCACCACATTGCTAGGCCGGACACAAGCCATTAAGCGACCTTTACCGCCAGTTCAAAGGGCAAATTTGCCAGAACAAAGGCGAACACCGGTATTAGGCCCTCAGGGTGCACGATATACGCACGAACATTTTGACCGGGCATTACCACACAGTACACGGGGATTAGGAAAGGTGTTCTCACCTACCCCACAAAACCACGCAGTCAAATATATCCACACTCCCGTAAAATCTACTAGGGCAGCGCCAAGCGCAATTAGGCCCTCCAATACAGGTACATTTAAACCTATAGACACGCGCTACGGTGGGAGTAGGCCAAAGCTTACTTTGCTAGAAATTCCGCCGGAAGGTAGCAAAGGAACACCCCAGTGGATTCCAAAGGCCTATAATCTAATAACAGGGCAAAGCCCTTCACCTTTCTGAGCACTGAAGCTCGAAAGAGGATAACGACTTCCACCAGGGCCACAGAAATAAACTAACATCGCTAACACCAAAATTATAGGCCACATAAGTTCTTTCACACGGGGGCGATAAGAAAATGGTCCAACAAGTACATAATAAACATGAAATCGCATATTTTTCTTTCTTATTTTATGTATATACAATGCAATATAGCCAAAGTAGAAGGAACAATTCTAAATCCTTCTTGTTTTTTTTCGGAACCATGGCATTTTTCTCTCAGGCCATCAATGGTTATTGGGCGAAGTGATTAACGCCATAACGTAAAGTCTCTAATATGCTAAGCCAAGTGGAAGCCAAGCAGGCTTCAGGCCGAAAAAGAGATATTTTGAACACAACTTAAGCATAAAATCACAGCATAAAGCTTAAGTGAGTCTTTCCAAGTAGAAATGACTAAACATTCTATGTTAGGGTTCCACAGTTTGATAGATTCTCCTGTTGCGGGCGAAAGCCGTAAGTGTGGCAGGAATTAAGAATCTCAAACTAACTTCAAAAATTTGGTGAGATGTGCTTTAGCCAACTGAAAAGCCCAATTGCACATCGAGACGAGACACTGTCATTTTGGTGAGTTACAATTACTTTGAAGGGCAGGTTTCACTCCCATAGTGCACTGGCTTTGCTTGTGACGTGGATACAGGTATAGCAATTACGTCTTGCAATGGCCTTCCTAATGTGTACTAGACAGTGTCGGTAGATTCCCCTGAGACGTAACCAGATTACGGTAGTACTCACGTTACCAAAATGGTAAATATTACACTCAGGTCCCAAGCACATTTTTATTTTTTAACATTTTATATGGTGTTCACGACATAATTTTTAGACATAGGTACACGTAAAGGCGGAAATACTGCCAAAAGGAAAGGAAGTAATCCCACGGGCAGGCGTGAAAAGAGGGCCAAGAAATAGCCCACTGACCGCGCCGGGATACGATCCTAACACTCACCAGAACTGTCCCGGAGACACAACCTTCATGGTGCCGGAAACAATTACTCTGGGTAAAAGGCGGTCTCCAAACCCGCAACCTTCTGAATACCAGGAATATAAGGTTGAGTAGATATCCAGTCCTAGAATAAGGATAATGGGACAGCTAAGACTAATTGGGACAGTCCCACTAACAGCGGGTCATAAACGAAAAACAATACAATCGCCTCTGGCATCTGGTCACCAAATACGCGACTAGCGGACCAGACACACTCGCGTGCAACGCATATGGGATTTCCGAAATGAAATGCCATGGCCTGTGGTTTGGATTCCAAGTAAAACGGAAATCCCCTGGCGCATGAGCTACAAATCAACGGTCATATTAAACCACAAAGTTTTTTTTTTCTCTACAATGAGAGAGGCACTGCTAGCAATCATTATAGGCAGCAATCAGGTTCACACACACACACGTGCAGAAAACTAGGACGTGGGCAGAGCATGAAACAAATGAAAGCACACAACATCGTAATTCAACACCGTCGTATCAGCTGTAACATACTCCTCAATGAGCAAGGCTGCTCGACGCAGACAAGCGAGCCAAAGCCTACTGGACAGAAATCAACACATCATTCACGCCCGATTTGGAGACCCTATATCTTCCAAAATTACACTACGAGGGGAATTCAAAAATGTACAAACTCTACACACGTATGCATGCTTTCATATGCGCATTACACAGCCACGGAAACGTGCCATATTATAAGCGGCACGGAAATGATTCCACCAAGTCTTTACAGACAACCGGATTCGAACCCATGACCACACACCACACGCGTACCAAAAACTAACTATCCAATGGTATTTTTGGTACACGGAACACAAGCAACGACCACACTGGGAAAGCCCCAAGCCCTGTCACACAACGCAAACATAAAACACAGAGAATGACATAAGGTCACGGGTCTGAGTTCCAGTGAAAATTTAGACGCAAAGGAGAACAGCTATTCAGGCGTCCAATCATACTGAAATTGGCCCAGACAAGTGCATGAACAGGGAATACTACATTTCCTCCCACCAAAAGCCAGACATAAAATTTCGAATTACACCAGGCATAGAGGAATACATTTCACGAACACAGCTAGGAAAATTTCGCAAGACACAGGTCTTAGAGAACAATGGCCACACGACGTCATTACCTAACTAGGGCGAATTGCTACATTAGGCTAGGAATCCAAAACAATGACCACACTTGCATACTTGCAGAATTGCACATACCAATTGCTGACTGCAGACTATTCACACTGCAATACTGCGGTGACGAGACACTATTGCGTATAGCCCGTGACCGTGAAATTACACATACATAACAATTATAAGGCCATACATTTTTTTTTCTCCACACTGCAAAATCATTTGGCAATGGACAAGACGTGACACAGCGAAACTTATCTTGGGCCTATAGGGCACGGTCGCAAGGGCACGTTGGCAAGCCACGGGCGCCTTCTGCCCACAAAGGTGATACATATTAGGACTTAGCCTCATAACAGACCAACCGTCCGCGTGGTGTAGCGGAACGTAGTCACACACACACACACACGCACTCACCAATTAGGAGCGAACATAGGGACTTTGAAGAAACAGGACCTCCCCTTAATAACTTCTTTTCGCGATTCTATTCCCCAAATAAATCATTACAGATGACTAGCACATAACCAGTCGCGTTACGACCACTGGCCACATCTACACTGCAAATGGCCGACCAGATTAGGTCATGCAGCCCTACTATCCCAAGGCGCGGATAGAAAGCCAACATGGACCAAGGGAGGACGACAGGAGAACAGGCTACCAGCGTACCACCTTACTCCCCTCCCATAACCTTCTCACGCCCAACATAAACAACGCAACCACATCTACACGACCATAAACAGCTACACTACATTACAAAATACACACTGGGGTTGTTGGACTTCATGCGTTTAAAGAGCAGGCAAGCTACGCCTTGAGCCCCGTTGCACCGCCTGAGTATTAGAGGTGGCTCAGCAAACATTAAAAGAAGCATAATGCGCCTCTCCAAATGAGGGAGGAGGCCATAGATACATATTAACCATGCTTTAGTACTTAAGCTCTCCCGCATGAAAGGAACATATGGTATTATGCCCCATCCTACACCTATCCGTACATGAAGGCAGAAACTTCATATCCAGACTCATGCATGAGTATCCCATCCAATTACCAGGGATTTTAATATCAAACCTGCATGAAATTTCGTATTTTTGCAATCCCGGGAATTACCTCCCCACTCCACTCACTATAGAAGCATCCCAGTGCCACCACCGGTTCTAGGCCACCACTAACGTGGAACCCAAAGGTGCGCAAAACCCTTCCTACCATGCTTTAAGCCCACTCAACAAATAACTACCCCCAAATCCTAATAACAGGGTACCTGACATTACAGACCCTACTAACACCTCCATTAAGGTAAAGAAGGCATTATTGCTGGGAAGCTGACATAGCGATGGTAGGCCAGAAGTAGCCTATGTACTTAGAAGATCTGCAACCCCGCTACACTGGAAATATTTTACATTTTACACAGAGGTTGAACCTTTCACACAGGTTACGACACATTTTCTCTCTTACAAAGGAATCTGATACGAACTGATGGTTGACAACGGTGTAAGCCGAAGGTCAGGAGGGACCACACTGGAGCAGAGCTGGGGAAGGCGATGTGGACCCTTACCCCAGTTGGCTCATCAAATTACTGACGACTAGACCAAATAGACGAACCACGTAAGGTCAAAGCATTCGCGGCCTGGTCGGGCAAGCTCTGGAATCCTAGGTGCGCATAAACCGCCCCTGGGAGGAAGGGATGCTAAACCCACTTTGAGCCACGGTCGTCGAAGCCAAGACCTGCAGGGAGACTTTCTGAGAATGGTGGGAGAAATAGCTCACTCCGCGCCGGCCTCGGGAGCTATCCCTAGAGACGACCATATTATGACTAGACTGTTAGTTAAATTTACGTAAGTAGGACTTCCATGGCGGGGAGTCAGACTCCTATTCGTCAGGAGTGAAGCAGGATCCAAGGGTTCAGCAGGACCAATCCTAGATCCGACAAGTCCTTACCCCGCGAGGTGAAGGTGAAGACCACGACGGTAATCAATAATGCAGAATGAAATATGAATATATATATATGGAATGTACGCGCTCATTCGGTCCTGCGCCCACGTAAATGGACGACAACGGGTCGCCAGAGTTCTTAAATGAGTAGCATAGCGGGCACTCAAAAGGGTTCAGTGGGCCAACCCAGCAATGCCGATTAAGGCGAAGAGGACTCCCCGGACGCTCACTTCCCGGAGGACACATGAATACAAATATTGCGGCCGACACAGGCGAAGAGGACTCCCCGGACGCTTTCTTCCCGGAGGATATTATGCCATTGGACCACACTGTCCAATGCCCACATAAATGGCGACGCAACGGGCAACCAGAGGGCATTCAGAGAGGGGCATTGCGCGCCCCTCACAGGAGCCAAGTGGGCGGCTCACCTACGTCAAATAGGAACAGCACACGGTTATGAACACGAAAGTTACAGCGGGCGAAACGGTTAGCTTAGTGGCACCGTAAGGCGCCTGCGAATAGGTTAGTACTAGTATTAAGACCTAGAATAGATGTCGACAATAGTATTAAAACGGAGGGGACTACGAGGCATTGTTGGGTTCCGGTCCCGACAATGTACTACAAGGGCGCCCCCGCGAGAGAAATCAAGCGGCCAGCCTCCATCTAAATTTTAGTACTTAAGTCATAGTGCCATGTTAAGGTCACTTAGATGTAAGCAAATTTACTGACAGCTGTTGCTAATAATAGCACAGCACATTTCGGCTTTAGAATAAGGTCCACTCGGCATGTAAATACAGAATAGTTTTACAGTTAAGTAATTTTATCAATAAGTTAAATAAGTAAGGTAAGACATAAGGTAACATAAACCTACATTTAAGGCATTTTTTTTTAAATATATATAGATCACCGTGGAATATATCGGCACTCGGTGACTATAAATCCGTTACCGAGGTAAGCCCGACAATACTAGATTAAGATAGGAATAATCAAAGTGGAATATATCGGCACTCGGTGACTATAAATCCGTTACCGAGGTAAGCCCGACAATACTAGATTAAGATAGGAATAATCAAAGTGGAATATATCGGCACCCGGTAACCACAATTCCGCTACCGGGGTAAGACCAGCTATATATTATTTACGGCATTACGGCACCGTATAGGGTAAGCCCGGCCTTGCAGCTAAGTAACATTAATCATGTTTTTTTTTTCAGTAAAAGACCAGCTTCAACCGGTACTAATATGTTTTTTTTTCTAAACCTCGCCATTTTTTTTTCACAGGCATCGTCACCAGATACAGAAAACTGGTGACAGGAATTTCACTGCCACATAGCAGTGGCATATTATCTACAGCATGCCATGATGTGTACACTTTTTGTTTATTTTTTTCAACTTGCACTAATCCCGACACACTCGCAAACACTCACCACATTTTTCTTTTTCAGATACACACTCTAAAATGAATCTGCACAGCAGGACTGGTGCCTGTGGGGTACCAGGCTTACTGGCAGATCAACTCAATTAAAACACATAAAGCGTCAAAATGTGACGCAGAGTACGACAATGAGGGCGCAACCGGTTTGTGGCAGTGACTCTCATTGTCAAGTGTGAAAGCATTCACCCACAGAGGATGCTTCACAGGTTAGGTATTAAGCACACATACAAGCGGTACGACCACTATACCGTACCAAGGAGTGGCCGTACAGAATCAGCCGTGAGACGGCAAGAGTACGTACAGACGGGTAGCGTGCACGCGAGGTACCTCATGAAAACTATAGTTATAAGGGATTAGCGCGATTAAGTAGACATAAGGTCATTGTAAATTATAATTTTTCAGGATAAACTGTATACCATTATTCCACTAGACATAAGGTCATAGTAATTTATAATTTTTCAGGATAAACTTTCTACAATTATACACTATATATATTTTTGTTTGTTCACCAATATGCCAATGTCCAGCATGTGTATGATTTGTTTTCTTTCATTTTTCCTTCTTCTAACTTCCCCATTTGTCAGGGTGTTCCGTTTTTCCCACACAAATAAATACTTTTGAATATTTCCCTTAAATTATATCCTGGAACACCCATTTTTCTATTTTCTTCTACCTTTCTTATTGCAGGGAGCATTTTTTCCCTAAGATGGGGCGGGCGAAGCAATCATCCGTTCGGCCCTGGGTTTTTCCTCCCTGCACAAATATGTGACACGTCACCATCAGAAACCATGTTTTTTTTTTAAACTAGCAATATGCCAGCAAATGCAAGGGCAATTTTTTTTTTACATATCGAATTTATTGTAATGTTCAATTTTTCTCAAAATGTCAATTTTTTCCCAATGTTAATCAAATCTTCCGCAAATGTCAATTTTTCTTTGTTTTTTTTTTTTCACAATGTCAATGTATATATATATATGTAAATCCCATAACCCTCCCCTCTGAACACGGGCTCACCTCACACCCACACTTCGATACGACGCCACCAGGAGATACGAGAGGGTTTTCCAGGACCACTACGTCAACATCCCAACTTCCAGTTCCGTTCCCGTTCGCGAGGACGCGACCAAATGAAGGAAGACTCTTGTACAGCATCCCAGGGGTATGCACCCCTTGGAGACCATCCCCCCAACATCTGGCTAAATCCCCTAAAATGGCAACCCTTGGAAAGCCGGGGCAACATCCATTAATACTGTAAGGACAGCTTGCTACTCCATAAAGCAGCTCAAGCCTTACGTAATCATTACACTCAGCGACATAGTACTAACTGGGCCAATACATTGCTGACAGGAGGGCGTCAGAAGGTATAAAACGACGTCCTAATGAGGTCAAACTCTCTCTCCATTGTCAGTGCTCCATCAAGACGGCCGAAGCTACGCTGGTGTCAACCGAGGTGAGTCAGTCAATCGTGTTCAGAGTTCCTATTTATGTAACCTGCAACCCACAACTTGTATCACATTATAAACATAATTTCATTCCCTACTAGGGACTCACACAAAGAATATCACAGACCAATAAAACACTTGGTCCACACTCTACACTAGCATTACTGTTATACGCCTCTTTACATCCCAACGCCCTTCCTTACTCCCGTCAGTCAGACGTGACACACCGTAGTAATAACGCCAACTCAGACGTCATTGTATTCCTCACAGCGGCTCGCGTGCTCAAGTGAAGCGCGTGCCACCCGGCTGATACGAGCAGAGTCGATTACATAACAAGCAGTCAGCTGAGCGACTAGTACAGCGACCCTTTGCAGTGGGTCCCATCCCCTCAAACACTACCACATTATTTATAGGAACGCCCCCTAGTTCCTAGCACACCACAACACACTACACTGGTCAGCTTGCCCTGTCAAGGGAAGCTACCCTTCTTTAGGCACCACCTCATAAATTAGTACAGCAACTCTCCCTTTTAGATCCACCCCCAAATAAGGGATCTAAAACAATATCGACATTTCGAACGCATATTGCAGCCCATGGATTCCGTTTCTGGACACGCTTGGTTGAGGATCGGAAGCTAAAACTGAACGCACATTCGTGTGTGGGAGCATCGTGGTTTGTGCGGCTTCGATGCCGCCGCTGCATCCCGTAAATGTACAAATTAGGAGATGAGATTATTATTTTGATGTTCTGCTAATCTGGTGAAGGGCACACAGTGCATGAAACATGTCCTGGATACTGTTCATAGTGTGTATTAAATGTTGTTTTTGTATTAATACACTTCTATTATTATACACAAGACAATAATCCCGGGGGAGAGAAAGAGAAAGGAACATCTCATGCCTTTTACCTGGGGCAATTGCCTATCTGGTGGCTTCAGTCTCTCTAGACATTTCTGGAAGAAAGTATGGATGAGGTGCTTGTCTTTAGGTTTCGTCAGGTCGACGCTTCTCAGGTTCTTGGCGTTGGTGTCGCACCGATTCCGAGACAGAGTAAAGGCTACGACGGGGAGCTCTTCTTCAATAGACAGATGATTGATGAGTCCCTTCAAGAAGTTCGCCTCCTGCTTTTCGGTCATGTGCACATAAGAAGGTCTGGGCCCATACGTGTCCTTCCCCTTGCCATTGCGTGAGTCTATTGTCTCGCGAGCCTTGTTGTATCTGAAATAGGAGATGACGAGACCGGCAATGATGATAATGATGGGTTGATAAAAGGTTCGATGTTGATTATTTAACTTCCGTGGACAGAGATACATTCTTCCAAGAGGATCAGCTTTGTCTTCAAAGAATAAATAACTTACTTCTAGCAATAAAAGTAAGGTGACTCCAACTACATGTACTTACAGCTACACAGTAAATTTGTACATCTGTCTGTCTGCGACATACGTGCCCCAGATGAAACATCAGGGAATAAATGAAAATGTCGAATTAACTCTAGTGGACTGTATTTACAAAAATGTACATGTTACAAAAGACACAACACTTGATATGCGAAGGAGCTGCTGCTCCGAAACACAAACACATTCAGCCATGATGGCAACTTCACTGTCTGTCCAGGTCACTGCTGCCAACCTAAACATAATAAATGTATCTGTTACCAACTGTGGAAATAAAACACTATATAATTCTCCCTGAGAGCAAACATACTCCCCACCTTGAAATACATGGATTTCAATAATCTGAAATAGAAACACTGAAATGTTCCAATGACAAGGACATAAAACACTAAAATATTCACTAAGTTAAAACACTGACATATTATCAGTCAAAATTATGTGTCTGCTCAATTGGTAGCGGAGCTACCTTGGAAACTGGTCGTTTAAAAATACCACTGTTGCACTTCACTGAAACCACTCTTACCACATTGTCTTTACCACCATGCACTTCTGTGATAACACCAAGGGACCACTGGAGTGGGGGAACATTGTCTTCCCGTATCAGCACCACAGTACCTGGTGATACGTTGCTGGAGGAGGTCGTCCATTTGCTGCGCTGTTGCAGATGGGTGAGGTAATCTAATGACCATCTCTTCCAAAAGGATTGGAGTCTTTGTTGCAGAACCTTATATCTAGTTAACAAAGGCCGTTTACATAATGTTAAATCGGGTTCGGGAAGAGTCGTGAGGGGTTCGCCTATAAGGAAGTGACCTGGTGTCAAGGTAGATGCATCTGAAGGATCATTTGACAGGGTTAGAAGGGGACGTGAGTTTAAGCAAGCCTCAATTTGCGCAGTTAATGTAGCCAATTCTTCATATGTGAAATGAAGTGTTCCGAGAACTCTCCTTAGATGATGTTTGAGGGATTTTACTCCGGCCTCCCAAAGCCCTCCAAAATTAGGGGCATGAGGAGGTATGAAATGCCACTTAACTCCACAACTACTGGCGAAGTTACTGATCTCCTCTCTAGTCCGTTCCTGAGTGAACAATTTCTTGAGCTCCTTGAGCTCTCCACTAGCACCTTGGAAGTTTGTACCATTGTCGAAGTACATGTTGCTGCATAATCCTCTTCTTGCGATGAATCTCCTGAGTGCTGCGAGGAAAGCTTGAGTGGTTAGGTCGGAAACTATTTCTAAATGAATGGCCTTGGTGCACATACATATGAATATGCATATGTAACCCTTGACAATGGTCTTGCTACGTGGATTGCCGATCTTCAAGTAGAAAGGGCCCGTGAAGTCTGTGCCGGTGTTGCGGAATGGTCTTGCTTGAGACACACGAACTGAGGGCAACTGTCCCATTACTTGCTGTGTAGTTTTGGCTTTGAACCTGAAGCATTTTGTACAAGTGTTAATAACTCTTCGAACCACCGACTTTCCATTGATGATCCAGTAGCACTGTCTGATGGATGCTAAAGTCAACTGGTTTCCTGAATGTAGGAGTCTTTCATGTTCCCTCTTGATTATTAAATCAGTAAACTGATGTTTAGCGGGCAAAATCATCTGATGTTTGAAATCGTAGTCTTGATTGGAGTTCTCTAGTCTTCCTCCAACTCTCAAGATTTGATCCTTGTCTAAAAATGGTACTAAACATTGAAGTTTGCTACGTCTTGACACTGCATTGTGTTTCAAAAGATCAGCTATTTCGTCGCGGAATGCTATTGACTGGACTAGTCTAACACATGTCATGTTAGTTTGCTGCAACTCTTCTATTGTTAATGGACCATGTTTCCGTTCTGAAGGTTTGTGTTTAGTGTTGTGCACGAATCTTAAACAGTATGCTAACACTCTTTGTAGCTTGAGATGGGAAGAAAATCTTGTGAGCACGTCTGCAGGATTAGAGTGGACTGAACAACTAAGCACTATCTTGCGTTGCTCAGGAATCTCTGATTCAGGTTGTTCACTGGAAGTGGGCCAGTTCCGTTCCGAACACTGTAGCCATTCAGGGCCATGCCACCAAAGATGATTATTTAAAAGGTTTGTAGGATCAGTTCCTCGAGAAATTAGATCTGCAGGATTGTCTGCTGATGCTACGTGCTTCCAATCCTTGACCGAAGTGTTGCCTTGCACTTCAGCCACACGGTGCGCAACAAATGTTTTCCATTTTGACGGTTCTCCTGCTAACCATGCGAGAACAATCTTTGAGTCTGTCCACAGATGAATGCTAGGAAATTCAATATTGAGAACATGACACATCCTTTTAACCACTTGTGACAATAGTACTGCTGCACACAACTCTAGTCTGGGTAGCGTGATCTGTTTCAGTGGAGCCACTCTGGACTTGGAGCACAGGAAATGTGTTATTACGTGACCTTGATCTGTTGACGAGCGTAGGAATAAACATGCACCGTAGCCCTTCAAGGATGCATCAGCGAAGCCATGCAACTGCACCTGAGTACAATTTTCTTGAAGCACAAATCTGTTAATATATATATTGTCAATCAAGGGTATTTGAGAATGCAGAGTACGCCATCTTGTAAGAAGATTCGTTGGAAGTTCATCATCCCATCCTATCTTCTCTTGCCATAGTTGCTGCAGAAACATCTTGAATGCGATGACAATAGGACTGATTAGCCCAATAGGGTCATAAATTGACGACACAATCGATAACACCTTGCGTTTGGTAACTGGAGATCCACTTCCTTGTTCTTTCTGCACACCACTGGATATCTGTAGTTTGTCTGTCGCTGGATGCCAAAGTAGACCTAAAGTCTTTATATTTTCTCCAGAATCAATCTGAAGGGGAAGCTGCGTCTCTCTGCAGTCCTTTGGAACCGCCTCTAACAATGCTGGATGGTTAGAGCACCACTTGCGGAGCTTGAAGCCTCCCTTGGATAACAATTGGATCAGTTCACGTTGTAGGAGTAATGCATTGTCAACCTTACTTGTTCCTGAAATGCAGTCGTCTACATAAAAATCACGAAGAAGGACAGATGCTGCCTGCGGATACTGTTGTCCCTCATCATATGCCAATTGCCTTAAACATCTTATTGCTAGAAATGGAGCTGATGATGTGCCATATGTGACCGTCTGAAGTTGGTACTGCTTGATAGGCTCATTAGGAGAAGCTCTCCAAAGGATGCGTTGAAGGCTGCTGTCTCTGGAATCAACCTTAACTTGTCTGTACATCTTCTCGATGTCAGCTGTAAAGCCTATGGCGTGAGTTCTAAATCTAGCGACAATCGAACATAAATCTTGTTGAATAGTAGGACCCGTCATTAAAATATCATTAAGTGACTTTCCTGACCTCGATTTACAAGAAGCGTCGAAGACAACTCTAGTTTTTGTAGTAGTGCTGGATTTCTTGAATACCGGATGGTGCGGCATGTAGTATGCTACCGATGTTGCCATACTAGAATTAACAATATCCATGTGACCTAGTTCCTGGTATTCAGTGAGAAACTGGTCATAATCTACCTTCAGTTGCGTATCATTGTTAAGCCTACGCTCAAGGTATTGAAATCTGCTTGTAGCTGTTTGTAAAGAATTGCCTAATATACTTGGATCCTGCTTAAATGGTAGTCTGACTATGTATTTCCCAGATGCATCTCGTGTCACATGATCAGAAAAATGCTGTTCACATTCAATCTCTTCTTGCGACTTGACTGGCTCGTGAAGTTCTTCGATCTCCCAAAATCGTTGTACTTGGTTATGAAGGTGAACATCATTACGAAGGAAAAACGTTCCTGCTGCACTGTTTCTATTTCTCGAGGTGGATTCATATGAACCTGACACAATCCATCCAAAATCTGTGTTTTGTAGGACTGGAAACTTCCCTGGTCTCGTCCTGTGTCCCCTCTGTAGAATTCTAAAGAATACATCAGCACCGAGAAGCATGTCTATCTTGGCTGGGGCATAAAACATTGGATCTGCTAACTGAATATCATCAGGGAGCTCCCACTCTTCATAGGGTACCTGCTGACTAGGCATGTCGCTTGTAATTTTGGATAGGATCAGACATTCAACATTGTGACGTGTGTTGCTTATGGAAGAATGCACTTCAACGCTCACACTATACTTGGCTTCAGACATGGACTGAGAAATACCTTCGATGGGTGTGAGATTCTTGGCCTTTCTTAAGCCCAAATTTTGAACCAAACTCTCGGTTACAAAATTGCTTTGACTGCCACTGTCCAATAAGCAACGAGCTAAGTGTAGCCTACCAGCACTATCCTTTACCTTTACTATTGCTGTAGAAAGTAGAACTTGAGTTTGTGGTTTGAGTTTCATGGTGCAATAACTGGAGGAGTTACCACGAACTTGAGCATTGTGAGCCTGGTTGGACTCGGGGTTTGAGCATCTGCTGATAGCTCCTTGCTGAGACTGTTTAGACGAGTTGGCATTGAATTGCTGATTCCCTGAATCAAAATGCAACAGTGAGTTGTGACGACCGTTGCAAGTTTTGCATGTTGACTTCGAAGGACAAGAACTTATAGCGTGTGATTCATGCAAACAGTTGTAGCAAAGCTTATGCTGCTTAACTAGGTTGTATCTACGATTAACATCATAACATAAAAATTTATCACATCTGAAGATTGGATGTTGCCCCTTACAGGCTTCACAATTGAAGACCTCGTTTCCAAAACTCACTAAGTCAAAAATGATGATTTTTCAGGAGAGACATTTTTTGAACCGGAGCCTACTTTGGCAATATTACTTCATTATGAAGTAAAGAGACGTTTTTCCAATTAATATGCAGAACATTGATAACGAACCAAACCCCTATTTTGAAGTTATTAACGTTAAAAGGCCATTTTTTTTCCAAAAGTAAACTAGGTCACTTGACTTAGGTCAATTCTGGAAAAGAACTACAGACTTAGTGAGTTCTGGAATAAAACATCTACTTGCGCATGCTAAGTTACACATTTGGTAGATCGGAAGCAAGCACGTAAAGCAATGGGATTTTAGTGATTTATTCTAGATTGCTCAAACTTCCCTTGAAAATCAATGAGGAACAGAAAAATGTTATTGAATTGTCCAATACCTGCCATTAAAAAAAATACAAATATATAACAAATAAATTCCAAGAACAAACGCACTTGCACAGTCTTAACTTTGTACTACACAAATGGCTCTTCTTCAGCATAGTGTATTTCTGTGTGATCAACCAGATCTGCATCATCACCGAAGTTCTTCAGAGCTTTATTGTAGTACAACTGACCTTGTTCGGACAGAGAAACAAACTTCAGAAGTGCTGCAACATCTTTCTTCTTCTCTGAAGATATTTTATTGCATTCCTCTGCTACATGGACCAATCTGTATGAGTTCCTCCAAGAATGGACTGATTTCTTCTTTAACACTTAGTATTCATTGAAGTCTCCATTGTAGGTATTCTTGGCAAACACTTCTTTCTTTCCTTTTTTGTACAGAAAAACACGCTGCTCCCTCATCAAGAATGGGAGCTTAGTTTTCATTACATTATTGGCGCTCCTTTTAAAATCAAGTAGCCGCCAATCTCTCTTTAAAAGTTTAACATCTCCATGTTTTTCCAGAATAGCATGATAATCTTGTGGCTCTAATAGTTTTTCACGAGTTCTGTACACTTTTTCGATTCTTCCAAACACTCGGTCCGGAGGCAAAAAACTGTGTCCTCTGATAGGAAATATGTGTTCCACTTTATTAAAAATGTCACTTTTGTTTACATAATCTTGCAAGAAGCCCATGATGGTCGAGTTCTTGTTTTGACTTGTGGCAGAGTCTGAGAACAGTCTCAATGTTTTCTGAGATTTAATGCCTTCTGGTTTTGCTTCTTGACGAACCCTCTCTTCAAGACAGTGTAGGAAGTTATGAAAGGCTGATGCAACTTCGTTCGATCCTCTTCCAGACTGATCTTCTGTCCAAGAATATATGAATGTGTTTTCCACATTTTGCACGTTTTCATGAATTATAAAAGTTAGGTTGTACAACCAAAGCTGTCGAGCATAAAAAGTCTCGGAAATTCTAATCGTGGGAAGGGGCTGGTTCTGTTGCATGTCAAATGCTACTTTCAGAACATTATCTTCCTCTCGCTTCAAAATTTCATAACATTTTTTGGCTCGTAATTTGTGCAATCTGTAACATCCCATCAGGTCTGCCCTTTCGGCTGGTGATGTAGAATTATTTTGTATCTTGATTTTTAATTCTTCACAGTATGAACATGTGTCGGTTTTCGGGTGCCCAAACCCAATATTGAATCAAGTTTGGAAAATTCTATGAAATTTGCTATAAGATGCGACTGATTTTGAAGCACTTACCCTGGCCTCTCTCCACAATCGCCAAATCTTCTTGACGCAAAGTGTTGGGTCCATGTAAACTCGTACGCTCTTTGCCCTCCCATAATGGCTTTCTCTGCACTTCAATGTCTTAGTGAAATTAACAATTGAAACCTCAGTTTCCATGTCTTTGGCTTTAATACGACCACCGCCCCTGTTCTCTTTACATTGTTCACCTGTAGCATTGAAGTTCTTAGATAAACGATTCAATCTGAATCTACTCATTTCTGTTACCGAACAGAAAGATTGAGCACAAACTCGTATAATCTGGCCGGCTTTCCTCCGTATAAAATATTGTGTTAATAACCTAGCACGGGGATTGCCTACATTTCTTGGTCGATGTGATTTTGGTTCTTTTGTTACAATATATTTTAAAAGGAAGTTATCTTGCTCTACTTTTGATTTGTTGTCATACAGTTTGTCACGGAAATGAGTGATGTCTTCTTGACTCAACAATCCTACCTTGCATGTATAGTTCGGTCTTCCAGCATGATTACAAGCGATACAAGATGCAGGGTGAGCACTTGAACTGTTTGTTGCATGCTTGCGTTTTGTTTTATCCCAGGTGTTTACATCTTTTCTTCTCTTCCTGTTTCGACCGGAATCTTCTAGTGGACTCTTTAATCCTTCTAAATCAAAGTCACTCATCTTGTACAATTTCTTAAAATGTAGAAACTTTCTCTTAAACACAGCTCATCAACATACGACACATGAAACAGCCTAGAGGTTACTGGCAGGAAACAGGCACGTTAGACTTAGCAGAGTTTAGAAGACATCACGGCTTGGCGGGAAACAGGAGCTTACTCGTACGCATGCGCATTAGACTTAGCAGAGTTTGGAAGACATCACGGCCTGACTTAGTACAGTTTTGGAAAAAAATGCAATATCCTACGTTACAATTTATGATGACATAGTGAGTTCTGGAATAAAATATTAGTAGCATACATAGGTCTACACCTTACGAACAAGATCCAACGGATTTCTCAATTTCGTCCAAAACTGACTTAGTGAGTTTTGGAAACGAGCTCTTCAATTATTGTTAATTGCAATGTATGAACTACTTGTAAATGGTTGTTTCTCATGCTTGAAACCATGCTTAGAAGTTTTATCTTGAGACAATCTGCTGATCTTATCACTGTGACCCTTAGTAGGTGAAAAATCAATTAATTCAAGGGTTTGAGCCCGCCTTTCAAGATATTCTAACAATTCCGTAAGTGTAGATAGTTCCTTGGATTTGTTGCTCATTTCCCATTGCTTACGTGTGGCTTCAGGTAACTTGTCAAGTATGATTTGACCTATTATGATTTCATGTAGGGGAATATTCAAATTCAAAGACTCAACAGCCTTTAAATTGGACTGAACTTGATTCAAAAGTGTGCGTAGACTAGAAGATGATTCCCTTTGGACGATATCTGGAGATAACAGTAATTTGATATGTGCATTTACTATTACCTTTGAATTGCGGTATCGCTTGCAGACCGTTTCCCAAGCTAGCTCAAAGTTATCTGCAGTAAGAGGAATGTTTTGAATGAGTTGATGAGCATTGCCACGCAGTGCTGACATTAAGTAATGGAACCTTTCAACATTACCCAACGACTGATTCTTCAGTATTAATGAATCAAACAGGTCATGGAAATGCATGAATTGTGTAACATCACCTGAAAATTCTGGTAACCGTATCTTGGGCAAACTGTACGAACCTGTATTACTACTTGTAAATTCTCTACCGTTGCTAGAGACAGATGAGGCATGTGTGCAATGGGTATTTAGTAACTGTTGTAGCTTAGCCCTAAGTTCATCATAATCATCTTCGAATTCACACCGGACCTGCTCATGAAGATTTTTGTCATCCAAATCCTCCAATTTGCTTTGAATTTCATTAAATTCTGGTAATAGAGCTAATAAACGTTCATTCTTCACATTTAATACTTCAGCAGGAGTCTCATTATTAAATTCATTAATTTGGGTATGGAGTCTCGTGAGGGATGCTCGGAGAACACCTCTGCGCTTGGTCAGTGACTTTATCTCACGTTCAGTAGACATGCTTAAAATGGTTCATGCACAGGAAGGATTGCTTGGTATGGGAAGGAATTGCTATGAAATGCCTTTGTTAACTTATCTGGTGTAGAGGTTCTTTCAGTCTGCGTCGTCACCAAACGGTTGGATATCGAAGTCAGGACGTCTGAATGGAACTGCGTCTGTCAGGAATCGAAGGCTGCACCGCTGAATGGAACTGCGTCCGTCAGGAATCGAAGGCTGCACCGCTGAATGGAACTGCGTCCGTCAGTAATCGAAGGCTGCACTGCTGAATGGAACTGCGTCCGTCAGGAATCGAAGGCTGCACTGCTGAATGGAACTGCGTCCGTCAGGAATCGAAGGCTGCACTGCTGAATGGAACTGTGTCCGTCAGGAATCGAAGGCTGCACTACTGAATGGAACTGCGTCCATTGATGCTTTCAACTGCACACCGAAACTTTCACAATACTGGATATGCTTTTACGAATATACAATTCATCATGATTAATTTTGCAAGTCCCGCTGCATGAATTAACTTATTCAAATATTAACCTTGTATTACAACAGCCGCGTTGTAAAAATGAATCAAACAGGCTGGCGAGCGCTGCCTGCTGGCGCTGCCTGCTGGCACTGCCATCAGCACGTGTATCGAAGCTTACCGATGCTAGCCGAAGCGACACGAAGCCAAAGCACACTGGTGGCTTTGTTTCGCAGCCACAATGCTCACTTTTCAAAATAAGTTAGATCGAACTCACAAACATTGATAAATAAATTGCAATTGCGCCTGCATTGTTCACAATAATGTACTAGTATTGTCTCTACATACGTATTTCGCACTGGTTCACTTAAATACAGCAGTTTTAGCGGTTGTCGAGACCACATGGCGTCAGTTGATATAGCGGGAATCCTCATAAGAAGGTCTGGGCCCATACGTGTCCTTCCCCTTGCCATTGCGTGAGTCTATTGTCTCGCGAGCCTTGTTGTATCTGAAATAGGAGATGACGAGACCGGCAATGATGATAATGATGGGTTGATAAAAGGTTCGATGTTGATTATTTAACTTCCGTGGACAGAGATACATTCTTCCAAGAGGATCAGCTTTGTCTTCAAAGAATAAAAAGATGTACAAATTTACTGTGTAGCTGTAAGTACATGTAGTTGGAGTCACCTTACTTTTATTGCTAGAAGTAAGTTATTTATTCTTTGAAGACAAAGCTGATCCTCTTGGAAGAATGTATCTCTGTCCACGGAAGTTAAATAATCAACATCGAACCTTTTATCAACCCATCATTATCATCATTGCCGGTCTCGTCATCTCCTATTTCAGATACAACAAGGCTCGCGAGACAATAGACTCACGCAATGGCAAGGGGAAGGACACGTATGGGCCCAGACCTTCTTATGTGCACATGACCGAAAAGCAGGAGGCGAACTTCTTGAAGGGACTCATCAATCATCTGTCTATTGAAGAAGAGCTCCCCGTCGTAGCCTTTACTCTGTCTCGGAATTGGTGCGACACCAACGCCAAGAACCTGAGAAGCGTCGACCTGACGAAACCTAAAGACAAGCACCTCATCCATACTTTCTTCCAGAAATGTCTAGAGAGACTGAAGCCACCAGATAGGCAATTGCCCCAGGTAAAAGGCATGAGATGTTCCTTTCTCTTTCTCTCCCCCGGGAATATTGTCTTGTGTATAATAATAGAAGTGTATTAATACAAAAACAACATTTAATACACACTATGAACAGTATCCAGGACATGTTTCATGCACTGTGTGCCCTTCACCAGATTAGCAGGCAGGATCCAAGTATATTAGGCAATTCTTTACAAACAGCTACAAGCAGATTTCAATACCTTGAGCGTAGGCTTAACAATGATACGCAACTGAAGGTAGATTATGACCAGTTTCTCACTGAATACCAGGAACTAGGTCACATGGATATTGTTAATTCTAGTATGGCAACATTGGTAGCATACTACATGCCGCACCATCCGGTATTCAAGAAATCCAGCACTACTACAAAAACTAGAGTTGTCTTCGATGCTTCTTGTAAATCGAGGTCAGGAAAGTCACTTAATGATATTTTAATGACGGGCCCTACTATTCAACAAGATTTATGTTCGATTGTCGCTAGATTTAGAACTCACGCCATAGGCTTTACAGCTGACATCGAGAAGATGTACAGACAAGTTAAGGTTGATTCCAGAGACAGCAGCCTTCAACGCATCCTTTGGAGAGCTTCTCCTAATGAGCCTATCAAGCAGTACCAACTTCAGACGGTCACATATGGCACATCATCAGCTCCATTTCTAGCAATAAGATGTTTAAGGCAATTGGCATATGATGAGGGACAACAGTATCCGCAGGCAGCATCTGTCCTTCTTCGTGATTTTTATGTAGACGACTGCATTTCAGGAACAAGTAAGGTTGACAATGCATTACTCCTACAACGTGAACTGATCCAATTGTTATCCAAGGGAGGCTTCAAGCTCCGCAAGTGGTGCTCTAACCATCCAGCATTGTTAGAGGCGGTTCCAAAAGACTGCAGAGAAACGCAGCTTCCCCTTCAGATTGATTCTGGAGAAAATATAAAGACTTTAGGTCTACTTTGGCATCCAGCGACAGACAAACTACAGATATCCAGTGGTGTGCAGAAAGAACAAGGAAGTGGATCTCCAGTGACCAAACGCAAGGTGTTATCGATTGTGTCGTCAATTTATGACCCTATTGGGCTAATCAGTCCTATTGTCATCGCATTCAAGATGTTTCTGCAGCAACTATGGCAAGAGAAGATAGGATGGGATGATGAACTTCCAACGGAACTTCTTACAAGATGGCGTACTCTGCATTCTCAAATACCCTTGATTGACAATATATATATTAACAGATTTGTGCTTCAAGAAAATTGTACTCAGGTGCAGTTGCATGGCTTCGCTGATGCATCCTTGAAGGGCTACGGTGCATGTTTATTCCTACGCTCGTCAACAGATCAAGGTCACGTAATAACACATTTCCTGTGCTCCAAGTCCAGAGTGGCTCCACTGAAACAGATCACGCTACCCAGACTAGAGTTGTGTGCAGCTGTACTATTGTCACAAGTGGTTAAAAAGATGTGTCATGTTCTCAATATTGAATTCCATAGCATTCATCTGTGGACAGACTCAAAGATTGTTCTCGCATGGTTAGCAGGTGAACCGTCAAAATGGAAAACTTTTGTTGCGCACCGTGTGGCTGAAGTGCAAGGCAATACTTCAGTCAAGGATTGGAAGCACGTAGCATCAGCAGACAATCCAGCAGATCTAATTTCTCGAGGAACTGTTCCTACAAACCTTTTAAATAATCATCTTTGGTGGCATGGCCCTGAATGGCTACAGTGTTCGGAACGGAACTGGCCCACTTCCAGTGAACAACCTGAATCAGAGATTCCTGAGCAACGCAAGATAGTGCTTAGTTGTTCAGTCCACTCTAATCCTGCAGACGTGCTCACAAGATTTTCTTCCCATCTCAAGCTACAAAGAGTGTTAGCATACTGTTTAAGATTCGTGCACAACACTAAACACAAACCTTCAGAACGGAAACATGGTCCATTAACAATAGAAGAGTTGCAGCAAACTAACATGACATGTGTTAGACTAGTCCAGTCAATAGCATTCCGCGACGAAATAGCTGATCTTTTGAAACACAATGCAGTGTCAAGACGTAGCAAACTTCAATGTTTAGTACCATTTTTAGACAAGGATCAAATCCTGAGAGTTGGAGGAAGACTAGAGAACTCCAATCAAGACTACGATTTCAAACATCAGATGATTTTGCCCGCTAAACATCAGTTTACTGATTTAATAATCAAGAGGGAACATGAAAGACTCCTACATTCAGGAAACCAGTTGACTTTAGCATCCATCAGACAGTGTTACTGGATCATCAATGGAAAGTCGGTGGTTCGAAGAGTTATTAACACTTGTACAAAATGCTTCAGGTTCAAAGCCAAAACTACACAGCAAGTAATGGGACAGTTGCCCTCAGTTCGTGTGTCTCAAGCAAGACCATTCCGCAACACCGGCACAGACTTCACGGGCCCTTTCTACTTGAAGATCGGCAATCCACGTAGCAAGACCATTGTCAAGGGTTACATATGCATATTCATATGTATGTGCACCAAGGCCATTCATTTAGAAATAGTTTCCGACCTAACCACTCAAGCTTTCCTCGCAGCACTCAGGAGATTCATCGCAAGAAGAGAATTATGCAGCAACATGTACTTCGACAATGGTACAAACTTCCAAGGTGCTAGTGGAGAGCTCAAGGAGCTCAAGAAATTGTTCACTCAGGAACGGACTAGAGAGGAGATCAGTAACTTCGCCAGTAGTTGTGGAGTTAAGTGGCATTTCATACCTCCTCATGCCCCTAATTTTGGAGGGCTTTGGGAGGCCGGAGTAAAATCCCTCAAACATCATCTAAGAAGAGTTCTCGGAACACTTCATTTCACATATGAAGAATTGGCTACATTAACTGCGCAAATTGAGGCTTGCTTAAACTCACGTCCCCTTCTAACCCTGTCAAATGATCCTTCAGATGCATCTACCTTGACACCAGGTCACTTCCTTATAGGCGAACCCCTCACGACTCTTCCCGAACCCGATTTAACATTATGTAAACGGCCTTTGTTAACTAGATATAAGGTTCTGCAACAAAGACTCCAATCCTTTTGGAAGAGATGGTCATTAGATTACCTCACCCATCTGCAACAGCGCAGCAAATGGACGACCTCCTCCAGCAACGTATCACCAGGTACTGTGGTGCTGATACGGGAAGACAATGTTCCCCCACTCCAGTGGCCCCTTGGTGTTATCACAGAAGTGCATGGTGGTAAAGACAATGTGGTAAGAGTGGTTTCAGTGAAGTGCAACAGTGGTATTTTTAAACGACCAGTTTCCAAGGTAGCTCCGATACCAATTGAGCAGACACATAATTTTGACTGATAATATGTCAGTGTTTTAACTTAGTGAATATTTTAGTGTTTTATGTCCTTGTCATTGGAACATTTCAGTGTTTCTATTTCAGATTATTGAAATCCATGTATTTCAAGGTGGGGAGTATGTTTGCTCTCAGGGAGAATTATATAGTGTTTTATTTCCACAGTTGGCAAAGGACATTTATTTATGTTTAGGTTGGCAGCAGTGACCTGGACAGAGAGTGAAGTTGCCATCATGGCTGAATGTGTTTGTGTTTCGGAGCAGCAGCTCCTTCGCATATCAAGTGTTGTGTCTTTTGTAACATGTACATTTTTGTAAATACAGTCCACTAGAGTTAATTCGACATTTTCATTTATCCCCTGATGTTTCATCTGGGGCACGTATGTCGCAGACAGACATATGTTTTGATTCATGCAAACGACGGGGAGCTCTTCTTCAATAGACAGATGATTGATGAGTCCCTTCAAGAAGTTCGCCTCCTGCTTTTCGGTCATGTGCACATAAGAAGGTCTGGGCCCATACGTGTCCTTCCCCTTGCCATTGCGTGAGTCTATTGTCTCGCGAGCCTTGTTGTATCTGAAATAGGAGATGACGAGACCGGCAATGATGATAATGATGGGTTGATAAAAGGTTCGATGTTGATTATTTAACTTCCGTGGACAGAGATACATTCTTCCAAGAGGATCAGCTTTGTCTTCAAAGAATAAATAACTTACTTCTAGCAATAACAGTAAGGTGACTCCAACTACATGTACTTACAGCTACACAGTAAATTTGTACATCTTTTATATATACTTTGCCATAATATTTTGTAAATATTGTAACAAGTAATTGTATATTATTGAACTATTGCTACAAAATTCTTATTTTTAACAAATTTGTTACAAAATGCTAAATCTTCAAATCATTGATGCTGCAAAACACCAAATTTCAGAACTCAAAATGTGAAATATTTGGTTTTTAAACTTTTAAATCTACATATTCTAATAATAAGGGGTAGAAACTCACCCATTGATTATAAGATTTCCATCTTTGTCAAGGAGGAGGAAGCGTTTGGGCTTATTCTTGTCTCCAGAGCCCGCGTACAGGTAGTGTTCCAAGGGGATGGGTCTGTGCAGCGTTGTTATGACGAACATCTTCCTGCGCTTGGTGCGCCCCACCCAGTTGGCGAACTCCAGTGTGTTGGGGACTGTTGCGCTCAGCATGATGATACACACGTTCTCGGGCAGCAGGATCAGAGCTTCCTCCCATACGTGACCTCTCTGTTGCAATAATACAATGTTTATTTTATTTATTAGAAACTGTATAAGCTACAAAATCAAATATTTAAAGAAGTTCTGCACTTGAATTATTTCCATCATCATAATATATAAGGTGTGTTCAAGAAGTAACGAGCCGGAGGCTGGAATGCGCAAACCAGTGACGAAATCGGCTAACGTGGCGTGTGTAACTAGGTGTGGTTCCGACCAGAGCGTGGAAGGTCATAGCCCGTCGCTAGAAGGCACGCGTGCACGTCACGTGAAGATACAAAGCGAGCAGCAGCATGCATTAATCATCCAACGCTGCCAGTCGCATTGCAAACAGTGACATGGAGGCGTCAAACGAAGAGCAAAGAGGTGTTGTTCAGTTTCTGACAGCGGAAGGAATAGGGGAAACGGACATTCATCGCCGAATGTCACAAGTGTACAGCTAACACTGCATGTCCCTTGCAAGGGTCAAGGCGTGGCACAAGCGCTTCAGGGAAGGACGGGTGTAGTTAGCCGATGATGCCCGGTCTGGGGCACCCCCCTGCATTACCGATGACAACGTCCAGCTGTTTGATGCACTAATTACCGAGGACTGCCGAGTGACAGTGAAGGCCATAGCCGCCGTGGTCGGATTGAGCGTCGGAAGTGTGCACACCATCATGAAGGAACAACTGCACTTGAGCAAAGTGTGTGTCCAATGGGTGCCCCACAGTCTTCAACCACACCAGGAAGCATGTCGAATGGCCCACTGTCTTAGTCATCTGCAGCGCTATGCGAGGGAAGGGAATGGGTTCCTGGCACAAGTGGTGGCTGGAGATGAGTCATGGTGTCATCACTTCGAACCAGAATCCAAACGACAAAGCCTCCAGAGGAAGCATCCAGGGTCACCACCACCCAAAAAAGGCAAGGCCATCCACACGAGTGCAGGAAAGGTAATGCTGACGTTCTTCTTTGACCAAGATGGCCCCCTTCTGATACACTTCATGCCGCACGGGACAAGGCTTATTGACGATGTATGTAATCAGCTGGCGTTGAGATTCTAATAGAAAATCTGGCAGTAAAGCAGTTTAAGGGAGGAGAATCCTCCGGTGAAGTTCACTGCCAGTTAAGGCTTATTTTACTGTCAGTTTGTCGCTAACCGGGTATTGTAAGATTCAAGTTCCAGTAAACTTGCCGTAAAAGAGCCAGTAAAGCTTTAACCGGAGATTGTAAGAACGGCCCTGAGGCATTTAGAGACGCTGCACCGGGGTGACAGAATTTTGCCCGGAAGGGATCTTTAACATGCCAGTAAATCTACTGACATGGCCCCCTTGCATTTGTGCACCCTCAAATGCCAACTGACCGAGTCATACTGCAACCATGGGCAAAATAGGCAAGAATGTCGCCGCTGCACCATGTAGCATGTCTGACAAGAAACCGATCGTAACAAATGAGCATGCAAACGAAAGAGAATCACCCGCAGAAGTGACGAATTGCACTTGATTTCATAAATATCGACAATTTGTTTATAAAAAGCGATGAAACAAATAAAAAAGACAACAGTCCCGGCCAGAACCGTGTCGGGTCAAGGCTGCATACCAACAAAGCAGGGTGGGTTCTTGCATGGGTCCGCTAGTTGCTGTACACGTTGTGGCGATGGCTACAAGCTGTCCCGACACCCACCCCTTTCTTCTCAAAAATGTCGCGGACCGAGACCTTCATAGACATGACCTCCGCAACCAATAATCTGTCCTTTTAGGCGCATCTGCCTGATAATTATCTGATTATCCCTCCCTTGCTTATCCTGTGATCGTGAGAATCTAACCTACAAATTTGCATGTGCTACTCGTGAAGAAATGTGATGGAGTCTAAGAATCTAGTGAGTTAAAAAGAAGCCAAACCTTATGGCACTGCAGCCCATGAAGGGCCTAGGCCTACCAAGCTACTGATGTCTAACCATTTGCAGGGTGTCGAGCGATGACCTTTTTTCAAATTCCCGTATAATTCCCGTATTTCCCGTACGAAAATCCACCAAATTCCCGTATATTTTAGAACTCTCTAAGACTTAGAGTTCGCATACCGAATGGCTGAAAAATGAAACTTAAAGCGCGAATCAAGATTTTCTGGCGTAAGTGTAACTGCTTTTTTGGAGATACTTCCGCAGCCCACGGGTGATGGCGAGAATTAAGTATAATCCGTATCTCTAGCAGATACCGTTTATCTGAGGAGAGCTGATATAAATGACTGTTTTACTGAGGAGGATTGAGAGAGTAGAGAATATAAGTGTCACATAATAAATGTTTACGGGATGTGACTGAATTGTATGTTACCGTAACCGTATAGAGCTTCCACAAGTTAAAATGACACCAAAGCTTATGCATAACGAACTTCCGGTCCGCGAATCTCCATTTGATTTTCATTGGCAGTGAATCGTTCGTTCGCGATTATCTTCTTTATTATTTCGGATTGTGGTTTTGTTTTTAGGCGTTCAACTTATGAAATAAGAATTGGAGGGTTGGCCTTTCATGATTATTCCAAAGAAAAGTGTCTCCTAAAAGAGTAATTAGTAAAACTTCGCATCAGAGACGACCATAACAAACAGCTTGCCTACAAAGTGTGCGATTTGCACATTTCAAACGGCAGTGGTCTAACTTATCTTAGGCTGCAATAATTAAGTTGGTGCAAATTAAATATGTTATATGTGAGAATATTATTATAATTTGCTAACCGGTTGTTATATATTATGCATTAACGTGACCCGTTTAAATTCTAAATGTTGACGGAAGCTACGAGTTATATACTAGGCTATTCGCCGTACCGGTAGGCCTAATATTTAATAACAACGCATCGTTTCTTTTTTAATATTTATTTAATCATTATAATTATAATAGCCTATCTTCAACACTCATTTAACCAAAAATCAGTTTATAATTCTATACATATTCCAGGTATTGCAAGAAAGCGATATTTGATAGCACATGCGGTTCCACCTTAAAATCCAACCGTGCCTAGTTTTCAGTATCTATGGAAAATATTACCGTAAGTTAATAAACCAAACAACTGGCGACAATTCTTTTTAAAATGCTCATTTACATCTTCACCCTAGTCTACGTAAAGTACCATACGGTAATCACTGAAAGGTTACGGAGGTTATGACCTCAATATCACAAACGAACAAACCTCATTTTGCATGAATTATGGAACCCGAATCCTAATGGAGGTATGGATTGTCTGCATTTAGAAATATGTGTGTCAATAATTTAAAAAAAAATGCCAGAAAACTAAATACAAAAAGCTGCGTGCCTACTACGGTGTAAAGTTGCTCCGTGAAAAAAATACACCTCGCCAAGATTATACGACGTGCATACAGTTAAATACAATCATCCAATTGGAGAAACACTTTCTTTATCATGATCTTGTAAGCAATTCAAACATAAACTGCTGTAATTTACCGGAAAATGTGCAACATTTAGAGACTACGAGTGTTGTACGTGGCACAACGTAAGCTGACATTTCGCATCATTAATACATAAGGAATGAACACATGCAGAGCTTTCTCACTGCACACAGCTGAAGATCATATTCTTGGTGCATTTTACATTCTCTTAACAACAATCATTTGCTTAGTTACATGCAAGGCAAATTGTAGTACACAGTTCCCATTGCTTCCATTACCTGACTACTAAACCAGAAAATGGTAATGCATAACCATACGCCAGTGGCACGTCCTATGGCAAATGAAAGATCGAAAGAAAATGTAAGCTCTATAGGAGCCCGCAACAAGGCGAAACAATTTTCTACACTACTGAAAATAGTCAAAATACCCTTTGTAATAATGAATAATAATCCTGGGGGGACATGTAGTAATAAGATGTTACCCACCCACTATCACTTTTTAGATAACGACTTTTATAGTAAAATTGGAGGTGTGTCCGCTATTACACGCATAAATTATGGGACAAATACAGTATTGCTAGCCCCATGAATTCGGCACTGACAGCCTTCCTGTCACTATGCCCCGCTTTTCCTCTCCGCAACCCACGGTCGCCACATAAGACCCTACGTCCAACCGCCACACGGCAAGAATTCTGAGCATGCTTCTCACCTACACCCTGTATTTCGAAGGAAACAACGCAAAGGATAAGTCGGGAGCTTGGAACAGCTGAGCTGTGTTACTAAGTTTTTAGTGTTGTTGTAAATCAACTGATTCGAATAATACACAGCGCTACACTTCAGACATTATTTATGTACAATTGCCGGTATACGTAATATATTTTAAAAGACGATCCTGAGTCAACGCCGAGGACATTCAAACAGAGAAATACGATGCTTTTAGATGAATAAATAAATTACACACCGGAAGCTATGATACCTTTATCATCGGTATTCAATTCAATAAATACGACAAAAAGGGCAAACACTCTACAGCTAATGAATATAAAAACACTCACCATGCAATGATTATCCTTTAACATGAAACAAGAGTCTGAGTGGAGGTCGTTCACAGCTTACTACAGTAGTCGACAGATAACACCATGCACACTCACTGAATCGCGACTCTCTACGGTTAATATTAGCTTTCATGATAATACAAAAGTAAAGTTAAGGTAAATACATACCGTATTTAGCACTGAGCACTCAAACAAGCCGCTCTGTGGCGATATTATTGCCGTGGTTTTATATTGTCGAGTTGTAGGCTATTGAATGACAGACGGTATTTTGAACACTATGACGGGAAACAATAGCCTGTGCTATATTATCGATTGACGCAAGCGAACTGACACCAATAAATAACTTATCCTCAGTCACTTGGCAAGGATTTCTTTGACACCCTCCATCCCTTCACTGTCCCTATCATCATCACCACCATCATTGTCTTCGTCAGAGCTTGATGAATTGCCAAGATTAATAATCATTTCATCCACCGCGATATCCAGATCGCCTTCAATGATTCTTTCTGCACATGCTGTACGGGATGTATCCAGTCCTCGGGTCGAACTTCGGCGAAGTAAAAGTAAAGAAACAATGACAATGAAAGGAAATCCGACACAGGCAGTGGTTAATACGTGACTGAAACAATGCCTGCCCATACGAGAAGAATTCTGTCACGTGTTTTGTGTATTTTAAAGCCACATGTTGGTGACGGGTGTTTGATAGTAAAATGTCAGAGAGCTGTGAGATATTGTTTGTAGTTTTTGAAATTTATGCATGTGTGAAGCATTTGCATTGAGTGCTTGCACGGACTTTTAAACAATTTGGTATGTGCATCTCCCCTGCGAAAGAAGACCATGTAAAGGCTAAAAACAGTAACATTCCACACGCGACACGCCGCGAATACTTTTTAATTTAGATTTATTTTATCAAAGTAGATAATAGAAAATCAAATCATGCAAAACGAAATTAAATAAGTCACTTTGACAAATACAAGATTGTTACTAGGAACTTCAGTTATACACAGCACAAAATTAAGTTCTTTTGACAGTACTATATTTTTTTTCCAATTCCTGGAGATCTTTCGTGGCTTTTCTTTCGACTGCCACCTTAGGCGTCGCTTTGCACCTGTTTTGCTTCCTTGAACACGGCGTAGGAGTTTCGTGCAGTATGGGCTCTTGCTCACGGTTATCTTTTCTACTCCACCAGCTGCCATCACAGCGTCCTGAACAGTATGCATGCCAATCAGACTTGCTTCTTTGTGATTGACGATCATGCACTCCTTGTTCAGGGAGAAACCTCTGGCTAGAGCTGCATTGTTGTGATACAAAATCAGTATAATTTTAACGAAGCTTGTGAGATCGTTTTTGGCAGGAACTGAGGAAGGTGCTGAAGCCACTAATTCAGACCACAGCACGTCGAGCCGTGGCTCTTTTCCGTCGAACTGCTTCAAACGCGCAGTGACGGAGGGCAGTTTCAGAAGTGCAGAGTAGCTGCTCTTGATGCGGTCAGCCATTGCGCAAGAAAGCAAATTCTTCTGATTACAAAGAATTTCCAGGGCAATGACGATCCTAACTTCTTCCAACTTAAGAGTCTCAGCGACCCCTATAGGGTCTAGTCAGGAAATAGTACGGGTCTCTTGTGAGCAAGAGTTGACCTCTCTCTGATTTTTTCAGCCATAGGATATGAATGTACCATTTTCGGCAGTTGGTGCGAAATTGCAGCACATCCCCGTCTGGAATTTTCTGAGATCTTAAGCTGTTAACTTCTTTAAGGGCTGCTCTTGTCGAGAAACCCAGGTCTCAGCTGAATAACAATGCGAACTGATTCCTGCATGCCATTGTCAGCAACGAGCGTGTCGTGCGGAGAGGGTACGGCCGGCGGTTGGCCAGGCAAAGCATACATTCGTCGTTGGCTGGGTTCTTATCCCGCTTAGCGCTCTATCGGTGGCGCAAATTGCGGGTTGCAGCGCGGTCTGCAGGCGAAATAGAAGACTGAGCGGGAGGACTCTAACGAGCGTTCGGGGGCTAAGAAGTCAGGCATTATGAGATTTTTCAAGATTTCCCGTATCAAGTGCGAATTTCCCGTATAATTCCCGTATTTTTCCCGGGGTCACAAATTCCCGTATTTCCCGTATCGCTCGACACCCTGCATTTGGCCTGCACATTACGGGGTGAAGCATAGTCAGCTCGTCAGGTTCCCTCGGCTGATAATCTTGGTTTCCATGACCCGGGGTGCTGCCGCACTGTCAGACAGCTTCTCAATTGTCCTCATGAGGCTGAGTGCACCCCGCTCCAGCCCTCATGACAATTTCTAAAATCCCTGATGGAGCCAGAAATCGTATCAAAAGCATCTGGAATCAATTTATGATATACGAAGGCTGTTTTTTAAGTTATGGCCTTTTTTTAAGCCCGTAGTTAGTGCGCTAGCCGCAACAAGCATGTGCGGTACCTCGCGGCATCATTTGCGAACAAGCAGGCGTCAGTTGCAGCTGTGTAGCTAACCTGTACGCTGAACTGTGCGTCTTTACAATGTTCAAGATTATTGATTCGCCCGCCACATGTGAGGTAAGATCTGTGATACGTTTTTTGAGTGCAAGAAACATGTCAGCTTTGTGAGGTGTATGGTGATAATGCAATGAACATTTAAACAGCCACTTTTGAACTCGCGTACCCAATTTCGCACTTTACCGTCACAGCGCAAGATCATGGCAAGACCTCACACTGCTGCCCGGACTCAGGAACTGATTGACTCTTTTGGATGGGAAGTTTTGGATCACCCACCGTATAGCCCTTCATCATCTTGGTGGGAAGCGCTTCACCGACAATGAAGAAGTTAAAAAAGCCGTGAATTCTTGGTTGTCAGAGCAGACGGCAAACTTTTATGTAGAGGGATTAGAGAACTTAGTTTTATGGTATGACAAGTGCCTAAAAGAACAAGGCAACTATGTAGAAAAATAGAGAAGGTATGCCTAAATGAACAAGGCAACTATGTAGAAAAATAGAGAAGGTATGTAAAACCTAAAAATAAATGTGGATTCAAAATAAAATGTTCGGTTAATGACAAAAATTAAAATTAAAAAACGGCCCTTCTTATTAAACAGGCCTTGTATCTTGGCCCAGTTAGTGGGCCAAGGCATGAACTTGGGGTGACAAACAACCAACCTGACTCGTGTAGGAAAGACAGTAAAATTATTAAGTACGTATTTGAAAAAAATTCTCTTTAAATCTAGGATGCGGAGATTATTTGATGGCCGGTTGTATTCGGTTATATACGGTTTACGGCGAGCTTGAAGTTCAAAGTGAAACACTTGGAATTACCAATTATGCAAATATATAAAATAAAAAGATTAAAAGATTGTCGGGTAATTTTATTTGAACTTTTCATATTCTTGGCCTAATAGTTGGAACCTGCTTTTACTTTTACAAATACAGTAGAAACTTGGTAACACGTTCCTCATTAGTACGTTTTATCCCATATCACGTCATAATTTTGAAGTCCCGATTCTCATCTAATGAAAATAATGTAAAAGTACCTCATTTATCATGTTGCATATTTTACCTATTATCGCTTAGTACGATCGCATTTTCGTCAGCATTCTTTGTTCACCCCTAGAGGAATGTGAGCCCATCCGCTCAGAAATAACATTCCGGCCAATAGGCGGACGAGGGTTGTGACATAACAGGTGAAACTTCCCTTGTCAAGCTGGTAAATACCCCATCCCATTGTGCCTAATTATGCATATGTGTATTCAGCAGGTGTCAGTAGCGTACTGGTACCGAATGTTTACGTGAGTGAGTACTGTATTTACGCAAATACGCATTACACTACCGGTACTGAAGAAGTTGTGAAACCTAGTGATAATTTTGTTGAGTCATATTGAAATAATGGAGAAAGTACCATATTTGCTCGCATATAACTCACACTTTTTTGACACCTTACATGTTTGGTTAGTGGTTTTTAGCACGTTTGTCTGTTGACACCAGTAGTGAATATCAATTCCTATTGTCGTCTGCGTGTTTTATCACTTTGAGTTTAAATCCAACCGTAGAACTTCCGCGTTTTTACATAACTAAAAGATTGATTTCCACAAGAAAACAAATCACACTTAACTGAGAAACAACAATGGATCGTGAAGACAATACTGGTAGACCTACTTGTCGACAATGCAACAAACGGACAACAAATACCGTGAAAGCACCGCCTCCAAAACGAACAATAACATCGCGGGCAAGATGTGTCTTAAAATGACTACGATCATCTTTTCGACGGCCTCAGAAATTAATACGAGATATATCCGGGAATATTTATTCCTGCAATTTCAAATTTTAAAATGGGGAGCGAGATATATGCGAGCAAATACGAAGTTAAAATAAAAACTTACAATTTCCGCCTAGTCAATACTATACTTTTTTTATAAAATATTTCAAGGGTACATGTTTCAGGTCCCAATCTTTCTGGACCCTTCTGGCAGTTTGTTTACTCCTTAATACACGTCAGGCACACGCACTCAGTATTAGTAAGTTGCTCTAGCCGAGCGGAGCTTGACCTCCACTTGTCGCCGCGGGGCTGTTTTCGTCTGACTTCGGATTCAAATGTAGCTACACGCCAACCAATCTTCTCTGACTTTTCCATACCGTATGGCAGAAGACTATCTTAAGACAAGTTGCCAAATGCATAAAATTTTAAAACAAGAATTTGTAACATGTAGCTTTTGACGTCCAACCCATCTTCAGCCACAAAAACAGTACAAGATATACAGCAAGTTCTTACAGCACGCCACTCATAGACTTCAAAATATGTGCCCAGTGTTTCACAGCGTCAAATGACATTTATTTAGATGAAGAACAAGTGAAAACATGTTCCTGAAGAGAGTAAAACATGCATGTTATTTTTAGATTTTAGACTCTTAGATGTTTCTACAGTGTTTTATCTATTTATTGTGTGTGTGCAGTTTGTGTTTATCGATGTTTTTGTGATTTGATGGGCTCCATGTGTGATTTTATGGGCTGAAGAAGGGTCCAGAAAGATTGGGACCTGAAACATGTACCCTTGAAATATTTTATAAAAAAAGTATAGTATTGACTAGGCGGAAATTGTAAGTTTTAATTTTAATGATTACTGTCAATACGGAACCTGAAATGTATAATATCTCTAAGAAATACGAAGTGATGAGGAAATGAAAATTCTTGAAGAAGTAGCCTAGACAGAAATCATGAACACACTGTCAAAATTAGACGCTATATTGTAGGCAACTCTGTAATAATTATAAAACTTCAGTTGGTTATGGGTTAACCAACAGCAACATTCCTCACCGTTGGGCACCATTGTAACTTTTAATAAAACCTCCAAGCTAGCCACCTCAGGTAGTAGGGCAATATGCTTGATTTTAAAAAAATCCACACAGACCAGGACACTGTATTCTAAAAAAAATTACTATTTATGAATACAGGCAAGTTTCCAATACCTGGCATTCCAACAAACTCAACATCACATTCCTGGCATGGCAGCATCCATGTTCTTTAGCCACTACCTATCAATAGGGATAGGAAAAATTCGCGATCGCGAATTTCGCGAATTATTAAATGAAGTAATACACAGATGGTAATGTGTTTTTATAACCCTAAAAAAGTGGCAAACAAAATAGTTTTTGAAGTCGCGAAATTTCGCGAATTTCGCGAATTATGCATGAATTTCGCATGAAACCGCGAATTTTAGCTTTTTTTACAGTGCACTTCCGATAATTCGCGGCAATTAATGCACGAATTTCCGCGAAATATTGAAAACTGCGAATTATCTACAGTAATGTTTTTAAGCCTAGCAAAGAGAAAACTATTGGTTAAAAATATTGAAATGTATTTTATAAACACGCCAAAAAACAACTTTATAACATAGTATTGTAAGACACACTATGTGGATTTTACCAATATTAAAAACTAAGAAAAATGACTCATCACTTTTTGTTTCTTAGATGGTTTATTTTTTCTAATTTTAGATTGTACAATTCTGAAGAAAACAATATATGAGAACGAAAATTCATCTTGATTTTCTATATAAGAGATAAGTGTAACTATAGACACACTAGCTTGACTGTGGGAACTTTAGGGATTTCCTTTGCATCACTCCTGCATTCTATATGTACTGGATCCCAGTTTACCTCACCGACAGTCAAATTCCATACAATATCCTCATGTCTGAAACCATGATTGTCTTTATCGAAGTCTAACTACTGGATGTCACTTTCTTCTGCATCTTGCCATTCATCCTGGTTTTGCCCTAATGTCATCGTAGTGAGACCACCTTGCCCGTTTAAAATATCGTGGTCACAGAAGTTGACAAACTCTTGTTTTTGTGCGAGTGTAGTAGCGGTAATTTTCTCCCATGACATGACTGCATGGAGAGCATCCAACAAACACGGAAAGATTGGAAACTTAACGGTAGATAGCGGGCCTCACTTTCTGCATACAGCGATCTCTAACAATCTGGGAAGTCATCCTAGTTAGTCAACAGTACTTAGTTATTGAGGTTTTAAGGACCGGAACAGCAAGGTCATCTGCCCCTTCATCCTAGTACCTACGCGACGCGTGGCGTCATATAGTCCGCCTTTCAGACATGAATATCTAGATGGCAAGTATCCAGATCAAAATGTGCCACTGTTTCCTGAACCAGTATTAACCAGGTGGTCTTCTTGGTTTCATTCTGTAGTGTGCAATTTATGAGTGAAGTAGTAGGGACTGATAACTCTGGTGTTGATTTTCTCAACAATGTTTCACCCGACGAAATACTTGAGATTCAAAGAATTTGGCACAGACATCACTGAACTCATCCCCTTATTAGAAGGCCACATCCAACTGTTCACCTTCTTGATGGACATCTACGGAGAATTCAGCTGTTTCTGGAAAGTACGGTACCAAGATTAAGGAGCAGTTGGAGGGTTGTGGAAATATGTTAAAAAGAGGGAAAGTACATTCAGTTTTAGAAAATGCTGGGTCCCATGCTCTTGGAAAATTAATCAGCTTGAGATCCGTTGACCCTGGGAACAGGATTTACAAATGTGTGCGTTTGATCCATCAGAAAGTGCCAATGAACATCAATGAGGACACTGCAAAGAAAATTGAGAAGTTGCCATTCTGTGGAACACTGGAAGAAAGTGAGGTGTTAAGAGGATACAAAGAACTGCAAACTTTAATCAAGAAGCAGATGCATGACAGGACCAAGACAGACACTGTTGGAGTTTTGCAAGGAATGACATTTGTATTTCCAAAGTTCTCATAATCTTTGTTGAAAACCATTTGGATCCCCTGTTCAAACGCTGTGAACTTTTGTTTTTCAGTTTACACTAGCACGTTAAGTGATATGCGTCACCGTTTGTCACAAGAGAATTTGGATCTCTTCACTGAAGTATACTTTGAAGGATGACTGAAATGTGTTATGTTATGCATGTTATCCATGATATTTAAAAAAATTCCGCCTAAAATTTATGATTTTGAAAGTACCGAAAAGTGCACTTGAAACCACCGAATTTGCCACTTTAAAATAGCGCTTTCTTCACTCTGAAATCACCGAAAAATTCCAATCTCTACCTATCAACAACTGGTCTCATGGCAACCTGCCCTAAGATCAAGGCACCTATCAATCAGCCTAGGCCACCTCATGCCACCAGCCATGGCCACCTATATGATACTCTGGCTGACCACCATCAAAGAGTCTCAAGTCAGAGCACACAAGATTCTCCATGGTGGTCTACCAACCGTGGCCATGACTGGCAACCCGATAAAACAAAACGAACTAAAATACCTAAAAGAAACTAAAAGGAGTCTCTGTAACCTAGAAATGTTAGGTTACAACTCACTTGGACAGAGAAGTCCTAAGCAAACAACAATGGATATGTTTTTTAAACACCAGTGATTTGTGTTATTGCGTTAAAAGTTTAAATATGTTAATTAATTTATTACATGCAAATTAATCTATTAAGGTGTTTTTTTAAATATATCAGTTGGCCTGATACGGTTTGCAACTACAAAGTTACAAGATAATAAAATAGGTGAGAGTAATGCAATATCCATAACCAATTTAAGAGGATTTGGTAATTGATGTTTGTTTCTGACATTTATAAATAATTTTTGGTGTCGTCAGGGAGATGTGGACAAGATCTATTCATTGCTGTGTTTTGTCGCGTTCTGAGATTGCGTGTTGGCGGAAGTTGTTCTTTACACGCGCGAGCATGTTTAACCTCAAAAGAACTTCAAATAGATACTCTGTGGGAAGTATTAGGTCTGAAAATATTTCCACTCGTACTACAGTATTTGAATTCAGAATATAGTACATTTTTGGCTTGTTTTCATTGCTCTCATTTCTCCATGCTGTGTGAACTAGATCTGTAATACAGCAATGCTGTAGGTTGTTTAAAATTGTATAACAGATAGTGCGTACTTCCTGTTAACGCGTTTTATGCTTTTCCCTTACTGAAACAAGTTAATGAGTTTTAATTTATCATTTCTCAGTAGTACGTTTTCCCGCTTTTTACGTTGAAATTTTTAGTCCCTTGAAAAACATACTAACGAGGTTGCACTGTATTAGGCTAAAATTTATGACTATTGTGCCAGGAATACGGTATGATTCTAAAAACTATAGACAAGATATTAACTTACCTCAATGTCATTGATGTAATGGACTTCATCAAAAATCACATATTCAAGGTCTCGAACGACTTCACTACCTCGGTATAACATGGAACGTAAGATTTCTGTGGTCATGATTAAACAGCTGCCAGTTGGGTTCAGCTGCATGTCTCCGGTGATCAAACCAACGCTGGAGAACTTCTGTTTGAAGTCTCGGAATTTTTGATTCGACAGGGCTTTTATGGGAGAAGTGTAAACAGTCCTGCAAAACAAGGACATAAATATGTATTGGATTTTCATAAGCATCCAATGGATTAAGTAACTTCCTTAGGCTTTTCCCAATTAATTGGGGTTGCCGGAGTCAACCAGGCTCATGTTTGTTTCGGCCGGGGATTTAATGATAGAACGTACAGTCACTCGTCCTGCTTACAAGGACCTTCCGGAAGTACTTTTGTACACAGCAGCGCGTCCTTCCAGCATGACTTTGGACCCTAATGGCAGATGTTTGAACTGGCCTTCCAGTGGGACGTGTCCTTCCAGGAGTACTTTGGGTTATCAGAGCATAATAATACTGCAGATCTGGTACTGGGCAAACTATAAAAGTCTGTAAATATTCTAAAACAGTGTAATATGACTCATATTGACTAATACAATAACTGTCTCGTAATCATGTGTTGACTATAAAATGTATAAACATATAAAGTTTAAACGCGTTTTCCTACTGTACAGAGACTATATAAATGTATGAGAAGTATAAGGAAGTTGTAAAAATTTTAAGATCTAAAATAGGCTATATAAAAATGTATACAGAATAGGATTTATTTACAACTTGAGCCATTTAGTGGTATCATAATTACTAGTAAATAACGAGCGATTCCATGCATTTCTGCTGTTTGGAGCATCAAAATAGGTAGCAAAAACATAAACACGGTCGCCCTTGAGTATAATCGCCGCCATTACTGAACGGTCAGAGCTACCAACTTCAGATTTGCATGCGCTGATTCGTTACATTTCCATCTTTATAATGGAAAAAAGAACAGTCTTGCCAACAGGATGCTTCATCCTCATATAAGCAATTGAATTAAGTACTCAAATGAGGACATAACGTCCTGCCGGCAGTGCCTTGTACGTTCTATCATTAAGGCCGGATGCCCTTCCTGACGCCAAGTGATTTTTCAGGTGAAAATCCACCTCGCTATCACCGGGATTTGAACCCCGGCCGTCTGGGTGTAAGACGAGCAGCTAAGCCACTGTGCCATCTCGCTCCCCATAAGCATCCAATTAAGTACCCACATATAAGCAAAAGCAGTGAACAAGGAGACAGTGGCAAGAGTGAAAGCAATGTACGAGGGAAGCAAAAGCTGTGTAAAGGTGGGAAGGGAGAGAATGGAATGGTTTCAACTGGAGAGCGGTCTGAAACAAGGAAGTGCCCTCTCACCCCTGTTATTTATAGTGGTGATGGATGAAATCATACGAAAAGTGGTAAATAGCATTGGGGAAAGGAAAATGAAGGCAATGTTGTTTGCTGATGATCTTCTGGTATGGGGAGAGGATGAGGAAGAAGTACAAGAGCAATTAGATGAGTGGAAGAAGGTAGTGTTATCATATGGGATGAAGTTCTCAGCACAAAAGAGTGAAGTGGTCATCACAACGAGGAGGAAGATCAGACTGGATATGGGCATAACACTTGGAGGACAGCAGTTGCAGAAAGTAGAATGCTTCAAGTACTTGGGAAGCATAATTGAAGAAAAGGGAGGCAATAGGATGGAAATAAATGAAAGGGGAAGGTGCGCAGATGGATTTTTCAAGAGTGTTAGGGGGATGATATGGAATAAAGATGTACCACAAAAATGTAAAGGAATCATCTACAAGACTTACTTTGTGCCAATTTTGACATATGGTTCAGAAACATGGGTGATGAAGGAAAGGGACAAGAGTAAAATACGAGCAGTGGAAATGAAGTTCCAGAGGAGTAGGGTAGGAGTAACAAGAATGGACAGAGTAAGGAATGAGAGAGTCAGAGAGATGGTGAGAGAGGAACCATTGTAAAATAGAATAGAGCGATCTAGGCTACAATGGTATGGACATGTGAGGAGGATGCGAGAGGAGAGGATACCGAAGAAGATGTTTGGAATGGAAATGAAGGGAAGGAGGCCAAGGGGAAGGCCAAGGGACAGATGGACAAAAGGAGTTAAGAAGAGTGTGGAGGAAAGAGGAGTGTGCTGGGACACAGTGAAAGACGAGAGATGGTGGATGGACAGGAAACGATGGAGAGGCTTATGTTCCAAGCAGACCCGACCAGTGGTCGGAAACTGCTCAAGATGATGATGATATAAGAACTCACATATTCAAAGTCTCGAATGACTTCACTACCTTGGTATAACATGGAACGTAAGATTTCTGTGGTCAGTGCAGCCAGTACATGTTATATTATGATAAATATTTCATGTAAAATTTCTTTCAGGTTATTGGGCACAATTTGTGTTGACCGACAGGGTGTATCAAAATGAATATCAGGGTTTTAAGAGTAGTATTTATTACAGTTAACTTACAATTATAAATAATATATCAAATGAAAGAGCAACTCAAACAGTTTGTCCTACAAGTGTTCAATGTGAGCTCCATTCGTCACACGGCAAACATTGAGTCGATCGCCGACTTCGTCCCAAACCTTGCTCAGTGTCTCTGGAGTAATTTGTAACCTAACTTTTGTGGGTTACAGGGACTCCTAGTTTCTTTTTGTTTATATTTAGTTATTTTTATTTTTATCGGGTTGCCAGCCATAGACACTAGTTGGTCGCCTGCCATGGAGAATCTTGTGTGCCCTACTTTGAGATTCTTTGTGGTGGGTGGCCGTGCAAAAATGACCAGGTGGCCTTGGTGGTTGAGGTCAAAGGTTCCTTGGCATGTGGACGAGGCCAAGGAGATGAGTTGTTATGAGAGGTTAGCAGGCAAAATGAAAGCTAATTTTTTTTTGGTTTGTTTTGGTGAATGGATTGAATAACTCGGAGTGTTGAAATATGGAGTATGGAAATGGGTTGTTTGGAATGGAATTTGAGGCAAGATGGGAGCTGAAGTTTTTAGAAAATGTACTGTGAAATGGTGACAGTGTTGATTGGGTGTATGATGCCAAGGCATAGGTAATGGAAGCTTGCCTATATTAAACAAATTGTGTGTATTTTGCAAAGTCAGTATCCTGTTCTTTGGGTGATATCATTCATGCAAGCTTATTGCCCCACAACCTGAGGTGGCTAGATTTTATTTTGATTACAAATTGTTGCAACAACTGCTTCAATCCTATTAGGTCAGCTGGTAGTGGAGGTACATACACATGATCCTTTACGAACCCCAAAGATAAAAATCGCATGGCGTCAGATTGGGTGAACGTGGAGACCATGTGAAACAAGCTCTGTCATCCGGAACGTAAAATGAAACGCACCTTGGACTGTAACTGCAGATTCAGATCTTGCAAACTGTAAAACATAAAGAACTTTCTGCTCCCGAGTCGCCATCTTGGCTACTAGCGCTTCTAACGGAAGACGGAGGAACCAGTGCATATGCGTGCGCACATGTACGAACATTTATAGGACAAACTGTTTGAGTTGCTCTTTCATTTGATTTATTATTTATAATCGTACGTTAATTGTAATAAATACTACAAAGCCTTAAAACGTAGCCTCCGTAGCTTAGGCGGCAGCAAACCGGCCTTTCACCGCTGGGTCCGTGGTTCAAATCCCGGTCACTCCAAGCGAGATCTGTGCTGGACAAAACAGAGGCAGACAGGTTTTTCTCCGGGTACTCCGGTGCTCCCTGTCAAATTTTCATTCCAGCAACACTCTCCACTATAATTTCATTTGTCATTCATTTAATCATTGCCCCAGAGGAGTGCGTCAGGCCTCAGCAGCCGGCACAGTTCATATCCTCTCCGCTAGATGGGGGCTTCATTCATTCCATTCCTGACCCAGTCAGAGTTAATAATCCAGTACCAATTTTTTTTTTTTTTTTTTTTAGCATATGGCTTTTAGTGCCGGGGGTGTCCGAGGACATTTTCGGCTCGCCAGTTTGTAGCTGCTTCGAGACGGACACCCAATGGGTGAGCTACAAGTACCGTTGGGGAGGAAAGTAGGAATGTAAGGACGAGGAGTTGGAAGGTATCGGCTGTGGCCTATAGTTAGGGACCAACCCCAGCATTCGCCTGGAAGGAAGATGGGAAACCACAGAAGACCACCTTCAAGGTTGCCGGCAGGGGGATTCGAAACTTCTCGCCTCCCGGATGTGAGTGACTGCCAGCAGTCATGCCGTAACGACCACGGCTAACTCGCCCAGTACCAGTCAGCTGTGATGATGCAAGAGAGTGGCTATTTAAATGGGCTATTATCATCTTTTTTTTAATATATATTTAATATAAATGAATATGGAGAGTCTTCTATTGAAATCCACCGGTTGGACAATCACATCATTAACCAAGCGAAGACACCATTCAGATACGGTGGGGTGTCGGGTAGAGGATTAAGGCGAGTCAGAGTCTCGAGATACAATGACCAAACATGCAGACTAATCACACTAAGAACGTACTTAAATTCAACAAACCGGGAAAGTCCTCATATTTGGCAACATTAAATGTTAATTCTTTGATGAAGGTTGGTATGTTAAAGCATCTAACTGATATCTTGGATCAACACAAAATTGTGATCACTGCTCTTCAAGAATTACGTAATAGTGATCAGAACCCAACTGAATCAGGTGGGTTTCGTCTCTAAACAGGGCCTCCAGGAGAAAGGGTAATGAAAAATGTCCCTCAATTTGGAGTAGGTTTCTTGGTACACCATAGAATACTAGATTCCATTACGGATTTTATCTCAAATTCCCCACGAGTTGCATTGTTAACAGTTAAAGTGGAAAACAAAATATAAACATTGATAAATGTTCTTGCACCAACAAATAACAAAAATAGAACTGATACTGAGGGAACGGATCAATTATGGGATGAACTTGACCAATTGGTAATGAATATACCTGATACTAATATTAAAATTTAGGAAATGAGTGTGTGTGCGGTGAAGGATGTGAACGCTATCACATCAACTGATGCAAAAATAGGACAAAATCAGTTTTAGAGTATAGCAAAGATCAATAGACTAAATAACCAACATGAATATTGTATTTTGGCCATTCGGCTGCAATTAAATTTTATTAATATTAAAATTTTACTTGGAGATTTCAATGCAAAGATTAGACGTGAGAGGAAATTTCGTCTAGTGGTGGGGCGATGGCCAGCACATAACTTGACAAACAGGAATGGTGAACGGTTAATTGAATTTTGTATTAACCATGGTCTAATTATGGAGACAACAAGGTTCAAGAGGAGACCACCAGTGGTGGTTCTAGAAGCTTAAATCTGGGGGGGCCCAGACATTTTCCCAGATCGATCTTATTAGTCTACTTTTTCCTCATTTTTGCAAAATGAGAAAAGTAGGCTAAAATCTATCATTGGTAAAGAATAGCATATTTCACTGTCACATAAATTTATTCTTCTGTTTCCACTCTGGGTAAACTGGTTCACTATATCAGAAGGGTCGTGAAGTAATTTTCCACTTAATTCTCTTTCAATGGAAGAATTGCGAGATTGGAAAGCCTCTTTGTTGCCATTGTTGCTCTTAAATAGGATTTTATTCGTTTCACGACAGAGAAACTGCGCTCAGCAGAAGCAGATGACACAGGAAGAGTCAGCATCAACTTTAAAAATAATAGTAGCTGTGGAAAAGCAACTTCCATTTTCAGAAGTTCAGAAAAAAAGGGAGTGTTTGGATATTTGCCTCTAAATACATTCTTAGCTAAACTGATTTCAGCCTGTAGCACCTTACGGTCTGTGAAGATTAGATTATACTTTTCACAGAACGTGAGAATATATATATATATTCAAAATTTCAAAAGTTTTCACTTCTTGGGTTACAGGCATCCATTGCATTGCACACAAAATCATTTTCAGTAAATCTATGCAGTAACTCTTCTACCATGTTGTCTAATATTTCAAAAAGATTTCTTTTACATGTCTCTGATAATGTGCCATTTTCCTCTTCTCTCTCCGCAGAGACTGGCATTAATAAAACATAGTCTGAAAAGTTCTTTGGAATACTTGAGACTCTAGATTGCTTATAAACTTCCACGCCTAACGACTGAACAGAGTCACATGTAACCGCCCATAGTTCCTAAAAATAATAATAATTTCGTTTTTCTTGCAACGATTTTACAAGACCATAGATCAATCTATGTGCCCCTCCGCAGTCCACATGTTTTTGTTGTAAGAACATAGAGGCTCCTTTGACAAGCTCGAGAATATCAGAAAAGATTTGTAACACAAACATCACCTTCACTTTACAAAGCTGTTTCAAAAAACCTTTTGCTTCTGCTGCCTCTTTCTTGTTAGCTGACTTTGAAAAATACTCTAGAGCTGCTTTAACTGAAGCAAAACGTTTCTGAAAATACATTACTCCTCTATATTTACATACCCATCACGTGTCACTTTGAAGAGGTATCTCTAAAACACGTTCTCCTGGATGAAGATCACTCTGTATCTCAACAAACTTTTGGTATCTTACAGTAGATACAGACTGAAAAGCATAAATTGCATCAAGTAAACCAAAAGTGTCCCCTACCACGTCTACAAACTGGCTTTGAAACGTCCACCAAAACTAAATTTATCGATGTGCATAACAATGCACGTAAACACACGGGTTATTGAGCCTTTGTCGCAATAAACGTTGCACACCGTTTATCTTCCCTGACATAACCGCAGCTCCATTATATGCTTGTCCAATGTACTTACATGGATCGAAATCCACTGAAACAAAGTACTCTAAAGCTGAATTAGCTATACGTTCTGCATTCAGTTGAGACAAATATATAAAACCAATGAAACGCTCCTCTATAGAATTTTGTCCTACATATCTGACATATACGGACATCTGTTCCACTTTATTAACAACTCTAACTCCATCCAGGATTAAGGACACATAACCATTGTTATATTTTTTCGTCTCCTCCAATATGTTCAACTATTATATTAGCTGAGATATCAAGAAATTCATTTTGAGAATCTTTAGATGAGTAAGTTGCATTCTTTGGTAGACTCTTTACTTGTGCTTTCACTTTCTAGTTTAATTACATTTAAAATTTCATCAAAATTCCCTTTATTATTAACACTATCATCATCCGAAACTGTTTGGCGATGACCTCTAAAGGCTGCTACACACTATCAGACCAGACCACACCAGACCAACAGACGTGGACGGGAAAGTTGCTGGGTCGGGGGACGGCTTTGCATACACACCATCATACCAAACCTCCAGACCTCAGTTGTATCAAGGCCAACTACAATACTCAGACCATAATGCAGGTATCGAAAGTTTGAAAATGGCGTATGCAGAAGCCCAAGATATTGTTTGTTTATACATTCGATGCTGGGATACAATATTAGCTTTGATTAGCTTCGTTTGATGAAAGTTGGGATAAACTATCGTTCATCTATAAATTGTAGTGTCTTCAGTATATCTGTAAAGACCAGTTCACGTTAATGTACTGCAATCGTATGTAAATATGTGATAAATACGCCTATTATGGAGTAGTTCGTTTGTGTGAGATTGTTCAGTCACCGATGGCATTGTGTCATTTCCTGGAGATGTTGAAGAACCGATACCTAAGACTAAAGCATTAATAGAAGTGTATCAAGAATATACACCGCAATCATTTGCTAGTCAGTGACAATATAATAATAGCTTAGTACACTTCAGTAGTGTCGAAATTACAGTAAGTACGGTACGTAAAGGGAAAACGCAAAGAGCATCAACGGTTTATAGACCAAACCGTTGACGTTATCTTGAACGCTCAGCAACATGTGCCTCCATAAATCCTTACTAGTGTGCAGATGATCTACACTGCATTTTATACTAAAGTGAACTTCTGTTTTATTGGTTAAGGAAGATGTTTCCCCTGTGCCAAACAGTGAACTCATTGTGTTCCGTCATTATTCATAATTTTGTGTTTCTTAAAGCTTGCAAGTTATTTTTAATTATGTTGTGTGTAATAAAGTGTTATGGGTACTTTGCCAATTATGTACTGTGACCGAAATCAAGATTGAATTATGCTCACATCAGCTGTGATGAGATTGGAAGCATAGGATCTCGACGATTATTGTGGCATCTTTAACACTAAATTATGTTATGGGTAACATACGAATTGGTATTAATATTTATACATCTATAATTGTATCTCAGTCTCCGAATATCATTCCACTAACAGATTTTTATTGTGGCAGAACGCCAGGTGTTTTTGTCAGGCTATACCGTGTCGAGCTCCGCTGGATATGACGTCAGCCTCTAGGAGTATGTGAGCGCGCATGTAACCCTCAACACGTGATGAGCAGGGCAGTGTGCTTCTCTGAACCGACGAGCAGTTGACTGGCAGTATTTCATCCGAGGCATATACACGTTTGAAACTCACACACCTGTCTTTATCGTGGTTGTGAAGTTTCTTAGCGCGTCCGGGATAGTCTGTTCTTATGTGAACGAGAGTTCGTTTTACTGCACGAAAACCGGTAACGTGTGTACTGCAGTATGTTAAACTCAGTGAAACGTGTGTGACAATGGAGTTAATGTGAATACTTATTTAACATTATTTGACACCACATCAGAACACAATCATGGAGACCGACACTTACGAACAGTTCATCTTCCCAAGTAAGCACAGTTTAGTCATGCTAAAATCACAACTTCATACAAGAGATAAAACTACTAGTTTCAGAAGAGTATTATTCTACTAGACATTAGGAAGAGAACACAATTAGATGAACATTACTGTTATTATTACAACAGAGCATAAAGATTTACAGAATGTGGAAATGCAATAAAACAGTGCCGAACAGTCAAATTACATATTGGGAACTTGAATTTTCTGGAAAGAAGATTGTAGTTTTACATGACCGTGAATCTGGTGATTATGAGCCACGGGACCTCCTTTTTACGTGGAATCCGAACCACAGGACATGGCATTTCACTTCGAAAATCTCACATGCATTGACCGGGAATCGAACCCGGACCGCCTTGGTGAGAGGCATACAGCTAGACCGCTGAGCCACCACGCCCCCTGAATTTTCTGGAATGTTAACTTCACACACAATGAACCTCGTGGGAACACGTATGAATTTTAATACAGTCAAGATCATGATGACAGCTTAGATTCTTTAAGGGAAAATTTACGAACATGGATGGATACCAGGATTTGAAGATACAATTACACCTTAATATCTTCACGATGATGCTGGCGTTTTATAAATTTCTACATCATCGATCCAGCAGATTTAGGCATCTTTGAACACCATGACATCGTGGGACATAACACCGAATTCAAGGGCAGTGAGTCCATTCTACACTCATTGCAACCCCATGACAAACCATAATCATGACTAATTGATTGTTTTATTTTCAGATGACTTTGAGATTATGCCTGTTTTTCGAACATACTAGAGCTTTTTAGGAATAAGATCTTGCTAATTTAATATCATTTCACTCATTTTTCTTCGATCATAATAACTTTGAATTTCTTGTCTTGTTCTTTAAATTTAAATTAATTTTTTTTTGGATTGTGAATGTTTCCACAATTAAATTTTGATGCAATTGCGAACGAAATTTCCGAGTTTTTGGCAGCGTTAGTTGATCGTATTTATCTTATTAAACGATTTTATTAGATCATTTTATGCATTATAGATCAGTTAATAATAATAATAATTTATTGGTTAGCGAACCAAGTAATTATAATACGCTGGATTATTATGCTGACAGATTCGAGTCATATCAGGCATTTTTGAATTATGATATATTTTGCACAGCACATATTAAAGAAAGCATGTAGTTCTAATTATGTTATGGACACTTTAAATAAGTGGTCTCATTTTGTGACAACATTATGGATGCGAGTCATGTGGCCTATCCAAGAAGAATTATAATATGAATATTTAAAAATTGGAAGTGAGAGATAATAAGAATTTCTCTACTAGTATTGTGCGTTTGATGTTTGAAGGATGTGTCTGTGTAACACAATCCTCATTTAGTAATTTGTTAGATGCATGCTTATCGTATTCAACGATTAAAATAATGCAATATTAAAAGCTGTGATAGAAGTGCTATTGATACGAATTTATGAAACAGTTATACTAATTTCTAGGATTCAGCCAAATCTGGCCTTGCATTATCAGGAATGCATAGTTAAATTATGGATATCTGATCTATAACCAATTAAATTGTTGATTAACATTTCTACTTTAATTAATTAATTAATTAATTTTCGCTAATATTATAATAATGTTATGGAAGGAATGAGATTATCTCAACATTATCTGCACATTCCTCTGCTCCAATGTCAGATGATAATTGTAAATATTTGTAAATTATTTCTTTTACGATAATTTAAATTCGTATTTAAGCAACGATAATTATCCTTCACTTTAATTAAATTTATGTGTGAATTTTCAGTGTATTTAGAAATATGTGTTTATGGGGAAGTGAATAATGTGATAGCCAAATTTAATTTATTCATTTAAAAGCTGAAATCAGTGACAGTGCAGTGCAACAAAAAAATATTGTATTTAATTTTATTCAGCTTACTCGACGAACACTGGAACATTAACTTCGATTCACATTACCCCCACAGAAATTATATAGGACAATCAAATTGGTAGTCTAGGACTTATGGATCCATGATCCCAACATAAGCATAAAACCAATTTGATTCTAGGAGTGCATTTTTTATTTTGTTTCATCTGCTCTTAAATAAAAGAGACCATTTTATCTTAGTTATCTTAAATCATTCCTGCAGCTTGTTCCATTTCCTGACTGAGTGATACTATCCTATTTTATTTAACAAATATATATCTGAGGCAACCTTTCTCACCTATCCCGTTAAACGACCCGAGATACTAGATCTCTTGCCTGCCCGTGTTTGCAGTTGAATTTTGGTAGTTTTCCGGATATATATTTCAGGGACTTCTAATTTGTTTGTTACGACCATGTACCATTTCTTGGACATCACGTTGATTTCCGGGCCGACGTGAGGTCTGGGAAACGGGCACAGTACTTATATTGCGAGATGGTGTGCCGCATTAATTCTGTAAGAGGGAGATGGTGCTTGCCTATCTACTTTACGTACAACTATTCCAAACGGTAAAAGCGAATGTTTAATAGGTTAAATGGTAACGTATTATTTTGTCCCTTGTGTGTAGTAATCTAAATACAGTAATTATGTTCTGATATCCACACGACGACGTCTTTGCGTGTTTTAATTAACTAATTCGGTGTGATGTTTTACCCGAGATTTTAGACAATTCCATGAGAGGTCCTAATTGAGTTGTATCGATATGGCGTTGGTTCAATTATTTCAGGCAACTATTCTCATTCCAATTGTGTACACAAATGCTCTTCATGTACTTGGAAGTAACCGGGTACTTTCTTCTCTCCTACTTCGGAATCTGTGATTTCTTGCTAATAATATTTACCTAGCCTATAATTACTGAACTTAAATACAAATCCTGATAACTCGCCAAAAAGCTTCTTATTCAACCACAAAAAGAGTGAGACTATTGTAGCTGCCCCTTGGGTGAAGACGAAGAAACCTACAAAAGTTTGGTGCTTTTCAGTCGGTCAACACGAATGTACCCAAAAAGAGCTGGGTTATGCCATAATCCTGAAATAAATTACATGAGATTAATAAATACATGTAATTTATTTCAGGATTAGGGCATAACCCAGCTCTTTTTGTGTACATTCGTGTTGACCGACTGAAAAGCACCAAACTTTTGTTTACTTAGGCAACACTGAAAAGTGGCTTCAAACCCAACAACGAAGAAACCTATAATTCAAGGTCAGCACTATATAGATAAATTAATTCAGGTAAGTCTAAATTATTGATGCATATTTCTTCGGAACCTAGTCACGTCTTGTGATATCTTGTATGCTCTTATGTGAGTTAAAATAATAATTTACTCGAACTATGACATGCCCGATGACATGATCTTAGCTATTGGGAGGGCAACTATCGCCGCCATGTTTTTAGCCTACTTTCGATTTTTGCAAAAAATGAAAGTAGACTTATGAGATCAACACAGGGCGAAAAAAGTGTGTCTGTCTGTGTGTGTGTGTATGTGTGTGTACTCAGAATGTCTGTCCCCCCCCCCCCCCCCTATCAATTCGAATACGGTGAACGCGATTGAACGAAATTTTGTACAAAGGTAGCATTAGCAAAGGACACCTCAGTGTCATGTTTTATATCGCCGCCATCTTGACGGAAACGTAATGGCGGCCACACAAATGTTCAAAGCTTAAATCAAATTACGACTCACCTAATCATACGATCTCTAACAAATTTTGCAACAACATATCTTTATAGGGGGAGCATTCTTTGACCAATCTAATAGGTCATTAGCCTAACAGTTTGCGGATGGCGGCCATCTTTGTGTAAAAATCGATTCCCCCTATTAATTCGAACACGGTGAAACCGAATGGAACGAAATTTGGTACAGAGGTAGCACTAGCAAAGGGCACCTCAGTGTCATGTTTTATATCGCCGCCATCTTGAGAGAAACGTAATGGCGGCCACACAAATGTTCAAAGCTTAAATCAAATTACGACTAACATAATCATCCGATCTCTACCAAATTTTGCAACACACCTTTATGGAGGGAGCATCCTTTGACCAATCTAATAGGTCATTAGCCTAACAGTTTGCAGATGGCGGCCATCTTTGTGTCAAAATCGATTCCCCCTCTTAATTCGAACACGGTGAAACCGAATGGAACGAAATTTGGTACAGAGGTAACACTAGCAAAGGGCACCTCAGTGTCAAGTTTTATATTGCCGCCATCTTAACGGAAACGGAATGACGGCCACCCAAATGTTAAAAGCTTAAATCAAATTACGACCATCCTAATAATTCGATCTCTATCAGATTTTGCAACAACATGCCTTATTGTGGAAAGCATCTTATGACTGACTACAAGGTCATCAGCCTAATAGTTTGCAAATAGCGGCCATGTATGTGTGCAAATCCATTCCCCATATCAATTCAAACACGGTGAAACCGAATTGAATGAATTTTTTTACAGAGGTAGCACTAGCAAAGGGCACCTCATATTCATGTTTAATATCCCTATAGCACGTTGTATTTCAACAAGCTACTACAACCAACATTCAATTATACTCCTTGAAAAGGACAAAGAGTTATAACAATACCCATGCATTTAGGAGAAAGTAGGCTATATGTTCTTTACTGAACATCTTGTTTCTACATTAAGGTCTGAGGATTGCAGTTGGTCTTGGTTGTATTGAGTCGTCCGCCCAGTAATAAGTAAAAAGGTTAGGTTATGCTATTGTTATTTTGTTGAGTATTTAATAAATACGGTATTGTGATGGCTCCGCATCTTTCAAAGCAACAGAAAATAGGACTTTCATTGTGTGTTGCATTGATCAGTGATGAGGATACACTTCTAACATTTGCATGATAGTATCCGCCTCATGATCGCCTACTACTTCATTATCATCCGCAATCGCGTTGTTTCTATGCTGGGAATATTGAGACATGGCGACATAATCTTGTAATAAGACGTAGTGCCTCTCTGTTCAACAATAGAATACGTTCTGCGGTTGAATAAGAAGCTTTTTGGCGAGTCATCACGATTTGTATTTAAGTTCAGTAATTATAGATTAATATTATTAGCAAAAAATCAAACAGATTCTGAAGTGGGAGAGAAGAAAGTACCCGGTTTCTGAAGTGCTGTCCCAGCACATGCAGAGTATTTGTGTACACAGTAGAATACGTACTGAAACTGATGCAGATCGCAACGGAGTCGCCAGTCGGCCAGACAGCGCTACACACAACGCAGACCAAACCAGACAGGCGAGGGGAGGTCTGGTGGTCTGAAGGTTTTCCAGCCAGACCGTTAGACAGTCTGCGCAGACCGAATTGGTCGGCAGACAGGCCTACACACTATCGAACTGCCCGCCCATCAGCTACTTTTTCCGACCGTCTGCTGGTCTGGTCTGATAGTGTATAGGGGGTTTAAGCCCAATGTCTTGCCGAGCACAACGCGATGCGACTCGGGCCATTGTTGCCACAGCTGAGCAGTTACGCAATATAACCAGAGGTTTCTTGCTTAGCTTCGAAATCACTGTGCTGCTATGTTCACTTACCAGAAAATTGTTTCACTTTATTATTGAAGATTTATAACATTCACTATCAGCATGCTTAGCACGTTTTTCTCATAGGCTATTCTTTTCCAACTGCAAAATCCAGATTTACTGAAAACATGTTCAGCATTGCTTGAATCAGATTGAACGAAATGACGACACAGGAAACAGCATCTTTGTTCTCAGAGTATTAAATAAATGAATACCTATCAAACCATTTACTGTTAAAACGTCTGTTCTTATTGTATAGTAACGTTTGTTTATAAACTGATTTACGTGGTTGGCATGGACCATCATAGATCGATGCACTGATATAAAATGGTACTGGTTCGTCTATATTAGAAACAGTTGCACTCACTTTTTTGTCACAGAGTTGGGGAGATATCGATGCTCTTGTATCGCATGGAGGTTTGTCTACATTGGAAACTTCTGAACTTGCATGTCATAAAGTTGGGAAAAGAGTTTAATACTCTTGGTGTATGCAATACGTATTTTAAAAATATTATATTTATACACGATTTCAATTGTGTGTTTAAATTACATATAATAAAATAAATAAATCTTGAAATTGAAAGAAAAATTAACTTATTTCAATGCATTAGTTTGTTTTATATCAGATAAATTATATCTGTAAATTATCAATTTATTTAGTAACCAAGGAATTTTAAAATAATTATTTCACTAAAACTGGGGGGGCCCGGGCCCCCCCGGCCCAGGGCTAGAACCGCCTCTGGAGACCACATAAATTAATGACTTGGAAATGTGCTAATATTAAGTTAGGAGAGTTTCAGATAGATCATGTGGCCATGGATTGGAAATTTCACAAAGAAATGTATAATGTAAAAGTCCTTCGTGGTGTTGATGTTGATTTGGATCATTACATTTCCAAGATTAAAATCAAATTGACTCCTAAAAGGAAAAATAAACCACAAAAATTCAATAGCAAAAGATTGTATGATCCTAGTTCAGTTATCAATAATCCAGTATATTTGAGCAATCCATCACGCTTTTAAGTGACAACTTGGGGACCACTGTTGACAAATTAAAAGCTTTAGCAGAAGACGTTGCTCCCATTAAAAAACGAAAGAAACATGCATGGTGGAATGAGGATTGTGATATAGCAATTCTACGCCGGCATACAGCTTGGTTGAAGGACCAACAACAAAAAACAGAAAGTTCTAGGGAAGAATTAATCAATGCTAGACGGTTAGCAGCCAAAGAAATCAGGAGGGTTAAAAGGGAATATCAGAAGGAAACATTAAAATCTATTGATGAAGTGTTCAATTGCCATAAAACAAGAGACTATTATAGGATATTTAAACAATACCAATCAAAATGTACTCCCCCTACTCTTTTGATGAAGGATACGAACGGGCAGGTGGCCCATAATGATTATGACAATGCAATAATTTTGGCTGATTACTTCATAAAATTACTTAATAGTGATGAACCTGAAGATTCTTTTGAATTTGATCCCTATCCTAGAAATAAAACACCCCAGGAAAAGATCATACCACCGGTTTACAATGAAGTGCGTACAGCGATTGATTCATTAAGAATTTTAAAGCGGCAGGAGAGAATAAAGTAGTAGCAGAACTTTAGAAGAATGTTAATGTACAGACTGTTCATAACCTACATAAACATCTTATTGACATTTGGAATACAGAAAAATTGCTTCAAGAGTGGAATATTGCAATTATACACCCCCATACACAAAAAGGGCGATAGATCAGATCCTAGCAATTATCGAGGAATATGGTTGCTGGATGTCACGTATAAGATTTCTTCAAAGATTTCATATTCCAGAATTCACGAACAACTTGATAATGAACTTGGTGAATATCAGGGTGGTTTCCGTCCAGATCGAATTATCAGTCTCAAATGGATTATAAAACATCACATGATTAGGAGCAAAGATTTAGTGATCACTTTCGTTGATTTTCAAAATAGCTTATGATAGTATCCATCGTGAATCTGTATTAAATGTCCTTACTGAATTAGGTTTACATCGAAAACTTGTTAACCTTATTGAGGTCACTCTTAAGAATACGACATCTAGAGTTAGGTTTAGAAGTGAAACCTCTGAGTCATTTGAAATCCATATTGGTCTACGGCAGGGAGATGGATTATCTCCATTGTTGTTTAATTGTGTGCTGGAAAAAATTATGCGTCAATGGAATAAGGTTTGTCCACCAAATGTGAAGATTGGAAAAAATATTCGATTAAATTGTCTCGCCTTTGCAGATGATTAGCAACTAGTATCGAAGAAGCTAAATTTCAGGTAGAGGAATTGGAACGATTAGTAGCAAAGGTAGGGTTGATAATTTCTTTTGAGAAAACAGAAATGATGCCTTCTTTTCAAATTGACACATCACATATTGTACTGCATAATGCCCAGAAAATAAAGATTGTGAAAAAGTTTAAATATCTTGGTGAGATCATCACTTGGAATGCCAATGAAAGAGCATCAATAGATAGTAGAACACTAAAATTGTGACGAGCACAACAGATTACCTGGCCAACATATAAGAAACAGTCTCTTTCAATTAATGCTAAACTTCGACATTATTTCTCCGTCGTTAAGCCAGAAGCAACATAAGCAAGTGAAACTTTATTGAAACTAAACACCCGATCAACAACTGACAAACTACAGAAGGTTGACACACGGATTCTTCGGACAATCTTATATATATATATATATAAGAAAGGATGTTCGTTCGTTTGTCTTTAATGCGTTCCTAAACCATTCATCCGATTGCGATGAAATTTTGGTGAGTTGTTGTGCACACTTCCGGGATGGTTATAGACATAGTTAATGAAATTTACAATAGATAGCGCACGAGAAGTTTAAACAAATGAGTGTTGGCGATGCGTTAATATACAATTCATACGATTGCGATCATATTCTGTTGAGTTATTGTGCACACTCCCGGGAAAGTTATAGGCATAGTAAATCCAATTTACAATAGATCGAGAAGCTTTAACAAAATGGCGTGCGTTTGTTTCAACATAGTCCCTCATGCGTTCATATACCATTCATCCCATTGCGATGAAACTTGGATGAGATGTTGTGTACACTTCAGGGAAGGTTTCTGGCATAGTAAATTCATGTTACAATAGGTAGCGCACGAGTAGATTCAACAAATGAGCGACTACGCACGAAGCGTTTCAACAAAGTCCCGGATGCGTACATATACCATTCGTCCGATAGCAATGAAACTTGGGTGAGAGGTTGTGTACACTCCAGGTAATGTTTCTGTCTTAGTAAATCTACTTTTCAATAGGTATCGCACAAGTAGACTAAACAAATGAGCGACGACACGTGAAGTGTTTCATTAAAGTCCCGTATGCGTTCATATACCATTCGTCCGATAGCGATGAAACTTGGGTGAGTTGTTGTGTACACTCCAGGGAAGGTTTCAGGCTTAGTGAATCCATTTTACAATAGGTAGTGCACGGGTAGATTCAACAAATGAGCGAAGACGCTCGAAGCGTTTCAACAAATTCACGTATGCGTTCAAATTCCATTCGTCCGATAGCGATGAAACATGGGTGAAATATTGTGTACACATCCTGGAAGATTTCTGGCTTAGTAAATCCACTTTACAACAGGTAGCGCACGAGTAGATTCAATAAATGAGCGACGGCCTGCGAATCATTTTATTTCCCTTATGCGTTCCTATACCATTCATCCGATTGCGATGAAACTTTGGGGAGTTGAGTACAGTCCTGCAAAGGTTTATGAATTAGTAAATCTGTTTTTCAATGGGTGGCACACAAGTAGATTCAACAAATGAGTGACGGCACGCGAATCGTTTCAACAAAGTCCCGTATGCGTTCAAATTCAATTCGTCCGATAGCGATGAAACATAGGTGAGATGTTGTGTACATATCCGGGAAGGTTTCTGGCTTAGTAAATCCACTTTACAACAGGTAAATCCCGTATGCGTTTATATGCCATTCATCCGATTGCGATGAAATTTTGATGAGTTGTTTTGTACATGCCTGGGAAGGTTTCCGACTTAGTAAATCCATTTTACAATAGGTAGCGTACGAGTATATTCAACAAATGGGTTACGGCGCTTGAATCGTTTCAACAAAGACCCGTATGCGTTCATATACCATTCATTTAATTGCGATGAAACTTTGGTGTGTTGTTGAGCACGCTCCCATGAATGTTTCTGAGATAATAAATCATTTTTTTTTTATAGTTTAGAGGTGGTTAACGTAAAAAGAAATAAAATATTGGGAATCCAAAAGCAGTTCAACAAAGTCACTTCGCCAACACTTTCTATGATTCGCATTGCAAGGCATGCCAGGTACAGCTAGTAATCAATAAAAAACACCAGATTGAAGGCCAGTGGAGACTTTTGCCCAATTCAATACTTTACAAGGAAAATGAATCTATCATTGACATGATGCGAAAACGAAGGATTGTGTTTTTTGGACACATATCCCGCTTGCCAAATACTAGACTTCTGAAACAACTTTTTGACTTCTTTTGGAACAGTAAAACAAAAATCACATGGTTTAAAGAAATACAAATGGATTTAGACGAATTGAATATTACTAAGCATCAAATTGAACATAGAGAAGAGAGACGGCTTCTGAATAACAAATACACTCGACTAACATTCAAAATTTCACAGCGTAAGCAATATGTTATATCTGCAGAAGAACGAGCTGCAAGATCCTCCAGAATGAAGAAGTATTGGGAAAGAAAAAATTATCAAGTATTAAGAACTGAACTTAGTATTTGAAGACTTTGTATATAAGGTTTGATTTTTGGTGCTCCAATGTGGGCGTAAACAGTGTAAATACATAAAAGTATAGGTTAAAATAACTATTTTGTGTGTTGATTTACGGACGTTAGGTGCTCCTTTGTGCCTTTATACAGGGAGTTCTTTTCAAGTCTTTGCTTATCAAGCCGCGACACACGGGAAACCCCATTTGTGGTCCGCGGGGTGCCCTATGTGAGACCCTATGACTCGTGTGTCGATAGCAGGCCGCTGACGGGTGACAGCTGCAGACGGAAGCAATTGCTCAATAACATCCGCTAACCTTTGCTGGCCCTTGCTGCCACTGTGCTCACTGTATCCCCTTGCATGAGCTCCTAAACCTCGGTACTTCGTCACGAAGATTTTAAAAGGACTCCCTGTACCATGCCATCCTAACCTATATCAAGGGAAATTTTCACCTATTATACCCTCCCCTATTTTTGAAGCTGAAAATTTGGGGGGAAAAAGGGGATTTTATATGTGGACCTTATTAAGTACCCAATTATTGTCAACCTTCTTATGTTTTATTTAATGATATGTAGTACTGAGCTGATATGAAATCGCCTCAAGAACTCCCACACTAGATCTGAGTTTTTCTCACCGACAGTCGAATTCCATACAATATTCTCCTCGCTTTCAAGTCTGAAACCTTAATCGTCTTTATCGATGTCTAAATACTCAATTTTACAACATCTCACCTTTTTCTGCATCTTGACATTCATCCAGGTTTTACCTTAAGCCTGTATCACACGACACTCGCTAGCGTGGAAGCTGCTACCAGTACGGGTATACACGCAGGTATAGCCGCGTCTAGCACCGTGTGATTTCTACCTTCTATACTAGATTCTGCCTTCTATGACAGCCTTCATGGCAACTCAGTAACTGGTCCGGTGCTATTTTCGCTGGAAGATCCTATGGAGGGTTCAGCACCTCAGCCAATCTGCCCTTGCAGAGATCCTAGCGGTAGCATCTCCAAGTAATCTTGGTTAATCGTTTTCTCGAAGGCAACGTACCGTATTTCATAAACGCAGGATGTCACGTCCTTGGGCAAATGAGGTTATTTCTTCGCTTATTGAAAGGTACGAAAGTAATCCATGCCTTTATAACACTAAACTGCCGTTGTATCATACAATAATTGCCATATCAATGCATTACTTCCACAAAAAGAGTCGATTACTTCGCATCGCAAAGCCGATTTCGGAGGATATGATGGCATGAGGCTGGCATTTTACAAAGGAGAATTATATATTAATAAATACAATAACCAGTACCCTACATTCTTCCCTGCACTAAAAACTAGGCGACTTAGCAAGGTCGATTTGACAGCTGTTCTTCCCATGTGGCAAAAATTACTTTTAGGCCTACATGTGGTCGTCCTTCTTTAACTTGCCCTATTGCTGCTCCAAATCTGTGAAGCTCTGGTCTTTTAAGTTTATAATCAGGCGCCTATTAAAAATTTTAAAAATCTTTATACGCTAGTCAACTGGTTAGCGTTGATGTATTGACTTCGACAGTATTAGGCTACCGGTTTATCTTCCAAATTTAAATGTATCTACTTACTGAAGTATGTAAAGCAATGTACCGACTACATACTTATTAGGCCTACACATTCCTGAACAAATTATTTTTTTCTTGGCAACTGATAGCCGAATTCCATTTTGAATCGGATAAGGTACTCCTTTCGAATTACTAGTTTGTAAGCATAAAGCTTCAAGTCTCATAAAATCTTCTGTTTCTAGCACTTTCCCGCACATAATTATGTGCTTGGCATCTAAAAATGACTGCCCTTCAACAACAGCCCGCCTAGAATTGCCAACAACATTCAACACAATCATATCAAGAAGTCTATCACCCTTGGGCCCACCATTTTGTCGCGACCGACCTGCCATCTACATTCGATTCAGTTCGAGAATATCCAGTAAATACATAACGTGTCATATTATTATTATTATTTCTTTTCTTCTTTTCTTAGTCGTTTACCTTCCAGGTTGGTGGAACCCTCGGACTCAGCGAGGGAACTCACCACTAGAGCTGGGAACATCTGATCGGAGTGGATACAACTGGTGAGGTGTGATTGGCACCTCGCCCAGGCGGCCTCACCTGCAAAGCGAACAGGGGCCTCATGAGGGAAGGTAATGGAAGGTCGGGATGGATAGGCAAGGAAGATGGAAGGAGGCGGCCGTGGCCTTGAAGAAGGTACCATCCCGGCATTTGCCCGAAAACGAAGTGGGAAACTACGGAAAACCACTTCGAGGATGGCTGAGGTGGGAATCGAACACCCTCTACTCATTTGGAACACCCGAGGCTGAGTAGACCCCGTTCCAGTCCTCATACCACTTTTCAAATTTCGTGGCAGAGCCGGGAATCGAACCCAGGACCTCCGGGGCGGCAGCTAACCATGCTGACCGCTACGCTACAGAGGCGACATTATTATTATTATTATTCTGGGATAAATTTTGAACTGTTTAAAATCTAATAGTTATCACGAATAGTATCCGTCCATGGTTTTAAACAGTATTTGGGGAAAATAGAATTTTATGAGAGAAAACATGTTTACTGCCGTCCTCGTAGATCATGTAGACAAAACAAAGTTGCAATATTGTTGTACGACGTGAGGTGGATATAATAAAATAATTAAAAAGAAGTAAAAATTTACGCCGTAGGATAGACTTGAACCCGTGACCTTCGAAGCAGTAAGCAGGCGCGTTACCACTTGCACACTTTTCCAACAGATATATTGCATTTTGTTACACTTCTTATTAGCGCGTATGGTTATATACCAATTATTACAGATTGATCTTAAATGTTGATTGGAATGCATTCATTCAGTACCAGGCATGTTTTCAAATGTAGGCCTACTTAAAGCAAGTTTCACGACCGCTTTGCGTTAATAATGCGAATCGACTGTAAATTTTACCCCCAAACGACAAACGTCCTCCATGTTTTATTTCATACAACTTGGCGCACGAAATGCTAGCGTGTGATACACTTCAGCCATAAAAGCAGGTATACGGGCGAGGATGGCAGAATCATACAGGATTTTATACCAGCGATCACAACAGCTTCCATGCTAGCGAGTGTCGTGTGATACGGGCCTTAATATCATTGTAGTGAGACCACCTCGCCCCTTCGAAATATCGTCGTCACAGAAACCGGCAAACCCTTGCTTTTGTGCGAGAGTAGTAGCGTATTGACCGTTGACTGCATGAAGATCATCAAACAAACACGCACTTGGGTCAGCACGTGGTGCGTAGGTTTGCGCCATCGGGCAATAATCTGTATTTACAATACGCTGTCCGCGCATCTGCCCTTCACAACTCGTAGACTAGCGACCTCGAGGTGTTGCTGTTGGAAAGGGAGGGTAGGTTCTAGGTGCAAGTGCATTCCACTTTGCACTGTCTCAGCATTGAAGATAAAATCCCTTTCGGCGACATGCTCGTATGTTTCCAAGATTGCAACATTCTGGTAGCAGTGAGCAAGTAGGCCTAGAGTTACAACGCTGAGAAACGCAGTTCAGTCTTCTCAAATCTCAATGATTTTGTCTGCACGAATCGTATCGTGGTAAAATTCGTTTAAACGACAGAGAGATTATTTTATTTAGCGGGATGATTAGTTGCTGTAAGAATTACTACTATAACAATACTCTTGGAGAACCGCGAATTAACCGCAAAGTGAATTAACGGGAGTACACCATAATACAATCGTAAATATTTTTCTATGATCACCTATATTAACCAGAATCCTGTCCATAACGGAACTATTTCTTGGTCCCTTGAAGTTCCGTTCAAGACAGGTTTGTAATCCTTCCTCAGTCATAACAAATAATCAAAATATAAAATTAGTTTCAAAAAATAAATTCCCACATTTTAACAGTTGCTAACAAAATTCTTATAAAAAGCAAACTTTCTGACTTTATTAGCATGTCTTAAAATGTGAGGACTGACTGTTTTCATTGGTTATGGTTGAGGAAGAACTACAGATTTTTGAAAACATGTACCAAGGTTTTTATAAATACTTTGGTGCTGAAAGGTGGAAAATTTTTAGATTATATTTACCGTATTTCCTAACATTATTGTTACACATTACTAGCCAAAAATTTGTGACGGAATATTCAAGTTCAAGTTGTAGTTCATTATTTGCTGCACACTTGTGCGGTTTCTTAATATTATTTGCTTCATTTGTAAATATCTACCGTATTTCCTCGCATAATCGTCGCCACCAAGTAATCGTCGCACCCCAAATTCAAACACTAAAATAGGTTTATAAAATTTCCTCGCTTAATCATCGCATCGCATATTTGTATTTGTGCGCCAGTCAGTTGCACATGCTGCCGCGACTTTATAACCTGGCGGGACTTTGTCAGAAGAAAAATATCTCGTCTTTATGCTTGCGGGCTATGAACTATGACGCGAGTGGCAAGCTTCGTCACTTAGCACATTCCGCGTGCGTATAATCTGGCGTGATCTTGTCAGGAGAAAGTAATCTCGTCTTTATGCCTGCGGGCTATGAACCGCGACGCGAACTGCCAGCGCACCTTCCGCGAGCTCATAGGCCTAATCTGGCATGATCATGTCAGCAGAAAGTAGGCCTAATCTCGTCTTTATGCCTGCGGGCTATGAACTGTGACGCGAACAGCCAGCGCACATTCCGCGAGCTTATAGGCCTAATCTGGAGTGATCTTATCAGCAGAAAGTAGGCCTAATCTCGTCTTTATGCCTGCAGGCTATGAACTGTGACGCGAACGGCTAGCGCACATTTCGCGAGCTTATAGACTTAATCTGGCGTGATCTTGTCAGCAGAAAGTAATCTCGTCTTTATGCCTGCGGGCTATGAACTGTGACGCGAGCGGCCAGCGCACATTCCGCGATCTTATAGGCCTAATCTGGCGTGATCTTGTTAGGAGAAAGTAAATCTCGTCATTATGCCTGCGGGCTATGTACCGCGACGCGAAAGGCCAGCTTCGTCAGCACATTCCGCGAACTTTAACCTGTTGTGACCTTGTTAGAAGAAAGAAGCCTGTCTCTGACTGTAGGCTATGACTCACGCCAGACTCACGCTACGCAAATGACTGGCCCGTGCAGCGAATAATGATACAGTATATTCTTTGAACTTAAATATTCTTCACATAATCGTCGCACCCTGCTTTTTTCCATGAATTTTAGGCTCAAAAAGTGCGACGATTATGCGAGGAAATACGGTATTCCCGAAGGAAACATGTACTGCTACATGTAGTACATTGGCACTGCTCGTGGCGACATTTTGTGCCTTGCAGTGGCCTTCTCAGTATGTGCTAGCCAAGTGTCTTGGAGAGGAGTACCATATCCAACTGAAGAGCTCAATGGTACACTGGGGCGAAACGCTGGCAACTGTTTTGAGTTAAATGGACCATTTTATCAAATTTCATTGTGAATTTGTTAATTAATTTGTCATCCCTCAAATTTCATTTTCATCAAGATCACTGCATATTTCTTGTATTTTCTCACTGCATCGTGTCCACAGAATTTTCAATGTCAATTTTCCTGACTCTTCCTGACTTTTCCTGACCATTTTTCAACAAAATTCCTGACTCGTAAAGTCATCGTAACATCGAAAAAAAAAGTTTAATGAGCAAATATATATATCATTTTTATTAGCAGCCTCCACCATCCCCACAGCTGCCAAACGCTCAACTCTTTATTCTTTTGAAATACAAAATAAAGTAAATTATAATGCAATAATACATAAATCAAAGTACTTAATGACCTAAACTATAGCGATGGGGTTGCCACATCCCTACGCCAACGCCAGAGAAGCGTACAAAAATAGGTAAAAGAGGTTTTTACTATGATGTGCTCTAAAAATGGAAAATTACCATAATGTCCAGTGAGTTATCTTCAGAGATTAGTTGAACTAGTAACATCAAAATATGGCTGTAAACCACAAAATACTGTATGGTTAATATAAAATTCCTGACTTTCTAATAATTTTAGCCATTTTTTCCCGACTCATGCCATTTTTCACACTTTTTCCTGACTTTTCCTGACCAAAAACAAAATTCCTGACTTTTCCTGCCAGTGGACACCATGCACTGGAAGCATCACGCATGGGTCTCTGTTGCGATGTTTCCACGAAAGTGTATGATGCTAGACTGGCGCAATGTGTCCCTTGCGTAAATTTTCACCCATAGCAGTCGAACTTGTTTTCTCGTGGGCGAACTAGGGCTAGCAGCGCTTTGTATGGGGACTTTGAAGCTCGCCTGCAGGCAGAGAGTTCTCTCATCTTACAAGGTCACACCAGGTTATAGGCTCGCGGCAGCATGTACAACTGACCAGCACGCAAATACCAATGTGCCAAGTGACAATGCTGGCCGCTTGCGTTGCATGGTCATAGCCCGTAGACACACAGACGAGACTATTCTGACAAGGCCACGTCAGGTTATACGTTCGCGACAGCTTATGCAACCGACCAGCGTACGAATACAAATGTGCTGTGACGATTCTGCGATTAAATTTTATAAACCAATTTTTTGTATTTGATGATGATGATGATAATTGTTGTTTTAAGGGGCCTAACATGTAGGTTATCGGCCCCTAATGGTATGGGTGATCGTGAAGATGAAAATGAAATGCAAACTATAAATAAAAACTAACTACTTACTTATATACTAGAAGAAGAAATGGAAAACAAAAGGAGAATAAGGCAAATAAAGGACAGGAGGAAAAGAAATGCCCTCAACCCTCGAAGAATGCGGATTGAGGGACTTGGAAGGAAGGAGAGCCATGAAAGGCAGATAGGAAAGTGAAAGAGGAGAGGGTCCTCCCCACAGATAAGGGACAAAAGGGGGAATCCGGACCCAGGTCAGGAATCCCTCGGGGTCGGCAACTCCCGAACTCACCAGCCGTGAGCCCCTGAGGGTATAGCACAATCCAGGATGCACCAGAAGTGGTGGGGCTACATACATCCTTCCTCTTTGAGGGCCTTGAGCAGAAGGCAGGAGATAACAGGAAAAGAAAAATAAGGCTGACCCCTCGCAGAAGGAGGGTATCAGAAAAGATGAGACAAGGGCCAATTAAGGCGGGAAAGGAAGAGACTTCCTAGGCCTCGGATACCGTAATACCGTCGGGGTCGGAAGAGAACAAGAGTTGACCAAGTGAGATCGACAGGAAAGAAGACGTTGAGGAGCCCGGCACAAGTAAGTGGAAGCAATGCCAGACTCAGCTGGGGCCCCTTTTGTATTTGAAAAGTAGGGTGTGACTATTATGCGAGGAAATTCGGTACTGTAGTTACTCAACTGATTGCCAACCCACGCCTTACAAGTTACAAGCCCCCAATAGGAAATTTGGGTTCAAATCCAGACTGAACTCTCTTTTTCCAAGTCTTAGTCAACAAACATACGAGTTTAAGATCACTTACACAAATCAGTAATTGAACAGGAAAGAAGGGTAGATGTACCTGGTCATGTGTTGCTGGGATAAGGCAATTGCATACTCGGCAACCACCGTCTTTCCTGCAGACGTGTGAGCTGCTACAAACACGTTGGAATGTTCTTCCACTTTCAAGATGGCCTGAAAGTAAAAAATCATTGACCGTTATAGGATACCATGATTGGTCTGTATTGAATTTGTTAGGAAAAACTCGATACATTTTAGTAATGCACATAATCAATAATTAAAAATGTTACCAAAATTTATTTAATGGTACATGATTTGGGGATGTCTTGTGCTTCTCCATCAGCCTACAATCCATAACACAAAATCAATTTAGGTAGGGAAATCTACAGCTGGACGCAATATTATTTGCAGACGACTTAGTGCTGGTTGCCACCTTAGAAGATGATTTACAGTGTTCAATAAACCGTATTTGCTCGCACATAACTCGCACTTTTTTTCCTGAAATTTCAACTAAAAAAATGGGGTGCGAGATATACGCGGGGGCGAGATATACGCGAGCCGAAAATACGAGTGAAATTTGTCAGTGCAAGATATACGCTGGGAATTTCCGTATTCCCCAAAAAACACAAAATTTTCATTATTGAAACAAGGCAACTGGTATACGGTACTCACCTTATTCATTATCACTGCCGTCACTGCTACAGATCTCCGAGGTACTCTCGCGTGCATCATTCTGGTCATCATCCCACACGGCTTCATCCTGACTTCCGTCCAATGCATTTGCGATGCCTGTCTTCAAGAAGCTCTTCACAACAATGTCCGGCGACACCATAACCCACGCCCGTATAACCCAATCACACACGAGTTCAACTGACGGCCTCTTTATTTTGCCTGCTGGCGTCAGGTCGTGGTCCCCTCCCGCCATCCATTCGGCATACAATTTACGCATGTTGTCCTTGAAGGGTTTATTGACGGAAACATCTAAGGGCTGAAGACGATCTGTGAGTCCACCAGGAATTACAACAAGATCCGTTTTCATTTCTTGAAGACGTTTCTTCGTGTCTTCCACTAAGTGTCCTGCGGAAACTGTCCCACACTAGCATTGCCGGGCGTCGAAGCAATGCCCCTGGCCGTGCTCCCCACACTGTACGGACCCAGTCCTGGATAAGAGCTGTATCCATCCTTTCTCTTGCACGCGTACATGAATGCCTTTAGGAAACTTCGCTTTAGGCATTGTTTTTTCTTTTAAAAATAACATATGTTGGCAATTTTCTTCCGTCCCCGGTTACTGCTAGCTTGACTGTGCAGCGTTGTTTCTCACACCCAGTCGTACGCACAAGGACGCTAGATTCTCCCTTCTTGTTTATGGTAGTGTTGGATGGCATGTCGAAGTTTATCGGAGTCTGATCTGCGTTGCCGATTTGAGATAGCAGGTAATTGTTCCTCTTCCGCATTGCTATCACATGATGATCAAACTTGATAATTTTGTTATTGAAATCACTCGGCATTCTCTGACTGAGAGATGTTCGCCTTCGCAGACACAAGCCCTTTCTTTTCATGAACCTACGGATGACTGTTGTGGCGCGCTAATCGCTAATTCAAACGTGTATATGGCAGCGCAGCGTCTCGATCCCTAATCGGCTCGCATCGGACAAGTTCGGATCAACTCGTCGTTGCTCGCTCGTCCTGTTGGTATCGCTTCGGGTAAGTTCCTGCACAATGACGACTGTTGTGGCACGCTAAATCGAACGTGTTTATACCTCAAGGTTATTACGGTCATTTACATGACGGCGTCAAAAATGAATGCGAGATATATGCGAGTACTTTTTTTTCCTGAAATTTCAACCAAAAAAATGGGGTGCGAGATATACGCGGGGGCGAGATATACGCGAGCAAATACGGTATAACCTGAAACTAGTCTCAGAAAACTACTCAATGGAATTATCTCTAGAGAAAACTAAGATAATGCCATTCTGTGGCATGGAACCAGTAAGAAGAAAGATCTGCTTGGATAATAACCTTTTGGAAAGAGTAAACGATTTTAAATACCTTGATTACAAACTGTCTTTCCTTGAAGAAATGGACATACCCGAGAAAATCTTTAAATTCAACAGATGTTTAGGAATCATCAATAAAGTTTTTAGACCATCATTAGTTCAAAAACACACCCGAACAAGAATTTACAAAACCTTAGCAAGACCAGTACTTTGCTATGGTAGTGTGGAAATGCGATGAGAGTCAAAATAACTACCGCCGAAATTAAATATATGCGACGAACAGCAGGAGTCACTAAGTGGGATCACAAACCAAACACAGAAGTGCTGAATGGTCTTAAGAGCAGACCTATATTGGAATACATCCATGAATACCAAAGAAATTGGCTAAGACACCTCAACAGGATGGACAGAAGCAGGATCCCTAAAGCAGTCGTCAAATACGATATTGTCCCGGTGGAAAGAGATCTCTAGGTCGCCCCAGGAAAAGATGGCGTGAAAATTCAAATCTTTTGTGTAGATCATAACAGTTCTTCTAGGACTAACACATGAAAGGATGATGATGATGAAGGTAGGGAGCCCGTATGTTAAAATTGATGAAAATAGTGATTTTCAGGTTTTTCTTTGGATAATATTATTCCTTATTTAATTCTGAACAGATTGATATATACACAAATTAGCGAGTGCATTTTGCTTTATTCTGGACTCACCATATTTTTATAGAACAATGAACAATACATACCTGCCAACCTCTCAAAGTGAAAAATCGGGAGATTCGACGCGGCGACGGGAGGGGGTGGGGGGGGCGAGGGGGGGGGGGCGAGGGGGGACGCTACATAAAACATACACATAGGCTAAGACATTGCACCAAATATATAAGTATATAAGTTACACCATTTATTAAACTGTAAATGACTAACATGATATGACATCCCAGTTTACAAATGTACTTAAGACTGAGTAATTTTAAATTCTCACTAGTCTATCAAACAAGCATACCTTTCATTCGACCACACTCAGGCATACAAAACTAGTGATGTATCGAAGATCATATTATTGGTCGTTGTTGCAGGTGACTGAGGCTGATTTTGCCCTCTTCAAAAAGGTCTTGCTATATTCTTTCTCAAAACACTTCCCTTTCTGAATCGACTTCAGAGTTATAAGTTTGTCAAAAGTCTTGTCAGAGAGAGATGACCTGAACATCCTCTCACACTCTGCATTACTATGCGGAATGGTCAGAATGGAAAGCATAACTTGAGTACCCCAGCACTACATATCATTTGGCCTACCAGTGCCCGCTTCACATCAATTCTCTCTTCTTCTTCTTCAATAGATGTCACATCCTCAAGTTGGAAGTTACAAAATTGGGAATGTAAAGCATCAATTTCCTCATTAAAATTGTCTTGAGTGTCTGTTAACATGCTAGGAAATTTATTTACAAAAAATTTAATTTTGGAAAATGAAATGTCCCCCTTTCCACTATGTGAGATACTGAAATCACACCTACAGACACTACAAAATGCAAATGTTGCGCCTCTTCTTGACTCAGTTATATGCGGAATCAGGGTGTCTACTGTAAGGATGAAGTAAAAATTAGTTACTTTTTAGCTACCTTTTAGTTAACTTTTAGTTAATTTTAGTTACATTTGAATTCAAGATACGTCTGCGGTCTGCAAGCAAATGGGCTCATCACGCGGTGGAGAAAGACAGCAATGAACTGTGTTTAACGCGGTAAATACAATTCACTTAGGGAGTTACAACAATTTTAAAAATCATAAATAAATACTAGATATTTATTATCAAATGAGTTGTTTCAGCTAATATGTCGTCTTGTGCACAAGGCGTTTTTATAATTGCCAAGAGGTTGCTCTGCTCTGCTCTTGACCGTGGCGAGATTTCCTTTGTCCCCGCGGTAGATCACGAAGAAATTTATGGGACGTTATATGATTGTAACCGAATTCTGTCTTCACAGTCAAGTACGGCGAAATTTCAAGATGTTACACGATCGGCGCTGGTCTCACCCGTTTGTCAAGATTCCCGTTGTATTCGCGGTAGAACACTGATAAATATCGCGATTTAATAATCGGTGTCACTTTTAGTCGTTCGACGAGATTTCCATTGTCTTTGAGGTCGGGCGCGAGGAAATATAGCATTATTATGCAATCGGCGCCACTTGCTGTCCGTTTGACAAAAATACAGTTGTTCTCGTCATTGAATGCGGAGAAATATCGCGATGTATCGCAATAGCTGCCGCTCTCAGCCGTTTTACGAGATTCAAGTTGTCCTCGCGATATTATGCATACCGCGCCGCACCCGGCCGTTGAACGATTGTTTATTCGTCCACACAGAATGGTGGATGCAAGCTCAGGGTTGGGCATGATTAAAATTCACGAGTAGTTATGGACAAGTTGTATGGCCGGCGCCGTGATTCCCGATGTCCCTATGCTGTGGTTGGGAGCTCATCAGTTCAGGGTATATCACGAGGAGAAATTAGTATCGCGACGCTACGTAGGCTGTCATTTCTAAGTGGGTAGATGCACTTCTCGCTCCCCGTACGCTTTTAAGTATACGGTCATGGGAAAAGTAGCGAGTAGGTTTCGGAATGTTTCGTGATTGGTGCCCAATCATCTTTGACGGGATTCCCGCAGACCTCACGATAGGGGACGGGTTTTTTGATTTTACGCTACTGACGTCGATCTCGGTCCATTTGACGAGATTCCCGCAGGCAAGTCAGCCGGCCGTCTTGAGTATGAATGTTCGAAGTAGGTATCAAATATTAAGAATTATTCGGAGAGGATTGCACGAATAATACGACTAGAGGACACGTTTTCTTTCAAATGCGAATCACGAATTATAAAAGTTATACAAGTTTTCGAAATAACCGGTTAGATTATAATATATCCGATGGAACCCAAGTTAGAAGGAAAAATCGACATATAACGGAATTTCGAATTAACCATACTGGATGTCGCAAATTTACGAGACACATTTTTAAAATAAGTTACAGCCTACGTATTTCGAATCTTTTTCAAAACGGTAACATTTCGCAAGATCGCGACATTAAATTATTTAGCGTTATTTCTGGACTTCAATTTAACAGTCTCCAAATAAATGCGAAAAATGCGAGGTTTCTGAATAATTTCAGAAGTTTTCACGAATAAACGTCTCGCGAAAAGTCAGGCTTCCTAATATAACACATAAATATTTCACACAAAACTAAAGAGTCATCTTGATGCCGAAAATATACGCTGAACGGTGTATACCACTCAGGGTATCCTCAGTATGCATTTCCTCGAGGTCGGGCACGGGGAAATATAGCTTATGCAATTGGCGCCGCTTGCGTGAAACTCGCTCCTTCGCAATCTCTGAGCCTAGAGGCGCGAGTTTAAATGATTCAATCCGCCTTCGGAAAATTTTCGTTACCCGTATGTAAAATTCGTTACTTTTTCGTTACCCATTTGTAAAATTCGTTACTTCCGTTACCGGTAGACACCCTGGGAATATTATCTTTGTACACACTTTTAAATGTCACATCATATCTTTTCGCCTTATTACCGAGGAACCGACGCAATCACTCAGTTCGAAAAATCACAATAACCTACCGGCATATTAACGCCAACAACATCAAACTAAGTTATACACAAATCATATAATTTCACGTGTGAAACAGATACAATATTCCGCAGCGTACAACTACCTATCACCTACTGGTCATTATGCAACACATCTAGGAACAAGCGCTGAATTAACCTTCGACGATTTCAAACGAAGACTTATTCGAAGCCAATTTCAAACGAAGACTTATTCGAAGCCAACTTTTTATAACAGCAGGACGCGACGCGGGAGTTAGTACGCAGTTGTCGATTACCGATACAGAGCGAAACTGCGGTATCGAGATATAACTTCAAAACACGTAAAGTCGATCCGTTCGATAGATGACACATTAAATCCAAAATTACGCGTGGGGTTTTTGAAAAATCGGGAGATTTAATACGTTAAGCGGGAGGGCGGGAGAAATGGTCTGAAATCGGGAGTCTCCCGCCTAAATCGGGAGAGTTGGCAGGTATGACAATATAATAGCATGGTCTAAAAAATGTCACAAAATATTACTGTTTCCTACAAAGTGATTGCTCCGCACATTATGTGCACTTAAAAGTGTTTTTAATGTGGTTTTCCCTAATATTTAGCGTTTTTGAAGTGAATTTTAACTATGTTCACACATTCCATACAGTATAAATCCTGCACCTTGTTTCTCATCATTCCATCACTAACATCATCCCATAGGCTTTTTAAGTGTTTACTTTGTCAATTTTCTGATGTCTTTTGTTCACGCTGTACTAGTGTCTAATGTACGTAATTTTCTTTCTCATAGCGATATTTCTTTCCAGTTGCGAATGGAAACCCTTCAGCAAGTTAGGTGACAACAACAAGAACTGAACTGTGTATACCTCAAGATGGGTTTTAAAACCTTAAGGGTTTTTGCAACGAGTGCCGACCATAATTATACAACTTTTTAAGGAAACTTTTAATGTGTTCAGTGACAAAATGGTTATCAATATCACTAAAACAAAATATTTATTCTTCCATAAACCATCATACAAGATTGAGACCACAAACATAGTCAACATAGCCAACAAAGAAATAGAAAGGGTTAAATCGGCAACATACTTAGGTATCACACTAGATAGTACACTAACCTGGGAAAATCATGTAGAAAATGTAAAACATAAAATCAGCCCTTTAATTGGTATTATTTTCAGATTAAGATATAGCTGTCTTACTAGCCAACAATTGAAAAATATATACTTTGCTCTGATACATTCACATCTAATGTACATGAATTTCATATGGGGATATTGTAAGAAGGAGCTGATAAAAGAACTTGAGATACTCCAGAAACGTGCTATAAAATCTATCTTTGGACTTCCTTGGCTCACACCCTCAAATGAATTATACTCAAGAACTAAAATTATGCCACTGCAAAAACAAATAGCTATGTCAGCAACAGTATTTGTATACAAATTAGAAAACAAATTGATACACACACACATCCATTTTACCCATGCAAATGACATTCATCATTATGCAACAAGAGGAGTAAATCAAATATTCACCAGCCATTCCCAATCCATTAAATTTGGAATTAAAGGAATTATGTCCTCTATAATAAAAGAATACAACTCGCTACCATTAGGCATAAGGGAAAGTTTCTCTATAAAAACATTTAAGAGGAAAACAAAAGACTTCCTATTAAGGAATGAATAGCCCATGTACAATAGCCTTAAGCAATGCAATGTATCATACCGAATTATCTCTGTAAAGTTAGTCACTAGCAATCTAATATAAGTTACTATTAAATTAAACAATAATGTTACAAAAATTATATATATGCCATGCTGTAACTATGTTACTTGATTGTCCCTAACACGAGCTCAGGCTCATTGGGACCTATGTAAATAAATAAATAAATAAAAAAAATAAAAAAAAATGTGTTTTGAGTGTTTTAGGTCAATATTTTACTTGTAACATATGTTTTTACCAAGTGTTCTTAAAGTGCTGCTAATACGATATAAGGCTGATGATGACACCAATATATGTAGGCGTTGAAACATGTACCATTAGGAGAGTGTGACATGTGATTATTTCATGAAGTTTTAAATATATTGTACTGACGAGGTGGAACTGATAAACTTTTGTTTGGTATGTAGATATAGTTTGCATGGCTGTTCGGATAGCAGATAAGCTGCGGATAATGTTTGGAGAAAATTTGTGAATAGTTTTTAGAATACAATCCGAACTTGTTTAATATCATTATTAGGACCCGGAAGTTTGTGAATTCATATTTTTCCGTTATGTTTTTTCATGACAAATGTATGATGATGATTTGAGTTAATCTCATTATACATAATAATTAACACTTAGAACTGTAAAGGGTTGCAATTCTGGCTGTATAACATTCATTATAAAAAAGCACATGACATACAACTTCTAAGGGAACGACTTTTTTCTCCAATGTCTAAATATGATGCATTAGTAATTTATGCTTCATCTAATTAAAAAGTGAGTCAGTCTGAAAGACTAGACTTTGTATCATTTTAAATGCTACAAATGCTAGAAAGGCTGGAGGCTTCTCGCTTCGCTCGAAGCCAAAGACTCTTGACATGTTAGAAAATTATCTGCATAATACTTTTCTTGCTTATCTTGTTTCAAATTACTCACAAACGGCAAGTGCAAACCAAGGGCAAAGCAAGGTCAAGCGCGTGCCTCTTCCATCCGGTCTAAAAACACTTATAGTGGGCGATGTATTGAAGATAGAGATATGCTCTCGCAGACTTTTTTTTGTAGAACTTTACATGCTGACCAATTCTTACGCTCATAGTATATTGATAGTTTTAACTAGTTTAGTTTATTTTCGACTTTTTCACTGAAATCATTACTGCTTGGCTTCTTTTGATCACAAATAAATTATTTTCTACAGAATCTTTCCTCGAAATATCCTTTACAGAATGGTGAAAACCGTATCAAAATCCATCCAGTGGTTCTCGAGATTACCCGTGACATCCAAGAATCAGGGATTTTTGTCTTATACTAACGAAGTAGAGATTGTCGGGGAACACATGCACCAAGCGGTACTATGACGTCACACACCTCAGTGCATCTGGGTACATTTTGTCCCGTCACCGGAACATAACACCAGACCCCTGCGTAACGACGAAGTCAACAAGATCATTTAAAATTATAAAATAATATTGTAATGTCAGTAGATTCGAACAGCAAACGTGGGAATGCGGATAACAGTCGTGCAGATGCGCATAACGTTTTGCTTATCCGCCCAGGCACTGTTTAAATGTAAGCCTTTGCGAGAAGGGATTTTCTTCCCGAATGAGCACAGAACATGTTATTTTGTTGTTCTTGTTGAACTACGTACGGATAATATTGAGAGTTTACCGAATCTACAACTGGAACACCTGACAACACTGCCTGTGCAGACTCCCATTTACCTTTCAATTACTTATGTCATCTCACCTGTTTCTGGAAGATATCCAATTCAAACTTGAAGTCAAATGCCAACTCCGGGATCTTCTCGTGAAAGTCAGTAACGGGTTGCGAGACGTCGATGAGTTCTGCCCACTCGGCTATTGTAGGTCCTTGGGGTGGAAGAGTATCACTTATTCTCAGGACAGGTGGGAGCAAGTGGATGTCAACCCTCTGTAACACACAAAACATACAGACTCATTATTAACTATATTGCACTGGTAGCTCAAAGCAGAAATTTTGAGGATGGAGAAGGCATTCTTTCAGCAGACTTGGAGAAAATAGCTACATTCTTCAAGTCTTGGCGATTGATCCCAAGCGCTTCTAAGACTGAGGTTTCATGTTTCCATCTTAGCAACCGACTCGCAAACTACAAGCCATCTGTTTTATTCCTTGGCGATAAACTAAAGTACAACCCTTTCCCGAAATATCTAGGAGTCACCCTGGACAGGACTTTAAGCTACAAAGAACATCTCACCAAGCTCTCTCACAAAATCACTACAAGGAATAACATCCTACACAAGCTTTGTGGTAGTTCATGGGGAGCCTCGGCTGACTGCTTATGATTAACGGGTACGGTATTAGTCTGGTCTACTCTGCAGCGAAATACTGTGCCCCTGTATGGCTGGAAAGATCACATGTGCATAAAGTAGATACTAAGTTGAATGAAACCGTGCGCTGCATAACTGGTACTGTCAAGTCAACACCTCGCCACTGGTTACCCGTTCTTAGCCATATCCCACCACCCCACCTGAGGAGAAAGGAAGCTCTGCTGAGAGAAGCAAAGAGGATCCGGTCATCTCCCTCTTTACCAGTTCACCAGGTATTTTGTTACCCATCGCCACAACGACTTCGATCTAGGAAACCAGCAAGTGTATTGGCCGGCCGACTCTTGAGGGACAATTTTAACCTAAACCGGAGCTGGCAGGAAGAGTGGTCAAATTCAACATCTGGTACTAATGCCCAATAGATAAATCCAACTGGGAAAATGAATGGATTTGACCTCCCAAGAAAACTATGGTGTCGCCTGAACAGAGTGAGAACTGGGCATGGGCGCTGTAATTTCTTGCGCCATAAGTGGGGCTGGATGGATTCTCGAATGTGTGATTGCCGTGAAGAGGAGCAGACCATGGACCATGTCATCCTGCGTTGCCCTCTTCATGCCTACTCCGGAAGCCCCAGCGACCTGTTTCATCTATCAGAAAGTGCTGCTGTGTGGTTGAAGAACTTGGACCTGGATTTATGAATTCCTTGTTGTACTCACCATACGATTAAATAAATAAATCTATATATAATACGCTAAAGTTGTTCTTTGTTTCACAAGACTCAAGCTCCTAAACCAGAGGGAGTTAGAAGGTGTGGTTTGTACCAAAATCTTCCAAATCATCTCAATAGTACAGGAAAAATCTTGCATTTCTTGAAAAGTCAACAGAAATATATTTATTTGTTTATAAAGTGCTTTAAAACAAATAAACACGACGATACCCCTGGCAGAACTGTGTAACGTACAGCCACATAGCACTAGTGCCAGGCGGGTAGTCTGTACACATGGAGCGTACACAACCCATTGTGCAATCAGCAGCAGTGATGAATTGCTCTCGGATTGCATAAGTATCAACAATTTGTTTAAAAAGTGTGTTTAAACAAATAAAATATTATAGAAGCTCTCATAACAGTAAAGCCAGGTGGGTGGTTTATACACATGCGAGAGTTCTCGCACTAATCCGATAGTTATTATTAGGACTCGGATTCGAGCATATTTGCATATTTTTTTCCTGAATAGTACACATTGAAAGAAGCCTTTCGGTGGAATTTTCACCTCTCTGGGACCAACAGAATTGAAATTTATCGAGCATATAAATGCGTATAACCGCGGTTTTCAGAATAGAAGCATATAAATGCATAATCTTGTGGTTTTCGTCTAAATGGTTTTGTTTTTCTTCGAATTACCCCCCGAATTCGGGCCCTGACCATCCTTAAGGTTCGAAAACAGAAATAATTATTGAAAAGCCTATCTGGTGCGAATAATAGAACCGCAGGTTTTTAACCTTTAGTGAGGTCGTTCTGGTCAGTGAAACTTTTATTGACTGATATAAGAAAATCATTAAACTGAAAACATAGAAAAAATTCTTGTTGTACAGACCAATGCAGATATACTTCATTAACTCGCCTAATTCTGAACATTTTGTAAATGAACTTTTAAACTGTAACTTTTATAAGAAAACTTCTCTTATACAGTATATACTTGAAAAACTTGAATGCGAGTATATTGCAGTGTATCATACATACAATTAGAAAATAACGGTGTTTTTCGAGCATATTCTACATATTTAACAGCATATATTGGGGTTTTTGAGCATATTTATCGAGCATATAATGTTTTTTGAGCATATCCATCGAGCATAAAACATGATTTTCGAGCATATCGATCCGAGCCCTAGTTATTATTAATGGTGCGAGTCCAAACCCTATAAGGGTCAAATATAGGTCGCGACACACATATTTTCTAAAAGGTGTTTTCATCACTAATTTCCGCCTGTGTTAACACATTGGTGACCGGATGCTTGAGCCTGTCACATACCCTTTGGACCAGACATTTTTCTACTAAGCATACTAGAGTGCACTTGATTATAAACATGTATATAAATATTAAACTAGTCAAGATTTTATCTTCAAATTTGGTATGAGTACTCACTAATGCTCCTAGTAGCACTTGAGTGTGTGGTGACTGTTTATACTTGTGAATGTTTTGATCATGGTAGAGGTTAGATTGGTCTACAAGCAAGGTCACTTGAATAAATAGGCACATTAGGTAACTTACGGCATGCAGGGGCTTGAATATCACTTCCACCATCACTCTCACATTCACTTTCCACTAATTCAATATCACTATTTCCAAGTGAACGATCGTCTGCATACAATTCTTTTAAAATATCGTCATCAGCTAACACTGAATCTTACCATTGACTGAACCGGCAGAAAGAAAGTCGACGTTCGAAACTAAATCAAAGAATAAAAGAAGGCCGTGAATAAAAGAAAAGTGGCAGATATACATCTACGATTTATTCTAATCAATGTGCAGTCCGGAATAGTTCAATACATGGTCAAGAGATGTCACAGGAAGACCGAAAACAATGACGTGTATAAAACCGAGATTTCTCGGGGCCCGTCACCGCTGGCGAGCGTACCACGAGATTTCTCGGGGCCCGTCTTCCATGTGTTAATAGTTAAACCTTAAGGGTTTTTCCTTTACTAGCAGTTTTACGGCAAGTTTACAGGAACTTGATTCTTACAAGGCCCGGTTAGAGACAATAAGCCTTAACTAGAAGTAAACTTCACCGATGGATTCTCCTCCCGTAAACTGCTTACTGTCAAATTTTCTATTATGATATTTTCATATTTATCCCATAAATACCTTACAGGTCTTCTCCAGCCTGTCAATGCTTCAAACTTTTGGGCTACTTCTTCCCATGCCTTGACTGGCTGCGTGGCTCAGTAGTAACGTTCTTGCCTTCTGAGCCCAAGATAGTGGAATCGAATGCGAGGGTAGCCGTGTCGGTAGATTTACTGGAACGTTAAAAATCCCCATCGGGAAAAAATTCCGGCACCCCGGAGTCTCTAAAAGCCGCAGTAGTTAAAAGGGACGTAAAAGCAATAACATTATTTTTTCCCATGCCAAAAATGTGTTATCATTACAGATTCAAAAGCAGCCATCCAAGCTGTCTCGTCAAATATTAAGCCTCAAAATAAAGAACTGAAAGAAATTTTTTGTATGATAAAAACCCTTCAAAGACTCCACAAACAGATCTCATTTCAGTGGATCCCTTCTCATGTTGGAATAGCAGGTAATGAAGAGGCAGACAGATTAGCAAAAAAGGTACCACACTACAGCAACCTGTCAGTCAGACTGATTTTATGTCAGCAAAAAGGATTTTGAAAAATACTATCAAAAACAGGTATGAAGAAATGGCAAAGAAAACAGCAGAAACCAAATTATGGAAAGACATTGATGCTAAATGAGATCAATATAAATTAACACCAAGAAGAGAAGCTGTAGCCTTCTTCAGACTTAACACTGGCCACGACTGCCTTGCAGCTCATCTGAAATGAATCAACATCCTGAGATCTGTCTCGAACCTGGAAGTAAAATGGATAAGGGGCACCTGCTACATTGCAACAAACTTGATGTGAATGCTAGAACTTCAGGAAACCTCACACAACTCTATTGGAACGCAATATAAAGCTGATGGATTGGAATCCGGGCTAGCCATAAGAAACAACAAAAACAATATTTTTGTATGGAAATTTAAAAAGAAACTTTTTTTAAATTTGTCACTTTATTTTAAACAAATGTATACTATTAATACTGTACTACTAAATAAAACACAAGAGGTTACACAATCATAACTTATAACACCCCTTTTTTTCCCGAATGTTTGGCTTCAAAAATAGGGGAGGGTATAATAGGTGAAAATTTCCCTTGATATAGGTTAGGATGGCATGGTACAGGGAGTCCTTTTAAAATCTTCGTGACGGAGTACCGAGGTTTAGGAGGCATGCGAACGGAGACAGTGAGCACGGTGGCAGCAAGGGCCAGCAAAGGTGAGCGGATGTTATTGAGCAATTGCTTCCGTCTGCAGCTGTCACCCGTCAGCGGCCTGCTATTGGTACACGACATATGGTCTCACATAGGGCATCCCGCGGACCACAAATGGGGTTCCCACGGGTCGCGGCCTGGAAAGTGAAGTCTTTTAAGAACACCCTGTATAAAGGCACACAAAGGAGCACCTAGCGTCCGTAAATCAACACACAAAATGGTTATTTTAACCTATACTTTATTTATGAAAAAAAGATAATAGACCATCAAAATAGCCACCCTCTTGCATCATCACTGCTGACTGGTCACAGGACTAAGGCAGCGCTGCAGCTGCACAGCAGTGCGTATGGCGAGTTCAAGGTTACGCAGTGTTTCAACTACCTGAAATACGAAAGATTTGCTTCTTACACCGACCGACATTTGCAGTGTACAACCTATGACAGGATTTCATGTTAGCTATTTCGAACACCTGTTTTACGTTACTGATGCCATGCTATCACGCAGCTCACGAAACTGTCGCTTGTGCTAGGCTTGCGCGACCGGTCAAGCCATTAAACGGAAATAAACAAGTACGCCCGAACAACTAGCACCCTATAGCAGATACTCGCGGGTGGCAACTTAATCTTTAAAATTTGGATGGCTCAATTAATACCCGCACTCCAATTTTTCATGCCCGATTTTGTATAAAAATGTGCGGGTGGTATTCCGGTATATACGGTAATTTTATGGCTGAAGGTATATTTTCGTCGTGTATTAAACTTTGTCAATAATCATCACTTTCTAGAAATGTTTTATTTCCTGTCTCTTCGTGTTGAAAATTACGCGCAGATCTGCTAACCTTCCGTAAACATCAACCGGAACATGGTAAGAAACATCGAATGTTTACCGTGACTTTACTCCAACCATAAAAGCCAACTGTCAGTCAGAGTTTGCTGACACTTTACTGGAGATTGTAAGAACAGACCTAAGTGTTGTCCACCATGACATCAAGTCTACGTATTGTGACCTATACTACATAATGACCCCAATAATGACCCGAGTGGCACAAGTAATTGGGGAAGGAAAGGTGAAAGCAATGGTGTTTGCAGATGATTTGATGATTTGGGGAAACAAAGAGGAGGAGGTACAGGAACAGTTGGACGTGTGGGAAGGAATAATACAAGGATATGGGAAGAAATTTAGCATAAATAAGAGTGAGGTGGTGATCACAACAAGGAAGAAGGAAAGAACCACAACGGGAATAACAATTGGTGGGGCACAGCTGAAGAAAGTGGAGAGTTTCAAGTATCTGGGAAGCCTGATACAAGATAATGGAAGAAACGATAGAGAAATAAATGAGTGGGGGAGGCAGGCAGAAGCATTTCGGAGGAGTGTGAGAAGCATGTTATGGAGCAAGGATGTCCCTCAGAACAGCTACAAAGATGGACAGAACAAGAAGTGAGAGGACCAGAGAATTAATGAAAGAGGAACCATTACAGGATGGTATAGAGAAATCTAGACTTAGATGGTATGGACATGTAAAACGAATGAAGGAGAAGAGAATACCCAGGAGAGTACACGAGACGAAGTGGGAAGGAAAGAGACCGAGAGACAGGTGGCTGAAGGGGTTGGAAGAAAGCGTGAAGAAGAGAGGAGAAGACTGGACAAGGGTGGTGGCTGAGAGATGGTGGGAAGACAGAAGACGTTGGAGAGGCTTGTGTTCCAAACAGACCGGCCAGTGGCTGGAAACTGAGCAAGATGATGATGATGACTACTTCCCAGCTTCCCTAATTACATTGCAAGCTTCTTCAATAAACACTCAGTCACTCTGAAGGCTTCTATGGGACACGAAGATCTTGCGCTGATCTCACAAAATGCCTCCACTGAACTCTGTTTTGGACGAGTTCTTGCCAGTTGTCCACATTCAGGTGTCTACAAAGTTTGAAGATTTCATTTTTCCAGGAACTTCATGGTCTTTCTACTGACCTTTTTCCTCTTGATTCTTCGTTAAAGATTTGTAACACCATCCTATCGTCTCCCATCCTTAGTAAATGACCAACCCATTGAAGTCTTCTGGAGTTAATGATGTTAGGTATTGGTGCTTGCTGTGATAGCGAGTGTATGTCTTTATTTGACCTTTTTTCCAGCTTTGAGATGCGGAGCCAAATAATGGTCCAAAAATTTCCCTTTATTTACGAAAACTTGCAACTGGTGTTCTTCCTTTTTTGTTAAACTCCATGATTCTGCACCATAAGTTAGAACTGGCCTAATGATGGTGTTGTATATTTTCAGTTTTGTATTTCTCGTCAAAAATTTGGATCCCAATAAAAACTGCAGAGAGTAGTACACTTTGTTAGCATTCTGTATTCTAACTTTAATTTCCAATTCTCTATGATTCTCTTCATCAATCATGACTCCCAAGAATTTGAAATGTTCAACCTGCTCAAAACTATGCTTGCCAATAAGAAGAGGTAACCGATTCCCAAACACGTCAATATTCCTCTTCATTACCATGTACGGAGTTTTTTTTGTCATTAATTCTAAGTCCTAATTTTGAAGCGATCTCCTGAAGTTGAGAAACAATTTCCTTATCTCAATCTTATTTCTTCCTATGAGTACAATCATCTGCGTATGCAAACACTTTATGATACTGTCCGAGATGCATGCCAGCCAGAACTCATTTTATAGTTATCTGATAACTTTTTCGCGAGCAGTGTTGTTAAACTCCATGATTCTGCATCATAAGTTAGGACTGGCCTAATGATGGTATTGTATATTTTCAGCTTTGTATTTCTCGTCAAAAATTTGGATCCCAATAAAAATAAAGCGAGCATATAAATTAGCAAATCTTTTCGGGGCAATTAAGTTTGCTGTTCCACCCCTTGAAACAACAATAAAAAATTCAAAAGAGCTTGAGACACTAATAATAAACATAACATGGAAAGCAGCTTACTTTAGGTACGACCATCTCTTCATCCTCATCCATCTTAATCTTGGCCTGATCTCTGGGTTTGGGGGGTTCGATCGTGCGGATCTGCTGGGCCTGTGGTGCCGTCTCCTTCCACAGCCCCAGGAAATTCTCCTCCTGTTGGATGATGTCCATAAGACTGGGAGCAGGGGATGTTTCCTTCTCAGGTACTGGCTTCAGTGGAGGGAATGCTTCGTCCTTGTCCGTAAGAGGTGTGCGACCATCCGCTTGGAACTTGATTCCTCGTGTCAAACCAGGAGCAATGTACAGAAGATCTGCGTACAGAGGTGGTCTAATATAGTCAGAGCCATCTCGCTTTCACCTGAGACAAACCTGCCAGCATCTGTCTTCAAGTGAAGGGTGTAAGTTCAAGTGGAAACTTGATTAACGAGTAAAAGAAGACAGGGAACAGGCGGTTTCGGTGGCATAGTTGGTAGCATGCTGAGCTTCTATGCCCAAGATTGCGGGTTCAGACCCGGCCGAAAACGTTGGATTTTTTAGGAGCATTAAAAATCCCTCGGTATGCCTTCCTTTGGAGGGGAAGTAAAGCCGGTGGTCCCATGTCACAGATTTATGGCATGTAAAAGAACCTTCCACTAATTACACTCGTGTGAAGCTAAATTATAGGTTAGATTTGATTAACGCTCTTAGGTTCCAACGTTCGTCGCCAAGAGCCGACTGCGATGGCATCTAGTAACAAAGTTCAAAACTAATAGTAGTTGATGGTGGTGTTTGGTATCAAACGTAGGAACTACTTGAAAATGGAATGTCTGCAGTCCTTACTTGAATTAAAAACAGATAACACACACTAATACAGCCATCACAATTAACACCGGTAACCAGGCAGATTCTACACACACCCAAAGTACACGGAGCTACATGACTGCGTTGTCGCAGCCCCTAAACTGAGGAACCAACCAGTAAGACTCGGAACAGTACGGGTTAAGTAGGAACACGCAGGAGAAAGAACCATAGGGTTATATAAATCTGTATAGTATATTACAGGGTCTTTAATTTTGCTTGGCAAGGACACTCTCGCTCACGCGCTCCGCCAGTGATAGCTCAGTTCCCGGCTGCCGCGCATGCGTATAGACGGCAGAATACGGTGCAGGAAATCAGTATCATGAATTTTTACTCACCATGCCTACAGTAGATGCTGAAAATGTTCCCCATCTGCTGCCAAACATTACCGGCATCTCCTTATGAAGTTTCTGGTTACTCTGGTTAATTTAGCTTCAGTAAGGAAATAACGACATTTACGTCTATTTTTATCGTTTACTGAACCTGTACATTTGAATATCTTAGCCAGTTGTCTTATTGTCCGATTTATAGGAATGGGTCCCCCTGGAAATCTCACTCGAAACTTTTGTCTAATTCTAGCGCACGATTTCCTGCACTATTTGTACGTATTGTGCAGATATACACGTTCACGTAACGAATATTTTACATAAGGCATTACAGCACTACACACAATCACAATAAAACACTACACAATACGATATACAGTACCAGTACACAGTAGCTTTATAAAACACTGAAAGACTGAAACACCCAATTAGCTCAGAGCTAGGACTTTACAAAAGAGCGAGTGAATACGGCTGGTGACCATGCGCCAACCTGGCCCGGGACCGGCGGCCAAGGTCGAGCGAAGGTTTGCACAATAGCCTACGTGCCGCTCAAAACGTGCACCTAAACAAGACAAACATTTCGAATGACATTTCCAGGAAGACCCATCCCTATAAATCGGACAATAAATCAACTGGCTAAGAGATTCAAATGTACAGGTTCAATAAACAATAAAAATAGACGTAAATGTCGTTATTTCCTTACTGAAGCTAAATTAACCAGAGTAACCGGAAACTTCATAAGGAGATGCCGGTAATGTTTGGCAGCGGATGGGGAACATTTTCAGCATCTACTTTAAGCATGGTGAGTAAAAATGCATGATACTGATTTTCGGCACCGTATTCTGCCGTCCATACGCGCGGCAGCCGGGAACTGAGCTGTCACTGGCGGAGCGTGTGAGCGAGAATGCCCTTGCCAAGCAAAAATAAAGACCCTGTATTATAGCTTAGAAAAAGGGTACAACAGAGTAATGCATTTTATCAGAGTGTGAAAGACCTAGTTTGGAAGAAGGAAGTCCCAATTAAATGTAAAGAAGTGTTGTACAAGAGGTACTATACTCCTATATTGACCTATGCAGCGGAGACCTGGACGGTGACAAGAAGATTTGGTTGGTTCCTTAGTTTAGGGGCTGCGACAATGCGGTCATGTAGTCCCGTGTACTTTGGGTGTGTGTAGAATCTGTCTGATAACCAGTGTTAATTGTGATGACTGTATTAGTGTGTGTTGTTGTTGTTTGAGTCTTCAGTCTTTTGACTGGTTTGTTGCAGCTCTCCATGCCTCCCTGTCCTGAGCTAATCGTTTCATCTCTACATAGCTCCGACACCCTACATCCGAGGCAATCTGTTTAACATATTCTAACCTTGGTCTACCCCTACAGTTTTTGTCCTCGACCCTTCCTTCCATAACTAAGCTTGCTATTCCTGGGTGTCTTAGTATGTGTCCTACCAACCTATCTCTTCTCTTCATTAGCAGTCACCAGAAGCATCTCTCCTCTCCCACTCGTCTTAATACCTCTTTGTTTGTAACCCTATCTACCCATCTGATCTTCATCATTCTCCTGTAACACCACATTTCAAATGCTTCAATTCTCCTCTTTTCTGCTGCACCAATAGTCCAAGTTTCACTTCCATAGAGCGCCACGCTCCAGGCAAAGGCTTTCAAAAATGACTTCCTAATACCTAAATCTATATTCGATGTCAGCAGATTCCTTTTTTGTAGAAATGCTTTCTTTGCCTGAGCCAACTTACTTTTAATATCCTCTTTGCTTCGTCCATCACTGGTTATTCTGCTTCCTAAGTAACAGAAGTCTCCTACTTCCTTCAGCTTTTCACCTGCCAATTTGATCTCCATAGAGGTTTCTGATTTATTTCGGCTGCATTCCAGTATTTTTGTTTTACATTTATTTATTTTCATCATGAATTCTTTCCGTAAGACGGAGTCCATACCATTCAAAAACTCATTCAAATCCTCAGGCTTGTCGGCCAAGATGACCATGTCATCAGCAAATCTCAGAGTTGGACTTATTTCTCCTTGGATCTTCACTCCCACTTTACATTTTTCTCTAATTTCCTTAATTGCTTGTTCAATGTAAAGATTGAAAAGTATGGGTGATAAGTTGCAGTGTGTGTTATCTGTTTTTAATTCAAGTAAGGACTACAGACGATAATTTCAAGTAGTTCCTACGTTTGCTACCAAATGCTACCGTCGACGACACCTAGCTGTAGTGATGTAAAATACCCAGGTATTTATAAATCGGGGTAAATACCCAATTTGGGTAAATACCCGGGTATTTTAAATTTTTCATCAAAAATCCTGTCTCGTGGTTTGTTGAACCTTAAAAAAGGGTACCGGTATGCAAACTATTCAACAAATACTTTTTAGTAATGTAACAACATTAGATAGTCAATCAAATTTAATTTAATTAGAATTGGGACTTAAAAACAGAATTAGAATCGGGAATTGGATCAGGAGATATAAACTAACTCCACTACACTGAAAAAGTTAGGTTAAGTACAGTAGGCATCAAACAAACAATAGAAAATGGGAGGGAAGTACAGTGTGTTTGAATTCTGGGTACGATGAGCAGACCAGTGTTGCCAACCCATATGCTTGCTGGCATACATCTTCACCCAATTAGGACCCACATACTACAAAAACTCCCTGACATGCATTTATATTATTTAGAGTATGATTTTAAAAATTAATATTTTTATATTTAAAATTGAATGAAAAATAACTTGAAGCCCCTTTACTAAGCATTTTTTTTTTCAAATGTTCTTTTTATTGAACATATTTTATTACCTTTTGAGTTTTGGCATACACATTTTAATTAATATGCATATAGCCTACTGTTATTACTACAAAAGTAGCTTTTCCCCTCCCACTTCTTTGTTGCTCATTTCCAGTACCGTAATAAAACTCGACCTTCACAATATCTTGGTCATCATCATCATCATCATCATCATCATCATTTCCCCTTATCCAGCTCCTGCCGGGTCGGGGTATTTATGGCACTTCTCCACTTTCCTCTTTCCTTCCACAATTCTTCTTCCACGATCTTGTCCCAGTCCAGACTTCTTTTTCTCACGCTGTTCTTCACTGAATCGATCCACCTTGTTCTAGGTCTTCCCCTTGCTCTCTTACCCTTGCACTTGGCCTCCAGCATCTGTCTTGGTATTCTATTTTCCTCCATCCTCTTTACATGTCCAAACCACCTTAGTTTATTCTTCTCAATTCTCTCATTTAGTTTTCCCATCCCAACTTCCTTCCTAACATCTTCATTCCTCACTCTGTCTTTCCTTGTCTTACCTGTCATACTTCTTAGGAATTTCATTTCACTGGCTTGGATTCTACTCTCTTGCCTGCTCGTCAGGGTCCAAGTCTCAGCTGCATAAGTTAATATGGGAACATAGTACATTTTATACATTACCTCCTTGCTTTTCCTTGGTACTTCCTTATCCCAAACAAGTTTTCTTACACTTTGATAGAATGCATTGCTCTGCTGTACCCTCCTGCCAATCTCCATGTCCAACCTACCAGTTTGCATCAATTCACTTCCTAGGTATTTGAACATGTCCACAATTTCCAAACTCTGACTTCCAATTTTCACAGTGCCCTTTCCTTGTCTTTCCCCTCTTGTCATCACCATGGTCTTGCTTTTCTCTATACTGATTTTCAGGCCATACTTCTGAATATTTTCATTCAGTGCATCTAGTTGTTTTTGCACTTCTTCGGTGTTCCTTCCCCAGACCACAATATCGTCTGCAAATAATAGTAACTTCATTTCTTTATGTCCATATGCTTCCTTTGTTTCCTTTACAATTTCATCCATTACCATTATGAATAAAAGAGGTGACAGCACACTCCCCTGTCTTAGTCCAGACTTGTTCCTAAACCAATCTGTCTTTCCAACTGGGGTCAGTACCCTGCTAACACAGTTGTTGTACATTGCTTGCACCATTTCCAACATTTCTCTTCCCAGTCTCTTCTTAACCATGGTTTCCCATACCTTCTCTCTGGGGACACTATCATATGCCTTTTCTAGATCTATGAAAGTCATGATCAAATCCTCTCCATATTCCCAGTTCTTTTCCATCACCTGCCTCAAGCTAAAGATTGGGTCCACTGTGGATCTTCCACTCCTGAAGCCATACTGTTCCTCTTGCAACTCTCCTTCCACCTTTCTTCTCATTCTTCTTTCTAATATCCTTTCCAGTATTTTTACTATCTGGGATATGAGGGTGATCCCTCTATAGTTATCACACACTTTCTTGTCCCCTTTCTTAAACACTGGTATTATTAGCCCTTTCTCCCAGTCTTCTGGTACACAATTCCGTTTCCACACACACTTTAGCAGTCGATACAGCCATTGCATACCAACAGGTCCAGCAGCCTTTATCATTTCTACACTGATTTCATCCACCCCTGTTGCTTTTCCCATCTTCATTTTCTGTACTGCTAATTCCACCTCCAGCATTGTTATATCATCTTCTATTATAGAGTCGTCAGGCTGTGTCACTTCGATCTCACCAGTACAATTGCTCACATTCAATAGCTTATCGAAATACTCCTTCCATCGTCCCTTTATCTCTTCTGGGTGTGTTAACAACTCTCCATCTTCCTTTTTCACCAGCTTTGTAGTAACTCTTTCTTTCCTCTTACTTCTTAGAAGCCCATACAGCATCCTTTTACTGCCACTTACATCTGTTTCCATTCTTCGTGTAAATTCTTCCCAACTTTTCTTCTTTTCTTCTCCTACCACTTTCTTACACCTCCGTTTGCTGTCGTGATACTTCCTTTTGCTTTCTTCTGTTTGATCTCGGTTCCATTCTTTCCACGCAGACTTCTTTTCTTTCACTGCTTTCCTCACTTCCTCATTCCACCACGGTGTCTCCTTCTCTTTCACTCTTGTTGACGTCCTACCACAAGCACTCTCTGCTGCGCCAGCAAATGCCTTTTTAAAGTGGGACCATTCCTCTTTTACATTTCCCACTTCAGTAACTGGGATTTGTTGCTTCAATCTCTCCTGAAAACCTTCCTGTACAGCTTTGTCTTTCAATTTCCATACTTTTATTTTACTTTCTCTGATCTCCTTTAGGTTTTCCAATTTTCCCCCATCTAAATTTTGCCACCACAGCTCTATGGTCCCCATCAAATGCTTCTTCTGGTAAAGCTGTCACATCCATCAGCTTTCTGCGATTTGTCCTTTCCACCAGGAAGTAGTCAATTACTGATTTTGTTCTTCTATCACCCCACCCATATCTCGTAATTTTCCTGCTGTTTTTCTTCCGAAACCATGAATTACCCACTATCAGTTCATTCCTTTCACAAAAGTTTACAAGTTCCTCTCCTTCCCGGTTCTTTTTCCCATATCCATATGGTCCAACGACTTCTTCCTTTCCTTGTCTCTCATTTCCGACTTGTGCATTCATGTCTCCCACGATCACCACTTCTACATCTGAGATTACTCTTTCTACATCCTCCAGGAATACTTCAATATCTTCTTCTCTGTTTCCAGTCTGTTGTGCATACACTTGTATGAAGTCCATCACGTCATTCTTCATCTTCATTCTAATTTTCATTATTCTGTCACTCACACACTCTACCACTTCAACATACTACTCCAGTTGTTTCGAGGTTATCAGTCCCACGCCATTTTTTGCCTCTTGGCCACCACTCCAGTATAATGTATATCCTTTCCTCAATTTCTTCCTTCCTTTACCTTTCCATTTCACTTCACTCAGCTCCATCATTCTAACCTTCTCCCTCTCCATGAAGTCTACCACCTCCTCCACCTTGCCTGACAGGGTCATGACATTCATGATTCCCACTTTAATTTCGGTTACTGGTCGCCCATTTCTCACAGTTCCCCCAGTACCAAAGGAACTGCTCGTCGCCTGCAGGGTACGCCCTAACCTTTTCCAAATCATTGGAAGTGCCATTTCCATTTTAGGCTATTATTACGATGGGGTCGCCACTCCCAAAGGCATTTTATGAAGCTACTGCCAGCTATTATTCAGGCCGCCCCTAACATGGAGAACAGAAGCCCTTGCAGCCGCCCCTAACATGGGAAACAGACGCTGCCGATTGATGCTCTACTACTCATACTATTCCCTGAGTACTGGGTTGCCTCTTCCGCAATCTCCACCGTTCTGAAGTCCATCTTCTCCGCTGCAGATTCCGTTGAGGTCTTCGCACGTAACCCTGTGCACGGGACCTATGTTATACCCCATAGGACTGGGTCCTCACCAGAACTTAGCCGGTACTGTAGTTCCATGGTATATTACAGTACCGTTGCCCACCCCCGCGACGTGGACGCACCTGGCAAGAATTATCCATGTAGTCAATTAGGATTGACTCATGGACCGGGTTAAGGAGCTGTCTAAATCCAGCCTCCAACAATATCTTGGTATTTATTAAAAATTTAAAACACAAATCAACCAAAAGGCTTTATCCAATATTTTACTTTTTCATTTATTTATTTACTTATTTATTTACATAGGTCCCAATGAGCCTGAGCTCGTGTTAGGGACAATCAAGTAACATAGTTACAGCATGGCATATATATAATTTTTGTAACATTATTGTTTAATTTAATAGTAACTTATATTATATTGCTAGTGACTAATTTTACAGAGATAATTCGGTATGATACATTGCATTGCTTAAGGCTATTGTACATGGGCTATTCATTCCTTAATAGGAAGTCTTTTGTTTTCCTCTTAAATGTTTTTATAGAGAAACTTTCCCTTATGCCTAATGGTAGCGAGTTGTATTCTTTTATTATAGAGGACATAATTCCTTTAGTTCCAAATTTAATGGATTGGGAATGGCTGGTGAATATTTGATTTACTCCTCTTGTTGCATAATGATGAATGTCATTTGCATGGGTAAAATGGATGTGTGTGTGTATCAATTTGTTTTCTAATTTGTATACAAATACTGTTGCTGACATAGCTATTTGTTTTTGCAGTGGCATAATTTTAGTTCTTGAGTATAATTCATTTGAGGGTGTGAGCCAAGGAAGTCCAAAGATAGATTTTATAGCACGTTTCTGGAGTATCTCAAGTTCTTTTATCAGCTCCTTCTTACAATATCCCCATATGAAATTCATGTACATTAGATGTGAATGTATCAGAGCAAAGTATATATTTTTCAATTGTTGGCTAGTAAGACAGCTATATCTTAATCTGAAAATAATACCAATTAAAGGGCTGATTTTATGTTTTACATTTTCTACATGATTTTCCCAGGTTAGTGTACTATCTAGTGTGATACCTAAGTATGTTGCCGATTTAACCCTTTCTATTTCTTTGTTGGCTATGTTGACTATGTTTGTGGTCTCAATCTTGTATGATGGTTTATGGAAGAATAAATATTTTGTTTTAGTGATATTGATAACCATTTTGTGTGCTCTCAACCAATCCACCAGCTTATTGAGATCATAATTAATATTTAGCATAATTTCCTGTTCAGATGTTCCCAGATAGAGTATAAAAATATCATCTGCAAATAGTTTAAGCTTGCCTTTCAATTCTAATAATACTATATCATTAATATAGGCCAAGAAAAGAATTGGTCCTAAGACAGAACCTTGAGGTACTCCTGTGTCAATTCTCATTTGAGACCCTTTTACATTATCGATTGCAACATATTGTTTTCTGTTAGTGAGGTAGTTCTTGAACCAATCATGTGCCACTCCTCTGATGCCTGCAAATTCTAGTTTATTAAGGAGAATCTTATGGTTAACCAGATCGAATGCTTTTTGAAGGTCAATTAGTACACCAGCAGCTAGTTTGTTTTCATCTAATGCCTTTTCTACATCAGTTACTACTTCAAATATAGCACTATCAGCTCCTCTATTTGGAATAAACCCATATTGGCAGTTTGCAAAGTAATCATTTTTCATGAAGAAATTCATAAGTCTTCGTTTAACAACGCTTTCTAGAACCTTGCTGATGGCAGATATAATATTAATGGGTCTGTAATTTGATGGGTGGGTTTTGTCTCCTTTTTTGTAGATCGGGACCACCCTAGAGACTTTACAGGCATCGGGGAATATACCAGTCATCAGTGAAAGATTTATTATTTTGACAAGATATGGTGTAAGGCCCTCAAGACACAATTGTAGCATGACATTAGTAGTGTTGTCCTCACTTATATTGTTTTTGTGTTTTAGGGAGTTTATAATTGATTGTATTTCATTAGCATCAGTAGGTAACATAAAGATTGTCTTAGTGCTAGTAGTATTTTTATAGCTTGCAATGTCCGAGGTAGGACCGTTTCCTTGATTTTCCCATATACTGTTAGCAATATTGACATAATATTTATTAATTTCATCACATATATTTTCCTTTTTTTCGACATTTGTGCCATCGACTATAAGTTTGACAATTTCATTTTTCCCCTTCTTTGGCCTATTTAACATCTCATTAACAACACTCCACACTTCCCTCTGATTATTTGCATTTTGAATTTTTTGGTCAAAGTAGTTTCTTTGTAGGTTTCTCTTAAGTTTTGTAACTTGGTTGCTAATAATTTTATATTCTTCTAAAATTTCTGCAGATGGATTTTTAACTTTGGTTTTTGTATATATCTTATCTTTCCTGTGTATTAGTGCTAAAAGATCTTGTGTGATCCAGGGTTTTATTGGTGGGGCACTTGGCTCCTTATTCGTATATTTCATAGTACAGGCTTCTATTCCTTTATTAATAAAATCACAGAATTTATTGTAGTAGTCATTGATGTTAGTTTCATTGCATACAAATTCTTGAGTTATTAAATATTTATTAAGTTTTTTGTAGTTTATTTTATCCTTTTCTATTGGCCTATCATCACATATTGAGTTCCTGTTTATCTTTTTGTTTCTCATTTCACAGATTAGTAAATGGTGATCACTCAAATCATTATCAATATTATAGACATTACATATTTTGTCACAGTCGTTCACCAATACATGATCAATTAGAGTAGAGCTAGTTTGTGTTACACGAGTTGGATATTTTGTATTACATAAGACTAGACCGTATGATTTGACTAGGTTAATATAACTACTAGTATATCTGTCCCCAAATAATAGATCGATATTCATATCACCTAGTATTATAACAGGATTCGTTGAGTAAGAACTAATAATTACTTCGAGATCAGTTAGAAAGTGTGGAATGTTGCTTTTATGAGGGTTATAAGCAGTGATTATATTGTATTCTTGATGGCCTTTTCTCACAGTAATGTGCAGTATGCTGTGGGAAAAAAAACACACTTAAAGACAAGGTTACAGTGACAAAACATATAAATACTCAAATACCCAGACGTCCATTTTCCATTTTTTTTAGTTTAGAAGGATCAATATTGTTCCTGATTTCAATTTAATGCATGAAATACCAGAGTTTTAGTCCTTGTTTGTCCAACACTTCATCAACACATCAAAAAGTGTTGTACAAAGCTCAAAAAAACTGAAAATACCCTAATTTTGGGTATTTAAATGGCCACTGGGTAAATACCCAATTTATATTTACCTTCCCACTGGGTATTTACCCTGCCCACATCACTACCTAGCTGTGAACTTCGCTACTACGAGATGCTATCGCAACCAGCGCCTGGTGACGAACTTTGGAACTTAAGAGTATTAATCAAACCTAAGCTACAAATTTAGCTTCACACAAGTTTAGTTAGTGGAAGGTTCTTTTACATGCCATAAATCTATGACATGGGCCCACCGGCTATACTCCCCCTCTGAAGGAAGGCATACTGAGGGATTTTTAACGCTCTTAAAAAATCCGACAACTTCGGCCGGTTTTGAACCCGTAAACTTGGGCACAGAAGCTCAGCATGCTACCAACTACGCCACCAAAGCCGCCCAAGAAGAGCTGAAGTGAGAAATGACGAAGTCAGGACAGTTATTGGAGTAGAAAACTTGAATGACAGAATGGAGAGGAGCTTTTCAGTCGGTCAACACACGAGTGTACCCAATGCTATTTTTTTAACAATTGGCCTTCTGGACTCCGTCTTGAGGAAAGAATTCATGATGATAATTAACCTTTCCACTGCTAATATTGTGAGAGACTATCAAAACCCTCCATGCTGAATAAATTTTAAAAAATATGTTATCTAAAATAATATGAAATATATAAAAAGTGAGCGTAGCCTCCGTGGCTTAGGCAGCAGCACGCCGGCCTCTCACCGCTGGGTCCGTGGTTCAAATCCCGGTCACTCCATGTGAGATCTGTGCTGGACAAAACGGAGGCAGACAGGTTTTTCTCCGGGTACTCCGGTTTTCCCTGTCAAAATTTCATTCCAGCAACACTCTCCACTATCATTTCATTTGTCCTTCATTTAATCCTTGCCCCAGAGGAGTGCGTCAGGCCTCGGCAGCCGGCACAGTTCATATCCTCGCCGCTAGATGGGGGCTTCATTCATTCCATTCCTGACCCGGTCGGAGACTGGAAGCAGGCTGTGGATTTTCATTTTCATATAAAAAGTGAGCAAAGCAGATAAGACATTTCATCCGAACTGGCAAAATAATTCCGAAATAGATTTCAGATTTAGTTATTTCCACAAAATTAAGAACGGAGAAAATAAAGGGTTGTCCATTGGAGCCAAAAGTATTATATCCTATAAAAAGTTCGATATTCTTGTTTCACAAGTGCTAAATTCTGACCAAATTGGGAAACACTTTTTCAAAAATTACGAATGTCAGACATTTTAGACAGTTTAGCTAACTTAAAAATAGGGTTGTCCATAATTTCTACAAACTCTGGACACAGGGGCTTTGCGGGTCTGCCAACCTAGTTTGTGCACTGAGCTGAGTGCACTATTTCGGATATTTCACCGTAGATAGCATTATAATGCAGTCATTATGTTCCTAAAAGATATAGCTTGCTGCCGCTCAAGTTTGAAAACCGAAGGAAACTCCAAAGGTACCTGCTTCCTCTTCAGAAATTCAGCTGAAGTTGCCGACGAGATATCTCGGGCATAGCAGTGTAAAGGTTAATAAATGTAAAACAAAAATATTGGAATGCAGTCGCAATAAATCAGAAACCTCTATGGACATAAAATTGGCAGGTTGAAAACTGATGGAAGTAGGAGACTTCTGTTACTTAGGAAGCAAAATAACCAGTGATGGACGAAGCAAAGAGGATATAAAAAGTAGGTTGGCTAAGGCAAGGAAAGCATTTCTACAGAAAAGGAACCTGTTGACATCGAATATAGATTTAGGTATTAGGAAGTCAGTTTTGAAAGCCTTTGTATGGAGCGTGGCGCTCTATGGAAGTGAAACTGGGACTGATGGTGCAGCAGAAAAGAGCAGAATTGAAGCGTTTGAAATGTGGTGTTACAGGAGAATGATGAAGATAAGATGGGTAGATAGGGTAACAAATGAAGAGGTATTAAGACGAATGGGAGAGGAGAGATGTTTCTGCCGACTGCTAGCGAAGAGAAGAGATAGGTTGGTAGGACACATACTAAGACACCCAGGAATAGCAAGCTTAGTTATGGAAGGAAAGGTCGAGGGCAAGAACTGTACCAGTAGACCAAGGTTAGAATATACAGAGAGTCCAGTTTGTATGTATCGGAGACCCTCGCTAGCCCGCTGGCCCGCGGCGCGAGCCTGTCTCCCGCCAGGCACTTTGCTGTTTTGCGGCGCTCACGCGGCAGCGCCGCGGGCCAGCGGGCTAGCGAGGGTCTCCGATACATACAAACTGGACTCTCTGTATAAACAGATTGCCTCGGATGTAGGGTGTGGTAGCTATGTAGAGATGAAACGATTAGCTCAGGACAGGGAGGCGTGGAGGGCTGCATCAAACCAGTCAAAAGACTGAAGACTCAAACAACAACATCTGCAGCTCCCATTTCTGTCACTTTCATTTCTGCCCAAGCTCTGCATATATCATAAATTTGGACGAAATCGGAGATGACGATTTACTCTTGTAAGTAAAACTTGGATTTAGTTAAACCCTCCATTTGTGTGAAAAATTGAATCCTCTATTCAAATTTTAAAAATTTACTTTCCATATTCTTCCGTATTTCTGACATTGGTACCGTACATGTTTATATGCAAAATAAATATTTTTCTATATTTAATGATTTTTAATGCAATATTGTTGGCCATGGTGGGTGAGTGGTTATTGTGTCGGATTACTAACCCCCAAGCTTGCAGGTTCGCTCCTGGCCGTGGTAAGTGATTTTTTTTTTTTGAAAGGCGGCAAAAATTATGACACGCATGTCATCCGATGTTGGCATGTCAAAGAACCCATTTGAATTCAGTAGGCCGTGTTCATAATGGTAAAATTAATCTCAGGATTTTCCGCCAACACAAAAGTTCCTCCATTCTCTACTAGAAAGCGCTATAGTGTCAAGGAGCTTAGATATCTAACCTCCTTGACTTTCATAGCTCTCCAAGGAATAACAAAATTTGACATCCAAGCTGCCCTCTGGGTGTCAAATAACAAAGCTTGCACCCAGCACCGGAGGCCATACGATATTATTATTACTATACCTCTTGAAAGCTTCAGCAAATACAAATCACATTTGTGAGACAACAGGAGAACCTTCGAGTTTGACAATTTAAAACAACATTTTGTGGCATACTGTATTGGTAGCAGAAATAATCAATGAATAAAAAGTAAGTGAACTGAAAAAGAATGGAATAAATTTATTTATGAATCCAGCATTTTTAATGTATTTTTGTAGGCTCTAAAAGTAACAAAATGTAGTGTTTAGGGGTTAAATTAATTTTACTGGGCATATTTTGCAAAATATATTCACATAATATTTTGACACTTTTTAGTACATATAAATCCTAGCCTTCCTTGAGGTTCACACTTTTATTTTGGTACTGATTTCCCTGACTTTCCATGACTGAAAAGAGAATATTTCCCTGACTCTCGACTCATTAACCCTTTGGCTTTCAAGATAACGATCTATCGGTACCCACGGGTCCTGCGAAAACTGACACGGTAACGATCCGTCGTTACCCGTCTTTTTTATTATTAGTTCATTATTTACGCGCCAGATGTTGTAGTTAATAGAAATGGATAACGGGAACACTACAATCTGATCTTTATTATCTAACCAAGATGTCACAAGTCAAGTCATAACAATAAAAACAAAAGACAATCATAAATCGCAATCCATAGATTGCAACTCTCAAGAGTTGCAACTCTCAAGAGTTGCAAAGTCTCAATTCCCCACATCATCCTCCCCACCCTGGTCAACCTCCAGGGGGATGACCAGCTGAATGGGGCGGGTTATTGTGGCTCCAGTAGGGGTACGAAGAACCACCGTCCTGACGACTGCATCTCTACCAACACGGAGCTCCTCAATGCGTGCCTTTGCCCACATGTGCCTCGGCGTCTTGTCTTCCTGGAGAAGTGCTAGGTCACCAACCCTTAATTGCGGAACTTTCCCCGTGGTCGACGAACTTCATGGAAATTTCTCAATTCCAGGAGATACTCCTTCGTCCAGCGTTTCCAAAAATCATCCGATACCTTCTGTTGCGCAGCCAGCACTTTGGGCAGATCTTCATTCCCCGCACTTGCAGGTCCAGTCGGTATCGTGGTGAAGCGCTGTCCAATCAGAAAGTGGGCCGGCGTTAGAGCATTTTCTCTGTCTTGGGTGATGGGCCTCGAATTAATGGCGGCTTCGATATTTATCAAAGTGGTGTTCAATGCTTCCTCGCCGATTAATGATTTCCTCAGTACCTTTCGCAGACACCGCTTGGTGGTGCCTACCATCCTCTCCCACCATCCTCCCCACCAAGACGCCCTCGGAGCAATAAATCTCCAGGTGATGTTGTGATGAGCGAAGTACTGATGTGTTGGAGGGGCTGTGAGAGAAGTCCAGATGGACTTGAGTTCTCTGTTGGTCGCGTGAAACGTCTGAGCATTATCAGTATATATCGTGTGTGGTATCCCTCGTCTTCCAACGAACCTGAAGTGCCAAGAGGAACGTGTCGGCAGTCATGTCTGAGCACAATTCCAAGTGTAACGCGCGGGTCTTAGTGCAGGTAAAGAGTGCTATGTAACATTTCTTGCTCGTGGTCTCCACCTTCACATAAAGGGGTCCAGCGAAATCAATTCCCGTGACTTCAAAGGGTTTCGTTGGTGTTACCCTTAATTTGGGTTGTGGAGCTTCGATTGCTTGGGCGAAGTGATTTTGCGCCATTTTGCAAGGAAGGCACGTACGTAACACTTTCTTGACTGCCTGTCGTGCTCTGAGCACCCAAAATTCCGTACGTAGTTCTGACAACACAATTCGCACCCCCAAATGGTGAAGTCTGATGTGCGTTTGTCTGATGAGCAATTTTACAAAGTGATGGGTGCCATCCAAGAGTAACGGGTGTTGTAATTCTCTAGATAACTCTGCAAGTTGTAGACGACCACCTAGACGAATGAGTCCGTTCTCCAGAAATGGGTTGAAGCGGGCTATTCTTGATTCCTTTGGCAGAGCTACACCGTCTTTTAGAGCCAGATATCCTGCAGGGAAACACTCCCTTTGTACAGTTTGAATCCAATATTTGGGTGAGTTTTGAAGCTCTTGTGCTGTTAACTCCCCAGAGAACCGTTCTTTTCTTCGAACATGTTGCAAGAAACGAAGTATCCACGCTGTGATGCGAAGTAACCTCCAGTAGGAACTATATCTGGAAGGATCTAATAGGGGTGAAATTTTCTCAAATTTAAGGATATTGAAGATGGTCTTCTTTTCTTCTGGCAGTTGTACACGGGAGGATAGTTGGCTAAGCCAATGTTCTGGTTGTTGTTGTAGCCAAGGAGGCCCATGCCACCATCCAACAAGTGACTTTATCTGTACCACTGAAAGTCCTCTCGACAAATGATCTGCTGGGTTTTCTCCCTCTGGACAGTACCTCCATTGAGTTTTCCCAGATTTACACTTCTTAACTAAATGGTGAGGCAAGTAGAACGTATCACCAGTTGTTTCAGAAGGAGCATGTTCAACATGGCGTTTTATAATATAGTCCATCATCTGTGAATAATAAATCTCCTTCAAAGGTTCATTCGCCTCTAGTCTCTTTTGCAATGCGTTGAATCATTTTACCGCATTAGCATGGTTGTTGGGCAAGATGATACCTGATTTTCTAGGAAGAGAGACCACACGCCGATGGTCTTCTATTCGGTAAGAATCATGAAATTCCTTAAGTATTGCAGAGTTATTGGAACTGAAATATTTATCCTGGCTTTCCCTGATTCCCATTGTTTCCAGATCCCAGAATTGTCCGAGTGTCTCATCTAAAGGTGAGGGTATCTGTTCAGAATGAATATGGTTTACCAGTGATGAATTCAAGGTGATGTCTGATCGATTTCCTGTCAATACCCATCCAAACATGGTTGGTATGAGTACCACGGAGGTGGAAATGCGCACTGGTGAAGTGTCCTTTACGATTTTCCAATAACAATCTCCTCCAATAAGTATTTCGATAGGCAAAGGTGGCTCTGATTCATTCTTTGGGTCAGCCAACTGTAGTTTTTGAGTGTGTGCTAACATATTAACATCATCAGGAACGACCGGATGAGCTGAAAAGGCATGGCTACTCTCAAATGCAGTAATATTTGTAGCCGAGTTTGTCCAGATGCTCTTTATGGAAAACTTAACAAGGTTACGTACACTCCGATTGGTTGGAGACGATTCAAAGGCGCCAATAGTTAAGTCTTGGCGGCCAACAACTTCGAGTTTCAGTTTGTTAACTAGAGACTCAAGGATAAAACTGGATTGACTTCCAGCATCCAGTATGCAATGCGTCTGTTTAGTTCGCCCATTGGGACCCGTAACCCATACTCGCGTGGTCTGCAGGTAAGTAAAGTCGGATGGAAGAGAATTTATCTTGTTAACGGACGTAATGGTTGCTGCTGCATTAGTAGATAAGTTTCTACTGCAGACAGATCTGTGATGCAAGGCTTTGCAAGAAGAACAGAATGCCTTACCCTTTCGGTTGCAGTTCTTCACGGAGTGTCCACGGTTCAAGCATAGAAAGCAGCGGTTCGTGTTCCTGAGTTTGGTAAGCCTATCGTTAACGTAAGAAACTGTCTTGCATTCTTGCGCCCAGTGTCCGCGTGATTCGCAAAAGACACAAAATGGTTCCGGCGCAACCTTCCTATTGGATTGTTTCTTATTTGAATCAACGTGCAGTGATGCTGTAGTGGGAACATGAGTCGAAGCAGATCCACGAATATTGTGCGTCACCATAGCCCCATCTACCTCTTCTCCCAAGAATTCCATGAGCTTGAGAATATCGCCTTCTGAGATGTTTTCCCTCTTCGTCTGAATTATCCAACGACGACAAATATCATCGGGAAACGTTCTAAGTATTTTCGGAGCAAGAACTCTCCCGTAGCCGTTTACGTCTTCTCCTAGCGCACGAAGAGCTTATATGTGTCGATGGCAATCGATGAACGTGTTGTTGAGTGCTTCAGGAGTAGCGAGCTGAATAGGTCTGATCCCCTCTAGGTAGTCTAAGTGCGCCTGTATTATTCTGTTTTTATCCCCATAGCGAGCTTGTAGAATCCGTTTCGTTTCCTCGTATGTATCTGCTATTACGGCGATTCCATCGACTAGCCGCTTCGGCTCGGCTTCCAAGTACCCGTGCAAAAATATGTGTTTATTTATGGTAGGAAGGAAAGGGTCTTTATCAACGGATGACTCGAATTGCTCCCAAAAACGTGGCCAAGTTGCGATGTCACCAGCGAAGGATTCTAGCTTAATTGGCGGGAGTCGAACTGAGTGTGAAGCCTGAATTGGAATAGTAGGTGTAGTTGGCAGTGATTCAGGAATACTTAAATTAGCGGCTGAATTTGACAATTTACTTGCAATTGTTCTCGATGCCTTTGTGATAGCGCGTTTAGCTGAGTCTATATATTCTTCACAACTCTGAACATCAGTATCGTATTCAGTATCCGATAGTAATTCATGTATAGAATCATCAAGTGTGGTTAAGTTGTTGAGAGTTTCCTGTAGTCTATCTCGGTAGTGCTCCCAGTCTTCGAATGAAGTATTATCAGTGAAACTGTTAATTTCCGTAACAAAGCGTGTTGTATTTGCCCTCTGTCTGGTTCGCTTTCTTCTTAGATTGTGTAAAATTCCATCTGTTTGATCGTTATTGCTCATGTTGTACGTGTGTTCACGGAAATGTGCAAGGCAAAGAGTTGTCAATCTGTTATCTGAAGTATCGAATGATTTTCGGTCAGGTGCTAATAGGATCGCTAGTGTCGACGCTTAGATTGTGCGTTAATTACTATGGTCAGTTTTATATTATCTATGGCCTGCGCTCCAAATTTATAATATCTATGCTTAGCACCAGTTGACACTACAATATGCACGAACGAAACATACTGTTATTACACACATACATAACCAAACAAGAAGTTATTTGAGTTATTCAACAGTTATTCGGTTTACAAATGTGTAGCTTTGTCACTTATCTGTAGTCGGTTGCGAAGTTGGAAACCTTCTGTCCAGTATAGTGTAATTGCAAGTCTTCCCTCACAGTCTGGAGGTTCCGTAATGCAATTGCAGAGTAAAAAACTTACGAGAGGCAATTCCTGCAGTATATGCCTAAACAGATTATTCCTTAAAATCACTTGATATCATGCGATATCCCGGGTTTCGGCACCAAATGTTGTGGTTAATAGAAATGGATAACGGGAACACTACAATCTGATCTTTATTATCTAACCAAGATGTCACAAGTCAAGTCATAACAATAAAAACAAAAGACAATCATAAATCGCAATCCATAGATTGCAACTCTCAAGAGTTGCAACGTTTCAATTCCCCACACCAGATAGTAGCATTTTTGCACGGAATAAGAAGAGTATAGTTGTATCTCACGTTATACTCCGCGGGAACTTCCGGCTATCCGTATTGATCGATATTCTTCAAGTCTGAAACATGTGCTCACTGGAGTTCCGTGTCTTGTTTACATCGTGTTCGGTGGCAAACTTGCGTTCATTTCTCTGTGGTTTCGTACGTGATTATATAGTAAAATTAAGCTATATCGTACGCAATATATTTAGTTAACGTGTTAGTTCATTATTTAAATAGATTTCTTAGGTAATTAGGTGCATAGCGAAGTGTTAGATATAGTTCAGATAGATTAGGCCTAGTTATTTGCCGTGTGTGACATGGCGGAAAGACTTCATTTAGCTGATGATGATATCACTGAATATTTTCATAATATTTCAAGTGATGATGATGATTCTCTGCCCGAATCGGAAAGTGTAGAGGATAATGATGATCCACTAATATCTTCATTGGTGAGCGACATATTCTTTTCAAGAAATCTGTGTTTTATTCAAAAAGGGCTGACATTTTTCAGTGTTGCATCATTCTAAACATTTTAATTTATCCTTGGATCTAATGCACATAGGATCTTGATATTTACTATACTAGTAAACAATATTATAGCCTTCCTACTGACATGAATAACAAACTTGGGTTGTATATACCATTTTCTAGAATTACTTCCAACCGTTCAAAATCTGAAACTTGTAATTTTGATTTCATATTTATTAATTATTAACATTAAACCCTTTTGGTTTGGAGACACGACTTACCTACACTAATAATAAGTGATATATATATACTCTATAAATTTATCAACTTTCATGTTGATATCTTCATTGGTGTACCTTCCATGTAATTTTAAAAGAAGTGTGTGCATAGTGTGGTAAATATGGCTGTCAGTTTTGACACATCCATCAGCTGAGAGCTTGAAAGCAAAAGGGTTAAATGACAGGAAGGATATCAATCAATTCTTTTTTTAGCCTACTTTCGATTTTTGCAAAAAATTAAAGTAGACTTATGAGATCAACAACACAGGGCCAAAAATTGTGTGTGTATGTGTGAGTGTGTGTACTCTGAATGTCTGTCCCCCCCCATCAATTCGAAGACGGTGAAACCAAATGGAACAAAATTTGGTACAGAGGTAGCACTGGCAAAGGGCACCACACTGTCATGTTTTATATTGCCGCCATCTTTACCAAAACTTAATGGCGGCCACTCAAATGGTCAAAACTTAATCATGCATTACGACCAAACCTATCATCGGATCTTTACTAAATTTGGTAACAACATACCTTCATATGGGATGTGTCTTGTGCCCAAACTACAAGGTCATCAACCGTACCATTTCAGGATGGCGGCCGTGTGAATTATGAAAACTTTATAATCCATAACATGGGACCCACCAGTTCCGATTATCAAACCAAGAATCGTTTAATCTTTTCTAAACATTGTGGCCCGTTTGAAATTAAAAGTTTATATTGTAATATTATAGTATAGAAGTGACATTAAAAAGCTGAGTTGTCTCGGTTATTTGACAAGATGGCAGCTGATCTCTCGTTCTGACCTATATTTTACTAATTTCAGTATGTTGCATGCAATATAGCCTAGTGATAAAAATTATATGAACTTAATATGAAATGAACTCGGTTTGAAATACACTCCAGTGAAGAAATTGTTTAGTCCAAGTCATTATTTGCTAAAACGTTATATCTAAATTGGTTCCTAACGCTTGTTTCGTGTGTGCACGATTAGCTGAGTGGTTAGGGCTTTGGTCTTTCATCAGGCGGTCCATGGTTCAAATCCAATTAGAGTTGAATTTTTAAATATTTATTGTTTCTTGAGTATTGAGACGTTATAAAATAAAGCATTATATGGTGCAGTTTTCAATGCAACTCTTGTTTACGATTTATCTACGATCTGAACTATGATAAACATCATCATCATCTTGCACAGTATCCAGCGACTGGCCGGGTCTGTTTGGAACACAAGCCTCTCCAACGCCTTCTGTCTTCCCACCATCTCTCAGCCTCCACCCTTATCCAGTCTTCTCTCTTCTTCACGCTTTCTTCCACCCCCTTCAGCCACCTGTCTCTCGGTCTTCCTCTCGGTCTCTTTCCTTCCCACTTCGTCTCGAGTACTCTCCTGAGTATCCTCTTCTCCTCTAATCGCTTTACATGTCCTTACTGTAACGGAATTTATTCAGTTACAGTAGCTCACCCTCGGGTTTTGTGCCTTGTGCAGTTAGTTTGGGGTATTTTATTCGTATCTTATTATATTGGGTTAACGTGGGGTTGCAGAGGTGATTTTTATTGTGCCTGTGTGTTTTTGTGGACGGATTCATCTTTGGATGGTCCGGAGCAACTAGGATCACTGTTTATTAATTATCGGTTTTTGGATATTTGATATTATAAAATACGGGGTTTTGCGATTTATTACGTTTTGGGAATAAGGATATATATGACAATTAAGTAGAAGCATTATTTCATTTTGGTTTGGGGTTTATGGCTTTATTTTGACCTAGTAATGTTAAATGTTAGATTCGTGGATGTACTATAAAAATACAATGAATTGGTATTTTCGAGTGCTGGATATGTCACATACCCGGAAAAGACAGGCAGTAATTCGGCTTGTGAGGGAATACCTAGGCTATTTATAGCATGAACTCCCATGAACTTCGAGTGGAAAACTACTGTGTGACGTCAGTGTGAATTTCGACTGTCTGATGTTCATGTGTTGACACGGATGTTCCGCTAGGAGCGGGCCACGCACGAGTTAGTTCCGGCAGAAACATTGGGGTTATGTATCCCTACGCCAGTGCATATAATGGCATGTCTGGTGTTCAGAAATCGTCTTCTTGCTTTTACAGCGAAAGTCCATTGTCTACTTGCAAATTAGTGTCATTATTACTTGATCATGGTATCGTAATACGAACGAGCAGTGACAAATTTTTAGCAATCCACTGAGCTCATGGGTCCATCCATACCATGGGCTGTCGGTAATAACTTACCACGCCTAAAATGATAATCAGTAGTAAACATTTCATCGAAAAGTCATGCGAGAATGGAGACGTGAACGAGCAGTTCGAGAAGAAAGAAAGTGGAGTGAACCAGTCTAACGTGTGTAGATATTTTGTGTACGGACGGTACAGTGTGTATATACGTAGGTGGCTGTTATGCCTGGGTCTGATATGGCCGTAAGTGTTTGCTGCTCTCAGAGCCCAAATTCAGTGGCAAGGTACTGTATAAATAACGAGTGTATGAAGGGTATTTTGTGTTGTATATTATGTATATATGTGTATAGTACAGCCAATAGATTATCTCTTTAAAATTCATGTGTGTTTATATTCCTGTCTTGTATGAACCTGGTAGCATCAGCGAACGCATGCCAAATGCCCTACGCCTGGAATAAGGCATTTCATAGTCGGGGCAACAGTTATGTATTTTATTCTATTTTATTCAGGAAGACCCATATGGTCAACCTTGGCGCCCATTCAAAGTCGGGAAAACTTTAAAATCACTTGTGGCCTGTATTTAAAGGCAGTAAATTCTGTAGGTTTGTGTTAATGAGGGTAGTTAAAGTTAAATCAACTCCAGCGAGGAGGTGAGAGTGTTTTCAGTGGCAGCCCAACGTGAGGCCTTAGACATGCTGATGTGTACCAGGACACAGGAATTAAACTGTAGGCATATTTTCACAATTTCATATATTTCAATTAGGGATGGCTACGTCAGAGCCAGGATGCAATTCTGCTTTGTTGGGGGACGGTGCTGGTGAGCGGTAGAATCAGACAGGGTCTGATAGGCAATTTGCTATAGGGATGGGGGAAAACAGTAGAGTCAGAGGAGATTTGCCAGGGCAGGGGGGAAATGAATTAAGTATGATGGACATGTTGAGGAGGCTCGTGTATCTTAGTGACAAGTCTGTAGGGATGGAGGAGAGGATAATCAGTCGGATGGATGGTATGGAGGAGAGGATGAATAGGATGGGGGGGGAAAATAACTAGTCAGCTGAATAGTGTGGAGGAGCATTTGTCAGAGAAGCTTGATGAGGTCACAGAGCATTTGTCGGAGAAGCTTGATGTGATTAGCCTAGACAGCCATGTTACTAACCAGGTTAGTGAAGGCTGTGTGGAAGCCACTAATCTGGAAACTAAGCTAGGTAATCAGATTGCTGTTCAGGAAGAGAGCATAGACTCTGAAGTAGATAAGTTGGATGCTCAACGAGTGAAGTTGGCAGGGGAGATTTCTAGCCAGACACAGGAGACTAGCCAGAAATTTCCCAGGGTAGATAGGAAGTTGGGAGAGCAGAAAGAGGAAATTTTAGGCATCGTGGAAGAGAACGTTGAGGTTATTGAGAAAGAGAGTGGTAGGCCTATGAGAGTGGAGAAGGATGAGAGTGCTGAAGTTACCGGTAGTGGGGAGAGTGGAGATGCTTGAGAGTGCTGAAGTTAGTGAGGGGAGTGGTGAGGTAGTGCAGATAGATGAGCGAGTCGAGATTAGTTTGCTGGGGAATGGTATGAAGAAGGTAGATGAGAATATTAGCCAGGTTAGCGAGATAGTGACTAGTATGGAGGAAGATACTGTAGTTAGAATTCTACATGGTCAATATTTGGAACTAGGAGGGAGTGATGATCTTGTTAGAAAGTTAGCATGGGATTTCTCTGATGACATTAGGACTGCAGTGTGCGTGCAGGAGATAGTCGCTATTACAGGCATAGAGAGGTCACTTGGAAGGTTAGGTACCTTGAGAAAGATAGGTAGGCAACATCAGAGAAATTGGGGTAATCAAAGGGAAGGAAATTATAATCAGGGAAGAGAGAAGAACTGGGATCCAGGTAGAGGAAATAGGTACATGTGGTATGAAGATCATGGGAGAGGAAGAAATAACAATGAGTGTCAGAGGTACGGGAAAAACAATCAACCGGGGAACAGACCACGTGAGGTAGAGCAGGCAAACAGGGGGCGTGCCATGGAAAGGCAGGTTGAGAGAAGCAATAGGCCAGGAAGTTTAAATTTCGTCAGGACTCACTATATGGAGCAGGGGGAGAGTTCTTGCATAGTATTCCTGCTCATGCTCTGGAAGAAAAACATAATTTAGAGTATAATGTCAATGTAGGATCTGATAGGTTAGGAGACCAGAGCTGTAGATTAGATTACAGTAAGGCGCTAGTGAAGTTTGGGTGGAGTGAGCAACAGGATTCTGTTAGGTTGGGCTGCCAGGTTGATGGTAGAGATTTTGTTAGTGTCATTGGATGCATTCAGGTCATTAAAGAGGTTTCTGAGGAGAAAGAATTAGGTGTCGGCATGGTATCAAGTTGTATTTTGGTCATGAGAGATGATTATGTGTTGAGTGATGTGGATCACTGTTGTTTCTGGATCATGGGAAATGATCGTGTGTTGAGTGATGTGGATCACTGTTGTTTCTGGGTCATGGGAGATGATCGTGAGTTGAGTGATGATGATCACTGTGTGGAGGCAGTTGTTTAAGATACCATGTTGGACGAGGGTCAGAAGTCAGAGGTGCTTGACGTTCTGAGGGAACACAGGGTGGTGTTCTCGGTGAAACCTGGATGTACTCACGGCTACGGGCAGAGTTTTGACATCGCAGATAGGTCTAGCTTGAGCGGTCCTAGGTACCCTATAGCTCATTCTTACATGGAGGGTGTTGTTGAGGTGATTGGTCAGATGCTGTATGAGGTTATATTTGAGATTAGTAACAGTCAGTCTGTTAGTCTTCTGGTGGTGGTGACCGTGTGGGATGGTACCAGTAGGTTATGTTTGGAGGTCGTGGCAGTTAATAGTTTGCAGGAAGGATTTCTTTTAGTGTGTCTTGCCGGATTTTGGGATTTTCAACAGGGATAGCTGTACCCTAAGAGATTAAATAAATTGAGAATTATTGTAGTAGTAGGTAAGATACTTTTGAAACAGCAGGCAAGGGAGGGGGTAAAAATTAAGGTAGGTGATCTGGTGTTGTTGCGAGCTGAGCATCTGCTGTCGGTAGAGCAGAGTTGCATTCATGAGGTTTTTCATTCCGGTCCATTTACTATAGACTGCAGGGTAGGTGCATGAGCCTACAGCTTGATTACCAACGATGACAAGGTCTTAGGTACATATAACGTTGCTTACCTCAAGCTATATGTCACCTAGAGATCTTGATCACGATGACAAGACAGGAGTACTAGTGTATTTGTGTGAGGGACAAGGATAAATCTATAGCCTTGTAGTTTAGAGATTGATCCTTGTGGGAGCGTCTGTAACGGAATTTATTCAGTTACAGTAGCTCACCCTCGGGTTTTGTGCCTTGTGCAGTTAGTTTGGGGTATTTTATTCGTATCTTATTATATTGGGTTAACGTGGGGTTGCAGAGGGGATTTTTATTGTGCCTGTGTGTTTTTGTGGACGGATTCATCTTTGGATGGTCCGGACCAACTAGGATCACTGTTTATTAATTATCGGTTTTTGGATATTTGATATTATAAAATACGGGGTTTTGCGATTTATTACGTTTTGGGAATAAGGATATATATGACTATTAAGTAGAAGCATTATTTCATTTTCTCCACCAATGGTATCCTTACCTTGACGCGGTGGTGGAGCTTGCGTGGTCAAATGATCCTGAGAGCTATGCCGGTGGTAGCTTAGCTACTGGTAGGGTCTCCCAAGCCGGACAGGTCGAAGGTGATGATCCAGACTAAACGGGCTAACAACCCCACACCATAAAAAAAGAACCTGTTACGAAACAAGGACAATTGCCTCGGAAGGACGGATTTAACAGAAGACAACCTCGGCCTGGATTACGGAAAAGAGATTTGTATATTGCGACGTGGAATGTAAGAACGATGTTGAGACCAGGAAAGATGAATGAAATAGGAGAAGAGATAACTAAATTTAATTTTGACATTGTAGCGTTACAAGAGGTAAGATGGCAAGGACAAGGAAGGATAGATAAAAAGGAATATTCACTATTGTATAGTGGTCCAAATAGCAGAACAGGACAACATGGTACAGGATTTATGGTATCCAAGTCAGTAAGGAATAGTATTATGGAATATGAAGCCATAAATGAAAGATTTTGTAAATTGTGCATCAAAGGAAGATTCAGGAACATATCCATATTGTCAGTGTATGCACCAACTGAAGAGAAAGATGAGGATGAGAAGGAAGAGTTCTATGAACAATTGGAACAGATATGCGGTGAGATACAGAGATACGATACATTGATAATAATGGGTGACTTTAACGCAAAGATTGGGAAGGATCTATTGATGAAATGTGCAGGGGAACATACACTACATGATGTTAGTAACCAGAATGGCACACTACTTGGGCATTTTGCCATCAGGAACAATATGGTGATCAAAAGCACATGTTTCCCACCTAAACGAATACATCTAGGTACTTGGAAGGCTCCTGATTCTACAACCGTGAATCAAATAGACCATGTGTTAATCAATGCAAGATACTCTTCGTCAATTATAGATGTGCGGAGTTGTAGAGGACCAAATTGTGATTCAGATCACTATCTAGTCAAAGCAGTACTTAGAGAAAAGCTGGCTAAAACGAAAACAGAAACTGAAACCTGGAAGAACAGTATAAACGTTGAAAGACTAGGAGATGAAAGAATTAAGGAGGAATATCAGAGTGAAATACAAAAGAAATTAGAAGAAGAAAAAGAGAGAGATGATCTCAATGAAGAGTGTAAGAAAATAGAGGAAGTAGTTAAACTGGCTGCAGAAGAAATAATCGGAAAGAGGCAGCAAACCCGGAATGAATGGTTTGATCAAGAGTGTAGGGAAGCAATAGAAGAGAAGAATAGAGCAAGAGAAAAGATGATCTTGAGAGAAACAAGAAGCAACTGTGAACATTATAGGCAACTGAGGTTGAATGCCAACAAAGTATGTAGAAGAAAGAAAAAGGAACACATAAAGAAACAATTTATAGAAATAGAAGAATTAAACCAGGGAAGTGAAGTAAGAAAATTCTATGCGGCAATTGGTAAAATGGGGGAAGGTTTCCAACCTAGGGAAAGAAGATGCAAGGATAGACAAGGGATGATACTGAATGATGAGAACAAAGTGTTAGATAGATGGTCTGAACACTCTAAGGAACTTCTAAGTGAAAGTGTAGAGCCAGAAATTGAACAACATACTGTATGCAACAAAACGAGAGACAAGAAGTAATTAGATCAGAATCAGAGAATGAGATTGCAAGTATTACGAGTCCTACAGAATCAGAAAATGAGAATGCAAGTATTATGAGTCCTACAAGATTTGAAGTGGCAAATGTAATGAATAAATGAAAAACAACAAATCACCAGGGGAAGACAGTACAGTAGCAGAAATGATAAAATATGGAGGAGCGGCATTGGAAAATAGAATACATAAACTATTGGAAAGAATATGGGAAGAAGAGAACATGCCAGATGGATGGAGGGGAGGAATAATATGTCCTATATTTAAGAAAGGAGATAAACTAGCATGTGAGAATTACAGAGGAATTACTCTATTGAATGTTATTTACAAGATCCTATCAGGTATCCTGAAAGAAAGAATGAAAATATTTTCAGAAGAAATTCTGAGTGAATATCAGTGTGGTTTTAGACCCAACCGGAGTACAACGGATCAAATCTTTGTAATTAGGCAGATGATGGAAAAGTTTTATGAACATGATATTGACCTCCACATGCTCTTTATAGATTTTAAACAAGCTTTCGATAGTGTATGTAGAGAAAGACTATATGAATTACTAGGAGAAATGAGGATACCTGGAAAGATAATCCGGCTGATAAGGATGACACTAGATAATACATGGGCACGAGTGAAAAATGGAAATAAGCTGAGTAAACCCTTTACAATTAATATGGGTGTAAAACAAGGAGATGGATTGTCTGCAGTACTCTTTAACCTTGCACTACATAAAGCAATCAGTAAAGTGGACCAGGGAGACACTATTTTTAACAAATCAAGTCAGATCTGTGCTTATGCAGATGATGTAGTGATCATAGCAAGAGAGAAGCGTACACTGAAAAGAGTATTTAGAATTAGAGAAAGAGGCTACAAATATTGGGTTATTAGTGAATGAGAGTAAAACTAAGAGCATGGTAATGTCCACATCTAACACAAGAAGAGCCCCGCATGATATTAAAATAGGCGATAAGACTTTTGAGGGTGTGACACAATTTAAGTATCTAGGAGTACTTATTAACAACCAGTGTGATATGACAAACTCTATTAAAGATCGATTACAGGCTGGAAACAGAGCATACTATGCAAACATCAAGATGCTCAGGAATCAACTTATATCGCGAACAACCAAAATGAAGATATATAAGACAATGATAAGACCAGTAGTGACCTATGGCTCTGAAGCTTGGACATTAACTATGGATGATGAGAATACTGTGAAGTGTTTTGAAAGGAAAATACTGCGAAGAATATATGGCCCTGTTAGAGAGGAAGATGGATGGAGAATACGATATAACCATGAACTAAACGAATTGATTGGAAAACAAGATATTGTAACGTGCACGAGGTTCGTGCGGTTTCCCGGCGGCCGCCACCCCGTTCTCGAGGTGTCAAGTGGGCGGGGTGTCTGGGCCGCCAACCCGGCCAGGGCTAATTGGGTAAGCTCCTCCCAAGGCCGCCAGGATAACAATAGCCCTACGACAGGTATACTATTGGCGCAAGGGCCACCAGACTATTCTGTCTCTTGAACCTACTGGAAAAGGAAAGGTGATCCAGAACATCACTGGGAGTGGCTAGAGGGTTCTGGAAACCACCACTAGAACGTACTCGCTGCTGAAAGAGGTGGCCTCATTGGGAACAGCCAACTAGAAAGGACTGGGTGGTGCCAGCATAGAATCCACTAGAACACTCTCAATGCCGCTTCTGGAAGGAGCAACGGCCGAGAACATTCGAGACCAGGAGCTGGATTGGTTATATACCGGCAAACTACGGCGGGCAAGTGAGTCCTGAGTGAGCCCGCGCTGTCGGTGTGTGCCGTGCCGAGCGACCAGTGGAAATAAATGGGAAGTGCTGTAATATTGAAGACAGTGCTGTGAAGATTAATAACGTAGTCAGTTCTGCGTGGGAGCGAGCGAGTGTGAGATCGTAGTCAGTGTTGGTTGAAGCAGTTTGCCATGCCTAGCGCGATGAGTGGAAATAAATAATGGAGGACTGTAAATAGTGAAGACGGGGTGTGAAGATAAATGTGGAAATAAATAATGTAAATAGTGACTGTGGAAGATAAATAGTGACTGCAAGAGAAACTGACTTGTAGAGATCAGTGTACATAAATAGTGACTGGTAGCTGTATAAAGTGAGTTTCTGTGTGTGTGTGTGTGTGTGTGTGTGTGTGTGTGTGTGTGTGTGTGTGTGTGTGTGCAAGTAAGTAGGCTTAATTTGAATTAGTGTAAATAACATTATGGTAAATAAAGATTTAGTACATTATAGCCTGACCTATTTTTACGAACCCTAAAAACGTTACAATTGGTGTCAGATGTGAGGGTCAGGCTATAGTGAGTGCTTCTGTATGAAACAGTGCGTACTTTTGAAAAGGCCTACTTTAAGGAAGTGTATAGTTAATTGCTAAGTGACTGTCTGGTGAGTACCATCTGTAGGCCTAGTTCATCGTGTGCTGACTGTCCGTATGTCTCGCATTTTGGACTGTAAAATGGCGACGAAGAAAGTAAGACTCTCAGATCTGAAGGTTTCAGAATTACGTGAAGAACTGGAAGAGAGGGACGTTGATGCCACGGGAAAAAAGTCTACGCTACAAGTGCGGTTACGTCAGTTACTGCTGGACGCTGGTGAGGATCCTGACACATTTCTGTTCGAGATTCCTTGTAACATGTGGGAGGTGTTGGAAAATGTTGAAAAGAGAATAACGGAACATTTCAAAAACCTAGGAAATAAAATGACAGAACATTTCGAAAACCTTGGAAAGAAAATGGCGGCAACTCCAGAAAATTTGGAAAAGAAAACTGAGGAAAGTTCTGGAAATAAAGTGGAGCATTGTGGGCATGAAACTAGTCAAGACGAGCTGAAACCAGTCCTCAAGTCAAAACCGGAGTGTAACGAGCTTGGAGGCGGTATGGAAAGTGGCGCTACAGAGGGTGCTGATGACCGAGCCGAACGCATCGTGGAGTCCGGAGGTCGGAATGCTGAGCGAGATGGGGACGAGCCACTGGGAAGCATCACAGGCCTGGAAACCGGATTGAGGCTTAGCAGCTCTGACGACAGGAGCAGTGTCACAAGTGTGATGACCCCGCACGTCGATGAAGCTACGTCACGGCAGATCTGCGGGGCCGGGTTCGACACTGTTACGAACCATGCCGGGTACTCGCTGGAGGACGGAACAGTTCAGCTCATCACGGGACTTCAGGAACAGATGGCGGAGGTAATACACGACATCCAGTCGGGGACCGCCTACAACGGGATCGTCGCGACGCTGGAGGAGCATCATGTGGGCCACCAGCTACCGCCCATGTACCAGCTACGGCTAGAAGATAAGGACAGGTGCGCGAGTAAGTCACTTCAAGAGCTCGCGCTAGCTGGCTTGCCTCCCGAGCACGTACAACGAGAGGCGGCATAAATCTTCGCGGATGAGCATCGTGACGCCATGGTACCTCAGCGTTCGTTGCTCAGTGGAAGGCGATACCCGCGGCAGGCAAAAACCATCGCGTTGGGAATGGCGGCGGCGAAGAGGACAGTTTGCGGCACGCCACCGAAGAGGAGTGACGACGCTGGAGAAGAAGAAACGGTGGAGGTTGGCTACCCTCCACCAAAGCGACGTAAATCACCACCGGGACGCCGTCGCAGTAGAAAGGTCACCTGTTTGCCACGGGCTGTACGATGTCATCTGTCGCGAAAATGCAAGCAAGGAGCTGTATCCCACCTACCGAGACGAGAGAGAGCCAGCCCAAACAGGGGCTTGTCAGCGCCGTCAATGCAACCCCTTCGGACCTCGGATAGCCTCACGATAAACAACTCGAGGCGAGTTGCTTTGAGGAGAGGGGGCAGTGTAACGTGCACGAGGTTCGTGCGGTTTCCCGGCGGCCTCCACCCCGTTCTCGAGGTGTCAAGTGGGCGGGGTGTCTGCGCCGCCAACCCGGCCAGGGCTAATTGGGTAAGCTCCTCCCAAGGCCGCCAGGATAACAATAGCCCTACGACAGGTATACTATTGGCGCAAGGGCCACCAGACTATTCTGTCTCTTGAACCTACTGGAAAAGGAAAGGTGATCCAGAACATCACTGGGAGTGGCTAGAGGGTTCTGGAAACCACCACTAGAACGTACTCGCTGCTGAAAGAGGTGGCCTCATTGGGAACAGCCAACTAGAAAGGACTGGGTGGTGCCAGCATAGAATCCACTAGAACACTCTCAATGCCGCTGCTGGAAGGAGCAACGGCCGAGAACATTCGAGACCAGGAGCTGGATTGGTTATATACCGGCAAACTGCGGCGGGCAAATGAGTCCTGAGTGAGCCCGCGCTGTCGGTGTGTGCCGTGCCGAGCGACCAGTGGAAATAAATGGGAAGTGCTGTAATATTGAAGACAGTGCTGTGAAGATTAATAACGTAGTCAGTTCTGCGTGGGAGCGAGCGAGTGTGAGATCGTAGTCAGTGTTGGTTGAAGCAGTTTGCCGTGCCTAGCGCGATGAGTGGAAATAAATAATGGAGGACTGTAAATAGTGAAGACGGGGTGTGAAGACAAATGTGGAAATAAATAATGTAAATAGTGACTGTGGAAGATAAATAGTGACTGCAAGAGAAACTGACTTGTAGAGATCAGTGTACATAAATAGTGACTGGTAGCTGTATAAAGTGAGATTCTGTGTGTGTGTGTGTGTGTGTGTGTGCAAGTAAGTAGGCTTAATTTGAATTATTGTAAATAACATAATGGTAAATAAAGATTTAGTACATTATAGCCTGACCTATTTTTATGAACCCTAAAAACGTTAAAATATCGTAAAGTTTATAAAGGCACAGAGAATCCAATGGTTGGGACATATAGAGAGGATGCCGGAGAGCCAGATGCCCAAGAGAATGTTGAAAGGGAGGCTATTCTCCAGGAGGAGGAAAGGACGTCCTAAGAAGAGATGGTTGGATGGTGTGACTGCAGACCTCGTCGCAATGGGAGTGAGAGGATGGAGGAGCAAGGCGATGGATAGACCAACATGGAGAGCAGTTGTCCAAGAGGCCAAAACCCACCCCGGGTTGTAGCGCCATGGAGTAAGTAAGTAAGTATTATTTCATTTTGATTTGGGGTTTATGGATTTATTTTGACCTAGTAATGTTAAATGTTAGATTCGTGGCTGTACTATAAAGGTACAATGAATTGGTATTTTCGAGTGCTGGATATGTCACATACCCGGAAAAGACAGGCAGTAATTCTGCTTGTGAGGGAATACCTAGGCTATTTATAGCATGAACTCCCATGAACTTCGAGTGGAAAACTACTGTGTGACGTCAGTGTGAATTTCGACTGTCTGATGTTCATGTGTTGACACGGATGTTCCGCTAGGAGCGGGCCACGCACGAGTTAGTTCCAGCAGAAACATTGGGGTTATGTATCCCTACGCCAGTGCATATAATGGCATGTCTGGCGTTCAGAAATCGTCTTCTTGCTTTTACAGCGAAAGTCCGTTGTCTACTTGCAAATTAGTGTCGTTATTACTTGATCATGGTATCGTAATACGAACGAGCAGTGACTAATTTTTAGCAATCCACTGAGCTCTTACGGGCTATTGGAGGCTACGTGCATTTCATGGGTCCATCCATACCATGGGCTGTCGGTAATAACTTACCACGCCTAAAAGGATAATCAGTCGTAAACATTTCTTCGAAAAGTCATGCGAGAATGGAGACGTTAACGAGCAGTTCGAGAAGAAAGAAAGTGGAGTGAACCAGTCTAACGTGTGTAGATATTTTGTGTACGGACGGTACAGTGTGTATATACGTAGGTGGCTGTTATTCCTGGGTCTGATATGGCCGTAAGTGTTTGCTGCTCTCAGAGCCTAAATTCAGTGGCAAGGTACTGTATAAATAACGAGTGTATGAAGGGTATTTTGTGTTATATATTATGTATATATGTGTATAGTACAGCCAATAGATTATCTCTTTAAAATTCAGGTGTGTTTATATCCCTGTCTTGTATGAACCTTGTAGCATCAGCGAACGCATGCCAAATGCCCTACGCCTGGGATAAGGCATTTCATAGTCGGGGCAACAGTTATGTATTTTATTCTATTTTATTCAGGAAGACCCATATGGTCAACCTTGGCGCCCATTCAAAGTCGGAAAAACTTTAAAATCACTTGTGGCCTGTATTTAAAGGCAGTAAATTCTGTAGGTTTGTGTTAATGAGGGTAGTTAAAGTTAAATCAACTCCAGCGAGGAGGTGAGAGTGTTTTCAGATGTTATAAAATAAAGCATTATATGGTGCATTTTTCAATGCAACTCTTGTATACGATTTATCTACGATCTGAGCTATGATAAACATCATCATCATCTTGCACAGTTTCCAGCCACTGGCCGGGTCTGTTTGGAACACAAGCCTCTCCAATGTCTTCTGTCTTACCACCATCTCTCAGCCTCCACCCTTATCCAGTCTACTCCTCTCTTCTTCACGCTTTCTTCCACCCCCTTCAGCCACCTGTCTCTCAGTCTTCCTCTCTGTCTCTTTCCTTCCCAGCTCGTCTCGTGTACTCTCCTGGGTATCCTCTTCTCCAATCGTTTTACATGTCCTTACCATCTAAGTCTAGATTTCTCTATACCATCCGGTAATGGTTCATCCTTCATTAATTCTCTGGTCCTCTCATTTCTTATTCTGTCCATCTTAGTAGCTCCAATACTGCTTCTCAAGAACCTCATCTCACTGGCCTGAATTTTGCTCTTCTCCCTTCCTTTCATAACCCAGGTCTCCGAGGCATACGTCAGGATAGGGACATAGTACGTCCAATATATGATCTTTTTGCTGTTCTGAGGGACATCCTTGCTCCATAAAATGCTTCTCACACTCCCCCGAAATGCTTCTGCCTGCCTCCCGCGTTCATTTATTTCTCTATCGTTTCTTCCATTATCTTGTATCAGGCTTCCCAGATACTTGAAACTCTCCACTTTCTTCAGCTGTTCCCCACCAATTGTTATTCCCGTTGTGGTTCTTTCCTTCTTCCTTGTTGTGATCACCATCTCACTCTTATTTATGCTAAATTTCATCCTATATCCTTGTATTACTTCTTCCCACACGTCCAACTGTTCCTGTACCTCCTCCTCCTTGTTTCCCCAAATAATCAAATCATCTGCAAACACCATTGCTTTCATCTTTCCTTCCCCAATTACTTGTGCCACTCGGGTCATTATGTCATTCATCACCACAATGAAAAGTAACGGTGACAATGCATTTCCTTGTTTCAGGCCGTTTCTCTGTTCCAACCAGTCTGATCTCTCTCCTCCCACTTTCACACAGCTCACGCTTCCCTTGTACATCTCCTTTATCCTCTTTATAGTCCACTTCTCTACTCCTCTATCCTCCAGGGACTTCCATACTTTGTTTCTGCATACACTGTCATATGCTTTCTCAATGTCCAGGAAGGCCATCAGTAGATCTGTTCCATACTCATAGTGCTGTTCTTGTAACTGCCTTACAGCAAAAATCAAATCCACTGTGGACCTTCCTGCTCCGAAGCCATGTTGTTCTTCCCTCATCCCTCCTTCTATCCTTGTCCTAATTCTCTATTCCAAAACTTTCTCGAAGATCTTTGCACAATGACTCATCAGTGTTATTCCCCGATAGTTTCTGCAATCTGTTCTACTACCTTTCTTGAAGATCGGGACAATTATTCCTTTTTCCAGTCCTCTGGGGTCTTCCTTTCCTTCCATGCTGTCCTCATCACTCGGTACAACCACTGTATCCCCACCTCTCCTGCTGCTCTCACCATCTCCACACTCAACTCATCCACACCCGGTGCCTTCCCTCCTTTCATCTTGTTCACTGCATCTTCCACTTCTTTCCATGTTAAGTCCTTTTCTGTTGGCAGTTCATCTTCCTCTTCCCCGATTTCTTCCTCCTCACCTTCTTTTCCATTTGGGTTCAGAAGTTCTTCAAAATATTCTTTCCACATTTTCTTCAGTTCTTCCCTATTTTCTATCTCTTGTCCCCTTTTGTTCACCATTCTAACATAATCCGTAGGATCCTTCCGCCTCTTATTTTTTACCAGCGCATACAAGACCTTTTTTTTTACCTTCACTATCCTCCTCCATCATCTTTGTCCACTCTACCTTCCACTTTCTTCTCTCCTCAGCCACTACTCTCTTCGCCTCCTTCTTGCTTTCCTGGTACTCTTCCCTTGTCTCTACCGTCCTATTTTGATACCACCTCCTAAAGGCTCTATTCTTTTCCCTTACTATATCTTTTGTCTTCTCATTCCACCATTGTGTTTCCTTCCGCCTCTTCTTACTACTTGTCCTCCCACATACTGCTTCTGCTGCACCTACTAGTGTCTTCTTAAATCTAGCCCATTCCTCTTCCACCCCTCTTTCTTCATCTGTTGGAATTCCTTCCTTTACCATTTTGAGGTATTCGACCCTTCTATCTCCTTCTTTGAGTTTTCATATCCTTATAAGTCTTTCCTGGTTCTCAGTCCCTTTCTTCTCCTTGCTCCCTCTCAGGTTCATTACCAGCAATCGATGGTCGCTATCCAGGTTCTCCGATGGTATAACCTTGATGTCCGTGATGTTCTTATTTAGTTCTTTCTCATACAGTATATAGTCGACCACCGACTTCCTGGTCAAGTCATCACTGTACCATGTGATTGTGTGGCTCTCTCTTTTCTTAAACCAGGAGTTCCCAACTAGCAGGCTGTTCCTCTGGCAGAAGTCCAACAGTCTCTTTCCTTCCTCATTTCTTCCACCCCAACCCTCTGGTCCTTGAACACTCTCATAACCTTGTATTTCTCTTCCAACATGGGCATTCAGGTCCCCCATAACAATCATATTTCTTCCTACCAGCTGCTTCTGCAATTCCTCTTCAAACTCCTCCTTCTCTTCAGAGGCGCAGCCTACTTGTGGAGCATACACTTGCACTATTTCTACGGTCTCTCCCCTCAGTGCTACTTTCACTTTCATCATCCTATCACTTATTCTCCTCACTTCTTCTTTTAAACCATCTCGTACTACTACTCCCACTCCATTCCTCTTTCCCTCTTCGTTCCCACTCCAGTACAGTCTATAGCCTTTTCTCAGTTCTCTCCTTCCTTCCCCTTTCCACTTTGTTTTTGCCAATCCCAATAAATCCAACTTCCTTCTTTCCATCATATCCACTATCTCCTCCACCTTCCCTGTCAACGTTCTTAGGTTTAAAGTTCCAAATCTTAGTCCGTGTGTACAGCCGTGTCGTCTATTAAATCCATCATGTCCGAGGCTCGTTCAATTTTTGAAAGCATTTGGTTTCATCCACTACTGGCTTGCTGGGCCTATCGTAGCTTCACCAGAGCCCCATTAGCCGTCACTTTTCAGGGTTCCTGTAGGACCTTCACAGCTACCGTAACGGTCCCGGGTCACACGAAGTCCCCACTGTACTTCGCCCCTACAGGCGATCCCCTACTATGTGCCGTTGCCCGTCTCCCACGACGTGGACGAGGGGTTGGACTTATGGGAGACTTATGATAAACATATCACTCCCTATTATTGCGCTCTTTCCTGGCTGAAACCTGAACTACACACATCAAAAAAAGTTTTGCATCACCTCGGTTCCCAGATCTCCGGCATATAGACGTTGACTGTGTATATTGTATCCAAGATACAGTCCCTTTGACTGTTCATAGATGTCACTAAAACTGCTCAAAGATGTAAACAACCATGCATGAGCAGGGCCTATTAGACGGAGAGGGTACGACAGCCGATCAGTTCCAGTCATTCCACCAGGACGAAGGTACGCTGCTCATGTTGTCTGTAGTTCTACCATGCCTAGAAGGTCAATACCGCAGTTCGATCGCGTCCGCATTGTTACTTTGTGTCAAGAAGGGCTCTCAACAAGGGAAGTTTCCAGGCGTCTCAGAGTGAACCAAAGCGATGTTGTTCGGACATGGAGGAGGTACAGAGATACAGGAACTGTCGATGACAGGCCTCGCTCAGGCCGCCCAAGGGCTACTACTGTAGTGGATGACCGCTACTTACGGATTGCCGCTCGGAGGAACCCTGACAGCAATGCCACCATGTTGAATAATGCGTTTCGTTCAGCCACAGGACGTCGTGTTTCAACTCAAACTGTGCGCAATAGGCTGCATGATGCGCAACTTCACTCCCGACGTCCATGGCGAGGTCCAGCTTTGCAACCCCGACACCATGCAGCGCGGTACAGATGGGCCCAACAACATGCTGAATGGACCCCACGGAATTGGCATCACGTTCTCTTCACCGATGAGTGTCGCATATGCCTTCAACCAGACAATCGTCGGAGACGTGTTTGGAGGCACCCTGGTCAGGCTGAACGTCTTAGACACACTGTCCAGCGAGTGCAGCAAGGTGGTGGTTCCCTGATGTTTTGGGGTGGCATTATGTGGGGCCGACGTACGCCACTGGTGGTCATGGAAGGCTCCGAAACGGCTTTACGATACCTGAATGACATCCTCCGACCCATAGTGCAACCATATCGGCAGAATATTGGAGAGGCATTTGTCTTCATGGACGACAATTCTCGACCTCATCGTGCACATCTTGTGAATGCGTTCCTTCAAGATAACGACATCGCTCGACTACAGTGGCCAGCATGTTCGCCAGACATGAACCCTATCGAACATGCCTGGGATATGTTGAAAAGGGCTGTTTATGGACGTCTTGACCCACCAACCACTCTGAGAGATTTACGCCGAATTGTCGTTGAGGAGTGGGACAATTTGGACCAACAGTGTCTTGATGAACTTGTGGATAGTATGCCACGACGAATACAGGCATGCAACAATGCAAGAGGACGTGCTACTGGGTATTAGAGGTAGTGGTGTGTACTGCAATCTGGACCACAAATGCTGAAAGTCTAGCTGTATGATGGTACAACATGCAATGTGTGGGTCTCATGAGCAATAAAACGAGCTGAAATGTTGTTTGTGTTGATCTCTATTCCCTTTGTATTTAAAGGTTCCGGAACTCTTGGAACCGAGGTGATGCAAAACTTTTTTTGATGTGTGTACGTCGATCATATCACATTCTTGTCCATATTTTCCAATTATTGTCTGACGATAGACCACTATACTTATCAAATAAATTCAAGTACTTGTCTTCTTTCCATGGTAATAATACACGCTCTGGTTCTTCCCTCTCCATTCCTATTCATCGCTCCTCTATATACAACTCTTTTCATGTGGTAGGGTCTAGGCTGTGGAATACCCTTCCAGCCAGTGTCAGGGGCACCACCTCACTATCTAAATTCAAGACCACCTGCTGGGGCTGCCTGCTGAACACTGCTGACCGACAACAAGTGTGACTGGATGAGTGAATGAGAGTGTGAAAGTCATTATCTATGTCTATTATTGTTTAATTTTGTCAGTTATATAAATGTCATAATATGTTTATTGTATTGCATTAATGCGGTTAAGTGTAAGAGAGGGCCGAGAGCCCTAACTGCGCCACCAATAAAGGCAATAATAATAATAATAATAATAATAATATTTAATTAAAACATCATTCTCCACTGGAGTGACATCTAATAGTAATTAATTGAACTATGTATGAGCTAACCACAGCCTTCTAGATGCGAGCTGCGCTCTATACCGGCCAGTTAGTGAACCCAAGCCTACAGTATAATTGAAAAGTTTCTTATTTTTGCCGTTAGAGCGCACACATCCCCAACCACATCCCCAACATTAGGCGCGATTACCACGGCCCACAAGAATGACTGGCCCTGGTGCGTTTTCGTGACGTCAGCAATGTAGTTCTGTTGCACCACTTCCTGTAGTCTACTCTATGTATAACCAGTAGACCATTTATCTTTAATCGTTGTAGTTGTTCACAAGATATAATACTTTTCAGGATAATATACAAAATGCACATAACGAATGTTATCTTTCCCTTGCGGCTGCTTGTTAATTATGTTGAATTACTTGACGGTTACAAAGTGTTCAGGAAGGTTATGAAAAGCTATGAATGACACCAGACAATGTATGCATGTATAAGTCTTATAATTGAACGATATACCGTGCATAAATGTAAATGTATCAAACGTTTTTATAATTGAGATATATTCACAAACATAATATTCTATGGTCTTCGTTTTACTGGCGGTGTGGTACCTAGTCATCTTGTCTACATCATTGAACCTGTATAAACGTAGGTATTCATTTATCACTTGTCTTCATAGAAGGTATTGATACAAATCGTTAGTCGGTGGCGGGTGTATTCCGAAGATCTCTTCTAGAAACGTATTAATTTATGTTCCACCCCTTGAAACAACAATAAGTTAATGATATCTATACTGTGCTGCAAGATTCTTTGATCTAATTATACTCATGTGCACATAATTTAACTCACAACGAAGGTCACTGACTCTACAACTCAACTTACTGTAGCCGAGTAACTTCAACAGGCGTAGTTTTGCAAACCTATACAGTATAATTTATCGTGCTTGAAAACACACGGAACATCTAAACTGCATCCATTTTATGAAGATTGATATAAAATATTGCATTTCTGCTGCTTATGAATTGTTCTCGACTTAAACGTACAAGCACCATCAAGCAGTACATTGCCTACGTCACAGAAGGGTTTGGTTTACACACCATGGCCTGTCTTTCTCGTTAGCCGAGCGCGATTACAAATTAGCTGTGTAATAGGTATATTAAATATGTTTCTCCCAGCGATACGTTTAGAGCAACGAAGTTTCAATTATTATAAGTAGTCGGTGTTAATATACTGAAACCTACGTTGTTTGGAGTGTTTGCTGATGAAATTGCAAAATGCTGGGGTAAATTATAAACTATGGTTTGAACGCCACTCCCCAAATCCAGTGTGCCAATTTGCGCTTCGAATTGGAAGAAATTAGGAAGTGATAAAGACAAAGAGTTATAACTATACCCATACATTTAGGAGAAAGTAGGCTTTATGTTCCTTCCTGAACTTCTTGTTTTTAATCGGCCTCCACCATCCCCACAGCTGTCCATTGCTCACCATTTTATTCTTACAATACTCTTTGATTCTTCTTCATCTTGAGCAGTTTCCGACCACTGGTCGGGTCTGCTTGGAACATAAGCCTCTCCATCGTTTCCTGTCCATCCACCATCTCTCGTCTTCCACTGTGTCCCAGCACACTCCTCTTTCCTCCACACTCTTTTTAACTCCTTTTGTCCATCTGTCCCTTGGTCTTCCCCTTGGCCTCCTTCCCTTCATTTCCATTCCAAGCATCTTCGGTATCCTCTCCTCTCGCATCCTCTTCACATGTCCATACCATTGCGGCCTAGATCGCTCTATTCTATTTTGCAATGGTTCCTCTCTTACCATCTCTCTGACTCTCTCATTCCTTACTCTGTCCATTCTTATTACTCCTACCCTACTCCTCTGGAACTTCATCTCCACTGCTCGTATTTTACTCTTGTCCCTTTCCTTCATCACCCATGTTTCTGAACCATACGTCAAAATTGGCACAAAGTAGGTCTTGTAGATGATTCCTTTACATTTTTGTGGTACATCTTTATTCCATATCATCCCCTTAACACTCTTGAAAAATCCATCTGCGCACCTTCCCCTTGCCTGTTCCTCTATCGGGCACGTCCCAGATGGTGGATAGGGGGGCTCACCGGACTTCTCTGGAGGGTTTGAGGGAAATAAAATACCTCTCGCGGACCAAAAACAGGCCCCTTGCCAGGGTCATGGTGAAGCTAAGTTAGGCCTAGCAAGCCAGTAGTGGATATAGAACTGCTTTAAAAAGGGGAACTCTTTGATTACATGATAAAAAATTTCAAATTGAATACAATGTCATAATCAGTCTAGTGCTTTACAGTAATAAACTAAACATATTCTACATATATTTAATATACTGTATAAATATCTCTTACCTGAACTTGATTACAATTTGTTTCACCAGCAGTTATCAAGGAGAAATCGCACATTTGTTGATGATTTATCATAGCAACAAGCGTGGCCAAATTATGTAATTTAAAAATCCCTGACATTTTTAAAAGACCTAGCTATTTTCCCTGATTTTCAGCATTGTTTCAGTGTTGCCCTGACTTTCCCTGACCTTTTCAAAATTTCCTGACTTTCCAGAAAGTGTGAACCCTGTTATTACACTTGTGTACAACAATCACTGCGATGCAATTCTCTTTGATTCCATGTTTATTAGGCAGCTGCTGACTTTTCGACTGCATGCATGTCAGAGCTGAGACTTCAAGCTCAATCTGCAGGTATGCCAACCTAACATGAGCAGGTGACCCCACAAACAAAGGGATATAACTTATGGAAGGGCTAGATAGTTACAGCCATGAATGAGATTGAGACATCAGTGAAAAGTCCCTGTGTCAACAAATGCAAAAATATTGCATTCAGCAATAAATGATCAACAATGTAGACCTGTGTTATTGATTTCATTTTCAAATCACATACCATGTTCAAAGGTAATTTCCACTGCCTCATCTTCAGAAGCATCTTGTGTGGTGAGTTCTGGGAAACCTCCTGGCCAAAATGGGTAGTTGGCATCGCTTCCACGAACTGACTGAGTGCTGGGTCCGGGAGCTCGCCGCAACGACATGGAGTTCTTGGCATTGCATCCCGTATCTTCAACAGGAACCTCTCTGAACTGAAGAACTTCTCCTGTCGCGGGGTCTCGTTCCACCTGAGAGAAAATTTGTATCAAACAGTACTCATTCTTAACACCTTTGCTTTCAAGCTATCAGCTGATGAATGTCAGCCATATTTACCAAAAATGTACTCTTCTTTAAAATGACATGCAAGACACAGCAATTAAGATCTAAAAGCAGAATACTGAACATTCCAATTCAAAAAAGTAAATGACATAATTTCTCAATAATCAAGATATTAACTCAGGTGCGGATCTAGAGTTTGGCTTTGGGGGGTCAGAGAATCGAAATTGTTAAGTAAAATGGTATCATTAAAAACGCAATCACAAAATAACCAAACGTACAAAACCAGGCCAATTTTTTTGCAAGCTACATGGATAGAAATTTGATGCGTTTAGCGCACCAAAAATATTCGTACAAATTGCAACGGCATGTTTTGCGACTTTTACATCGAGCTTCGAGAAAAGTATCTAGGTACCAGTACGTTACAGTTTCGGCAAGTCGAGTTGGTACCAACAAAGGGAGAAAGTCACAGCTTAAATTGCAAACCAAGCTTGCAGTTTGGACGTCGGCAAACTTTTTGGTGCGTAAAAAGCCCCAAATTCCTATCCGTCCATTGCTGCACATTCATCGTGACATCACTATGAACATCGATTCGGTAATCACAAGGTTTGCTAAACAAAATAGACGAGTTGATTTTGTTATATAAATGTTGTTGTTTGAGTCTTCAGTCTTTTGACTGGTTTGATGCAGCTCTCCATGCCTCCCTGTCCTGAGCTAATCGTTTCATCTCTACATAGCTCCGACACCCTACATCGGAGGCAATCTGTTTAACATATTCTAACCTTGGTCTACCCCTACAGTTTTTGTCCTCGACCCTTCCTTCCATAACTAATCTTGCTATTCCTGGGTGTCTTAGTATGTGTCCTACCAACCTATCTCTTCTCTTCATTAGCAGTCGCCAGAAACATCTCTCCTCTCCCACTCGTCTTAATACCTCTTTGTTTGTAACCCTATCTACCCATCTGATCTTCATCATTCTCCTGTAACACCACATTTCAAATGCTTCAATTCTCCTCTTTTCTGCTGCACCAATAGTCCAAGTTTCACTTCCATAAAGCGCCACGCTCCAGACAAAGGCTTTCAAAAATGACTTCCTAATACCTAAATCTATATTCGATGTCAGCAGATTCCTTTTTTGTAGAAATGCTTTCTTTGCCTGAGCCAACCTACTTTTAATATCCTCTTTGCTTCGTCCATCACTGGTTATTCTGCTTCCTAAGTAACAGAAGTCTCCTACTTCCTTCAGCTTTTCACCTGCCAATTTGATCTCCATAGAGGTTTCTGATTTATTTCGGCTGCATTCCAGTATTTTTGTTTTACATTTATTAATTTTCATCATGAATTCTTTCCGTAAGACGGAGTCCATACCATTCAAAAACTCATTCAAATCCTCAGGCTTGTCGGCCAAGATGACGATGTCATCAGCAAATCTCAGAGTTGAAATTATTTCTCCTTGAATCTTCACTCCCACTTTAAATTTTTCTCCAATTTCCTTCATTGCTTGTTCAATGTAAAGATTGAAAAGTATGGGTGATAAGTTGCAGCCTTGCCTTACACCTTTCTGAATACCAGCTTCTCTCTCATGTCCTTCAACTCGAATGACTGCTGTCTGGTTTCTGTACAGATTGTATATCACCCTCCTATCCCTGTACTTTATTCCAATTGATTTCAAAATGTCAAACAATTTAGTCCAATCAACGTTATCAAAAGCTTTTTCTAAGTCTATAAAAGCCATGAACGTTCTCTTATCTTTCCTTATTCTACCTTCTAAAATCAGCCTAAGATAATCGTTTTTATATAAGAGGTAAGAAGTTGAAAATATGTACAGTTGTAACAGAACATAATAATTCCAACAAAGATATTTCAGTATTGAATAAAATGAAAAAAAAACTGTTTTTCAGTTAAAATTCGTTAAGTTTTATTTGTCTGGTTATTGTGTTTTCGTTTTTTGAGTTTGCAAAAAAAAATTTGGTCTCCGTTTGGTGGAGGGGGGGGGGTTCATAACCCCTGTGACGCCCCCCTTGAATCCGCGCTTGTATTAACTTGGCCAGATTATTATGATCGATTTTCAATTGCTATAACTTATCTGCTACTGGCTTTGTTTGCTCTATACAGCCTCGATAGTTCATTATCATCATCATCGTTGTCCAACTCCAGTTTCCCGGGTGTGGTATACGACCCCCTCCATCTCTGCCGATCCATGAACCATTGTTCGTTCACAATCCTCTCCCAACCCTGTACATCCTCCTTCACCACATCTGTCCATTGTTTTCTAGGTCTGCCAACTGGTCTCCTCCCTCCTAAGTCTCTTTAATACTCCCTTTTTGCAGTTTTATTGGCATTCTCTTCACGTGGCCGAACCACTTCATTCTAACCTTCTGGATCTTTTGTAGTATAGAATCTTCTATTCTCACCTCTTCTCTGATTTTAGTATTCCTGATCTTGTCTTTCCTGGTTAGTGCAGAGGTGCCAACCTTTGAAATGGGTTATCAGTAATCCCTTATATTATATTTTATTTGAGATAGTCTCCAAATTTAGAGGTAAAGTTGAGTTTCGGAAGTTTTCACGAATAAACGTCTCGCGGAAAGTCAGCTTTCTTAATAATATAGAAAAATATTTCACACAAAACTAAAAACTCTTCTTGATGCCGAAAATATACGTTGAACCGATGTATACCACTTAAGGTATCCTCAGTATGCTTTTCCGTGACGGCGGAATATAGCTTACGCAATCGGCGCCGCTTGCGTGATAACTTGCTCCATAGCAATCTGTGAGCCTAGCTGCGTGAGTTTAAATGATTTAAACCGACCTTGGCGAATTTTCGTTACCTCCAACTATCCAGACATAAAAATTAGCTACTTTTAGTTACTTTCGGTACCTGTTTGTAAAATTAGCTACTTTTTTTGTTACTTTCATTACTTTTCGTAACCGGTAGACGCTCTGTAACTTTTTTTTTGTGCATAGAAATGTAATTCTTTTCGTGATAATGTCACTTTTCCGTAATAATTTCACCTTTGACCGAATGCCGTAATCGTGAGGTGAAATCCGTAATAATTACGAACAATCCGTAATAGTTGGCACCTCTGTTAGTGTGGTGGTTTCCAAGCTGTATGTGAGGATTGGTGTGTAGTAGGATTTGTACAGTGTCACCTTGGTTTTGAGTGGCACTTGTTTATCCCAGAGTAGTTGTCTTACTTGGTGGTAAAAGTGTATTGCTTTGCTGATTCGATTGTTCACTTCACATGTGGCACATCTTTGGATACTATACTACCCAAGTATTGAAACTCTGAGACACTGTCCAGCTTTGTGCCATTTTGCATGATTTCTGGCTCGTTGTGACCCTTCTGTACTTTCAATATTACTATAAATCCAAGTTGAAAAACTGGAATTAACAAAAATAACAAATGGTTCTTGGACCAATGGCATGCTTTGTCAGTCAGTCCACATGGAGTCTAGAGTCTAGCTCGATTATCAGGTCTCCAATGTTGCACAGTTGTCAAGTCTCATTGCTTGCTCTCAGTGGCTACAGCGGAGAGTTGACAACACTGCGTCTCAAGCTGGGAAATCTCTAGTTCCACGCAGACATCTGATGTAAACATGGCCGCCCAGCTAGGTTTCAAAAGCGAACCGCTCGTTAATGAAGGAAATTATTGATGACGATAATGATAATTGTTGTTTTAAGGGGCTTAACATCTAGGTTGTAGGCCCCTAATGGTTTGGGTGATAGTGAAAGATGAAATGAGAATGAAAACTATACATTATACCTAATACTAACTACAGACTAACATACTGGAAGAAGAAATGGTAAACAAATAAAGGATAAGGCAAATAAAGGTCAGGAAGAAAAGAATTGCCCTCAACCCTCGAAGAATGAGGATTGAGGGACTTGGAAGGAAGGAGAGCCATGAAAGGCAGATAGAACAGGGGAATGAGTCGAGGGCCCACCCCAAAGTCAGTGGTAAAAGGGGGGAAATAACGGACCCAGCTCGGGAATCCTCCGGGATTGCTAACTCCCGAACTCAACAGCCATGAGCCCCTGAGGGAGCAGCAACATCCAGGGTCCCCCAGAAGTGGTGGGGCTACATACACCCTGCCTCCTTGAGGGCCTTGAGCTGAAGGCAGGAGGTAACATGAAAAGAAAAAGGCTCACCCCTCGCAGATGGAGGGTATCAGGAAAGATGAGACAAGGGCCAATTAAGGTGGGAAAGGAAGAGACTACCTAGGCCTCGGATATCCTAATACCTTCAGGGTCAGAAGAGAACAAGAGGTGACCAAGAGAGGTCGACAGGAAAGAAGACGGAGAGGAGCCCGGCACAAGTAAGTGGAAGCAATGCCAGACTCACCTGGGGTCCCGTGGTCGCCAACACACGTCCCACTAGATGTTAGACCCTGGGGGGGGAATTAGAGAACTATATACGCCGCCACGTTATAAAAATGGTCCGTATTGTTTGTACACGGGGCAGTTAATGTTTTGATTTTATTCACTACGAGTTCTGACAAAAGTGTAATTCTGTAAGTCTGAGTTTTTCTATAGTTCCACCTCCGATTAACAATACTATACTGTATACAAAAATTTCCGCAGAATTTATTATCGCTGTTCTATGTTTGTTGCCATTTTGGTTTTGACATACTCAGCTGGTTTTGGACAGCGACTATAAAGGCGTCTAAGAAATTTAGTAAGGGTTCTTTTGTAGATTTTTTTTAAAGAACTGTAATGCAGATAACAATGAATTTATGGTTGTTCTTTATTACATTTTATTATTTTCATTTATAATATTCCAAGTTACTTCCGCATTTAGTATAATCTCCATTGTGATGGGGAAATTAAGAAATGATTAACCTAAGAAAAGGGTGTTTGTTGCAATTTGCAAAGAGGAATGCTTTGAGAAATAATGATAATATACCTTCAGTCAATAAATATTATTATTTTTGTTTTAAAGAACAGATTTTGGTCACATTATGACCTTCATCAGCAATGTATAATGAATTTTGAAGTTGCAAGTCAGTGAAATTACACGATAATCTCTGCTTAGTATACAACACAGTCCCCGATTTTTGGATGTCACGGGTAATCTCGAGAACCACTGGATGGATTTTGATGTAGTTTTCACCATTCTGTAAAGGATATCTCGAGGAAGGTTTCTGTAACAAATTATTTATTTATGATCAAAGGTAGCCAAGCAGTAGCGATTTCAGTGAAAAAGTCGAAAAGAAACCTGACGTTCGTGCGCTTTTTAAGCTTGCGCTGGGCAAATCGTTAAAAATATCAATATACTACGAGTGTAAGAATTGTTAAGCATGAAAAGCTCTACAAAAAAGTCTGCGAGAGCATATCTCTATTTTCAATACATCGCCCACTATAAGTGTTTTTACGTTTTCATTTCTTCCAACAATCACCATTCAAATACTGAGGCAACAGTTCACGAGCTAGCTAGGGGGGAGCCTATTACCCCAGATACAGCCAGCAACAAACTGTCGAGTCGTGTTGAGTTAAGACTTCATAGAAGAGTGGTTGTGTTTGGAGTTTCACTGGAAGTGGAACTCGGCTTTTCTTCATTTCGCCCGTGAACTATTCGTTCCATAAAATACACAGTCAAGTTAAGATTGGACTGAAGGGGGATTTGTGTTTCATGCACCTCGCCATTCTTAAATTACGTCTGACAAGAATTCGTTGCGTATGCATCTCCATAATATAATTAATAGTCCAGTCAGTGATTTTAACCCATCAATCCGAGACGTAAAATGGATATAGGTCGTAGTTCATTGACATCGAATAAAAAGCGCTTATCATATAATGCATTCATAACTGTTCCTGTTCGAAGTTGGGGCGGGTTACTAGTTAAAAATAAAGGAGGTGAGATTCAAAAATATGTTGAACTATTTCTCCAAGAATACTAAGAAGATTGTTTTTTATCTCTAAACTAGCAACCCACCCAGGCTTCGCCCGGTTTACCCAGCTTAAAAGGCGCACGGATGGCAGATCCCAGAAGCAATTCACAAAAGCCAAGGTGAACAGTGAAACTCCAAACACAAATACTCTTCTCTGAAGTCTTAACTCAACACAACTTGACAGTTTGATGCTGGCCGAAGCCCGCTCCGAAGCTAGTACAGTAATTTAAATTTCCACTCAATGGAGATAGTTGGAAGAAAGGAAAACGTAAAAACACTTATAGTGGGCGATGTATTTAATATCGTATGGCCTCGGATGCTGGGTGCAAGCTTTGTTATTTGACACCCAGAGGGTAGCTTGCATGTCGAATTTCGTTGTTTCTTGACTATGAAAGTCCAGGAGGTTAGATATCTAAGCTCCTTGAACACTATAGCGCTTTCTAGTAGAGAAATGAGGAACTTTGTGTTGGCGGAAACTCCCGAGATTAATTTTGCCATTATGAACTCGGCCTACTGAATTCAAATGGATTCTTTAACATGCCAACAACGTATGACATGCGTATCGTATTTTTGCCGCCTTTCAAAAATCACTTAGCACGGCCAGGAGCGAACCTGCAAGCTTGGGGTTAGTAGACCGACACACTATCCACTCACCCACCGTGGCAAGCTGGCGATGTATTAAAGATAGAGAAATGCTGTCGTGGACCTTTTTGTAGAACTTTTCATGAAGTTTGGTGTTTTTCAGTCGGTCAACACGATTGTACCCATTTGTGATGGGTTATTCCCTAATACAGAAAAAAAATTAAAAGAATACATGAGATTAATTAATACACTCGGATGGCCAGTTTCGATCCTGAAGCGATCATCATCAGATCCATAAAATAAATTTAAAAAACTATAATCTATGTCTGTAAGTATGGGTGAAAATATTTACAATATATACACTTATTTAGTTGCAGTATTAGTTAAGATAATGGAACTCGTCAATATTTGTTAGTTGTAGTCTATGTGATGTTTTGTTGAGATACTGGAAGTGGTGATTGACCTCCGGTCTTTGCTTGTTTGGAGTGAATATGTAGTTGTTGTTAAATGATCAACTCAGATTGTATTGTACAGGCTACTTATCTGGTTAAGTCTTGCACAGTCCTGGTAAGAACAGTTAACTTGGTCACTATCTGCTCTCGACTAAGGGAGATTCCTGTGTGTGAGGGTCTCTTAACCCCCTCTCGCATTCCTAAGTGCCCTGTGTTCCTCATGCAGATGTAACTGTAAGTTGCCAAGTCTAGTCTCACTAATATGGTGTATGTTACTGAATACAGGACAATCTTCACAACAGTGATTTTGTATCCCACTTCTTTTTATCAACAGTGATTTTGTATCTCACATGTTGACAACAATGTGTGCGCCTCAGTGCGTGCCGCTAGAGTGCACCTTGTTGACAGTTGAACGAGATGCAAACGCTGTCAAAACATGGTAGCTGTTTTTAAAAGAGCAATAAATAAAAACACATATTGACGTACTTTAGCACATATATGAGATTCAGTAGTGACCAGGGTTCCTGATGTCAATATCGCCCAGAAGATGAAACACAAGGACACAAGGTATGTAAAAGTCACATTCATATCTGCTGCAAGTGTATAAACCACGTTCCACTTACATTCAGAATTAATGAAGTACCATGCCATATGCTAAATAAACAGCTTTAACACGTCCAGATCAAAGGCTTTTAGTCAACAGTGATTTTGTATTCCACATGTTGGCAACAATGTGTGCGCCTTGGTGTGTGCCGTCGAGTATGCCTTGTTGACAGTTGAACAAGAACATGTGTGTCAATACGAATCCACAATGATCAACAATCCAACTAGTTGAACAAGATTCAAACACTGTTGGAACATCACTGCCGTTGTTAAAAGAGCAATAAATAAATAAAAAAATATGTAATTTAGCACATATTTCAGGTGCAGTAGTGGCGAGAGTTACAAATTTGAATAGGTAATGTCCCCCAGAAGACGAAACAAGGTATGTAAAAGCAATGATGATGTCTGATACAAAATTGTGTAAAAGCCACGTTCTGGTCTCATTCAGAATTAATAATCTCAAATACATTAATAACAGGCTGTCAGTAAGGTTGCAATGAATAAGAATTACACATTCACTCACCAGACAAACACTAGCGGTTTAACCCCTATGCCGCCGAATTAAATTTTGAACTTTACTCTCAAAAGATTGAATTAAGGTAACTGTACCGGTTTTCGTCACAGAGCCAGTCGTCGTCACTCTCGTATATAAGTACAAAAAATAAGCATGTCAACGGGTCTTTCTCAAAGCACGAAGTCTTACAAGATTCGTCATACCTTCGTTGCTGATAAGGAGCAACTTTGCGAATTCATGCGAGCGATGTAATAGGTGATTCCCAGCGTCAAACATCTCGTGTGAGTTGAGCTGTCTTGACGCGGCGTATTGTGTCTTGCATGTGCTAAGCAGGAACGCGAGTTAATTATGTGCATACGTGTTATGTTCCGACATTTTAAAATGTTACAAGTGTGTGATATAGTTGGTAATTGTTTTCTGTAACATATGCGATTTACTATTTCGTGCTCACGTTCCTAGTTTGGTTAGAAATGCTTAAAGTGCAATATTAATAATAATTGAAATTCGAACAATATAACCACAAGAACGTGTATTGATGTAGGCTTCTCCGATCGGTGTTCAAGAGCGAATGGTCATTTTCCGGGCTGTTATGCCGTGATCTTTCTTTTTAATTTATTTTTTTGCGGGGTTGGGAGGCGTAGTCACATAAAACGTGAGACCAGACTAGTGATGTAAAATACCCAGGTATTTATAAATCGGGGTACATACCCAGGGTATATACTCGGGTAAATACCCAATTTGGGTAAATACCCGGGTATTTTAGATTTTTCATTAAAAATCATGTGTCCTGGTAAGTTCAACCTTAAAAAAGGGTACCGGTATGCAAACTATTATACATTAACTTTTTAGAAATGTAACAACATTAGATAATTAATAAAATTAAATTTAATTAGAATTGGAACTTAAAAACAGAATTAGAATTGGGAATTAGATCAGGAGATATAAACTAACAACTCCACTACACTGAAAAAGTTAAGTTAAGTACAGTAGGCATCAAACAAACAATAGAAAATGGGAGGGAAGTACAGTGTCAGTTTGAATTCTGGGTACGATGAGCTGAGCACTGTTGCCAACCCATATGCTTGCTGGCATACATCTTCACCCATTATAGAGCCCACATACACCCTGGGCACAAAGTCCCGTTACCCCTATACATTTCAGGAAATACATTGATTTCTTTAACATTTTCTGTTTCAGATAATGGCTGATACTAGTGACTATAGCATTGAAGAACGCATTGTCACAAGCACTTGGGTTCATGAGAGACCAAGAACAGGGAAAACGTTGGAACAGGTGCGTACTGACTTTGAGCAGCAATTCGGACGACAGCCTCCTCAAAAGACAACACTTTTACGTTGGAAAAAGAAACTGTTCGCTACAGGCAGCGTGAAGGACAAACCAAGAAGTGGTCGACCATCAACAAGAGAGGAACAATGCCGAGAAGTCGCGGAGTCAGTGGAAAAATCACCAACGAAGTCAACTCGTAAACGATCCGCAGAACTGGGTATACGCCGGTCAACCCTGCGCAAACACATGAAACATGACTTAAAGTTGCACCCATATCGACCAAAGTTGTACAGTACAACTAGTTTTAATCATTCGCTTCCACACTGGGGCTTCTGCAACACTTAAGACTATCACCTCTAACAAGATCACTTACCAACAATAACTCGGAACTGGCTCATTATACTGCTCCATTCTGCACACTTGCAAACAAAAAAACGCATCATAACAGTGGTATAACAGTAAAGGACAATGAAGACTTAATGTTATGAAGCTTAAACAATAGCGCATACTTCAAGATTTGTAAACTTCAAGACTTACTCAGCACAGTGTGGACACACAAGAATTAGAGTTTCACATGACAATGAATAACCGCTTCATGAAAAAACATTTTATCTTAATAAACTGAATTTTATGCATTTTAATGAATTGGGACTTGCTATTTTAGCTTTCAGTGTTTTTATCTTTAATGTCATTAATTTGTGTTTTAAACCATGTTTTACCGAGTGTATTAGGTTTTAGTGTCTGCCATATCTTGTCCATATGTTTTCACACACCATACATTCCATTTTCATTTATCACCCTGTGTTAACTATGTGTGTACAAAGGAGTGCTCTATCTTAATTTGTTGAGCCAATCTTATATAAGCTGATTAAGGGATCAGGATAAATGGGATCCCGAAACATGTCCTGTAATGTATAAATAGATGTGATCTTCGATTACATTATAATTAAAGGTATTGACTGAGCGGACCCATATTTACAAGAATAATTAATTTATTCTAGTTATATAATCTCATCAATAAAGAACAATGTCAAACGTCAACAACCTTGACGTTAACATGTCTGACAATTTATATTTACCTTCCCACTGGGTATTTACCCGGTCCACATCACTAGACCAGACCAAGGCATAACATAACGTCTGTGTTGAACAATCGCCGAGGGTCTGTCAAGATAGACTGTACGTCGTTTTCCACCAAATAACAGTAGGTTTTAATTTAATGTTCTGTAATATTGCAGCACGGTATACTGTCGAATTTTGAGGGATTCTTAAAGACAGGCTTGGATTTCTTGTTAGGAAAGATTCACACCATTTCCTCCCTGGCCGACCATCTTTGAGAGTCCCTCTTCAATTCTTTTGTGAGGCACTGGACGTTATTTTGCAAATCGTCCTTTGTTACCAGGAACCCAGCTTTTCCTAGTGATATAACCCATTGAACTAACACCCTTTGTTAAAAAGGAACTTGGCCCTTACACCCCACAACAAAACTTTAAGTTAATATAAAAATAATTTATAATAAACGTGTTTAGAGCAGAATTACGATATTTTCATGCCCGTACGTCATCTACCCACCATTCCCACTTCCCGATGCCGTCTTTTTTAATTTTTATTTCATTTTTTAGTAAAAAAAAAACATAATTACTGGTACTGTTTTATTCATAGCCTCCAAGTCGATAAATCGGTGTCTTACGCAATAATTGACAGAAATACATTATAAACAGCAGACAAGGAAAACTAACAATGTGACGGCAATTGGTGCAAACGGGTGACGAATATAGGAAAAAACGAAGGACTAGGGCAAAAACACACTTTTTTTTTTTAATACGTAATTTTTCCAAAAACGAATATTTTCGATATCGAGACTTTCCTAGTGTTAGAGTAGAGTTTGAGGTTAGGTACAGTGCTTTTGTTGATTAAATTTACCAAAATGTGTAAGGTGTATATATTTTCTTGCCTAAATCTGTCTTAACATGACGACCATTGGTGCATTTACCTTAAGCAGTGAGAAATTAAATTTTATTCTTACCTCAAATAACTTCAGTTTTCGGATTACATACATAGGCTTACTCAAGACCACTGAAAAGTACTATTATAACATAAATAATTCTAGTGGGTACACATACACTGCAAAAAAAGGCAAAACAAAAATTTCATTTTTTCCCCTTCTAATTGATGACTTTGGTCATAAACACCTTTTTGTCCTTCTAATTGATCGCAATTTTTAGCCTATTTTCATTTATGAAAAAAAAAAAAAAGAAAGATTATGAGATCACCTTGAGTTGTGTCTATGTCGCCCCCTAATAAAGTCTAAATGGCTGGAGCTATTTCAATGAAACTCTGTAAGGTCATAGTACTAATTTGTGCGACCCCGACTGTGCCCTTGAAATTTCATTACGTCGCACCAATCCAACATGGCGTCTGTGCAATATATCTCCGAAATTATTACCGGTACCGATATACCCTGATATCATCATGTTGCTCATATTGGCTCCGTATTCACAACAATTAATTCAGCCAAGTCTAAATTTATTTTGAACCGCCCTTTCAATACAATTAAAATCTTGTTTTACCGATACATGTTTCGGGATGTGGACTACCCTTCTTCAGTCTGCCTGAGTGAATTAAAAATACATTTTCACATTATTAAAAGACTTTGCTGAATTCACCCTGATATCACAGTGATAAAGAGCACTACTAGAAGTTAACCTATGTGACTTTCAAAAACCTATTAAGTACAAAACGAACATGGCAGCCAAGCAAAATTGAAACATTTAAATAGACCTTTCTCGCGATTTAATCATCCGAGCGCAGTGAAACTTGGTACAGCAAAGGTTTATACACATTGTAATGCACTGATATATAATTTAGTTCAATTGTTTACACAACCTCAAGATGGTGGTTGTGCAAAATTTTAAAATTAAGTTTTTATTTCTTGTGTCCTAATCATGCGATCAAAGTCAACGTTTGAATAATGAACCTACACAATAATCATCATCTAATAGTACATAACTCTATCGCCTACATTTATAAAAATCCAACAAGGCGACCATCCTAAATATTTACACGGTTCTCAATATCTACAAATCTATTACAGCAATCAGACTAAAATGTCTTATGTAGATAGAGGCAATTTGCGTAAGTAGGATAGGCTATTTAGTTCTTCACGGAACTACTTGTTAATTATTAGTACAGACTTACTCTAGAATGCTGTAAGGGAATATTTTCACAATTATTTGTAACACGTTTACATTATGTTGAACTACACTGTAAAAATAGGAAAACAGCACCACCCTGACAGTCTATGTGCTAATGGCACATGCAAGTAACTTACCATACTCTTTGTAACCCTTTAACGTGTGATACTTTTCAAAACATGGTGCAATACACAGTGGTGGATTTCCTGGGCAATTACCACAAAAGTAAGATGTTTGCTTACGCCGTTACACCCCTTTCCCTTTCTTTGTGCTCTGATGGAACACACAGTATAATTGGGTTAGTGTTTCTTGTCCTCGAATTGTTTTGGAAAGTGCCTCTCAGTTAGTCTGGCCGCCTGTTTAGGAGATGAGTGTTTTCTTCCCCTTTTGTGAGGTACCTGACATGCATAATTTTCTAGGAGGCTTTGAATAACATTCTTTCGAAATAGCCTATTCAGTGAGGTATGTAGGCGTATATTACTAGGAGATAATTGATCTTCAAAGCACTCCTAGCAGTATAAATCACGAGTTTAACTCAAATGTCACATAAAATAACATCCAAGTGCAATAATGGTTTACATACATTACAACCTAACTGCGAGCTGGCTGCTTGACTCCCTGCGCATTGAAATCTGAAGTTTCTGGAATTACCACTAGACATCAGCACATCGCAGAGCAATACAGAGACAGTCCGTCACTTATTTGACGTCAGAAAAACGTTGTATCAAGCGGTTACAAAATTCTGAGGTTGTGGACTAACGTCAAATACGGCAGCGGACGGAGTATGATTGCCAATCGACTACAGTCGAACATGGCACCATAGGGGTTAATGGTGAATGAAATTCCCTTCAATGAAGTTAAATTATCACAACAAGTCTACAGCAATTGCAAATTAAAAATAATAATTTTATAGCGGCATGCAGATTCAACCCCAATATCTGCAGGACAAATGGCTGGGCAGCGGTCGCTTGGTCGGCCTTAGCCCGTCATGGGCTGGATAGTGCCACTTTTTTTTTAATGCAGATTCAAACTTTCAAAATCAAAGATTCATTCCCTTTAAGTTCTAATATTAAAGTGTGCTATATTGGCACTGGTCCCCAGAAAGAATAACAAACACACTGTACTGTACCTTCAATGTGGTTCCCAGAGGTGAAAGTTCAAAATGGTAAAGGGAAGTGGGATCAGGTTGACGAGGCCAGAATTGCTGTACATTCTCATAGTTGTGTATCGGCAAGCGGTCTAGGTTAAGCAGGTGTTCCTTTAGCTGTTTCTCTACATCTGGCAATACTGGTGGTGGCCCATAAAAGAGCTGAAAAATATAAATTAAGTTACTATATATTACAACCACTGCAGTATTTCTTGAGAAATTATTAATTCCTAGGTCTATTAGGGAATCCATTATTTACACAATTTACTTCACCTAATGTGAATTGGTTTCATAAGATATCACATGCAGTAAATTAAGATGAACTTTGAAGTGTCCATTGATTTAATCTTTTTGTTTTAAGGGAGTTCGATTAAAAGTAAGGTTAGACCAGCTTTTTCTTTTAAATAGGCTAAAATTTCAGTAAGTATCCAATAAGTTAGTCTTTTTTGTTATACCTCAACGTCGACATCTGGGGTAAGTTCCGGAGGCATTTTCTTAGCTTATATTATGTAAGGCAATTCAGAAATTATTCACATAACAATCTGTAAATATTGCATGACATATCAATGTTTGTTGTTGTTGTTGTTGTTGTTGTTTGGATTGCGTTGCTGGACACACAAGGCTCTTCACCCAATAACATCCGGCTGGGAATAGACTACAGGCTGTTTGCCAGGCCTAAGAAAGTCCATAGTACTTTCTCCGTTCGTTAAATAATTATTCTTTCCTTTGGGCCCGAACTCGGTAACAGTTTTAATTAATTGATAATATTTGCGCACAATGTGCATGGATATACATAAATAGATACATTACACTATATAGTTCAGATATCTAAACAAAACTGAGTCAGTGATACAGTTCTGTCAGAGCACGTTAGAACATGGTACTTATCACACACTTTTCCACATAGCTCACAAATGCACCCATCTGTTGCTTCATGAAAGATATTTAGCCTACAAACGCGGTGGTGGAATCTATGTGTTGCCAGGCGCGTCACTATATGTCTTAGCTCATATTCTGCCTGCATCAAGTCTCTGGTTTGCATAGCCGTGGTGGTGTAGAAGTCCTCTTCTATGCTATCCCTCTTCGCGTGTAGTTCCAGTGTCATTTCATTGTAGGCTGCTGTAGATGGCAGCAACATTTGTAATCTCAGATCATTTATTAGAAACGTTTCTCTGACTAGAACGTAGGTGTATCGGGACTTGGTATATTTCGAGAGCCCAAGTACCCTTTTCAGGAATCTCGGCTTTAGACTTTCTATTTCCCCTAATTGAATTTCGATAGATGTGCCCAGACTAGTTCTAATCCATATGTAAGCACTGGCTGGCATGACTTTTGCTTGGAAAAGCTTCATAGCCGTGGTTACTGACATTCGAGATATGTTGCGTACATCACTTATGCTTTTTATAGCCGCAGCAAGTCTTTCCTTTATATGTATTGAGAAGGCCGTCGCTGTTACTTGAAAGGTGATTCCCAACTATTTGAAATGACTCTTTGGCGGTAGCAATAGTCCCTTGCACGTGATTACTTCATCTCTGGCCAATCTACCTCCTTTCCTTGATGAGATTTTATGTATTAGTATTATATATTTACGTTTTAGGCTTATTATATTTTAAGATGTTCACCTGGAGTGTATAGTTATTTTTATTAAGGATCATCAATTGTTATTTCAATTGTCTCGTCTCATACTTCAATGGTCTCATAAAGCGGGCCATACACGCTGAGATCTGTATCGAGAGACTGTCTCATGAAACGCGTATCTGATACCAGCTGTGTCGTGTGTAGCGTTGTCACAGCTGGTCTCACATGGTATCATGACGCAACGGAGCAGGTATCACGTCTCTCGCTCTGGACAAGAGACCTTGAGATAGATACAGACAACACGATTCAAGTATCAACAAGTTTACACGTGTGTAGGGAAGTATCGCGTGTATCACGGCCGACTGGATGCGCTCTATACCGGCCTTGACAATCCCAGTTAGAGCCCATGCACTCCCATCCAATTATAATTAAACCAAAGATATGTCTAGTGTTTATAATTTATATAGTCTATCAATACCATGTTATTTTTTAAAGAGAAAATGTAACTGTTACCAACAAATGGCAGCAGAATTTAACTCACTCCCTTAAGACAAAAGAAAATTATTACAGAGACTTTAAAAAATAACATGGTATTGATAGACTATATAAACTATAAACACTAGACATATCTTTGGATTAATTATAGTAAGAACATAATAGTTCTGATTTGAGTTTGTCAAAGACTGGACGAGCCAGTGGCTTTGTCAGGATATCTGCAAGTTGTTCTTGGGTAGGACAATACAGTACTTTATGTTGTACCAAGTTTTCTTCAGTTCATCACTGATAAAGTGATATTGCACTTCAATGTGCTTACTGCCTCTGATCAGTTGACCGCTCTTGATCATGATGATAGCACTCTGGTTGTCTATGTTGAGAGTCATCTCGACTTGCTTGTTAAGGAGTTCTTGAATGAAGGTTTTTAGATACTTCATTTCCTGGCAGCAGTGTGAAGCTGCTATATACTCTGCCTCAGATGTGGATCTTGCAACAACGGACTGTTTCTTTGAGCTCCAGCTAACTGGGCCATTTCCACACATGATAATGTAGCCGGATGTGCTCTTCCTGTTCTCTTCATCACCGGCAAAATCTGCATCACAGTAGGCAGTAATCTTGAGATTTTCTTTTGCAGAGGAATAGAAAATTCCATCTCCATTGTGCCCTTTAAGATATCTCAGTGTTCTTTTAATACTGGAGACGTCTTGTGCTCTTGGATTGCTCATGAATCTACTTTCAAAATTCACAGCATATGCCATGTCTGGTCTGGTTTTAACTGTCAGATATAGTAAACAACCTATGGTTTGGTATATTGGCTTTCACCGCCGGTGAATTAAAACTCAGCAATTCTTCTAGGTTTGTGCCGTGTCTTGTGTGGGGTTTCGCCTAGGACACCAAGCTAGGCTCATCGGCGGGCTCTTGGTGTCCCCGCCCGGACCCCACAGGAGTGACGAACTGCGCGCCACCTCCCTTTATATAAGGTGCAACTGCACCACTTGACTACGAGAACTAAAAGCTCAAGCAGCCTTAACCTCCCTATGAAGGCTTCCAAAAAGATGGTATATTGGCTTTCACGGCCGGTGAATTAAAACTCAGCAATTCTTCTAGGTTTGTGCCGTGTCTTGTGTGGGGTTTCGCCTAGGACACCAAGCTAGGCTCATCGGTGGGCTCTTGGTGTCCCCGCCCGGACTCCCACAGGAGTGACGAACTGCGCGCCACCTCCCTTTATATAAGGTGCAACTGCACCACTTGACTACGAGAACTAAAAGCTCAAGCAGCCTTAACCTCCCTATGAAGGCTTCCAAAAAGATGGTATATTGGCTTTCACGGCCGGTGAATTAAAACTCAGCAATTCTTCTAGGTTTGTGCCGTGTCTTGTGTGGGGTTTCGCCTAGGACACCAAGCTAGGCTCATCGGCGGGCTCTTGGTGTCCCCGCCCGGACCCCCACAGGAGTGACGAACTGCGTGCCACCTCCCTTTATATAAGGTGCAACTGCACCACTTGACTACGAGAACTAAAAGCTCAAGCAGCCTTAACCTCCCTATGAAGGCTTCCAAAAAGATGGTATATTGGCTTTCACGGCCGGTGAATTAAAACTCGGCAATTCTTCTAGGTTTGTGCCGTGTCTTGTGTGGGGTTTCGCCTAGGACACCAAGCTAGGCTCATCGGCAGGCTCTTGGTGTCCCCGCCCGGACCCCCACAGGAGTGACGAACTGCGCGCCACCTCCCTTTATATAAGGTGCAACTGCACCACTTGACTACGAGAACTAAAAGCTCAAGCAGCCTTAATCTCCCTATGAAGGCTTCCAAAAGATGGTATATTGGCTTTCACGGCCGGTGAATTAAAACTCAGCAATTCTTCTAGGTTTGTGCCGTGTCTTGTGTGGGGTTTCGCCTAGGACACCAAGCTAGGCTCATCGGCGGGCTCTTGGTGTCCCCGCCCGGACCCCCACAGGAGTGACGAACTGCGCGCCACCTCCCTTTATATAAGGTGCAACTGCACCACTTGACTACGAGAACTAAAAGCTCAAGCAGCCTTAACCTCCCTATGAAGGCTTCCAAAAAGATGGTATATTGGCTTTCACGGCCGGGTCCGTAGTTCTCGTAGTCAAGTGGTGCAGTTGCACCTTATATAAAGGGAGGTGGCGCGCAGTTCGTCACTCCTGTGGGGGTCCGGGCGGGGACACCAAGAGCCCGCCGATGAGCCTAGCTTGGTGTCCTAGGCGAAACCCCACACAAGACACGGCACAAACCTAGAAGAATTGCTGAGTTTTAATTCACCGGCCGTGAAAGCCAATATACCATCTTTTTGGAAGCCTTCATAGGGAGGTTAAGGCTGCTTGAGCTTTTAGTTCTCGTAGTCAAGTGGTGCAGTTGCACCTTATATAAAGGGAGGTGGCGCGCAGTTCGTCACTCCTGTGGGGGTCCGGGCGGGGACACCAAGAGCCCGCCGATGAGCCTAGCTTGGTGTCCTAGGCGAAACCCCACACAAGACACGGCACAAACCTAGAAGAATTGCTGAGTTTTAACCTATGGTTTGCTGATATGGAAAATTCTTGGTAGTGTTATCTTGTTCTTGATAGTTCTTCTGTATTGGAGTTGAAACTGGCTTGCATTGTTCCATGTTATATTTCTTCAGCACTTTATTGCTGTAGTTTTGTTGATGAATGCATATTCCATCCTCATTTCTTTCAATTTCAAGTCCCAGATACAAGGTTGGATTTTCTTGTACCGTTATTTCGAACTTGCTCTTGAGCCTTTGTATCAGCTGATTCATTTGCTGTAAATCTTCACCCATCAATATTCCGTCATCGACATGTATTGCAAGGAACAGTTTCTTATCTGTATTTTTGAGCTTTTGCATGGTATCCTTCGGGTACTCTCATAAATATGTCCTCTTCTAGCTTGCTATATAGGAAATTTGTCTTGACATCAAATGTCATCAATTTCAGATCCTCTTGAGCTGCTATTGCAAACATCAGTCTCAAATTATTTTATTGAAGCACAATACTAAAAATATCTTCAAAGTCAAGATTTTCTGATTTTTGTTGACATCCACGAGCGACCAGTCGTGCTTTGTATTGTCCATTTTCTCTGACTTTAAGAACCCATTTTCCAGTCACAATCTCTTTGCCTTTTGAACGGCTTTCTTCTACTATTTCCCATGTTTTGTTTTGTTCCAGTGATCTCTTTTCATTATTGATGGCTTCTTTCCATTTGTTTTTGTCAGGACTCTGCATGCACTCCCTGTAAGTTATCAGAGCTCCTAATTCTTCATCCATGACGTAGTCTTCAAATCCTGCTGGTATTTTCTTTTCCCTTCTTGGTCTTCCGTTTTGTGTGTTTGAATCAGGATACTCATCTTCGTGTTCTTGGTTTTCATTTTCTTCTGGTTCTTGTTGGTTTTCATTTTCTTTTGGTTCTTGGTTTACATTTTCTTCTGGTTCTTGTTGGTATTGATTTTCTTCTGGTTCTTGTTGGTTTTCATTTTCTTCTGATTCTTGTTGGTTTTCATTTTCTTCTGATTCTTCTCCTTCTTCTTCTTCTATATTCTCTACATGAATATAGTTTCTGATTTCTTGTGGAAACTGTTTTTGTTGTGTTCCAATGAAAATGACATCTCTTGATGTATACACTTTTCTTTCTTAATCATTCCAGATGCGATATCCATTTTCTGCATAACCAAGACAGGGAGGCTTGGAGCGCTGCATCAAACCAGTCAAAAGACTGAAGACTCAAACAACAACAACAACAACAACAACAATGAATATTCCTTGTTTTGATCTTGGTTGTATTTTCTTTAGATATCCCAGCTGTTTTGTATAGACTTTTGACCCAAATATTTGCAGTCTTGATAAATTTGGTCTTTTACCATACCAGAGTTCTGCTGGAGTTTTATTTTTCATAGCAGTGGGGCTTCGATTTATAAGATAAGCAGCGGTGCATACCGCCTCTCCCCACATTTCATTATCCAGTTGTGAGTCAAACAACAGTGCTCGTGTCATATTAAAGAGTGTACGATTAATTCGCTCTGCAGTCCCATTCAGTTGGGGCGTGTACGGAATAGTATAGCCAAGACATATTCCCTTATTCTTGCTCCATGTTTTGAACTCATTACTGCAAAACTCACCACCGTTGTCACATCTCACCTTAGACGCCTTGAGATTATGAAAGGCTTCTGCTTCTAGAATAAATTCTTTCAGATACATTTCAGCTTCATTTTTGTAAATCATAGGATACACCTTAACAAAGTGGGTGAAATCAACAGTGCATGTCACAATATAATTCATTCATAATTGGTGGATCCAATTTTCCACACACATCTGTATGGATGATTTGCAAAGGTCTGGTTGCTTTCGTTCTTGTATTATTGAATGGGATTCTCACCTGTTTTGCTTGGCAACAAACATTACAGATGTTGTCGTCTGCTGTTGTGGCAATTATTTCAGGAACACCGTCACACAGTTGGGATACTTTCTTCAGTCTAGTACAACCAATGTGACTCAGTTTCCTGTGCCACTGTATATGCTGATCTGTCTGTCTTGACATTAACGCTGTCAGTTCTTCATTTATATTCTTTTCTTCTGTGTTTGGATTTCCTAGATCAACAACATACATATCATCTTCATCTTTAAATCCCTTCATTACTATTTTTCCATCTTGAATAACCCACACTTCAAACTCAGAGAACAACACCAGTGCCCCTTTTGCAGTCACAGTACTTACAGACATTAGACTTCTTGACAGTTCCGGCACATAACTGACATTGTGTAAAATAATGTCTTCTGACTCCACACTTCCTTCCAATTTAGTGTACATGCACTCACCATCTTTAGCTACATTTATTTTAATCTTACCAGTCTTTTGCACATTTTTCATGTCTTCTATTTTATTAGCCATGTGTCCATTGCAGGCACTGTCTACAGTGAACCACTTTGTATCAGCATGCTGGTGGGTTGATACACATGCTTCTAGGTTTGTCAAATATGCTCTCTTGTTTTTCTTCTTTGCATCATCTTGATTTACAGCTTGTTTTTCTTCTGTATTTCCTTCATGATATTTCTTAAAGAAACACCTTTCCCACGTATGATTAGTTTTCTTACAAAACTTACACGGTGGAAAAACAGCAGCATTACTGTCTGTCTTCTTTCCAGATTTTCGACATTGTTTTGCAAAATGTCCCATGTCTCCACAGTTGTTGCACTTTTTCTTCTTAAGGGATTGAAAAGCTACAGCTGTTACTTCTTTGATGCTCAGTTTATACTTTTCTTCCTCGCTGCACAGTTTTGATATTAGGTTGTCTATGGTCTGGCTTGTCTCCGGTGTTGAGTCCCAAGCCGAACTAAAATGTTTGTAGTTACCAGGCAGTGCTGTCATGATCCTTGTGATTAATTTGCTTTCATTGATGTCTTCATTCAGCTGGTTAAGCTGGAAGGTTATGTTTTGTACAGTGCTTACATTGGTCATGATGTCTTGGGTTTTATCAAACGTGAAGTTATAAAATTCTGCAAGAAGCTTACTTTTCTGTTGTGTGGTGTCTCTTTTGTATATTCTTATTAAAGTTTCATACATACTTCTGGCAGTTTCGCATGACAAAATGTGGATTTTGACATTGTGGTCAACGGTTCGAAGGATGTAGTGCCTTGCCTTGGCATCCTTGACACACCATTTCTTTTTATCATCTTCTTTCCCGTCTGAGACCAGCACGTCTTTTCATTAACCACTCCGTACAATTCCTTCGCTTCGAACAGAGTTCTTATTTCCAGTTCCCACAAAGGAAATGTTTCTATATTCTTGAGCTTAGGATTGCTCGAAATATCATCGGATCCTGCCATGTCTAACTTGTACGATTCAGGACTTTTCTTCTTTGTATTATACCCGGATCGTTCACACGTCCGTGACATTGTTGACATTCTTATTTCGGAAAGAGGAGTTGTTAGTTGAAGAGGTTGAAGGAATGGATGATTTGAATAACGCGCGGAGCAGACTCAAGAGTGCTGCGAGAAGCATACATCGCAGGGGCGAGTGACGCAAGATTATGACGTGGAGCCTGAATACGTCATGAGAAATAATTTTATAGAATTACCTTAAGGAGAAGAGATGGACGCTAGGAAATAAGCACACTTTTCTGGCTATAACAAGAGGAGGATTTTGAGCTATCAAGCATTAAAATCGGTCCAGTAAAAGCCGAGATACGAGATGGAATGTTCTCGAACAATGTCTCGCTGAACTATACAAGGCCACGTTGCTGAGCAGAGAGTCATCATATCTTCAGAGCATTTGCTCATGTTCAGATCTACGCTACGTGAAAGTGACAGTATATACGCCGAGATTCTGACGGTCGGAGGACTTAGTCGCCGTACCAGTGGTCAGCACGACTAATAAGATACCATAACCTCAAAATTACCGTACCCCTATTCCGACCCAGTACGCCACTATGGCCGATTTCTTGTCTGCTATACCTCCTTCTCTAAATAAATTGTATATGCCCAATAATGTCATTTCATTATAATTAACTTGGCCTCAATGATTAAATGATTTTCAACTGTATCTACAGAAAAATATAGGCAGGACTGAGGATTGCCTTCAAGGGAATGAGAAAGCTGATTTTCCAGACAGTTTCAATTGATTTATTAATTTATGTTCAATCACGGTACACATTGTACATTCTTTCACATGTGAGTCATAACTTCTGATGTGTGAACGTCAATGGCTTAGTCGACTGGAGACAGGATTGAAGAAGACCATGCCGGGCTGCACTCAGATGATCGGCTATGCTGCAGGACGGTGGAAAACACTGATCACCCACAGCCAAGTACACTCCAACGCAAGAAAACCTCTTGGCTAGCTTCGATCAATCCTCAGGCTGAAGAAGCTGTAAACTCAAAGAGGATTATTTTTGGTGAACATGAATTTTCAGCCTGTAAAGCAACACAATTCCAGTTAACGCAGGAAATAAGAGGGAGGGGACATTTGGAAGATGTGGTTGAACGTAATGGTGCAACACATTACCAATTACATTTAATACCCCCCACCTCAGTTCAATGGCAATTAAAACCTCCTGTTTCGGGCATGTTAAAAGGACCCCTGCAGGCCAAATGTACGAAGCCACATCATATTACTGTTAAATACACAGAAAAAAATCTGCATCACAGGATTATTGTGCCCATTGTATTAAAAGAGAGAGGGGAAAGAGTGTTGGTTGGTTCCTCAGTTTAGGGGCTGTGGCAACACGGTCATGTAGCCCCGTGTACTTTGGGTGTGTGTAGAATCTGTCTGATAACCGGTGTTGATTGTGATGGCTGTATTAGTGTGTGTATCTGTTTTTTAATTTAAGTACAGACTGCAAATTAGAATTTTTACAATAGTTCTTACTTCTGCCGCCAAACGCCACCGTTAACGACTACTAGGCCTAGTTCAGAACTTAGCTACTAGACGCCACCACAGTCTGCTCTTGGCAACGAACGTAGAAACCTAAGAGCATTGTTTACATTCTTAACCTATCCAATTTAGCTTTACACAGGTGTAATTAGTGGAAGGTTCTTTAACATGCCATAAATCTATGACATGGGACCGCCGGCTTTACTTCCCCTCCGAAGGAAGGCATACTGAGGGATTTTTAACGCTCTTAAAAAACCGACGGCTTCGGCCGGGTTTGAACCCGCTATCTTGGGCATAGAAGCTCAGCATGCTACCAACTACGCCACCGAAGCCGCCGGGAATGAGTGTGTCCTAGAGACAAGTTGTCAATATTCTTGAAAATACTCTATGTCCTTTAAATATAAATTTACATTGGACTTTAACTTCACCCATGTGTGTTTTGAAATGTGCACATTAAATGCTAAAATCTATCGTTTTAAAGTTAGGCAATGATGACGTTACTTTGTTGAAGAGGACTGGTGAAATTCAAAACATGTGCACGTATATCTACCCCCTGTCATCTTTTTTGTCGTATGGCCTCCTGAGAGGCCGAGTACAGGTCTTTCTAGTCAACGCCCGTGGGCGACCTGCGCACCGGAATGAGAGATGATTTAATGAAACTGGGCACGGATGTGGAAGGAAGCGGCCGTGACCTGTCAGAGGTACCATCCCAGCATTTGCCTAGAGTTGAAAATGGGAAACCACGGAAAACCATTTCAAGGATGTGACGGTGGGGTTCGAACCCACGTCCACCGAGTCAGCAGAGAGCTTGAGCCCATGGCCGAACGCTGCGCTTTAGCTGCTGACATACCTACACCTAATTATTATTCATTCAGAGGAATCGGAGATTAGATACAATGAATTGCTATAAAAATTGAAACAAGATTTCAGTGAACCGCCACCCAATACAATACCACCATTGAAATATTGCATTAATTTAAGTCGATGCGGTTCCACCTAGCCAATGTGTACAGCCGGATGTCGTAATAGATGGCAACATCACAAGGAGCTGATAAAAGGATGAAATAAATGAATATGACCAAGCAGTTGGAATGAAGCGAGGTACCGTCCAGGCCATTGGGGGATGTTGAAAATGATAAACCTGACCAGAAAAAATCCAAAACCAGTCACCAGATAGATAGACCCCATGGCCTAGCACTGCACTTACATGATTGCAGCTACCAAATATGTAAAAACTTTACATTAAACTATATACAGTACACACACATGTACTGACAAAGTGCAATGTTTAGAAATTACTACAACATTAACATATTGTTACACTAGATTATATATATTTCCAGAATACTTTCACAGCATGTGTGCCAACCATCCAACTCTGCCTGTGGGTGTATTCCATCCCTCCCACCCTTGAGGGGGGGGGGGGGCAATTCATAAGACAAGTAGGAAGCTTCAAAGAATAGCCAAGGTTGCTCCTTTTAGTCGCCTTGTACGTTAGCCAGAGGATACCATGGGTGTAGTCTAAACCCCCACCCACAGGGGGCTGCAGTGTTGAAGCCACCTAAAGAAATTATATTGTGTTGTTGATTCATTTCGTGACTTTGCGACATTGTGGTCATGTGGCCCCGTGTACTTAGGTGTGTGTGGAATTTGTCTGATAACCGGTGTTATTGTGTGTAGTTGTAGCTCAGATGAAGATTAAGAAGGAGGCGGCTCTGGTCTTAATTAAGCATACGCCTGGAATAGAAGTGGGGAAACCACAGAAAGCCACTTCCGGGATGTCTGAGGTGTGATTGGAACTTGCCTCTTCTCAGTTTTTGCGCAACCCTCAGGCCAGAATTAAACTTCTTGGCAGAGCTGGGAATCGAACCCGGGCCTCCGCAGTGACAGCCAAGAGCACTACACAATGAGGCACAAAAGAAGTTATGTATATGGTCACTGTGAATAGTTGATGTGCGACAAGTGGCAGTACAGTATACCTGATCAGGCAATTGGTATCCGGTTTACAATAGCAATGGCATCCACAATCACAGTTGTTCCAATTAAGACTTTTCTACCTCTGAAGGTACAAAGCTCCAGAGGCATTTCGTAATAATAGCAAGTCTATGAATTCATCGCTACACGTCCAGATATTACAACCCACCAAACAGCAAGGCATTTGGGAGGAGGGAGTTAAGTACACGATTATCCTGGCCATGCTGATAACTCATCACACTCCAAACAGTCACAAGCCTAATTTTTTGGCTCTATGTTAACCGTGGAAACTTGCAATTACATGTATAATTCTTTCAAGGTGTCAACATCGACATAATGATCATGATTTGTCAAACCAGAATCAAAACTTCCTCGTGGAGAACATCTGGATGAAGCTTATGCTATCTACTGATAGGGGCAGATGACCTTGTAGTTCTGCCCCTTAAAACCTCAACTACCTGACTGATAATAGCCTAACTACAGGGATGAACAGACACAAATCTACATCACAGATCAAGGTCACTAAAATGGACAATACTGTACCTGGTTTATACAAGGTTTTGTATAAAACTACTACCACACGGTCATCCAAGGGAAATCCACGCAGGTGCCTATGCTGGTTAGATGTCGCCATCACAATTCAGAGCAGTACACGACCTTCTTGCCAGCATGGTAATTCTGCAATATAATAAATTTATTAAAGCACAAAATATGCAGTATGAATTTACAACTAGTTTGAACAGAACTGAGATAGAGATAACCTCCTCTGCCCAAACCACATCACGTGGTATCGATCACATCTTCTACCACATAGGGCACATACACAATTTAAGTCTGGCTGATGAAATCTTCTGTTATTACACACTTTGAAGTGGAAACCATGTACCGAGAATCTCGTTACCAGGTGCCTCAGCTCGTAGGCTGTAAATTCAAATGGTAAGAATAATTCAACAGTAATATCATTAGAGTGGAAGCAGGGAAACTGGTAGAAGAAGCCAAACGTGAGGTTTGGCATTCACATCTTTTAAAGTCAAATTAAACGGAGTGCAACAATGGTATTTCGGATTTGTCTAGCAACAATAATAATAACAATTATGATAATAATAATGTAAATAAATCACCAACACAAGCTTGCAAAAGTAACAAATTTAAAATTTACCACCAGAATGTCCAGTCTCTTTATAATAAAATTGATTACATAAATCTAATGCTTAAAAATGAACTTAAAGACATCTCAGCACTATGTATTTCAGAACATTGGCTGAAAGAGGAACAACTCGAATTAATTCAATTCCCAGGGTTTATACAAGCTAGTAAATACTCTAGATCTAATATTAGCCATGGTGGTACTTGCATCTTCTTAAGAAATAATTTAGATCATGAACAGATAACAGCTTATGATTATCTAATTATGGAACAGGATTTTGAATTCTCTGCCGTAAAAATTCAGCAGTTTAAGTTAATAATTGTATGCGTATACCGTTCTCCGTCAGGAAAGTTTCCTCTATTTATAGATAAACTAGAATTGTTACTCAATAACATGAGCAAAGTAAATTTCGATATAATAATTTGTGGGGATGTAAATGTGGATTTCTTAAAACTTGATAGAAATTGTGAATTATTAAACCAGTTACTAATTTCCTATGGACTGAAACCTACAGTAAATACACCAACAAGAATAACAAAATTTAGTAAAACCACTCCTGATCAAATTTTTATAAATACAGATAAATATCACCATTCAATAGAAGTCTATTGTCCGGGTTTTAGTGACCACCATGGACAAATACTGAGTTTTGAAGTATCCGAAGTAATCAATAATAATGATAATGGAGTAAAATCAAAGTGCAGGTCATTCACTGAATCAAATGTTACATATTTCAATGACTTATTAAATAAGGAAACATGGTCAGAAATTTATGAACTAGAAAATGTAAATGATAAATTTAATGCATTTAACAGTACCCTAAAACACTATTTTGAAATAGCATTCCCCTTTAAACGAAGAACTGTTCAAAATAACAAAACTAGCAATTGGATAACAACAGGGATTATAAATTCATGTCAAAGAAAGAAATTTCTACACAAATTATATAAACAATACCACACAACACCTGAATTCAATTTATACTACAAAAAATACACTAGCATATTAAATAAGGTAATAAGACTAGCAAAGAAAATGCATAATGATAATTTTATTTCCCAATCATCTAATAAAAACAGGGCGATGTGGTCCGTAATAAAGAAAGAAACTGGAAAATCTGCTAAAATACAAAGGAACATTACACTGACCAGAAATAATAAAGTGATTAATAATCCAGAGGAAATAGCAAACACTTTTAATGACTATTTTCTGGAAATTCCGCAAAAATTATTAAATAAATCACAGGTAAATACACTAAATTCTAATAATAAAATAAATATATGCAGTGATTCTTTATTTATAAATCATGTCACAAGTGAAGAGGTAAGAATAGTTATAAAAGAGCTAAAAAATAAATTCTGTGCTGGCATTGATGGAATCCCTGATGCAATTTTAAAGAAATGTGCAGAAAATATAATAAATCCACTTACGCACTTAATAAACAGTTCAATTCTCTCAGGAACTTACCCGGATATTTTGAAGTTATCAAAAGTAATTCCAGTGCACAAAAACGGTTCAAAAGATGAATTAGATAACTATCGTCCTATTACCTTACCAACTGGTATTGCAAAAATTGTGGAAAAAATTATGTATAAGAGACTGATAAGTTTCATAGAAAAAAATAAAATATTATCAAACTCACAACATGGATTTAGAACGGAAAAATCTACACAGACAGCAATTTACGAATGTAGTAATAGTATACTGAAATTAATTGACAATAAGGAACATGTAACTGGCCTATTCTTGGATTTATCGAAAGCATTTGATGTAGTTGACCATAAAATCCTCCTTACCAAACTAAATCAATACGGTGTTAGAGGTCTAGCTAATAAATGGATAGAGTCTTACTTAACAAGGCGTAAACAAATAGTAAGCTTGAGACACAAGGATGATGGAACCAAATTACTTAATGAAACATTGTCCAATGAGGGAATTATTGAATTTGGAGTACCCCAGGGATCGGTTTTGGGCCCACTACTCTTTCTTCTATATATAAATGATATAACACAGAACGTTCATTCACATAAGGAAATTTTGTTTGCGGACGATACAACACTCGTAATAAAAGGTGAAACTAAACAGGTCATACAGCAGTCTGCTGACTCCGTTACAGGAGAGTTAACCAAATGGTCACAAGATAATCGCCTCATAATAAACTATAAAAAGACAGTATGTCTAAATTTCCACACTATACAGAATAGGAATCCTGCGATGCCCAATATAACATTAAATGGTCATCAAATAGAAAATAAATCAGAAATAAAGTTTTTAGGACTATGGATACAACAAGACTTGAAATGGAATAAACATATACAATATCTGAATACTAAACTGAACTCGATGTGCTTTGCGTTACGTATTTTGAAAACCTGCACTAGCATGCACACATTAAGAAATACTTATTTTGCTTATTTCCATTCATACTTAAGATATGGGATCATATTTTGGGGTATGTCGCCAGATGTACTAAGCACGTTTCGGATACAAAAGAGAGCGATTAGAATTATGGCAAATGTAAACTCTAGAGAATCATGTAGACCTCTGTTTAAAGATTTAAACATTCTCCCACTGCCCTGCATATATATCTTTGAAAGTATTATGTTTTTTAAAAAGAATTTAATGAATAAAGATGTTTTTCTTAAAACAAACAATGATGTTCATAGGCATAACACAAGACAAAATCAAAACATTCATATTTCACACACACACACAAGCATATATCAAAAAGGAACTTTTCACACTGGAGTTAAATTATACAATAAACTACCCCAGTATATAAAACTGGCCCCAAAAATAAAAACCTTTGATAGAATGTTGAAAGCTTATCTGCAGTGCCATTGTTTTTACTCAGTAGTTGAATATTTTAGCGTATAGGAGTGATGGAATCTATAACTATATTTTACTTTTTTAATTTAATTTTAATACCTAGCTGTATGTTGTTGTATTTATAGAATTAAGTTTTCATATTATGATAATAGAGTGAGGTGTAAATAGTTGTGCAATAAGATTGTATCTATTAAGATTTGCTATTATAATAAGTTATAAATAGTTATAATCTTAGTAATATATACCTGTTAGTTCTTTTATTTTATGCATGTAAATTCTGACGTGTCCTATATCAAAAATGTATTGAATGCATGTATTTGATCAAATGGAATTAATAAAAATCTATCTATCTATCTATCTAGGAGCTCTCTGTCCAGTCCCGTGATGTCATCGCATCAGTCGCGTAAAATTCTTGCCAGATGCTATCTTTCTTAGACTTCATTTCCTGAACTAGTGTCTCAAAACCATGTGTTGTTGGCAAAAGCATCTGCAGTCTCAGTTCTTCAACAAAGGGAAGCTCACTTGAGAGTTCATAAACCAAACGAGAAAGAGTAAATCGGGAGAGGCATAAGACTTTCTTTAGGTAGACAGCCTTGACCTTCTCTATCTCCACTAGATGCTTGTACTTTAGGTGGGACCAAATGTTTTCCAGACCATATGTAATTATCGGGGCGATTTTCAGCCAGAAGAGTTTCATTGCAGTCTTTAAGGAGAGTGTTCTGAGATGCCGTATGCCACTCATGGCCTTTATAGTCGCGTTTGATCTGTCCTTGATGTGGATTGAGGAAACGTTGCCATGCATCTGAAAAGTCACCCCAAGATAGTTGAAGTGTGTCACACACGCCAGTGGTTTATCTCCGTAAAGAATTGTTGCTCCTCTTCCTCCTTTTCGAAAAGACATGGAAACTGTCTTCTTCTCATTCAACTGAAGTTCATTTGATTTCGCCCACTCCGTCACTTTATTAAAAGCCTGTTGCAGCACCACTTCACTGGTTGCCGTTAGAACCATGTCATCTGCGTAGATATATAGCTTCACGTTTGAGGGTAATACTTGTACAACATCTGCCGTAGCAATAATAAAAAGAATAGGGCTGAGGGGATCCCCTTGCACAACTCCTATTGTCTGTCGTATTTCCTTCGATTTAGCGATTTCATCCGAAATGACAACGAAATTTTCACTCAGTAACGACCGAACAAACCTCACCAAATAGTTTTCTGTACCTATTAAGTTTTCTAACTTCCTCACTAGTAATTGCCTATTGATTGTATCGAAGGACTTGGCATAATCCAGGAATACTGCATGTAGTTTGCCCCTTTTCCGTGACAAGGCTTCCTCTATGTTAGTTTGTAAACAGGCTATGGCTTGCGTGGCAGATCTTCCCTTTCTGAAGCCAAATTGCTCCTCCGGTAATTGAGCGTCAATGATTTTAGACAGACGATTACATAAAATAATGCTTAGGAGTTTCAGAAGAACTGATTCCAGGGCAATGCCTCTGTATGAATTGGGATCGCCACAGTCTCCCTTACCTTTATAGAGCATTTTTACTAAGGAAGTCCTCCACCTGGCCGGTATGGACCCTTCATTAGACACTCATTAAACAGTGCAGCTAGGCAGCCGCTTAGTTCCGCCGATGCAATCTTCAGGTGCTCGTTGTAAATAAGATCAAGACCACACGCCTTATGATTCTTCAAATCCATTATCGTGGTCATCACCTCCTGTTCAGTGATCCTTTCAGAGTTTATTAGGAAAACTGGTTTTGGTGGGGACTGAACAATTGGCCGAGTATCCCTGTCTTGCAAAATGGCAGTCAGATGCTCTTCCCATCTCTCAATAGGAATATTCCTAGAGTACTTCGGTTTCCTTGGGTTCAGAGTCTTGTAGGGGTTTTCTTCCGCTTCGGATATTAGTTTCCTCTCTTCTTCTTTATTGTAGGAGTCTCTGGTCGTTCGTAGAATGTCCTTATACCATTTCCTCTTGAGCCTATAAACCTGCGGGTTATGTTCTGATGGATCCACACGGGCTGATTGAAGGGTATCTAATACATCCTTCCTGGCCACGTAACATCTTTCGTTGAACCACTTCTTAGCCTTTCTTACCCATGGTGATGGGAGCGTGGCCTTTAGTATCAGATCTTCTATGCTAACTATTGCAGCATCCAGCTGGCCACTATAGATTAGAGCCAGTATATCATTTATGTCCTGTCCTCTTAGTGAATCTGGATCTAATTTCCGGGATGTTTTTGGGTGACTGACAACCTCCTGAGAGACCGCAGAGGACATTTCAAAAATTGTCAGAACAGGCAAATGTTTCCTTAATGACTCGCCAATGATTCGCTGCTCCACCGTCTTTAAATTGGCTTCATTGGTGAAGACAAGGTCTATAATGCTGGAGCCATTGTGACATAGGTAAGTAGGACTCTTGCATAGGTTGACGAGCGTCAATCCAGTCTCTTCTAAAAACTCCAGAACATGTTTTGTCTTCAGGCTGTGCTTGTCTATGCGGCAGTTTAAGTCACCAGCTGCAATAACTGTCTCATTGCAGTCGGTTACCTCTAGTACGCGTGATAACTCATCTATTATTTCGGCTTGAGACATTTCAGGTTGAAAATACATACAAATGATAACACAAAGTTTCGTTCTTATTGCAAGGATGTTTTCTGACTCATAAACTTTCTTGAAGGGCGAAAGCAGAGGTTTCAGGAGACAGGTGAGCCCACCTGATGGTCTTCCTCGGGGTCCCTGCCTTGCTAACACATTTACAGTATAGGCATTACTTGCCTCCCACTCCGTCGTCAACATAGTTTCTGTCAATACCACTACATCATAGTTGTCAAACACGTTGTTGGGCAGAAGACTAATAACACTTCGTAGTCCCTCCACGTTCCATAATAGAATCCTCAACTGTGACCTCACCAGGAAGGACCTATGCAAGATTAGCCCCTCTGTATCCCTGCCTTGGAGCTCGAAAGGGCCACACGAGAACACCCTTTGGCCAGAATTCAGCCTTCTCTACCAGATCCAAAGCGTTAAAGGGGATTCCTATCTTAAAAGCTTTATTCGTCCCCACAGTTCTCAATTCTTCACACGTTGTGGGACCTGGGACACCTTTCTTGGAAAATAATGCTTTAAGATTCTCACTGTTTGCCTTGCTTGAGAGCCGTCCCACATATAACCATGCGGTTCCCTCTCCTGCTAGTAAAATGGAGTCTGGAGACTCATCCGTACCAAAAGTAACCTTATTTCTCCTGTCAGTTCTGTGGCGCCTTCTCTGTACTAGCTCGAAACCATCCCCATTAGGAGAGGCCACTTGCTGGGAGGCTTCTACAGTTTCTGATGATAGATCCTGACGTCGTCCGGTGATGACCGGGGATTTCTGCTGCATTGCTTGGTTTGAACTGGAAGCTCTGACCGGTTCTACCACGTGGTGCTGCTTCTCCTGTCTGTTGTTTACGTCCTCCATCTCAGTTCCTAAAGGTTTCCCATGTAATTCCCATCCACTGCTGTTGGAGGAGGTATCTTTAAAGACTGACTGTCTGCCGCTGAAGACTCTAGCTGCGTAGTTTGTTCAGCGCAGACATCTCCAACCATCCCTACCCTGTAGTTCTGCTTAACCTGTCTGTTATTTAAGACCTCTTTTTCAGAACCTAAATGTTTCTCTCCTGCTTCCCAAACGCGACGTTTGGAGGGGGTTACATTAATGACTGATCCACTGGTGCAGCATGGGGATTGACTATTGTTAAACCTATTCAGCATCTCAGTCATCAAGTCAAGTTTCTGATTCATTTCAGACCTGAGCGTTTCTAACTCCTTTTGCATGGATTTTCCTGCCTTATAACGGAGAAAGTCTTGTTCGCATCCACTGCAGAGCCATAGGAGCTTTGATTTCTTCTTCCTAGTTGCTTTAAGGGCGTTAAATTGCCCCTGTTGCAACTCAACACAAGATAGGTGGTGCCATTTATGGCAGACGCCATCGCACTCCACCGCACTTTCGTCTTCCACTCTCTTTTCACAGATGGGGCAAGTGTCGAGGTCCTCGGCACCAAATCCGCCCGACTGCGTGGACGAGCCTGCGTCGAGCATGTTATACAACAGGCGGCGAACTCTTGAATAACCTGTAGTTCTGCAAATATAGTGACAAGACTATTCATCATGAACAAGTGAAACAAAAGTTTGAGAAATTATGTGAATGTAGGCGACATGTAGAGAATAAAGAGGATGTTCATCCTTCCCCTAAATATAATGTACACCATTAATCCCAATAGAAAAAGTCTACTGGTACTGTATGTGTTAACACATTTTCAATATAAAGCCTATAATAATTTCTCATTCATACGTGGGCAGATTTTCTAAACTTCTAGCCGATGGCTGGATTACGAGCAACACACATCACATCCATCATTAACTTACTTCTCAAATGTTGAAGAGCTTAAGATCAGTTAACCTATACAGGATCTCATTATTATAAACTTAGCACGACCAAAAACAGAACTTAATTCACACACAATCAACCAACAATATACTACAATTTTATCGACTGAAACTACCATTACCTTTCTGTAAATCACCAAATGTCGAGACGTAATAATTATCTTGATTTGCGAACCCCTCATCACATGTATCCATTCACCGTCCATGTTCACGTTGCCATGGAAATATAATTTTCCCAAGGACCAACAAAATGAACGGAAAGCCCCTAAAATCTAGTGACAAACAAGCACACAAGGTTGGTAACAAAACTGTTACCGAGTTCGGGCCCAAACTAAAGAATAATTATTTAACGGACGGAGAAAGTAGTATGGACTTTCTTAGGCCTGCTGTGAACGCGGTGTGATGGAGCGCTCCCTAAACTTGTTCCATGGAGCGGACGCCATTTTATGGAGCGTAGAAAAACTTCGCTCCATCCACGGAACATGTTTAAATCCAACATGGCATAGCATGAAGTAGATTTGAAAACAAATGTAAACATTGTGGAAATCGCTTAAAATAGTTCCTAAACTGATGAATACTGAAATAATAATGAAGAACACAACATCACGGTCCCTCTATAGCCTATAAAATGACCTGCATTGTGTTAAATTCGTGATAAATCTTTATTCCGATTTTGTTTTTAATATAAACACCGTGCAGTCATATACCGGTACAGGTTCCATACTTTATTTTTCCGCCGTAACCAAGACAACATAACACAACATAAAACAATACCCTGTACATGATACCAATACCAAGAAATTAATTACTTTACCCTGACATTCTCCCACCTTGCAATTTTCAGCCCTCAATAAAATTGCAACATTCAAAGTACGGTACGGCATTTATCTCATTGCAGGAATCGCATCAGACACCTCACTGCTCTCCCACTCCGAGTATGATATCTCTGCAACATCATGTTCTCTTGTTCCATGGCCTCTTTTTCGGTATCAATCACTCGTTCCTCCTCTTCAGACACTGACATAGAGAATTCTAATGGGATCAAACGTCGAACAGGACGCATGACAACTCCCCTTTTCGTTCGAAGTCTCTTACGATCATTAGGCAGAGGTGGGGTAGAAACTTTAAGTCGCTCTTTCTTGTACCTTCTACAAACAACACATCTTTGTACAGAGCATCTCACGACTCGTCTTCCATTCAAGATCCAGTACTTCTCTCTAATAATACCCAAGAGAGTCTGTGGGCCTACATGACACTGTCGAATGTGCGTGTCATGAATAAGTCGCTGCACAACAAGGTGATCTCCCGGCTTTATATCAGGCTGGCGAAAATCATTGTTGTCCCCCCTCTCTGTTATTCTGGTGTTTACTCGCAAAATGCCATGATTGTCTAAGAATGGCACTATTGAAGCCAGTTGCTGATCCTCGGGTCCTTGAAAACTTTCATTCTGTACAAGTTTAATTACTATTCTTTCACTGTCTTCTAATTCTGAACAAGTCAGTTCTCCATTCTGCCTTCTATTATATTTACAATTGAACATAAATCGTCTTATCCACCCGATCAGCCTCACTATTTTGTCAAATCGAAAGAAATACTTGCAATACCAGTTGGAAATTGAAGGCTCTTCTGCGACCAATAGAGTCATGGCAGTCTTTCTTCTTTCAAGCCTGATTTCATCTTCATTTCTGTTGCTATTATCTGAAGGCCATTCTTCTTTGGGAAGATACATCCATGACAGTCCCTCCCACCATCTCGATGCTATAAGATCTCTTGTTGTACAGCCTCGGGTAGGCAGATCAGCAGGATTGAGTGTCCCAGGTACATACCTCCACGAATCTTTTGAAGTAAGTTGCCTGATTTCTCTAACCCTGTTCTCAACAAAAACAGACCAGAGAACTTCTCGCTGTATCCATGTCAACACTGTCGTTGATTCAGTCCACACATAAACTGTTTCAGTGTCAAACTCTTTTCTTATAGATGCCAGCAATCGGGCACTAATTGCAGCACCCATAAGTTCGAGTCGAGGAACGGTAGGTCGAGGTGATGGAGCCACTCTTGATTTTGCTTGGAGAAGCTGAACATGAACTCCTGTCACTGTCTGCGTGCGTAAAAATACCACTGAAGCATAGGCATCTTGACTCGCATCGCAAAAGGCATGGAGACTACGTTCCTCATATACCTCAGGGAGTCTTCTTGGGATCGTCAGCTGGCCTAATTCTTCTATTTCACGAAGCCATTTTTCAAACTTGATTTGGATTTCCTGCGGTACCTCCATGTCCCAAGAAACCTTGTTTATTTTCTGCAGTAACAGCTTCGGTGATAACATAACCGGTGCAGAAAATCCAATTGGGTCATGAATCCTATGGACGGCAGATAGTATCGACCTCTTGGTTGCTTTTATAGGTGATAGCTTCTTCAGGGGTTCACAGTTCAAGCTAAGCGTGTCTTCCTTGCGATTCCACATTATTCCTAGGGCGGGTGACATTTTTTCATCATCTTGAAGCACTGGATCACTGCTCTCCCAACCTCTAAGCTCAAACTTGTGTTGGGCAAAAACATCTTGAGCAGTTTTAATAAACAATTCCAGCTCCTGTTTATTTGAGACACTTGTCACACAATTATCAACATAAAAACTGTCTTTCAGTTGCTTAATAATATTGACAGTCATACTGTTCCACCTTTCCTGATCATTTTTCAAGGCTTGGTCTAAAAGGTGTTCAATCACAGCTGCCAGTAGGAAGGGGCTTGATGTCCCTCCAAAAACAACTCGTTTGTGTCTATATGTTTTCATTTTCTCTTTTCCCCACAGGAATCTCAACAAATCTCGATCTTCTGGTGCTACCGAAACTTGCAGGAAAGCCTTGCGAATATCAGCAATAACACCAATTGACTTCTTCCGAAACTTGTGTAGGAGAGATGGAATAAGTTGGATCAGATTTGGACCCTTTTCCAAACAATCGTTTAGTGATGGGTTGTTACCTCTTCTAGCGGAAGCATCTAACACTGGTCGAACAGGTGTTGTTCCATAATCCTTGATCACAGGTCGATGAGGCAGAAAATGGCCACATATTTCAGTCTGATCACCATTAAACTCTTCTATTATCCCTTCAGCTAGCCATTCTTGAAAGAATTTATCATATTCTTCCAAGTATCCGTTATTATCTAGCTTTCTCCTCGTTATATCAAGGCGCTTCCCTGCCATCTCGTACGAAGGATCCAAGGGAAGATGATCCTTCAACCATGGCAGTCGAACTTCGTATCTACCATCTTCTTTTATTTCTACGGTTTCAATGAAATTTAATCTAGCTTCCTCTTCAAGTTCACATCTCTTCTTTTCAGTGATAGGATCTTCTATTCCCAATACGTAAAGTTCCCAGAGGTTGCTAACCTTCTCTATATTCAGCATAATAGGTGTAGTTTTACTCATACCACACCCCGAGCGTTGGTCTCTACCAAATACTGTCCACCCCAGTGTAGTGCGCAACGCTGTTAACGCTCCCACCGTTTTACGATCATTGGAGAGAATTGATCCTAGAAAATCAGCACCAATAAGGATCTCAATATCCTTATCCTTTCCTACATCTAGATGAGACAGTCCAAGTTTCACGACTTGCTCTGTTGTAAGGCGAGGGACCTGACTGCAAATAACAGGCTGACTAAGAGCAGTCAGTCTCAGCTGACAGGAGTTATCGAGATAATGAAGAACAAGTTCAAATACGCCATGTTCCACCGGAGATCCAGTTCTGCCACCAAATACAGCATGGCTTAAAGTAACCTTCCTGACTTCCTTGAGACCCAATCTCTCTGCCAGTTCTTCTTTAATATAAGAATGCTGTGAGGCAGAGTCTAGAAGAACGCGTACAAGCTCTATATTATACCCGTGAACAATCTTAACCAAAACTGTTTGTAGATATACACAGGAGGAATTTATGCAGAAGTTCGTCACTGACCTGGCCTGAGATGAGGCCTGGGTTTCCGTTTTAAGATTCCTTTCTGAAAATCACACATAACTGGATAATGCTGCCGCTTACATAACTTGCAGGAGAGGCGAGTATGGCATCTTCTTGCAACATGACCAACCCTGAGACATTTGAAGCATGCGCCATTCTTTGTCAACCTGGCCTTCCTTTCTTCGAGAGTCATGTTCTTTGCTTCCGTACATCCGGATGAAGTATGTTTCTCTTCACCACAAAAAGCACATGTACCTCCCACTCCTCCGGTTGACACCAAACCCTGAGCAGTAGGAACATCACACAGTTTCAAGGGTTTCGAAATTTGTTTCTTTTCCGCAGTAACATCACCGATCTTTCTAGTAAGTTGTAAGTACTCTTAATTTTCTACTTCAGATTTCAAAAATGTCAAAAGGTTTTTAAGCTTATCTTGTGACCCATTTTCTTGTATACAATCTCCTCTTCTCTGCCACACACGAATTAATTCATCCGTCAAACAAGACTCTACCAGGGGAAATAATAATGCAGCATAATTGTCGGTAGTCAGGCCCTTTGACTCTAGGGACCTAACATTAACCTCAATTCGGTCATACAATACTGAAAGGGAAGGCTTCTCTGTCACTAGGTTTATTATGTCCCTCACGTAAAGTTCTATCAATAGATCTTTTCGACCATAGCGGGCTTCGTAACAACTGTACAGCCTTGCTATAATTCTCGGCAATAGGAGGAAAACCACTCACAAGATCATACGCCCTTGTTCCAGGAGTCATAGATTCTCTTAGATAAAGAATCTCTTCTGCAGCATCCAGCTCAACACACTCATGTATTCGCTTGAACTGGGCCCAAAATGATAACCAATGTTTAATATCTCCTGAGAACTTCACAAGCGACAACTTGGGTAATTTACTAATCACTTTACCCGTTTGAGAAACACCAGTTCTTATGGAATAAGTGTCACACGGTATTTCACATTCGTATTTTTCGTACTTACACTTCACTGTTGTCCATTTATCTCGATATGTTTCGACTTCTTCATATTCCTTGTCTTCATCTTCGCTGTTGCAATCACGTCCATGCCAAGCTTCGCGGATTCTCTCGTCAAGTGAAAACAGTCGATCGGCTTTATCTTCGAGTAGTTTAAAACTAGTAAATATATCTTTCTGCTTCACATTTTCCTCCTTAATCTTGTTCTGGAACGTGTTAAAGGCTCCTGTGAACAGACGACGTAACTGTGCTCTTTCTCTTTGTAAAGCAGTCACTTCAGCCATGATGATAGGTTTTGCTAGTCGAAATCAAACAGTTGTTGTGTACCTTAAGTTCTTATTTTACTTTCACTGCACGGCAATCAGTCCTGTCACGGTCGCCAAATGTTAACTCTAACCTTGTTTTTAATGTAAACACCGTGCAGTCATATACCGGTACAGGTTCCATACTTTATTTTTCCGCCGTAACCAAGACAACATAACACAACATAAAACAATACCCTGTACATGATACCAATACCAAGAAATTAAGTACTTTACCCTGACACTACCAGTACTGTATAAAAACACCTGCATTCTACTGGGCCTACCCCAAATTCTGATAGGCTAAGACCTATTGTCAAGAGTCTTGACTCAAAAATAAATTATTTCAATACCGTTGGCTACCGGTACTTGTTGGGTTAAGGATTTGTATGCAATAGAATATAAGAATTACCGTAGATCTGTTTGTGCCTGCATTATTAGCTGATTCTTCCAATAGAAAACTAAGTGTTTGGCTGATCAGAATGTAATTACTGGGAAATACTAGTAGCCTATCAGTATTTTTCTTTTCATGGTATTATCAGATTTATCTGAACAGTTCTCTTGCTTCTTGGATGCTGTTTAGGTCTAGATTAGCCTACACATCCACATTCCTTTCAAGAAAGTTGAAAAACCTATTCACTAGGCCAATATTTTTTCTTGAAACAATCGTAAATGTTTCACTAAATTGTACGGTATTTTAAATTCACACAGCTCATTATCAGACCGCAAGACCCCCCCCCCCCCTCCCGGCTTTCAGCTTGGACTGAATGAAGTCAGTTTGGTCTTGTACAGGCCCTAGCCTATAAATATGTTTCTATGTTTGAAAGAAACCAGCTTCCCTTGGTAAGCATTTCAAGTACCGGTAACCATTACTTTTCTTTTCATGGCATTAGCAGTCTTATCTTAACAGTTATCTTGCTTCTCGGTTGCTGTTCAGGTCTAGATTAAACATCCACATTCCTTTCAATGTAATGAATATTACCTACCGTACTGGTACCGTACCATTGGCTATAATTGGGCAAGCTCAATAGCCAATGTTCACTGCAGTAGGCTACCAGTACGGTACATCAAAAAGCTGGGAATGATTATGCACTGAAACTCAAGATATAATACATATATACTGTATATAAATTTCTTTTTACACAAGGAGAGAAAATTAAGCACTCTTCAACATAGCACTTTGTCCTTTGTCCTTTATTTCCTTCACTTACGGTATCTCAACATGCCTGAGTATTAACATTTTGTGACAATTATTGTATGCACATACTGTATTTTGTCCATGCTTCAACTAATCCAACACCAAAATTTCCATCCTTGACTTCCTTTTGTCAAACGAGCGATGATTTTCTCTCTGATGACAGGTTAGGACTCTGTACTCAAATAGGAACTGAGTATTAAGTAAAATGCATTATGAGAATGGATTTAGAAATTGTGACATAAGGCTAATTTATTTTACTCACTCTCTTGTGTGTATGCTACATGAAAATCCACAGCCTGCTTCCAGTCTCCGACCGGGTCAGGAATGGAATGAATGAAGCCCCCATCTAGCGGCGAGGATATGAACTGTGCCGGCTGCCGAAGCCTGTCGCACTCCTCTGGGGCAATGATTAAATGAATGACGGATGAAATGAAATTGGAGAGTGTTGCTGGAATGAAATTTTGACAGGGAAAACCGGAGTACCCGGAGAAAAACCTGTCTGCCTCCGCTTTGTCCAGCACAGATCTCACATGGAGTGACCGGGATTTGAACCACGGACCCAGCGGTGAGAGGCCGGCGTGCTGCCGCCTAAGCCACGGAGGCTCTTGTGTATGCTACATATTGATCTATATTTTAACAGTAGCCTAGGCTACAGGATACATTTCAAAATGCTGTGGTTTTAGTACTGTGCATGTATTTTTAACTGAGGCTAGAATTGGGAAGGAGGCTTTAAGTTACAAGCTTAGTAACCTGTAAAGGAAATTGTTAGTAAAATGAAAACTTTAAGGGAGTGAGGAGTCATGAATATTACCTACTGGTACTGTACAGTAGGCTATAGGCTACAATTGGTCAAGCTTGCTAGCCTAGGTTCACTGCAGTACATCAAGAAGCTGGTAATGGTTATGTACTGACACTCAAGATATATAATATATTTTTCTTCTTACACTAGCAGAGAAAATTGAGTACTGTTCAACACAGCACTTACCCAGTTTGTCCAATATTCCCTTACCTTATCTCAACCTGCCTGAGTATTAACATTTTGTAACAGTTATTGTTTGCACATACTGTATTCTGTCCATGCTTCAATTAATCCAACACCATAATTTCCATCCATGACTTCCTTTTGTCAAACGAGAGATGATTTTCTCTCAGGGAACAGGTTCGGTCTTTGTACTCAAATATGAGCTGACTAATAAGTAAAATGAATTATGGGAATGGATTTAGAAATTGTGACATAAGGCTAAATTATTTTACTCACTCCCTTGTCTGTACAGTATGTTATGGTACATATTCATCTCTATTTTAACAGTACAGGATACCTTTCAAAATGCTGTGGTGTAGGTAGTGCATGCATTTTTAACTGAGGCTAGGATTGGGAAGGAGGCTTTAAGTTACAAGCTAAGGAAATTGTTAGTAAAATGATAACTTAAAGGGAGTGAGGAGTCATGAATATTACCTACTAGTACTGTACAGTATAGGCTACAATTAGGCAAGCTCACTAGCCTAGCTTCACTGCAGTAGGCTACCAAGAAGCTGGTAATGGTTAGGCCTATGTACTGAAACTCAAGAAATATAATATATTTCTCTTCTTACACAAGCAGAGAAGATTGAGCACTGTTCAACACAGCACTTGCCCAGTTTGTCCAATATTTTCTTACCTTATCGCAGCTTGCCTGAGTTTTAACAGCTCATTACAGTGATGCTTCACTTTATAATCTGCATATTCATTCACACAGCATTATTTGCTGCTGACCACAGAAGACCTGATGTTCTTGTACGGTGACTGAATGAACTATGTTTGTTACAAAACTACACCTACGGTATAGTTCTTTTGTACTGTAGTTTCATTTGTATTCAATCTGGTACGGTAATGAGCCTAGGTGGAAGATATTACTACTTTTAAAATTTAGTTTGCTGATTCGTACCAACCATCTATCTACCAGGCATATATTGAGCAACAAAGGGAATTGTTAGTAACCAAGTATCAATATCTTTAAGAGAGTGATGAGTCATGAATGTTACCTTCGGTAATGGTATGCAATTGTGCGAGCCCACTAGCCAAGCCCTATTGAAGTACCAGTATTGTACATCAAGCAGCTGGTAATGATTATGTACTGAAATTCAAGATAAAATGTAGTCATCGCTGCTTTTCGGGTACAAAATTATAAATATATAAACACTCTCCTGGAAAAAAATACATGTATTAGTTAGTTATCACACCTAAATGGGCAATGGGCAACTAATACATGTAATTGTTTCCAAGAGTGTGTTTACATATTTATAATTTTGTACCCCATGTTGACCGACTGAGAAGCAGCAAAGACAATTTGTATAGGCAACGCTGAAAAAAAAGAATGGCTTCAAATTATCACAGAAAAATGTATTCTTTAGCACTGCTTCATTTATATTTGTTCCTAGGAGTCATTCATCCTGGTACATTCCTGCTTTTTACATCTTATTTTTTTCAGTTTATATTTTTGCAGTCTAGTTTCCTCTACCTCATTCTATACTGTCCAGACTTGGGTTGCAATAATTTTAAAATGCCCTACTTTCCTTAATTCTTTCTATGTTACTGGACCATTTGTTGACATGATCTATTGAAAAATCAATTGTGAAAGCATCTGTTAAACAACTGTTTTCAACCAAAAATCTGTAGCCTAACATTTTTCATTTTCATTAGATGAACAGTAGCCTATAGGGAATATGGTATGGAAACCAGTTGTGTATTGATAGGAGGAGAATGGACTGCCAAGTAAGAGACTCATATTTAAGGTAATCCATCAACAGTTCATGTTGTGCCTTTCTCTTTAAGTACTAATATTGGGATGTAAACAAGTAAGGTACCGGTATAACATGGATAATACAGGCTCGTATCATGATTTCCTTTGCTTTAGATGAGGGACCCAGAAATTTTATTTCTAGATGCTGGTTATAATTTTAAAGGGTGGAACCTTGAGGTCATCTGACCTTATTGGATAGGGGAAGGGTAATGATCCAGATAAATACCCCTAGTTGACAGGTAGGGACAATGTGTTTTATATTCTTGTAGTGTTTCAAATTAATTTTGCAATCTAACCTGATTTTTTTGTAAATACAATTAATTTGTATAGTACAGTAACTAAAAACTGTACAGCACAGTTAAGCTGACGAATAAATCCAAAAGCTTCAAATATAAGAAGCAGGAACAAATTAGATAGATGAAGCAGTGCTAACAAATAATGAAGTCATCATGTGTGGATGACTGGTAAGAGGTTTACTGCTAGACTTACAGACTCTTGACCCTCTATTTATAGATAAACTAGAATTGTTACTCAATAACATGAGCAAAGTAAATTTCGATATAATAATTTGTGGGGATGTAAATGTGGATTTCTTAAAACTTGATAGAAATTGTGAATTATTAAACCAGTTACTAATTTCCTATGGACTGAAACCTACAGTAAATACACCAACAAGAATAACAAAATTTAGTAAAACCACTCCTGATCAAATTTTTATAAATACAGATAAATATCACCATTCAATAGAAGTCTATTGTCCGGGTTTTAGTGACCACCATGGACAAATACTGAGTTTTGAAGTATCCGAAGTAATCAATAATAATGATAATGGAGTAAAATCAAAGTGCAGGTCATTCACTGAATCAAATGTTACATATTTCAATGACTTATTAAATAAGGAAACATGGTCAGAAATTTATGAACTAGAAAATGTAAATGATAAATTTAATGCATTTAACAGTACCCTAAAACACTATTTTGAAATAGCATTCCCCTTTAAACGAAGAACTGTTCAAAATAACAAAACTAGCAATTGGATAACAACAGGGATTATAAATTCATGTCAAAGAAAGAAATTTCTACACAAATTATATAAACAATACCACACAACACCTGAATTCAATTTATACTAAAAAAAATACACTAGCATATTAAATAAGGTAATAAGACTAGCAAAGAAAATGCATAATGATAATTTTATTTCCCAATCATCTAATAAAAACAGGGCTATGTGGTCTGTAATAAAGAAAGAAACTGGAAAATCTGCTAAAATACAAAGGAACATTACACTGACCAGAAATAATAAAGTGATTAATAATCCAGAGGAAATAGCAAACACTTTTAATGACTATTTTCTGGAAATTCCGCAAAAATTATTAAATAAATCACAGGTAAATACACTAAATTCTAATAATAAAATAAATATATGCAGTGATTCTTTATTTATAAATCATGTCACAAGTGAAGAGGTAAGAATAGTTATAAAAGAGCTAAAAAATAAATTCTGTGCTGGCATTGATGGCATCCCTGATGCAATTTTAAAGAAATGTGCAGAAAATATAATAAATCCACTTACGCACTTAATAAACAGTTCAATTCTCTCAGGAACTTACCCGGATATTTTGAAGTTATCAAAAGTAATTCCAGTGCACAAAAATGGTTCAAAAGATGAATTAGATAACTATCGTCCTATTACCTTACCAACTGGTATTGCAAAAATTGTGGAAAAAATTATGTATAAGAGACTGATAAGTTTCATAGAAAAAAATAAAATATTATCAAACTCACAACATGGATTTAGAACGGAAAAATCTACACAGACAGCAATTTACGAATGTAGTAATAGTATACTGAAATTAATTGACAATAAGGAACATGTAACTGGCCTATTCTTGGATTTATCGAAAGCATTTGATGTAGTTGACCATAAAATCCTCCTTACCAAACTAAATCAATATGGTGTTAGAGGTCTAGCTAATAAATGGATAGAGTCTTACTTAACAAGGCGTAAACAAATAGTAAGCTTGAGACACAAGGATGATGGAACCAAATTACTTAATGAAACATTGTCCAATGAGGGAATTATTGAATTTGGAGTACCCCAGGGATCGGTTTTGGGCCCACTACTCTTTCTTCTATATATCAATGATATAACACAGAACGTTCATTCACATAAGGAAATTTTGTTTGCGGACGATACAACACTCGTAATAAAAGGTGAAACTAAACAGGTCATACAGCAGTCTGCTGACTCCGTTACAGGAGAGTTAACCAAATGGTCACAAGATAATCGCCTCATAATAAACTATAAAAAGACAGTATGTCTAAATTTCCACACTATACAGAATAGGAATCCTGCGATGCCCAATATAACATTAAATGGTCATCAAATAGAAAATAAATCAGAAACAAAGTTTTTAGGACTATGGATACAACAAGACTTGAAATGGAATAAACATATACAATATCTGAATACTAAACTGAACTCGATGTGCTTTGCGTTACGTATTTTGAAAACCTGCACTAGCATGCACACATTAAGAAATACTTATTTTGCTTATTTCCATTCATACTTAAGATATGGGATCATATTTTGGGGTATGTCGCCAGATGTACTAAGCACGTTTAGGATACAAAAGAGAGCGATTAGAATTATGGCAAATGTACACTCTAGAGAATCATGTAGACCTCTGTTTAAAGATTTAAACATTCTCCCACTGCCCTGCATATATATCTTTGAAAGTATTATGTTTTTTAAAAAGAATTTAATGAATAAAGATGTTTTTCTTAAAACAAACAATGATGTTCATAGGCATAACACAAGACAAAATCAAAACATTCATATTTCACACACACACACAAGCATATATCAAAAAGGAACTTTTCACACTGGAGTTAAATTATACAATAAACTACCCCAGTATATAAAACTGGCCCCAAAAATAAAAACCTTTGATAGAATGTTGAAAGCTTATCTGCAGTGCCATTGTTTTTACTCAGTAGTTGAATATTTTAGCGTATAGGAGTGATGGAATCTATAACTATATTTTACTTTTTTAATTTAATTTTAATACCTAGCTGTATGTTGTTGTATTTATAGAATTAAGTTTTCATATTATGATAATAGAGTGAGGTGTAAATAGTTGTGCAATAAGATTGTATCTATTAAGATTTGCTATTATAATAAGTTATAAATAGTTTTAATCTTAGTAATATATACCTGTTAGTTCTTTTATTTTATGCATGTAAATTCTGACGTGTCCTATATCAAAAATGTATTGAATGCATGTATTTGATCAAATGGAATTAATAAAAATCTATCTATCTATCTATCTATAACCCTACATTAATAAAATCAAAGCTATGTATATTGATATTCTTGAATAAATATTCGTCTATTGAGACGTAGGCCTAACCTAACGTGTTCAATTTGAAGGGATTAAAATTACTTCAATTATCATAAATCTTGAGATATACCGTAGCCTACCATACGTTAAACTGTCAAGTATTCTTTACCGTCGCCGAACTAGCATAACCCAATAAATGCCATATCAGAAAGACAAGAAATTTATGTACGTAGGCCTAATATTATCGGGAGCAAGGTATGGTTTGATACATGTTCACAGCCTTCGGTACATAGTTTCAGAGCAATTTCGTTCCGAGTTGCAAAACTAAAGGTAAATTAGATACTGATCTAATATCAGCATTCACTCTCATAAGATTATCTGATAATTTCAACATCGCCCTTGTCCACTTTCGAACAACGCGCGCTGCTACAGATCAGATGGAGCAAACCGTTCACAGGTACACGTAAAACCTGATCCCGCTCCCGATGCATCAGCTTTGGAGCAGTTGATCAACTGTTTGCTACCGTGAACGCAACCAATGTAAAACTGAATTTAAACACGTGGAAGAAAAAGTTAAGAAAGTTATATCACAGGGTAATCAAAAAGTAGATGTACAGAAATTTATTGCAGAAGTGGAATTATAAGCACGAGGCGAAGTTGTATAAGGATAGAGAAGAGTGTTAAAGTTAGTAAGATTGAAGTGGAAGTTTAGATTTGAAATACCGTGCAAGTAAGGAGATGTAGACGTAAATGAGTTACGCATTTTTACGAAAGGAGACTGAGGAGGAGTCTCAAGTTTTTCTAGTATCGATCGCAGCGATTGTGAAGTTATTTGAGTGTATTAAAGGAAAGTTCTGTACAGGGTGTTTAAGAAGTAATGTGATTCTTGTATAATTTTGGAAGAGGAGTGTGAGAATGAAGGTCAAATGCCATGCACTTCTAGTATTCACGTTTATCAGAGAATTATTAACAGAGTAAAGAATTTCAGGAATTTTTCAACATTTATAATCGAATGGGAAAAGATAAAATAAGAACAGTGTTTAGCTTAAATGAAAATGAAAATCCACAGCCTGCTTCCAGTCTCCGACCGGGTCAGGAATGGAATGAATGAAGCCCCCATCTAGCGGCGAGGATATTAACTGTGCCGGCTGCCGAGGCCTGACGCACTCCTCTGGGGCAATGATTAAATGAATGACAGATGAAATGAAATGATAGTGGAGAGTGTTGCTGGAATGAAATTTTGACAGGGAAAACCGGAGTACCCGGAGAAAAACCTGTCTGCCTCCGTTTTGTCCAGCACAGATCTCACATGGAGTGACCGGGATTTGAACCACGGATCCAGCGGTGAGAGGCCGGCGTGCTGCCGCCTAAGCCACGGAGGCTTCTTTAGCTTAAATGTTTGTCACTTATGTTCTACTGATTAAGACAAGTATTTATACTTTCAACCCGATAGAGTTGCGGTGTGTGTTTGTTTGATTGTTACGGAAGTTGAGTAGGTAAAGACTCATTTGAAAGATTGACAATTTAATCTTTCGACACAATAAAGTGTATTATTTGTGCGAACCATGAATGAGTGTAAATATGAACATAGTTAATGTGGAATAATTTTTCTTAGATATGGAACTGGGGTTCAGAGATGAAACGGATTTGTATAAAATAGGGTAATGCTTAGAATCACGCCGTTTCACATTTTCTTAGTATATCAGTGAAGTTTATTTTGAAGATTATTTTTATTGCAGTGTCAAGGAGACACCATTTTCAGGCAGGAAGTCAGTTTTATTGTACTTGTTTTAGCACAATAAACGGCTGGCGCTCCTTAGCGATTCAGTCAATTTTTATCTTAGCTGACATCGTTTTCGTTGTCGTCATCACCGAAAATAGTACTGCGAGGTAAGATACAGGCGCTCACCTTATCACCCCTCGAGATTGGAGTTTCTCGATTTGCTCTAAATGTAAATGATAGTAGAAATTTGTACCTAGGCTGGTAGTACTATTTTCTTACGAATAATATCTATCCTATGTGTTCCTGAAAATCCCAATTATTACTTAGTAGGCATGGTAAGTTTGTGAGCTGGCTATTTACATGTCTGCAATCCTTTACAGTGTAGCGGATATAGGTACTGATTGGTGAATTCGGGCGCAGTACTATCTGCCATTGGCCATCTTTATGCATGTTCTAGCTATTCTTCTTTCTACTTTTAGAATTTTGTCAATTCTGTTTTTCTGAGTAACTTGAAAAAGAGTTTCACTTCCATATGTCACCTCTGGTTGAACCACCGTCTTGTAATGTTTTAATTTTGTTGCGATTGATAGACATTTTCTTTTATATGTAGATCATGTTAATTTTTGGGCTATTATCATTTTATTAGTTCTTTCTTGCCATGCAAGTTTCTCATCCAAGTAAGTTGTAAGTTATAATTTCTCCTAAGAAATCTTCATTCTATAATATGTTCTTTCATTTCAACAAGGAGAATATTTGAAAAAAAAAAAAAGGCAAATTTTCCATTCAGATTAAGGGGACTGCATGTTGTTACAAATTGGCAAAAATTGGATGTTATTTTTCATGTGCACTGGAAGATCAAATTGAGGGGGTTATATCATAAATGTTTCTAGTGTGGGCCAAGTTTGGTTCCTAATTGTTCCCTTTTGTTGGTAGGAATTTTACATGCGCCGACTGCACATCCTGATCACGGACTTCATTGTGCACATGCCGATGAAGGTGAAGGAAATGAAGAGTCATGCAGACGAGACTTCTCGGACTGTGCAAGTTTATTCTCATGTACGTTACCTTCATAATGCTAATATTGTCTGCCCTCTTATCTCTCCAGCAAATTTGGTGAATGTTCTGGAATGGCTTAAAGTGTGACATATCAAACACTTCCACTTGCTGTCTGCTGGCGCTGGGGCGGGCACTGCTAAATAATTAGATTCCCAGGAAGGGCTGCTTCCGCCACCCACCTCTGATGTTGAACGTCTTTTTGCCATTCCCAAATTTTCTACAACTGATGTACCATTCTATTTAAGAAGAGAAAATCGGTTGTGGCCTTGCTTGGTAAGACTTATGACCCATTCCACTCAGCGCAGCGTGTTTAGGACAGGAGTGTGGGGGCGATAGTGAGAGGAGAAGCTGGCTGTGAAGAGCGGGCCTTAAGTCTGCCACAGAGCGGGTGCCACCAGTGGCTTGGCTGGACAGGCCTGGTCTAATACATGCATATATCAGAGAAGAGTCTGGAATTCTATTAAGATGTAGTGGTAGACTATGTACCAACACTAATACATGATCAGTTTCAACATTGTTGTATTGGTATTCTAGACCACTGAATTTCATGGGAAGTACTGTTCGTGAACATCAAATTGTAGTTATAAGGCTTGGAATAATATCCAGATTCTGTCATGATCTCTTTTTGATAATTTCGCGACATGTATGTAGTTCTGTGAATAGCCTACGTATTACCCAATTATAAATTTGATGATCTTCAAATTACTAATGTATGGAAGAAAATATGTTGCTAACTTCAAGTAGAACTATCAGGACGTTTTTGGATGGTGAATAGTGTTCATTTGCAGTAGTGACCTGAGTTAAAAGTAACCTTATTTTGGGTTAATTCTTTTGAAATGACTGGATTTTGCGGAGAAATACAATGCAAATTTGCATTAGTTTTAGCGAGACCAATATCCCTCGCGCATGTAATATCCCATGTATGTTATAAGGAGCCTACCAAATAATCTCACACTTAATGATTGTACAGAAACAAAGATTTAGTCTAAATAGTTCTACACGCAAACAATACACCATAACAGACGAAGAACGGGCCTCCAGGTCAGACAGAATGAAACAGTTCTGGGAGGAGGAGAAGAAGAAACATCAGACTTGACTGTATATAGTGCTCCAATGTGGGCGTATTGTGTTCCTGTCAATCCTTAAATGTTAATGGTCTGCTCGTCATGGAAGAATAAGGTGGGATTATTTGTTCGTAAGAAACTGAAATCCTGTAATATATATTTATGAGAAGGGAGACTATTATTATTAATGTTCAGTATCAGTGTTGTCATATTTAATAGTTATTAAAGCTCCCAAGGATTTGTCTGTGTCCAGGAAGGACTGGAGCCCCCGTCCTCTCTGCCTCACCACTTGGAACATCTGCTGCTGACTGTGGCTCGTCTCTACAGCGAGATCCACTCGTCGCTGGACTTGAGGCTGGAGTACTGGTCTCCCATGGAGCCCACCCCAGTGGATCTGTTCCCGTACCGGTCTCCGTCCAGACAGGTAATCTCCTGCCCTGCGCCTACAGACACGATGCAAGGGCATGGCCACAGTCTACAGTACAAGTACCAACTTTCTGTTACAGGCTTCGCTATTCAAGTTTGTCCGTTTGGGTGGAGATTTCCTCCCGCCTGGTCTGTTCGTGCCGTACATGAAGATGCTGCGTAGTTTGGCATCTTCTCCTGAAGTGGCCAAGCATGCATTCAACCTTCTGAAACAAAACGGAACTAAAAATTCGGCCACAGTTTCGTGGACACACTTTTTCAAATAATTTGAGAGGTAGGAATGTCTGAATGCACTCAGAATTTTGAATTCATTTTTAGTTTGGAAGTAAGATACTGAAAAAGACTAGATATTTTCTGATTTTTTAATATTTATAATGTTAATGTTTTCAAGGGTCGAACAACGTGCCGAAACCTTGGGTGGAATAAATCCAAAATCTACTGTGTGTCAGTTTAATGTTGTTGCTTGTGTTTTCATGTGGTCACCAGGTTACTCCTCCACCAGAGAGCTTGGCCGGGTCACAATCTATTATATAAAGCACAAAGTCTGTTTGTTTGTTTGTTAGAAATCCCTATCGTTCCACCAATCTGTACCAAATTTTGTATTTTTACCTTTTAGGACTTTGCAGGCAATACAGTCTACTTGAGATTTGGGACCTGTCCATTCCCTAGATACAGGCTCTATAGCAAAATACAGTATAGAATTGGTCATAGAAGGACAAGACAACACGCACAACACGAGAAACAAAACCCAGCATGTCCCAATGGGGTCTCGAAAATAACGTTTTACGGTTCTAAAACCAAACATTTTCAAATTTATTTATATATCGTATGACTTTTAGTGCCGGGAGTGTCAGAGGACATGTTTGGCTCGCCAGAGGCTGTAGCTGCTTTAAGTGGAAACCCATGGGGTGAGCTACAAGTTACGTTCAGTTTCAAGTAGTTCCAACTTTTGCTACCAGATGCCACTGACGTCTAGTGGTGAACGTTGGAACTTTGATAGAGCATTTCAATGAAATCCAACCTAGAAATTTAACTTCACACAAGTTTAGTCTGTGGAAGGATCCTTTACATGCCATAAATCTATGACATGGGACTGCCGGCTTTACTTCCCCTGTGAAGGAAGGCATACCGAAGGATTTTAACGCTCTTAAAAAATCCGACGACTTGCCGGGTTTGAACCCGTTATCTTGGGCTCAGCAGTTCAGCATGCTACCAACTACGCCACAGAAGCGGCTACATTTTCGAAATATTTACTGAACAACATTCGTGCTCAGGGAATCTTAATAAACGCCCACCCTTCCTTTGTGCATTGCCTAATTAGCGATGCTATACACTTGTTGTTTCAGGTACTACAATAATCTTCGCCAGGAATTACCTCCAAGCACGGACACTGTGTACCACCACCAGCATAGAAACTATCCTCAAGGAATAACACCGCACGAGATTCTAGGTCTGCAAGCAGTCCTCTCCGTGATCAGGACTGTCGCAGGTACTCCTCTTTCTGTTTACAATTATAGCTTTCTCTAACTGAACACCCGCTACAACGTGACCATGGCATGCTTTTATTCAAGTACAACAGTTCAATCGCTCTTTGTTGAAAGGCACTAAGTCCACATTTTTGACAAATCCTTTTTACCACAATTTTGTGTCCTAGGTGTTGAATGGAACCATGTCCTGGCAGAGCTTGTGCTATTACCACAGCCGTCAAGTTAGGTATTTCTTGTTGAATGCAACTTAGTCCAGCAGTTACTGCATTTCAACACGAAGAAAATATCAGTTATTACATTTATGTTACCCTTTTACCAGGCTTCCGGATACATTTATGCTCATCTACAAATAAAGGAAATAAACAAGAATGTGAATGATGTTCCTCGCTCAAAGGTTCTGCTCGTTCCATGTTGAAATGGACCAAGTCCAGTTATGTAATTTGTCAATTGTTAGTAACATACGGAACAGTTTTTCTTATATCGGCATTTGTGTGCACTTTCCACATACAAAACATTAAGTCTTAAATTTCAGTACAAGAGTGGAAAAACAGTTTTTTGTGTTTATTTCATAATTTTAAAAATTGGACTTAGTGCCTTTCAACAACGAGCGATTCAATTGTTAATACATTTATCCCAGTGGGAGATGAGATGATCAATTCCAGTTTTGTAGAAAGAGGTAGATCGTTGACAAATTCACAACCAGACCGACTCTTGCACTTTCTCGTCCTAATGAAAGCGACGTCCACAAATGTCTTTCTTAAGGTTGCCAAAAATATGAAAATCACAAGGGGAAAGATCCGGGCTATGCAGAGAATGTTGAAGTGCTTCCCCGCCAAATTGGGGGTTTGGGGGTGACAGGACGATTCCCTCTGTTGATGCGGGACCCTCTGTGCGCAAATTTTGTGGAAATGCAAGTGGTCTTTGATAATGGCATGCATGGAGCCATGGCTAATGCCAACCTGAACATGAATTTCTTTCCCCGTGATTGGTCGGTTTTCCTGACATCAGGAGTAATGAATGGATGGATGAGCGTGCATCATCTTGCCCTTCATGGAATCTCGTATGATACACTCGTCAAGGACGTGCGCATTCCAGCACCCTGCTCTTGTTTGCTTGCCACCGTGCACCCGAGAGTTGCCACTCCCCTACCACAGTGATGGCAGTGTTGCCACCTTTCATGTGCGATGTGTGTCAAGGTGGGTGTTAGTTTTTCATGCGACTGCCCTCGGTAAAACAGAGCTATTTTGTTACATTCATGTTAGCATACTTTTTCAGACGAACATATCTTTACAATGTACTGTAGAGAGTTGAAGTTCCGTGAAAAACTGAATACCGTATTTCCTCGCATAATCGTCGCACTTTTTTTTGCCGAAATTTCGTGGAAAAAAGCAGGGTGCGACGATTATGCGAAGAATATTTAATTTCAAAGAGTATACTGTATCATTATTTGCTGCACGGGCCAGTCATTCGCGTAGCGCGAGTCATAGCCCGCAGTCAGAGACAGGGTTCTTTCTTCTAACAAGGTCACGACAGGTTAACGCTCGCGGAATGTGCTGACGAAGCTGGCCATTCGCGTCGCGGTTCATAGCCGGCAGGCATAAAGACGATATTACTTTCTCCTGACAGGATCACGCCAAATTAGGCCTATAAACTCGCGGAATGTGCGCTGGTCGTTCGCGTCACAGTTCATAGCCCGCAGGCATAAAGACGAGAGTACTTTCTGCTGACAAGATCACGCCAGATTAGGCCTATAAGCTTGCGGAATGTGCGCTGACCATTCGCGTCGCGGTTCATAGCCTGCAGGCATAACTACGATATTACTTTCTCCTGACAAGATCACGCCAGATTAGGCCTATACGCTCGCGGAATGTGCGCTGGCCGCTCGCGTCACAGTTCATAGGCCGCAGGTCTAAAGATGAGATTACGTTTTGCTGACATGATCACGCCAGCTCGCGGAATGTGCGTTGGCCGTTCGCGTCGCGGTTCATAGCCGGCAGGTTAAAGATGAGGTTACTTTCTCCTGACAAGACCACGCCAGATAGGCCTATACGCTCGCGGAATGTGCGCTGGCCGCTCGCGTCACAGTTCATAGGCCGCAGGTCTAAAGATGAGATTACGTTTTGCTGACATGATCACGCCAGCTTGCGGAATGTGCGCTGACCATTCGCGTCGCGGTTCATAGCCTGCAGGCATATCTACGATATTACTTTCTCCTGACAAGATCACGCCAGATTAGGCCTATACGCTCGCGGAATGTGCGCTGGCCGCTCGCGTCACAGTTCATAGGCCGCAGATCTAAAGATGAGATTACGTTTTGCTGACATGATCACGCCAGCTCGCGGAATGTGCGTTGGCCGTTCGCGTCGCGGTTCATAGCCGGCAGGTTAAAGATGAGGTTACTTTCTCCTGACAAGACCACGCCAGATTAGGCCTATACGCTCGGGGAATGTGCGCTGGCCATTCGCGTCGCGGTTCATAACCGGCAGGCATAAAGACAAGATTACTTTCTCCTGACAAGATCACGCCAGATTATACGCTCGCGGAATGTGCTAAGTGAAGAATCTTGCCGCTCGCGTCACAGTTCATTGCCCGCAAGCATAAAGACGAGATATTTTTCGTCTGACAAAGTCGCGCCGGGTTATAAAGTCGCGGTAGCGTGTGCAACGGACTGGCGCACAAATACGAACATGCTATGCGACGATTATGCGATGAAATTTTATAAACCTATTTTAGTGTTTGAAAAGTGGGGTGCGACGATTACGCAGGGGCGACGATTATGCGCGGAAATACGGTAGCTTATTGACGCGACGACGTCAAATAAATTGTTGGAATGCACTGACGTTCGTGAAAAAGTGTTACAGTGGAAGGTGATGATATCGTTTTATCTTTGGATATACCTTCAATGTTCAGTTGTAGGACACGAGCACAGGGCCCAATGCATTTTGAGTTCTGTGTGCTTTGGCTGTTAAAAGAACCTTTTGGAAAATGTAGTAGATGGGGAGAGATACGAGATCTAGTTCGGTTACCGCTTGTGAAGACTTTCTGCCGTCCTGCCCTTGCAGTCCATTGCCCAGGGTACACCATCTTGGAGGTTGTCTAACATATTCCTTTACCTCACACAAGAACTTTACTATCAGGTTTTCCACGCAGCCAGCATCGTCCAACTATTCTAACATTCAATTTACAAGTCCCATTAATCAGAATAAAACAGAAATCCAGATGGAACTTCAAGAAAGCACAATGGATTAAGTACTCTCATGAGGTTAATTCTCATCTTCGCTGGATTCCACCTAAACTAGAGAATTATAAGCGATTTGTTGGAACAATTATTGGAGCAGCAAAACGTAGCATACCTCTTGGGTATAGAAGGGATTACATTCCTTGCTGGAATGAAGAGACTGAAGAGCTTATTAAAGCATACAAAGAAAGCGGAGATCCTGCCTTGGGCAGTCAGATTCTTCAATCCTTGAACACTCAAAGAAGGGAACACTGGCATAGCACAACTAACGGTCTTGATTTTACTCACTCCAGTCGCAAAAGTTGGTCACTCCTCAGAAAGCTTGGAGCAGCAACACCACTGCCAAATACCGGACCTGAACTTACTCGATCTTCTATCGCACAACACATTAAAAAGAGGTCAGAAGATGTTCCAATAGATGCCTGCCAAAACAAAAATGTGCAAGAAAGTCTTAAAGCAATCAGCGATCAGTTGGATGATCACCCGTTCTATTGCTCCCCTTTTACGAGTGCTGAACTTAATCAAGCAATTAGAACTCTGAAAACTGGAAAAGCAGCTGGTCAGGATGGTATATTTCTGGAATTTATAACTCGCCTAGGAAGAAATGGCAGGAAGTGGCTCAGGAATTTTTTCTCAGATATCCTAGCCAAAGGACAAATACCACCAGAATTCAAAATAGCAAAAATCATCGCAATCCTTAAGCCTGGGAAACCAGCAGATGACCCAGCAAGTTATCGTCTGATTTCACTCCACAGTGTTTGCTATAAACTTCTGGAACGCCTAATTTACAATAGAATTTACTGCACATTAGACAGCAGAATACCACCAGAACAGGCTGGATTCAGGGAAAAACGAAGCTGTTGTGAGCAAGTCTTAGCTCTAACATCCTTCATAGAAGCAGGATTCCAAAGAGGACTGAAAACATCTGTGGCTTTCCTCGACTTAACTGATGCCTATGATACAGTGTGGATTGACGGGTTAATGCTGAAGTTAAAACAAGCATTACCGTGCAGAAGACTCACTGCCCTGTTATCCACCTTGTTAAGGAATCGTTATTTCAGAGTGTGTTCAGGTGATGAGATGAGTAAGTCGTACACCATCAAGAACGGCCTCCCTCAGGGATCTGTCTTAGCCCCATTATTGTTCAACCTGTATACAAGCGATGTACCAGAAACAGTGTCCCATAAGTTTTGCTATGCTGATGACTCTGCCATAGCAATCCAAACCAAATTATCTGGACGACAGGGAAAAAATCCTGACACAGGACCTGCAAAAACTAGAAAACTATTTCAAACAGTGGAGGCTTTGCCCAAACCCATCAAAAACTGAGGTCACAGCTTTTCACCTTAATAGTAGAATCTCCAAACAAGAGCTGAACATTGCATTCTGCGGAAGGAGGCTGAGAAACAATCCCAACCCCAAATACCTAGGAGTAACTCTGGACCGTTCTCTGACCTATAGTAAACACCTTGAGAATACTGCAGGAAAACGTAAGACCAGGAACAATATCATCCGCAAACTGGTTGGCACAATATGGGGTGCCAATGCAAGTACTCTTCGTATGGCAAGCCTTGCGCTAGTCTACTCTGTTGCCGAATATTGTGCACCGGTATGGAAGTATAGAAGTGCTCATGTCAACAGAGTGGATACTCAGCTCAATGAGTCCTTAAGAATTATAACGGGCACATTAAGATCAACCCCTGTGCCATGGTTGCACGTCCTGGCAGGCATTCTTCCTCCACATCTGAGACGACAACAAGCAGCTGCCCACGCTTGGAAAACTTACATCTGTTCTGACTTCAAGCACATTCCGGTTCACTCAGTACGGTACTGAGTAATCCTCCACCCATGCGCCTGAAATCCAGGAATTCTTTTTGGGGTGATGACATTATTAAGCAGCCAGGGCCTTACAACATCAACAAAATCTGGAAGGAAAGGTGGAGAGATTTTTCTTCACCTCACCAAATCCACTTAGATGATCCTTCCCAGCATATCCCAGGAATTGATCTACCAAGAGCTACGTGGTGCCAACTAAATCGTGCTCGAACTGGTCATGGAAGGTGCAAAGCGATGCTACACAAATTGGGTTGGCTGGTATCACCAGCTTGTGACTGCGGAGCTCAAGAACAGACGATGAACCACATCATTCGGGAGTGCCCACACCGTAGCTTCGCAGGCGAATGGGAAGATTCCATGAAAGCAGCAGCTCCAGCGCTTTCCTGGCTGAAGAGCCTTGATGTTCATTTTTGATTGTTATGTACATATTTGTATATATATGTAGATAATTTGTACCATACGAAAATAATAATAATAATAGTTTTATCTCTCTTCTGTTGCTGGGCTCGAGTGTCGCTAGTGTCGTTTTTGGATGTCACGGATGAACCTCTGGATGGATTTTGATGCGGTTTTCACCATTCTGTAAAGGTTTTTCTGTAGAAAATAATTTCTTTATGATCAAAGGAAGCAGAGTAGTAACTATTTCAGTGAAAAAAGTCGAAAAAAAACCACATGGTGTCAGTGTGCTTTTTAATCTTACGCTGGGCAAACCGTTAAATATATCAATATAATATGAGTGTAAGAATTGTTCAGCATGAAAAGTTCTACAAAGACGTCCCCGAGAGTATATCTCTTATCTTTAATACATCGTCCACTATAAGTGTTTCTACATTTCCATTTCTTCCAACAATCTCCATTCAAATACTGTTTACAGTTTACGAGCTGGCTAGGGGCGAGTCTATCACCCCACTTACAGCCAGCAGCAAACTGTCTAGTTAAGACTTCAGAGAAGAGTCGTTGTGTTTAGAGTTGGAAGTGCAACTCAGCTTTTCTTCCTTTCACCTGTGAATTTTCCGTTCTGCCAAAATACATAATTAAAAATAACGAAGCTGAAATTTTGCAAGAGCAACAGTTTAAACAAATCAGTCCGAGATTACGTTGTCACGCTCAAATATCGTTGCGCATCGTAGTTGCACACACCCAAAAAGTTTTTACACTGGTCTTTTCCATTTTAAAACTCTCCCAACCATTAATTGAAATTTCCATATAATGGTTTTAGCTTTTGCTAAGGTATGGAGCAATGATTTCAAACTGAAACGTTGGGAGTCATTTCAGGCAATAAACATAACAAAATGGTGTTTCGATGGCACTATCAAAGACCCCTGTGAACATGAGGGAGGAGCCAGATTCACTCACATCAGCCAATAGCATAGCGCGGCGTTGCCTAGTTAACTCAACTCGCTGCACCATACGAAATCGTTATTTCTCTCCGTGCACAAAAATAATTACTTCTTCAATTATTTTGATGACCCTATGTTACAGTATAAACAGGTTAAAGGTTCCGCCTGATCAATACTTTTATTAATTAGGCCTCGAAACATGTCCCACTAATGACCACACAGTGATCATATTTAATAAAAGTATTGATCAGGCGGAAACTTGAACCTGTTTATACTAATTAGTTTATCAACATGGGACCAGAATGAACCTTTTAAGTTCTAAAACCTAATGTTACAGAGCTAAAAGTTTTGAAGCTGACTGTCCAAACCCTGTGACGCTACGACCAGCCGTTCGGGAGATAACATCTGGCCTTGAACTGAAGGGATAATTAGAGAGAATGATTTAGGCGTTGAAATATTTAGGTTCTCTGGGGAAGATAACGAAGAGTATCAATTGAGTGTACAGGAGTGAAGCTTTAAGAAGTGCTGTGAGTTAGGCTAACAATGTTCCTTAACAAGCCGAGTGGCAGCCGAACAGTTTTACACAGTGTATATGGCCTTTAAAAGAAGCTTTCGAATACAGAAGTGCGTGAAAACAAAAAATCTGATAATCAGCAATTATGTCTTCTTTTGTAATCGAGTCGAATAAAACTCACCTCTTGACAGTTTTACCTCACCAGTTCTAACCCTGAGACCAGAACTAAATGTCTTGATTGAGCCGTGAATCGAATCCGGACCCCATGGGTGAAAGCAAGAGGGGTTGTTGATGATGGATTGTTTTAGGGGTTTTGCGACATCGTTGTCATGTAGCCCCGTGTATTTGGGTGTGTGTGGAATTTGTCTGAAAACCTGTGTCACTGATGTCTGTGTGTATTTGTAATTGAGGTAGGATTTGGGTAGGAGGCGGCCATGGCCTTGCGTTAGGTACCATCCCGGCATTTGCCTGGAGTAGTGCGAATCCCCAGAAAGACCACTTCCAGGATGGCTGGGGTAGGAATCTAACCCTCATGTTCCCAGTTTTGCCTCACGAGGCTGAGTATACCCTGTTCCGGCCCTCAGACTAGAATTAAATTGCTTGGCACAGCCGGGAATCGAACCCGGACCTCCTGGGCCACAGCCAAGAATGCTGGTCGCTACACCTGGAGTGCACGAATAACGTTTGTTTGATATCTTATATCTGCCTCATATCACAATTATAGTAATGTGCGCACTCCGTTGTGAGGATAGATATTCGTAGGATTACACTTACATTCAGAGCGCCTTGTGTCGTGTGTAGAGCTGTGTCATCTCTGCCAGTCGCACGCTACTGGGCGAGCCCATGTTCACATTGTTACAGAGGCTTAATTACAATATACATGAATATGTCAGTAAACTATGTGAACATGCCTGTAATCTGTAATTTAAGATGCCTACATTAGAAAATTGAGGCCGATAACTTCGGTTTTTCACCTCTTTAAACAATGACAACCACCTCCACCATTACAATGAAAAATAATCACTTGCAAGATCATTCAGCATCAGTTAATTTTAACTCCTCCCACGGGATAGCATCATTCTGTAACGAATTGCGGGAGTTAATATTAAGAAAAGTGAAATATGCGGTTTCTGTAATTTATGACTGCAAGCTACAGAATAATAAATTATATGATGATATACGAATCACAGCCAATGGCCATAGCTGGTATTTTTGATTGAACAAGATCCATTTCAAGTAGTTCCAACTTGGGCTACCAGAGCCACTGTCACTAACACTGGAACTTGATAGAGCCAGCTAAATGTATGCAGAGTAATAATAATTATATGAACACCAGGTGGATGATTCAATAATAGACACAAGATGTCATGACAATACGCAAGTTCATCACATCAGCTCATAGCGCGTGCTATACCCTATTTGACTGTTCAGAAGAACATCTATGCCGTACTTTTACACCAAGTGATGAGTGTGTAGTATCTATTATATAATACTCTTAAGTTCAACCGACAAAAAACTCAAGCTCCTGAGCCAGAAGGAGTTAGAAGGTGCGTTTTGTGCCAGAATCATCCAAATTGTCTCAGTAGCACAGGAAAAATCTTGCATTTCTTGAAAAGTCAACGGAAATATATTTGTTTGTTTATAAATTGTGTTTGAACAAAAATAAGGAGACGATAGCCCCTGGCAGAACTGTTTCTCGCACAGGTCCCCTAAACAACTATTTAACAAAAGTTAAACGAAAATAAGAAGTTCAAAATGATCTATCTCAATGCAACATGTATTTGGCGCATGGCTTTTAGTGCCAGGACATGTTTGGCTCGCCAGAGGCTGTAGCTGCTTCAAGTGGACACCCATGGGGTGAGCTACAAGTTCAGTTCAATTTCAAGTAGTTCCAACTTTCGCTACACGATATCACTGACACCTAGTGGTGAACGTTGGAATTTTGATAGAGCGTTACAACGAAATCTAACCTAGAAATTTAGCTTCACACAATTGTAGTTAGTGGAAGGATCTTTTACATGCCATAAATCTACGACATGGGACCACCGGCTTTACTTCCTCTCTGAAGGAAGGCATACTGAGGAATTTTAACGCTCATAAAAAATCAGCATGCCACCTGTCACGCCCTTGCGATACGGAAACCTATCTCGCTCTCATAAGTGCGTAACTCTGGCGACCATTACCAATAATGGTCAGCCAGGCAAGTTGAATACTTGGGGTGTGGAATTGGGTCTCGCGTTTCAGAGGCGAGGGACTGGAAATGCTACAAGGTGGCATAAAAATACTGAAGAAAAATCCATGAGTAAAATCAACCAAAGAAAGAACAATATATTAAATAAACAAAATACAAGAGTGGAAGCATAATAAGAAACAAAGATGAACAAGTACACTCCTATCCGTATCTACACCCCCCATGGTAGCTTGGAAGCCAACGGTCACGTTTGGCGAAAACTAATAAAATAAATTTAAATGGAAGCATATTCCCTGGAGACAAGGAATACTATTTTCCCAGCAATGGGTTGAAGTAAAACAACGGTTAAACAAGAGCAGAAATTTCCCTTCGACAACACAAGCGAAAGCCATGAGGCTTCGAGAAAAATACAAGATCACAACCAGTAAATCTCAAAAGGAGAAAACCCGAGCAGAAACTCGGTATAAATAAGAAAAGATATTACCGTAGTAATACGTAGCGCAGACTAGAGAACAGAACTAGAAATCAATTAAAATACCAAAAGGCAGAACAAAAGCCTTAGAGCAGGAGCTCATTGCAACACGTCCTCACATGACCGCTGCCAGCACTCGAGTTATTTGCCAGCGACTACCCAACACGAGGCAAGTCGTTAGCAAAATGTACCATGCCTGCGACAATGCCCTCACCATAGCACCCTCCCAAAATAATGATATAAAATACAAAATCTTAAATTAACGAACAATAATCAAGTATTATATTCACACGCAAAAGGATAATAAATGTCCGATGGAACAGGTTAAAATATCAGCCTTCTACAAGGCAGCAACTACAGGACGTACGCCTAGCAGTTTATCAGTTCGAAATAATATCAAGTCTTACTTAACGTAAAATAGGAAAAATGCAGTTCACTCATGTCGACACCATGAGGTTAATGCTTCTCTTGTTACTTTAAGAAATAAAATGTCATTTCACAGGTTTTATGAAGTAGACCAGTAATGTTACCTTAGTTTGAAGAACAGGCCATGCAGCCTGGAATGGCCGAGCCCCGAGGAGCTCGTCCGCAGTTTACCCTTTTTTTTACATGGCTCAATTCGTAGTGGGGAAAGACATGCTTGTACAACACAGAGGTCGGCGGGCAACAAGTGGTGTCGCGCGCGCCTTGCGGAGAAATAGGGAAGTGGATGCTGCCAACCTTAGCAGGTCCCCACAGTCACAGTCCGCTACACGCTGGCCTAGCTAGAAGGGTATTTGGGTTGGCAAGCCTGAGCAAGGCTTACCCATAATGCAAGTTATTAGTATGGGAGCGCACCATTGGTTCCTTTCAAACTGCCGGACCAATAGCGTCCAAGAAGATCGGCAAGAGTTAGTCTTGCCTGGCAAAAGATCACAACCTTCGCCAGGCCGGAACAGTTGAAACGCCGAGAAGGGAAATGGCCCCGGCGGGACATTCAAATGTGCCGCACAGAAAATATACAAAGTCTCGTAGAAAGGGTTGCCGGGGGAGCTGGCGGCAGGGGCAGAAACGTGTGCAGTCTTTAGGGTGGCACACCACCAACTACGCCACCGAAGCGGCAACAAATGACTAATGACAAGAAAATTGGATTTTGAAGAACAAACATACAAGACTTACAGGAAAACGAAAACTATGTGGTATCTGATGAGGAAAGGATTTGGGAGAGGAGGAATCCACAATGCGTATACTACCGTATATACCTGAATGTAAGACGAGGTTTTTTCCCACTTTTTGTGTTATAAAAATTTGGGGTCGTCTTATATTCAGGGTATAAAAAGAAATAAAAAATATTATTATTATTTGCAAAGTAGTATGTGGTGTTGGCATCTTTTAACTCGCAACAAATCAATGTGTTAATGAAGATTAAAATATGGTTTGTTATGTTGAATTACCATGCATATACGAATAGCGTACATTTTGAGGTTAGGATTTACACATACACGACATTTTAAGCGGATAAATTATATGTTCGAAAGCATACGGAAATATGTTTTAAAACAATCTTTACAAGAACAACCAGTCAGTTTTATGAGCAGTAATTGAGTGATCAACGTATCTTAATTTAATAACGTCTCCCATTCTTGAACAAAGAAATTATAGAGTACGTCTTGAAAAAGCGGGCAGAGGGATTTCCGATAACACGAGACGTTATAAAAATGAAAGCACAACCTTAAGGGCATATATTGTGCAAGTTATGAGTTAGCGAGTATTTTTTTGAAAAAATCTGTAAGAGGCAGTTGATAACTAGGCCTCGTCTTATATTCGGGGTCATCTTACATTCGGGTATATACGGTATGTACTCGTTGCGAGCCAAAGTTCCCCAAGGAGGGCAGCCTCATATGGTTTCCCAGTCCTATTGTTATTATTGCTCTAACAGCTATAATACGATAGGGAACTGCACATCGTGTCCTTGTAATAATCCGATAAAACTTTGTAACGGATAATTGCTTTTATGAAAGCATTCAAAGTTCCGTAGGAATAGTGAGGAGCCATACCAAGTGTATGTGTATTATTCCAATGGGGTTGGGGATCACATGCGATGGAAGCCTTTGTGGCGGATGCCCTTCCTGCCATATCGAGTATCCGAACATTATTAAATCGAATATGATGATAGTAATAATGCTATAAGCATGTGCCTACCTCTCCCTCTGAAGTGCTGAAATACTGTTCTGCTCACCAGGCATGCTGTACAACTCGCGTGGATACATTTACATGTGGACAGTCGAGTCAAATTAGCATCTTTCTTGTTACTGTAAAACAGGGATGTCCAATTACTATTTCTATAGACTAACACATATTTCACAAAATACAATTTATTAAAACCATTAACGATGATGTTCTTGGAATAAGTTTCTTCAATTTACGCTCAAAAGTGAAACTTTTTTTCTATTTTTCTTTCAAAAGAAGAATTAACAATAACAGCAATTAGAAATGTTTGATGAACATATAGTATGATAGAATGTTGTATTCTTCTTAAAATAAAGCACCAAGAATGTTTCCAATTTGAAAATATGCTATTTATGAATTTTTCTCCAATAGTGTGCATGGCCATTGAAAATGGGTTGGCAATCTTTCAAGAAACTGTATGGCACTCAGGCAATACTGAGAAATGGGTTTTGACATCGAAGGGATCACACATTCAGAATTTGTTCCTTAAAATCACACAGAAAACCAACCATTTTATGTATTTTTTAAAATTTAGAGCTCTATGCAGGAAGAAGTATGTGTACTCGGAATCGGGTTACTGCCGACGACAATGAAAAGGCTGCACAGAAGTTTGGCATGAAAATGTCCAACATTGTGTGTACTCAACGAAGATGACTAGCTTGAATGATGCACTGTATTCACCAGATTTAACTCCCTCAGACTTCTTCCTGTTTCCTAGAATGCAAAGGGACTTGAAAGGGCGACACATAGCACAATATCTACTTTACTTATTATGTCCACTGTACTTTGCTAACTCTTCAGGGACATGTTTCCATCATCAGTCTAAAATGTTCACCTTGTTGGTGATGGTCACGCCTCTTAAAATGCATAAATGAGGATTAAATGACACTGATTTGTGGGTGAACAAAGTTCTTTTAAAAGACGATTAAAATTAAAAACGCGTCGCTCTAATTGTCCGGTGCAGCTGAATTTGACGATGGGAAATTGTTCTGTAAAACAAGGAAACCGTTATGAGCTGATGGGCGAGTGCCAATTGCATGAGTCAAGTTCGTGTCTTTCTGACTTACGCGAGTGAGAGGATCGTCTTCTAACGAGTGGCTGGCCCAAGCTTGCTCGCTAACCTGTGTCGCACTGGGGTGGCGTGGTGTTTAGATGCTGTGACGTAGCGGAGTGCGCCGTCCTTGACTTGTCTCTAAGCCTCGCTACACAATGTCACAGAATGTGATATCATTTAGATTCTTTACAGATTTCAATTTTTGGTTGAAGTGTATTTCCATGTTTCCAATATATTGCGGAGTTTGCCTTTGTTCTGTACATGCAGAGTGGACAGAATAAGGAATGTAGAAATTAGAAATGAACTAAATCAGGAAAGTTTGAGAGAGGGATATACGCTGTTAAGAGGATGAGCGGGCAAAGGTTACTAAAAGTAACTAAAGAACTTAAGATAGATGGAAGAAGACCTGGTGCAGGAGTGAGAAGAGGAGTTAACTGGCGTCAAGTGGTGGGAGGATAGACCCAGACCCGGCCGGCAATAGATGGATATCTATCTACTGTATTTTGTATTTTTATGAAAAAAGAATCTACACAAACGATTAGAACAGTCATTTTATTAGTACCGTACAATCAAATGACCAGAAACATTGTTGTATCAACTGTAACTAGTCGAGAACAACAGCCATTTTCAAATTGATTTCAACTTAATGGATTGTTTTGATGATAATCAATATTTCTAAATTGCCTTACTTGTAAATATTGATTATTAGGTCGATATTTTCAACATTAGGAACTTGAAAATATGAAAATTTCTAAATGCAGCATAAAAATGTTGTAAGAAGAAAACATCTTGAATGTTTTTAGTGAATTGGGCATTTTCCTTACAAACTATCCATAAGGTACTATTTGTCAATGAGGATCTGTGCACGTTTCAGAGTACGATCCCGTATCGAGAGTGGCCCTGTGTGATAACCCTCAATGGGGCCCTCTCACCATCCTACTGGGGCTCATCAGCTGTTCCGTCCCCATTCCGCTCAAGGCAGAGCTTCTGCTCACTCTGGCCGCCTTGGCCAAGTCTCCGGTGACGGCCACCACTCTCTGGTACAACCTGGAATCTTCTCAGATACTGGCCACCATCCCCAGCACGAGCAGTTATCAGCCGCGGGGCGTGCAGATAAGTTCCTACTAGCACTTTAATTTTCTTCGTTGGTTGGTTCCTTAGTTTAGGGGCTGTGTGTAGCTCCGTGTACTTTGGGTGTGTGTACAATCTGTCTGATAACCGGTGTTAACTGTGATGACTGTATTAGTGTGTGTTATCTGTTTTTAATTCAAGTAAGGACTGGAGGCGATAATTTCTAATAGTTCCTACTTTTGCTACCAATTGCCACTGTTGTACAGTGCCGCTACACGGCCGTAGGCGAGACATGCTCGGGGATGGACGGTGACCTCGTACGCAGAGGCCGCAATTAGGAATAGGTTACCTAAGGTTTTGTGCGCTAAGAGAAAGAAGTTTAATTTCAGGGACTAACTATATAATTTCAAAGCAATACAAACAAGGTAAATCAAAGCAAGGCGCCAAGCAGTACACTAGACCCTAAATCACTAGACAAACATGGTACATAACATAAATGAAAACACCATTTCAAACCTAAACTTATACACTGAATAGTTACACGATCTTCTTCTTCCTGGCGTTGTTCCCAATTACTTTTTGGGGTCCGCCACTCGGCACCTCGCTCTCCATTTGTTGCGGTTTGCTGCATCTATAGGACGAAGACCTACTATGCGCATATAGTCGTGTAGGGTATCCAACCAATGCCTTTTTGGTCGTCCTGGAGGTCTTTGTCCATCAAGCTCGAGAGCAAGTGACTTGCTTACAATGGACTCTGTGTTTGCTCGGGCTACATGCCCGTACCAATGCAACCGAGTCTCCCTCATTTTGGATGGAATAGGGGCAATTCCAAGAGTATTGCGGACGTCTTCGTTCTTAATATGATCCAGCCGTGTAATTCCCAAGGACCATCGTAGCATCCGCATCTCCATTGAGTGCAAGGCTTGTTCATGTTTCTTTGTGTTAGGCCGGCATTCAGCTCCATGCTGTACCCTTCAGGCTCCTAGGATGCCGACTCTAGCTCGGGGTAATGGACTGTTCGGGTGGCTCTAACTTAACTTAAACATTCTAGGGATTTTATGAAGGATCACAGGAAGCTTAAACTAAAATCAATATGTCAGAGGAATCCTAATGCCAAAGTAATTTATTCAGAAAACCCATCTTCCCTCTTATCCCATCCACAGACAACAAAAATAAACGACTCCCTTAAGTATTACTCTTAAACACAAGCTAAGATTCTAAACAAAGCAAATCAAAACTGAGAGAAACAAAACACTCTGGCTGAAACCAGGAAGAAAAAAAAAAATCTAATTTATAGCAATCCACTGCTTCAAGTCCAAAATAAATGTGTCAACAGACTTCATCCAAACTAGGGCCTAAAAAGTCCAGCCATTCTATCAATCGCGCACTCATTATTTATAATTATAAAATGGTTTTAGGGTTTTGGACAAAATTCTCTCCTACAATCATCACCATCCTCTCAAGAGTCCGGGAATGAAGGCATAGGCTTATCTTTCGGCTGCAGGCATGCGTGCATCACTAAGGCCTCTTTTATAGTTACATGCTACATGCCACATGCTTGAAGCCAGGCATGTGGCATGCGCCTTGGGAAAGCACCCTTTTATAGTTTCGCATCAGTCGAGCATGTACTATGGCAGGGTTGACAACTAAAGTGATCGCAGCTGCGTACCTCTACGAGATAATGGCGAGAAAGAAGAAGAGGAAACGGCGTTTTAGTGTCCATCCTGTTAACAGTCAATGAGATGTGATAGGAGCTTTCTAAACCCTCTACACTGACCTACGAGAAGACGAAACTAAGTTTTTCAATTATTTTAGGATGACCCCACATTTGACGAATTATTTGGAAAAATAGAATGTCAGTTCCATATTACAAGAAACCACTCCATCCCCATTTGTCCAATGGAGCGGCTCTGTGTAACTCTGAGGTATGTGTATTTTTCGTTTGTCATAGACAGAAGTAGAATATATTCTTAATTTCTTTAATCTACAGATTTATTAAATACCATATAAACAACTAAACAACTAAATGCACATTATAATTTATAAACTTTTTATAAACTACAAACATTTTTTCTCAATTTGTTTAATGGCAATTTGTGATGCCAACTACTGTTTTACTTTCATCGACGTAGGAGCTTATGGGAGAAATTGTGATTCCACTGTATTCTCAAATAGTTTATTTTGGAATAAGATGACTAACGGATTGCTTGACTTCCCTCCACCAAGACTACTGCCAGGAACTGTGAACCCTATAGTCCCTTACGTATTAGTTGCAGATGAAGCTTTCTCTCTTAGTGAATGTGTACTAAGACCCTATTCCAGAAAACATCTGAACCACAACAAGAGAATATTCAACTATCGATTGACTCGAGCTCGAAGATATATTGAGTGCACGTTCGGAATTTTAAGCAACAAATGGCGAATTTTTCATCGTCCTCTAAACGTTGACACAAATCTTGCAGTTGACATTGTAAAAGCCTGCTGTGTTTTGCACAACTTCACTAGAATAAGAGATGGTTTCAGCTATGAAGATACACTCACTGTGACAGGATTTGAAGATTTCGAACCACGACCACGCGACAGGGGGAATTGGTATGTCAAGTGCATCTATAAGGGACCATTACTCTCAGTACTTTGTGAGTGTTGGCAGCGTGCCATGGCAGGAATCAAAAATCTAGACTGTAAATGATTGATTTCGGATATTATGTATTTTGGTTTGTAATGTTATGTAATAAAACTAATTGCTATACAGTGGAATCTCGTTAGCATGTTCTCGGTTACGACGTTTTCCCGTTTAACGCGATGATTTTCTCAAGTCCCAGTCCCATTTCTACTAACTACATGTTGATATATCCCCTTAATACGTTTTCTATTCCCGCTTACGACGATCAAATTTCCGGTGTACTATTTTATTCTTATTTCATTAGAAAATTCGGCATCTTGAAAACACGACGCGATATTGCTTCCTATTCTCTGATAGTTATTGACAGTGTAGAAGATTAGTGTGTTTTGACGGTGTGGAAGTAGCGTGAGGTATGACGCAACACAGAAAATAGCTGCCGGTGTAGAAGTCGCTTGAGAGCTATGACGCAACACGGAAGATAGACGACGTGTCTCTCTCGCGCCAGTAGAACGTGCTATTATACTTATAACACGTTCTTTGTTTCGAAATAGACCACAGATCAATTACGAGTACGGTACCCGTATACGGTAGTACATTTTTCTCTTGTTTTCATTACTCTCGTTTCTCTGTGCTGTATAAACTAGTTCTGTAATACAATAATTCTGTAGTTTGTTTAAAATTGTATATTCGATAGTACGTACTTCCGATTATCACGTTTTTTACTTTTCCCCTCACTGAAACAAGTTAATGAGGTTTAATTATCATGTTTCATTAGTACGTTTTCCCGCTTTTTACGTTCAAATTTTTCAGTCCCTTGAAAAACTTACTAACGAGGTTCCACTGTAGTTTGTAATTCAAACAAACAGATAATAATAGAAAATGAGTACTCACCTAATTTTTTCTTGAGATTGTCACCACTTTCTTCATACGTAGGGATGATAATGCTGCAGATTTCCTCCCACGCCTTATTCCGAAGATCTTGGTTTTTGTAGTCGTCATTGCTTGGATCCCATAACACCGGTCTACACTGCACTTCACTGATGAGCACTTCGGTATCTAATCCAGCCTCCATTGTCCAGGGTTAACACTCAACTAGAATAGAAACTGTACTGAACCGCTCGGCATGACGCGTCAACTATAAACATTCCCATAAGGCTTTGGTCCCACCTGCGTGGCGGGACATGCCAAGCGTGGCGGCCACCCGCTTGTCCCGACCCGCCTCAGTCACATGCCTGGCGGGAGAAGCTGACCGCGAGACGGGAGCAGGTAAATCAAAAATAACATGAGTCATCAAAATAAGCACCCCGGTAGCCTGTGCTCCGTTAATAAAATTAATTAATAATTACAATGAATGCACCAAAACACAAATATTATCTGACATCGCTTCTAAAGCGGCAAAACAAACATGACCCTGGAAAGTGCGACCATGCCTTTCCTCAACGACAACATTGCCAAGCAGGTGGCTTCCAATATTGTGACAGCCGTTCCCTTTCAAAACAAACCAGCCCCGGAGACAATGACCTTCGCTACCCCTAAGATTCAGACACTCGGCCAAGGCATTCTACCTGCTCTCTCGTTCGACTGCCTTGGGACTTGAGTTGCACATTACCTTTCTCTTTTGTCTGACGAAGCTAACACAGGCTTTCATCAGCTAATGAATTCAATCATCACTTACCATTTATTTATCACTCATATCAAAGAATTGCGGGCATTGACCATCCGCGCACATTATCACTTACCATATTATCGTCGAAGGACTGCGGGCATTGACCATCCGCTTATTACAACTCAACCAAGACCCACTCTCAATCTCACCTGAATGCTCAATTGTTACCTAGCCATTGTCTTACCTCTCCCGGACGTGGTCATCAGCATCTTACTTTAGTTGTGCTCATATGGCTGCATCATACTGGTCTGTCACAATATCTTCTGTTTCTCCCCAATAACTACTCTTTACTTTATCTCCCATAAGTCCAACCCCTCGTCCACGTCGTGGGAGACGGGCAACGGCACAAAGTATGGGATCGCCTGTAGGGGCGAAGTACAGTGGGGACTTCTTGTGCCCCGGGACGGTTACGGTAGCTGTGAAGGTCCTACAGGAACCCTGAAAAGTGACGGCTAACGGGGCTCTAGTGAAGCTACGATAGGCCCAGCAAGCTAGTAGTGGATGAAACCAAATGCTTTCAAGAATGGAACGAGCCTCGGACATGATGGATTTAATAGACGACGACACAGCTGTACACACGGACTAAGATTTGGAACTTTAAACATAAGAACGCTGACGGGGAAGGTGGAGGAGATAGTGGATATGATGGAAAGAAGGAAGTTGGATTTATTGGGATTGGCAGAAACAAAGTGGAAAGGGGAAGGAAGGAGGGAACTGAGAAAAGGCTATAGACTGTACTGGAGTGGGAACGAAGAGGGAAAGAGGAATGGAGTGGGAGTAGTAGTACGAGATGGTTTAAAAGAAGAAGTGAGGAGAATAAGTGATAGGATGATGAAAGTGAAAGTAGCACTGAGGGGAGGGACCGTAGAAATAGTGCAAGTGTATGCTCCACAAGTAGGCTGCGTCTCTGAAGAGAAGGAGGAGTTTGAAGAGGAATTGAAGAAGCAGCTGGTAGGAAGAAATATGATTGTTATGGGGGATCTGAATGCCCATGTAGGGAAGAGAAAGACAAGGTTATGAGAGTGTTCTAGGACCAGAGGGTTGGGGCGGAAGAAATGAGGAAGGAAAGAGACTGTTGGACTTCTGCCAAAGGAACAGCCTGCTAGTTGGGAACTCCTGGTTCAAGAAAAGAGAGAGCCACACAATCACATGGTACAGTGATGACTTGACCAGGAAGTCGGTGGTCGACTATATACTGTATGAGAAAGAATTAAATAAGAACATCACGGACATCAAGGTTATACCATCGGATAACCTGGATAGCGACCATCGATTGCTGGTAATGAACCTGAGAGGGAGTAAGGAGAAGAAAGGTACTGAGAACCAGGAATAGACTGGTCCACTTTTCGACTGGTTGCAATTCTAGCGGCATTTTGGGTAACATTTTGCCAAATGTGTTTTTAATACTAATTCGGACCTGCTGAACACGAATTTCGATGTTGGCATTCATGAATTTCGACCGGAAGCTCAGAATTCAAGATGGCGACCAATATGGTGGACGTTTTCTTACTAGTACGATATTTCCACTCCCGAGGCCGATTTTCTTCATCTAAAGACCGTTTTTAGGGTTATTTGTGTAGTAGAATGCGATAATAACTGTAACAGATTGTGCAAGCAATTATTTAGCCTTGGCTGGAAGCTCAGAATTCAAGATGGTGTCCAATATGGTGGACATTTTCTCAACTTCACGACTCGGGGCCGACTTTTAAATTTTAGGACTGTTAATCTGGTTATTTTTGTATAAGAATACTATTCTAATTGTCACAGAGTGTTAAAGCAACTAGTTGACCGTTTAGAACGAAAAAATACAGAGAAAACTTGAAATTATTTTGAGTGGATTGACCTTGCATTTGGCAAAGTTCATGTCTTGATTTGATATTGCATAGACATTATTTTTCTTTTTATTGTATATTTTTGCCGATTTGTCTGTTTTGGCTTTTAGTTTGGCGTTTAATGAGTGAAACAAGGTTGTTATGGTTATTTATTACTTTGTGGTTAAATGCAATAAAATACTACATGTGTCGCAAGAATAAGTAGCCTCCCGAAGGCAATGACGAATGGCATATTTATAGTAATTATACTAGACTTTTGAAAATTACATTATTCATTTAATCATCATCCTCATAATCTTTTTTCGAGTTTGTACAAGATCCGGAACAGAAACACATTGAGGTACAAATTAACTTAGCCTTGCGGCATTTACAAATGGTGAGAATGGGGATGCAGCCGTCTGTTTCTTCCTTCCATTCGCAGTCTGTGATTGGTGACAGGACGGGGTCAGGTTGGTGAGCGTCCTCCCACACTGACGTTTGGTAGTGACTTCGTTTAATATGTTTCAAAAGCGCTGCACTGGTCGGCGGAAGAGAGTCTGTTTTATTTACCTTACCAAACAAGGCATGACGCGCAACGTCAGTCGAAACTATTGAGTCAGCTACCTGAAGAAGAAAAGAAACCGAATTGAAATGTACGAGCCAAGTCGACGTAGGCAAGGAAGGTGAATTTACTAGAAATACAAACCTTGTACAATTTTGTCACAAACATTTCTGCAGAAGATACAGCCGCTTCACTGAGAGGTACGATGCCAAGCGAGGACAACAGGGTGCAGTGCTTTCGAAACACTTTAAAGGCTGCTGGTTTTGTAATGGACGCTAGGTATGATGTGACATCACTCACGGTGATTGCATGAAAGGCCAGTATACTCTCCACTAGTCCTTCGTGCAATTTGCTATGTACATCATGAATAGGTACATAAACTCTCTTTCTTGAAGTTCCACTCATTAACCATACTTCATTTGCAGGTATTTTATCGAAGTGATAAAGGAGCAACAGAAAGACAGCTGTGTCTCTAGCAGACACGACAATTTGCTTTGCAGTACTTGTCACTGCGTGCAGAACAATTATTGTGCCTGCTTCCTCGCGAGAAGTTTCGAGGGAGGAAATCAGTGTTGTTTTCTGGTTAGAGAAAACCATCCTTCCATCTTTAAAGCCTCCGGCAATAGCCAGCTCAACGCCATTTTTCCCTCCACCTAACTGGGAACGCAATTTCTTCTGTATTTTTTTGACATTTTCACAGGCAGACAGAGTGGTATCAGGCCTCGTACGCAATTAAATCTTCTAATCCCGATAACCTCAAATTAAGGTTATAATCAATAGACGTTAGTTCGTTTATAGTTGCCTGCATGGCTTTAGTCTGCACTTGCCACACGGGTTCCTTTTTCGAATCAACCTGACAAAATATACACTTCTTCCCATCTGGTTTGACTCTATTTACAGTGCACTTTTTATCGTGCTTGTCGTGAGAGTCTTTTGAGGTGGAGGCATTTTGATTAACCTCCTCTCTGTGTCTCTTTTTTCTCAAACGCTCTATATTCGATTTGTTGGTAAAATCAGAGTAACATTCTCTGTGATAGAAAAAAGAGACGTCGTTACTTGTAACTCCAAAAAACTGTCTATAGCAAAACTGTAAATTTTGTCATACAGAGCCTTTCGTTTTTCCGCACATGACTTTACTTTCTCATAACGCGCTACTGTTCTTTTGTCAACGTAAATACTGCTTTTTTCTTGGATTTCGAACAAAGAATGCACAAATTACTTCGACTGTCACCATCACCGGGTAGATTTACTTGAGGTTCCATCTAAAACACACGAGACCATAGCCTCAAAGAATGGTACACTTGCGTATTCTTGCTCAGACGATAAAAACAACTGCTTATAAACACTTACCGGTACCACTTTCAGACACAATTCCACTAAAGAACAGTTATTGCACCAAACACAAACAACTTTATCTATTTTCTAAACTGCGACAAGATGCCCACAACTCGCAGAAAACAGCGCAGAGATGCCGCACTCAAACTTTTCTAGACAGGCGTGCGCGCTCTGGGGAAGGGGTCGCACAGTCAGGTGGCGTGACTCTTGCGCTTGAGCTCATGACTCACGGCCCCTTAGACTCGTATTTGAGCATCTTTGAACGTATTTAAAAGATGTCACTACAGTATTATCAATAAACAGCAAAATATTACAACAAAAAACAACAAAACACACAGACAATAATATATGCATTTTCCTCCCAGGAAAATTTGTTTTATGGAGTATTTTAATACTAAAAACGGTTATATAATTGTTTCTAACAGCTTAAGACAATTATTTTTGCATTCTGCGACAAAAATAACCCTGAAAAGGGCATTTAGATCAGAAAAATCGGTCCCGGGAGTGAAAATGTTGGACAAGTAAGAAAACGTCCGCCATCTTGGACGCCATCTTGAATTCTGAGCTTCCGGTCAAAATTTGGGAGTGCCAACATCGAAATTCGTGTTCAGCGGGTCTGAATCAGTAAAAAAATCACATTTGGCCAAATGTTACCCAAAATGCCGCTAGAATTGTTAAAATGTCAATTATAGAGAAAAGTGAACCAGTCTAGAAAGACGTATAAGGATATGGAAACTGAAAGAAGGGGATAGAAGGGTCGAGTACCTCAAAATGGTAAAGGAAGAAATTCCAACAGATGAAGAAAGAGGGGTGGTAGAGGAATGGGCTAGATTTAAGAAGACACTAGTAGGTGCAGCAGAAGCAGTATGTGGGAGGACAAGTAGTAAGAAGAGGTGGAAGGAAACACCATGGTGGAATGAGAAGACAAAAGTTATAGTAAGGGAAAAGAATAGAGCCTTGAGGAGGTGGTATCAAAATAGGACGGTAGAGACAAGGGAAGGGTACCAGGAAAGAAAGAAGGAGGCGAAGAGAGTAGTGGCTGAGGAGAGAAGAAAGTGGATGGAAGGGTGGACAAAGATGATGAAGGAGGATAGTGAAGGTACTGCGCCCGAATTCACCAATCAGTACCTATATCCGCTGCACTGTAAAGGATTGCAGACACGTAGCTACCCAGCTCACAAACTTACCATTGTCTGCTAAGTAAAAATTGGGAATTCCAGGAACACACAGGGTAGATCTATAAAAGAAAATAGTACTACCAGCGTAGATACAAATTTCTACTATCATTTACATTAAAGCAAATCGAGAAACTCCAATCTCGAGGGGTGATAAGATTTGTCTATAGTGAGCGCCTGTATCTTACCTAGCAGTACTATTTTCGGCGATGACAAAATGAAAACGATGTCAGCTAAGATAAAAATTGGCTAATTCGCTAAAGAGTGCCAGCCGTTTATTGTGCTAAGAAAAGTACAGACATATACTGACTGCATGTCTATCAATAGTGTCTTCCTGACACTGCAAGAAATAAACTCAAAATAAAATTAAAACGTGGCACTAATAGAACAAGAAAAATTATGAAATGGCGTGATTTTAAACATTACCCTATATTATACATTCCGTTTCATATTTGAACCGTGGTTCCACATCTAAATATGTAAAATAAAAATTTACTCAGTATTAAATATGTCCATATATACAATGATTCGTGGTTCGCACAAATATACACTTAACTGTGTTGAAGTGATTTAATTACCTATAATACAAATGAGTCTTTACCACTCAACTGCCGTAACAAACACCGTAACTCTATCGGTTGAAAGTATAAATACTAGTCTGAATTAATAGAACATAGGTCTTCCTTGAAACATGATTCCAAATTTTCGGCGTTTCAGATAACTCGCTAAACGATATGAGTCAGTGGAGTGGGATATTGCGAGGTCCGCACCTCGCCAACCAAATGACCATGACTGATCCACGGCCAAAGCTGTCCCTTTCCTGGACTGCTGCTTCATAAAACCACTCACCACGACGGCGATAGACTCGTGTAAGTCCGTCGCACCGTGTTAGACGAATGCGGGCCTTGTCTGTAAACAATACATTGCACCAGTGACGCAGCTGCCAGTCCCTATGGTCCTCAGCAAATCAAAGTCGCTCTCTCCTGTGCTGAGCTGTTAATCGTGGGACCTGATGAGGTCGTCTTGGTCTTAAACCTGCCTCTCGGAGTCTGTTGCATATTGTTTGCTCTTGGATCATTTTGTAGGTCCTGGGCGTTCGCCGAGCGCCGGCGGAGAGAACAATTCACCACATATCGGTCGCCTTGGGCCGATGTGTTCCGTTTTCTCCCTTGCCCTGGCTTTTGTGTGTGTGAGCCAGTTTCACGAAATTGTTTCCAAACCCTCCCACATTAAGCTCTGTAGACACTGCACGAATAGTCCAACCAACCTGCCCGAACACGTTCTGTCTCATTGAGATGCCTCATTTCGACTGAAGCAACGTACACCATGCGGATAATAACGTACTCTTCACTTACACGCACTTGAGGACAGTGGAACATTGCTCGTCCATTTCACTCTGCGGCATAGCACGATACATGTGTTCACTGCCACAAAGCCATGGCTCTTTGACGACAAGTGGAGGTGTCCTCTCATTCTCAAAACAAGTCGGAAGAATACGAGCTACAGTACATGGTACACGTTATCAAATTCCTGTCCCTCCAATTGTTTTGAGCAGTGTATATAGACGTGGAACTTCATTGAAGAGCATTGCTGGATCACCGCCAAGAATCCAGTTGGCAAATGTACTAAACCCTTTGCAATGTCCCAGCAAGAGGTGGCCATGCTTCAAACTCCTTGAAAAGAGGATTGTTTCAGAAGAAAGGAATTGTTGAACAGGATAAGACAGATAAGGAGGAAGAGGAGAAAAATGAGGAAGGGAAGGAGATAAAAACAGAAGAAAAGGAAGAATGAGGAAGGAGGAAAGGAAGAGGTAGAAGAGAAGGGAGATGGTGAATCGGAACAAGGAATGAAAGCAGGTGAAATGGAAGAAGCTGAAGGAAGGGGAAAAGTAGAAGAGAAAGGAGAAACGAAGGGAGAAGGTGAATCGGAACAAGGGGAAAAAAAAGCAGGTGAAATGGAAGAAAGTGAAGAAGGAAAGAAAGCAGGTAAAGGAACGGAAAAGGTAGAAGAGAAGGGAGAGAGGAAGGAGAAAGGGAGAAGATGAAGCGGAAGAAGGAATGAAAGCAGATGATAAGAAAGAAGCTGAAGGAAGGTTGGTTGGTTGGTTCCTTAGTTTTGGGGCTGCGACAACGCGGTCATGTAGCCCCGTGTACTTTGGGTGTGTGTAGAATCTGTCTGATAACCGGTGTTAATTGTGATGACTGTATTAGTGTGTGTATCTGTTTTTTTTAATTCAAGTAGGGACTGCAACTTTGAATTTTCAAATAGTTCCTACTTTTGCCGCCAAGCGTCACCGTCAACGACTACTAGGCCTAGTTCAGAACTAGCTACTAGACGCCACCGCAGTCGGCTCTTGGCAACGAACGTAGCAACCTAAGAGCGTTGTTTACATTCTTAACCTATCCAATTTAGTTTCACACAGGTGTAATTAGTGGAAAGATCTTTAACATGCCATAAATCTATGACATGGGACCGCCGGCTTTACTTCCCCTCCGAAGGAAGGCATACTGAGGGATTTTTAACGCTCTTAAAAAATCCGACGGCTTCGGCCGGGTTTGAACCCGCTATCTTGGGCATAGAAGCTCAGCATGCTACCAACTACGCCACCGAAGCCGCTTGCTGAAGGAAGGGAAAAGAGAGAAAAAGTTGATAAAGGGGAAGGTGGTGATAAAGAAGCGATGTGTTTTGATAGTTTTAGTCAATATATGTTTGATGCGTATTTGTTTAAATTGATGCATTTGTGTGAGGGTCGAGGATAAGTTAGAGATGTACCCTCAAGGGGGTGTTATGTAACCGAATTTATGGTTATGTTCAGTTGGTTGAAATATAATGTTATGTTTTGGGAGGATAATAAAATATATAGTGAGCCTTTTTCACAGAAAATAATTGATGCAAGTATTATGTATGAAATGTGTCCAAGTTTACTAGAGATTCTTACTTCTTTGCGTGTTTAACGCTATCTCGACCCTGACAATTATTAGTAAGAAAAGAATTTAGTTGCATTGATTGCCCAACGTAGGGGGCTTGTTGTTGTTGGTTTACCCCGACCATTACTATTATTTATATATTGTTTCACGAGAAAAGGTTGGTTTACAAAATTAACAGCAGCTATTTTCAGAACCGTCAGATCACATTAAAACTCTGTATACACCTTAACAATAAGTTCCTTCAAGACGTATTAAAGTTTCTTTACGATCTGATTAATACTTTTAATGTAATGATCTTTCTAAGTGAGTGCTCCGTTAGACTTGGTTAGAAAAACGGCACCTTTTTTGTTCAAACAGCTATAAAATGTTAACGGGTTACAATGCAAATGTTTACTCTACACAGCTAATCGCAGTATAAAATAGGAAAAGTTTGGTGTAGCTTGTTTTTATGTAAGACTACGGGTAACATTTTCATTGACGTGTAAACTTGAGTATTTATACCCGCCAGTTGTCCAATCTCTAGTGAAGTTGGAAGTTGACCATTTCAGCCTGAAGAAGACCCTGAGAAGGAGGAGGAGATGGGAGTGCAGAGCAAGTGCAAAGAGGCCATCCTGAAGCTGTTGCAACAGTGTCTGCACAACGCCACGCCAAACCTGTCGCAGTATCTTCTGGGCTTTGATCTCAAGAAGGATATCGAAAAAACTGTCTTTCAGAGACCTGGTAAGTGCATTTTGTTTTGCAGATAATATAAGGCGTGATCAAACAGTTTCCGTTTGACGACCGACAAGTTCAATCGGACGAAATCGCCATGAGCATTGAGGCTCTCGTTCCACTGACGATCCTCATGTCCTGCTGCGGGAAGAAGTCTATAACCCCCTGCTAATCATTCTCATCCAAAAGGATTCTCGACCCTTCAAGGTCATTTTAAGGGTTTTAAGGGACCGAAGGCGTGATAATCGCATGGGGAGAGATCAGGAATATAGGGTGTTTGTTCGAGTATCTTCCACTTGAGTTGGAGTACCTTCTGCGTTACGACCTTTGCGGTATGGGGACGTGCGTTATCGTGAAGTATCAGCACCCCTTGTCGCAGTTTTTCCAGACGAACAACAGTGGTTTTCGACATACACACATTCTTCATTCCCCGATGGATGTCCAGCAGTGTTTGTCCTGCCGCAGCCAAGAAAAGAATAACAGCATTTTGGTCCTGATTGGACGGATTTGGTGATGACTTACCATAGTTCCCGTTACCACATTTAATGCGCGTACCTCAGAAAGACACGACTGCCCTTGTCTACGTGTCCGTGGATATAAGCTGCAGCAATGTCCCCAACGGAAACTTTTTGGTCATGCCTTACATTTTTAGATTTGTCTATAGTTGCAATCCTATGTAATTTTGCCTCTAGTTATCCTCTGGTCATATTGATGCAAATAAGATTGAGAATTCTCCCTTGATTGTACAAGAACTGAAGCGCACGCACTTGATGCAGGTGCCCTGGGGTTTCCTCGAACATGCCTGCACTCTCTCCTGTCCATCCTGGAGGCATCAGTGGACGCAAGGGCAACACAGTATGCACTGCCGTCTAGACCTCACCTTCTGGAAGCTTCATACTGTTTGCTATACAAGCTGTGTGCCAACGGGAAGACATCGCAGCCTGTTCTGCGGTATCTTCGAGCCAGCGATGACTTGCTGTGTCGTCATCTTGACTGTTTACCTTTCAAAGGAACAAACCAAGGTAAGTTTTATTGCACTGTGTTGCTGTAGTTACCTGGAATGGTTAATATCAAAATCTAATAAATAATTCGTTGTTTAAAATGTATTCATCATCATCATCATCATAGTCACTTTCCATTTTGCAGGGGAAACTCGAAGGATGCTTGACTGTCACACAGGAAGTAATGGGCTGGTGCATTTCACATTTGATTCTTAATTAGAATCACTGCCTAGAATAGCAGAATTAACGTAATATGTCCAGCTCGATGATGTTAATGAGCAACTACAATTCAATAAGTTCTGTACCCTCAGCACCACAGCTTGGCTTCTCAAGACCATCGTTGTTGAGATATAAGCTGCAACAAGTGTGACATCTGAGCCATGTTTCCGTCTAGTCAGTACTTTAATACATCACATATCCATGGTGGCCACAACTCCTGGAAAACCTGGAAATCCTGGAAAACTTCTGGATTTTTATTAGGTCTGGAAAACTCCTGGAAAATGACAAGAAATTTGACTCCTGGAAAATAGCCACTGTTAATTAATTATAAAAATCTTTCCATCTTAAATCATACTCCCGCTGCGGTTTTGGGTGAGCACTCTATCGTTAACGAAATAAATTTCCTCAGGCTACCTGTTTCTGTGTGGAAGAACACGCGATAGTATTTTTGTAAAACATATTGAGTATAGACAATTTCACCACAATAAAATTGCAGGCAGCATTCTTTTCAGCGGATATTTGAGTCAAAAAGGCTTTTTTAAAACAACAATTAAATCATTTGTGTGTAGGCTTGCGTATCAGTAATGCAATCACCACGAATTTTTGTCAACATCTGTATAAGTAAACCAAACACAACTGCTTTATTTTGGTCTTGAAGTAGGCAACCGATAAAGCCCCCCTCCCCGGACTCGCGCTTATTTTTTAAGTCTGGAAAAATGAGAATTACTCCTGGAAAACTCGTTGACCGATTTGAGTGGCCACCATGCATCAGACGTACCGTACATCAATCGTTTTATCCACATAATATTTACATAAACGCACCTTCCCGTTCCCCCTCCCCCCTAACGCTCTTCACTGTCCACTCCCGTGCACCAACTGCCCCTACTTCATCAGCCGGCAGCACATTCTACACACACGCCAGTTGTCTCAATAAGACATCCAACTTAAACACGTAACTTTTACATTCCACATTTACATTTACATTCAGCCATTTTATTTTCGTTCAAAAATTGTTTTTGTCTTTCTGCTTTTAAAATATTTTTCCTTCCGACAGAGACACTACGTTTTCCCCTCGGCCAGTTTTGCCGCACCGAGGTCGAACAATAACACATTAAAAAGACTCACTTAGTCCCATTCGAACAATGTAACCTATACTTTGAATTTTCTTTTCCCATTTATTCAACAAACATTTTTTAGACATACTTAACTTGTGTTTCTATGTTTTAAACATTTCTTCTCACGTCTAAGAATAGCCTTGCACAAATAATTAGTCTAAAATCAGTTTTTCTAACTTAATCTTAATCGATCATACAGAAGAACGTTTCCTAAAGGTAAATGCACTTTTTGCTAGGTTTGGAAACCCTAAGGAAAAGTGAGGTAAATGTCGTCCCTGTGGTTAATGAATTTTCTATACTTTGCTCGGGAAAAGTTGGGGAAATAAACGACTCTGAGGTCAGGAAATTTCTTAAGTTTTGGTCTGGAAAACCGGGAAAAGTCGGGGAAATTTGAAATTCTGAAAGCGTATCAACCCTGGTTTAAGAATCCAATGGCAAAAAATAACTTAACTTTTCTAGTTTACTAATATAAGCTTTGTTTTCAATTTTCCAGTAATTTCCCTTCACTGTTCAACGATATTTTCATTTAGTATCACGTAAAGAACAACACACATTAATTCTGAAGATTGCTGATACAACAATGTTTCCAAGGTCATGTCCATTATATCCAACATAATGTTTAGTACAAATTCACTAAAAGGACAAAGAAGAATCCTGTTTTCAGCAACAGCTTATGATCATGTTTTAACTAGCAGGAAATGTTGTTTTCAACAAGAATTGATCAGTTGTACTCGATAACAACTACTGTATGGAGATTATCATTGTTTTTCTTTAATCTGAACAAGTGCGCCCATAACAGGTGCAACAAAGAAACATTATTGAAGTATTGAGTAGACAGAATCATCATCATTTTCCAGTCTCTTCCTGGGCCGGGTTGTGAATTAAGGACCTCAATCTTTGCCTTTCCTACTTGCAGTACATCTTCTGGTTTTCCTCCCTTTTTCTCTACACACTCCTTCACTGAATCCATCCATCTTTTTCGGGGTCTTCCTCATGGTCTCTCTCCAGTTAACGTTTCCAAAAATATTTTTGTGGTACTCTCTCCTCACTCATTGTCATCATGTGTCCATACCACCTTAGTCTAGTTGTTTCTATCCTATCCTGGATTTTCCAGATTCCTGTCCTTTCTCTGGAAAAATGAGAATTACTCCTGGAATGCTTCTTAGAAACCTCATCTCTGCTGCCGGTATCCTGCTCCTGTCCATGTCCCAGCTGCATGTGTCAGCAAGAGAACCCTTTTACACTTCCTTGGGACGTCCCGGTCGGTTCCACACAACACCTCCCACCCTGTTTGCTTGTTGTATTCTTTTTTGACTAGACAGAATCATGTTTTGAAGACTTTCACACTTAACTAATTATTGTGTCGACAGCGTCACAGCTGTCCCAGATGTCTTGGCTTCTCAAGACCATCGCTGTCGAGATACGAGCTGCAGCAAAACAATCAGCAAGTGTCCCAGCTGAGTCGTCTGGCCAACATCTTGATGCAGGAGAAGAGTAAACTGGCAGATAAAGTACTAGACGAGTCTCCTGAAGATAAACAGATGAGGCAGCATCTGTCCAGACCTGACAAGCTGCGCGGTGAGTCTTCTGTCTCATTCCAATAATCTTGTATTAACATACTTTTCTCAGGGTAATGGTACAATCAACCAATTGGTCTTTTTGCATTTGTACATTGCACGCAAGGTCAACTGTCAGATGGTCGGAGTTCTCCCGGAGAAGGTTGTTGTGATATCATATTCAATCTTTACCCACTCATCACTACAATTGGACGGCGTTATGCATTAAACAGCTATCCACCAAAAGCTGATATTGAGAAAAACGTGATTGAAAGTTTTGACATTTAAACTATCACAAATTCTCTCCTGTTAGCCAAGTTTGAGTTTTAAAAGCAAACAAACCCTTACCTATATGCATTGTTGATAGTTATTGCGTTTAAATTACAAAAATACAGCAAACATGATATAACAGCTTAGGCTTTCACGGCCGGCGTTCATAATGAGGTACAAGTTTTTCGGGCTTGTAGGCCTTGGTCCAGACAGGATATCTCCCGACGCTTCACCGGAAACTGCGTCCGGCATTATAGTCCAGGACACCTTAAATAAGTTACTAGAAAACCAACATGGCCACCACATTTGGTGTTGCCAACTTACATCATTTAACACCAAAAGTCAGCACACACATCCACGTAACACGTATCGCAAATGATCCAAACTAAGTAAAGGCTCTTTTACGAAAATACGTTTTACATGAAGTTGTGAAGCAGTCCTTGCTCAAGTTAGGGACATCTTGGTCATCAGTCCTCGACAGTAACTCTTAAGCAGTATTATGGTAGTGAAGTTAACTTAAATTATCTCTTCTAGATTGATTTTTAAAGCATCATATAAAATGCATAAGAACAGAAACATTAATACTTACTCAATTATTTTCGCCAGGGAGCTAAAGATGAGCATGTTCATTTCTTCTTATAGGCTATATTTTTATAATTAGTCCAAAAATGCAGACCATTCTGTTTTAAGATGAGTGTTCAGAGAAGGATTTAGGAGTAGGAGAGAAATATACGGTAATAGTAGGGCACATATTAGCTTATTATTTCTTTATTTTTGATAAGTACCGTACTCATTTCTTACATGTATTGGCAACTCAAACTAACACTTGGGGCGCTGCGGTCGGTCTGGATAAGAAGGGTAAAAATACTCAATAACACGCGTTTGATATGGAACACTTTTTATTTTTCGGTTATAATCAGTAAATGTGGTCCCTAAAATAATGACTGTTATTTTTGATTGTATATATGTATAACTGTGCGATACACGTGATCTAATTTGTGTGTTCCACTGGATTTTATGTGTCAATTGCATATTATCAAGCATCGGTTGTCTGCTGGTATCTGTTTTTGAGCAGTTCGAGTCGTGGCGCTGTTACTTTAAAAGCTATATTTGAGTTTGCTCACTGTACCATAGACTGCAGAAATTATTTGCTGCTTGGTAGGGCGAAGGGATGAGTTTAACTTGTATTAAAGCTCGGGGGACACAGGAATTGCTTGATTTAGATGGTTAGCTGGTGGGTTTGGTGTAGAATATCGGACTGGTAGCAGGTTCTCGCAGAGTAGATATTTACCCTGCGAAGTCAAATTAGGCCTATATGACTCGTAGTGGAATGGCTCGGATATCACAGAGCGAGGTGATGGCGATTGGTAGGGTAATTGGAAATGAACTAGGGAGGGGGAAGGATACCTGACTGATGAAGCGTGGCTGTAGTCGGCTGGTGTAGGACTAGCTGTCTTGGTACGGCTTGGCTCGGCGTGAACAGTGAACAACCCGTCCTGTCAGTGAGTGTAGTGGTGAGTGGTGGGTAGATTATTGGCTAAGGAATAACCCACCCACCAAGGGAAGATGATTAAGAAAAGGAAGTGGGTTTCGGACTGGAGAAAAAGGATAGAGAAATAGGATGAGAGTTCCACAAAAGTTATAAATTTAACCTTTAATGCACTTAGAGGCGGTTTCCACTGAAAATCCGTTCTCTGATACCTAAAATGGGTAAGAGCTTGGTCCAAGCTGACGGGAAATACAGCTAGGACTTGGGCGGTTTGCAAGAGCGTGGCCTTAGTATATTCCCTCTCAAGCAGGCATAAGACTACTATGGGGAAGGGTGTTGGTCTGGCAAGACTGAGAGTAACAGATTTATTGTATGTCTTTTCAAAGAAATTCGTTTTTTTTTTTTTTTTTCAAAGTAATTCGAAGAATGCCAATAATTTGAATCAAGTTTGGTATTTCCAGTTTTTGAAGTTATAGAGTTCCTGAAAAAGCGACCAAGTGCTTCCAGGAAGGATAGTGATAAAAAATTATACCTTGGAGAGTAATTTTGGTAAGTTAACCAATGGTTGCATCTGGAAATGGCTAAGCTTTTACTCAGCGAGAGGCCGGCTAAAAGTTTAGACAAAGAAAAACACTTATCTTTTGAAAAACTGACCATAAGTTTTCGGAGAGGATCTCCACAAGCAGGTAGCTGGCGTAGCAAGCTTTACTTGCCTTACTGGCCAGTTAGAATTAGCTATTAAAGCTAAGAGAAACTTTAACGAGATTACCACTAAGAGTTCTTGCTCAAATGCAACGAGTGGTGAAAGCCCTATTAATAGATTTAATGGCATTGAGTAGGGAGAGCCAAGGAAGACAGGATCTTGCCTAACCGTTGTACTAGAAAAATGAGAAAGCGAAAAGAAACGCTTAATTTATTTAACAATTCAAAAGAAGTTGATAACTTAATAACAAATATATTTTCAATTTGTTTAACAAATTTTGGGTCACAGACCTCAGAAAACATCAAACGTTTGCTCCAGGCAATTAACAATTTATTAGGTCTCAAACCTTATATATGTTCTAAAATCTTTATAAGATTTAAAAAAGACAAATGAAGTAATTAAAGTTTAAACATTAAATTGAGTACAAGAAGTGTACTATAAGAAATTCCTGAGAGAATATTCTAGAGAGAGTGACAACTTCGAAAATAACAATAAGAAAAACATGAAGAATAAGATAGAAGTTCCTACAACTTCTTATATTTAAGCTGAATTACTTTATAACAATTATACAAAAGAGAGCAGGTCACTTACGGTGAAACCTGAAGAGAAAGTCAAAAGGAAGGTTCTAGACTTCCTATGTTTAAGTAGTAATCACGAGCCAAATGGGAAAGTTTCCATTTCGTGAGACCTAGAAATCACTCACTCAAGAGTTAAAAGAATTGTTTTCCCTGATTATGGGGAAGAAAAAATGTAAGTTTGAACCGTGTATAAAACACGTAGTTATACAGCAATTAATTAATGATAAACAAGCAAAATGGAAGGGCACTTCGTAGAGTGACACCTTATAGAAAAGTTACAATTTTATTAATAAGGTTTGTTAGTAGAAGGTTGAGGAAAGATCGTTGGGATTTAGGATCAATGTTCATGGCCTTATTTAATGTAAACGGACGATCGCGACGCGGTAGAAAAGTGGGAAAGGACTAGTTACCACTATAGTCTTTTGAATAGATGAAAAGTTCACTGTAGAGACACGAAAGTTTATGGGAAAGAAAGTTATTGCAATGATGAAAATAACTGGTTGCACTAGGTAGGCGAGAGTCTATTTCTTGAGAAAGTTGGGAATTACAATTAAATGCGCCATAGAACATTCCAAAGGTGGAAGAAAGTTCGCTATTGCAGTAATTTATAAGGAAGATTCCTCATTTTAAATAGTATTCTCACAAGTGAGTGAAAAATACCTGACGGCAAGACTTGCAGATAGAGTACAGGATCTGGATGGTTCCAGAACGATCTTAATAGAAAAATGGGCCAAAGTTAATCCAGCGGAGGAACCTGCTTTGTAATTTATAGACAGCGGGTATTAGATAATATCCCACGTGGTGAGAAGATTTCTCATTTAACAAGCATAAGAAATGCTGCTCTTCACCAAGATTGGCTTGATTAGACAAAAGCCCAACATGGAAAATCCCGCGAAGGATGCTTTTTGCCCCAAAATAAGTAATTTCACACTGCCTATAAAAGATCGTTAAAAGCATGTAGATGTTAAAATCATGAAGATGAGGTTAAAAGTTGAAGTTTGTACTTAACTTTGCTGCATGGCGAAAGTGAGGTTCTCCTTTATGGTTAAAGCTACCACATGGCGTGGAATCTAAAAAATGCCTCGTTAGGTCAGGAGGCTAGCTCTAGTTGAGCCTTAACTGAGTCGACGGCCGGCGCACAAGTGAGACCCACTCAGCGGAGCACAGAGAGTCCAAGGAAGGGAAAGGAGTGGGGGTAGGAGACAAAAGGAATACATATCAGCATAACCAACTTAAGAAATTAAATTCTCTTGAGGAGATGGTCTTCAAAGAGTTGATAGCAGGCGATACTAGCACAGCATGGTGAGTGAAAAAGGAGACGAAGTTCTCTTGCTCATGGAGAAAATAGCTGGCGATGGCAACGAGAACTGGTGGCCAGATGGAAAAAGAAGTCCTCTTGCACCAGGAAAAATTGAGGAGCTTCAGAGATTCGCTGCTAGATGACGCTAGGAGGGTCATGGAAGATATATATCTAGAACAGACTCACAAAAGATATAAGCGAAGTGATCACCACAGAGAAAATAGAAGATCACTGTTGGTGTTTGACAAAGAGGAAGGAATGAACATGCAAAGAGCATTAAACTTTATATTCTCTCGTACCGTGTATTCCAAGAATACACCATACTGGGAGGGGAAAAACACCAACAGAGAACAAATAAGCAGTTACACATTTAAAGGCAATGGAGCGATCAAAGACAGTGGTCTTGTAATCGGACCATTAGTGGTCAAGATTTTGGCCACCCTGACTCTCCCATCTCTTCCAGGATAACACTCGGTCACTCTACCGGAAGTCCAAACTAGAGGGGGTGAAACATCCCTAACCAAGACCAAGTCCCCCACTTTAATGTCGGGACTGGAAAGAAACCACTTCTGTCTCCGTTGCAAGGAAGTTAAATATTCCAAGTTCCACCTCTTCCAAAAGGAATTACGGAGGGCTTCAAGTTTACGCCAAACGATAGGTAGATTAGAATCCCTGAAAGAATTGGGAAGAGGAGGAGGGGCAGAAAGAGAAGTGCCGATAAGGAAGTGACCAGGTGTGAGTGGAAGCAAGTCATCAGGGTCATTGGAAAGCAGAGTTAATGGGCGAGAATTAACAACACCTTCAATCAGAACAGACAGTGAATTGAATTCTTCATAAGTCAGAATGCGATTACCTAAGACTTTTCTTAAATGACGTTTAGTAAGCTTTACACAAGATTCCCACCTACCACCGTGATGAGGAGCGTAGGGAGGTATAAAGCGCCATTTGAAACCCTTTGAATAGGAAAAATTAGAAATTTGTTCCATGGTAGGAGAAGATGTGAGAGCTTTCTTCCACAGAGAAGCTGCGCCCTGAAAGGTGGAAGCGTTATCAGAGAACATCTCTGAAGGAACACCACGCCTAGCGGTGAAGCGAGAGACGGCTGATAAAAAGTAAAAAGTAGAAGCATTCGTTACTAGTTCCAAGTGGATTGCGCCAGTAACCATGCAAACAAAGAGAGAAACATAAAGCTTACCAAACAATTTGCGTTTAGCTTCAGGAGAATTTCGTTGATATTGGAACGGACCCATATAGTCCACACCAGTTAAAGCAAATGGGCGTATAGGAGAAGAGCGAAAAGAGGGCAGATCGCTCATTTATTGATTTTAGGTTTCGCTTTAAAGCAAGGAATGCACTTATGAATTACAGAAGATACTTCATGAATTCCGTTTATGATCCAGTACTTTTCCCTTAAAAGGCAAAGCAGAGTGCATGTGCCAACATGCAGATTGCGATAATGAAAGTCACGTATAATTAAGGAAGTTACGTGATGTTTAGAAGGCAAAATAACGGGATGCTTTTTGTCCTCAGAGAGCAAAGATTGCGAGAGCCTTCCACCTACCCTGAGTAACCCATGGTCATCAAGGAACGGGGCTAAAGCACGTAGACGACTGGATTTGGGAAGATCCCTTTTAGAAGAAAGTAAAGACAATTCAGAAGAAAAGGCTTCTTGCTGTGTCAGTTGTAAAACCTTAATGGTAGCGAGATTCAATTCATGATTGGTAAGGTGTGGTTTAGGGAGAAGAGGTTGGTCAACCACAAGATATTTCCATCTAAGGAGATAGGCGACAATTCGTATTAATTTATGAAAAGAAGAATAGCGGGACAACAAGGGATGAGAAGCGTTGGAAACAAGACATGAAGCAATAGATAGAGGTACTTTAGCGTCAGGCAAGTTGGAGTTTGTAGCTGGAGGTTTAGAAGGCCACGAAGAAGAGTCTTCGATTAACCACGAGGGCCCATGCCAGTACAACTGGGAAGCTGCCAATTGAGAGGGTAAACAACCACGAGAGATAATATCGGCTGGATTATCAGCACTGGGCACATGCCTCCATTGACATCCAGAAGAAAGAGTTTGAATTTTGGAAACTCTGTTTGCAACAAAAGTTTGCCAGTGAGAGGGGTTTTTGGCGATCCAAGAAAGGGTGATCATGGAATCGCTCCAGAGATAGATTTGCGAGAATTCGACTTTTAATACTTCCCGTAATTTCTTAACAAGTTCTGCAGCCATGAGTGCAGCGCACAATTCAAGCCTAGGCAAAGTGATAGTTTTAAGAGGAGCGACCTTTGATTTGGCACAAACAAGGTTTGAAACTGAAGATCCATAGAATGAACCGTGATAAACTAAATATGCGCAGCAACCGTAAGCTTTTTCGGAACTGTCCGCGAACACATGAAGGAAGAAGGGTGCATTAGAATGAGCGTTAATTAAATTCCTAGGAATTTCAATAAGGGAAAGATCCAGCAAATTGCTGCAAACGAGAGCCAACGATTAAGAAAAGAAAGAGGGACAGTGTCATCCCATTCACATTTGAGCGACCACAGCTCTTGCATGAAGAGTTTGGCTATAACGATAACTGGGGCAAGGAATTGAAGTGGATCAAAAATTTTTGCAATTTCAGAGAGAATTTGTCTTTTTGTGTTAGGAAGCTCTTCTGCGAGCGAAACTTTATAGATAAGAGTGTCAGTGCTAGTGCACCAATGAACTCCTAGAGTTTTTATAGATTCGGAGTTTCCACAAATTTCGACAGAAGAAGGATCTACGTCTTCGATGGGAAACTGGGCGAGAAACTCAGGGGAGTTGGAATTCCACTTATGAAGTGGGAAACCTCCATTCCTTAGCAATGCCTGAAGTTCTAAAGACACAAAAGAAGCTTCCTCCGAAGTGGGGAAGGACTGCAAATAATCGTCAACATAGAATGACGTAGTTAGTGCTTCAGAGGCTTTGGAATTAAATAAATGACCATCTTGTGAGGCTAGTAAGTGTAGGGATCGGATAGCAAGGAAAGCAGAGGGTTTTAAGCCATAAGTTACCGTTTTTAAGCGAAATACCTTAATGGGCTTGCTGATTTCATCACGCCACAAGATTCTTTGGAGATCTCGTTCCGGTTGAATTAACACTTGACGGTACATCTGTTTTATATCAGCTATAACAGCTATGGGAAATAATCGAAAGTTTAAGAGTATAGCAGATAGATCTGACTGAATAGCAGGACCAGAGTAAAGAGTGTCGTTAAGGCTGTTGCCATTAACATCGGGTGATGAACCATTGAAAACAACTCGGATTTTATCCTTTACAAGAGGGTTTTTCCACACGGGATGATGATTTAAATAAACCGTTTCAATTGGGGGGTACAGTTCATCATCAGATTTGTTTACGACTTCCATATGATCTAAGCTTTCATACTCATCCATGAAATCAGTGTACTGCTGTTTAACAAGAGGTTCTTTCTTGAATTTGCTCTCGATAGCAAAGAGAGCTTTTCGAGCTTTGGGCTGAGAGTTAATAAGTTTGGGAGGATTATGTAATCTTGGCATTTGAACAACGAACCGGCCATCAGAAGAACGAGTGGTGGTGTTCAAAAAAAGTTGCTCACAGAATTCATTTTCTGAAGAGGTTACATTAGGAGGATCAACGCTTTCAAGCCTCCAGAACTGTTCCAGGTCAGTATTGGAGAAGTAACATTGCGATGCGGGTTGGGGAGAATAATGGGGAAGTTGACCTGTGACGATCCATCCAAAATTAGTGTCTCTGGCGACCACGTTTGAGGATAACTTGCGAACCTGTTTACGAAGGCAATTCCAGAAAACATTGGCACTAAAGAGTATATCAATAGGATTTCGCATGTTGAACAAAGGATCAGCTAGCCTTAAATGCGAGGGAATGTTTAACCCTGAAATATCCACAGAGTGACTTGGAGTGTCTTCTCCAATGCTATTGAGAATTAGGCAATTAAGTTTAAAAAAGTTGTTTCTATGACAAATATCTCTTATAGTTAGCTTCGAGAATTGTAAAGCTTGAGATTTTGAGCTGTTGATGCCCGACACATTGATAGAAGTGGGGTTTACAGGTAGGCCTAGTTTTCTAATCAAGGAATTAGACACAAAATCATGAGTTGCCGCTGAATCTAGAAGACCGCGTGCACGGACCCAGTTGCCAAAGTTATCCTGAACTTCGATTTGGACAGTAGACAACAATACTTGAGCACTGCGAATGGACTTGGCATTTTGAATATACGATGAAGCATTAGAACTGTTAGCATTATCATTTTTTGGAGAAGTAGATGCTGTCGATGACCTTGCCTGATCATGACGATGTAGCAAAGTGTGATGAGCCTTTTCACAATGGTAGCAAAGTCTTGTGGACTTGCAATTAGAAGCAGAATGAGTAGGCGCTAGGCAATTGAAGCAATGTTTGTTCTGGGAAACTAATTTTCTTCTGTCGTCGACTGACATTTCTTTAAAGGATTTACAGAGGTATAGGGCATGGGGATCCTTACAAAGTATGCACTTTAAAGGTTCGTTTAAACTCTTACGGGGTTCACTTTGAGTGTTTAAAACCATAGAGCTAGCAACACGACGTTCACTAGACCTAGTTGGGTAACCAGTAGAGTTTGATTTAAATTTAGATGAGCTGGACCCAGGTTTGTGGGTATTAGACGCTAAGCGTTCGCTTTTAGGTTTGATGGACATTAATTCAAACTTAGAACTAGGAGATGAGGGTTCACTTTGATTAGCTAGAGCGGTTAAGAGTTGGCATCTAGCGTTTATGAAAGTGACTAAATGCTCGTAAGAGTAGTCGTCTTCTTTAGAAAGTTCAATTTCCCATGCTTTGAGGGTAGCAGCATCAACTTTAGAAACCACTAAATGTATTAGGAAAGTATCCCAATGTTCAGTAGGTTGATCTAATTGGGACAAAGCCTTAACGTGAAGTTGTGTAGTATCAACTAGAGTACGCAAACTGGTGACGTCATTGTGCTGTGATGCAGGTAGGTTGAATAGAGCCTTCATATGGCGTTGAATACGTAACCGTAAATTTCCATATCTTTCTTTTAATAAGTTAAAGGCAATGGGGTAATTTTCGGCACGTAGAGGAAGTGCTTCGACTAACTGCAAAGCTTGACCTCGGAGGATAGATCTCAAGTAATGAAACTTGTAAATGACTTGAATCTCTTCATTGTCATGAACAAGGGAGCAAAATAATTCATAGAAAGAATCCCAAGTAGATTCATCTCCAGAAAAATGGGGTAAATCAATTTTAGGTAAAATTGGTTTGGGCTTGTGAGTACCATCACGGAAAGAAGTTTGTGGTTCGTGAAGGGAACCAAGAACAGAAGCGTCCTTTTTCTGCTCCTCTTCGAGTTGGCGTATTATTTTGAAAGCAGAACCTATGCCTTCGTAATATTGGTTTTCTACTTCGACACGATCTTCGGTTTGATTGAGCATACAAGTTTCTATTTCAGTTTGAATGTTACAATAATTTTCATAAGAACGTTCAAAATCCCTTACACGATGTTTCAACAAGTCTAATTGAGCTTCTGAGGGATCTAACTCCTTTATGTACTTTCTGAATCGGGTAATTTGCCCTTTATAGGATGCTCGTTTAGAAGTAAGTTTTTCATCCTTATCCTTATCAGTAGGAGCCATGTTAAAGAAAATAGATTGAAATGCAACTCACGAAACTGTGGAACCTTGGAAATGCTGTCAAGCTGGCAGCAGCAAATAAGTAGAAAGAACGGGACACACCAAAGGAGACAGGAGCGGCTTCTTTCCCCTTCACAGGCTTTGCACGATGTGGTTATAGCTGAAAGATTCAAAGCAGATATTAATAATTTGCAAAGTATTGCCAAACAGAAAAATGACAAATGGACTCTCCCGGGTTTCTGGGACCAAATTTTGGGTAGATTATTGGCTAAGGAATAACCCACCCACCAAGGGAAGATGATTAAGAAAAGGAAGTGGGTTTCGGACTGGAGAAAAAGGATAGAGAAATAGGATGAGAGTTCCACAAAAGTTATAAATTTAACCTTTAATGCACTTAGAGGCGGTTTCCACTGAAAATCCGTTCTCTGATACCTAAAATGGGTAAGAGCTTGGTCCAAGCTGACGGGAAATACAGCTAGGACTTGGGCGGTTTACAAGAGCGTGGCCTTAGTATATTCCCTCTCAAGCAGGCATAAGACTACTATGGGGAAGGGTGTTGGTCTGGCAAGACTGAGAGTAACAGATTTATTGTATGTCTTTTCAAAGAAATTCGTTTTTTTTTTTTTTTTTTTTTTTTTCAAAGTAATTCGAAGAATGCCAATAATTTGAATCAAGTTTGGTATTTCCAGTTTTTGAAGTTATAGAGTTCCTGAAAAAGCGACCAAGTGCTTCCAGGAAGGATAGTGAGAATAATTTTGGTAAGTTAACCAATGGTTGCATCTGGAAATGGCTAAGCTTTTACTCAGCGAGAGGCCGGCTAAAAGTTTAGACAAAGAAAAACACTTATCTTTTGAAAAACTGACCATAAGTTTTCGGAGGGGATCTCCACAAGCAGGTAGCTGGCGTAGCGAGCTTTACTTGCCTTACTGGCCAGTTAGAATTAGCTATTAAAGCTAAGAGAAACTTTAACGAGATTACCACTAAGAGTTCTTGCTCAAATGCAACGAGTGGTGAAAGCCCTATTAATAGTTTTAATGGCATTGAGTAGGGAGAGCCAAGGAAGACAGGATCTTGCCTAACCGTTGTACTAGAAAAATGAGAAAGCGAAAAGAAACGCTTAATTTATTTAACAATTCAAAAGAAGTTGATAACTTGAACAAATATATTTTCAATTTGTTTAACAAATTTTGGGTCACAGACCTTAGAAAACATTAAACGTTTGCTCCAGGCAATTAACAATTTATTAGGTCTCAAACCTTATATATATTCTAAAATCTTTATAAGATTTAAAAAAGACAAATGAAGTAATTAAAGTTTAAACATTAAATTGAGTACAAGAAGTGTACTATAAGAAATTCCTGAGAGAACATTCTAGAGAGAGTGACAACTTCGAAAATAACAATAAGAAAAACATGAAGAATAAGATAGAAGTTCCTACAACTTCTTATATTTAAGCTGAATTACTTTATAACAATTATACAAAAGAGAGCAGGTCACTTACGGTGAAACCTGAAGAGAAAGTCAAAAGGAAGGTTCTAGACTTCCTATGTTTAAGTAGTAATCACGAGCCAAATGGGGAAGTTTCCATTTCGTGAGACCTAGAAATAACTCACTCAGGAGTTAAAAGAATTGTTTTCCCTGATTATGGGGAAGAAAAAATGTAAGTTTGAACCGTGTATAAAACACGTAGTTATACAGCAATTAATTAATGATAAACAAGCAAAATGGAAGGGCACTTCGTAGAGTGACACCTTATAGAAAAGTTACAATTTTATTAATAAGGTTTGTTAGTAGAAGGTTGAGGAAAGATCGTTGGGATTTAGGATCAATGTTCATGGCCTTATTTTATGTAAACGGACGATCGCGACGCGGTAGAAAAGTGGGAAAGGACTAGTTACCACTATAGTCTTTTGAATAGATGAAAAGTTCACTGTAGAGACACGAAAGTTTATGGGAAAGAAAGTTATTGCAATGATGAAAATAACTGGTTGCACTAGGTAGGCGAGAGTCTATTTCTTGAGAAAGTTGGGAATTACAATTAAATGCGCCATAGAACATTCCAACGGTGGAAGAAAGTTCGCTATTGCAGTAATTTATAAGGAAGATTCCTCATTTTAAATAGTATTCTCACAAGTGAGTGAAAAATACCTGACGGCAAGACTTGCAGATAGAGTACAGGATCTGGAAGGTTCCAGAACGATCTTAATAGAAAAATGGGCCAAAGTTAATCCAGCGGAGGAACTTGCTTTGTAATTTTTAGACAGCGGGTATTAGATAATATCCCAGGTGGTGAGAAGATTTCTCATTTTACAAGCATAAGAAATGCTGCTCTTCACCAAGATTGGCTTGATTAGACAAAAGCCCAACATGGAAAATCCCGCGAAGGATGCTTTTTGCCCCAAAATAAGTAATTTCACACTGCCTATAAAAGATCGTTAAAAGCATGTAGATGTTAAAATCATGAAGATGAGGTTAAAAGTTGAAGTTTGTACTTAACTTTGCTGCATGGCGAAAGTGAGGTTCTCCTTTATGGTTAAAGCTACCACATGGCGTGGAATCTAAAAAATGCCTCGTTAGGTCAGGAGGCTAGCTCTAGTTGAGCCTTAACTGAGTCGACGGCCGGCGCACAAGTGAGACCCACTCAGCGGAGCACAGAGAGTCCAAGGAAGGGAAAGGAGTGGGGGTAGGAGACAAAAGGAATACATATCAGCATAACCAACTTAAGAAATTAAATTCTCTTGAGGAGATGGTCTTCAAAGAGTTGATAGCAGGCGATACTAGCACAGCATGGTGAGTGAAAAAGGAGACGAAGTTCTCTTGCTCATGGAGAAAATAGCTGGCGATGGCAACGAGAACTGGTGGCCAGATGGAAAAAGAAGTCCTCTTGCACCAGGAAAAATTGAGGAGCTTCAGAGATTCGCTGCTAGATGACGCTAGGAGGGTCATGGAAGATATATATCTAGAACAGACTCACAAAAGATATAAGCGAAGTGATCACCACAGAGAAAATAGAAGATCACTGTTGGTGTTTGACAAAGAGGAAGGAATGAACATGCAAAGAGCATTAAACTTTATATTCTCTCGTACCATGTATTCCAAGAATACACCAAGTGGTCCAACCCGCTCCTGTTGCCCGTATTTATTTGGTATCGTCATTTTTTGGCTATTGCTATTTACATCTTTTGGAAAGTGATGAAAACTTATATCCGCAGCCCTCTTTTATGCATCGACTTACGGCCGTAAACTGAGCAATATACGTTGCTTTTACTCATTTTACACTCCATCAACGAGTAAAACTTATTACTTTTGTATAAAGACATGAAGAAATTACCTCGATCTGCTTACGAATACAAGAAACCATATACAAACAGTCACCACGTGACAAATGTACCCTACTTGGTAAGTTTCTAATTTTTACCGCTAGATGTTATATCAGATAGCTGGAGTTGCCAATAGGCCTACATATATGAAGGCAGAATTGAGACAAGCTGTTGAAAACCTTTTGGCAAATCCCTATTCAAATGCAAGAAGATGGTTGATCCAATGCTTAGGCCTAAAACCATTCGAACTAGTCGTGGATTTTAGGGGCATTAGACTAATGGCAACTCGAAGATTTCGTCTTGGAATGGTAGAAAGCAGCAGTTGGTTGATTTTGGGGCTTTGTGACATCATGGTCATGTAGATCTGTGTACTTGGGCATGTGGAATTTGTCTGATAACCTGTGTTATTGTGATGGCTGGATTAGTGTGTGCATTTATTATTCAGATGAGGATTGGGAACGAGGTGGCCATGGCCTTAATTTAGGAACCATCCCGGCATTTGCCAGGAGTAGAAGCGTGGAAACCACTTCCAAGATGGCTAAGATAGGAATCGAACCCTCCTTTTCTCAATTTTGCCTCATGAGGCTGAGTGTGCCTTGTTCCATCCCTCAGACCAAAATTAAAATTTCTTGGCAGAGCTGGAAATTGAACCTGGACCAACTGCCAAAAAATGCTAGCCGCACAACGCGAGATGGTTGGTAGAATAGTCTCCTGACCTCTCATCAACCGGCACATTAAAAGCCACTTGTAGAAAATTCAATGAATCACTGAGAAATTGACGAGTTAAGTACAGGCGTTGAAAGGCAAGCTTTATCGACGGAGTAATATCTTGAAAATTATAATTATAAGATACCAACACAAAACAATTTTCTGTGGAGAGCTGAGTTATTTAAATTGCGAGAGCGGAATATATGAGAGGGAATTGAACTGAGGCAGCGTTGTCGCGAATGGGTACGTCCTCTACACTTCCACTCATTTCTACATGATCATAATAATAGCATTATCATGACGAATACAATACATAGTGTTATCACTGACCGAGTTCAAGTGCGCCCCGCTGTTGGCCAGCGCTAGTGGTGCAGATCCCCAACGCCACAGTCAACCGCAGTCAGCTGTTCAAAAATGGGATAAGCGCTGGCCTGCGTAAACCTCTTTACGAAGGCTGCGGTTACGCTGATTACATCAAATTTTCAGTGCATATTCTAAAATAAAATAATAGCCTGCCTTCAACAAAAAATGTTCAAGGCAAAACGACATACGTAATAGAGGTAACACTTCAGGAGTGATGAACCAAGTAGAATACTTAACTTAGCCTAAATACCTTGTGTAATGATGAATAATAATTATGGAAGTGATGTCCTAATAGATGCTTTCTCCTTAGCTGTCTGTAACCCACCCGCTATGCCCTTTTATAAAACGACATATACTGTAGTGAAATTTCAGATTAATTCTGTACCATGTATCACTCCTTTTTCTTTTTGCTTTCACTTTGATAATATATCATTTTCATACCTTATTTCATCTTCTGGCGGGAGGGGGGGACATTATCTATTGTAACTACTAACCTTGATCAATTCTGCACCGGATATATGTGCTAAATCACTTAAACATGTGTTTTTATTTATTGAATATTTAACAACTGCAGCCATGTTCGACAGCATATTTGGTATGTGAAACTGCCGCAGTGAGCGATCACATTGACGTCATTAGTTACCAACATATCCGATACTAAATAGGCCTAAATTAGACGACACATGTAATGTTGTAATTATGTGAGAAAAAGAAATAAACGAGCTCTTCTTGGTTAGACGACTGACTGGACGAAACCATTGGTCGCTACTTGTTTAGACAACTGTCTGGACGAAAATTACCGATTGCACTACAAGCAAGGAGGTCTGGGCATAAGCCCCAGGTTAGGTTTGTTTTGTATGTAGAACAGTATTTATCACTGTACTGAACGCTGATCGCAAGAATTTCATGTTTCGAACTAATCGGGAAAAAACCAGAGCCTCACTGCCTAAAAGTTATTGGTCTAGGCACAAACCATGGGTTTGGATGAAAATTATTGATGCGTGTCTACCCCCACTGTGCGTGACAAAATCCAGGGGTGTTTGTATGGCCTAATGAATTAACAATTATTGGTTTAGACAAAAACAGCTTGCACAATCCATTGCGAACTGGCTCAAACTTGGCGCTATTTTGTTTCATGGTACCGCGCTTATACAAAGTACGTAAGTGTGGGATTGGCAATACTGTACTTGTGCATAATTAACAGCGAAAATGGCAGACTCGGCTGGAATTCCATCTATATAAGTCGTGATCCTATTTGGGACATCCTAAGATCTGAAAAATGCACACTTTGTCACGAACCTGGAAGTAAAATGGATAAGGGGCACCTGCCACATTGCAACAAATTTGATGTGACTGCTAGAACTTCAGGAAACCTCACACAACTCTATTGGAATGCAAGAAAGCTGATGGATTGGAATCTGGGCTAGCCATAAGAAACAACAACAATGCTTTAATATGAAAAATTGAGGTAACGCGGGCCGCGTTAGCTAATATATAACACCCCCGGTTTTTGTCATGCACAGTGGGGGTAGTCAAGCATCAATAATCTTTACCCAGACCAATGGTTTTGCCTTTTATTTCATTATTCACGTCCAATGTCCAAGCTGTGTAGTATAGGCCTACGAGATCTATGAAATTTTTAGTTTTCTATTACTGTATAATGTATAGCCTACAAATATCGTTACCTGTGTGCTACTAATTCTAGCGCAGCCATCACAGCATACAGTCACAATCATGTCCGATGCAGGTGTATAAGCCACTTTCTACTTTCATTCAGAATTAATAATACAAGTAGGCTATAGCTGCGACCAATATTTATAACTTATTGCAACCAGTGGCTTCGCCCAAACCGTGTCATCTAACCAAGTAGAGAACAATGACTTTGTCTCACCCAACATTAGTACATCAGTAATTTTCAGCCAGACATTCAGTGGCGCAGTAACTTATGTCGAGAACTAAAAGAGAGCTATGAGATATTGTTGGTATTCTCTGAAAATGTGCATATGTGACTCTAGCGCAGTACATATACCATGCACATGTGAGAATGATGATTGATTCATGTTGCACAACCCTTGAAGTTCGTTGAAGGGCATCACACTACTCTGTCGCAACCATGACTGAAACAAATAAAAATAGGCCTAATATAAATATTTTATCTGTCTACTACTAAGTAGGCTATAGGTCAGTAGCCAAGTACATAAGTTATAAGCTTCATAAATTATCACCAATACATTCACTACCACCAACCGAGTGCGAATCATAGACTAGGCCTACTTCCAAGCTTAAAGAGTTACTTGTGCAATGTATTATAATATTATGGCTGACGAAGAATACATTCCCGAGAGAGAACTTACATAGGCTATATTTTAGGTTATGTTTGAATTAGGCCTATACGGAAAATGCAGTCGGAAGACTATTTCAAAATTTCCAAAGACCATTAAGGTTTTTTATTACGTTATCTGTGCTCTGACTGAATATAAAAATAAATAAAACAACGATTAAATAACTCTGTACTTTAAATTGTGTAGGTCTAGGCTAGGCCTACTTACTTAAATTGTAGTGATCTTTGTAGAGTTACTCCAATCCATCTCCAATCTTGTTCTCGTATTTTTTAGGTGTCATAATGAAATCTAAATAAGAATTTATCTAAAAATTAATTAAATAAAAGCTTCGAAACATCTCAGTCAAGTGGATTTGACACACACATATCAAGAGTCTATAATAACTGTATAAACTGTTTTAATCGATGTATATTACTAGTACTTACCTTGTACAACTTGTTACGACTTCATTAGACTTGAATTTCCAAAGAAAACTGTGAAATTATTTAAATAATAAGTCATTAGTTACAGTCGTAATTATAATGTTGGCTGACTTTGTGAAAAATGCATTCTGGGAGTTATTGCCAGAAACATGTCGGCAACTGTGTGGTACGGAATTTTACTGGTATTATGGTCTTTGGAGATGGCGGGATTTTAAGCAGGGTTGGCGACAATGTGCTCGCACCTGAAAACAACTTACCTTCAAGAAATGCAACCATAAACCAACATTTACGTAGGCATAGGGGACGGCTGTTAATGTTGCCTACCCTGTCTTGATCTAGTAACTCATTTAAGCTGTCCCAGACGATATCAAGGGTTCCGCTCCTTACCTTGGTCAGCAGTGGAATGAGGAAGAGGCTTGAAATAATGGGTAACGGATTGTAGTGGGGTATTGTTGTTTGAATATGACTGTTGGTTGGGTGGATCTGGCGATGAACTAACGGCTGGAATGTAGTTTTTGGATCTTCAAATAGCATGGTGAGCCGAGCGTTCTCTTCGCATATCGGCTGGATCGTCTGGTCTCACGTACATGTTGCGGGGTGTGGTGCGTGCTCCGGCTTCGGCGACCGAGCTTGTGAGGGTCAGGTGTTCCCTGGGCAACTGCCGGGCTGTAGCGGGAAGGTTCTTCAGGTTGACGTGTGAGTGATTTCTTGGCCTTGGTGTTCCTAAGGGCCGGGATCCATGTATTACGCACACGTTCAATTTCTTCCTTCCGATTGAAATTGTCGGGGTGTTTGAAGATTTCTATGGCTTCCCGTTGCAACCTGGCGTGGTAGTGTGTGGTCGTGGAGAGTATCTCCGTGTCCCCGTACAGTACATCGTGACCGGGCAAGAGAGAATGCTCAGCGACTGACGATTTATCAGTTTGACCCAGGCGGCAGTGTCTGTTATGTTCCTTGAGTCTGGTGGTCACGCTCCTCTTCGTCGTTCCTATGTACACCTTCCCACAGGAACACAGGATTCTGTAGACACCTGCAATGAACTTGTAATTATTTCCGTCAGATTTTGCCCCACCGGGAGATGTATTATGGAACATTTATTTATACATTTAAAACAACTTCGTACTAGTTCAAATTGCGAAAATATTGTACATAAAGGCATAAGGAAGACACAGGTTGTCTCTTTTCACATTTTCATTGGTATTTTTGGAGAATGTGATACTGTTCGAAGCTGCTTCTTGTAGGTTTTGCAGAAGTGCTCCCCCGGGAACTTTCCTATTGCTGCAATCCTTCCTTGGGGAAAGGGATAATGCAGCTTCATCTGTAGTGGATGGCCTGCCCCTTTTCCGAATGTTGGGTTACTAGGTTCTTCCTGACCTTCCTATGTGACATTTTAGGGTTGGATTCCTTAAATAGCAGGTAGGCGTTCGCAATGGATACCTCTAGAAGCCCGAAAAACATTTTTTGCCACACTTGACTGATTTACAGGTAAAGGAGTATGAACTCGTGTAGTGTTAAGAAACATCAACTCCCCCCATATACTGATTATAACTGTGCCGGTCGAGTTCTAAAACATCACCTCCTATCGACCGAAGACGTAAGCGACATCGACCCACCCATCCTGGTCGCCTTGCACAAGATGCTAGGATACGTAGGTCCAAAGGGAGGACTCAGAATGGCAGTCAACCCCGTCGGGAACAGAAACCATGACCTCGGATCGTCAGAGCCGACCGACCAATCCAATTACACGGTCAGATTCGCTATCTGAAGGTGGGACAAGACGGCCGGGTAACGACCCTCCCAGGACAGAGACGTTCCCAAAACAAGAGTCCAGACTGGCACTCGGAGGGCCAAGGATCGCATATAATTAACGAGTCTACTAGTTAAAGTGTTCAACAAGATGGAAATTAAAACTCAGCAATTTTTCTTGGTTTATGCAGTGTCTTGTGTGGGGGTTTCGCCTAGGACACCAAGCTGGCTCATCAGCAGGCTCTTGGTGCCCCCGCCCAGACCCCCACAGGAGTAGCGAAATGTGCGTTACCTCCCTTTTTATGAAGCACACCTGCACCTCTTCACTGCGAGATCTAAAAGCTCAAGCAGTCATAACCTCCTTATAAAGGTTTCCAAAAAGATGGTATATTGGCTTTCACGCTCGGTGAAATTGCTGAGTTTTAATACAGTGGCCGTGAAAGGACATATATCGATAGAATAACAACACGGTGTATAAGAGGGCCGTAACATGAACATTTATTCATTAATCAATCAAAGGGCCAATAGAGGTCTTTCAAAATACTGAGGGATCCAAACCTTTTCAGCATTCATAAAAAGGAACAAATGATTGCGCATGATAATGGAATATAAAGATGAAGAACACTAAAGGGAGAGGACAGATCCCTTGGTTCCTTACGGACGTTTGTCCATTATTATATCCTGACAAATATCTGAAAACAAATTACACTCCTACAAATCACAATTACAAGAAAGGTTGCAAAAATAAATAGCAAGCATTTGCAAGGCCCTAAGATATATGGGGGAATTGCTTAGGGAGAGATCATATTTTTGAAAGTTAAATCAGAAATCTACCTGAACTACAAAATTCTTAATAATAATAAATAATCAAAAACTATTATCCACACCAAAAACTGACCCAGTTGTGTGTGTCGCAAGAAATCCTTTTTACACCTCTTGAAGTTTCGATAGTCGAACCACGGAACTCCTAACCAGTTAACCCCACCCTTAATTTCAACGGTGTGACACACTCACAGTAACCAATAACCAAGACGAGAAGAATCCCATAAATACGAAGGCCCACACAATACATGATAAACTAGGCTAGTTACTTCAAACTTACATAATCACATAATGACATGTCATACCAACCCTTTAAATAAAGAACTACAGTAATTCACAAGACGAGTTCCTGTTCCGATTTAAGATAACGAACATCAAATAACATCATCATCATCTTGTACAGTTTCCAGCCCCAGGCTGGGTCTGTTTGGAACATAAGCCTCGCCACTTAGTTCTTTCCCCCCACCACCTCTCCGCTGTCACTCTGGTCCAGTCCTCGCCTCTCTTCTTGACACATTCCTCCACTCCTTTCAGCCATCTATCTCTTGGTCTTCCCCTTGGTCGTTTCTTCTGTAGCTGCATCTCATGTATCCTCTTGGGAATCTTCTTCTCATCCATTCTCTTTAAGTGTCCATACCACCTCAGTCTTGATGTCTCAATCCTACCTTGCAAGGGCTCCTCTTTCACCATTTCCCTGACCTTTTCATTCCTCACCCTGTCTCTTCTTGTTACTCCGATCCTACTTCGCAGGAACTTCATTTCACCTGCCTGTATTCTGCTTATGTCTCTTTTCTTCATTGTCCACGTTTCTGAAGCATAGGTCAGTTTGGGGATATAGTAGCTTCTGTATAACACTTCCTTGCTTTTTTGTGGGACATCTTTATTCCACACTAAGCTCCTAATGCTTCTCAGAAATGCTTCTGCCTGTCTGCCACGTTCCGTAATCTCTTTGTCATTTCTCCCATTTTCCTCCACTATACTTCCCAAGTACTTCAGACTTTCCACCTTCTTCAGCTGTCCACCTCCAAGTGTTATCCCACTCATTGGTCTGTCCTTTTTCCTGGTCGTTAACAGGATCTCACATTTACTGATGTTGAACTTCCATCCATACTCTCCCACTGTTTCTTCCCAAGCCTTCAGTTGCTCCTGAATTTCCTCCTCCTTGTTTCCCCAGACCATGAGATCATCTGCAAACACCATTGCTTTCATCTTATCTTCTCCTAGCTTTCCTGCTATCCGTGTCATTACCTCGTCCATAACCACAATAAAGAGAAGGGGTGACAGTGCACTACCCTGTTTCAGGCCACTCATTTGTCTGAACCAGTCTGTTCTTTCCCCTCCCACTTTCACACAACTCACACTTCCACAATACATCTCCTTCACTCTGCCTACAGTCTCTTTTTCCACTCCCATGTTTTCCATTGCTTTCCAAACCTTCTCCCTACACACACTATCATAGGCCTTTTCGATGTCCAGGAAGGCCATCAGCAGATCCTCTCCAAATTCGTAGTGGTGTTCCTGGAGCTGTCTCACTGAAAATATGAGATCCACTGTTGATCTCCCAGGTCTGAATCCATACTGCTCCTCTCTCAATTTTCTCTCCACTTTGGTTCGTATTCTACTTTCTAATATCTTTTCATATATCTTGGCACAGTGAGGTATGAGTGTGACTCCCCTGTAATTTCTGCATTCCTTTCTGCTTCCTTTCTTAAATATTGGCACAATTAATCCTTTCTTCCAATCTTCTGGGGTCTTTTTCTCCTTCCATATCACCCTCATCACACGGTACAGCCACTGTTTCCCAACCTCCCCTGCTGCCTTCACCATTTCAACACTCACTTCATCCACACCTGGTGCCCTTCCTCCTTTCATCTTGTCTATAGCCATTTCCAGTTCTCTCCAAGTCAGGTCCTTTTCCATTCCTGTGTTGTCTTCTCCATCTTCCAATACATTGTCTTCCTCCCTATGACCATTTGGGTTCAGCAAATCCTCAAAGTACTCTTTCCACACTGTCTTGAGTGCCTCTTTGTTGTGTACCTCATTTCCGCTTTTGTCCATCATTACCACATCCTCTCGCAGACCTCTTCTCTTACTTTTGACCATCCCATAAAGTACTTTCTTATTTCCTCTGCTGTCTTCCTCCATCATCTCTGTCCACTTTACCATCCACTTCTTCCTCTCCTCTGCGACAATCTTGTTTGCTTCTTTCTTCTTTATCTTATAATCTTCCCTTGTCAGATCAGTTCTTTCCTGGAACCACACTCTGAAAGCCTTGTTCTTCCTTCCCACAGCTTCTTTTACTCTCTCATTCCACCATGGTGTCTCTTTACACCGCTTTCTGTTGCTTGTTCTTCCACATACTGCCACTGCAGCTTCCACCATTGTGTTTTTGAATTGCTTCCATTCCTCTTCCCCTGTTTTAGGATTGTCTGTTGGCATCCTTTCCCTTATTATCTTCTGGAATTCTTCCTTGACTTCCTTTTCCTTGAGTTTCCATACTTTGATTCTCCTTTCCTGGTACTCTGTCCTCTTGCTATCCTTAACAACTCCCAAGTTCATTACAAGTATTCTGTGGTCGCTATCTAAGGCCTCTGATGGTATTACCTTTATATCTCTGACACTTCTCTTCATTTCCCAGTCGTACAGCATGTAATCTACCAAAGATTTCTTTGTTAAATCACAGCTGTACCACGTTACCTTGTGGCTTTCTTTCTTCCGGAACCAGGAGTTGCCTACCACTAAACCGTTTCTCTTGCAAAAATCCAGCAACTTTCTCCCTTCTTCATTCCTGCTACCCCATCCTTCTGCTCCCAATACATTTTCATATCCTTGCCTTTCACTTCCTACATGTGCATTCAAATCTCCCATGACAATGATGTTCTGCCCATTCAACTGCTGTTGTAGCTCCTCCTCAAAGTCTTCCTTCTCTTGAGCTGTACATCCAACTTGAGGGGCATACACCTGGGCTATCTCCAGGCTTCTTCCCTTTACATTTACTCTGATCTTCATGATCCTGTCACTTATTCCCTTTACCTCTTCCTTCATTCCATCTCTCACAACTACTCCTACTCCGCTGCTCCTTCCTTCACTGTTCCCACTCCAGTACAACCGGTACCCTTTCCTCAGTTCTCTGCGACCTTCTCCTTTCCATCTTGTTTCTGCCAAGCCCAGTACATCCAGTTTTCTTCTCTCCATCACATCTACAATCTCCTCCACTTTTCCTGTCAGTGTCTGTATGTTTAATGTCCCAACTCGTAGTCCATTAGCATATCCGGGTCGTCGTCGTTTGCATCCGTCCTTTCCGAGGCCTGTTCCTGTTTTGAAAGCATATATGATATTCACTACTGGCTTGCTAGGCCTATCGTAGCTTCACCAGAGCCCCGTCAGCCGTCACTTTTCAGGGTTCCCATAGAGCCTTCACAGCTACCGTAGCGGTCCCGGGGCACACAAAGTCCCCACTGTACTTCACCCCTACAGGCAATCCCCTACTTCATGCCGTTGCCCGTCTCCCACCACGTGGAGGAGGGGTTGGACTTGTGGGAGACATCAAATAACATACAAGACGATAACCAAAGCATGTTCCCTTCTTAAAACGACGACTTCTTTCTGGATAATGTAGCAACATCTCTGCCATGCATAGCAAATTTGGTGATCCCCCTCCCATTTAAAACACGAACCCAACAGAATGCAGAGCAAACACTATCTAACATAAGACCAAAACAAATGACTTAGCCTATCTCGAGGAAGGCAGCTTCAAGTCCAGGAACGCTGCTCTCACTTAAAGTCAAACCATCAGACCTGAAGTTAAACTCGGTGAATCCTTCCCCTAACCACATTCACTCAAGATCTTAAGACTGGATGGTGAAGACGAGTACAACATTCGTCACCTTGCGAGGGTAAGGCACAAGATGATCTGTCAGCTTGCATTTCGTTTTAGCCATTCACCATAACTCGCATTAAACAAGGCAGTACCCAGAATGAGCCACAATAAATACACGAGACCTATTCGAGACGATAGGGAATATCGACTGCAGGTTGAAACAAGAATTTAAAGAACGAAATACATCAAAGAACAAGACAGACTCAATACTTCAACCTTCCTGCAGGAGGCCCCATTTACCCACCCGCAATAACAGTTTCAACAGCAATGGCACTATTCAAGATCAAAGTCATGCCGACGGCCACCTATGGAATACAACTAATCTGGAATTACCTGACGGTCGGAAATCTAAGAAAGCTGGAAAGCGTTAAATCTAGCTTCCTCAAAAGAGTGTTATCCATCTCAAAATTCACAAGAAATAGTTATGCTTATATCCTTGCACAGGAATCTCTCTTCGTGGATGACATAAAACACTGCTTTAGTTTATCGGAGACACAAGCATATGCAACCTTCATCGAAGAGAGGAGCAGCAAAGCAAGACAGATACCGGAGGGGATTAGAGAAACAGACGCAATGACATCAGACTGCTGGAAAGGACCAAACTTCCAACTCCGACACCTGTACACACGATTTTCAGTACACGGCTTTCATGGAAAGATTTGCACAGAAAGCAACTCCCATGATCCTAAGGACAGCTGCATCTGTAAGCTATGTAATGAACGGTGCCCGAAATATCACCTGAAGGAGTGTAAAAATAGGACTGTTTCACTAATTGAGCTATCTAAAGATTGGTGAAATCACGACAATGTAACTTTTCATTTTTATTTTATTTTTTCTCTCAGTACACATTGTGTTTAATAAATATAATATAATAACAACAACTATAGCTTGGAAACCGAATTACAACATAAAAGTCAACCCCTGTTACTATCCAGCCCATGACGGGCTAAGGCCAACCAAGCGAAAGCTCCCCAGCCATTTGGCCTGCAGATATTGGGGTAACGCGTGATCATCGCATCGGGTCCCCTCGGCCGTTAATCTTGGTATTCGTGATCGGGGCGCTGTCTCACTGTCAGACAGCTACTCAATTGTCCTCACGAGGCTTAGTGCACCCCGTTGCAACCCTCACGTCAGTTTTAAAATCCCTGACGGAGCCGGGGATCGAACCCGGGGCCTCCGGGTGAGAGGCAGGTGCGCTACCCCAACACCACGGGGCCGGCAACCGAATTACAACGGAAGCACATTCCGCCATAAGATTAAACACTAAAATGCACGGGATCGTTAGGCCTAGCAGAAGTCATCCAGAGGGAAACCATGGACACGAGGATCACCCTACACTAAAACTAAATACCCAACATAATCCAAAACATAACATGGGTACCGTACACAATCCATGCACAAGAACTTACTGATCTCGTAGCATCCCATAACTGTGGCGAGAAATACAATCCCAATACTAATTCGGTTGCACTGCTCTCCCAAAAACAACCTTCAAGAATAAATATGGCAATCGCATAACATAACCTCTTAAGGGGTTGCTCCTATCCTTTAGGAACAGTTTGGTGAAAGAAATATGTCTTTATGCACCATAGTTTTTGAGTTATGATGTAAAAGGCGAAACCCTGCACCCAATGTTCGTCCTGGAGTGCCACACTGCCATTTCATTCCATTTAAGCTCAAAATGATGTTTGGAACCGTATCTGAACTCCAACCTTATGGACCCAACGATCTTGTAAGAAAGCTTGAATGTATTGGGCACGTGCAGAAGAGGATGGGAAAGCAACTGCGAGATATGAAAATACAGTACAAGGGAAAGAAACTTTCTGATGATGCTGCCATCAATACGTTGGTAATGCCATTAGGGAGAATTCACACTCTGTTAATGATATGACAGCAATATGGGCCGTATGCCATCATAAATCCTCATCTGATACCAACCCTATGCACTATTTCTGTCCTAAAGGTCTCCATATCAACGGGCAGTAAGCGACGGAAGTGTCAGCAGATACTGCATCTTACCACCTGCAGTAATGGAGGCAATCAAGCCTGTATTTAAGAGGTTAGTTGCAACTGAATTGCTGTCAAGATGTGTGGGATCGAACACTGAAAATGCAAATGAATCTTTGAACTCAAAAATATGGAAAATTTGCCCTAAAACTGGCTTTTGTGGGAAGAAATTAGTGAAAATTGCTACAAATGATGCAACTATCACATTCAATGATGGCATGCAGAGTAGGCTGCTTGTTGTGAAAGTGTTAGGGGTAAAACCTGGAACATTTTGTGATCTTGCTCTACGTAACGAAGATGAAACAAGAGTAGCGATAGTAGAGGAGGATCAGATTGGAAGAAACTGAACAGAAATCAGAAGTAGAAGGCAGGGGCATTTTAACTTCAGTAGCAGGGTTAATAATATTGTTCATCGCTCATTTTCTCAGAATTCTGTTTTTGACACTCGTTTTAATGATAACTCAAAAACTAATTGACATACATTAATGAAACATTTTGTGTGTATTTCTGCTTACTATATCTACAAAATGATGTAAAGTCATGTCTCTCTTTAAAATACAGTGCACTCTCAGTAATTCGCGGTAATTAATGCACGAAATTCCGCGAATTATTGAAAACCGCGAATTATCCGCAGTTATTTTTGTTAAGCCTAGTAAAAACAAAACTATTGATTAAAATATTGAAATATGCTTGAAACGCAAAATAATAATTAAAACACTTGATTGTAGTGTCTTATAAGACATGCTAGGCTAGAGGCAGGCCTATGTGGATTATGCCTACAATAATATATATTTTTTAAGTCATCCCGTTTTGTTTCTTAGATCGTTTATTCTAATTTTCGAGTGCACATTTCCGAAGAAAACGTTATATGAGAACGAAAATTCATTTCGTGTTTCTATATAAGAGATAAGTGTGACTGGATTCTGTGGGAAACTTTCGGGATTTCAGTTGCATCACTCCCGCACTCGATATCAACTGGATCTCAGTTTTCCTCACCAACAGTCAAATTCCGTGTTATTTCATCTTTGCTTTCATGTTATAATCGTCTTTATCGGCGTCTCACTTGCCCGTTCGAAATATTGTCGTTACAGATGTCGGCAAGAGCTTGCTTTTGTAGCGGTATTTTTCTCTCGTGACTGGTTGACTGCATGAAGAGCATCCAACAAACACGCTCTCGGTCTCGCGAAAGTTACGTCATTACGCAATAATCGCTGTTTACAATACGCTGTCCGCGCATCCACCCTTCACAACTCACAGGTCAGCATTGCGCAAGTAGGCCTACTGCTCCATCACAGAGAAACGCAGTTCAGTCTTCTCGAATGTCAATGATTTCGTCTTTACGCATTGCGTCGCACGAAAATTCTTTTAAATGACAGAGATCGCTTTACTTAGCATGATTATTAGTTGCCGTGAGAATTTCTATTTATAATATATTTGGAGACCTGCGAATTAACCGCAAAGCGAATTATCCGCACGCGAATTATCGGGAGTGCACTCTAGTTTCTTTTTAAAAAACAAAATGTTGCAAAAATATTGTAAAATTTTGACATTTTCTTTTCAATAAAAAAAACTGGCATTTTGGGAGAGTCAGTGGCTAGCTGACCCACTTCCCTGTAAACTGAGAGCGATCGAGGGAACTACTCGCGTGTGGCGGAGCTCTTTCCGGTCACGTAGAGAGTCCGTCATTTTGTGTAGGCTAAGGATAGGTCATACAAGATCCACCCACTCGTATCTGATGAGAAGGTAAGACCCCCCACTTTGTACCTGTGGAGCCGTTTTCACCGTGGCCCACATTTTCACCGAGTGTGTGGATCTTGCTGACTTGCGAAGATGACACTCAAACTTACATTAGCCGATGACGTGGTGGCTGCTGATCTCGTTATCCGCTTTATAAGTGAGAGTGGGTTAGGCCCAGTAATCTAAATTTTCCAGTGAACATTGACTCAGCCACTTGTGGGATTTTGAATGCTGAATTTTTGTTTTTCCGTATTTGTTTTTAAATTATAATTATTAGTTTTATTTAATTTTTTGTTTTATTAATTTTCGGTCTTTTCAAGTTTAGGTGTCCACCTCTAAATTTTAAATTCAATTCCAAATTTGTATTCTTCAATCTGTGTTAAGAGGGGCAGATGACCTCGTAGTTCCGCCCCTTAAAACAACAATAACTGACTAACTAACTACGTCATGCTGCTTCATTTTCTTGGTTGCTTCTCGTCTCACCTGGCGAGGTGAGCCTTTACAGTGTCTGTTCCAATAGTTCAGCCACTAACTCAACCTGTCGGTGAAGACTCTAGAGCCTGTTTCATTGGCAGCCTGCAATGGTTGGTAATCCTAGCAGCAAAGTGCACAGAGTTGGAGCTCTGGGATGAAATATTCTCTGGATTTCATATCCAAGTACAACACTAGAGCCCCTTGATTGTGGTCCTACCTGGTTAGTCTGAGGGGAGATTCCAAAATACCGTATATACTCGGCTATAGGACCCCCTTGTCTATAGTACCCCCCTCCTTAATTTTTGAGATCCAAAATACAACATTCTTGGAAATTGACGAATTCTTAAAATTTTTGAACTTATCACTGAAATTATTTTGTTACATTATTTAGTTATTCAGACGATGACCGCCATTCTGCATACGTGATTTGGCAGGATATCCAATTGTGTAGCCAATAGGCTTCACCCGATATCCAATAGAAGTTGCCACACTATTGGCCGAGTAGAAGAGCCAAGTTTAAAATCCTCCAATGAAAGTTCTGGTTTCATATCTTGCCTGCATTCGTTTGTTTTGTATTCAAAGTGGTGTTTGCGGCAGCCTTCTTCTCACTTTTATTTTAAACACATTTCATTTGTTGCAAGAACAGTCGGCGTTTGTGTGACACGTTATTGGTATATTAATGTGAAACATGTGAATAATACGTACTCAGTTGTGTTAACAAATGTTAGTGAGAAGTGATCCTGCATTCCCTAATTGATGCATTCTCCCTCGCTATGTTCAAATAAAAATAAAGTTTGCATTTCCATGTCTGATACTTTGCCCAATCTATTGTATTTCTTTGCTTAGCAAGGGATAGTAGTGCAAGTCACTGGGAATAGAGGTTATGGCAGTCTCATAATGGCCTGATTAAACATGTAAACTTCGTTTATTTTGATTAAATGTATCGTACTATGTAGCATCAAAATAAAATAGCTTAATTTTGCATTCTCTTCCCCAAAATAATGGATTTTTGTAAAGTTCGCGTATGGTACTCTCAATCTCGGAACTAAAAATTTAGAGAAAAAAAGGGGTTCTTATAGCTGAGTAAATACGGTATTAGTAAAAATCCATCCCCTAGAAAATACATCTTTGAAAAACAACTGTTTATGTAACCAGTCCTCGCTAAAATAGTCCCCCATTCCCATGTTTATCACTACACCAATAAAGGCCTTCATTTCTTCAACTGTAACTTCCTTCCATGAACAGCATACAGACCTGAAAGTGGAGTGATAGCTTCGTGTATTCATTCCTCTCGTTTGCAATTGAGGTCAGTAGCTGGTCCACTACTCCAATTCTGTAACAGGTCGACTACCATGACTTACAAATTCACTTATTGACCTAAAAGGGAATTTAAGAGAGCCCACATCACCTGTTGTCCACTATCTCGTATCGCCGCAACACATTATCACCTCCCCATTATCGCTCACATCGCTGTCATTATTATTGTCACTCAGATCACTTGCTGAATCATCACTTTCGTAAATTCAGTCGAAATTGACGCTAATGTTTTATTTTCCATTGAGCCGGTCGCCACTATTTTCCCGCGATCGCTTTCCATTGAGCATAAACATCACCAAGGAAGCCTAATATTTTCATCGCATACCAAAGGAAGTTGTCTGAACTTGGTTCTCACAATGTCCAGAAGATAGCAGCATTCATTGATTAGTGTTGTCCATGGAGTAGTTATGCGACACACGAGCTTGGTGGAAGTCAAAACGAGAGCGAAAAAGACTTAAATGATAATGACTGAAAAAGTCGTTGCCCCTTCAATTTAATTCATTTACATTCGCCCTCCTTACTTTTAATTTATGGATCATTGAGTAGGGAAGTTTGAAGAATTTAATGTCTTGTATCTTGTTTAACTTGGTTGTTTTGTTCGACTCTCTTGTGAATCGTAGTCCTCGGCCCTCTGGTTGTGCCTGTCGGGACACTGGCGATGGGACACCACTTGATCTGACCGTCTTGTCCCACTTTCAGATGGCGAATCTGGGTGGTCGGCTCTAGTGATCTGATCCCAATGTGCGTAGGTCCGATGGAGTTTACTTCGGTTCTGGCGATACGTGGTTATCTTTTCTTTCGGTCCCCCAGGGGCCACATCTAGTGGGATGTGGGTCGGTGACCACGAGACCCCAGCTGAGTCCGGCATTGCTTCCACTTACTTGTGCCGGGCTCCTCTCCGGCTTCTTTCCTGTCGACCTCTCTTGGTCAACTCTTGTTCTCTTCCCCACCCGACGGTATTAGGGTATCCGAGGCCTAGGGAGTCTCTTCCTTTCCCGCCTTAATTGGCCCTTGTCTCATCTTTCCTGTTACCCTCGTTCTGCGCGGGGTCAGCCTCCTTTTTCTTTTGATGTTATCTCCTGCCTTCTGCTCAAGGCCCTCAAGGAGGCAGGGTGTGGGTAGCCCCACCACTTCTGGTGCACCCTGGATAGTGCTACACCCTCAGGATCTCACGGCTGGTGAGTTCGGGAGTTGGCGATCCCGGGGGATTCCTGTGCTGGGTCCGCTTTTTCCCCTTTTTCCACAGACTTGGGGACACCACACCCTTTCCTATATGCCTTTTATGGCTCTCCTTCCTTCCATGTCCCTCAATCCTCATTCTTTGAGGGTTGAGGGCAATTCTTTTCTTCCTGTCCTTTATTCGCCTTATCCTTTATTTGTTTACCATTTCTTCTTCTAGTATGTAAGTCTGTATTTAGTATTAGTTATAGTTTTCATTCTCATCTCATCTTTCACTATCACCCAAACCATTAGGAGCCGATAACCTAGATGTTAGGCCCCTTCACACAACAATTATCATCATCATCTTATCTTTCAATAACCACAAGCTCATCCTAGCAACTTGTGTTTCCCTCCAGGCCATGTTGTGTCGTGTGGCGTCTAGCCATGCCGGAGCAGAGATGTTGCTGAATAAGGGAGCCTTGGGCTGTCTGTCCTCCATGACCGTGTTCGACCGCCACCCGGAGATCAGAGCTAGGTGAGTAGTAACTAGTCGGTATCCTGTCGACCTTCCTTGGTTAGCACGTTCTCTTTCGACCCTGACGAGTCCTTGTCTAATCTTTCCTGATACCCTCATTCTTTGACGAGTCAGACCTCTTCTTTTGTTTTGACGATATCTCCTGCCTTCTGCACAAGGATGTGTGTAGTGCTACACCCTCGAGGGCTCGGGAGTTGGCGACCCCAAGGGATTCTTGTGCTGAGTTCGTTTTTCCTATCTGTCTTTCATGGCTCTATTTCTCTCCAAGTTCCTCAATCCTCATTCTTCGAGGGATGAGGGCATTTTACGATATTTTTGACTTTTGTAATGTTTTTATAGAATGCTCCTCAAGCCAAATAACTCAACCAAAATGTTATCTTAGCTCTAGAACACTTTCTGTATGTTGTGTGGATTTTGAGAAATATGAATTACACTAGAATACAGGGTGATTCAAAAATACTTTTGCAAACTTTGGGGATGGGTTCCTTACACCAAAACAAGAAATAAAGTTCATATAAACAAATGTCCCAAAATCAGTTGTTTTTGTGTTATTAATTTATTAATGAAACTTTATGTTACGATCAACAACTCTCCAGGTCAACCCAACAGCTGCATTTAACTATGGACTCATTCATAAAAGGCTTTGACTGTATCCTACGTAGATGGCGATGTGTTGTGTTGGTACGTTTGTGTACATGTAGGGAGTTAACTGAAAGTGTTCCTGTCAACCCTGGCAGGGGATTCATTTCGTGAGCAGGCAGACATGATTTTTAAGTATGGCCGCGAGGCTGTACGGCTGTATCAGAGGTCATTTCCAGACCGAAAACAGTCGAGTCATCCAAACTTTGCTGTTGTTTATCGTCGCGTTGCTGAGGAAGGATCCGTATAACCTCGGACAATTGATCGAGGAAGAGCGTATCCCTGACCAGGAAGAACACATTCTCCAGTCTGTCCAAGGAGATCCAGGCAAGGGGTACAGCATGGAGGATACTTCACGAGCAACGTGTGCAGGGTCTTTCGCCTGCCGATTACTCACCACGGGAGAACTTTTGCCTGTGGTTTCTTGCAAAAACAGCCAATCCGTTGCTTACAGATGAGGCAACATTTGGAAGAGATGGAATAACAAACTTCCACAACCAACATACATCCTCAGGCTAGACATCAGCATCAGTTTAGGATTAATGTGTGGGCTGGAATTGTACGCCTCACAGGTGCTGTCTACAGGGACTTGATTCAGAACACTCTCCCAGATGTACCCCTGCATGTGGTTTATGCATGATGGGGCTCCAGCACATTTTAGTCTCATTGTTCGAGATGCACTGGCCGGTACCTACCATGACAGATGGAGGACCAGTTCCATGGCTTGCACGTTCCACCGACCTCAATTCCTTGGATTTTTATATCCGGGAGCACCTTAAACATTAATCGATGTATGCAGCAGACAACCCGGATGAAGAAACTCTTCGTTGACGTGTCATGGAAGCTAATGTCAGGGAGTATTTGAAAGGGTGTGACAGTCCATGATTCGACGAGTGCATGCGTGTCTAGACGCAAAAGGGGAACATTTCAAGCATTTGATATGAGTTCATGTGTTTTTTAACACTTCCTAACTGGCTGTCAATTAATGTGTCACTTTAAAATGTTCTTTCATTAATAAATCGAAAACAAAAGATTTTAGGACATATGTGTATATGAACTTTGGTGTAAGGAACCCATCCCCAAAGTTTGTAAAAGTATTTATGTTCGACGATGTCGAAATGTAAATGTTATATGTTAGAAAACTGTATCATAATGAGGGTCATTATAACACTGTTTTTCATTATGAAACAGTTTCTGCCACCAATTAGAGCTCAAGAAACCGTTGTGTGACCAATTGGGTAAGGATAGCATCGCTTCTGCACTGAGTTCCACGGCCTCCTATTTTAAATTTCACTGCAAGGCTCGTGTCATAGTGGGGTATTTGAGGAGGCCATGGTCAAATACAAGGTATTCTCTGCATCCCATGCGCTGTGTTCAGGACATAAAACTGGCAAAATCTCGACAGATATTTATGTTCGAACATAAAATAGTTATAATTATCATCGAACGTAAACAGTTGTATGCATCTCACCTATAATGGTAATTAAGACACTCGTATGGAAATTATAAAACTAGCTTTGCTCATTTTATAAACATACTCGTGTCTTTTTTTTTTTTTTTTGCCATTATAGGTGAGTTGCATAGTGTATTATTTTGAATTTCCCTTTCACATAGGGCTAACTAAATTTATGTATTTTATCATAATCTGAGAAAAGAAATATCACGTGTTGATGTATTGCATATATTTCTTATCGCTCAAGAAAGGATGATCAGGGGCCTGTTTCATAAACCTGACTGAGAATATTAGCTAATAATATTAGTACTCATAATAATTTTTATTAGTTAGCCAAATTCTGTTTCATAAACAATCGTGAGGACTGATAAAATTTCGACTAATATTATTAGTGGGCTCAGTCTTCGTATCAGCATTTAAATGATATTATACTTAAACATGAAACATTGTACCGACAGTAGTGGCTACGCTGGCTAAAGTACAGCATTAGGTCATGGGACCAAGCTCTTTGCTGACTCGGTAGACGCGTGGGTTCGAGCCCCACCGTCGGCCGTCCTTGAAATGGTTTTCCGTGGTTTCCCATTTTCAACACCAGGCAAATGCTGGGACGGTACCTTCTGACAGGCCACGGCCGCTTCCTTCCACATCCTTGCCCAGTTTCATTCACCATCATTCATTTCATCTCTCATTAACTCCTCTCATGAGGTTGGCGTCAGGAAGGGCATCCGGCCGTAAAAACCATCGCCACAAAGACTTCCATAGCATCTCATCCCCGACCCCGTTGGAAAACGGGAATAATAAGGGGTAGACCTAAGTAATATGAAACATTGTAACTATTCGGCAATACCGGTATTATGCTTCTGCACAATGGCTATTGAGATATTAACCCACATTGGGGTAATACAGTTATCAATATAATATACATGTACAGTGGAATCTCGTTAGCACGTTCTCGGTTACGACGTTTTCCCGCTTAGCGCGATGATTTTCTCAAGTCCCAGTCCCAATTCTACAAAATACATGTTGATATATCCCCTTAATACGTTCTCTATTCCCGCTTACGACGATCAAATTTCCGTTGTACTATTTGTTAGTGAACCGTATTTTATTCTTATTTCATTTTAAAATTCGGCTTCTGGAAAACACGACGCGATATTGCCTCATATTCTCTGATAGTTATTGACAGTGTAGATGATTTCATTGTGTTTGACGGCGTAGAAGTGGCTATAGCTATGACGCAACACAGGTGACGTGTCTCTCTCCCGCTGCCCTTCAGCCCCATCCCTTTGTTTATTTCTCACGTAGGCACATCATTGTCTTCCTGTTCCGCACTATTGTCTTCTAGTTCTTAGTGTTCACGTCCAGATATGACCTATTTTATTGCGTGTTTCATAATGGATAAAAAGAAAGTAGGGCAGATAACTAATGACGAGAAGATTAAATACATTCGAGACTTGGACTGCAATCCTCACATGAAGCGTGTGGATATAGCGTGTAAGTGGAACATTCCTCCGTCTACACTGAACACGATTCTCGGCAAAAGGAAGGAAATTGAACGTGCATTTGAAGAAGGGGTGAGTGGCAAAAGGAAACTTGTGCGAGAGGGACAGTTTCCTGAACTAGAAAGCTCTTTATTGAAGTGGTTCAAGCAAGCCCGTGCTTCAAACATATGCGTGCGCGGTCGCCGGCGATAGAGACGTCACTGGCGGAGCGCGAGTGCGAGAATGTCCTTACTGATCAAGTACTGTATAAAGAAAGACCCTGTATTATGTGTGTTTGGAAGCGGATGGGGAACATTTTCAGCATCTACTGTAAATCATGGCCAGTAAAACTGCATGGTAGGCTACTGATTTTAAGCACCGTATTCAGCCGTAGGCCTACATATGCGAGCGCGATCGCCGCCAACAGAGCCGTCACTGGCGGAGCGCGAGAGCGAGAATGCCCTTGCTTTGTAAGCAAAAATAAAGACCCTGTATTATACTGTGGTGTAGAGGTACAGTAATTAATTTTTATGTTATTTATTGCGTGTAAGTTACTGATAACCTATGTTTATGTCGTGACTGTAGTAGTGCATACAATCACTTACTAAGGTCGGCGATTTGACGTCCATATACACGCCGCGTTCTTTCTTGTACGTTGTAAATGCAGTATGGCGTTTTTCGGTAGTACGTTTTCCCGCATATGACGTCCAAATTTTTCAGTCCCGTGGAAAACGTACTAACGAGATTCCACTGTATATGGATGTGTTTATAAGGGAACTGGGCAAGCCTTCACGAACTACTGCTGTACATATTCCCTTTCATAAGGCATTTAAAACTCAATTCCACGCAGGAATATTATCCGAACAGGCGAAATATTAATAGAGCTTAATCCGTAATACAGTATTATTGTTACCATCTTGTGTTCAACATTTGCGTGGTCCAAATAGCCGTGCGGACAGCGTGTTCATCTCTGAACCTAGAGGTCTCGGGTTTGAATCGCAGTCAAGGTAGATATTTTTGCTACCAGATTATCGATTTAAACGATATTTACCATATCAATATGACTCATTTTAACAGAATCCTCATGAAATTACGTGTTGGTCTGTGAATCAAGAGGTCCGGGAACCGGGCACATTGCCTTGACTCGCAAGTAGGCCTATTTATAAGGAATTTAAGGTTATGAGTGGTGTCACGTCTATTAATGTAGTTGATCCATATCGTATTCTTTATTTAGGCTAGTGCTGGTGGAAGCTACAAATCATCTAATAAAATGAGTTCCGTATTATAAACTACAATATCCGTAAAACACTCCCTTTTACAATAGATTAATATTTGTGCCAATAATATTATAAAATACCGGTATATCAACAATTTCACGTGAGGTTTCTTCTCAAAAGTTACAAGTCTACTGGTTTAAAATGTAGCCTATTTCTCAAATTACTGTAACACAATCTTATTTGGCTAAATAAAAATTCAGTTCACGGTAGGCCTATTCTCACCAATAATATAGACGAAGCACACTTGTGGATATAAAGCTAATAATATTAGACTATGTTAATAGTCTTCCTTGTTTATGAAACAGTTAGCTAATATTATTAGCTAAGAAGTTTATGAAACAGAAAACTAATAATATTAGTTAATATTATTACTATCTTGCTATTAATATTAGGGTAAGTGCTTTATGAAACAGGCCCCAGAAGGAAACTGGGAAGGGGATGTAATGCAAAGTGTTACAAGTGCACCATAATGATATGAAGACAGGAGCAACAAAAGAAGGAAATTGTTAAAAATGAATATCACTTTGCTATTTGTGTGTCTATCCTGATGTTGGATTTGTTTTCAGTGCCTTGAATATGGATATGGACTTCATTCCATCAGTAGGCAGTCGCTACTTACAGATTCTGTTCCCTGCTCTCTTTCTGTGCAACAACATCTTGACTTCACTGGGTCCTGACAATCTCTCGTGCTGTGTTCAGGTACGTTTCAGTTGATCTCATAAATCTAGTATCTGAGCTGTCAATCCCATCGTAGCCAAATACGAGGTTGGTGGCAGTAGGCTAAATTAACAAAAATGTCATAAAACCTATTGGAAAAGTTTATTCATCAAAATAACTAGCCTACCTATCTTATGTAAAATTGGAAAGCGACAATAGAGTGATTTGAAAACAACATAAAATTGGTCCTTCCCCAGCATACTTATAAATTGTTAGTTGCAACTACGAGCCACAGTTTTCAACTAATTATGGTTGCTGTTGGAGCTGCAGTCGTCGTTTGGCGCACTAACGCTGGTACGGATCGGTCGATTTAACACCTCCTGAATCAGACGGAACTCAAGAAAATGCCTTGAGCCAAAATTATGTTGAGTGTTACAAGGAGGGTTTCGGAACAGCAAGGTCAGAAAGTTTAAAGTTCCTTAGTTGCATTAAATTTATTAATAAATAAGATCATGCATGAATATGAATCCAACTCGAGGATCAAGCCCAATAAACATCATGTAATATGAAATTGAACTCAGTATTTGATTAAATATTTAACATACATTAGTAGGCCAACGGCCTAGCCGTGTTGAAACACCGGATCCCATGAGAACTCCGCCGTTAAGCAACATTGGGCGCAGTCAGAACTTGGATGGTATGCCGTTTCTAGGCACTGCGCGCTGTTGGCCAACATAAGGAGGAGCGGAAAGGCCCTGGCCACCCTACCGCAAGTAAACTCCGGCTGGGGGTAGCCTCTTCGGAGGCTCGGACCTGCCTTCGGGCAGAATACCAATTAATTTAATTATACATTAGTAACAAAGAGCAACAAAGTTCCAAACAACATTACCGAGCACCGCATCAACTTGTACATGTAATCAAGTCGATGTGTGAACAGGAATTGTATGCATTAGAGGTTAGACCATCGAATGCAAACAAGAGTCATTGATTTAACAAGTGAATGCCAAGAAAGTGCCTTTCAATGACCAAGTGATCAGTTGAATTATTCATGCAACTTCATACGACAAACTCAGAGCCTTAAAAAAATTGGAACAAAAACAAGCAGAATTAGAAGGCTGAAAAGCCTGTAGCAAAAGTAAGTGTAGCCTGCGAACAGAGAGTTCAATGGAACATTTTTACTTATCTGTTGTTTCTCGCCGCGATCGTTGCGCATGTCATTTAAACACAAGCAGTAAACTGCTGCAAAATACTGAGACCTGGCCGGTCATTAACAACACTACCTCTCCAGGAGGAGCGAAGCTTTGCCTTCAAGTAACACACTTTAGCACAATTTAAGCATGGTCAAACAAATTCCTATACTTGTAGAATTTCGAAGAAACTACAGCCGAACGGCAGATCAGCCAAAGCTTGTAGAGGTGAAGAAAGTTCTTGATTAGACAGCAAGCTCGTGTCCAAATGAGGACAAGTTCGAAGATTTTAAAGATGTAGATGAAGAAAAGCAAGTGTCTAAGTTGACAATGTGTGTGTTGATGACGTTTATATAGGAGCTAGGACAAGATGTATATGGAATCTCTTCTACCACTCAATTGGATGTTTACATGCAGGACCGGAGGTTGGAGAATGTATTGCTTGTTATTCACCAGTGTGGGTATTCTAAAGTTCATACCTTATAGTGGTTTGTAGATAAACTCCAGTTGTCGTGCTTTTTGCTCAGCATGATATCAATGTGTTCTTTGTCATCCCTGGCAGATAGTTGACCAAACTCGGTACTCAAATTGCTCAGCCTAGAATCTGATACGGAGTCTTAACTCTCTTCAATGCACTCAGACTTTGTTCACTTGAAGCCGTAGAAACAGGAAAGGTAACAATCAGTCTATGAGGCGTACTGTTTCTCGATATATTTTTTTCTAGGCCTTTGTTCAAAAAATATTCTCTTCATAGAACAACGAAGAAAATGGTCTTGATTTTAAATACACTACACTGATCCAAGTTTTAAAACTCACAAAAGAACACGCACGCTTCACGCATGCACTGCTTGGAGCCTAGGCTCTGTGCTATCTACCTTCGGCTTGGCGCAATTGCCTTCTCTGCTTACAGAGACTTGAGCCTGTTTCAAAGCAGACTCACTGAGCACCTGACGTCAAGAGAATAATACCGAAAACTAGAGATTTAATGTGCATTTTCCTTGAGAATGAAATGGGTATTCTAAGGGTCTGCTATTCACAAACTGCATGCCATTTCCGTCAGAGAATAATAACCGAATCTTAATTGTGGAGCCCATTTCCAAAAGTTGGCGTCGGACATTTTTTACAAAAAATAGATTTTGTTGATTTCGTATTCCTCTTGGAGAAACACATCAAACGGATGGTGGAAGATGTTCCAAAAAACGATATTTGTGGTTAAAAATCAATATTAAAGTTTGACTTTAATTCCAAATGTCGACATCTGCTTTGTTAAGTTATGTTCTTAATCCGACATCTCCACTTCGTTCCTTAAAAAAAATAAAAGCTTGAACGGTGGGATTCGGGGAATTTTATGTTAATCTTGGTATAAACATAAAAAGTAGAATAACATAAAATTTCATGAGTTTTGCCATTGAAGCGTGGTGGTGTTTTTGTTTTTTTCCTGAATTTTGCCGTTTAAGCATGGTGGTGTTGGCCTTTTTTTTTTTTTTTTTTTTTTTTTTAACCTAAAGTAAACTCCTATTAAGATTTCAATGTTATGTGAATATGTTACAGATCCAGCACTTCCTGCTGAGCCATAACGAGACTGTGGGCATGGTGCTGCGCTGCGGGAATCCGCTCATACCGACCAAGTGTCTCAAGGAGCTGTCCCTGTTCACTGGCTTGATTGCTCGTACAACCACCTCAGGTAACTTCTGCACATTAGCAACCCCGGCTGAAGTCGTCGATTTTTTCAGCGCGTTCAAAATTCCTCAGTATGCCTTCCTTCGGAGAGGAAGTAAAGCCAGCGGTCCCATGTCATAGATTTATGGTATGAAAAAGAACCTTCCATTTACAATTGTGTGAAGCCCAAATTTGTAGGTTAGAATTGATAATGCTCTATTAGTTCCAAAGTTTGCTGCCAGGTGCTGACTGCAATGCCATCTAGTTGCCAAGTTAGTAGGCTCCGGTAGCATTTGGTAGCAAAAGTAGGAACTACTTTAAATTACTGTCTGCAGTCCTTAATTGAAATAAATCAGATGCACACACTAATACAGCCATCACAATTAACACCGGTTATCAGGCAGATCCTACACACACCCAAAGTACACGGGGCTGCATGACTGCGTTGTCGCAGCCCCTAAACTGAGGAACCAACTAACCAAACTCACTTCAACCGGATCAATTTTTTGAATTTCTTTGAAATATGATATGTAATCTCGCTTATTCGAAGAAATATTTTTTTCCGTATCCCTCTGGAAACAGTAATCCATTATTGGTAAGTTGTATCCAATGGCTTATGATCATAGGGTTGGTTGGTTGGCTGGAACAGGAAGGTCATCTGCCCCTATCGAAGTGTTAAGAGCGAGCCTAGGTAAAAATGATATGGTTGGGGACTTTTTTTTTTTCTCTCCATAAAATAGTTGTCATTTTACCCATAAGACTAGGGGCAGATGATCTAGTAGTTCCTCCCCTTAAAACAACAATAACTTACTATTTTAAAACTAATGTATTGACATCAAAATGTATATATTTATAACATTTTCTGAATTTTTCATTAAAAACAAGCATAATATAGATGATGATTATTGTTTTATGGGGCCTAACATCTAGGTCATCATCACACCTTAATAAAGTGGGAGTCTGTTATAGAGATAGAAGAATAATACATAGTTTGTATAAGAATGTAAGGGGAATAATAAGATCTGGCAATAACTAGGAAGAGGTTGACGACAAGGATGCTCGCTATCTCCTTATTTAATTTGTATGACCAAAACTCCGTAAATAGGATAAGAGAAGAGATTCAAGTTGGAGCGGGGCGTGGTGGCTCAGCGGTCTAGCTGTATGCCTCTCACCAAGGCGGTCCGGGTTCGATTCCCGGTCAATGCATGTGAGATTTTCGAAGTGAAATGCCATGTCCTGTGGTTCGGATTCCACGTAAAAAGGAGGTCCCGTGGCTCATGATCTCAGGATTAACGGTCACGTTAAACTACAAGCTTCCTTCCTTTTCCTTCAAGTTGGAGTAAATACTGTATAGATGGGGAAAAGATTGACATGCTCCGATTCACAGATGACATTGCTTTAACAACAGATAATGAAGATGATCTTCAAGATACTCCATGTAATGAATAACATCCTTAAAGACGAATTTAACATGAAGATTAATAAAAATGCTCGTATGCAGTCAGAACCAGAAAGATCATAGAAGAGCACAAGCAATTTATATCGAGAATGATAGAATACAACATGTGAGGAAATATAAGTATCTGGGAAGCTTGATAACGTATGATCATGACGAATAGAAGGAGAAAGTGAGGAGACTCCTGAAGTTCAAGCACGCCTCGCCAGGCAGCGCTAGAGTGGGCAAGTTCCACACTGCCGGGGTCAGCTGGTCTTAGGGATGGTGCTAAGGGAAACGAATTTCAATTACTTTGTAACTAATACTCTTTTAAAAAGTAATTAGCGGTTACAATTAAAATAGCACAGCAGGGCACAATGGAAAATATAATTCACGGAAATAAGAACTACGGTCTTCATTGCATGTTACGGAACGCACAGATTCCTGGAGTATACAGTCGGAGAAAGCCCAGATCTTTCTCGTAACATCTGCAGGATTAAGGATGTGAGATTGTAGAGAGCTTGTCTTGCCACTGACTCCTAACGAATTCCTGGCCTTTGTATTTGATTGACTACCATCACAAGTAAAGCCAGCCACCCTCGCCCCAGCCTCTTCTAACTGCAAAATCACCTAGACTATATTAGAATTTTTGCGAGAAAAACCCCTGGAGTAGCATTTTTGCTTGCATAAACAACAACTGGCTGCACCCAATTATGCACGAAAGGTACGAACTTGAACACTAGAGCGTGATTTGCAAGTACGTTCTTCTGGAGGTCAGGTGTGTGTCCACCTAAATCAACTAATCCATCTACTTTATCAGAAAAGCTATTTAACTCGATTTCTTCTCTTAGCTTCTCTTCTTCGAAAATTACAACACCGTAACGTGAATTATCATTCTTTTCTTCCTTAAAATAGTCTTAAATAGCATTTATACGATGCGTATTAACTCCATAAGGGCACTTAAGTCCTTTACAAAGTTTTCTCAAGTGACTTTCTGAAGGCATAGGCAAGAGATTATGTCGCCGACAATGACGGGATCCTTTCGGTGATTTTATTCTCAACAATGAACACTCTAAAATGAATTCATTGCTGTACCTCATTCCATTGCGAGATTTTTCCTGGCATTTCTTGCTAAGGTGTTCGTTATCAGGGGCGGATCCAGGGGAGGGCGAGGAGGGCGACCGCCCAGGGCCCCGCGCCATGGATTTTTCTACATTTAATTAATTAATTAATTAAGTATACTTTTCAAACTAATTTATAATTCATCTTCCTTTCTTCAGTGCAGCTATGACCTCTCGAGACCGTTTAGCAAGTTAAGATTTCAGTGAAATAATTCAAGTTTTCAGCCGGGAAAAAAGTCGCAAAGTAATATTTTAATATTTCATTGTTTACATAATCTTATTCAAGGGGACTTAAAGATTTCTTTCATATTATTAAAATAATGTACTGCAGTGTATTCAAAATATTGTAACTATTCTTTATTTTATTATTATTATTATTATTACCAAACTATTTTCCATTTTATTCGATAATTTTTTTTCTATTGTTGTGGGCCCCACCTTATCATATCGCCCAGGGCATCGCAAGGCCTGGATCCGCCACTGTAATCGTTATCTTTGTAATTAAATGCCTGTGAAATTCGAACCTGCTTCTCCAGCAAATTAATTCTCGATTTTGCTGAGTTGAGGCGGGATCTAACTCGAATTAAATTACGGTTAGCATTCTTTAGGCGCCTTTTGAGCAATATTATAGTCTTTTCAGCATCAGTAAGTACACTAGAATGACCCAAATTCTTATCATCATTGGACTGACCTTTTAATGCCTCATTCGTTGCTCCACTCCCATCTTCAATCTTCTTTCTTCTTTTTCTGGTGGTGTCGAGATTCTTTTTCCTGTTGGGAGCTTTACGGGACTTATTCTTACTACTTCGGTAAATTAGGGGGAAAATGAGGCACTGCTCCAGGACGTAACTTCCACCACACACGAGAGATTTCCACTTCTTCACCATTCACTATAAAATTATCTGATTTTACTATCAAATCAGCAGAGAAATGAATTTGACAAATTCTACTACTACGCGTTAACTTCGTATCCTTTCGTGGAATAGCTCTGGCCCATTTTTCAAATTGATTTGTATCCTTCGGTGGTGAAAAGAATCGTATATCGTCAACTACTCGACCATACCCTGACTTACAGCCAGGTACAAAACAATAAGGCATGTTGAACTATTAAATGAACCAAGCCACATAAGAAATATGTTTGAAGTACACAAAACACAAAACGCTGATGTACACAAGACACAATGAACTGAATTTAAGAACTGAAAGCAAAGAAAATTCAATTTAATTCACACAAATATCTCACATAGTAACTTCTCGCGCACTTTCTACGACCCGGCTCGACGGAAACACAGCACGTGTTGGACATAATCGCTTACAGTGCTTGTAGCGGCGGGACCAGAAACTACCGTGCTAAGATGGCGGAGTCCTCACACTAGGTCCTTCTATTCGTCATGGTATGATGGAACCAGCAAACGCGAAATTCGGAGTATAATTATTCAGGCCTTTTATAGAAAGAAGAATCTCTTCACATTCCAGAAGTATTGACCTAAAAATAAGGAAAAGGCTGTTGAAGACATACGTGTGGAGTGTGGCTTTGTATGGTAGTGAGACCTGGATAATAGGGAAGTCAGAAGAGAAGAAGTTGATGGCTTTTGAGGCTTGGTGCTGGAGAAGAATGCTTAAGATCAGTTGGATACAACATATGACAAATCAAATGAAAAGGCATTCAGAAGAACAGGAGAAAGTAGAAGCTTTATGAAGAGTCTGGAAGCAAGACGAGCGAATGTGTTGAGACATATTCTCAGACATAATAGCCTGCTAGCAAGAGTCATCGAAGGGATGTTAGAAGGGAAAAGTACAAGCGGAAGACCTCCACTTGCATACATCACACAGAAAATGACAGTCATGAACACTAAATCATATCGTGAATTGAAGAGGATGGCAGAGAATGGAGAAGATGGGCGAGTTGTTGCAAACCAGCCCCAGGGCTGTTAACCCTTCGTTAGTGACGCACGGTGTCACAGACCAACATCATAAACGATTGCGCCTCCTTCTTTGTCCGTAGCAGTGAGATAGCTGCGCATCAGGTTACCTTCATCAATTTCATTCTCTAGTATACTCACCACTATACAAGTTTGAACGATCAACGTACAGGTCAGTGGAAGTCTTTTCGGTCTCACTCACCGAGGTCACTAAGAGCGTATTCGGTCCAAGTGTCATAAGTATTTGTGCCTTGAACACGCAAATGTTGCATGCCATGACTGTCTTGAAGGTTAATTGTGTACTGATGCAAATTTACAAACTTTAAATCTCAATCATAATTGTTTGTTTTCTTTTCAACAGAGTTTATCATTGGATATTTCGCTAATGTCACTTTTCGTAGCTCAGTTATAATTTCTCCTTATTATTGCTTATAGATTACTTAACCTTTTCACTGCTGAATTGTTACATTAGCCAACCACTTTCACACAGAAATTCACCAATTTGAACATAAAATACAAGTGTTAACTGAAAGTAATTAAAAGTAATTTACTTACCAGTGTGTTCATAAAGTATTGGCCACGGTTGATGTTTGGGATCCAGGGTTCGATTCCACATGAGTTGGCGAAATTTTGTCCAGTAGAAAGATTTTTAAAAATTGTAATTTACACCGTAGACTATGCTCACTAAATGCACGCACTATATACCGTACATCCCATACACACACACTTCACAACAGAAACATTAAATTAACACACGATATCACTAAATAAACACCCAAATCCAATATTACCTCAAAGCACAAATATCTAAAATAATTCTAACACATACATTATCCTATACCTAAACTTTCGCGAAAAAAATAATAAAAGCCTTTCTTCAACTAAATAGGCTATGCAATTTATCTATACTAATAATTGAACACTAAATATGTGCAAAGATAAAGTTTACGCTGCTAAACATTCTAATAATTCCTGCGTGAGTGGTAGTCTTCAAAGCAAGGTACGACACAGAGTGCAACACCACATGGTTGGCACATGTATCAGGACTCTTTCCTCTTCCTTTCCCTCCTGACAGTATTGCTACATACATGACAGTGATGAGTTGGCGGAACTAAGCAGGGAAAATGTCTTTTAGTTAGTCGAAGAACTGGGTCCGTAGATGTCGCATATGGTCTTCCAGGAGTTGATTTTCTGGGGTTGTGGTATCTCTCAAAAATCTGTCTTATAATTTGAAGCTGAAATTCTGCCAATGAAGGACGCTTACCTGATGATATACAGTATAGGTCATATGAATTTAGAAGTGCTAAGTCCAAAATATGAAAGAATAATTTCTTGTACCACTTGATACTTTTACACACACTACAAATAAGGAGCATGTCTGTCATCGACAGAACCCATGTTCATGTTATATTCCATGACGGCCTGAGGCTTCAAGTTAGATGCTCCCGACTTGTGATCCTTTTTCCCAGTCACTTCAAATATATTTTTGTGCATGGTTGTAAGCACGAACACATCCCTCCTATCGCGCCACTGTGGGCCAGTGTACCAGTTATCTACAAATAAGCTATGGCCTTTATCTAAATAACCATGTACTGTAGAAGTGTTGTAACAACTGCACCAGAAATACCATACCTAGTTTATAAGGGTCTGTAATTTCTGTTGATGAGCCAGTATAAGTGATAAAATCTAAAATATAACCAGTCTTACAGTCACAGAGAACAAACTGTTTGATGCCGAAACAATGACGCTTTGTTTTTATATACTGCTTGAAAGCAAGACGTCCCTTGAACAAAACTAGGCTTTCATCAACACATAAGTTAGCAAATGGGGTGAGATAGCTTTTGAATGTTTTCCTGAAGTGGTCAATAATGAATCGAATTTTGTTCAGACTGTCAGTTTTGTTTGGGTTTTCATTGTCGGTGAAGTGGAGCATACTGAGTAAAATTAGATATCTATCACGGGACATAACTTGCTGAAAAATTGGGGCATGCAGAAGGGGATCACTGGACCAATGTTCCTGAATAGACAGATGCTTATTTCGAACCATCAGCAGTGTCACTGCTATTAGCACAAAAATCTCCGTATAATTAGCGTCAACCCATTTCCTGAGCCTGGAATATTGACTGGGTGGCTTAGCATCAACAGTCTGTTTATGAAACTTGTTTGTTTCATCCGCTACCTTTGTCAGCACCTCTTCATTGACAAATAACTCGAAATAATCTATTTCAGGTGATTCAGGGGTCAAATTAGTATTTGACATACCTGGGTTTGGCACTTGGAATGCATGCACGTTTGGCGTGAACTTGTCCTCGGACCACATGGGTAGGCCTAGCTCAGGTTCATTTCTTCCCCTCTCTGTCTTCAACACTATCACTGTCACTTCCTAACAGTTCCCTAATATCCCCATCAACACTTCTGACACTATCTAAATCCACATCAGACTCAATCTCCTCTAAAAGCGTAAGAATTTGCTCTGGACGCATATTGCGCTCGCTAGCTTCAGCCATTATTCAAACACGATGTTTATAACTGTGTGACAAAAGAAAGACATTTTTCCCTCAACGTTACACATGTGTATTTAAGGAACTAAGTGGTTGAAAATGCAGCTAACAGATGGCGTAAGAATACACGACATTTACAAAGCAGATCGAGTATACTCGATGCAGCACTGACGGACCGCTTGAGGCAGATCGAGTATACTCGACCACAGCAGTGAAGCGGTTAAGTGTATTTTAAATAAAGGTTATGATGATAAAATACTTATGTATTATACCCTTCCTTAAAAATATACTTTCAAAATATTGATAAGTATGGAATTATTTAAGGCCAGTCTACTGGACCCAAGTCACTAAAGTTGAGAGTAAAATTTACTTCACTAGCGAAGGGTTAACTTAAGAGAGAGAGAGCCCGTTTACTGTAATATTGTTTTCATATTATTTCAGTGATCTATTTGTCCGCTTTCAGAAATGATTATTACGTGGAAGACGACTGCTGTCGATAAGTTGGCCCACGTGAAGCACATTCATATGCTGATGTTGGGTCTGATGCCGCGCTTCTTGGTGTTGAAGAATACGCTGCGTAATCTGACGGGACACGCGAGCAGTCTCGGCCACCCGGTCAAGACGTGTGACAAAGAGGAGAAGGTGGAGGCTGTGCTGCACTTCTTCCAGGTGGCGTGTAACCTCATGCAGTACGTCCACAACGTGATAGCCAGCAAGGGTCTGAACCATCGGACCACAAACGTGCTGTTCCGTGCAGCACTCGGAGACATGAGAGGCAGAGGTAAGTCTGTCCCCCCTATCAATTCAAACACGGTGAAACCAAATTGAACGAAATTTGGTACAGAGGTAGCATTAGCAAAGGGCACCTCAGTGTCATGTTTCATATTGCCGCCATCTTGATGGAAACGTAATGGCGGCCACCCAAATGTCCAAAGCTTAAATTAAATTATGACCAACCTAATCATCTGATCTCTACCAAATTTTGCAACAATATACCTTCATGTCGGAAGCGTCTTTTGACAAAACTACAAGGTCATCAGTCAAATAGTTTCAATATGGTTGATGTATGAATCGTGCAAGTATTATAGCCTAACCGTAACTTATGATTGAACAAGGCCTGGACTCACCAAATACGCTCATAGTACATAGGGAGGTTTAAACTGTCTTCAAGGAGGTGACCGGTAGCATATTAGCTTATTATTATTATTATTAATCTTGATTGGTTACATTGGACCACTTGACTCGTTCCACAATCACTTCTTCTTTGAAGGCAGTACTGCTTGGTTCTTGCGCTCTTTCCAGTACTTTTTCATTCTTTCAGATCGGGATTTTCTCAACTCATCTGAAATCTCTCATTTCTGCAGAAAATTTGTGAGTTTTAAGAATGGTGTTAATTTTATTTTTCTCCTGGGCATCTGTTATCTTGAGTCCAACTGCATATTAGCTTATTATAATAGAATATTATTCTGCAGTAGTGACTAATAGTTCAGGCTGATCTTGCCGTATCATGCTTGTCCGTGCTGTCCCGTTGTCAAAATGGCGGCTATATTTTGCTCCTAAATCCATATATTTCCGTAACTTCGTAAGTTGATATCCTTTTAGGAATGTACTGAACAACATAATACATATTTAGTATCAAATGGTTTATATAAACGGCCAAAATCGCTAATGAAATCGTTCATATTCTAGGCAGTTATACTAAAGCTGTTATTAACACAATGTTAGCATTGAGCACGTTTAGCGTAATGGTAGTATCTCTGGCTCGTAGCTTGGAGGTTCAAATCCCAACAGGTTCAAAATTTTCTACTTCGTTGTTTTTTTTTTAATTTATAACTACTCGCACATTATTATGTTAAGCACGTGTATATACCCCGTCCACGGAATCTGCGAAGTAGGTTCCCGCATGTCGTCACACAGATGTAGTGAGAGGGGAACGTGATGGGCGGAGCATAGCGACAGACTCCCACCACCACCCAGCACAAAAGCAAGGAATTATTACAACTCTAGCCAAAAGAGTGGAACGTATTTGTGGGACATCAGCTCTTCAGGAAGAGTTGCATACGTTACAAACCATTAAGGGTAATGGCTATAATGAAGCCACTATATATAGGTCCCTACATCCCAGAAGGAGGGATAGACAACCTTCTCAGAACTCTGACATGAGGGGAACTGCTTACCTCCCTTATATTCACAACACCACTGACCGTGTTGCTAACATTCTCCGCAAGCACAAGATAAGACAGTTTTCGGCAGTATGACGAAAGTTGGTCAACATTTAGGATTAAACAAATAAATTGTCCCCAATACTACAACCTGGGGTGTATGAAGTCCCTTGTACTTGCGGAAAAGTCTACATTGGACAAACCAAACGGTCCATTGCAACTCGCATCAAAGGAACATCCGTCTAAACCAACCTGACAAATCAGCTATAGCTGAACATGCGCGCTGTCTTCAGGGCACGATGCTCATGCGCGTGCCCTTGTTAAGCACAACTGGTCTAGAATTATAAGGGAGGCAGTTGAAATTCGTAAAAATCCCAATAATTTTAACCGAGACACTGGATATCAGCTAAGTGACACTTGGCTACCAGTTATTAAGGATCTAGGAAGATAGTTCCTCTAAGTCTCTCTGTTCTTTACCTATTTCAAATTGTGCGGCTTCCTCTATGGCTACAGAGCCATGATTTGATCTCCTTTGTTCGTCACTGGAGGAGTTTCCATCTGTTTTATCGCTGTTGCCTGTATGATGTTGGGTATAGTACAAATACACTTCCCTTTTGTTTCTGTTTCCTCATATCCATCCATTCCTCTCTCCACCCAACCTTTCTCTTTATTTGGACATCCTCATTCTTCGAGGAGTCTCAATATTTTTTTCCCCTGCCCCCTTGACCCTCTTCTTCCTTACTACTCTGTCCGCCGTTGTAATTAATATGGTGCGTTTTTCTACCATGGTCCGTACAGTACAGGCTGCTCTCTGGTGACGAACAGAGGAAGTTCTGTAGTTTTTTGTAATCTCATTGATGCACTTTCTTTGGCCACATTGTTTTAATTCCATTGAAAAGGGAGTCAAGGTTCCTTCAAAACGTCTGGTATTTAATGTTATTTTCACACGGCAATAGCGCAAAAACATGAATAATTGTAATAGTAATGAGGGCCGTGATCTACACATTCTATGTGCAGCAGCAGTAGTATGGCGCACCTAGCATTGTCACTCGTATTATAAAACCTCACTTCCTGTATCGACACAACAATCTGCATTTCCATCAACCAAGACCTTAGTTTGTAAATATTTTGATTAATGAACGGCAGAGAGGAGATAATTACACTGTGAGAAAATGATAATTTACACAGCCGGTCATCGATGTGTTAATAATTTACTTGAGTTTTCTATGAAAATTTTTATAAAGATACACTGACCGGCACGAAAAACGCAACACACAATAAATGATGTGTAATTATTGTGTAAGTATCTATTTAATCGAAGTGAAGCACTTAGACCTATTTTTTTAGACGGGGTATGTTATTGGCGTTGCTTTGCGAGCAAACAATGAAGTGTCGATTGTTGATTGCACCAGCCTCAATTGTTTTTTTCCCGCGCAATCTGGAAAGCACATCACTGAATGTGAGCCAATAATGTGTTCCCGCTCTTATAGCTCTTATTGTTGTACTTTGAATTGTTCCCTTTTCAATGACATGTGTTTGTAGGACATTTCTGTGATTGTCGTAATTGGCGTTCTGGAGCAAACATGCCCATAAGCCCTGAATAAGCTGCTGAAGCTGTTGCTTTGGTGGAAGATTATCGCAGTATGCATTACATTGCAGAAGTGTTGAGGACTACACCTTCCACGATTTCCAGAACCGTACGAAGGTACAGGGAAACTGGAGGCTTTGCAAGGAGACCAGGATCAGGCCCGAGAAGAGCAACATCGGTGAGAGATGACCGCTTCTTACAACTTCAAGTTCTCCAAGACCGTCACTCCACCGCCATTGAAGCACAAAATCAACTCCACCAGGTTCAAGGGGTCGATGTTAGTGAGAGAACCGACCGAAGAAGATTGGAAGAAGCCAACCATCAATCCAGAAGACCATTTACAGACCCAGAACCTACCAGAGAACATCGCACAGCTCGACTAAGTATCGCAAGGGTACATCATGGCTGGACAGTACAACAATGAGAAAAAGTGTTGTTCACCGATGAGTCACGATTTGGCCTCCGATCACCTGACGGAAGAGAGAGGGTCTGAAGAAGGCCAGGGGAAAGGTATTCCCCTTGCACATCCTCATCCAGGATGCCTTTTCAGGGTGGTTCTGTGATGGTGTGGGCAGGAATCAGTATGGCTGCAAGGACGGATTTGGTCTTCATGGAGAATAGGAGCTTTACCGCACATCGGTCTGTGGAGGAAATCCTTCTGGATCATCATGTGCCTTTCGCTCCATTTATTGGTGATGATTTCACCCTAATGCAAGACAATGCACGCCCCATGTTGTGAGAGTTCTTGGATGAAGCAGGGATTCATGCTATGGCTTGGCCTGCTCGAAGCCCTGATTTGAATCCTATTGAGCACATTTGGGACTGGGTGGGGAGAGGAGCCCGTCAGCACTATCCAGAGACCATACAGGACCTGCGGAATGCCCTCCTGGAAGAATGGGAGATGATTCCCCCACAGGACATTACAGCATTAATCAGGAGCATCCCTGAAAGGTTGAATGTCGTCATTGGTGCAAGAGGTGGCAATATACGCTTTTGAAGATGCGAACAGAGGTCTCCGAGATCATCTCAGAGGTCTGTGAAGTAAAGTGTGAAGTGTATAAAATCAAAACAGAAGTGCATTACCTTTAGGAGCGTACTCAAAATTTCCCGCGCTTATAGCGCTCTTTCCTTGAAGTGTGCATCTCTGGCTTAATTTGTTAAATTAGTTTATTATTGTATCACATGGTACAGTGATGACTTGACCAGGAAGTCGGTGGTCGACTATATACTGTATGAGAAAGAACTAAATAAGAACATCAAGGTTATACCATCGGAGAACCTGGATAGCGACCATCGATTGCTGGTAATGAACCTGAGAGGGACTAAGGAGAAGAAAGGGACTGAGAACCAGGAAAGACGTATAAGGATATGGAAACTGAAAGAAGGGGATAGAAGGGTCGGGTACCTCAAAATGGTAAAGGAAGGAATTCCAACAGATGAAGAAAGAGGGGGGGAAGAGGAATGGGCTCGATTTAAGAAGACACTAGTAGGTGCAGCAGAAGCAGTATGTGGGAGGACAAGTAGTAAGAAGAGGTGGAAGGAAACGCCATGGTGGAATGAGAAGACAAAAGATATAGTAAGGGAAAAGAATAGAGCCTTTAGGAGGTGGTATCAAAATAGGACGGTAGAGACAAGGGAAGAGTACCAGGAAAGAAAGGAGACGAAGAGAGTAGTGGCTGAGGAGAGAGGAAAGTGGATGGAAGAGTGGACAAAGATGATGGAGGATAGTGAAGGTACAAAAAAGGTCCTGTATGGGATGGTAAAAAATAAGAGGCGGAAGGATCCTACGGATTATGTTAGAATGGTGAACAAAAGGGGACAAGAGATAGAAAATAGGGAAGAACTGAAGAAAATGTGGAAAGAATATTTTGAAGAACTTCTGAACACAAATGGAAAAGATGGTGAGGAGGAAGAAATCGGGGAAGAGGAAGATGAACTGCAAACAGAAAAGGACTTAACATGGAAAGAAGTGGAGGATGCAGTGATCAAGATGAAAGGAGGGAAGGCACCGGGTGTGGATGAGTTGAGTGTGGAGATGGTGAGAGCAGCAGGAGAGGTGGGAATACAGTGGTTGTACCGAGTGATGAAGACAGCATGGAAGGAAAGGAAGACCCCAGAGGACTGGAAAAAAGGAATAATTGTCCAGATCTTCAAGAAAGGTAGTAGAACAGATTGCAGAAACTATCGGGGAATAACACTGATGAGTCATTGTGCAAAGATCTTCGAGAAAGTTTTGGAAAAGAGAATTAGGACAAGGATAGAAGGAGGGATGAGGGAAGAACAACATGGCTTCAGAGCAGGAAGGTCCACAGTGGATTTGATTTTTGCTGTAAGGCAGTTACAAGAACAGCACTATGAGTACGGAACAGATCTACTGATGGCCTTCCTGGACATTGAGAAAGCATATGACAGTGTATGCAGAAACAAAGTATGGAGGATAGAGGAGTAGAGAAATGGACTATAAAGGGGATAAAAGAGATGTACAAGGGAAGCGTGAGCTGTGTGAAAGTGGGAGGAAAGAGATCAGACTGGTTGGAACAGAGAAACGGCCTGAAACAAGGAAGTGCACTGTCACCGTTACTTTTCATTGTGGTGATGGATGACATAATGACCCGAGTGGCACAAGTAATTGGGGAAGGAAAGATGAAAGCAATGGTGTTTGCAGATGATTTGGGGAAACGAGGAGGAGGTATAGGAACAGTTGGACGTGTGGGAAGGAATAATACAAGGATATGGGATGAAATTTAGCATAAATAAGAGTGAGATGGTGATCACAACAAGGAAGAAGGAAAGAACCACAACGGGAATAACAATTGGTGGGGAACAGCTGAAGAAAGTGGAGAGTTTCAAGTATCTGGGAAGCCTGATACAAAATAATGGAAGAAACGATAGAGAAATAAATGAGCGGGGGAGGCAGGCAGAAGCATTTCGGAGGAGTGTGAGAAGCATGTTATGGAACAAGGATGTCCCTCAGAACAGCAAAAAGATCATATATCGGACGTACTATGTCCCTATCCTGACGTATGCCTCAGAGACCGGGGTTATGAAAGGAAGGGAGAAGAGCAAAATACAGGCCAGTGAGATGAGGTTCTTGAGAAGCAGTATTGGAGCTACAAAGATGGACAGAATAAGAAATGAGAGGACCAGAGAATTAATGAAGGAGGAACTATTACAGGATGGTATAGAGAAATCTAGACTTAGATGGTAAGGACATGTAAACCGAATGGAGGAGAAGAGGATACCCAGGAGGGTACACGAGACGAAGTGGGAAGGAAAGAGACCGAGAGGAAGACCGAGAGACAGGTGGCTGAAATCGGTTATTCTTTCGAGTGGTGATTTGTGTGTTTCTTGCATCTGTCCGGAAGGTGTAATTGGTGCTCATGTTGCCTCAAGTTAGATAACCGAATCTTGTACTTTCGTTCGGAAAGAAGCCTTTTTCTACAAGTTCTTGAAATCGTTTTCGTTGGTTATTTATTTGGGGTTGTTCTTTGTCTTTGCTGTTGTTAACTGAACCGATCTATGTTTCTTACGCGTTTGGTATGTCACTGATGTTTTGATTTAGTCAAGTTCGGGTACGTATTATTGTAATGTTCTTGTGAAGTAGTTGTTCTTTGTACCGTTTTGATTTTTGATGGGTTTTTTGTTTTATGGTATGACATACGTTTAAATACGGGTAGACGGTTCGTGGGAGACACGTCTTCATAAGCTCCTCAGAATGTTCCTTCTGACCACGTTCCAGTAGTTATCCTGTGGTGGAGCGGAAGTATTTTTATTATATTTATTTATTTCCCGTTTGCATAAATGGTGTAAACGTATTAGGCTTCTCTGCGTCAAGATCTCCTCCTCCTTTTGATATTGTGTTTTATATTTATGTTTTACTTTTTTGATAATAAAAAAAAAAAACAACAACCCCTGGCACTATCCAGCCCATGACGGGCTAAGGCCGACCAAGCGACCGCTGCCCAGCCATTCGGCCTGCAGATATTGGGGTGACGCGTGATCAGCGCGTCGGGTCCCCTCGGCCGTTAATCTTGGTTTTCGTGATCGGGGCGCTGTCTCACTGTCAGACAGCTACTCAATTGTCCTCACGAGGCTGAGTGCACCCCGTTCCAACCCTCACGTCAGTTTTAAAATCCCTGACGGAGCCGGGGATCGAACCCGGGGCCTCCGGGTGAGAGGCAGGCGCGCTACCCCAGCCCCGTTATCGTCCTCATTCTACATTTTCATGCGCCCCTCATTCCCCTTTGTTATGCCTTGTTCTTTCGGATTATATTATGCAATCTTTACTTGAAAAGTGTTTTCATTCAATCTAATTGTTAATGCGATAAAATACTCAACATAGGTTAGGATCTACGTCCCTTTGAGGTAAAGCCAGTCTCGCCATCGACTGGGTGCGTGGTAGGTGGTGACACACACCCTTATTTCGCCTGTCAACAATAAGCCAATCCTTTTCCCTCATCTTTCCTCCTTTGCCGTAATAAGTGCAGTCGTTGTTCAAGTTTAATTACTTTTCACATTTCACTTCCTTCGGGCTTCCTTCACAATAGACGAATATGCCATCAGCTGAATATTCACTATTACCTGTTTTAATAAATACTTTCCACTGCTCTTCTCTTCAGGCATTTTGAGTTAAGGATGTGCAGACTAAGAATAAAGTAACACATTAACTGAAGAAACTAACCCCGGGCAACTGGCTGTGAAAGGAATGTCCCACCCCATTCCCTTCTTCAAATAGCCAGGCAGCATGCTTGCTTAAAATATTAGTTATTAATCTGTTGCTCAGAAAGTTGCCTACAAGGGATGTCCAACACGCAGGCGAAACTTATTTTGTTCTAGATGTTATAAATTATACTTAATTTGAACACTGTAAATGCTGTTATGTTCAGAATATGCAAACAATCCAATAAACCCTCATAACATGCATTTTCAATAACTCCGGTCGCTAGTAATCAGCCTCTTTGTACAAATTTTGAGAACATGCTCTAAAGAATTACTGTATTTCCTTGGACAGTATGTAATTCACACCTTTTTTTTGTGTGCAAAATTACGTTTTGAATATTAGGGAGTGCATTAGAAGCGATGGTACACAATCTGTGAACACCGTGCCGTGCCTCCTCTCTTCTAATGTACTCTTTAATATTTTATTGTCACATTACGTTGCATAGAGAATATATTGTCATTGGAGGACAAATTTAATCTGAAAGGGCCGATTGTGTAAAGCATTTGATCTCGGTTGACTGGGTTCAGCTGATCTTCGGGCGTGCTCAACTCAGAATTTTCCTTGTATAAACGTTAATCTAAGATCAGCGCATCTTGACATTTAACCACTTTGCAATTCAAGAACTATGTTCCCATTCGACGGTACATGTTTCGGTTTATTATAAACCTTCTTATTTCTGCCACGCCTACCAGAAACCAGACGAATAAAACAGCTGTTTAGTTACTTCTGGAAGAGTAAAACAAAGAACAACTGGTTCAAAGAGAATTAAATTTAACGATGCTCCAAATTAAAAATAAAGAAGAGAAGAATATTTTAAGGAATAAATACTTACGATTCACATTAACAACATTTGAACTGAAAAACTACACATCACAGATGAACAAAGGACAGCCAGGTCAGATTTTGGGTGTAGAAGAAGCTGAAGCACTAATCTCCAAATACCGTTGTTAGACTTAATTGTATTTGTATTGATTAAAGTGCTCCAACGAGGGCATAAAATATGAAAAGAAAAGAAAACCTTCTTCAGCCATACTGTCATACTCATCATCATCATCATCATTTCCCCTTATCCAGCTCCTGCCGGGTCGGGGTATTTATAGCACTTCTCCACTTTCCTCTTTCCTTCCACCATTCTTCTTCCACGATCTTGTCCCAGTCCAGATTTCTTTTTCTTACGCTGTTCTTCACTGAATCAATCCACCTTGTTCTAGGTCTTCCTCTTGCTCTCTTACCCTTGCACTTTGCCTCCAGCATCTGTCTTGGTATTCTATTTTCCTCCATCCTCTTTACATGTCCAAACCACCTTAGTTTATTCTTCTCAATTCTCTCATTTAGTTTTCCCATCCCAACTTCCTTCCTAACATCTTCATTCCTCACTCTGTCTTTCCTATCATACTTCTTAGGAATTTCATTTCACTGGCTTGGATTCTACTCTCTTGCCTGCTTGTCAGGGTCCAAGTCTCAGCTGCATAAGTTAATATGTGAACATAGTACACTTTATACATTACCTCCTTGCTTTTCCTTGGTACTTCCTTATCCCAAACAAGTTTTCTTACACTTTGATAGAATGCATTGCTCTGCTGTACCCTCCTGCCAATCTCCATGTCCAACCTACCAGTTTGCATCAATTCACTTCCTAGGTATTTGAACGTGTCCACAATTTCCAAACTCTGACTTCCAATTTTCACAATGCCCTTTCCTTGTCTTTCCCCTCTTGTCATCACCATGGTCTTGCTTTTCTCTATACTGATTTTCAGGCCGTACTTCTGAATACATTTCCTCGCATAATCGTCGCACTTTTTTTTGGTCAAAAATTCGTGGAAAAAAGCAGGGTGCGACGATTATGCGAAGAATATTTTAAGTTCAAAGCATATACTGTATCTTTATTTGCTGCACGGGCCAGTCATTCGCGTAGCGTGAGTCATAGCCCTCAGTCAGAGACAGGCTTCTTTCTTCTAACAAGGTCACGACAGGTTAACGCTTGCGGAATGTGCTGACGAAGCTGACCGTTCGCGTCGCAGTTCATAGCCGGCAGGCATAAAGACGAGGTTACTTTCTCCTGACAAGATCACGCCAGATTAGGCCTATACGCTCGCGGAATGTGCGCTGGCCGCTCGCGTCGCAGTTCATAGCCGGCAGGCATAAAGATGAGGTTACTTTCTCCTGACAAGACCACGCCAGATTAGGCCTATACGCTCGCGGAATGTGCGCTGGCCGTTCGCGTCACAGTTCATAGCCGGCAAGCATAAAGACGAGGTTACTTTCTCCTGACAAGATCACGCCAGATTAGGCCTATATGCTCGTGGAATGTGCGCTGGCCGCTCGCGTCGCAGTTCATAGCCGGCAGGCATAAAGATGAGGTTACTTTCTCCTGACAAGATCACGCCAGATTAGGCCTATACGCTCGCGGAATGTGCGCTGGCCGTTCGCGTCGCGGTTCATAGCCGACAGGCTATCATTATTTGCTGCACGGGCCAGTCATTCGCGTAGCGTGAGTCATAGCCCGCAGTCAGAGACAGGCTTCTTTCTTCTAACAAGGTCACGACAGGTTAACGCTTGCGGAATGTGCTGACGAAGCTGGCCGTTCGCGTCGTGGTTCATAGCCGGCAGGCATAAGTTGAGGTTACTTTCTCCTGACAAGACCACGCCAGATTAGGCCTATACGCTCGCGGAATGTGCGCTGGCCGTTCGCGTCGCGGTTCATAGCCGGCAGGCATAAAGAGAAGATTACTTTCTTCTGACAAGATCACGCCAGATTATACGCTCGCGGAATGTGCTAAGTGACGAAGCTTGCCGCTCGCGTCACAGTTCATTGCCCGCAAGCATAAAGACGAGATATTTTTCGTCTGACAAAGTCGCGCCACGTTATAAAGTCGCGGCAGCGTGTGGAACTGACAGGCGCACAAATACGAACATGTTATGCGACAATTATGCGATGAAATTTTATAAACCTATTTTAGTGTTTGAAAAGTGTGGTGCGACGATTACGCGGTGGCGACGATTATGCGAGGAAATACGGTATTTTCGTTCAGTGCATCTAGTTGTTTTTGCACTTCTTCGGTGTTCCTTCCCCAGACCACAATATCATCTGCAAATAACAGTAACTTCATTTCTTTATGTCCATATGCTTCATTTGTTTCCTTTACAATTTCATCCATCACCATTATGAACAAGAGAGGTGACAGCACACTCCCCTGTCTTAGTCCAGTCTTGTTCCTAAACCAATCTGTCTTTCCAACTGGGGTCAGTACCCTGCTAACACAGTTGTTGTACATTGCTTGCACCATTTCCAACATTTCTCTTCCCAGTCTCTTCTTAACCATGGTTTCCCATACCTTCTCTCTGGGGACACTTCTCCTGGTAAAGCTGTCACATCTATCAGCTTTTTGCGATTAGTCCTTTCCACCAGAAAGTAGTCAATTACTGATTTTGTTCTTCTATCGCCCCAACCATATCTCGTTATTTCCCTGCTGTTTTTCTTCCGAAACCATGAATTACCCACTATCAGTCCATTCCTTTCACAAAAGTTTACAAGTTCCTCTCCTTCCCGGTTCTTTTTCCCATATCCATATGGTCCAATGACTTCTTCCTTTCCTTGTCTCTCGTTTCCGACTTGTGCATTCATATCTCCCATGATCACCACTTGTACATCTGAAATTACTCTTTCTACATCCTCCAGGAATACTTCAATATCTTCTTCCCTGTTTCCAGTCTGTGGTGCATACACTTGTATGAAGTCCATCACGTCATTTTTCATCTTCATTCTAATTTTCATTATTCTGTCACTCACACACTTGACCACTTCAACATACTCCTCCAGTTGTTTCGAGGTTATCAGTCCCACGCCATTTTTTGCCTCTTGGCCACCACTCCAGTATAATGCATATCCTTGCCTCAATTTCTTCCTTCCTTTACCTTTCCATTTCACTTCACTCAGCCCCATCATTCCAACCTTCTCCCTCTCCATGAAGTCTACCACCTCCTCCACCTTGCCTGTCAGGGTCATGACATTCATGATTCCCACTTTCATTTCGGTTACTGGTCGCCCATTTCTCACAGTTTCCCCAGTACCAAAAGAACTGCGCGTCGCCTGCAGGGTACGCCCTAACCTTCTCCGAATCATTTGAAGTGCCATTTCCATTTTAGGCTATTATTACGATGGGGTCGCCACTCCCAAAGGCATTTTATGAAGTTACTGCCAGCTATTATACAGGCTGCCCCTAACATGGGAAACAGACGCCCTTGCAGCCGCCCCTAACCTGGGAAACAGACGCTGCCGATTGATGCTGTACTCATACTATTCCCTGAGTACTGGGTTGCCTCTTCCGCAATCTCCACCGTTCCGAAGTCCATCTTCTCCGCTGCAGATTCCGTTGAGGTCTTCGCACGTAACCCTGTGCACGGGGCCTATGTTATACCCCATAGGACTGGGTCCTCACCAGAACTTAGCCGGTACTGTAGTTCCATGGTATATTACTAAGTCATACTAATTCCATTAAACATTAAAATATGACATGAGATGTCCTAAAATTCATAAAAACGAATACATTTGATGTTAAAATCGAAAATGTTTAAAAATTTCTTGACACATGATTTTGGAATTGTAATTCTATTGCCTTTATCAAACTTGCTGTCTTCTAGTTAATTTCTGTTCATGTTCTTCAAAGTAAAACATTCTCAAAAGTTTTTTTCTTTTTGTGGTTAATAATTTAACCTGAATATTCGAATTGATAATCAAAACAAAAAATGTTGGATACAATGTACTGTAAGTTAATTTTATTTTATTTCGCAATTAACGTCATCATTTCCAGATTCCCGAACACTGTAAGCGAGTCTCATTCATTTTTTCTCCCTTCAAACTTTTTTAAAAATTCTAACTTATATATGACATTATTCTCTCAAATGTCTTCTTTCTTAGACCATTTAAAATCCTCGGAACGTGAATTTATCCAATAACCAGAAGCTTTTACGTGCCTGTATCCAATCATTATGTAAGTTCTTTCAACCTATATATACGCCTAGAATGGCCAATATATAGTCCAAAAGAAATGTTTATGTTCGACCCTAACTATTATGTGTCAGAAAACTGTATCATAATGAGGCTCATTATAACACTATTTTTCATTATGAAAGTGTTTCTCCCACCAATCAGAGCTCAAGAAACAGTTGTGTGCCCTAGATAAGGATACCTTCGCGCATGCGTTCAAAATACAACATGTCTATATAAATTACCGAAATTGCACCGTCCATATGTTCCCGTAAATAAACTGAGACAAGAAATGGCACTGTACCTTAATATTCCCAAAATAAATTTCTACACAGTGCGTGGTTTTGAAACGACTTCGGTGACAGTTTTACTGAATACTGGAGCACAATCTGAACATATGGCATTGAAGCACACAGAGCGCATGTGTCGGTTGTCCAGAGAGCTTGGGAAACAGAGATATACTACCCACCGCAGCACCCGATCACAACATTCTAGTGACTGAACAGATATTTATGAAGATTTATGTTAAAACATATAATAAAGTTATAATTATCGTCGAACATAAACAGTCGTATGCAACTCGCCTATAATGGTAATGAAGACACTCGTATGGAAATTATAAAACTCGCATACGCTCGTTTTATAAAAATACTCGTGTCTTTATTATGGCCATTATAGGCTCGTTGCATAATGTACTATAATGTTTTTTTGATGTGGGTTCTTGTTCAACCTCACTTATGATTTTTCATTTCTTCTCTCCCACACAGTTCAATGTTGGCCAGTCTTATTCGCACATAGAATTATGAAAGTACCGCCATACTCTGTCCCGTTCACAACAAGTTGAGCCAATGTTTATCAAGCCCAGCAGGGTACATTGAACAGGAATAAGGGCATGACAGTTTTAATGTGTTTTGTGTGATTTTAAGTGTTTTTAAAGTGTTGTTTTTAATCTAATCTTATTTTTACTAATGACCAGAGAAACAGCAGGAGTGCAATATGTACCAGGGACATAATCACGCTCCCAATTCAAGTGTGACAGTTGTGTTCCCACAAGCATGTATTGTATTAGAAGTAATTTTTTCGGTATGTTTTTTCAAAGTATGTATTTCTCCATGAAAATTGGTGTGTTTTGTAATGTTCATGTAATACAGGCTGAAGAAGGAGCTCTTTAACCTCCGAAACATGTACCTGTAAATTTGTCATAAAATTGTTGTATTGAAAAGGCGGACAATTAAATCCTTTTTATAATTAACTACGTCAATACGGACGATTATGGAAGCGAATAACACTGAGGGCAGGTTGTGGACCACGTGGTTCATCTTAGCCCAGTATTCCTTCATCCTGGCATTGTGTCCATTTCACACTGGAGCGAGTCTGATGTTCTGTATATGTTACTGGGGTCAATATCCAATTGTTCAAGGTCTTTCCTGACTAGTTTCGTCCACTTGGCGTTAGTTGCTTTCCCTCTAGAGACAGCCTCTGATTATCCATTCTCACAATATGACCATAGAAGTTCATTGTTGTGCCTTCCTCTTTAATAGGGCTCATGATTTTTTGCAGAATCTTCCGGAGCTGTCCTTATTTAGGCATTCTGAGGCTTAATGCTGTACTGTAATGTCTGACTCGGAGATTCATTTATTTACTTATGCATTTATTTATACAATTCCTTGTGGGTAACACGACCACTATGAGTGGTGGTGTAAATGGGAAAACACAGAAACCTTTTTCAGGGCAGCCGAGATGGGATTCGAATCCACGCTCTCCCGATGCCAGCGAGGCACTCTCGGCCACCGCGGATAATATTATAAGAATTTATTGCAGCCATCTGGCCATAAAGGTACAGTATACAGTATGTGAACATGCTCAATTTAAGTAACTTATTGTTGTGGAATTTATGTTCCACTTTAAAACAGAAACTTCACTTATACGTTTCCAGGGGAACAAAGTAAAAAACGCATAAATGAAAGTCGGTAAATAAAAACTGGAAAATGTACCATATTTCCTCACATAATAATTGCACCCCACTTTTCAAACACTAAAATAGGTTTATAAAATGTCATCGCATAGCAGATTCGTATTTGTGCGTCGGTCAGTTGCACATGCTGCCGCGACTTTATAACCTGGTGCGACTTTGTCAGAAGAAAAAATCTCGTCTATATGCCTGCGGGCTATGAACTGAGACGCGAGCGGCGAGCTTCGTCACTTAGAATATTCCGCGAGCGTATAATCTGGCGTGATCTTGTCAGGAGAAAGTAATCTAGTCTTGATGCTTGCGGGCTTTAAACTGTCGTGACCTTATCAGAAGAAGGAAGCCTGTCTCTCTGACTGCAGGCTATGACTCACGCTACGCGAACGAAGCCCACGGCACGCTAACCAACGATAGCACTCAATGAAACTTATGTGGACCCATCCCTTCCGTGAGTTGGCCTCGGAATGACGAGATTCAATAAGCTGCTAGTGCCAGTTTGCCGATTTTAAAACAGGCGGGACTGCTATTGGCGGAATCTTACTCAAGGGACACCTCGTGCATGTCTAGCATCAGCCACTTCCATGAAAACGTCGTGATGATAAGACTTAAAATATGATCGTATAAGCGTGAAATATGAATAAATGTAATACGTATACCAGAAATAAATTAACATGGAAAGTATAGGGATTTTGCCGCGAACAGAAAAAAAAACTTATAAGTGTGAAACATATAAAAGAAGTTTTACTGTCATCAACTAGAGTAACAGTTACGCGTCTTAATAATATGCTACTATTCCTTCTTTGCACGTAAGTGATAGCGATCACCCACTCGGCGTTCACCTGATCACATACTTTGTGATGGCACAAGCTTCACAGAATTAAATTTTGAGGAAAACGTTTTTTAGCTCTAAAGCCACACAGGAAATCGCGGACACTTGTTGCATAGCAGTTAAGAAAATGTTGTCAACACAGTTAATAACAAAATTAATAGCATTCGATATTATTAATCCTAGATATTTGAATGCTTCAACTCTTTGATATTCTTTTCTATGTAATATTACAGTGGTTTCTCTTCTTGTTCCCTCAACATCTCCCATGTTCACTTCCAATCCTAGGTCCTTTGCTCTTTCTTCTCTTCAAGAGCTCTTTCATCCCTTCAAGAGCTCTTTCATTCCTTCCTGCCAAAGAATGATGATAATTTGTTTACCTTGTAGTTTGTTCCCGAGTCAACAGCCGATGTGAACGCTCAAGAGAGCCGTGTGGTGGCGGCTCAGCATATCGACACTCGAATAAACAACAAACGTCAGGAATTGAAGTATTTCTCTTACTTGTTAAGACAACTGTCTGTACATTGTGTGGTGCCATCTGGACTACTACATGCTGCGTGCGCTGCCCAAGAGTTGCTTCGGCACTCCGTACAACAAGGACATTGTGACAGGTTCGTATCCCAGCTGGCACATAATGCACAGTGTGTTTAGAGCAGGGGTGCACAACCTCAAAGTCAGTTTATATTATACTATTGAAAACGTGAATATATATATATTTTGAATGATGAGATTATTGTAGGCCCTATTTGAAATAAAAAATTATAAATATGTTGTGCCCGATAATCTGGCTTTGGATTGGGTGGCCCGACACACACTTCAACCCTCACCCAGAATTCGGTACAACGCGAAAGAAAAAAAAATCTTGAATGTCCGAATCAATTTTGGCCAAAAAAAAACTGTGTCGGGAACGAGATTCAAGCAATCCCGGGGTCTTTACAATGATGGGTACAACTGGGGTAAAATCTCAAAATTGATCCGGTGGACACACAAGTATGACATCGAACAAGAATGACAAAAAACTCCGCTGTTAAGATAAAACTCATCCACCATTTATTACAGAACCACACCACTAAATACATAGAATCACACACAGAAGCCTACCTCCGCTCAGAGACTTCTCGAAATTACTCTTGATGTGCAAATAAATAAATGACGCAGAAGCAAAATTCAAATTAATGAGGACAAAAATCTCCGGGCGTCCTAATCTTTGGATACAAAATAACTTACGGAGATCAGAGCTATATCATTCTAGTATTACAACCATTACTTCAAAATGCTATGTCACCTCTCCGCTAATAGTCCATAAATGAGCAGGTGGATAAATCTAAAAAGATATTCAAAGAAAAAAAAATTGTTGCCTCATTCGATCTCCTTCTAACTAAATGTAATCACCAAAATAGGAAAAAGAATATTTTTATATACACATCAAAAAAAGTTTTGCATCACCTCGGTTCCCAGATCTCCGGCATATAGACGTTGACTGTGTATATTGTATCCAAGATACAGTCCCTTTGACTGTTCATAGATGTCACTAAAACTGCTCAAAGATGTAAACAACCATGCATGAGCAGGGCCTATTAGACGGAGGGGGTACGACAGCCGATCAGTTCCAGTCATTCCACCAGGACGAAGGTACGCTGCTCATGTTGTCTGTAGTTCTACCATGCCTAGAAGGTCAATACCGCAGTTCGATCGCGTCCGCATTGTTACTTTGTGTCAAGAAGGGCTCTCAACAAGGGAAGTTTCCAGGCGTCTCAGAGTGAACCAAAGCGATGTTGTTCGGACATGGAGGAGGTACAGAGATACAGGAACTGTCGATGACAGGCCTCGCTCAGGCCGCCCAAGGGCTACTACTGTAGTGGATGACCGCTACTTACGGATTGCCGCTCGGAGGAACCCTGACAGCAATGCCACCATGTTGAATAATGCGTTTCGTTCAGCCACAGGACGTCGTGTTTCAACTCAAACTGTGCGCAATAGGCTGCATGATGCGCAACTTCACTCCCGACGTCCATGGCGAGGTCCAGCTTTGCAACCCCGACACCATGCAGCGCGGTACAGATGGGCCCAACAACATGCTGAATGGACCCCACGGAATTGGCATCACGTTCTCTTCACCGATGAGTGTCGCATATGCCTTCAACCAGACAATCGTCGGAGACGTGTTTGGAGGCACCGTGGTCAGGCTGAACGTCTTAGACACACTGTCCAGCGAGTGCAGCAAGGTGGTGGTTCCCTGATGTTTTGGGGTGGCATTATGTGGGGCCGACGTACGCCACTGGTGGTCATGGAAGGCTCCGAAACGGCTTTACGATACCTGAATGACATCCTCCGACCCATAGTGCAACCATATCGGCAGAATATTGGAGAGGCATTTGTCTTCATGGACGACAATTCTCGACCTCATCGTGCACATCTTGTGAATGCGTTCCTTCAAGATAACGACATCGCTCGACTACAGTGGCCAGCATGTTCGCCAGACATGAACCCTATCGAACATGCCTGGGATATGTTGAAAAGGGCTGTTTATGGACGTCTTGACCCACCAACCACTCTGAGAGATTTACGCCGAATTGTCGTTGAGGAGTGGGACAATTTGGACCAACAGTGTCTTGATGAACTTGTGGATAGTATGCCACGACGAATACAGGCATGCATCAATGCAAGAGGACGTGCTACTGGGTATTAGAGGTAGTGGTGTGTACTGCAATCTGGACCACAAATGCTGAAAGTCTAGCTGTATGATGGTACAACATGCAATGTGTGGGTCTCATGAGCAATAAAACGAGCTGAAATGTTGTTTGTGTTGATCTCTATTCCCTTTGTATTTAACGGTTCCGGAACTCTTGGAACCGAGGTGATGCAAAACTTTTTTTGATGTGTGTATATGGATGTCACTAGCGTTAAAGAATTTATTTTCAGACCTTTTATTCATGTATTAAATACTTTCATTATTATTTCACTGGTTTTCGTTCAGCTGTGCCTCACTCAGAAAAATGACTGGTTGTTGGCTTTTACATTCATCACTTTACATTTTAACATCTTTATGATCCCAGATATTTTTTTTTTTTTTATTTATTAATCACTGCATGCTCTTCACATATTTATAACTACACCATAAACATTTAAGTAGATGGCCTCTGCCTATCTGTATTATTTTTCAACTGACAATTGCCTCAAAATTTCATATACTTGAACCTATCACGTAACATTAATTATAATCATTTATTTTATTCACCTCGCTATAGCGAGAACCTTTAGTTTCATCATAACTTCTTATTATGCAACCCTGCTATTTTATCAATGCAGTATCTTTATTTACACAACCTTGTATCAGTCACCTACCAAACGCATCTCCTCATGTTAGCATGTAAAGGGAAACCTCAGTGACGTGTGAGTGTTTAGCATAAATATGATGTGCGCACAAAAAGTGGCCCATTAAGTGTAAATGATTCCCTTGTAATTTAAGCCTGTTCAAACCATCAATTGTCATCCAGGTTGCACCAATTCAAAGAACACAGCGACTTAACACTCTGAAAGATCCCTGTACTCAAATTATATTTTAAAGCATCCATATATTTATTTTTAAATCCTAAAGAAAACTGCCTTAATCTCTCAAAAACTTAAAATTTGACTATCCTATTAATCATGTCATTATATCGCATTTTATCCTTATTGATTAACTTCAATTTCGATTTTTGCCCAACTGTCCAAATCTTAGTAACCACTACTTAAGAATTAACATGGTTTTCAGTACCTTTCGGCCACCTCAGTCTTGGTTCCGCTGACACGTTTCCTGGGGGTTTGGGTCCACGTTCTTCCCATTGAACATCCTCCCCTCTCGTCCTGGATCCAGCTCGCGATCCTCGTGGTGTCCATGGTCCTGGCTCGCCTTCGTTTCCACGTCATCGTAACAGCTTCCACATACTAAACTTAGCTTGCCATCTCTTCGCTCGTAAAGTTCTTGACACAAAACTCGCACTAGTCTGTACTGATAGCCTTTATGTCCGTCCAATACATCGCTGCAATCTTCATGTCGACTATGCCAAGTAATATCAACTCATGGCCGTGAAAATAACTCTATAACGGCACAGGTTATATCGTATGCGTCTACACAAGCCTGTACTCATAAGGTATTACGTCCGTCCTTGACCTAGAATGTCGCTCTATATTTGGACTGCACTCAGCTTATCTCTCATAGTTCACTGACCCTGGACACTCATTTGTCTGGTCTTCAAACAAAAGCACATCGCTTCGTTCATATGTTCTGGGCGTCAGTTATATAGCGCACGGCCCATACAGTCCCGTACCTGGTAAAAGCTTGAGACACCACGTGCGTCTGCTCGCACTTCATTGTACAAATGACTAGTGTCCCACAACATAATGCATTATGATCTGCGTTATAATATCACCTCGCCACATTCAGCTTTAGTGTTCGTTAACACAGAGCTGTCCACGCAAGAAATAATACTGATCCTTTCAGCTATGTCCCAAAAACTGTCGGAATACCACACTGGTTCCAAGCGGCCACGGTACGACTGCTACTACACACTTGTTAGGAACTTCAGCGTGCAGCGACACAAAAATAAAGATGAACTTCGGCGTACGGCGACACAAAAGTAAATGAACTTCGTTGGACGGCGATGCAAAATAAAGTGAACCTCGTTGTATGGTGATAGGAAAGAAAGTGACCCGCTTCTCCAGTGTGACCTTTCCACCTCAACTTTTCCTGGAGCTCATCAGCGCCCTCTACGCTTCTGGAACCTTCGCCTAGTCATGCTGTCGACTATGTCCATGACGTAAAAACATCAACCTCAGGTTACTTCCGCTTGCATCCTTCCTCCTGCTATGCGACGTTGCCAGAGCTCTCAAAACCATGCGATCATCATCATCATCATCTTGCACAGTTTCCAGCCACTGGCCGGGTCTGTTTGGAACACAAGCCTCTCCAACGTCTTCTGTCTTCCCACCATCTCTCAGCCACCACCCTTGTCCAGTCTTCTCCTCTCTTCTTCACGCTTTCTTCCACCCCCTTCAGCCACCTGTCTCTCGGTCTCTTTCCTTCCCACTTCGTCTCGTGTATCCTCCTGGGTATCCTCTTCTCCTCCATTCGTTTTACATGTCCATACCATCTAAGTCTAGACTTATCTATACCATCCTGTAATGGTTCCTCCTTCATTAATTCTCTGGTCCTCTCATTTCTTATTCTGTCCATCTTTGTTGCTCTAATACTGCTTCTCAAGAACCTCATCTCACTGGCCTGTATTTTGCTCTTCTCCCTTCCTTTCATAACCCATGTCTCCGAGGCATACGTCAGGATAGGGACATAGTACGTCCGATATATGATCTTTTTGCTGTTCTGAGGGACATCCTTGCTCCATAACATGCTTCTCACACTCCTCCGAAATGCTTCTGCCTGCCTCCCCCGCTCATTTATTTCTCTATCGTTTCTTCCATTCTCTTGTATCAGGCTTCCCAGATACTTGAAACTCTCCACTTTCTTCAGCTGTTCCCCACCAATTGTTATTCCCGTTGTGGTTCTTTCCTTCTTCCTTGTTGTGATCACCATCTCACTCTTATTTATGCTAAATTTCATCCCATATCCTTGTATTATTCCTTCCCACACGTTCAACTGTTCCTGTACCTCCTCCTCCTTGTTTCCCCAAATCATCAAATCATCTGCAAACACCATTGCTTTCATCTTTCCTTCCCCAATTACTTGTGCCACTCGGGTCATTATGTCATCCATCACCACAATGAAAAGTAACGGTGACAAGGCACTTCCTTGTTTCAGGCCGTTTCTCTGCTCCAACCAGTCTGATCTCTCTCCTCCCACTTTCACGCAGCTCACGCTTCCCTTGTACATCTCCTTGATCCTCTTGATAGTCCATTTCTCTACTCCTCTATCCTCCAGGGACTTCCACACTTTGTTTCTGCATACACTGTCATATGCTTTCTCAATATCCAGGAAGGCCATCAGTAGATCTGTTCCATACTCATAGTGCTGTTCTTGTAGCTGCCTTACAGCAAAAATCAAATCCACTGTGGACCTTCCTGCTCTGAAGCCATGTTGTTCTTCCCTCATCCCTCCTTCTATCCTTGTCCTAATTCTCTTTTCCAAAACTTTCTCGAAGATCTTTGCACAATGACTCATCAGTGTTATTCCCCGATAGTTTCTGCAATCTGTTCTACTACCTTTCTTGAAGATCGGGACAATTATTCCTTTTTTCCAGTCCTCAGGGGTCTTCCTTTCCTTCCATGCTGTCCTCATCACTCGGTACAACCACTGTATCCCCACCTCTCCTGCTGCTCTCACCATCTCCACACTCAACTCATCCACACCCGGTGCCTTCCCTCCTTTCATCTTGTTCACTGCATCTTCCACTTCTTTCCATGTTAAGTCCTTTTCTGTTTGCAGTTCATCTTCCTCTTCCCCGATTTCTTCCTCCTCACCATCTTTTCCATTTGGGTTCAGAAGTTCTTCAAAATATTCTTTCCACATTTTCTTCAGTTCTTCCCTATTTTCTATCTCTTGTCCCCTTTTGTTCACCATTCTAACATAATCCGTAGGATCCTTCCGCCTCTTAGTTTTTACCATCCCATACAGGACCTTTTTTGTACCTTCACTATCCTCCTCCATCATCTTTGTCCACTCTTCCATCCACTTTCTTCTCTCCTCAGCCACTACTCTCTTCGCCTCCTTCTTTCTTTCCTGGTACTCTTCCCTTGTCTCTACCGTCCTATTTTGGTACCACCTCCTAAAGGCTCTATTCTTTTCCCTTACTATATCTTTTGTCTTCTCATTCCACCATGGTGTTTCCTTCCACCTCTTCTTACTACTTGTCCTCCCACATACTTCTTCTGCTGCACCTACTAGTGTCTTCTTAAATCTAGCCCATTCCTCTTCCACCCCTCTTTCTTCATCTGTTGGAATCCCTTCCTTTACCATTTTGAGGTACTCGACCCTTCTATCCCCTTCTTTCAGTTTCCATATCCTTATACGTCTTTCCTGGTTCTCAGTCCCTTTCTTCTCCTTACTCCCTCTCAGGTTCATTACCAGCAATCGATGGTCGCTATCCATGTTCTCCGATGGTATAACCTTGATGTCCGTGATGTTCTTATTTAGTTCTTTCTCATACAGTATATAGTCGACCACCGACTTCCTGGTCAAGTCATCACTGTACCATGTGATTGTGTGGCTCTCTCTTTTCTTAAACCAGGAGTTCCCAACTAGCAGGCTGTTCCTCTGGCAGAAGTCCAACAGTCTCTTTCCTTCCTCATTTCTTCCGCCCCAACCCTCTGGTCCTAGAACACTCTCATAACCTTGTCTTTCACTTCCTACATGGGCATTGAGATCCCCCATAACAATCATATTTCTTCCGACCAGCTGCTTCTGCAATTCCTCTTCAAACTCCTCCTTCTCTTCTGAGGTGCAGCCTACTTGTGGAGCATACACTTGCACTATTTCTATGGTCTCTCCCCTCAGTGCTACTTTCACTTTCATCATTCTATCACTTATTCTTCTCACTTCTTCTTTTAAACCATCTCGTACTACTACTCCCACTCCATTCCTCTTTCCCTCTTCATTCCCACTCCAGTACAGTCTATAGCCTTTTCTCAGTTCTCTCCTTCCTTCCCCTTTCCACTTTGTTTCTGCCAATCCCAATAAATCCAACTTCCTTCTTTCCATCATATCCACTATCTCCTCCACCTTCCCCGTCAGCGTTCTTAGGTTTAAAGTTCCAAATCTTAGTCCGTGTGTAAAGCCGTGTCGTCGTCTATTAAATCCATCCTGTCCGAGGCTCGTTCCATTTTTGAAAGCATTTGGTATCATCCACTACTGGCTTGCTGGGCCTATCGTAGCTTCACCAGAGCCCCGTTAGCCGTCACTTTTCAGGGTTCCTGTAGGACCTTCACAGCTACCGTAACGGTCCCGGGGCACACGAAGTCCCCACTGTACTTCGCCCCTACAGGCGATCCCCTACTTTGTGCCGTTGCCCGTCTCCCACGACGTGGACGAGGGGTCGATATCGGTCACAATGTATCGTTAAAAATAAATTAAAAAGTAAACAATTATTGGACAGATTTTAAAGTTTCGCATAACCCGACTGCTGCATGGTTCAGACAGTCACAACCTTGTGATGGTATTATCTTATTTTATATCCCCCTAAACCTTTTCGAATTAGGAGTAAGTTTATCTAATAATGCAATTTGCCAAAATACTTCAAACATGGATTTAAACCATTTAGAGGACACAAAAATGGAATTGAAACACATTTTTTGTCTGCTGGTAAAGTAGGTTATTCAGATAATAGTAACATTAGCTTTAGCGGTAGAGTTCGGCAGATGACTTCGTAGTTCAGCCCCTTAAAACAACAATAACTAACTAACAAGTGCCTATGTGGAAAGGTAACTTGCGGCCCACCACTTATTATGTAAAAATACACTTGCCCCCATGTATAAAAAAGGTTGTGCATCCCTGGTTTAGATGAACAATACTTCCATCTGGAGTATTGCTAGATCACATTGGGAAAAGATGTGGATTGAGGAACATCATTACAGTGACAATCTTTCCACATCTTCCTTCCTTTTGATAATTTCATTTCCGTTTGCAATTGAGAATGTTTTATGTTTCAGGAACCATTTTGCCCACCACAGAAACGTCGTGGAAGACTTCAGCTGAGGATATAAGCCAGTTAAAGCAAGGTCTAGTGTCGATCTTCAATGACACATTCAGTAAGCAACTTCTAGAGACAAAACAGGTTATGCAAAGTGCAACTTTTCCACTTATTTTCAGAAAAGCCTATCATTTTATGATTGCCTTTTGAAACTATGTTAACATTACCTTATAATACTTATAATAACAATCTTACTTATAATTGGACTACACAAAATTTAGTTTACAAATCATATTCAATTGGAAAATTCTCGCTTAGAAACTTAATTCCATTTGAATTGTTGTAAATTTTATTAGTGTTTTATAATGCTTGCACAATACATTTGAAAAATTTTTCACTGGTTTTTCATCATGAAGTTCACTGACAAATAGCCAAATTGTTTGTTTCGTTGCTCAACATTTGATATGATCTGACCTGGCACCATCTGTACCACGACCACCCCTCAGGTCCAAGTGTGATTGGTGGCTCTTGCTACGGTCTGAGGGCTTGAACAAGTAATCTCGACCCAAGAGGTTTTCCCAATTCTACTCCAGGCAGATGCTGGGATGGCTGCCTCCTTGTGAATCGTAGTTACAAATACACAGGTTCACTCAGATTCCACACGGGGGAGCGTGATGGCGCAGTGGCTTAGCTGCTCGTTTTTCACCTGGACGGCCGGGGTTCGAATCCCGGTGACAGCGGAGTGGAATTTTCATCTGAAAAATCACGTGGAGGCAGGAACGGCATCCAGCCTTAAATCGCCGGCCAAAACCAAAATGAGCCTGTTTGGCTCCGGTGACCCCAAATAATTGGGAAAAAGCCAAAGAAAGTTAGTCAGATTCCTCACACACCCAAATGACAATGATGGCAAAACAACTGGCCCTTACTGCACAGAACAAAACTGATTACCCAGCAGTGGATGCCCCTTCAGGGATTAGCAGTCATAACTTGAGGAAGAATTGAAAATGTGATCACAGGATTCAAACCTGTGCCAATCATTCAATCGTTCTGTTCATCTAAGGCGACACCTGCCTGAACAGTAGGAAGTTCTATGTCACTGAAATGCTCTGGAAACTTTGGCTTGTACCTTTAGTGAACTAGCCATCTCTTGCACGTGCTTCCCTTCTTTGATGCACTGAAGTTTTGGGCATGTAAAACAGGGCTTCCAGCGACTCACTTTCCTCACGATTTTCAAAGCAGCCTCATTTTTCTCACTATTTGATAAAATTACTCACTATTCTCACTTTTTTTTTAAACTGGTCACATTCTGCATTAAAAATGGTCTCGTGCACAACAGATTGTTAGAAATGTCCCAAAATATACCCATGAATGTGTAGTTTGTTTTTCTGCCATCGCTGCTGGCAGCGAGCCAGGCGGCCAGAAGGCATAAAAAGCTTCCATGGTGCAATACCACAGCCGGTGCCGTGCAGCGATCACAAACAGTACTCAGAGATATTATTAACATAGGCACAATTTGGTTGACATTTTTGGAGGGCTAGTTTGTTTTTCAGATACACATTCTTAAAAAGTTTGTCTATTTCAATACAGTTTTGTCACATTTTTGGTGAGCTTAGCCACCCAAGACCCCCCCCCCCCCCCCCAATTGCGCCTACAGATATCAACAGAAGTTAAAATTTTGAACCCGATATAGGCCTATGGCCATAGATGAGAATAATGCTATGAATGTACTCACTATTTGCTCACTTTTTCATACAAAAACTCACCTTTTTTTTTCACTTTTTTTTTTGAAATAAAACACTCACTATTTCACTATTTTTGGACGAGTGAGTGGATGGAAGCCCTGTGAATCGGTCATCATTTCACACCACTTACAAACATTGGTCTGATTCATTGATAACCATGAATTTCAAGTTTCTATCTGAACCAGTCACTAACTGCAACCTCATAGAACCCCAATCATTAAGTTTTTAGGTTAGGCTATTTGTGGCTTAGTACTGCACACTACAAAATGATTGACCCTGATCAGGTGTAATTTCAAGGATACGGTGTCCCCAAAAGTCTCGAATGGTAAATTGAATTTTTCACTTAAATCTAAATAGCAAAGTAGCATAGAATGGATTGATGGTGTGAAGACTGCCCTAGTCTGCTTCGTTGGTTTGGTTTGAAGCTTAGTTTGGCAGTTTTCGATAAGATGCACACCTCACAGTCATGTTCATTGTACAGGCTCGGAATCTTTGCACTTTTCTTTGAGAAGCCAGTTTGGTAAACTGTGGTTCCATGTACGCCTTATTGGATCCGGTGCCATGAAACAGTATCGTTGGTATGCAAGTCGCCCAAGTGGAATCAGTTTCACAAACTGGCACCAGGCCAAGAGATTTGCCATGATGTGTAATGTTTCTGTTTATTTTGTTTGATCCTACAGGAGAAGAGTGCTGCCGATAAGGGTTTTGTCGAGGCACTTCTGCGACGAATCAAGAGACTCATTCAGTTTGTGCCTGTCAAATAACCCAGTGTAGCAGCGATAGGAGAAGAGTGCCGCTAATAAGGGTTGTGTCGAAGCAAGAGACTCATTCAGTTCGTCGCTGTCAAGAAACTCGGTGGCATCGTGATATGAGGAATTGTACATTGTACATACCTGGGCTGTCTTATCATTATGCGTGGAAGTTCGTGTGATGTTGGCTGCACTGCGCTAGCTATAATATACTAACAGCAGACTGAATTGCTGATATTGTTTTCTCTTTCAAATGTTCGTGGCTAGTAAGTGCGACACCGTGGCGCCAAGTCTCAACTTGTATGCTACGCACACATGGTAGTATCAATGAGCCTCAGCTGTCGAGAAATACTGCTCAGAATGTTCATTTGTTTGCCAACATGATGGGAACTGTCATACAAAATGGCTCAGATATACATTTGATGATTGAGGACCAAATGTGCTGTTAGTGATAAATGTTTTTATGAAGGATGATTTTTCACGGATGAATGTGTAACGATGTTCGTTAAGCAGTTGTATCATATTAAAGTCGCAGCATTTTTATTAATTAATTCTGTCTTTTAACATTGTTGTGCTTATGGTTTGTGACTGTGTCAAATTGGTTGGAAACAAGAATTCTGTGCAATATGGGATGATCTTGCTGTAGAGGATATACAGCAACTTATAAGGTTATGAGAAAACGTCCAAATATTTCAACAACATAGTTTATTTAGTTAACTGTAAATACGATGGACAAGCCTAGCATTGATAGGTAATATATTTCAGTACATCAACAGGTGAATGCTATTCACTTGTAGTAGAGTTTCATTAAGGTGTAATGATAATAATGTTTTGTTTTATGTCCCTTTTAACTACTGTGGCTTTTAGAGACGCCGGGGTGCCGGAAGTTTGTCCCAAAGGGGATCTTTAACAGGCCAGTAACTACTGACACGGCTCCCTCAAATGGCAGCCGAGTATGCCAGGATTCGATCCTGCAACCTTGGACACAGCAGGCGAGAACATTACCGTTGAGCCTCGCAGCCAAATTCTTAAGGTGGACTAAACATCCCACAGCTTCCATCACTCACGTCATGGGCATGCCATTAACCAGCCCAACAGTTAAGCAATGCTCAAATTCCTGTCCTCACTTTGAAATGTCATTAAGACTAGAACTTATCCTCACTTTTCACTGTATTTTAAGTTTTAATTATTACCACTGCTGCCAACTCAGTGACCTAAAGAATCAACAGTGTTACCAACAGTTGGTTGGTTCAGTTGTGAGGCACAATCGCCCCACTGCGTCCAAACACAAGAGTTTGTTCCCACCGTTTACCCAAAACACCTTAAAAGGTCTCAACAAGTAAAACACAACAGTGTATTGGATGGGAGAGGACAATGAATCAATGAAAATCCTTAATTTGTCAGAAACATTTGTGGCCAAAACAACGAGAAGGTTTTCAAATAAAACTAATTAAATCAATTAAACGTTAATCATTTTCATGCGCCTCATCTCTAATTAATTATGGGATTAAGTTAATTTCTGAAGTAACAATTACAAGATCAAATTAACAGAATTAAGAAAAAAACGGTGGTAATCATCAATATCTTTCCCTATTTTATTTATTTAAAATATAATAATCCGAATTAAAATTAAAGAAGTTATCTGGACAAATAAATGCAAAATTCAGGAAGGAACACCAATATCATTAATAACACCCAAAAGAACTCACGTTAATATAATTAGAGAGATTCCAACATTCAAGGTAAGAAATCAGCAACCTTTACTCCACGTCATTTACCCTTCCTTCTTACATTTCCAACTGGGGAACAGAACAATCCCCATCGAACAATGCCCGATCAAATTTAAAAAAAAAAAAAAGGAAAAGTCGATCCATGAATCATCATCATCTTGCACAGTTTCCAGCCACTGGCCGGGTCTGTTTGGAACACAAGCCTCTCCAACGTCTTCTGTCTTCCCACCTTCTCTCAGCCTCCACCCTTGTCCAGTCTTCTCCTCTCTTCTTCACGCTTTCTTCCACCCCCTTCAGCCACCTGTCTCTCAGTCTTCCTCTAGGTCTTATTCCTTCCCACTTCGTCTCGTGTATCCTCCTGGGTATCCTCTTCTCCTCCATTCGTTTTACATGTCCATACCATCTAAGTCTAGATTTCTCTATACCATCCTGTAATGGTTCCTCCTTCATTAATTCTCTGTCCTCTCATTTCTTATTCTGTCCATCTTTGTAGCTCCAATACTGCTTCTCAAGAACCTCATCTCACTGGCCTGTATTTTGCTCTTCTCCCTTCCTTTCATAACCCCGGTCTCCGAGGCCTAGGTCAGGATAGGGACATACTACGTCCGATATATGATCTTTTTGCTGTTCTGAGTAATATCCTTGCTCCTTAACATGCTTCTCACACTCCTCCGGAATGCTTCTGCCTGTCTCCCCCGCTCATTTATTTCTCTATCGTTTCTTCCATTATCTTGTATCAGGCTTCCCAGATACTTGAAACTCTCCTCTTTCTTCAGCTGGTCCCCACCAATTGTTATTCCCGTTGTGGTTCATTCCTTCTTCCTTGTAGTGATCACCATCTCACTCTTATTTATGCTAAATTTCATCCCATATCCTTGTATTATTCCTTCCCACACATCCAACTGTTCCTGTACCTCCTCCTCCTTGTTTCCCCAAATCATCTGCAAACACCATTGCTTTCATCTTTCCTTCCCCATTACTTGTGCCACTCTGGTCATTATATCATCCATCACCACAATGGAAAGTAACGGTGACAGTGCACTTCCTTGTTTCAGGCCGTCGCTCTGTTCCTACCAGTCCGATCTCTCTCCTCCCACTTTCACACAGCTCACGCTTCCCTTGTACATCTCCTTTATCCTCCTTATAGTCCATCTTTCTACTCCTCTATCCTCCAGGGACTTCCATACTTTGTTTCTGCATACACTGTCATATGCTTTCTCAATGTCCAGGAAGGCCATCAGTAGATCTGTTCCATACTCATAGTGCTGTTCTTGTAACTGCCTTACAGCAAAAATCAAATCCACTGTGGACCTTCCTGCTCTAAAGCCATGTTGTTCTTCCCTCATCCCTCCTTCTATCCTTGTCCTAATTCTCTTTTCCAAAACTTTCTCGAAGATCTTTGCACAATGGCTCATCAGTGTTATTCCCCGATAGTTTCTGCATTCTGTTCTACTACCTTTCTTGAAGATCGGGACAATTATTCCCTTTTTCCAGTCCTCTGGGGTCTTCCTTTCCTTCCATGCTGTCTTCATCACTCGGTACAACCATTGTATCCCCACCTCTCCTGCTGCTCTCACCATCTCCACACACAACTCATCCACACCCAGTGCCCTCCCTCCTTTCATCTTCCTCACTGCATCTTCCACTTCTTTCCATGTTAAGTCCTTTTCTGTTTGCAGTCCATCTTCCTCTTCCCCGATTTCTTCCTCCTCGCAGTGGTTTCCATTCGGGCTCAGAAGCTTTTCAAAATATTCTTTCCGCATTTTCTTCAGTTCTTCCCTGTTTTCTATCTCTTGTTCCCTTTTGTTCACCATTCTAACATAATCCGTAGGATCCTTCCGCCTCTTATTTTTCACCATCCCATACAGGACCTTTTTTTGTACCTTCACTATCCTCCATCATCTTTGTCGACTCTTCTATCCACTTTCTTCTCTCCTCAGCCACTACTCTCTTTGCCTCCTTCTTTCTTTCCTGGTACTCTTCCCTTGTCTCTACCGTCCTATTTTGATACCACCACCTAAAGGCTCTATTCTTTTCCCTTACTACATCTTTTGTCTTCTCATTCCACCCTGGTGTTTCCTTCCACCTCTTCTTACTACTTGTCCTCCCACATACTGCTTCTGCTGCACCTACTAGTGTCTTCTTAAATCTAGCCCATTCCTCTTCCACCCCTCTTTCTTCATCTTTTGGAATTCCTTTCTTTACCATTTTGAGGTACTCGACCCTTTTATCTCCTTCTTTCAGTTTCCATATCCGTATACAGTGGAATCTCGTTAGCACGTTCTCGGTTACGATGTTTTCCCGTTTAGCGCGATGATTTTCTCAAGTCACAGTCCCAATTCTACAATATACATGTTGATATATCCCCTTAATACGTTCTCTATTCCCGCTTTCGATGATCAAAGTTCCGTTGTACTATTTGTAAGCGAACCAGATTTTATTGTTATTTTATTATAAAATTCGGCTTCTGGAAAACACGACGCGATATTGCCTCTTATTCTCTGATAGTTATTGACAGTATAGATGATTTCATTGTGTTTGACGGCGTAGAATTGGCTATAGCTATGACGCAACACAGATGACGTGTCTCTCTCCTGCTGCCCTTTCTCTCCTTTCTCAATTCCCAGTCCCTATCCTACTAAATTCATGTTGATCATCATCATCTTGCACAGTTTCCAGCCACTGGCCGGGTCTGTTTGGAACACAAGCCTCTCCAACGTCTTCGGTCTTCCCACCATCTCTCAGCCTCCACCCTTGTCCAGTCTTCTCCTCTCTTCTTCACGCTTTCTTCCACCCCCTTCAGCCACCTGTCTCTCGGTCTCCCTCTTGGTCTCTTTCCTTCCCACTTCGTCTCGTGTATCCTCCTGGGTATCCACTTCTCCTCCATTCGTTTTACATGTCCATACCATCTAAGTCTAGATTTCTCTATACCATCCTGTAATGGTTCCTCCTTCATTAATTCTCTGGTCCTTTCATTTCTTATTCTGTCCATCTTTGTAGCTCCAATACTGCTTCTCAAGAACCTCATCTCACTGGCCTGTATTTTGCTCTTCTCCCTTGCTTTCGTAAACCAGGTTTCCGAGGCATACGTCAGGATAGGGACATAGTACGTCCGATATATGATCTTTTTGCTATTCTGAGGGACATCCTTGCTCCATAACATCCTTCTCACACTCCTCCGAAATGCTTCTGCCTGTCTCCCTCGCTCATTTATTTCTCTATCGTTTCTTCCATTCTCTTGTATCAGGCTTCCCAGATCCTTGAAACTCTCCACTTTCTTCAGCTGTTCCCCACCAATTGTTATTCCTGTTGTGGTTCTTTCCTTCTTCCTTGTTGTGATCACCATCTCACTCTTATTAATGCAAAATTTCATCCCATACCCATGTATTATTCCTTCCCACACGTCCAACTGTTCCTGTTGATATATCCCCTTAATACGTTCTCTATTCCCGCTTACAACGATCAAATTTCCGTTGAACTATTTGTTAGTGAACTGTATTTTATTCTTATTTCATTATAAAATTCGACTTCTGGAAAACACGACATGATATTGCCTCATATTCTCTGATAGTTATTGACAGTGTAGATGATTTTATTGTGTTTGACGGCGTAGAAGTGGCTATAGCTATGACGCAACACAGGTGACGTGTCTCTCTCCCACTGCCCTTCACCCCCTTTCCTTTGTTTATTTCTCACGTAGGCGCATTATTGTCTTCGTGTTCCGCACTATTGTCTTCTAGTTCTTAGTGTTCACGTCCAGTTATGACCTATTTTATTGCGCGTTTCATAATGGATAAGAAGAAAGTACGGCAGATAACTAATGATGAGAAGATGAAATACATTCGAGACGTGGACTGTAATCCTCACATGAAGCGTGTGGATATAGCGCGAAAGTGGAACATTCCTCCGTCTTCACTGAACAGGATTCTCGGCAAAAGGAAGGAAATCGAACATGCATTTGAAGAAGGGGTGAGCGGCAAAAGGAAACGTGTGCGAGAGGGACAGTTTCCTGAACTAGAAAGTGCTTTATTGAAGTGGTTCAAGCAAGCCCGTGCTTCAAACATATGCGTGCGCAGTCGCCGTCACTGGTGGAGGGTGAGAGTGACAATGTCCTTGCTAAGCAGAAATAAAGACCCTGTATTATACTGTAGTGTAGAGGTACAGTAATTCATTTTTATGTTATTTATTCCGTGTAAGTTACTGATAACCTATGTTTATGTCGCGACTGTAGTAGTGTATACAATCACTTACTAAGGTCGGCGAATAAACGTTCATATATACGCCGCATTCTTTCTTATACATTGTAAATGCAGTATGGCGTTTTTCGGTAGTATGTTTTCCCGCATATGACGTCCAAATTTTTCAGTCCCTTGAAAAACGTACTAACGAGATTCCACTGACGTCTTTCCTGGTTCTCAGTCCCTTTCTTCTCCTTAGTCCCTCTCAGGTTCATTACCAGCAATCGATGGTCGCTGTCCAAGTTCTCCGATGGTATAACCTTGATGTTCGTGATGTTCTTATTTAATTCTTTCTCATACAGGATAGTCGACCACCGACTTCCTGGTCAAGTCAACACTGTACCATGTGATTGTGTGGCTCTCTCTTTTTTTGAACCAGGAGTTCCCAACTAGTAGGCTGTTCCTTTGGCAGAAGTCCAACAGTCTCTTTCCTTCCTCATTTCTTCCGCCCCAACCCTCTGGTCCAAGCACACTCTCATACCCTTGTCTTTCTCTTCCTACATGGCCATTCAGATCTCCCATAACAATCATATTCTTTCCTACTAGCTGCTTCTGCAATTCCTCTTCAAACTCCTCCTTCTCTTCAGAGGCGCAGCCTACTTGTGGAGCATACACTTGCACTATTTCTACGGTCTCTCCCCTCAGTGCTACTTTCACTTTCATCATCCTATCACTTATTTTCTTCACTTCTTCTATTAAACCATCTCGCACTACTACTCCCACTTCATTCCTCTTTCCCTCTTCATGAATAAGGAAGTTAGATTAAGTAGGTAAATGAAATACGTCGTTCATTCATTCATCTTCATTTCCCCTTTTCCAGCTGACACCGGGTGGGGGCAAATATGGTTCCTCTTCCGACATGGTGTTCCAATCCAGGTTCCGTTTTCTAATGCTATTCTTCACAGAGTCCATCCAACGCATTCTTGGTCTTCCTCGTCCTCTCTTCCCTGTCATCCGACGTTCCAGTGCTTTCTTCATTCATCCGTTTGACATGTCCAGACCATCTCAATCTGTTTTGTTCCAGTTTGTCATTTAGTTTCTGTACTCCCAGTTCTTTTCGTATATCTTCATTTCTTATTCTGTCCCTCCTTGTTTTCTGGACCATACTTCTCAGGAATCTCATCTCGGCTGTCTGTACTCTGCTCTCATCCCTCTTAGTCATTGTCCAAGTTTATGCTGCATATGTCATTATAGGAACATAATATGCTTTGTACATAACTTTTTTAGCCTTAATTGGTATATCCTTGTTCCATACTAGTCTCCGTACCTGTTGGTAGAAAGCACTCCCAAGTTGTATTCTTCTGCTAATTTCCAAATCTAGTCTTCCATCTTCAGTCAGTTCACTTCCCAAGTATTTGAAGTGTTTCACCACTTCCAATTCCTTATCTCAGACTTTGATTACCCCTTCTCCTTCTTTCTTATCTCGACTCATCACCACTGTTTTACTCTTCTCCACATTTATCTTCAATCCCCATTGCTCAATCCTTCCATTTATTACGTCGAACTGTTCTTGTACCTCCATCTCATCCTCGCCCCAGATCACAACATCGTCTGCAAACAACATTACCTTCATCTTTGCCCTACTATAGTCTTTCATTGCTGCCTTCATGATGTCATCCATCACCATTAAGAACAATAATGGTGACAACACATTTCCTTGGTTTAGTCCAGTGTCAATTTTAAACCATTCCGATGTCCCGACTCTAGTCTTCACACTACTGTAGCAATCCGTGCACATTCCTTTTATCATGTCTCTCAGTTCCTTGCCTATCCCCCTATTTGTTAAACTTTCCCAAACTTTTGTTCTAGGGATGCTATCATAGGCCTTTTCTCGATCAATAAAAGTCATTACCATATCCTTCCCATATTCCTAACTCTTTTCAATGTTCTGTCTCAGAATGAAAATGGGTTCCACTGTTGACCTGCCCCCTCTAAATCCAATCTGCTCCTCCTCTATTTGCCCTTCTACCTTTACACTAATTCTTCTTTCTAGGATTCTTTCCATTACTTTGGCAACATGCGAGATGATGGTGATTCCTCGGTAGTTACCACACACCTTCATGTCTCCTTTCTTGAATATTGGCAATATTATTCCCTTTTTCCAGTCTTCAGGAACTTTCTTCTCTCTCCACACACTCCTGAGAAGTCTGTATGTCCACAGCAGCCCCACTGGTCCTGCCGCCTTGATCATTTCTATTGCCACTTCGTATATTCGCACAGCTTTCCCCATCTTCATCTTCCTAACTGCCCATTCCACCCATAGTAATGTCTGGTTCTTCTATTTCTTCCTCCACCGTTTTGGCTGTTTGCGAAACTTCTCCGCATGTCTGGCGTCTCATATTCAACAGCTTGCTCAAATATTCTTTCCATCTGTCCGTTATCTCTTCTGGTTTTGTCAATATATCTTTGTTTTTCACAAACCCAGTGTTCATTCCTTCTACTTTTTTATAATTCCAAATAGCTTGCTTTTTTTTCCACAATGTAAATCCTCCCTTATTTCCTGAGTGAATTCTTCCCAGCTTTTCTTCTTTTCCTCTGCAATTACTTTCCTGCCATCTCTTTTTGCTTCTATATATTTTGCTCTACTTTCTTCAGTCTTTTTTGTTTTCCATTCCTTCCGAGTTTTCTTCTTCTCTCTTACCTTTTCCTTCACTCTATCATTCCACCATTTTGTCGCCTTTTTCCGTACCTTTCCTGATGTTCTACCACATATTTTCTCTGCACTGTTTACAAATGCACTCTTAATGAAAGCAAATATGGTTCAGCCTCGGAAATACGCCATTAGCGGAAGAAAATAATAAATAAATAATAGTTTTTAAACGGAGGTGAGAGAGGAAGACCCATTTATTGTTAGAAATAAAATTTCTCTCCATCTTATGGTTAAAATGAATTTCTAAAACTACCAGTCAATAAAATTGAAAAATAAATTGGTTATACATCCCAACCCCCCAAAAAAGTTACTTAAATAATAATAGTTGTTGTTGCTCCAAACCAACCACGGATCGTAATACTTTAAGTATAAGGCTTACCTAAATAAAATCGCAGGATCTTCACGAATAATGCAATCACAATTAACAAAAGCCAGAAATGGCCAACAACTATGAATTAAGAACACTCTACACCACTTGAACGTATACAATCCAAACGCGCAGTTAGGGCGACAAAACTTATTGCCTGAAGTTAACATGATTTCCAACTATATTCCTTCCGAAGATGTAACGTCTCTACTGTTTTAGGTTATAGAGCTGCGGTATAAATGTTTTCAACTAAGAAAACACTTAAGTTAATTATACGCCAAATCAATACTAATAATAACCCTCTTAAATATCTACAATTTGTAGATCATTTGGAGTGTACATGTTTCGAAACAACAATGGTTTCTTCTTCACACAATTGAGAGAGAAAAACTTATTCTAAAGAAAAACTTAAATTAAAAATGGATATCCTTACAATACATGTACACTCCAAATGATCTGTAAATTGTAGACATTTAAGAGTGTTATTATTACTATTGATTTGGTGTATAATTAACTTAAGTGTTTTCTTAGTTATTCTGTGAATACGGATCAAAACAATTTGCTATTATGGCAAATATTTTTGCTAATTATAAATGTTTTCAGACGTAGGATCCATTGGAGGTGATTAATTCAGTTTGATGTTTTGTTTCCATTTTATGAATCCTGATAAGGACCTCGCCTCATCTGAGGCAAAAAAGAACTATATCTTTATTGTTACCCGTCAGCAAATCAGGAAGTAGCTATTAGTGTGTTGGGTTTGAACTGCAGATGTCTTCCCGCTCACTGCGTATCGCGCATTCCAAAAACATTCAGTTGGTCACTACTTGCTTCACTCACTCAGCACATTCCTTCTTTCACTGGCTGCGTGTCGTCTGCTGCAAATATAACCATTGGCATGTGGGAAGCCGATATATTTAAGTTTGGAATTGGCAGACCGCACAAGCATACTGCAAGACTCCAAGGGGAGTGGGTATGTCCAAAATTTCCGAAATGTTTGAAATTGCTTTTTAGGAGTCAAATTACTCGATGGACTTGACACTTTTGGGACACATACTCAAGATCCTCTTGGGACACATATTCAGGCTCTTCCTGGGCCCCAGGCTCAGGATCCTCATGGGTCACATACTCAGAATCCTCTTGGGACACATAATCAGGCTCCTCTTGGACACATACACAGGCTCCTCTTGGGACACATACTCAGGCTCCTCTTGGGACACTTTCTCAGGATCCTCTTGGGACACTTTCTCAGGATCCTCTTGGGACACATACTCAGGATCCTCTTATGACACATACTCAGGATCCTCTTGCGACACATACTCAGGATCGTCTTGGGACACCTACTCAGGATCCTCTTGGGACACATACTCAGGCTCCTCTTGGACACACACTCAGGCTCCTCTTGGGACACATACCCAGGCACCTCATGGGACGCATACTCAGGATCCTCTTGGGATGCATACTCAGGATCTTATTGGTACTTAGACTCCGGCTCCTCTTTGTACTTAGACTAAGGATCCTCTTGGGACACATACTCAGGATCCTCTTGGGACACTGGCACAGACTCCTCTTGGGACACATACTCTGGATCCTCTTGGTACTTAGACTCAGACTCCTCTTGGGACATAGACTCAGGATCCTCTTGGGACACTGACTCAGACTCCTCTTGGGACACATACTCAGACTCCTCTTGGGACATATACTCAGGATCCTCTTGGGTCACTGACTCAGGCTCCTCTTGGTACTTAGACTCAGGCTCCTCTTGGGACACATACTCAGGCTCCTCTTCGGACACGTACTCAGGATCCTCTTGGGACACATACTCAGACCCCTCTTGGTACTTAAACTCCGGCTCCTCTTTGTACTTAGACTCAGGCCCCTCTTGGGACACATACTCAGGATCCTCTTGGTACACATACTCAGACTCCTCTTGGAACACATACTCAAGATCCTCTTGGGACACATATTCAGGCTCCTCCTGGGCCACACACTCAGGATCCTCATGGGTCACATACTCAGAATCCTCTTGGGACACATAATCAGGCTCCTCTTGGACACATACTCAGGCTCCTCTTGGGACACATACACAGGCTCCTCTTGGGACACTTTCTCAGGATCCTCTTGGGACACATACTCAGGATCCTCTTGGGACACATACTCAGGATCCTCTTGCGACACATACTCAGGATCATCTTGGGACACATACTCAGGATCCTCTTGGGACACATACTAAGGCACCTCATGGGACGCATACTCAGGATCCTCTTGGGACGCATACTCAGGATCCTCTTGGGACGCATACTCAGGATCTTATTGGTACTTAGACTCCGGCTCCTCTTTGTACTTAGACTCAGGCTCCTCTTGGTACTTAGAATCCGGCACCTCTTTGTACTTAGACTAAGGATCCTCTTGGGACACATACTCAGGATCCTCTTGGGACACATACTCAGGATCCTCTTGGGACACTGGCACAGACTCCTCTTGGGACACATACTCTGGATCCTCTTGGTACTTAGACTCAGGATCCTCTTGGGACACTGACTCGGACTCCTCTTGGGACACATACTCAGGCCCCTCTTGGGACACATACTCAGGATCCTCTTGGGTCACAGACTCAGGCTCCTCTTGGGTCACAGACTCAGGCTCCTCTTGGGTCACAGACTCAGGCTCCTCTTGGTTCTTAGACTCAGGCTCCTCTTGGTACTTAGACTCAGGCTCCTCTTGGGACACATACTCAGGCTCCTCTTTGGACACGTACTCAGGATCCTCTTGGGACACATACTCAGACCCCTCTTGGTACTTAGACTCCGGCTCCTCTTTGTACTTAGACTCAGGCCCCTCTTGGGATACATACTCAGACTCCTCTTGGGACATATACTCAGGATCCTCTTGGGACACTGACTCAGACTCCTCTTGGGACACATACTCAGGATCCTCTTGGTACTTAGACTTATGCTCCTTTTGGGACACATACTCAGGATCCTCTTGGGACACATACTCAGGCTCCTCTTGGAACACAGACTCAGGCTCCTCCTGGGACACATATTCAGGCTCCTCTTGGGACACAGACTCAGGCTCCTCTTGGGACACATACCCAGGCTCCTATTGGTACTTAGACTCAGGCTCCCCTTGGTACTTATACTCAGGCTACTCTTGGGACACATACTGAGACTCCTCTTGGAACACATACTCAAGACTCCTCCTCGGACACATACTCAGACTCCTCTTGAGACACAGACTCCTCTTGGAACACATACTCAGACTCTTCCTGGGACACATACTCAGGCTCCTCTTGGGACACAGACCTAGGATCCTCTTGGTACTTAGACCCAGGCTCCTCTTAGGACACAGACTCAGGCCCCTCTTGGGACACATACTCTGGGTCCTCTTGGTACTTAGACTCCGGCTCCTCTTTGTACTTAGACCCAGACTCCTCTTGGGGCACATACTCAAGACTCCTCTTGGGGCATATATTCAGGATCCTCTTGGTACTGAGACTCCGGCTCCTCTTGGGACATATATTCAGGCCCCTCTTGGGACACTGACTCAAAATCCTCTTGGTACTTAGACTCAGGTCCCTCTTGGGACACTGACTCAGACTCCTCTTGCGACACATACTCGGGGTCCTCTTGGTACTTAAGACTCCGGCTCCTCTTTGTACTTACTCAGACTCCTCTTGGGGCACATACTCCGACTCCTCTTGGGACATATATTCAGGATCATCTTGGGACACTGACTCAGACTCCTCTTGGGACACATATTCTGGATCCTCTTAGTACTTAGACTCAGGCTCCTCTTGGTACTTAGGCTCAGGCCCCTCTTGGGACACATACTCAGACTCCACTTGGGACACATACTCAGACTCCTCTTGGTACTTAGACTCAGGCTCCCCTTGGTACTTAGATTCAGGCCCCTCTTGGGACACATACTCAGGATCCTCTTGGAACACATACTCTGGATCCTCTTGGTATTTAGACTCAGGCTCCTCTTGTTAGTTAGTCTCAGGCTCCTCTTGGTACATAGACTCAGGCCCGTCTTGGGACACATACTCATGACTCCTTTTGTGGCACATACTCAGGATCCTCTTGATACTTAGGCTCAGGCTCCTCTTGGTACTTAGACTCAGGCTCCTCTTGGGACAGAGACTCAGGCCCCTCTTGGACTTAGACTCAGACCCCTCTTAGGCACATACTCAGAATCCTCTTGGAACACATACTCAGGATCCTCTTGGGATTTTGACTCAGACTCCTCTTGGGACACATACTCAGGTTCCTGTTGGGACACAGACTCAGACTCCTCTTGGGGCACATACTCAGACTCCTCTTGGGACACATACCCAGGATCCTCCTGGGACACATACTCAGGCTCCTCTTGGAACATATTGTACCCGCTTAGCGAAGATGTTCAGTTAGTACTCGGCTTAGCTACTTCGGTTAGGGGCGCGTTACGTTCCCTCCACCACTAACTTCACATCCGATATGTAGGCACAATCAGGTTGACAAGATTTAGATGAAAAACTCAACATTACAGTTAAAAAACAATTTATTTTCATAAGGAAAAAATGCAATAAACAAAAGAAATTCACTATTTAATTCACTCAAAATATAAGTACTCGGAATTGTCCTCTTCGAGTATCATAAAAAATCACTTAAATCACTTGAACTTTTCTTGCTTAGCCAAATATACTCATTAATTATTCATAAGTTTCAATTTTACTTATTTTGACATAAAGCTTTCCTATCACTTTGGTTAAAATTCACTTGTAAGGCTTGTTGTCATTTAAATTACTTGGGTGCCCTTCAGGGTCATATTTATTCATATAATCATTTTGTTTATTATTCATTTTACTCATTTACTTAAACCATTACCTCCCACCAAGCCTTAGTTATTACAAACATGATACATTTGTTTACAAGCAATGTCATAATGTGGATCTGATCCTCATTCCCTTACTGTCTATTCATGCCATGGTTAAGTGTTTTATTGTCACACTATGTACTGTTTCTATAATTTGTGGGATTATCAATCTTATTATCCATTTATCCATACCCGTCAGTATTTTATTCATAAAGAAGGAACTTGTTATTTAACAACAATAATTTGATTAACTCAGTCAAATATTATTTACTTTCTTCAAACTAAATATGGGGAGAATTGTGTCAAACCCAACATTTCAATGATCTGATTTATTTTGCATTAGCACCTTTCAATAAAATTTTCATGTGGCTTTTGGTAAACGCTAATACCTTAAGAACCCTACTCAACAAAACGACCATCTGTGGCCTCCCCATTCACAAGAGGATAGGTCAGGACTGCTGTCACTCCCTCCTCTCGGCAATTACTTCAAGATTTACGATGCTGGCAACCCATCTACATTCACTAAAAGGTCTACTGTTTAAAACCGCGGCCAATCCAAGCTTTCTAACATCATTCTTATTCAACAGATTTATGTTCTTAATTATATTCACATTATTCATATGTCGTGATTCCCAGAATAGTGTTGCTCCCGATCGGAGAAATGTACAATAATTTATTACGTCGCTCTATTTTCTTACAACACAACACTATATAGCATATATCGCCTGCCTTGGCTATCATACTTACTTGGCACTGCTGGGAATTACAACGAAGATACATCCAGTCTTATAATGCATTTTACAACAATGGATTGACGACTCGGGGAGGTCTTTTACCCAGCCCGGCCTCAGCAACAATACAACACAACAACATTTAGCATACATCGCCTGCTCTGGCTATCGTATTTCCTTTCATTTCGACGACGGCGTCTATCTTACTTATTTCATTTCAACGTAGCTTCAACTTATTTTCATTTGTTACATCTCCCGGCAAGAGGCATATTCTGGGTCACATATTCATTAATAGCTTGCAGCTAACTTATTATTTCTTACTTGGTCCTTTTTGGCAATTACAATTTGGCTTGGATTTCCCTAATCGATCAAACTTCTTTATAAACTTCTTCAATAAAATTTCCGGGTCTTCCTATCATTTACTATTTCACAACTTCGGCATGAAAGCCTACACTTTATTACTTCGGCATGAAAGCCTACACTTTATTATATCAACTTATGGTGTTCGTTTCACCATTTAATTTTAGGGTTTTTCAATAATTATCATTTCAAAGCGTATTTATTAATGCTATTCATTATTCCCTTAAAGTTAGAAAAAAAAGGAAGCTTGTAGTTTAACGTGACCGTTAATCTTGAGATCATGAGCCACGGGACCTCCTTTTAACGTGGAATCCGAACCACAGGACATGGCATTTCATATCGAAAATCTCACATGCATTGACCGGGAATCGAACCCGGTCCACCTTGGTGAGAGGCCAACAGCTTGACCGCTGCGCCACCACGCCCCTCCTTAAAGTTAGAACTTAACCTTTAACTTTTCACACTACCTCAGTATTAATTTATTCATGGAGCACAAATACTCATTCCTAGCCGTTTATTTTGATATATGGACTAACACTCGATAATTTCCTAATTATTAATATCTCTTCAATTATTAATGTTTTACTATCACGCTCAACTTTTTATCTTTCATTTATTTAACAAAATTTAAGGCACTGAAAATTATGTTTTTGTTTCACTATTTACGGTGCGTATTTATTTTACAACTTACTTATATGGCAAAAATTCAAGCCATTTTACATCTTCAATCACGGTTCGTTCTTTCTAACCATTCATTTATTTAAAATTTTCATATTTGCGGTGTTTTTTCATATTAAATTATATTCAATTTCTGCAATTATCTCGGTATTTCTGACGAGATCAATCTCGTGATTTACTTTTACTTTTATCCCAAACACTATTTATCAATTATTCAGTACAATTCAAATTTTATCTAGTGAATCAAGGTAAAACTCCCCAGGTGAACACTTATTACGCTAGACAATACATAGTGCGACACACTCATAGTATAATATTCGTTACTCACCCATGAGCAGCTGGTGATTACATCATTGAAATGGGTTCACCCAATCCATAATTAATTATCTTCCATGACACTAGCTTTCGTACACTTCATATCACATTTTTATGTTAAACACTGGATTTCAAAAAAACACATTTCACTTTCAAAAATAAACTTAATCTATACAATAATAATGCCCTTTCTTCTATTTTGTTACACACGTCACTATAATTCACAGCACTCTCTTCCTATGACCATTTCTCAGTGATCTCCTAGTTAATAGCTGACACTTCGCTGCTAGTCCCAAGAAGACAGCATTGAACGTGCTAATAGCTCGTACAGTTCTTTCTCCTACTCCAGATCTCTGAATAAGTCTCTCGAACCCCGCACTAACTAAGTCTATTATTCGACTTATGGTTCGATCTGACCTGACGATAACTTGTTCGTAACGACGTTTTCTGTTAGAAGGATTGCCACTGGATTTTTACGTGCATCCCTAACTTTGTGATAACTGAATCGAACTCGGGCTCCTCTGAACCAAGAATTCTTTAATGTATTTACGATTCGCTAAATACTGTTCTTTGTTTTTCTTTTGTGGTCACGTTAATTTTTTCGACCCTTCCGTAACGACCTCTTGAATTCTCGAACTCGTGACTATTCCTTTCCACTCGTCGGCTGACACGTTTCGGCACTACACCTTTTACTAAATGACATTTCGATGAACTATGTTGTACTTCCGCGGATTTCTGTATATTAAATGTTGAGTAACTGATGACCCACATGTTCCGTCTCGGTGGTCACGGTATACTGTCTGACTGATATATCTTAGCGCGTCGCGCCTTAACGCGGACTGGAGTATGACGACCAATACAACCTCTCAGAGGTTCATCGTAAAACTGAGATGTAATGTTCTTTGAGCCCTTCTCGGGTCCAACTTGATGTATGTTTGATTTACACTTGTACCGATGATTTGAATAAATTGATATTGTTGAACTAGCGTACTCTCCTTCAGAGTAGTGTTCGAAGACTGAATAATACTGCGATGAAACAGCACGGCCTCCTTCAGAGGTCCGTTGTAGACTGAATTGTTGGTTGAAACAGAATCATGCGCTCCCGCGCCCTTGGTAAACTGAATAACTCCTCCGGCTATCATGCTCAATTTATATGGTTTACAACAAATAAACAAAAATGGCTCCCTTTCTGAAATTATCTTCTAAAGCAACCGTGGTATTTTTATAAAAAAAAAATCACCTTACAACTTTTAGTTTAAACGTTTCAAGTCTGTTTATTATTTAAAAATCGCATCGCGAGAACCTATTTTAATTAATTTAAATCCCTCCTCCAATCGCGTGGGTAGACGTTTCTTTTTGCCTCTAGTCCCACTCCGTGAGTCTGTGAAGCCCCTTTAATATATCGCTGACATGGCTTTTCTGTTAGGCATAACTCTTAGAAACTTTTATCATCCATAACATTCTAATTTCCAAAATGAGTGTTCTCTGTGGAAAGATCCTTTAATAATATTGCATATTTTAGCCAATATCAATAATTTCTGCTAATTTTCTGCCTGCAGCGTTGCCATTGTATTGCTTAGTTCGCACTTCTCTGTTTCATCTGCTGTCTTCGTCTTGAATGGAAATTTTATAAGGTTATATTTATATCGTGCGTCAACTCTTTCCTGCTTCGCTAGCAATGACATCATATGCAGCTGTGTCTTCTTGCTTAACTCTTATCTTATCGATTCATGCGTCACCTAGATGTGCATTTAGCATTAACCCTTTCGGTTCTTTTAAATTTCTACCAAACTCTATATTTCCTTAGTTCTCTTGACTTAAACTAGTATGGGTTCAACGCCTGTGCCAAAGCCCACTTGGGTACAGATCCCTCTTTCAAAGGAAATAAATTTTTGAAAAATTTTGAGAATATTTAATTTCAAAAAAAAATTGACTTTCCTTCAATTTTTGGTGCACCCTGTGCTTTATATTCCTTTTCACTAATTATTATTATCTGGGTATGTAGACCACCTTAACCCGTTTCGAATTTAAAATACAAAAAAAAAGTTTTTGGAAAGATTTTTGGTACACGCTCTATACCATTGGCTCTTCAAATTTCCATCACGCTTGTGGATGTATCTCTTCCTGACAGAGGTTCCTTGTAGTCTAGCTCGACAGTTCTTTCACGATGTTTCTCCTCGTGGCTATTAGTCTTTATGACCTCGATAAGTTGTCCGCCTCGGCATTCCCTGCCGGCCTGACACTTCTCTTTTGGTTATATTTATAAGTCTGGGCCTTATGTTCCAAACAATATTGACTACGACCTCTCGGCTCTCAACCATTTCTGAACTTTCTTATTTATCCGTGGTTTCCTTCTACTATGACGTGTATAATTTGTTTGTTGTTCCATCACATTTTGAGATATGGTCTCATTCTTTCTTTCTCAGTGTCGTACCCTTTTATTCTATGTTCTTATCAATTATTTTACATATTATTTCTTCCAAAAAAAATCATAATTCATATGTACATTTCTTATCTTAGGTGTCTTTAACCTAACTATTTCCTTGTTTCTTTGTTTAGGGGTCCTATCCAGATTTTCACATAAATCTGAGTTCTCTGAATACTTCTTCGTTTATTTCCGCCTCATCTTCATCTTCCCCTTCTACTTCGTCTTCTTCTTCCTCAAAGTAATTTTCATTCTCTCCTTCTATGTCCATTTCATCCTCAAAGTAATTTTCATCTTCGCCTTCTTCTTCTTCTTCTTCTCTTCCCATTCTCCTTCCATTTCTTCTTCTATTTGTCCTCCGGGATCATCTTTCCAATTTTCAACCCTTAAAATATTTTCTTCCACTGCGTCTATCTCTTGATTCGCAATTTCTTTCCTTTTCATCACTAATTCTCGAGCTTTCTCTTCAACATCTTCCCCGTAGTGTCTGAGTTCATTTACTGCTTTTCCTACCAATGTCTTTCTTAGGTATTCCATGTTCATTGGAATATGATTTAAAATGTTTAGGCAGTATAGCATAGTTCCATCTACGCCTCTACACCTTTCCAAAGCTTTCTGGTAGTATGTAATCATGTTTACTATTCCTGTGCTGTCACAATTTATGTCTTCCTCTAATTTGGGCCTTTTGATTCTCCCTCGAGGAATTTTCTGTCCCCACATCTGCAATTCACTCCTTGTCAGTCTGAGATGTATTTTCTTTTTGATTCTTTTCCAAATTCGAGTTTTCCTTTTGAAAATTTTAGTTTTTTTTCCTTCTCTCCTTTTAATCTTCTTTTTCTTCATCGGTCTGGGCCCCGTGTTAATTTTTCGAATCTTGCGCGCTTATGTTCCTCTATAAACGTTACTTCTTCCTGTTTGAACTCTACCTCCTTCACCTCTCTTACCCATTCCGTACATTCCTTAATTTCGAAATTTTCCTCATTTTCTATCGTATCTGGCGTAAAAATATTGCTTATTCCTAAAATTCCCTCCATAATGATTGGGTTAAATTATGCCTGTGCTTCTCCGCTGAAGAAACTTATTCTAGCCTTACGTTCAATCTCGGTGTCGGGCTCTCTCACTAATGTGTGGACAATCGACTTTGGATAATTATCCTCACGAGTCACTGAGATATGGTTTACATTATTGTTTTCTACAATTTCACATTGTTCAACCCTGTTTATTTGTACACTCTCACTTTCATGATCATTGTTTATCTCTACAAACTCATGCTCGTTTTAACATTCATTTCCATGATTTTACCCTCATTAATGCTATTTAAAAATTCACTTTCCTTATTACTAGACAAATCATTTTCATTTTCATAAATATCAACATGCATTTCATATTTATGAACACTGTTTATGGGTTCACTTCCCTTAATATTATACACATTAATATTTTCATCTGGGCAATTTGCAACATATATTTCATATTCATTCACATTGTTCATGGGTTTACCTTTCTCAACGTTGGACAAAATACTGTTTTCACTCTGACAACTTTCAACATATATTTCATTTTCATTGATTAATACACTCTTATTTGCTAAACTTATATCTACAATAGTAGTCTCTTTGTTTTCTACTGGTATAGTAATGTCCTCTTAATTGACTCAAGGATGTGATTGTTTTTACCTAGTTCTATAATTTCAGTGTTTTCATTTGACATTTCACTATCATTATTTTAACTCGTCTTATTAAACTGAGTTCCCCACATTTCATCAACTAATTTATAAGTCCTGGGGGTTCCTCACTAACAAACATTTTTGTGTGTGAGATATTTGGGTTTTCATGCAAAAACTCCATTTGGGTCTCTACGTCTACATTGACACTTTCTTGGGTTACATCTACTGTGATTTTTTTCAACCTCTTTACTTTCTACTGGTTTTACCATCTCTTCCTCCATTGGTTCTACATTTTCACTAGGCTTTATGATTTGCCCTACAATTTCCTTAATATTAAAGTCCTGTACCTGTATATATTTATTATAGGTATTTCCACGGCTTCTAACGTTTCTCTCAATTCCTGGGATTTGTTCTTCCGAAATTTGGCTAATTCCTGAACCGTCATTGTGTCGGATTGATCAAGTAATTCTTGTTTGGAGCCATTCATTTTTCCGTACCCATTTCTTACTCACCACCATGCCTATGGAATAGCCACGTATGTCCGGAATGATATAGAGAATGTCATCTGATATCAACTTCTACGAATAACAACATTCACTCAGTGACAATCAAAATTGGGGAACTAATCATCTGTAATATATACAAACCACCAAGCTCTCCTTGGCCAACCCACGTTCTTTACGTATACCAACATCCTGCAATCTTTGTGGGAGACTTTAATAGTCACCATATGCAGTGGCGTTATAGAATGAATGATACCAATGGTGAGACCTTGGTAAACTGGGCAGATGAAAATAATATCCATCTTATTTTTGATGCTAAAGGCCGCAATTCATTCCGGTCAGCACGATGGAAACAAGAATACAATCCAGATTTATGCTTTGTCACAGCAGATAAAAAACATCACTTAGTCAGCACAACCCGCAATATCCTGCCAGACATCCCTCATAGCCAACACCGACCAGCTATAGTAGAAATTGGTACAAAAGTCCCTCTGATAATCTCATTTCCCCGGCCCAGATGGAACCTACAAAAAGCTGACTGGAGCATCTTTTCTGAAAACCTTGATAGATGTTCAGGTTGGATTCCACCATATGCTGATAATTATGATAGGTTTGTTGGAGCTGTTATAAGCGCAGCAAAAAAGTATATTCCCAGAGAATATCGTAAAGAATATATCCCAGGATGGGATGAGAAATGTGAAGAACTCTATAAGGATTTTCAAAATAGTGGTGATAAAGAAATAGCAGATGAATTAATACATAATCTAGATACTGTACGCTGACAGAAGTGGTTAGAAACTACACAGAAACTTGATTTCAGAGTATGCAGCCGAAAAGCATGGTCTCTGCTTCGAAAACTGGGAGGAACTAGTCGTATCGTGCGAGAAGATAATCTTGTAACACCCAATAATATTGCTCCACATATTGTTAAAACTTATAAAGAAATAAATCATCGTGCGACTACAACCTCTGTTATACGAGAACTCAAGAAATTGAAAGCAGCAGCTGCCTCTACGACGGAATATTCACATGACATCACCCCTGAAGAGATAGTAGCAGCAATAAAGGATATAAAACCTGGTAAAGCTCCTGGATTTGATGGTATCCTTCCTGAGTTTCTCATCAATTCTGGAAAATACATGAAGACATGGTTAGCAAAATTCTTCACCTCAATGCTAAAAACAGGAATTATACCCCCAGAAGCTTAAACGTGCCAAGATAATTGCTCTCCTTAAACCAGGAAAACCTGCAGATCTCCCGCAAAGCTATCGTCCCATTGCATTGCTTAGTGTGATATAAAAACTCTTAGAGCGAGTACTGTTTAATAGGATTGGACCACCAATACTCTCGGCAATCCCTTTAGAACAAGATGGCTTTCGTCCCAACCGAAGCTGTGCAGATCAATTGTTGGCACTAACATCGCATATCGAAGCAGGCTTTCAGAAGAAGATGAAAACATCTGTGCCTTTCATTGATTTATCAGCAGCCTATGATACCGTCTGGAGGCAAGGCCTACTCTACAAGCTGATGAAGATCATCCCATGCCAACAAGTTACAAAACTCATCGATAATATGATTGATAACAGAGGATTCCAGGTTGTTATGGGAAATAAAATCAGTAGCCAGAAATTCCTCCAAAATGGCCTTCCTCAAGGTTCTGTTCTAGCCCCATTGCTCTTTAGCCTTTACATTGCTGATATGCCAGAAACTGTTTGCAAGAAATTCGGATATGCTGATGATCAGGCCATCGCAACTAGGCATACTCACTTTGAACCTATGGAAGAAATTCTAACATCTGATCTGTCTACACATGCAGAATATTTTCGAAAGTGGAGACTTCGATCAAACGCATCAAAAACAGAGGTGAGTTGGTTCCATCTCAACAACAGACAATCCAACAGGACTCTGTAAGTGTATTTTGATGGTACACAACTTACCCATAATAAGGAACCATCATATCTGGGTGTCAAGCTAGATAGAACTCTATCGTATAAATCACACCTTACAAAAGTTGCTGCAAAACTGAGGACAAGAAACAATATCATACAAAAGCTTTGTGGAACCACTTGAGGATCAACCGCCACAACTCTGCGGACATCTGCGTTGAGCTTGGTATACTCTGCGGCGGAGTACTGTGCACCAGTATGGTTGAACAGCACACATATAAACAAAGTCGATGTCCAGCTTAATAATACAATGCGTATTACTTCGGGAACGATCAGGTCTACACCCATCATCTGGCTGCCTGTCCTAAGTAATATACCACCCCCTCATCTGCGAAGGAAAGTTGCTTTGAGAAGAGAATACACCAAGATCATGGGAAACCCTGATCGCCCGATACATTCTGATATCCCCGACCTTGGGATCAACAGACTCCGCTCAAGACATCCACCTCTTGCACTTGCCAGCTGACTCGGCGAGTTCAACATCATTGACTCCTGGAGGAGAGATTGGCTCGAAAACGCTCCAGTTACTTGCCAGTCTATGCCTTGTATCAGTAAGACAGTTCCAGGTTTTGATCAGTCTCGTAAAATGTGGTCAGCACTCAATCGCCTTAGAACGGGACACGGACGATGCGGAGATTCGCTTTTTAAGTGGCGAATGCTACCCTCACCAGCATGCGACTGTGGAGCACCGCGGCAAACTGTTGAACACATTAGGAAGGTCTGCACAATCAGAGCATATGAAGGACGCTATGAAGACTTCCTGTTGACAACCCCAAAATCCATTGAATATATACAGGGCCTAGATGTTTGTTTGTAATAATTGTTGTAAATTTGTAATAATGTATTTGTATGCCATACGCTAAATAAATAAATAAACTTGAGCCCTTTGTTCGTGAATAACTCCTTCCGATCCTTTTCTTGGTAATTAATTTCTGAGTAGATACTGTCCCATCTCTTTGCTATTTCCTTAATTTTCTTCATGACTTCCTTACTTTCGTCGATAACTTCCTTCTGTTCTGTCCAAGAACTTAATTTAATTAATGCTTCTTTATCCAGACATTTTGCGAGTCTTCTTCTTGTTGTTTTCATATCCACTACAACTTGAATGCGTAATTCCTCAAACTCTTGTTTAGTTATCTTACTCCATTCTTCTCTGGATGCACTAAGAATTTTATTGATATTATCAATTCCTTCATGAATATCCGAGATATGCTCATTAATTTCCTTTTGTCCTTTTGATTCTAATTCTAAATGCAGATTCCCAAATTTTATTAGTGTTTCCTCATATTCCTGGCGTACCTTCTTGATCTTTTCTTCATATCTCTCCAGAAGCTCCTTTGTTTTCTCATTTATAACTGGCTGTGCATTTTCCTAGGGCTCTGTGATTTCCACGGTTTCTTGTTTAACAACTTCAATTTCTTTATTTGTTGCTGTTTCTGCAACTTCCATATTTTCCTCATTTACCTGTACCTGAACAGGTGTACCTATTTCATTATTTCCCTTAACATCCTCAACCTTTATTGTTGGGTTAAAGAGTACAATTCCATTATACTCGAACTTATCGTTGGGATATCTAAGATGCCATGCCTTAATTAAATCATTCTTTGTCTCATCTCACATTTTTCTTAATTGTTTGATTTCTTCGATATCTATTTCATCCGTGCATCCCGTTTCCTAATGCCGTTTTTTAATTTATTCGCGCGTTTCCCCATCTCATCAAAGAACCTCCATTTCTCTAGGATTCCTTCCTTACTCTCATTCCACGGAGTCTTTCTCTTCTCCTCACTCTCCATTCTTTTACAATATCTGAAATTAAATTGGGCTACTGTCATTCAAAGATATATCATGGACAAGGGTGAATACAGTCCAATCTGACAAGCTTTTATTGCTTTTTGTCCTTCTGAGGTGAAATGCCCAACGTTCACACGTCCCTCTTTCAAAAGCTTTACAATCGATAAGCGAGTTGTTGTACAATTCAAAATTTTAAAATCTCAAATTTTCAACAAAATCCTGAAAAACTCGAGTTTTTTCTCTCTCGAAAAACCCGCCTCACGCCTTGGGCGCAATTTTGGAAGATGTTTACACTCCCCCGCTGCTGGTACCGGGGCTGTGCCTTCTGGTCACCTTCCGTAAGACAAAGGCAAAACAACAAGTTTTTGGAAAACCACTTAGGGGTGGTTTTTACCGCCTATTTCCCAACGTTGGGCGCCATTTTGAAGATGTTTAGCCAAGCCCCACGTTGGGACTAAGCCATTTGGAAGTATAATGCAGGGAGTCACCTCCCTATTATTTATTTACGTTCGGCGGGCGGTTGCGGTCACTATCTTTTACTTTTACCTTAACGTTACTTGGACCGTCTTTTCTTGTCACCTTGTGTACATATCAGTACCTCAACATATGAGACCCCTGTACCCGCTTAGCGAAGGATTTTCAGTTAGTACTCGGCTTAGCTACTTCGGTTCGGGGCACGTTACGTTCCCTCCACCACTAACTTCACATCTGATATGTTGGCACAACCAGGTTGACAAGATTTAGATGAAAAACTCAACATTACAGTTAAAAAACAATTTATTTTCATAAGGAAAAAATGCAATAAACAAAAGAAATTCAGTATTTAATTCACTCAAAATATAAGTACTCGGAATTGTCCTCTTCGAGTATCATCAAAAATCACTTAAATCACTTGAACTTTCCTTGCTTAGCCAAATATACTCATTAATATTCATAAGTTTCAATTTTACATATTTTGACATAAAGCTTTCCTATCACTTTGGTTAAAATTCACTTCTAAGGCTTGTGGTCATTTAAATTACTTGAGTGCCCTTCAGGGTCATATTTATTCACATAATCATTTTGTTTATTATTCATTTTACTCATTTACTTAAACCATTACCTCCCACCAAGCCTTAGTTATTATAAACATGATACATTTGTTTACAAGCAATGTCATAATGTGGATCTGATCCTCATTCCCTTACTGTCTATTCATGCCATGGTTAAGTGTTTTATTGTCACACTATGTACTGTTTCTATAATTAGTGGGATTATCAATCTTATTATCCATTTATCCATACCTGTCAGTATTTTATTCATAAAGAAAGAACCGGTTATTTAACAACAATAATTTGATTAACTCAGTCAAATATTATTTACTTTCTTCAAACTTAATATGGGGAGAATTGCGTCAGCTCCAACATTTCAATGATCTGATTTATTTTTCATTAGCACCTTTCAATAAAACTTTTATGTGGCTTTTGGTAAACGCTAATACCCTACTCAACAAAACTACCATCTGTGGCCTCCCCATTCACAAGAGGATAGGTCAGGACTGCTGTCACTCCCTCCTCTCGGCAATTACGTCAAGATTTACGATGCTGGCGACCCATCTACATTCACTAAAAGGTCTACTGTTTAAAACCGCGACCAATCCAAGCTTTCTAACATCATTCTTATTCAACAGATTTACGTTCTTAATTATATTCACATTATTCATATGTCGTGATTCCCAGAATAGTGTTGCTCCCGATCGGAGAAATGTACAATACCTTATTACATCGCTCTATTTTCTTACAACACAACACTATATAGCATATCTCGCCTGCCTTGGCTATCATACTTACTTGGCACTGCTGGGAATTACATCGAAGATACACCCAGTCTTATAATGCATTTTACAACAATGGCTTGACGACTCGGGGAGGTCTTTTACCCAGCCCGGTCTCAGCAACAACACAACAACATTTAGCATACATCGCCTGCTCTGGCTATCGTATTTACTTTCATTTCGACGACGGCGTCTAACTTACTTATTTCATTTCAACGTAGCTTCAACTTATTTTCATTTGTTACATCTCCCGGCAAGAGGCATATTCTGGGTCACATATTCATTAATAGCTTGCAGCTAACTTATTATTTCTAACTCGGTCCTTTTTGGCATTTACAATTTGGCTTGGATTTCCCTAATCGATCAAACTTCTTTATAAACTTCTTCAATAAAATTTCCGGGTCTTCCTATCATTTTCTATTTCACAACTTCGGCATGAAAGCCTACACTTTATTATATCAACTTATGGTGTTCGTTTCACCATTTAATTTTAGGGTTTTTTCAAAAATTATCATTTCAAAGCGTTATTATTAATGCTATTCATTATTCCCTTAAAGTTTGAGCTTAATCTTTAACTTTTCACACTACCTCAGTATTAATTTATTCATGGAGCACAAATACTCATTCCTAGCCGTTTATTTTGATATATGGGCTAACACTCGATAATTTCATAATTATTAATATCTCTTCAATTATTAATGATTTTACTATCACGCTCAACTATTTTACCTTTCGTTTATTTAACAAAATTTAAGGCACTGATAATTATGTTTTTTTTTTCCACTATTTACGGTGCGTATTTATTTTACAACTTACTTATATGGCGAAAATTCAAGCTATTTTACATCTTCAATCACGGTTCTTTCTTTCTAACCATTCATTTATTTAAAATTTTCATATTTGCGTTTTTTTTTTTTTCTTTCTTATTAAATTATATTCAATTTCTGCAATTATCTCGGTATTTCTGACGAGATCAATCTCGTGATTTACTTTTACTTTTATCCCAAACACTATTTATCCATTATTCAGTACAATTCAAATTTTATCTAGTGAATCAAGGTAAAACTCCCCAGGTGAACAGTTGATTACGCTAGACAATACATAGTGCGACACACTCATAGTATAATATTCGTTACTCACCCATGAGCAGCTGGTCATTACATCATTCAAATGGGTTCACCCAATCCATAATTAATTATCTTCCATGACACTGGCTTTCGTCCACTTCATATCACATTTTTATGTTAAACACTGGATTTCAAAAAAACACATTTCACTTTCAAAAATAACACTTAATCTATACAATAATAATGCCCTTTCTTCTATTTTGTTACACATGTCACTATAATTCACAGCACTCTCTTCCTATGACCATTTCTCAGTGATCTCCTAGTTAATAGCTGACACTTCGCTGCGAGTCCCAAGAAGACAGCATTGAACATGCTAATAGCTCGTACAGTTCTTTCTCCTACTCCGGATCTCTGAATAAGTCTCTCAAACCCCGCACTAACTAAGTCTATTATTCGACTTATGGTTTGATCTGACATGGCGATAACTTGTTCGTAACGACGTTTTCTGTTAGAAGGATTGCCACTGGATTTTTACGTGCATCCCTAACTTTGTGATAACTGAATCGAACTCGGGCTCCTCTGAACCAAGAATTCTTTAATGTTTTTACGATTCTCTAAATACTGTTCTTTGTTTTTCTTTTGAGGTCACGTTAATTTTTTCGACACTTCCGTAACGACCTCTTGAATTCTCGAACTCGTGACTATTCCGTTCCACTCGTCGGCTGACACTATGCAGCGCCCCTTTTGGCTCTCGACTGGCTATCGTTTGTGCGCTAACGAAATAAATTGGTGCTTAAAAATTGTTCAGTTTTATATTATTTAACACGGCTTTCCCAAATTTTGTGATGTATTAACTTATACTTTTTATTCTTTAGAGACGGCACTTTGCCTTCTTGACACTTCGAAGAACTGAATTATACTCCGCAATTTCTCGGTGTGACACGTTTCGGCACTACACCTTTTACTAAATGACATATCGATGAACTATGTTGTACTTCCGCAGATTTCTGTATATTAAATGTTGAGTAACTGATGACCCACATGTTCCGTCTCGGTGGTCACGGTATACTGTCTGACTGATATTTCTTAGCGCGTCGAGCCTTAACGCGGACTGGAGTATGACGACCAATACAACCTCTCAGAGGTTCGTCGTAAAACTGAGATGTAATGTTCTTTGAGCCCTTCTCGGGTCCAACTTGATGTAAGTTCGATTTACACTTGTACCGATGATTTGAATAAATTGATATTGTTGAACTAGCGTACTCTCCTTCAGAGTAGCGTTCGAAGACTGAATAATACTGCGAAACAGTACCGTGCCCCCAGGCACCTATGGTAGACTGACTAATACTCGTTGAAACAGCACGGCCTCCTTCAGAGGTCCGTTGTAGACTGAATTGTTGGTTGAAACAGAATCATGCGCTCCCGCGCCCTTGGTAAACTGAATAACTCCTCCGGCTATCATGCTCAATTTATACGGTTTACAACAAATAAACAAAAATGGCTCCCTTTCTGAAATTATCTTCTAAACCAACCGTGGTATTTTTATAAAAAAAAAAATCATCTTACAACTTTTAGTTTAAACGTTTCAAGTCTGTTTATTATTTAAAAATCGCATCGCGAGAACCTATTTTAATTAATTTAAATCGCTCCTCCAATCGCGTGGGTAGACGTTTCTTTTTGCCTCTAGTCCCACTCCGTGAGTCTGTGAAGCCCCTGACATGGCTTTTCTGTTAGGCATAACTCTTAGAAACTTTTATCATCCATAAAATTCTAATTTCCAAAATGAGTGTTCTCTGTGGAAAGATCCTTTAATAATATTGCATATTTTAGCCAATATCGATAATTTCTGCTAATTTCCTGCCAGCAGCGTTGCCATTTTATTGCTTAGTTCGCACTTCTCTGTTTCATCTGCTGTCTTCGTCTTGAATGGAAATTTTATAAGGTTATATTTATATCGTGCGTCAACTCTTTCCTGCCTCGTTAGCAATGACATCATATGCAGCTGTGTCTTCTTGCTTAACTCTTATCTTATCGATTCATGCGTCACCTAGATGTGCATTTAGCATTACCCCTTTTGGTTCTTTAAAACTTCTACCAAACTCTATATTTCCTTAGTTCTCTTGCCTTAAACTAGTATGGGTTCAACGTCTGTGCCAAGGTCCACTTGGGTACAGATCCCTCTTTCAAAGGAAATAAATTTTTGAAAATTTTTGAGAAAATTTATTTTCAAAAAAATTGACTTTCCTTCAATTTTTGGCACACCATGTGCTTTATATTCCTTTTCACTAATTATCATTATCTGGGTATGTAGACACCTTAACCCGTTTCGAATTTAAAATACAAAAAAAAAGTTTTTGGAAAGATTTTTGGTACACGCTCTATACCATTGGCTCTTCAAATTTCCATCACGCTTGTGGATGTATCTCTTCCTGACAGAGGTTCCTTGTAGTCTAGCTCGACAGTTCTTTCACGATGTTTCTCCTCGTGGCTATTAGTCTTTATGACCTCGTTAAGTTGTCCGCCTCGGCATTCCCTGCCGGCCTGACACTTCTCTTTTAGGTTCTATTTATAAGTCTGGGCCTTATGTTCCAAACAATATTGACTACGACCTCTCGGCTCTCAACCATTTCTGAACTTTCTTATTTTTCCGTGGTTTCCTTCTACTATGACGTGTATAATTTGTTTGTTGTTCCATCACATTTTGAGATATGGTCTCATTCTTTCTTTCTCAGTGTCGTACCCTTTTATTCTATGTTCTTATCAATTATTTTACATATTATTTCTACCAAAAAAATTCATAATTCATATGTACATTTCTTATCTTAGGTGTCTTTAACCTATTTCCTTGTTTCTTTGTTTAGGGGTCCTATCCAGGTTTTCTCATAAATCTGAGTTCTCTGAATACTTCTTCGTCTATTTCCTCCTCATCTTCATCTTCCCCTTCTACTTCGTCTTCTTCCTCAAAGTAATTTTCATCCTCTCCTTCTATGTCCATTTCATCCTCAAAGTAATTTTCATCTTCGCCTTCTTTTTCTTCTGCTTCTTCCTCCCATTCTCCTTCCATTTCTTCTTCTATTTGTCCTCCGGGATCATCTTTCCAATTTTCATCCCTTATATTATTTTCTTCCTCTGCGTCTATCTCTTGATTCGCAATTTCTTTCCATTTCATCACTAATTCTCGAGCTTTCTTTTCAACATCTCCCCCAGTGTCTGAGTTCATTTGCTGCTTTTCCTACCAATGTCTTTCTTAGGTATTCCATGTACATTGGAATATGATTTAAAATGTTTAGGCAGTATAGCATAGTTCCATCTACGCCTCTACACCTTTCCAAAGCTTTCTGGTAGTATGTAATCATGTTTACTATTCCTGTGCTGTCACAATTTATTTCTTCCTCTAATTTGGGCCTTTTGATTCTCCCTCGAGGAATTTTCTGTCCCCACATCTGCAATTCACTCCTTGTCAGTCTGAGATGTATATTCTTTTTGATTCTTTTCCAAATTCGTGTTTTCCTTTTGAAAATTTTAGTTTTCTTTTCTTCTCTCCTTTTAATCTTCTTTTTCTTCATCGGTCTGGGCCACGTGTTAATTCCTCGAATCTTGCGCGCTTATGTTCCTCTATAAACATTACTTCTTCCTGTTTGAATTCTACCTCCTTCACCTCTCTTACCCATTCCGTACATTCCTTAATTTCGAAATTTTCCTCATTTTCTATCGTATCGGGCGTAAAAATATTGCTTATTCCTAAAATTCCCTCCATAATGATTGGGTTAAATTATGCCTGTGCTTCTCCGCTGAAGAAACTTATTATAGCCTTACGTTCATTCTCGGTGTCTGGCTCTCTCACTAATGTGTGGACAATCGACTTTGGATAATTATCCTCACGAGTCACTGAGATATGGTTTACATTATTGTTTTCTACAATTTCACATTGTTCAACCCTGTTTATTTGTACACTCTCACTTTCATGATCATTGTTTATCTCTACAAACTCATGCTCGTTTTAACATTCATTTCCATGATTTTACCCTCATTAATGCTATTTAAAAATTCACTTTCCTTATTACTAGACAAATCATTTTCATTTTCATAAATATCAACATGCATTTCATATTTATGAACACTGTTTATGGGTTCACTTCCCTTATTATTACACACATTAATATTTTCATCTGGGCAATTTCCAACATATATTTCATATTCATTCACATTGTTCATGGGTTTACCTTTCTCAACGTTGGACAAAATACTGTTTTCATTCTGACAACTTTCAACATATATTTCATTTTCATTGATTAATACACTCTTATTTGCTAAACTTATATCTACAATAGTAGTCTCTTTGTTTTCTACTGGTATAGTAATGTCCTCTTAATTGACTCTAGGATGTGATTGTTTTTACCTAGTTCTATAATTTCAGTGTTTTCATTTGACATTTCACTATCATTATTTTAACTCGTCTGATTAAACTGAGTTCCCCACATTTCATCAACTAATTTATAAATCCTGGGGGTTCCTCACTAACAAACATTTTTGTGTGTGAGATATTTGGGTTTTCATGCAAAAACTCCATTTGGGTCTCTACGTTTACATTGACACTTTCTTGGGTTACATCTACTGTGATTTTTTTCGACCTCTTTACTTTCTACTGGTTTTACCATCTTTTCCTCCATTGGTTCTACATTTTCACTAGGCTTTATGATTTGCCCTACACTTTCCTTTATATTAAAGTCCTGTACCTGTATATATTTATTATAGGTATTTTCCACGGCTTCTAACGTTTCTCTGAATTCCTGGGTTTGTTCTTCCGAAATTCGGCTAATTCCTGAACCGTCATTGTGTCGGATTGACACAATTCCTACTTGAGCCCTTTGTTCGTGAACGTACTCCTTCCGATCCTTTTCTTGGTAATTAATTTCTGAGTAGATACTGTCCCATCTCTTTGCCATTTCCTTAATTTTCTTCATGACTTCCTTACTTTCGTCGATAACTTCCTTCTGTTCTGTCCAAGAACTTAATTTAATGAATGCTTCTTTATCCAAGACATTTTGCGAGTCTTCTTGTTGTTTTCATATCCACTACAACTTGAATGCTTAATTCCTCTAACTCTTGTTTAGTTATCTTACTCCATTCTTCTCTGGATGCACTAAGAATTTTATTGATATTATCAATTCCTTCACGAATATCCGAGATATGCTCATTAATTTCCTTTTGTCCTTAAGATTCTAATTCAAAATCAGATTCCCAAATTTTATTAGTGTTTCCTCATATTCCTGGCGTACCTTCTTGATCTTTTCTTCATATCTCTCCAGAAGCTCCTTTTCTCATTTATAACTGGCTGTGCATTTTCCTATGGCTCTGTGATTTCCACGGTTTCTTGTTTAACAACTTCAATTTCTTTATTTGTTGCTGTTTCTGCAACTTCCATATTTTCCTCATTTACCTGTACCTGAACAGGTGTACCTATTTCATTATTTCCCTTAACATCCTCAACCTTTATTGTTGGATTAAAGAGTACAATTCCATTATACTCGAACTTATCGTTGGGATATCTAAGATGCCATGTCTTAATTAAATCATTCTTTGTCTCATCTCACATTTTTCTTAATTGTTTGATTTCTTCGATATCTATTTCATCCATGCATCCCGTTTCCCAATGCCGTTTTTTAATTTATTCGCGCGTTTCCCCATCTCATCAAAGAACCTCCATTTCTCTAGGATTCCTTCCTTACTCTCATTCCACGGAGTCTTTCTCTTCTCCTCACTCTCCATTCTTTTACAATATCTGAAATTAAATTGGGCTACTGTCATTCAAAGATATATCATGCACATGGGTGAATACAGAGTCCAATCTGACAAGCTTTTATTGCTTTTTGTCCCTCTGAGGTGAAATGCCCAACGTTCACACGTCACTCTTTCAAAATCTTTACAATCGTTAAGCGAGATGTTTTACAATTCAAAATTTTGAAAATCTCAAATTTTCAAAAAAAAAAAACTGAAAAACTCGAGTTTTTCCTGTTTTTTCTCTCGAAAAAAACGCCTCACACCTTGGGCGCCATTTGCAAGATGTTTACACTCCCCCGCTGCTGGTTCCGGGGCTGTACCTTCTGGTCACCTTCCGTAAGACAAGGGCAAAAAAACAAGTTTTTGGAAAACCACTTAGGAGTGGTTTTTACCGCCTATTACCCAATGTTGGACGCCATTTTGAAGATGTTTAGCCAAGCCCCACGTTGGGACTAAGCCATTTGGAAGTATAATGCAGGGGGTTACCTCCCTATTATTTATTTACGTTCGGCGGGCGTTTGCGGTCACTATCTTTTACTTTTACCTTTTACTTTAACGTTACTTGGACCGTCTTTTCTTGTCACCTTGTGCACATATCAGTACCTCACCATATGAGACCCCTGTACCCGCTTAGCGAAGGATGTTCAGTTAGTACTCGGCTTAGCTACTTCGGTTCGGAGCGTGTTACGTTCCCTCCACCACTAACTTCACATCCGATATGTTGGCACAACCAGGTTGACAAGATTTAGATGAAAAACTCAACATTACAGTTAAAAAACAACTTATTTTCATAAGGAAAAAGTGCAATAAACAAAAGAAATTCACTATTTAATTCACTCAAAATATAAGTACTCGGAATTGTCCTCTTCGAGTATCATCAAAAATCACTTAAATCACTTGAACTTTCCTTGCTTAGCCAAATATACTCATTAATATTCATAAGTTTCAATTTTACATCATCATCATCATCAAATTCCAGCTCCAGTCGCCCGGGTGCTGTTAACGAGCCCTCGCCACCTTTTCCTGTCCATGAATAGTTGGTCTTCATGGGTCCTTCTCCAGTCTAGCCCTTTGTCTTCAAGATCATCCTTGATTTGGTCCAACCATTTCTTCTTTGGTCTTCCTACTGGTCTTTTTCCTGGGATAATCTTGTTGAAATAAGCTTTTGGCGTCCTCTCATCTCCCATTCTTTGAAGATGCCCATACCATCCTAATCGTTGCTTCTGCAAATATTTTGTAACACTGATATCTATGCCAGCCTCTGTCCTGTTTGTTTCGTTCCTTACTTTGTCTCTCCTTGTCCTTTGAAGCATTGTTCTTATAAACTTCATTTCGGATGCCTGAATCCTACTTTCTTCTCTTCTGGACAGGGTGCACGTTTCTACTCCGTAAGTTAGAATTGGGATGTAGTATGTCTTAAACAGTATATGTTTACACTTCCTGGGCACTTTATTATCCCACAGTAGTGTTCTAACTTGTGCTTAGAAGGAGGCTGCATTACTAGTTCTATTTGTTACTTCACTGTTGTTGTTGTTGTTATCCTTACACACTGTGCTACCAAGATATTTAAATTGATCAACAATTTGTAGAGGCTGATTATTCAGGTAAATGGTTGCATTAGACAGTCCTGTTGTCATCACTACTGTCTACTTTGGCTTATTTTCAACCCATACTCCTTGAACAGCTTGTCCCATGCATCCAGTTTTTCTTGTACCTCTCTGGCACTTTCTCCCCAAATCATGACGTCATCTGCAAAGACAAGGGCATTTGTTTCATTACCCTGTTTTTCTTTTATTCTCTTCAGGATTATGTCCATCACTGTGATGAATAGTAATGGAGGCAGTGAACTTCCTTGTTGGACTCCTTGTTTTGTTGTGAACCATCTGCTTTCCCCATTACCTATTCTTACACATGCCCTTGTGTTCTCATACAGCATTTTGATCTTGTTTATCAAGCCTTTTGGGACTTTGTGCCTTTCTAAACATTCCCAAATTTTTGATCTTGCAATGCTATCATAAGCTTTTTCTATATTTAGAAATACTATTACTAATTCTTTCCCCTTTTCAAGATGTTTCTCAATAAGCATTCTTGCAGCAAAGATCAAGTCAATAGTACTCCTTCCTGGTCTAAAGCCATGTTATTCTTCTTCTAAAGCCTTTTCTAAGTGTCTGCGTATAGTCTTTTCGCAATTATTTTTTCCAAGATCTTTAGACCATGGGATAACAAAGTAATTCCATGATAGTTCTCACACTTTTTCCGGTTTCCTTTTTTAAACAATGGCACTATTACACCTTTAGACCAGTCATCAGGGATCTTATTGTCCTTCCATATAGCATGTAATACTCTGTACAACCAATGTATCCCATTAATTCCTGCTGCTTTTATCATGTCTGAACTTACTTCATCAACTCCAGTGGACTTCCCTTTGATCATGGCTTTTAAAGCTTCTTCCGCTTCAGACCAGGTTGGGGGTGGTTCTTGGTGGTTTTCATCATTGGCCCCTAAATTGATGTTCGTGTCCCCACTGTCATTATTAGATGCATCATTTAACAGTTGATCAAAATACTGTCCCATAACTTCCTGATTTCATTTATGCTTCTTATCACTTCTCCATTATTTCCTTCCAAAGCTGTAACTGATTCCTGATGTCTTTTATTGTTTTTCACAGTTTTATATAGTAATTTCTTATTACCTTGTGTATCTTCCTCCAGTTTCTTCGCAAATTCATCCCAAATCTTATCCTTCTCTTCATTAATTATGCGATTAACTCTTAATTTGTGCTCTCGATATTCTTGAGCAAGTGACCTGATTTTATCCTCATTTCTGTCATTCTTTTGTCTCTCCACTTCTAATTTTCTTTTGACTTTGTTCCTTAATTGAATTATTGTCTTGACTTCCTCATTCCACCAGGCAGTCTCTTTATGCCGAACCCTACTACTTGTTTCGCCACATAATTCTCTAGCTTCTTCAACTAAGACATTTCGAAAATTTTGTCACTCTTCCTCTGCACTTTTGGTATCAGTTTTTGGTACCTTTCCTAAAATTCTTCTCTGAAATTCCTCACGTTTATCAGATTTCTCCAGCTCCCAGACCTTGATCTTTTGTTTCTTTTCCATCTTATAATTAATCAGTTTAACACCAGTTATACTAACGAGAACAAGCCTATGGTCACTGTCGAGACTTTCACTGGGAACAACTTTGACATCCACAACTTGTTTTCCTGCTTCACCCGCTGTTATTACAAGGTCTATCATTGATCTATGTCTTCCATCCCAGCTGTATCTAGTTACTTTATGGCTTTCTCTCTTCTTAAACCAGGTATTTTGAATTTGAAGACAATTTCGACTGCACATGTCAAGCAGGTCTTCCCCTTCTAGATTTCTGTTTCCATAACCAACTGGGCCAATCACTCTTTCTACACCCTCCCTTTTGCATCCCACCTGAGCATTTAAGTCACCTATTATCATAATGTTCTCCTTATCCAATTGGTTCTCAAGCTGTTCCAAGAACTTCTGTTTCTCTTCATCCTTGCACCCCATTTGTGGGGCATAAACCTGCACTAGGGTTGGGATTTTTTCGTTTGATGATACCTCCAATCTAATGATTCTGTCGCTAATATATTTAATATCTGCAACAGCATCTACTTTCTTACTTAGAATAAAGCCCACTCCATTATGTGACCCTTTCCATTTACCACACCAGTAAAGGGTATATCCTCCTCTTAAAATTTTCTTCCCTTTCCTTTTCCATTTGGTTTTGCTCAGACCTAATACATCCAGTTGCCTTCTTTCCATCAGATCTACAAGTTCTTCACATTTTCCAGTTAATGTCATTACATTCAATGTTCCTATTCTCATTTTGGGTTTATCTTTCTTTATTCTGTTTTTTCCCACAGCCTTACATTGCATAACATCAGGCTGGACGACATCATTCCTGTCAACTGTAAGGCGTGTGAGCTGTCCATTTTGGGTATTCTTCTTTCCGAGGCTCGTTTTAACATTGAAAGCGCATAACTATTTACTCCTTTATTGGCTTGCTAGGCCTAACATATTGGAGGATTTTCTGTCAGGGTTGTCTCCCTTAGCCTTTGGTATTCCACTACCAAACCTACAAGGCAGCAGGTTATACTCATATTTAACCCCTGAGTACTGGGTTGCCTCTTTCGCCATCTTCACTGTACCAAAGTCCATCTTCTCCACTGCAGATGCCGTTGAGGTCTTCGCACGTAACCCTGTACACGGGGCCTACGTTATACCCCATAGGACTGGGTCCTCACCAGAACTTAGCCGTTACTGTAGTTCTATGGTATATTACAGTACCGTTGCCCACCCCCACGACGTGGACGTGCCTGGCAAGAATTATCCATGTAGCCAATTTTAATTGACTCATGGACCGGGTTAAGGAGCTGTCTAAATCCAGCTTTCCTATCACTTTGGTTAAAATTCACTTCTAAGGCTTGTGGTCATTTAAATTACTTGAGTGCCCTTCAGGGTCATATTTATTCACATAATCATTTTGTTTATTATTCATTTTACTCATTTACTTAAACCATTACCTCCCACCAAGCCTTAGTTATTATAAACATGATACATTTGTTTACAAGCAATGTCATAATGTGGATCTGATCCTCATTCCCTTACTGTCTATTCATGCCATGGTTAAGTGTTTTATTGTCACACTATGTACTGTTTCTATAATTTGTGGGATTATCAATCTTATTATCCATTTATCCACACCTGTCAGTATTTTATTCATAAAGAAAGTACCGGTTATTTAACAACAATAATTTGATTAACTCAGTCAAATATTATTTACATTCTTCAAACTTAATATGGGGAGAATTGCGTCAACTCCAACATTTCAATGATCTGATTTATTTTTCATTAGCACCTTTCAATAAAATTTTCATGTGGCTTTTGGTAAACGCTAATACCTTTAGAACCCTACTCAACAAAACGACCATCTGTGGCCTCCCCCTTCACAAGAGGATAGGTCAGGACTGCTGTCACTCCCTCCTCTCGGCAATTACTTCAAGATTTACGATGCTGGCAACCCATCTACATTCACTAAAAGGTCTACTGTTTAAAACCGTGGCCAATCCAAGCTTTCTAACATCATTCTTATTCAACAGATTTACGTTCTTAATTATATTCACATTATTCATATGTCGTGATTCCCAGAATATTATTGCTCCCGATCGGAGAAATGTACAATACCTTATTATGACGCTCTATTTTCTTACAACACATCACTATATAGCATATCTCGCCTGCCTTGGCTATCATACTTACTTGGCACTGCTGGGAATTACAACGAAGATACATCCAGTCTTATAATGCATTTTACAACAATGGATTGACGACTCGGGGAGGTCTTTTACCCAGCCCGGCCTCAGCAACAATACAACACAACAACATTTAGCATACATCGCCTGCTCAGGCTATCGTATTTCCTTTCATTTCGACGACGGCGTCTATCTTACTTATTTCACTTCAACGTAGGTTCAACTTATTTTCATTTGTTACATCTCCCGGCAAGAGGCATATTCTGGGTCACATATTCATTAATAGCTTGCAGCTAACTTATTATTTCTTACTTGGTCCTTTTTGGCAATTACAATTTGGCTTAGATTTCCCTAATCGATCAAACTTCTTTATAAAATTCTTCAATAAAATTTCCGGGTCTTCCTATCATTTTCTATTTCACAACTTTGGCATGAAAGCCTACACTTTATTATATCAACTTATGGTGTTCGTTTCACCATTTAATTTTAGGGTTTTTTCAAAAATTATCATTTCAACCGTTATTATTAATGCTATTCATTATTCCCTTAAAGTTTGAGCTTAATCTTTAACTTTTCACACTACCTCAGTATTAATTTATTCATGGAGCACAAATACTCATTCCTAGCCGTTTATTTTGATATATGGGCTAACACTCGATAATTTCATAATTATTAATGATTTTACTATCACGCTCAACTATTTTATCTTTCATTTATTTAACAAAATTTAAGGCACTGATAATTATGGTTTTTTTTTTCACTATTTACGGTGCGTATTTATTTTACAACTTACTTATATGGCAAAAATTCAAGCCATTTTACATCTTCAATCACGGTTCTTTCTTTCTAACCATTCATTTATTTTAAATTTTCATATTTGAGTTGTTTTTTTTCTTATTAAATTATATTCAATTTCTGCAATTATCTCTGTATTTCTGACGAGGTCAATCTCGTGATTTACTTTTACTTTTATCCCAAACACTA